>CM022091.1:3125446-6083899 GCA_011114355.1 Carex littledalei
TCTTTAGTTAAAAGGTACTAAGTGAAAAGAGCTTCAAGGGGATTCCTGCAAAAAATCAATGTTTTAAACTATTCCCTCCAGTTTTGGAAAATTTGAGGGCTTTGGCATAATTAAAAATTGAGCAGGGTTAAAATGCCCCATCGGTTTTGTGCCCCATCATGCCCCAACATCATAATCTCTATTTTCAAAGTCTAGATAATCGATCCGAACCGTTAAACATGATCTTCATACTAAAATGTGCTTGGATAACAAATTTTATAATTTTTTTACTAATTGTTTAGAGAGGTACAAAATGACTATTTTTGAATGGTTCAAAATCTTCTAAAAACAGTGATTTTGTACCTATCTTGAAAAATAGCAAAAAAAAATTCAAAAAATATAAAATTTTGTATCCAAGCACATTTTAATATGAAGATTATATTGAGCGGTTCGGATCGACTGTTTAATTTTTGAAAATAAAGATAACGATGTTGGAGCATGATGGGGCACAAAACTAATGGAGCATTTTAACCCTACTCTTAAAAATTCAAGGCTTTGAGCTAAAATGAAATAGCCCTTTGAGAACTTTCGTCAGACAGATGACCCTCAGGACTATTTTCATTTATACTTATCTTATATCTAAAAGGAAAGGCCTTTAAGAAAAAATGGGATATATTACACTATACTGGTGGGATAATTCCTGGATGGTATTAAGATTTCTTTCATTGGATCCTCCCCCCCTCCCCCCACCTTTTGTTTTTTTCTTTCTTTTGCTGTGATTTGGTATTTTGTACATGCATTTGCCTCATTTCCATTTTTGACCTTTTTACATCCATTTTACTTCTAATTCCAAATATAAGCTATTTCATCTCATATGAAGCCTCAAATTTTCATTTTTTTTTGTTTTTTTTTTCCGCTTTAAATAGGTACTCTTTCATGTCAAGAGAGAGCACTCGTGTACAAGAGCCGAACCCAGAATGGAATGGGGGGTTGTTCGATATGTGGGATGACATCTCCTTAGCATACCTGTCAATTTTCTGTACCTGTTGTGTTTTTGGATGGAACATGGATCGCCTTGGCTTCGGCAACATGTATGTTCATATTTTCACCTTCCTCCTGTTCTGCCTCGCTCCTTTTTTCATCTTCAACCTCGCTGCAGTAAATATAGATGCTGAATCAGTACGAAGTGCCTTGGGTATTACTGGCTTTGTCTTGTGCATATTTGGTTTGCTATATGGTGGCTTCTGGCGGATCCGAATGAGAAAGAGGTTTAATTTACCCGGCAGTAAATTTTGTTTCGGTAAAGAGGATTTGACTGACTGTTTCCAGTGGCTGTGCTGCTGTTACTGTTCTCTAGCACAAGAGGTGAGGACTGGTGATTTTTATGATGTTGTAGAAGATAAGTTATATTACAAGGAGATGGATAGTGTGACTGGAGGTGGGCTCAGTTCTAATCTGGCAGGTGTACAGGAGGAGAGTTCAACGCGCAGACTTAGGTTTTCAGGTGCTTTTGTACCAGGATGGCAATCGTCAGGGGAGGATTCTCAAAGAGGTAGAATTAGTGCAACTGAACCGCCTTCTACAGCTGTAATACAGAAATGATGGTTCATGTAATGACATTAGGTTTTATTGTGAGATATTTTCTGGATTAGTAACATGCTTTTATTTCATTTGGTGTATGTTTTGGATAATATTATGTCTGTACAATGTTCAGCACGAATATGACTGTTAACAGGCAGTATTTCTGGTCTACTCCTTCAGTAAATATGGATTCTGCTAATTGAGAAGAGAACCTTCATAGACATCAGTTGTAAATATTGCTTGATGTCAGGTTGTAGCCTAGTATTCTAGTAATATAGAAAATGCCTCTTAATTTGTCGATCATAATTTTTCGGCCATTTTCTAATATATGTTTTTCAATTCCATATTTACTTTTTTATTATCTTCAATTTTGGCTCTTAAGACCTAAAAATAAATCACCCTATTATCTTATTCCTACATATTTATTCTTTTTATTTTCTTTATTCTCTCTATTATCTAAATCACCCTATTCTCCCATTCTGTATTTATCTTCACGAAATAGATTGTGGAGCATTCATGGATTTGCTCCTGTCAGATCTATCCATCGTTGTTTAGCAGCTGCATCGAATGATAGAGCCACCGTTGAGGCAAGGAGACTCGCAAGGAGATCGTCGCCAGACAGAAGCCTCGCCGTCGTATTATCCCCGCACTGGTCGCCCTATCCTCTTTGCATCTGCATGACACACACCTCTGATCTTCAATGTGCCTCTTTGATCCGCCACCTCTGACCTCCGACAATGATGTGTGCATCGCTTTGACCCTCTCTCGCTCTGACCTCTTCGACCCGCCACCTAGGGGCATAAGCCGCATAATTATGTTGTGGGAAAATGTGGCTAAGCCACCAATAAGAATTTTTTTCACTTTTGACCTTTAAAATTCTATTTTTTATAAAAAATATTACTGTAAGCCCCTTCATAAAATGAAATTACATAACGCTTATTTATCCAACCCTTCCTATTTCAATTCTCCTTCATAAATGAAATTACATGACGCTTATTTATCCAACTCTTCCTATTTCAATTTCCTGATTCTCGTGCTGCTACTCTGTCTCGCCTTGACTCAATCTCTCTCTCTCTCCTCTTCTCAGCTCGAGGTACGCATCACATCGCCTCCACAATCAGAGGCGGAACTAGAAAATCTCGATAGGGGAGCTAAAAATTAAAATACACAAATTGTGACTAGTGGGAATTGAATTCAAATTCTCCACAGTAACTACATAAGCTCTTACCACTAGACTACAAGTGAACAGGTAATAATTTATGAGAGAAGCTAGACTATATAAAATGTTCCAAAAAAAAAATTAAATTAAATTTCAGTATATAACTAAAATTTTAAAATTATAGGAGTGGCTTAGCCACCTTTTGAATGACTTTAGATCCGCCCCTACCCACAACGTTACATTGTTGTACTTCAGCTTTTAGGTAGTGACTTTTACATATTGAATTTGATTTCTACACCAATACAGAACCAAGATTCCAGTCCAGTCTGCTTGCACCATACTGGTCCTACTGGCATTGGTACCAGATGGACTGGTATGCATGGGCTACTTTCAAGAACTAATTTCTACCATTAGTCAAGATAACTTTTAAAATTCAACTATGACTTACACTTTGGACAATGGATAATTGAGGTCATTTCAGTACCAAACTTCCTCTCATTTTTCAGGAGTTGTGTTTCTTTCTTTGTCACTATTTGTGGATCTTTCTGGATGTATTAACAAGCTCCACCACTAACAATGCATTCTCTAATCATACAATAAATAACGTAGTGGCATGGCATGACTGCTATGATTTAATCAGTCACTTCCTCATGTTTGACAGGGTAATTAACATAGTGTTCGAAGCGAGTCATCCCAATGTTTTCTATATAGAGAGAGAGAGTGGCTAAGATACAAACATTTGTTCCTAAGGCTAGAAACAAACAGTTCGGTTTTCCGATTTTCAAAGTCCAAATATTCAATCTTTATTAAAATGTGCTTGGATACCAAATTTTACATTTTTTGAAATTTTTTTACTATTTATTAAGCTGGTTTGAAAATCGCTGATTTTATTAAACTTCTGCACCATTGAAAAACAGTGATTTTCAATCCAACTTAATAAATAGTAAAAAAATTTCAAAAAATGTAAAATTTAGTCTCCAAGCACATTTTAATATAAATTGAATATCTAACGGTTTGGATTGAATATTTAGACTTTGAAAATCGGAGGACCGAACCGTTTGTTCCTAGCCTTAGGAACAAACATTTGTATCTTAGCCTCTCTCTCTCTCTCTCTCTATATATATATATATTTTATCTCTGTTCTATATATGTTCTAGACGATCTCCAACTTTGGTTCCGAGTCGGAAGCACTTTTCTCTATATACTTGCAACTTAATTTCTTCTGATAATTTTCTTTTTTCCAATAAATTTAAATGACATAGTATCAAAAAAAGGAAGCTCTGAATCAAATAATTTCTGTTCAGTCCATTTATTTGATTATTGTTGTTTTGAATTAGTAATATGACGCTCAAGGATTATAGAAGAAATGACATCACATCAACAAAAATATATTGTTGGTTTATTAATACCTAAAAACTAATACCAATATATTAATTACTATCAGTTAGTGGAGTTAATGTAAAACAGCTAATTGTTAAAAGCTAGCACGCCACTTAATTAATTCCCACTTCGTTTTAGTGCTATTTCTGTATTCAAAGGTTTCTGCTACGTTTCTTCCATGTTAGTTACCTAATCCCATTATGGTACCTTAATTGTGTTATTATTAGCTTTTTAATTATAAATGTTGTACTAGATCTATTATGACAATACTCCAGAATATCACATTTTATTTGAGAAAATTCAGTAACTAAATTTTTAAGAATTAACAATTTTAAAGTTTTAATAAGAAAATATTTACGGATATATATATTAGTTAACTATTTGTTATCAGCTTTTTAATTTGGAATGCTGTATTCCAACAAATATCTTGGATATGATTTGTGCTGTCTATAAAATAAAATCTTAGGTGATAAAAAAATGGAAATGAAAATGGGGATCAGGTTTTTGAAGATTGGATACATTTCAAGACTTTCTTATGACTAATTACTATTAAGAGATGAAGGGCTGAAATTTTTTTTAATCAGAAATTAAAAAGAGACTTTTTCTTAAAAAGTAATTGATCAGAAAAAATAGACTTTCTAATTATACATGATTGAAATCAATGAAACAAGCTCAGATATTCAGACAACTATATATATATATATATCTCGCCTATTGTTTTGTAGTTTCGTTTCAACCTTATCAGTTATCTACCAAGAGCAAGAGTTTGAAACGCTTTGTCATGATAGAATGGTATTTATGATTACAGATTGGAAAGTTGCTAGGTTTTCAATTTTGAGATATTTTATAGTATTTATTGTGTTATTTTAATTTTTCATGTAACTCTTTAATCTTAATATTCAAACTTTTTTCTGAGAAAATTATATATGTAAGTACGTAGAAGTTAATTTTGAATTAATTTGAGTGTATTTCATTTAATGAAGAAAGCTTTATTTGCCAATGAAATTTCACCCCAGTTAAATGTCTCATTCTTTTTAAACTAATAAAAATTTAATGTTAAGGCTCAAGAAGAACTAATCTTTAATTGATTGATTAAGACAATATTTTCTGTATGGAAGATTGTAAGTTTGAAATTTAGTTGAAAGATATTTAATGAATATTTAAAATTGAAGGGTAATTTCATACTTATCCAAAAATGGGAAAGAGAGGCAGAGAGGTGATGCAGCCTTAAAAAAATTAGGTGATACATTAAAAGGGACACAAATATTTTAATAACTAAGAGCATCTACATCCCAGCAACTCAAATGAGTTTTTAAATAACTGTTAACCTCTTTTTAGAAATTAAGATCTCTAAAATTTCTAACTCTCACATTTCTGAAATTAATTTTAGAGTTTCTATTAAGCCACGTCAGCAACAAATTAAAAAATATAAATAATTTGAACCAATTATTTGATCAGCATGGAGTTTATTAACAGTTTCTTAATAAGAAACTTTATTGCATAATTTCTAAATAAGAAACTCTTCTACATTCCTGAAACTAGATTAGAAACTGCCACGTCAGATTAGAAATTCTAATAGTACCAGGGACATAGATGCTCTAACAATACATTAAAAGGGACACAAATATTTTAATAACTAACAATACAATAGTGAATTATTCCTCCAAACTATAAATTTGTATTCAAAACAATGGAGCACAAAGAAAATCTTAAAAGTTGCCTAGCGTAGTGCGGTTCGTTTAAAAAATATTGGTCAATCCCTACCACTACCAATGACGACAAGCGAGGAACAAATTATAAAATCTCAAAAGCATGGTGGAATGTGCAATAAAATTTTATTACATGCACAGAATTACGTGTCCAAAATAGATTAGATATATTAATTGTAATGCAAAAAAAGAAGAAGATAAATTAATTAATTAAATAGATATTTAGCTAATAGATTATACAATGCACATTGTAAATTAACTAGCGAAATTGAGTGTATATCCATTGAAAAAACTTGTATAATTGAAAATATTTCCATCAAATTTATTGTTTTTTTTAAGGTTCATCAAATTTATTGTTGGATATATATATATATCTGTTCAAATTCAAATAAATTTAGTTTATAGTTAGAATTTGAAAAGTTATAAAACAGCCAACTGTCCATGCACATTCACTCTCCATACATCTATTGATGACAAAAGATATCATAAACAAACAAATAACTCTAAAATATTTCCGAAAAATATCCATGCACATTCACTCTCCATACATCTATTGTTTGTAATCTGTGTGTTGTGGCATTGTAAAGCCGCCTCTTGTAAAGGTTTTCTTTGCTTTGTTGACAAATTTGTTTTATACGAGGAATTCAACGATTTAGTACTATAAAAATACTTATCTGCCCTCTTCTTTCTCTAGTAATCTGCCTCTTGCATAAGCTGAATACAGCAAGTGTGATGATTAGACGATATAATATCCTTTTGCAAGTGTGATGATTAGACTGTGATGATTCAGACTATTGAATTTTGTATCAATCTTAATAAATAGTAAAAAAATTCAAAAAAAATGTAAAATTTGATTTGCAAGCACATTTTATTGTGGAGATCATGTTGAACGGTTTGAATTGACGATTTGGACTTTGAAAATAAAAAAAATAGTTATGGTAACTTTGTGGTAACTCAAAAGTGTTGTAATCGGATCCCTCCTCATGTAAAATTTGAGTTTGAACTTTGAACCGTTCGATCATAATTTAAACTAATTCGGATCAATTTCGAAATTTACAGTCTGCTCTCTAATGGGATAAACAAAAACTCATTTGTTTAGGAGACAAAAAGGCCATAAAAGAAAAGGGATAAAATAGCTATCTCCAAATGAATTCAAATATTTGTAAATTTAAATTTATATGAATTTTGATTACCATGATGATATCATATAACGGAGAATATAAAGATCCTAACTAAGATTTGGAGGGAGATATGTTCCATATTAAAAATTTAATGGAAATTTTACAAGTACACAACTTTTTATTGACACACATTCAATTTGGAATTGAAATCTGCTGAAATCCATCATTCGTGAACAGTATTTTTGAAATTTCTGAAATTCCAAATCCAGCTGTCCAACTTTTTCTATGCACGCATCTCGAAATAGTTAATTTTTCTGTGCACGCATCTAAAAACAGCTTGACGGCTGGATTGAGAAAAACAGAAATTTCAGAAACACTGTTCACGGATGAGAATTTCAACAGATTCGTTTCCTTCAATTTGACAATCTAATTTTGGGGATTAGATCTTCTGTCTCTTCAGTATCTCCGAGCACTATTTCCTAACAATATAATGCCTTTTACCTTTTATGTCAAAAGGTAATAGAAAATTTAGTAGAAGTGGCCCAGATAAAAAGCAATGGATAACAATTATAAACTTTACTTCAGAAGGTGTTTTAGAACTCCACTGCCGAAAGAAAAAGGAAGGGAAGAAAAAAAATTATTATAAAAGTTACTTTCTCTGCATTCTGATTTGAGATTGACAAAAGTCATTAAAAATTGTTGAGTTTCTACAGAGGTCTGAGGTACACATTTTGACATAAGAGTTTTTACAGAGGTCTGAGGTACACATTTTGCATCTCTTCTCTTCCTTTGCCCTCTTGCCGATATTTTTAAAGTTACCATTCTCTACAAAAAAAAAAAAAATCAAAATATCACGAAATCTGAGTATTTCAGAATCTACCATGACCGCAGAACACCGGTGCGGCCCTGACCGCACAGGCGTTCTGCGGCCCCAGCCAAGGGTCCGCAAAATGGTTCTGCGACCCCATTTTTTTATTTTTATTTTTTTTGCAGAAAAATTCTAATTCCTTTTGATCTTTGAACCGATTTGAACGTATTTGAACGGTTGAGAAATACTTTGACCCTTTGACCCTTTGGTTTTTGTGCCCCTCTTCTCTTTTTTTATTAATAATTTTTCTGTTTAAAAAAAAAAAGGGCAGCAGAATGCTTGTGCGGACTCCGGGTTGGGACTGCAGAATGCCTGTGCGGTCCCGCGTATTTGGGGCCGCACCGGTATTCTGCGGCGATGGTAGATCTAAAAATACTCAGATTCTGTGGTTTTTTATTTTTTTTTTTTTAAAAATGGTAACTTTAAAAATTTCGGGCCCTCTTGTTCCTCTCCGATTTTTCTCTTCTGAAACAGATGGACTCGTCACTTCTCCTCTTCCCTCTCCTTCTTTTCTTTAATGATTGTGTTATAAAGTCTTAGTTTTTCCGAAAAATATCAAGTCTCTACATGAACTCCAAATGTAATATAGGTTTTTTAATGAATCAAATTCGGATTGAAAATGAGCACGATCCAACAAAGAGGAACTCATTATGAATTTATAAAAATCGTATACAAATTCATATTTCAATAAAATTTGAGAATTCAATTGTGAATTCTAATTTATTATCTTAGTAAATTTCGAGTCATATTTGAATTATATTCGAATTTTGTGTGAATATATATAAGAGGAGGGATCAAGTTACAACAAATTTGAGTTACAACAAAGTTACAACAATCATTTTTTTTCATTTTCAAAGTCCAAATCGTCGATCCAAACCGTTCAACATGATCTCCACAATAAAATGTGCTTGCATATCAAATTTTACATTTTATTGAATTTTTTTACTATTTATTAAGTATTTTACAAAAAATAGTCATATTCAGACCATATAATTAATTTACCGTCCATATCACACACTACTACAGCAAGTAAGATTTTCCTTTCCTGTTGGTACATTCTAAACATCTCTGGTATTTGTGACTCAGACAATACGTCCACATCTTTCCCCTCATTTTTGTCAAACACCCATATTCTTAGCTTTTGACAACTCCCCCAAGATATCTCATCGAATATATCACTAATCATATCACACAAGGAGAACCTATCTGAATCCACAACCCATTTAATGTCCTTCCCTTGACATATACCTTCCTACCATCATTTTGTTTGTTTCAAAATCCTTCAGTCTTAACCTCTATCCTATAAGCAGTTTCTGGGTCAACCCTATATGTATAAGTGAAATGTTAGATTACCAACTCTTTTTTTAGTTAATGACTTAATTTACAAACAGGAAAAAAAAATCAAATTCAAAGGGTTTCAAAAATCAGACTCAATCTTACACTTACCCACCAGGAATCCATGACTTGTCCATGTCATCTACTCACAGTGGAGGCACAGTGGCTAAATGAAGTGGATCCGAACTGGTTTTGGAGTTAAAAATCCATTGTTATCTTCAACTACTGCAGTGATCAGAAACATAAAGCACAAAATTTCAATTCAATTCAATGGAGATGACTTCAATAGAAACGATTTAGAATTGAAATTTTCTGATTGGAATGAATGTTTTCACCGACAAGAATTAATTTGATAAAACTCAAAATAAGTCAGCTTAATCAACTAGAGTTTATACCTTGAGCAGAAATAACAGAAAAAGAAAAAAAAACACTATAACGAAACAGTGATCAACGAACCTTGAAGAGTAGTATAGCCCAGTCGCTCCTCTAGTTGATTAAGGAGTTTTCGGTCCCGTCGGAGAAGGTATTACCCAGTCGGAGAAGAAGAGGAGGAGTTTCGGTCCAGTCGGAGAAGAAGAGGAGAAGGTATTACCCAGTCGGAGACCCAGTTAGAGAAGAAGCGGATTTTCTCGGTGGATTTGGCCTCCCTGAGCTTACAAATGAGAGGGGAAAAAGTATAGGGTTCGGTCTCTGAGAGGGGAGAAACTTTTCGTCTGTTTTGGAGAGAAAGACTTGTTGAGTTTTGTTTTCTCTCAGAGGGTATTTGGGTCATTAATTAAAAAAAAAAATTACAGGACTAATACAGTATTAGTGGCAAAATTAAGAATTAACTAAGTTTAGAGTGGCATTAGGATAATTTCTTATTTCGGAGTGACATTTTTCAAATTGAAAGGTTTTGTAGTGGCAAATAATCAATTTTTCCAATTAAAAATATCATCATATACTCTCAAAGTAAATGACAAATATCACAAGATGACACTATATATGTACCAACACGAACCAAACATTGGCAAGATACCCAACAAAAACTTAAATTACAGACCAATTAAATCTTATGAATCAAAAGGGAGAGGAAGCAATTCTTATTCTCGTCGCACTAAAATATTTTTACGCTGAACGGACAGTAGAAAAATATTTCCTAAATTGTGGTCATTTATTGAATTTTTATTTCAAATTCATTACTGTAAATTCAAGACCTATTATTATGCGCTTGAAATTATCAGAACAGGAATGAAGCGGGACTCTTTGAGTGATGCTATGGTAATATTTATCATTATGGATTGGCCCGTGGTATGAATCCTTATCTCTATTTTTAAATTTCGGATAGTCAATCCGACCCGTTATTTTAAATCTCCAGATAAAAATTTACTTGAAGAATGAATTTTATATTTTTCAGAATTTTTTTTACATTTTTTAGATATGTAGGAAAATCACTATTTTCAGATGATTCAGAATTTTTTTCATCAAACGGTTTTCTACTTATCTAAAAAATAGTAAAATAATTCTAGAAAATATAAAATTCAGTCTCTAAGTACATTTTCATATGTAGATTGTAGTTATCGGTTCAGATCAATTGTTTGAACTTTTTTAAAATAAAAATATAGATTCATAGCACAAATTGATCCATAATATGCATATTACCATAGCCTCACTCATTTTCTTTCAACAATACACTTTACTTTTTTTTAACATTTTTAATAACTATAACAAAACAAAATATTTTTATACTTTATATTTTGGACCATTTAAAACAAATTATTCACATATATATGTGTCTACAATCGTTTATATCTAATATGTAAAGTATTCATCAAGTTAAACAATTTACCGAATAAGCACAAAACTAAGTTCCGGAATTTTAATTTCTAATAATATAAGATAAATAATTTTATTATCAAGTATAAACAAATCTGCTATGCCAAAAAAATACAGATATGGAAGTGCATAATTAAGCAGCATATATAATCCAATTGGGATCTGGCACTAACTGCATAGTATTAAAATTTCCTCAATTTTTATTATATTTTTTTAAAAGAGTATTTAAACCCTTTAGCTACTAATAAATAAAATATTTGCTAGCTGTAGCATGGAGATTCAATAAATAGCCAGCTAGCATGGACATTTAACAAACGCTCATGAGGATGTAAAAAAAAGAAAAAGAAAAAGAAAGATAAATAAAGCCTCGTGCACAATTAATTGAAACATTAGTAGTTTTATTTGAGTCTAAATTTTAAATACTTTTTAGTGACTTGATTTAAATATTCAAGTAACAATCCGGACTAGGGGTGTAAACGGATCCGGATTATCCGGTCCGAATCCGCTCCGTATTCGGTTACTATCCGTATCCGTTTTAAACGGAGCGGATACTTAACGGATACGGATACGGATATATATTGAACATAGTCAAAATACACAGATACGGAAATGGATAAATTTCTATACCTCTAAACGGAGCGGATATCCGCATATATCCGTATCCAATATTCATCTCTCCGAAACCCATTTATATTTCAGAGGCAAAGCGATTTCTATATATGATGTCTCACTTTTATATCTTTTCACTCGTGGGACTAATTTTTAGTAGAGATCCGGACCTTATATCTTTTATATTTTGTAAATTGAACGTGTTATATGCTGAAAGGATTTTATATTTGAATTTTATTAATTGGTATTTGTATCTTAAAATACATATGACTCAATATCCGACAATTATCCGTTCCGTATCCGTATTCGGAGATTATCCGCTCCGTATCCGTATTCGGTTAAGGCGGATATGGTTTTGAGTTTTGATATCCGTTTATTATCCGTATCCGTATTCGCTCATTGAAAGACGGATACGGATTTGATATTAGCATTATCCGCTCCGAATCCGCTCCGTTTACACCCCTAATCCGGACATTTAAGAAATATAGAAACTTAACTGTAATTTGAGGAAAAGGTACAAAATTAACTATCTACTTAATATTTTCATTTTTTTTAGTAATTTCAGTTTACTTAGTTTGCAACTTGGTGACCAATATCATTTCCATTCCAATAGTTTTGTGAAAAGGTTCCAGACCTGCCTTCCCTATAAATACATACCAAACTATCTCACCTATTCCATTCCAATAATACCTTCTATTAACAACACCATCTCATCCAAAGAGCAAACAAATCCAACTCAATTGCCTCCTCTTTATCCCAATTCTATCTCAAATCTTCAGAGCTGGCTAACCAAAAAAATCAATCCGAAACTGACACCATTATCGGTGAAGAGAACCGCAACAAACACCTTGTCGTAAAGTTGTACAATGCCTTGAATAACCGGGATGTAGACACGGTACACCAGCTCCTCATGCCCGACCTCGAGTGGCGGTTTCATGGCCCACCACATCACCAACACATGATGAGCCTTCTAACCGGCACCTCGCCAGACGATTCATTCAAATTCAAACCACGTACAATCTGTGTTTTCGGGTCGGTTGTGCTTGTTGAAGGCACCGACCGCACCGGCTCAGCCTACTGGGTCCACGCATGGACCGTGGGGCCAAACGGGGTCATAATGCAAGTGAGAGAGTATTTTAACACATCTCTCACCGTCACTCGAGTTGGAGATGGAACAAAAGAATCGAGCCTGAGGTCAAGACTGGTGTGGCGGAGTCGGCTGCCCGATGATCAGACGAGCAAGTCGCTTCCTGGACTTGTTCTTGCTATTTAAAATTAATTGGTCCTGTTAATTGCAAATGCAATTTACCTAATGTGTATGTCATGTATTCATCATAATAATTATGAACATGGAACCAGTGTGCCTTATGATCTATTTAACTTAAAAGAACCTTCATTATTATTGTAATGCAACTGTTAAGCTAATGGAGAGTATAAATCCATAAAAAATGGTGCAAAGAAAAGCTATATTTAGTTATGGATGACATTAATTTATGTCATTTAATTAGGAGTGGCAATTGGAGATTGTAATCATATTCGTAAGAATTATTCTCTCTCTACTTTTCTGTAGTGTTTTTAATTTAATCTCCATGACAGGGAGAGATGGTGTTTCACTTTCCTAAGATTTTTTTATAAAAACATTTTTCCTAGGATTAATTGATGTTTTTCTTAAACAGAGAAAATCAATCAAATGCTAGAGCTAATTTAATTAGCTTCTAGATTGTACATGTTTATTTGAAGAACTGCAAATTATGTGACTGGATCATGTATAATTAATATTTATAGGCCCAAAATTAAAGAAGTGGCCCAAGTCATCTGGAAATTATTTAAAATTATTAAAATTGATTGACTTATTAATAAACTAAACTAAGTAATTGGCCATGCCAGTTTGGGCAGATACAGCTGGGACCGACATTCTTATTAATATCCAAAGTTTAATAGAAATTAATTAATATACTCAGATCCCCTGGAAAGTTATAAAAATACCCGTACCGGCTATTTTCTGGCCGGTACCCAATTTAATCCATTACTGGCCAGAAAATGGCCGGTACCCCAAAATTTTTTTTATACAGTACCAGCCATTTTCTGACCGGTACTTAATTTTTTTTTTTTTTAGGATGGGCATAGTATAGTTGGCTAGAAGAAAAAGTCGTAGGAAACTCGGACTGAAGTTTGCACTCGGTTTGGCTAAGATCAAACAAATGCATTTGGTTGGATGCGTGTGTTACATCGGTTGCATGTATCGGTGCATCATCGATGTTTTTGCAATGAAACATCGATGTTTTATTAGCCGTGTAGTGCTAAAAAACATCGGTGCGTCGCTGATGTTTTTAATAAAATATCGATGTTTTATTAGACTTAGCATTGATAATTAAGTAGGGTAGTGCTAAAAAAAACATCGGTGCATCGCTGATGCTTTTGCAATGAAACATCGATGCACTTCTGCCGTCGTTAGGTCGTGCATAAAGTATCGGTACTCAATTTTAGGATGCTGGTTATTGTCAAATTAAATTCACTAGCCGGATGCGAACACTAAACTTTAGTGTCATATGACACTGTCAAAAACATCGATGATGCACCGATACATGCAACCGATGTCAACCGATGATGCACCGATACATGCACCGATAAATGCATTTGTTTGATCTTTGCCAAACCGAGCGCAAACTTCAATCCGAGTTTCCTATGACTTTTTCTTCTAGCCAACTATGCTATGTCCATCCTAAAAATCCTAAAAATCCTAAAAAGAAAAAAGAAAAATTAAGTACCGGCCAGAAAATGGCCGGCATTGTATAAAAAAAAATTTGGATACCGGCTATTTTTCGGCCGGTAATAGATTAAATTGGGTGCCGATCAGAAAATGACCGGTACGGATATTTTTATAACTTCTCTGTGGATCTGGGTATGTATATTAGTTAATTTCTATTAAACTTTGGATATTAATAAAAATGTCGGCAGCTGGGAGCTGGAACTAATTAATATTTCAAAATCCACAAAACGACAATGTTATGTCGGCTCTTGTGCAAAATTAATTAATTTAAGAGGAATGTTCAGTATACTGTATTTTTAGAGAAAATTCAGTAACTAAATTTAATTTACCGGAACAAATTAAGATAAGTAAAAAAATGTTTTTTTTTAAGATTTATTTCTAATTTTAGTTAGAAATTATTCACTGAAAAAATATGAATTATAACAAATTATTTCTATATTATTATCACTCAAATTTAGGAAATCTCAATAATATAGTATAATTATTGGAACAAATTAAAAGGAAATATGAACCATTCAATATAAATTTAATGTAATGAAGCAATTTTTTAAGTTAATTTAATGTAATCTTATTTTTACTGTTCTTCACGAGATATTGTTGTCTGATTATTATCAACCCTTTATTAGTTCTTGGCTTCTTGCTCAAAAATTAATCAAGCAACGTTGACATGTTAGCTTCCACTAATAGGAAATTTGCTTAATCCTTTCACTTTAGCATGAACCAGTTCATCATTCCCCAGGTGAGACATTTGCTTAATCCTTTCACTTTAGCATGAACCAGTTCATCGTTCCCCAGGTAAGACATTTGCCTAAAACTTTAATTGCACGTCTGATACAAAAAGTATACAAAAAAAAATACATTCAAGGCTCATGTCAAGCTCATTGTCTCTATTGGCATGCCTGCATGCCCAAAAAAGTAAAGAAATCAAGAACAATTCAATGGATATTGAATCAAATTTGGTCTAATTTTCAATCAAAATTAGCCGATTTGTATCAAGATTTGCTCGGACAATTTGAAAGTTTGTGTGAATCTAAGTGCTTCTGAAATTAAAAAAATTAGTTTTTGATCTAGTGGCAAAGGGCAACTATATCCGTGTGAAAGGTTGTGAGTCTGAAATTTGAATGATCGAATGTATTTTATAAAAATTAAATAGAAGTAAAAAAGTTAAACTTTATCTTTTTTATTTAAAAAAGAAATACGTATGAATTAAAATACGGATCAAACATGTCTGACCGAATTTGATCTGATGTGCATCTCACTGCCCGACTCCGAAAGAAAAAACTAATATTACCATACCCAATACGAAAAGCTAATATAGTGACATTCACTCTAGGCATGCGGGCTGTTGTAAGAATTAAACAGTAAATAGAGGGCCTCTAGGGTTCAGGTTCTCTCCTTCTTAATTATGCAAAGTATAAATTTCGACGTCTCTCTACGTCGCATGCGGCATTGTCACTGTCGCATGCGGCCTAGATTGTCCCACAGCTACCTCGCATGCGACACTATCACTACCCGCAGGACTTGTTGGGTTTTTGCTTATGCGATTTGAAAGGTTTTCCGATCTTGCGATCGGCTTTTGGGCTACCAAGACTAAAGTATTTTAGGTACGTAATTGTATTATTTTTCTATACTACCCCGTAGTTGAAATATCCCAAAAACCCTACCTAATCTAAGTGTTTCCTAATATAATCTAAATGTACAATTTACGCTATCCTGCCAAGGGAGTCAGCCCACTGGGTTCTAACCTTAGTCTTTGAACTGCTGCCAAGCCTCGTTAGCCAAAGTGCCTATAGTACTTACATGTATTATCCTACTCACACCATGATGCCGTGACTAAATACCTATTGGCATGTGGATGGTCATTGGCATATAGTAGACATAACTATGTATGCAAGGACTTAATGAAAATGATTCAAAATAATAAACGAAACTCAAATCAACATAAACATATACTAAAACATAATTAAGAATTCGAGTACAACCCTCGCCCTAGAGATAAGAAGTTTAGCTTCTCATGGCCATGGCAAAATAAAATGAATCAAATAAAGAGAACATAAATTACAACCCAATTGAAGATGGATGAACCCCTGCCTCCTTAGATGACGTTTTCTTCTCCTGTTTGGCTTCCAATGGCTACCCTTATCTCTCTAAGTACTCTCTAACCTAACCTAGTAATAAGGATTACTAATCTTGATTCTATGGACTTAACACAATTAAACACGCACACCGAATTCTATTACAAGAGGAGTATTTATAGCCTTCATAATATGAGGGATGGGAGTAGTTGAAGTAGTGGAGGTGGTGGAAACTTGGAGAGCAACAGCGGCTCTAAGTCCAGACAATCACTACTTTCACTCTAATCACACTCTGATTAATTTAGGTGAAATATATATGCGGTTGCTGGAAATGATATAGCATAAACAACAATGGACTGGCTAAATCTCAAAGGATTTCTAAAGTGGAGGCTCAAAGGCTATTTTTCTGTGCAATCTTAGAGAATGAACCGACCCTCTATTTATAGTGGAAGTATTGAATCTCTCAAATGGAGAAACAAATATAGGGTTTTTGTTCACACTCATAGTAATAGAATTTTCACTACAGCTGAGGCAAATCACAAGATTTACAGAATCAGGATTTGTCAGGTTTGCTTGTGCTTAGTTACCACTATTAACTTGTTTGGTTAATTTAGATTTTGAATTTGAATTTCTAGCTATGCAACGGCTAGACTCAGACAGTCGTAACATCAGATCTATTTTACCATATTTTTTATATAAATTAAAAATAATAAAACAAAATGGTAAAGTGTGATCTTCATAATCTTTATGATCTCGATCTCTATGATCTTCTGTAATCTTCATGATTCAGCATCTCATCAATATCTGACATTCCAAATAGCTCGTGTGAATCTTCCATCAGATAATTTGTATCAAATCATTCCTTATAGCTCGAGGAGATATTGTATCTGATTATCTTGTACAACTTGTCACGTCAACTTGTCGTGATATGTATCTTTGACTTGCTTTGACCTTCGGCATAACAACTAAACCTGCATACATCTCAAACAAAAAATGTAAAATTCAATATTTATATGTTTTGTAAATTAGTCAAACAACACAGAAGATTGCTTACAACAACATGAACTCACATGTTCTTCCTTATTATGCTTCTGCGATTCGTTTTAAAGTCATTTTTTGTTTGTTTTGGATCTGATTTGCCAAGACCTACTACGTTGAGTAAGGACCCGTTATCAAGCCGTATTGATCTATTATCTATGTAGAAGATAAAGATACACTCCATTACTCAAAAATATTATAATATTTTTACATATTTATTTTAGTCCAACAAATTATTTAGTAAATATTAATATCATTTAACGAAGGATAAGCAAAGATTGTCAAATCCAACTTAATCGCCAAATCGCCATCTCTGTTTGTGCGCCCATTTTAACTTTTAAGGTTAAATTTTCATTTCAGGCAGCAACATGTATCTTCTTTGCATCAATATTTAGAGTGTGCTTAAGAGAACTCATCAATTAAGGGTGTGCTTCAGAAGACGGCTGCGTAGAGGAAGAGGACGGGAAGGGAAGGAAAAGACGAGGGCGACGCTCCCCTCCACAAAGTAAAACCTACACCCTGATTTGGGGTGAACAATTTTATCAAAACTATACGTGAAGCTCACCTCCGCTCCCCTCCAGGGGCGGATTCAGTATTTTCGTCAGGGGGGGGGCAAAAAAATATCAAATCGGGTTTAAATATCTAATCAGATTTAAATCCATTAACTAATTGGGTACTCGACAAAAAATAATGCTTTAACTTATACTTTCCAATGCTTTGACTTGTAATTTCTGATGCTCTGACTTATAATTCTAATTACCAATAAAAATTCAACAGATTTATTTCAATTTTAATCCTAAATTTAACTCGAATTACAAATTAAACGTCCAGAGGGGGGCAAAAAAAATTCCAAGGAGGAGCAAAGTCGATCGAAACCGATAAATCTCCACTAAAACTCAAAATCCAGGAAGGGGCAGCTGCCCCCCCTGGAATACACTGGGTCCGCCCCTGCTCCCCTCCCTCCCTTTCCCTTTCCTCTGTTTCCGCCTTTTGCAGCACACCCTAACACCTTGTTTGGATGGAGAGTAGAGGAAGGGAGGGAATGGAAAGAAAAGAAAATTTTCTATCGAATCGTGTTTGGTTGACAAAATTATGTCGGAGGTGAAGGGTACAGGAGGTGAAAGGTTTAACCTTGTATTATTATAATCAATAGAATTGGTTTTCCTCCCGATTTGGGGTGTAACGGATGGAAAGAAATTTTGTTGCAAATATTTTTAGAACAAAAAACACAAATGTCCAATCCTATATCTTACCTGTATAATTCTCATACAAATTTTTTGTCACAAACCTACAACAACCACCGAATTTCTCATTAACCTTCTAAATTTTAATCAACCAAACAAGAAATAAGACGGAAAGGAAGGTTAAATTTATTTTCTTTCATTAATCATCCAAACACAAAGAAGTTAAATATGTTAATCTTCCTTTCTATTCCATTCCATTCCCTTTTATTCTTCACTTCCCCTTCCTTCCTCTACTCTCCATCCAAACAAAGTGTAAAGGAAATGAAGGAGAGTAAAGGGAAATTGCATTGTGATTTAACCTGATCGAGAAGTTTACTTGCCGACATTTTTATTAATATCCAAAGTTTAATACAAATTATTAATTATACCCAGAATCGGACCAATTATCGAAATATACCCAAGCCGGCCATTTTCTGGCCGGCTATGTTCCCTCCCTAAGCCGGCCAGAAAATGGCCGGCTTGGTACATTTTTTTTTCTTTTTTTTTTAACCGCATTATTTTTGTTTTAGGTGATTTCTATTAAAGTTAAATATTTCATTTCTAAGTTTCGTATAAAATAATAAAGTACACACAAATTGCAAATAGAGTCCACACATTTTTTACAACATGCATACAAATCACCTATTATTGCTATGTCTAAAAGGTAATCCCCGAAGTAAACCACTTGCGAAAGATGATTTACGAGATGGCCTAGCAGGTGGCTCTGGTTGCTCAGTAGATGGCCCGGCTTGGGTTCCAGATGGCGCTGCTTGGTTTGTAGATGGCCCTGCTTGGCTTGTAGATGCCCTTGTTGTGCGTCTAGTAGTGGACCTTCTCGGTTGGATCACAGATGGCTCCCCTTGCACCCCAACCGCCTCTCCTCCTATGTCAACCGCCTCTCCCATTGCTTCGGCATACATAGCAGCTGCATCTAAACGGCTCGTAGCTGTGCTACGCCGTGACCCTCCGGACCCACTTCCCGACGCCATTACTCGCTCATTTTCTGCCGTATTTGCTGCGATTCTTGCCTCTGCATTTGCATGTGTTACTTAGTAAGTTGGTATAAATTGAAAAGAAAAATAATTTTGGATGAATGTTACATACCTCTTCGTTGCCTATCGGAAGTGGAACGGCGAAGCTGATGCCCCCTTCGTCTACCTTCCATTTCATCCATCATCATTACATGACGGGTGTGTTTTCGCCTCCCCTTCCTAATCCAACCACTACTCGGAAGGATTCTGTCTCCAACATTAGGAGGCCAGTCTCCCATATTGCCAATTGGATTGAACACATGGCTCCAAGTACTCACAAGATAGGGTGTTTTATACCAGTCTGCAACAAAGTCGTCCTCTTGCCAGTTTCGGTCACGGCAAACAGCTAAGACATGAGCGCACGGAATAGAAGTTAATTGGATACCTCTGCAAGTGCATTCCATTTGTCTGTCGGGACCGCGCGTCACAATATACATGAACTCCCTGTGAGTGGGTTCCATGTTGCCCATGTCGCTACGGGTGCAAGGAACGTACTCATTTGGGGATGAAACTTGGTACTGACCTTGGCCCTGCATGTAACGCACCACCCGCATTTTTCCAGCTTTCTCCCAACGTTTTCTGATCTTCTGCAAAACCCGGTCAGACAGAACCTGTCCATTGTCTTGTAATTCCATTGCTCGCTGACGCCGCTGAACAAATCATCTGTTGCACGTGTAGAACGTATCCTCCACAATGGCACAAACAGGCAATCTACGACTCATTCGGAAGACATTGTTAAGCGACTCGGAGCCGTTTGTTGTCATGATACCAAACCGGTATCCTCCGTCACAGGTTTGGAAAATTTTCTCATAATTGGACGGCTCAATCACATCATTAGGACGTACTTTGCCCACTCTCTTTAAATATGCATTGCACTTCGGATTTTGCTGCACAAAAACAAATGGGTGTTATTTCATTTTCATAAAATTCTTATAAGATAATTAAACGAAATGTTATAAGTTAGACATACATGAGCAAACTCTTGGAACATCTCTTGTAATCTTCTCGGCTTCTTCCTCTTTGCTCCTTCCCTGAACCTCCATCCGTACCATCTGTCTCCTCCACAGTTTGTGACTAAGTTGTCAGCAACATGCTGCATACAATACCTATGCACAAAGAGCTCGGGAGGCCATCCGTATTCAGCTGTCAGTGCAGCATTGATCCCCTTGTGCTGGTCCGATATGACACATACAAATTTACACGGGCCGAGCACTTCATTCCTCAACCACTGCAAGAAAAAACCCCAATTCTCAGTATCCTCCTGACGTACAATTGCAAATGCAATAGGCAACAATTGGTTCTCGGCATCGTAGCCGCAAGCTATCAAAAGCCTCCCCTCGTATCGCCCAGACAAGAAGCAGGCATCGATGCTGATCACTGGTCTCAGGTACTGGAACGCCGCAATGCATGGACCAAACGCCCAGGCTACGGCTCTGAACTGGGCAACATCTGGCATGATTAGTCCTGTTTCCTTATTCCGTACCGGGCTGGTCAGAAATTGGTGGATCGAGTTGGGATTGTTGTGGCAAATTGCAAGCAACAGTGGTCTCAGCAAGCTGTATGAAATCTCCCAACTCCCAAATTGCTGGGCTATTGCCAGCTCACGGCCCCTCCACAGTCGGTTGTATTTAGGTGTCACACCCTTATACACAGACAAAACAATGTCTGCCACCGTCTGGATGCTCATACACGGGTCCTTTTTAATGGCGTTCTCAATGACATCGGCAATGAGTGATGCCGTCAGACATTCGTGGTCGACCCTCGTACTCTCAGTCCTACATGTGTGAGGCCTGTCTTGCTTAGTTATAACCCATGCGTCTCCACATCCCGTCGGCTTTGCCCTAAGCTCGTAACGGCAATTCTTGTCCTTGCACAACAGAGTAACCCGATCCCTGTCACTTTTCCAAGATCTGAACTCCTGATTCTTAGTTATATGGTGCTCTCTGATCTTCTTCATTAGGTCTTCTTTGGTTTTAAAATATAGGTTTGCACACAGCTCACCTTTGTACTTAATCCGTTGCCCATAATAACCAATATCTGCTTCTCTAAACTCAGAAACATCATTGAGGTATGGGAACAGGTGCGTATCAGTCCGGCCACTAAGCGGCCCCCCCTCATCAGTATGCCTTTCAGCTGTTTGAACCGGCCCGTCTCCATCGCAACCTTCCAAGTGATCTGAATCCCCCCACATTTCTCCCTCAAATTCATCCCCGCTCCTCAGCTCGTCCTCTGGTATTTCATTAATGTCTTCAAAGTCCAGGCATGTTGCATCGTCTACTGGTGCAGGTCTGGGGTAAGGTGATACTGGAGGTAACGGTAAATCAGCCACATTTACGGATCTAGGTGGGGTTGAAACTGAGTGTCTTGGTCTGCCTCGATTGTGTCTAGGCGGGAATGCAACTGAGTGTCTTCGTTGAGTTGCTGGTGGAGTGACGTAGTTATAGGGTTCTGGGTCAGGTTCGTTGAGGAGTAAGGTGGAGTCACGTCTGTTGGTTTCTGGTTGTGGGGTATAATGTGGTGCCGCTGATCCAGAGCTCGAACTTCCAACCCCGGGCTCTACCGGAACTCTTCTAGCAAATATTTCTATTAGAAAATTCCCTTCGGACCTCAAATAACCAAACATGCCTCTCCACGTACTCTCATCTACCAGTTTCGCAACCATAAATTTTCCGCTGGAGGGATGCAATATCGGGTTGCCAATTCTAGGTCACACCTTTCTGGGTTGTAACCGGTGTGTGTGTAAACTATGGATTTCAGGTCCAAAAGTGAGATGTCATCTGGAATCATTACTGAATAAGCTGCATCTTTGTTGTAATACGCCCCTTGTGCACTATTAAGCATCTTCCCACCATAGTGTAATGAAATAAAAGCCATGGTAAACAAACTACATTTTAGAAAATGGTAAACAATTGTCAGGTTACTAAATGGTAAACAATTGTCAGGTAACTAAATAGTAAACAATTGACTAGTGAACAATTAAGTAACTGGTGAACAATTAAGTAACTGGTGAACAATTAAGTAAATGGTGAACAATTAAGTAAATGGTGAACAATTAAGTAAATGGTGAACAATTAAGTAAATGGTGAACAATTAAGTAAATGGTGAACTATTAAGTAAATGGTAAACAATTAAGTAAATAGTAAACAATTAACTAAATAGTAAACAATTAACTAAATAGTAAACAATTAAGTAAATAGTAAACAATTAACTAAATAGTAAACAATTAACTAAATAGTAAACAATTAAGTAAATAGTATACAATTAAGTAAATAGTAAACAATTAACTAAATAGTAAACAATTAACTAAATAGAAAACAATTAATTAATCTATAAAATAAAACATAATAATAAAAAAATAAAAAAATAAAAATAATAATAATAATAATAATAATAATAATAAAAAATTTATTACCTCAACAGTGTAGCGAGCTGCCTCGGGATGTGTGAAGCGAGCTGCCTCTGGGTGCTCTTTTATAGAGTTTTTGGGGTTTTAAAAAAAAAAAAAAAAATGTACCAAGCCGGCCATTTTCTGGCCGGCTTAGGGAGGGAACATAGCCGGCCAGAAAATGGCCGGCTTGGGTATATTTCGATAATTGATCCGATTCTGGGTATAATTAATAATTTGTATTAAACTTTGGATATTAATAAAAATGTCGGGTTTACTTGCATTAGAATCAGAAAATTTAAGTGGTGAGAAGAAGAGAGTGAAAGAGAGCGGAGGTGGAGGCTCTATACAAACGTTTCTATGTTTCTCACTTTCAAATCGAAAGTAGACAAAGTAAACTTTTACACGTTTTAAAAAAAAGTGCACTTTTACACATTTTTTTTTCCTTCTCTTCTTTCTCTTTCTTGATACAGACGGTTCTTGAGGAGTCTTAAAAAAATTGAAACTTGTTGACAAATAACTAAACAAATTTTGTTTTGAAACTTTTAGACAACCTTGGACTAGAGAATGAAAGCTAGACTCAGTAGGCTGGCACTAGACTAGATTAGATTCTTTGTCGTAATATGGGATGTAATATGCATAATTTTTGGATTTAATTATTTGGTAACTGTTAATGTGTTAACAGTTATTTTGGCTGAAGATATTTGTTAAACACAAATTAAAAAGTTTTAGTAGGGATGGATCCGTGTGAGAATTCGGATTAATTGACTAAATGAAGAGAAGGAGAGCCAAAGATATATGGGACTACTGCATAAGAAAAAAATAGGTGAAGGGTGGACAGTGGCGGAACCAGGAATGATCGGTAGGAGGGGCCAGATTCTTGCGGCCAACAGGCGGTTGATAAATTCAAGAGTCAAGAGTGTCCGACAGTGGGGGTGCCAGCTTTTTTTATTAAAGAGGGTGTGCCAGAGGAGGTGCGGAGAGAAAGACAGAGGGAGTGCCAGTTTTTTTTTTTTTATTAAAGAGCTCTGTATTTTTCTAGGCCAGAACCCAGGCTAGCCTTGGTTCCGCCCCTGAGGGTGCATGATACTCTCTGATCTCTCCAAACGCGCATGGAGGATAAAATAAGGAAGAACCCTAACTCTCTTTAAAGGCATGCGGAGAAGGAAATTAATTAACAAGCCAAATTGGAGTCCATACTAATCATTTTGGTGTTAGCACGCACGCGTGACCCCCCTCTCACCAACCATATGGGTTTTCACCAGCTGGGACCTGGCCTTTAATTGTTCTATCATTTTCCTTTTGCATTTGTGGCTAATAATTTGTGATGGCAGGATGCAAACGAGGATAGGAATGGGTACACTATGCAACATATTAATGGGTTATGATTCAACTGCCCAGTTGTTGATATACCAAAAGATAATCGAATCATTGTAGTTTTTAGTAAGCATGCTTTGTTGCTGAGAATCTTGTATACCAATAAACATGATTCTAAAATATTTTAATAATTGAAAATTATAGCATAACTTATTGAGAATGTAATACAACTGCGTTACAAATAAAATTGATTAAAAAAAAGGTGTCTGTCTCCAATTGAAGCGACTCCATAAGCGAAAAAGAAGAAAAACAAAAATTCAAACTCTAGATCTACCTCAGCTGCTACCTCTCCCACACATCCATACTCCCCCTCCCCTATAAATTTCACTCTCGGCACAACGATATCCTTCCATTTCTCTTGTCTCTACCTCCTCAAACGGAGAGGAGAATGAAAGAGAGGGGAGGGACCCGAGCTGAGCCGAGCGGAGCCGAGAGTGCGGTATCATTAAAACTTGGAGCGTAGAGTTTTCGATTGGAGCACGGCTGCAGTCAATAAAACAGATTCAGTTGTGAAGAGAGATTAGGATTAAAGTAATAGAATTATTAAGAGTGTATACAAATAAGATTAGAAAATTAGCTTAGTTTAGCGAATTTTCATGAGAATAAGAGATTAGATCTAAAATTTAGAGTCATTTAACTCATTATCAATAATTTTTTTATCAATAAAATTATTAGTAGACATTTAAAGCCACTAACCTTCAAAAAAAAATTATGTAAAAACCTACTTGGTCCAATACTGGGCCTTATAGTACACACCACCATAAGATTTTTCATGAAAAAAAAAAAGCAAATCCAATAAGAGTTCTTCTGTCTGGGCCAGACCTGCGCTTCTTTATTCTTTTTCGTACCTTTTGGGGTTTACAGGATGAGAAATGCTGAATTATAAGACACTATGTTTCTGTAGTATAACCATTACCAGCTATTATGCTTTTGTTTTGTTGTGTGGTTTGCATTTGCCAAAAACTAGTTGCTGTAAATATTTAAATGATTTCTAATAAAAATCGGTGAGCCTTGAGCTAAACTTTTGTCAAAAAAAAAGAAAAAGAAAGGGATCTCTGTTCCATCCCTGCGTTGTAAATTTACAGGACCAGATAACACAGCTCAAAAATGCCAACCATTAGAACGCCAAAAACTCCTAGAATTGGCGACAACACGCATGCTCTTTACCTTCAGAAATAATTTATAGGCTGCCTCGACCTTATTCATCTCCAATAACTTGTTATTCAATTTGCTATAAACCACCTTATCAAGGCAAAATCCCTTTCCAAGCGACTCTTCTACCACTGATACCGCAATATCAACCTTCCCTACATTACAAAGCCCGTTAACAATAAACCCGTAAACCTCTTTGTCAGAATCATAACCGCTCTCCTGCATCTCCTCCCAAATCTTCAACACCATATTGCTTTTACCGAATCTAGAAAGCCTCCAAAGTAAAAGTTTGTATGCTTTAAAAGAGATTACACACCCTGCTTTCTTGCTCTTTTTGTAAACAAGCATAGCCGCATGAGGAGGTCCAAAATTGCATAGTGGCTCAAGAAAAGAAGTGATCATGCCAGTAGTAGGCAAAATCCCTCTATCAAGCATTTCATCAAACACCTCTAGTGCTTCTGCTACCCTCCTAGCCTTTAAGAAGGAACTAATCAACTTGTGATGTGTATCAATATCTGGCAAACAGTTAGTTCTCAACATATCTTTGTAATACTCAATGCACTTCTCCAAATTACCGATTGAAATGAAGTTTGAAATCAAAGCATTATAAACCATGGTATTTCTCACACACCCATTTGCCTCCAATTCTTCAAAAACTTTAACAGAATCATCTACCTGATCGGCTCTACCTAAGGCCTCAATTATATGACAATATGTAACATTGTCAGGTTTGAATCCATCATTTACCATCATCTGCATACAACTCTCCACCTTATCTACCATTCCATATTTAGCCCATCCACCTATAATCACATTATACGTATCCTTATCAAATTCAATTTTACCTCTCATAGAATTGAAAGTCGTATATGCGGGACGAACATGTGACCTATTGCATAAGCATTTTAGAAGTATATTAAGCGAACCAGTATCACACCTTGACCCAATTTCTTCTAATCTTTCAAACAAATCGACCGCTTTAGAAACCTTTCTATCAGCCACAAAACTATCAATTAATATCTCCACAGTTCTGAAATCGGGCCTCAATCCATCTATCCTCATCCTCTCCAAAATCTGATTTAAAAATGAGAAGAATTTCCTTCTACCGAGTGCTCTAAGCATGACATTATACAAATCAACATCAATTTTGATTTTAGGCTGCTTGATTGACCAATCAAAGAAGGACACCATCGACTCACCACTGAGGTTACCGTTATTGATCACATCAGAGAAGATCTCCACTGTAAGATCAACTCCGGTGGATGAAAGAGCTGATTCAACAGCTGATCTGCCACGAAGCTTCTGGAGGAAGACTCCGCGCAGTTGATCCTCAAGCGAGAGTAGGCGACTGGATAATGGTTTCGTAGGGGGTGTGGTCTGAAGGGGCTTGCTTTGAGAGAAAGGGATGGGGCTAACCGGTTTACCAGTAGTTGGTAGGAGTTCCGACAGCTGTTGAAGGATGGATTGTTCGTCGAGTGAGGTGGAAAGAAAGCGGACAAAGAAGGGAGGGTAAATGCGTAAATCCAGGCATCGTAGAACTCGAATCGCCATTGCCCGTTTGCAACTTGCTCGGGAAGGGATTATTATGATGACACCGATAATCTGTCAGAATATGGGCCAGGCCACTGGAAGGGGGCGTAAATTGGTAATTTCTGCTCGTTGCGTATATTGGACTATTGGTCCGAGCTGTCGGCCCAGTGTGTTCACTTTTGAAGAGGATCACGCAAAGTGCGAAGGCCGATCATAAATTTCTTATTTTTATTTCCACGTCAGCAGTGACACTGCCACATGGGTCCCACTGAGTCTCTTTCCAGCATAATCCCGTATCCCGAGAAAAATACTATCTCCAGAGACCCCCCTGGTTTCTTACAAAATTCCCTGGCATAGACAAGAAGTTGAGTTTAAACGCACCTCTTTCTTTTCTTTTTTATGGGCAAAACCCTTGCTCTCACTTCAACAATCGAATACTACGCCCGCCTCGCCACCGCCAAGATTCGCTCCTGGACCTGTTTCACCCGACCCGGTTTCCTTAGACCCCGTAGAGATTCCGCCTCGAGTTCCGTATCTGTGCCGAGTAGCTCCAGAGAGGGAAGCGTGATGGAGCGCGGAGGGGGGAACGAGCAGGAGGTTCGGGTCCCACTGTCAGAGGTTGTGGCGGATTGCGTGAGGCGATGGTTCAACGAAGCGCTGAAGGAGGCGAGAGCTGGTGACACCGCTATGCAAGTTTTGGTCGGGCAGATGTATCACAGTGGCTATGGTGTGCCCAAAAATGACCAAAAGGTATAGTTATATGATTCCTCTTAATTGTTTATTGGTGGATTTTGTGGAGTATATTCTGAATCTTGTGATTTCGTTAACGAATTACTGGATGGAAGAATTGGATATAGTTTCAGGAGGTCGGTTGTGCAAAATTCTGTAGTCTTATAATTTCAAGTGCTTTCCCATCTTGATGTATATGGATCTATAATGGAAGTTGTAAATATTGATATTGTGCCTGGTTATTGTGCAATAATCTTGAAGTTCAATACTAATCATACACCTAACTGAATTTTTTTTTTATTTAGTTGAACTTTTAGTGGCCCACAGTTTTACTATGTTTAAGGAGTTGCAAATTCTGATGTTTCAGGGCGAATGATAATTTATGTTTTTGGTAAAGAACAGTTAAATGAAGTATATGTTTGTATTTGGGTAAAATGGTAAATAACTTTATTGTAGTGGGCATATTTGAATAATATAATTATAATTATATAGTTAATGATTTTTTTCTTGATAAAAAATATGCTTGTGTTAGGCAAGGGTGTGGATTGAAAAAGCATCGCGCTATAGATCGTCGGTTTGGAAGGTCAGCGACAAAAGGCCAGGTTTGTTTTCAGCGTAACCCCAAAATTTCTTGTGTATCACTTTCATCTTTTGTTAAATTAGTGAATTGGTGTAAACTAATTTAGCTTTTCTGTTTTGCATCTAATTCCTGTGTTGCCACTCATCTTTCAACCATCTCAGTGTTTCTTCTGGTTTCTCTAGCTTCTCCATCAAGCTGTGTAGACATATCATTTATATAACTATTTTTATACATTCCTTTTTTAATGGTTGTACTGTCTAATATCTGCGCTGTACTTCTATCTATTTTTGGAAAATTATATGCATTTAGTTTCTTTCTACTTTTTGTGTTGATATTTTCTGAGCTTCAGACTAAATCCTTTTTCAGGATATAATGCAAGTGACTCTGATAGTGATGAGGAGAAAGCTAAAAAGTGACCAACTGACGGTAATGATTTAATTTTTTCTCTAATTTTTTTAACAAACATTTGCATTAACAACTTACAAGTATCAATCCATCTTCTTTGTGCGTCTCAAGCCAATATTTGTGTTTCCATGGCCTAACATTTAGCTAAGTACGGCGGTGCATGTAATTTCTAGGGTAAATTCAGGTCTTGGTCCTTGGAACTTTCTCCAAAGAACAAACTGGTCCCAGGACTTTCAGTTGCACCAAATGGCATTGAACGTTCAAAAAAGGAGCTCAGGTATGGCTTCCAACAGTTAAATTGACTGGCATTATTACTTTGGCTGATGTGGTTCTCTAGTTTGCGGCATTAGCTTGCTCCATGGACCTTTTCTCTTTGGTTCAGCTGAGAAGGAAAGATGATTTGGTGGGAAAACCGATGATTTTACTTTTTGTTAGCTTATAGAGGGACTCAGTTTGATGAGCATCCTGATGTGGCAAGCAAAAGAGGTCACATTAGCAAAAGTGTATGTGTTAGTAAATTAAGCTGAGAGGCGGACTAAATGAATTCTTTTTAGGGGATAATTTGATTCTTTTGGGAAAGTTTAAGTTATTGCTTGAATTTTCCCTAAATTCAGTGGAATATTGACAACTTCGCACATGAGTTGTGTAGCTCTTTCTTTACTAGTACCAGATTGAATTAAAATCAAAGAAAATTTAATTCAATGTAGAATAAACTTTGATATTGTAATGATTACATAGTTGGCTATTACTCATTAGGGATAATATAGCCATTATTGGCTTTTCTTGTGTTACTTTATAATGACTCAAATGTTACTCGCAAATAACACCCATGGTAGTCAGTGCCAGAAATGCAAACAGGTGAAAATAATGGGGGCTCTATGTACACAAGTGTAGTACACATGGGATGTTCTTTGCAAAGAACCTTAATTTTTTTTCTTCTATTTTTTTTCCTCCTAACCTATTATCCTCTGAAACATTTTTGTTTTGCAGTGTCTTCCAGGACAAACAGCTAATTCATCTAGTAAAAAACATGGGGCGAATCCTTTTAAAACAAGAAATCGTTGTATTTTCTGATGTTTGTATGGATAATTCGAATATGTTGACATTGTCATGTTAGCTCGGCCTTCATGTTTTTGTCCAGGCATTGTGCTGTTTGTTCACATAGGAAGTTGTCATCCAATTTTACAATTTTGTAGGTACCAATTTGCGGTATTATAATTTTATTTTTAAGTTTTATGGGTGTATTTTTTTGAAGTTGGTCTAAAGATTTTCATTTCAAATTTAAATGGGTGTGGCTATGTGAAACCAAATATCCTATACAATATATAGAGATCTTGAGGAATAACTATACCATCGAAACCTAAGTGTAGTTGGGTCTTTGATGATTTTAATTGGATATGTCATCAAATAATAAAACTCAATTCCTATTCACTCCACAAAGTTTGGTATCTTCGCTCTTGAAGTTCAAATGATGTGGTCAACTCTTGTACCACGACAACTGCACTTGTTGGCTTGTTGCTGATTCTCTTTTTTGACAATGCATTATAACACAATAGGTCTTAATTAAAAATCTTCTTTGTTATCTTCTGAGAACTTGTTTGTTTGTCTTTAGTTAGGTTCCTGCTATGTTGTACGACGCCTCCACTTAAGTTTGTTGTCAAGATTTCTTATGGAACTAAGAATGTTAGGTTATGATCGGAAACAAGAAGCACATGATTTCAATTCAATTCAATTGGGATGACTTCAATAAAAATGAATTAGAATTGAATTTTTCAAATTGGAAAGAATGCTTTCATTTAGAAAATTATATTTAGTGACACTCAAAAATAGTCGGCTACTTCTCTTAATTTACCACCAGCAATTAGTTAGGGATTAAATTGCAGCAGAACAAATAAAATAAGTAAAGAAAAATTACAAAACAAGTGAGTTTTGATAGACTTTCGTCGTTGCTAGAAGAAGCAAAAATAAGAAGAAGAGAGGAAGAAAAAGGATTTTCAGTCTTATCACTTCATTCCGTACAATTCTTGTCAAATGCTATCATATTGTCCAAAAAAATTTGCCTCTCGATTTGGCCTCTTTGAAATCCCATCGATTGAAATCATCTCTTGCCACTTCTCCACTTCCGATCAGCTTGCAACATGTGACAAATTTCATTTTCAAATCTGTTTTTTTTTCTCATTCTCTGCGCTCTTATTAGAGCTTTGGTTTTTTTTTTTTTTTGAGTAAAAGTTAGATGTCAAGCCACCCAACTATTTAATATCTACAAAAGATTGTCTCTTTCGGTTTTGAATTTGCAGGAACGGAACTAGAAAATTTAGTTAGAGGGAGCTGAAACTTAAAATACATAATTATTAATTTGTTGTTAGTGAAATTTGAACTTAAGACCTCTCAAGTACAAAATAGAGTCTTAACCACTAGACTACAAGCACACATTTTACATTTTATGAGGGGGCTGAACTATATAAAAATCTTAAGCAAATAAAAATTAAATTAAATTTTAACATACATGATTAAAAATTTCAAAATTATAAGATGACTTAGCACCTCTGGACTAAGTGTAGATTCGCTCTAGACCAAAAACTAGTTCTCATCTTAAAATAAAGATTTAGAGAGACAGATGCAATTTAAAGCATTACCTAACAAAAGCAAAATAAGACTAAAAACAGTCAAATGCCCAACTAAAGAAGTCACAATAGAGAGTCGCTATATTCCTATACGCACTGATTCTGCTATGTTTTATCTCACACTAAAAACAGCCAAATACAATTAAGTCGTTAAGACTATTAATTATTATTGGTGAAGAAGTCTTATAATTTCCATACAGATGCCTGAAAAAAATATTATCTATATTCATTTCTTCAGAACAATTGGTTTTCAAGTAATGAAAAGCGGTGGGGTGTTCCCACTTTTATATATAAAAAAATTGCATACAATATTAGTATGTAATCCAACAAACTAAGTAGTGTAGTGGTAAGTTTGTGTTATTGCGTAATTCAATGACAATATTGCAACTTATAATCTGCTATTGGGTGTTTGTATTGATAAGATATGGTTGTCAGGTGGATAGCATGATTTGAGAAAGCAACAAGATGTTAACTCGTGCATTTATTTCTTTAACTGCATATTTTAATTAAATTAGTACTTTCTAACTGTAAAAGTTTCTGATTAATTACCACAACAATGTTCATAATTCTGATTAGTTATTTTTTTGCGATATAATGCTCCTAAGTGCGAATGAATTAACACCAAACTTAGATCGAAACAAAAGCAAATAAAAAATTTGTGGCTCAACCCGAAGGTTGGGCCCATAATGACATCTAGTCATCTAGAAATAGAAAGTAAGACTCAGCTTCAGAAGGGGTACACGAAGCGGAGGTGAAATGCTACAATGACATCTAGTCATCTAGAGATAGAAAGTAAGACTCAGCTTCAGAAAGGGGTACACGGAGAGGGGAAGAGAGCGGAGGTGAAATGACACGCAACTGTATCTGTCCATGGTCGTTCTCTTTCTCTAGAACTGTTAAATTCGAAGGTGAGCAGAAGGGTGAGGAGGTGAATCTGTACAAAATGTCAAAGCAAAACTTAGTTACTATTTCACCTTCAAATCGGAGTGTAGAGTTGGTGAAATGGTTGGTGTATCTTTATTCTTCCTTTCCATTAATATTATTTCACCTTCTAGTTGTGGAGCACACCTTAGAGAAAAATGTCGAAACGAAATGATAATGTACCAAACAAAATGCAAAATTTTAATTATTTTTTCCGAGCAAGGTCGAAAAAATAAATCCCGGTGATAATTACAAGTGCTTAATTACTATTTATTTCTTAATAGCTGATGTGTCTTTTGGTTGTCTATTAAAGATTGAAGGTCCAATATTTCAAACAAAATTTGATAAAAAAAAACACCATAAATCGGATACCAATCCTTAGTTACTAAAATTTACCTTTACAAGCTAGGCCATCAAGGCCATCAAACTTTTACAGAAATGCAATGTATTAATAAACTAAATAATATTTATTATATTATAAGGAGAAAAGTGGTAAAATTAAAGCATTCAATTTTTTTATTTTTTTTGAGGAAAAATTAAAGCATCCAATTAAAAGAAGCCAACGTGTGTATTGCAGGAGATCGGATCAGAAAGGGCTAAAGGAGAATCCGACCCGATAAAAGAAGCGAAACTTTGACTATATATTGGGCTAGGCCCAGCTGAACATGTATACAGAATCTTAGTTAAAGAAGCGATTGAATTTGTCCAGTTTGACTTTAATATAGGCTTGGTGGGCCCTCCTGACAGCTTAGTCCTTGGTTTCAATTTAATAAATTATATCAAGCTTGATCCATGCATGATGCTTCACGCTGCTTGGTTTCCCTGGTTTTCAACCTACATAAATTAATCATACCTGATTGCTCTCTACGATATCCTTTAGTAAATTACTGAGTAGCGAGTGCCAACTGAGGAAAAGTCTATTTGACCCATTTTAGGGGGAAGAGAGATAAAGAGGAGAGGATTTTTGTGTGACTTGAATGTACAATGGAGGAGGCAATAAGAGAATCTCTGCTTCCAGAAAGCTCTAAGCATGAAATCGAGCCATCGCTGATTAGACTGATGTATGCTGGTCACTTCCTTGCCAGATGGGGTGCAAGGTATTTTTGTAATTTTTCTCTAATTGGGTTTTAGATTTTTCAAATTTATCTCCTTATTTTCTGCAACACATAATGGAAAAATTAATTGAAGCACCCAACTAATATAACTAAAAATAGCTCATCTCAGCAGAAATCAAACAAAAAATTAGAGATTAATCAAAAACTCAAAAACCAGCCTGCAAAAATTTTCTCATAAGAAATTATGTGCAGTTTATGTGTGCTTTATTTCAGTAACACAGTAGAATATTATGTGTTTGCAGGATGTGGGAGTTTTCAGTTGCACTTTACATGATAAACAGTTGGCCTGATTCTTTACTTTTCACGGCAATATATGGTGTGGTAGAGTCGGCCTCTATTGCAATATTCGGTCCCTTGATCGGGTCACTGGTCGATAGATTGACATATCTTCAGGTGAATTTTCTATTAGGGCCTGTTCGGCCTCCAACTGGGATTGGGAATGGGCTCGAGATATGGGTCAATTTGAACTGTTTGTTACTGTATGCGTGGGAAAAAAAAAATTCAATTGGCTCTTAGTGTCCGATTGGCCCATGAAATTGTTGGGATAGCTGTTTTTCTAGATACCAAGAGATACATAACATAGCTAGTGCTCACTAAGAGGTTTGGTGAGCACAACTCCAAAAGTATATCGGATTGTTGGCTTCAAACGGCGAATTCAAACCATTGAAATCCATATACTTTATGAGTGATGCATGTACATGCAAAATTTTAAAAGTTTCGAATTTATTTGCTACAAAATCAAGCGGTCAAAGAAATAATGAAAAATGAATATATAAAACAACTTATAAAATTATTTATAAAATGTTCATTTCTTTGACCACTTGATCTTGTAGCAAATTAATTCGAAACTTTTAAAAATTTTGCATGTACATGCATCACCCATGAAGTACATATATTTCAACGGTTTAGATTCGTCATTTGAAACCGATCCGATATACTTTTGAAGTTGTGCTCACCAAAGTGGTGAGCACATCACACCCTAGTTTTGCTCCATAACATATCATCTTTCGGGCAAGACCTAGAGCACTCCATCCATCATAGCCTTGTCTCTCTTCTCATCTAACCCCACCACGGGGTCTGTGGAGAAAAGCTCCCCCCCTCCCTCCAACATTGGCGGCAAAACTGGAGAGAGAACGAGGTGTGGCGGCCTAGGGTTTTAGCGGACGGGGTACTGTAGCGGCGGAGTTATTGTAGCAGCGGAGTATTGTAGCGACGGAGAGGGTTTGGCTCTGATACCAAAGTGATTTTCAGAATAGTTATTTTATCAAAATCTAATTTCATTAATTCCCAACTTGGACTGTAGAGTGCACATATTACATAGAGGTCCCTAAACTATTATTTAATTACCCTTTTATCAAAATACCCCTGATACATATAACTTTGTTTCTCAACAACTCATATATAATGTGCGTTGTATTTTTTTCTAGGGTAAATTTCGCTGGAGGTCACTAAACTTTGTCATTTGTTACAAATTGATCACTCAAATTTGATTTGTTTCTTTTTAGTCACTTAACTTTGTCATTTGTTCCAATCAAGTCAATTTATATTTTTCCGTCCAAAATGCTAACGGAATATTCTCATTCCGTTAGTATTTTGGACGGAACTAGTATATTCCGTTAATATTTTGGACGGAATGGGAATATTCCGTTAGCATTTTGGACGGAAAAATATAAAGTGATTTGATTGAGACAAATGACAAAGTTGAGTGACTAGAAAGGGACAAATCAAACTTGAGTGACCAATTCGTGACAAATGACAAAGTTTAGTGACCTCCAGCGAAATTTACCCTTTTTTCTATAAGCAGGTTCTTCGTGTTTGGCTTTTAACCCGAAGTTTATCTTTTGTGGTTGCTGGTGGTTCAGTAACTGCTCTACTTATTTATGACGACCTGAAGACAACAGATTTTCAGATATTTATGGTGTTAATTGTGGTGACTAATTTATTTGGTGCTGTTGGGGTTCTCTCAACTCTTGCTGGAACCATCTTAATTGAAAGAGAATGGTAATATTTCTTCCTATTGCTAATACATCTTTTTGCATACCTTCATTCTGTCCTTTGTGTATTCTTTTATTTTGTGGTGGGCCTATTGGAATTTTTTTTTTTCAAGATATTATAGCACATTTTCATTTGTCCTTCTACTCAAAACTTTAGGCCTAAAAATTCTAATTTCATGCCCACATGTTTTTACAGGGTGGTGGTTATGTCTAATGGTGAACCTCCTGAGCTATTGACAAAAATGAACTCAGTCATTAGAAGGATTGACCTATCATGCAAACTTCTAGCACCAGTTTTCACTGGTTTTATCATCAGCTTCATCTCTTTACGGGCCTCGGCAATTATCTTTTCTGTATGGAACATAGTTTCTGTTCTTTTGGAATATTGGCTTCTTGCTTCTGTGTATAACGGTGTGCCGTCTCTTAGCGAAAGTGATCAGAGAAGAAATGCAAGAGTTGGTGGTGGCAACATCGCCGAGAGCTCATCTATCTTAGAGGAGAGTGAGAGTTCAATTGGTGACGAGACTGACGATTGGAAGATACAAGCAATGGAGAGGTTGTCAGTGATTCCTTGTTTTGATTCTTGGATTGTGTATCTCAAGCAAGAGGTGGCTCTTCCTGGAATTTCTCTGGCTATTCTCTATTTCACTGTTTTAAGGTGAGTTTTTCACTAAACAAAGTTAATGATTTGGAAAGCAGCACTATTTTTGGAGTCTCAGAGTTATCATTTCAGTTTGACATTTCAAGCTGTACAATTTTGGTTGACACAGTCACTTTTTAAATAAAGGCATGCAAAAACAGCCAGGTGAATACCGGCTTGGAGTAACTAAGTTGATTGATGACCTTTAGTCAAAAAAATAAAAAAAAAAAAGGATAATCAATCTGCACAAACATTACTTGCCCGGAAGATGATAACAGCACAAAAATTATACAAATCAGAAATTAAGATCATAATTGCGAATTTTGAACTTAAAAGGACCAAAAGAGCAACAAATGCTCAACTTTTTGTCTAGTACTAGGATTGAAAAAACCATTAGGATTCTGTACCATCTTGCTGTGTTTTCCCTTTTCAATATCTTCTATTTTTCCTTTTTTTCGCTGGCTCGATGGGTGACTCATTGCAACAATGATTGGAAATGAGACAAAATTGTAAAATTAACACAATTTTAATGAACCAAATATAGTTAAATTGAGGCTTAACTGAAAGAAACTAGGGTCTAATTGAATCATATGGAAGTCTGTAGTCTGTACCGAAGCAAAATTTAAAGCTTTCTAATACTTTGAACAGCTTTGGGACACTAATGACAGCAACATTAGATTGGAAAGGCATCCCGGTATATGTTATTAGTATAGCACGAGGGGTTAGTGCACTTGTAGGTATTGGGGCGACTGTATTGTATCCGGTTGTGCATTCACGTATTTTCACAGTTCGTACTGGACTCTGGTCCATCTGGATGCAGGTAATTAAAAATAACTGAATGATAATTACATGTTTTTATTGAGAAATACACTTCAATTCTTGCCTGTACATTGTTTCTTTGTTTACTTTGGGTACAGTGGTCCTGTTTGTTGGTTTGTGTGGCATCGATTTGGGTTAGCAGCAATTTCAATTCGGCATGGATTTTAATGGGAGGAGTTGCAGTATCACGTCTCGGTTTATGGATGTTTGATTTGGCTGTTATGCAACTCATGCAGGTATTATTAATTAGTGCATTAGTTTCATAATCCTAGTAAAATAACAATTAACAAGTATATATGTTAATAACCTATGTTTTCCAGGATCTTGTACCAGAATCTGATCGGTGCATTGTGGGTGGGGTCCAGAACTCACTGCAGTCCATGTTTGATTTGCTAACATACATGATGGGTATAATTATTTCAGACCCCAAGGTAATTGATTCATCTTTTCTGAGGGCCTGTTCGACGGACACATGGGCAGGGGAATGGGCACAGGAACAGAAAAATTTTGAACTGATTTTTACCGTTCATGTGGAAAAAAAAAATTCAATCTGAGTAAATTTTTCTCTCTCACGTGAACAGTAAAAATGAGAGTGCAGCCGAACAGGCTCTAATACTAATGTACATTATGCATGTTCTCATATTAAACAAAACACCTCACCTTATTGCATTATACTTTGATTAAAGTAAAAAAGAGACGCTTATATCTACCGAGTACAACTTGCTTTGACTTTGCTCTTTACAAATATTGTACTCATTTCCTTAATTTGTTACATTGTATTTTGACATGCAGGATTTTGGTCAATTGATTATTCTGTCATTTTTCTTGGTGACGACAGCTGCGTTAATGTACACATTTTATGTGTACCGGGTCAGAAAGCACCTCTTCCACTTTGACAAACTATTTTCCAAGATCCATTGGTAAGTGGTCTCATGTTTGACCCTTTTTTGGTGTTCTTAAACTCATCAAGTTCTTGGTGAGTTTAACTTCAAAACTTATTGAACTAGATTCAAACGAGGAATCCAAACTGTTAAATAGATCTACTTCACGAGTGATACGTATACATGTAAAATTTTAATTTTTTGAATTAATTTAGTATAAAGTTAAGCAGTAAAAAAAAAAAAGTTTTTAAGTTAATTTTAATATATTGATTCTGCATCATTTTTTTACCGCTTGACTTTATACTAATTTAATTAGAAAATTTATAAATTCTACATATAAACACATCATTCATGAAGTAGATCGGTTTAGATTCGTTGTTTGAAGTCAATCGAAACATCCTAGCTCTGCTCCTAATACCTCATCACTTGAGCATAGGTTATTGGCAAGAATGGGTATTAATAGGTTTCAAAATCGGTTTCTTTTAATTCTCTGTCTCTAATATTTATTTTGTTGATTTTAAATAAACTCTGTTTATATTTTGATACTATTGAAGTAATTTGTTATTTCTATGTGATGTTGTAGATAAGGTTGCCATAAAAAAAGGATCTATGGGAATGTTTGCAATGAAGTCAGCCTCTAATATTCCGGGAGTTGCAAAATGAAGCTCATATTTTTTTCAACCAAAAAAAGTATGTGATGCTCTCCGTACATGTTCGAAAGGATAAACCCTTATGAATATTAAATTATTAGATGACTTGATATCTAACTTTTATTTAAAATAAATATACAATATGTGGAATAAAGAACGAAAAGGCAGCAGAAATTTTAAGACAAAAATAGAAATTGATTAGAGGCAAATATATAAATTTATTTGTGGTTGATTTTTGCAAAAATAATTATTAATATTTAAAAAGCATGTATTGAATATTATCAATCAGTTTTGGTGATCAAAGGATTATCAAGACTCGTAGGCCTTTTCGTCGGTCATTTATTGAGCTATAGTCAGCTATATATTAGGCTATTAGTTTGACAAATTGGTCCATTTTGTCCGATTAATTCGTTACATGTTTTGTCTTGTCTTATCTCGACTTTTTTAAATAACAATTTTATGAAACTTTATTAATTAATAATAAAATTACTAAAAAAATTATTTAATTGATTTGAATAAATTAAATTAATTATTTTTAATAAATTATAAATATATACACATAATTTTTATAAAAAATTAAAATTATTCACAAAATTCTAATTTATTTACCGCGTACTGATTAATCTCTTCGCACAAAATTCTGACGTGTTATGTACAACGGTTTTACACCCCCGACTGTGATTTTTATTAATACCCTCCAAAAATAAAGAATTAGCAAATCTGCCCTCGATTTTTTTTTTTTAAAAACGCCCTGACCGCCCCATGTTTGGGCAGTCCACTATTCATACCAAACCTCCCCACGTTTGGGCGGTCACCTATGCATACCAGACCGCCCCACTGTGGGGCAGTTTGGTGTTTAATTTTTTTTTAGAGACAATATGAATAGCAAGATGCTGAAATCTAACACTAAAAATTCGAATTTTTTTTTAAATATTTGTTAGATTACTTCTTTTGATGTATAATTAGCATATTTATACTAAAATACGCTAAATTACTTGAAATTATGTTAAATTACGCTGAATTACACTAAATTACGTTAAATTAAGCTAAATTACATTAAATTACGCTAATAATAATGAAATACGGTAAATTACACTAAATTACATATGAATAAGAACGATATCTTCACTGAGAATGCAAAAAATGACGACGAAACTTCAAACGGCCATAAAACGGTGCTCGAGTATCCGATTTCAGCAAATGACCACTTTTCGAAAAACTTTGCTGTTTTTCAAAATTCAGAATTGCCAAAAAATAAAGGGAAGAGCCTCAAAACTTGAGTTCCAGTTTCCAATTAAGATTTTCATTTCTATTATTCAATCTAAGTAGCTCAGTAAATTAGTTATATAATGAACTTGTAGAATACCAATTTTTACTATTTTTGAAATTTTTTAAATATTTTTTATGATTTTATGAAAGATGGCACAAAATCGGCCTAACTTAGCGTAATTTTGCGTTGTTTAGCGTAATTTAGAGTATTTCAATATAATTAGCGAAATTATTGTAATTTAGCGTAATTTAGTGTAATCAACTTAATTTAACATAATTTCAAATAAGTTAGCGTATTTTAGTATAAATATGCTAATTATACATCAAAAGAAGTAATCTAACAAATATTTTAAAAAAAAATTCGAATTTTTAATGTTAGATTTCAGCATCTTGCTATTCATATTGTTTCTAAAAAAAAAAAATTAAACACCAAACCGCTCCATAGTGGGGCGGTCAGGGCGTTTTTAAAAAAAATTGAGGGCATATTTGCTATTTTTTTATTTTTGGAGGCTATTAATAAAAATCACAGCAGCCCCGACTAGAATGGGAAAAACGTGCCGTGTCGTGACTAACACGCCGTCACTTTGGTCACGTGCCGTGCCGTGACAAAAATTACGAGGGGTAGTCACGGCACGCGAGTCACGCCCAAGTCGTGCCGTGACCAAGTCGTGCCGTGACCGGTTACGTTAGTCACGATTAATCGCATTTAACGTTTTAAAAAAAATATGAAACGATTCTTTAAAATTTAAAATGAAGAATTATTGTTGAAAGAAAATATTGATACTAAAAACATATTTTTGTCCAGAATTTAGAATTATTGTTTGGAAAAATAATTCAAAAAAATTTAAGTGCCGTGACTACCGTGCCGTGCCGTGACTGGCGTATCTTCCGTGTCTACCGTGCCGTGTTCCGTGTCGTGCCGTTCCGTGTTCCGTGCCGTGCCGTGCCGTGTCTCCTTTGCTAACAATTGGTCACGCCACGCGAGTAGTCACGGCACGAGACACGCGAGTCACGGCACGTAACCGACATGCGTGCCGTGCCGTTCCCTGACGGAGCCAGCTCCGTCGTGCCATTTTTTCCACTCTACCCCCGACCCTATACGCAGTCTAAAATTTTCGGGCAGGATTTATTTATGATTTTCAAATCCATAACGCGCTTAGATGAAACTTTTTTGTTTGTGCCCGAACCAAATAAAGGATTCGTGTGCGACTTTTATTATCTCTGCCCCCGTAACCGTAATTGGGATTTGGGAGGAAGATGTCTGGATCTTATTAAGTTCTACGCCCCCACGTAAGAAGAGTTGCATCATTCCATGCCTCAACAGATCCTAAAACCCTAATATTTCTCCTACAAAAGGACAACAACGAAAAATAAACTAATTTTTCTCCGCCGTATAGCTTCGCTTTCTGTTCGTCAGAAGATTATTTTGTCCGACTGTTATCTCATCTCAAACTCGCGAATTTCAAGTAACAACGACGGTCGTAAATTCAATCTCTGGACTTCGCGTCGTCGCTCTCGATCGACTGAGAGCCCGGGTAATTGCTCCTCTATCTCTTCCCCACGATTCAATTAATTAGTTTTCCAATTTCGCAACAAATTCTCGTCGCAAATCAGAAATCATCACCTTAGATTTAGAATCTCAGCGCTGGATATTCTCCCAAATCACATGACAGAAGTATCCGTTTTTCAATTTAGAAACCCGCACGAAAATCCAAAAGTAGATCTAGTGATAAACTGATAATGGTCGTCAATTATGATGTAATTGAGATTTGGTCTTGCCGAAGTGCCTTTTTATTTTATTGTACTATTGTAGCTTTATAACACAATTTCTGCACAAACTAGTCTTGCACAACAAATATGGGTTAGATGTGCCTTTGTATCTACAATCTATATCAAGAAAGTAAAAAATATCACAAGCATATACTTCTGTGCCTTCCTCCTAGTGTTTGATCTTTTTTCCAACATATATATATTTGGATAGTTTCCCTGGTGCAAATATATAATTGTATCCTTTCGCAAAAGTTATTTGCGGTATGTTGTAGAACTGTATCCTTTTACAAACAATATTGGTGATTTGTTGTACTCGTTTCATGCTATATTTGGTAAAGTGGTGCATCCAAGTATTTTCATTCATGTATTATTTGGCACTGCATAATTTTGAAGTTGACTCAATTGAACTTATTTAAAGATGAAAGTCACAAAAAGTAATTTACTAATTACTTATTTTTAGACGAATTTATCTCGCAATCTAAGTCTGCGGATTCTTTATATTTAATCTTTGGCTTTAGTACTTGCTGATATCAGCTCGGTTATATGTTTCATAGTCTGCACGGTGCTTTGCTTGTTAAAAAAAGCAATTAAGTAAATAGTATGTCATCTTTGTAGCAGTTTGTGGCATGTTTACTCTATTGGACAACATACTGTTCAAAATTGTGAGTTAACTTGGATGGTGTATCTTTTTTGAGACCTAAGTGCAAGGATTGTGTTCATTATCATTACAATTTGCTCATAATTCAGTATCATAAATTGAATCAATGACCAATTACTATTACCATCCCCGGTATTTTCTTCTCCTAAATTGATGAATGATCAATCTGTCCCTTTTTAAGTTACTAATGCTATTCATTTTTAACTATTTGTTCAGATATAAGAAAATGAGAACATTTCATGAGTAGCTACCAGAAGAATTGCTTTGCTTCAATTTAGCATGAGTGGCCTAGGAAAAGGTATGAATACAGCTCAAAATTGGCAATTATTTAACTAATAGGTTGGTGCATCACTTACCTAAATAAGCTACCTCAAAAAAGGTTGGTGCTTTTATGCTAATATATATCATAAACAATGAATTAGATGCGCTTGACATTGGCATTTTAAAAAAACAGATTGGGAAAACAAAGAAGCAGTTGAAGCCCCCTGCTAAAGAGGACTCTCTGCTTAAGCAAATAGTACAAGATGATCAACATGTCTAGGCCCCAAGCAGGCACAAACTGCGGTGCATACATGTTATTGTTAACATCTAGGCCTAGCAACTCAGTGAATGATCCCACCGGATTCACCGCATCACTGTTGAGAGCGAGAAGTTGGTTGAGATTAAGATTCAACTTGAGGATGGTCACAAAGAGAAGGAACCAAATGTAAGTTTGAAAAAGGTCCCTCTCAGCTTTTAATCAGAAACTCAGTACCTAGATATATTTAGGCCACTTGTTTTGGAGGAGTTCAAGGCACAGTTGCGTGTTGCGTATGTAATGTGGAGAGCTCGGTTCAAGGAGAGTATGACAGCAGCCGTGTGCAAGCGGTACAACATGAAGATCACGAGGCAGGGCAACAACAATAACAACATAAAGTAGAGGTAGAGAGGCAGCTGCAACAGTATCAGGAGGCACGTAGCACTGATAGAGGTAGCAACTCTTGTGAAGCAGTATTTTCTTTGGGCAAAAAACTGAGAGGCGGACAAAATGTTGGAACTTCAAATCTGTGAGAAAAAGTAGTATTTTCTAGTATTATTGATGTAATATTTGTAAACGTTCCTATGCTTTGGATTTAATTGTTGGTCGCTTTGATAAAAAAAAAATTGTTGGTCGCACACTGTGTTTCTGATATGATATTGTTATCAGTATATGTACCCGTCACTGGATGTGCATTAATTCCTTTTGGATTTAGTATTTAATCATCTTTTCTTAATTGTCTTTTTTTTTAGAATTTACCAAGTAGTTTGTACTAATTTTTTATCTGATTTTCAATAAAGAAGTTTTATTATAAATGGAAATAGGATATTTCATTTTGTAAATTTTGGAAAAGTGTAGCATGTATCGATTGGTGCTTGTCAGTTTGAACTTTTTGAGGAAACGTGAACATCAAGTGTTTGGTATCTTAAATCATCCGAATATTAATTTTATTATTCTATTATAATTTGTTTTAAGGTCAATAAATAAGAGCAGAAAATATAATTAAGGAGTTGTCTGCTGGGTTTAAGGATGTTTGTGGAACTATTTTTTTTTTCACTTATTCCATTGAAGTAATTAACAGGACAAAGAAATTCATACCTCTGTAATTTTATATTTTAGGAATTTGGTACATCAATCCCACTTAGACACACTGTGTTGCTTATGCGGGAATAAAGACCTTTAGGAGAAGAAGGAAAATAAAATCAAATTCTGTCAAAGATTATATATATTTCATCATCCCCTTCCCTAAATTCACATGTTGATTCTTGTGATTAAGATTGCCCAAATGCCAAAGAAAAAATAATACTTATAATGTTAAATGATAAAAAAATATCTTTAGTAATTTAACCCTCTGTGTGCTGTAATAATACTGTTGCACAAATAAATTTATGAGCATATAAAAGATATAGATAAGATATGGATATTATTCATCAGTTTTGGAGATCTTAAGTTTATAAATATAACTAAAATTTATTATAAAAATGAACAGACGCACAAACCGTACTGTATATGCATTTTAAAAAGAAATTACGTATAATACTTAACATATCTCGTTGATATTTCAAAAAAAATATATTAGGAGAATGTAAAGGACATATTTAATATTATCTGTTAATTTTGAGGATTTTAGGATTATTAATCTGGACAAATATGATTAAAAATATAAGTAGAGACAAAAAAAACATGGTAAATGCATTTTAAAAGATATTTTATTCGTAATATTTGAGTATCTCTAAATTTTTGTACATATAAATTTATGAACACATAAAAAACATAAAGAGTATATATTGGATAATATCCGTTAGTTTTGATCATCTTATGATTATAATTGTGATCAAAATTGATTGAAAATATTAACTGACTCCCGATGCATTGTAAATATATTTTAAAGACTTTTAAGCTTAATATTTGATGTATATGTTTTATTTATGTAATAATAAATATAGGATTTTATTTGGTTCGAGAGAACTGGGTTAAATTTAATTTTACTAAAGAACTGGGTTAAATTACTAAATTTATGAACACATAAAGAAATAAATTTATTTGGATTTGATTTAAGGGAATTTGAGGGAACTCTGTAAATTCTATGCATTAATTCTCATAAACTCTATGCATTAACACAAATCGAATATAATATTTAGAATCTTGAACAAAATAATTCTCACAAATATAAAAATACCTAATGCAGTTATTTCGTAAACACAGTGAAATGATATTACAACTTGATATACAAACGGTTTCTCTTAGAGCTACACAAAAAGTCTGTAACTCATGAACCGCAGGTTATCAGATTAATAATAATTCACTTGTTACTAACTTCAGTTGGAACTGATTCGAGTTATCTAACTTGTTACACTATGGATTAGGTAGAGGGGTTATTTATTTGTAAAAATGATTATTAAATAATAAATAGAAACATTAAGAGTGTCTTCATTTTTGTATGTTATAGATGATCCGAAAATTAATTTTGGATTCAAAAGTTGGAACGGAAATTTTATCTCGGATCTGAAGTGTTGTATTATGTTTCAGAAAATATTCTAGCATCTTTTCTGTATCAGAAAAAAAAAATTAACCATTTTTTCTTTTTCAAAAGGAAGCTGCTAATTGCCACCCAACACCGATCTCTAAAATATCGCCCAAACAAACTGTCGCCACTTGAAAAGTGTTTATAATTAACTTCTTCTTATAATTCTGTAAACTTCAATACTCAATTTTCCGACATTTTTATTAATATCCAAAGTTAATTACAAATTAATAATTATACCCAGAACCGCTGGGTTTTTCCAAAAATGTCCAAACCGGCCATAAAATGGCCGGTTTCCGCTTCCCTATAAATAGAAAGTTAATGGTTTGAGATGTTGAATTAATATTTTAACATAAAATTTCATCATGACATTTTGTTTTTTACAAGAAGAGTTCTTATTTGAAAGGTTGAATATATTATTTTAATATAATAAATGTTAAAATATTAGAAAACGATTCAGCAATTCAACAATTTCGTTTGACCTTTTTGTTTTTTATATTAAAATAATATAAAGTTTATGGTTTGAGATGTTGAATTAATATTTTAATATAAAATTTCATCATGACATTTTGTTTTTTTACAAGAAGAGTTCTTATTTGAAAGATTGAATAGATTATTTTAATATGAAAAATGTTAAAATATTAGAAAACGATTCAGCAATTCAACAATTTTGTTTGACTTTTTTGCTTTTTATATTAAAATAATATAAAGTTTATGGTTTGAAATGTTGAATTAATATTTTAATATAAAATTTTAACATGACATTTTGTTTCTTTACCAGAAAATTCATATTTGAAAGATTGAACAAATTATTTTAATATGAAAAATGTTAAAATATTAGAAAACGATTCAGCAATTCAACAATTTCGTTTGACCTTTTTGCTTTTTATATTAAAATAATAGAAAGTTTATGGTTTGAGATGTTGAATTAATATTTTAATATAAAATTTTATCATGACATTTTGTTTTTTTATCAGAAAATTCGTATTTGAAAGGTTGAATAGATTATTTTAATATGAAAGTTTCTATTTTAATATGAAGTTAATAAATAAATTATAAAAAATAGGAAACCGGCCACAAAATGGCCGGCTTCTGGGATGAGAAAACCGGCCATTTTGTGGCCGGTTTGAATATTTTTGGAAAAATCCAGCGGTTCTGGGTATAATTATTAATTTGTAATTAACTTTGGATATTAATAAAAAATGTCGGCTCAATTTTGTAAACTGGTTCGCTGAATTCCGAAAAAACTAGCAATTTTTCATGTTCCCTTTGATTTTTTCGTGTTCCCTCCTTTTTTTGTTTTTCTTATGTTACTTCAGATTTGGCGGAAAAACCCTAGAGCCCCGATGGTGTAGTTGTGTTGCGCTGAAATCCTCTCTCTCACACTCACAGCCGCCTTTGTGCATTGAAGTCCTCTCTCTTTCCCGATCTAATTTCTCCCTCTTTCTCTTTAAAAATCTCACACTCATAGTCGCCTCTGTGCGCTGAAATACTCTCTCGTCTCCATCAATCTTGCTCTTTCTCCAGAGCCTCACCTCGCCTCCGCCTTCCTCTCACCAGACCTTCCTTTCTTCAGAGATCACGATCGTGCCTCTTCTCTCTCTCAATTTTCTTCAAAGATCGTGATCGTTCCTTGTGTTTTTGTTGGTTACTTTGTTCATTTATGAATTATTTTGTACTCTAGCAAACACTAATCTTAATTTACATTTTTTAATTTGTAAGGAAGAGAACATGGCAAAAAATGGGAAGCGTTCTATTTTTTTAATTGGTCCGCCACCGCAACCGCCGCTCTCTTCTCGACTGCCTTTGCTACCCTCAACCGCTTCTACTCCAAACCGGTTCCTTCTATTCTCCCTATTTTTTTTTTCAAAAATTGGTTTGATTTGGGTGAAAATTGTGGGGTAAAGATTGTCAATAACTATGCTATATGACTATATTCTTGTTTTATGTGCATGCATATTTTGCATTAATGTAATATTTTGTTTTTGTTTTACTGTTTTTTTGTCTGTGAATTGATTTGGTTCCATTGATGTTTCACTAAATATCTAATGAGTGAGCCTATGGTGCTATGCATAGCAATGATGGCTAGTGTACTACGGCTCAATATGGTACTTTTTAAAATCCTAACGGTCGATCCAACCGTTCAATGTGATAATCATATGAATATGTACTTGCAAACTAAATTTTATATTTTTTTGAATTTTTTTACTATTTTTTTAGATAGGTAGAAAAATCAGTGTTTTCTGAAAATTCTGGACCATTAAAATTCTATCTATCTAAAAAAATAGTAAAAAAATTCGAAAAAATATAAAATTTAGTTTGCAAGTACATATTCATATGGTTATCACATTGAACGGTTGGATCGACCGTTAGAATTTTAAAAAGTACCATATTGAGCCGTAGTACACTAGCCATCCTTGCTATGCATAGCACCATAGGCTCACTCATATCTAATCATTGGAACTTTGCCAAAATGTGGAGCATGACAACAATTGAAAGCATATGTTTTTTTTTCTTTCAACCAAGTTGTGCCTATAGTTATTCTGGGGTTTTATTCTCTGTCAAATTGAAGTTTGTGGATTAATTTGAGTTGAGTTTGTGGATTTAAAGGTTTGAAACCTAAACCTGAACTGATATTGTGCCGTACTAGTCAGTACTTATGTTTTTGCCATCTTCAGTCATTACTGCTGCTGTTGGTATTAGATTGGTTCTTAATTTTCCTCTTCTTCATCTAGTATATGAGGAGATAATTAGATCTTATCACGGCATAGGGGGTGACTGTTCGACTTGGGTGGACATCGGCAAAAAGTATGTTACAGTAACTTCTTTGAATTCCATATTGTTTTTCTTTGAGATAATGATCCAAAATTATCTTTTCAAAAACACCCAACATTTCTAATATTTTCAACTGACACCAATGATTTTTTGGCTAACACTTATGTTAAACTTTAAGTTAATATAGAAATGATTTGACTATGCACTAGTTACTCTTGTAGACCCAAAACAAATGACTTTTTAGCAAGTGTGTGAAACATTGTTTCATTAATGGGGGCAAAAATGAATCAACAGCATCGTGCTAGTAAACAAAAACTGAACCAAAACAACTTGTATCAAACCATTTAGAAAAAATCTGAATTTCTTGTATGTTTTGTAATTTGTGCTTGTGCTTGACAGAAAAGTCATGGAGTGCCTGATTCAATGATCAGAGAAGTTAGAGATATAACTCACACTTTCTTTGCACTTTCTACTAAGGAAAAATTGTAAGCTGGGTTCAATATTTAACTCCTGCTTATATCTTATACCTGTGTTGTCATTAAATTAATTTGAAAATCCTTCTAGTGTTATAGGTCAATTTACCTGGACAGTATGGAGATCCAGCAAAGTTGTTAAAGGAAATAATATCTGGTATGTTTACTGTGAAGATTTTTTTCTTCATTTCAGTTTTTGTTTTCAATTTATTTTTATTGTGAAGATTCGTAACATGACAATGTTAATATATAGTATTTTAAAACCATAACTTGAATTAAGCTTGTGTCACTCCTGTAAGATTGAAGATTGTCTGTCTTGTCAAAGGTTCCAATAATAACTTGAATTAAGCTTATGTCACTCCTGTAATTTTACTGTTATATGCTATTCTATTATTTTACTTTAACTTGCAAGTTTGTCTTTAGGATTTGGTTACAGATCTTTTAAGTCAAGTAAATAGATTTTTTTTCCTTTTTCTTACTATCCTTTCATTTTAAACTTGTAGATTAGTGTTGAGATAGGCACACTTGGTGTTGAAGAGGACTAACACGAGTATGTTGCCTACTTTGTTTGATTGCAATTTGTACTAAGTTTGTACATAACATCAAATTAAAAGAGTTAGCTAGATGTGTTTTACACTATTAATTTATATGAGAATGCTGGTTTTGCAAGAGGTTGGAGTGTCAGTATACTTTGTGGAATTAACTCATGTAATTTGGATAATGTAAATGTGATATTTGGAATTACATCATGTGATATTATTATTGTGCTATTATTATTATGATATTTGGGATTGTGATGGTTGAAATGAAACATTTTAAAAAAAATATGTCTATGTCAACACCAACAGTTGATTCACACAAATACACAGATGGTGAAAGGGATCAACGCCATCTGTTAAATCGTTAAGTTGAACAGATGGTGAAAGTGACCAATGTCATTTGTTCATTAAGTTTCGAACAGATGGTGAAGTGATCAACGCCGTCTGTTTTCAACCAATGGCATATGTACATACTTTTGTTATCGGGGTCATAGCCATCGGTTCAACAACAGATGGTAAAGTGTAATTTGAACCGATGGTAAATGATTTTTCTGTAGTAATTTGAACCGATGGTAAATAATTTTGTTTTAAGTCCAACAATCACTTGTGAGTGAGATCCTATCAATACTTTTAAAGATCTCTCTTTTTCTAATTCGAACACTTTTATGCACTCATTTTTAATGGTTGATCTACTCACTCTTTCATAAAGAAGAGGATTGGTGTACTTCATTAAAATGTTGAACCATTGATAATCGGAAAATGTGAAGAAGACCTTGATCATTACCCCCACTCAGGTTCAAACAAGGTATCAAGTCCAACTTTTTGTAGACTTGTTTCAAAGCTATTGAGAAGTCGGGGTTTATTATGTAATAAATATGAAGTAAATGAGCCTAGTAGAGTTAGGCAAAGTTTGAATTCAGTTAATGTCAGAATGAGCCAAGTTGAACTAAGCTTGAATTTAGTCAAGTCAATCATGAGTTGAGCCATCTTTTTAACAGCTCATTAGTATTGTGAGTTGTGCATAGATCAAAGTTTGTTTTCGATTTGACAAAAATTCATTGTTTTCTTACATTCAGTTTCATTCTGTCATGATGAACACGATAAGAGATAGTGAAAGTGTTTGGAAAGAACTCTTATATTTTTTATTGCAACAAGATCGATGAGAAACTAGTCGAGCCAGCATGAGCCGAGCTAAGTAAATCCTGCATTTGCTCTTAATGAGCTGAACCATAATTAGCAAACAAGCTAATTTATATATGTGATTTGATCATCAGGGGACTTCAATGCAAATTTCTGTATAAATGTGCTGTCTCAGCCGAATTGAAAAGAAATATTTTTCGGTTTGGACCGAGAAGCATGCCTTTAAATTTGAAGGACTTGTCTTATGGACCAGTTTGGAGTGTGGGCTTAATTAATTAATTAAATCCCAAAGTTTAGAAATCTGAATTGGAGTGTGGGCTTAATTAATTAATATAAGAAATTATTAATTAAATGGATATTTTTATTAAAACCATATATGTTCGGGAAAAATACATTGAGAATTTTTAATTTTTATATTCTCGAAAATTTGTATGACCTCAACAAACTAAAAAGTATATAATTGTTTTATAAATAAATTTAATATTCAATTTTTAAAATGAATAATCTGATATCAGTTTTCCCAAAAAAAAAAAATACGCAAATAGTTTAATAAAAAAGATGTATTTATTATTCGGCATTTTTTTAAATATATTTCACATCATGTCTTCAGCTTATATTTATGGCTTTAATCAGCGGGAGCTTTATTTTAAATTATATAATCACTAAAACCGATATATCCTCTTATTACAGTTACCTGGATGCTTTTGAGTACAATAAAATTGTAGAAATGCATTTAAAACTTGTGTCTATTTATTATTTTAATCACCTGAATACACAAACAGCATTATCATTTAATTATTATAAATTATTTGGCAATAACAACACGTTTATGTATTTATTTTTGTTTTTAATTAATTAATTGGGGCTATATTCTTACCATAAATACTCAAATATTATATACACAATTTTGCTAATTAAATTATTTTTGTGTGCATCTATAAATGACTAAAATCATGACTATATTCTTAATTGCATTTTTTTCGATATATGTTGTGCATCAGTTCCAAGCTTTTTTTTTTCTGAAAAAAGGCAAATATTCCCAATCTATTTACAGTACACTGAGTTTTACAAGAATTATGAAAATTAAAGTTGTGAAAAAAAACCAAAATACTATTCACAAGCAAATTATGGACACTTATTTATTCGGAATTAATTAACCAAAATGCTACATCCGAAATATCTACTATTAGATGCAGTATCCAAATCTGATGTTGATCCGGTTTGAAAATAATTAAATATATGAATCGAAATTCGAACTCAAACATTTTTAGAATATAAGTTGAAATATAATAGTATCCGGATTCTATCCGCCCAATAACACCTACCTACATAAATATATTATCCGCATGTATCACATTATTTTTATTGAAAATGACACCTAATTATTAGAAATTGCTGAGACTTGAGTTAGATTAAGTAGGTATGGTTCAGTCCCCTACCAAATCAAAATTGTTATTGCACAAGTTGTTCTCATCTCATTGAGTTGCGTCTGGATTTTGAACACAATTTAAAGTATTTGGGGTTATCTCAACTACCCATAACCTGAGTTAGGTGCATCTTAATTAAGAGAGATATGCCTGGCAAGCAATTAAGCCACCTCGAATTAATTAATGTTCTTAAGTTGATCAAATTTTTATATATTATCAATATGTAATTTATATGACAAATATACTCAAAAACTAGCCTTTTATTTAGTGGTAAAGGCACATGATCTCTATGTGAGAGATCATATATTCGAAACTCAGATGGAAATTTTTGTTGTTGTAATAACAAGAGTATTAAATAGTTGGGTGACTTGATCTCCAACTGTACTAAAAATATATATATATATATATATATATATATATAGTGCTTGGCTACTATGCTTATATAAGCATATGCCCACATATGCTTAAATGAGCATTTTTTCGTTTCCAATGTTCAAATGGCCGATCCGACCGTTCATCTTGTTCTCCATATTAATATGTGCTTGGAGACTAAATTTTACATTTTTCTGAATTTTTTTACTATTTATTAAGCCACTTTGAAAATTGCTGATCTGGGTGAACAGTAAAAACAGTGTTTCCAAAATTCTGGACCACCAGATCAGAAACTTTCAAAGTGGCTTAATAAATAGTAAAAAAATTCAGAAAAATGTAAAATTTAGTCTCCAAGCACATATTAATATGGAGAACAAGATGAACGGTCGGATCGACCATTTGAACATTGGAAACGCAAAAATGAGTTATAAGCATATGTGGGCTTTTGCTTATATAAGCATAGTAGCCAAGCTCTATATATATATATATATGACAAATATGCTCAGACATATATCATCTACCAATAACATGAATTAGGTCCATAAAATTCACTCTTTGTAGATTATATTTATATACTACCAATATTTGCAAATTTATAATAAAATATGAAGAAAATTTGTATTCAACTATTGTGATCTATCTCTGAAGTTTTTATTAATACCACTGTCAAAAAAAAAATCACAAATTATGGGAAATTTGAAAAATATTAGAGCCTCTAAGTCAATCTGCGGCCCCATTCTTGGGGGGTGCAGATTGACGTTGAGGCCCCCCAAAAATCCAAAAATGCACCGTAATATACTGATATTTAGGTTTTTGAGGGGCCGCATATTGACTTGGAGGTCATGATATTTTTCGAATTCTCCAATTTCAGTATTGTTTTAGGTTTTCTTTTTTTAAAATGGTATTAATAAAAATTTCGGGATCTATCTGCTATCAGTAGTATATATATATATATATATTAGTGTTTATTAAATAATTTAAAATTTGCAAATTTATCCTTATTTAACATTCAGTTGACTGAATATCAAATTTGCCCAAATTGTATAAAAATGTGACGCACAATCAATTTACAAGACTAATATTAATTAAGTATTGTAAATTTTTAAGTTAATTTTATGTCATGTTCTCAGTATGTGAAAAACACCTGAAAGTTAAAATTAATATTGAAAAAAGTCAACAATCAAATTCCGCATAAATCGATATCATTCATTGATTTGATTGGCGCAATCTTCAAAATGATCTTCCAATATGATTTTAAATTGCACGAATACATAACCAATGAGAAGGCTGCACATTCGTCCAAATTGAAATTAAAATTGAAATCATAATCAACGTTGACATAATAAATACCAAAAGTTTGTCGCGTTGCATGTCTCCTGCCTTGCAACGAAAGGCATTGAAACCGAGGAACTGGAAAAAGACACAAGAGCCCTTTGGAAACTTGTACACGGCTGCTTATATTAAGGTGATTCATCTCATTCTACGGGATTAATCTCAGTTTTGGATTTTCTGTGACATTTCAATAGGGCAAAGAATATTGATATTGATCTGATCGTTTATCGTTATGCGGGGAGATATATGATATATCAAAACTTCAATCTTGACGGGCCCCACTATAAGTGATTTATGACATGGTTTTATTGAGAAAATCTGTAACAGAATATTTGATACATAGTCGCGGCACTGTGCGAGCCGGTGGAATGAGGTAAGATCGAGCGTCACATCGTTTAGCGATAGCGACTGGACGGCAATAATTACAAACAGTACCTATCGGTTTCAATAAAAAAAATAAAAAATAATTACAAACAATATTTTAGGCTGCTATGTCACTCCTATTTGCACCTAACCAGATAAATGACGACGCACGAGAACACTGGAAAAATAATGATATGGAAGGCGAAAAGCATATTGAGAGAGAGAATATTTTTTGCTTATTTTAGAGAATGCTTTGAGATTTTCTTTTCTTTTTATGAAAGGTTTGTGTTTTTTAAATTGTATATGGTTTGCTTTTCAAATCCAATCAAGCTCCATTTTTGTTGTTTAAATTTTGATTCACGTGGAAAACACTTCTACCCATCATCTTAATTATTATTGATAGACAGCTCTCTAACAATAAACATGTTTAATTTGATGAAACTGATCTCTCATCATACTTTAGATTTTAGTAAGAATAACATCAACTTATTATTTAACTAAGGAACAAATTGAGCAAAGGATATTATCAAATGAAGAAAGAAGAGAAATTTTATATCTAACTTATTCCATTGAAAGCTACAACGTTTTTGGATATATATCAAGTGGTCCAATCATCTTAGATGCTTCCATTTGTTTGCTACCCATGTTCTTATCTATCCTTCTTTTCTTTATAATAAATATAAACTTATACATGCAGAACCACATAAAAAATTAAAACTAATTTGAAATGCTTAAGGTTGTGCTCCAGAAACAGTGCGCAGAGAGGAAGGGGAAGGAACGGGGAGGAAGGTGATCAACGCGATTTGAGAGTAACAAATTTCAGCAAAATACACTTTTGTACAGTATTTCGTACATCCCATTTGAGAGTAACAAATCTCAGCAAAATACACTGCGTCGTCACCTCCGCACAGTGTCGGTTCCCTTCTGCTCTCCTTCGCTCTCTCTTTGATTTTCCTCTTCTGGAGCAGGTGAAGGAGCCCGGGCACCCTGCGGTCTGGTCGCTCTTCACCTCCTCTCCCTTTCTTTTCCTTTAATAACGGCCTCTTCCCCTCCTCTGGAGCACGGCCTAAATATACGAAATCATTAGTTGATGCTAAATTGCTAATCAAATGGTGCTCTATAAGCACGTCATTGAAAATTTTGAATTGATTAATACAAATCAAAATTAAAATCATTCAACCCGCTAAAAAAAGGAAGTTTATAGGTCAAATACCCAATTATTAGCACATAATTTATGGATTTAGCTGCAATAGAGAACAAGATTATTTTTTCTTCTTCTTACTTTATAAATTTCTTAAAAAATATATATAAACTTACAAAACTATTATTTTTCAGGCTATTACTTTATAAAAAATCAGTCTTGAAATATTAAATTTCCTTTTGATATCTTATAATTTATGTTCCTAAGGCAGTGTGTAATTTTTTTTATAATATCCTCCTCTTCCCCTCTTTTAATGCCCCACTGCAAATTGGAGTTCAAAGTAGTGGGTACGCATAGCTTATTCTCCGCTCCCGCGCTGCAATCAGCCGCCCTGAGGCCCTCCCACCAGTCAAACACGAGGTGTCAATAATCCTTACCCTTCATGAAAAAAAAAAAAAAAAAATCCTCACCCATACTTCTCTGCTCTTCTGTGGATTAAATTGTAGTATCATTGATGCATCATGCTTATGTGACATAAATCCGGAATAAATTATCCACTACAATTCTACGTTTCTCCAAAATGTCAGAGATGTCACACAAAATTAAGCATCTGAACCGCCACAAAAGTTTTTTTAACTAGAAATATCTATCACTTGGCCACTTGGCCACTTGTCCGAACTACCTAGCTCTCCCTCATCCCCACCTCGCTTGCTCTTTTTTTCTTTCTCCAAAGTCCAAACGAACACCATACCTCAATCCAAATCTCTCTCTCTCTCTCTCTCTCTCTCTCTAATGGCCTCCTCGAGAGAAAACCAACAACCAAACCTTTCCTTCTCCTCCACTTTCGCCACGTCATTCTCTGAACTCCTCGCCGGAGTTAGCTCAGATGACTTTCAAGCCGACAGCCAACCGAAATCTCTGCTTAGTCGCCGAGGTGGCGTGCCGAAATTCAAGTCCATTTCTCCTCCTTCTCTGCCTCTCTCTCCTTCTCCTTTCTCTCCTTCTTCTTTCCTTACCATCCCGGACGGCCTCACCCCAACCGAGTTATTAGACTCCCCTGTTTTGTTCTCTTCTTCTCATGTAAGTTTATCCCTCTTGATTAACTTTGATTCAATTACAATTTAAGTTTGCTCTCTTTTGGTAGGTATTAAAAATGGGTTTTGCACTTGATTTACCTGTAATTAGAATTACCTGTCATGTGTGAATTTGTTCCTGATAAGTGATAACTATTTAAGAACTCTTTTATATCATAATATATAAATAGATACTGCCATCTCCAACAACTGGTGCTTTTCCAGGGAAGGCTTTCAACTGGAGAGAGAGTTCTAATAATTCTACACAAGGAGTGAAACAAGAAAACAGACCCTCCTCTGATTTCTCATTCGCAGGCAACACAAATCCCCAAATCTCCCAAGTAATTACTTCAATAACTTTTTTGTTTCATGTAATCTGTCATTTAATATCTTAATTTTTTATATGATTTTATAATGTTTTGATATATATCACAATTAAAACAATATTCTTTGCAATTATACAGGGTGAAGAAGTGGCGAAGAGCAACTCCACTGAGATTTCAGCTGAAGTAAAATCAAACCCAATCCAAACCAATCAAGAATCAAATGGCCTAATAAAAGAACAGAAGAAATCAGAAGATGGATACAGTTGGAGAAAATATGGCCAGAAACATGTAAAGGGAAGTGAGAACCCGAGGAGTTACTACAAGTGCACTTACAAAAACTGCCCGACAAAGAAGAAGGTCGAAAAAAATGAACAAGGAGAGATCACTAAAATAGTATATAAAGGAAGCCACAATCATCCATTGCCGGTGGCCACGAGAAGAAACTCTCATTCAACATCCCAGCCTCTATTAAATGAATCAAAAACGCTCGATTTGGTTGCAACACCCGAGAATTCATCGGTAACTTTTGGAGATGATGATGCCGACACGGGCTCTCAGAGGAATACTGCATGTCAGGAGGATGAACTTGACGAGGAACCCCACGCAAAGCGCTGGTAATTATTTTAATTATATTATATAGCAGCTAGAAATGCACAAGTATGATATATTGCATATTTTATTAAGGAGTGTCATGGAAGACAATCTAGACAGATCAGTTATTATGGTTCCAGTTCGGTACCAATTAACCAGCTTCAACTGCTGGTTTTTCAATAGGTACTTATGTCATTACTAGCTGGTAAAAAATGTAACAATTGAATAATACAAGAACCAACAAAATGAAATAAGTATACTAATCCAGTCCTGCTTTCTTTGTTCTTTGTTCTTTGTTTTCCCTTTCTCTTTTGTGGTTATCAGTGTTAAGATGGAATAGAGACTTATTTAAGTTGCATGTATATTAATTTGCTATGCCATTAGGAAAGAAGAAGGTGAAAATGAAGGAAGCTCTGGTTCGGGAAGACAATCAGTGAAGGAGCCGAGAGTTGTGGTTCAAACATTGAGCGAGATTGATATACTCGATGATGGTTACCGGTGGAGAAAATACGGGCAGAAGGTTGTAAAGGGCAATTCCAATCCTAGGTAAATGCTTATCTAAATTTCTTGAACAATTTCATGAGGTATATCTTATTGTTTTTTTCTGCCCAATGGCAAATAGTTTGGAAATATAGCTCAATTGTTAATCTTGAGCTCTGATTACTGACAATTTTGCTTCTTATTACCATTTTTGGAGGCCATAATTATTTTCTTGTCATTCCTTTTCTTTGGTTGCTTTGAAGCATTTCTTCCCTGTTGCTTATGTATTTGTTCATTTTCTTGACATGTTTTTGCTTAGAAGGAAGATTTGTACTTTTTGTTTTTTTTTTATTAGTGATCACGTGATCATTTTATATTCAGAAGTTACATATTGGTGTATTTTGAAAAAATAACATAATAGACGACTATTTTCTTTTCCTGAAGTAGGGACAAAAACTAATATTCAAGTAAATGCCGTGTAATATTTTGATTTAACACCAATTTTTGTACCTGTTTTGCAACTCAGGAGCTACTACAAGTGCACAACTGCAGGGTGTCCCGTGAGAAAGCACGTCGAAAGGTCATCACAAGATCCAAGGGCTGTGATCACTACATACGAAGGAAAACACAATCATGAAGTCCCTACCGGTCGTGGTAACGGGTCCCACAACATAAACCGACCTCTGCCAAACAATTTAAACAACACAATGGCTATCAGATCAGCTGCTATAAGCGGGTCCACTAATCACCTCACGGCCAACCCGATTTTTAATGCAAGATCAAATGTACAAGGAAATCAAGCACCTGTTACACTGGAGATGTTGCAGGGCCCGGCAGGTTATTTTCCGGGGTATGATTCTTCGATGAACTCGAGTTACTTTAACCAGAATCTGGTTGCAAGAGCTAAAGATGAACCTAGGGAAGACATGCTCGTGGAGCATATTCTTCGTTGAACTGATTAGATGTGATCGGGAAGATTGCATATATTTATTTTTTTCGTTCTTTTCTTTTTTTCTTATAACTAGGTTTTGCTGTGCATTTATAGTAAATATATACGAGCACAAGGATACATAGTGTGATTTTTTCGTTTATTTCTTATGCCTTGTCGACATTACAAAGCCTGTATTTTTGTAACCAATGTTGTACAGTGTAGAAAATAGAAGATAAAATTGAATAAATATTTGTAAATTTTATCAGATCATAATTAGACAAAATGTATTTCAAATTTCAAAAGCAACTCTGACCAATGCAATTTCCCATATCTAATAAGGCATATAAAGATTATGCCGATATTTTTATTAAAACCCCAAAAAAAAACAAATTATCAAATCTGTTCCCACCCCAACTTTATTTTTATTTCTACCCCAACCACCCGTGGGCTGGGCGGTCCTATTTCCTAACCTGACCGTCCAGCAGCCGGGCGGTACACTTTTCAAACCTGACCGCCTAGGGGCTGGGCGGTCTTCTATTGTTTTTTTTTTATAAGAGTTTTATGTTTTAATTGTTTGAATGTTTTATATTAAATTGTTGTAATGATTTGTTTGAATGTTTCATATTAAATTGTATGATATATATTTATTATTTGTTGACGATTATATTTTTATAATTGACGATTATTTGTATATGTTATGTAATTGTCTAGCTTTAATATAATTGATTAGTTTTATATTAAGTTTTGTTAATGTTTAAATGTTTCTAAATGGTAATCGAAATGGTAAGTCTAAACAACAAAACTAGTAATCGAAATGGTAAGTCTAAACAACAAAAGTAGTAATCTAAATGATAAGTCTAAAAATGAAACATAACAGTCCAAACACGAAATATAATAATTCAAACTAAAATACTAGAAACCTATCAAACTAAAAAAAATATAAAACCCTAACGGCGACGACGAGGGCGAGGTCCGGAGAGGTCCAACCTAGTAGGTGCATGGCGGTCCCTCTGCGACGGCGAACGCCTCTGGGGAACCTCATCCACCTGCATGTCATCGTGTACGGCCTCGCGCGCCCATGGGTCCGCCCCCAGGTGTAATGCATGCTCCCCATGGATCCCCGCCTGTGTACGCAACACCCACGGATCGGCCTCCCAAGTAGGAGGATACGTGGCCGGAGGCGGTGTGCCAAATATAGCAGCGGCAAAGCCATCTGCAGTCTGTGCCCCACTCCCACTGGCCTCGCTGTCGTGCTGTCTGGGCTCCATATACTGCGGTCGGTGGGAGCTAGCTGGCTCCCATCCGCCCTCATCTAGAGCTAGGTCATCCAAAGAGAATGAGGCGGCGACGGCGACGGCGGCGGCGGCAGCTTCATCCTGCATGTAAACAATGTTAAATTAAAGACATAGAAGTAACGAGTAAATTAATTAAATAATGAACTTTTGCTACCTCGGTAAGCTGCACTGGAACTCCATGCTCGTTGTAGTACGCGTTCCACGCGTTGTTGTTCAACACTCATTGGTGGATCGCCCAACCCGAGTCATCATCTGCAGAAATGAAGATAAATTAATAAGAATGATCTTTTAGAGAGACACTTAATAATGATCATTTGTATGACATATTATTACCTGCAGGAGGTGGCGGCATCTCCGCAGCGTAGATAGGGTCTCCAGGCTGCTCCGGATCTGGTGGTGGGGCCTTTATCTCGCGCCAATTGATGTCCTCTCCAGCATCGTGCAACATACCAACGAGGCGCCCGTCCCAGCCAGAGTCCTCCACGATCGGTGCACTGTGTTGGAGCATTTGACATCCTATCGCTCTCCAACTTTTTCTCGCCATGCACACCAAGCTGTGTGCCACTCCTCTAATACCCGTCAAAATCTGCACACAATGTATTTTTATTATTATTATTGGAAGATGAATAAATAACTATAATTTTTTAAGCATTTCAGTTTCATTTAAACATACCGAACGAGTATGGATCGGGCCGAAAGGCAAGTAAGTCCTAGATCCGTCACCCGTGAGTCTCCGTCGAAGAGCATCACCATAGTCCCCCTGTAGATAAACCGTCGGCATGCCCCATCTCTGGTACCAGACTAAATATCGTAATCTCCAAGGCCCGGCCGGCATAGGGGCATCAATAGCTGGAGGCGGGGTCCATAAGTGATCCCCAGGTGATGCAGCACGCTGGTAATGCTCCCAGAAACGCGTGCTCCAGTTGACTTTGGGCTTGTTGTGTTTAGTGCTGCAATATAAATTAATTAGTAACGTGTATGGCTGAACAAGTAATAAAATAGACAAACAATAAGGTAGTGGGTAGTTACCTGTGCAGCTGGGTGGTCTGCTGCTCGCCCAACTCTGGAAAATCAGGGACATATGCATCCAAGCCAAACTGACGGGGCACTCGATCAGGATAGTGATACTCAACTATCCAGAAGCATACGCACGGCCCCCGATAAAACGAGAGATGTCTCTGGTCTAATGTCAGCTGGCACAGAAGGCCCCGATCGTAGAATAGACGATAGGGGTACCAGGTGATGCTCGCCTCGTGAAGCATCTGGAGCTGACCCCGGACATACGAAATCCCCACGGTCCTCCCCCTGCCTGTGTCCTCGTATGTGTGGGGAGGAGCCCATATGGCACCGTACCCCGGACGTCTCTCGGGGTCATCTCCCATCCATAACCCATGCTGAGCTGGAGGAACAGGCCAACACACCGATATGTGCGACCAGGACCACTGCTGGAGTAGAAGAAGCGGTCCGGCAATCTGCTTGTTCGTCGCCTAAATTTTGGACATGCGGTGCACTTCTGGTAAATATGGAAGCATAATATTTGTAATAAAAAAATTAAAATATTTGTATAAACTTACCAGACAAGCATGACACAAGCCCCGGTATAAGTGGGCGAGCACGGCTCCACCCCAGTTCCACTTCGACGGCCGCTGAATGTCCCTCAGCAGAGAGAGGAACATAATCGGGACTGCGTCACCGCTGGAATCGACAAACATGACGCTGCCACATAAATCCATGACAAACGCCCTCACGTACCTGTAATATAAATTAGAGACATAAATAACTACAATTTTTGTTGAATCCATAACATATTTTAATTTGCAACTATTTGTGATTACCTCAGAACCTGCTGCTCGTCACGTGTCTCGGGGGTGATCCTACGCCGGTGGAAGTAACTGCGGAGCGCCGCAAGACTGATGCAGTATTTGGAATACCGGTACTCCTCCTCCTCCTCTCCTTTCTTCTTCTTCTTCTTTTGCAAGTCCGTCGGAGCGGCCCCCAGCAGCTCCGGTATCATGTGCATCAGGTCCGGATCGTCTGAGACACCACCGATGGGGTCGCCATCTATCCGTAAACCCCACAAGGCGCTGACGTCACCTAGTGTGACTGTCATCTCCCCAACCGGAAGGTGAAATGTATGCGTCTCCGGTCGCCATCTCTCCACTAGACCGCAAACGAGAGCCTGGTCAATATCGCAGTGAGTCATAGTGGCCAGCTGATACAACCCGAGATGCATGATGTACTGCTCCATCAACGGGTGACGGACGTATCGTATCTCGGGGGTGCGATGTCTCACTGTCAGCATCGTCATGTCCTGCATTTTACAATGATTTCAATATAAACGTCTAATTAAATAATGCTATTTAAATTAGGAATACAAAACCAACGTACCTCCATAGATGCAAGTGAGACACGGTGCCTGACATGTGGGGTCCACAGAAGAGGACTAAATGTGTCAGGATGGTGAGGGGATAATCTCCAAAGGGAGCATCTGCACCGGACGTCTCTGCACCGGATGCCTCTGCACCGGATGCCTCTGCACCGGAGGCCGCTGCACCGGATGCCTCTGCATCGTGATAATGTGAACTCTCCCCCGTCTCCAGAGGGGCATCCCATGCACGTCCCCGTCTAGTTCTGACCATACTACATTTTCTATCTTATAAATCCTGATTTATAAACCCTAACTTATAAACTCCAATTCTGTCAACCCTAAACCCTAATTTAACAATTCAACCCTTATCTAACAATTCAACCTTAAACCCTAATTTAACCCCTAAACCCTAATTTAACTCCTAAACCCTAATTTAACCCCTAAACACTAAATTAACAATTCAACCCTAAACCCTAATTTAACCCCTAAACCCTAATTTAACTCCTAAACCCTAATTTAACCCCTAAACACTAAATTAACAATTCAACCCTAAACCCTAATTTAACAATTCAACCATAATCTAACAATTCAACCCTAAACCCTAATTTGATCCCTAAACCCTAATTTAACCCCTAAACCCTAAATTAACAATTCAACCCTAAATCCTAATTTAACAATTCAACCCTAATTTAAACAATTCAATCATAAACCCTAATTTAACAATTCAACCCTAATTTAACAATTAAATCGCGACAGGAAAATCAACAACCCGCACACGATAATTAACAATTCAACCCTAATTTATAAACTTCAGTTTTGTCAACCCTAAATCCCTAAACTACAAACTCTAATACCGGAAACCCTAATTTTGAACAATTCAATCGTTTCGGGAAAATCAACAACCCGGACACGATAATTAACAATTCAATTCTACCAATCGTTCCAATGCCAATACAAGATACAAAATATAAATTAAAAAAATTATTTAGAAACTTACCCGAAAATAATCGGACTGTTGCCGAGATGGCCGAAATTAGGGTTCGGGTGAGAGAGAGAGAGAGAGAGAGAGGAAGAGGGAGAGAATGGCAGAATAGAGAGAGAGAATGGCAGAATAGAGAGAGAGAGAGAGAGAGGAAACCCTAGAGAGAGAGAGGAAGAGAGGGAGAGAGAGAGCTCTAGAGAGAGGAAGAGAGGGAGAGAGGGAGAGAGAGAAAAGCACTGCTGGGCTGGGGTGGGGTGTGGTTTCGGGCGGCGACGCGGGCGGCGGGAGATGGGCTGGAGGCAGAGAGAAGAGAGAGAGAGAGCCGCTGGAGGGGGCGGACCGCTTTTAAAAAAAAAAAAAATTCATAGTGGACCGCCCAGGCTCTGGGCGGTCAGGTTTTAGAGTGGACCGCCCGAACGCTAGGCGGTCAGGTTTCAAAAGTGGACCGCCCAGTGGCTGGGCGGTCTGGTGGGAAAAGTGGACCGCCCAGTCCACGGGCGGTTAGGGTAGAAATAATTATAATTTCAAAGTGGGAGCAGATTTGATAATGTGTTTTTTTTTTAGGGTTTTAATAAAAATATCGGAAGATTGTGTCTCTCTCCGTTTAGTTTTTGATTCCAAGACCTTGAATCTCTACTTCCAAGTTCCAAAGAAATATAAAAGACTTAATAAGGAGCAAGGACCTAAATACAAAATTCCTATTGGCATTTTTTTGGAGATTTAATTATTAATTGAATGACACCTCATACTGGTTGAATTATTACGTTACGTCCTTGAGAAATTATATATTCTCACAGTTTCATTTTAATGGCATTTTTATTTTTCCATTCCTGAGACTCTAACCAATTGTATAATGTTACAAAAAATATAATAAAAACATACTCACATAAAGCAATATAAAAGTTATCCTAATCTCTTACTTTATTTGAAATTTTACCAAAAATTTACATGCTCCGAAACAAACTACATCTAACATTCTTTCAAACAGAATATATTACAAAATAGCAAATTACATGTAAGAAATTAGAAGCTACACTCAAAAGGGTTTCTTTCTCTGCGCATATACTCTTTCACTTGGGCTGATTGATCGTCCTTGGGCTAATCCTATGGTTCACAAATTTCGGCGCTTTCTCAACGTATCTCGGCACCTCGGCCAAGCCGCGTGATTGCCTCCATTTCTCCAGTCCCCACAACACCATCTCCTCTCCAGTCTTATCTTTCTTTTCCCTGCTCTCTTTCTCCTCTTCTACATCCAGACCAAAACAAGGAAATTGCTCTAAAATGTGAATAAATAAATTAAAAAAAAGAAGTGAAAAATAGGGGTGGAAGAGAGGCTAACGGTGCGAAGGGTAGAACAAGGAATCGATGTCATCAGGAAGGGTAGCTTCGTAATTATCTACAATTTCAGGATCAATGAAACACTCGCTGAACCAGTAGTCGCGGAACCATGGAGTGGTCTCCATCAGCTGCCACCACTCCGGCGAGTAATCCTCCACGGCCCGGTATGCGACCGGTACGAACGGCGCAGCGTATGGATTCAGACCAGACACCCTTCTCCCAGAAATTACCTCCATTGCCACTGGATCTGTTTGCTCGTTGACACTAATACTTGGCTGAGCTTGAATTGGATGGTGTGCTAGAAATGCTGATGCTTATCTATAGAATTAGGAGTTCTGAGAATACCCTTAGGTTAAGATAAATATGACGGAGATTGAGGTTCAAAGCCAGTTAATTTAAGGGGTAGAGTAAGGGTAATTTCGGAAAGTCAAAATAATCAGTTTCGTTCTTATCCGGTTGGGTTTAGCAAATGGTTTTTTCATGTAATTCCTGTGAAAAGCCGCGGCCCCTAGGAAAAGGAGAGAAGTATTTTAAGAAAGAGATATAGTGCTTGTGGGTCCCATATCAATCAATCCCGTTGAAAAAGAGAAGATTTTTATTGGGAGTAATTAATAGAAAAGAAGAGAGACAAATAGTAAGGTTGCAATAATATTTATATTGATTATAAGATCGGCAGAATTTTTACTATTTTAATTTTTTTTTAATCTAATGTATAGATGGAGAGAATTTTTATATTTAATTTCTAGTAAAATATGAAAAGTTTTTCAAAAAATAGATGAAATGTTTTGATATACCTAAATTTTAAGATATTTTATCTACTTTTGTAAAAAAAATATTTACTAAAAAAAATTAAAAAGAAACAAAACAAACTGGTTTAGATCGGTAGAAATTCTACCGATCTTACTATCAATAAAAATATTACTGTAATTTTACCATTTGTCTCTCTTCTTTTCTATTAATTACTACCAATAAAAAATTTCCTTGAAAAAAGTGGGGAGGTTGAATTGATTTCAATTTCAATATTCTTTTTCTTTTCATTGCCAAAAGAAAAATAATTTATTGATGGTAAAGGCCTAAAAGGTAAGGTAATATAATATGGGCTATCAATTAACTGGGCCAAAGCCCAGATAAAGAAAGGTGCATCTCATTGTTATTATTTCTTTTTGGCCTTCTTACCAGAATAAAAATACAAAACCATTTGAACATCTCAAAAACTCAAACGAAAGAGTAATCAAACTAGCTTAACTGAATGCTCACATTCCTATTTAATTTCATTTATAATACAAAAATCATCACTAGATGTACAATTTCCTTCCAATCCAACTGCACAACACAAACTAAATGCAAAAAACAATCACTATCGTACAATAATAAAATGAAATAATAGTTGATTACGGGAAACAAACATGCACGCTCATATATATGGTTGTTTACACAGCTTAAAACCAGATATTAGTGATGACAAGGCAAGCGCAACAAAGGCAAAGAAGGCCATACTTATAGAAGCAGCAGAGGAGTCGGTAAACATGTTGTCTACTCCCTCGCGCATGCGATTTGTAATTGGAATTGCGGCCGACAATGAAGACATCAGTAGGTATGCCGTTACCTGAGAAATTAATTTGTTAGTTTGATGTTTTTGTAACTTCTTATCAAAAGAAAAATATAAATAACTACCATGTATTACATGGATTCTGTCAAAGCCCTTTTCTGTGCGTATACTTTTTTAAGTTTTGAATAGAAAAGTGATAATTTTCATGTTAAGGCAAGAAAAGAGGTATCCACACGAAGAAACTACAACGTCGAAACTCTGAATAGTTAAAAAATGGCAGGGACCAATATGCAAAATACTAAAAGCAAATATGACCTGATCACCGGCAAAGTCGACAATTCCACCATAACGAGCTGGAATCAGATCATTGCCGCCACTAAGGCGGTGCACATGCCTCACCACTTGTGCCATTGAGTAAAGAAACGCAAACACTCCAATAGCAACTATATACCTACAAAACAATTTTACAAGATGAATTAAAAGAATAATAGTGATAGAAAAAAAAAATATCTAATGTACCGCTATGTAAGAAGGTCAAATTCTGTAAATTTCTTATTAAAATGCAATTTCATCCCTTTGCGTAACTTCGGGCATACATTGAAATAAAATCATCAATGCCAATTCCCAAGAAATGGAGCTCAATTTGTTTGAAATGTACAATATTTGATCTGTCTAATCAACAATAAACCCACCTATACTCTTCGTATTTGCCAAATTCCTTCCAATCACCATGCTTATTGGAAGCCATGACCATGAACGATATCACAGAGAACAGCCACGTGGCAGCTCGGAGCAGCAGTGTGGCCTTGTCTAGCATATCCTCCCTTCTCCACCGCCTCACAACGGCCCCCACCGCCGCATCTCCACTGCCTTCACCAGTGGCAGTGCTTGTCGGTGCGGCGCCCGATCCCTTTTCTAGGTCCGGCGGTGCTGACGACTCAGGTAGGTTCTCTGGGGTGGGGTTGTCAGAAACTGCCGCCATGGGAATCGAATTGAAAAGGACAACAGCTAATCGGGAACGAGAGGAGAGAATTGGTGATTGGCGCGTGGGTATAACGACAAAAGGGAATAATTTAATTCCGATGGATTTGGCGAATCGGTCGGAAGACGAGTGAAGGAATGAATGAAGAAGGAACTTTACTGTATTTTGGTTACACCTGGACGTAGTATTTTCAGGAGTTTAGCTCTGCTTTCTTTAGCTAAAATGGATGCTTTATTTTGATAATAAGATGAATGGTCTGGAACTAACTAGGTAATCCAGGACCATGCAAAACTTCTCGCAAATTGAATCGGGTACCGGAGACGCCAAGCTGTTTTTGCGTATAGAAAACCCATATCATAATATCCATTATTAGAATGGCATGTGGGGGCCCGGGTGCAGTAAAGGGTTCTAATTGTTACATCGTCCCTGTCACCAAGCTGGCATGAGAAGTGTTATATAATTTATATATATATTAAACAATTTTTTTTAGCAGTGAAAGAGCAAAGGATACAATTTTAGTGAAAATTAATGAACTACTCACGACTGTTGTTTTTAATTCAATTATTTTCTTTTTAAATTTTTAGTTCTATATATCAAATATTCTGACCTATTATATTTCGTACAGTTGGCTGCATCTGTTATTGCCCGGCATTTTTATTAATACCCCACAAAAAAAACAAATTATCAAATCTGTCCTCGATGGCAAATTATTTTTAAAAATGTCCTAACCGCCCGCCAGCTGGGCGGTCCAGTTTCCATAGCAGACCGCCCCTCGCTGGTCCGCATTTTTTTTTAATTTATTTTAATATTTTAATTTGTTTTAATGTTTTATAATATGGTATATTTATTTGTTTGAATGTTTTATATTTATTTGTTGTAATGATTTATATGATATATATTTATTATTTGTTGACGATTATTTTTATATGTTATGTAATTGCCGATTACTTATTTGTTTTTTATATAATTGGTTAATGTTTTATATTTAGTTGTTAATGTTATAAATTTGTTAATGTTTTAATGTGTTCAATGTTTTCAATGTTTTATATTTATTTGTTTAATGTTAGAAATTAGTTTTTCCGACTGGATAAACAACAAAACAAGGTAATCTAAATGGTAAATCTACAACATGAAACATAACAGTCCAAACATGAAATATAATAATCCAAATATAAAATACTAGAAATCTATCAAACTAAAAAAACATAAAAATCTTAACGACGATGACGAGGACGACGTCCGGAGAGTTCCAACCTATGAGGTGGACGGCGGTCCCTCTGCGGCACCACACGCCTCTGGTGAACCTCACCCCCTGCATGTTATCGTGTACATCCGCCTGTGCCCATGGGTCCTCCCCAGGTGAAATGTATGCCCCTCATCCTCCCACTGTGTATGCAACACTCACGGATCGGCTTCCCAAGTAGAAGGATACGTGGCCGGAGGCGGTGTGCCAAATATAGCAGAGGCAAACCCATCTGCAGTCTGCGCCCCACTCCTACTGGCCTCGTCGTCGTGCTGTCTGGTCTCCATATATCGCGATATGTGGGAGCTAGTTAGCTCATATCCGCCATCATCTCCAGTGAGATCATCCAATGAGAAGTCAAAGGTGGCGGCAGCTTCATCCTGTATGAAAATAATGTTACTTTGCTACATAGAAATAACGAATAAATTAATTAAACAATGAAGTTTTGCTACCTCGGTGAGCTACACTGGAACTCCATGCTCGTTGTAGTACGCGTTCCACGCATTGTTGTTCAACACCCATTGGTGGATCGCCCAATGCGAGTCATCATCTGCAGAAATGAAGATAAATTAATAATAATGGACTTTTAAAGAGACACTTAATAATGATTATGTGTATGACATATTATTACCTGCAGGAGGTGGCAGCATCTCATCAAGGTAGACAGCGACTCGAGGTTGCTCCGGATCTGGTGGTGGGGGCTTTATCTCGCGCCAATTGATGTCCTCCCCAGCGTCGTACAATATACCAACGAGGCGCCCGCCCCAGCCAGAGTCCTCCAGGATCGGTGCACTGTGTTGGAGCATTTGACATCCTATCGCTCTCTAACTTTTTCTCGCCATGCACACCAAACTGTGTGCCACTCCTCTAATACCGGTCAAAATCTGCACACAATGTATTTTCATTATTATTATTAGAAGATGAATAAATAACTTTTAATATTTTAAGTATGTCAGTTTCATTTAAATATTCCGAACGAGCATGGATCGGGCCGAAAGGCAAGTCCTATATCATTCACCCGTGAGTCTCCGTCGAAGGACATCACCATAGTCCCCATGTAGATAAACCGACGGCATGCCCCATCTCTGGTACCAGACTAAATATCGCAATCTCCAAGGCCCGACCGGCATAAAGGCATCAATAGTTGAAGGTGGGGTCCATAAGTGATCATCCGGTGATGCAGCACGCCGGTAATGCTCCAAAAATGCGTTCTCCAGTAGACTTTGGGCTTGTTGTGTTTAGTGCTGCAATATAAATTAATTAAAGCAGATTATTAGTAACGTGTATGATGAACAAGTAATAAAATAGACAAACAATAAGGTTGTGGGTAGTTACCTGTGTAGCTGGGTGGTCTGCTGCTCGTCCAACTCTGAAAACTCAGGGACATAGGCATCCAAGCCAAACTGACGGGGCACTCGATCAGGATAGTGATACTCAACTATCCAGAAACATACGCACAGCCCCGATAAAATGAGAGATATCTCTGCTCTAATGTCAGCCGGCACAGAAGGTTCTTATCGTAGAACACACAAAAGGGGTACCAGGTGATGCTCGTCTTATGAAGCATCTAGAGTTGACCCCGGACATACGAAATCCCCATGGTCCTCCCCTTGCCCGTGTTCTCGTATGTGTGGGGAGTACTTCATATGGCACCGTATACCGAACGTCTCTCGGGGTCATCTCCCGTCCATAACCCCGCCTGAGCTGGAGAAACAGGCCGACATACCGGTATATGCTACCAGGACCACTGCTGGAGTAGAAGAAGTGGCCCGGCAATCTGCTTGTTCTTCACCTAAATTTTGGACATGCGGTGCAATTCTGGTAAATATTGAACCCTAATATTTGTAATAAAAAATTAAAATATTTGTACAAACTAACCAGACAAGCATGACACAAGCTCCGGTATAAGTGGGCGAGCACGGCTCCACCCCAGTTCGACCTCGACGGCCACTATTTAACTTACAGTGATTTCAATATAAACGACTGATTATCTGTAATATTATCTGCAACATCTGTTATTTTTAATTCAATTATTTTCTTTTTAAATTTTTAGTTCTATATATCAAATATTCTGACCTATTATATTTCGTACAGTTGGCTGCATCTGTTATTGCGTTGTCAATATAACAATTAAGTCTGCTAACATGGCATAATAAACAACTAGAGGATTGCCTCGCTTTGCTTCGGCAGTGGTTTGCAAAATGCTCTACATATTTTGTAAGTAATAAACTTATAATATAAAAGTAATAGTTCACATATGAAACAACAAAAAACAAAATATACAAAATATTATACATGTCATGCAAGTTATAATTTACATATCGAAGGAAAGCACAAAAATATTAGTGTATGTAAGCTATGTTAGTGCTATCTATGACATTTTTAAATTTCTAAGACAACAATTATTCTATATACATAGTTTTATCAAAATAATTTCAACTATTCTCTCTGCATGGAGACGAACAAAATATTATTTGCACGAATTTTAGCTTCAATGACATGTTACTCTTTCTTCTCTTCAGCTTTCTTGTCATCATTACTGGAAAATAAATGATATGAAAAGCTTATTAGAATTTCGATTAAAGGACATGAGCGTTTCTGCACATTTTTTGTTTATGTTTTGGAAAACAAAAAAGGCACTACATATTTATATAGATCTTTTGTCGTTTCTTCACTGATATTAATTTACCATAGGGTGCAAAAAATTCAAATTGAGTTTTGAAGTTACAATAATATATAATTATGTAACAATGTTAAAGTTTTGACTCAATAAAAATTTCTAGTTACCGATAGATGAAAATATATTATAAAGTACCTTGAAACTGTGGTAATAGGCTGAGATTGAAAACTGGAAAGATCAGCTGTTCAAGCTAACATAATTTTATTTTACAGAATTAACTAAAATGTTTATAAAATTAGCAACTTGAAAATGAAAAAAATTTAAAACAAACTTTTTCTTTACCCGACATTCCAATTGCTTTTATAGCATGCTTAAAGATCTGAAAGAAAAGCAAGTAAGAATATTTGGAAAAAAAAATATTAACTACCTATAGAGAAGAATGGAAAAGAGAAAATAAGAAGGAATAGCACAAATTTCAGTAGCAAATTAGCTCCCAAAGGGAAGTGAAGCCAAATCCATATAAATGAAGTAATAGAATGGAAATTAAGATATGACGAAAAGCATATTCATTTATTTCTTTTAGCATATTCATTTATTTCTTTTAGCCAAAAATGGAAATTAAGATATGACGAAATGAATTGACTGTGAGCAGTAAACAGCTGATGAAAATGAAAGTGAGAACAATTGCTGCCTACTTTTTATTGATCCTGGTAAAGTCAATTTGTTGCAATTTTGGATTTGGTATTACCTCCCCAACTATACCCTTTTTTATTGCTAATCGGATTCCTCCAAAGTGTTTCTTACTGGTCCTCGATCATTCTTTACCAATCAGAAAGGAAATGATAGGCCGAGCAAGAAGGTAAACAGAAGACCAACCATTGAAAAAATTATAGTAATTGTGGAGAAGGCAAGGAAGGTGAATTGTGCAAATTCTCAGAAATCATTGCTGTTTGTTTTTTTTTTTTCATTTTTTTTGGTAGCTATTTGAATTTGTGAGTTCAATTCTTATAACATGTTCAGAACTGAAAGGACATTTCTTTATGAGAAGGATCGAAGGGGAGAAGAATCGTTGGAGCGAATTTGTGAGAGAATGTCAAAGACATTCATTTCTTGGATAAAGTTCCCTGACCATACCTTGATTTTTCCCTAACCTTTACTCAAAGACATAAAGCTAATCTTATCAAGAGTCAACGCATGATTGGTAATATTTTAATTAATTCAATTGTGCATAAACACGTGCAAGTAGACTTGAGAACAGGGATTACCTGATCAAGCTGCCCGAGGCGGGTTAGGATACAGTCAGCTTCAGCCTCGTCATGGTTAGGCCCATGCAACCCCAAGCTCCTTTCTCATTCGATTTTGGAGCAGCTGCTTCACAGTTTCTGCTGAGTACACAATGTTTAGTGCAGAGTTGGGATCCTCATTCCATTATTCTCTGCAACCTGCCCACCACAACAACACAAATTGAAATTCGGCCCACTTTCCAATAAATCAAATTTTGAACTTCCTTTTTTGGTTTTTTTCTTTGTTGTTTCTTGTGCAGAGTTAGTAATTTTTTTTTTCCAACTTTTGGTATAAAAAAAAGTATTTTTTTGTGAAAAATATAGAGTGAAAGAAAATAAAGCAGCATGTGTACTGTTGCGAACTAACTTAATTCAGAACTCATTAGTTATGGTGGTAAATAGGTAAACCAATATTTTTTGTTTATTGTTTTTGCTTGGTCATAAATAGGGTACTGTATTTTCAAATAGCTGCATAGAAGATGCAATCCGCATATATTGTAGTTTAAGATCAATTTATAACAATTAAATAGGATTAATTTGAAACTGAAATAAACATGCTTTAATATTGTACCTGCTTTTGCTGTATGGTTAGTATTGTCGGTAGCTCACTTGACATTGTTTTTCTAATACAATTTCCTCTAAATTTGTTCTTGGCCCTGTGCATAGTGAAAAGGACAATTGTGCAAATCAAGAATCAAACCAGGTGAACTGAAGATCTTATATTGGATTCCAGAGACAGACCAAAAAAATTCTTACATAGGTCAAATTTGTTTGGATTGAAATCAACACCGATGATGTGCGAAGCTCCTGCCAGCCTGTCTCCCTGGCAGCCTAATTACCCAAATAAATCACCCCATACTGGAGCTCAACTTTAACAACTCATCGAAAAAAGAAAGTGAAGAATGGACATACCACCAAGGCAACAGTTACCAGAATAGAAATTACCACAGTAAAACCCTTCAGTGGTCTTGTAACATTAAAAGTAGCATCAAGACCTAATAATCAGAAAAACAAAATAGAAATCAGATCATATTAACTATAATATCATAAAAAAGATAGTAACAACTTACTTTTCACTAATTTTTTTTTTATGAATTAGGCATAACTTACTATTTACTAATGACATCCAGGAAGCCCCAATATCCATTTCATATCCATAAACCATCAACAATGGAAATCAAAATAGTTTTGAGGCTAAATCAGATACTTACCAATCAAAATGCCACAGCTCAGAACACAGACTTTGGCAAGTGGGTATTCAAGGTTGATCTTTGCAACACAGCCGAAGTGGATGTAGCATACCCGTTGAAGATGGAGGTGACGACAAAATGGTAGATGGGCTTGCCGCTGATGGATAAGCCAGACTGATCATCACCGATCATGGCGCTGCGATCAGTTTTGATATGTAGGAGATCACACATGTTGTCGGGTGTGAGAGAGAGAGGGGCAGAGGCGGCTAGGGTAGCACCAGTGAGAGGTTGCTGCTGTGTTCTGGAGCGGACCGGTTACCCTAACAGATAAATAATGTGATAAAAAAGATAAGTAAATGAACAGGCAATATAAAATGATAGTAAACTATGATAAATGAACTGCTAATTTACAATTTTCTGACAAACAGTGATTCTGTACCTATCTTAAAAAATAGTAAAAAATTTGAAAAAAATATAAAATTTGATCTCTAAGCACAGTTTAACGTGGATATCATGTTGGGTGGTTCAGATCTTTTGTTTGGACTTTGAAATCGAAGATAAAGATGTTGGGGTACGATTGGGGCATGAAGCAATGGGGCATTTGAGCCTTCCTCAAAAAAGTGATGCTAATTGCAGAACCTATAGCATTTTTGTCCATGAGCAATGGAAGAGAGCTAAAATGTTCACAGCATATTAGTTGAAAGCAAGGTATTAGTTGAAAGCTGTGAATAAAGCTGTGAACATTTATAGATAAAGCTGTGAACATTTTAATTCACAACATATTAGTTGAAAGCAAGGTATCAATTAAGAATGACATCTTTCAATGTTCTCTTCTGTTATTGATAACTTAGCACATTTATAGATGAGATGTGCAAGAAATCAGAAAATTCTAAATCATAAAAAGGTGTGGTGCTAATTGCATAACCTATAGTATTTTTACATATGGGTTGTGCTACAACAATGTGTTCACTAATTTAAAAAAGGAGAAATTTTCTTTTTTTGAATTATTACTTGGTGCTAGTCACCGTTTTTTTTTTTTTGTACCAAAAAAGCAAGTTCAGAAAATATCACAGTACTTTTAGAAGCCGAACCTCAAAAATCAGTGGCTCCTTTTGCATGAGATAGTAGACTCCTCCAACTGAACAAACTGATAAAGATGGGGAATAAAACCAAAATTAATGCAAGGCCTTAGTGAAGGTAGTATGTGATAATTATTTAAAAGATATGGGCACAAAAAAAAATAAAAAGCTAAAACATGTAAATCAGAAAACTTTCGGCAGAATACACTTTATACTTGATATATTAAGGTCAATAGGTGGTTAACAGCTAATTAACATTAGTTCAAGTAAAGCGGTAAATTTCAAGAGTTACCTCATCCAATATAGGTTTTAAGAACTCATTAGCATACCCTACTTCAAGAGGAATCAATGGTCTCCTTTTTCCTGCATATAATAACAAATCAACAGCAAGACAAAAATAAAAAGATGATAAAGGAAAAAAAGAAGGTTTATCACCGAATTGTGAAATAATCATAAAAGGATAAGTTAAAAAATGTTCAATTTCAAATTTACTAAAGCAATTTACCTCCAACCTTCATCCCAAACAACACATCCCAAGCAATTAACTCAGATTATTTACAAATAAAATACATATCTTCAAGGAGAGAAAAAAGATGATTCAATATTAATACAAAAATTCCCTGTAAGAAGAGAAACCATCAAAAATATAGAAATAAAAAGTAAATCAAACCTTTTTCAATCTCTGACATAAAAGAGACAACGGAAAAATCGAGCGGCGATCGGCGGAGATGGACGGCGGCGAGCATAATAGAGAGAAGAGAGACAGAGAAGGAAATCGATCTTGTGCTGATGGAGAGAGAAGAGAGACAGATGGAAATCGATCTTGTGCTGGGAAAAAAGGGCAAATTTTTTGGGAGAACAACTTATCGCAAGATGGAGAAGAAGAAACTGGAAAGTTCTTTTATGAAAATCTGGAAAGAACTAATTACTGTGGAAAAAGGGACCCACTTGGCGGTATAATAGCAAGAAAATGGAGGAAAAAAGCGAAAGGAAGGGAATGGGACCCGACTGTCAGTGTGAATTTCACTGTTGGAGTACACGTAGCCAAGAGGAGCGGTGTAAGCGCGCGAGAGAGTTCTCGCTTCAACCATGCGATTCAGATCGAACGGTGCAGAGGGCGAGTGTCACTATTGGAGTGCTGTAGCTCCGCGACGCGGATTATATAGATATAATAGATATCTGGCCCGTACAATGAAAACATGTCCAATAAGCACATCAAGAAATAATACCGAAATTTTTATTCATAACATTAAATAAACATTAAAACAAATTTCATAACAAATCCTCAAATTCATGAAATTTTCAAAAAAAATGTCATTTGTGCTAGATAATCCAGTAGAATTGCATGAACCTAATTTTGCTGGATTATTTGTATTTCTACCTCCTAGTCCTATACATCCTCTATAAATGGGTTGAATTGAAAATTGAAAGAAAAAAAAAAAAAAACTAATTATGTTTAATTATTCAGCTGAAGTGAGTTGCAATTCCGCTGAATAATTCCGCGAAAATGTCATTTTTTTTAATTTGTATCAATGTAATGATATGTTTTAATGTTATGAACTTTTACTCTTAAGCTCCTTAATAGCTGAAGATATTTCAGATTATCAGAATTTGTGTCAAATTTCTTCACACGATTTTTTTTAAGTTTCAAAGAGGCTACTAAGTTGGAGAGGGGCTCGAACTCTTCACCTTTGAGTATCTAGCAGTCCTAGAAACTTTTTCTAGCTATTGTGCTACGGCCCCATTCTCTCACGAATTAATTTGAATGGACTTAAATGAATTTTATTTTTTAGAAGAGTGGTGGGGATCAATATCCATAAGGGATCTCTCAGCCGGTTTTAAAACCTGCGATCTCTCACACAGAAAGTATTATTTTTACCACTAGATCAAAAACTACTGATTCTTAAATTTATTGAATTTAGTGCTTATTTTAGTTAAAAATGAAGACGATTTAGTTTGAAATTGAGCCAACTTCAAATTAGTATGTCCAAAATTAAACATAAAATCATTCCATGAACTTAAAAAAATGGCCCTAATTTAACAGATAGTACAAATCTGTGCTATGTATGGGTGCAGATTTCTTTACTGGTAAGCAATCGCAGGTGTTAAGTGTGAGAACTGAGAACTATTGTGAGGCTTGGTAATTGGTATGATGAAGTGGATGTTCTTGTTCATGTGATGCAACAAAATCTGGAGGGTCTCGGAAGAGAAAATCCTTTTTAACTAATATAATATATATTTTATGGGTAATTATATCTTTCCCCATCTATCCATCCCCCATTTCATCCCCCAACTAACTAACTACATTTTCTAACTATAATTCAAAATTCTAACTACCTAATGGCCCTACAAATTAATTACCCAATTTTCTCCATTTATTTCTTTCCTCTTTCTCCCTCCCTCTCCCACCTCTCCCTCTCCACCTTCGCCTCCACCTCCGCCTGCCTCTCCCACCTCTCCCTCTGCGCCTCCGCCCGCCTCTCCCACCTCTCCCTCTCGGCCTCCCTCTTCCACCTCCACCTCCGTCTCTCACCTCCGTCTCCCACCTCCCACCTCCGCCTCCTCTCTCTCCCACCTCCGCCTCCGCTGGAGTAGATCCATTACTGTCGACCGCCGGGTCAGATCCGAGTTATTTGCAAAGAACAAAGCTTCATTAATGGTGAATTAGAACAGTGCGTACTAAGTACATATGGATGAATACTTAATGTTTTAGAGATGAATACTTCAACGTTTATGGATGAATACTTAATATCTTAGGCATAAATACTTTAACTTATATGTATGAATACTTGATATCTTATGGATGAATATTTTTTATTTGTTTAGTATGCACATATGTTTGTAATACTCTTGGTACATTAACTATTTACACTTACACGATGAGGATGAATACTTGCTTAATGCGGGATGAATACTTGCATGACGAGGTGTGAATACTTGTGCAACAGATAACTCGAAAGTATGTCATCATGGATCTCATTTGAAAGAGAAAATTGTGTAGAAGACATTCGTGGTTTTAGATTTGCAAAATTCCTCACAGATCGTCAGAAATATTGGTTAGATTGAATGGAGAAAAAAAAACCCATCTCTAAAAACGTGTAATACTCTTGGTACATTAACTATTTACACTTACACGATGAGGATGAATACTTGTTTAATGCGGGATGAATACTTGCATGACGAGGTGTGAATACTTGTGCAACGGACAACTCGAAAGTATGTCATCATGGATCTCATTTGAAAGAGAAAATTATTTAGAAGACATTCGTGGTTTTAGATTTGCAAAATTCCTCACAGATCGTCAGAAATATTGGTTAGATTGAACAGAGAAAAAAAAACCCATCTCTAAAAACGTGTAAAAGATGAGTGATTGATGTGTCCAAATATGCTTCTATTGCAAAGATGAATACATTTATATAGATGGATGAATGCTAGTTGTGTTACAGATGAATACTTTTTTGCAAATTTCTAAAATGAGCTGAAGGTAGTTAGAAGTCCCCCACTTAATTAATGCGCTGACGGTTATGCGGTCCCCCACTTAATTAATGCTCTGACAGTTGTGCAGTCCCCCACACATGTTGTTTGTCCCCTACTTTCTTGTTGTAATATATCCAAATATGTTTCTATTGCAAATGTGAATACCTTCATATAGATGGATGAATACTAGTTGTGCTACATATGAATACTTCTGCAAATTCCTAAAATGCAACTGACGGGGGATGAAACGGGGGATTGTTCACGGGGGAGAGCTAGGCGGACCCATATTTTATAAAGGTAGTTGAAGTTTAATTTCAAAGGCATGTCAAGTCATTAAAGTATTTTAATTTGTTGTGTTAACTATTAATTATTGTAAAATTTAATTTTATGTTTGAAAAGTATTTCAACTTTTACTAATAAATATCATCAATGTATGTGGTTGTGGTATTCATATTCAATTTGAAATTAGTAAATATATTATGTTTTTATTTATTAAATTTTCCGTATATTTTTTTTATATTATATTTTATTTGATATTTGATAGTTTTGCCTCAATTTAAAATTTAATATTTTCTTCAATACACTTTTTTTATTTTCGGGGCGAAGTCTTAAAATAATTCTAGTATGAGAAATAATCCAATGCTCATGATCATTGATGTGAAAACTATGCCAACTTTTTAATTCATTCTTAAATGAACATATGTAAACCTTTAGATATATTCTAAATTATCTCAATTACATGCATATACAAAATTATGAGATTTTAGCTTCATTTCGATAGATCAAGTGAGAAGTAAATTCACCAAAAAATTGATATGTTGATTTTGTTAGCTCTTGGTGCATATCCAAAAAAAAAATTACAGAAAGGGGAGGTAGCACAGTTGGTCAGAAAAAAGTCATAAAATTATTGGTTATCCAAAGATCGAGAGTTTAATTCTTCCTCACGACTTCGCAGCTTCAGCGAAGGTTTTCAAAAAAAAAAAAAAAAATTACACATATAAGTATGGGGTCAACTTTCTCTATTTTTTCTAAAAAGTTTATACATGTAATGTAAGGATTTCATTACAGAACTTTATAGCTTATACATGATCATATATATTTGAATATTCTGGATATAACTTCAAATTTCAATCAAGGACCTCAATATTTTTGGGCTGTTAAAAGTACACAGTTATGGATCATAGTTTTGGGCTGATTAAATTTTATTGAACCTTCTTAAATTTGATAAGTTAGATCCAAATTTATTCCTCAAAAGACGCGTTAAGCTGATCTGTTCTAATCAATTTTCTAAGGCAAGTTTACTCAAATAAATAAATAAAAAACAGAATCAAGTCCAATATTTTTAATTTTGGTTTTCCATGAATAAACCCCCAAAATATTTTTTTGGAGAAAATCATATTTAAGTTGTCAGAATAATATCTTGTTATCTTACTGTAGCAACTAACTGTGATCGAGGTTGATTTCTTTGGATATCTCACCGATCTATAAAGTTAAAAAAGATGAACAGTTCACATTTTGTTTTATCTGTAATGCACGTATGGCGTACCTTGATTGCAGGTCAATCATTTGAGAAATATCATTTGTTTATAGATCTCCGAATCCTATTCCTATACCACCATTTTATCATTTAGCTTCTTAGCTGTCTCTAATTTTCTAAGTCTAGGTGTCACTGTCACATCTATAACTAGCAGTTGTTATTGGGTCGGTTTCACCTCATATGGAGAATCCATAAACCCGTCTAAGAAAAAGATTCTACAACAATACCACAAGTACAAGTAATATTTGGATTGACATAGTCTATGTTGCATGGATATGGGTACGGCAGTACGGGTATCGTACCGGATATAGCGATACGGTAATTTTCAAAAACCAAGGATATGATAAGTTTATTATATATAATATTTTTTTATTATTTTAATTATATTTATATGAATCAAATAGAGCAAATCAATACTATAGCAAAATATATATTAAATATAATAAGTACTCTATTATAACAACAATATTACAGTGGTATAGTGATAGAAGCCTATGGTTGTTATGCCTCAAATCCCAAGTTCGAATCACGGTAGCAGCTAAAAAAATTGATTTTGGCGCGGTGCACGGTGGACCACACGGTGCGGTGTGTGTGGTGTATTTGCGCGGTCCACGGTGGTCCAGACGTATCCAGGCGTATCCCAGCGAGTCAAAGCGTATCGATGACCGTATCCACTGAGTAAGGATACACCACGTGAGCGGATATGCACGGTGGACCACACGGTGCGGTGTGTGTGGTGTATTTGCGCGGTCCACGGTGGTCCAGACGTATTACAGCGAGTCAAAGTGTATCGATGACCGTATCCACTGAGTAAGGATACGCCACGTGAGCGGATATGCCAACTGGCGTATCGGATACGTATCAGCACCGTATCGGGCGCGTATCGGTATCCGATACGTGTCCGATACGGATACGAAGGTCAATCCGATGCGGATACATAATTATTGCATTAGATAATTGGTTCGGGCGACATTCTTATTCGGGTCCAATAAACCTCTATATATCAACAACCCGTTCCAAGAATTATAGTCAATAGTCCCAACAAATTTCTGGATAAAGAATATGAGCATTAGCTGTTGGGAATAAACTAGTCTTAGAATATGCAATGAATATAGCCCAATTCACAGGGGGGAATATATAAAATTTCAACCAACCAATTTAGTTCAAATATCATATTATTAGCCTTGCACAGACGTCCAATTGTAATAAAGTGTTTTTGTTTTTTTCCACTAAATTTATGCTTTAGCAAAAAGGATTAGACGACTTTAGAGTTTAGACCAATTATTTCACCCCTAATTAATTAATTAATTAATTTATGTTTGAGTAAAATAAGAAAGGAAAACAATTTTTTTGTAGAAGAGATCATTGATCAAATCTGTGACATCCCAGTGCAGATTCAAGAATCCTCTACTTTTTGTTTTCTCTTTAATTAGGGCCCATGCAGTGATAATTACTATCCGGAAAAAGAAAAAAAAATTCAACCAAGATAGGTTCAAAGTTCAAATTGACCAGAACAAAATTGGTATGGTACTACATTACACCTAATATAATTGTCATGAAAATTCTTAGAAAAGACAAAATTTTCATATCTTTGTCCTATTTTATATACAACAGTTAAGCTTGTTAAAAACAGTAAATTGGTACAACCAAGTTACACAACACACTAACATTCCACAATAAACAAAGCATAACAACCATTACAAGCTCTGATAAATAGAGCAGATTATAACACCTTCAACTCCAGTGCAAAAAACATTTGACAAGTATATACCATAAATTTTATAAAAGAAATAAGAAAAGAGAAACAATTAGAAAACCCAGCAAACTTAGATCAAATTCTCAACCAGCAAACCATGAAAACCTAGGAATTAATCAACAAAACCTCAGAGATCTTCAGTTATACACTCGAGATTCGGCTTCCAGTCCGATAATCGACTGCTCGTCCTTCGGTGGTGGCCCACTTTACCGTCGCTCTCTAAATCAAGACTCACAGTCTCCCCTTTTGCAGTTCCTGCCAAGACCGTGCCGTGTAATTTCCGCATTCTCTTAGTTTGCTTTGCACTTTTTTCAGACCCCGACTTGCTCGGTACCAAGAAGTATATGTGACCGCGCTTTAACTCGGTATCTTTCGAGAGGATGGCAATCCAACGGGACACGCCTTGTTCCACAGAGGGCTTAGTCAAGATGTAATTTGGATGGACGGCTAGGATTTGACGGACTGTGATCGGAGCGCTGTACTCATCGATCTGGCCATTTAAATGGACGACTCGGATTAGATCAAATGCACCGAAAGGGAGGACGCAGGCCAGGCAGCATCTAAGGCTGTTGCCCATCCCCTGTGAATGGTTTCTTCCCTCTCTCTCTTTCTATATTTATGTGTATAAAAAGGAATACTAAATACTAAATAGAGTGATGATGTGGTGAGGTGCATATATATATATGTGGTATGGTCATTGACTGCTAGTGCTCACAGCTTGATTAGGCTGTGGGACTCGGTTTCAGTGGTTTGAGTGGAGAGATACAATATTTGTAATGAGGATTATTTAATGAGGAGTGCTAACTGAGTTCGTTGGAGCCTTGGAGGTTAACTTGGATCAATGGAAAAGGAAATTCTTATAATAAGATATTTTGACATAACTGTTAACTATATAGTGACCAATATTTCTACTTTTAGTGGCATTTAATATTTTTTTTTAAATTATGAGGTTTAATTTAGTTTCAGCTAGAGCAGAGACTTTGTATCTAGATCATTAATTTTTTATGTCATGATGAGGGTTCAAATGCACCATTATTTTTGTGCTCCAATATGCTCCACATTCTTTATCTCTATTTTCAAAGTCCGAACAGTAGATCTGAACGCTCAACATGATCTTCATAATAAAATATGCTTGGATTCCAAATTTTATATTTTTTAGAATTTTTTTACTATTTTTTTAGATAGGTACAAAATTACTTTTTTAAAGATATTTTGGACCATACGATAAAGTGATATTGTACCTATCTAAAAAATAGTTAAAAAATTCTAAAAAATATAAAATTTGGTCTCCAAACATATTTTATTATGAAGATCATGTTGAACGGTTCGGATCGACTGTTCGGACTTTGAAAATAGAGATAAAAGATGTAGAGCATATTAGAGCACAAAAATTATGGTGCATTTGAACCCTCCTCTTAAAATAAACATCATGTATACTTGTATAGCATAAAGATAAAATGTGCTTTTGATACTATTGTACCACCGGTACTAAAATGACTCTATAACCAAATAGCGCACATACCACGTAGCCACACAAAAAAGGTAGTAATTTGTTCTGATATTCCTAATTTTGCAGTTTCTATAATTCAATTTACAAATATTAATTGAAACCCATGACTACTGATACATTTTTCTTTTTTGTTGGAAAACTAAAAGATATGGCATCTATTTTAGTGGAACATTTTATATTGACAATAATCTAATTTGACAACTGTGACAAATAATTAAACACCTGCCCAACTAAAAAGGATAAAAAGTACAGAAATGTTCTCTATAGTTTTAATATGTATAGTCCCGACATTTTTACTAATATCCAAAGTTTAATAGAAATTAATTAATATATCCATATCCGCTGAAAAGTTATAAAAATATCCATACCAATCATTTTCTGGCTCGTACCAAATTTTTTTTTTTTTTTTGCAACAGTACCGGTCTTTTTCTAGCCGGTACTTAATTATTTTTATTTTATTTTTTTTAGGATGGGCATAGCATAGTTGGCTAGAAGAAAAAGTCATAAGAAACTCGGATTGAAGTTTGCACTCGGTTTGGCTAAGATGAAACAAATGCATTTGGTTGGATGCATGTGTTACATCGGTTGCATGTATTAGTGCATCATCGATGTTTTTGCAATGAAACATCGATGTTCTATTAGCCGGGTAGTGCTAAAAAAATATCAGCGCATCATTGATGTTTTATTAGACTTTGAATTGGCAATTAAGCAGGGTAGTACTAAACATCGGTGCGTCGTTGATGTTTTTGCAATGAAACATCGATGCACTTCTGCTGTCATTAGGCTGTGCATAAAGCATCGGTACTCAATTTTAGAATGCTGGTTATTGTCAAATTAAATTCACTAGCTGCATGCGAACAATAAACTTTAGTGTCATACGACACTGTAAAAAAAAACACTGGTACTTCAATCCGAGTTTCCTATGATTTTTTCTTTTAGCCAACTATGCTATGCCCATCCTTAAAAAATATATATATAATAATAATAATAATAAATAATTAAGTACCGGCCAGGAAATGGCCGGTACTGTTGCAAACAAAAATTGGGTACCGGCTATTTTCCGGCCTGTACTGAATTAAATTGAGTACCGGCCAGAAAATGGCCAGTACTGGTATTTTTATAACTTTTCAGCGGATCTGGGTATATTAATTAATTTCAGTGTTCTAAATAGTGCGCTATAGCGTTTTTGGACCCTAAACGCTAAGCTATGACATCAAAATGCGCTAATTGAGCTACGGCCGCTATAGCGCATAGCGTGTAGCGCAAATAGCGCGCGCTATGCATAATGGGTTTTTTTAGGCAATTTATATGGGCTTTAAATAAAGACCCAAAAAAGTTAAATAAAAGCCCAAACCGAAATCAATTGAAAGCTTGTTGCTACATAATCATGATGCTTAAGATATTTTGAATAGAAAAATATCGATAGTTTATGATATTACTATGGATATTTTGAACTGCAATTTGGACTTTGTACTGGTTCAATATGAATATTATAATTTCTTAATTAATTTGGTGTTATTTATTGTTCTATGAGACTTTATATAATGTTGATATTTAGTACAAATATATAATATAATTTTTGTAAAAAAAAAAACGCTATGTAGCATAGCTTTTTTTTGTAGCCTTCCCGCTATGACGCTATAAATGCTATTTAAAACATTGATTAATTTCTACTAAACTTTGGATAATAGTAAAAATGTCGGTGTATAGTCTATTGACTTTGGTAAAATCTAAACGTCAATCGGCCATCTATTGAGTGATTTTTTTAAAATTAATCCTTCAGTTTTATTGGCATTTAATTTGTTTTTATTTTAAGATAAAAATAGAGTCAAGACATCCAACTTCAAATATCCTTGCATCAGAATTTTGTATCTATGACCTTCCATCAGAAAACGTTGTCTTGTTCACTAAATCGAAGACTGATTCTCTCTTAACATTTAATTGGTTGCTAAATAAATTGTAGCTTGTGAATCAAATAATAATTAAAATAGTCCTCGCATAAATTCATTTTTTATGATATACTCATTTAGCATCTTAAAATATTGTTCAACTTAAAAGTTAAAATTACATGTGTGTTTTTCATTATATATTATTATTTTTATAATTAAATATGGTGCTTATCAAATTTGGTTCAGTTTAAAATCCTTTTGCCCTTCCATCAAATTATTAATTGAATCAAGTTTGAAATATACCTTATATAATGATGTAGAACGTATTTGCAATTTTTTTTTTTTTTAATTTGAATAACAAACACTAGAATTACGCGAGTAATGCTAAGTAGGTGGGGCATGCAAACAAATTTATCTAAATAATTAGTTCATCCAATTAACTTAGTTGCAAGTGTTAGTTAGTGATAGTTGGATTAAAAACTAACCACTTTTTGGCTAGTTCAAAGGTGTCACAATCCTTTCACAGAAAACGGGGTATAACAAATGTACATAGGCATGTGTACACAGGCTGAATCCGATTTTTAAGTTATGTGGGTCAAACGTGAATGAAGGCCAATTATATAAAATTTTCTTACTGGGAATAGAATTAATTTTACACTATCCATAACATACAAACACAAAAATAAAAAATAAAAATTGAAATCAATTGACTCCATCCATTCCTTTAAGTAGCTCCGCCCTTGTTTGTATACAAACTCACAATATACCTCTCCATGTATACCATTTGCACTTAGATGAGTCTTGATCCTCTACATTTTCTCACCGTTTGAGTTTAAATCCAGACTGTCTGATTAGAATCCGGATTAATCTAGCCCAAGCATATAATGCACCCCCTTTAAGATCTATGCTAATATATAACAAACTATCCGAATTCAAACTCAAATGGAGAGGTACCTTAGGTGATATGAATTTTCTGTGCAGAATCCGGATCCTTTGCTTTACTTCACCATTTGAGAGTTTAAATCTGGACTGTCCAATCAGAATCCTGATAAATCCGATCCAAGCATGTAATGCACGGGATCTGCTTAAGATTTGTGCCAATATATAACAATCGACTTCGAGGTAGGTTTGATGCCCATTGGACCTACTTTAGGTTCGATAGGCTCAAGAACAGTCTGATCCTCTTTAAGATCTGTGTCCTCAGCTTTAATATTCGTCCACACTCGTATCAATTATCGTGCGTACGGATTTTAAAGCGAATCGGACGATTGTAGAGGTCCATGAATATCGGACCTACTCCTTTCTCATAACAATCAGACTGAATTCAAACTCAAAGGGTGAGGCATCGTAGGTAATATGAATCTATTGCAGGGTACGGACCCTCTGCATTACTTCACCGTTTGAATTTAAATCCAGACTGTCCAATCATAATCCAGGTCAATCCGAATTATGATAAGAAATATTCCGGATTAGTACAGTTTTCTAGTACAAAGTAGTTTGATAAAAAAAAAATTCTGAATTAGTTGTTTATCTGCCACTAAACAGCACTAATAAGACATAAAGCTACACAAATAATTTATTTACATATAGGCCCAGCTAATAATCTCCTCTAGCTAGTATGCTGTATCTATTAGCAACTCAATTATTGTTTTCATGGGTTTGAATAATACTGGAATTATTGCTTTCTCTCATTCGGCGAAAGAGAGAAAGATTGATTAATTAAGATGACAGATGGGTTTTACTACTCGTGTGGCTGTACCATGAGGTGCTTAGATTAGAGAAGGTCAAAAAAGATGGAGGCTGGATTAGTATAAACAAAGAGAAATTAATTTGCTTAATGATGATGAATGATTGCAAAACTTTGTCTTTATGGAAGTGGTTAGATTGGGATGCGTGCATATAATCTGTTAGAGAACGTGGGTTGCATTGTTGCAACTTGCATATATGTATCTCCCTCCCCATTTAATGTTGGGAAATATATTTCTGTCTATCTACAACTTTATTTGGCAATCTAGAGTATGTTTGGTTGCAATCTCAGAATAGTTAGAATAGTAAAATTGGTATTTGTCTTATTAGAAAAGTTTGTTCCAACTTTTTATGAGAATAGTTTGTTCTAATAAGACAAACAAGTTTAGTTCTCTATTCTAGCTATTCTAACCCAACCAAATAGCTTGTTATAATAAGATAAACAAGTTTGGTTCCAAATAGCTTGTTCTCAATAATTGCCAATTCTAAATTCAATCAGACATACCCCTAGAGTATCATATTGAGTATCTTTAAACAAAAAGGCCAAAAAATAGTATCATATTCAGCTTTATATAGGGATAGTGATCTTTGAAAATTTCAAAGGCCTTTTATTATTTGATTTTATATTTTGTTAATTTGAAAATTTGAAAATTTATTAATTATGTATGTAAATGCATTACTTGTGAAATAAGTTAGTTTTAAAATTTTGAATTCATTATTTGAAATCTATCTGATAAATTTTTAAATTAAGTTCACTAGAAAATTTGATAAGTTCAAGAACTTTCTAGTTCAACACAAAAAAATTAGTCTCAACTTAAAATACTTATAAAAAAATGTAAATTTAATTCAAAAAATTATAGTATCTGCTTCAACAAAAAAATTCAAATTCCGAATTGTCAAAGTGCACGTGTTTCCGAAATATCTAAATTTCTAACTGCAAATGTCAAATACCTTCTTTTTTACAACGACCGAAAACCCACAGCTCAAAAACTTTAACACAAATTAGACTCACAACTCAAGAAAATAAAACTAAACTCCCTAAATATCACTATCCCTAAATAATATATATGTAATTTTAATGATGTTGATTAATATAGATCGACTATATAGGGTGGAGCAGTGGGAACCCAGCAGAGGGAAAAGAAGAGCCCAAAACCGTTTAGGGTGGAGCAGTGGTGGCTACAGGAGCCGAAGTTCAAAAGAATTTATGACAATGTAACTCAAGGGGGGGAGCTTGAATGGAATAAGGTGTGCTCGAAGCTAAGGAAGGAAGTAAGAGGCTGGTCAGAGGGAACAAAAGATCCTAACAAAGAACTGAAGAGAATTAAAGAGGAACTGCAATATCTATTAGTTGCGCAACAAAATGATCAGGTGCGGAATAGAATTGCAGTGCTTCAGGCTGATTTCACGAGATATATTGTGGCACAGGAGATCTATTGGCTGCAGAGATCGAGGCAGAATTGGGCTCTCAGGGGCGACTCAAACACCTGATTCTTCCATGCGAGTACTGTGGTCAGAAGAAGAAGAAATTCCATTACGGCAATCTTAAAAGAGGATGGTGATTGGGCGGTGGAGGAGAAGGAAGTACGGCAGCAGTTCGTTAACCATTTTAAATATTTTTTTCTTGTAGGTAATTCTGGTGAAGAGACGGCCCAAGTGCATATCCCAAATCTGGTCACGGAGGAAGTTAGGCCCATCCCTCAGCAAGCCTGGCCTGACCTGGATCGGATCCCGACACCGGAGGAAATTCAGAGAACAGTTTTTTATCTTGGCCCGCTAAAAGCTCCGGGCCCTGATGGGGTAACTGCGGCCTTGGTGCAACAGGCCTGGGACTGTTTCGGGCTGACTGTTCAAAGTGAAGTTACAAGGTTTTTTCAAACTGCGCAAATTAAGGAAGATATTGCGCATTCCAATTTGATACTGGTCCCCAAGATAGCGAGTCCAACAAAGGTCACCGACTACTGCCCGATAAGTGTTTGTAATCTTCTCTATAAGGTGATCTCTAAATTAATAGCGAAAAAGATGCAGCCATTGATGGATTTCCTGATTTCTAAATCGCAAACTGCTTTTATACCGGGAAGAGAAATCTCTGAGAATATCATTCTTCTTAGAGAGATCCTTCACACCTTCAAGTTGGAAAAAATTGGGGAAGGTGACTTTGTTCTCAAAGCGGATCTCGCTAAAGCTTTTGACAGAGTTGATTGGGTGTACCTGTTCTCCTTGCTTCCTCTTTATGGGTTCTCAGAAAATATGTGTAAATGGATCAAAGCATGTGTGACTTTTTCAAATTTTATGATTTTATTTGACGGGAAAGGGGATGGATTTATAAAACCTAAGAGGGGATTGATGCAAGGATGTGCCATGTCCCCATATATGTTTATAATTTCAATGGATCCACTATCAAGAATGGTGGAGGCAACTTGGAAGATGGGGTTAATTCGGGGGGTGAGGCTTGCTAGAGCGGCAGTACCACTCACTAACTCAATGTTTGTTGACGACCTATTGTTAATGGGTTCAATGGCTCAACAGGAGGTTATGGAGATGGTAAGGTTTTGGCTGACTTTTGCGCTATGTTCGGAATAGAGATCAATCCGAGTAAATCCAAGGTTTGGTTCAGCCGGGTTACCCAACAGAATGACATAGACCGGTTCTTTGCACAGTTCAAAGTTCAACAAGCCGACGAGAGTGAACGGTACTTGGGATGCCCGGTTAAGACTGCCTGTAATTCGGACTTTGACTACATCATAGAGAAATTCCAATCCAGACTAAATTCATGGAAATCTCATCTCTTGTTTCAAGCGGGAAGGCTAGTTTTGATTAAATCGGTCATGGAGAGTTTGCCAATTTATGCTATGGGAACTATTTTGTTTCCAGCAAAGGTGATCCGAAAATTGAATGCTATCATGCGTGAGTTCTTCTAGGGATCCACGAAAGATAAGAAACGAATGCCTTATGTGGCATGGGATAAAATCACAATGCCAAAGGGTCTAGGTGGATTGGGTTTGAGGAGCTTGCATGAGTTGAACAAAGCCCTGATAATGAAAAAAAAGTGGAAAGTCATCTCTGGTCAAGAATGTTTGTGGATTCAAATTATAGGTGCTAAGTACTATCCAAAGGGCTCCTACTGGATAACGGGTAGAAGAACAAAATGTTCTAAGTTGTGGAGGCAATTATTGGAGCTACGAGAGACTATAGAGCAACATGTGGCTTGGTCAATTGGGGACGAAAGTAACATCCAAGCACTGGCTCAGCCGTAGTTCCCTCAGTGGAGGTCGTACTTGCCGGTCAATAGAGGTCAAAGGGAGTTAACGGTGCAGAGTCTCATTAATCCGAAAACTCATAACTGGGATTTCCAAGCTCTGTAGGATCTCTTCAATTTTTTAGTGGCTCTCACAGTGGCAACAAATGATGTAATCCGACATATTCGCCCTCCTGCACAAGACCGACTCATATTTACTTATGCAAGGGATGGAAATTTCTCAACTAAGAAGGCCTACCAACTAATTAGAGGAGCTCATCCGTATGTAGGAGATAAAGAATTTTGGGACTGGGTATGGCGGCACAAGGGGCTTCTACCCAAATTCAAGATGTTTATTTGGAGATGCTCTCTCAGTGCTATACTGGTACAGGCTGCAATTGCGAGAAGAATTGAGTTTGTTACCCCTTTGTGCAAGTTGTGTGCAGAAGAGGACGAAACGGTGGTACATGCGCTATTTGGATGCCAGTTCGCGAGAGCGGCATGGTTGGCATCGCCTCTGGGGTTGAGGTCTGACAAGTTAGTGGGTGATTTTCAAGATATCATACGGTTGGTGAAATCGGAGTTAGGGGATCAGGAATTTCCAAAATTTATGTCTGTAGCTTGGGCGGTGTGGAGAAGTAGGAATGAAGTTATGTATGCTGGGAAGAAGCAATCAATCAAAGCTTGTCAGAACTTCCGGAAAAGGGCACTTGAGGATTCAGTAATTCTGGCATGCGATGATGGTACGCTACTACCGGGTACATGGATGCAACAGAGTTGCCAAACTGGAATTCAAGAAGAGCACCACGATGGAGGATTCTGTTGTTATGTTGATGGCTCTTGGGATCAGGCGGGACAGGCGAGAATAGGGTTAGTTGCCGTACAAGCCGGTACTGTTACTAGGGAAGAGTCTTACTCGGTGCAGGCTATCAATCCAACTCATGCTGAGGCGTAGGCGATTGTAAAAGGCTTACAAACTGTGGCTAGCCAATCAAGCCAAGGGGGTATAGTGCTCTCCGACTCCCTAGAACTAGCAAACGCCTTAGCACAAGGGCTATCGATGTTACCGGATTGGAGGGCGAGCAAGGAGCTATGGGACGCATGGAGAATACAAACAGAAGCTTGTAACAGTGTTAAACTCCTTTACAGGTCTAGACACTAGACATGATGGGTCTATCCAGACTGCCCATAACTTAGCAAATGAGGGTAGAATGTCAGAATGTAATAGGCAAAGGGGCTTCTTTTCTCTGCATCTAGAAGAGATTTAGGATGTAATAGGCCTACGGGCCGTCAGGAAAGCAAAAAAAAACCATATAGTCCAAGTAGTTATGGATAAAGCTATCGACAGAGCTATTTTTGTTTCACGCAACACACAATCAATAGAAACAAAGTGAAAAAATATATAACTGGTGCGGTGTAGGAAGTCAAAATAGCTCTGTCAATATATTTACCCGTAGCTATTATATTGTTGAAGTTGATTAGTAGGCTTCTCTTTTTGGGTTGAGCCCACTTCAGTCATTCTACCGTCAGATCAGTAAATCCGATAAAATACTTTGATTCAATGAAGTATGTATTGGCCCAATTTGACTCTATGGGCCGCTATTTTAATTTCAAATCTGAATAATTCTAAAAGCCCAAACTTAAAAAAAAAAATCGTCCGGTTAAAGAGAACCGAAATATAGAAATAATTGTTTTTCACAATTTCAATCTATCAAGAAGTTATAACGCAGATTAATCAACCAATTTCAACAAAACTTATAAGCCTGCTGAGTCTGAAATCACAGTCTATAGTTCGAATGAAAAAGATGTAATTCAAACAGAGTTTTCAAAAAAATAATTTAATAGTAAATATCGTCAACATTCCCCTTTAAATTTCTGAACATAATACAAGTTTGACTTCAAACTTAATTTCATTTTTTTTTTGCTGCTTAAAAGAAATCGAGAACAAAACAAATTGCGTCGACACATGTAAATGAAGTCGATTTTTTTATTTGTAGCATTTAGAAAAATAATAATTCAACGTAATGCAATTTTCATGAAAATAAGAATTCTAGTGTAAATACAGACTCAAACGGTGAGATTAGTCTGAGTTTATGCTAAACTTACAAGTTTTTCAAATAATTTTTGAATTTAGTTTTTTTTTAAATGCTAGAAATAAAAAAAAATGGTACGTTAAGAAACTAACTACAAGGGAATTCACATCACCTCAGGTTACCTGACTCAAGCAAATTATGATTAGACGGTTCTTTTAACATGACACGAATCTCAAAACAGGCCCCCTACAGTCTCCATAGGCACCGGATTGAGTTTGACCTAGATAGAATTAATCTGGACCGTCCGTTTCAATTTGCTTGAGTCAGGTACCTGGGAGGATACGGTTCCACTACAAGGTCGCAGCAGACGTACAGGTACAGACAGACTTACAGAGGTACTAGTAATAGCAAAAAAAAAAAGAATGCCGGGTGCAGAAGTGTTGTAGTGGGAAACCTAAACAGTGAAAAGTCATACAATGAATGAATGAAATAAACAGATAATAGAAAAAAATCCGAAAAGAGAAGACAAGAGATGTAAAGTGAGCGAAATTTGCGCTTGGGAGCTGGGTCTTACCGTGAAAGGAATCCAATCCTTCATCGGTTCAGCCTAAATCCTAATCCTATATTCCTATGCCATGAAATAAAAAAAAATAAAAAAAAAGGAGTTCAGACGCAACCCCTTCAGAGTTTAGATTTGAGCACGCATTCGGCATTCCTCGTTATTGCACAACTTCCCTGCCACAAATATATGGCGGATACGATACTATCAAGCGTGGGGCGAGTCACCTGCCATCTGATATGCACGCTAATTTACACGATTATACTTTTTTAACTAATGTCCTATGGGTACAAATGTTTCTATTATGCTTCTATTTATAAAACCTTAATAACTTAAATGTTTAAAATTTAAATGTTAAAATGTCTTATGTGTGTTTTTGTCAGATTGTGAATCTGTCACTACAATATTACTCTGCGCTAGCATAAATACAAATACAAATACAAAAACAAAATGAAATGATTGCTATTGATACAATGTACAATTTGGATTATTCGTAGCCGACGAGTTTAAGTATCACAAGAAGTGTTGGTTGGCATATTCTTAAATTTTACATTTTTTTTTTAGCTTTAACATTTTACCTTTTAAGTCTAATGGCTTACTACTGATCAAAATATACCTTCAAAAAAGACTATAGGAAACAAATATATGAAATACACTAATTTCTAAACTTGATAACTTACGTAAATTATAAATTAATCGCGTGACATACTACAAAATAAAAAAGAATGATTATTTTTCACTTGGAAATGAGGTCAATTTGAATCCGATGTCCATCGGACTCAAAGTGAGTTCGATGAGTTTGATGGCCGTCCGATCTGTTTTAAGATTCGCGTCTGCTTTACAATTCGTGCGCACGAATCTTAAAGTAAATCGGACGGTCCCGAAACCCATCGGACCCAACCTGCTCTCCTTGGAAATATAGCTTATACAAAGATTATACCAATATCAGATGAACACATCCGATACAAAGATGTACATAGTCTAAGACCAACTCTTCGGTATCTCGGATTCAAAATAAATTACAAAATATTATTCTTCAAGGATTGATCGTTTGCGGTCAGAAAACTGCGGGCAAAAATTTTCTGACCGCATGAGAATTTAAGCTTTTAGAAATATTTTCTGAGCAATATTTGAATTACTTCTTTCCCCCGAAAAAAAAAAATAGAAATGAACGAGCAAATAATTTGTTTCCAACCAACCCGCCAGTGGTAGTCGCTATCCTTTCCTTCCCGTGAACCGGTGAACCCTACTCAGTTTGGTGCTTTTTGACCACTCCACCATTACATATTTATATTCCTTTTTCAAAAAAAAAAATCTTTTGCCGCTGTTTTATCTTTCTATTTCTGTAGCTTTCGGATATTTAAGGCCATGACCAGCTTTAATTTTCTCATTCATCCCTGAAAAACTCAAAACAGCAGGTTAATGCGGGTCCCACATAAGGAACAGTGCGGTACAAAACCCGTGACACATGGCCCACAAGACCGCTCCCATTTACCAATCACATGACAAGGATGACATGTTACCATGAAAATCAAGGTGAAGATTAGTGAAATCACTACTCCTGATTAGAAAAATAAGATAACCACACTACCAGTTAAAAATATGATTTACTTTTGTTTGGTTCATTTCAAACTCAAAGAGCACAAGGTGACAATATATTCGATCAGACTTTGGTAGTTTGAACAGGTACCACATTGGCCATATTCAAGCATAATCACATGCAGATCTTCACCTCTTCTCACCGCACACGACACGAGGAAACAAAAATTTTAATTTAAATCCTACCAATGGCCCCGCAGATATTGACACAAGTCACACAAGCTACCAAAATCACAAACAAATATGCTTCCCTGCAAATATACATTCGAAACATATCCAAAAGAATTTATATATTATGCCAAAATTATCACAACTAATCTCACATATCACACATCCTTAACTCCAACAGTGCCCCCATTCTAAATTAATTAAATGCATTACACCAGTGCACCACCCAAACATTAAAACAATTACATAACCAACTGCGCAGTGAGTTGCTACACAATTCCATACCAAACAAGTTCAAATAGAGGGTTTGCGGACAAAGTATCGATAGGCTGCCACCTTGCGCTTGCGAGAGGCAGAGTTGTCAATGGAGAGAACCATTTTCCCAGTTTCTCGTGCAGTGAAGGTGTTGTGTACCGGCTCATCAGCTGTGGCCGGGATTTTACGTGGCTTCTCCACTGCGAGTGTGTAGCTCTGCTCTGACAATGGCACGTACTCGGCACCGTACTCCAGGTCCCACCCGCCTACTACCAGGTCCCATGTTATCGTTGCTCCAGCCTTCAAATTACAAGTTCCAAAATTTACTTTTTGAATTTGATTAAAACAACTTCAACATGGAGATTGGGTGCGTTTCACAATAAATGATTGAGGTCAACAACTTAGGAATGCTCCTTAATCAATGCCATTAAATTAGAAACAAAGTCACATCCGGTGCGTTCAATATACATTCTACATTGTACGGTCAAGAATTAAATAGCAACAGATTCCAAACCCCACCCCCAACAAGTTTATTTAGAACTAATAAGTTCACCTAGTTAGCCTAGTCCCTGGCTTGGTCAAATTTAGTCAATTGAAAGGTTTTCAGAGCAAAAGCGGAAACCAGTAAAGCACAGGAAAAGAAGGCCCATCACTGACCAGCGTCAGAGTAAGGGGCATTTCATGTGGGTCCCTCACCATGTGCTACCCAAAACACGCTAGATTTTCATATTTTCGAGCCCAACAAAAAATGCAATTGAAAATTGACGCAAGACTCAACTTTTAGAGAGGCAATCAACTAACTAATTAAGGTTGTTTAGCTAGAACCAGGAAACAAATTATCGATTAATCACCTCAATGCCATCTATTTCAAGGAAAACCTTCTCGGCTCCCTTGATGGTGAACTCCGACGCAGGTTTCGGCGGCCCGTTTTCGAGGTCTCCGGGCCGGCTCAGGCCTCCGTACTGCACCGGCACAAACTCGGGCCTTATAAACCTAAACATTATTTTGAAATCAATCAAATAAAAAATCATATGAATATTTCACAAGTCAATGACTAATGAGCAGGGATATCTACTTGTAGAGTGTCTCTGCCACATTGCCTTCTCTTGCAATGACAAACTTGCTTTTGGTACGCTCTGTCAGAAACGGACTTATCATGGCGTAAAACACACTGAAATACCACGGCACATTCACAAATACCTAATAGATATACAAAAAAAAATAAAGCTAGTGAATACATATTAATTACAACAGAAAACAAAGAGAAATTGGGAAAAAAAAAATACAAGAACTGACCTTTCTAGCAACCATTTCGGGATAGTTATCCTGGAAAAGGCTCAAAATCTGCTTGGAAGCCGATCGAAGCTCCCGTTTCGGCATGCCTTTCAAATCAGTGACTTGAATAATAGAATTGACCCCGCCGGGTCGAAACTGGAGCATCTTAACACCTTTTTCCATGACCTGAACTCGCCACCTTAGAAACCTCTCCATTTTCTCTCCATCTCCGAATACCTTATCGTACATGCATTTGTCTTTGAAAACACCGTACGCATTGTAGCAAACCGGGTGGCCAGCACGGTCCCACCCGTGCATGTAAGCGACCACTCCTTCGAGCTCCTTGAACCCTAGTTCCTCGTCAACGACCGAATCGGCCCCGAACTCAGCGCGCCAGGTGGCACATTTGGTTAGCATCTGGTGCGCATCGCGAACATTGAAGTCCCGGGCCCGCAGGAACTTGAGGAGCACCACGTCCGCGCGTTCGTCGGAGTCGGGTGGGAGCAGTGAGATGCCCCACATGGAGAGGGGCTTCTCGGAGGGGTGAGAGGAAAGGAGGGATTTGAAGTCTTGGAACGATTTCGCCTCGGCAGGTTTGAGAGAGGCGAGGAAGTATGTGTCTTCCTGGAAGGAGTCGGAGCGGCTGAGAGTGTTGGTGGCGGCATCCATCAGAGACGCCATGAGGCTGCGTTTGGTGGCGGGTTTGGTACCGGGCAGCGGCGACGGAGAAGCTTCCATTTTTTTTTATGTTTCTTCTATAAATTTGGAGGTTTTAGTTTTGGTTTGTTTTGATTTGTGGGAGGTGGGAAAAGGGAGGGAGAGAGAGAAGGGGGTCAAAGAGAGAAATTAGGGGTTTTGGGGATTTGGAGGTATATATGTTTGTGTTTTCTGGCAGAGTAATAAATGGCGGATTTGGGTTTGAATGCGAAAAGGTTACTCTCACAGCTTTTTTGTACCGAGAGTATACGATTGAGTGACTTGGTGTTACTGATGGGGTCATAATTCATGAATTATTTTTAAAAACATAATTGAAAAAAGAGGAGGAATCTAGACATCTAGTTACCACAATTTTGAGTTACAACAAAGTTACCACAACTATTTTTTACATTTTCAAAGTTCAAATTATCGATCCAAACCGTTCAACATGATCTCCACAATAAAATGTGCTTGTAGATCAAATTTTACATTTTTTTTTATTTTTTTTACTATTTATTAAGTATTTTACAAAAACTAATCAAATTCAGACCATTAAATTTTGTACCCATCTTAATAAATAGTAAAAAAATTCAAAAAAATGTAAATTTGATATGCAAGCACATTTTATTGTGGAGATCATGTTGAACGGTTTGGATCGACGATTTGGACTTTGAAAATGTAGAAAATAATTGTGGTAACTTTGTTGTAACTCAAAATTGTGGTAACTAGATCCCTCATCTTAAAAAAAATATTTTACCAAACCAACATGATTACTTTTTATTTTTTACAAAAATCATATGAATCGAATTGTCAATTCGGTTCGCTTGATTTTTTTTTTTGACCGAATTGACAATTCGGTCCATGTTGATTCACAAATTTTCACAGAAAACTGTGTTGCCATTTGTGTAATGCCTAGGGACCGAATTGCCAGTTCGGTCCAGAGTTTTTTTAGTCCAGACCAAATTGGCAATTCGGTCCCAATTTTTTTTTTTTTAAGTTTGGTTGAATTTCTCACTTGTGTATTATATATCATATCGGATGTAGGTCAAATTGCATTTCAAACCGAAAGACAATTAAATAGAGAAAGTTTACATTGTGCCCTTTTTATCAAAACATAGAACAAAATACCCTCCTCTCAAAATTCTTAACAAAATGCTCTTGTGGACCCCACTTTTCTCCTCTGTTCCCTTCCCTCCCACTTCTCCCTATTTACTTTTCTTTATTCTTTATTTAAATAGAAAAATACAACTATAATTTCATTCACGTTTTGAATTATTTTTACCTTTTTTGTGTATAACTGATTTGAATTAAAAATTGTAGCGTACAATTTTATTTGCTTAAATAAAAAAAGCATAATATTAGCTTATACGTGGAATCTTTCCAACATATAGATCATTTTAAAAATTATTAAAATACATAGCATTAACTTATTTTATAAAATATTTTTAATTTACATTTTTTTTAACATAGACATTCTATCTAGTTTATTCGTTTTAAAATTTCATTTCCTATTTTTAACAATTATAAGAATTTTATCACATCACAGTAAGAACAATTTAAATTAGGATTGGTCAATTGAAATAATAATTTGATAAATTAGATTCTTTAATGAAATAATAATGTGGTCAATTGAAATTTTAAAACGAATAAACTAGATAGAATTTTAGCCGGATCACTTTTTTTTATCTCCCATAGAGGATATTAGATGAAATTTGATTTACTCTATTTCATTTTTAATTTTTTTGGCACAACCTAGCTAGTAAGAATTACACATCTTTGTTAATGTAAATGTTTTCTTAACTAAATTTACAATAATGCTATTTATTAAGCAAACCCTAAAAAAAAAAAAAAGTTGGGACCGAATTGCCAATTCGGTCCGGAGTCTTTTTCGGATTTTCTGTGGCCGCCTTTCTGAAAATTTGTAAAATAAATAGGGACCGAATTGCCAATTCGGTTCTTATTGTTTTTGTAAAAAAAAAAAGTAATCATGTTGGTTTGGTAAAAATATTTTCTTTAATTATGTTTTTAAAAAAAATCCCATGATTCATGAAAGTTTTGGTGGGTTAAGATACCTGAAAAACGAATCAATTGGTCTTAAATAACTACTTATTCTGTGCTTTAAAAATATATCGTTCATAACAAGGATAGTAGAAAGGCGTATGAAATTTAGAGTGTGTGAACATAAAAGTGCAAATTAAAATTACTGCGGGGAGAAGTAATTCGTATCCTCTGGATTAACTCAAAAAAGAATCTTTTGAGTTAATGCATCTTTACCGTCTGATTAGCTTTAAAATCCGTGCCGACTAGATCTGCACTAATATTGAAAAGCTTCCTGCTTTATAGGCGGTGTCGGATTGACTCTGTTTAAAATCAAACGGCCAAGATGTATTAACTCAAAAGATGCTCTTCTGAGTTAATGCAGACGATGCGGACTCGGTGTCTCGGTGAAAATGAAGATAACATTATGACGGTGGCGTGTGGACTGAGGCAAAAATTTAATAAACAAGTTAATTTTTCCTTGACGAGAGCGTGCACTGGGTAAATCCTAATTTTTTGAATTTCACTAGTATAGGCATAAATGTAACGGGTTGATATCAGGTGCTATTTTTACTCGGTACGCTATATTCGGAATCAATCCGTAGCATGATATTAGGTCTAAGAGACTCTGAGAGTGAGCATGGACTCCGTGCTGTGACACTGAGACGCATAGTACCACTCCCACCACCAGCGCTGCTACAGCGTACCCGATGTGTACCTAGCAAGGGATCGTGCAATACTAAAATGGTCGCGTCAGGCACGTCTCTTTTTTTTTTTTTTTTTTGAGGGAAAAGCCCGTAGGCATCAGGCACGTCTCAGCACGTTGCATTGATTCTTGTGCAATTTAAAGTCCAAGAAATTGAAACTTTTGCTCAAAATTCTCCATTTATTGTTTGTTAAGATAGATAAAAGATGCATGGTGCTTCGGTTTCCTTCAACTTTTAGTACAAAATTCAGTTCGGCCCATATACGGCTGCACAAAAAATTCGTAGTTCGTAATTCGATTCGAGTTTGATTCAAAAAAGTTCGTAAAAAGTTCGATTCGAAATTGAGTTCGTTCGAAATTAATTCAAACTAAACTTAGTTCGAAATTAATTCAAACCAAACTCAAACTGGACCTAGTTCGTTCGAAATAGGTTCGCAAACCAAACTTAGTTCGAAATTAACTCAAACGTAAACCGTTGATTTCCGCTGATAAAGAATTTTAATGTTTTCTTTAGGATAATATTTGGGTTTGTAATAATTCTAAGACTTTGGTGATTGTTCTGTACTTTTTTAATATTTAAATTGTACTTTGAATACTTTGGATATTTGAAAACTTTGGTGATGTTGCTCATGTTGGCTATTTGGAAAACTTTGGATTTGATATAAATTTTGGTATTTGTAATGAACTTTGATATAAACTTTGGTGTACTGTGTAATTGGAATTCAGAATGCCTGAGTTTTTATTGAAGTGCTGTAATTTTGAACTATGGCCTAGCCATAAGTCAAAACTCGTAAGTCGTAACAAAGTTCGTAAAAGTTCAAAATTGAGTTCGTTCGGATTTAATGCAAACCAAACTTAGTTCGAAATTAATTCAAACCAAACTCAAACTGGAGGTAAATTCGATTCGATTCGTTTGCAGCCATAGGCCCATACTTAAAAATTTTGCTAATACAGGTGCGAAAATTCTAGCCGACATTTTTATTAATATCCAAAGTTAATTAGAAATTAATATTATGTTCAGAATTTCCGACTTTCGCCAAAAATGCCCAAACCGGCCATAAAATGACCGGTTTTCTCTTTTTGTTTTTTTAGAGACACTATGAAAAGCAAAATAACGAAATCTAACACTGAAAATTTGAAATTTTTGTTTAAATTATTTGAATTTATAATTAGCATATTTATACTAAAATACACTAGATTACTTGAAATTATGTTGAATTACACTATATTACAATAAATTATGTTGGATTACACTAAATTACGTTAAATTACGCTAAATTACAATAACTTCGCTAATTACGCTGAAATACGGTAAATTACGCTAAACTACGCAAAATTACGCTAAAGTATACCGATTTTGTGTCATTTTTCATGAATAATAAAAAATAGTAAAAACATTCGGAAAATAGTAAAATTGGTATTCTACAAGTTCATTATGTAACTAATTTACTGAACTACTTAGATTGAATAATAGAAATAAAAATCTTAATCGGAAACTTCAACTCAAGTTTTGAGGCTCTTTCCTTAGTTTTTTGTCAATTCTGAATTTCGAAATCTGGCGTAGCGAGCATAGACGCATGCGTCTTTTCGCAAGCTTTCCGAAAAGTGATCATTTGCTGAAATCGAACACTCGAGCGCCGTTTTATGACCGTTTGAAGTTTCGTCGTCGTTTTTCGCCTTTTTAGTGAAGATATCGTCCCTATTCATATGTAATTTAGCATAAGTTACCGTATTTTAGCGTAATGTAATGTAATTAGTGTAATTTAACTTAATACAGTGTAATTCAACATAATTTCAAGTAATTTAGTGTATTTTAGTATAAATATGCTAATTATATGGCCGGTTTCTGGGAGAGGAAACCGGCCATCTCCCATAAACCGGCCATTTTATGGGCGGTTTGTGCATTTTTGACGAAAGTCAGGAATTCTAGACATAAATATTAATTTCTAATTAACTTTGGATATTAATAAAAATGTCGGAAATTCTAGATTCTTAAAAAAATTATGCACAATAAGGATATATAATAAAAAAAATATTCAAATAATTTTATTTTTCTCCATTGTATCTATCTGTCCTTTAAGTTTTTAATAACAGAAATTTTAAATGAGTAATTATAACTTCTTCCATCTTTCTATCTTCCAAACATCCTCGATCTCATTTATCCCTCTTATAACTGTCTCTATAACTAGGAGTGTCAACATGTACGGTAAGAATCGGGTGGACGCATTTTCATATCCGTACTCGTTACAAATTGTCTTTACCATATCCTACTATTATCCGCTATAAATTATCTTACCGCACCGTACCCTTATCCGTTATGATTATCGAATAACGAAACGGTAGCGGATAAATAACGGGTAATACTAATATAATAATTATCTTTATTATTTATTTAATTATACATTAAAACATATATATTCTTTTCACGTGTATAGTATTTTATTGAAAAAAAAATAAGATTATGCTAAGTGCAAAGAAAAAAATTAAAGTACTCTTTCAATACTTATTAATATATATAATATATATATATTTTTTTTTATAACTACCGATAGGGTAACCGATACGGAATAGGCTTTACCCGTTTAGATAACGAAAAAAAATATTTACCCGTACCCGATAAGTTTACGAAAAAAATCTTACCCATACCCGTCTTATCGGATATGGTAAGGGTCGGGTAAACGGATAAAAGAGTGCCATTGACACCCCTGTCCATAACGACTTTCATTTTTGATCCACCTTCGTTAATTGAAATGTCATAGATAGAAAGAACAGGTCCATAATATAATTTCCACTTTTGACCTTCATCGTCTTCTTTTCTCTTGATCATCTTTTTCTTTTCAGCCATCATTCAGTGCTATATGGAAAAAAAATTAAAATTTCATAGAATCATACAAACACTTGACACATGAATTATTTATACTTGCATGATGAGGTATAATTACTTGTAATACTTGAGATTAATACTTTTAAACGTCAATTAGTGACATATGAAAAAAAAAATTAAATTTACACTTGCGTTACGAGTACTTGCTTGACGAGGTATGAATACTTGCACGACAGATAATCTGAAAGTCTGTCATCATAAATCTCATTTGAAAGAGAAATTACGTAGAAGACATTCATGGTTTTAGATTCGTCAAAACGAGATTGAACAAAGAAAACAAACCCACTCTTAAAAAGATGTAAAAGATGAGTGTGTGATGAGAGAAATAAAAGAAGAATAATATGTCTAGTTTTTTTCGAAATATTTGGTATCTTAGGTATGAATACTTGATATATTATATATTTATACTTGCACGCATAGTTATCCATATTTGCGCGCGTCAGTTGTAAAATCTTTTAAATATTAGACAGTCCCCCTAATAACTAGTGGTCACTCAGATAGTTAGGGGTCCCTCACGTTGTTAATGCTTGGGGGACATAATAGGGGAATGCTAGGTCCTGTTTTAAATATGTCAAAATAAAATTGTTGAATATGTGATATATATTTTTTTCCTTGCATGTACATAAAAACTATTACCAGTGTATTTTTGTAAACTTTTAATACCTATCAAAACAAAATCGACACGTCGTGTGCATAAACCTAATGATATAAATCATAATTGTGATATTAAAAATTATTGTAATTCTAATAACCAGAGGAACATAATAAATATAGTCATTTTACCGAAATTTATATTCAAAAATAATAATAAATTTCAAATTCTACACTCTATTTATCAAGATTCGAAAAATATCCAAACCGCAATTTTATTTCACGGTTTTGGGTCAACTTTCTTCAAATTAAATTCACGGTTTTCGCCTCTCCAACACCACAGAACAAATCCACTATTTCGGAAAACCGAAAAAAAAAATTGCCGTTTAAGGTTTTTCTGATTAGTTTTTTTAATTGAACAGAAAATATTATAATTTATTTATTTTTTGTATTGAAATATTAGAAATATTTTATATATTTCTTAGAAATATATAGGAATACTATATAATTTGATTTATTAGAAAAACTGCGACAAATAACCCGAATCAATATTTTTCAGGCCGAATTTTTTGCAACTGTAAGAAAAATTAAAATATTTCTCTGTGTGTTATTGACAAAAATAAATATGTTTTGAATCTGAGTTATTGATCCCGGTTCAAAAGTCACTTATGAGTAAATAAAGAAAATATTGTGGTCCTTCTAGTACATTTAAATTCTGAGATATTGTATCAATTTTGAAAAAAAATCGATAGAAATCATTTCATCTGACAATTTTATCAGAACAAATTATTATTTTTTCAAAAATAGAAGAATCACAGTATTTTATGTATTTACTTAGAAGTGACTTTTGAACCAGAATCAATAACTCAGATTCAAAACATTTTTATTTTTTTCCCAATAACACACAAAAAAATATTTAATTTTTCTTACAACTGCGAAAAATTCGCCTTGAAAAATATTGATCCAGGTTATTTGTCGCAGTCTTTCTAATAAATCAAATTATACAGTACTTCATCTATTTTCAAATAAATATATAAAATATTTCTAATATAAAATATAAAATGTAAATAAATTATAATATTTAATTAAAAAATAATCAGAAAAACCTAAAACCTTCGCGGTTTTGGAATTCTAAAATCTAAAACCGCAAAATTATTTTGTGGTTTTAGGCTGCATTTCTGCAAAATAATTTTGCGGTTCAGACAGATTTTGAAATTTCTCAAAATATAGTGTAGATTTTAAAATTTAATAATTTTTTTAATATTAATAAAAATTTCGGGTCATTTTAACCTTTCTCATATATAATTGCCTCCACTTTGGCAATTTCGGGTCATTTTTGAACCTTTCCCAAGAAAGTGCATTAGTCAATTTGGATTGTTTCTAATAAACGGCCATAAGAGAAGCATATTACACATTGAACAAGAAACATGGGGATGATGTGGTGGGCACCGTGGGGAATTCCCCTCGTGTAAAGATAAGATAAATTATTTTTTTATTATAATAAAGATAATTAATTAACAATTAGAGCGCTACTAGCCTACTAGGGTACTTATATTACTAGTAAAATTTAGTAGCAGTCTACAATTCTACATGTTGTAAAATACAGTTTTAACGGCTGTTTAATCGTTAATAACGGCTAAACCGTTACGAATACACTTAACGGATGCATATTTGCAGATGAAAAAATTTAATTCTCAAATTTATTTTTTCATTAAATAAATGCGTTACTTACACAAGATTTTTTTTTAAAACAGTAATTCAAATAATTAAAGTTAAAGAACCAACAAGATTACGGGATTTTTTACAAAAACAGCAAAAACCGAATAGCCTATTCGGTGAAGGGTTTTTTTGCTTCACCGAATAGGCTATTCGGTTAAGCAGTCGGTTAAGTGGGGTTGTAGGAACATTGCCACAGAAGATCCGTGTTAATGCTTAACCGAAGAGGCTATTCGGTGAAGCACAATTTCTTGGCTTAACCGAATAGGCTATTCGGTGAAGGGATTTTTTGGGCTTCACCGAATTGGCATTTCGGTTAAGCCAACAAATTGTGCTTCACCGAATAGCCTTTTCGGTTTGGCTAAAAAAATGCATACACCGGACCCTCCCTCCCCTTCTTCATTCTTCATTCTTCCCACGGAGAGCTTCCTTCTTTCCCCTACCCGAGAGAACCAAAATCCAAATTTTAACCACCTCAAATCTTCATTATTTTTTATTCTAATCACATATTTTAGTATAATTTTGAGAGGAGAATAAGAAGAACTTAAGATCTACAAGTTTCGTTAGGTATGTCGTTAAATTTTTTATTTAAAAAAAAATCCGAATTTTATAATTTTTTTTCTAGAATTATTTAGTTTAGTTTGTATTTAGAGTAAATTAGTTTTTTTTAGTGTATTGTAGTGTAATTTCGTGTATTGTGGTGTAAATTTGGTATATTGTAGTGTAAATTATTAATTTGAAAAAAAAATCCGAATTTTATATTATTTTTGTAGAATTATTTAGTTTAGTTTTTATGTAGAGTAAATTAGCTTTTTTTAGTGTATTGTAGTGTAAATTTAGTGTATTGTAGTGTAAATTAGTTTATTGTAGTGTAATTTAGTGTATTGTATTGTAAATAAATTGTATATATATATCATGTAAATAAATTGTATATATATATCATGTAAAGAAATTGTATAAATAGTTAGAGTAATTAGATTAATTTTTTGAGTAATTTAGTGTAAATAAATTGTAAATAAATTTTGTGAAATAAATTTAGTGTAAATATATTTAGTGTAAATAAATTGTAAATAAATTTAGTGTAATAAATTTAGTGTAAAAAAATTTAGTATAAATAAATATTTTGTGTAAATAAATTGTATATAAATTGTATAAATATTTAGTGTAAATAAATTGTGTAAATATTTAGAGTAATTTAGTGTATAAATTTAGTGTATTTAGTGTAATTTTAGATTTTGTAAAATGATTTGGTTTGCATGTAGAGTAATCTTATAATGATTTGATTTGGTGCGTCTGTAATTTCGCGTCTGTGGTACACATTTATTAATACTTGAGATATTTTCTGAACAAAAATTTTCACGATCAACCTTCGATAATTTTTAATTTTACAGCAAAAAATATGATCATAATTGAAAAAAAAACTTACTACAATCTTCAGACGAACGCTAGAAGCACAATGAAGATGCCGATCTGTAATTTAGAAAACTGAAACTGTTCACACTGGAGAAGCACGAAGGTCTCGGAAAAAAATGAAGTTCTCTGTCTCGGAAATAAATGATCCAGAGAGGAGAGGAGAGAGGAGAAGGAATCGTTTTGACAGAAATTCGTCTAACCGAATAGCCAATTCGGTTTACAATAAAAAATAAAAATAACCCCAAACCGAATAGCCAATTCGGTTTAAAATAAAAAAACAAAAAAAAACCCCAACACCGAATAGCCAATTCGGTTTACAATAAAAAATAAAAAAAATCTCCAAACCGAATTGGCTATTCGGTTTAGGGAGTGTTACACGAATGGTTACATAGTTCGGGGATATGTTGTTGTGAAAATAGGGTAAACCGAATAGCCTATTCGGTGAAGCAAAAAAAAACCCCTTAACCGAATAGGCTATTCGATTTTTGCTGTTTTTATAAAAAATCTCGTAATCATGTTGGTTCTTTAACTTTAATTATTTTAATTACTGTTTTTAAAAAAAATCCACTCACACATGTACAATGCTTATGTGATAAGAAGAAATAAGCGTATTGTCATGTTATAATAATAAAACTAAATTAAATTAAGTTTGTTTGATAAGTTTAATAAGTTAAATAAATTATTTTTAATAAATTACGTTATATATATATATATATATATATAAAAATTTAATAAAAATATTAAATTGTCCGCATAATTTTAATTAGTTAGCCGCATCAATTTGGCTGTACAGTAATAATATTATTTGTGTTGCATTTGTCGCTATCAATTTGTATTTTGTTGCCTCTCCAATTGTGCCATAAAAAAATGCTGTCTGCTAACCCTGCCAATTATTGTCAGAACACAGTAAACATGACCTAATCCTCGAGAATAAAACCAGGTATTTGTGCAACACTGTTTTCATGAAAATAGAAAGGACGTAAATAAATAAAAGCATATATTACCAAGTTAGCGATAATATAGAAACTTTAGATACTAGGCCGGTGGCCCCGAGATTTTTAATCCTAAAAAAAATAACAAATTTGTCTTTGGTGTAAACTTTTTTTTTTAAAAAGACCCTAACCGCTTCACGTTTGAACAGTCCACACTCCCTACCAAACCGCTCCATGCTTGAGCAGTCTGCTCCGAAATTTTTATTTATACCATTTTAAGAAAATAAATTAATAAAATAACCATCGTTTTCGGTCAATTCTAATTCTAGCACGGCCGCACCGGCATTCTGCGGACCCATTTGAGCGGGACCGCAGAATACCGGAGCGGACCCCCATATGGGGCCGCAGAATGGTTCTGCGGACCCCCTTTTTTTCTTTTTTTTTCTGTTGTTTTACCGAGGGATGCGTGCATATGGGGGTCGAATGGTTCTGCGTGGTCAAAATTTAGGGATGCGTGCAATGAGAGAATGGTTCTGCCCCACCGCTCAAAATTAAAAAATGTTTTTCTAAATTTGGTTTTCAGGGATGCGTGCAGTGAAGTTATCAAACCGAATTAAAAAAAAAAAAAGGGGTCCGCAGAACCATTCTGCGGCCCCATATGGGGGTCCGCTCCGGTATTCTGCGGCCCCGCTCAAATGGGTCCGCAGAATGCCGGTGCGGCCGTGCTAGAATTAGAATTGACCAAAAACGATGGTTATTTTATTAATTTATTTTCTTAAAATGGTATAAATAAAAATAACGGCAGTCTGCTATTACCTATATATTGGAGGTTACTCCTTCCGTTTTTTACTCCATTCATTTAAAGTTTTCACTCTCTCTCGTCTCTTTCTCTCTCTCTCCAACATATGAGCGATTTGAGGTAATTTTTATTTTATTTATTTATTTATATTATATTTATTATTTATTTTAAATTTATTCAGACTGGCGAGCAAATTTGTTGTTTATTTTTTTATTGAGGGTATTATAAAATAGCGGCCGGTGGCCCTGTGTTGATGCGACGTGCTATGGGTAATGCTGAACAAAGAAGGTGCACAGATCTGACGGTCATGAAATTTCCATTCTTTGGGCCAAGTTGGGGTTAGGTACTGTACAGCGACACGTCTACATTATCAGGCGATCATGACCTCTGTTTCGGAGTCTCCGTTCTGTGTACAGTAAAGGAAAAAACTGTGAAAACAAGAACAACTACACGACAAAGATATCTATTTACTTCGATAATTTTCCGAAATTTTTATTAATATTAAAAAAAATTCAAAAATTCAAAATTTGTATACATTTCCAACTGAAAATCTTTTCAGATCTGTCCAAACCGAAAAATTATTTTCCGGCGCTAGCGTCTCTTTCCGGAAAATAATTCTTCAGATTCAAAAGTTCTCTTTCCAGAGAATTATGCCGGATTTGGAGTTCTGAAAAATAATTTTTTGGTTTATGTTTTTTTTAATTCAATAGAAAATTTTGTGATTCTTTTTTTTATATTGAAATATTGAAACTTTTTATATTTTTTTGAAAATAAATAAAATATTATATAATTGAATTTATTAGAAAAACTACGACAAATAATCCGAATTAACATTTTAATGCAAGATTTTTTGCAGCTGTAAAAAATATTAAAATATTTCTTTATATATTATTAATTTTTTTTTTAATCTGAATTATTAATTCCAGTTTAAAAGTTACTTCTAAATAAATAAATAAATAAGAAAATATTATATCCTGACTTAAATGTTTCTCTAAATAAAGAGACGAATTAAGCATGGACATTTGTTTGTAGTCTCTCCATTCAACTAAAATACTGGAGATGTGCTCATGGCGTAAATGTCTTGTCGAAAAAAAAGGTACCGTATGATATAGTTTTGATAAACCAAGCGATGTAAATTTCAAAAAAATATCTACCTTTTATTATGTTAAAACAGATTTGTACAAAGTGTATTATTTTTTGTGGTCCTGATTCGACAGGTTTATAGTTATAGTATTATATCTTGATTAAATGAATTTCTCTTCGTTAAATTTAAAAAGAGAATTCAAAAAGTGTATTATTTTTTAATAAAGAAGAGGGTTTACAACACCTCAGACATAATTTGGTAAAAACATAACATCTTAAAAATGAAATATCTAAATCACTGTAACTATTAACTACTAAGAAACCTTAGGATGCAAAATCTGCATCCTCTGCATTAACGTACTATTTGAGTTAATTTCCGGACCGCGCAATCAGAATTCATACTAATCTAGTCTCCGTCTACAATGCACGGAGCCCTTTAATATGAGGTCAATTTGGATCCGATGTCCATCGGACTCAAAGAGAGTTCGATGGGTTCTATGACAGTTCGATCTGCTTTAGCATTCGCGCATGCAATTTTTGCTTCTGCTTCAAAATTTGTGCGCACGAATCTTAAAGCAGATCGGACGGTCCCGAAATCCATCGGACCCAAATTTGGGTCCGATGGGCATCGGATCCAACCTGCTCTCCTTTAATATTAGTGCGGATTTAAATCGGATGGTCCAGATCTTAACTCAAAATTTGAGTTACCACGAAGGATACGGATTCTAAGATGAAGAGGGAGACGGTATTCTCTTCATTTCAATTTATGTACTGGAACTGACATGATCTTAATTGAAAATTTGATCTTTTGATTTGCAAAAGCATTCCAGACGGCGTATGGGTCCCCTGCTCCACTACCTTTTTCCCCTCTCCTGCGTTATCCCTTTCACCTTGAGAAATGCTTCAAAGCCATTGATATTATACCAAAAGGGGACGGTTTTTTTTTTTTTTCAAATAGTGGTGATATGATGGGGGTTTCAAGTACTTTATGACAAACTAATATAGTAACTTTGATTGAATGAATTTGTATTAAAACTAATCGACAGGTACAAGTTACAAGTTTGTTTATGCTGAACTGCTAGATCTGCCTGTTCTCTGGTTTTGTTATTGGTCTCCAGTATGTTAACTAGTAACTCAAATCATTTGTTAAAATAATATAATGAAGTCTATAATTTGATGCTTGTAATTTGAAAAATGTATTGAGTAATTAACCAGTTTGTATTTTTATATCGCTGCTTGGTACAATTTGCTGCATTGATAAGTTGCATTTATTGCTTTGTTACACATAAATGTTTGCAAGGAGGTTGCAATTTTTACGCAAAAACAAGGTAATATCTATGTTCATATTCATATAGAATCTCTCCTGTTGCAAAAATGTGCATGTACATCGCCAAATAGCAACTTCCTTGGCATCCACGTTTCCTGGCACATGCATAAATTTTGATTCATATTTGCATGCAGACCCAATAACTCCAAAATATGCTTCCAGCCTTCCACAGGCTACGGCCCCATGTTTTTGCCGATGTTTGGGCCGACCTACACAATTTGGAAACTTATCTGGGTCCCATTGCATTAAATTGAACATAGTTACACAGTATCATTTGAAACTTTTGTGGCAGGTAGAGGGTTTGAAATTTAAAAGCGGTCCAGAAAAGAGAAAGGGAACTCTGCTAACGAGACAAACAGGGAGCTTGGTATTCTATAATTTGAAAAGAGCTATCTTTTTTTTTTTTTTCAAAGGCAAAGAAAATTTGTTGGTGATCATAATCATTTGGGGTCCAAATTTCAATAATCTGATCTTATGTGCATCTTTTTCTTTTTCCTGTATGTTTACCTGAAAACCACATGATTACTTTGGATTTATATGGAGTCATTATTTTGAAAGGTGGATTGTGCATAATCCCAAAGCACTTTTTTTCTTGACAGGCCACCTTTTAAATCCACTTAATTAAATTTTAAGTGAAAAAGATTAGCTTTTGTTTCTTTTTGTTTTATTTTTTGAAATCCAACAGAGACAATGCCATGTGAATGATGAGGAAGCAAGTATATTCTCTGTAGATAGATGATAAAGACATTCCCAATTCAGTACAACTGAACTCATGCCTGGTCTTTTCTTCATATTTATCTTTAATCAAAGAAATCTTTAATCATAGAAAATCATGTTATCTACCTCGTTATTGGTTATTTAAGAAAATAATTTCTGTAATTATGCCTTAAAACATGGATTAAAACCACAATTTATATGATCAGAAACAATCACATTTTGGATGACATATTCATGGTCACCAATTCATGTACACCCTACAAATCCAGCCTTAATTACATAAATGACAAATGCAAAACCACTTGAAACCACCAATATTTACTAACTATGCACTCAATTCCTCTAACAAATCGGCAAGTCAGCCGGTGGCGGCTCGATGGTTTCCAACTCACCAAATCCATTTTCTGTAATAAATCCCATTGCGAGGCCCCACACGAGATGCGAATCGATATGGCAATGCATGAGCCAGACACCTGGGTTGTTTGCCACGAATCGAATCACCGCCCATCCATTAACCGGCACGCCGATTGTATTCCTTAGTGGCGGGTCGACAAGGTTGAACATGGATGCATCCCTGTTTGGATCAAAATTTCCTGAGCCGGTGGCTAGCACGTAGAATTGATGCCCGTGCAAGTGCATGGGGTGCTCCTCTCCTGCAAAAATATTTGTACCTTGCAATACTATGTCCACCACCGAGCCAAATTTGAGCGGGAATAATTTTGTTCCTTTCACGGGCGATACAAGGGACCGGCTTATGTTGTTCCCGGTGTAGTCAAATTGTCTTGGAGGGTATGGCGGGAAATCAGTTGTGAACACACCCGGTATGTTGAAGTGGTGAGCTTGGAGAAGAGAGAAGGTTTTTGGTAGAACAAACGAAACATTGTTCATGCTAGCAGCGAACCGGGTGTTGTTGGGCCCACCGCAACTGATGCTAGGAGGGCAGAAGTAGATGCCCAGGCCAACTGTGAAGAAGAGGCGTTCAGTGACCGGGCCAGGGAGTTCGACTGGGCCTGGGCTTTTAATTCCAGCTGTGAAGAAGGCAGCGGCTCGAGAGTCATTGAATGCCGGGAGAGGAGGAAGCAGAGGAGGTGGAATCAGGTTGTGGTTTCCCCCATTGCCATTGTTGTTATTGTTACCATTATTTGGGACAGCACACTTGTTGGATTGTATATTGGATGTAAGATTTTCATTGTGGTTGTCATAGTTATTCTCAGTGGATGCGGTGGAGGTCGAGGCGGTGGTTGACGGAACTGGGGGATTTGTTGTAGCTGTTGTAACAGTGGTGGCCGTAGTACTCGCCTCAATTTTTACATCAGTGGCAGGTGCAACAGCTTCATTACTACTATCAGCAACATTGGCAGTGGTGCTGAGAGTGGAGGCAGCGGTAGGAAGTGAGTACTCGATGATGGCAGTGGTCGTGGTGTTGTCAAAGGGAACACCGGGAGCTGCAGAATAGACGTGTGCGGCAATGTAGAAGCGGGACCCGATTGGGTAGGGTTCCGGTGCTGAGATAAGCACATCAGTTGTCTGGCCGGGGCCGAGTAGGAGAAACGGGGTCGTGAAGGGCTTGGTGTAGGCGGCATCTGCGGCAACAACTGTCATAGTATGGCCGGCAACCGATAAGAAGTGTTCGTTATTCATGGCTGCATTGATGACACGAAGCAGAACAGTTTCGCCGGGTGACACCGGGAACACTGTCGTCTCTGAAACATGAAAGTGTTGGAAATTTTAGTTTTGACACAACTTTGATTTAACTTAATCATGTCCTTTTATAGATATATGGAAATATTGTTCTTAAATTAAGTCAGAGAGGTTGAATCCACCTTGGCTAGAGCACTTGTACAAATCACCAGGCTGTCCGTTAATGGTATATGCGTCGGATATGTTCGGTGCACCTCCGGTTATTTGAGCTTGCCTTAATACACTAATTGGATCTCTCTTCCACCATTCCCCTGTATCATAACCACCATATATAAACATAAGAACATGTCAATTTTTAAGATCTGGTTGACACTTGACAGAACAAGAAAAAAAGTATGTACCAATCAATACTGGGAACTCCCGGTGAGGCTTTGGGAAAGGATAGGAGGAGCCCAATTTTGGATAGATGATGAGGGCCCCATGGACAGTCGCTCGGAGCCAAGAGCTGTGTGCATGCCACCAAAGTGTTCCTTCCTGGCCTTCTATGGTGAAGCGGTACGTGTAGGTCCCACCAGGTCGGATCGGGCATTGAGTCACGAACTCTGCCCCATCGGCCCATGCGGTTCTCATCTGCCTGATTCCATGCCTGTATCACCATATGAAAAGATCATAGATACGACATTGGAAAACATTTGTCAGAAAATTTAATTAGAGGAATTGCTCTTCAATTAATATAATGTATGTATGTAATTAAAGGTTAGATTGGTACCAGTGCAGAGTGGAGTTATAAGGGGATCGGTTGATGGCCTTGATAATCATGGTGTCACCGTTTCTGGCCTCCAAAGTGGGCCCGGGATACATCCCATTTACCGTTATTCTCATGTGGGTTTTGCACAGCCTCTTCACTGGTGTTGCTTCAATCTGTGGCAAATATCATGGTTCAATTAATCAATTGTGTGCAATCAGGGTTTGGGGTTTCCTTTTTAAATGAAGTTTTTAGCCATATATTTAAAAAACAAAAGGACACCTGACACTTTTCTTCAAAGACAAAATTGAGGAAGTGAATATTTATGAACTATTCAGTTGACTAAGTATAATATTGAAGATGTATTTTGTATAGTTCATCATCGTGTTCAGATTATATTCTGCGCAGCACTTTCCAACGGAGAATCCGATCCGTCCGATCGCTACAAAATTCCTGCAACTTCAATCTCAAGCCCTCCCTGAAAATTCATCCTTCTGTACACTGTGCAGTTCGAAACTAGTACTAAAGCGTGCATAAAATATCGCTTTATGTTTATTTGCTGCAAAGGTTCTTGGAATAAGTTGAGCATTGTGGCCTTGTGGGCACAAAGTTTTTATTACAGGGGAGTTTTATCATGTGTACCGGTTTGGTACAGTGGAAGGAACAATTTTGATAATTTTATGAGTTTTGGGATACCTATCTCACTGATGTATTTTGTGTGCTGAAATCTTGCTACTGCCTAACTAATGGATCAGTTGGTAATAATTAGATTTAGTAGCTAATTAAGGATGCCGGTGTGTGTCGCTGAGGTAATACAGGTATTCCAGGGGTTTAGTGGGTAATTTTATTTTTCTTCTTACACTGCTTAAGTTAGTTACTTTGTAAACCCCTTACTGGTACTTGAAATTGGGCTGTTTTCAGCCTTTGTTCAAAAACAAAAAAAATAGCTTTTATTCAAATTTCCAAACTAGGACATGAATAAAAGCACATCACATAATGTGCACAGGAGATGGAACACATTTGCCAAAAAAAAAAAAAAGGAGACAGGACACATTCCTTTTTATTGATCTCATTGTTAATATTTTTACCAAAAATAAGTAAAACTTTTATGAAAAAGCATATTAATACAGTTAAAAATTAATGAAACAATATATTAGAAGAATGAGAACTTACAACAAACTCATGATAGTGCACTTCAGCATGTGTGCAGGTGAATAGAATGGAGAGACCAAGGAGAGTAATTAACAACAAATTCATCTTTTTGTATCCTTTCAAGACCTAATTATTATTTTTTCTTGACCACTAATGAAATGATTTGATGATGCAAAATAGCACCTGAGATTGAACCATTTATAGGAGGTGACTATGTATGGTTGAAGTAATGGGGTCGTTCACTTGTTGTGATTTTGAATATATATTATCAGGTTTTGCATTAGTGAGATGGTTGCGCCTTATTTTCCATTTCTTGGTAATCTATTTGGTACACTTTCTGGTTCAAAGAACTTTTACAGGAGTTGTTGCACCCAAATTGCAAAGTTCAAAGTTCAAACTAAGGCAACACACACAGATTTTTCAATTCACAGATGAAAATGTTCTGAAGGTTATTATGAGGGCAGTCAAAGATTCAAGGTGCATGTTTTGAGTAGTTGAGCTAGGATCACTTTTAGACAAACAACAAATTAAGAGTAGTTAAGTGCCTTGACTAAGTTGTTATCTACAAAGAAAATCTTTAATTAAAGTAGTTAAGTGCCTTGACTAAGTTGTTATCTAGAAGAATCTTTAATTAGAGTAGTTAAGTGCCTTGACTAAGTTAACAAGTCCACTAGGCTAACAGTACAAAAATAATTAATACCGGCTTTGATTTTCCTTGACATGCAAGGATACTGTTTAAGGCACATATATGTGAATTCGTATCCTCTGCATTAACTCAAAAGGGAATCTTTTGAATTAATGAATTTCGACCATCCGATCTGTTTTAAGATTCGTACAGACTAGATCCGTACGAATATTGAAAATCCTCCTAAGTTATAGTCAGAAGCCGGATTGGCTCCGTTTAAAATCAGACGATTCAGATTCATTAACTCAAAAGATTCCTTTTTGAGTTAATGGAGAGGATACGCGTTCCATATATGTAACGCATTATCTAGGGCCCATTTTATGACAGTATTATTTTTTTGTTTATTTATTAATACACCTTATCAAAGTGGTTCATAAATTTAATTTTAAAATATATTGAATTGATTTTAAACGACGAATCTAAATTGTTAAATTTATTTTATTTTATGAGTGATATATTTACATTTCAAAATTGTAGATATTTGTATTCATTTGATACAAAGTCAAACGGTAAGAAAATAAAGATTTATAAGTTATTTTAATGCAATAATTTTTAATAATTTTTCTCTGCTTAACTTTATTCAAAATAAAATTAATAAATTAAGCATATAAACACATCACTCATGAAACATATTAGTTTGAACAATTTAAATTACTTGTTTGAAACCAATCTAATAAATTCAAAGTTAAACTCACTGATTATTTCAGTAAGTGTAAGCTTACAATAATTTTTCTCTTGTTTATTTATCTAGAGAATTTCATATATACCACTCAAAAATTATGAAATTACATATTTACCACTTCAAATTTTATAATTACGTATTTACCATCCTAAATTCTAATAACTCGCATATTTGCCCAATATAACTAAAATGTGAATTAAATATACTCAAAATTCAAATAAATTATGTATAAGGTTTTATAAACTACAATTAATCAAGAATTAATTAAAACTGGATTCATTCCCCTGTATCTGATGGATAACAACATTAAGCCGTGTTAAAACCCATTCTCCTCTCCCTAACGTACGCATCTTCTAAATCTTAAACTCCTTATATACTATACACATTTATTATTTTTATGACTTGTGGACTAACACTTCACTCTAACGCATACGCATCTTTCAAATCACGGCGTGTTTGTCACGTCACGTATTTCCTTCTCTAACCAAGAGCTATAGCAAGTCCACAAATGTCAAAAATTTCTGTACTTGCAATTTCATGTTTTGTTTTATATCAAAATGACATTCGAAAGCTGTTCTTTTTGCGAGCACAAAGAAGAAATACCGTAGATCATCCTGCGTCATTATTTTATTATTAGTATTTTAGACCATATTTTATTATACTTTTGAAAAATGAAAGCACAGTAGAAAGAATAAATAATTTGCTATATTTGATTACAACAATCTCCAGTGGCATTGCCCATGTACTAAGTTGCCACTGATGATTATTGCATATGCTTCCAATAAGTTAATATGCTCAGTTGAGATTCTAATTAAATTTTCATGCAAAGGTTATATCTGTGAAGAAATTTACTCACTTCCATCTCATTCTTTAACATGTAAAAAAGCTCCAAATTCAATATTTTTCCAGTTTTAAGACGAGGTCAACAGATCAAGCGACGGGCAAAAATATTTCTAATTTTGCACTTGCAATTGAACATAAAAGTTGCCAACTGCTGCAATATTACAAAGCGCTTTAAAAGAGTAAAACAATAGCAATAAAAAATCACACTAAAAAGAATATCCTGCATGTCAAAATGGAGTATATGTCATTCAACTAGGGAGCAAACAAGACAAAAAAGTTATAAGGAAAAATAAAAGAAAGGTAAGCAAAACAAAATTGACCTACTAAAGTTTGAATTGAATGGTAGGAGGCTAGGAGAACCAAACATCCAAGCTCAAAAATCCACAGCAGTACAAAGCCTAATGAAAATTTCTTTTAAAACCTTCTCTTCCCCATTTCAAAATGATTGTTTCAAGGACTCCAACACCCTCAACTTAGAGTCACAAATCTGACTGAAGTCGGTCAACACTTTGTGCTGAGCCCTTGCTATATTTCTCAAAACAGAGGCAGGACTCCATGATTTAACCATGTCATAAATCCTATCCCCCACCTCAGACTCTTCCACCACACCTAAACTCTCCTTGAGCACATTTAAGATTTTACCAGGGCCCACTGAATTGCCATCAGTTGTTAGATAAGACATCAAGATATCCACATCATGATCCTCAGTACTGTTAACTTGATCCAAAACCCATTTGTGAACTTCCCCAATTGCACTGCTTACACAATTAATTGAAGCTTGCATGGCCTTCAACAAGGGTATGTTTATATTTTGTTTGTCAGCTGGGCCACTTTTCTTCTTCTTTTTTCCAAGAGGAATGACCGATTTAATAAAGGATTGGATGATCAAAATATGCCAAGATAGGGACTCGTTCACAAGTTGCACCAGAACTAGAACTTCACTTCCAGTTGAAGTTAATGCGGGCCCCATGCTGCTTAGTTTCTCTCTGACACATGTCGTTATCAGCTTGTCCACAACTTTCCATGAAATTGCTTTTTGGCCAGCCTTTTCAGTGTGGTTCAGACTGGAGTTCCATGCATTAACAAATATTGCAAAACTAATGCAACTGACTATATCAGAGAACTCCTGTCAATCAACAAAAAGAAAATGCATATTTTACAATATGTAAAGCTATCTGTAATAGTAATATTTTCATACAAAATCTTACAAGACAATTTAGTGCAGTATGACACCCCACCAATCAGAGCTGGTACGATTAAACTGTACCAATGCCAGACCTAACTAGACACAGTACCACTACTTAAAACCAACCCATCAAGACTGATAATCCACTAGTTTTATAGTTTTAAAGAAGAAACTACAAAGATGTATCCCTAGTTTTATAGTTTTATAGGGAGGGAGGGAGACCTTAAAAGAGTTCTCTCCGGTAGTAATTGAAAGAATGGCGTCAATTGCATCATTAAAGGAAAAACCAATGCTCCTTGCGTATCTCTCAAGCAAGGATCCCAACTCATCAGCAATGGTAGCACTAGATCCCCCACCATTGGTAGTTTCTTTGTTCTCCTTTGGAGTAGGCGAGGCAGCTTGCATAGATAAATAGACAATTCGCGGCACAAGGGATTTTCTCTCAAACTCAGTTTTATCAGGGCCCACATTTTCATTAGTTTTATGTATGCACTGCACATGAATGACAATAAAATATGTTCAGAGTGACTACATTAAATTTCATTTTCTTTTGAAAAGGTCGCATTTTTTCTTCAAGTCGATGAAGTTCGAAAATGAATTCAGACAGATAAATGAGAGAACTTTAAACAAAGAATTTTTCAGCTATATTGATGCAATAATAGAAGATATAAGTTACTAGGGCGTACTGGCTTGGGACCAAAGCATACACTAGCAGATTCTTCATCAAATGGCACTGCAGAACATATTAAATGTTAAATTAGCATAAATAGCGACCCAATCACAGTTCAATATAAAAGAATCTTTGCAGCTTGTATGAGATAAAAGAAATCTTACTGGAGAGATAGTTGACGGTGGTTCTAGGGGACCACCATGGCCTTGTCTGGCTATCTATATTGCATGTTAATTTTTCAATTTTATCTGGCTGTGCCAGCTCAAGGGGTTTTAAGCCGTAGTTTGCCCCCTCCAAAACTTTCTACGAAAGAGATAAGGATACACTATAAAAACCTAATTATAAAGATATATGGGGTGATAAGAAAGGAGGGAAATTACAAAGAAAATTAACCTCTAGTTCGTCAAGGTTATTGGCACTGATCTTCAAATCGAGGATGAAAGAATCAAGCTTGGATATTAGATACTGGCTTGAGTTTTTCCACTTTATATGAAATGCTACAAACTCAATTGCCTGAAGTATAGCATAAAAGTCAGACCATCATAAAAGTGTGTGCAAAAAAAAAATTGGGAAAGATTAGTTGTGGTACATACCCTAGAGTAGTTGCGATGGCGGTATGCCAAGCAAGTAAGATCACCAGAATCACGCGAGTGGTCATCCGCTTGAGAGACTCTTTCAGGAGATCAGATGTTTCATTAAAATGGGGAGATATCAGCATCTGAGGTAAGATGTGGTGTGAGATGGTCTCCAGTAGGATATTTTTCACATCCAAGGTAAGATACCTATATTTATTTCAATTAAGAAGTTCTCAGACCTCGTAATATTGCTAACTAAATTAAAGTAATTTTAATTTAATGATTCCGGACTACTCTATATTACCAAGTTGGTCCCTAAACAAGATTGTTTTTTAACCTTTAAAAGGACCAGTTTAAGAAACGATTCAGAAACCTCGGTTCTTTGATATAGTTCAAGGACAAACAGTAGATTCTCTCAAATTAGTTATAAAATAAAGAAATAATAAAATAGAGAGCATACCAATCGCATGCCAAAGGAAGAATCTCAAGGAATGAGTAGAGATGAACTAAAAGAACCTTAAGCAGATTAACATGCCTGTCAAGCAATAAAATTTTAGCCAAGTATCTGAATTGACAAGCTAATGTGTTCATATGAATAAATGAAATCAACAACGCAAATCATAGAGAAGTGATTATTCAACTATGAATTTTTAGACTAAATTGCCATGAAATTCAAAGTATAATTTTGCAATTTATTTCATGGTTTTGAAGGTAAAAAAAAGATAGCTTTCAGTTTTATATTTTTTCTTATAGAAGTCCGATGCAAATTGAACAATTGAAAGAAATGTTTGAAAGGACACAGACTCAAGATTTAATCAACATGGGTAATTTTAAGGAAGTAAAAAGTAATTAATCTAACCTACGAATATGGAGACCAAACTCCAGAACTAATATTGCCTCCAACAAGTATCCCAAATTCTTAGTACGCCAAAACAGCTGTTTTCAAATTAAACAAAAGAAACCAGCTGAAATAAGGTTACTGAAGATATGTGCATTGATTTTTTCATTGAAAACCCAAAATTTTCTACCTATATTTCCAGAAGAAACATTAACTCTGTTACAGATTCAAAAATGATTAAACACATTAGTATATAGTTTACATACCAAAACCAGAGTATTGGTTGCCATAAATAGAAGCTCTTCGCCAAGCATGCTTTCTTGTTGTTCAAGATTTTTAGAAAGGTGGAGACAAAACAACTCCATCTTTTTCAATGTAGTAGTCTCAAGATCTGAAGTTAAAATAAAACAAAATAATGGAATTATAGTTCATATTTAATATCGCTCCATAGAAGAAGATAAGTGAAAAAATATACCTTGGATTTCTTTTTTCCACATGGAGCTACAAATTTCTTGGATTCTGAAAACTGTTACAGTGCGGCCAAGTGTATGTACTTTTGAGTAAACAGCAAATTTATTGGATATCTTATCCAATAACTCAGCTTTCTCTTCTTCATTTAGTTCATGGAGGTACTTCATCTGTGGCAAAACAAGGGTAGTGCCCAAACCTATAAAAAATTGGCGATACAAAACCTGGAATTAAATGGGTAGCCAGTCTTAAGATATGTAGGATAGAAAGGAAAATATTAGGATTTCACTACAAACCTCTCAAAATAATTGACCAGTGCCTCCACAACCTTGCTATTATTACAATTTCCATTCAAGCTACGCCTTCTCTCAATCTCAACAGCTGCCAAGTAGGGACCTCTAGTGCAATTTTTAACAGCATCCTTTTGTAATTCCTCCACAAAGGATAAGGCGCTTGAGAGGCGAATATCAAACTGAATTATTAAAATTAGCAAATTTTGAGGATGATCACAAACAAAATTGCCGGAAACCACCCAGAAGGGTGTGATCTCCAAATTGGTATGATCCTCATCAATCACCAGCCACCAGCAATCCAGTTCGATCAAATCAGCGATCCAGCAAGAGGCAGCTATTTCATAGAGTAACTGCTACGATACTCGCAACCCTAATATTAGTGCCTGATAACTTTTTTCTTTCGGTAGTTTAAGATTCAATGTTACATCACTATGCTGCTAAGCATGTGCTGTGCAAATAAAACATTCTGATAGTTGACTTTCCAATTGATTGCCGCACAAAATTTGAATAGAAAATGCTTTTTAATTGTTGAAGGCAAGATATGTTCAGAACTTACAAAACATTAAATTCCCTTGTATCACAAAAAACCATTGAAATTAAGTGCAATCACATTCAAAGATACCATTCCTCGTTAGAGTAGTGTACTGGGCTCCAGTTCACAAGTGACGTACCGTACTATTCCCTGGTAACCTGGATTACAAATAGTACACAATTATATAACAGGAAGAAATCAAGTACCTCTTCCTGACTCAGCTTAGACTTGCTCGATGAAATGCATTCAGTACAAGAACCAACAGTTGCATGTCTAGACCAATCAATATCTTCCTCCAGTAATAAGCTGAGGTACTGGAGAAATGTCTCCCAATCATCAGGTCTGCCCAAACAAAAAGGAGAGAAAATAAAAGAGAAATGACTTAATCAAATACAACAATGTAAACAATTAGAACATTATAAGAGTTAATTCAACGTATACTCCTATAAAGTAAAGATAGTATATAACCCCTGCAAAAATAGAAATATCATGTAAAAGGCAAATAGCCCATGTAACAACCCTACAAAACACGCAAAATATATGGTATACAAGTTTCACCATTTATATCAAGATGTTCGAACTATCCCCATCTAATTTTATCACTAAGCACTTTCTATATTTGGATATATTATGAAAACGAATCTTCCATGCTTAACAAGTGTGCAAGGTATTTGTTTCGAGAGGTTCACATGACATGATGTTTTAATGTTTTACGGAGACACACTTAAATCAATCCTTCTAAAATATTAAGTGCATATAAAGCAAGTACCTCATTTCCAGAATTTTCTGGAAGATTCAGAGGCAGCGGCATAGTTACATGCTTGACCAAGAAGCCTGCCCTGTCAGCTTAAAGTTAAATGACTATTGTTAAGCCAGAAAGCAACATATAAAGGCAAGATAAGATACTAAAGGAAACTAAAAGATGGGATCTTGCATGTATCATTTAATATATTTATTGCATTTGCAAATAACAAAAGGAAGTACACCCACACACATTTGCCCCCAGGATACCCTTCTTTTTCTCTATCCAATACACTAAATCAAGCAGATGACTGCAACTGCTTGATTTCAAGTATATACCAGAAGGTAATGGGTTATCGAGTCATTTTTTTTCTCAACCTATCCATAGTTATATTGGCTGTTAGCCTGTTATATAAGACTAACATATAAAGCAGTGGTGGTTCATTGTAAAATGAGAAATAAGGTTTTGTTTGCAAATACCATATCATAAAATATTAGCTATAATTACACCCATTCAAATGGATAACAAAACAATAAGTGGGAGTAAAAATACCTTCATGCGTAGTTTGTCTTCTTCCCTTAAAATAAGGGATCCCAAATCCCCAGAAATCACTTCAAATGCCACATCAAATTTCTTTTGTTGTTCCAAAATTGAAATGTACATTGTAAGAGCTGCTCACATAAGTAATTTTCTCAGCATTACGAAAGAGAACTAAGGAATTCACCACAAAGCAAAAGAAAGGAATAACGACATTAAGTTTGACCTTCTGGCTCATGCAAGCTGCTTTTACTAATGTGCTTCTTGATTAACGCCTCTGCCAGCGGCAGTAATTTCTCACCTCCACTACTGTAGTTTACCTATTCCAATATGAAAAATAATCCTTTACCATAGAGAGACGTGATATAGTACAAGTGCCATGTATAATAGATTGCATCTTATTGGGAGTAAATTGATTACAGATCCAGATAATATGTTAGATTCACCTTTTTTTTATTAACATACTCTCAGGGGTTAATAGAAAAGCTAGTAAGGAGTACCTTTAACTGGATGCTACAAACTGCCCACATCAAGAACCTCTCTTCGCCTACAGCCTTGTACATTTTAATAGCTGTCTGCCGGCCCACAACAGTGCATGGAACAAAAAAAAATTATCACAATATTCGCAAAATAAGGCAAAGCAGGCAAGTGTAACTTTAACTAAGAAGGCAAACCTGTTGTTGTTTGACATAAGAGTACTCGCGAACATAGCAGTTGAACAAACCCATCATTATCTCCAAATTATTTATGTACTTGTTACATGCATGCTCGTAGCAAGAGGTGGCAAGATCCACTGTTATAAAATTCCACCATTAACCCGCAGCTTAGTAAGTGATGCATCATTTTATCTATTAGAAAAAAAAATAAAGAAAAAAGACAGCATAATGGTATAAGCCCATACATCTGTCAAGCCTTTGCAATACAATTTGTAGGGTGCTGAGAGTAAGATCATCAAGGAAAGGTCCAGTATCAGAATGTAGCAACTCCTTTGCCTCTAAGCACGAACTCAATGCCTCCTCTCCTTTTCCCATTCTTTCCAGTACAACAGCCTTTAGTGCCTGTTCGAAACAATGAAAGATTAAATCTTTCATCACCACCAACATATAGACTACTCCAAGATTATTGGTCCCAATTGAGGAACTGAAATGGAAGAAACTGAACAGTGTCGTATCCTGTCAGTACTGAAACCATCAGCTACCGAAATCTTCAAAAACAATCCAAATCTTGACCTGGTACCAATAAAAGCTGATCAAGAGAATTTGAAATAATAAAACTTACAAGAGCATAAGGCGACTTGGGATACTTCTGGAGGAGAGCGACAGAGAGCTTGAGCGCCGCCTTGTACTGGCGCGAGTCGACAGCGTCCCATATAGGCCGGACACGCCGCTCCGGTATGCCTCCGGCCAATCCGAACTTCGATGCCATTTTTTCTAGATTCGCGCTAGGGTTTTTTGAAAGGAACTAGGGTTTTGTGAGAGCTATGACTTGGGTGAAGAAAGAGTAGAGGAGAAGAAAAAAAGGAAAGAGAGAACGATTGTGTAGGTGCTGGGTTTTATCGTTTAGACTAAAGACCGGAGGCGCACGTTAGCGTACTAGATTTGATGACCTAGGAACAGTGTGTGATGACCTGGCTTCGGTAACAGAGTTCGGGTTATGTACCTACTACCTATGTCCCAAATCCGATACAAACCGAGAATGACCGAGTGATTTAAGAAAAATGTTACCTAAATATTATCGGCGTTATTAATTGATTGGATTGGTTTTTAAGTTGTACTTAGAAAGGAGAATTATTTTTTGGTCTAGTGGCAAAAGTAATGTTTTTTATGTGGAAAGTCGCAAGTTTGAAATTCCAAAGAGATATTTTTTTGTGGATATTAAATAGTTGAGTAGTTTGACATTTAACTTTTACAACAACAAAAAAAGTTGTACTAGAAAGAGCATGTTCGGTAATGAAGTTGAAGCCGGATAAAATGCTCAAGTTATGTAGAACCGTGGCTTAAAACTTTAGCAAGTTTAAAAAAAGTGGACAAAAGAAAGACTAAAGAGGTGGTAAGTTTGATAAAGAAACATTTATTTGGTAAGTTTAAGACTTTTTAGGGCACTAAGAAGTTTTAAAGAGACTTAAGTCGTCCCTACTTGCAAACCGAATTGTGTGTATAAATTAAATTTAAAATAGAATTATCATTAAAAACCAAAGAATGAAAAGAACATCTTTGTATGAGAACTTGCATGTTGTCCTTTTTTTTTTTCTACTCACCTCGCTTGCGTGTTGTCCTTTAATGAATAATTACTTTTTATTTTTTAACTAATTGTATGAGTAATTATTGTATGAGAACTTGCATGTTGTCCTTTTTTTTAACTCTTATAATACTTAAAATTGAATATCTATGCTACTTAAGAGTCCGGCTATGATACTTGTATAAGCATATTAGAGCATATACTTACGGGTCAATTTAAATTTTCATATTCGAATCATCGAGTTAAATAGCTCATTAAAATGGCTATATACGAAACTTGTAGAATACCTGTTTTTACTATTTTTTATGTTTTTTGAAAGATGATCCTTTTTGACATGCCAATAATGCATTAATATACGCACAAAATCTTTATTTTTTGATCGCTTGACTTGATACTAAATGAATTCAAAATTTAAAAAATTTATATATAAACAAAGCTCTCCAGAAAGAGATCGGTTTGAACGGTTTGAAATTTTTCGTTTGAACTTTGAAAACGGATATATGACTTATAAGCATATGCCCTGATATGCTTATATAAGTAGCGTAGCTGGACTCTGCTACTTAATAGAGGAGGGTTCAAATGTTTTCATTATGTTTTATTTTTAAAATTTTAATAATATAAAATTTAAAACTCAAATGTCAAAATAAAACCGTTAAATATAATATATATATATTTTTTTTTCTCTATGTATGTAAAATGTTATGATATTTTAACTTTATTTTGATTGGTATCAAGAGCTTACAAAAATAAGTAATGTGAATAATTTATGGATGTTGATGTTTTAGCATATTAATTCAAATAAAAATAAAACAAAAAATAATAACTTTTCCATGCATGTATATAGAATAATATAAATCATATCTAACGGTTTAATTTTGACATATAAAACTATTTTTATTATTATATAATAAAGTAAGAAAACATAATGAAGACATTTAAACCTCTACATACAACCCTTGCATGTTTAAGGTGATTTTTTTATTAAACAAAAGATAGAATCTTAGAGCATCTACATCCCTGAAACTCTTAGAGTTTCTAAATAACTGTTAACTGTTTTTAAGAAATTATAGACTATGGAGTTTATAAATGTTCACATTCCTGAAACTAAATTTTAGAGTTTCTAATAAGCCACATCATCAGTAAATTAAAATTGATAAGCCATATCAGCAGTAAATTAAACAAATTTTAGCGAATAGATGCCAATTGTTTTGCCACGTCAGAGTTTATAAATGATTTCTTAATAAGAAATTATTGAGCAAAGTTGCTAAATAAGAAATCCATCTACATCCCTGAAACTGATTTAGCAACTGCCACATCAGATTAGAAACTCTAATAGTTTCAGGGATGCAGATGCTCTTAGCATGTGAAAAACCAATGTTGTTTGTAATCTAAAAGTTTCAAACGATGCTTACAAACGTGAGTGTACTTCCACTAAGAGGATTGCAATCCTAGTATTCTGAACCATAAAAGGAAAATTTACCTTCAAAGAAATCACAATCGAACAAAATGAAACACTACATCTTTCGATATAAAGGGTAGGAAAGATACGTAATGGCATTGGAAATTATTGTCTTTTGGAATATGAAATTTAGAAATAACTTTTGCTAAAAATATGGTACGCTGTCATTGCTCCCCAATTTGGAATGATAGGGAACTACCCAATTTGGAATGATAGGAAAATCATCTAGGAATAAAGATAAGAACTACGAGCCATCATTGGTTGTTCATTAAATGGAATGTAGCCTTTATATTTCTTTCCATTTGCACTACGGTACAGTCTACACACAAGTATAAATAGAGGAAAAAAAATAATTTGACATTTCTTTACATCTGCTCTAGTCAGTGCTCGTTGCTCTCTTCTCTCTCTCAGCACTGCTCATTGCTCTCTTTCACTCTTGAATATTCATGCATTTCATCTGCCACCGTCTCCCACACACTTCCAATTTTCTCATAATAGCCGACCTGTTACCATAGAAAAGTCTCAACACAACAAACTAAATCATTGAAAAGCTGGGCATTTAAGTTTTTCATTAGGTGGCAAAAAATACCTGACTTATAACAAATCCTTTGATCATGCTAAGAAAGTCACCACGCCTCTGACAATCCAGACTCTCTAGCTCACTTCGGTTATTATCCTGAAACAACGTCAAACATGGATAAGAATTTTCCTTAAAACACCAATTCACAATGCAATAATACATCCCTTCACTTTCATTATTCTTTTTCCTCTTTCTTTGCTTAAAGGGAAAGGCTTCTCTCTATTGGTTGTCTTTTTTTTTCTTTTTACTTTTTGCCACAATTGCAGTAAAGGTTTCCGTGCTTCCTGTTAACCCTGAAAATCTTTTTTGGCTATTTTGCAACTACCACCAGAAGAGAAGGTATATACCAAACAATTTTACTTTTCTCCACTGTCATACTAAATCAATCCAATTATGAGAGATTGCTTATTAAGCTTAATTAGATAGATGAGTAATAGAGCGCATAGATGTTTCATAGTAGGTACATATGAAACAATTTTGCTTTTCTTCACTATTTATCTCATACTTTGTCTGACAAAACCCTTCCTTTTCCATAATTTGGTATTAGGAGCAAACAGGAAAATAAATGTTGCCTTATATTGTAAGTACGATAGGAAAATCCTAAAAAAAAATTGCAAGGACAATAGAATCTTTAGGTGATATTCAGAAAAAAAAGGCGCTCATTTCTGATATTTTAGTTTGTATTTTCTTGAGATGGGACAATAGCATCAAATAAACAACACCTGCTTATCAACACAAATGCACACACAACACTGGATTATTACCTTAATTCTCTCATACTCTCTGACAGCACAACACTTGGCATCCTCAGTGACTCTTATTGTTTCCTTCAACTCTTCGACCCTGCGAAGCCTTGACCTATCACCGCCAAATATTTTTGAAGCTGCTGCTTCAAGCTTCTCAACCCTAGAATTCAGCGATGACAGGTCCGACATCAGTGTTTGCACAGTTAACAAGGCACTCGACCTGTCAGAGAATGCAGTGTGAACTGATAGCATTATACCTAGATGTTCATGTAGAGTATCCTGACAATAAGAAAACATCATTAAAAATTGTTAGAATTATCATGTGCTCAAATATTTAATGTTAGGTTATATCTGCAAATTATCCAGGGGCGCATTTAATGTTAGGTTATATCTGCAAATTATCCAGCGGCGCAGGGAAGTAGAGAAAATTGAAAATTTGAAGGGCCGAAAAAGACCCGCCAAAAATTCAAAATGAATATAGCATACTGCAAGTCTTAGATAAACAAATAAAAGCAACAATATTGGTAAAAATTTTCTTACAAGATGTTTAACCGTCTGGGCATTTAACTCGCGGTAAAGTCTGCTAGCTTTAACAGCAGCTGTGGCCACTTTTTTCATATCAGCAGCTCTTGTTCTCTGTGAATCAAGTGTAGCCTCATCACTCTCGAATTTTGTTAACTTTATGAATGCTAATCCCAATTCTCCCATTGTTTCTCCAATGTCCTGCTGAGCTTTCACAAGTGTCTCTGCCTGAAATTACAAAAAATGATGTGAAATACATGAGGATATGTGGCACAGCTTAGTTTTTTTTTTTTTTGAAAAATAATTGGTAGAATTTACCACATGTTCCATTCAGTCAATAAACGAAACACCCATCAATTTGTTTTTTACAATTTATATCTAAACAATTATCAGGAAACCCTTTGCCCCAAAGTCTCAAACCACATCCTTAAGTTAACCACAACCTAACATATATCAGGTGTGTGATCTACCCTCAGTGATAATATCCATCCTCAACTAAACCAATATGCCCTCAATCAGCAAAATTAAATCAGTGTACTATCACCAAACATTTGCCACAATTTCACATAGCTGCTAAACACATTGCAACCATTACAGTGTCAAACAAGCACATGAATCCACTATCTCTGTTCTTGTTAATTTAAATTGAGCTGGACCCCTCTCCGGTCAGTTACAGTTTACCATTTTCATTGACAAAATTTTTAACTTTTAACTTTTCAGTATTAGCAATGCCAATCTACTATTAAAAAAACCCTAGCATGAAACTAGAGCATATTTTTTAAATCTTTCTGTAACAACAGATAAGTACATAAATGATATGAGCAATTCTAAAATTATCTAACTTAGCCCTCTTCAATGCTTAATATCATTTCATGCTGCTTAAGAGTGAAAGAATTATCTTAAAATTGCAAGGACTGAAATGCAAAACCATACATACATGCTGGGAAGTTGTCGTAAGTTGTAGCTCCAAATCCTGCAGCATATCTTTTTTCTCCAAGAACTCTCTATCCTCCTCTACCACTGCTGGTCGAGCCCCAACCCACTCATTTGTCACTGTCTGCTTCAATTCCTTAAAAATCCTCAACAAATCCCTTCCACCCTTGGCAGGCTGTACCACCTCCTCAGGACCTGCCATGTCAGCACCTGAGAGCTGCCTTGGCAGCCGCACAGCCCCATCCAGCATGCGCGAAGCCACATCAGTAGTAGGTAGGAGCGGAAGCCTTCCTTCAGCCTGAAGAAACACTCTCAGCTCGTCAGATTTGCCAATCACAGGATGGGCTGCAAGGCGGCGAAGGTAGCGTTCTAAGGCAACTCGCCGCTGCTCAATAAAATCTTCACTCTTCATCACCTGCAATAGGAGATTCATGTATTGAGGCAAACCTTTTTGTTAAAATTTGTATTTTTAGAATCTTTCATGATTATTATCAGGGAGTAGTATTCTCTCTGCCATGCTGGTACAGAAGACAAGGATGAAAAAGGTATAAATAACCGAAGCTTTATTTATCATATTCCAGCTGGAAAAGAATGTAAAATTGATAGGATTCTATTAGGCTAGACCTGAAACCAAAAGACGAGAAACAATACACAGCAAGCACTTAAAACATCTATCAGTTGAGGATAAGGTTCTTTATTAGTTAACAACCTGCTTAAAACAGCCAATACAGACATAAACTGACAAGTAAACCGGATTGCTACAAAAGTGCAAAACTAAGTTTTAGAGGAGAAATTACATGCATGATTTAAGGTTCACAGGTAATAACATAGATGCTGATGCATGCACTCAAATCAATAAGAAATATATGATATGCTCATCTTCCAAGTAGTCATGATCCACAATCAATCTAGCCAATGGCACAGAGCTAGTAGAGCTAGAAAAATCTTATAATATAACTAAACAATATGCACAAAAATTTCCATACCACCAACCAAATTCATACAGATATCACGTTTTAATTGTCATAATACTTACCCGGCCTTCAATAACACCCTTGTCGGGCCTGACAGGAACGAATAAACCTCTGTGTGACTCTGCAACTCGATCCGCAAGTGTCACGAAATCTCGAAATCTGCGCCTAACTCGCGAATCAGTGCCATCTCTAGCGCGACTAGTAATAAGATAAGTGAAGTAGCTTCCACTTCCTGATCCAGGCACAAGTGAAGTCGAAACAGTCTCTGGTTCCGGTACTGGATCTGAGACAGTGATGCGGAGGTAATTAGATGTGGAACTGGACGGTGAAGGAGAAACGGAGCCATTTGAGGAGTTGAAAGGGGTAAATACTACGTCCGAATAGGAAGGCGGGTCAACAAACGAGGAGGAAGGGGAGAGAGCAAAAGTGGGAGGAACTGGAGGGGAGAGTAGGGGGTCTCTGGGGATCTCTTGCGAGGCGGAGATGGCTGAATGGTAGTCCGATGCGGCGGTGCTTGCGGCGGAGGAGGCTAGGGTTAGGGTTTCCATTGATTCTTCTTCCGGGCCCATCATGGTTTAGTGGTGGTTTGTGGATCAATTATTCAATTATTCAATGGAGAAGATGGATGGCATAATTAAGTCACGGATGAATATAAGAGAGAGAGTTACGACTTACGAGGCGTACAAGGAAGAAAGAGAGTGGGGAGTGCCGGAGTGGTGAGGTGAAGGCCTTGGAGGATGCGCAGCGAAGAAGAAAGGTAAGGAGATTAGTTGGTGCGCTCGGTGCGTTTCGGTTCACAGAGAGTAATCTCTGACAATCGGGTCGTGTCAGATACTGGGACCATTTGCTCAGGCAGATATTGGGGGTTACTGGATGGATTGAAATGGACGGTCCAGATTTACCCGGTGCGTATTGGGGATAGCGCAGGGGCCAGTATTAATTGTGCTTTGAGATTCGTGCTAAGTTAAAAGGACAATCCTAGACCATTCATTTCAATTGTACTCAGTCAGGTAACATGAGGTGATGTGAATTCGATTATTCACCGGATTGAGTCACAATTTTTTGGATCCGTATCCTCCCAGGTACCTGACTCAACACAATTGAAATGGACGGTCCAGATTTACTCTCAGCCAGTGCTTGCTGTCCGATTCAATTGTACTCAGTCCGGTAACCTGAGGGATGTGAATTCCAATTTTTTACGGTAGTATTTTAAGATAAAATAATTAAATTATTGAAAGCACAACAAATTTTTTCTCTCTTCAATTTATCTTTCTGTAAATTCTTCTAGTTACGATAGAAACTTAATAAACGTTCGTATCAAATATATAAAAATATTAATAGATAATAAAAGAATAGCTTCATTTATTATCTTTTTTTATTTTTATTTATAATGACACTGCTATAAAATCCACAACTCAAAAAATAGTTTTATATTTTTATATCAAATTTAGTAGTGATTACCTACATATTCTTAATGTTTACTTTTCTTATTAAATTAGAAAAAAAAACATACAAATTAAAATATCTCTGTTAATGTAAAAAAAAGTACTTTATCTCATATACCATACTTTATATTTTAATTTTAGCAATGCACTAAAAATATCAATAAAAATATATCATTGTGTGATGCTAGACTTCTACCTAAAAATTTCATAATTAAAGTCACATTTTTCACATATACATTTTTTTTTTTACTTTTTGTTCAATTTATTTTTTTTCTTTAAATTTACTTATAAACTTTTGTTCAATTCATTCAATTTATGTAAGGATGACTTGGTTTATTCAATTCAACTCTCAAAATAGCATTGTCATCATAAAAATAAACTAAAAAATGATAATACGCCCAACCATTCTTTCATTGTACTTAATAATTTTATTTTACATATTTGATACAAACTTTTATTGAGTTTCTACTATAATTAGAAAATTCTGTAGAAGAGTAAATTAGACATGAAAAGAGAAATTTTTTATCTTTTCACTTCAATAATCCAATTTTTGCTCTCAAATAGCATGGAAGCTTTGTCCTAAGAAGCAATTTAGAGCATCTACATTCTAGCAACTCAAATAAATTTCTAAATAACTGTTAACCTCTTTTTAGAAATTAAGGTGTCTAAAATTTCTAACTCTTACATCCTTGAAATTAATTTTAGAGTTTCTATTAAGCCACGTCAGCAGATCAGTATGGAGTTTATAAATATTTTCTTAATAAGAAACTTTACTGCATAGTTTCTAAATAAGAAACTCTCCCACATCCCTGAAACTATATTAGAAACTGCCACGTCAGATTAGAAACTCTAATAATACCAGTGATGTAGATGCTCTTATATTTATTTTATTTCGCTGATATGATATGTTCAATCTCTGGAATCATTGTGTCTTATTTTCAATTTAATTAGCTGTTGTAATGCGTGTCTTTCAAAGAAAAAAAATAGTTTTAATAGAAAAAAAATGATATTCTGGTATTTTGACGGAAAATTGAAAATTTTGAAAATGACGAGCATATGATTTGTTTAATCTTTGGCATCATTTTTTTTTAACTTTGACGCAAGTAATTTTTTTTTTACGTGTATCTATGTTTTCATTGGATTGAAAAATTAAAATCCTTCTATTTTATTTTATTAAACCAAAGCGTCAAGAGGAGAGATTGAATTTTTTTTATTTTTTGTTATCTCCATTTTCCAAATCTTCAACGAGAGTATTCTTGTTATGTAAAATTTGATAACACTTTGTGAATGTATATGTTTACAAGTCGAAATATTAAGCGTTAATTTTCAATCGAAATATTAAAATAAATTGATATTTCTTAACAATATTTCTGTAACACTCTGAAATTTTGAATTTTATTTTAATAACTTTATAGACCTTTCCGCAGTATTTAAAATTTTCAATCATTCTTTTTGCAATTCTTATTAAATTTCCTTGATTATACTTTTTAAGCTCCTGATTAAATTTTTATCTTAATATTGTTTAGTCACTATATATCTTTCCTATTTATGAAGATAATTAATTCGGAAAATTTAAGGGGCCAAAAAAAACTTTAAAAGAGGAGCCTGATAGCGGTTTGCATTCGTTGCATAATTTTAGCAGCCAATATTTATACGGACGGTTTTACTGTGAACTGTTAAAGAATATAAATTAAATTAAATTAATTTATATCACAATAATTGTCAGATTAGAATTAGGGTGTTCTTAAGCTCACCAAGCATCTTTGTGAACTTAACTCAAAAACTCATCGGATTAGCTTCAAGCGACGTATACAAACTGTTGAAACCGATCTACTTCACGAGTGATGAGTTTACATGTTAAATTTATAAATTTTCAAACTAATTTAATATAAAGTCAAGCGGTCAAAAAATGATGAAAAATGAACATATTAAAATTAACTTATAAACCATTTTTTTTTACCGCTTGACTTTATACTAAATTAGTTTAAAAATTTATAAATTTGACATGTAAACTCATCACTCATGAAGTAGATCATTTTCAATGATTTGGATGCATCGCTTGAAGCTAATCCGATGAGTTTTTGAGTTAAGCTCACAAAGATGCTTGGTGAGCTTAAGAACACCCTAGTTCTACTCGACTTGCCATTCTAGAAAACGGTACAACACTTCTTGGCACATGCATAATTACTACTAGAGGCAAAGCCAGAGCCCGTTTGGCAAGGATGTGAAGATTAAATTTTAAGTTGTGCTAAGAAGAATATGTTCAGTAATAAAGTTGAAGAGTTATTTTCTCAGAAGATCTTAAACTGGAGAAAATGCTTAAGTCAGGTAGAACGAAGACTTAAAATCTTGAGCAAGTTAAAAAAAAATAGACAAAAAGAGAACTAAAAAGTGATTTTAAACTTTGTAAAAGAGTACTTTTCAGTAAGTCTAAGACTCTTTAGGGTGCTAATTAAGGAACTCTAAGAAAACTTAATCTACACCACCGAACACTCACGAGAGGAGTTGATGCAATTGTCTTGCTCGAGCTTGCATTAGCTATGTATTGCATGCTTGGCCGGGATTTGTCTCATGAGAGGACATAAGGCATGAGTTGAAATCTATAAAGAGATATCTATTTGAGTGGAACTAGGGTGTTTTTAAGTTTATCAAATTCTTTTGTGAACTCAATTCTAAACCATATTGAATTGGCTTCAAACGATGAATCTAAACCGTTAAAAGTCATCTATCTTACGAGTGATGTGTCTACATGCGAAAATTTTAAATTTTTGAACTAATTTTGTATAGAGTCAAGTGGTAAAAAAGCGTTCAAAAAATGAATGCATTAAAATTAATTTATAAACCTTCTAATTTTAACCGCTTGACTTTATACTAAATTAATTCGAAAGTTTAAAATTTTTGCACGCAGACACACCACCCATAAGGTAGATGAGTTTCAACGGTTTGGATTTATCATTCAAAGCCAATCCAATAGAGCTAGTTTTAGAGTTGAGTTCACAAAGAAACTTGATGAACTTAACACTCTAGTTTTACTCTATATATTTGGTTTATTTTTGAATGGTTTATATGTAGAAGTGTAGAGTACTCCCTTCAAGTAGAGGAATTTGTATTCTCCGCATTAACTCAAAAGGAATCTTTTTAGTTAATGCATTTCGACCATCCAATCTGTTTTAAGCAGAATCTGGATTGACTCCGTTTAAAATTAGATAGTCGAGATTCATTAACTCAAGAGATTCCCTTTTAGTTAATGTAGAGGATACACGTTCCAAGTAAAGGGTATCAAGTACATACCGATCTTCGGAAAACTTGTGGGGATGAATCTAAATGCTTCTCGGATGGTGAAAAAAGTTTGGGCCAATGTGGCAACTGGCAAGTGAAACTACCTTGAAGCTTGAATCTGAAGGTAGGCGTCTGCAAACATTTGAAGGGTGTAATTGTCAATTTATTATTTTATCAATATTAATTTGTAGCAGAGATATATATGTTGCGGTGGAGCTGTAGTCATACAAGACGAGACCGCATTGAAGAGAAGCTCGTCCAATACCGCTTGAGATGGTTTGGACATCTCCAATGAAGGCCATCAGAGACATTGGTGCGTACTGGAATTATAAGACGTATCGAAAACACAAGACGAGGCAGAGGCCGGCCACGATTGACATGGAACGAAGCAGTAAAAATGGACTTGAAGGAGTGGAATGTATCCAAGGAGTTGGCTTCGGACATGAGCGCGTGGAAGTTAGCGATCCACGTACCATAACCATGACCTAGGAAATATTAGTTAGGAATTGTTTAGAAGTAGTATTATAGACCTTAGGTCATAGGACTAGCAATTTGAGGTCAAGAACGTAAACTTAAGACTTTGACTCCTGTAATTTATAGTTAAAATATAATATAATTAATATTAGTATTAGTACTATAACTATTATTATTAATACCATTATTACTATTAGTACTACCACTACTATTATTATTACTACTACTATTATTATTATTATTATATTTATTACTATTTTATTACTATTTTTTTGACTTTATGATTGTGATTCTCAACTTGTTTGGAACTAAAGACTTGGTTGTTGTTGTTGTTTTGCAATTTCTATTTTAAATTATTTAATAAACAATTAGGGATATTAATAAAATATGTGAGTTTCACCGTGACAAAAAATCCAAATCAGTTTAATTCTCTCTATATTTTTGCACTTATCCCAAAATGTTGTCCAGATCTTCAAGTATATTTCTATTTTTTTTTTCTCATTATATCTTACAATATCTTTTCCGAAATTCCATAATCTTACAAAATCTCACCATTTAATAACGATAATCTTATCCAATTTCATGAGAAAAATCTTTCCGGTTTTGTACCTAACGGCTCTTTTGCAGCTGACATCTGCACACTACTCTCTTATTTATTATGTTTGGTTGTTAATTTAAAAACTAAATTGCCCACTCCATCTTATTCCTCTTATTTTATATTTTTTTAACAGCTTAAGTAGGAGATAAATTAATAAGATGTTAGATAGGATAAATTATTTCAATTAACTTGTTATGTCTTTACTTTATCTTACTCTTTCATATTTTACTCCTTATCAAACAAAATTACTTTTAGACTAAGAAATTTAGTCAATTGGCCGTATCTTATGCGTTTCATTTTATTTTAGAAATTCGAGATAATTTTTTTCAATTTAATTTCTGGGGACCACATGATTTGAACAAATACATGTTGTCAATGTATTTTCAGTCTAAAATTTAAGAGAATCATGGAATAATTGCAGAATTGAGGATCATTGAAGTCTGATTGTGACAACCATGGAGTAATGTATTTTATCTCAAATTATCACCAAAATGAAATTTATATTGCACAGACTTTGGTCAGAGAATGAGGATGCAATATATGTGATTTCGCTTTTGACCATTTCTCAGAAAAAAAAAGACATAATTTATCACTAGAACTGAAGTCAAAGTATAGCAGAATCATTAGCTGCTTTCTCAGGTTTGCATGGTACAAACCTTTTTGCAAAATTACCAGGCATGATTTGTTAATAATAATGAATTACCCAATTTCAGTTCCAACTAAAAATTGTGGGGAGATTGGATTGGGAACTTGTCGATTGCGCAAATGCAGCCTAATAGATGAGGGGGAATTCTACAGGAAAGATCAGTGATGAAATTTGTCTTTTTATTTTCTTTTTCTTATTGGAACTGGCGGTGGTCAGTATTGTACCTGACCAGGAACTGAATTATAACTCACCTTCTTCATCTTGATTTGGCTAATTATCGATTGTTTGTTCTCTTTGGTGATTAAACATAATATCCTATTAGGCTGTTGATACAGGACTGAAAAAGCAAATAAAACTTTCATGTTGATGTTTTTACTTTGTTAGAGATCTCCTTTGGTTTTGCTTATCATAAGTTCTTATTTTCCCTTGATTAGAATTAGTTCATCGCATTGAGGACATGTAACTTCCACTTTCAAATGAATTTTTAGATTTTCTAGTGTAGATATTGTGTCTTAAACCAGTTGAATTACAATGCTATAAATAGAAAGTTAATGCAAACCCCTAATGAGAACTGAGAAGGTTTGTCATGCCAATGCATTATGCTAATTTACACCTAACTTTGGTTCTCAGAAGTCAGAACTTTGTGTTGGCCATGCCACCATATTTGTGTTCAGTTAATTAATTAGAACTGCAAATAAATAGAAATCATCTAACCAAAACCTCAAACAGTTCTTACTGGTACTATAAATGTAAGCCCTAATAGTACCCTGTTTTTGTACTATAGCTTCTTCCTAAGCCCGCAATTCGTACATAAGTCTCAACTGGTTTCAGTTGGTTTGGCAACCAAAGACCTTTGAATAGCCATCTATTCTCAATTGTGGAGCCATCTGTTCTTCAATTTAACCATATGTAGAGCCATCTATTCTTCAATTGTGCAAGAAGCTTTTGTAATTTGTTTTGGCAACCAAAGACCTTTGAATAGCAACAACAACTTCTACTTCGCTATTTATGGAATTCCATTTCGTGCGACTAACAATAATATTTCTTTTCTAGTTTCTAATCCTTCTGCCTCGTCATCTCCTGCTGCTCTGTTAGTGCACATTTTCAAGCTCCTCTCGTAACTTGATTCATCATCATCTTTGTGATTAAACTAAATTGTTTTTTGCCTGGAATTGTGCAATTAAGCTCCATAACTTTTCAATTGTTTTAATCAGGTTCTTCGAGCCTGGATTTCCTACTTCATTTCTGCAGGAAAAAAGGATGGTATATATGCTTGCTTGTTGCCCTATCCACGGCAAAGGGAACAGATTGCAATACTAATTTCATGGTATTGTCTTGGACTCTTGATAGAAATGAATTCTTCTAATTATTTTATTTGTTTTGTTCTTCTTTTTGCCTTTTAACTATGTTCTAACTTAGTTGGCTAAGACAATGCTCTCTGTGTGAGAGACATGTTCGAACCATGCTAGGTGATTTTGGTCGGGTATAAAAATGGGGGGGCCAGGGCCCTTTCATTAAATAATATTTTATCTTTAGTACCGGCACAGGGAGAAATTAGAATGAACATTACAATAACAAATTCTGAGATACAGCTGCAGTTGCAAATTAAAGGTTTTGCGTGATCTCAAACCATGCAACATGACAGAGGTGATTGTTCAGATGCAAATTTACCCGAAATTTTTATTAATAGAAAAAAAAAAAAAAAAAAATATCGACATTGAAGAACGATTTGACGGAAATTCGAGATATAACAAAGACGTTATGGTCCATAACGTCCAGTTAAACTAACAAAAAACGCTAATGATCTAACCAAAAACACTGTAGCTGGACGTTATGGACCATAACGTCCAGCTACAGTGTTTTTTTTGCTTGCTTGCTTCAGTTTGCGTTTTTTGAAAAAAAAATCACTGTAGCTGGACGTTATGGACCATAACATCCTGAATTTTTGCCTGGATTTTTTTTTTTCAGCACGTCCCTGGCCGTTATGGACCATAACGACCCGTATTTTTGTTATATTAACGCAGGTAATTAGATGCTAATCTGGCCGTCATGGTCCATAACGTCCCGTGGACGTTATGGACCATAACGTCTTTGTTATATCTCAAATTTCTGCCAAATCGTTCTTCAATGTCAATATTTTTTTATTTTATTTTCTATTAATAAAAATTTCGGCAAATTTACAGGTACCAAAAAGTTCTTAGTTCAGTTTGTGAATATCAGTTTTCTTTGATGCTTTTTTAGACGTTAGTGTGGGTATGGTATGGTACGGTACAAAACTGCATGAATACAAGTTGTAAGAAAAAAAAGGAAACACATAAAGAGCCACAAATTAAGAACAAATAAGTCAGATTAGGATCGTGTCAAATTAGATTTGGATTATTTCAGATCATTATTTAATAACTCTTTTGTATTGTTCGGTACTAATTTGATAGAACTGAGAGAAATTTGTTTAATGTAATATACCTGTAGATGAAACATTGTGGGTTTTATTTTTTATCAATCACGTAGCATAATTTGCATGACAAGTATCACCAAAAATATAAGATGATAGCATATAACTTCACTCCCCTAATAAAAAAAATTTCGACGCCAGCTACTAAAAGAGTTCAATGTTTTGCTAATTATGTCACACAATTGTGTATGTATGCTCTCAATACAACTTGCAAATTCTCCCTTCTATGCCAATATCGCTATGCACAGCTGCAATCATTTTCAGAATTCAAGACAAGCATCTTGGGTTTGGTTCGGGCCATTTGGGTTTCCAAGTTCTAACATACATTTGTTAATGGATCCGAAACCCCACCCGGTTACCGAATAAAAACGAGATCGCACCCAAGTCCCAACCAAAACAAGTTACCACCGTCCGCTTTAACGCAAGAAAACGCAAACAGTTGATTCATGCCAAAGATCTTGATTTTTTATTAGTTGTTTGTACCAAGCAAGCAGAAACATAAAGGGTACGCCATCATGCCAAGATCTTGAATTTTAACGGATTGAACAAAAGGTGAAAATCACATCACTAAAAAACAAAGTAATCTATCAAGCTGGCTATATTATTAAGAGGGAGAATTATAAACGAATAAAAGAATACATCATCAGCTGCTAGATCAGATTCAGATCCAATGCCAGAACAATTGCAACAGAAATCTTAACAATTCAGACCAAACATAATTCTTGTCATCAGCATCTATATTCTTCCTTCTACACCGACCATATAATAATCAATTCATCATTAAATCAAACTTAAAAAAACATCTAATTCTTAACTAGGCTTCAAAAGTGTGGATTGAATATTAAAAACTTAACAGCCTAACACCACCAAATCTAATGCCTCAAACATGTGAAGCAGGATTTGATGTGGCAGAAGCCGCTGCGGCATTGAGGAAGGAGAGCAATCCACCAGCGGCACCACCACCTCCAGCTGCAGATCTGGCAGCCGCCTCCTGCTCGTCAAGAAACAAATCCTCCGGCACTCGAAGGGCACCGTGCACACATACTATCGCCAACCCGACCAGTAAAGACTGTATAATAAGAGATGCAATGGGTGTGAAGAAGAGGACGTAGAAGGAGAAGCCGGAGAGGATGAAGAGGATTTCCCGACTGGAGAACTGGCGGCCGAAGAGGGTCAGCGGGGGAGAATCGGCAGCGCGATAGAAGTAGAAGAAGGACCAGGCGGAGAGGAGGGAGAGGAGGAGGATGAGGACGAACGGGTGGGAGAGGAGGGAGACGGAGAGGGTGAAGAGGAGGAGGAGGGAGTAGTTGAGGCGGAAGTAGGAAAGGTTGCGGCGGAGGCGGTGGATGGCAGAGGGAAAGGAGTCGGGGCGAGGGGAGAAGGCGGTGGGGTCGACGAGCTCTGGCCAGGGGCGGGCGAGGGAGAGGGAGCGGCGGAGGGAGGAACTCAGGCGGGAGATCAGCGGGGCAAAAGGTGAGGGAGAGCGAGACGGAGAGGTGGTGGCAGGGGTGGAGATCGGGAGGATCGGAGGAGGAGACGCGGCAGCGGTGGCCATGGAGAGAGTGAGTGAAGAGGTGATACCGTGATAGTGAGAGCAATGAATTTGATGCCCAAAATAAAAAGGAAAGATTTTTATAGATTTCCTCCTCAATCAAAAAAGAGTGAGAGAGAGGTGATAGCGTAAGCGTAATGAGATAAAAAAGCTACTTGTAAAAACTGATATGGTAAGTTCTCCGACATTTTTATTATTATCCAAAGTTAATTACAAATTAAAGAATATATCCAGAATTTATGGTTTTTTCGAAAAATGTCCAAACCGGCCAGAATCTGACCGGTTTCTCTTTATATTTTTTTTAGAGACACTGTGAAGAGCAAGATAATGAAATCTAACACTGAAAATTCGAATTTTTTGTTTAAATTATTTGTTAGATTACTTCTTTTGATATATAATTAGCATATTTATACTAAAATATGCTAAATTACTTGAAATTTTGTTGAATTACACTATATTACATTAAATTATGTTAAATTACGCTACAATACGGTAAATTACGCTCAACTACGTATGAATATGAGAAGGCGAAAAACGACGATGAAACTTCAAACGGCCATAAAACAGCGCTCGAGTGTCCGATTTTAGCAAATGACCACTTTTCGGAAAGCTTGTGAAAATACGCATGCATCAATGCTAGCAATGCTGGTTTTCAAAATTCAGAATTGCAAAAAAAAAGGGAAGAGCCTCAAAACTTGAGTTGATGTTTCATTTCTATTATTCAATCTAAGTAACTCAGTAAATTAGTTATATAATGAATTTGTAGAATACCAATTTCTACTATTTTTGGAATTATTTTACTATTTTTTATGATTTATGAATGGCACAAAATCGGCCTAATTTAGCGTAATTTTGCGTAGCGTAATTTACCGTATTTCATTATGATATCTTTACTGAGAAGGCGAAAGATACAAGTATTCGGTCTATATATTAGCCCTCAACATTTTTTGGGCTGTACTAAATTGGCCGAATATATTTTAATTACCGCCTCAATATTTTAAAATTCTAACTTCACTATTAATTTCTAAAAAAAAAGAATCTGCATACTAGGAAATAAATTTGCTGTGATCCGAAGTTCGGGAACAGTAACTCTGAAATTTCTGTTTTTTCAAATCCAGCCGTCCAATTTTATCTGTGCACACATCTCGAAACAACTGATTTTTCTGTACACGCATTTCAAAATAATTCGACAGCTGAATTCGAAAAACAGAGATTTCATAATACTGTTCACATATGAAGGATCGCAGCAGATTCGGATCCTGCACACTATGGCATGCACATCACCAAGATACACATGATTTCTTTGTATTTTGGTAAGATGGTTTCTCCTGTAACCCACTGCATTCTTATTGCTTCGATTCTTTTAAATGGTTTCTCACTGGAACCCACCAATTTGATTCAATTCATGTTTTTCTGTCAAATGTTTTCTCACTATGACCCACTCAATTTTTTATTTACTTACCATAAAAATCAAGATTCTAAATAGCGATTATAGTGTTATAGCTTTTAAGGTCTGAAAAACTATAGTGCAGTTATAGCGCAATCATAACTAGTTATTTAGAATTATTATAAAAAAAAGCGGTTAATAGCATTATAGCTTTTGAGGTCCGAAAAAGTTACAGTACAGCTATTGCGTAGCTATAGCTACCTATTTAGAACCTGATAAAAATGATAAAAATTGAATGGGGTCAAAGGGGTTTCTCACTGGGACCCATTCATTGAATATTCTCACTGGGTCAAATGGGTTTCTAATTGACTGAAATAATATTTGGATAAAAAAAAAAAAAGTCATACGCAGCTAAGTTCGTGGTGACTTCTGAATTTTTAAGGAATCAATGGTCATTCAGAATTTTGAAATATTAAGATTGTAACTAAAAAATTTCGGACTAATTGAATAAATAAATGGAAGCTGATATGAGTACCCGCAGTTGAGTACCCGCACCTAAACTGCCATAACTGTTTGTGGGGACCGCAACCGTTCCAAAACTGTAATTTTGTTTTACAAATATTAATAGTAACATTGTGAAGTATTTATATCTATACAAGACAAGTATTTATATCTATACAATGAACTACATATATGATATATGAATTTTTCTTAAATAACCGTACCCGCACTTTTTTTTAGAAAAATCCTCGCGTCGTACCCGCATTAGGGGACCACACAACCGTTCCAAAACTGTAATTTTGTTTTACAAATATTAATAGTAACATTGTGAAGTATTTATATCTATACAAGACAAGTATTTATATCTATACAATGAACTACATATATGATATATGAATTTTTCTAAAATAACCGTACCCGCACCTTTTCTTGAAAAATCCTCGCTTCGTACCTACATTTGGGGACCACTCAAACGGCATGTGGGGACCACAAAAATTGTCAACAAAAAACGTTGACTTAGCTTATGTGTGGGTAATAAACGACATGTGGGGACCACTAAAATTGTCAACAAAAAATGTTGACAAAAAAATGTTGACTTAGCTTATGTGCGGGTAATATTTATATCTCTATTCTTGTGGCATTTATACTTACGAAACAAAGTATTTATAACTATAAGGGTGTGGTATTTATACTTACGAACTAAAGTATTTATATCTATATTACGTTGGATGAATAAGAATCTTAAAAAAGTATTTGAGTTGAAATGTTGGAGACCTTTAACCAAAAGACATCATGTCATGGATCACATGGGCACTATCTTTTTTATATGTTGGATCTAATACAACTAGTTTGTATGAAATTTTGGTCCAAATTAGATCATAACCAAGAGTTTTGGCAACATGAGCCCAACTTTACTAAGTGGTAAGGACATAACTTTTATACAAACATTGTATTGGATCTTGAGGAGTATATGTTATATGGATCACATGAGATTGCATGTGTACAAAAGACAATATGTATATATGTTGCACTAATTGTAATCTTTTAGGCTACGTTTGGATGCACTCTAGAATAGCTAGAATAGCTACTGTTTAGAATAGTAAATAAGAACAGCTACTGTTTAAGAACAGTGCTAACTCGAGCTATTCGGAATAGTGAAAAAGTTGTTTGAATTGCATATTAGGAATAGAGTTTGGAGGGAATGAATAGAATAATAATTTATGTGTTAGATTAAATCTTTTTATTAATACGTAATATAAAAATCTTTTTATCCAATACATAATATAATATTAATTTAATTATTAAATAAAATATTAGATTAAATATAATATAATACAATATAATATTAATTTAAATATTAAATGTAATACAATATTATTTTAAATATTAGATTAGTATTAAATATAATATAATATTAGATTAAATATAATACAATATAATATTAATTTAATTATTTAATGTAATATAATATTATTTTAAATATTAGATTGGTATTAAATAAAATATTAGAGTAAATATAATATAATATTAGATTAAATAAAATACAATATAATATTAATTTAAATGTTCAATGTAATATAATATTATTTTAAATATTAGATTAGTATTAAATAAAATATTATATTAAATATAATATAATATTAGTTTAAATATAATACAATATAAAATTAATTTAATTATTAAATGTAATATAATATTATTTTAAATATTAGATTAGTATTAAATAAAATATTATATTATATTATTATATTAAATATAATATAATATTAGTTTAAATATAATACAATATAATATTAATTTAATTATTAAATGTAATATAATATTATTTTAAATATTAGATTAGTATTAAATAAAATATTAGATTAAATATAATATAATATAATATTAATTTAAATGTTAAATGTAATATAATATTATTTTAAATATTAGATTAGTATTAAATAAAATATTATATTAAATATAATATAATATTAGTTTAAATATAATACAATATAAAATTAATTTAATTATTAAATGTAATATAATATTATTTTAAATATTAGATTAGTATTAAATAAAATATTATATTTATTATTATATTAAATATAATATAATATTAGTTTAAATATAATACAATATAATATTAATTTAATTATTAAATGTAATATAATATTATTTGAAATATTAGATTAGTATTAAATAAAATATTAGATTAAATATAATACAATATAATATTAATTTAAATGTTAAATGTAATATAATATTATTTTAAATATTAGATTAGTATTAAATAAACTACTAGATTAAATATAATATAATATTAGATTAAATATAATACAATATAATATTAATTTAAATGTTAAATGTAATATAATATTATTTTAAATATTAGATTAGTATTAAATAAACTATTAGATTAAATATAATACAATATAATATTATTTTAAATGTTAGATTAGTATTAATATTGAAAGCTCCAATCGCTATTTCAACTTTTTGTTAGAATAGCGGAACAAGGCTATTCTTCTTGTTCCGAATAGCAAGTAGTACGTTTGGTTGCTCAAGCTATTCGAATAGCAATGCTATTTTAAGAATAGCACTATTCTTAGTGCATCCAAACATACCCTTAGTATTCTCTATGGTTTTATATGAATTCATATATAATAATCGGCCCAACGAAAGTTTATTATATATTTTTCAAATAAATAATTTAAACCATATAACGTTATTTTTAATAATTGGTTGTTATTAATTTTTTTTAACTTTAATTGTAACTGCCACTTTATTAAAATGAATTTTGTATCTGAACAGATAAAGTATTTATATCTGAACAGATCCAAGTATTTATATCTGAACACATCAAGTATTTATATCTGAACTACCAAGTATTTATATCTGAACACATCAAGTATTTATTTCTGAACACATCAAGTATTTATATCTAAACTACCAAGTATTTATATCTGAACACATCAAGTATTTATATCTGAACACATAATAGACAATTACATCATCTTCGCAAATCAAATTGTCACAAACATCTCAAAATCCAGCAACACTGAAACACGATTGTGTATATGAAATAGAAACGAAACGATATATCATTATTAATTCACCAGAACAAAAACAAAATCGAAAAGAAATAATATTAATCTAGCTGATCACATTTCAAAATCACCGATTAAACTTGTGAGAACCACACGAAATCGCTTCCAGTTTTGAAATCGCCTCGAAATCGACCTAAAATCGCTTTAAAATCGCCGAAGCCTTCGAAAAAGAAAAAAACGGAGAGAAAGGCATTTGAAATTCAAAATGGAAGGTCCAATAACATTGTTAGTTAGATCGGTAGTTGTGGGGACCGCAACCTTACAGTTATGGAAGTGCGGGTACAGTGCGGGTACTGTAGTGCGGGTACTAAAATAATTATTCTAAATAAATATCTACATCCTCCTTTAATTGAATAAAAATATTAAACAAAGATTATTAAACTAACAAGCGCTGCAGCCCGGTTAATGCTGCTACAAAAAAATTAGATTCAGAGTAGAACTTGGATGTTCTCAAGGGACTTCGTGAGCTTAATTTCAAAATTTATATTGACTACGAACGACGAATTAAAATCATTAAAACTGACTACTTCAGAAATGATAAATTTACATGTAAAGTTTTTACGATTTTGAGTTAATTTAAGTGGTAAAAAAATATTCAAAAAATAAATGCACGAAAATTAGTTTATTAACTTTTTAATTTTGACCGCTTGACTTTATACTAAAATAGTTCGAAAATTTAAAAAAATTGCATGTAAATCATCACCTGCGGAGTAGATGAGTTTTATCGATTCTAATTTATCATTTAAAGCTAAAACAATAGATTCTGAAGTTAATTTCTTAATAACACCCTAGTTCAACTCACAAAAAATTACCTCCATCACTGTTCAAATCTTTAGAACAAAACAACCGAAATTTTTATTAATATTAAAAAAAATGCCAAATTTCAAAATCTACACCCGATTCTGAAAATTTTCGATCCGCCCAAATCGCAAAATTATTTTGCAGTTTTGGAATACATCTTTCCGCAAAATTATTTTGCAATTTTAGGATTTTCAGATTTTTTTTATTAAACAGAAAATGTTATAATTTATTTATTTTTTGTATTGAAATATTATAAATATTATAAATATTTTATATATTTCTTTCAAAATAGATGAAATACTATATAATTTGATTTATTAGAAAGACTGCGACAAATAATCCGGATCAACATTTTTCAGGCCGGATTTTTTTGGCTATAAGAAAAATTTTAATATTTCTTTGTGTGTTATTGGAAAAAAATAAAAATGTTTTGGATCTGAGTTATTGATTCCGATTCAAAAGTCACTTCTAATATTTCTAATATTTTAATTAAAAAATCTGAAAATTCTAAAACCGCAAAATAATTTTACGGAAATAGGAATTCCCAAACCGCAAAATTATTTTGCAGTTTGGGCAGATTCCAAATTTTTTCAGAATCAGGTGTAGATTTTGAAATTTGATATTTTTATGGATATTAAAAAAAATTTCGAACAAAAGTTCTATATACAAAAATAACATTCCGAGATTGAATATTTTGTACTAAAAGATCAAAACTTAAAGAGTAGAATTAGAATGTTCCTGACTTCAAACGGCAAATTCAAACAACTGAAACCGATCTACCTTATAAGTTATGCGTTTACATGCAAAAAATTTAAATTTTAGAATTAATTTAATATAAAGTCAAGCTGTCAAAATTAGAAAATTTACAAATTAATTGTAGTGCATTTATTTTTTGAACATTTTTTAATTTAATTTTTTTGTATTTTAATTCAATTTTTTTTTTTTGTATGTAGAAGTATCAAGTAGATCAGTTTCAATAGATTGAAGCTAATCCAATAGATTTTAGATTTCATTTCACAAATGTGAAATAGACTTCGTGGACTTTAAAAACACCCTATTTCTACTCCAAAACTTGTGTCTGCACCGAAAACATACGAAAAGGCAAAGATTAAATAGTCCTCAGTTTCAGTGATCACCAAGTAAGAATGCATGATATCCAGTTGATGTCAATCTGAATCAAAGTTCTCCTTTTTTAGCACATCTCAAGGATCCAGCTAAAACTTTGGTGGAAGAACAGTTGAAATCTATCTGTATCTTTTTACTTTTTCATGCTGAAGTATGACTATAAACATCAGGTCCAGAAAACTGGGCAAATATCCTCTCCGGTACCGTAAAAGATTCCCTTCATTTTACGGTTTGAGATTAACTCCCAGCCGGTTTGGGATTCGGGCTGACGGAGGGGGCAGTATTATTGGGCTTTGAGATTCGTGCCAAGTTAAAAAGAACGATCCAGATCAAGTAATTGTAAAAGATTCCCTATTACGGTACCGGGGGTGATGTGAATTCCAGAAAACTTGGGAGTACATATACTGCTAAACCAATTGTAATTGGCTAATTAAGCATTACTGATAACATTGGTTCAGACTGGAAAAAAGGTTTTAAAGTAGTAAATTTTTTTGTATACCTAACTACCCAAGTAAATGGACCCACCTTATCAGAATAGTAAAATGCACACAGCAAACTTCATCATAACAACCACAATAATACTGAGTTTGCCATTATTAACTTGGTTTGATTTTTAACAGCATAAACTACTTGAGCAATAAGAACTCAAATTCTAACATCATCACATGAGAGAATCACTCAGATTAACCTAGAAGGGAGTGCACCAACACCAGGGGGCTCCCAAGAGAGATCTAGAAAGTAGATCCATTCCAGCCAAAGTTAGAACCCTGAATTAGTGTATTATAACGGTAAGTCTCAGATTTTGCAATAACCATGGAAAAAAGTAAATGGGAAAATAAAAAAATATTTGAGAACAATAAACCAGCATTTCCCTCCCTAACATAGCATAATGCATACTAACCAAAAAGCATTAGTTGAATTTTTATGAATGCAGATAAGATTAACGAGCATGCAGATCCTAGATGGGATCATACTATCATACCAGATCCAAGTGTTCATGGGTTTTAGATTCAGCTTCTCTTTGGTATCAGTTTTTGGGGAGTTTTGGGTTCAGGAGGTCAACTTCTCTCCAATTGGACAGTGCAATGATTCATCCTGATGTCCATTTTACAGCTAAGGTCCAGAGCTCATACTTATCCTGGTTTGAGAGTATGATGCTATCAGGATAATCGTTGGACAATATTGGGGTTAAATCCTTATGTCCAGAGTTATAGGCCTTGATTAGTTTAACCTCTAAGTCACACTAAAACACATGATTATAATTTCTACCAAGCTTTACATACTGGTATACAAACTATATGCGATTAACAAAAACAGGATCTTGCCTTGGTGTCATAAAACTTGAGAAAGAACCGTGATTTGGGAACGGAGAGCTTGGCCTCGAGAACAGCAGAAATGCTGCCACTCAGCTTCTTGTTAACATCAGGGCTGAGGCCACCAATCGAGACAAGCTCACCATATGCCGCTGGCTCCTGGGTCCCACCAAATGACATCGGCACTGACCCCTTCAGAACTACCATCACATACTGTAATTAATGAAAATACATGCAGGCTAATGAGTATAAGGAAAGATGCATAACCATTCAGAACTAAATTTAAGAAACTTTGTCAACACAGGATGGTACCAAATCCCAAATGAGATGGCTTTTTAGTATAATAAAGTAGTAATAACTAAATCCTAGCACCTTTAACAATAATTATTCTTTTATACCAGTATTAGTTGATTTTATTGCTAAGATGCCTAAAGTTAATGTGCTAAAATCCCCAAATATGAAGGCAAGTTGGTAAACCAGTAAACTAAGGTTTGCACCAGAAGAAATCTCAAATTCACAGTAAAATTTACCTATAATTATTGACTAGCCTCGCATTTTTAGGCCATACTAGACATAATACAAAAGGGAGAGAAAGTAAAGTAGGGTTTTACGGTCAGCCAAGAACAAGCGACATAAATAGTAAACCATTTTAGCTGGCACTGAAATTCTAAGCTCCAATGGACACAAGTGAACTAATAAATCAACATAAAATCGCCACAAACGAAGCTAAATCACTTACTAGCCTCACACATCTAGGTCATACTAGACAGAATACGAATTATAATTTAAGACAAAAGGGGAAAACAATATAAAGTAGGGTTTTAGGGTCCGACCAACACAGAATTGACATGTCAGTTAAAGATTCGACGAGTATTGCAATAAATTTCTTAACCTAGGTTGATACGAAAGATAATATAAACATTAAACAAAAAAGGAGAGATCAAGAGAGAGAAGAGGAACGAAACGGACAGCCTCGGGCTTGCCGATGAGACTGGCGACGGTCTTTGACAGCTCCGAAAGGATAGATGACGTGTCAACGCCATCTAAGTTCGCATTCGTCGAAAGGTTCAGGCAAGGCATTTTCTTTCACCTCTCTCTCCCTCTTTCAATCTGGTGTCGTTTCGCTTCTACCACAGAAGTGTGATGGAAAGACAAAAAGGGAATTTTTTTTATGAAGTAAAAGGCATTCCTGTTGCTCTCCAGTTCATACGAAAATTGAGGAGGATCGAATCGTGGAAGTTATTTTTTTATTTAAAATTATTTAAGTCAAAGAAAACTATCAGAAAAACGACCGAAATTTTTATTAATAGGAAAATAAATAAATAAATATCGACAAGGGATTCGGAAAAATTCGACGTATAAGAAAAAATTAATATATTTTGGTTTGAACCGAACAAACTGAAATAAAACTTTAGTTTAGTTCAGTTCGGTTGCAATGCTAAATCGGTTCGGTTTGGTTCTATTTTAGAAACTGAATTATTACTTTGGTTTGCCTAGTTCAATTCGGTTTCAACCGAACCGAACCGATGAACACCCCTAGTCATGATGCTTAGATTATTTTGAATTAAAAAAGATAGATAGTTTATGATACTATTAAAGATATTTTGAATAGCAATTTGGACTTTGTACTGGTTCAATATGAATATTCTAATTCCTTAATCAATTTTGCGTTACTTATCGCTATATCAGACTTTATATAATGTTGATAATTAGTAGAAATATAAAACATAATTTTTTAAACAAAAAACGCTATGTAGGATAGCTTTCGCTATAGCTACGCTATTCGTGATAGCTTTTTATTTAGTCTTTTTGCGATGATGCGATAATCGCTATTTAGAACCTTAGATGAGATATAATTATATTTAAAATTGTGATGGGAAATATTTAAAAAGAGAAGTTTTGATGGGATATATATAAATTTCTCTTTAAAATATAAAGAGTAACTTAATTATTTTTTAATTTTTAAATGAGAGTTTAAATGTTTTTATTTTATGTGTCTACATCATGCCTCTATTTTTTAATTTTCTAATAGCATAAATTTTAAATTTAGATATTAAAATAAAATCGTTAGATGCGATGTATATTATTTTCTTTACATACACATAACAAATTTAACACTTCTCGTTTTTATTTTTATATGAATTGACAAGTTGAAAATCAACGTTAAGAATTTATCTATATTAATGATTTTTGCAATCTCTTGATACCGATCAAAACAAAGTCAAAATGTTGTAATCTTTTATATGTGCATAGAGAAAATATTATATATCAAATCTAACGGTTTTATATTGATATTTGGATTCTACATTTTAATTTGTTAATGTTTAAAAAATAAAGCATGATGGAGATAAAAAAAAAAAAAGGAAGACATTCAAATCTTTCTCTTTTTAAATTTAAGTAGCAACTAATATAACTTAGAATAAGTGTGGAATAAATTAACTGGTATGAAAATGTCAATTAACTTATTCTTTACTTTTGTTTCATTGTTCTTGTATTCTTATTTTCTCGGTTACATTCAATTTTTGAAATAATATTAAATTCATTAAATTTAATGAAAATTTAAAATTAATTTACGAAACAAAGTTTGCAAGCAATCTGAATTCCAAAACAAAGTTTTCTGAAAAATGATTCTTGAAAAATGTCAAAAAATAGCAAGTAGATTCCTTCTTTATATATAACAATGATAAAATAATGTTTTCAACCTTTAAACTATTCTATTTAATTCTATTACACCTAAAAATGGATTCATCCAGTAATTCATCAAATGGAGCAAAGCAAGATCAAGGAGACATTTCCAGAATCTGAGGATGGTGCAGTTTTACTACAAGTTAAAATAAAAGCTAACCTTAGCGTTAAATTAGAATTACATAGTTATCTGATAGAGTTCTTTATATACCATATCTCAGCAATGTAATTGTAAATTTGTAATACACAAAAAATACAAAATGAATGAAAAAAAAATTCTTCTATCTTAAGCTGGTTCAAATTCAATTTGACCCCTTCAAAATATTTTTCAGTCCAATCAGCCCTATACTATTTGTATGGGTTCAAATTAAACCATACTGTTAAATAGCTTTGTTAACTTTCTGTTATGTCTATCTCTATTAACTGGCTTTCCAATTGCTCAGTTTCACAATTCCTACATCGCCAAAAATCATTTCTATTGTACCTAAATTTAAACGGGTACCCTCCAACCTCTATATTAAATGTTCAAATTAAATCAAAGTATAATCATTTGGTCTATATCAGTATGTTAACGGACCGAATTGAGCTGAGTCAAGCCTGAACGAGCAAGCTCGTTTACATGCAAAATTTATAACCTCTTGAATTAATTTAATATATATAATGTTAAGTGGTAGAAAATTATGAAAAAATGAATGCATTAAAATATTGTATAAACCTATCATTTTTTTACAACTTGATTTTATACTTAATTAATTCGAAAATTTATAAATGTAAACTATTCATTCGTGAAATAGATCAATTTTAACGGTTTAGATTCATCATTTGAAGTCAATCCAATAAATTATAACTTTATGAGCTTAAAAAACAATATAGTTTCGAAATCGCCACACAATCACCTCAAAATCACCTCAAAATCGTCTCAAAATCGCCAGAAGCTTCGAAAAAGAAAAAAATAGAGAGAAAAGAATATTTGAATTTCAAAATGGAAAGTCCGATATTGTTGTTAGTCGCGATCAGTAGTTAGTGGAGACTACCACGTACCGTTATGGAAGTTAATCGCGACGAGATATCCTGCAGGTACGATGCAGATACTCAAATGCGGGGATTAGAATGATTATTCTTATTTCTCTAGGAACAAGTTAGTTGATGGAATGATGGCGTTAACCACTTGTTACAAAAGAGAACATATATATATATATATATATACGGAGACATTTTTAAATGTTAGCAACTGGATGAAGTAGCTCTAATATTGAATTAAAGCATTTTCCTTTCATCAGAAAGCTTGAAAAATATATACATTATCACTTTATCCTGCAAAGTATAGAAACATCTGATCTGTTCATACAAAATACAGATGACAACTTAGCACAAATTTCCTTCTCCGATCTATTACTTCATTTTTCTTTGAGGAGAAATATCAGTTTCCATTATTTTCATTCGTAGGGGATGTTTTCAGTAGAGATTTTGAGATTTTTCATGGACTTAAAATAAAATATAGTTTTTTTTCTTAGGAAAAATAAGGGTCATGCTCATATTTCATATATAAATTGCGGTTACAAAGTTTGTATCCACTGGATTTGAAAAGAGAAAATTAAATTTAAATCGCTCAAAACAATTGAGCTCAAAAGGAAATTGAAACACATATTAAAAGGAAAGCAAGATGCTAAACATAACAATGTGAAAACTGAAAAAGCCTTTAATTTTAAATTGAAAAAGTCGAAGCTTCAATCCTCCAGCTGCAAGTATTGTGCTTCCCTCTTTCCGTACCAGCAACCCCATGTACCAGTCCGGTACAGTCCATGTTCTTCATCTCCGTACTAGTAGATGTACCAGTATCGGTGTTTGCCTCATCCCGGTACAGACCAGAATCCTTCCCTGCACATTGCAATATTTACCAGTACCGGACCGGTACTACCTGGTACCACCATTTCCTAGTGTCAGTTGTGCCAGTCATTTATTACCCCCTCTTTAACCCTCTGATTGTTGATTCTCTCTATATCACCTTAGCCAATACCGTCCACCCGCTGTCGATCCCCTCCTATTGTTTGTTGTACCTGTTGTTCATAGTACCACAATTGCGAAAGGGACTCCTGAAGAAGTTGTTCTACACTTTTGTTTGTTCCAGCAAAACATCGTGCGCAACGTTCTCTCCACACGACAAACTGCATGACCAGCATTGCCGTTTGTTGTTCTTTCATTAACTTGCCAACCTTGCTTACATTTGTTACTTATATTGCCGGTTTCTGCGGCCATTCCCGGTATGGTTTGTTTGTAGTCAAAGTGGTGTATAGCTGGAGTGTGAAGGGGCATTCGTGGAATAAATGATGTGCTGTCTCCAAGCTTGATCTACATAGCAGAAACATGCTCGCGATCATCCATCCTCGCTTCTGAAGATTTTCATGTGTCAAGATTTTGTTTCGAATTGCCAACCAATCAAAAATTATCATCCTTGGTGGGGCCCTAATTTCCACACCTTTGATATATCCATCTTGATTTGATTCTGGGACCCCCCCCCCCCCCCCCCCCCCCCCCCCCGATCATCCTGTAGGCTGATTTGACTGTGAATTCTCCTCCTTCTGTCCACCTCCATAATAAGTCAATAAGTCATCTCTTACCCCATGCTGAAGGTCGATTTGTGCCATGTGAGACAGCAAAGTGGTGAGTTCTTGTTCTGCTTGCGCTGATACGGTGCTTCTGAATAGTTTTTTCTTCCATTACACACCTTTGATAGTTTACCAAGAAAGCTTGGCCAAGCGAAAGGTATTTTTTTGTTTTTTTGAAGGTCAGCAAAAGCTGACAATTCGATTGATTAAAAAGTTATTTACAAAAGCGAAAGGTAAATTACAACCATATTCTCTAAAACATTATATTTTATTTAATTTGGTCCTCAAAAGTTTACAAATCTTCTTTTTATTTAATTTGGCCAAGCGAAAGGTAACTTGTACCAGAAATCCTGCGTACCAGTCCGGTATGCTTCTTCCTATCTGTCAGGCTAAATGCCATCTCTGTCCCTGTGATTTCCTTCTTTTTCAACCAAATGCCGTTTTTGCCCCTGTGATTCCTGTTTCTCTTTTGGGCCCCCTCGTTTCCTTCATACCAGAACATCTCCGTACTAGTTCGGGTTCTTCTTATCTGTCAGTGTAGCGGTTTGCCTTTACCAGTCCGTCCGGTTCACCTTCCCTGTTCCAGAACTTTTTGTCAGCGATCCAGAAATTATGAGTACTACTCCAAAGTGTACCAGAATTTACCAGTAGCTCTCCCATGCATAGCAAAATTTATCAGTACCAGTTCGGTACTGTTAACTTTACCAGTAGCAGTCCAGTTTCACTTTAATGCATACCAGAATTTACCAGTACCACTCCAATGCATACCAGAAGTTACAAGTTGGGTCATGACATCCAGCTTACTCCATCTAATTATATTATTAGACATAGGAAGCCGATGATAAAACCGAAAGCAAGCTATATCTCCACTGTTCTTGGACTTGCACTACCAACTCTGAGATCTCATTTGTAGAGTCCCTGAATATCCTACCACATCTTTCCCTCCAAAAACAAATTGGGACATTATCAAAATTGATCTTTCCTTCTTTGTGTATCCTTTATCAATTATGGCAGAAATCGCATCATTACCATTAAGGATTGAATCAACCGACATTTTGACATCTAAAAGCATAGCCACTCTTCTATACAAACTTGTTGCCATGAAACATTCACTGAATAAATGTTGTGCCGATTCAGAATTGTTTCTACACATGATACACCAATCACAAGGCACCATCCTTTCTTATTCAAGTTATCGATCACCAGAATTTTATTGAGCAGCAGTTGCCATGCAAACACCTTCATTCTTGGTGGCCATCAATTTCCATATTCTCCTGTTATTGTTCATGATCCTTGGACCATTCATCAATACGTAGTGAATATACAATTAACATGGGGTAAAACAAGTAACACTTTACAATAGAAAAGAAGAATCTCAAAATGAATTGAGGTGAGGCCAAATTGGATCTCTTGTGAGCTAAGTTATCCTATGAATTGGATTTTTCATTTTTGTCTTTTAAAATTTTTAAGTTTTACAGAAAATATTTTTATCAGTTTCTTATAAAATCAAATTACATGATACTTGTTCATCTGTATGACATGTATATTTTGATAATGTAAGATCACTTTCAATAGCCGAAAACCATGGATTTCTTGGTTCTGAAGGAAATGCACAACAAAGAAAGAATCATTCATTCAATAATGAATTTAGCAAATTAACATCACACTAACAGTTCAGCTTTATGTTAAAGAGACTCAATTTTTGTTTCATGCACACTTAATTAAAAAACCAAGCCCCATAACTACATGAATAGTTTCGATAATTAATGCACTATCCTCTAATTTTCATTTCTTCTGATTGTTCGATCTTGATACTCATTCCTGATAATAGTAGGTTAATAACGTAGCATTATTATGACCTCCTCTCCTCTCTGATTTTATTGTTCATTTCCGAACCTTGCGCACATTGATTTGTCAAAAATATCGTTTTCTTTTATCTTTTTGAGTAAGAAAAATCTGTCAAATGTTGATGCAATGTGGATTGGGTCAATTAAAACTTCTTGTACTGTACAATTTTGTTTTGTCTTGAATTATTTTATCCTTGTACTTGCTAAAATCCAATTTATGAAAATCAGAAGTATACATTTGAAATCGTGGTTGGATAATAGTAGAGAAGTATGTTATGATGCTGTCTGACCACTGCTTCCAGTGGGTACCAGCAGGATTTTGCCATCTGGTACAGTGTACCAGTCGATACCAGATTGTACCAGTCGGTACCAAACTGAGCTTATACCAAAGCAGACTGGCTTTGTATTGCTATTTTGTATTTCATACTTGCCTTGTTGAATTGAAAGTGAACTTCTATATTCTATGTTTTTCATAGATAAAAAAGCAGCAAAAAGGAATTGCAGGTACTTGTTCCTATTTTATGTTAATATTAATCACTTTTTTATTTTATAGCGCCTTTTAATGCGAGTTTGTTACCCAAATGGAAAAAAAGGAACTAAATACAAACCTAAGGCATGAGTAAATATTTGTTGGCTGCTGATATTAGTAACAGCTTGCTGGTTCGTTTTTCTTTGCTCATGCTAGTTCCTAACATCTCATTCCCCCCTTTCTTTTCTGAGTTGCTGGTTTCAGCACTAGGGTTTGGTCTCCAGTTCTTTTTTTTTTTTGGTTTCTTATATTGATAAACAGTGCTAGGGTTTGTATTTACCAGTATGCTGGAATGCTGAACCTAATTTGGCATGTAATAGCTGATTAGCAATTTAGAAGGAAAAGAACATGATATTGAAGTACTAAACATCATTAAACTAGCCAAACAAAATCTATTTGGTTTAAATATAAATTGCTATCCCAAAAAATTTTCTCAGTCAGAAATCAATCCTACCACATTGCATTTACAAAATTGTCAGAACCATAGTTTACTACTTAATTACATCCAAAACGTCGGGCCAAAGCCACAGCTAAAATCTATGAATCTAATCAAAAAATTAGGTTCATCCATAAAATTACTACAACCTACAATCAACAAACATCTGATACTGAATTCTAATCCATAAACCAAACAGGGGGTTCCTGCGGGTTAAGCAGGCCTTCCAACTCGAAATCAATGCTATCATAGTTCACAGCAGTAGGGCTCAAGAATTGAAAGCCAGAAGCAAAGTCTTCCAATCCAATACCAGCATTTTTCAATCCTTCATTCTTCGGATCCTCATCCATCATCTTCAACATTTCATCCACAGCAAACCCGTCATGATCTATCAGCAGCTTCTCTATTGGTTCAAGCTGATCAAACGTGGCAGGATTTAGACCTTCCATCCCTTGCTGATCCTCTTTGACTTCCAGCAATGGCTGCTGCTGCTCTTTGGGTGAAGAATCAACTCTGAGAGAATCCTGTTTAGACACATCAACTCCACCTTCTCCTTTAATCACATCTTCAGAACGGTTTGCGGTAGTTGTGGTGGATTCACAAGATGTGGAAGTCCCATTGGGCAGATCAGGAAAAAAGTTGAGAATGGCTACTGAGCCATACATCGCTCTGGCAGCCTCGTCATATGCCTGAGCAGCTTGTATGGCTGTGGGGAAAGTACCCAGCCATAGGCGGTCTCCTCTATTGGGTTCGCGAATCTCGGCAACCCATTTGCCCCAGACCCGCTGCCTGACCCCCCTGTATTTACACTGTGAGTTCTCGGGCCCGCCTTTCCCCCGCATGCACCCTTTCTTGGATCCCTTAGCGGGTGCCTTGCGGGTTGGTCTGGCACTCTCTGCAGCTTTCCATTTTTGGATTTTCTCCTCGACTGAATTGCGGGATCTCCGCTGTTTCTTTTTCGGACAACTGAAAAATCAGAAACAAAAGGTCAGCAATTGAAGATCAATAAATTTGGGATTACTTGGCAATAATCATCATATATTGGAACAAACTTGATAAACAATTATATTGGGATTATTTACTAAGCAATTAACCCTCGAGATATTATCTGTCTTAGATAATAAGCAAACTTCAACAAAATAGAAATTGAAAAGAATATACAAAAGTAAAAGCAAAATCAATCAGAAATCCAAACAATCCAAATCATTGACTACCAAGATGACAGACTTTCGTCAGACTACAAAGAGAACAGGCTGTACCTACTTTCCTAAATAAGATTTCCCCGAATTTGTTATCTTTCCATCGCAATCTAGGGTTTATAATTGGTCGGATTTAAACAATTCTTTGAGAAATACACGACTGGAACAAAGCTAGGTACTATGCATCATGCATGCATGAGAAACAGGTAACACCAGTAAAAACCAGGGTTGGAATGGTTGGAATCGATGGACATGGGCAAAGATACCTGAAAAAGAAAGGAGTGCTATTATTGTAATCAATTCCCAATCTAGGGTTTACAATAAATAACCGAAGACAAACCAAAAGTTCGTATTGAAATTAAGTAAAAAAGTCACAATTCAATCACAAACATCAAAAAAGCCAAAATTCCAACTTTTTCTCCAGATGTTGTTCAAAATTCACAGATTTTTGTCAAATTTGAAACGCAAGTAAAATTCCCGAAGAATTTTTCTAAAGTCCACTACCGATAAGATTTTTACCCCTTTCCGCCTCGTGAAAATTTTCTAGGGTTTTGGACAAATTATATCGGATTTGAGAAAAAAAAAACTTATTTGCAAATACAAAAAATGGTGTAAAGGTACCTGAAAAAGCAAGGTGGTATTATTTTTATCAATTACCATCTACATTCAACAATAAACAACCCGTAGACAAACATAAAGTTTGTAATGAAATTAAGTAAAAAAGTCACAATTCAATCAGAAACATCAAAAAAGCCAAAATGCCAAACTTCTTCTCCAGATGTTGTTCAAAATTCACCGATTTTTGTCAAATTTGAAACGCAATTAAATTCCCGAACATTTTTTCTAAAATAGACTACCGATAAGATCTTTATCCCTTTCCGCCTCGTGAAAAATTTCTAGGGTTTTGGACAACTCATCGGATTTGAGAAAAACTTATTTGCAACTAAGAAAAAATCCAGTCAAGCCTACCTCTCGATTACACGTTGATCCATCTCGTTTCTCCGCACGCACTGTAGACGCGAAACGGCAGGTTCTTCGGTTCGTCGGCTGTGATTCGCTTATCAATTCGCTCGATCAACAAAAACCTAGCTCTCTCTCTAGAACGGAATATTAGAACGGGATAAGGAAGGTACAGCCTTTATTTATAAGCCGAAATAAGAAATATCCGCTACGCGCCTACGCGTCGCATAGTTCGAGATAATTCGGGCAAGTCCGGATGAATTCGTTTCCTCTAAGTTAACTCAAAGTTTGAGTTAATATATCGACCGTCCGATTTAAATCCGCACTAAAATTAAAGGCTTCGTGTGTTATAGGTATGAGCCGGATTGGCCCGAATTCTCATCACACGGTCAAAAATATTAACTCAAACCGTGCGATAATGCAGAGATAAGGATTCAGTCGGATTACTTCGCCACGACGTAATCAGATAAGTTTTACACTCAAAATATAAAAAATAAATAAGTTTAGAGCTCTGACACGTTGATCAGATATTTATGCCATCTGGAGGTCAAGATTTTGGAAGTCATTAGAAAAGAGAAATCATTTATAACGAAGTTTCGAGATTTAAATTTTATAAATAATTTACTTTTTTATCTATCAATGACTAAATGACCTCATTCTAACATAATACTTTCTATTTTTATTTTGCTGATCTTACTACACTAGTATATGGATCACTTTATTTTTTCAGATAAGTGATAACATTTGTGGATGCAGATGACACACCATATTTCTCTTTGTTCTTTTCTTTTTCTTTTTTTCTAAAATTTATAGTATGCTTGGATCTAAAGCTTAAACCTACTTTCAATGTTTAGGCTATTTAAATATTTGCAACCGGCTGGCACCCAACATTCAGAGAGAATTTTTTTTTCTTTTTGTAAAATCTGCATGATTTTTTCTCTAATTCTAATGCTTCTTGGTTCTTGGAAGAACCCTTTATCAGTGGCACTGGCATATTACAAAACATTGGTCACGACACCGCTGTCAGACCGGGATCGCGACAAGAGAAGCCCGTCAACCTACTTCGCAAACAAAAACACAAAAAAAACAATACGGAATAAGTTACAAAGCTCAGTACCAATTATTTAGTGATGCACTTCTATTGACTTAATTAAACAACCACTCAAACATATTGGATTAATCCACACAAATTCATATCAAATTATGCTTGCATATTTAACTGGGATAACACCTGAATCTAGGTTATCAGTAAAATAAATCACACAGTATTCACACATTTGGAATGCCTACCACAAACAATTCCCACATTTTCAGAACACACAATCTCATCATTTCACAATCAAATTCGAACTTCAGACCCGTTATCCCGTTAAATATACCCTCATAATTCAAAACCCAATTCAAACATCAAATTCAACCACACAAATCGAAAACACAGATTATAGAGAAGTCTGATTATCTGATAGCGATCAATCCAGAAAATCCAAATCGAATTGCAGCCACTATTTAGAATCAACGCGATGTAGTCAGAATTCTAATCGGACATACAATCCAATAATAATCAAATATCAAAATTTATTTTATGAAAATATTTCTCTTTTCTTCTCTCTAAGTTTACTCTCATGTTTTTCCCTTCTAATTTCTTTGTTCTCATTTTTTTTTTTTTTTTACAACCTTCATAAGAGGAGGGGTAATAAAAATGAGTCCGGCTACTATACCACCAGTGTCATTCCAAATTAAATAACACCACATCCTAAACTATTGGATCTGCTTTAATATTCGTGTACAAGATAGCCTGGAATGACACTAGTGTCTTGCACGAATATTAAAGCAGATCCAATGGTTTAAGAAGTAGTGTTATTTAATTTGTAATGACACTAGTGGTATAGTAGCCGGACTCAATAAAAATACTTAGGGGTCGTGGAATGTGTGCCACGTAAAAAGGAGAGGGGAAGGCTGACATGCCGCGTGGCCTTAGTGCCACGTTGGCCAATAATTTTTTGAGTAAGGGTAAAATCGGTATTTATTGCTCTCCGTTAACCTTTTCTTTCTTCTCCGTTAACCCCTTCTTCTTCTCTGAATACCAAACGAATTAACCAAAGGAGAATACGCTCGGTCTTTCTTCCAACCTCCTCCAGCCGGGAGACGCAACCCAGTCCGCGACACTACCACTCCGCCTCTCGTTGCTCTCGCCTCCCCAGCCGAGCGACGCTAGCGGATTCTCGTTCCTCTCGCCCTTCTGGTTGCCTCAAGCATCGTTAAAATTGGCGAGATTTAGCAGGAATTTGCGACACCCTTCGCAAAGCTTTATCCTCTTTTATGTGTTCCGACTCTCCACTAAATTGTTCTTTTCCCTTCTACCATCTACCAGCTTCCAATCACAACTAAGAAGAGGAATAAGGAAGAAAGGTGGAAGGGTCCTACGATCCTAACCAAAGCCAGCTTCCAATCCAACCGGTGCGATTGTTCATGCAAGTAACCAGGTACTTATTCCCAATAAATATTTCCGAAAACCACTATAGAATTTAGAGTTAAATATTTCTAATACATATTCATGACTTAAGCAAACATAAAATTCACAAAAACTTTTCCCCTTAATTGTAATTCAAATTTAGACAGCAGTGAGCAACTTGAACAAAAAATACTGAAACTGGCGACCTATTGTGAAGATAAAAGATGAGAAATAATCTCTTGCATGTTTCCTGTCCAATAAGTATAAGAGAACAAATCATTAATGTCATGTTTCTGTTAGTTTTCAAACTTGTAGATGTAAAACAACATTCATTCCTCATTTTCCACACGCACCCACAACATTAGAAGAGAGGAACTGGTCAATGTATGAAACTGTCAGGTACAGGATATCTGATACAAGCTTGTATTCTTTAGCTACTTCAACCAACCAATCTATCAAGGCTCCTCTCATATTTGTTGTCATATCTACTTGAATATTTCAGTTTCAGACTGCAATTTTTATCCAAAGTCTCAGTCTCATTTTACTTTTACCATTTCAATTCTCGCAGGAAACGGAATTTCACCGTCGCTAGCGCCGACGCCTGGGTTCGTACTGATGGATGGGTTCAACGACAAGCAAGATGGATCAGTTCATAATGCAAAAGACATGGTAAGTTATAGAATTTTATGTTGATTGAAATGGCTATTTCAGCTCTAATTGTTTTATAATTGCGTGCATAATTGAAATGCTCCTGGTTAGTTGGTGGGCAAGTAAATCATAAACCACAGGGAAAATTGCTGGTGTGCCCACGGAAACATCTCAAATTTCTTATTTCCCATTCTAAATTGAGATCATTTCTTCTTTTCCCTTGTGTTGACAAAATCTGAAAATTTAAGCTAACTTCTAAATTTGATTTTATTTTTAATTTAAAAGTTCCATTGCAACTTTGCAACTTCCCTCTTTCCTGATTTCTGGTTGGCCCCTTGTTGGTTTCATGTAATTTGGCTTTTAAACGATGATAATAATTCAAGCCTACGGGCAATATCCAAAAAAAAAAAATAGAGAGAGAAAGTTGCATTGTCCCCTTTTACGAACAATTTCATTAAGGTCATCTTTTGATCTGTTTCAAGAGATTGCTCAGCTTTTATGGCATGCTTTCCATCGAACTATTACCAGAAATTAAAGATTGCTATTGACCTTTCTTTCTTACCCATCCTTGTGGACTCAATAACAGAATAATTTGCTCAAAGAAAATATGAACATAGGGAAAGATAACAAACACTAATATATTGAAAGAAACCAGAAAGATGTCACAAGTTGATCATTATTAAGATTGCAAAATCAGACTAAAGCACAGTATTATGCTGCTAATTTTGGAGGCTAGTTTAAGAAGGGCAAAATAGACATTTTAACTTGAAAATAAAATCAAATTTTAAAGTTCAGCTTATATGTCTATGACCGGTACTGTATGAGGGTATTATGATAACATTGGTTTAGATAGATATGTCCCTCTAGTTTGTTCAAAATTATTCAAATCTGAATGACCTAAACATGAATCTCTAGCTAGCTCTTCCCTGCTCTAAAAGAAAGAAACAAAGAATAAATAATAAATAGAGTTAAACTTGTAGTGTAGTTCAACTTGATTTGTTTTTTTGTGCAGTTATTTGAGAACATGTACCCAGGTGAATAGTTCATACCCCATAACTCGGCACCATATAACATTGATGATGCTGATGAGGGATCACTGGAGTAGTGTGTAACTTGTAACATTTGTCTGGTGCAGTACTTGTATCCAGTCATATGATAGATTAAAACAGTGCCTCAAGCTTTGAATGATGTGTTATATTTGTCAAAAAAAAATTTGTTCATATACTTGTATCCAGTCATGTACAATAGATTAAGGCAGTCATGTTTGTTGTATGTTTGCTGTTTTGTGATAGAGATGCTTCCAGCATAATGAGAAGGGGTTTCTTGCTAGTTGCTTCCATGATTGTATTTTTGTTGTGCCTAAACCTTGTCAATTATTATAAAAGGTGTAACTGTTGATGCAGTTCTTGTAATAAGAGTGAAGATGATAGTGAATACGATAGTCATTATGAGAGTGAAGATGATTTAGGACTTTCTTTAATGTAATTGCTAGTGCTAATTTCTTTTTGTTGCTAAGGATGTTTAACGTAACCACTAGTTGCAAAGGATGATATTTTGTTATGTTAATTTTTGAAGAATCTGTTATCTTCATTTTCAAGAATCTAATTATGTTAACTTGCTTGTTTTCTTTATTTTTAATTTTAATGCATATTGCTTTCATATCATTTTTGTTCTTAAATATTGTAAGCATGATGTTCAAAGAGTGGCACTTCATATTTTACTTCTTCATTTTTTTTTATGTTCTTTCTTTAACTGAGAAAGAACTTGGCAATTTGTAAAAATACTGGGCAATTTGGCAATTTTTATGTTCTTTCTTTAACTGAGAAAGAACTTGGCAATTTGGCAATTTGTAAAAAAAAAAAAGAAAAGTTCAAAGGACTTTTGCATTGTGCTTGTCTTTTTCCTTTTCTCGGACGAAGTATTATCTACTAAGAAATTTCGTAGGGTTTCAATGATTCCAGGTTGTTATCATCACTCAACGTTTTTATTATTGTTATGAAACTAATTGAAGAAAAAATGGAATATATGATACTTGCAAGGTCCAGTTTGCAATTTTTACATCTTAATTCTTACATTGTCAGTAACTATTGAGATTGTCTTCCTATATGTGGCTGAAAGAGTAAAATAGTTGCAAATCTTACACATGCATTTTGTTTCTCATAAAACAGTTTTGATCTAATAAGATAGTTAGGAATAAATAAATAAAAAAGATGGGATCATAAAATCCACGAGGACCGCAAGAACCAACACAGGAATCTCTAGTGTCAAATCAGCCATGTCTCGCAAATAATCCTCTTTGCTACTGACTTGATCATCCTCTTATCTAGCATTCTTTGTTCAGTCTGCTCTTAGTTTCATATGCCTCCAAGCCTCCTTGCCCTCACATTAGAATCTGCAAAGGATTCGACATATGTTGGATGACCTGTCAAAATAACAACTCAAACAAGAAAAATTACAGTACCGGCTGAGAACATATGGTATTTAAAATCATAATTACTGTACAGGAATCTCTATTTTCATCACAGTAGGCATTACTGTATGAATCAGAATTACTACATGAGTAAGCAAGTTACAGTCTGACAGCAAGCACACTTAACACTTGTCGCGCCACAATTATACATTAGCGGAGTCCAGTAGCCAGCACAAACAATCTGATCCATCCCTCACCTAAAATTTTCATTTGTTGAATTTAGATTCAAATCCCAGTATAGAAACCTTGAAAGATTATTAACTTCTAAGTTACCTTGAGGATATACTTTTGTGACTGTGTTACATGCTCCGCATTGCACGGTGGGGGCCCTGCCTGGGCAAATAAGAAGAGTTCTACAACAACTGCACACTATCTGATTAGGCATTCTAATCCGTTCACTGTGAAGTATGAATTACCAGTTAATTTACGATAAATCAAGCATCGACACGGTTCATGTCGGTACAAATTTAAAAAAACAATTAAAGATATAATTGCAAATTGAGAATTAGTCCTTGTGTTTTTTTTTTTTTTTTGCTTAAAGTCCTTGTGTTACTATGGTAGCTTTCGGCAGCACTTGGTGTACGGTGATCTGTCAAGGGTTATATCAGATCCATAGCACGTACAGTACCACACCGCACTTTCCCCCATCAAGTTCAAACTTTCATATGTTGACCAATAAAAATTTAATGACCTAACTATTAGAGAGACTGAACTTAAAAAAAAAAAAAAAAAAACTATATCAAACTGCAGGGTTTGTATTGTAATTAATTGTGACTTGTGGGGTTTTAGTGGCTAGTTGAACACAGAAGAAGCTGAACCAAATTAAGGAGTTTAATTGAACATACTTATAATAAGCTTGCACTATTAGTTGAACATTACTCGCTAATACAACATTTTGGGTAAAATTCATACTATAAATTCAATCAATTAAACCAGTATGACTAAGTGGTCGAAGAGGAAAGTTCATTCACACTAATTCATACTCATTAATACAACATTTAATCAACAAGTTCATTCACACGAATTTCACTTTGGTGTCCATCATAATTTGACATTTAAAATCTAAAGAACCAGCAAACTCATCATTCTCAATCTATGATTCTAATCGGTTCAGAATCCAATTGACACTCTGGTCAAGAGCCAACATGGCAAATCCAATTTTCAGATTTTCTTTTTACTGAAAGAATAATGTTATATATACTTATGTATTTGATTTAATCGATTTTTTTTGTTTGGAATTTTTTTAATAAACCATGTTATGTTAGTGACTCTTTATTTATACATATAATAACTTTGTATTAACATTAGAATAGGGACTACTATTTTAAATGAACTTGTAGCTCGCCTGAGTCAATTTGTGATATTAATATTTTGAGTTGGGCTATTGTGCTTCATGAAGGGTTATATTATACTTCAAGTTCATATATATCTTTATTTTTAAAGTCTAAGCAGTTAATCTGAATCGTTCAACATGATCACTATATTAAAATGTGCTTGAGACCAACTTCTACCTTTTTTTTAATTTCTTTTACTGTTTTCTAAGTTGGATAGAAAGTTATTGGTTTTTATGGTCCAAAACCTTAAAATTTTCTTCATATATAAAAAATAGTAAATAAATTCTAAAAAAATATAAAATTATGTATCCAAGCACTTTTTAATATGTAGATCATGTTTAATGGCTCGAATTGACTGTTTGAATTTTAAAATAAAGATATAAACACGAAATAAAACAAATGAATGGAGAGGAGTTATTACAGTGTTAAAAAAAAAACAAATTTCTCTAAAAACAAATGTCTGTAAGCAGATTGACCTGAATTATAAGCAGAAATGCTTGCTGATTTCAATTTTGCTTGAAATACAAATTTATCGGACTGGCCCAAATTCTACCATAGATGGCCCAAAAACTATGTATTTGAGCCCAATTTAATCAAGAGCCCAATTTCCTTGAGCTCCGTTGAAATGGCATCTATAAGTTGAATTATGAAAAACAGTTTCGTCCCTTGGTTTAATAAAGAAGGAAAATCATTATTTTTCTCACATGCATGTAACGGAGGCATGTTTTATTCTGAACAGAATCTGAAAAGAACCATTTGTTCATTTTTTTTTTCTCATTTATTATCGATTATGTTATTGAGGTTGCTTCTCAAGTCTATGCTGGCGTGAAGCCCATTTTGAAATCGATGTCTGCCCACGTTCAGGTCCAAAATGCACACTTTTTTTTTTATTATTATTTTTATATATGTCATCTCGATATTTACAACTTGGGAAATTGGGAGTAGAATAGGAAGATATTTTCCAACAACTTTGGATTTTGTTGCCAGATTCATCACCAGTTGGTTACACAAATTGGTAAATAGTAGATATTCTTACGTTACAATTTTTGTTTTTGTTCTCTCAAACTGTTCATAAATTAACATATACCCAACACTTTTTTGCTAATATGCTATGCATAGCATAGAGGGCCTCCGTGCTACGGTTCAATATTTGAGTTTTCAAAATCCTAACAGTTGATCCGAACCGTTCAACATGATCTCCATATGAATATGTACTTGCAAACCAAATTTTACATTTTTTAGAATTTTTTTACTGTTTTTTAGATAGGTAGAAAATCATTGATCTGAAAATTTTGTACCATTCAGATCAAGTGTTTTTCTACCTATCTAAAAAAATAGTAAAAAAATTCTAAAAAATATAAAATTTGGTTTGCAAGTACATATTCATACGGAGATCATGTTGAACGGTTCGGATCAACCGTTAGGATTTTGAATCAGTTTATTTATTTTCTCTACCTGTTTTCCATCTATAGAGAATTAAAAGAAAAATGAGAATCCCGGAAAAAAATATTTGATTTTCAGAAATTTCTAGCAGATCCATTTAAAGTTGCATTTTCATTTTGATTTTTATTTGCACAAGGAGTTGTTGCTTTCCATACCATATTGTCCAACTTGAACTAGTTGATTAGTGTGTGGACCTATATTTGTCCAAAGTCAGATCTAACAGATTTCAAACTTAATTAGTTTAAATGGTCCCATAAATTTAAACACTGCGTGCAAACTTTTACATGAATTGGATGATTTAGGTCAGACTTTGAATAAGATTTTGTCCAAAGCCCTCTCAACAGAAACCCTGCCCAAGAAAAATTATAACAAAAGAAAATAATAAAATGAAATAAAGTAAAAAAAAAAATAGGAACACTAGAGAATGATATGTATGAAGTGTTTTATTTTATTTTTCTAAAAGGTTTACTAAAATGCAGATTTTTATTTTGTAAATGAAAATAATTATTATACATTTTATCTTCTTCTTGTATTGTTGCTCGGTTGCTCCAAATATTTTGATTATACTTAATAAGTCTATTTTTCAGGGAAATTTGGTAGAGGTCCATAAAATATAAGCCAAGTCAAGAATTGGTTTTGATTGAGTTATTTTTCTTGGTTAGATGGGTCAATTTCTTTAGCAGGAACAAACGGATTCAACAATTGTGCCCATTTTTCTCTCCCTGCTGTTTGTTCTTTGACAAGGGGAGAGTTATTTAATAGGAACAATTAAAATAAAAAAACTTTTGACAAAATAAAAATTTTAAGTTGATTGATCAGTAAAATATATATAGGTGGTTTTTTGTCTCAAGTTGACAAATTTGCCTTTTGTTAATGCGAAAATATCATAATATCTTACTGACAACAACTTTCTCTATTCTCATTTACTCTTCTAACTCAGACATCATAATACCTCACTGACAACAACTTGCTCAATTTGATCTAAATTTTCCTCATTATTTATTTCCTTTTGAGAAAAAAAAAATCCAAACTTCCCCACTTTTCTTTAGGACTCTTCCGGCCCAATTGTCATCTAGATTAGTCTGACCCTTCTTCAAACAAATACTATATTAAAAAAAAACCCTCAACTTCTTCCTCTTATTTATACAATCCATCCTTTTTTCCTCCCCATCCAAGTTCATATTCAAATCCTCAAAAAAAAGAAAGAAATCAGAAATGCCATCCCTCCCTCCTTCAAGAGCGTCACTTCCCTCAACCCGCCTATGCACTGCGCACAAAGCCACCGTGCCACCAGAGGTGTCATGGCACCATGAGCACTGCACCGCTGCCAACCAATGCTGCTCAGTCATCATTCAACCGATCTCCGCTCCCGTCTCTGCCGTCTGGTCTGTGCTTCGCCGCTTCGACCGACCCCAGTCTTATAAGCGGTTCATCAAGTCCTGCCACGTCATCAAGGGATCAGGCGGCGTTGGCACTCTCCGTGAAGTCCATGTCATATCCGGTCTCCCCGCCTCGTCCAGCCATGAACGGCTTGAAGTTCTTGATGAAGAAAAACATGTGCTGAGTTTTAGAGTGGTGGGAGGTGAGCACAGGCTGAAGAATTACAAGTCGGTGACGACTGTGCACCAGCAGATGGATGGAACGACGGTCGTTGTCGAGTCGTATGTTGTAGATGTGCCACCGGGAAATTCAAAGGAGGATACTAAGATTTTTGTGGATACCATTGTGAAATGCAATTTGCAATCTCTTGCTCGCATTGCTGGAGAAGTTAACCGGAAAGGGACCGGGATGGCAGGGATGTAATTTTGGGGGATGGATAAGAGCGGTTTGTTTATTTTTTGGTCATGCAAGTTGCCAACTTGCCATGGCTGCTGTTGGGATTCCATACTTTTCTTTTTTAATTATTTTTGAAATGGTTTTTAGACCTGGTCTTTAATTCATTCGGACTTTGACCAATGGAGAAGCAGTATGTTTAGTAATAAATGCAACACCAGGTGCAATCAGTTGCCTTTTCCGTAGTTAGAACTAATTTATTTATTTTTTCATTTATTTTCTATTATAATATTAGAAGGAAGTTTATGTAAATAGTAAATAGTTCACATATGTACTTGTAACTGTGTTGTCACTTTTGTGCTCTGTTTGTAAACTTCTCTCCCTCTTCTCTCATATAACAAAATATCTAAAATCTTATAGTTAAAACTTGAAAAAACAATAATATAGTGAAAAAAAAATATTATTTGAACAATAGAAGCCAAACTGAGGTCGTAAAATAATCATATACTATAATAATAAATGCAAGCATAAGACATAAATCTTCCAAAAAAGAAGATATTATAATAATAAATGCAAACATAAGACATAATAAGATCCTAATAAAATGAGTCAGAATATAGTAACATTGGATACAATTGAGGATTTGAAAATAGTTCTTAAATCAAGCTAAAAGGTTTGAAAAATAGGAGAAAAGCTTGTAGGCATGTTTGTTAGCCTTATGAATTGAGTTTATATAAAATATCATGTACATCAAACGCAATTAAATATGTACCGTTACGAATTTCGTTTTTTTATGAATGGCAAACTTTCATCAAATTGTATCTTTTGTTAGGTTTACTTGAAGTAAATTAGGATAAATTATGCCTTAATTGTTATGTTTTTTGTTATATTGAATTGTACCCGATTAGCTAATGGGTTTGAACCCAATAAGCTATATGAACCCGATTTTTGCCCCTCCCTGACATAAATTCTGTATCTGCCCCTGTCATATGCAAAGTGGTCATTCAATTTGAAATTGCTCTCACAATTTTTTTTTCTTCTCATCCATCAATAAATTAAAAGTTAACTGACAAATATTTTTTTGAATTATTCTACTGTACTCCGCATTTTATGAGAGAAAATTCAGTAATTAATTTTGACCATCCGGTTAAAGAAGCACAAGTAGAAAATGATTGCTTTACAATTAAGACTTTCTTAATTTTAGTAGAAAAAATATATATTCATTAATAAGTATATATAAATTATTATAACATTATTCTTATATTCATTTCATGCCCTTGAATTTGATCAAGTTAATATCCATATTCTAATGTACATGAGCAATTTTCATATTGGCTTCACGTTGTAATTTTCTCTGCTAGATATTTTTTTTAATCATTTTCACATTTGCATTAGAGATTCAGATGGGCAAATTATGTACATTTCATTGGTCGATTTGACTAATTATTATACTGGATAAACTTAATAATAATGAAATGCAAGGAGGGTATACTTTTATGCTGTTGAACTTTGAACTTTTCTTGGTTCCAAATTAACTCTTATCTTTTTTTTTTTCAAATAATTCTGAGGGCATCTGTATAAATATAAATAATGATGATGGTATACATATTTCTTTTAATATGGGCGTAATCAGGATTTTTATCAGTGGTACGCAAAAACTTTTACTGATACGACTAGCAGGTTGCAGACCACTGTGAATTAACCAATTCAGACTGTGAATAATTATCTATGATTGGGCAAAATTTTCTCCAAAATAAGCAACTGTCCGATTATACATATAACCTATACACGGTTTTCAAAATTTAGGAGTAGACAACTAGGTCTATGTGGCTCCGCTACTAATGGTGTTGCTTTATTGTTATTTTGATTGAGCGCAGAATCAGACTTTCAAATTATGAGGGTTAAACATTAATAAGGTCGATTGTATAAAATTTTCACGCGGGTAGAGAATCAATTTTATATTGTAAAATGTATAAAAAAATAAATAGAGATCAAATTCAAATTAATCCCATTCATTGTACATAGCTCTACTTGATTTTGATGACATGGTACCGATGTGAGATTTAAACTGATAATGGATGTCAATTGTTAAATCGTTCTAAAAATGTGACTACAATAGTTTCTATATGACAGTTTGTAATTTCGAAATACAGCTTAAAAAATTGTTTATGTATTTAATTGTTATTGACTGGTTGCCGGGTTTGAAAAAAATAATAATCCAGAATCGGTCTCTACCGCACCAACCAAGCGCTAACTTCGTTTCTCACGTGGTGGGACCCACGTGAACGTACCGAGTGCACGTGTTCTCCAATTGCGACCGTAGGCCGTCCGATGAAAGTTACTGGAGGGCATGAGAGAATTTCATCCGTTGGATCTCCGATTCTCCGTGAAGGATTATCCAAGTCATGCTACTCAAATTGTAGCGGATTGCGAACCTTGTTTTAGGTTTTGTTTCTTTGCATTATGACCCTCTACTTTTCACAAAATTATAAAAAGTTCAAAAATAGGCTATATCTAATATGAGGAGGGTTCAAATGCCTCGTATTTTTCGTGCCTTGTTGTGCCTCATATTTTTCCGTTTTCAAAGTTCAAACTGGCGATCTGAACCGCTTAACATGACCTCCATATTAAAATTTGCCTTGAGACCAAATTTTATGTTTTTTTTTTTTTTTTCTAATTTGTTACTATTTTTTAAGATAGTACGAAATCGATATTTCTCGACTTTCCAAAAATAATAATTTTGTACCTATATAAAAAAATAGTATTAAAATTTCAGAAATATAAAATTTGATCTCCAAACATATTTTAATATGGATATTATATTGAGCGGTTCGGATCGACAATTTGAACTTTGAAAACAAAACTATAGAATATGAGGCGCGATAAAAAGACATAAGATATTTGAACACTCCTCATCTAATATTTTGATTGATACATACTTTGTGATTTGGCAATGAAATCGGTGGTATAGTCATTTCTTTCAAAAATGAAAATTGAACTTTTATGGTTCACGGATTACAAATAAACTTTTTCTAAAAATAAAGGTACCAAAATTGCAGAATCTATGAGGAAAAAAGAAAAGGAAATTGCTTTACTAATTTGTGCATAAAATTAAAATTTAGTAACCTCCGTAGCATAATATCAAAATTTATATAATAATTATTATTATTCCACACCTTCAGAATGAATAAATGAGTTTAAAAACTTTTATAAAAATTCAAAAAATATTTACAATTTTTGTAAATTTGGTGACTAATGTGTAAATTATTTTTGTAGTATTTAGAATGTTGAATTTATATTTTATTGCTTTTTAAAATTTATAAGCAATTTAAAATATATATGTGCTAGGTGAAAGAAAGATATATCTAAATTGGAATCTGTATTTAAAAACAGAGGAGGGCTCAAATGTCCCTTTGCTTTCATATTCTAATAATATCCCACATCTTTATCTTTGATTTCAAAGTCCAAACAGACGATCCGAACAATATGAATATTTACATGCATATTGAATTTTATAGTTTTTAGTAGATAGGTGAAAAATCACTTGATATGAAAATTATGGACCATCCAAAAACAATTATTTTTTATCTATCTAAAAAATAGCAAAAAAATTCTAAAAAACTTAAAATTTAGTCTTCAAGTACATTTTAATATGGGAGTCATGTTGAACGGTTCAAATCGACTGTTAAAATTTTGAAAATAAAAATATTAATTTGTAGTATATATCAATATGCGCTATGCATAGTATCATAACCTCACTCAAGAAAAACAATGCTTCGAGTAAAATAGTTACGATCTTAATTTGACCTTACGGGAACAAATAAAAAAGATTAATAAGAAATTAAAAAATAATAGGAAAATTAGAGTAAGGCTACAGTACTATACATAGTGCATAGTAGTCAGTGTTACGGATTAATATTTTTATTTGTAATTTTTTTTGTAAAGTTTAAATAATTAATTTGAATTGTTTAACATGATTTTTATATAAAATATATTTACAAATTAAATTTTACATTTTTAGAAAAAATATATTATTTTTTTATATAGGTAAAAAATCACTATTTTTGAATGATTTAGAATCTTTAGATCAAATAAATTTCAACTTATGTAGAAAAATTCTAAAAAAAATATAAAAGTTAATTTACTAGTATATTCTCATATAAAGATCATGTTGAACATTCAGGTTGATTGTTTTGATTTCGACAATATATTGATTCATAGTATGGAGTATGGATTAACACACGCTATACATATACCTATTTTTTTTTTCTTCTAAAGTCTTCTTATTAGATCAAATTACATATAAGCGACAATTGAATAACTTTTATAATATTTAAAACAAGTCTGGCTACTACGACATTGTTATTTCAGCCGTAGTAACATTGACTTCAAAATTTATGAAATAGGCTTCAAACAATGAATCCAAATCGTCAGAGGCGGATCAGAGACGTAGTCAAAGGTGGCTAAGTCACCCTTATGATTTTCAAATTTTAATTATGTATATTGAAATTTAATTAAATTTTTGTTTGTTTAATATTTTTACATACTTTAGCCCCTCTCAATAAATGACCAATGTGTGCTTGTAGTCTAGTGGTTAGAGCTTTATTTGGTATATGTGAGATTTTGGGTTCAATTCCCAATTACCACAATTTTTTTTTTCCTTTTCACATATTATGTATTTTATAATTTAGCCTCCTTGTTCAAATTTTCTAGTTCCGCTCCTGCAAACCGTTCAAACATATCTACCTTATGAGTAATATGCACTTATATGTCAAATTTATAAATTTTCGAATTCATTTCATACAAAGTCAAGCTGGTAAAACAAGAAGGTTTTTAAGTTAATTTTAATGCATTCATTTTCATCACTTTCTGACTACTTGACTTCGCACGAAATGAATTTGAAAATTTATAAATTTTGCATGTAAATATATCACTCGTAAGATAAATCAGTTTGAAAAATTTATATTGTTGTTCGAAACTTATTTGATAAATTTTGAAGTGACTGTTACTATGAATGAAATAACATTAATGTCATAGTAGCTAGATTATTTTTAAAACAGTATATATATATATATATATATATATATATATTGTGTCGGTAGATACTTGCCATTATAACCTACTGACTTTTTGGTATAGCAGTAACTGCACCTTCTGTGTATAAATCTAAACCTAATTACAGTTTGTTTGCTTCTTAAGAGCAACAAGCACAACTTGCCTCACTTAAATCCAAAGTAGAGAAAAAGTATATATGTACCAAAAATTAAACATTATTTCACAAAACTACCCAATTAAGTAATCATCCCAATATTCGATCTTACAAGCATTCTTAAAGACTTTTTCAAACTTTTTGTAAGTAGGTAGAGATGCACATTGATTGTGAATAACACGCTCTCGCATGACTTGCTTAGAATCAAACTGTGATTGGCTGGAGATGCAACTTGCAACTCAACTTGTAGCTTAGCTTGAAAAGTTGTTCCCCTTTTTCTTTTTCTTTTTAAAATATAGGAAGAAAAATAAATTGCCTTATTGAGAATGAGTTGAGGTTGTTTGTCGTCTTGTGGCCAGGGGCGGATCTACTGTAGCACAGGGTAGGGCAACTGCCCTACCCTGAAAATTCAAAACTAATTTACAAAGACTGGATTTTGGGCCTTTGCCCTACCCTGGAAATTGATATTGCCCTACCCTGTAGCCCAATTAAAATAACTGGCCCATTGTATATTAAATTTGGTAAATTATATAAGATACAATCTAATGGGTTTGGACCCGATTATCTATTTAAACCCGATTCAATAATTTCTTGCCCTACCCTGATCAAAATCCTGCATCCGCCCCTGCTTGTGGCTATTTATTTTGTTTAATTATATGTGTTCCCTTTCCGTATCAGTTCACCGACGGTTATTTTCCCGAAATTTTTATACATAAGAAATAAAAAAATATATACTAAAAAAAATGAAAAGGCAGTAGGACTGTAGGAGGCTATGGCGTCCCTGCGGAACGCCATAGCACACTTAAGACCGTAGAAAAAAAAAAAAATCTAATGTGAAACGTTATTGCTCAGCCTAACCTGAAAAAAATAAAAATAAAAATAAAAACTGAGCCGTCATGACTCAGCTCAACCCACAAAAAAAAAAAAAAATTGCACATTCAATATAGACAGGCATATTCAAAAGCATGGGACTCCTAAACAACATAAAAAATTATATATTATAGATCATTCAATATAGAGATAGCTGATCAAGGAACAGTGTTATGATTTTTTTATCAACATAAAATATTGCTCAAAACGCCCTTTCTTTTTGGCAAGGAGCAAGACTCAAAACGTTATCAATTATGACATTTTATTTCTCAATTCTTCGGAGGCCTAGGGTTGAGCTGAGCCATGGCGGTTCAGTTTTCATTTTTTTTCTTTTTTTAGGTTGGACTGAGCCATGGTGTCTCACATTATATTTTTTTTCGTTTTTTTCCACGGTCTTGAGTGTATGCCATGGCCCCCCTATTGCCTTTCTAATTTTCAAATTCCTACACGATATTTTCTATTTTTAATATATATTTTTTTATTTTCTTATATATAAAAATTTCAGGTTATTTTCATTTCGGCTCTTGTTAGTAGACATGACATTAAAAAGATGACAAAACAATTTTACAAAAATCAAAAAGAGAAAAAAAGGATGAAAATAAAATTACACAATCACATACATTTTGAAAACAAGCATTTAGTAGTAAAAGAAAAAAAATCCTCGTTTATAATCTATTCAAAAATTATCTTTCTTTAATAAAGTTTTTTTTTTCTTTTAGTATGAAATGAAAAAGGTTAGGGATTCTTATCCATAGGTAATGTTTAATGCTCAATAGAGATTTAATTTTGCTATTTTCTTAATTGCTATTATACTAGGTCTCATATCCCCGAATTTTTATTTTTAGAGATATATTATATATTTTGTGGGAACCAGAAAATGATACGCCAGAGAAGCCGAATTTTTTTTTAATACCATTTCAAAAAAGAAATAAATCAAAACACCACTGAAATTGGAGAATTAAAAAAATACCAGGGCTGCAGATTGACTTGGAGGCTCTGATATTTTTCGAATTCTCCATAATTTGTGATTTTTTTTTTGACAGTGGTATTAATAAAAATTTCGGCCAGAGAAGGAACCGATTTCTTTAGACATTTTTCATCTTTAGAATTTGTATGCACATTAGACATTTTTTATGGCTGAGAATTGTGATCTCTATACAAATTTTAAGGAACCCAATCAATTATTCGTCTTCTAGTACATTAAAAATTCTATATTTTTTCTCCTTTCCGACAAAACATTTATATATATCATATATTCTAATTATAAAAAATTCTCCATATACTGTCATTCTATCTACAGAAAGGACTATATATTATATATATTATGTATATATGTTAGATATTTTCTCACACGGGCCCAACTAAAATCTCAAATTTGACATCATTTTTTTTTTGACAAAAAAATATGGGTCTTGTTCACATTTAATTGATGATTGCGGCTTCAAATTTTGTATTCACGGTTTACAAAAATACAATGTGCTCAAAACAATTGCTAAATGCAAAATCAAAACAAGATTAAGTCTCTGGGTTGTCTCCCCCTCATACTAGTCCGGTACGCTCCTTCCTCTCTGTCAGTGTAGCAGTTTCTTTTTACCAGTCCGTCCGGTTCCTATTCTCTGGTGCAGGTCTGATCCCGCTCCAGCTCGTACCAGAGTGTACCAGTACCGGTTCGGTACTGTTCGTTACTGTCATACCCTCTTGTCAGTGTACCCTGCACTCCCTATGTACCAGTCCATTTCTCCCCTTTTCACAGATCAACCACACTCATGTCTCCTTCAGTTGTTAGCATACCGATCCCGTGCATATTAGTAACTTCTATCTCTGGTTTCGCAGGCCAACATAGTAGCTCGTTGTTCAATTAGACATCATTGTAATAAAAAGAATTGTAAATCAGTTCAATGACCAACTATTAACGGGAAAGTGTGCTTTCTATGAGTAATTTACATCTTTTCCATGCAATGAAATGTTCAGATTGCTAAGCAAATGTAAACCATTGAATTTGACAGGAATGTTCAGAATTTTTTTTGTTTCAAAGAAAGATCTACATTATTTTTTTCCTTAAAACAAAAAACTGACTATATAATGAGACGGGCTACAGTGAGTTGCAAAGTAAGAGCCCTTTGTTTATATCGCATTTGTATTTTCTATTTCAGAGTTTAATAGCCGCTCCGAACCGCTCAATATGATCCAAATTTTATATTTTTTGAATTTCTTACTATTTTTTTAGAAAGTAGAAAATTGTTGTTTTAGAAGATTTTGGACTATCTAAAAACAACGATTTTCTACCTATCTAAAAAATAGTAAATTCTAAAAAATTAAAATTTAGCCTCCGAGGATATTTTCATATGAAGATCATGTTGAGTGGTTTCGATTAACAATTTGAACTTTAAAATTTGAAAATATGAATGTGAAATAAGAAATAGCTCTTACTTTATGTTAAAGAAAAGAAATCACAGTAATTATAATAATAGCTGTAATTAGAAAATAGTTGTTAATTGAGAGGGCTATAGATTCCGAGGGCTACTATAGCCCACTCAGGTATGACTTCCAACTGTTTTATAATATCAAGATCATCATGGATTGTTGATTCAGATGCTACTGACCATATGACTGGTAACAAAAATATACTATCAGGACTTGCCACTACCTCACAACCGCCTGTCCAAATAGCCAATGGCTCTAATTGTAATATAGAAGGAATTGGATCCACTCATATTTCACAAAACATGCCCTTATCATCTATCTTATATGTCCCTTCTTTTCCTGAAAACTTGATATTTGTAAGCAAAACAACTATATTGCTTAGTTACCTGAACTCCAACTAAATGCATCTTTCAGGAACTAGGGACGAATAAGTTGATTGGTATTGCATATAAGGACAAAGGTTTGTATTGCATGAAATGTTATTTTTTCACATGAAAAAAGTGAATAGTGTCTAAGCTTCTAAATTCGACTGATTAAGTAGACGGGTTATCCTCACTTAAAGCGGTCGTAGGGAAAAATTGATCTTGACCTTATTTGCCTTGGACTGGGACCATCTCTGTGGCACTCTAATCCGACTTTGGGTGCGGTTTCTACGTAAACAGGCAACTGTTCTTGGAGGTATGGTTTGATTTGAAATTTGGTTTGATTTAGCGGAGGTATGGTTTTGATTGTGAGAGCTCGATTGGAATTTGATTTGAATCAGAGCAAGAATGCCTTGTTTATTTTGCATGGACAAGGGACAATTGGCTGGAACATTATCGATTACTGAATGTTAGAGCTGTTGAAATTAGTGGTCTACTTGCTCAATTGACGTGAGATTGTTGAGTGGGTGTTGGTTGGTGTTTCCACTGGCCAATTATCATGTGCTTGGTCTCAGTACATCATTGTTTCTTCTTCTTAATTTTGTATGCTTTCTCTCAACCTATGTTGATTGAGATCTGATTATGCATGTTGATATCCTTGCTCAGCTTTATTGGTACTGCAAATAAGTAAAATATAAATTTAAGAGTTTATTTCTAATAACGTACTGTAGAATCGTGTAAATAATTTCAACATGATGCAGATTAGTAGAAATACTTTTAAAAAAACATGTATTCAATATATATATTATCTAACTGAAAACTTTGTTGCATGTCTGCAAAAAAAAATGTTGTTTGAATTACATATTCTTTAAAATCTTTTATGCACTCATTAAAGTCTAATGAGAGATAAGGAAGTGTCAAATTTGATAAGAGTAAATAGGAGGTAGGGATAGAGGGGGAGAGAGGGGGAAATGAGGGCCAATGAGGGCATTTTGTTAATTACTTTAGAGGAGGGACATTTTATTTGAAAATTTTGAAAGACAAGACAATTTGTAAAATTTCCCTAGAGAAACTAATATGAAACATAAATGGACTACTTCTCTTCAATTTCTTACAAATCAACAACAATTATTCATAAAATTTTGCTATATTCCTCCATTTTCTTTTATTTTGTAGCATTTAAAAAAAACAGGCTCTAAGATCGATTAAATGAAGATGTGAAATAGATGTAAAAGACTATTGTTGTCTGAACTAATTGAGATCATAACATGCATAATGGACAATTTGTTTGTCCAAATGTGAAAAATGCAAATTTTAAAAGTAAAAAACAAAATTGATTTTTTTTTTTCAGAACTCCAAATATAGCACTCCTTAAAAACATCCTAAATTCAAGATTTTAAACATAAACTCTCCAGAGGAATTGTTTCAATTAGTCTTTGCAACTTGTTATTTGAAATAAACAATCTTGACGGTGTCTATTTTAAATTCCTAAAATAATTGCTCGCTGACTTGCAATCTCTAATTTATTTTATTTTCTTCTGTCTAGCGCATGGCTCTGAGATTTTTCATGTTCTCAATAACTCGGTTTCAATTCAACTACGTGCACTGATAAATGCATTTGACATTCAATTTTAATTATATTTTCAGAGATTTTAATGATATCTTGTATGTTATTTCTATTAAAGTTGCCAACTGGCAGCCCCACAATAAAGAAGATGAAGAGGAATAATATAATGATCTATTTATATAACTGTCTCAATTAAATAAGATTAATGTGAAAAACAAAGAAAATCTCAGATCATAAGGAGTTTAAAATTTAATAAGAGGATGCCCAAAATGAGGAGTGGGGGTCAATTTGAATTTTGAACATTGAATTAGATTGAAATCTTCAAATAGTTTTTTTCAATGAAAGATTTACATTCATTTTTTTAAATAGAAGATCTGGCTTTTTTTGGCATAAATATTTAGAGATGGAGCCAGGATTATTGCATAGGGAGGCCAACTTTTTTAAGAAGATTAATGACACGAATCTTAAAGTAATACAAATTTTGATGCCCTATCCAAACATGAGTAATTTTCTTGTAGGTATCAGAACTTACCAAAATCAAGTGCAATAAAAAACAAAAAAATTTCAAGCATCAGAAAAATGTAGTAATAAAAAGGAATCATCATTGCCGTCGCCAAATTTATAATAAGCCTTTCAAAAACCTAAAATTCGTTCTTTATATAGAATACACCTCATTAGTTTCTGAAGAGCGTAAAATATTTTATATCTTCCTTTTTCAAGTTCAAATTGTCGATCCGAACCGCTCAACATAATATCCATACTAAAATATGTCTGGGGATGAAATTTTATAATTTTTGGAAATTATTTACTATTTTTTAAGATAGGTACAAAATCAATGTTTCTGGACCGTTCAAAAACAGTGATTTTGTACCTATCTTAAAAAATAGTAAAAAAATTACAAAAATTATAAAATTTCATTCCCAAGCATATTTTAGTATGGATATCATGTTGAGCGGTTCGGATCGTCAATTTTAACTTTGAAAACGAATATATAAAATATGAGGTATGATGAGGTATTGGAACCCTCCTCAAACTAAATATGTCGGCCTAAATTTTGTGATTTCTTGTATTTCTGTAGTACAAATGCTGTGAGTTTTTCTTTCAAAAAAAGGCTGTAAGTTTTGTGATTATATTGGAGAAATATCCAAATAAAGTAAATAAGTGGAACTAAATTGAATGAAAGAGAATGCTACAGAAAAAACATAATAATGATCCCATGTCTTTGGGTTGTTTCGCTTGCTCTTCAAATCTCTAAATCCTTTACATATAACAGTCCATCAAAACAACAAATACTTAATTCTAGTGATAAACCCATTAACTAAGTTGAGGCTCAGCTTAACAGAAAATGTGCAAACAAATAATTAAAAAAAGAAAGAAAAGAACTCAACAGAAACAATGAAGGTCCATCCATACGCCTCAGAGAAAACAACTCATATCTTACAGCGGGACCCCACAGATCAGTGCTGTATCTTCAAATTCATTTTCCCATAATCACATAAAATGCAATTCAGTTCAAACTTTGTCAATGGATGAAGTGAAATGGTGAACACAAGATTTTGAAAGGATAGATGGATTGATGATATCTCTTTAGATAACCTTTTTCAAATTTATATAAAACATGTTACAAATAGAATGCCTTTTCAGATTTTGGAAGGATAGATCGATTGAATTTGCATTTTAAAAAGCTGATGATTGGATCACTAGCTGATGCTAAAAAGATTTGATAGACTTATTATCCGAACAGGATCAACTTTCTAGTAGAACTGAGATTATCTATTAGCTCGTTTTATGATTGGCTTGATAATGCTGGATTGCTCGTAGAGTGGAAAAAACGTGCCGTGCTGTGACTAATACGCCGTGACTTTGGTCTTGTGCTGTGCCATGCCGTAACTAATACGCCGTAACTTTGGTCTTGTGCTGTGCCGTGACCAAAATGTCAAGAGGCGGTCACAGCACGCGAATGGTCACGCCGTGCCTAAACGTGCCGTGACCATACGTGACTCGCGTGACCATTTAATCATAATTTAGATTAGTTTATTCAAAATTCACCATTAAATCAATATCTAATGGTTCTAATTACACATGACTCGCGTGACTACATATCGTACCGTGCCGTGACTAAATTTTTTACGTGTCATGCCGTGCCAAAGTTTCAAAAGATGTGCACAACACGCGAATGGTCACAACACGGGACACGCGAGTCACGACACATAACTGACACGTGTGCCGTGCCATTCCGTGACGGAGCCGGCTCCGCCATGCCATTTTTCCCACTCTAATTGCTGGTATGAAAACAGATTTGAAGTATAAGATTTCTTTGGAAACGAAAATGTTATGTTGGATTGTAATGCTCTGGAAATTATTAACTAAGGATAACTTAAATAGAGAAGATTGGATAGGGGGACCCAAAATGATGTTCTTTTGTAACATCTGTAACTATTAGATGCCCAACATTAAAGAAAAACCAAAATTTATGTATACAGACCAATTTATCATTTTTTTTTAATATGTAAATTAACACTACGTATTTTTAGAAATAACATTTAAGATAAAGGGAAACAACAGCAAATTTGCAACATCTAGCAGATACTTCATTATCAACAAATAAAAAAACAAAAGCTTCTACACATCCATCAAAAGCTGCATTCTCTCTAGAAAAACATTAAATAAAATTTCAAAAAGGTGGAGTTGAATAGAAAGTCCGCCTATGCACTCTCAGTGACAGGGTACTCAAACACAACATCCTTCCCGCAAAGCTTGCGGTAAACCCCACTAAAGGTCTCCAATTTGTATTCAGTGTTGTTGCGCTCTTTTGGGTCCAAAAATATCTGCAAATCCACAAGAAATACTGTTGGTAAAAAAAAAAATATATGCTTAAGCTAAATCATTTTATCCACAACCGAACAGGTACATTCATACAAGTAACAGTAAGATGTCGATTCTACTCCATGCTTGTGCTAGACAGATGTTGCACAAATCAACTATTGACCCAGAAATATAGAAAAACTAATTAAGCAAACAAAATAAATAAGAGAAATTTAGATATATGCCCATCATAACTTTGTCAATTAGATATTTCCCCATCAAAAGTTTAAAACTAGTTATTTTCCCATCTAAACTCACATATTTTATTAATATCCCCAATTCTTAATTAATCAACTTAAAATACAAACTAATGTTAATAAAATAAATATAATGACAATTACACCCTTACTTCAATGTTTGCAACCCCGTACCTTCAACACCAGAAAAAATTCTACATCTCAGATTTTCCCTGGGATAGACTTTTATTTGGCACAGTGAATTCATCTTTTACCTACCTGCAGCTTCACAGGCCAGAGCAGTCCAAACTTTTTTCTCCATCCGAGAAGCATTTCGATTCATTTTATAATTTTTCAGAAGAGCAGTCTCTACCTGATATTCTCTACTTGAATGAAGTGCGCTAGAGCACAACCATTGAAAAATAAACTAAATAGCTTTTTGTAGATCGATTTCAACTCATGCCTTATCTTTATGTAATATCTCCTCCCATAACTGAGAGAAATCCCGGCCAAGTAATGACAAAAGGAATGACAAAGGAATGATTTGACTTGGAAGTTGGAACTAGTAAAGCTAATGGTTAATTAACAAAAGAAACCTAATTCAGGACCAATATCTCATTTAATTAACTAAACATTTTTAGCTTGATTTGAAGATGATTTAGCATTTGAACCTAGGAAATCAGCTAAAGCCAAATACCCAAAAAGTACTGCCACTACACAGTCACCATGAGGGTTCTAATTTCTAAACATGATGGTAGAGAGTGGCTTTTACTTCATTTGGATTGTGCATATTTCCATCTGACCACAACTTGAACTGTAAGAGTTAGTTGAACCTCACTTAATCAACGAAACAATAATTAAACTAAAATTGGACTAAGACTAACTCCAAAGGAAGTCAATAGTTCTGTACACAGGCTAATAACCTATTCGTATCCTTATTTTGATGTATAATTTTACATGCTGGTGCAAAATTTAATTTGAAGTAGGGGAAGAGAATTGGGCACGGAAGAAAGGGGAAAAGGAAGAGGGAGAAAGGAAGGGTAGAACTGTCATTTTTGTTGTTGTTAACATTAATTTAGTGTTTTTAATTCATTAAATTACAAAAAGAATGAAGATATTAATAAATTAAGTGAGTTTAGATGGAGAAATAACTAATTTTTAATTTTTGATGGGTAAATATCTAAATTTCAAAGTTATGATGGGTATATATCTAAATTTCTCAATAAATAAAAATAAAGTCATAGGAGCAGTGTACCTTGATGATCTTAGAGCCATCAAGACGGAACCTAACGCGCTTGCCAACAATCTCAGCTGGGTAAACCACATCCTCCAACATGCCATCGTGCACTGCTGTCAAAGTGCGGGTCCGGGGCCTGATCACAGAAGATCCCTTCTTTGGCGGCTTCACTATCCTCCTTGTTGTCACCACAACCACATCCTATCAAACAAAATCAAATAGTTCAATTACGTGGAGAATGTAAAGATAATTATAGCTTTAGAAGCACTAAAAGAGGTGTTAAAAGAAGCTAAAAAATTGAAGCTCAGGTGTTAAAATTCCTACCATTACATAAAGAAAAACACATTATTGCATGTATTTGTACCAAAAGGAAGAGTAATCATGATTTTATGTTCACAAAAGAAAAAAAGACGTGTCATAATAAAAATTAACCCACAACAAAATAATCCTAACTGAAATTTTATCCCATTTGACCTTATAATATTTATTCAAACTCAACACAGTATCTGTCTCATCCTCTAAAACCACCCTAGTTCATTCACAATAAAAGGTTGAAATATAAAATAGTTTTCCGCAACATAATGGTAGGGGGAAAATTTATCCAAGAAATAAACAATTGTATAGTATAAGAAGATTGTGGTACAGTGTTCCATGTCAGTTTAGCATTAAGGTCCTTTTTGCAGATGTTAAAATTATGTCCTCAACAAAGATAAATAGGAGAGCTTTCTTTTTTTCTTTATTTTTTTGCAAGAAATCCAACTAACCTTGCCGCTAAACTTCTTCTCAAGCTCTCTAACAAGCCTCACATGAATTTTCTTGAAGCCCTTGCGAAGCCGGTAGGGCACATGAATAACAACGGCTTTTCTATTGCCAGAAATATCCACCTGACTGTACAAGTAATACAAAACTTATTTACTTGCTAGTTCATAGTAATTCACCATAGTTATAACATCAATTGTCGAACTTGAACCTATCTTACACAGCAGAGTTGATGTAGAGGTCTTTAAGATCACTCTTCAGCTCCTGATTACTTTGCTCCAAATCAAACAAAGCCTGACAAAATAATAAAATTAGACTAAACTCAAACATAAAAAAAAAGTGAATTACAAAACCTGTATTCAGTCCAAGGGTTAAAAAGAGCTTCCAGTCGTAGTCAAAATTTGTAATGTGTGTCACAATCATAGTATACAAATGCCACTTCACATCCAAAATGGTAGAAAAATCATTCATAAGAAAATGAACACGGATTTAGCATTTATAATAACTAAATGTTCACTTTCTCAGGTAGTCCCAAAAGTTACCTTTTTTCCTTATTCTTTTGAAATGATATGAAGGACCAAATGGGTAGACATCATAATGCTTGAGCACTAACATAGAAGTCATAAAAGTCTACGGAACAACAAGGGAATTTGTGCAACTTTTCATACAAACTACGTATGTAAATTACTCTCAACTCACATAAAAGATGTATAAAAACAAACCTGAGCAACTGAGTCTTCAAACTCACTCGGCTCAAGGTCTTTGTCCTTGTGAATTTTCTGCCTTGCAGTGTACATCTTGCGTATTAGTTGCAAGATTACCCTACATATAGATGTCAGATATATAAGTACAAGGCTCAATATCCACATGGAACGTATGTGATATAAACAGTATATTATAGTTGTGAGAGTGAAAAGAATGCAACAACATTGCCTCATTGGTTCTAGCTCTACAGTTCTCATCTGAATACAGACACCACAACAGAGGTTTCAGATTTTGGTCATAGCAATTGCGGTACATACTAGCATGCAAGGAAAAGAGATATTTTGGGCATGATTTGTGATTTAATGGGACTTTACATCCTCTTTCTTTTTTTTATTCAAAGGCCCGTAGGCATTCATTCAATAACCAAGTGCGCTTATAGTAGTACATGTAAAGGGGACTTTACATCTTAGCTAGGGCTATTGAGCTATATAAGGAATCTGATATAACTTCTTAACACCAATTGGTACCAGTAGCATTTTCAGGTACAGCGTAGGTCTGGCACTGGAACCCATGTCCCAGGTAATGGCATTTCCTTTAAAATGGCATTCTAGATAACTGAGTTTCACAAGAAAAACATTTTGTATCTAGCCCTGGTATTACACATCAAATATCTTTTTTTTTCTCTCTTGAATTTCAGGCTTCTCAGTATAATTTGGATATATTGTTAATATAGAGTGAGGCTATGGTGCTTTTCAATGTACACCTAGATAGATGTGCTTCGATACATCAATTGTTGGATGAGTTTAATTTTCATCCAGCACGCATCTTAACACAAATCTGATGCCTGCTGTACCGAAGCACATGTACATATCAAAGCACCGTAGTCTCACTCGTTAATATATACTTTCATCAGTAAACCTCAACAAACCAGGCACAATCTAAAATTCTAAATCAACGTCTTACCAGAACAAGAGTTCTAAATATTTGCGAATTAAGTCAACAATAATAAACACGCGACACTAGAAATAATTGTAGTTTTACATAGTCTTAATTATTATGAGAAACGAAAAGGAACGCATAGTATTAGTACCTCAGAGATAAGAGAAGGATTAGTCCGAACGGAGAGAAAGCTCGCAATTAACTGGCGGCTAGGGTTTTATACGAAGGTTTTACTCTTTTATAGCTAGGGTTTGTTGTTTGGGCTCTGCCAAGGGAAGATATTTTATCAAACCGCGAAAGCCCAAATCCATATTAAACCGTTCGTGAACTGAGTTGAGGGGTCCACGACTAATTCCAAATAAAATGATGGCGACTTGTAGTTTTCCGAAAATGAAACATCGTCCGACAAGCCACTTTTAGAAAGTCGGAGGACCATATTAGAATTATTTTTATTTTGAAATTTGAAATTTATGAGGGCTATCTCTGAAAAGTGTCCACCCACAGCCCCAGACTGACAGGCCACAGCCAATAGGCTACAAATAAAAATTCCCCCTTAAAAAAAAAAAAAAAATACACGACCAGGGCTGTCTTTACCGCTGCTCCTCTCTCAATTGAGGAAAACGACATTTTAGGTCAAATTGAAGTTGAGGGGGGAGAGAGAGAGAGAATGGATCAGATATTGAACAAGGCCGGGAGCTACTGGTTCGGCCAGAAAGCCACCAAAGAGATCGATTCAATTGGAGAGGACCTGAATGTGAGCTCAATTTTTGTTCCCTTGTTTTCTTTCCGATTCCCCCGTAATTTCTAGGATTTGCTTAAATATTTTCCCCCTGTCTTCATTGAAAGCTTGTATAGTCTCACCGTATTCAGTTTGAAGTTGAAATCGTCCATTAGAGACACAATGCAACATATCCAGGCTGCATTTTAGTTTGTTTTGATTTTAAATTCAATGTTCAATCATTGAAAAAAGTTAAAATTGTTGTAGAGAAGCCTAACTAAAGTATTTATTTCTGGCAAAATTGCACGATTTCCACCCTTTATATTGTCACCAGACACCTTTGGTAATTTGTTATTGTTTTATAAAAATGTAAGACATAACTACAGTCTAGGTTTCTATGCAATTACTTTTCTAAGTTCTCTTTGTTGCATTATTTACTGTTGTTCATGTTTCCTTTTATGATCATTTGCGGTAACTCGTTGCTTTCTAAGTTTCAACGTTTTGCCCCCTTTTTCCGCAAATAATATTTTGCCTTCTTTTGACTAGAATGGTTGACTTAAATATATATATATATATATTGCAAGCTTACACCAAAAGAATTAATTGATATAACTGTTCTTGTTAAATGATCGCAGTGCACTTTTTGTTGTTTTGTTTCTACCATAATGTTTTCCTTGTTAATTATACTCACAAAAATGTATGTCTAATTATGTTTCAGTCAATCTCTAGCAGCATTGGTGGAGGAGCTAAATGGCTGGTCAACAAAGTAAAAGGTGTACTTCTATCATTTCTATTTGTTGGCTTTTAAAATAGAACCATAACCTTTTCCATCTTAGAAACAGATATATACAATTTAAACCGCACTTTCATGTTTACCTTAATAAGGTAGGCTGAAGTCTGAACATAGTATGCAAATTGAATTAAAAATTAGAATGCACATGACAAAATTACTGGCAATACCAACCCTCACATAAAAGAGAAATAGCTTGAAGGAGTGAACTGAAACTCTCTTTTGGTTGTCACGTATTAACCTTCTTTGTGTTGATTACTCAGAGAGCAATAATCGATAATTTAATATTGCTTTACTTGTAAAATTGAAAAATTTGTTACCATTAGATAACACAAGTAAATGGTAGAAAAGAAACTTGGAATATTATTCTGTGGAGCAAATACCTTCAAAGTCCAAATTTAATTTTTGAACTTGAGCTGGTGCCCAAAATCTTAGCTGTTCACTAAACATCATCCCTCACCTTCTATTGCTAAAAGTCAATAACTAATCCCACTCACTCTAAATACAACTTCCTCAGGAAAGATGCAAAAGCCCCTGCCAGATCTACTCAAAGAATATGACATGCCAGCCGGCATCTTCCCGAGAGATGCGACAAACTATGAGTTCAATGAAGAAACTGGAAAACTAATCGTTTACATCCCTTCCATTTGTGAGGTCGGCTACAAGGATTCCTCTGTTCTCAGGTTTTCCACCACTGTTACAGGCTACCTAGAGAAGGGAAAGTTTGCAGACATAGAAGGCATGAAAACCAAGACTTTGATCTGGGGAAAGGTCACTGCTGTCAAAACTGAGGGGTCAAAACTTAATTTTACGACTAGTGTGAAAAAGACTACCCGAAGCCGGGATGCATACGAGGTACTTAGAGATGGTATCAGTGTGGATAAATTCTAGGCGTACAAGTGATGATACGGGGCGTGCCTGAAGAAATATTGTGTTATTCTTTGTAATCAGCTGTGTATGTGGTCTCTGGGGTTGGTGTTAATTATGCAAATGTTGGATTGACGTATACATAATCATGAAATGTTGTTACAATATTTTATCCTCTTTGTTGTTTTAAAAGTGTTTGAGAAGATGTGTATGCAAGTGATGTTATGGGATGTGTGGGAAGAAATATTGTATTGTTCTTTGTAATCAGCTGTGTATGTGAGTCTCTGGGATTGGTGTTAATTATGCAAATGTTGGATTGACGTATACATAATCATCAAATGTTGCTAGAATACTTTTTCCTCTTTCTTGTTTTAAAAGTGTTTGAGAAGATATGTTGTTTGTTGCTCTGGTAAAACGACAGTCTGAGGTTATACTGTATCATGCCTATCTGAATTGTATGAGATTTTCTAGGAGGGGGGCATTAGAGAATACGAGACTATCAGATCGAAATTGGATTGTCTGCTGCCTTTATTAATGTAACTATTTCAGCTTGATTTTGTAAATTATCTTTCTTAAGTTATATTTAGAGCATGTGTGAGCCATGTCAGTTGAACATGATCTTGGTATGGGCGTAGCCAGGAATTGGTTCAGGTGTAGGCAAAAATTGAAGTCTGTGCTTGAATTCTGAGATAGACAAAAACTCACATACATATAGTGCTGTTCGGCAAGACTTCCTTAAGATTAAAGGAGTCTCCTTTAGCTTCTTTAGTCACTCAATTCTACCGAACACCAGTTCCTTAGCACGGATTAAGATCACTTCTTTTTACCTCATTTTGTCTGAATTTTAATCCTCTATCCGAGTCTTAAGGCACCTCTAACCCTTCCTTTAGCTTTATTAGCTATTATTTACGAATTAAGACAACAAAATATCGGTTTCTTAAACCTCTTCAAGACTTAATCCTAGTGCGGACTAAGAGGTGACATATTTTCAATACCAAGAACTTAATTTTCAAAATCGGGACCCTACCCGGATGCGAATTCAGATCCAGTGCATTAACCCAATTTTTGAGTTTTGATCTAAACCGTCTAAGATGCTCTAACACGAATCTTAAAGAGCCTAGACCCCACAAATAATACTGGGCCCCTGCGCTACCACCGAATAGGCACCGTACACGTCTAAACTAAAAAATTGGGTTACTTTAGGGGATCCGGACTCCCCGGATGCCCCAATGTGCTCCGCCCCTAGGTATATGTTGGTTTAAACATATCAGTTTTTTTTTTTTTGGGTTCAAAATTAAACGATCATTTTCTTTATGTTCAACAAAATGGAATTACAGAAAATGTATGGGCTTGGAATTGCAAAGTGTAATTTAAATGAATACAGATTTATGAGCAGACAAACATGCAAGAATTTATAGGAAAGAATAGCGATTATCTACACAGAAAAAGGCATGTGTGGGGGATTCGGATCCCCGGTACCTGAGGTGCAATTAGTAAATCTGAACCGTTCTTTTAACTTGGTACGAATCTTCTAACGGACCCCTATAGTTTCCATAGGCACTGGATTGAGTTTGGCGCTGAGATTAATCTGGACCGTCCATCTGGTGGGGGGGGATTTTGTGCAAATATCATCTCAAATGACATAAAAGGGTTTCACCAAACAATTACATAATATTTTTTCAGCTGACCTGAAATAACTATATATTTGCCCAAAAAGCCCTTTTTCTGTCGTATCTAACTTCAAAATTTACGTGGCAACCAACAGTGGTTGAAGATTTTTGGACTACAACAGTATGTATACAAATGCAAGTTACCAGTAACAAACACCTCATGGGAATTAGATCAGCTTCAAAAATTCAAGACAGACACTATTATTTTCAGAAGACACGCAACAAACACAGGTTCACACATCAATCCATGATGTGTATATTTACTGGGAATCCTTTTTTACTAAAAGACAATTCATAAGTGATTTCCCATTGATTCCAATTAAATCCAAATTCGATTAAGCTAAGCTAAGTCCGCATTGTAACATGCAAGTATTGAGTTTTTAACTTCAACCGAATGAATGAATACATACATCGATAGAAGTAAAGCAAACACAACAAATGACAAAATGTTTTATATCAAGAAGAAGTTTAATCAACAGAAGGAGATCCGATTAAAAGCAATCAACCCCAAACAAGCAATAAACTTCTCTTAGATCAATTTAAATCAATTAGAAACCACTACTGCTGAATCAACTGAGATCTTCCCATATAATATTGAAATTATGTTGCAAAATCAATCAGTCTAGAAGAACCAGTAGCAGTCTCCCCTCTAATCTGACGGATCTGATCAACCAAGTGCTCTTCTGACACCCGATCCATCCATGCAGGCGGAGTGCCTCTAAACTCAATCCCTCTCATTAAACCCATAATCCTCTCACTGGCCTCCTGTGATAGCGGTGCGCTTCTCCTCTGCTCATCTTCTCTAAATGCTCTTGAAATAGAGGCCTCACTTTCGCTCACAACATCTTCTCCTTCCTCTTCTTCTTCCTCTTCTTCTTCATCTGTGTTTAGATCGAGAGAAGAGATGCCATTTCCATTGGCTTCGGATATATTGAGGTAGGTGGAGCTAGGGGTGAGATCATCAGGGTCGGATTCGGATTCCGAGAAGGATCCGTTATCAGCTGATATCGGGTGGTAGTATTCGTTGCCGGATTCGGCCGCGGCGGTGGCGAAATCGGATTCTATATCGGAGTCCTCGCCTCCGACGTTGTCATCTGTGGAAGGTAACCGCCGGGGCGTTTACATTGTTAAGGAGTAAACAAGGAGAGAAACAAAAGAGAAGTTTTTCTGATTGAATCGAAAATTTTGTTACCTTGGAGGTGACCATTGGAAGAGATAGACATGCTGGGACTGGGAGGAGCGTTGATCGCAGTTTGCCGGGGAAGAACAACAGAGAGGTCAATTGAGGGTTCAAATAGGAGGGCAGTTTTTGTCATTTCTTTAAATGGGCTTTGATCCAAGCCCATTATAAATTGGATGAAAAGCTACAAGCGGACGCAGTTTGAGATGATAAAGAATTTTTTTTTTTTTTTGTTATTGTTGTGGATGATATAATTTGTAAGTAAACCATTTGATATGAGCAATAGTTAGGTAAATAGTTCAATCACCTTTTAAGCGAGTTTGGTTAGCAATAATTTTCAAGTCTTTAAACACGAATTTCTCCATCCGACATGCTCAATTTAGCTAAATAACCCAATGTAAGAGAAGTAATTTGTTTCTTCTATTTTTTTATTTTAAAACTACATAACAAATACAAATTACTTGAAAACAACAGAACCACCATGGGCTACATAATCTTTTTATTATTATTGAAGAACGAACTACACAATAATCACGTTTTACCAATTTTTATTCAATATAAACATGTGTAACGATGCAATCACCAATAACAGCAGAAATAATAGAAACAGCCCAAATTCCACCCCGTAGAAGCATCAAATCAGACATTCAAAACATATGTGGGACATTTGTTGAGTTCCTGACAACTCCCATCATTCCCACAAGGTTGAATAACAAATTTGATCATGGAAACTTCGCTTGGTACAACTAAATCTGACACATAGAATGCTTGAACTCTGGCAAATCCAAGATAACTCATGCCAAACCCCAACTTCTCAACATAGATATTATACTTAGTAAACAAGCTAGTTCTATATTCCTTCTCATCAAGCAACCAAATTATCTTAAGGCTTACACTTTTAGTCCCAACATGAGGCAGAGACCAAGACACATACTGTCCTTCAACTTTCCAATCTTTCGCAGAAGGGAATTGTATTCCTTCTTTTGTGGTAGACACTGTTAAATGACCCAGTGATGTAGAGTACACGCCTGCACTATTCTTCAAAGCGCTAACTAAATATATGCCAGTTAATGTCTGACCATTGGAGTTGATGACGTCTGAGTTGATGGTGGCTGCATACAGGACCCACTTGACATCAGTGGCAGAAGAAGCATTTGCATTTATTTCCTCAGATTTGATGATAATATCGTAGACAAATTTTGAATGATTTGCACGGAAGGGGAATTCATCATCTGTAATAAGAGCATGCACGACTGCCTTTGTTGGCAAGGATAATTCAAGGCATATCCCAAGAGCAGATTCTCCTTCAAATTTTACCTATAGAAAAGGCGCAAATAAATGGTGTATAAGTAACACAAAGCTTTCTCTCAAGGAAGACAAATACATTAAACAAAGGTACTGTAAAGTATCATACATTACCCGTCTTGGTCTGTAAGGTTTCAGAGTTCCTATTTGGTTCCTAAAAATTCTAATTTGCATCATCTTCTACCAAACCTTCACCAAAGGAACTTGTTACATACATTAGTGTAAAAAATGATGGTAAGGATGTTCAGGGTTAAAAGTAGGTTCTACAAAATTTGGGGATTAAAGCAAAAGTAACTCAGGGGCCATAACAAAAGAGTACTTACAGAATATGAAATGAACAGAGATTGATCTCTTAAAGGAACATTTCCACTAAAAAGCTGGGTCGAGAAAGATGAACCTTGCTCAAGATTTCCTTTAATCATGACGCTTCCTCCTCCATTATAAGGTATATCCTTAAAACTAAAAAAAAAACGGATGTAAATATATTTAACATACTTATTAGGTGCCTAAGGTAATCATACAAATGCACAAAACCTACTTGATGGAAGCTTGCATAGTGTTTTCATCTTCCATAGCAATCAGGAAAGGCTATAACCAAGAAAAAGTAATTATAAAAAATATAAAAAATCATGAAAAGGAGATTACACCGAGCAAACTTCCAATCTTTTACAGAATTTTGTAAACCAGGAAGGAGAAATTGAAAAAGAAAGAGTAGCATACCTGAAAACCTTGAGCAGAAATGTTATTCCAAGGATTATTATATACTTGTGAACCCTCAACAGAAATATGACAACCATGACCCTAATTTTATTTGAAGATTGAAATTATTTAGTAAGTCATAATTGTATTAGGCAGGAGGGAGGGAGAGTGAGAGAGATACCTGATCAAAATTTGAGTAAAAAGGTAATTGTTTTGGGTAGCTCTGAAGGACTCCCCAGGATTTCTCAACTAGGCCCCACCACCTGCTCAAGTCATGAAACTAACCATGCTTACATTCTTTCCTAACAAACAGAGTTTTCAAAATAACCAACAACAAAACTAATACCTTGCTCCAAGCTTAGTGACCCACAAATCTCATATTTTTATCTTAACATAAAAGCAACTGAATGAAACATCACCGTACTGGATCTGGTTGGACATTACCGTTTTTGTGCAGTCTGAAAATCAGGTCCTTGTTCAGTCTCATAAATCCATCCTGGGGCAAATATGGCAGCGGAAACACTTTCTTTCTTCAGCAAATCAAGTGCCACATTTGTCTGCCATTGCAAAATATGAACAACAACAACAACAACAACAACAACAACAACAACAACAACAACAACAACAAATAAATAAAGAAAGACAGAAAATATGAATCTTAATTTCTACTTACATTCCATTGACCACCGCCGTAGGTATTCCTGCCAAAAACATCAATTCCCATGTACACATCATATTTTCTCTCACCAGCTACTTCAATTGATTTTTTTGGGTACTCTTTCTACAATCATAAAATACAAATTTTCTCACAACAGTTCAAACAGATTAAGTTTCTAGATGGAAGGAGAGAATCCATGAGGATTCTAAGAAGATAATTCACTAACCTTCCAAGTGTAATTGACAAAAATACCATCACAAAGGTCGAAAAAAGGTTTGTTTTTATTGTTCAGCTGATCTTGCCAGTCAAGCTTACCTTCTATAGTTGTACCATCATACCTGTATATTGCAGTTATGCAGAAAAAAACTTATTATAATTTGGGAAAATGATTAAAAGTCAAGAGCAGAAAAAGAAAATGAATTGAGAATATACCAGATAACCAAAGAGCCAGGAACAGATGAGTGCATAATCTTCGTTAAATGATTGACAAATTCTTTCAGATTATTGATCAGATCAATATCCAGCTTAACTTCAAAATTGATCTGAAAAGAAATTTCAACATTGTTCACATAATCACATGACATGGCCAAGTTTTCAGGAGGAAAAGAAGAAAAAAAAAAACAAAAGCTATTGCTGCTGAAGCAGTCCTGACTGAACAAATATCTGGTTATTGTCAAAAGAAATGGCCCAACAATGCTGTCTTTCAAATTTTTCATTTGGGTTTTATTGCTACTGCTTCTTGTTCTCAAGTAAATGACACAAATAGTTCTTAATAAGAGTTCCTGTTTAAAGTTCCAAAGTTGGTCCCCAAGGACCTTAACATTCCAGTATGAATAATTTTGGTCCCAACCAGCAGTGAAAAAATGACAGAACTCATAGTCAAGTTTACATGACAAGTCACTTCTTTCTTTCTTTATTTATTTTGAAAAGGTGCCTTCGAAGAATCAACGATTTCCATTAGAAAGGCGAGTTACTTTTTTTAATAAGATACATCACCACATGGTTGACCCACATTATTGTTAGTATGATATTGTCCATGAGGAAATGGTTAAATTCAGCACTCTGAGGGATTAAATAGGTATTTTCAAACTCTATAAGAAAACAAATGAGAATCCATGCCAAATTGTTTGCCGAATCTATCCATATCCATTAACACTTCTGTTCAAGAATCATCAAAGTGTATTTTAATCTCTTTCTTTATTCATTTTTGGGAAAAAAATAATGACATAACTTACTAGCCAACCGTCAAAACCCAAGACTGTGGCCAACTCTGCCAACCTCTCGGCATACATCTGAGCAGATTCCTTAGTTGCAAGAAGTCTCTTAGATATTTTCGCACCTTCCTCCCATTCTGTGATAAAGGTCCCAAGGACCTTTTTGTGCATGGAGGAACAAAAGTTTAGAAATACTTAACTATTATTGAGCATACATTGTATCCATAAAGAAGAAAAAATTGAGTTGGTAATTGGTGCAACGCTGCAAAGTATTGGTTGTATAATTTAAAACAAACTACCGTGGAGCTCTCCAGTTGTATGTATGCAACTGGAGTGGAACCCCATAACAACTCCTGGAGCTGTAAGCCTTCTCCTATTGGGTGCGAATCTGCTGCGATTCTAAGGGATCGCAGGACCCTGCAATTCTAATCCCAACCATTCAAACGATGAAACCCAGAAATCTTTGGAGAAGTCAATTTTGTGCACGAATCTCGAAACATGTGAACGGTTGAGATTAGAATCGCAGGGACCTGCGATCCCAGAGGATCGCAGCAGATTTATTTCCTCTCCTATTACCCTTTCAATACAAGTTGGAGCAAATATCCTTGCTACTTTCTCCTAATTTAGAAAAAAAGGTAAAAATGATCAAATAATATGGAAGAACTTTGTAGCAAGTATTATCAGACCTTGACACCATGTGTATGCGCAGCATTGGTCCAGCACGGAGGCGGCAGGGCGACCAAATCATGCGAGAAATACACAAAAACATCCATCAACTGCCAATGCCATATGGCATATGCGTCCTGATTATTGCCGCCTTGCACCCATAAATCATCAGTGTAACCTCCTTTCATGTCATGGCAGACAAGCATCCTCGGCCGACATGGGAGATCGATTGAATCAGAGGGGAGTTTAACCGAGGCAATGTTGAATGGGAAATGGAAGGAATTGAAGTAGGACCTCGATTCTAGGGTTTGGAGGTCGGTTATAGGGTAGGATATGGGGGTAGCGGGTCGGGTCGGGTCGAAGGGGGGCTCCCATGGACGAGGATCTGAAGATTGGACAGATTTGGATTTGGTTAAGCGTTGGATGAGAGATTTGAAGAAATTCATTGTGGGTTTAATCAGGGATTTGATCGATTTGCAGGAAATAATCATGAATTGATTCGGGCAATTCGGATTTGTAAACAAGAAAGAAGCTTTAAATCTGAGCTTACCTTAGCTGATCACTGACTTCTACGATGACTGTGAGAAATGGTAATTGCAAAGTAATCCTGCAATGCGGACTGAAGTGAAGACTGAAGAATGAGAACAGATGAAGGGTTGACTAAATTAACGGTTGTGATCGCTTCTGTCTTTCTGTGTGGAAATAACAGGTTCCTGTTATTCCATTGGAATAACAGCAGATTTATTTGCCTTTTGTGTGGAGTGGATGCAAAGTAATTGGGAATTGCGGCATGCTGACTGTTCAACTGCTCCACAGCTCAAGGGAAGAATGAGAATGGATGAAGGGTTGAACAAATCAACGGTTGTGATTGCTAAGCCTCGTTGTCCATTGTCCGAATCTTCTCGGAAAGATCTCTGGCTGCACCACCACGGCACCACCGATACAGTCGGTATCAACTGAATGTCTGAAGCTTCCTTCGAAGGCAGTCCTTCGGAAAGATTCCCCAATTGTGGATAAAGGGGCCCGCTTTTGTCTCGACTCTTGATGGTAGATTGAGAAACAAAAGGGCGAAGCGGTGCGCAAAGTGCACAAAGGCGAGATAAAGGAGGAAGCAAATGGAGGGAATGAGAGAGATAGTTCAAGAGGGCCCAACAAGAGGGGAGAAGAAATTATTGGGCTGTATTTCTGAATGAATTTGAGCCTATTTTTTTAACGGATTGGACTTCCAATTAGGCCCAATTTGTGGGTTTTTGGGTTACGTTAAGGTTGTATTTCGATACCATTCAAAAATAAGCAAATACATACACATTCAGATACTCTCCAAGAATAAGCAAATAAATTCTGTACTCATAATCGGATCCAGTAATACAGTTGTAAAAATTTATGAAATTTATTTTAATCGAAAACTGACCTATTAAAAGATATACTGATCATTTGGTGATTTAGAAATCAGAAACTGAACAAGCAAATACTAATTGAGTTTGGATTTAGTGAGGAATTTGGTACTCTGCAATATAAAATGAACCCGTTATTGTTCCGGATCCAACCCAATAAAGATTCCAGCCCGGACAGTAGTTGAATATGCTTCGTATAGAAAAAATTAAAAGTATACTTGAGCATTTTTATATAACAAATAGTACGGCCATTTATTTAAAATTCGTCAGATATAAAATAAAACAAATTTCTGTACCAAATCCGATTTCATGTGACACGTGTTACTCCATACACGTGCAAAAACATCTTTTAGGTTCACTTACACTACTAAAACATTATTTGAAATTCTAAATTATTATTTGCTGATCAAATTGCAATCAATTTGAGATACAAACAAGCTGTTCTTGGTTGTCTGTCAGGAAGTAGTATCAAAGTCTACTGTCAGAATCCTGAGGGGCAAACATAATAAAAAAAATAAAAATAAAAAATCTCAAGTGCCAGATCAGATCATGCACGAAATTTTAAAAAATAGGTCCTTCTCTTGGTTAATTTAGTTAATTTGATAAATCCACGGGGCCAATCGTGTTCATAATTGAATAGTCGAAAATGAAAGAAACAACTAATCTAATTTAATTGTTGTACATTAATATATAATATGCACGAACGGCACACCTCCTGTCAAATTCGACTTTTCATATTCTTTCAAAATATATATTGAATAAATATCAATCTGCATAAAGTCATAATCTTTTTTTGAAAAACTGATAGTGGCTATCAGCATTACATCAAAATAGCGAATAAACTATGGATATAAATGAAAATTACACAAAACGGACAACTAAAGATTTATTGGTCTCTCTGTTAGCAGTGTTTCATCCAGAGGCAAGCCTCAGTCCAGGCTCTATGTGCAGCACCCCAAGCCCCCGGTTTTTTGTCTTCAAAAATCATCAAGTTGCGATCTTTCCATAGGATCCAACAGACCGAGAAGAAGCAAACTCCCCACATGTTTTTGGTTATTCTTCCCCGACTCAGTTTCCACGATTCTGTCACCACCTGGTGAATAGATGTTCCAGGTTGCATTATTGGGAAACCCATGAATGACCGGTAGCACTTCCAAACTTCAGCCGCATACTTGCAATGGAAAAGTAGATGCACCGCCGTTTCTAGATTGCACACAGAACACATTACGCAACGTGAGTCACACAACCATCCCCTTCTCAGCATGACTTCATGTGTCAGTAGCTTCCCTTTGAGACAGAGGTAAGCAAAAATTTGAACCGACATCGGCATTTTGAGTTTCCATGTGAAGGTATATTCGCAACGCGTCTTGCCCCCAGTTATGACCATATCATAGAAGGATTTAGCCGAATATTCATTAGTGCAGGTCCATCTCCAGTGCAATCGATCTTCGGATGCAAGATGTAAATTATCCGGGTACATGCCATGCTGTACCGCTTTCTGTAGTGACCATGTTCGAGTTCCGGTCGCGACATCCATTGTGGTTGCTATTGTAGGCTGCTGCCAATTGTCAAACCAATAAGAGATTGCTGCCCCCGTTCCTATATCCCAGAAAGTACTCCAATCGAAGCTCGGTTTGATCTTAAGTAAGTCTTTCCAGAAAAAGGATCCTTGCACCATCCAGACCCGATGAAGTCCAGCAGGTCTTGTTACCGATCTGATTAGTATCCCTGTTTGAGTCCAGAGAGACCGCGGTTGGCGATAGAGTTTCCACCAACATCTCAGTAATAGAGACCTATTTCGTAGTTGCAAATCAGCCACTCCCATACCGCCATTGTTCTTCGGGGTGCAAACTGTAGCCCAATTAAGTAATGAAACACCTACCTTATTGTCAGTTTTACCCCAGAGAAACCTTCGTCTAATTCGGTCCATTCTCTTGCATACCCACTTAGGTAATAGGAAAGATGACATAAAGTAGATTGGAATGGAACTGAGGACCGAATTAACCAGCACCAGCCTTCCTCCACGCGATATTAGTTTGCTTTTCCACCCCTCCAATCTATTTTCCATTTTCTGGATGAGTGGCATAAATAGATCCTTGTGTGGCCGATTTATGGTTAAAGGCAACCCCAGGTAGTCGATAGGGAAGTTTGATTCTCGGCAACCTAGTATCGCAGAAATGGTGGGAATCTGGTTCTGATCAACATTGATCGGTATCCATGAGCTTTTATCAAAATTTATTTGCAATCCAGAAACTGCCGTAAAGAGTCGAAGAATAATCTTGAGGGATATGAGGGTAGTTATATCAGTTTTGCAGATGAACACTGTATCGTCTGCATACTGATGGATTATGACAGATTTTTGAAGTTTTCGTGTTAGATGAGAAGTAACAGAATTATTATATACCTCAATCATGCTATGTAGTACATCAGCTGCAAGATCAAAAAGCATAGGGGAAATGGGATCACCCTGCCGAAGCCCCTTTTTATGTCGAAAAAATTCAGATTGACCCCCATTCATTATAACCCGTGAAGAGGCCGTATTTAGTAACTCTTCAATCCACCGGATCCATTTATCGGGGAATCCTCTTGCAACCATCAAATTATTTAGATAAGACCAGTTGATTGAATCAAAAGCTTTTGCAAAATCGATTTTCACAAAAGCTGCCGGTTTTCCATTTTTGGAGATATGGTGCAAAATTTCCCTTGTCGAGTTGAAGTTTTCGGTTATTTGCCGGCCTTGAACAAAAGCCGTTTGGCAAGGCGAAACCAGCAAAGGCAAGAGCCCTCGGAGACGGTTAGCCAGTAGCTTCGCAATAATCTTTGGTATGACATTCATTACGCTAATTGGTCTAAAGTCTCCAACTTTTTCAGGAATTTCTTTCTTGGGAACCATAGTGATGTTGGCTTGATTGATGCTCATTAAATTCACAGAATGATCAAAGAAACCATGTATAATGGAGAGTACCTCATGTTTAACCACCTGCCAATGTAATTGGATGAATTCATTGGGCATACCATCTGGGCCCGACGCTTTATTCAAAGCCAATTGTTTAACCGTGTTCTCAATTTCTAAGTCTGTAACTGAGTATTGGAGTGAGGTGAGATCAGGGTTTTCAGGGTATAGAATGCGGGCATTGAAAGGAATGACAGCATTTTCTTCTCCTAGCAACTCTGCCATGTGTTTCTGAAAAGCATCTATGATGAGGGAATCTTCTGTCAGGAGCTGATCTTGATGCAGAATTGTGGAGACCTTGTTGCGCCTGTGTCTGGCCGATGCCATAGCATGAAAAAACATGGTGTTTTTGTCTCCCACTTGCAGCCATTTACATCGAGAACGATGATGCCATCGAGATTCTATGATACGTGAAAGCATATAAGCCCTTTCCCGTACCATAATTCTGAATTTTCTTTCATAGTCCATCATGACTCTATGTTCCTCAATCTGATCGAAGAACAGCAGTGTGTTTTTACAAAAGATTAGTTGTTTGTCAATGTCGCAGAAGTTGGTGCAGTGCCATTCTCTCAGTCGGCTATGCATTACTTGACATTTCTTTGTAAACCGGTTCAGTTGGTTACCAGTGATCCCATTTTCGTTTTCCCAAGCATCTTTTATGATTGCCGATGCACGCGGATTTGTCAGCCAAAACAGCTCCAGTTTGAAATGCCGTTTTGGATTCGGTTCATTGACACATTGGAGTAGTAAAGGTGAGTGGTCTGAAGCTATAACTTCCAGGGCCCGAAGCTTACACAGAGAGAACTGCTGAGATAATTCTGGAGTGACAAAAATCCTGTCGAGCCTAGAATGTGTTGGGTTCGGTCTATTACTACACCATGTAAACTTTCGATTTTCTAAAGGGATGTCAATGAGTTGTTCCTCTCTGATGAAATCATTGAAAGAAGCCATTAAGGAGAAACTTCTTGTATTTCCCGTTCGATCTACTAACTATCTTACGAGGTTGAAATCACCTCCTATGATCCACGGGTATTGCACCAGTGAGCCTATGAGCTGCAGTTCATTTAAAAAAGCCGGTTTATACTCATCTATTGAGGGGCCATAGATGTTAGTAACCTGGAAAATTTCACCCGTGCTGATCTGCTTTAATACCACCGAGCATGAGTTCTTTGTTGCCCATGAATTCATAATCTGCATAAAGTCATAATCAATAGTTCAGGCTTTAATAGTATTATTATTTTTATCGTTGTGTAATTACACGCAATTATATATTTGATTGTCACATGATTATATGGAATGTGATTTTACAGATATGAAAATCTACAAATTAAATTAACTTGTCAAAATTCATATTCACAAGTATGCACTAGAATGATCATGAGAATGCGCTGATATAATTGTTCAGTATTGTTACTATTGATTTGTTTTCAAAATATGTATATTTATTCAAAATTTCTTATTTAATTATATTAACATTGAATTTACTAGAATCAAAATTAAATAAATTAAATAATGTTTATGAAAATTGTTCAAATATACAAAAAAAATTCAAATTGTAAAAATGATAAAATTAATTATAACAAAGGTAAAATATTAATTACTATGTTTCATTTTTTATTTTCTTATATTTGTTACAGGTCTTGTGTTCTACATAATAGTCTTTCCAGAGAAAATCAATAAGTTCCATCTAATCATAGTTTAAAAAATAAAAGGATTATCGCAGGTTCGAAATCTAGAAATGACACTCCATTATGAATATTAAATAGTTGAATGACTTGACTTTCAATTTTTAATAAAAAAAAAAGATAAAAAGATAAAAGTATTAAAGCCGAATGCCTACACCCGTTTTTATTATAAACAAATTAGAGATAGCACCACCGACCCGTTTGGAGATTAGAACCAAAATAAATTGACAGTTATTTATCTTAGAAGCCATGCATAAATCATAATTAATCCCTCGTTTACTCTATCTCTTTAATTTTACCATTCTATTTATTGATTAACATGCAATCTTTGATCCATAAATAGTAGATTAATTAATCTAATCATGTGGAGGAGAGAGACCCGGCCAATTAAGCTCATCCCACACTTATAATTGATTCTAGATCTCCCTAATCAACTATAATTATGTAACACTTCTTAATTTTAAAGCAAATCAACGTGTCAGATAGTCACTGAACCAAATTAAGAAAGAAATTACACAATAACCCATCAGAACACAAACTAATTAACAGCGAGAGGTTTAATTAGAGTTTGTCAGATAATGATGATGGTGCAAAAAGCTTAATTTGATTTAATTTTGTACCAATTAATTAAGTAAAATGCGCGCAGTGATCATGGATGAAAAATATCAAATACTATACAAATGAATGAAACTAATTAATTAGGGCGATGGACATATATATATGCGTTTAAAACATGGATCCAGTTGATCTAACAATTACCTACTGAGTTGTACACTACAATTAAAACAGCTAGAACAGGGTGAAAACTTAACTAAATTAAACTCTCTAATTATAAATAAAAGAGAAGTAAAAAAAAGAAGTACACATATGATGCATCCTGCTTAAACTTAACTATTATTATGTTATGTCCAAAGAGACTCTCTCTTGAGAGGCTCTTGACCTACATTATTATTGCTAGGAGAAGCAAAGCTCATGAGTTGCGGCATCCCTCCAATGAGATTATTTTGCATCAGATAAGATCTCTCGGCCGCCTCCGACACTCCAATCTGTTGTGGCTCAGGCATCTGCGGCTCTTGCTGCATCTGAATGCACAGTATCTCCGCTTGTGCCACTGCAAGTTGCATCTGGAGTTGCGACACTTGGTTTTGTAGGAAAGAAATGGCCCCCACACACCCGTAAACTGGGTCCCGCATTCTAGCGTTTGCTTCGTAGACTAGGCTGCTAACTGCATCCGCTCTTTGTTGAACTGGTAGTTCCTATAATTAAGCATTTAAAATTTTAACAGTTAGTTCATTCTTAGATGAAATCCTCTTACATGCATCTATATCAAGTATATATATGTTCCTTGGGGCTTGACCATTTGTGCAAAACTTTCTATATGTGAAATGGAAATAACACATTCATTTTGGTTGATAATTTGATATGGAATGATAATGTCTTTCTTTACAATAAAAGGAATAAAATATTAGGGGAAATGAAAACCCTTCTGTTAGGCATGTTGATGTTATGAAAGTGAAGGCACTACTGCTAAAGCCAATATATATAAATCTAAATGTTGCAGAAAAAACCACTTTCATTAATTTTTTAAATTAAAAAGCTCCGGCCTCTAATATATTTTCAAATTTCCAACATCTTTAAATACAATTTCATATTTCGGTTAAGCTTAAAAAATGTTCTTCGTGAAAGTTTGGCATATATATATTACAACGGCAATGGGTACTTAACACATCACGAAAGTGAGGTACTAATTTAAAAAATAAATTACAATTGGAAAAACAAATTTGAATTGCACACAGACAGAACTTTACATATGCCTTAGATGTAAAACAAAACAGACAAGGGATTGACATGAACCTGAAGCATTTTGCTAACATTGCTTGCGCCGAAAACCTTGTGTACTATTGCGAACTTGTGCGGGTCATCGGAAGGAAAGAATGGGGCAAAGATGCAATCTTTCGTGCACCTTCGCCTAAGAAGTTTACACGAGGCGCATGGCGAGGTTCCCCCCATGATGATAGATATATATTCTTGTTGTTTAGGTGAAGAAGAGACGAAAGGATAGAGAGATCTTTTGATTTTTTTTTTGTGTGTTTGAATTTTACTTCACTAAGAGAAGGTGGGGTTGAAATGAGGCTTATGTGGCATATTTATAGCAAGTAGTTGTGATGCCGGAATTATCTATGATATATATATAATAATTCAAGTGTCTTGTTTGGATTCTCCAACTTGTTTCCCATAGTTTGTTCTGACAAGACAGCAAGTCAACTATGCATAAATGCATGATAATTCATCAGACTACCACATATAAATAATATACAATAGTTCAAAATGATAATTCACACTATAAACTATATTTTCCAAGAGTAAGGTTCAAATGCCTCATGTTTTACCGGTCTCACATTTTTATCTTCGTTTTTAAAGTTCAAACAGTGAATCCAAATCGTTCAACATGATCTTCATATATTAAAATGTACTTGGAGACCAAATTTTATATTTATTTTGAAATTGTTTACTGTTATTTAAACAAGTACAAAATAACTTCTTTTTTTAGAAGATTATGGACCATGCAAAAACAGTGATTTTGTAGCTATCTAAAAAATATATATATAAAATTTGATCTCCAAGCATATTTTAATATATGGAAATCATTGTTTGGACTTTGAAAACGAAGATAAGAATGTGAAACACAAATGAGATATGAATTAAAGATATGAGACATTTTAACCCTTCTCATTTTTTAGTGAGCTTATATTTTCTTAAAATTAAAAATGTTACAGACAAATTGTTACTAGACACTTTATTTCACATTTGTATGTATTATAAATAACGGAGAAAAAGAGAAAAGCATAGCAAAAGAAGTTTACACAACACGAATTGCAATTTGAGATGCAAGTAAAGGACAATTAATGGAGACAGCATGCATAAAGCCCTTTTTAATATAATAACGCCTTAATTTGTCCTTGAATTAATTAGCAAATGCGACTCAGTTTTTCAAGGGATACCTAATTATATATATATAATAAACTCATCACATCACTGAACAGTACAAAAAACCAAATTAAAAAAGAGAGCATAACAACAAAAGGAATCTTAGTTCCAACTCAACCAATATGAGTCAAGGTGCAATTAAATGTTAGAAATTGGGAATATATATGCTACAGTGTGCGTGTGTCTTCTGGCATGTGTCCCTCCCATGTGACAACTCGTGCGCTCTACGCACACTCTAAATGCACACGCTACATATATAATTGCTTGCGATTGCATCAGTGAATTAAGATCAGTCCAGAGACCAGAGCTAGCTTAAATAAAGATTATATATATATGATAAGAAGAATGCTTTCGTTATGATATTTGTACTTTACATTTAGTACCATAGATCTAATTACAAGAATTCTATATATACTTGCTGGTACATGAAGTGGAATCATCCAGAATATTTTGTTAATTTCTTAGATCTTACTTAATAAAAGAAATAATTAGACCTTAATTAGGTTACTGTGCTGGCTTTCATAAGTCAAATCTGAATGTGATTTGCCACTTCATGCACTAAAGATATTCATTTCTCTTCGTTTTTGTTATTCAAGCCTGAGTCAATTTTTGTGTGCTTTTTTGCATAAACAATCAAGTGATGAGATTAAGTGATACCACATTTGAAATTTGAAAGCTAATTCTCTCTCTAGACTCTAAAGATTAATTATGTGGTTAATTTTTTACTTTGTGGACCGTTGTGGGTTGCTTTAAATCGTGACAGCCAGTAGTAATATGGCTTTTATTAAAGCTTAACTAGCTTAGTAAAGTAATTAACGGCTATATATTTTTGTCAAAAAAACAAGTAATTATAATTTTATAAGCTATATATGTGCCTACTATTTTGACCAACCATATATGTTGTCAGAATCTCACAAACATTAATGTAACCTGTTAACTGAAATATAATTTGAAAATAACTGGCACTCTTAAGTCTTAATTGAGGGTTGCAATCTATATATTGTCGTGCACCATACATGGCCAATACTGTACCTGTTTATAACGAAATGGTACCAGTAAGCTCGGGAGAATAATAATCTGCTTGTTCAAGTTGTTACTGATAAAATATTACAACTACCTTATTGTGCAAATTTTGACTTAACAACACGTATTACAATACTAAATTTTACTGGTAATTAAATCATAACTTAATTTCCTTGAAGTACGTAGTACTGGTAAATCATATTGGACTCTAGGATTATGATGAAAAAATCACCAGATCGAATGCCTTTATATGTTTGTTTAACTACAACTTACATGCATGACCACACCTAGTTCTTAATCTCTGGCATTATATATGTATAAGCTATTGAAAAAGAAAGCATAAATTGCTCTCATCCTAAAAGACCAATTAATAATAAATGCACCGCTCATTTAAACTTGCAAAATAATATACATAGATATCAGAACTGCATGCACCTACTTTTAAGAGTTGTTTCCTCTAGATGCAATCTTCCAGTACTTTTCTTCTAAAGTCAAATTGAGAGCAGACATTGGTATCAAACCGGTACTGATCCTAGAAGAGCATTTAATGAGCAAATAATGTATGTGTACAAGCAGATTCCTTTTTGTTGTTTAATATATCTCTCATGTGAGGTGCACGAGATTTAAGAGTATAACCGAAGTGAAAACCTAAAAAGACAATGCCACTTGCTTTGTCTAGCTAACGACATTTTCACACTGATAATTGTATTTTTTTTTTCTTAAAAAATCTTGATTAGATTTCTAGCAACAATGCAACAGTGTTGGAGGAATTAATTAATAAGGACTAAGTATACATTGACTACTATTCACGCAAGATGGCCTCTAATGGTTCTTTTATCTGTTAGATAGTATTGCTATGGGAAATCATTTGTGTACACAACGAGATTTTAATCTTAAGATAAGATAGGATTTTCTATGTCCTTGACAACAAAACTATTAGACAATCTTGACAATATTTCTCAAATCATTCAAAAAGTACTTCAAAACAAACAAAAATAATAATTAGTTTACTGTGTTGATAGACTTCAATACAGTGCACCCATCAGATCTAACAATCCTTGTCAGTTAAACCAGGTATATATTAACACTATTCCAAGTTCCAACCAATTTTATGTAAAATTAATGTAAATCATGTACTAAATTCAGGCCAGGTAAAAAAGATAATTCCTATTAATTAATATCCATAAGGGATCCCTCATTCAGGTTTTGAACAAACGACCTTCCACACGGAGAACATTATTTTTGCCACTAGACTAAAGATTAGTTTTTGATATGTGATGATTGTGGTATTCAGTGGCGGACCCAAGAAGAGTCAGGAGTAGGCAAGTGCCTACTCCTGGATTCGAAACTTTTTTTTAGATCCGGTGGTATTTTATATTTGTGCCTATCCCTGGATGGATATAATGCCTACTCCTGAATTTAATTCACGGTCCAGTAGAAGAAAATTGTGCGGAAAAGAAAGTCAGTCCATACTGATTCGCGTAAAAGAAAGAAAGAAAAAAGACGCAGTCCGATTCGCTACTCCACTTAGAAGAATCGTTGATTTGTTAGGAGAAAAAGAGGTCCGCTATCAAGGATATAAATATGTACCGTGCTATGACTAGTCACGCCGTAACTTGTATCACGTGTCGTGTCGTGCTGTGACCAAATTTGAAAGGATGGTCATGGCACGTGAATGGTCACAACACGTTAATCACGCCATGACCACACGTGACGTGTCCAAACGTGACCGGTCACGTTTGTCACGTTTGGTCACGTTTAACTATTTTTTTTCATAATTTAGGTTAGTTTATTTGAGATTCACCATTCGATCAAGATCTAACGGTCCTAATTACACGTACGTGACCATGTGTCGTGTCGTGACCAAATCTTTTGCATGGCGTGTCTTGTCGTGTCAAATTTTCGAAAGATGATCACGTCACGTGGATGGTCACGACACGTAACCGGCACACGTGTCATGATAGAACTGTATCGTGCCGTGACTTTTTTGGATCCCTATCCACTACTCCGCTCCAATTCGTCAGGAGAAAAAAAATTATACTCTTGTCAATATTTTGTGCCTACTCTTGATTAAAATTCTGGATCCGCCCCTGATGCTGTTAATACTTTTTGTGGGAATAACAATATAGCATTGAAGAACAAGAATTTTAAACCACTTATTTGTGCTGTGACATATGGAACCATTGAGTAATGAGCAAGCCTAAGAATAACCAACTCATCCAAAGAAGATAGTTACTAACCCTAAAAGAGTGCAAAATGATAAAAGCACCATCTCCAGCTCCTCTACATCTGAAATAAAATGTAAATATTTTCAAAATAGAAATTGCAGAAATATGTTAATAAATATTGTTGCCCAATAAAGTCGTGATGTAACAGACTAGATCCATGTCAATATGCATTTTCTTATTTTCTTATTTGAATAGAGAAAGAGGTGGAATGCATCAGGAAATTAAAGAAACCTTCCTAAATTCATTTTTGTTTAATTTGTTGTATATTTATTAATTAGGAGCATAAGATTATCGGATGTTATAATAATCTTCTAAAGCTTAAATATATTTTTTGTTATTTCACAAATTATGATGCAACGGAAGAAAATTAACAAGGTCAACCAACAAGAAGAGGATGAAAATATAATAACTTTCATTTTTCATTAATTTCTATCCCCTCATACTTTTCATTTCCATTCTTCTTCAACTTTCGTGAATTAAACATGATTTAAGTATCAATCATTAATAAATAAGTATCAACTTCTTAATTTGTACAGAAAAATCAGGTATATATAATTGAAGTTTTGACAAAATTTGTAGTGTAAATCATATAACAAATTGAGGTTGTGCAAAACAGGCAAATTAAAATCTCATGCACTGACGGAGCCATAGGGGTAACGAATTCAGATCTTCCCCGGTACCGTAATAGGGAATCTTTTACAATTACTTGATCTGGACCGTTCTTTTTAACTTGGCACGAATCTCAAAGTCCAATAATACTGCCCCCTCCGTCAGTCCGAATCCCAAAGCGGTTGGGAGTTAATCTCAAACCGTAAAGTGAAGGGAATCTTTTACAGTAATGGAGAGGATACTTGTCCTAGGGGTAACAGGGGAACCATTCCCCCTGTCATGCATGGAGATAAAAAGATACTGATAGCATTGTTTTGACTTCGTACAACACACAAATAATAGAGTCAAAACACTGTTGCATTTGATCAATGTGCTTCATGAAGTCAAAACTGCGTTGTCAGTGTCTTTACCCCTCCTCTCATTTGCAAAAAGGTTCTACAAATTTTAATAGATAAAATTAGTGCTTTTGTACAACCAATATTTACAATTGAATATTACAAGAATTAGCAAGTCAGATAATATGATGTATATACTGATATACATATGTCAATTTCGAAAATAGTGTAAGTGCATGAGTATATAAAGGTTGAGTTATATATCAGTAGGCAGCCATTTCTATCATACGAAGCTTTTTTTTCAATACAGATTATTAAATCCTCTCAACAAATCACACATAGACATGTTATAGAAATTGCCAAAAAAAAAAAAACAAATTACATATTTTTTACAATCATTTCACAAAATGACAAAGTAAAAAAAATAATTTCCTTTTTATTTTTATACATGTCGCGTTTAGTTCTTGCTATATTAATTGTAGTTCTTGTAACTTTTTTTTTTTTTTTAGATTTTCATCCACTTTTAAACTTAATTTAAAATTAAAGTTAATTTACTTAATTCAATAAATTTTATTATTATTGTCTTACAATAAAGTTAGCCCATGCTACAATATTTCCCGACTCCTTTGTCATCTTTCCTTCCCCACCTTAAAAATAAAATAAATAAGAAGTCATGTAAAGGTGACATGGTGCATAAATTTTCTGTGGAGATAATTTCATAATAAAATAATTACTTTTGAACATTAAATTAGGTATACTCAGTTACTTACACATTGATTAATGATAAAAAATAATTTATTTTCAGTTATATGATTAAATTTGATAATAATTAATAACTTGACATGACTTACAAACCTTGAAGAGCTCAACCTCACAAATTGATAAATAGTAAGAAATAAAATACTTTAAATTTTATAGTTCTTAATAGTTATTCCAATGATTAAAAATGTATAATAATAATTTTTTTGACTTTAAATATCAATTATCTTTATTAAATTGAGTGTATATATTTAATTAGACGAGAGCATCAACATTGCCACATTGACCAAGTCCTGGAATGATTCCCTCCTATCCTATCAATCTCCAATTGTGACAGATAGCCTGGGGAGAAGGGCTAATTAATGAGAGGCTGTTTTGTGTTCTGTAAAATAATGCAAGATCAAACCCTAACTCATAACTTTATAGAGAGAAAGAGAACTCGATATGCAAGTGAATGTTTGTTTGCCAGACATTCACGTGGGCACTACGCTTCCGATATTTCATATTTGATATTTCTCTTCCTCAGTTTTGAAACCAAGGTGACACTTTCAAAAAAAAAAGGGGGATTTCATCTTTCATGTATATCCCTCAAAAAATTTCAAATTACGTAATTCTCCTCTTAAATTAATAATATCATATTGATCCTTCCAAATTTAAAAAATTCACAAATTTATTCAATTTATTGTTTTTTTTTATTAAAACTCATTTAAAATTTATAGAACTTTTCATTTTAACTTTATTAAAAACATAAAATATGTGGAAGAAATATTCGATATCTCTATTATTATATTAAGTACATAGATGTGCTGATCCGCTAACGAATTAAAATATGAAATTTCAGATTGAATATCAGTCATCCGATCAAATATTCTGATTATATGCATCTTTTTATATTGTTTTACATGTAGAAGTCTAAATTTATTTAGACATGTACTCGCCACACATATCCACCGCATGCAAATTGTACTATCTTTTTGATTGATCATGATTTCTTTCTAATTCCTAAATGTCATTTAAGAAACTTTTGAATTGATTAATAATTGATTGGTTATGTCTTCAGTTCTTTCTATTTTTTATATCATTTAATGAATGTTATTTGTCCTTTTGTTTGAGATTTTTTAATGAAAATATGTCAAAAAGATAAACAAAAAAAATATGTCATTTAATATGTTATTTAAGAAATTTTATTTACGTGTAAATGTCATTATAAAAATATTATTTACGTGTAAATGTCATTATAAAAATGTTATTTATCATTTAGTCTAAATTTTTTATAAAAGTATGTGAGATTTTTTTTTGTTTTCTTATAATATATTCCTGCAGTGCATGCTTATTTCAAGTCAACATCGATCAAAAAGGATTTGTTCTGAAATGTTACAGACGATTTGGAATAATGTTTTGAAAAGAAAGTGACTTTGAAAATTGCAATGGAGAGAAATAATAAGAAAAGATAGACTGAATGGGACCACAAAAGTTTACATGAATTTTCTTATTTTAATTGTAATTTGTATAACATATTGGACGAACCAATTAAGACGAGTTTTTAAATATTTGTTGCTATAGTTGTGATGGCACCAATCACCATATATAACAATATAGTAACGTACAATTTGGTCCGTTCAATTGGGATAAAAAATGCACGATGCGTGTCACTTATTAGGGGCCGCCATTTGTCGTTGCAGTTCCTCAAAAACCAAAAAACTCAGCATATTACAGTGAATTTTTTTTGTTTTTGAGGAGCCGCAACGACAAATGGTGGACCCCAGAATAGGGCCGCAATTTGTCCTGGTATTTTTCGAATTATCCAAAATTTGTGATTTTTTATTTATTTATTTTGTGGGAATGATATTAATAAAAATTTCGGGTTTTTTTAGATTTGTGCGAGATTTAAAATCAGACGGTTCAGAACTTAAGATTGCTTATCATAATATGATAATGTTACAATTATAGCAGTGTGCTGCCAATACATCACCCCTTTATTCCACCACCATCATCTAAGCAATTTTTATTTTCAAAATATTTTTTGTTACTTCATTTAGGACTTCATTTTATAAGTAAAGATAAATTTATAATGACAGTAAATTTGTCATTGTATCACCAGTAGGGGTGTTCAACCGGTCGGTTCAGGTCAAATCGAACTTTTTTTGTCGAACTGCGGTTTGAACCGAATTTTGAAAACCCAACCGAATCGATTGAATTAAAATTCCAAACCGATCTAAAATCGAACCAATTAAACCAATTTAAACTTCGGTTTGTTCGGTTGAACCGAATACAAACATTTCAAGTTACAAATAAACATTTCAAAACCGGTTGGTTCGGTTCAAACCGATTTGAATAACATTTTTGATAACCATACAAGCGGGTTTTTGATAAACCGATCCATTATAAACCACACAAAATAAACCGATCCATTATAAACCGATCCATTTTTTATTAAACCAGTTGATTCGGTTCAAACCGATTTGGAGATTCCAAAACCGAACCGAACCATTTAAACCGAACAACCGATCCAATTAAACCAAAATTTGCCGGTTCGGTTTAAAACTGAATAAACCGATCCATTTGAACACCCCTAATCACCAGCCATAAAAAATATATAATATATGTAACGAATCAAGAAAAAAAAACAAAGAAATAAATTAAGAAATGACGATTAGAAAAGATGCAAGCTATTAGCTATACCTTGCCTAGGGTTTGATTAACAACTCAGCAAAGAGAATCAAATAGAAGGGTCTATTAATGACATTCTGACACCAAACTTAAATCATTAACATTTTTATAAAATCAAGGACGGCAGAGCTACAAACAATAAAAATTGCATGGTTGAAACCGCAAGTTTACGCTCCCAAATTCCTATGCCCAACCCATAAATCCGGATTCTATAAAACAGTCATACAGTGTCAGATTGTGTGGCATCCCACTGACAAACGGACTAAAAGGCAAAACCAGAAATTGGGACCACTGAGAAATAAAATAAAACCAAGAAATATAAACTTTGCACACCTGGTCTCTGTATAAGTCACAGGGGATAATTCGGATTCAATCACTGATTGTTATGCATGCATTTAAGCAGCCCACATGACACGCTTCTTCTCTATTTTTTGTCTTGGGTTGACCAAAAACAACAAAGTACAGAAAGGAATTAAAATTTTACTTTGAAGCCCCTAAATTTTTAATTATTACCGTATTTAAATATGAAGTGTATATGTTGCAATATTCGTTGTTGTTGTTGTTGTGGAGTGGACTTTACAATAATTATATGTAATCATCAGAAATATAGAAAGTATATGTAATAATAATATTATAAGAGATTGGCTAAAATGGTTTCGGGAAACATTTCGTTCGAAGTGCTTACATGTTAAATTTTAATATTTTCATGTTCAAAACGTCGACCTAAGTAGCTCAATAAATTGGTTATATATTAAATATGTAAAATACCCATTTTTGCTATTTTTGGAATTTTTTAATATTTTTTATGATTTTTAAAAGATGGTTTTTTGACCTAAAAATAAAAGTATTTTTAAGTCAAAAGAGGCCATCTTTTAAAAAACATAAAAAAGAATTAAAATTTTCCAAAACATAGTAAAAATCGGTATTCTACGTGTTTATTATATAACCAATTTATTAAGCTACTTAGATCAACATTTCAAATATCAAACATTAAAATTAACCCGTAAGCACTTCGGTCGAAGTGCTTCCGGAAGTAATTTAGCCGGACTCATAATATAATATTAGAGTTAATGTTTTTAGTTGATTTAAATATATTTTTTAGCTTGTATGATTGAGTAGGTAGTGCAAAAGTATCTTGTGAACAAAATATTTTAAAAAAAAATACGTAACAAAATAAGAAGATAATAACAGAAAATTGAGATATTGAGAATGTACACTTAATCATCAAAATCAATTCTCTATTATATTCGTCTTTTAATGTCAAACACATAAAGGAAAAAACATAACATTAATTTCATGAACAATTAATTATTTTTCTTCTAAATTATTTTTCGGAAATTAATGTCCAATCCGGAAATTAATGTCCAATTAATTTCACTTATGAATAAAAATTTCGGAAAAAATTTCATATTAAAAAAAATATAAACTTTAACATTCTGCACTCAAATTCAGAAAAATTCCAATTATGTCCAATCCGGAGAATAATTCTCTGGATCCAGGCTTACTTTTCGAAAAATTATTATCCGGATCCAGGCTTACTTTTCGGAGAGTTATTCTTCAGATCCAAAGGTTCATTTTGCGGAGAATTATTCTCCGGATTTGAGTTTTTTTAATTAAATAGAAATGTTATGATTTATTAAAAAAAATCATAACATTTTTTGTTTAATTAAAAAACTCAAATCCGGAGAATAATTCTCCGGAAAGTGAGCCTTTGAACTCGGAGAATTATTCTCTAGAAAGTAAGCCTAGATCCGGAGAATTATTCTCCGGATTGGGCAGAATCGGAAATAATCCGAAAACGGGTGCATATTGTTAAATTTTGAATTTTTTTTAATATTAATAAAAATTTCGGCATTTTTTTTTGTAAAGATTAAAGGTCAAGCCACACTATATAATACCCACAAGGGATTTCTCTATCCGGATTTTGAGCATGCGACCTCCCACATAGAGGGTAATGTTTTTACCACTAGACCAAAGACTGATTCTTTTTTAAAGTGAAGGTTGGAGGTCAAATCACCTAACTATTTAATATCCATAACATATTCTCCTACCCGAGTTCCGAAGATACGACCTCTCATACAGAAGACACTGTCTTTGCTACTAGACCAAAACTGATTCTCCAGACTTTAGTTAACATTGATATATATTTCTTTTTAGTGTCTCTTTATGTAAATTAAACTTGCACTTTTTTTCACAGAAAAATCAATATTCATTATAAATAAGAAACATTATATCACATTAGTATTAGACATATCTTACTTAAATAAACAGCAGGATCTGATCTGAAAATATTTAATTGCAAGGACTAACATCAAACTCTACATGTACAAAAAAACAAATCATATGTTTGCTTCCAATGCTAGTCCATGGAAACGTAGCTCAAAACACGAGGCAGTGAGTGTGAGAGAAGTTGTAATTTGAAAATCACAACTAAAAAACAGACATCTTTTGCGTTTGCTTAGAGATGGAAAAACACCATACAACCTCCAATGCAACATTAAATGCATCCATCAGGGGTCGTTGATTGTAGATTCCTTTTGGATTGAAAAAACTAAATTAAATATGTATTTATTTTTTTATCTTTTTTTTTTCAATTTTAAAACAAGGGTTTGACGTTGGCTTTGCCGACATTTTTATTACTATCCAAAGTTAATTACAAATTAATTATTATACTCAAGATTCTCGAATTTTGCAAAAAATGTCAAAACCGGCCATTTTATGGCCGGTTTCCTCTTTTTTTTTTCTTTTTTTAGAGACTACGAAGAGCAAGATAATGAAATCTAACACTAAAAATTCGAATTTTTTGTTTAAATTATTTGTTAGATTACTTCTTTTGATTTATAATTAGCATATTTATACTAAAATATACTAGATTACTTGAAATTATGTTGAATTACGGTATATTACATTAAATTACGCTAAATTACACTAATTCGCTAATTATAATGAAATACGATAAATTACGCAAAATTAGACCAATTTTGTGCCATCTTTCATAAATCATAAAAAATAGTAAAAAAATTCAAAAAATTCAAAAAATTCAAAAAATTCAAAAAATTGGTATTCTACAAGTTCATTATATAATTAATTTACTGAGCTACTTAGATTGAATAATAGAAATGAAATCTTAATCGGAAACTTCAACTCAAGTTTTGAGGCTCTTCCCTTAGTTTTTTGGCAATTCTGAATTTTGAAATTTGGCATCGCGAGCACGGACACATGCGTATTTTCGCAAGCTTTCCAAAAAATGGTCATTTGCTGAAATCGGACACTCGAGCGCCGTTTTATGGCCGTTTAAAGTTTCGTCGTCATTTTTCGCCTTTCTAGTGAAGATATCGTCCATATTCATATGTAATTTAGCGTAATTTAACGTAATATAGTGTAATTCAACATAATTTCAAGTAATTTAGCGTATTTTAGTATAAATATGTTAATTATACATCAAAAGAAGTAATCTAACAAATAATTTAAACAAAAAATTTGAACTTTCAGTGTTAGATTTCATTATCTTGCTCTTCATAGTGTTTCTTAAAAAAAAAAATTCTAATTATAAATCACTATGAAGATAAGAGAAAAACAAAAAATAGTTTCTAATTATATATCACTATGAAGACACACAGTAATTTATAGGAATTTACCGTATTTTAGTGTAATTTAACATAATTTAGCGTAATGTAATATAGTGTAATTCAACATAATTTCAAGTAATTTAGTGTATTTAAGTATAATATGCTAATTATAAATCAAAAGAAGTAATCTAACAAATAATTTAAACAAAAAATTTGAATTTTCAGTGTTATATTTCATTATCTTGCTCTTCGTAGTCTAAAAAAAAAAGAAGAAGAGAAAACTGGCCATTTTATGGCCGGTTTGGATATTTTTGGCAAAAGTTGAGAATTGTGGATATAATAATTAATTTTTAATTAACTTTGGATATTAATAAAAATGTCGGTTGGCTTTGTCTCTTTCATGTTTTTCCTTATTTTCCTATATTTTATTTTTCTAGATCGAAATTATTGGTATAGGGGTGATTTTGATTATCAGATTGTATTGGATTTAAAACGGCGAATATGAATAACCATTAGTAAAAATAAAAATAAATTTCAATATTTATCAAGTAAGAACATATATTAGCTATTTTAAATCCGTCACGTTATAGATTAATTGATAGATACAAATATATATATATATATATATATATATATATATATATAGAGATAGGCTAACGTGCTTCTAGAAGTATTTCGGCCTCGTGCTTCCGGGGGCATATCTTAGTGTTTGATGTTCAAACAACAAATTCAAACCGTTAGATGTGATCTCTATATTAAAATCTGCTTGGAGACCAAATTTTACATTTTTTGGAATTTTTTTACTATTTATTAAGCCACTTTGAAAATTCCAGATCCGGGTGAACAGTAAAAACAGTCTGGACCATATGATCTGGAATTTTCAAAGTGGCTTAATAAATAGTAAAAAAATTCCAAAAAATGTAAAATTTGGTCTCCAAGCAGATTTTAATATAGAGATCACATCTAACGGTTTGAATTTGTTGTTTGAACATCCAACACTAAGATATGCCCCCGGAAGCACGAGACCGAAGTTCTACCAGAAGCATGTTAGCCTATCTCTATATATATATATATAGAAGCTTATATAATATTCATTATTATGGAGAGATTGATATACTATTATTTAATTAGTAATTTATATTGTTTCAAAAATAATGAGAGCAATAAATATATAATTATTGTTATATTTTATGAGATTATGTATATGATGTGCTTAAGGTAATATATTCATTTGTTTACTATATTTTTATGTTAGATTCTATAAGTTATCAATTTATATAATAACTATATATTATTTGTCATTACCTATTAATTTAAACGGATAATGGTAGGTAAAGGTGGGCCTCAAAGCTGATTAATAAAATTTTACATTTAAGCTCATTATTGGGTTTGTAAGATATGGGCCGGGAACATAAGCACAGTAATTAAGTTTTTATGGCGCTAATCAAGAGTTTAGATTCACTTAATCTGGACTCTAGAGAGTGTTTTTTTCTTTTGCTAACGCCAGTATAATTTAGTGACCTAATATGTCTTCCAAATCTTTTATAATTGGGAATCGAGGACGGTACAATGGAAATCGGACTATATACGGTCTCATGTCAGGTCAGAGTTGTTCGATTTGATTCATCAAGATTTGTACAAACAATTTTAAAATTGATACGGATCAAGTGCGCACAAATCTTGACGCGGATTGAACAGCTTCCATCGTGCCAGTCAATATAGTAGATAGCGTGCGTAATTTGGTTGGGTCAGTCCAGTGTGCGTAATTTGAAATGCTTCATTTACTTCTGACTTTTAAAAACAATACTACAATAATCGGTTTTATGAAGAGTAAAAGTACTTAACAACATCGCTATTCTCGCAGATACTATAATAACAATACCTTGGAAAATAATAATTTATGTAGACTTATCCTCCACAATAGTCTTATTTTGTCCTAAAATTTTTTTTTTGTAGCAATGAGGATTTCTTTTTATTTTTTTTGCAAAGTCGATGCAACGGTGGATAACCTCCAAAGTCTCGAGTCTTTCAAAAATTTTTTAGTAAGGTTGGAGGTCAAGCCACCCAACTATTTAATATCCATAAGAGATTTCTCCTTTTTGATTTCAAACCTGCAACCTCTCACACGGAGGACATTATCTTTGTCACTGGACCAAAAGCTGGTTCTCTCTTTCAAATTTAATTCGTTTCAAACACTATCAATTTCAGTATTTTTACTTAAATTAGCAAATTTAAATTATTAGATTTGTTTTTTCTTATCTCAGTTACATATATATTATAAAAGTTATAAGATTTTGACCTTATTTAAGTTGTCATTAAGAGAAGAGGTTAAATACCTAAAATTTAATCCTATTTGCTCATAATTAATAACAAAAAAAAAGTCAAAATGATGTGTAATACGTATCCGTTTATATTTAAAAGTTTCAAATATATTTATTGAAGATTTAATTTTAATGAAGAACTGTTGACATCAGCTCGTCATCAAAACCTTAATTTGTATTAGATCGTATATTCCACATAATCTAGTCAAATTATTGCAAAATATAATTAATTATATCCATAATAATTTGGGTTATGACAGACATATATATACGGAAAAAAAAGTAATAGTTGTCACGTAAAATTCCCACCTCACCTTGCAAATGGTTATTAGTCCATATATTAAGGGAGCTAGGATATTGACAGAGCTGGTTTGGTTTCACACAACGCACCAATCATATACTTTTTATTTTGTCTCTGTAAATCGTGCGCTGCATGAAGTTAAAATAGTTTTGTCAATATCTTTACTCATATTAAGAATAGTGTAGTATTTAAACACGAAGTTAATTACAAACAATAGTACTCATGAGATCTTACCGTGACATTTCTCTGTATATATATACCTCGCTCAAACAATCTTACTTTAACAAAACATTTGCTAACCGGATGTGTATATATATATATAGAATGGCTAATATACAAACGTTTGTTCCTGGACTCAGGAACAAACGATTCGGTTCTCCAATTTTCAAAGTCCAAACAGTCGATCCGAACCGTTAGATATTCAATCTATATTAAAATGTGCTTGGAGACCAAATTTTACATTTTTTGGAATTTTTTTACTATTTATTAAGCTGGTTTGAAAACCGCTGTTTTTCAATGCTGCAGAAATTTAATAAAAACAACAGCTTTCAAACCAGCTTAATAAATAGTAAAAAAATTCCAAAAAATATAAAATTTGGTCTCCAAGCACATTTTAATATAGATTGAATATCTAACGGTTCGGATCGACTGTTTGGACTTTGAAAATCGGAGAACCGAATCGTTTGTTCCTGAGTCCAGGAACAAACGTTTGTATATTAGCCATTCTCTCTATATATAGAGAGAGTAAGGCTACGGTGCTTTGCAAATTAAAACACCCTCTTTAATTTGGGCCACTTTTTCAATTTGCAAAACCCAAACAACCGATCCGAACCGTTCAACATGTTATAAATATTGAAATGTGCTTGGAGACCAAATTTGACATTTTTTGGAATTTATTTACTATTTATTAAGCCACTTTGGAAATCGCTGATCCGGTGGTCCACAGTAAAAAACAGTAAAAATTTCTGGACCACCGGATCAGCGATTTCCAAAGTGGCTTAATAAATAGTAAAAAAAATCCAAAAAATGTCAAATTTGGTCTCCAAGCACATTTCAATATTTAGAACATATTGAACGGTTCGGATCGGTTGTCTGGGTTTTGAAAATTGAAAAAGTGACCCGAATTAAAGAGAGTGTTTTAATTTGCAAAGCACCGTAGCCTTACTCTATATATATATGTGTTATATCAATTTAATTTACCAGTTGTTTTGGGAACAGGAATAGATATATATATACCAGGAGAAACATGTACAGAAGCAGTTCCACCAGCAACTCACCGACTCAGAGACCGAAAAGAACCAAAAAGAAATTAAAAACAAATTAGGAAAAGGAAGAACAAAAAAAAGATAAAAAAATTAGGTTATTTAATTAATTAAGAGCCTTACGCTCTACCGACTGAGCTTATTATAGATGAGCCTTGTTTATTGTCTAATCCTTTGTTATCATCAGTACTGTTAGTGTTAATGATATCCCACATGACTTGGATATCTTTGTATCCCTTCCACCTCTCTACTTCTCTGCAAAAAACTACATATCCTTCACTTCTACCTGCCCACAATGCACAAAATAATTAATGATCCACTTTTAAATATATATATATTAGACAAAGTAATTCATGTGTGTAATGCATGTTGGAGATTTCTTTCTTGTTCTTTTTTATATCTGAGGGGGCTTATAATTAAATCCCTGCTCTTGTAATAATGATCATGGATGCCAAAGAGAAAAGGTTGAAGGCAAATTAAGTTCTCCAATCAAATGAAATTCATTAAACTTAAGGATCATTGAAACAAAACAATACAAACCTCGTTTCTTCCTGTGTTGAACTATTGAAGATATTCTATTAATGGCGCGCTTTGTTGGGATGATTATGCTTTCTCTCAGGAGCAATAGAAGGTTCTCCTTTGTGCACACAACTTTCATCTTCATTTTTTATTTATTTTAAGTTTAAGGTGCTTTTATATATAAATAAATAAATAAGCAGACTAAGGGCAATATTGGTATTTACTTCAATCATACAACCGACAAAAAAAGAGCGCAAAAGGAAAAAAGTAATTGTGAGAGTGACGTATGACAATGGTTATCATGAGATTGCTTTTATTTTGTTTCTCAACTTTAATTATAGAGTTTATAAATATTGCAGTTGAAACACCAAAGCTATACATAAATTGTTTTATACATCACAAGATGCGGATTGCCAGAAATAATAAAAAAAAATAAACGGTGAAACTTGTAAAAATTAAATGGTTTTTTTTATTATTTTTTTTCAGCTCATTTTTTTTCCTCTAATACTTTTGCCACCTGTTAAAATCTAATTTTGAAAATAAATTCACGGTTAAAATTGTGAAGTTAAAGTCTAATATTGGCCCCAAACTTAAAAGCAAATAAATAATCTGATATTACCAGAATCTACTAATCTAGGCACCCAACATCGGAGAATATACTAAGAAAAGCAGCAGGGTTCTGCTTTTCCGATCCCAACCATTCAAAATTTTCCATTCACGTATTTCGATAAAGAAACTTTTTCATGCACAAATCTCAACGAATTTGAATAATTGGGATCAGAAAAGCAGGACTCTGTTTTTCTCTAAGAAAAGCAGCAGAATCCATTCCAACATTGGAATCTACTAGTATTGAATTGAGTTCAATTGACCTCTATTTTTTTTTTCTTCCAAAATTTAAATATTTATTAAAAATTTCTATATAGTTCAGAGTAAAATATAATAGATATTATGAAATTGATTTTAATTTGTAACATGAACATTTTACCTAATTGACTATATTTACATTTGATTCTAAAGTCTGGCTCTGAAGTGTTGAGATTAATTATATAATGATGATATTGTTGTACTGGGAAGATTGACGACATCAATGAGACATAACATAAATGAAGTGCTTGAGTGCAGTCGCATCAAAACTTTGAATTTAAAGGAGGTGAGATTGATTAAACATTTTGTCTTTTGAGGAAAAAAACACATGACCGAATTAACAAGCAATACTTTAAATTGAAGTTGTTGTTAAAGTCCAAGTGATGATTTTTAAACAAGGACCTTTGACATTATTTATTAATTTAAATATATTAACTTTAATTAAAGCCAAAGTTTCAAATTTTTTTTTTAAAAGAAAGATGGAGATCAAGCTTTCAAATATATATGTGTTATTATAACAAATGATTAATTCATCCGGATTTCAAACTTATGACTTTTTACATCAGAGATTATGCGTCTTTGACATTAGATCAAAGACGAGTTCTCTCCAGGGTTTCAAAGTTTTTCTTTTAAATTTTCACAGAGACTGCAAAATGGTGAGAGAGGCTCGAACCTCGATCTTTGAATATCCAACAGTTTTAGGACTTTTTTCTAGTTAACTGTGCTACTGCTCTATATATTATCGTCAGAGTTTCAAAGTTGAAGTATATATTTTGCAAAATTAGGTCAGAATTATAAACTTCCGCTTATCAATTTGTCAAATTATGTATCTCAGTGTGGAGGCATTAATAAAATTAAAGTTTCGCATGTTAGGATGAATTAATAATAATTTACAAATCTAGTTGATTAAAAAATGATTGATCAGGTGCAATATTTTTACAAATAAAACATACATTATTTTTCAAATAAAATTACTCAAAGACCAATAAACTCTCTAGGGCATGTTTGATTGGTGATAAACATGACGTGTAATATTAATTAATTAGAATGAGAGTATGGTTATATGCATATTACGGATTGACTCATACTACGGGTCTATATCTCTATTTTTAAAGATAAAAATAAAGTCGATCCAAACAATTAAATACGATCTTTCTAATTTATATTTTCAGATTTTGTTTGCTACTTTTTTATATAAGTAGAGAAACACTTGATCTAAAAATTCTGGACTATTCGAAAGTAGTGATTTTGTTTACCTAAGATTCTAAAAAAAATTAAAATTTGGTCTCGGAGTACTTTTCATATGGAGATCATGTTTAACGGTTTAGATCGACTGTTTAAACTTTTAACATAGAGATATGGATTCATAGCACGGGCTGATCCGTAATATATATGCATATTACCATAGTCTCACTCATGATAATTAAATACCTTCTCATTACTATATGAAAGATATTTCTTTTAACCATGTAATACTCTAATAAATGACATTTAACATTTTGTTCTAAATAGCCATAACCGGCTCTGGTGCAGGGCACCCAGGGCGACCGCCCCAGGCCCCAAGATCCAAGGGACCCAAAAGAAAAATTAGTTTGTATATATATTACAAAAATATTAATCTGTATATATTAAAATAAATAAAATATTAGAGTTCAAATTTTGTATATATAAATGATCCAAACTTTTCTATAAATAGGTAAGATCTATTGGCATATTAATAATAAACGCGACCAGCTAATAGGCTTCTATAAGTACTTCAACACCATATATTTACAAGTTGCTTTTGCATTTTAAAAGTCCAAATAGTTGATCCAAACCATTCAACATGATATCCATATTAAAACGTGCTTGGAGATTAAATTTTACATTTTTTTTAATTTTTTTACTATTTTTTAAGGTAGGTAGAAAATCATTATTTTTTATGGTCCATAATCTTCTGAATCAATGAATTTTTACCTATCTTAAATAGTAAAAAAATTCGAAAAATATAAAATTTGGTCTCCAAGCACGTTTTAATATGGATATCATATTGAACAATTCGGATCGACTATTTGAATTTTGAAAATGTAAAAATGACTTATAAGCATATGATGTTGAAGTACTTATGCAAACGAATTAGTCGGTGTCATAAAAATTTGTCTATATAAAAGGCCTAAATTTTTCTCCTGCCCCGGACCCCAAAATCTTCAAGACCGGCCCTGTAAATAGCTAGCTATAGCTACGCAATAACTGCGCTATAGTTTTTTTGGACCTCAAAAGCTATAACGCTATTAACCGCTTTTCTTTTATAATGATTCTAAATAGCTAACTATGGTTGCGCTATAGTTTTTTCGGACCTTAAAAGCTATAGCGCTATAATCGCTATTTAGAACTTTGATATTAATATTTGATAAAGTCTTTGGATTGTAGGAATAAATCTGTTGATGGCTCAGCAAAAGCAACATTAGATCTACATTGGTGATTGAGTATGTATGAATTAAAATCCATTATCCTTTTATCTTTTCCCTTGTAGTATCTTCCTCTTCTCCTTGTATATTTTGTACATATATTATGATGAGGCAACATGTGTATCTTCAGTGCATAACTGCATACTAGTATCGTGCCCGTGCGTTGCAACGGGGACATATTATAAAATTGAATAGAATATGTAGAGACTTTTTTGTTTGACATTCACACAAAATTAAGAAAAAATATATTTAAATGAAAATAAAAGACACAAATGAAAAAAAACGGAGATCCAAATAATAAATAACAATAAAAGAAACAACAACAAATGAAAAAAAAAGGGATCAAATATAACATGAAAAAAATTCTTGAAGTATCATTATACGATTTAATATCTAATTTTCTCCACAAACAAGACAGATCATTAAACGATTTAGAGGAGAAATGATATGTAAATAAATTATTTTAATAATGAAAATTTCTCTACACGAAAATTCTTGATATTCTTCATTTTCTCTCTAGATCAGAAAGATATGATTGTTTCCATCAATACAAATCTACTCTTCATCTATTCACAAAGATACAGTAGCCCTAAACAAAATTCGGAAAGATATGATTGTTTCCGTTTTCATTGTCGAAAAAATAGAGGAAGAGGAGAAATGAAACGGAGAAAACGGAGAAATAAGAAAATAATTTAATTGCATGAATTGGAGATAACTGTAAGGAGAAATATGGATTCATTCAATTTTAATTGTGATAAACCATGTCGCAGTCTGTGTGACAAGTATATTTTTAACTAAATTTAGACTTCTATACATAAAATAGATGTATTTAATCAAAAGAAGACATTATGTGATTGGAGGGCTGATATTCAATTCAAAAATTCATCTTTCAATCTTAGCCGTTGGCGGATCAGGACAACTACGTGCATAATATAAGAAAATAGAGATAACAAGTTCTTATAGTAACATGATATATTTAAGTAATAATTTGTGTTTCTCCACATCTAAAGCGTTACATAGTGTCCAATTTACATTTTTCCGGTTGATCCAATTTAGTACTTTCACGAACTTGATAAAATAAAATGGTCTCACAATTCCCCATTTCACTCAGTCAAAGTCAACTCTTCAGCCAAACTGCTTGGATCAGGGCAAAAAAAATAAACCCATAAGAGAACCCATTTGGATAAGCCTACGCAAAAAATATACCTAACTTTACATACAGAGGCCATTTAGTCTCGGCTCAAGACCCATTGTTGCCTCATTCTAAGTTATCAGTTTTAGTTTCACTAGACCGAGTGTAGCCTCGAATTAGCCTATATTTAATCATCAACAAAACTGGGCTTGGCCTTTATTGTAAAAGCCCATCTCACCATCCCCTTCCCCAAGTAAACAAGCAAAAAGAAATTTAAAAATTATTAAATCAATAAATGAAAATAGAAAGGAAAGGTACAGGGAGAAAGAGAAGGAGCGCTCGAAAGTTGCGAGGTTTGGCTCGTCGACGAGACCGCTTGAAAACGGCGCCAACTCTTTCTTCGTTCCTGATTTATAAGAATAAAATTGGTGAATACGATTTGTTTTTAAAGAATAGAAGGTGAGAGACTTCCATGGCTTCTTCGGATTCGGGTCCGGAATCGCAAAATGGGTCCATTAATGAGATGGAGAAGAAAGAAAATGCAGTGGAACCGCTAAGGCTTCCGACTGTAGAGGAGATCCGAGGCCAGGATATATGGAATAATTGCGCGACGCGAAGTGTCGTTAGTGGCGTTATGGGTTTGTGCTTATTTCTCTCTTTATTTAAAGTCTCATTTAACTAGTTATAGTAGAGCTTCAGTTTGTAAGCCAAGTCAGGTTTCCATTTGTTACATAGGTTAGTGGAATTGATCAGAAACCTGAATTTCCTTCTAATTTATCTGGGTGCTGTGAAAGGAAGAAGCATGGGATTTATTGGCAATCTTGACTTATTTCTCAAATCAATCCATCAAGGCATAAAAAGAAACAAAAACAAAAGTTCCTTTAGTTGTGTTGTTGGACATACAGCTTCCCTATCTATCTAATTTTGTGCAATTTGAGTATCATTTGATAATGCATGAAGAGTCCTTATATTCAGATTGTTTTAAAGTTGAAATAATACAATCAACAAATCTCATCATTTTTTTATAGATTGCAATTTAACCTTTATTTATGATGACTATTATGAAGATTGTCAAGTTATATAGCTGTCAAGACATCTACATTGGTTAAACACAAATTGCAATTTGAACTTGAATCTAGCAAGTTTTTATACTTTCGAAATTTTGAGCTGAAATGAGCTGCTCATGTAGTTGGCTACTGGCTGGTCGTGAATGTAGATCAATTCTTCATTTTGTTGTAAAATAATCCAATTCAAGGTCCTAATTGCTGCAATTTGTGTTTAACCAAGACTATTGGAGATTACAATCTCTAATCTTCTAATTGCAACCATACTTTGTTAGATATTTCTGCTGAAAGTGTAAATAGAAGAAGTGAACATGCATTATGTTTTCTAAGGATTGCTTTTGTTATTACGAATCTTATCTGTTTTGTCCTTACACCAATCCCAATGGCTAATTCGGTAAGCCTGGAGCCTGGAAAAAACTCTATTTGCAACGTGTTCAGTAAGTTCTATATACTTATAGCGTAAAAAGTATCATGTATGCCAGTTGACAAAAGTGAAATATCATGCATACCCTAGCAAGCATAGACAATATCCCATGTATTCATGAGAGGTACAAAAAACATCCTATGTGTACTCCCCTTTCTTTTTTAATTCGACATGCTCCTAATACCCCTATCTGTTCACTGATTATTTGTACATACTTATTTTTTACCTTTGGGGAGGGGGGTCATGGTGAGGGTTGCTTTACAAGTTTCAGAAGTAATAAGGACATGAGGAGATACGAGCACACATATTTCATTTTTTTTTCTTGAAAATGTATTCAGGTGTATAGTCTTGCAGGAGTATGCATGATATTTGAATTTTTTTTTGTAGGGGCCTATATGGAAATCGTACCTTCCATTCCTCGTTGCATTTAAAGTTGAGAACTATAAGCTGATAAAATGTCCATCTTTTGTTTCTTTTTCTTATTGGAAATTTTTAGGTGGTGGATTGGGCCTCGTCATGGGCCTATTTTTTGGGGCATTGGATAACCCATTAAGACAAGAGGAAATGACGGGAAGGCAACAGTTTATATTCCAGGCAAAACAAATGGGCAGGAGAAGTGTTAGTTCCGCTAAAGCATTTGCTGTTATGGGACTAATTTTCTCTGCTGTTGAATGTGTGGTCGAGAAGGTATATTATAGAGGGAAGGGGATGATAAATTTGAATTTATCTGTTGTGGATTCTGCATTAAGTTTTGTGACAGCTATACTAAACTTAAAACTACAAGCAAAGTACAAGACCCTGAAAACCTTTAACCCTGAAATCGGAAACCCTAAAATCCTATTTGAGATTGCTATAAAAAAAAGACAACAATTTATTAGTAATACCAGCTGTTATTCTACTAGGACTGGTGCTATGGTATGAAAGCTTGCCTTTTCTTTTCTTTCCTTAGTTCTAAACTGAAAATTGTGCTCTTTTTTCTTGGGGAGTCTAGGCACGAGCCAAGCATGACATGACAAACACAGTGGCAGCTGGATGTGCTACAGGAGGTGCATTATCTGCAAAAGGTATATTTTTCTTGTCATAAAATTTCAAATTATGTAGTATTGTTCAAGTGAATGTTGCTCATTCATTTTGGTGAAAGTACAAATCCCAAATTGAAACAGAAGTCAAACTGCATTCAACATTACTGATAATAAAAGAAATTAATATTCTGGTTTATAGGACCAGATGCTGTTCTCATACTGGTACATATCAGTAGCTTTTCTCTACAAACTATATAGTATTGTTTGAGTGAAAGATTCTTATGCATTTTGGTGAACTAGAAATCCCAAATTGAACATTAGTCAAACTGAATAGAACATGATTGATAATTAAAATAAAATAGTATTCTGGTTTAGCCACATGCTAATCTGATACCAGTATATAGCTGTACTGTTATTACACTGAATATGGATACATAATTGGGAATTCAGGATTTTGACTGTTTTGTTCCAGAAAGTTAAGTAGTCATTGATGTTCGGTCAATTCTAATTATCTGTTTATTGTCCTTCCATTTATATCTTATTTGTTGTTTTCAGCTGGACCAAGAGCAGCATGTGCCGGATGTGCTGGTTTTGCAGCATTTTCTGTTGTAATTGAGAAGTTCCTGGGGCATAACTGAGCTATTAGAAATTCCGAAATTTAAACTAAAAAGAACAAGTAATAAAATTTTATTGGAAATCTTCTTCTAATATGCCGGAAATTTTTCACCTGTCCATCTGAAATTTTGAATAGTGTTGTTAATTTTATTTTAGTTTTAGGGGTTTGGAGCCGCAATTCATAAACACTTTTTAGCTTATTAAGGCCATTTTAGAGGTTCTTTCTAGCCGTAAAAAGTTCCACAGGAAGGTAATGCTTTTATTGTTAAAATTTATAAATTTAGAAGGTGAGTATGTTCGTTTTTTCTGTTGTTTTTGCCAAGCTGGGCTTAAAGTTTTAAGAGATTATCAATCTATTTTTTGTGTTTTTCTGAAGCAATTGTGTACTTCTCTCGCTCGGTCTTGAAGTTATTTTGCACCATGGATAAAGAACATGCTTCTGCTACCGATTCATTTGTCTAATATTTTTGCGAAATACTGTTCAATAATCTTGAAAATTTCTGGACTTTATTCTTTCCGGAATATTGTGATATGCCACTTCTAAAGAACACTTTTAAAAAATGTATAATACAGAGCTTCAGCTACTAGTATTAAATAATCAACGGTGATGCTTCAATTAGATAGCAATATATAAATGGCGGGCAAATTCACCCGGGTTTCGTTCAAACAATATTATTATTTCAAATTCAATTCATACGTTGTATACTTTTTTTTTGCCTTCCCCTTACACGTATGAATATTGTACAAATTTACCACAAACTAAAAGAGTCATTTTGTTTATATTTAATCCAAATGCAGACTGCCACCTAATCAATTGATACGGCTCCCACCGCGTGCATATTTCGACCTCATAGTTGAAGCAATTAAACGTCTAAACCCACATTTTTGAACCACATAGAATTGGTTACTATATTTTTTGAACCATATAGCATTGTATTTTGTTGCCTTTTTCAATATATTGAGATGAAATAATTGTTAAATTCAGGTTGATATGGCAAAAACGATTAACCCCAGTTTCTGTTGATGCGATACAACAAATTGTAAAGATATAATTGTGTTACTATATTCCCCGAGTCATCTGCTTCAAATACTTGAATAGATCAATCGGGTTACTGAATCACGGTTCACGGATCATGATGCGATGTGAATATAGCATTCGTTGGTTGGAAACATTACTACCGATTTTATTCGTACGGGTTACTTTCAAATATGTGGGACCTATATGTCAGAGTCACAAGCTTACTGCACCCAGCAGAAGCTATTGACCCATTTCGAGTTCTTCTATTAACTTTTGATCCAAGTTCCGTCTGAATAATTAACAAGTACAGGCATCCGATTTTGGATTCAAAACTCACTCTCAAACGCCTTACGCCACCTCAAACTATCGTCTTCCCACCAAAAGGTTTTTGTTTATGACTGTCAGACGCCGTCCGGTGCAAAAGGGTTTGCAAAATAAAGTTCCATTATGATGGAACCATTGGGTTAAGGTCCCCTTGAAAGTATCCCTATTCACTTGAAGTGTGAATAAATAGCTAAAGGACTTCAAGTTTGTCAAAGTCTGGATCGGTCCCAATGCCGGAACTTCAAAGAAAGGTGGGTGGAAAATGCAATGTCTTTTCCGGAGTAAACCACTTATCAGTGGGCAGAAAAAGGAGAGTTTAGAAGTGCCTGGTAGTTTCATTGAACGAGGAGGGAAACATCCGGATCTCTATACCAATGACAACCGCTTCAAATAAAGCGCAGTGAAAAGCCAACCTAAGACTTCTTCCCAGCCCCGCCCTATTTATTTCAGCGAGAACTTGTTTCAGAGGCAGTTTTTAGATGCAATGTTTACTCGAGACTCAGGAAAAGGTATTATTAGAGGTATTATTCTGAGGCTGTATACTACCAGTGTCAAATATCTCAGGAGCTAGATTACTTCCCGATGAACAAGTCAGAATTGCCTCAACTAAAATACATGGAATTGGACCTAAAAAAGCCGCATATTCTTCCGGTTTCCAAAAGCATCATCTTAGAACATTGCAAGGAGCCCATTCGCTTCGCGCGCGGGAAGGCAACGAAGTGAAGTGAAAGAGACCGCAGCGGAGTGGAGAAGCCGCGACACGAAGTTCCTTACCTTAGCTGGATCTCGCTGGTGCCACCTAAACGGTAGGTATAGGCGGCGTGTTACGTTTGGAGTTGTCGTTCGTTCACTTGTCCCCAATAGAAGAATGAGTAATTCCTTCCCCTGCGGGTCATGGCCTGACCACTCGGGTGGGAGGCGCTTTCGTCGGCCAGTAGGTTTGATTCATTTCACCTAGTTTGGTGGTTTTTTGACCCTCACAGTAATTTCGTACAGTTTCTTTATGATATAAAGCCACATCTTTATAAGACATTAGGTGAATCCCTCTATGAGATTGTTGAACCTCATCTTACCCGTAAGCTAATGAAAAAGATATATATGCTTATTGTCTATGGAAAGACTCATTTTAGTGCTATTAATGATGTAGAACAAGCACTATAATACAGTATTTCTCTATTTGATGCATCCGGCTGGTGCTCTATAAAAATACAGGGAAGTGAGATATCCAGCTATAAATAACCTTATGACACTAGTAAATGAAGTTGGCACTTTCGCTGAATTAGTTCAGTAGATTGTAGTCGCATTTTCTATGTGAAATTGGGGGATTTGATCTGGCACTATTTGGAAATTGATCGGAGAATGGACAGGTACACGAAGCAAACAACCATAGAATTGCTTTTTTTACATACTCACCTTACTCCCCTGACTACGGAAGACGGCAACGATGTTATAATTATTGGGTCTTATAAAAGTATGAATCCAACTATGCTTAATTGGGCGCTAGTGTCATTTCATGGTTTCAGCCGCACGGTCAGGGGCCAAGGCCTTAATGTATGGGTGACAGATCGCATGTATTGATTGACTGAGTATTTATTACTATTGTTAGAGAGATAGCTCATGGTGGTTTCATGATACTATACAGGAGGCACGCTGCATGACTAAAGCCAGACGGCTTGGTGTTGTAACTACTGTTTTATATGGTGTCGACTCAGTGCACCATACCTTAACCTTTGAATTCATCGAAGGTAGTTCAGTGAAGGATATACTGCTTGAATTTGGGTCCAATGGTATTATTGAAGAAAGGCTGAACGACATAGCCGCCCATATCGGGACCGGAATTGTGAAATTACATGATAGGGGCCTTGTTCATGGCGATCTGACCACATCGAATATGATTGTTAAGGAAGGCACCAATCAAGTGGTTAGGCATTTAGTTTTTCAATTCTGTAGTATATAATTTGTTGATAGGTTTTTTTTTAACCTGCACTCAACATTTTTTTAATTCAGCTGCAACAAAATGGTTAACCTGATTTTCTTCTTTGATTTGACCAAAACACTTCCAATCAATCAAGTCTGAAGAGAGATCTTGTTTTATTGCTTTTGTCTTGAATTGGATGACGTATTAAATTGTTATAATTTCTTGTGTTATTTGCAAATTAGTGTCAGTTGCTCACATGAGAAAATTCGATGGTGTTAGCAAATATTGCATTATTTGCAGGGCAATATGACTCTTCTTAGTACTATCTAATAATTATTCCAATTAAGTGATGGTGCAGGTGAATTATTGCATTATTTTTCTTGTTATAATTTCTTGTGTTATTGCATTATTTTTGAAGAAAAGGCTGTTTGAATCTGAACCCGTTTTGGTTTGTTGCCTTTCCAACCTTTACTTGGTGCTCGATAACACGTGCATTGACCGGTACCTATAAAAAATTAGAGCCATGCTGGTAATGCACCTCGTTCTGTTTTCCTTTGTTTCCTTGACCTATGGGTAAATTTTTTATTTATTTTTTGCTTCTAACAGATGGAGAAAATTCTAGCAGCATATAGGTGGGCTTCAAAACAGTGGTGAGCAACTATGAATAAGTTTGCTCAGGGTAAGATAAGCGACAGTTTTCTATACTTTCTATTTTTCTCTTATTTCTTTTGCATGTGATACTTAATTTGTCTGTTTCAATTCATAACAGTGAGGCAGCGAAGCCGCAAGCTAATTATGGTTGGATGAAAATTGCAACTACCAATAGTTGTTCAAGTATTTCTTTGTTATGCATGATTGCATTTAGTAAGTCCATTTATTGCCAACTTCTCTATTTGAATTTTTTTTAGTTGAATATTTGCTTAGGATTATCTCAACCAGAGAACTTGTGCACGATCTGCTTAACTTGGAAATTTCTTTTTTCGAAAGTATTTGAACTAACATTCAATTGTGTATCTGCAAATGGAGATTGTTCGAAGAGGATGTTACTTCGTTATTTTGGTGCTTTTGAGTTTTCTACTTCATGGTCGAAAACCCAATTCAGCCCATCTGAATTGAAGACAGGCCCAATTCCAACAATATTATAAGCCCATAAACCATTTATTCTGAATGCTAACCATCCTATGAGAAATACTTCATGATAAATTAAATTTGTTGGTTAATGTAAAAATGGACATGGTAAAAAGTAATTCAATTATTTTTGCTGGTTACAACTAAAGTTATGAGGCTAATTAATAAGTTATAATTATTGTGTCTCTTGCACAATATAAAGACAAACAAGAGAATCCAAATCTTCTAGGCCCAAGGCATCTTTACCCTTGCACTGATAAAATGTATTAGATGCAAAGAAGAAAATTAAGGGTGCTTCAAATTAATTATAGTACGGTCAGATCTAGCCGTTTGAAGAATATAAATGATACACTACTTTTAAGTAAAAAAATGATAAATTTAAATAAAGAGAGATAATTTTTCACAGACGATAATTATATAGGTGAACTAACAAAAGGCATCTCATAATTAAAAGAAGAATTTGGGGTAAAAAAAGCGCTAGTGTTGTACATTATTTAATTTTTATGTTCTTCTTTGACTTGAGTATGCAAAGTAATTTCCTTATGTTATTTCTTGTTTAGTATAACATTTTTTGAATAATTTTCTTATGTTATTTCTTATATAGTAGAATATTTTTAATGAAGTACACGTTATTAATTTCATTACAGTATTGAAATTTTTAATTCGCAAAAACTAATTTTTAAGTTAGGAAAGGATACGTAAGAAAAAGGGAGGAGTAGCGATTGAACTTGATCGGATCTGTTTACTTGCTTTGGAATAACAGAAATTTAAGGAAAAAATAGGAGAAGGAGATAAACTTTATATGTAAATAATTAACGAATTTTGTAATCTCTGAATCAAAATATAGAAGATGTGAACTTTTTATGATGCCCTTTTTTACACATTTTGTTTTGGAAGACGCTCTAAAAGACGCAAACTTAATAAGATGTTAGTATATATTATATCAATTTCTTGACCTCCACCTTGTAAAATTACCACTAGTGTCCGATATATGGAATCTGGGAGCTTGACTCCTACATTTCTCATCAAAAATTTCTTGACCTACAATAAAACCAGTCCCTATCTACAAATAAATAATCCATATTTCTATCTTCTTCATTTTTCACGTCAAGAGATACATATATATATATAGAGTTGGGCTACGGTGCTTCGCGAAGTAAAACGAGTGTTTTACTTCACACTCATATTTTGCGATTTTGAAGTTCAAAATGTCGATCCGAACCTTTCAAATTGATCTCCATATTAAATTGTGCTTGGAGACCAAATTTTACATTTTTTTGAAAATTATTTACTATTTCTTTAGAATTTTTGAAAATTGGTGTTTTTGATGGTCTAGGATTTTTTTAAAAACAGCGATTTTCAAAAATTCTAAAAAAATAGTAAACAATTTCCAAAAAATATAAAATTTGGTCTCCAAGCACAATTTAATATGGAGATCAACTTGAACGGTTCAGATCGACGTTTTAAAGTTTCAAATTGAAGATATAGACGTGAAGTAAAACACTCGTTTTACTTCGCGAAGTACCGTAGCCCAACTCTATATAATATATATATATATATATAGAGAGAGAGAGAGAGAGAGAGATAGGCTATCATGCTTTGGGAAGTAAAGAGAGTGTTTTACTTCCCGCTCATATCTCCATTTTCAAAATTCAAATAGTTGATCTGAAGTTATCAACAAGATCTTCATATTGATATGTGCTTGGAGACCAAATTTTACATTATTTGGAAATTATTTTAGAATTTTTGAAAATCACAACTTTTCATTAAATAAAAAAATAATAAAAAATTCAAAAAACACTGATTTTCAAAAATTCTAAAAAAATAGTAAAAAATTTCCAAAAAATATAAAATTTGGTCTCCAAGCACATATCAATATAAAGATCATGTTGAGAAATTCAGATCAACTGTTTGAACTTTGAAAATAGAGATATGAGCGGGAAGTAAAACACCCTATTTACTTTCCAAAGCATCGTAGCATCACTCTCTCTCTATATATATATAATTAACTTAATTTTGTATATTTCTTCTTTACTTTTCATACAAAAGTCTCATTTTCACATCAAGTAAACATATACAAGTAACTTTGTAATACTACCATATCTCCGGAAATTCTTGTTTAATAGTTGAACATCCTCCTAAACTTCCAATATTTTGATGATCTCCCACCTATTAATTTCAATTGTAATTGTTAGCCAATGGAAACTGACCAAAATGCCCTTGTATTTTCTTATGTTTAATACTTTACTACAAAATTAAAAGCTCTTATTTGTTATCTACTTCTCCAGTTTCTTAATTTTGGTTGTCGTATTATTCTCCTTTTGGAACATATATTTTTCAAATTTATAAAAATCATCAAAATTCATATTCTATAATTAAATAAGATAGAGAATTCTAATTATATATTCTTAAAGTCATATATGAAACAAACAATATAAATTGGTGAAAGCAATGTTCTAGTGGTGAAAGCAATGTTCTCTGTGTGAGATGTCACAAATTTGAAATCTGAATGGAGAATCCTAAAGTGAGAAAAATAGCACGGCGGAGCCGGCTCAGTCACGGAACGACATGGTTACTTCACAGAACGGCACAACACGAGTGTCAGCACGTGACAGAACGGCACAACACGAGTGACACCATTCGCGTGCCGTGACCATTCGCGTGCCGTGTCCATCTTTTGAAACTTTGGCACGGCACGACACGTGAAAGATTTAGTCACGGCACGGCACGACATGCACGTAGTCACGCGAGTCACGTATGGTCACGACATGTTTAGGCACGGCGTGACTCACGTGGTGTGACCATTCGCGTGCCGTGACCATCCCTTGACATTTTGGTCACGGCACGAGACCAAAGTCACGGCGCGTTAGTCACGGCACGGCACATTTTTTCCACTCTAGAGAATCTTTTATGAATATTAAATAGTTGGATTAATTGACCTTAACCTTTACTCAATAAAGGTTAATAATTAAAAAAGAAGTTCAAACGATATTGCAATTATTTTTCATCGAATAATTAACAGTGTTAACTAAAGCCAAAAACCAATTTATAACATAAAGAGGGTTAAAATTTAAAAAAAAAAAATAGACACGACACATCAGTTATACTCACATCCATTCGATTTATTTTTTTATTTTTTCTCTCCTTATTTGTCTTAATCGAATATCTCATATAATTAACATGTTTCTTTCTATTCATTTAAAATAAATATTTGTTTAATATACCCAAGATGCAATATAGCTTTCACATAATACAACATTTTTTTATTTATTTACATGAATTATGGCACGATCAATCGTATTATTAACCATAATACACGTCTTTAGCATTTTGGCAAAAAATTATGTATGCTCAAAATTAATTCTAGAGATAATCTCCTTTTACAATGTAATATTTTTTTAATAGATAATTTATTTTTCAGAGCGAAACCCAAGAAATAATTCTAGTATTCAACGGGAGCAAATCTGATCAAAGGAATTATCAAACAATTATTATAAAATCAAAGGAATCTGATCAAATTTTGAGTTTTTTTTTTTGTTTTGTCGGGTCCGCAGGGGCATTTGGCGGCCGTCTGTTTTTGGAGCCGCAGATTGACTTAGCAGCCTGGGTATATTTTTAAATCTCCCAAAATCATGGTTTTTTGGTTTATTTTTTTTTTAAATATGGTATAAATAAAAATTTCGGTTTAACTTGGCATCAAACCAAGAAATAATTCAAATGTAACGTAACTAATTAGCTTGATTTATGAGGTGGAGTTTCCACATCTCTAATTCATATATATATAGAGAGAGGGGCTAATATCAAAACATTTGCACCAAGGTCCTCGTGCAACCAAGTCGTTTTCGGATTTTCAAAGTCCAAACAGGTAGATATGATCTCTATATTAAAATCTGCTTGGAGACCAAATTTTATATTTTTTGGAATTTTTTTACTATTTATTAAGCCACTTTGAAAATTGCTGATCATATGGTCCATAATTTGATTGCACTGTTTTTACTATTCACCCGGATCAGCAATTTTTAAAGTGGCTTAATAAATAGTAAACAAATTTAAAAAAAATGTAAAATTTGGTCTCCAAGCAGATTTTAATATAGAGAACATCTAACGGTTTGGATCCACTGTTTGGACTTTGAAAATCTGAAAACGACTTAGTTGCACGGGATCTTAGTGCAAACGTTTTGATATTAGCCACACACACACTCTCTCTCTCTCTATATATATATATATTAAAAAAATTGGGGGGCCAGAGGTAAATCTATTGCGAGTCATTGAGATACCGTCATGCATATACGCATCATAAGCGACCTTGCTATCAAATCATGAATTTTTTAGGTCAATGTAAAAGCAAACGGTGTTTTTCAAAAAAAGATAAAAGCAAACGGTGACGTTGCTCCGTCATATGTGTATTGTAATTATGCCCATCGCAATCATCTATACAAGTAGTATATAGCTAGCAAACCAAAATGCCATCATGGTTTTTATATTATGAACTTAGCTTTCGGTTTAAATATTCTTCCCATCTGTTTTTTTTTTTTTTTTTTTTTTTGAAAATAAGGCTGTTGGCCCAATTCATTGCTTGAAATATAGTTAAGTTACAAGACCCTCTCAAACCAATGTATGTTGTTTGATGTATTAAAAAACGTTCTCCAAACAGAAGTGACATGTGGTGTCGTCTATCCATCCTTTTTTTCATAAGGTTACATTTAGTAAGTATCTTTTTTTTAGTCAATAACCACACGAAAACTTGAATTTTAGAAGGAAGTTTGAACTGCCACTAAGTCAATGCATGCAGCTCTGATATCCCCTGAAATTAAGGACCTGATATAAAGAAATATTCTTACATTAAATGTATCCAACACACCGCAAGTTCTTTATATTGAATAGAATTAGTCATAATTATTAAGTTAGGTGCTTTGAATATTTAAAAATCTTTTGTCCAAAAAATGAAGCATCGTCAAACCACTGTTCAGTATACCTTTCTTAAAAATTATAAACAATCTAATTTAACTGGTATTTATGTGCCATATATGGTAAAAGATTTGTTGGTGGTGCTAATTTTTTGTGCTATATATGGTAATTAGCTATGTAACAAATGTGTTGAAATAATTGGTTTTATTCATAGGCGGAATCAGAATATTGAGATATATAGAGGCAAGGGTATGAATAAATAAGTATTGGGAAGTTTCATTTTATGAGTGAGCTAATAGTATTTTTTTTTTGAGGAGGGTTCCAATGCACCCTCTTTTTGGTGCACCCTCCCTGCACCCTCCCCTCATTCGGCCATTCAAAGTCCAAATCGTCGATCCAAACCGTTCAACATGATTATCTAAATAAAATGTACTTGGAGACCAAATTTTACATTTTTTTGAATTTTTTTACTATTTATTAAGATGGGTACAAAATTCAATGGTCTAAGTATGGCTATTTTTTGTAAAATACTTAATAAATAGTAAAAAAATTCCAAAAAATGTAAAATTTGGTCTCCAAGCACATTTTAATATGAAGAACACGTTGGAAGGTTCGAATCGACGATTTGAACTTTGAAAATGGCCGAATGAGGGGAGGGTGCAGGGAGGGTGCACCAAAAAGAGGGTGCATTGGAACCCTCCTCTTTTTTTTTTTTATAAAATTTAAAAAATTTAAAGGACAAAATTAAAAAATTTAATGTATAGAGGGTGCTTATTATAATTAACACCTCTTTTCCTCCATCTACTTTCGCCTCTGATTTTATTTGTAATGCTTGTTTGTCCATTTACTTCGAGATCCTTATAAATTAGTAGAATTTTTTTTTAAAACCTTCGCAGAAGCTGTGAAGTTGTGAGGGAAAATTGAACTCTCCATCTTTGGATACAACAGTCCTAGGAATTTTTTTCTAGCCATCTGTACTACCTCCCATTTCTTTAAATTAGTAGATTACAGTACTTATAGAATACAAGATAGTACATAATAGTGATACATTATAAATCATTTGATGAGAAATAAATATAATTGCTTTAAATTTTATTATTTCACACGTATGATTACGTCTCGACAATCTACTTTAAAATTACAAAAAATATCATGATGGTCAAAATAATTTATTTGCAATTCATTCCAACAATTTCTATAAATATTAAATTTAAAACATAATAATTATAAGGTTAATAACCCGCCTAGTCACCTACGAACTTTTTAAAATTTTAAATGTTTTTAATTAATAGAAAATATTTAAAAATATCAAATTAATTTATTGTCAATTCAATTAAACTAGAAAGATATATTATATCCTTTTCAACGAATCTGTAAGCTTTGGACTCATACTATTAAATTATTATTCTGCGGATCACATCAAAGCACTTTGGATTTGTGTTTAGATTCGACATTCCGTTTTAAAGATTTAAAACCCGCACGCTCTGTTTTTGGGATTAGGTTTTAAATTAAGGTTATGTTCATTGTGTTTCATTCTTAATCAAGTCGATCTTAATTGGTCCGGTCCTAAAACATTTGATTTAAAAAAGAAATAAACAAAAATGATCTCAATAATATGATTTAAAAAATGATATCCTCTCAAGATATTTCGACTTCTATACCTCTCAAGGAGCGAAGTTCATTTTATTTGCAATAATGGGTCCAGAAATTACGGAAATTAAGTTGTTTAATATTTATGAGTAGAACTACAGTGTTTTAAAGCTCATTAATTTGATCATTTTCTTTTCTAATTCTATTATAATTCCATAAATCAATTTACTCCGAATTAAAGACATGTCTTATGTAAAACTCAACTATTGATAATACTGATGAAATACTTATTTCCTAAACTCAGGTAAAGTTGAATCATTTATTTAATTTATTTGATCATGTTTGTATAAGAAAATTCAGCTTTAGTGCGATAATGTTTTGCACTTTTACGGGAATTTGTACTAAAAAAAAAATCAAGAGCAAATGGCCCCGTCGTCTGATTTGACAAATATCACTTAATATATATATGGCTGATGTCAGATGCTTAGAAAATGCACAAATTTGATCATTTCTGGACCTACAGAGCGTTCGGTGCTTTTGTAGCACTTATTTTGTGACATTTTGTGCAGTGTGGTTTTTGTTGCACCTCAATAATTTGGAAAGAAAAAAAAAAAATCCTCTTGAGAGAATGGTTTTTTTTTTTTTTTTCAAGTTGGAGGAAATGCTCTAATAATTTGTATAGATAAGAAAAAGTTTTTACAAATAAATCTAGATAACTGGTGTTTCAGTTCTATGTACACATATGGGTACAACTCTATTTACAATTTGTTCCCGTTGTGGTCTTGTCATCACCGCAAAGATCCTAAATTGTCTACTGATACCCTAACCCAATCTAGAAATGTACGTCCTCTGCCGCGTCATTGATTAGCATGACAAACAGCTTTGTTTGGTCGAAGAAGGTTCGTCGGTTCCTCTCTTTCCAGAGTGCCCATACACCAGATGTCCAGGTTGAATCCCACCAATCTCTTAATTAACAACGATCCCATCATGGAGCGACTATCCCACTAGACCGCCAAAATTGTATTTCCCCTCTGAGGTGTGATGTTTGATTGTGCAAATAGCCCCTTCAAAAGGCAGCCACATATGAACAGACCCACAAAATGTGATTCTATGACTCCATTAATTAATGGAGCATTGCACAGCTTTCATTCCTGTGTCACCGTACAACCTCTTCCGACAAGAACCTCTTGGGTGAGGATCCTATCTTGCAACATTAACCATAGATATACTTTGACCTTTGTTGGAGCCCTTATCATGCAGAAAGAGGTATGTCAAAGTACAAGAAATCTTACAGATGCATGCTATTCAGTGAGTAGTGCTTCGTTGTGGTATCCCAATTCAATGACCCCTAGTAAGAGAATGGTTTTAGAGATTAATTTTAACTTCTGAGTCATAGTGACAGTATAAAATTTGTGATCCTAAATTTCTAATATAATACATTAATAATACAATATGGTTCGTTCTCTTATTAACACACTCAATATTCCCAAATTCGGAAGTTGTAAGAAAACTTAAATTTTGTGAATAATTCTGTTATAAATCTAGAACAATAATTCATAAGATTCATAAGATTCTTGAACGTAACAGACAAATCATCCGCAAATAAATAAATTCGGAGTCCATTCAATTCATCTATATATATATTCAAAATTTCAAACGAAATATTAGCGGCCAATATATATAGCGTTGGCCATTAAATTAGATTAAAATAGAATTGGATGCGATGGATCCAATAATTCTCCCTATGGTCAATCATTTAAGTTAGAGAGAATAAACTACAGATATAGTGATATAGGTGATGTGATGCAATCGTCTGGTAGTTAGGAGATTACAATAAAGGACACTAGATCTTCTGTGGTACTAACCTGTGTGGCAACATATATGAGTATGTGCAAAGGTTCGTCTTCATTATTTTGATTGCAAACTCCTGTTAGGTAACAGGTTACCACCAAAGTGCAACACGTGCAATGGCTTACAAATTAAGTCGCATTACACATATAAGTATCAGTAGGATTATGTGTGTATATATTGATGTCAACGATCAATAAAATCACAATTTATTTATTTTTTATTTTTTTTATTTGGAGCCTGTAAAGATGATTCACGTTTAATTTTTAATGCTTCAAATTATAATTATTGTAGGTCCACTTCAAATAATAAAGATTGAGGTTATGATACGCATAGCACATATTGGTCCGTACTTTGGATCAATATTTCTGTTTATAAGTTCAATTAATAATTGATGTGAACTGTTCAAATAGTTTGTACTTATAGATCAAATATTACATTTTTTAGATTTTTTTTTTAAAAGTAGAAAATTATTTGATCTAAAGATTCTAAACTATTCAAACTAGTGATTTTCTATGTATTAAAAATATAGTACATTTTTTTTGAAAAATGTGAAATTTAATATGTAGATATATTTTCATATGAAAATCATATTGAACTGTTCATATCGACTATTTGAACTTGAAAACAAAAATATTAATTCAAAATACAGATCAACAGCACTGTGTCCATTAATATAGCCTCACTCAATAATAAAATAAATTATAATGGTGAATACTGAAATTTAGTCAAAAGGTAAATTTCGCTTTGGAGATTTCTTCTCCTTTTGGAAAAGTTTGGATTGAACCGTGCCCTATTGAGACAATTAATTGCAAGACATTTATTCCAAACAATGATCATAAATTATGTTAAGTCCTATTCAAATGTCTCCTCTTAAAATTCCCAAAATTTGTACAATTAAAAGCTATAATAATTACTTCTATGTTCTTTCTCTTTCATCTACACAACCCTACAAAAGTATGCATGTCCTTTTGTTAAAACCTATATTAATTCTTAAGCAATGGACATACTTAAACTGATAAATTGATAAAAGTTTTTTTTTTAATTTTTTTTATTTAGGCTAATGTACTGGGTCTGGACTTTTTTTTCTCTTTAGTTCATTGTTTTTTATTTTAGGTTTCTTTGGATTTTTACTTTTCTTTTTAAAAGTTTCAACTCAAAACCAGAGACGGAACTAGTATTTAAATATGAGGAGGGTTCAAATGCCTCCATTTTTCATGCCTCCATCATGCCTCCGTTTTTAAAAACTTTAATAACTCAAATTTAAAACTTAAAAGTCAAAATAAAATCGTTGGATATGATCTACATCATTTTATCTATGCACGTGTAAAAAATTATGATATTTCAATTTTGTTTTGGTTGTCATCAAGAGCTTGTAAAAAACATACTAATGTGGATAATTTATAGACGTTGATTTTTCAACTTATTGATTCACACCAAAACAAAATCGAAATGTGATAATTTTTTATGAGCACATAGATAAAATGATGTAGATCATATCCAACGGTTTTATTTTGACTTTTAAGTTTTAAATTTTGAGTTATTAAAGTTTTTAAAAATGGAGGCATGGTGGAGGCATTTGAACCCTCCTCTTTAAATATAGGGGGGCTGAAAATTATTTTTTAATAAAAAGATTTTATATAACACAATTTAATAAGATGTTTGATTTCATACAAATAAATAATAGATAACTAATACCAATAAAGTATGAACTAGGATCTCTTAAGTATAATTTTATCTATGTACAAATTAGACAAAGAGATGCATTAAGTGAACCGAGATAGTATGTTAAGAGACTAATTAATCATTGAGCTGCCAATTAATCAAGATTTTAAAAATAATTATGCATTCAGGTTAATTCTAAAGAAATATTTTTTTTAAAGGTCAGTGAAGAAAACGTTCACTAACAATTAAATTAAAAGAATTTTTTTTACAACGCCTCGTCCTAGATTCTAGTTCCAAATTACAAATTACAAATTAAGAGTATATTTGTCTAACTTGGTACGAATTACAAATTACAATTTCAAATTTTTATATTTTCTTCTATCTTTGACCTTTCCAAGAGAGAGCAATAATGTTTCTTTTATTTAATGCTGATGATTTGGAAAGGAACCCCAAGGGCCTATATGGAAATGAAAAGGCAAGATCTGGAGTTTGAGGTCAATTTGGGTCCAATGCCCATCAGACTCAAAGTAAGTTCGATGACTGTCCGATCTGCTTTAAGATTCGCACCCGCAACTTTCATGTCTGCTTTAAAATTCATGCGCACGAATTTTTAAAGCAGATCGGACGGTCCCGAAACCCATCGGACCCAAATTTGAGTCCGATGGGCATCAGACCCAACCAACTCTCCTGGAGTTTTGATTTCTAAACTTTACATCTATGCCCTTTTAAGTTTCTTATATTATATAGGGGGCTAATCTATATAAAAAGAAAATTTGAAATTATAAAATGGCTTAGCACCCTCTAGAATGTATTAAGATCCGCGCTCCTGCTCAAAACCCTATATACCATTGTAATTAGGGCTACTCATGAGCCGAGTTGAGTCCGAGTTGAGGACAACTTGGATTCAACTCGCGAACTCATGAGCCGAGTTGAGTCCGAGTTGCTAATCTAGTTCCGAGTCAGAAACTCCAATTTGGAATCAACTCGAGTCGAAGCGAGTCGACTCGCGACTCATAATATAGTACATAGTGAGACAATCTAATTTAATTCTAACAAAAAAATATTACATAGTTTACCAAAATAATACACAATTAAAGACAGTACATAATGAGACAATGACCAATACATAATTAAAATTTACGAAAATATCAAAATAGTACAAATTAAAAATTACCAAAGAGATAAAGTCTAACAAAACAATACAAAGTCTAATAAATTAATAAAATAAAAGAAATAGTGCATAATTTATCAAATTATCAAATATTGTGAGAAACATGTATAAGGTTTGGGGACGCAAAAATTAGGAATATATGAATTAGGGTTTGGTGTGAGTCCAACCGAGTTGATTCCGAACCGAGTTGGAGGTAACTTGGATTCGACTCATAAATCAACTGAGTCAGTTTCAACTCGAGTTATTAACGAGTTGAATCCGAATTGATTCCGAACTGAGTTTCGAGTGAGCTTTTTGTGCACCCCTAATTGTAATCAATTACAGTTATTATAAATAAGGGCATAATCCTTATTCTTTCTCAAGAAAAAAAAAGTTTGCATGTCCTGAAACTAAAGCAATTAATTTTTGGTTTGAGGTACAAAACTATTTTCAGTTGTTGGATTGATGCATTAAAGGGCAGAGGTGCCCATGCGGCTGTATTTATTCCTTGAGGTCATGTTTGATGGTGGATTAAACCGTGGAATAAGAGCTTTAGGTCTTATTTATTTCGTTAAATGTGATTGGAATAAGTTGACTTTCCTAAATTGGTCTAAACTAACTCACCTCTCCAGGTGATTTAACTTTATTTGAATATGAGGCCTAACTTTTCATTGTTTTTATTATTTTCAATCACTTTTTAAGGAATGTAAAATAAGCAATTAATTTTGTTTCTATTTATATATAAAGAAACTTATAACTGTATGAATTATAGAATCAATAATTTTTTTTAAATGATATAATTATCTAAATTAACAAAATATGCAATCTAGAAAATTATTAAATAAAATATTTTTGGAATTGTACTACAAATACATAAATTTTTTGTTCAGCAACTCAACATATTTCTGACAAAATAAATTGGTACACATATAAGTTTAATTAAACAAGATTTACTAAATGCAATGTGCATTTCTAAGATATAGAATTAATTTGTACATATTTGTACAATTTCTTTCAATCAAAATGAGTAAAAAATACGAAGAATAGTTTTATTATTGATATTACAAATTTTGTAAGACAATAATTTGTAATATCAAATCATGCCTCAAGCTACCAAATTCTTATCAAACAAAAAATAACTTAAGTCAAGTTATAACTTTAGACATCAACCAAACATGAATAATTCAAATCAGCCTAAATTGGATTAACCAAGTTAGACATCATTAGTTTTAGTCCACAATCAAACACCACCTGAGCTATTCGGTTATTAATTAGTACCCATGGTCGCTACATAATAACTTAATTCCTTTTAAAGCCAATTTTTCAATTTGTTCTCTATCAAACACCACTCCAAACTTATTTTTAAATCTACCCCAACCGCCCATCTGCTGGGCGGTCCACTGGTGCTTTTTTTTTTTTTTTATATAAGAGACAATATGAATATCAAGATGCTGAATTCTTAACGCTAAAAATTCGGATTTTTTTTCAATATTAGTTAGATTACTTCTTTTAAGTAAAAATTCACTAGCGGACTGCCCCCATCTTTCATGAATCATAAAAAATAGTAAAAAAATTCCGAAAATAGTAAAAATTGGTATTGTACAAGTTCATTATGTAACTAATTTACTGAGCTACTTGGATTGAATAATAGAAATGAAAATCTTAATCGGAAACTTCAACTCAAGTTTTGAGGCTCTTCCCTTAGTTTTTTGGCGATTCTGAATTTCAGAAAATGGCGTAGCGATTACTAATGCATGCGCATTTTCACAAGCTTTCCGAAAAGTGGTCATTTGCTGAAATCGGACACTCGAGCGCCGTTTTATGACCGTTTGAAGTTTCGTCGTCGTTTTTCGCATTTTTAGTGAAGATATCGTCCCTATTCATATGTAATTTATTGTAATTTACCGTATTTTAGCGTAATGTAATGTAATTTAGTGTAACTTAACGTAATTTAACATAATTTCAAGTAATTTAGCGTATTTTAGTATAAATATGCTTAAAAGAAGTAATATAACTAATATTTAAAAAAAAAATCTGAATTTTTAGCGTTAAGAATTCAGCATCTTGATATTCATATTGTCTCTATAAAAAAAAAAATTCACTAGCGGACCGCCCAGCTGCTGGGCGGTCAGCTATGCATAGTGAACCGCCCAGTCAGCGGGCGGTCAGCTCTGAAAACTGGACTGCCCAGCTGCTGGGCGGTCAGATCTGGGTAGTGAACCGCCCAGCCGCTGGGCGGTCAGGTGGGGAAAGTGGACCGCCCAGTGGACGAGCGGTTGGGGTAGATTTAAAAATAAGTTTGGGATGGGGACAGATTTGATAATTTGTTTTTTTTTTGGGGTATTAATAAAAATATCGGATGTTGCGTGCTTTACTGTCAAAATTCACAACAACAGCAACAACAACAGAAAAAACAGAGAGAGACTGCTAGGGATTACTGAGATGGCTTCTAATTTTCTTCTATATATGCTTCGCCTGTCCAGTTTCTCATTTCTTTTGTTTCAAACTCTCAACATTAATTACCCAAGTCAGTTGATCACCTGTTAGTCTTATGTATGTAGTTATGTACCTATGTTAGACAAATTTGGTTTTTAATTGGACCAATGTGAAGTTCAATTTATAAATTCAGATACAGTAGAAAATATTATTGAATATGTTTTTTGTTTGTAGAATGAATTTAGAATAGTTTTTTTTTTTTATGATATTTAGTAATGTATATTGGTATCTACGGAAATTAACAAAGAAATGAATTGTTAATGGAAACAAATCTTAAAACTTCTAGGAATTTCATTTTACTAATTATCTCTATGGTTCAATATTAATAATATTATTGGCTAGAGAACAATGAGATAAGATCAAGGAGCTAGGTAATAATATCTGGTTGGATACCTAAAGAAGATGTTGATTGTATATATATATATACCTCTGCCGGTGGAGGAGTCATGAGATTACTCTTTTTATGTTGTTCTCAAAATATGAAGGTGACATTTTGCTCTGATTATGTAGACTTTATATGTTGCTAGCTATTTTGTTATGCTCATGAGTAGCATTAAAATTTGTAAGATATTCAGGTGGTTGGATACACTGACTGACTGTAGGCTCTACTTGAACAATTAGCTAAGTAGGAGGGAATGTTGGGTTCTTAATTTGATGTAAAATTAAAGGGCTAAGTGTCTTTTGTGTGGGAGGTTGCAAGTTCGAAATATGAATAAAAAATTTCATTGGATATTAAACTAGTTGAATGACTTGACTCTCAAGTTTACTAAAATATCGTGAGGCGAAAGTTGCCTGTGGGATGCGAGAAGTCAGATCCCCTAAAGTAACTCATTTTTTTAGTTTTGATTCGGGAAGTTCTAAGTTCTTTCACAGGAAAGTAAAATTGTAGGTTAAAATATATAGTCTAATTTCCTGTTCCTTAATCGGTACTCAATTCAAATTGATGAGAAAAGCTTGCATTTATGCGGTTCAAATTAAAAGAAATGTAAAAAGTCACAATAAGCTACAGTAAATGAAACATTTTTAATTATCTACTTGTACAGCGACCAAAATCTTTCAGAAGTTACTATACTGAGCAGGTTGCTATCATGATACAACATTGAAAATAATATATATATATAGGACAGAGACTTGGATCGTTTTAATCAATTTTAAAACCAGTAAAGGTGGAAAGTTTTGATAAATTCTGAAAACATCTATGCTCATTGATATCTCCTATTCAAAGATTACTTGGCTAAAATTATTATTTTAAGTTATTAGGTGGACAATGACGGCCATTAAGGTCTAAGCAAGAAGATTTATGAATGATATATACATGTATTTAATGGTGTTTGGGAAGTTTGTACACATTAAACTAAACAATCTTACAAAAGTTGGTTAACAATTAAGAATGAGGCAAGGGTTTTTCATATATGTCATTTTCTATCAGATCTCGTAAATTAGGTAAAACTTGCCACGGACACACACATAAATAGAATTCCTCCATAAGTCCGTGGTGTAGCAATTAATGTTTTTTTTTTTTTTTTGAGAAAAACCCGTAGGATGTGGTGTAGCAATGTAATTTGTATACCATGTACAGCTATTAGTTTGGAAGCTATTTGGTCCAAGCATTTAATGTACACCGTGTTCATGTATTTGGTTTATACATGGAAATAAGGACTATTGAAGTCCTATCATGATAATTTTCTACAATGGAGTAACTCAGTGGCAACCAGTTTCTAATCAATTGATTACATGTTAATTAAGTAGTAAAATGATTTGATTCTATTGTTCTAGACTCTTCGTTGTAGTGTCATGTGTGAAGTTGTGAACTCTTGATATTTTTATGCACGAAATTAAATAAGTTATGTACAAATTTCGACAATTTATAGACCTCATATAAATTTAAATTTTTAAATAATTAATGCACTTTTGTGAACAAAAATATTAATGTGACATAATGATAGAGGTTGATGGGTCAGTTCGGAATGAAATTGGCTCTAACTATAATTAGAAAACCTCTAATAAAATTATAGCTACAAGAATTGATACTATAAAACATAAATATATATAAACTAATATTTCGCTTGATTGAAATCGATGTTTGAAGCTACAATTATTTTTCTTAAACAAGTCTCCATTAATTTGAACCAATTAAATCTACTTTTAACATTAATATAAGTTATATATAGATGCATATATATTTTATGAACTTAGATTCAAATTAGGTTTTCAACTATACATAATGCTTTCAGTTTTAATTTGCTTGAGAAAAAGAAAAGATTCCATAATTAAAATGACGTGGTATCTTTTAGTGGAGACAGCTCCAAACTTAAAAATCAAATAAATTTATTACTTATTAATAAAGTCATGTAATTTCATATACACGCTTTAATTAATGACGAGCTTTATTGTCATGTATACCGATTACGTAAGAGAAGAATCATATTTAGCACTATCAAGTACTTAATTACGTAAAGAAAACAACCACATTAAAAAACTATGGACTATGACATTATTCCGACATTATTCCGACATTTTACTATCAAGTACTTAATTACGTAATGAAATTGGTATTATTATTATTATTATTTTTTACTGTTTTAGAGTTTATTGGAGTATTTTCCGTTTAGATTTTATGTTGTAGTATTTTATGTTTAGATTTTCTGTTATGTTATTGTAGTACTTTCTGTTTAGATTTTATGTTGTAATATTTTTTTTATTATTGTAGTATTTACTCTTTAGCATAATCATGATAATTTATTTTATTTTAGTATAATTTAGCGTAACTTAGTTTAATTTAGCATATTCCTAATGATTTATTTTATTTTAGTATAATTCTCATTAGTTTACTAATTTAGTGTAATTCTGATAATTTATTTTATTTTAGCGTAATTTTGCGTAATTTTGCATAAATTAGTGACGAAAACAAACATAAAACACCAAACATAGTATACCAAATATAAATAGTACAAAACAATCACCGCCACGGATCGAGGGATCATCGCTCAGCTGGTACTCCAGTGTTCGCTCGAACCGGCCAGACTCTCTCTCTCTCTCTCTCTCTCGGTGTAATGACATCAGCCTCGGCCTCGCTGCGTATCCGCTCGGCGGTATCCCAGACTGGCTCATACGTCGGCCTAGAAACTGGCGGGGGTGTACAGAAGATTGATGCAACGAACTCAGTCCCAAAGCCAGGCTGAGTCTGGGACCTGCTACCACTGACCTCTTTATCATGTGACATCTCTGTCTCATATCTTGGTACTGGCGGTGGCGGCATGTCGGCCGGATCCTCCGCGAATACCCCGATCTCATCGAAACTGAACGCGTCAAACGCGACATCCGTAGGAAAGGACTCCGGAAGCGGTGGCGGCATCTCGGCCGGACCCTACAATCATATACATAATTAAGTAAATTTGATCGGAATGAAGAAATTTGTACTAACCTGACAGCTAATGAAATATGACATACCAAAGGCTAAACCAGACGTCCATGCTCGTCGTAGAATGCCTCCCACCCAGTCAAGGACAATACCCAACGATGGTAGTCCCACTCTGGCTGCTCATCGGGGGGGAGGTGGCATCTCATCTAGCATAACCTGGCTCGTATCGGGCTCGGTCGGATCTATCTCACGCAAGTTGATGTTCTCTCTGGCGTCTCGCAGCATGGTGATGAGCTGCCCACCGTGCCCGGCATCCTCAACAAAATTGGCATTCTGCTTGAGGAAGTAGTACCCAAGACGTCTCCAGTTCTTCTTTCCCAGCATCGTGATCCCATGCGCGACACCTTTAAGCGAGGCCAAAAGCTGGAAAAAAATTAGTTTGTTAGATCAAACCTTGATTAACTAATTAGTTAGGAAAAAACTATGTAGATTTAGGTGCATTACCTGGCGAGCCTATTTTTTACCGTTGGGTGTGTAACCATCATCGTCTTTGACCCTGTAGCGTAAATAGGCACCGTAATCGCCCTGCAGATATACGGTGGCAATGCAGACCTGCAAGTACCAAGCCTCATACCTCAATAGGGGATGTTCCGGGACTGAATGGGCTCATCTGGCATGTGATAAAAGTCATGGTACCCCGGAGCCTCTGCCCTAGTGTAGTACTCCTAAAAATGGTCGCGCTAGTCACGCTCCGGTCGCCCTAAGTGACTTATCCTGTAAGGAACACGTTAGTTGCAATACAAAGCTATTAAGTAATTTGGGATAATAAATAATAGGATACGACTTACTTGTATAGGTCTTTGATGGTGGAACTCGACAAAGATGGGTCTGTGGGAATCAACGGTGCATGTCCAAGCTGACGGAGTACCCGATCTAGATAGTGGTGCTCCACTATCCAGAAGTGTACGAGTGGACCTCTGTAGTACCATCTCTTCCGCTGCTGCAGACAAATCCCCGACAACCGCTCATCCTCGTATAACTAGTCGTACGGTGTCCACTCAACAAACTCTGCAGCCAAACTTTGTAGCTCTGAACGGACTGGCCTGATACCAATGGTACTACCATGGGTCTGATCCACATAGTTGTGATCACTGTGTCACTTCTTCGCGCATGCCGGGCATCTGATCGGATCAGGTGCTCCCCATGCAGGAGGTTCATTCGGGATAGGCTGGCCCACTGGTAGCCATGACCACGACCAGTACTGAAGCAAGAGTGTCGGCCCATACACCTGCTTCTTATCCTTCTACATTTTCAAAAAATTTAGACGTCAGGGTATTTGGATTGGTTGATTAAATAATTAAGTAAGAAAAGAGTTAGAGATTTACCATACAACTACAGCACATGTGGGAGTACAGATGGGCTAGGACAGCCCCACCCCAGTTATACGGCGGCGGATCAAGGTCTGCTAGCAGCGGGAGATACATTATCGGCATCATATCACTGCTGGAATCACAAACATGACAGAACCAAATTGGTCCATCACGTAGCCCCGTGTATATATGCAATACAAAACAGATAATGAAACGTTGTTTGCAAATGTAATAGAAATAATTTATAGTTTTTACCTCTGAATCTGCTCATCGGTGGAATCTCTTGTCAGACCCGGGCTGAAGTGCTCTGGCAACTTCTTCATCCTGAGATGGAATTTGGACTTTCCACGATCCTCAATGAGAGAGTGAGAATCAGCTCCCAACAACTCCTCAATCTGAGCAGCAAACCCAGCGCTGTCAACCCAGCACGGTCCACCAGTCCTGCAATGATAGATGCATTGATGATGTCACTCCCAGTCCGCAAGATGTTCACAACCTGGTAGAGGCCCAGATTGATGAGGTACTGGTCTATCACCTCGTAGTACTGCATGTGAATGCACCACAACTTTACATCTAAAAGAAACGTGTTCAGCGTTGTAATCCACATGGTATTAGCATAATAAAATTTAAACTCAACAAAAAAATACGTACCTCAAGAGAAGCTAGTGAGACTCAGTGCTCGCGGTGAGGCATCCACAGGAGATGACTGGAATGCTCTGTGCTGCTAGTCTCGATTGGCTCGTCAACTACAGTGGTGTTGGACGAGTCCTAGGCCGTCCTCTAGCCATCCTAATGTCAAAAATAAAATTATTAACTTACGCTAAGTAAACCCTAAACCCTAATTCCGGAAAAAATATGCTAAAAAGGGCCAAATAGTCTTAATTATGCTAAAACATGCTAAAATAGGCCAATTGAGGTAAAAATAACCTAAAATATGCTATAATTGGCTAAAATACCCTAATTTCGGTAAAATATGCTAAAAAGTGCCAAAACAGGCTTAATTATGCTAAAATATGCTTTAATAGGCCAATTGCAGTTAAAATATGCTAAAATATGCTTCAATAGCCTAATTTCGGTAAAATATGCTCACATGGTCTAATTATCCTAATTATGCTAAATTGCACTAAATTACGAATAATTATCCTAATTACGGTAAAAAAGGCTAAAATACGCTAAAATATGTTCAACTATGCTAATTATACTAAATTACAATAAATTACCCTAAACCCTAAATTTAGCTAATTACTCTAAATTATACTAAATTTAATAATTAAAACTAACTACAACCGATTTAACACTAATTACAACTAAATTATTCTAATTTTGATACATTACTAACAAATCATAACATTTTACAACCATTTTGCACTAAAAATGAATTTTAAAAAATTAGAGAGACTTACTTGCAAATCTGGGAAGAGGTGGAGAAATCGAAGAGAAAGAGATCAACCGAGGAAAGATAGTGTGAAATTTGATAGAATGAATTGTGAGAAATTCGGCCAACCCTTCACACATATATATAGCACAGGTATTGGCCAGAAAATAGCCGGTAGTTTATTAAATAGGTTACCAGCCATTTTCTAGCCGGTAGGAACATTTTTATTAATTCCCAGGGAACCTGAGTATATTAATTAATTTCTAATAAACTTTGGATATTAATAAAAATGATGGGACATTATTCTTCAATTACTCAGAGAACCCCCAATAGCTATCAAAGAATAAAGCAACATATAAAGGGACAAAATCCAATTCGTATCAGATCACAATGGATCTAGAAGCTCTGCTATTGCTAACAATAACGTGCCCCGACGTCACCATATTCGGTGAAATGCAGAGATAACCCTAAGGGTCTGTTCGTTTGTCACGGGATTACACGGGATGGAATTTGACGGGAATGAAAATTTACTTTTGAAAATGCGGGAACCCATTAATAGAATTACGCACAGGATTAATTATGGGATTATGGTGAAATGAGTGTTTGATTGTACCGTGGGCTATTTATGGGAAATTCTATTTTTCTTTCTAAAATGCTTGATATTATACAATTATACTTATTAATAATAATATAATTAAATAAAGTAGATTAAATAATAACATAATAATGTTTATTAATTATTATTTCATACAAAATAAGTATTTATTTTATAATTAAATAAATGAGAGAGATATAATCTAATCGTGTATTTATAAACTGGATTTTTATAGTTGTTGCATTTATTAATGAGTTGGATGAAATTGTTAAAATATATTGTATCTTATATGATGCTTAAACCATATCTCAAATAAAAAAACCTTTGTCATAATCACTTTGGTCTGAAATAGAACCGAACAAACATTATTTTAATGAAAACAAATCACATTTTTTTTAAATGTTTGATATTATATAATTATTCTAATTAATAAAATTATTACATATAATTAATTAAATTGGATTATAACATGTCAATAATTATTATTTTATTATTTTATAAAATAAAAATATTATTTTTTATAATTAAATAAGGTGTATTTAATGAGTATAATACTTGGTTTTTTCTTATTACTTAAGCATTTGTGTCCGGATCAGTTTTTGTCTTTAGTCCCACAATTAAATTATAGAAGAGAGGGAGGGTGCTTATATAATACCCCTTACCAAACAGATACAAAGCACTGTGGAGGATAGAGACAAGAATGTTGAGTTTTAATTGTGTTTCAATTTGCGGAGAGAGAAGAGAGAGAGGGGACGGGAAAAAACAAATTCACTCTGAGCTCCGTTTTTAATTCCTACAAATTTGCACTGATATAGGAATTGTGGTGGGAATAAAAATAGAAATAATTGGAAAAATTCTGTATGTCCGAACGGGTTTGAGAATTTATTTGGGAATTAGTCTCAAATCCCATCAATTTCCTGTGAGAACGGGGCTGCCGAACAGGGCCTAAATTTGCACAACATAATATGGACAGCTTAATTAAAATTTAAAACCCAATATTATCCTAGACCAGAAAAAATTTACATGTTTTATTTTATTTACGACTTCTATTTTGACAATTGTCTACGCTAAAAACAATAATAAAAGTTTTTTTTTTCTTTTTGAAAGAAGATGGAACTAGATCTAAGTCTTTCAAATTTTCATATTAACAAATAATTTCATATTCGGATTTTGAACCTGAGAATCTTAAACATCTTACATGAAAGCAATACGCTTTGTCACTAAATCAAAAATTAATTTTTAACAAACAAAGAAGTTATTGCTAAGTTTTTTTTCAGGTGTTAAAACTCCTATATATAGGGGAGAAAACGGAGCGAATACGGAGCGGATAGTAGTAAAACCATATCCATATTTCTTTTTAATTTTCCGGATACGGATACGGATTGGATATCAGTCGGATACAAATATGGATACGGATCGGATCGGATATCTATTAAAATAATATTAAAAAATACCAAAGTTCATAATATTTATCTAATTTTAATGGTGAATAACAATATTTTTGCATAAAATATATTAAAATATATGATATATATATCTACTATTTGGATACAGATAATTCAAAGGTAAAACCATATTAGTATCCATATCCACACGGGTATTCGGATATCAGATATCCACATCTAAATTTTCGAATACGGATCGGATATTATCCATACCGTTTTCACCCCTACCGATATATCATTTATTAAACTTTTTTTTTCATTTGCATCAAATAAACTATTTTTGACGATATGCTACAAGAATATGTCACTATTGGCTAGAGTAAAAATATTTTTATTGTTTGTATTGTCACGGATACTACCGCCGGTAATAGTGATACTTTCAGAAATAGTAATTTATATCGGCTTATTCTCGGCAATAGTGAACTTTTTACTCTCGCAGATAATGACAGTTTTTTGTCTCTATTAATGCAATTAATTACTAGGTGGTGAAAATATTTAGTAAGATTAGCATTTGATGTACAATATCCAGAGATTTCCATTAAGCTACTAAGTAGAAAAGTGCAAATCTGTCTAAATCTTATGCACAGCTAAATATCATCCCAAAAGGAAGTTTGAATAGGGTTATTGTAAAAGCAGCAAAGACAAAGAAACAAGCAAGGGGCCTGAACCCGGACATATAAATCTGGGATTTGGAAGAATAATTAAAACATGGCTGTACGGAGACACATCAAAAGAGCAATTGTTGTCGGAGCTCCTTTATTAAGGGAGTCCGGATCCCCTAAAGTAACCCAATTTTTGAGTTTAGACGTGTACGGTGCCTATTCGGTGGTAGCACAGGGGGCCAGTATTATTTGTGGGGTCCATGTTCTTTAAGATTCGTGTTAGAACACCTTGGACGGTTTGGATCAAAACTCAAAAATTGGGTTAATACACTGGATCTGAATTCTTATTAAGGAGGGAGAGGGAATACTAAGAAACCACATAATTTCCATTGTTTCATGTGCCTTCATTTTTTTTACCTTCGTGGTGCCTCTATTTTTAAAACGCTAATAACTCAAAAATTTAAAACATAAACGTCAAAATAAAACAGTTAGATGTAATCTATATGATTTTCACTACATGCTCATAAAAAAATTATCACGTTTCGTTTTTGTTTTTATGTGAATCAATAAGTTGAAAAATGAACGTCTAGAAATTATCCACATCAATACATTTTTATAAGCTCTTGATGACAAACACAACAAAGTTGAAATATCGTAATTTTTTACACATGTATAGATAAAATGATGTAGATCATATCTAACGGTTTTATTTTGATTTTTAAGTTTTAAATTTTGAGTTATTAAAGTTTTAAAAAATGGAGGCACGATGGAGGCACAAAAAATGAAGACATTTGAACCCTCCTCTCTCTCTCTCTCTCTCTCTCTCTCTCTCTCTATATATATATATGAGGAGGGTTCAAATGCCTCCATTTTTTGTGCCTCCACCATGCCTTCATTTTTAAAAACTTTAATAACTCAAAATTGAAAACTTAAAAGTCAAAATAAAACCGTTGGATATAATCTACATCATCTTATCTATGTGTTCATAAAAAATTATCACATTTCGATTTTGTTTTTATGTGAATCAATAAGTTGAAAAATCAACGTTTAAAAATTATCCACATTAGTACGTTTTTTACAAGCTCTTGATAACAACCAAAACAAAATTGAAATGTCATAATTTTTTACACGTGTATAGATAAAATGATGTAGATCATATACAACGGTTTTATTTTGACTTTTAAATTTTAAATTTTTTGAGTTATTAACGTTTTTAAAAATAGAGGCATGGTGGAGGCACAAAAAATAGAGGCATTTAAACCCTCCTCTCTCTCTCTATATATATATATCATCAGTCAATATGAATAAGAAGTACTGTATGTTATCTCGATTAAGTTGCAAGTTAGAAATACATAATAATTGAGTGAAGATGTGGTAATATATATGCATATTACATATCGACCCGTGTTACGTATTTATATCTCTATTTTCAATATTCAAATTGTAGATTCAAACAGTTAAACATGATCTTCATATATATGAAAATGTGATTATATATACTTGAAAATCAAATTTTATATATTTTTATTCTTTTACCGTTATTTTAGATAGGGAGAAAATCAATTGATTTTAAAATTCTGAATCATCCGAAATCAGTAACTTTTTACCTATTTAAAATTACTATTATCATAGCTTCACTGTAAATAAGACACTCTCAAACACACGTATGCCACCGAATGCATGTCTGATAATATATTCTTCATTCTTTTATGAAGGCATGTGGAGCAATAGTTAGCAGACAGACTTAATTAATTAATACAAGAAAGTTCTTAATTACAAAAATAATATGTATATATATATATATATATAACAAGAAAATCATGCATACCAATATGAAAATAGCTTCAACATATATATATATATATATAGCCGCCACACCTAGAATTAAATTAGATACACACGCACCTCAACATATATTCTACTGTTAGTCTTCTAGTAGTACATGGAAAATTAAGATTCCGTATTTAAATTCCATTTCATAATTTGCTTCTAGAAAGCTATTCAATTTAGTTAACTAGCCCAATTGTGCCTCTGCTTCGATCATGAAGAAGAAACAAAGAAAAGCTGTCTCATAACTCATAAGTCAATCATCTCCAAAAAATTCCATAGAAAAGATGGAAAGAAATATAGAGATCGAGAAGATCGATGACAGTAGTACTGCACTATATATAAGATGTGAAAGAAATAGAGATTATAAATAAAAACAAATAGAGATATTGACGGCTTGTCATTGTTTTGTAAAAATAAAACACTCTCAAACACACGTATGCCACATGTCTGATAATATATTTTTCATTCTTTTATGAAGGCATGTGGAGCTATAGTTAGCGGACAGACTTAATTAATTAATACAAGAAAGTTCTTAATTACAAAAATAATATGTATCTATATATATATATAGAGTATGGTACTTCGTGAAGTAAAACGAGTGTTTTACTTCACGTTTATATCTTCAATTTGAAACTTTAAAATGTCGATCCGAACCATTCAAGTTTATCTCCATATTAAATTGTGCTTGGAGACCAAATTTTACATTTTTCGGAAATTGTTTATTATTTTTTTAGAATTTTTGGAAATCGCTGTTTTTCAAAAAATCCTGGACCATCAAAAACAACAATTTTCAAAAATTCTAAAGAAACAGTAAAAAATTTCCAAAAAATGTAAAATTTGGTCTCCAAGCACAATTTAATATGGAGATCAATTTAAATGGTTCGGATCGACATTTTATACTTTGAAATCGCAAAATATGAGTGTGAAGTAAAACACTCGCTTTACTTCGCAAAGCACCGTAGCCCAACTCTATATATATATATATATATAACAAGAAAATCATGCAAACCAATAGTGAAAATAGCTTCAACTTATATATATATGTATTCTACTGTTAGTCTTCTGTAGTACATGGAAAATTAAGTTTCCGTATTTAAATTCCATTTCATAACTAGAAAGCTATTCAATTTAGTTAACTAGCCCAATTGTGCCTCTGCTTCGATCATGAAGAAGAAACAAAGAAAAGCTGTCTCATAACTAGGGGTGCACAAAAAGCTCATGACTCGAAACTCAATTCGGAATCAATTCGGATTGATCAACTCGCTAATAATTCGAGTTGAAATTGACTCGAGTCAAAACTGACTTGAGTTAACTGACTCGGTTGATTTATGAGTCGAATCCAAGTTACCTCCCAACTCGGTTCGGAATCAACTATGTTAAACTCACACCAAATCTTAATCCATATATTCCTAATTTTGGCGTTCCCAAACCTTATACCTGTTTCTCACAATATTTGGTAATTTGATAAATTATGCACTATTTCTTTTGTTTTGTTAATTTATTAGACTCTGTATTGTTTTGTTAGACTTTATCTGTTTGGTAATTTTTAACTATGTCTATTTTTGGTATTTTCATAATTTTTAATTATGTATTGGTCATTGTCTCATTATGTACTGTCTTTTAATTGTGTATTATTTTGATAAACAATGTAATATTTTTTTTGTTAGAATTAAATTAGATTGTCTCACTATGTACTATATTATGAGTCACAAGTTGACTCGCTTCGACTCGAGTTGCTCGCGAGCTGATTCCAAATTGGAGTTTCTGACTCGGAACTGAATTAGCAACTTGGACTCAACTCGACTCATGAGTTCGCGAGTTGAATCCAAGTTGTCCTCAACTCAGACTCAACTCGGCTCATGAGCAACCCTACTCATAACTCATAAGTCAATCATCTCCAAGAAATTCCATAGAAAAGATGGAAAGAAATATAGAGATCGAGAAGATGACAGTACTGCACTATATATAAGATGTGAAAGAAATAAAGATGATAACATAAAAACATATAGAGATATTGACGGCTTGTGATTGTTTTGTTAAAAATAGTGCAACTTCTAATCATATGATGCTTGTACAGTGATTTAATTGTCATATATTAATTGTTCACATCTTTGTCGGGTTTGTGTTTAACTTTTTTTTTTTTTTTTTGTAAAATATGATTTGATTTGAAACAACCGTTTGCTAATTAACCTAAGTGATTAGTAATGTGTTTGCAACATTTTTTAAAAAAGAATATCAGAAGCTAGATGAAAAGCTATGACAATAAGAAAAATTAAGCATGAATTAAGAAAATTTTATAGCAATCAAAATGGATATAGACGTACAACATTTGAATCAAGCAACAGAAGCATAATAATGTTGATAACAACCACTAACAAAAAAGAATAACCATCCAAGATATCTTTTTTTTCTCTTTTTGAAATAAATTATTCATTATAGTTATAGAAAGAACAGTTAGAAAGCAAGGCACATCCTCCATTCATCCATGTGTAAATTTTGAAGCAACCGATACACGGAATTTGAAGCATGAATAAAGAGAGAATAATGATACCTTATTGATTGTCGGGAATTAATTTCAAGTAATTATGTTCCCCACTAATCTTTTTACAATTAATTATAATTATCCTAATTAATCTTCCAAATTGCCCCGCCTTTTTCTTCTACCACCAAAAAATCACAGAACAATAAAAAATAAAAACCTAAAGTTAAACAAGATTAGAATTAAAAAATAAAAATGGAGAGAATTTCTATCATGAACCTCCTGACGTAGATCCGGCCTTTCCCTTAGCTTTCCTATTACTAACACTGGGTGCACTTGGTGCACCGGTAGCACTCGTTGCACCAACACCGGTACCGACACTACTAGTCCCGGTACCGGTGGTAGTAGTAACACTTGCAGGGGCCGCAGCTCCGGAGAAAGGCTTTGTTTCCTGCAGAGCAGCTTCTTCAGAGGGCTCAGCTTGTTCGGGAGCTATTGAGCTCTCTGGAGGGGCAGAAGTAGTCCCGGAAGAAGAACCAGAAGGCGGGCCAGACGGGGCCCGCTTTCGTTTCTTCTTCTCATACGGTATCCCTCGTGCTTTGGCCTGGGATTCCCGAACCTCCCGAAGGTACATCCTGACTGCACGCGTAGCAAATGGGTTCGACTCGGGCCGGCCCCCGCTTTCCTCGTAAGCTGCTCTGAGTCGTCCGATAAGAGCATCGAGCGATCCCCATGCTTGCTTCAGTGGACAGGCGCACGGCTCTGGCGGGTTTGGTTTCCCAAAGTGAGGGCATGAATCCACATGGACCTTGGTCTTGCCGAATTGATCCAAGTATCTCAAGAACTCGATCACATGTGCACCACTGCACCGCTGGAGTGTAAGGGGCGGCTTGTGATTCCTTAGATATTGGAGGAAGGTGTTCCAGTCGCGACGCTTCTGTGACTCGTACCGGCTCGGTGCCTGGGTCGGCTGTTGGGGCAGCGGTTGTGGTCCACGTGGAGGTGGTGGGGTGGAAGAGGATGACGGCGCCTCGGTTCCACCGGCAGGCCGGGTGGTGGCACTGGCAGAAGCGGAGGCGGAGGCAGTGCCGCCGGCATCCGGGGCGGGGTCCATGTATGAAGTATGAACCCCCTCTCTACTCACTATTACTGTGTGTGTGTGTGTGTGTTGGGGAGGGGGGAAGAAGGAGAGAGCAAGGGAGAATTCTCCTCCTTCACCAAAGTGAAAATTGGAAAGGGTTATGTTTTTGTGAGTGCCATGGTGTTGTTACATTCCCGTTTGTTTTATGCTTCTCTGCCTTCTGTACTAAATTTTTGTTTTTTTTATATTTTCGTTTTCAATGAATTTTGCTACGGGCACTAAACGCACTAAACGAGCTCGTGAACTTAATATAAAAGATCGTTGATTCCACTTTATACATAGATTTGAACCGATGATCTTGATTTATTTGACAAGCCAATTAATGTTATTATTTCAAATTTTTCATTTTCTGAAGGTGTTCTATATATGAAATCAGGCAGTTAAAAATGTTTAAAAATGAAAGGCACTATATAATTAATTTTTAATCTTTTTATACAAAATTAATTCAGAAATGAAAAAATTGAAAGAGAATGCGTTGCTTGTAAAGTAGATCAAGATTAATTGTTCAATTTTTTTTATTTAAAGCCAAGTAAAGCTCAAAAACACTCGCTTAAGCTCATACTACCATAAAAAGAAAGTCAATAAGAAAACTGTTTGTTAATTTTTTAATTGAACTAAGTTTTTATTATAACATATTATAAATAATATAAATAAGAGGGGGTCACTTGACAAATTTTATTTTAATAATTTTGACAATATTCAAAAGTATAGTATAATTTTTTTTTTGAAAATTTTATTGTCAAAATTATCAAAATAACTATTATCAAGATATATGCACTGGCAGGTGCAATTCACCAATAAAGATATTAAAATTCTTTATTTATGTTTTTTGAGTAAAAAAATTCTTTATCTATATATTGCCAACCTTTTGGTAGCTTTTTTTTCAAAAATATATTTTAAGAGGAGGAATCCACTTATAACATTTGTAGGTTACAACACCTTACAACAATTCGGTTTTGCAATTTTCAAAGTCCAAACAGTCAATCCAAACCATTCAACATGATCTCTATATTAAAATGTGTTTAGAGATCAAATTTTACATTTTATTTGACTATTTATTAAGTATTTTATAAAACTGTTGTTTTGAGACAATTATGAACCACTGAAAAACAACAGTTTTACAAAATATTTAATAAATAGTAAAAAAATTAAAAAAAAATGTAAAATTTGATTTCCAAGCACATTTTAATATAGATATCATGTTGAACGGTTTGGATCGACTGTTTGTATTTGAAAATCGCAAAATCAAATTGTTGTAAAATATTGTAAGTGGATCCCTCCTCATATTTTAATATCTATATCTTCATTATTCACATTATTCAGAAACAAGATATAAATAGAATAGTGTAGCAGCCAAGAAACAGTTTCTATGCAGAAAAATTGAGTACACGAAGCAATTAAGTATTTTATGTTATTAGTACATCACCTAACTAGTTTTTAATCTCTTTGCTCTTGAAACCGCATCCATTATATTTCCGTTAGTTGCATATAAATATATCCCTACAATTGAATTTGGTAAGGCGCAACTTCCAAAATCCGGAAAATTCTCCACGCAGTAACTTTCTTTTGCAATTTTTGTGTAATAAATTGTGTGTTCGTCACCTGTTGCTGTTGATTGCATTAAATTCAGGTAGTATACTATTTGAAATGCTCAATAAGGAAATATAGTCATTATCATATTTTTTACTTAGTCACCAAACGGTCCACATTGTAGTACACCTGAACCCATCAAAATATTCCTTGCTTTCAGATCTTCACAGATTATTTGACAAAATAATTTCTTCTTGTTTTAATTCAAATATTCCGTCCAATTTTAAAATTTTCTTCAAGGTTAATATAAAAATAAGGAATGATCCTTATTGTTTATAAAAAAAAATTGTTCTATTTTTAAGTCCCGTCCAATTTTCAATTTGTAAAATCTAATGCATTCCAACCCAAATTTACATGCATCGGAACAGTTCATTTCAAAAGATATCATATGCTTCCATATTCTAGGAATTTCATAAAATATTTTATAAAATTTAATGTCCATAAAATCTCATCTTGTACAATTTCATCATTGTCGAAATGCATCTTTAAAATAATGAGACCAATGCAAAGAAGGTTATTTGACGTCAGAACGCTAGTGAATAGTAATTCATCTTTTTCTAAAGAAAAATTTCATGTATATCCCTCAAAAATTTTCAAATTACGTATTTTTTTCCCCTAAAATTCTTAATATCATATATACCCTTCAAAATTTCAAAAACTCACGAATTTACTCATTTTATTCTCTTTTTATTTTTATTAAAACAAATCAGATTGAACTAGCTATAAGTACAGTAGTTTATTTGGTAAAATTACGGAGAACGGAGTAGGTCCGATGCCCATCGGACCTACTTTTAGGTTCAACGGGCATGATGACCATCCGATCTAATTTAAAATTTGTGCGCACGAAATTGAAACAGATACGCATGAAGTTTAAAGCATTCTGCACGAATCTTAAAGCAAATCAACAGTGATTAAACTCATCGAACTAAAGTAGGTCTGATGCCCATCCGACTTACTCTCAAGTGAAAATGATGAGGAGTTATATTATTTGTCGAGTGAGGCTATGGTGCTATGCATAGAAAGGATGGCTAGTGTACTACGGCTCAATATGGTACTTTTTAAAATCCTAACGGTCGATCCAACTGTTCAATGTGATAACTATATGAATATGAACTTGCAAACTAAATTTTATATTTTTTCAAATTTTTTTACTATTTTTTTAGATAGGTAGAATTTTGATGGTCCAGAATTTTCAGAAAACACTGATTTTTCTACCTATCTAAAAAAATAGTAAAAAAATTCGAAAAAATATAAAATTTAGTTTGCAAGTACATATGATTATGATTATCACATTGAACGGTTGGATCGATTGTTAGGATTTTAAAAAGTACCATATTGAGCCGTAGTACACTAGTCATCCTTGCTATGCATAGCACCATAGGCTCACTCTTATTTGTCCATTAATTATTAGTGCGGTAAATTGGGCCAGGCCCAAATTTATAATATGCTGCTACTTGATGTCCCGATATTTTTATTAATATCCAAAGTTTAATACAAATTATTAATTATACCCAGAGTCGGACCAATTATTGAAATATACCCAAGCCGGCCATTTTCTGGCCGGCTATGTACCCTCCTCAAGCCGGCCAGAAAATGGCCGGCCATGTTCCTTTTTTTTTTTTTTTTTTTAACCCGCATTAACCCCTATATATACCCTTTTTTCTCTCTCCTCTCACAATCCTCTCATCCCATCCAAATTCCGAATTCTCTCTTCTTCTTTGAGGTAAATTTTTTTTTATCTAATTTAATTTTTAATTTATTTATTTTAGGGTTTAGGTTTTAGGTGTTATAATTTAGATTATATTGTTGTAATTTAGTGTAATTAGCTAAGTTAACCAATATTTAGTGTATTTAGCACAATTGACCAATATTTAGGGTATTTTGGTCTTTTTGACCATAATTATGCCGATTAAGCGTAATTTTACCGAAATTAGCACGTTTGACTAATTTTTAGGGTATTTTGGTATTTTTTATCATAATTAGGCTAATGAAGCGCAATTAGTGTAATTAGCACCGATAACCAATATTTATGGTATTTTGGCATTTTTTACCATAAATATGCTGATTAAGCGTAATTTTACCGAAATTATCACGTTTGACCATTATTTAGGGTATTTTGGTCTTTTTTACCTTAGTTATGCTGATTAAGCGTAATTTTACCGAAATTAGCACGTTTGACCATTATTTAGGGTATTTTGGTCTTTTTTACCATAGTTATGCTGATTAAGCGTAATTTTACCGAAATTAGCACGTTTGACCAATTTTTAGGGTATTTTGGTCTTTTTTACCATAGTTAGGCTAATTAAGCGTAATTTACCGAAATTAGCACAGATAACCAATTTTTAGGATATTTTGGTCTTTTTTACCATAAGTAGGCTGATTAAGCATAATTTAGTGTAATTAGCACAGATGACCAATATTTTGGCCTTTTTTACCAGAATTATGCTGATCAAGCGTAATTTCACCGAATTTAGGTTATTTTAGATATCAGGATGCCTAGAGCACGGCCTACCCAGCGTCCAGTAGTGGACGAGCCGATCAGTACTAGCAGCACAGAGCACATCAGTCCTCTCCTGTGGATTCCCCACAGCGAGCACCGAGTCTCACTGGCTTCTCGTGAGGTACGTTCCTTTTCTTATATTTTCATTAAATTTTGTTGGATTGAAATTTTATTATGTTGTCACCATGCGGATTACATTTTTCAACGCAGGACACGGATCTTCTAGATGTGAAGTTGAGGTGCGTTCACATGAGGTACTATGAGGTGATGGAGCCGTACCTCATCAACCTGGGTCTCTACCAGGTTGTGGACATCGTGCGGACAGAGAAGAGCATCATCAATGCATCTCTCATCGCTGGACTGGTGGAGCGATGGCGTCCCGAGACGCACACGTTTCACATGCCATTTGGAGAGATGACAGTGACTCTCTAGGATGTGAGTGCTCTCTGGGGTTTGCCTATCCGTGGCACACCCGTCGGCGGCGTCTCTGACAGCACCAGCTTCGCAGGTTATGTCGAGGAGTTATTGGGAGCTGATCCTTCCTATATCATTGGGGAACATGGGAGGTCGAAGTTCCATTTACGGATGACGAGGTTACGGCAGCACTTCATCGCGGGTCTCTCGGCACATTCCACCGAGCAGGAGATTCAGAGGTAAATTTTTATTAATATCTACTAATTAATTTATAATACGATGATTCTATTATAATTTTTATATGTTTTGTATTGCAGATATACACGGGGCTACGTGATGGACCTTTTTGGTTCTGTCATGTTTCCTGATTCCAGCGGTGATCAGGTGCCGATGATGTATCTCCCGTTGCTGATGAACATTGAGGAGCCGTCGTCGTACAACTGGGGTGGAGCTGTCCTGGCGTATCTGTACTACCACCTGTGCCGTAGTAGTGAGGTAAGTCACCAACTCTTATTTTAGTGTAAATTATTTAATCAATCAATCCATCAAAATACACTGACGTGTAATGTTCTTGAAAATGAAGCCGACGGCGAAGCAGATGTACGGGCCGGTACTCCTGCTTCAGCACTGGTCGTGGTCACGGCTACCGGTGGGTCGTCCTATCCCCAATGAGGCGCCGGATTGGGGAGCGCCAGATGTGTTTCACTGCCCGGCATACGCCAAGAAGTGGTACGGTTTCCACCACTACCAGGATCGGACCCACGGTGCTACCATTGGGATCAGGCCAGTCCGGTCAGAGCTTCAGAGTTTGCCTGAGCCTCTTGTTGAGTGGACGCCGTACGATCAGTTGTACGAGGAGTTCCTCTTGCCGGGCAGTGTGACTGACGAGCATGAGCGGGAGATGTGGTTCTATCGAGGTCCACTCATACATTTCTGGACAGTGGAGCACCACTACCCAGATCGGGTGCTCCGCCAGTTTGGTCGACCGGCGTTCATTCCCGCAGACCCATCTCTGCCGAGTTCCACGCACAGAGCCCTGCACAGGTATGTCGTAGTCTATTGTATTTATTGTTAAATACATCATATTACTTGATAGCTTTTTATTGCAACTAACGTCTTCCTTACAGCGTTACCCACCGATCACGACTGGATAAGGACTGGAGCACTCATTACCATGCATACTACGAGACGGCCCAGGATCCTCAGTATGCAGACTTCTATCACGAGCCAGATGGGATCATTCAGACCCAGGGAGATCCCCAGTTGAGGTACGATGTATGGTACACGCAGGTCTGCATGGCGAGTGTCTATCTACAGGGTGATTACGGTGCCCATCTTCGCGACAGGATCAAAACGGATGATGGTTACCATCCCAACGGTCGTGCATGGGCTCGCCAGGTAAAGCACCTAAAACCACATAGTTTTGGTCTAACTTAGTAGTATATCAAGGTTTGATCTGACATGCCAAATTTTTTTCAGCTTTTGGCCGCGATCAAGGAGTGCGGGCATGGGATCCGCATGCTAGGAAGGAAGAACTGGAGACGGCTTGGGTACCGCACACTCAAGAAGAATGCGAATGTGGTTGAGGATGCCGGGCACGGTGGAAAGATCATCGGTATGCTGCGAGACGCCAGAGAGAACATCAACTGGCGTGAGATAAATCCGCAGGAGCCCGATCCGACCCCGGTTCTGATGGATGATATGCCATCTTCCCCCGATTCACATCCAGAGTGGGACTACCATCGTTGGGTATTGTCCGACATTGGGTGGACGTCATGGTACGACGAGCATGGACGTCCGGTGCAGCCTCATGTATGTCATACTTCAGTATCTGTCAGGTTTTAATAAATTTCTTCATTCATATCAAATTTAATAATTTATGTGTATGATTGCAGGGTCCAGCAGAGATGCCACCACAGCCACCACCTGCGGAGACCGATACTTCTGAGTACGAGTCCCTCTCGTGCAGTCTCCAGGACATCGGGGTATTCGATGACAGTTTCATGTCGGCACCGGCATGGCCCCGATATGGCACAGAGATGCCGCATGATGGAGAGGCTAGTGGTAGCGGGTCTCATACTCAGCCTGACTTTGGGACTGGGTTTGCCGCATCTACCTTCGCTACACCTCCGCCAGTACCGACAGTCTACACGGGCGATGCCATATGGGATAGTGCCGACCAGATACTCAGGTCTGCCGATGCCAGTGAGGAGGCCGAGAGAGAGAGAGCCTGGCCGCGGCGCTGGCGCCGGGCGAACGCCGGAGTACCGGCTCAGCGATATTCCCCCTCTCCGTTTTAGTTGTATTTTTACTAGTTTTGTACTATTTTATTTCATATACTATTTATGTTTGGTATATTTGGATTATCCTATATTTCGGTTCTTGTGTATGTGTGCTTTTATGGTACTATTTTTATATTTTACAGATCAAAATAAATTATCATGATAATGCTAAACAGAAAATATTACAACATTAAAATAGTAGCACAATATAAAAAATAATATAGCGTATTTCAATTAATATAGCGTATTGTAATGTAATGTAATGTAATTTAGCGTAATTTAACATAATATAGTGTTATTCAATATAATTTCAATTAATATAGCGTATTTTAATATAAATATGCTAATTATATCAAAAGAAGTAATATAACAAATAATTAAACAAAAAATTTCAAATTTTCAGTGTTAAATTTCAATATTTTGATTTTCATAGTGTCTCTCTTAAAAAAAATTAAAAAAAAAAAAAAAAAAAGGAACATGGCCGGCCATTTTCTGGCCGGCTTGAGGAGGGTACATGGCCGGCCAGAAAATGGCCGGCTTGGGTATATTTCGATAATTGGTCCGACTCTGGGTATAATTAATAATTTGTATTAAACTTTGGATATTAATAAAAATGTCGGCTTGATGTCTTCTTTTGGCAGACTGGTCCTTTATTTCCTTCTTTTATTTTTATTTTTCTCCGTCATTTCTAAAATTCATTAAAACCGGTGATATAAATCTTAAATGATGTAGGGTCCATATTCTCCTCGATTGATGTTCTCCAACCTCCATCATTCATTTATCTCTAGTTTTCTAGTATTAAAAAGAGAAAAAGAAAAGAAAGAAATCATATAAGAAGCTCAAAATTAGGGGTTTCAACGGGTACCAAACGGTCGGATGGAAGCATTTTCATACCCTTATCCAATATGTTAACGGAAAAATAATCTTACCCGTACTCGATAAGCTTAAGAAAAAATCTTACTCATATCCGTCTTATCGAATACGGTACGGACTGGATAAACGAGAAAAAAGATGCTATCGAAAAAATATATATGAGCTATGAATAAAACTATATCATATCATTAATTATCTTCGTATAAATATATATCGATATATATAATTTTGTAATTTTTAGTTATTACCGTATAGTATAACGGGTAAGAAATAGTATTTACTTGTAACTTTATCCGTTATGTTAATAAAAAAATGTTTACCTTTATTCGTACCCGATAAGATAAACGAAAAAAATTTATCCGTATCCGTCTAATCGAATATGGTACGAATCGGATTGATGCCACGGACACCCCTACTCAGAATGTTACAATTTAAGAGACTTCCCCTAGGGGAAACAAATCAGCTGAAATTCCGAGATCGGGTATTGTTCACCCTGAAATTCCTGTAATCTGAAATCCAACCATCGAATTTTTTTCGAGAACGCATTTCGAAACAGCTGGTTTTTCCTTGCACGCATCTCGAAATAGTTCAATGGTTGAATTCGGATTGCAGAGACTTCAGAATGAACAGTACTGACCTCGGATTTCAATAGATTCGGATCCTCCCCTAGATCTCCCAGTCTGGATTTTCTAGAAGAAGTTGTTACGTAGCAATCTAGAAAAGACAAACAAAAGGTTCTCACAAAAAAGGAAATATTTAAAAATATAATTTCATTATTGATCTAACTTTTGTATAATAGTAATATAGATTGATAGCTATTGGGTGGAAGGGGGAGGCATCTTTTTAGACAAATAGGCATCACGGGATTGAGCACTAAACCTTAAAAATAATTATTAAATTTTAGGGGGTCAGCATGATTAACATCCACTAAGAATTGCTTAAAGGTCCAAATGATGGTTACGTTGTACGATTTAATGCTTTATTTTGAATAAAGAAAATCAAGTTGGTTTGCCTTATTTGTTGGGTTTTGTATTTCATTCCCCCTTCTGTCTCATAATCCAGTGAAAGAATCCTCCTCGTTGCGTAAGGTTGTTGGATCTTTATTGTTTAAAAATCAGATCCAATAACTACTGTACCCGCTAAATTTGTTCATAATCTTAAATAAGAATTAGTGAAGCCTTGAAAAACACGCCAGCATATTGTACTTCTTTTTGGAAAGGGATTTAGTGCAAATTGGGAACTAAATTAGCGTCAATAAAATTAAATTTTGAATAATCATGTTTGAATTTTTTTAATTGAATATATATATAATTATCCATATTATATATTTGCATCGCTTGATTTATATTTTGGTATGCATCAATAGTTAACAATATTAACCCAACAGATCTGTCATTTTTTTTTTTTCATCAGAGATGTTATAAAATACATCCAATAGTCTAATTTATTAATTTAAACACCAATTAAGAAAGTTAGTATTGTTTGGCACCAAAAAAAATTTATGAATCTATTTCCCTCTTCTTTTTTTGCTTGTCAACAATTTTCAGATATTTTTTTCTTTATTAATCCCTAAAAAAAGAAACACAATTACACACATTCAATTGAATTCCTATGTAATTAGTTGACAATTTGGTTGATCCAATATCTTTGAAAATCTACGTAGACCATATTTCCTGATTTTTTACTAATTTAAAATCTAGTAAAAGTGAATGGCCCCACCACCAAACGATTCCTTCAATCATTCAAGAGAGAAGAGAGAAGGAAATCACAAGATTAGAATATCTAATTCCCATTAGCTAGGTTATCAGCGGACTAATCCATTGATATAATATTTGTCAAGTTGGTACTTAGGATAACATAATATTTCCTTTGCCAAAATAAAAAATCATGTTGTACATATATTCTACAAATCCCAAAAATAAAGAAAAAATTAATTCCTCCACGCAACTATGTCGGATTGACATCATCACTTGTTCGGTTTATTATTTCGGATCTTCACTTGAATTTTTTTAATATTTTTTATAAAGTGATTTTTATAAGAGCTGGATGTGTCCAGTATTGAACTAATGGAGACAATATTTGGCCGAGTACGATAACATTTAAAAATTGTAAATTAAATAATGTTTTTGATAATTGAGATGACATAAGCCGATGAAATGATTTGAACTGCCATGGTTTGATCCATTGTTCTTTTGTTCACACTATGAACCTAAAAGCAAATATGACCTCTCATGTAGTGTGCCAAGTACATAACAAGTTTTAGTCAAACCTGATTTTCAAGCAGAACTAAAAAATTTAGATAGAACAGGTTAAAATTTAAAATTCATAATGCATAATCGGAACTTAAACTCAAGTATCCTTCTAAGCACTGGGCTACAAGAACACATATATGAGGGAGGTTGAACTATATAAAGACTATAAGAAAAACAAAAATTAAATAAAATTTCAATATACATGATTGAAAAATTTGAAATCATAGAAGTAGTTGAGCACTGTGTGAGTTATGAATTCACATCTGCTGAAATCCCCATCCAAAATTTCAGGACCTATCTGTTGAAATCATAGAAGTGGTTGACCCTATAATTCTCATCCTCTCCCTATCTCTCTCCTCTTTCTCTCTCCTCAAAGATTTGGGAGAGAGGATGGGGATTACAAGTTCTGAAATTCTACTAAGAATTTTAGCAGATTCAGTTTTGTGAACTATATATAAATCTGTCTCTCTATTTGGATACTTATATTTTCATGAATATGAAATTTTATGAGTGTTTTATAAAAACTCATGGACGCAAAAAATATTGTGAAAAAAATTAGGTTCAAGTGATTTATTTCAAATGAAAATAATTATTTTTGTGAAAATCAGTGAGAATGTCAACGTAAATGGCATGAAAAAAATATTAGACAATCATAATTCGCGAACTGACAGTTTGCTGAGAATATATATACAAATTGTGTGAGGAAAAAATTATGCCAAATAGTGCTTGTAAAGTATGTATAGTTTTTACTATTTTTTCTTTCAAGTAGACGCACCAAAAAAAAAAACCACTGTTATTTTACATTTGAATCCACTCGCTGCAAACTGATTCAGATAACACAGGCCACAGATAATATATGGCGAAGTTTTGATTGAGAAACGAGTTTAGTTTAAGTGCTACTTCCAAGCGTGCACGCAACAACTGTTAGATGGGCAGAGTGCAACCTCTTTGTATTAACACAATTTCTTTTTTATCTTCAAATCAATCTACTGTCTGAAACAAATAAAGGCAATGTTGACTAGTTAACCTCTTGGTTTTTCGAGGCCGGAATATGGAACTAATTACCTTACTAAAACTACAAGTTAAAATGATGCGGTATATTTTATTCCACAGATCATAAAAAAGTCGAACAAGGCTTGTTTGATTTGTTGGAAAATAAGAGAAAGTGGGGAAGAATAAAGGAAATTACTATGCAAAAATCTTGTCTCCCTCTTGTCCCCTCATTTTCCTTAACCCTGTTTTCCCTACTCTTTTTAGGAGACAACAATAGTGTTAATTATTACACTGATAATAAAATAATAACAGTAATTATAATCTGTTATTATTATTTTAAAGTTTTGTTGTACTACCACCACTAATATTGGTGTTGTTGTTGTTTTTATCACTGTTCTCGTTATCATAATTATTTTTATTGTAAATAATTAAACATATTTTATTATCATTATTCTTATTATGCAAACAATAAAAAAATTCCAGAATTTTAAATTCTCGCACATCAAAATATCAAAAAAGAAAAACGTAACACACATTGAATGGAACGGCCTCTAATTACCCAATTATATTAGCCCAACTTAACTATTAGCTCAAGTCCGTAGCTAATAATTGGGCTTCACCATGGGCCCATTGCATTTAATGGCCGAAATTTGCCTCACCCTTTCATTAATTAATTTTTTCTCTTTTTTGACAATTTATGGACCTGCCACTCTGCCACATCGTCCCTGGAAAGTCAAGTCTCTGATGCTCGTATGCATAGCAATCATACAAGCAGGAAGCAGCTCCTCCTCCGATGTAACAAAGCATTTATTCCATGACCCCATCGAATTCATATCACCTAAGGCAACATAATATTTATGTTTAGATCTGAACCGTCCGATCATAATATGCATCAACATTAAAGAAGCCCCGTGCATTCCACTTCGGTGCGAATTGGTCTGAATTTTGATCGGACGATCCGGATCTAAACATAAATATTCTGTTATCTCAGAGGATATGGATGCCATTCCATCTCCATCCTCATTGCGCTGCACCGTGCAGTGCAGCGGAAGATCAGTACACCTCATGTTACTATCACTCTACGAAGCACAGAATCAGTTAATTTTCGTATTTGGATACTAATGTTCACTAATACCACAGTTATATTGAATAAGCTATACGTAGAATGCCTACTATTGTTCACAATTTTTATCATAAACCAAACAGCTAATGAGAAGCACCTTGATTTCCAATTGTATTAGCAAAGATAATCTTCAGATTATGTATATCCTCTAGAACACACTTATAGTTTGCAATCCCATGTTTCAAGTCAGCTTCTAATACTGCATGAAGAAGAAAAATAAAATAAACAAATTAGTTCATCATATCACCTTAAGCATGCAATAACCTTGTTTGGTCAAGTGTTGATCTCGGCCGATTGACTTTGAACGGACAACCCAATGAACAATAATTGCAATCAGGTATTTGGCTGGAAAGGAACAATTTCTTCAGGAAACAAAAGTCGTTATTTTACCAGAACAAGATCTGTAAATTTCTTCAAGGATCTCTGCAATATAATCTGTTGTAGAATTCTGCAATGTGTTCAACTTAAGTTCCAGGTTCAACATTTCTGCTTCTTTTTCCTCTACTAATGAAGCCATCTCTTTGCTACTTTCAATCACAGTGGCTTGAAATTGAGCACACTCATCAGTGAACTTATCCCTATAAAATTTTCAATAGTCAGGCTCAGTCAGATAGAAACAAATTCATTATTTCATTTGCACAAAAAACACATACATCTTATCTGAGAATCTTATCTTAATTTCACTAAGATTTGATTTTTGTAATTTCAACTTGGTATGCAGTGCTTCGAGTGACGCTGTCGCTGTACCTGTTTACAATTAGCAAATTTCCAGTTTAGTCACTGCACCTTTTTATATTTGTACAATTCAATGAGATAGAATTGATTTACCAGATACTTGGATCCATCCACTCAGTTCAAATTCTGAAACCAACACCAATTTTTGTAACTCGCATTCCTTTGTAAGGTACTCCTTTTCGATTTCAGAATTCTTAAAAATTTCTGATTCTATTTCCCTTGTTTTCTGGATATTCTGCTGAATCTCTTCATTAACCTATAATCACATAAAACAGGGAGGAAAATTTTAAAAATGAAAGAAATGAAGTTCATCTCGTGAAGTCGATCTCTAAAGAAAGAGCAATAGCAAGAAATCTAACAAACACGGAAATAAATCTGTTGTTATTCCGATCCCAACCATTCAACTTCGTTGAGATTCGTGCACGAAAAAGTTTTTCATTGATATTCGCGCATGAAAAATTTTGAATGGTTGGGAACAAAATAACAGAAACCTGTTATTCCATTGGAATAACAGCAGATTTATTTCCAACAAACACTTGTGAATTTTTTGCATGTGAACCCTTATGATAAAAGAAACATTTCAAAATTTCGACTCTTTTAGCAACATCAATTAATCTGGTGGGGTGGGACCTGATCGAGCATGTCTTTGAGAGAAGAAATCTGGTGAAGTATCGCCCCTGAATCCTCCATTGGCGTCTCCATCTGCTATCGTCGAATCCTGAGCGAATTTTCCCGCCAATTAATTGCGGAGAGAGACGAGAAAAGCGGGGAGCAAGAAATATACTGGATCGTCTCCAGTCTTACAGGAACAGGAGATGACTATTGTTTATGAAAGACAGCTCAATAGAGATGCTCTTACACTAGTGGGCTTGGGTCATGGGCTTTCTAGTAAATCGGGTTCAGATCCAGACCGGATCCACGAAGACAACCTACCCGCATCGCATACCAGATTAAAATCAAAAGTTTATGCGGCATCTTTAATCCTTTGTAAAAAAAAAAACATAATACTTAATGAAGAAAAAATTTAAAATTAGTCTGATCAGTTATGATTCGTAATGAAGTAAATATTTTTTCCTCACAACAAAATGCATCACCTATTTGCTCCATCACCTAATTATGGAATTTGTATCCTCTGTATTAGAGGCACTATTATGTAGAATGAGATGATTCAGATCATTCTTTTAACCCAGCACGAATCTTAAAGGGAAACCCTAATGTCTAAATAGACACCGGATTGAGTTTGACCCGACTGAGAGTAAATCTGAACTTTAAAATTGTGGACCCCACCGTTCGGTACTACTGATAATTCCATCCCCTAATTATGTCCTAACTTTGAATCTGACTTTACAATTAATGAACGAGATTAAAACTAGGCTCCCTCCATCTAAATGAATACTAAATTTTGTTATTTCTCAAATCAGAACCAAACAGATTGCAAAAATATATCCTAATTTCCCATGCCTCAATTCGCTTGTAAGTTGTAACACTTCTCATTCCCTTCCATATCACCGAATGCATTAGTTCCTGTAACATTTTTATCTGAGCCGTTCATTTTGAGATGAATGAGGAATAGCTGCGCGGTGATGTTTACTCTAAATCTTCCTAAAGTTTGATGACAGATGTATAATGGCGGTTCAGTTTTTTCATTTTGCTAAAACCTTCCTAAGATTTCGTATCACTCGGTACCTACAAATATGGGCCTACAGATAGCAGGCCTTGACCACAAGACTTGGTCTCGTCTAGCCCAAATAAATCTATTTATATGGGTGGGTAGGTGTTTATAGAGCGATAATAATTTGGACAGTGAATAATTGATGCGTGAGACCTGAGGTTTCTCTCTGTCAAACAGAAACAAGACGGATTTCTGCTTATCAAATCCATGACAGCAAAAGGAAAAAAAATAAAAAATTGTGGGACATACATCTTTGTTGAGATGTCAAAAACAAGTTTAATAAGAAAACATCCCAAGGTCCTAATTGAAGCTCTATCAACAATAAAAACTAAGCTCTGCCAACATCCCCATTTGCGTTCATACAAAAAGAAGAACATTCAATACGTGTATCCGTAAAAAGACTTCATATCACAATTACTACACATCTGATGGAGATCAACTGATTGGTAAATGGAATAATTGACCATAAAATGACTTCAGTGGCCACGGCTATTATCATCAGCACCTTCATCGAAAACTCCTGACGATCCAACCCGAAAATCAAGCTGCTTCTGATGTTTTGACCTCCGCCTCTCGTCAAAATCCTCCCATCCTTTGATCTGTAACCAAAGGATGTCTAATAGTTAGAGTTGATTCAATGAATTACTAACTCAAGTTGACTCCAAGTTTACTCAGCCATATAAAACCTCGTATTCATTTAATTTACTAATTGTCAAAGTAAAATAAATAAATTATGATGACGGATATTTCCTTACAATGATATGGAGAAATGGGAATCAAACCAAACTAATATGAAAAAAGAAGAAGTAGTTAACACTCCTAGTACCTGACGAAGGACGTCATTAGTAATTTCAGTGCCGTGCAGATCGAGTATAGAAAGCTGTCGGCATCCTTCAAATAAAGTTGGTGGTAGAGTTCTAACACCGTTGTTCTTTAGATACAAAGCCTGCATAATATTAAACAGATTCAACTTATAAAATAAAAAACCAGTAAGAGATTGCTTTGTATTAAGTTTTACTTTCTGCTTTATGGTAGTATGCTCTTAAAGGTAGAGACAAACCTTCAAGTTGTAGAGATTCCCCAGTGTTTTCGGCAGCTCAGTCAAAAGATTAGATGATAGATCAATCTGTTTGGTCCGGAAACAAAGGAAAGATTTAAAACACGTGTACGCTTAGCAGATTATTCCATAAGGTGGAAAAGATGAGAGTTACCTCAATAAGTGATTTACAATTTCCTATTGACAAAGGTAATAAGCATATCCTGCCAAAAAATGTTATATAAATAAATATTAAGACAGATTCCTGTTTAACCAAACAATTATTTGTTGTACAACTTTTCTTCACCATTGCAAAATAAGGGAAAGAAAAATGATTTACAAATAGTATACCTATTATTATTTGCTTTAAGGACTTCAAGCTGCGTAAGAGATGCAAGTTCAGTTGGTAAGGCAGTCAAATTATTGCATGCAAGATGAAGCTGACGTAGAGAAGTTAATGAGCCCAATGCAGAGGGCAAAGCAGTCAATCTACAAAAAGAGAAAAGAGATTGTATTTGAATACAAATAATAAGATTAAACTTCGCCTAGATAATGGAATTGTTATTCAAATAGCACTTTTGCCATTCAATAAATTATACTGTCTATCTTGGGGCTACCCAAGTAACCCAACTATGATAACACAATGATGGATTTCACAAACTGAATGAGATAGATTACCTATTATTGTTCAGAGATAAAAATGACAATAACTTGAGTGATAGCAAGCCCTCCCAGCATATACTATCTTCTGACAAATCATTTCCATTCAAGAGCAATTTCTTCACAATCAATAAAAAAATAATAATAATTAAGAACAATAAAATATAAGAAGAAACAGAGGCAGGAGAACTCTTTTTGGTAATGTCAAGTCCCTTGGAAAAAAGGGCATAAATAGTCCCGGTATTGCATCAATTCAACAGGAAATATAAGAAATTGTATGGCAATTATACCAGTCCTGCTGGTAATGAGGTCCACAATATAGAAAAAAAATATATAATAGAAAATTTGACTATTTACCATACATTTATTGACTTCAGATCACTTATTTTCAATGGAATTTGTTGAATAAAGTTGGTACTAAGGTCCAGCGCACGAATCGAGGAGCCACAACCCCACACCTCGTCAGGCACTTCCTATTAAATATCAATTATACTTTTATCATTACATGCAAAACAAATGGTGATAAAAGCTTGTACAAAAATCCTACATAACACTACAATTACTAAATTTCAAATAAAGATATCAAAATATCCATGTGAAGTATGACACGGAAAATTAATTTATGTGGGATTTAGCTTGTACCCTCAATTGGCACTCTGACAAAGCCACTACGCCAGTTATTTTCCACCGCTCAGCTCGACTTTTCTCAATTCTTGTCTCAGTTTTGTGAAGTTGAGAATCTCTACTATTTGAAATTATTCTTCTCGTAGTAGATTGGGACGAAGATGTTGGTTTTTTAATTGGCCCATCCTGTTCAAATTTTGTCATCAGGACAATTTAATCTTCAGTGATGTAAAAACTGACATCTTACCTATGAAATCTTAGTAGATTATGAAGATAAGATACATTATGCAACAATAGACGAGAAATTTACTCCTTGATGAAGACCTTGAGAGGCAACCAGCATGATCTTAGATCCATTTATGATCTGATATGACCTCAGTGTGGCACCATCCTCTAAAACCTTTCCTGTGGTGTAAACCATTTCGCAATAATACTCAACAAAACATTTTTATTAATCAAACAGAATAAAAATGAGCGAATTTGCATATATATATATATATACCCTTAAATATGAGCTTCTGACCGCGAGGGATAACATTGGTGAGGGGTTGAAGAAGAGACTTGAGCTCGCGCACCGCCGCCTCAGCCGGTACCGGGACCGGTATCGAACGGCCGCCGAACTTGACTTGCACCGTTAGGGTACTGCTACTGCCACTGTTATCGGATCCTGACGCTGGATCCGCTGCGGCTCCGCCTTCGCAATGTTTCTCCATCTTCTCTAGATTTCAATCGCTAACGCGCAGGCGATCTTCTCAGTTCTCGCTGCCTGACGGATTCGGGTGTGCGGACTTAGACGGGGCCGATAGAGCTAGTATCGGATCGGGTTTGTTTGGGCCTTCTAAGAACATGGAGTAGGCCTGGTTAGGCCCATATAGCTAGAGCCTAGAAAAGGCCGAAGAACTAAAGCAGGCCTATCGGATTCAAAGAGTTGACTAGTCCCTTGTAATTTAAACTGCAATCATTTTTAATCTCAACGGTCAATGTAAGGAACGGTTCTGATCTTCTTGGAGAGGAAGCCGGTTTCTCACCAAATTCTATCGAACGCCTCTTGGATTAGGATAAATCTGTCCGGAGCTCATTAAATTGCGTCCCTTGTAATAAATATGTTATTAATTTTCATTTGTTGTTAAAAATTCACTGAATTTTTATTTTGTAGTAATTGAATCAGTTCATCAAAATAAAATCAATAAAAGATTTGGTGACCGGAGCTCATTAATTTTTGTATGAAAAAAATAATAAATTTAATTGATATAAATTAAAATATTTATCTTAAATAAATGCATGGGATAAATTAAATTTTTCCTTGAGACAATTGACAAAGTTTACAGAAACTTACCCTCTTAAATGCATGTGATAAAAATGAGCTCATAAATTTCAGATCATATAACAATCTTATCCTGTTTTCCCATAGATAAGAGGATGTACCTATTCATTTATACAATTAATTTTACGTAAATTTTCCATTTATAATATTTCTAACAATTAACTCACTATCAAATAAATTAATTTATTCTTAACAGGGAGCCCACTAATTGAGTATGGGGTCAATTGACCCCCATTTTTTTTATTTATACATGGTTTTCTATGTAACTAAGAGTAAAATGTTACGGAAACTGTAAAATTTACCTCCGTTCGGAGCACAAAAATGTTATATGATTGACCCCATACTTTGAAAGTCTGGCTCTGCTCCTGATTCTTAAGCTACATTATTACTGCAGTACTGCTGCAAACATATTTTGAACTTGATATTTGTGTAAATATAACACACATCGTAATTAGATGCAATTTTAGTTTCCTTTTTCATACATTCACTTGTTGCGAAGTGAAGCGACACTTCAACTTGTTACGTTTGGTTACATTTAACAAGAATTAATTTCATTTTAATTTCTAGTAAATTGTTTCTTTACGAAAAATGGAGTTTATCATTTTAAACAAAGCCAAGAGGACTTGTTTTTTGTTAGCTTTTTTTAAATTTCATTATAAAAATTAAGTACAAATTAAGAATGTAATTATTTAAATGAATTACTCAGGGGAAATTTGTCTACATTTAGTTTTTAAAGACAAAAATATTTAATAAAAAGTAATTTATAATACCAAAATAAATGAATTTATTTTTGTGCATTTTTCCATATGTTGAGGTCTTGTTCCATTTGAATTTGTATCTGAAAAGCAAAAAAAAATATCATGAAGCAATTGATGAGTTTTGGTTAATTATTTTAAATGAGTAGAACTATGGTGAGCTGTGCTCACCAACGGATTTGGTGAGCACACCTCCAAAAAATGCATTTTCAAAGTTCAAATAGTCGATTCGAACCTTCCAACGTGTTCTTCATATTAATATGTGCTTGGAGACCAAATTTTACATTTTTTGGAAATTTTTTACTATTTTTTTAGAATTTTTCAAAATCAGTGTTTTTTCATTAAATAAAAAAAAAATTCAAAAAAATTCAAAAAACACTGATTTTGAAAAATTCTAAAAAAATAGTAAAAAATTTCCAAAAAATGTAAAATTTGGTCTCCAAGCACATATTAATATGAAGAACACGTTGGAAGGTTCGAATCGACTATTTGAACTTTGAAAATGCGTTTTTTGGAGGTGTGCTCACCAAATCCGTTGGTGAGCACAGCTCACCATAGTTCTACTCATTTTAAAGATATGTGCACCTTATTTTTCCTTTAATGTCAACTCAACAAGAAACATAAAATATTTTTATTAACAAAGATGAAATATATGAGCGATGCAGATTATTTTTCAGTGAAATGACAAATATTAAAAAAAAATTCCTTGGAATAAATTTTGTTATTAAATTATATTTTTATTTATAATTAACTAAACTGTTTGTTTATAATAATTAAATCAATCCATTCATTGTCCCGTGCAGTGGAGCCACTTGAAACAAATAGGAATTAATTGACTCCATTTTTTTATTAAAAACTTTTACACTTTATCTTATTTTATATATAGTTTAGATTAAATGCTATGCGTAGTACAAAATTAACTTTGATTTGCAACAAAAAAAAATTATATGATTGATCTATTTTTACGTCTGACTCTTATAATTTTAAAGTATGACTCCGCTCATGTCCAGTAATAACAAAAATATGTTGTTCAGAGATACGTCGGTATTTTGGTAATTTTAAATGAAAAAAAGCTAATAAGTTAAACTGAAATAAATATAAATGTACACTTTGATACACAGGATAAATTAAAATTAATATGTTTAGGAGAATTTTACCCTGAAAAAGAACCCAATGTGCCGATATTTTTATTAAAACCCCCAAAAAAAAACAAATTATCAAATCTGCTCCCACCCCAACTTTATTTTTATTTCTACCCCAACCGCCCGTGGGCTGGGCGGTCCACTTTCTGGACCTGACCGCCCAGCAGGCGGGCGGTTCACTACCCTTATCAGACCGCCCAGCAGCTGGGCGGTCCGCTATAAAACCCTATAAAAGAGCTTTTTCTCTCTCCTGAGCAACACAGTGTTCATTCCACCTTCTACAGAAATTCCAGAAAAAAATGAGAGATGAGAGAGCCGCGCTGGGCGATTTTTTCAGCGATTTTGAGGCGATTGTGCACAGTAATCCCAGCACAGTAATCCAGCACAATAATCCCAGCACAGTAATCACAGCACAGTAATCCCAGCACAGTAACAGCGAGCACAGTATTTCCAGCACAGTATTTCCAGAACAGTATTTTCAGCACAGTATTTCCAGAACAGTAATTCCAGCACGGAAATATGTTAGTTGCACTGTATGTGGGCGGGAAGTTTACCCGGGGTGCGGAGGGAGCACAGTACACCAAGGAAGCAGCCTACGGCTTTGAGGTAAATGAAAATACCTCATTTGTTGAACTGAAGGGAATAGTGTATGAAAAAATTAGTGTGAACCCCAACCGGTGTGATATAGATTTAGCTACCAGGATTAACACAGTAAGTGGTGGTAGACCTTACTATACCAGGTATCCAATAACTGATGAGTCGGTATGGAGGAGTGTTTACAACACTTTTCAGACACAGGGGGTAATGGTAATGGACTTATATTCCAGGAGAGTTCAGCGTGAACCCGGGGTTGGAACATCTAGAGAAAATAGAGGTTATGATCACTCGGGTTATGACAACCCGCGTCACTCGAGTTATGACAACTCGAGTTATGATCACTCGGGTTATGACAACTCGGGTCGTGAGCACTCGGGGTATGACAACCCCCGCCACTCTAGTTATGACAACCCCCGCCACTATAGTTATGACAACCCCCACCCCTCGAGGTATGACAACCCCCGCCACTCGAGTTATGAACCGCCCGTATCACCCGTTTATGAGAATTATGTACCTGATTTTACCACCGATCTACCACCACCACCACCACCTCCTCCTGAAACCCCAATCCAACCCAGATTTCCATCTGTACCACCATCAATACCTATAGTGTCACCCGTTGCTACCCGGAGAGACCTTGACCTTGATGCTGAGGTCGATGCCGTACCACAAGGAAATTTGGAAACAGGTGACGAATGGGAAGGGGATTGGGATTCTGATCACCTGTCAGAAGGTGATGGAGATTATTTACCTAAGGAAGACAGATTTCCGATTAGAGGTCGGACAGATAGGCATCCGTGCCCCACATTCAACGATACCACTGCTTTTGAAGAGGCAGACATCTCATTTTTTGGGCCGCGTGTCAGGTACAGTCAAGAGCTTGCTCCGCAGCAGGTTTACACCAACATAGATGAACTTGTGAAGAAAATACATGAGGTCCATGTTCACGGCAACTGGGAGTGCATAACTGAAAAAAGGGACCGAAGAAGGTTAGTAATTGTTTGTAAAGACGAAGAGCATTGCCACTTCCGTCTCTATGCAACCCCTGTGGGTAAGGGCGAGGCATGGATTATTAAGAAGTGTGAACCACCTCACACATGCAAGGCTGCGTCATCAAGGAAAGACCATGCAAATCTTACGGCTTCACTTATTGCCGATGTAATTGAGAATGACGTTAAGGATGACCCATCGATGAGCCTTAAGGAGGTCGCTAGACATGTCAGACGCGTTTACAAGCATGTCGTCCCAAAATACAACAGGTTGTGGAGAGGGCGTGAACTTGCGATTTGCCGAATGTTCGGTAGCTGGCATGGTTCATACAACTTGCTTGCACCATTGCTGCAGGCCATAGTAAGTACAAATCCCGGCACTGTCTTTGAATGTTGGAATATAGGCGTACGGGATGTCGACAACGCGGTGCAATTCAAGGCCATAGCATGGGCGTTCGGTCCATGTATTCAAGTTGTGCCATACATTAGACCGGTCATCAGTGTGGATGCATGCTTCCTGTCTGGCCGTTACGACGGGAGACTGCTGATCGCATGTGCATATGATGCTGAAAACCAGTTGTTGACTTTGGCCTTTGCAATTGTTGAGAAGGAGGACGGGGAAAACTGGGGATTTTTCATGAGGTTCGTAAGAAGACAAGTGGTTGGCGACCGGTTCTTTTGTGTCATATCAGACCAGCACAAAGGAATCAAATATGTTTTTGATCGCCCAGATTTCGGGTGGTCGACAGCGAACGGCGAATGTGTGCACAGGCTGTGTATGCAACATGTTACAGACAACCTACACAAGAACTGCGGATCTGGAAAATGGGTTGCAGATACATTCAGAATTGGTGCCAAAAAGAAGAAGCCGAGAAGGGTGGAAGAGATGTTCAAAGATTTTGCCAAGGTATGTATATTTTCACAGACTTATATTTTCTGAATTATTTAATCAAACGTTTTCTCATCTGAATTTTTTTTTTTGCAGTACTGTCCAAAGGCAAATTTGTACTTACTCAAGGTGGGAAAAAATAATCCCGCCGATCTGGCTGAGCCACCTCGATATGAGAAGATATTGCAAGCCCGTGATGGAGGTTTCCGATGGGGAATTATGACCACAAATGGGTCTGAGTCCTTGAATGCTATTTTCAAGCAGAGCCGGCAGTTGCCCGTGGCAGCAATTGTGGAGGACACCTTCTACAAGTTAAATGCATGGTTTGTTGCACGGCGTGTTAAAGCCCTCGAATTACTGTCCAGGTATGTATATTTTTATTCAGAGATTTTGCCAAGGTATGCATATTTTTATTTGTTGGCTTATATTTTCTGAATTACTGTCCAGGAATCAAACGTTTTCAACAAGGGTGGAGGGGAAACTAAGGAAACATAGGGAGAAAGGTGCAGTTATGAGAGTTGTCCCGTACGGGGATAACCAATTGGAATTCGAAGTGCACTGTCCAGATGAGTTTGCTCCAACCGGCCGTAGACTGGATGGGACTATGGAGTTTGTGAAAAGGATGTTCAAGTATGTTGTTATTTTTGCACCTGACAATACTGTAACATGCACTTGCCAAGGAATCCAGTTGGCCCACATACCTTGTTCTCATGTTATGGCGGTGTGCCGGGAGAGAAACTTCTCTGAGGATGATTATGTCGCAGACATGTACCGTACCGAGTACCTTGCGAGTACTTGGGGCGCATCTTTCCATCCTTATCCCAACCAGTATCAGTGGCCGCCCTATGTTGGTGATAGAGTCTGTCCCGCAAGCGGGTGGATCAGAAAAGGAAGAAGACCCCACAAGCGTCAAGTAATGAACATGGACGAGATGGAAGGTAGGCGAATGGGACATCAGGCCCGCCGTTCAACAACTGACAGGCAGCGAGCAGGTACGGTTGATTTTATTTATTTACTTATATTTATTTATTTACTTATATTTTATTTGTTTACTTATGTTTTGTTTTGATTTTATTTCAACTGGAATGCAATACAGATGCCATTAACGAAGCCAACGAAAGAGAAAATGCTAGAGTTGTTGCTGAGGCTACCGGTAGTAGCCACCGCAGGGTTGAAAGCTCAGGAACCGGTAGTAGCCGCCGCACTCATGAAAGCCCAGGAACCGGTAGTAGCCATGGAGAGACATCTGGTAGTGCCGCAGAACCAGCTGCACCCAGACCCAGACGTCGTATTTTGAGTTTGTTCGGCCGTCGTCGCTGATTACCAAGTTTTGTTAAATTATGTTATGAACTATTTTAGATGTATATTGTGAACTATTCTAATTTGTAGTTTGTGAACTATGCAATTTTTTATTTGCCTCGATTATTTTATATGCTTCATTTTTGTTATTTTTATTACTTAATTACGTATACAAAAACTAACAACATAAAATATAAACAAACACAAAACTAATGAAATAAAGTCTGCGACATAAATTTCTAAAAATTCTACAACATAAATTCCTAAAAAATCTACTTCTTACAACGAGCCTTGAAAGTGCATGGAACAAAGTCATCATCAGAGTTTGCCTGATCTGGATCAGTCACAGCAGACGAAGTGGTAGCCTTACCAGTACACGGAACAAACTTATCGTCCGATGCTGGAGGCTCTGGATCAACTTTCTTCTTTTTCAAACCAAAGCCGTAGGGGTTTTCCACAAAGTCATCGTCTGAAATTTCATACTGAACATGTCGTTTCTTCCATTCCTCCAGCTTACATGTCTCACAATTAAAAAAATCACGACATATTTGACACTTGTATTTTTTTTCCTCATTTTTACCTCGATCACTAATTGACCCTTCTCTCGCTACGCCACGATCTCGGTTGCTCGCTTTCTTACCTCGTTTGTTACTGTCCATACCTCAAAATCGCCTCAAAATCGCCTGACAGCTCTCTCTTTCGGTTCTGGAAATTTGTGGGATTGGGGAATGAACACTGTGCTCATCAGGAGAGAGAGAAAGCTCTTTTATAGGGTTTTATAGCGGACCGCCCAGCTGCTGGGCGGTCAGATAAGGGTAGTGGACCGCCCGCCTGCTGGCCGGTCAGGTCCAGAAAGTGGACCGCCCAGCCCACGAGCGATTGGGGTAGAAATAAAAATAAAGTTGGGGTGGGAGCAGATTTGATAATTTGTTTTTTTTGGGGTTTTAATAAAAATATCGGCCCAATGTGACCTTATCCAATACCTCTGAGTAATAATATGTTCATGCACCAAAAAAGTTCCTTTTAAGAATGTAATTATTGGAAAAGAAATTTTTCAGTCAAAGCTACTCAATGATTCGTTGGACTTGACTATATTAGAGAATGTACTCACCGGTTTGTACAATGAATTTGACGTATAATTTTATGAGGAGGTTCAAATGCCTCTATTTTTCATGCTTTTACTGTGTTTTTATTTTTAAAAACTTTAATAACTCAAAATTTAAAGATTAAAAGTCAAAATAAATGATCTACATTATTTTATCTATACACGTGTAAAAAATTATGACATTTCAATTTTGTTTTGGTTGTCATCAAGAGCTTGTAAAAAACGTACTAATGTGGATAATTTCTAGACGTTGATTTTCAACTTATTAATTCACATAAAAAAAAAATCGAAATGTGATAATTTTTTATGAGTACATAGATAAAATGATGTAGATCATATCCAACGGTTTTATTTTAACTTTTAAGTTTTAAATTTTGAGTTATTAAAGTTTTTAAAAATGGAGGCACGGTGGAGGCACAAAAAATGAAGACATTTGAACCCTCCTCTAATTTTATATTCAAAATGTTTCTAATTATTCAAAGAAAGAAAAAAAACTCCTTATTGGTAGGCAATCATAAAACAAACAATCTGTTTAACAGTCAATCTTTCTACTGCAGTGTTCTTATATAAAAAAGTTACACAGAAACTAATCATTTCTATTGGTCAACAGTAATAAAACAAACAATCCTCTTAACAACCGAAGTAAAAAAAAGGGTTAGTATTTGTTATATTTTTTTAATTGCAGAATGCCAATTAAAATTCATGACTAACCATGTAGAAATTTGTATACATTTAATTTAAAAGAAAAAATATTCATAATACCAATATAAAGACATTTATTTTGTGCATTTTTTTCAATAGTTGAGGTTTTGTTCCATTTGAAATCATTTTTAAAAGCAAAAAAAGGTCATTAAGCCATTTATTAGTTATTTTTAACATATGTACACCTCATACATTTTATTTAAAAGAAAATATATTTATAATACCAATATAAAGACATTTATTTTGTTCATTTTTTCAATAGTTGAGGTTTTGTTCCATTTGAAATTATTTTTAAAAGCCAAAAAAAAGGTCATTAAGCCATTGATTAGTTATTAACATATGTAAACCTCATTTTCCCTTCAATGTCAGATCAACGAAAAAAAAAAATTTATTGACTATTTTTCTAATTAAATGACAAATATTAACAGGAAGATCGTATACACGAATAAATTTGGGAAGAAATAAATTTGCGAATAAAAAAAAGATCGGATATACGCAATTTGTAAACGCAATCTCTCCGAACCCTATTCGATAAAACAACCAAATCTTTATCTTAAATTAGCAAATAAAATTTCTCTGTGGGAACAAATGCACAAGGCATTAATTTAAATTTAACTTTCAAATTGAAACGATTCAGAAATAATGATATACATATAATTTTTAGACGATGCATGGGAAAAATACTCATATTTATAGATATTACGACAAATAAGTACCAAAAGAATATCAAGAAGCTCACAAAATATATTTAATAGGGGACTTAATTTGACTCACAGCGATTTCAAAAATATTATGTTAACTTAATAAATTACTCGTAGTAAAAAAAAATGTACATAATTATACGAGTAAAAATATAAAAATTTGAATTTGTCATGTTTTCAAGTCAGCAGATAAGAGTCTGTGACGCAACGATGGGAGACCTTTTGTACTGTTAGCATCAAAACAACTAATTCGCACCTTTTACACGAAAAACATACGCAGCACAGCCACAAAAAGCAAGAAAAAAAACCATCAACTTGCCAACAGGACGCGTTCCAGTGATTGGACCATAGAAGCGGGCAGGGACCCACTGAAGCGCAAGGCCAACACTTGTTTCCTGACTGCTTCCAGATGCTCTGTTGCTCCTGCATGCGTTTAGTATGTAACGAAACTTTTTCCACCTACTATTATTTTGTCGTTCAGTCACGAGACAGTTGTCTGCATAGTTTCTGACGCAAAATTCCTGAACATGAGAAAATCGAAAGGACGATCCTAAACCAAATACGTCTCAATCAAGCTCTCAAATTTTTTTTTTACCCCCCTCCGTGAACTCTCAATTTCATTTTAAAAGATTTAGATAAAATAGTCAATAATTTTTGAAATAGTTTTTTTTCAAAATAAACAGCCAAAGATAATTCTAACCAGGATTGGCGATTGCTTAAAGCTTAATGGCTCTGCACACAGCTTTCTTGCTTTCCCATTTTTTTTACCTTTCCCTACCCGCCACCGTTTCCAAAACTGAAACAAAACCCCGACCGCCTTATAAAAAGAGAAAGCTCTTCTCATTTTTCACCTCTCCACTCCCCCACAAAACCCCGGGTTTTGCTAAATTTAACCTTCCCTCCAACAGATCCCCTTTCAACCTCCCAATTCCCCGCTTCATCTCTCCTTCACAGATCAAACAACAAAACAAAACCAAAATCAAATAACAATCATCCCCAATTCCTCCTCTCCTCTCCATGTGGCTTCCATGGGGTAATAACCGGAGAATAAACGCCGGGGCCGGCGGGGGCCGCCTCTCCCGCCGCCTCTCTGCCACCTCTCTCAAAGACCTCGGCTCACTCCTCCCTCCCGCCCCCATCTCCACCTCCGCCTCTCAAACTGTAGCCGATCCCAATCCCACCACCACCTCCCACCCTGAATCTCCAGTTATTCACCGTACCTTCTCCCTCCGATCATCCCGCCGTGATTCGTTCGACATCTCCCACTTTGATGCCGACCAAAATCTCCCCAAGCAGGTAATTGTCTACTCCACCTCCTTTCGAGCTGTTCGCAAGACTTTCGATGATTGCTCCACTGTGTTGACTATTCTTCGCGGCCTTCGTATCTTCTTCGATGAGCGTGATGTCTCCATGGACTCGAGATATCTCGCTGAGCTGAAGATGCTAGTTGGAATGAATAAGGTGTCGTTGCCTCAGGTTTTCGTAGACGGGAGGAGGATAGGAGGCGCAGAGGAGGTGAGAAAGCTGCATGAGAGCGGCGATTTGAAGAGGATTTTGGAAGGAGCTCCCATGGCGGGTGGTGGCACGTGCAGAGCGTGTGGCGGGGTGAGATTCGTGGTGTGTGGCACGTGCGAGGGAAGTCATAGGCTGTACAGTGAAAAGATGAGTAAGTTTCGCACGTGCGCCATGTGCAATGAGAATGGGCTCGTGAGGTGTGGGTTGTGTATCAAGACCGTTTGATGGTGATCGGACGGTCTGAAATGGGGATGGTGTGTATATTAGAATTCGAGAAAGATCAGGAACACTGACCGCTCGGACGACGGGCGGTCTGTTTTATATCTTTCTCTTATATTTTAATTTTGGTCTTGCCTTGTTGTTGACTTCAAATGAGGTGACATAGAATCTAGATATAATTTTATTTTCTTTTTAAAAAAAATCAGGCCTCTTTTATCATATTATCTGTTGATTTTTTCGTTTAATTAGGTCATTGGCAGTGGCGTTATACGCAAAAACGAATTTTTTCGTCTCAATCATAATTTTTATTGTTGGCCAAACCAAAAATCTATAATTTTATATTGTTTATTGTTCATAACTACCAGCATTTCATAGTTTGTAGTTGATTGATTATTTGATGTCAAATTGGTCCTTACAAAATGAGAACGGCCGAGTCGGAATTTTGATCAAGCGGAGTGATTTTATATTACAAGAAGAAGGTATTATTTAAAATTTATTTATTTTGATAGTCGTGACAAAATTTGAAATTAAAATGGAGGCGTGCTATATATGATGTATATGTTATGCTTAAAAAGTAATAATTGGTGTTATATTAATTTCACTGCATATTTAGAGTTTAATTTTTAATATTTTTTTTAAAAATTGATTTGAAATATTATTGTTGTGATAACCATTGTCAGCGATCTTCTTCATATTATTGCGTATGAAAATTCAAGTTATTGTTAGTTACAAACCCAGCTAGAATTTATTAGCAATTATATGAATCAAACGATATATCGTTTAGTATAGTTATCGTTCAGTAAACGTCACTGTTGTTGTTTTCTACGTGGAACATGCTAATGGTAATGGGTAACTAATGGCTGCTATCATTAAACCCTGCTTTGACACAAATATTCAAAATGTTAAAGAGTGAGTCTACTATGTATAGCACGGATTAGTCCATACTACGGATCAATATTTTCGTTTTCAAAATTTTAACGGTTGATCCGAACCGTTCAACATGATTTCTATATGAGAATATACCTGTGGCTAAACTTTGTTCTTTGTCACAAATTGGTCACTTAACTTTGATTTGTCTCTCCATAGCCATTGAACTTTTAATTTGTCCCAATCAAGTCACTCTATAACTTTTTCATCCAAAATATTAACAAAATATTCTCATTCCGTCCAAAATATAACGGAATATGCTCATTCCATCCAAAATTTTAACGGAATATGCTCATTCTGTCCAAAATACTAACGGAAAAGTTATATTCCGTTAATATTTTACATGTTCAAAATTTTAACGGAATATGTTCATTCTGTCCAAAATACTAACAGAAAAGTTATATTAACGGAATATGCTCATTCTGTCCAAAATTTTACATGTTCACTATCAAGATCTAATCCAAATATTTTGATATTGATTTTAACATACTTTTATCCAAATACCTTAAAAAATGACGCACTACATGTCTCAGCAATAAAATTCTAACATAAAATAATAACGTAGCTCCATCTTCCAAAAGGCACATAATGCAATTCTCTGTTTTTTTTTTTAAACTAAAATAAGCCAATGTCAGAAAAACGCGCTTCCTTTTCTTTGAAGTGAAACTACTAACAGAAGTCAGAGCCAAGTGCCCAACCAACTCTTACCTTTCCGAAAGCTAATTTGCAACTATTTTTCCCTACATTTGCTTCTATTTTATTTTATAAATCAGTACACAAATGGTTCTTATATAGTATCATAAATCACTATCAACAATTGTTTTCCTCAAAAATCCGCGAAAATTATTCAATGATGGTACATTAGTACATTACCCAGAGAGTATCTCACCCAATCATATCATGCCACGAGGCAGCTACTACAAAAATATAGGGCTGCCATACAGCCCAAATATATCCATATATGCAAGGCCCAATAGAATTCTAACCATAACTGCGTACTGATCCAATCCACCTACCAACTGTGCAAGACCCGTTTATGATCAGTGGGCCATGGCAAAACAATAGCATGTGCTTTGAGACGACATGTGGGCCCGTACGAGCGAGGTCTCCCGTCTCACTCATATTTTGTAGTTATTGTGTTGTCTTCATCAAAAGGAAAAAGGCAACAAGAAATTGAGCAATTTCAATCCATTCAATCAAAATCCTGTCTTTGTCCTTTTCTATTTACCATTTCTCCATCATAGCACGACCAATGTTTTTCCTCTAATTTTTTAATTATTTGTGCCAGGTTTTCTTAATATTGTTCTTGTTTCTTACCATCTTTTGTATGATATTTCGATAAACCAAGTCTTAAAAAAAGTTATGTACGAATGACCGTAGTCTGTTAAAGAATCGATCACGACAAAAAAAAAAGGGGAAATTGGTTATATACCCATCAAAAGTTTAGAATTTGGATATTTATCCATCAAATCTTCAAATTGGGGTAAATTTCTAATACAATATGGGTAAATTTGGATATTTTTAAAACTGATAATTTGGAAATTTGGAAATTTACCCATATTGATATTAAAACTGATAATTTAAAACAAAAATCTGTATTAAAAATATCCAAATTCTTAACTTTTGAAGATTTGATGGGCAAATATCCAAATTCTAAACTTTTGATGGGTATATAACCGATTCCCCCAAAAAAAAAAATAGTACGACGCGTGGCGTAACAAGTCACTAGAGTGGACCATAGAATGCTGTACCAAATTATTTTAATTTCCAACCAAACTCCACCAACATGTAAAGGCAAAGGCTATATAACAAGATCACAGTAAACAATTTTTCTTTTTTGGAAAGAAGCTACACCTAGGCCCTGTTTGGTATTTATTTTTTTATTATACTAGCAAATAGATGAACTTAATTAGAGATTAAGATAAAATAATTATTATATAACCAACAAGATAAGGCATTCAAATAAGACAAGTACTTGTAAATTTGGTCTACATTTTCAAGTATATAGACATTAGGTAATTTTTCTTAATAAAATTTGTTATGATGATACAGTGCCAATAATTACATTTATTGAAATTAAAAGATGTAATTTTTTTTTTGCTTACACATTACATAAATAGCAGTGTCAATATATGTCTTTTATTTTTTCTTAATTTGATAATTGTACATTTCCATTTCATTTTGGTTATTTGTTGAATTTTACCTATGATAGGGAATTAATTAATTCTTAATTTTATATATCCATAAAAAAATATAACAATATCATAATGTTAATAAAAAATAATTAAATATTTTATAATCTATTATAATTTTATTAAAAAAAATTATGCATCCCAATAATTTATTTTTAGACGTCTCTATTCGTTTTCATTCCAATAAAATTTCATAAATCACATTATGTCAAATTCCATTCATCCTATTAAATTCCGAATTGGAACACACTGTTTGTCTTGCCAGTTGCTACTGAAGTCGGGCTTCAGATTCACGATTTATCATTTTCTCTCCTTTCAGTTTCCTCAAAGAAAATAAAGAGAAAAAACGAGAATTGCTCACTTCATCTTTTCTTCTAACTTTCCAACTATAAATAACAGGGTCCAGATGTCAAAATATGAACCGTCCAATTTGATCCACCGGTCCAGATCGATCCTTTATGATCTGGACATTTAAAACTCCTTAGAGAACAATATCATCTTGTCCGTTAATTTTGTATTTAACAGTCTTGATTGAGTTGCAGGATTTGTTATTTCAGCGGGAGTAGCAGCACAGAGGGACGCAGTACAAATTCGTTGACAGTGCTCCATCACACTTTACCCAAATCAGCAACATTTCTTTTTTTTTTTTGAAAAATTCTTGGTAGTGGCTACCAAGCTAAATCAGCAACATTTCATCTCTCCCACCTCTCTCTCTCTCTCTCTCTCCAACTCTCACTCAAGACTCAAGAGAGTGACCCATAAGCTGAAGGAAACCCATCACACACCAACATTCATTACAAAATTCATTATATATTCTCTCCATAAAATCTCATCCAATCAAGGACCTCACTTTAATGAAGTCTTGCCTACACTTTCTTCTCCGTTTGCGCGTTAGTACCAATTTCTCAGCGTCGCTTTATAATCGGCTCACTGTTTTCTCTACACTTTCGCCCCCTTTTTTCGTTTGATTTTGCTCGACTTTAGCATGGATTGGCGTCTGGTGCTCGTTTTCTTTTTTATATTTTGTTCGCACAATGTGAAAGGTTAGTTGTTTGAGCAAGAACTGGAAGGATGGGGTTTTTGAAGCCTCAAGTTTTAATCTTTTTGTACTAATCCTAACTATTTTTCCTTTTTTTTTTTTTCAGGAACGGACATTTCTGTAGCTAAGGACACTGGCGAGGTGGATCTGTAAGTATTTTAACCTTTTGCTTTCATTCTATTTAGTGTTATAAAATGGGATATTTGGGGCTTAGGTTGCTGTTTTTTTGTTTTTTGTAAATTGCTGGATGAATTGCTACCTTGCCTTTTCTAATTTTATTTGCGAAGTCGTACTCTTTTTGGAAAACTATAACAGATTATAATAGCGAAAACAAGAGGAACTTCATTTGTCCCATTAATTCTGATGTTTTATACAATCAGGCTGGTAATTTTTTCTTTGACAATCAAGCTCAAAAACCTTATAGCTGTTTCATTCCAGTTCTTTGGTAATTTAAAATATACAAAAAGTTTCAAAAGCACTCCATTGATTTCTCTACTGAATTCTCCAATTCGAGGTTTTACAGTTTCAATATTAGAAAGTGTTGGTGTCTAGTGTAAATTTTTTATGGAAGAACATTTTCTGAACTTGAACTATAATTGTACAATTCTTGTAATTTAACCAACTAAAGCTCAACTAAAGAATAACTTAAGGTTTAAGGATATAACAAATTTTTTTTTTTTAACACCTTAATTTAAAGAAATGCAGAAAACGAGGGGCTCATTTTTTCAGAAATTCCTCTAAGAGGCTCCAACATTTGTAGCCCAAATCATAAATAAAATTTACAAAGGATAGTGATGAATAGTTGTTAAGAGTAAGAAATTAGATCATTTATTTCATACTTTTACAAAGTTCTCCCAACTTGTAAGGCCCCAACTCAGCCAAAATGATCCCAGACTGGTATGAATCAATTTCAGATGTATACATACTTGCTGTACCAGCCTGACCAGCACAATACCAAAATCATTCTCACTTCTTTTATCTCTCCATTTAGATGGACTGACGCCTTAAATACGCGCAAACTCTTACAATCTGACAATAAAAAAATCACTGCAAAGGGTGTCATCTCTCCTGCACCGGCACCGGCACCGGCACCTCACAAGCACCACCACCGCAAACACCCCTCTCCCACTACCTTGAAACCACAAAGGATATCTCCAGCACCTTCTTCTCTACCACTACCACTACCATTGCCGCGAAGCCATAATCCTCAACCCAAACAGAAACCTGCGAACCATACCGTACCAGTTCATTCATCTTGGTCTGTAAAACCACCTTTGGCTAAAACAATCTTGAAAGGGAAACACGTGAAATTATTGCCTCTTTCAGTCATAGGGGGAGTTTCTTTTCTCCTTGTTATCTCGGTTGTATTATTTGTTTGCATTCGCACGAAGAAGGTTGTGGCTGTCAGGCCGTGGGCCACAGGTCTCAGTGGCCAATTACAGAAAGCATTTGTTAAAGGTGAATTACTAGATTTTGGGTGCATTGGAATAAAAATAATTGTAATCCGAATGCTTCTTCTGAAGAAACTATTGAAATTTGGTTGGTGTTTGTGCAGTTGAACTAGAGCTTACATAGACATTACTAACAAATTTAAAAGTGTCACTAGACATGTCATGTCTAAACTTGACTGAAACCGACCTATTCTGTGGAATATGATAAGTCAAACATCCCAATTTTACCTGATGAAAACACTATATACTAAACTGACTTGACTGAAAAAACACGAACACAAAAATGTTCATAACCTGCTCAGATGGTATTTGAATCCAACATGACCTAATCAGTTGCCACCTCTTGCACATTGATATATATGACATAGCTAAAATAGTGTTTGGACTTGTTCTTTTGGAGGTTTCATTCTTCCTGACAGAATTCAAAATCTATTCCTCTCAAACTTCATTTTTTTAACTATTGTCCTTATAAAGGGGTGCCGGCACTTAAGCGAGCTGAGGTGGAGGTCGCATGCGAATATTTCAGTAACATTATTGGCGCATTTGGATCAAAGTGCATTATGTACAAAGGGACACTGTCAAGTGGGGTTGAAATAGCTGTTGTTTCTGGCCTGGTCAAATCATCCAAGGATTGGTCAAAGAATTGTGAATCCCAATTCAGAAAGAAGGTTAGATTTTGTAATATATCATTTTGTAAGCAAACTTCCATAGATGCCCCTAAATAATGTCCAGAAGTTGGTACACTTTACCTTCATTATCTAGAATTTTATGCGAATTCTATGTCCTTCAAAACTGTATTTTGCAGTGACATAAGCACCCATAAGCCATCCTTTTATATTCCAAGTTTTATGTGGTACATATCAAAATTACACAAGAACTTTGTAAATCCCTTTTAAGGAAAAAGGGAATGATTGATGATAATCCCCCTTTTGGCAGATCTATGTTTTTCCCTTTTTCTATATAAACTTGTGTGAAATTAATCTCAGTGAAAAATATAATAGATATTTCATCTTTCCTTTTTTTTTTTTGTATATTTTCCCAGATAGCAAGTCTGTCGAGAGTTAACCACAAGAACTTTGTAAACTTGCTCGGTTATTGTGAAGAAATGAAGCCTTTTACAAGGATGATGGTTTTTGAATACGCTCCTAATGGGACTCTCTTTGAGCATCTTCACTGTATGGGTTTTTCTTTCAAGTTTTCTAAGCTTTTATAGGTTTTGCACCCAAATGTGATGCCATATTGTTTCCTGGTACAACAACATCATCTCTTTTAATCCAAAATGTGATGCCATTTTGAATTTTTAAGACAGTAAGCCTTGAATAAGCTTTAGTGTACACTAGTACTATAATATGATATCTTATTCGCAGTATGCTATTTTCTTAATTTTTTTCTTGTGATATATGTTTGGTATAGATAAAGAGGCCGAGCATTTGAACTGGGGAACAAGGGTGAGAATAGCCGTGGGGATAGCTTACTGCTTGGAGCACATGCATCAGCTGGACCCACCTGTCATTCTCACAAACCTTGACTCATCCACCATCTATTTAACCGATGATTATGCTGCTAAAGTCTCAGATCTTAATCTTTGTACTAATTCTAAAGAGATGAATGCAACACCTGACCCAGAGACTATTGTGCACATGTTTGGCATCATCTTACTAGAATTGATATCTGGTAAAATCCCGTTCTCTGAGGAGTGGACCCAACTTGAGGGCTGTTCTTCTCTGAAGGATACAGTTGATCCAACCCTTAAATCCTTCGATGAGAATGTCTTAGGGGCATTGTTTGAGGTGGCTAAAAACTGTGTTGATTGGGACCCAAAGAGGAGGCCAACCATGGGAGAAGTTGCGAGAAGGCTGAGAGAAATTACAGAAATGCCCCCAGACGGGGCTACACCAAAAGTATCACCGCTGTGGTGGGCTGAGCTAGAAATAATGTCACCAGAGGCAAACTAAAAAATATTAGTTGGTTTGGCTTGTGAGTGCGTGTTGTTTGATTTGTTGGTTTCTTTCAAAACTTCTCTATGTAAATTGTTAGCGTGCAGTTAATCTTGGATCTGCATGGAGCTTCTTGGAGCAGGTCAAGTTGGATTTGAGTTTTCTAAATTTTGTACAAAATTTAATGGTCGTTTCAGATGAAGGTTTAATTTGTTGATTTTGCTGTATGGGTGTTGGGTTTTCAGATGCCAATGCCAAAGTGCATGGAATTTAGTAACTTGCAAATTATCGTATATGCAACGACAAAAACGTAACCTGCCGTGCTGTGAAGTCGTGACTTGGTCTTGTGTCGTGCTGTGATCAAAATGTCAAGGGGTAGTCACGGCACGCGAATGGTCACTCCACGTGAGTCACGCCGTGTCCAAACGTGACTCGTGTAACTATTTTATCATAATTTAAGTTAGTTTATTCAAGATTCATCATGTGATCAATGTCATAATTATACGTGACTCGCGTGACCACGAGTAAAAAACGTATATGCAACGTGAGTGGAAAAAACGTGCCGTGCCGTGCCAAATTTTTAAAAAATGGTCACGACACGCGAATAGTCACGGCACGGGACACGCGAGTCACGGTACGTAACCGACACGTGTGCTGTGCCGTAACTGTGCTGTTATGTGACGGAGCCGGCTCCGCCGTGCCATTTTTCCCACTCTATACAACGTGTTCAAGCAGAGCAAGGAATGCTAGAATAGTGATTAACAAAGTAAAAAAATATTCAATATCTCCACTCTCCACACACATCAACAAATTTTAGTGGATGGCATTAAACTAAACTGCCAGTGCCAGGTCTTGGGTAACAGGGGCGGATCCAGGATTTTCGTCAAGGGGGGGCAAAAAAATATCAAATCGGGTTTAAATATCTAATCGGATTTAAATTCATTAACCAATTAAGTATTCGACAAAAAACAATGCTTTAACTTATACTTTCTAATACTTTGACTTGTAATTTTTGATGCTCTGACTTATAATTCTAATTACCAATAAAAATTCAACAAATTTATTTCAATTTTAATTCTAAATTTAACTCGTATTACAAATTAAACGTCACGAGAGGGACAAAAAAAATTCCAGAAGAGCAAAATCGATCGGAACCGATAAATCTCCACTAAAACTCAAAATCCAGGGAGGCAGTTGCCTCCCCTAGCTGCCCCCCTGTGGAATACACTGAGTCCGCCCCTGCTTGGTTAATCTTTTTCCTTCCTCTTCTTAATTTATCTTATTTGCAATTCTTTTCATTTAGCCTCCTTGGTCGTGTAAATGCACATATAAGGCTATTCATTACCAATAATACAAGATGCGTCCATAGGGAACTTCTTTTGGCGCACGTATACTTGTGATCAGATTAATTACTCCATCAATTGAGAGATCTCTAATCGATGGGAAAATCCAAGTTGAAATCATGCGTATATTTTAATGTAACAAAACACTCTTGATAGATTAATGGGGAAAATTGCATGGCATTTGGGCAACCTTGGTTTCAAGGGGCTGCACTGATTGAGCCGAGAATTAGGGGGGTCCAGATCCCCTAAGGTAACCCAATCTTTGGGTTTTGGATTGAGACCGTCCGATTCGAATTCGTCGCTCAAGATTGTCTCGAGATTCAAATTCGTTGTCGGGATGTGTGCACTGACTTCGCGGATTCGGATGGTCTCAATCCAAAACCCAAAGATTGGGTTACTTCACTGGATCCGAATTGGAATTAGGGAGCATAGAAGCATAAGGGTATGTGACCTGATTGTGCAAGATTCAAATGCGTGGGATACACAACAACTGATGGAGCTGTTTGGATACACGGCTTGTGTGAATATCCTTGCAGCAATTAAGGTGCCTACTGAAGTAAGTTGATAGAGGAATTCACATCACCCCCGGTACCGTAATAGGAAATCTTTTACAATAACTTGATCTGGACCGTTCTTTTTAACTTGGCACGAATCTCAATGCCCAATAATACTGCCTCTCTGTTAGCCCGAATCCCAAACCGGTTGGGAGTTAATCTCAAACCGTAAAGTGAAGGGAGTCTTTTACGGTACCGGGGAGGATATGGATCCGTTGATAGAGAGGATACGGTTGTATTTACTCTTGGGACTAACGGGCAATTCTCAGTAAAAAAGAATGTATAATCATATTGCTGGTTACCAAGGTTTGAATGATAGGGCACGTGTGAAAGTTATGGAGGGATATCTGGAGTAGAGGTAATGTACCACCACGTATTAAATTGTTTGTATGGAAACTTATGCATAATGCTTTGCCGTTGGGACAGATACTGGCGTCTAGAGGAATATTAATTACTTGTCAGTTTATTAAATACTGATGTGTTAATTACTTGTCAATATTAATACATTCTCTAACCCATCAGTAATGCTTTGCCGTTGTACCACCACGTATTGAGTTATGTCAGTTTATCCCTTTGAATTTTTGAGTTATTCCCACTTAATTACTTGTCAGAATATTAATTTACCTCTTAGACCTCAATTGGGAATAACAGTGGGTTAGGCACACACATATAGGTTAATAATATGTACGTAAAAACAGTTTTTACTTGGAGGTTGGTGGTTATGACCCTGTTTCTCCAAAAAGAAAGAAAAAATAGCAAAACAAAAAATGTGCAGCAAGCTTTGGTACGAGAGTTTGCGGCAACTGCTTCAAGGTGCTGTTTTATGCCTTCCAATTCTTAAAGAGGTTTGATTGGTATAATTATTTGGATCATAATAGTGTTTTGCATGTGTTTTACCTCTAATATTGGGTTCTGATTGTGTGTGATAAGAACAGAGAAGATCAGATGAGGTTTATAACAAACGTTGGTTACATTTCGGTTTCTGTACCATTCTCTGCCACTCAGAGCGCTCCTGCAATAAATATTTCACTAAGAACACTAACTGATAAGGTCAGGCCCTATAGACAGTCCAGGCCTGATCACTAACCAAAAGGACTATAATGGTTTTCTTCAGGAGAATGATTCAAGTGCGTGCACCCTTTTCTTATTTTCTCGTGTGACTTTGAAATACTCCTGATTTTTGGGGACATGGTCGCACTGGGATCCAATAATGTGCTCAATCATTTCCCGTGTATTTTTTCTACAATAGATGGGATTCTGTTAAGAATCAGAGAGCATCATGTAAGTTGGAAACTGAACTGTTCCTTACATATTCTTTATTGTTAGGGTGCACTTGAATTGTCGAAGGAATTGCACAGGAATAGTGGGAAAGGAATTCAGCATCCATTTTGGATATTAGTTGTACAATTGATGAGCAAAACACATGCAAGAAAAAAAACCACCAATCAAGCAAGTAAACTTTTGAAGAATCAGCTAGATGAGGTACGCTTGTTAAACAAGGAATAATGGATTAACATGATCAGTCAGAACAATTTCTGTTGCAATGATTACTCATTTGCCAATACCTTGCCAATTGACATTCCACTGACCAATCCGACACCGAAGGCTCAAGACTATGACATAGCTATTCGACAGCACTACCCTTTTTAAATTCTTTTCATGATCTAGAAGATCATCAACTAAAACAAAGCACCAACAAAAAAAGAAAAGAAAAAGGTACCCAACCCTTTATGACTGCAAGATATGTTGGATCAATGCCTCGGCCCACCCAGCAGTCTCCTTCAATACATCATCATCAGACAGAAGGCATTCACTCAACAATTCATCATAGAATGGTGAACCTACCAACAATTCCTTGATTCTACCTCCCAGTGCATCTGCAAGATCTCCCAATGCTGCAACCGCCGCTTTAGTCACCAAATCATCACTAAAAGGAAATGCAACATCCATCTGGTCAGCATTCTTTTTTTATCTTTTAATTTTAAATTTCAAGCTTCTTTTAAATAATAAAATAAAAGCAAGAACTTCTAACAAAACAAAGACTGGTCAGTGCTACACTTAGGGTACTGTGCGGTACAGTTCTGAAACATTATATTTCAAAACAAGCTAAATCCTTAGTGTTCCCAACAAAATATCTAGCAAAATGTACCTGCTATGGTCTTTAAAAACTGCTTCAATAAATTGCACAAGGGAGCCTGCATAGGGTAGCATGATTTCAGGCTTGGAATTCTTGAACCCTTGAAGCATACCCGAATATGCCTCAAAAATGCCCCTCCTCAGCTGGTTTATGTACTCCACCATGTCATCATCGCTAGTATCCAGGTGCATGCACATCTCAGATGCACTCTGCATCATGGGAGCTGCATATGGCAAATATTTATCAAAGTTCTCCCCTATGGCAAGTGCGATATCCCCAAAACTTGAGAAAATTGGTGGCTTCACTGAACGGTTGAGCATTGCATTCGACAAATCCTTCAACAATACGGTCATTATGCCATCACAATAGGGGAGGATTTTGTCATCCAGTGCACGGCATATGTCACCTACAACACCGACAGAGATGGAACAGACCTGGTACTCCTCGAAATTTGTTAGCCCCATTTCGAGGAATTTGTAGAACTCTGGCATATATTTTGCGAAATCAACACCAGTGACATATGCGAGTGCTCCAATTGCCAACATGGCTTCCTCATGCACAGTTGCACTACGACAACCAAACACTCGCAGAAACACCATCATCATCTCATCGGCCATTTGTAGAATTACTGATTTACCCTCTGAACCTCCCAGCTTTTGAATAATTACCTGAAGGCCCCCACAGAGCAAGGCCTGGAGGTCACTCTGTTTCTCCCTGTCATCGGAGGAAACGACTTGGAGATCCACAGTATGCATCACCCGCCTTGTTATCTCTTGTAACAGTTGTGCAGTGGTGTTGAGGGTGTCTGGTACATAGCTACACCTGACAACTTCATTCAAGGTTTCGTAAGCTGAGGCTCTCAGGCGGACATTGCTGATACCAGCACGGTCAGCAGTTGAGAGGAGTGCAGTAATCATGCTCTCATAGTAAGGCGTGAGCGCCTTTGAGGCTGGGCCAGCATCCTCATACCCTTGTGCGAGAAAATAAAGAGACCCACAGACTTTCTCAGCCACGTTGGGTACGTCTCGGATGCTGTCTAGCAGCACTGTCATGATACCAGGGAGGTTTTTCTCATTTATCACAGGATCACCACTGACAGGGCGGTGCACTAGCTCAAATACACGGCCAAGTGTCCAAGCAGTTGTATCTCTGACATGGCTACTCTGGTCTTTCATAGCACTTAGTAAAAACTCAAATCCACTTCGTGCAAGGGGTGAAAGCTTCTCCACTGAGGGCCCCTCTAAAATCGACCCAAAAGCAAATGTTGCAGCCTCACGGCTACGCCAGTCTGCCTTGGTGATGTTCCTCTCTACAAACGGCATGACAAGTGGGACCACCTTATCACCAACAGTCTTGGATACCAGTCCAAGACAGGTACCGCCAGCCATTGAAAGATTCCACACAGTATCATCCTGGTCCTGATCCTCTTCTTGCTTTAGCAGAGTTTCTAGAAGCATTGGGACAAGTGATTCAAGGGCCTTATCTACAAAATGAAAATGCAAGAGAGGTGAGTTGAGTTCATCTAAGGCAACACAATCATCCTGCCTCTCCATCTCCTCCTCGGCAAGCGTGCTCCAGAACTCAATCGCTTGCAATGCAACTGGCTCTTCATCCCCTCTAACTGCCTCAGCCGTGAGGTTAAACAAGGTCTGCATGTATTGCTCGAGGTAGTCATAATAGATCGAGGCAATGGCGACTAGACACTCAAAAGCCGCTTGCCTTATCTCAGCTGATTCTTTCGAAACCGCAGTCTCACATACAACCTTCATGATGAAATTTCTCTCAATCTGGTTTTCAAAATTTGTCTGTGCAAAATCTAGGGCATTGTAGAGTGCTCTGATTGCTGCTAAGTGCACATCAGAATTGGGCTCAGCTGATGTCATGCCCTGTACTACAGCTGTCAGAACAGCATTGACCTGGTCTTGCTCAAGATCTCGTGGGGCCACCTCCTCACAAACATAACCTAAAGTCTCCAAAGTAGCCTGTTTGAGAGAACCAGGTGCAAATGCCTGGGTCACACTGCCTAACAGCTTCCCTATCAGGTCTTGCCATTCCTTTCTTGGAATTTCAATGGATGCCACCTTGGCAATGACTTGGGAAGAGGTATGCCGAGCCTCAGCCACAGAAGATCCAAGGGTTCTTAACAAAGATTCTTTGATCTGGAATTTTATGCTTGGGTCCACACTGACCCACTGCTGGGTCAGGTGCTCTTTGCGGGCAGAGTCTTTTGCGTCTAGTGAGTTCTTTAGTATGATGCCAGCAAGGCGACGTGACTCGGGAGGTTTTTGATCATTTGATAGTTCAATTGAAAGGGAGAGGAGGAACTGAGGAAGGTTCTGCTCTTGGAACTGCTTCAGATTTGCCTCAGCAACTGTGCGGGTTTGGCCATCTGGTGATTGTGCAGCTAGAAGAGCTTGAGTAATTTCCATTGCCATTTTTATGCTGCAATAGCGGTGGATTCACATGAGACTACATCGCAACAAGTAAGAAAAAGTACAAAAAATTACTTAAAACTGGCAACAAGCACTAGCCAATTGAACTGCTAAACCAAATTTTAAGCATCCAACAATACCTTTTCATTAATGCTTTTAGCGAAATACATTTGACCCATGTAATCCAGCACACCTTGATTAAATCATTAAATCAAGTTGAACACTTGAATGCAATAAAAATTAATTAATTAGAACTCATAGAGCAATAAATCCAGATCAACTATCCATTAATAAAATTGCATCTATTAACACCAATCAAACAGCTTTTACTTACTGAGTTAAACACAATAGAGCAATAAATCTCAATTTTAAGCACAGGATCCAAATAAATACAAAATAGAAAGACTATGCACCTTGAAATACCCTACACATTGACACTAATAGGAATAATGAAAATATAGGGGGAAAAACCCAAAAGTCAAATGCAGGATACGTCAGCCAAAATGACTTATTATCATTATCTACTGCAGTAGTTGAGTCAGATATTTAGGTGTTTTACTTCAAATCTTGAATAGCACTCGGTTTACAGTAAACAATAAGGCTTTTGTTAAGATTAACTCTCAATTGAACGAACAACATCATGCTTAAGCATAAACCCTAGGTAATGAGGACGAAAGGGTGGTAACGAAAAGAGAAAAAAAAAAACTAAATTAGAAGAAAAAAAAACCAGTCCAAGCACGAAAAATAAACCTAACAATCTAACATTTAAACAAATTATAAATTGAACGAATTTACATTTCCAACCAACATATACAATCGAGACCTAGAGGAGAGAAACAAAAGAGATACCTGGCGATCAACTCCAGAAAACAATAGTGCTCCTTTCAACAACCGAACGCCAGAATTAGTCAGTAGATTGATTGCTCGCAGAGAGGGCGAGAGGGGATTTCAAAATTTCAAGGGTTTTCGAATGGGAAGGAGAAGCGGGAGGGGCGTCGTGCACAGAGAAACGGAGAGAGAAAAACCCTAAACATTTTTGAAAAGCACCTGGCTCACGTGAGATGCAACTTGCGATGGAGACTAAAACCCTGATAAGTTGGAGAGCGGATCGGGCGGAGACTCTTGTGGTGAGATTCGTTTCAGTTTCCAATCAAATACTCCCCATGAAAATCGGACGGACATGAAAACTTACAGCCCGCTCCAGTGTTGTAGAGGATAAGACGATGAGGAGAGAGTGAACGGCTGTAGGGATAGAGTGAATAGTGTAAAGGTGGACTGAGAATCCCAAATGGGCCAATATTTTATTCTTGTGGGCCTCAAGCGGCCGTAAATTGTGAGAATTTAGATTCTCGAAAGCGCGTAAAGGTACATTCCGTGTGGCAAGTCACTGACTTCACAAATTTTGATAACTTTAAGCATAAGTTTTATACATAGTATCGGTAGTCGCCACACGAAAACACTGTCGCATCCGTCACAGAGGATTCAGATGAGTGGGAGGACTTGAGGATTAGTTCGACATATTCTGGGTTAAAGCTCCCAAGCAGCTTCGCCCGACATTTTTATTAATATCCAAAGTTTAATACAAATTATTAATTATACCCAGAGTCGGACCAATTATCGAAAAATACCCAAGCCGGTCAGAAAATGGCCGGCTTAGTCCCTCCCCTAAGCCGGCCATTTTCTGGCCGGCTTGGTACTTTTTTTTTTTTTTTTAAAGATAGACACTATGAAAATCAAATTATTGAAATTTAACACTGAAAATTTGAAATTTTTTGTTATATTACTTCTTTTGATATAATTAGCATATTTATACGAAAATACGCTATATTAATTGAAATTATATTGAATAACACTATATTATGTTAAATTACGCTAAATTACATTACATTACATTACAATACGCTATATTAATTGAAATACGCTATATTATTTTTTATGTTGTGCTACTATTTTAATGTTGTAATATTTTCTGTTTAGCATTATCATGATAATTTATTTTGATTTGTAAAATATAAAAATAGTACCATAAAAGCACACATACACAAGAACCGAAATATAGGATAATCCAAATATACCAAACATAAATAGTATATGAAATAAAATAGTACAAAACTAGTAAAAATACAACTAAAACGGAGAGGGGGAATATCGCTGAGGCGGTACTCCGGCGTTCGCCCGGCGCCAGCGCGGCCAGTCTCTCTCTCTCTCGGCCTCCCCACTAGCATCGACAGACCTGAGTATCTGGTCGGCAGTATCCCATCTTGCATCGCCCGTGGAGACTGTCGGTACTGGCGGGGTGTAGCGAAGATAGATGCGGCAAACCCAGTCCCAAAGTCAGGCTGAGTATTAGACCCGCTACCACTAGCCTCTCCATCATGCGGCATCTCTGTGCCATATCGGGGCCATGCCGGTGTCGACATGAAACTCTCCTCGAATACCCCGAAGTCCTGGAGACTGCACGAGAGGGACTCATACTCAGAAGTATCGGTCTCCGCAGGTGGTGGTTGTGGTGGCATCTCTGCTGGACCCTGCAATCATACACATAAATTATTAAATTTGATCTGAATGAAGAAATTTATTAAAACCTGACAGATACTGAAGTATGACATACATGAGGCTGCACCGGACGTCCATGCTCGTCGTACCATGCCATCCACCCAATGCCGGACAATACCCAATTATGGTAGTCCCACTCTGGATGCGAATCGGGGGAAGATGGCATATCATCTAGCAGACCGGGCTCGGGTCGGGCTCGGTCGGAATTATCTCATGCCAGTTGATGTTCTCTCCGGCGTCTCGCAGCATACCGATGATCTTTCCACCGTGCCCTGCATCCTCAACCGTATTCGCATTCTTCTTGAGGGTGCGGTACCCAAGCCGTCTCCAGTTCTTCTTTCCCAGCATGGCAATCCCATGCCCGCACTCCTTGATCGCGGCCAGAAGCTGAAAAAAATTTGGCATGTCAGATTAAACCTTGATGAACTACTAAGTTAGACCAAAACTATGTGGTTTTAGGTGCTTTACCTGGCGAGCCCATGCACGGCCGTTGGGATGGTAACCATCATCGGTTTTGATCATGTCGCGGAGATGGGCACCGTAATCACCCTGCAGATAGACACTCGCCATGCAGACCTGCGTGTACCATACATCGTACCTCAACTGGGGATCTCCCTGGGTCTGAATGATCCCATCTGGCTCATGATAGAAATGGGTCTGCTGAGGATCCTGGGCCGTCCTGTAGTATGGATCGAAATGGGTGCTCTAGTCCTTATCCAGTCGCGTTCGGTGGGTTACGCTGTAAGGAAGACGTTAGTTGCAATACAAAGCTATCAAGTAATTTGATGTATTTGACAATAAATACAATATACTACGACTTACCTGTGCAGGGCTCTGTGCGTGGAAGACGGCAACCGTGGGTCTGCAGGGATCAACGCCGCTCGACCAAACTGGCGGAGCACCCGATCTGGGTAGTGGTGCTCCACTGTCCAGAAGTGTATGAGTGGCCCTCGATAGAACCACATCGCCCGCTCCTGCTCGTTAGTCACACTGCCCGGCAAGAGGTACTCCGCGTACAACTCGTCGTACGGCGTCCACTCAACAAGAGCTTCAGGCAAACTCTGAAGCTCTGACCAGACATGCCTGATCCCAATGGTAGCACCGTGGGTCCGATCCAAGTAGTGGTGGAAACCGTACCACTTCTTGGCGTATGCCGGGCATCTAAACAAACAAGGCTCTCCCCAATCCGGCACCTCATTGGGGATAGGACGGCCCACCGGTAGCCGTGACCACGACCAGTGCTGAAGCAGGAGTACCGGCCCGTACATCTGCTTCGCCCCAGGCTGCATTTTCAAGAACATTACACGTCAGTGTATTTTGATGGATTGATTGATTAAATAATTTACACTAAAATAAGAGTTGGTAACTTACCTCACTACTACGGCACAGGTGGGAGTATAGATATGCCAGGACAGCCCCACCCCAGTTGTACGTCGACGGCCGCTCAAGGTTCATCAGCAACGGGAGATACATCATCGGCATCTGGTCACCGCTGGAATCAGGAAACATGACAGAACCAAAAAGGTCCATCACGTAGCCCCGTGTATATCTGCAATACAAAACATATAAAAATTATAATATAATCATCGTATTATAAATTGATTAGTACAAACAAGTTATAAATTTTACCTCTGAATCTCCAGCTCGGTGGAATCTGCCGAGAGACCCGCGATGAAGTACTGCCGTAATCTCGTCATCCGCAAATGGAACTTCGACCTCCCATGTTCCCCAATGACATAGGAAGGCTCAGCTCCCAACAACTCCTCGACATAACCTACGAATATGGTGCTGTCAGAGATGCTGCCGACGGGTGTGCCACGGATAGGCAAACCCCAAAGAGCACTCACATCCTGGAGAGTCACCGTCATCTCTTCGAACGGCATGTGAAACGTGTGCGTCTCGGGACGCCATCGCTCCACCAGTCCAGCAATGAGAGAAGCATTGATGATGCTTTTCTCTGTCCACACGATGTCCACAACATGGTAGAGACCCAGGTTGACGAGGTATGGCTCCATCACATCGTAGTACCTCATGTGCACGCACCGTAACTTCACATCTAGAAGATCCGTGTCCTGCGTTGAAAAAGGTAATCCGCATGGTGATAACATAATAAAATTTAAACCCAATAAAATTTAAAGAAAATCTATGAAAAAGAACGTACCTCACGAGAAGCCAGTGAGACTCGGTGCTCGCTGTGGGGAATCCACAGAAGAGGACTGATGTGCTCTGTGCTGCTGGTACTGATCGGCTCGTCCACTACTGGAAGCGGGGTAGGCCGTGCTCTAGGCATCCTGATGTCTAAAATAACATAATTTCGGTGAAATTACGCTTAATGAGCCTAATTATGATAAAAAAGGCCAAAATACCCTAAATATTGGTCATCTGTGCTAATTACACTAAATTACGCTTAATTAGCCTAATTATGGTAAAAAAGGCCAAAATACCCTAAATATTGGTCAACTGTGCTAATTACACTAAATTACGCTTAATTAGCCTAATTATGGTAAAAAAGGCCAAAATACCCTAAATATTGGTCAACTGTGCTAATTACACTAAATTACGCTTAATTAGCCTAGTTTTGGTAAAAAATGCCAAAATACCCTAAATATTGGTCATCTGTGCTAATTACACTAAATTACGCTTAATCAGTCTAATTATGGTCAAAGTGACCAAAATACCCTAAATATTGATCAACTGTGCTAATTACACTAAATTAGCACAGTTGGCCTAATTATGGTAAAAAACGGGCCAAAGTACCCTAAATATTGGTCATCTGTGCTAATTTCGGTAAAATTACGCTTAATCAGCCTAATTATGGTCAAAATAACCAAAATACACTAAATATTGGTCATCTGTGCTAATTCCACTAAATTACGCTTAATTAGCCTAATTATGGTAAAAAACGCCAAAATACCCTAAATATTGGTCAACTGTGCTAATTAATCTAAATTACGCTTAATTAGCCTAATTATGGTAAAAAATGCCAAAATACTCTAAATATTGGTTATCTGTGCTAATTTCGGTGAAATTATGCTTAATGAGCCTAATTATGATAAAAAAGGCCAAAATACTCTAAATATTGGTCATCTGTGCTAATTTCGGTAAAATTACGCTTAGTCAGCCTAATTATGGTCAAAATGACCAAAATACACTAAATATTGGTCAACTTAGCTAATTACACTAAATTACAACAATATAATCTAAATTCTAACACCTAAACCCTAAATCCTAAAATAAATAAATTACAAATTAAATTAGATAAAAAAAAATTACCTCAAATAAGAGCTCAAATCCGGTTGTGAGATGAGAGAGTTGTGAGAAGGAGAGAGAAAATGGGGGTATATATAGGGTGAAATGCGGGTAAAAAAAAAAAAAAAAAAAGGTACCAAGCCGGTCAGAAAATGGCCGGCTTAGGGGAGGGACTAAGCCGGCCATTTTCTGGCCGGCTTGGGTATTTTTCGATAATTGGTCCGATTCTGGGCATAATTAATAATTTGTATTAAACTTTGGATATTAATAAAAATGTCGGCAGCTTCGCACACTTGGGCAGAAATGAATATTTCTGTTTGGATCTTGACCGTCCGATCGGAATCCAGATCAATCCAGCTTGAGGTAGAACGCACGGAGCCACTTTAATAATCTTGTGGATTCTGATTGGACGTTCCAGATCCAAACAGAAATATTTTGTTACCTTAGGTGATATGAATTTGGGCATAATACTTTATCTATTGCCTTTTCTTTTCATACCTTTTTATTATAGGAAATAGGAAATATGATTAGGGTCAATAATGGATTATTTATTATTTTTTGACAATATTTTGCCAAATCAAGTTAAAAAAAATTCAAATTAAAAGTTGTAGGCATATTATTAGTTTTATTAATATTTTATCAAATTTATCACTTTTATGCACCTTATCATCTTATTATGTGCACAAAACTCTACGGTCGTCAAGATTTCGAATGACATTTCAAGTGATAAATTATTTTCAACTGTGGTCAAGGGCTAAAAAACGTTAATCAGGTAATACCCGAAAAAAATGCTTATGAATCCCCATCTCTCTTTTCTTTTCATTTCAAGTTTTTGCTTGCATTTTTGTTGATACTAAGTTTCTATTCTATTTTATTATATTTACTCTAATTGGGATGATACTTTTTTTTTGTTATAATTCAGAATTTTTTAAAGAAGTTAATTAGTGAAAATAGTTGATCATTTATTCGGTAAATATATCAAGCATGTTAAAACTTAAAAGTGAGCATAATATTACAGGAGTTGGGCTACGGTGCTTCGCGAAGTAAAGCGAGTGTTTTACTTCACACTCATATTTTGCGATTTCAAAGTTTAAAATGTCGATCCGAACCGTTCAAATTGATCTCCATATTAAATTGTGCTTGGAGACCAAATTTTACATTTTTTGGAAATTGTTTACTATTTCTTTAGAATTTTTGAAAATTGTTGTTTTTGATGGTCCAGGATTTTTTGAAAAACAGCGATTTTCAAAAATTCTAAAAAAATAGTAAACAATTTCCAAAAAATGTAAAATTTGGTCTCCAAGCACAATATGGAGATCAACTTGAACAGTTCGGATCGACGTTTTAAAGTTTCAAATTGAAGATATAGACGTGAAGTAAAACACTCGTTTTACTTCGCGAAGTACCGTAGCCCAACTCATATTACAGTTATATTGAGTCAAAATTATATTTACCATTTAAAAAAAAACCCATTTGAATAAAGCATATTTATGCGATTTCAAAAAAAAAATCCATCAAAACCATCACTTGTATTGTTTTCAAAACCAACAAAGCCAAGCCATGTACGCCCATAGTTTGGATAATTCAATGACCAGAATTCCTTCTAGAATAATTTTGATTTTAAAAAAAAAAGTTGAATGTCGTAGCCGTTACAATTTTTCTGGTCTACAAATCTACTAGAATCTGGAGTACAACCATAAACCGTCTGATGTTCGTTGAACGGTAAATGTATGACAATAATTTCCTAGAACGCTCCTTGGTACATTTCCCTTGGCCTAACGATCATTAATTATAATACAAAATGAATAAAACCCAAAATGTATGATAAATACCGAAATTTTTATTAATAAAAAATAAATAAATAAAATATCGCAAAAGGGATTTGATTTGGCGGAAATTCGATATCTAGATAAACCGGGTTGGTTTATCCCGTCCCACGGGACAAATCATTTTAACCGGTCCCACTAATCCATCTCCGTTTGGCCTAATCACCGCTAATCAAATTAACTGAACAGAAAAAAAAAAAAGGAACGGTATAGACCGTCCCGTCCTAGGAGCAAAAAAAAAAAATTCATTGAATCCATAGAAACTGGATTTTAATTTTTTTTGTTTGCAGGGTCATTTTTTGTCTGCTGTCGGACCATCGCAGGCAGGATAAAGTTCTTTAAAAATAATTTGGAGTTTCTAGGCAAAATCATTTTTTGTTTGCTGTCGGAATCAATAGAAATTGGATTTAAAAAAAATTCACTGAATCCATAGAAACCAGAGTCATTTTTTTTGTTTGCTGTCGGACGGGACAATTTATACCGTCTCCTGGTTTTTAATTTTTTCTACTTACTTAGCAGACAGACTGAGATGAATTAGTGTGACGGATTAAAATGACCCGTTTTACCTACATATCGAACTTCCCGACATTTTTATTAATATCCAAAGTTTAATACAAATTATTAATTATACCCAGAAGTCAACTCAATATCGATATATACCCAAGCCGGCCATTTTCTGGCCGGCTATGTTCCTTCCCTAAGCCGGCCAGAAAATGGCCGGCTATGTACCTTTTTTTTTTTTTTTTTTAGAGAGAGAGACTATGAAGATCAAAATATTGAAATCTAACTCTGAAATACGATAAATTTTTGTTTAAATTATTTGTTATATTACTTCTTTGATGTATAATTAGCATATTTATACTAAAATACGATAGATTAATTGAAATTATGTTGAATAACACTAAATTATGTTAAATTACGTTAAATTACATTAAATTACGTTAAAATACGGTAAATTACGCTAAAATACGATATGAATAGGGACGATATCTTCACTGAAAAGGAGAAAAACAACGATGAAACTTCAAACGGTCATAAAACGGTGCTCGAGTGTCCGATTTCAGCAAATGAGCACTTTTCGGAAAGCTTGCGAAAATGCGCATGCGTCTGAACCATCTATGATGGATTTCAAAATTCAGAATCGCCAGAAAACAAAGGGAAGAGCCTCAAAACTTGAGTTGAAGTTTCCGATTAAGATTTTCATTTCTATCATTCAATCCAAGTAGCTCAGTAAATTAGTTACATAATGAACTTGCAGATTACCAATTTTTACTATTTTTGAAATTTTTTTACTATTTTTTATGATTCATGAAAGATGAGCAAAATCAGTCTACTATAGCGTAATTTTGTGTAGTTTAGTGTTTTTTTACTGTATTTCAGCATAATTAGCGAAGTTATTGTAATTTAACGTAATTTAGTATAATTGAACATAATTTATTGTAATATAGTGTAATTCAACATAATTTCAAGTATTCTAGCGTATTTTAGTATAAATATGTTAATTATACATCAAAAGAAGTAGAGGAGGGATCAAGTTACAACAATCTTTTTTTTTTCATTTTCAAAGTCCAAATCGTCAATTCAAACCGTTCAACATGATTATCTAAATAAAATGTGCTTGCAAATCAAAATTTACATTTTTTTGAATTCTTTTACTATTTATTAAGATGGGTACAAAATTCAATGGTCTGAATATGACTATTTTTTGTAAAATACCTAATAAATAGTAAAAAAATTCAAAAAAATGTAAAATTTGATCTGCAAGCACAATTTATTGTGGAAATCATGTTAAACGGTTTGGATCGATGATTTGGACTTTGAAAATAAAAAAAATAATTGTTGTAATTTGATCCCTCCTCAAAGAAGTAATATAACAAATAATTTAAACAAAAATTTAAAATTTTCAGAGTTAGATTTTAATATTTTGATCATCATAGTGTCTCTCTCTAAAAAAAAAAAAAAAAAAAAAAAGGTACATAGCCGGCCATTTTCTGGCCGGCTTAGGGAAGGAACATAGCCGGCCAGAAAATGGCCGGCTTGGGTATATATCAATATTGAGTTGACTTCTGGGTATAATTAATAATTTGTATTAAACTTTGGATATTAATAAAAATGTCGGTCGAACTTCCGTCAAAATTATTCCGTTTCGCAATATTTTATTTATTTATTTTCGATTAATAAAAATTTCGGTGATAAATACATTGATATTAGCTGGCAGCCACTGTCCGCCGATAACATCGAGGTTTCTTTCCTTCTATATATAGGTCCTTAGTACCTTATCATCGTCAATAAAAAAAAAGGGTCCGCCTAGCTCTCCCCCGTGAACAATCCCCCGTTTCATCCCCCGTCAGTTGCATTAATTAAGGTAGTTAGTTAGTTAGAATTTATAACTGTCAGTGTATTTTAGGAATTTGCAGAAGTATTCATATGTAGCACAACTAGTATTCATCCAGTGATGTGAAGGTATTCACATTTGCAATAGAAACATATTTGGATATATTACAACAAGAAAGTAGGGGACAAACAACATGTGTGGGGGATTGCACAACTGTCAGAGCATTAATTAAGTGGGGGACCGCATAACCGTCAGCGCATTAATTAAGTGGGGGACTTCTAACTACCTTCAGCTCATTTTAGAATTTTGCAAAAAAAGTATTCATCTGTAACACAACTAGCATTCATCCATCTATATAAATGTATTCATCTTTGCAATAGAAGCATATTTGGACACATCAATCACTCATCTTTTACACGTTTTTAGAGATGGGTTTTTTTTTCTCCGTTCAATCTAACCAATATTTCTGACGATCTGTGAGGAATTTTGCAAATCTAAAACCACCACCGTCTTCTACACAATTTTCTCTTTCAAATGAGATCCATGATGACATACTTTCGAGTTGTCCATTGCACAAGTATTCACACCTCGTCATGCAAGTATTCATCCCGCATTAAGCAAGTATTCATCCTCATCGTGTAAGTGTAAATAGTTAATGTACCAAGAGTATTACACGTTTTTAGAGATGGGTTTTTTTTTCTCCGTTCAATCTAACCAATATTTCTGACGATCTGTGAGGAATTTTGCAAATCTAAAACCACGAATGTCTTCTACACAATTTTTTCTTTCAAATGAGATCCATGATGACATACTTTCGAGTTGTCCGTTGCACAAGTATTCACACCTCGTCATGCAAGTATTCATCCCGCATTAAGCAAGTATTCATCCTCATCGTGTAAGTGTAAATAGTTAATGTACCAAGAGTATTACAAACATATGTGCATACCAAACAAATAAAAAATATTCATCCATAAGATATCAAGTATTCATACATATAAGTTAAAGTATTTATGCCTAAGATATTAAGTATTCATCCATAAACGTTGAAGTATTCATCTCTAAAACATTAAGTATTCATCCATATGTACTTAGTACGCACTGTTCTAATTCACCATTAATAAAGCTTTGTTCTTTGCAAATAACTCGGATCTGATCTGGCGGAGGCGGATCTGACCCGGCGGTCAACAGTGATGGATCTACTCCGGCGGAGGCGAAGGTGGGAGAGAGAGGAGGCGGAGGTGGGAGGTGGGAGACGGAGGTGAGAGACAGAGGTGGAGGTGGGAGAGGGAGGCCGAGAGGGAGAGGTGGGAGAAGCGGGCGGAGGTGCAGAGGGAGAGGTGGGAGAGGTGGGCGGAGGTGGAGGCGGAGGTGGAGAGGGAGATGTGGGAGAGGTGGGAGAGGGAGGGAGAAAGAGGAAAGAAATAAATGGAGAAAATTGGGTAATTAATTTGTAGGTCCCACTAGGTAGTTAGAATTTGAATTATAGTTAGAAAAAGAAGTTAGTTAGTTGGGGGATGAAATGGGGGATGGATAGAGGGGGGAAAGTATAATTACCCAAAAAAAAAATATGAAAAATTAAAAACCTCCCTTTTTCCATAAATTCTCTAAATCTCGCCATGGCCTTAGCTGGTTGATGCAGGAAGAAGGATGGAAGAAATTTAGAGAAGCGGACAATGGCGGAAGACATTACCTAGTAAGGAATTTCTTTTTTCCATAATTTAATTTTGATGGATTTTTTTTCCTTTAGCATACATTAGATTGTAAGGTCCAAATTGCGCTGCAAATTAAATCCACAAGTTTCTTTTATGTCTAGATTTTCTTTCATTTGGTTTTAAAAAATATCGGTAATTATAAAGATCCCAATGCTAATTGTTTGTTGTTATCTTATGAAGTATTTCAAGCAATTTTGATATCCAACATATTCCATTAAATTATATCGTGGCATTCAAATATATATATATATGACTAACAATATTAAGGTTTGTAACTTGTAAGTGATGCTGACAATGCTTGAAAATCTGATACACCCTTTGAAAGGATAAAAGAAAGTAATAAAAAAAAGATGATCCAAAGAAAAAATTAATAGAGTAAAATAAGTTCATGCATAGATTAACAAAATAATTGTCCATGAAAGGAAACTTATCTTAGTAATTGTAGCGGTTTGTAATACATAGGTCATATATTTCTTTCTAAAAATATCATTATTTGTAGAAATAAATTAATATTTGGTTGACAATGCTATGTAATGAAAGCTGATCAAGGCAAGAACTTGTGTATAAGATATGACAACATAAATCTAGACAAAGAACCAGGATTTAAATTGAAGCAAATGTAGAAGTAATGTGCTCTGGTTTGGTTATTGATAAGCCATAAAACCATAAAACTACTGATTATATTTCCAAACAAAAGAAAAATAAACGAAGAAATTAATTTACTTCAATATACCAAAATTTTATCGCTATTATGAAACATATATCAAATGTTTATAAACTATACAATAGTTCCCAATTCCATATATTTCTACTAAAGAACGCAAAAGAAGAAAAGAAAAAAATTGGTCTAGGTATGACTCAATTACAAAAATTAATCGACAAAGGATCTAACTAGTTCGGTACTGGGATTTGAAACTAAGATCCTTTCTAAATGCCATATTAGTGCAAGCAAGCCATGAGCTCAATGCTACTTTAGGCCCTTCCATTCAGAGATGATCTATACATCACTTGAACTTATTGGGCAACCAATAAATTGCAAAAATGTTACATAACCTTACCATGCAACATTTTTTGTTGTGCCAAAGTTCAAATAATTTATGGTTCTTTCTCTTTGAAGGAAGTGAGTTTAGAAAGTGTATATTTCTCAGTCTCAGATTTCAGTACCGCACAAGTTAGTTCCTTTGTTGTTCTGTATTAGTCATTACCAATCAACTCTTATTTTTTCTTGTTCTTTTTTGCTTCTTATTTAAAATGTTAGTTTCAGTAACCCATTAAATAAAATGCTTGGAGATATTAGACAATATTGACATGTCCAGAACCAACGGAATAAGCAGGATAAAAAAATGTAACATAAGCTTTAATCGTATCATCTTAAGAAGTTTATGCGTAGATTACAAAATAATTGTCAAACTTATCTTAGTAATTGTAACGGTTTGTAATACGTAAAACAATGTTCTAGTAAAATATTTTATCGCATTCAATGTCTGTGAGACATCTTATAAAACATGCATTATCTATTTTTTTTTCCAAACAATAGAATAATAAATGAAGAAATTAAATTATTCCATTATACCAAAACATTCTCACTGTTATAAAGCATATATTATCTGTCTTATTATCAATACTATACTTCCATTTTCATATATATTTTAGTAAAAAGAATGCAAAAGAAGAAAAGAAGGAGATTGGTCTAGGTATGACTCAAGTATAGAAATTAAACTACAAAGGATCAACTAGTACAGTACCAAGATCTGAGACTAAGATCCTTTCTAAAAGCCATAATATTAGTGCAAGCTAGGCATGAGCTCGATGCTACTTTAGGCCTTTCCATTCAGAGATGACCTATACATCACTTGAACTTATTGGGCAACCAAGAAATTGCAAAAATGTTGCATATCTTATCATGCAATATTTTTTGTTGTGCCAAAGTTCAAATATGTTACGGTTTTTTCTCTTTGAAGGAAATCAGTTTAGAAAGTGTATATGTCTCGGTCTTAGATTTTAGTACTGTACAGGTTAGATCCTTTGTTGTTCTGTATTAGTCATTATCAATCCAATCTTATTTTTTCTTTTTCTTTTTCTTGTTTAAGAAGTTAGTTTTATTAACCCATTAATTAAAGTGCTTAAATATATTAGATGTTATTGACACGTCAAGAACTAAAGGTAAATGTATACAATAGCTCCCAATTCAATATATGAAGAACGCAAAAGAAGAAAAGAAAGAGATTGGTCTAGGTACGACTCAATTACAGAAATTAATCGACAAATGATCTAACTAGTTCGGTACTGGGATTTGAAACTAAGACCCTTTCTACATGCCATATTAGTGCGAGCTAGCCATGAGCTTGATGCTAGTTCAAATGTTTTATGGCTCTTCTTTGAAGGAAGTGAGTTTAGAAAGTGTATATTTCTCAGTCTCAGATTTCAGTACCGCACAAGTTAGTTCCTTTGTTGTTCTGTATTGGTCATTATCAATCCACTCTCTTTTTTCTTGTTCTTTTTTGCTTCTTATTTATAAAGTTATTTTCAGTAACCCATTAAATAAAATGCTTGGAAATATTAGACATCATTGAGATGTCAAGAACATAAGAAAAAAACAGAACAAAAAATGTAACATATCTTCTTAACAAGTTTGTGCATATATTGCAAAATAATTGTCCGTGAAAGAAAACTTATCTTAGTAATTGTAATGGTTGCTAATACGTGAACAATGTTCTAGTAAAATATTTTATCGATTCAATGTCTGCGAGACATTTTATAAAGCATGTATTGTCGAAAAATAGAAAAACTATGAAGAAATTAAAATATTCCATTATACCAAAATATTCTTGCTCTTATTAAGCATGTGTTATCTGTTTTTATTATCTATAATATAGCTTCCATTTCCATATTATTTTAGTTAAAAGAACGCAAAAGAAGAACATAAAGAGATTGGTCTAGATACGACTCAAGTACAGAAATTAAACTACAAAGGATCTAACTAGTACAGTACCAAGATCCTTTCTACAAGCCATATTAGTGCAAGCTAGCCATGAGCTTGGTGCTACTTTAGGCCTTTCCATTCAGAGATGAACTATACACACTTGAACTTATTGGGCAACCAATAAATCGCAAAAATGTTACATATCTTATCATGCAATATTTTAGTTGTGCCAAAGTTCAAATATTTTATGGTTCTTTCTCTTTGAAGGAAATCAGTTTAGAAAGTGTATATGTCTCAGTCTTAGATTTTAGTACTGTATAGATTAGATCCTTTGTTGTTCTGTATTAGTCATTATCAATCCAATCTTCTTTTTTCTTGTTCTTTTTCTTGTTTAAGAAGTTAGTTTTATTAACCCATTAATTAATAATGTTTCATTTTGTTCTTGCATTATTGACACGTCAAGAACCAAAGAAAAATGTACTATTTCTCAAATAATTAAGTTCATCATAATTTTGTTTCTGAAAACTTTATTAATTGTACAAATAAATTTACTTTTGGTTGAATATGCTATGCAATGAATGCTTATCAAGACAAGAAAAAAACACTGAAACCATAATTATCTTCTGGTATATATGTTCAGGAATTTTCTAGAATGAACCAATTCAACCAGAGTATATGGAGTTAATCAAGTTTGAAATAATACTGTTTCTCTCTATTGCTGACTATTTTTATCATGTCAGGAACTTTGATTCTGTCAACAAGGGTCAAACATTTTTTTTAAGGTTTGTGACTTTTTTTATCTGAAAGCACTGAGTCTTTATCTTGCATCTCTACTTGATATATGTTATCATGCATGTTTATACCCCTCTATCTCTATGTCTCTCAATATCTCTATGTTTGACTTGAATGAAAAGGTATGCCTCTGAAACGTCTCTTTATCCTTTCCAACCACACTTTTAAGTATTTCGCTACATGTGTTTCATTTTGTTCTTTTACTGGACTAGGAGCAATGTCACTTACTGAGCTAAAACCAATTTGAGTTTACTGATATGCTAATTTTTTTGGTGAATAGGACGTAGAAAACCAAATAATTCTCTATTGTTCAAAATATTCATTTGAAGCTAAAAAAGAAAATGTTCAAAGAAAAAAAAGAGAAACTGAATAACTAAGAAAAAAGACAATTATATCAAAATGAAAAGTACAAACAAAAAACTGACAAAAAGATTAATTACTTCAAATATCATTAAATCTGTATGAGTTGCATTTGAGATTTTTTTTATTAAGGTTAGACGGCTTGGTGCCACTAACAATTTCATTAAACAAGAAAAAAGTTATTTACAAAATTATACAAAATTTTACATTATACGCCTCTCAAATTATACAAAGTTATTTGAGATTATTTTCCAATTTGACTGGCAACATTTGCCGCAAATCAAGTACATTAATCTTCCTTAGTGTAGATTAAGCTGTCAACTTGGCAAAAACTGGGCAAACTGTTGACTTGATCCCTTGGGTGTATGACCAGTAAAAGTGTCTATTTGGCCGTTTGGATTGGAATAGCAATGTTCTTACTTCAGCTATATACTGATCTTGCGTCCAAGAGGAAAGTCGGCATGTATTTCCTGCTGTGCCGGAAACAGGTAAATGTGCTTGCTCTCAGGTAGGCCTTTCTCAACTTAATTTCACATGTTCTACTTTGGTTTGATCTTTGAATGGTCGTTTGGTCTTTTACATTTTATCATCTATTTGGGCCCATAACACACTTGTAGCAGCTCATATTATATGGTGAGAAACAACAATTATGAACTTGTGTTAATTAGTAATGTCACTTATAAGTGTTTTGCTACATATATTTCATTCTGCCATTCTACTAGACCAGGAGCAATGTCACTTTATCCTTTCCAACCATACTTTTAAGTGTTTAGCTACATATGTTTCATTTTGCCATTCTACTAGACCAGGAGCAATGTCACTTACAGAGCTAAAACCAATTTCAGTTTACTGATATGCTAATTTTTTTGGTGAATAGGACGTACAAAACCAAAGAAAAAGTTGGCTTGTGTTTTTGCCTGTGCCGGAAACAGGCGAATGTGCTTGCTCTCAGGTAGGCCTTTCTCAACTTAATTTCATATGTTCTACATTAGTTTGATCGTCGAATGGTTGTTTGGTCTTTTACATTTTATCATCTATTTGGGCCCATAAGTCGTTTCTCATTCGTATAATACATTATTGGTAGATGTACACAATTTTTTTGTTTGCTGGATGAAAATGATCTGCACCGTATCAGTCATATCATCATTATTCAGCATGGTTAGAGCTCCTTTAGACTTTAGACTGCCAATCAGAAAGCACTGTCATATAAATATCATAACACAACCAAAACTGAGCACATATCAGTACAAAAAAAAGCTGTGTCATTACAAATAGTGCAGTACTAGCTGAATTAAACTGACAGCGACAAGTGCTACTACTGTCATAACAACTAAAAAAACAGCCATGCTTGATTTATCACACTAAAACATAAAAAGAAGAAAAAAAATCAAATGTGCTCTGATATAATAATCTCTATATTCTCTAATTGTTTCCTGCTTGGGAGCAATGCCTTGTCGATTTTATGGGCTCTAATATAATCTTTCAAAAATTCGATACAAACCAGCTTAAGTTTCTTGCATCGAGAAAAGTCCATCCACATCAAATTATCCATCAATTGGTGGATGTCAGTTTCCTCCCCACGACAATGTCTTGCACACATGTATAAGGCAATCTTATGAAGATTAGGTGTTTGCTGAAGGAACAATGCAACTGGATTGAAATTACAAGTCATGCACCAACTACCAACATTCAAATCCATTAGGTTATGGAATGCTCGGAGCTTTGGTAACGCTGCTTCCAATGTACTCTGCACACATCATAGGAGAAATGGATAAAAAGAAATATTCAGAAAATTTAAGATGCGTGTTGAGATTCATCACGATATATTTTTACAGCATACATGTTAAAGATCCACATTATTGGCCCATATCGCCATATCATAGGAAATGAGATATTTTCCATATTAATTACTAAATATTTTATCTAACTCAAAGGGTTTTTTTCTTATAGATGTTTTATAGTGTCATAAATAGCTAGGTATTCTAGAAAGTTTCTAGAAATATCATAAAAATATGTAACTTAAAATATTTATTTATTTTGTGATCTATCTAATATTCTAAAGAATTCCCTCCAGCTCCAAATAACAGGGTACAGGTGCGTGGGTAATTCTCTCCGAGAGTGGAGAGATGACAGTGTGTGTGGTGATTATTTCCAAATGAGTTATGTTGTTTGGATACTTTTGTAATGTGCTTGGCAGCCTCTGCCAAAGTTTAAAAAATAAAATAAATATATGTTTGTCATATTAGCACTTCCGCAATGTCAAGGTCAACAGTACCAAGTTACAAAATGAAAAAAAAAATTAAAATAACATACTTAATTACCATCATGTCTTGGCTATGTAATCTGAGAACTGTGGCATCTGAAAGGCCACCAAAATAGTCATCTAACTTGAGACAACGAAAAAGATTTTGGATAAAAGAAAATGTATTACCCACTGCAATTGTATACAGTGTTTTCCACACAAACTCTATGGTAAAAGGCCATGCACGACGAATACTAATTTTTGGTTCAACGGAAAAGCGTGAAAGCACTAATCTTTTACTGTGCGGAAACGATAAGCAATAGCGGAGAGACAAGTACTTGAGCTTCTGGCTGAAAATGCATGATAATTCACCAAAGCAACGTTCCAATGACACATCTTCAAGAACTGGACACCCTGAGAAAAGTCTGGTGATGCATCTATCATCAAGTTGAGTATGTTTAAGCTCTAACCTTTTGATGCGGGGAAGATTTACAACCTCTGGTATTTTTGGAAGATTTCCAACATCCAGTATTTTTGGAAAATTACAACTTGTTCCCAAGGAGAGTTCCTCTATTGATTCACATGAGAAAATGCATGCAGATATTTCTGTGTAGATGAAAAAAGTCTCCATGGAAAAAACTCGAGGATTGAACTTCATGGCATAGCTGACACATGTGCTAACAAGGTCAGAGCAACCATCTTGGTCTAAGATTTTAATCAGGAAAGTGTCCAAGAAGGATGCCTCACGATGAGATAGCAACGCCTCGACAAATTCTTTGAACTTTGCATCAAGTGCTTTTTTTCTGTCCTCGGTACTGAGACAATATTCATCCATAGACACAAACTCATGTGGATCGAAATTGAGACAAGACAAAGAGGTCCAGAGATTAACCCATCTCTTTGACACTAAGCTCGTTTGAACTGCCTCTCGTATCCCTAAGAAAGACAAAATATGTTGGAGCATTTCATCCGGCAAACTACTTATCCTGTCAAACTTATCATTCGACATGCATGTATGCTTGTCCGAGTTATTCATTTGTAACACCTTGAAGTTAATACCTATGCGCAAAATATGTAACAAAAAAAATCAATTATAGTACCAACAGAGAAACTCAGTTAAGAAAACAACTTCTGAGCAATGATTTATATACCCTTTCATTATTGTGATTGTGTAGACAAGTCATTATTCAATTAGAACTGTCTAATTCAAAAAGGAAATGGTCAAAATCAATACCCATCAATAATAAGAAATTGGGAATTTAATAGATCAGAAACACACAACTGGCTTTCACAAAATTGGCACCAAACCATAACCCATGACAGCAAACAAGTGACAATTTCCCAAAACATGAGATATTCTTACTTCTTAGATCCATAGTGTCTGCACATACACTATGGAAGGGTACACAAGCCTGGCAGCATTAACATTCCAATGCATCAGAGCTTTCATTTTTTAAGGCAAAAGGTTTATTCATTTTCTAAAAAAAAGAGATTGACCGACCCCTAATTTTGCACCAAACAACACGAAAGATAAATAATCTGCTTAACATAAATTAAAGTTACCTTCTAATAGCTTTACTTACTCTGCTTAACCTATACAATTGCAACTTCCCAGAATACAACAATCAGCAATTGAAGACGACTTTAATCAAGAGAATTCACAAATTATTTATTGGCTGAACTTAATTTTTGCAATTATTAATTGGTTTGGCTAGATCGAGATATATTATATATCCAACAATGAAATTTTGATGGAGCAAGTACCAAATTTCCAAACGTAGGAAAGCAAAAGCAAATGGCACAAATAATCACTAATTATATTTATGGAGACTTAAAAATGCAAAGAAGAATACAAAAGTGAGCGTATTTGCCTTGACGATTATTTCAGATGCTTTTCCTTCTTTCTACGGAGGCACATGACTATCTTTAATCCCTAGCTAGATTACTCCGTTTATAAATTAGGAGGTTTATAGAAATAGGCAACGCGTGCCTTTATTTAGATTTTAGACACATCCTTTTTTTATAATAGTATGAAATTTCTACAAATATATATATTTGGTGGGCCTGATTTTAAGTTTTAGACCCGTATTTTTCCGATATTTTTATTAAAACCCAAAAAAAAAACAAATTATCAAATCTGCTCCCACCCCAAACTTATTTTTATTTTTACCCCAACCGCCCGTGCGCTGGGCGGTTCAGTTTCCCCACCTGACCGCCCAGTAGCCGGGCGGTCCACTCATCATATCTGACCGCCCAGCTGCTGGGCGGTCCACTGTTATTTATTTTTTTTATAAGGTTTTATGTTTTAATTTGTTTGAATGGTTTATATTAAATTGTTGTAATGATTTGTTTGAATGTTTTATATTAAATTGTTGTAATGATTTGTTTGAATGTTTTACATTTATTATGATATATATTTATTATTTGTTGATGATTATATTTTTATAATTGACGATTATTTTTATATGTTATGTAATTGTGTAGTTTTAATATAATTGATTAGTTTTATATTAAGTTTGTTAATGTTTAAATGTTTCTAAAAGGTAATCTAAATAGTAAGTCTAAACAACAAAAGTAGGTAATCTAAATGGTAAGTCTAAACATGAAACATAACAGTCCAAACATGAAATATAATAATCCAAACTAAAATACTAGAAACCTATCAAACTAAAAAAATATAAAACCCTAACGGCGACGACGAGGGCGAGGTCCGGAGAGCTCCAATCTAGTAGGTGCATGGCGGTCCCTCTGTGAAGGCGGACGCCTCTGGTGAACCTCATCCACCTGCATGTCATCGTGTACGACCTCGCGCGCCCATGGGTCCGCCCCCAGGTGTAATGCATGCTCCCCATGGATCCCCGCCTCTGCATCGTGATCATGTGAACTCTCCCCCGTCTCCAGAGGGGCATCCCATGCACGTTAATTACTCCCATTGTCAGGACTTGGCACGGGGGTGTGGCCTAGAACCGAATGATGTGGAAAAAATTATTGAGGAAGACAATGCCGACAGGGTGCTGGAAACACAAGAGACGGAGTCCGATGGGGGGGAGGAAAGCCGCCACCAGGCTGATGAAGAGGGAGCTGAATCTCAATCGGATCCGGGTTCCGACGAGGAATCCCAATCCGGGAGGGTTTGAAGCCCAACATGTTTGACCCGACTGGAAGATGATTAGATGTTTTCTTGATTTTAATATGTATCTAAAAAAAATGAAAGTGATGTCGTGGAATGTACGGGGTTTGGGAGATGTGAACAAGTGTAAGATTGTGAAAAATGTTGTTAGAAGATCTCGCTGTGATATTATATGTCTTCAAGAGACAAAGTGGAATAAAGTGGATTTATCGTATGTCTCACATGTTCTACCAACTTTTTATTACAGAGGAGGGATGTGGGTTGATGCCAATAACTCGGCAGGGGGCATTTTCATTGCATGGAAACATGAATATACTCTCATTAACTCATTCGCTACGCGGCATACATGCACGGTGATATTACAGCGGGCAACCACGGCACAGTGCTTCGCGGTCACCTCCGTCTATGGCCCTAGTCGAGATGATGAAAAGATGATTTTTATTGAGGAGTTGAGGGGGCTAGCGGATTGCATATCGGATCCTTGGATATTGACTGGGGACTTCAACCTTGTGAGGTGGATGGTAGATCGGTCCGGGCCGATGAGGAGTTTTGACCTAATGTTCGAGTTTAATGACCTAATTAGGGACATGCAACTAATGAAGGTCCAATTGCAAAACCGCGACTACACTTGGACAAACAAGCAACCCCAACCTACCATGTCTAGACTTGATAGATTTTTCCTCACACCGGACTGGTCGCTAAAGTATCCAAATATCACGTTGACGGCTCTGGAAATGATTGTGTCGGATCATGTCCCTCTCGTACTCACATGCAAAACACCGGCGGCACGTAAGACTCCATTTAGACTCGAAAGGTTTTGGTTTAATTATGAGTATGCGGGTCAGAAGGTGGAGCAGGTTTGGGGCCGGTTGCAACCAGTAACCGGGGCAGACCCATTACAGGTGTTCAAAAACAACAGTGAAAGGTTGCATACGGCATTGAGACAGTGGCACAGGCGCTGGTTTGACTCGATGCAAGACCAATTGGAGTACTGTAAGTCGGCTATTTTGTTCTTCGATCAAATTGAGGAAAGGAGGAAGTTGGACAAGCGGGAGTTTAAACTGAGACAGAAAATTAGAGAAAAAGCTTATGAGCTTGCGGCAAACTTTGAGACTAGATGGCAGCAGCGTTCGAGATGCAATTGGCTGAAAAATGGAGATCGAAATACCAGATTTTTTCATGCCTATGCTTCGGCACGGGTGCGAAAAAATACGGTCCCCTCCCTTGTTATAGGCGCTCACACGATCACAGACCCGAAGCTGATAATGGATGAATTTCAGCGGCACATGCAGAACCTGCTCGGCAAAAAAGTCCCCTCACTTGATTTTGACCCGCATGTGCTATATCCGGAATGCCCGGTTGAACTCGGCCACCTACAGCACCGCTTCTCATTGGAGGAGATCCATAATGCTGTGAAGCAATTGGCGAATAATAAGGCCTCAGGGCCTGATGGCCTTCCTCATGAATTTTTTAAGCTATACTGGGATCACTTAAAACAAGGGGTCTTCAATATTTTTGAGAGGTTTTGGGACCTTACTCTGGACCTGTCGGGAATTAATAAGGCCAACATAGTTATGATTCCAAAAAAGGAAAAGGTGGAAGGAGTCGGAGATTTCAGACCTATAAGTATTATTAACGTGATACCGAAGCTCCTCACCAAAGTCCTCTCTAATCGACTCAGAATGGTGCTGCCGGATTTAGTTTCATGCTACCAAACGGCTTTCACTCGTGATTGACACATTGCCGAGAACTTCCTTGCCACAAGAGAAATCCTCCAATATGTCTCTTCCTCCAAACAACGAGCCGTGTTCGCCAAGATAGACTTTGCTAAGGCTTTTGATTCGTTGGATTGGAATTTTCTCATCAAAGTGATGACGGCTAGAGGTTTCCCGCAAAGATGGATTAAGTGGATAACTCAGATATTGCACACTTCCCAGTCGAGAATAGTAATGAATGGAGAAGAAACACCCTACTTTACTCACCAGCGGGGCCTACGGCAGGGCGACCCGATTTCTCCGATGTTGTTCATCATAGCGGTCGACGTTTTCCAACGATTTATCAGTTCGGCCAATGGACTGCTACATGTCCCTCTTGCGCGAAAATGCCCACAACCGATTATTGCTTTGCAATATGCAGACGACACCGCAATCATTGCAAGAGCGGATATCCAAACGCTTGTCACCTTAAAAATCATGCTCCGATGCTTTGCTCAAATCTCGGGCTTAAAAATAAATTTTGGCAAAAGTAGTTTTGTCCCGTTCAACCTAAGCAGGGTGGAGATCTTGCAAGCAAGGATGGTTCTGATGTTCACAAGGGTATCTCTACCTGTCGACTACTTGGGAATGCCACTTTCAATTACTCGCCCGACTAGACGAGATTTTTTCCCATTAATTGATCGATTGGAAAAGAGAATGGAGGATGGAAGGGCAAGTTAATCTCGCGGGGTGGCCGATTACAATTAGTAAAGTCGGTGCTCTCCGCTATCCCTATTTATTATATGATGTGCTTCAAGTTGCCAAAATGGGTAATTCAACGAATCGACGTGGTCAGACGTGCATTCCTGTGGGGCAGGAATGAAAAGGAGGGGAGGCCAGTATCTCTGCTCAATTGGGAAACAGTTTGTATGCCGGTCGTGGCAGGGGGAATGGGGGTACAGGATTTGGAATTGCATAACACGGCCTTGTTGATGCGTTGGTGGTGGCGGCTATATACCAACGAAAATTGCCTCTGGACCGAAATAATCAGAAACCTAAAGGCTACAGGTCTATACCTTCATGGACCCAAGTTTTGGTCGAATGAGGGCTCCTTTTTTTGGAAGGCTATTCTGAGATTACTACACATATTTCGTTGGGCTACGGAGTGGGGGCTGGGAGATGGGGCTGCGATCTCTTTTTGGTTTGACCCCTGGCATGGCAGACCATTAATATACATGTTGGAGGAAGGGCAAAAACCGAGCCAGCCTAGGATTTCATTGCGGGATGCGATGCCAATTAAGAATCTACTCTTGCCGGAGAGTGACCTGCATGTTCTCCTGTCTCAGGGGAGAGATCGAATTAAATGGAAGTGGACGGCTAGCAGTTTGTATACGGCACGGTCAATATATAAACTGTTTGTCACCGGGGGTACAATCAGAAGTGACCATGCTTATGTCTGGAAATTACCCGTTTCGCCCACGGTTAGAATTTTCATTTATCTAATGATGAAGGGCAAAATACTTACGGGGGATGTCCGAATCAGAAGGAGAATGGGGACCGATGGCTGGTGCCAAATGTGCCGCAATTGCCCAACAGAGTCGGTTTTACACCTTTTCTTGTGCCCAAATGCAGTGCAGGTCTGGTTTGGAGTGTCGTTGCAGATGGGGTTTAGAGTCATGGTTCCGCGTATGACGGTGGCAGACATTGTTGTCAAGTCAAGGGAGCAGGCGCAGCTGGAAGGGGAAGGTCAAGCTGAGTTGTGGGACTCTTTGTTCTGGTGTACATGTTGGATGATATGGCGACAAAGAAACGAAAGAATTTTTTCTGGGAAACTACAGCCACCCCACATAGTGGTACACCGAGTTCTTGGGGAAGCTTTGCTGTGGCGTTCCAGTTGTGGGAAGACAAGAAGGGTGGATCATCAATTACTACCGGAGCCTGATTAGTGAGGGTGCAGTTGTACGGTTGGAACAGGGGTGCTTGCTAGTTCAACTAAATAATTAGCTTATTTGAGATGTGTCTGTTGTTTTTAATTTCTAGGGGAATCATATCCTATTTGTAGTAGTCCAGTAACTGAGCAACAGTGCTCCGTTTGTAGTTTGTACGCTATTTGATGTTTAATGAAATCCAAACCGAGGCAGCCACTGCCAGGTTTTTCAAAAAAAAAAAGAGAGAGAGGAAGAGTGGGGTTTCGGCTGGGGTGGTGGTTTCGGGCGGCGGGGCGGGGTGGCTGGAGGCAGAGACGAAAGAGAGAGAGATAGAGCGGTCTGCTCCCAGCGGACCGCTTATAAAAAAAAAAATTAATAGTGGACCGCCCAGCCCCTGGGCGGTCAGGTTTGAAGAGTGGACCGCCCGGCTGCTGGGCGGTCAGGTGGGAAAAGTGGACCGCCCAGCGCACGGGCGGTTGGGGTAGAAATAAAAATAAGTTTGGGATGGGAGCAGATTTGATAATTTGTTTTTTTTTTGGGGTTTTAATAGGCCCGGTTAGCAAACATGGGCTATTACATAAAAATAACCCTTAAAACAGATTTATTGGATTTTTTTTATAAAATAATTTCCGAGTGTTTTTTTTTTTTTTTTTCATTTTCATTTCTGCCCATTTCGAAATAAGGTAATCAACAAAAGTTTATACGACACCAGGTACTCCCCAAACACCGAAATTGGTCAAATTGGTCAAAATTCATTTTACCCAAATTTCATTTGTGCCCATCTTTCAACCTTTGACATTTTACCCAAATTGGTCAAATTCATCTCAAGTACTCAATTAGCTTCTACTATCTAACACAAAGTTTTCTGGAAATCTAGGTAGTTCCTAATGCAATTTCTGGTGTAACTAGACGGATCAGTGGTTTAGGCTTTGGTCCTTATCTCATTGGTATTTGTTGTCTGTTGATACCGCTGTACACGTACTCCATTGGTATGGTATGATACTGAGATTTGAGATTTCTAGAACATGATGTGTGTGTGTATGTATGTGTGCAGGCTTGAAACACCTAGAGTTATATTCTAATTTCTTCTATTTCTTTCACATGCAGGTTGCAGCATTCGTTAGAAAAATTTCGTGCTGGATTAATTAAAGTTTCTGACTAGCCAAAAGAAGAGGAGGCTAATTTCTGTTTGTTGTGGGGAGATGGTACCAACTCAGGAGAGAACAAGAAGCATGGCTGTTATATACCAGCACTGAAACTCAAGTTGCCTGGTATTCACTATTGTCCTGTTCATGTCTCTTAATAACAATCACCAAAGCTCAGTTGCCTAGTATTCACTATTCCAATTCATGTCTACCCAAGATGGCATGTATATATATTTTTTGGATTTGACCATGTTCAGCTTAGTTAAATTTTCATTTTTCTTTGAATTTAATTGAAAACCTTCTAGCTTATTTATTCCTGGTTAATTGTGACTAAGATGTGTCAATTGGTTTGGTGCACTCGGAGGCAAAGTTGACTAGATAAGTTTTGTATGAGTGGATCAAATATTTGTTAGTACAAGCTATTTGTATTGATTTAGTTCCAATTTTTCAGGCCATGAAGAATCATACAATCCTTTTGTAGAGTATATACCTATGAAGAGGAGAGAAACTCTTAATTAACAACTCATGTACGAGGAAGATCGTCTCAAATTCATTCCTAGAAGGTAATAAATATCTTTGTCATTGTTATATAATTGTTCAAGAGTTGAAGAATTAACCTTTTTTTCTTACTTACTGTGTCGCTGTTTGTATGGGACCTACCATAGAAGGCAAAATCGGCCGTTCCGGAGCGGAATCGGCCGGTACCGATCCGATTTTAGGCCGATTTACGCGGTTATTGAAGATTTCGTCAAATTTCGGCCGTTCCTGCATCATTCCGGTCAAATTTCGGCCGTTCCGGTCCCATTTCAGACCAATTTCGTCCGTTTCGGACCGAAATAGGCCGATTCCGCCGAAACGCTAATCAACCAAACTCAAAAATTTTTTTTTGCGGTCTCTGGGATTCGAACTTGAGCCTTCAGCGATGCAACCAAACACAACTCCACCACACCACACAGTGTTTCTTGGTTAAAACTATAACTCATTTGTATATATCCATTTCTATATGTCCATTTAAACTCATTTCTATATATCCATTTCAACTCATTTCTATATATCCATTTAGTTGTACTACTTGTATTATATTGTATTAGTAGATTATTTGATTGTAATAATTTTTCTATTTTTTTAGTGTAAAACAAGCTTTTGCCAAAAAAGTCCGATTTTCCGATCCGATTCGGCCGATCCCGACCGATTTTTCCGATCCGGATCGGGATCGCTCGGTGCCGATCCCGATTCCGATACCGATTTTTCCTTCTATGGGACCTACACTGCTAATTGTGCTCAGTATCAGCACATAGTACATGGTACTTGTTAATAAACGATATGCTTAATGATTGCCTTTTCTTCTGCTACGTTCTTAGGACCTGTCTCTAAGAAGTGTGCCAGCTTATGACAAAAGTTTTAGGGAATGTTCGACAGGTGCATAGATCAATATTTATGCCCCAGAACTCTAAAGAAAAGGATACTTTTTTTATATATAACTTATTTTAATTTTCAGGTATGTGATGCCTAGTAGGAAGGACTTGTGTTTGCCAGGTGGCTGGATGATCAATATTTAATTTTTAGTTAAATATAGATCCAGAGTCTTGAAACCAAAGCTGCCTAGTAGGAAGGACTTAAGAGAATCAGTTACTGTGCGCCTCCCTGCCCTCTTCATTTCCCCCATGGTGGTGGCGGAAGACGACCAAGCTCTATTGGATCACGCTGCTTGTGTGACATGTGGCAAGCGGTAACTAGCTCTTTGTCTCATCTTTATTTCAATCTACCAACTTAATTCTGTTTGTTTAAATTGCTTAAATATTGCACTGTAGCTTACCTTTTTGCATAATTGCGAAACATTACATACAAGATTATGGTAATAGACCCATCCAGTCCAGCGCCAGCAAAATCTGAATAAATCACTTTCATTTGAGGACTGATAGCTCTAATTTGGAAAAGAAAAAAGAAAGTAAACTAAAGCTATTTTAGGTATAAGGACAAACCAGTGCTTAACAAAATGGAGGGTGCCAATCTGGAGTTGTGTAGGTTTTAATAGAAATCTGGTAATTCCTGTTTGCAATATTGGTAAGTATACATTTACCCATAAATTAACTTTAGTAGAAACAAATGCATTTTTGGTTCATGGCAAAGCGATTTTTTTACTTAACCGTAATTCAACTATGGAGCCCTTAATTATTAAATAGAAAACAAAAAAAAACTTTTTGAATGATACCAAAAGATGTTGTTTAGCAAAAGGCAAAACACTCCAGCCCTTAAGAACACTTTGCCAAATTTGTAGTCGATACAGGTTGGTACCGGTATCATTTGATTATCGGCCCCTGTCACATGGTACCTATGCCTACGGTTGCTATTTTTTTTATCTTAAATTGAAAAGTAAACATACAGTAATTTATAAAGAGTAGTTTTATAAAAGCATCTTCTATGTCTATTGCCAAAGTTCATACTACCAGTCCAAAATGTGATTATTTGCCATCACTCAACAGTACCAGTCCAATATGAACTGCTTATTATAACAACAGTGACATAGAAAAGCATAATGCTAACTTTGTTTGCCATTACTCAATTCTAATAATCTACTATTAATTTCCTATTATTTGTGATCACTCATGTCCTGGCCCTGGCACATCTCCTCCTGCAGCATCATTTCCCAACCTTCCTGCGGCATCCACTTGTTGATCTCGGGTGGCATGAGCTCCTTCCCATGTGGCGGCTTCCTGGCGCATGATGTAGCATGCGCCGCCCGGCTGGTGCGACGGCCCGCTGGTCTGGATCTGCTGCGGCACCATTATGCCATATGAGTGGTGAGCAGCATTGTGGGGCTCACCCGGCTGGTGTGCCTGCTGGTGCGATGGCCCGCTGCTCTGGATCTGCTGCGGCACCATTATGCCATATGAGTGGTGAGCAGCATTGTGGGGCTCACCCGGCTGGTGTGCCTGCTGGTGCGACTGCCCGCTGGTCTGGATCTGCTGCGGCACCATTATGCCATATGAGTGGTGAGCAGCATTGCAGGGCCCACCCGGCTGGTGCGACGGCCTGCTGGTCTGGATCTGCTGCGGTTCCAGCATGCTATTTGGGTCCTGAGCAGCATTGGGGGCTCGACTCTGCTCTTGCTGAAGGTTTTCAAGGTCCTTAAGTTCTTGTTGGAGTCTTCTATACTCTTCTGAAGCTGCAATGAAATTAAAAATTAAAACTAACTAGTAAATGTAAAATTTAAGAGGTTTTTGTTGACAACAGATTGTGGGAGATAATCTATTACATTGTATATATCTTTGATTTAGGCTTTGTAGTCGTGTACTCCATATTTGTTTCTCGATTAGTAGCTCCTCACGTTTGCGCTGCGCAATTCAGAAAAAAAAAAAGAATAAAAATTTCATATTTCATATTTAATATTATTTATTTAAAACACAAATACACAATAGGGGGGGTGACATGTGAAGAATACCATATGGCGATTTATGTTAGTAGTCTCGGTGCTGATAGAATATCTTAAATTTTCTGTTTCTTTCTCGAGACTTGTGATGTACTTTTCTTTCTTCTCTCTCGATTTTTTTGCAGAGTCGAGATTCGCTTGACGCCTGGAAATTAAAACAACAAATAATAATTTAATCCGTATTTGCATGAAAAAGAAAAAAAAAAGAACATCGATCGATCACATTTAAATTTAAAACAAAAGAATCACATTGAATTAATTAAAGCTCTCTTCTTCTTTTATGACCAGATTAATTATCTACCTTATAACTAACACATCGTCATCAGATAATCTCAATAATAATAATAATAATAATAGTAATAATATAATTATAACATAATTTATTAAATGAGAAAGTTATCAATGTAAAACCTTTTAGCCGCTTTAGATTTGGCAAGCTTTACTGCATCAGACGTGGCCTTCTTATCCGGGGCATTCATCATCTCTCCATTGTTCACCTCCACCTCCTCTTCAGAATGATCTGTGGTTGAGTCATCATCTCTGATATATATCACCGGTTTTTTGCCTTTCTTCATAGGTGAGGTTGCGGTGCAAAGGACTATAAGAAGAGGTTGGGTAATAGAAGGCGAGAGAGAGAGAGAGAGAGAGAGGTGGAGTTATTCTACGAGGTTTCTTTCAATTTCTTGGAATAAAGTAGCTAGTTTCAAGAACGATACAGAGAATAGAGATTGAGAGAAAATGAATAATGTTTCATTGATTGATATCAAAGATTGCATGTACAGTACTGGTATATATAGAGATTGTTACAGTATTCAAAGCTAACCAAAACTGCTATATAACAACTGTAACAGGATTCTAACTAACTAATCACTTCTAACTGATCTTGGTGAGTAAGTGCAAAACTGGACGAATCCAGTATATGCTTATCATGGTTGAATTACTGGGGAGTTAATAAGGAAACGATGAGGGAAGTGAAAAGGAGATGTTACCTTTAATTAATTAATTGGTCATCCGATTGGTCCAAAAAACAAATATTGATTTAGTAATAGCACTTGATGGTTGATCATTTAAGTTATATCAAATTTTATACATAATTAATTTGTATTTTGTTTATTTGTAATTGTAAAATTTTGTATAGTTGTATAATTATTTTATCAGTCATATATTGCATGCTGCAAGAAGAGCTTGGGAAACTTCACTATAAATTATATTAATATTTTTTTAGGAAATATAATTGGGGTAGATTGTTGTCCCAATATATATCCAATATTTACAAAGGGCGATAGAAGGGCTATTTGTGTTTTGTAAGAAAATTACTGGGCATTGGTAATTACAAATTAAAACAGAAGTTTGAGCATATGTGTCAGAAAGAGAACTATATTATATTATAGATAATTAAGCGGATTTGATCTGGAAAAAGCATATTTTATCAATTGTTGTCATTAGTTCTAGGGATCTAAAAAAGTCACGGCGTGAAAGGATATATCACGGCACATGTATCGGTTACGTGTTGTGATTCGTGTGTCTCGTGTTGTGACTATTTGTGTGACATGATCATTTTTTTAAAATTTGGCACGGCACATCACGCGAAAGATCCAGTCACGGCACGTGGTCACGCGAGTCACGTGTAATTAGGACCGTTAGATCTTGATGGAATGATGAATTTTGAATAAACTAACTTAAATTATGAAAAAAATAGTTAAACGTTACCAAACGTGACCAATTATGTTTAGACACGTCACGGTATGACCATTCTTCCAAATTTGATCACAACACGGTACGTCACGTTTTTAGATCCCTAATTGGTTCTTCTTTTAATTAACACTATTTTCGTCCAGCAACTCCTACCCAGTTATTTTACAAATTTTATTTTATTATTTTCTTCTTGACAAAACTATTGTTGTAAATTTCTTTTTTAATATTTTCTTGACAAAATTATTGTAAGTCAGTACTTGATAGTATGAAATGAACTTTGAAAATCATAAAATTAAAAACAAAAAAGATTTACGATTTACGATTGTGTTCAGTATTTGAATTGCAAATTTTTAAATATAAATTAAAAAAGTGAATTTGTGTTCAGTATTTTATGGTATCATCTACTTGTGTGGCATTATAATATCTCATGTAAATAAATAAGATTCAGTTGCAACGGCATGGTTGCACTAGTTCTCCTAGCTAGCTCTCCATTTGAGGGTTGCTACCTAGTTTTAATTATTACAAAGCACCGTACTGTTTTTGAAGGTTTTTCCGAACTTGAATTACGTCCTGGAATGAGTACTAAACAAATTCAAAGGAAATTTTGGAGTATTTACGCAAGAATTGCTTATGTATACTTATTTAAAACATATAAAGATAGGCATTTCAGAATTAGTACATATATAGACATGGGAGTTTCAGAATTAAAACATCCCTAGCCACTAGAGCAAAGGTTCCTTTTACAAGTTACAGGGTCTTCTTTGTGAACTTAAAATCACAAAGGTTCCTTTTACAGATTTTAAAAGAGCAAGCGTTCAAGATTTATGGACTTTCAGAGGGGCTTTTCAAATTTTCAACTTATCCTGCGCTTTCTTTAACTTAACTGACAGGTCCATATTGAATCCGGCTAATATCACATTAGTGTCATTTTAGTCTATATACTATTAATTTTAAAATTTATTGAATCGACTTCAAACGACGAATTTAAATCGCTCAATCCGATCTACTTTATTAGTTGCGCGTTTATATAAAAAATTTATAATTTTTCGAATTTATTTAGTATCAAGTCAAGCGGTCAAATGTAAGAGTTTTTAAGTTAAATTTTATAAGTAAATAAATCGCTCATTAAATACATCGCTCATGAGCGATGTAAGAGTTTTCATGAGCGATGTAAATACATCGCTCATGAAATATGGAACAGAAAAAAAGATTAACATATTTAATTTTTGTATGTTTGAATAATTAAAGAGGGGAAATAAATTGAATTTTCTCTCTCGTCTTATTATTTGTTTGGTTAATTAAAATCATAGAAGGTTAATCAAATGTTTTTAGTATATTTAATTTTTTCGTCTTCCTTCCATTCGTTACAACACAAATAGGATAAGTTAAATCTTTCCCCTCATATATCCCTCACCTCCGTCATAATTTTATCAACCAAACACAATTCGAAAGGAAATTTTCTTTTTGTTCCATTTCCTCTCTTCCTCTGCTCTCCATCCAAGCGTAAGTTGATAATCGTTTCTTATTTTCCATATATATCTATTATTGACTAAAACATAAGCACAAACTCCAACACACACAAATAAAAATACTAGTGTATATATGACAAAAAAATAATGCAAATTAAGTGTTTGCGAAATCAGAGCTTGAATTTGCACACAAAATAAGCAACAAAAGAACAAAAAAATTATTAAGTTCACTAAAATAAAAACATGTTTTGCGTTATTTATTATAGAGTCCGGCTAGTATGACATCAGTGTCATATGACACAAACTCCAAAATTTATTGGATAAATTTTAAAACGACAAATCCAAACCATTCAAAACTTATCAAATCGACTTCAAATGAAGAATCTAAACCGTTCAAACCGATCTACTTCATTAGTTGTGCGTTTACATGCAAAATTTATAATTTTTCGAATTTATTTAGTATCAAGTCAAGCGGTCAAATATGACAGTTTTTAAGTTAATTTTAATACATTTATTTTCAACATTTTTTACCGCTTGACTTTACTAAAATAACTTGAAAAAATATAAATTTGATATGTAAACGCATCACTCATACAGTAAATCGGTTTGAACGGTTTGAATTTGTCGTTTGAAGTCTATCCGATAAATTTTGAAATTAGAGTCATATAATACCGATGTCATACTAGCCGGACTCTTTATTTTATATATATATAGCACAAAAGAGAGATAGATAGACATAGGAAACTTACACTCTTTTAACTGAATTTGTTGTTCTAATTACAAAATCATCATCCTTAGACAATTATTTTTGAGATCCAAGTCATAAGTTTCTTCCTGCATCATTTTCATGAAAAGTGTGAAAAAAAGTACAATAAAAATTATTTTCCACAGATAATAAATTTGATATTGATTACCATGATTAAGTATTGTAAAATGGTACGGTATAATTGGTTGACAATTTATTCACAATGTATGCAGTTATTTTGCTGGTACTAAATGGTACCATGCAAATTAAATTAGCACAGTTTAAAAAAAATAAACTAAAAAACTATTATTTTTTTAAATTCGAAATCTACCACGGCCGTAGAATGATTTTGCGGACTCAAATGCTGAAGACTGCATAGGAGTTATGCGGCCCCATTTTTTTTTTTGGTGTTTTATCTAATTAAAAGGCACCACATGGGGATGCGTGCCCGGTGTGAGATATCTCAAAGTTTTTTGGTTTTTTTAATATTTTTTGGTTTTAGGAATGTGTGCCCCCTTTATGAGATATCTCCAAGTTTGAAAAAAAAAAATATATGGGGGCCGCATAATGGTTCTGCGGACTCCTGGCTGGTTCTGCATAACGCCTGTGCGGTCTCCAGCATTTGAGTCCGCAAAATCATTCTGCGGTCGTGGTAGATTTTGAATTTCTCAAAAACAATGATTTTTTGATTTATTTTATTTTAAACAATGGTAGTTTAAAAATTTCGATCTATGGATGCCAACTGCCAATGAAGCAGGGGGGCATATACCTTGAACCGAATGATAATTTCGTAACACTCAGGTAAGTTCTAATGCTACATAATAGTATCCTTGGTGCGCAAGATCTTTATTTTTATTTTTAGTTCCGCAATCCTTTTTTTGATAAGAAATAACAATAACATTAGTATTTTTTTTTTTAAGTTTTGCATAAGCTGTGAAGTCGTGAGAGAGGTTCGAACTCTCAATTTTTGAGTAACCATAGTCTTAATCTTTTTTTCTAGCTAACTGTGCTATCATTCCATCTCCAACATTAGTATTTTTTTTTCATTAAATTAAACTTGAACGCATTTTGGTCCTTTTAAAATTGTTTAACTAATGTTTGCTCGGATTAGTAAACAACATTTTAATTGTTTGTATTTCTAATAACTTAGACTGTACTAACATCATACTTCCTACATGTAACATTTTAATTGTTTGGTTTTTGTAATAACACAGAAGATTGGTATGTTGCCAAGTATGATGTACCAATTAAGAGTGAGGTTATGGTAATGTGCATAGCGTGGATTGGTCCGTACTACGGATCAATATTTTTGTCTTTAAAATTCTAACGGTTGGTTCGAACCGTTCAACATGGGCTCCACATGAATATGCACTTGTAAACTAAATTTTATATTTTCTAGAATTTTTTTACTATTTTTTAAATGGATAGAAAATCATTATTTTTTAATAGTCGATCAAGTAATTTTTTACCCATCTAAAAATAATAGTAAACAAATTCTAAAAAATGTAAAATTTAGTTTACAAATACATATTCATATAAAGACCACGTTGAACGGTTCAAATTGACCGTTAAGACTTTGAAACCGAAGATTTAAGTCCATAGCGCATAGCCTCACTCACCAATTAATATCCTGCTTAATTAGGAACGAAGAAATGTAATTAAGGAGACTAAATCAAAGCTATTTTCTTCCTTCATGACATCGTCGCCAACTTCGTTATCATATAATCTGAATGATAATAATAACTACATAACATAATAATAGACGAGTGCAAAACCTTTTAGCCTTTTTCAAATTGAAACTGGCAATATAAGAAGAATACAAAAGTGTACATGCATGTAAATTTACATGCATAATTCCATTATTTGTGAAATAAATAAAAAATGGGATGGTAAGGCTAAATTTATTTGATTTATGGAGACTTAAAATGCAAGGAAGAATACAAAAGTGAGTGAATTTGTTTACTTGACTATTATTTGATGGTTTTTTCCTTTCTACAGAAGCACAAGATTTTCTTTAATCCCTCGGTTGCTCCGTATATAGATTAGGAGGATTATGGATATATGCAATATGTGCCTGATTTAGAGTTTAGACACATCATTTTTGTTTTATTTATAGTATAAATTTTTACAAAATACTTGATGTTACAAAATTTTAAATCAATTTTTCAACACTCTATTCCAATAAAAGCAAATAAACCCCTCTTTTCAAGTAAAGGAGTGTCACATTAGAAAAAATAATGTGCATCGACAGGTTATTAAGTCAGTTCCTTTGTTGTTCTGTATTAATCAATATCAATCCACTCTTATTTTTTTCTTGTTCTTTTTTGCTTCTTAATTAAAAAGTTAGTTTCGTTAATCCATGTGTTAAATGCTTGGAGATAATACACATTCTTAACATGTCAAAAACCAAAGGAATAATAAAAAATATAGCATAAGCTTTAATCATATCATCTTAAGATAAACTCATCATGTCGTACTCGATTATGCTCGGAGAGTAAAGAGTATGCTTGGGAGATTGTTTCAACTTACATCCAAACAAATTCTAGTTCACAATTTTGTAGTCAATCAACAAAGGTTATGGAAACAAAAAAATTGCAAGTCCTCGTAAACTTATGGAATTATAATGTATGTTTGTAGTTATAGGAGCACCATAATGCACGAATGAATGATATGCAGTCTCAAGTCTCAACTTTCAATGACGCTCCTTTAGAATTTCGAGTAGATTATAAGTGCAACAATTCAATTCAGTTTAACAATTGTTCATACTCGAAAATAGAAAGTGTAAATTAAATCCAGGATAAAGAGTTTACTACTAGACTAGACACGCAACGGAAATTTTTGTCTAGTCGTAGGAGCCATCTCTACTGCTATCCACACGAACATTTGAAAACAATTGTCAGTCAGTATGCTAGTACCGAACGAACAACCCCCCTTTTTCTTTCTTTCTCTCTCTTAGTTTCTGAAGTAGTGTAAACATAATAGCCTACCGGAAAAATGAACTGTGATCATATCTAGAGAGCAGAAATATCAGGCCCATTTATTCATGTAGCCCAATTAAGTTTACCCATATTTAATTTTAGAAATTATCAATTTCACTCCAGATAATTTTGGCAGAACAATCTAACAGCTCCTGCCCCTCAAAAAAAAAAAAAAATGAAAGATCTAGATCATCCATATGTGCTGACGGGAGGCTAGCTTGAACTTGAGGAGCCTATAAAAAAAATCCAAAACGGAGGCCTAAAATAGTTTTTTTATTTTTATTTTTTTATAAGAGATGATTGTATGTATCTCTACTCTTAACTATTATATGCATTAGATTTAGTTTACTACCTAACCCGGTACAAAAATTAGAAAAGGGGCGTTATTGATTGTATGCACGATGATCCACCAAAATTAACTTTTCTTGATTACAAATATTGTATATATATGAAGTTTCTCTTGTATAAGGGACGTATCAATATTACTTTTACACGCCATACCAGTCCAAATTCTAGGCCTTGGTTCAAAGATATGGTGTTATTCATTTGAACTTATTAAGCAACCAACAAATTTTCATGGTTTTTCCCCTTTGGATGAAGTGAGTTCAAAAATTATTTGCAAAGAATTGTAGTCTCAGATATCAGATATGGGTACCATATGAATTAGATCCAGCAATTTCCAGTACCTCTGATATCTCACTATTTGGATTTATGAATGCAGTAAACTGTTCTGGTGATGCCAAGAATCTTCGGCTGTACTGGCGATCTTAGACATTAAGGAATAAGCAGAACAAAAAAGGACAATAAAAGCTTCGGTTCTACTGTCTTCTTAGATAAACTTTTTAAAAAAAAAAAAATTAGACTGGCTGTCAGGTGAAGTACAGAAAAAAAAATTTAGAAACCACTAAAATACAACTTAAAAATATATCATAATACTGAAAAACATTTTAACTCTATTCTCCTAACCTTGTTGCATCCACAACTGCGCCTCCTGTACCGTAAGCTCAGCCAAAACTCTAAGCGGAGTTTCTAAAGAGAATGCTGGAGAGATAATGTGAGTATCAGCAGATGCGAGTTTTATACTTTCTTTATTCAAGCAACATATTTTATCGAGTATCAAGGATTTGTTTAGTTTTCCTCCCTTCAATTCTGTTTAATGAAAAACTGAACTAGATGGTAAAGGAATTATTGAGTACACTTTTCGTTGAAATTTTTTTATTTGATAATGGAAGTAGGGTTTAGGGTTTACCGCAGGAGAAATGGACTCGTATGAAGGAGAGATACCGGAGTTGTCTTTCTTTGTCACTTGTAGGAGTGACTCTTCTCAATCTGCCCCTATATTTGGCAGAAGCACTAGTGAAGGAAATAATAAAGAAGATATTGCGGTATTTCCAGCAAAACTTATTTTTATGATCAAAATACTTACACAGCTTTTACAACGCCAGTTCATACAAAATAGCATATTAGATCTTTCAGCTCCAAAATTTTTGTATATCCAATATACACCTATAAAATCTTCTCTAAACTATCTTTAAAATATACAATGAGAATTCAACCTACTAAAAATCTTCAAAGCATATTCATGACCCACAGTTTATACTTCGGCATGTACAAATACACAACACACGGCCCCACCAGATCCATGTCGGACAACTTCTTGCAAATCCTAACATAAGGTTCAATATCACCGGTTTCTTGCATAATTTTCCTCAAACCCTGTAAAACCGCAGCCCGGTAATAATACTCAGGCAAAAGCCCTGAATCAAGCATTTGTACCAGGATATCTGATGCATCCAAATAAAACCCGCCTTTCATATAACCCCTTAAAAGCAAAGAAAGCGATTTTTTCCGGCTAATCGGGTTATTTGAGTCAATCCCGGCAAGTAACCTATGAACAGCACCTGTTTCATTTTGAGATGCGCAGATTGCCAATACAATGTCAAAAAACTGTCTATCGGGTTCTTTACCCAATAACTTCATTTGCCAGAGTTGGCGCTCAGCCTCCAACCCACGGCCAGCACACGTGTAAAGAGATAGTAGCCTTTCATGGACCAAACCAGGTAAGTTATCATCTTTTCCTTCTAGTAAAGCCCAATGAGACAACATCTTTGCTTTTGAAATTAGGCTTGACTGATACTGCTCGATAGTGAAGAGGGTATGGGTATCAAGTTCAGCTGCCTTACCTGATTCGATGAAGCTGTTCAGTTTACGCAAGTTTTTGGAGAATTCCTTTTGTTCTTTCACTAATGCAGTTAGGCCAATTAGATAGCTGAAAACTTCCGGTTTAAACCCGGTTTCCTTAAACTCGATAACCAGCTTGACGGCATCTATATAATCTCCATCCACCTATTAAACATAAGGAATTATGTGATAAATCTGTTGGCCCCTTATAATTTATTGTAGGTGCTACACTTTACAGGCTACCCAATCTACCCAGTCAGTTTTTGAACATGACATGGACGCACCATAAAACAGTCAGTATATGGCTACAGAGATTTGGCAAAAAATAAACTGACAATATCTAATATTAGCTGGATACCTTCAACTTAAAAAAAAAGGATAGTTTCATTCAAATAATGAGAGGATATAGTGAGCATTATTTCCAAAATTAAAATCATACTATCATATGCCTCCCCCTTTTTCTCTCTCTAAATTTAGTATTGCATGGAACTCCTCATGCAGGAAAATAATCAGGTTTATTTGTTGACTTACAAGATATTAAAAAATTATCAGTGTTCTAAATAGCGCGCTATAGCGTTTTTGGACCCTAAACGCTAAGCTATGGCATCAAAATGCGCTAATTGAGCTACGGCCGCTATAGCGCATAGCGTGCAGCGCAAATAGCGCGCGCTATGCATAATGGGCTTTTTTAGGCAATTTATATGAGCTTTAAATAAAGACCCAAAAAAATTAAATAAAAGCCCAAACCAAAATCAATTAAAAGCTTTGTTGCTACAGATCTTTTAATTTGCCCAAACCGAGAAGTAAACCCTTGTCGCTGAAATTGGGAAAATTTTAAATAGAAATCATGATGCTTAAGATATTTTGAAATTTGAATAGAAAAAAATAGATTATGTCATGAATCATGATGCTTAAGATATTTTGAATAGAAAAAAATCGATAGTTTATGATATTAATATGGATATTTTGAACCGCAATTTGGACTTTGTACTGGTTCAATATGAATATTATAATTTCTTAATTAATTTGATGTTATTTATTGTTCTATGAGACTTTAAATAATGTTGATATTTAGTAAAAATATATAATATAATTTTTGTAAAAAAAAAAAACGCTATTTAGCATAGCTTTCGCTATAGCTACGCTATTCGCTATAACTTATTTTGTAGCCTTTCCGCTATGACGCTATAAACGCTATTTAAAACATTGAAAATTATAGTTCAATAAAATTGCTCAGGGATAAATGTATTATATTTAGGGCTGAGAGCACGGACTGGACCTGTTAATTCATGAGCAGAAGTGTATAACAATACATGATACTGACTTAACCATAACAAGTCAACTGGCATGACAGCTCAACATTTAGTTCTATCCATCCATGACCGAACCCAGTCAAATAATCATATATAGTGTTTAATTTGAAACTCAATAACTTTTATGGTTGGGTTCAAAGTCAGGCAGGGGTGTAAACGATCGGATACGGATAGGATAGTGATCAAACCGTATCCTTATCCGTTATAATTTTTCGGATACGATACGGATCGGGATAGTCTCGGATCAGATATTAAACGAATACGGATCGGATATCGGATACGAATACGGATATGAATATAATTCGGATAATTAAAAATAAATTACTAATGTACATTCTAATAAAGAATAACATCTAAATAGAATTTTTTTATTCATAAATTACATCTAATATTTTCATAATAAGTTTGTTGGTTACAAAACATATATCATATTACCAAAACAATAGTCACTAATTATGTCATAGTGTTAAATTGTTCATCAGAATATATATGTATATGCAAGTTAATAAATCATTGGTACCAATGGTATGTATATGCAGTTTAATAAATTAATTTAAGAACAGAGAGTACCTTTTTTGTGGTTCAGGGATATAAATGGTCTGACACGGATAGTTACGGATAGTTAAAAATCAAACCGTATCCTTATCCGTTATAAATTTTCAGATACGGATACGGATAGTCTCGGATACGGATACAGATCGGATAATTTAAGTAATTTTCCGGATTCGAATCCGGATGAAATCGGATAATATCCGATCTGTTTACACCCCTAAAGTCAGGAGCCCCACAATCCAACTAGGCAAATAGGTAAAATCATATATTAAATTCTCAGGAGGTGACAGTGTCGAAATGGTTTTTCTTAATGTATATAGTAATCAAATGTTATATAGCCTATTTCAACTGTTCAACTTTTGATGAGGGTAGAGAACTTAATGACTCTGTCCATGTTGATTGAGTTTCGTTGTGTATCCATCTAATTAAATAAACTTACGTGATTGAAAATAAAAGAAAATTACCATGGTTTTCCATGCAAGAATTCCAACGGGCCCAGCTTTCTCTCCCGCACGCTTCTCATCTCCAATTTTGTACCCACTGACTCCACCCCGTCTCATGACTTCCTTCACAAACTCAACTGCCATATCTTTCCTTCCCTTCTCCCAATACAAGCTCACGACCTTCTCCACCATGCTAAACCCTGGCTCAACACCCACACACTCCATCTCTGCAATCAATGCAACCACGTCAACAACCCCACACTCAGTGTCTATTAGCCGTTCGATCCATCCACATGCAATGGAGACCATCAATTCCATGGTCTCTCCATCCACTCGATTCTCCTTCTTCAGCCAATCAAAGACCTCCAGTGCACAGTAAGAATCCCTCCCCTCCTGTGTAAAGTAAACTAGCACCAACTGAAGCTCACGTGATGACAATCGTTCCATCATGTCAGTGAGTACATCTGAGGGGTCACGAGTCATGCTCTCCAGCTCTTTGATTGCTTCATAAAAACCCTCCCCCTTCTCCTCCTCTTTGTATGGAGCGAGAATCGTGTCGAGTTGGATTGATTTAGGGGGGTTGAAGCGGAGTTGCCTAAATTTAGGGTTTTGGATGTAGGGGATGGAAACATGGATGCTTGGATAGCGGGGTGAGAGGGTTATGAGGCGGATGGGGCGGATGGGGCGGCTGAGAGAAGAGTGGATTGGCGGAGAAAGAGCCATGGCAAGGATTTTGAAGATGTAAATTCAAGAATCAGCCATGATTAGGGGTTTTAGAGAAGACGCTGATGCAACTTCAGTTTGTAAAATTACTCGGTTTTGGATTTTTGATAGAGAAGAGAGGAGAGATTTTTTTTATATGGATGAGGTGGATGAGGTGCATGGATTGTGAAAGATTTTTGGTCTTAGACCATTTGTGAGCGGTGGAGGGGAGAGAGAGAAGAGGAGACGTGTTCAAAGAAGCAACAGAGAGACTGTATTTGATAGATGGGGGTTAAGGAAATAAATTGAAGGGGGAATTTCACGTATACCCCTAAAAAAATATCATAATATCATATTTATCCTTCTAAATTAGAATGGTGACGTTTTAATTTGTAAAGTGTCTATTTTATTCTTTATTAAAAAAATAAAAAAAATATGTAGCATGTTTAAGAAAAAATCAGTCTTCTAATTAGTCAGTTTTTGAAGGTAAATTGTTCATTTCTCTACTCTTGATGCATGCTTAAGCGTATACCTAAATATCACTATATATACGTCAAAGTAGACAAACTAACCATTTGTCCTTGGAAACCAACCAATTAGAAAACTAATATTTTTCTTAAATAGTTACTTTTTATTTTATTTTATTAATAAAGGGTAAAATGGATATTTTATAAATTTAAAATGATTTTTAATATAGTAGAAGGCATCAAAAATGAGTAAATTTGTGAGTTTCTGGAATTTAGAAGTACAAATATGATATTCAGAACTTTAAAGGGCAAATACGAAATTTCAATGTTTTTAAGGGGTATACATGAAATTCCCCCTAAATTAAAAGGAAAGTACAGTGTGTGGTGCACTGTAGTTGGTGGATGGCGTGGGACAGGGACAGCGTGGGGCACAAAACAGCCTGAGAATTTTGCTTCAGTCTAGGCCCAGAAAAAGGATTTTCTACAAATTGGGCTGAAATGCTTCAACTTTTTTTAGACTATAAGGGTTGAGGTGCTTTACTTACTTTGTAGTTATATGGGCTGAAGTCGGCTCGATATTTTTGTTCTTTTTATTCTTTTCGCGAAGCTCTGAGAAAAAAGAAGATGGGGCGAACGCCGAGACCGATGGTAGAGGACGATTATGAGGTAATTTTTGTTTATTTTTCTTATCTCGATTTGTTCTTAGTGAAATCTTAAACAATTTGATGGGGGTTATCGCAACTAAGCTATTCTGATCTCGCTAATTATGAACTGAAATATTCTTTTGCACAAGTTAACATTGAGATCTTTTGTGATTTAGAAAATTGGGACTGTTTTGAGAGTATTATGTGATTTCAGATAAGAGATGACATGTAACATGTATTCTACTGGCTTCTGATGACAAAGTTCCTTACTTGAATTGTTTTAACAACTGTTCGAGGGACTGATTTCAATTTTGAATTAAGTATATCAGTTCTCTACTATCTTTTATTGGTTCAATCTTAAGTGTTTCTTTCAATTTGGTGCTGTTCTACATAATACTCAACTTCTCATATACTGTTCAATGGTGGGGAATTTTAAACTTCTACATAGACAGATCAGAAGAAACAAGCAGCTGCTGATGTGCTCTCCCACTATTCGCAATTTGCAATGGTGTGCATTGGAGAAGGAGTCAGACCAGCTGATCTGAGGTTACACCTCATGAAGGTACCTTTTATAACTTTTTTGATACCTTGATGATATTATATTGAGGCGAGTAACAAGTGAAGGATTATACTCTACTGGGATATATTATGTATTGGTATCAGTTAGTGGAGGACTATAGTATTGGCTGTACATGTATAAGCTCTTGTACCAGTTCTTCTCCAGTAGAAGTTAAGGCCCTAGAAATCATATATATGGCCCACTTGAGTTCTGTTTCTGCATTATTCCGATTAAACAAAACACAATTAAAGAATGCAAAATGGCTTTCTTGAAGGCAGTGATAGTATTTAAACAACCTAATTCTTGTTTAATCAGAGAGATCTGGTAAATCAACAGTGAGGAAGGAAGAGATTGTTAATGCTTAAAACTAGGTCAAACAAGATATCTAAATCAGATGTATGAGGTATACTCATAAAAAAAGGGTATGCTGAACTTATGAAAGGTAGCAATGCCACAGGGGGGTAGGAATTTATATCCTCTGTATTACTACAGAGGCATTGTTATGTAGAGTGAGATAATCCGGACCGTTCTTTTAACTTTGCACGAATCTCAAAGCACAAATAATACTGGCCCCTGCGCCATCCCGAATAGGCACCGTTTTTTAGTTAATGAGAAGCTGTAAAGTTGTGGGTCCCACGGTGGAGTACTGCAGAGGATACGCATCCGGGGGTAGTGGTAATCTTACCAAGGTGTATTACTGGCTGATTCGTGATGTTTTAGTTTGCTAGTTTTTTTTTTTCATTTTTTTTGTTATTTATTTACCTTTATTTTAGTGTTGACCAAGGACAGCCACCCGAAGTAAATTATATTCCAATATCCATCTTTTACTCGGTTATGCAAAGTACTTCTTTATTATTTGAGGTAACAAATAATTTCAGGAACTTTCTGGGTTGCCGACAGCTTTAAAGAAAGAGAGTGTGGCAATAGTTGCTTCGCCAGATTCAGCTGGAGAACCATCATCTTCCGGCTCAAGTAAAGGAGAGAGAAGCTGAACTAATATTAGCATTAAGTTTGAAAATTTGTACTCAGTAATTTAAATTCCAACAGTGCATTGGTTGTTTGAGGATAATACAATTTCAGTGTGGTTTACAGCTGGTATAAGCAAAACTTTCATGCATGAAGTACCAAATGGCAATTTACACTGTATCGGTAAAGACGTAAAGGACGGAACTCAATTCATGTATACCAATTATTCTATATGATTGTATTTTATTTTTTCTGTGTCAATTACAAAGTGCTGGTTTTGTAATTGTAATCTAGTTTAATGTTAAATTTGTACTTGAGAGTTTTAGCAATAAGGGTAACTTGTATGCATGCAATGTATAGTACATATTAAAGGTGAGAAGCCTCATTCTTTCTGAATGGTGCAAATCATATTTTGTTCATATCTGAAAGAATGTGATCCACGAGGAGGGTTCCAGTATCTCATGATTTTCATACTTCATCATATCTCATATTTTATATTTTTATTTTCAAAGTTCAATATGTCGATCTGAACTGCTCAATATGATATCCGTACTAAAATATGCTTGAGATGAAATTTTTTTTTTTTTTTTTTGAAAATTGGCAGAAAATCACTGTTTTTGAACGGTCCAGATACAGTGATTTTGTACCTATAAAAAAATTTGCAAAAATTATAAAATTTCATCTCATGTATATTTTAGTATGGATATCATATTGAGCGGTTCAGATCGACAGTTTGGACTTTAAAAACGGAAATATACAATATGAGATATGATGATATATGAAAGACATGAGTATTGAAACCCTCACTTGTTAAAATTTATAACCAAATTTTACTACACTCGGCCTATAGGATACTGCAGTCACATAAAAGTCTCCAACCAGAAGTTTGTAGGCCTTTTTTGTTTCGATCCAAATATAAAGCCCATCGATTTGGAAGCCCGTTGGTCGAATGGGAAAAACTACCTTTCCAAATTCCAAATAGGCAAGAAAACTATTTTAAAATTTTCGAAGAAAAGAACTCAAGAAAGTCTCCCTGATAATATCTCAAGAAATTCTGACTAGTATCTCTTGAGAAAATGTCGACCTCAAACGATGGCAGTCTTACGCCTCGATCGCAGGTGAAGCAAACTACTCTCTTCTATCTAAATTTGTTTACCAATTTACCCATCGAAATGTCAGCTGATTTCGACAACCACAGCACGCATCGAACTGCTTCGACGACCTTCTAGACAGTATCATCGCTGACGTAGCGTCGGAGTGCCACCGGATCGCTCGTCTTGGTTTGGATCGGAGTCTCGAGGCCGAGGAGGAGGAGCTGCGCCTCTCACAGTTGTCGGATTCGACACGTGGCGCTGCTGGAGGTGAGGGGAGTAGCAAACACGGGGTGGATATATTCGGACAGTCGCATCCAGCTGTTGCGAGTGACATTTTCGAGTGCATGAATTGTGGCCGTCCGATCGTCGCTGGACGGTTTGCACCTCATCTAGAGAAGTGCATGGGGAAGGTATCATTTTTTTTCATTTTTTAAAGGAATTATTGCTTTATCCAGGATTATTTTTTAGTGATTCTTCAAGTACTGTAATTATCTTTTCCTGATACTAGCTTAAACAGAGTAATCAATTGTACTTTTTGAGTGCTATCAGCAGCACAAGACTGGTAGCACCTGTACCAGCAGTGAGCTGGTTTATACCACTGGTAGAGTTGACCTGACCAGTATGTGTAGTGAACCAGTACTGTTGAGAATACTGAAAAGTGTTTCCATGGTGGTCTAATATAGATATAATACATTAATTTAACTCGTAATAATATGAATTTTCATAAAAAATAACTTTGGGTGATAAATCATTGTATCTTATGCCCTGCTTTTGTAGTACCATGCTGATACCTGACTGGTGTGGTTTTACCAACCATTTTAATTTTTGGAATTGAAATGTAGTCTGTTACTGACTTGTAGGGAAGGAATGCACGCGCTAAGGCAACTCGAAGCACTACAGTTACTAGAAGCAGACATTCGCGTGGTAGTCCAGTTTCTGTTTATGCCCCTTACTCGACCAGTGCGCAGAGAGCCCCAAATGGTACTGCTGGTGGCGTTAGTGAGGATCCTTCAGACTACAATATTGAGGAACAGTGAGGTCATGCGTAGTATCGGTTTTGTCGTTCTTTGCTCCTGGTGTTTTCATACTTTTTGTAGGCAGGATTTTTTTCTCATGCTTTTGTGTAAGATAAATTGTTGTCTTTCTTTGTATAATTGGGTTCTGGAGTTGTTGTAACATTGTTCCTGGTATCTCAAAAGAAAACACCGAGGAAAAGAGAAACAAAATTCTTTTTCCAAACCGAGCTTTTGTAAATCCACTGTATTTATGGCAATATCAATATGTATATGACTTAAAAGCAGTGTAGTGTAGTTGCTTCAAGTTCATAAACAAAACCCAATCTGATCTTAATCCGAATTCGTGCCGATTAATTGTTGCCAAGGATCATTGATATATTTTGACCCACTGAAACGGGTTACTTAGAATAAATGTAAAGATGTCCTCATAAAAAAAAACCTGTCTTGGACCTGATGATTTACTGGTGAATATATAATTAGGGATTGTTAACTAATCAGACATAAATCCATGACAACTGCAAGGTTGGACTTGGATGAGTTATTAACCTATCCGGCTTTTCGAAGCTACCAGAAAAGTGATGTGTAATTACTGGCAAGGTACCTGTTTATAACAATAGATGATGACAAATATCAAAGTTATAATGCTTCCTGACATTTTGTCCCCCTCACCGGTAAGGTAATGCTTTGGACTGGCTGAAAAGGACAGTGTGATTTCTCTTCAACATTTTGGTTAATTCCACCATTTTTTTACAAAACAAATAAATATTGTAAGGTTTTTATCATTTGCAATAGAATTGTGTTATGGATTAGATAAATAGTTTTAACATGATTCTCATTAATTAGCTAAAACTAATATGAAGCTCAAGCATGATCCCTTTCTGCTGAATGCTGTCAGAGAAAAGTTCAACCGTAAAAGACTGCCTATTAATTTGTGGATTGATCATTTTTTGCTATTTAGTAGCTTCTATAATAAATTACTCGCTTTATTTTAAAATGCATCAAGTGACTGTTTGTTTTAACATTAAATTCTTAAAAACGTGATATGTGTGGGAATTATTATCTTCTCTCAGAAATAAATTTTATTTTGCTAAACGATTTAATGACGTCGTCAAAGAGTCAAATTTTGCAACCCTTCCTTTTTGGAATCTTAAAATGTAAGCAAAAGAGGCCAAGCAAACAACAGAGAAGCCTCCAAAACTGGCGCTGATCGATAATCGGTCTCGGTGTGCATCTTTGGTTCCTTTCATCCCTTTGTCCCTTTTATTTTTGCCTAAAGCGAGGTTATTTATAGCTCAGAAAGGCTCCGATGAAAAGGGAGGAAAAGGAGGAGGTAATCCGGTAGAATTCCAACTTGGAGATGAACAAACTATGGTAAATTGTACAGTTACATTTATTTTTCGTTTACCCGCCGCTGCTTTGTTTCATCCGTTTGCTGGTAAATTATGCTAGAATAGAATTAAAAAAAAAAATGAAGCCTGATCCTGGTCGAACAGATATCGTACATTTTTATGTTTCCGAGTTCCCATACTTGTACTAGCATACGCTTCTGATCCCGGTAAAAAAATAAACGCTGGTCGTTAACAATTGATCTTCTAGAAAATTAGAAATGGGACGGTTCACTGACGCAAGGAGCCCACACGACTCCAGTTGAGAAATATCATGTTCACTAACATGTATCTATGTAATTAAAATGAAAACTTTTTGTCTATGGTTTGTAAAACTTAACTATCATTTAATCCACATACTAACCTTTAAATGGTTAATTAGTGTTCCTGCTAATTACCAAGGTTAGAGACTATTAAGAATATTTATCATCTATATTACGATGGTCTACAATTTCAAGTCCTTAACCCAAAATGAACCATAATTCGATAAAACTCAAGGAACAAAATGATATCTTTATTAATCATCCAATTCATGAACAAAACATATAGAATAAAATTATCCTATGATTGAGGATGAGACTGTCTGGAATACCGCAATACGGTTGCGCAGAGAGGCCGAGGCTGATGTCGTTACACCGAAAGAGAGACTTCCCGAGACCATGGTCCGGACTACCCGACCGAGAGAACAGGGGATAGCCGCCCAATCGATGGCCCCCCTCTGGATTTTAGTTAGATTGTTTTGTACTATTTAAATTTGGTATACTAGTTTGGTGTTTTATGTTTTGATTATCTTATGTTTTGGTTCTTTTTTATGTGTGCTTTTATGGTACTATTTATATATTTTTTTAGATTTGTTTGTCACTAATTTATACTAAATTAAACTAAATTACGCTAAATCATACTAAATTAAAATAAATTATGCTAATTATGCTAAATTATACTAAAATAAATTCGGAGAGTTCGAATAGACAAACAACAAAACAAAAATAACAACATGCATACTACAACATAAAATCTAAACAGAAAATACTACAATAACAAAAAATACACACCAATATTTATTAATTAATTTTGGTAGAATAGATAAACCATAAACCCTAAAACAACAAAAAAAAAATTCTTGGACCGGCTATTTAATGGCCGGTGGAGAAAAAAAAAGGACCGGCCATTAAATGGCCGGTAAGCTGAGTATATTTATTAATTTCTATTTAACTTTGGATATTAATAAAAATGTCAGCTTTATGTCCAGGTCAACCATAAATTATAATAAAGTATCATTCATTTCTCATTTGGGTTCTTGAAATTTTCTATTAAATTGGTCCACCTGTTGAGATCTATTTCCATATCATCATGATGTGTATGTCCTAATTAAAATGATGTGTTCACTAAGTTAATTGAAAACATTTTCTTTAGCAGGTATAATATGGCATAGCTAATTAATTAGTCCTAGTGTTTCATCGACAATATAGATTATGGATGCTTCCACTCAAACAATATAGATTATGGATGCTTCCACTCAAACAATATAGTATATGTAGATGACGGATGATGTCTAACAGTGTGACCGTATCACAGTACATTATCTAAAATGAATGTTTAAATGCACATCAATAAGCAATTGAATAAATTATGATTTAATCCATTGTCTTGAGCAATGTAAACTGCAGGGCCAATTTAGTACACTTCAAAGTTCTAACTTCTAAATTGAAAGTTTAAAGGTTCTAACAACCAAAATGTGAAGTGTGTTTCAATTTACTCTTAAAAAAGAAGAAGAAGAAGAAGAAAATATTAACGAAGTCATATCCCAGAAATGTTGCCTAATATCTCAGAAAAAATATTAAAAAAAGAAGAACCACAATAACCATATGTAATAAAAAAAACTGTTGCCTAATCTAAAATTGCAACAAAAGCTTCATTATTATTGATTAACATTCGTCTTCAAGTCACTAAAAAGAATTATATTAAATATGGTAAAAGATTCATGCAACCATCTAAATTCACTCCTGAGACTTCTCCCAGAATTAGTCTAGGTAAATTTCAAGTTAATTATCAATTTATAGTACGTTGCTACTCAATTTTTAAGAGATCTACACAACAAATTATCTTAGCAATAAACTTTCAAATTATTTCAGCAATAAACTTTTGAGACCATAAAAGTAGTGTGAAAACACAGCTGACAAAAAAGAAAGAAAAAAGAAGGGGAATGAAGTAACTAAGAGAGAGGAGGAAAGAGGGAAAAAGAAAAGAAAAAAAGAGGACATTTTATTAAGAATTTTAAAAGAGGGCATTTTGTTCTAAAATTTTCAAAAAGAAAAAGGTATTTTATAAAATTTTCGACTCCAGTTACTCATGTTGGAGGAAGTATGGTCACGGTCGACTGACAGAAGGACCCACTTCACTTGATAGCCTTAACGAGCCAGTGTAAATGGATCGTTACACGATATACTGTTATACACAGTAGTTACAGAAGAACTTCAATTTTGGGAAGGCGGCTCATAACAGCTGTGGAGGGGTAGCCTTCAAAGATTCCCATCAGAGGTCAAACTCATGATACCTTTCTATCCAACACTTTGCTCCCCCCTATCCGGCTATCCGTTCCTATTTTGCCTATTTTGGTACTCGCCGCATGGCCCCTATCCACACATCTACAATCCAGTTCGGATCGTCTCCAATTGTACGGAACCAGGCACATTGTTGATCAGAAGGTGAAATGCGTTTTTCTTTTTGAGGAATTTAACCAATATTCCTGTAAAATATTATGAGTTATCTTACTCCGGTACTCCATATTAGATCCTGCACCCATATTTGATACGCGTCCGATATAGTCCCGATGTATATTTGATATGCTAGCTGGTGTATTGGATGAGGCGGCGTATCCTTAACTCTCTGATATAGTCATCAATAAAGGTTGATACTGCAGTGATAAGACTCTGTCTGGACATGATATGCACCCAATAAGTGTGCGTGCACCAGCGTCAGATCTGTGCACTTTGTGCATCGTGCATGAACCAAATGCTAAAATCAATTTTTTCAAGCGGTATACAAAAATTGAACAGTCTCATTAGTTTAGCAACATACTCCTTTACTACTACACTAACTCATATTTGTTGTTAGAATGTAGTAGCTATGATATTTGATGTATACTTGGGTTATTGTACTATAGTCCCTCATCCAAAATTTTTGATATTTAATTTATATAATACATGTGTTGAATTAATAATATAATTAAATAATAAAAATAATATATTTAATAGGCGTTCGTATCTAAATTTTTTGAAAATTGACATATCGCCATATCCATATCGTATCTGATACAATACCCGTACTTGTATCCATGCAACATAGATTATGTGTACATATTAACTATAATAATAGTTAATTATTCAAATAGAATAGTTCTAATTAATGCACATTCAAATTTTATGTAAATCTATTTGATATTTTAAAAAAGATTGTTTAAATTAGAAACTTAAAATTATAGGAGTGTTATTTATTTGTTAAATAGCATATGTATAAACTTTGAACTAATTTAAAAGTCGTCTAATCTTTCAACAAACAATTAAAAGTTTTTAGTGGTAGAACTTTAATGACTCATCGTATCGATCAAATTTTAAATTTACTTAAATTTAATACAAATCCTATCTAAATAATTGAAGACATATCTAACATTTCAATTTTAAATTTGAACAATAAGATATTAAATGATGTGATATAAAAGTTGGAAGTACTATTAAAATAATTCAAACAATATTTTAGGCTTATAATTGGAGAAAATTTGAAAATTTCGACTCATATTTCATGTGATAAAGTAACGTTGAATCTTCTAATTATGTATGTTATAATTGTGAGCAAGACGAACTATTTCTAATTTTCTACTAACTGTGACTATATAAATTGAAAAAGTAAATTCATACAACTACAATTATCAATATTTTTTTAAGGGTAAGTGGCTTTAAATGTTTACTAATAATTTACAATGAGTCAAATGACTCTCCTTCCTAGATCTAAACTCATTTATTCTCACAAAATCATCTAAACTACTATAATCATCTAATCCTACTTATTTACACTCTTAAACACTCTATTACCTCATTCCTCATCTCTCTCCACAACCGGATTTGCTTTCGTCTGATAACCATCGCGCTCCGGCGGCCGGATATACTGATCGTCGTGCTCCAATCAAAATGGGGATAGATTCAAGCTCTGACGATACCGCGCTCTCGGCTCCAGTCTACTCCACTCCCTTCCCTCTCCTTCATTCTCCTCTCTGTTCGAGGAAGTAGAAATAAGAGAGAGGAGAAGATATCGTTGTATCAGAGTGAGGCCTAGAATATGCGGGAGAAACATATATAATGGAGGGTGGGAGAGGGGGAGGGGGGAAGGGAACGGCGGCTAGGGTTTGAATCGCCTCTTTTCTCTTTCTTTTTTTCGCTAGAGCGAAAGGACTAGGTTTTCAATGAAATTATTACATCAAGGAAATTTGGTGTCCGAAATCAATTTGATATACACAACAATCAATGTTATATGTGAATATATGTGTAGGTATTTTTTTTTTACTCCTTTATTTTTTTTTATTAAAGAGTCTCGGTACAGCTCAGCATATTTTTAGATGCTACTTTCAAAAATTAAACGTGTTTCTTCAAAAAGAAACAAAATTAAATGTGTCTTTTTGAAGAGAGACGAGAACGGGTGTCAATGCACTAAGCTATTTTTTTTAATTCATTTTGATTTTAAATATTTGGAAAAAGATATTCCAAACAGGAACGCAAACCAAGTAGCATATAAGACAGTAGCCGGAAATAATTGACGATCCAGATTGAGTTGTAATCCCATGTTGTTCATATATGATTGGACTGGAGCAGAGCCCGGCCAGCAGACTCCCAAACAATTGACACCATCAAAAGAGAAAAATACACTAGCTTAGATCACGCTAATAGCTCCGTGGCAGCGCACGCTAGACAAAGAAATTGCGGCGAATGAGATTGGGACGTTTGCGTGCGTAGATTCTCAATGTTTAATTATTAATCAATTGAACTAAAATAATAAATAAATAATGGCTCCGGAGCAGAAGCAATGAAGCATGAACCATGAAGCATCCCTTATTTGACATTGTCTCTTTCATCCATGACAAAGCGTCGCTACTTCCCCATGCACATTCATTGCTCAAGTCATGGTCACTACCATATCTATGCATATGCATCCATGGTAATTCAACCGAGGATATATAAATTTGAACGTTCGAGAAGAAACCAAGGTGGATTTCCTTTAGGTCTTGGAATTTGTATCACGGATCACTGCAGCGACAGAGAGAACGCTCGCACGAGAGGCTGGCGGACTGTAAATAGTTATTGCATAGTTAATAATCCAGAGGAGGTGTCCAGTGGAATTCATATCAACAGGTAACACAATATTTATGTTTAGATCCTCACCCTTTTATCAGAATTTTTTTTATAAACTATAATTAAAAATAAGAATTTTATGAAACCAACATGATTACTTTCTTTTTTACAAAAACCACAAGAACTGAAATGTCATGTCTGAACATTTTTTTTTTCCGGACCGAAATGGAAATTCAGCCCGAGATGGTTTCACAGCTTTTTCAGAAAAACATGTGTAGCCTTCGGTGTAACACCCATGGACCGAGATGCCATTTCGGTCCAATATTTTTTTAACCCGGACTGAAATGGCATTTCGGTCCGAACTATTTTTTTTTAGGGTTTGCTTATAAATTGTTTAGAAATGTTTGCTTATAAATATTTAGAAAGGTTAGAAAAACAAGTTTGTTTAGAAAGAAGAAAGAAGAGGTTGTTTCGGGTTTAAAAAAAAATTAGTGGGATTGAAAAATGACATTTCGGTCCAGAGAGATTTTCGGATTTTCTGTGGCCGCTGGTATGAAAACCTGTAAAACCATTTCGGGCTGAATTGCCATTTCGGTCCGGAAAAAAGAAAGTTCGGACAAAAATGACATTTCAGTTCTTATGGTTTTAAAAAAAAAAAGTAATCATATTGGTTTCATAAAATTCTTTTCTAGTTATGGTTTATAAAAAAAATTCCTTTGATCAGAATTCACACGAATATTAAAGTGTTCTCCCAATTAACTACCTTCGTGGTTTTTTTTTTGCTATTATTAATAGTTGGTAAATAATTTATTTCTAGCAAAATTCTGCATAAAAAGAAGAATTAAATAGATCTTCGAACTTTTTTTTCCTGTTTTATTCACGACATTTCTCTAAATTTATTCTCAAACTTGATGCGAATTATTCACAGAACTTATTTTCTTTATAAAACTTCACAACTTCAGATATATGTATTCGCAGTATAAGAAAACAGATTATTTTAGAATTGCATTCGTATTATATTCAAATAACATATTATAAATATTGTCGAATTATTTTTAATACCGAATTTGTTAATTACTATGTGCTGGATTTTTCTTTCTAATGATCGTGGTTTTTAAAAAGGTGTTAGAATTCTATAGGAATTATTAATCATGAGAATAAGTCGAAAAATAACTCTATTCCAAGAGATACTACATAAATATTGAGATTCATGCAATTATGAATATATACTATTTCATGCTGTTACTAACTGTAGATGTTATAAGATTTAAATTTCTTCGTCATACTTTATATTTTTTTATACACATCGCACAAGCAATTAATGAAACATTGAGAGTAGTCTATTTCTTAAGAATTTACTTTGTATTTAACCTAAAATGTGTGCAGTGATTATATTTTTAATAAATAGATTATATATTTAAATACTGCACTAGTAACTTCTAATAATGAACTAAACTGCATGATCAAGTGACTGTTAAAAATTAGCAAATTAGTAAATTAGCCGGAGCTAGAGGATCTTCTGTATTGGAATTATTATCTTCTCTCAGAAATAATTTTTTTATTTTGTTAGCCGATTTAATGACGTCGTCAAAGATTCATATTTTGCAGCCCTTCCTTTTCTGGAATCTTAACATGCAAGCAAAAGAAGCCTCCAAAACTGGCGCTGTTCGAGGAATTTTTTTTTATAAATCATAAATAAAAATAAGAATTTTATGAAACCAACGTGATTATTATTTTTTTACAAAAATCATAAGAACTGAAATGTTATTTCGGTCCAAACTTTTTTTTTTTTAGGGTTTGCTTATAAATTGTTTAGAAAGGTCAAAAAAACAAGTTTGTTTAGAAAGAAGAAAGAAGAGAAGAGAGAAGATGTTGTTTCGGGTTTAAAAAAAAATAGTGGGACTGAAATGGCATTTCGGTCCAGAGAGATTTTCGGATTTTCTGTGGCCGCTGGTATGAAAACCTATAAAACCACTTCGGGCTGAATTGCCATTTCGGTCTGAAAAAAAAAAAGTTCAGACCGAAATGGCATTTCAATTCTTATGGTTCTTGTAAAAAGAAAAGTAATCATATTGGTTTCATAAAATTCTTTTTTTTTAATTATGGTTTATAAAAAAAAATTACTGTTCGAGGATCAGTCTCTGTGTGCATCCTTGGTTCCTTTCATATCCGTGCCATGCATAAACTTCTTACCCTGACTCTTTCTACAATATTCAAATTTTAGGTGGATCACATAATTGATGAAGTAGAAGAGAATAAGATGAGAATAAGTAAATGCTTTATGAGTTATGACATCTAATTTTAAAAGACCTTCAATACAGTAAAAAAAAAAAACCGCATGCAAATAATGTTATTAATCTTGTGGAAATTGCTTCAAAATTTAAGTTGAAGTTTTACGGATCATTTTTTTTTTCTTTCTAGTTTTTTATTTAATTTATATTTATTTATCAATTTTTTTTCTTAGATATTGTTCATGTAATTGTATGGAAAGTCAGACTAAGAATTTTTGTTGTATATTCATTTTTCTTAGTTAGAATGGTTGTAATGAATGAATTCATACTTTGTTTATGTAATGTAATTCTAAACGTTGTTTATATTGATAATGTAGTGTTTAAATTTATAGTTTTTTGAAATGTAATGTTTTTAGTATATTGATAAATGCAGTGTTTTTTTTTATATGAATTCAGATTTAGGGTAATCGTATTTAAAAGAACAATAATAAGAATCATACCCGATTTTTTTAAATAAAACTATGTATGAATCTTTTGCAAAAAAGATCTACTCTTTTTTTTTGAAAAAAAATCTACACGGTTCGTGTACAATTTACTTATGCTTTCATACGCTATGCGGTTGTAAAAATATTATAAGAGGAAAAATATTTTGAAAAAAATCGGGTAAAATACCATCATGCGGTTGTAAAATATTATAAGAGGAAAAATAATCATACAAAATGACATATTTAAAAAAAAATTTAAAATAAACAACGAATAACATTCCTTAAATAATATTGTTAAATGACATCCATATGTAAATAACATTCCTTAAATGGTATATTAAATTACATATATGTTTTTTTTATCGTTTTGACATAATTTCATAAAAAACTCTTATACGAATGACATATTAAATGATAAATAACATTCTTTAAATGATAAAAGAAATATAAAGAAATGAAGAAATGACTAATCAATTATCAGTCAATTAAATTTTTTCTTAAATAACATTTAAAAAATGAAAAGAAATCATAACCAATCAGAAAGATAATACAATTTTCACGTGGTGAGTACGTGTTTAAATAAATTTGAATTTCTATACGTAAAAAAAACATAAAAAAAAATGTATGGTAACAAAAAAGGACAAATTATTTAATTAGAAAGTTGGTATTTGATCTGAAATTTCATCTTTTAATTACAGTTGTGGACGGATCAGAACATTTATGTGCTTAATATAAGAATGCATATAGAGGTAAATAATGTAAATTGAATTAATGGTTCTTATAGTTTATATTATCCTCATAAATAAATAAGGCAAATTCTTCTATGGACATAAGGACCTATTTGTAAAATGAGCATATTTTCATTTTCAAAGTTCAAACAGTCGATCCGACCGTTCAACATTATCTCCATACACTACTAGAATCTGGGTTTGTTGCAAGGGTAAAAATCTTTGTTGCAAGGGTAAGTAGTGTCCATGCAACAAATATTGGCATTTCTGACACAGTCAAACTTGTTGCAAGGGTGGCCCATGCAACAGTTACCCATGCAATAAGTCTGATGGTTACCCTTGCAACTGCTTCTTATTTACCCTTGCAACAAATATTTGATGACCCGTGACCCGCCAGCAAAGATAGAAAGTATATTTTAATGAATGTCCATGCAACAACTCATCTCATACCCTTGCAACAAGTCTCCCGAATTGAGACTAAACAGTTGCAAGGGTAACCCATGCAACAAGTATTTGAGAACTATTTGTTGCATGGGCTTACCCTTGCAACAAATCTCCAGAATCTAGACTAAACAGTTGCAAGGGTAACCCATGCAACAAGTTTGGAGGATTATTTGAGAAATATTTGTTGCAAGGGTAACCCATGCAACAAGTTTTGACGATTTTTGAGAACTATTTGTTGCATGGGCCTACCCTTGCAACAAGTATTGAACTTCTGGACAGTTACTTCTTGTATATATTTGATCTCTCCATTCAAATTGAATATATATTGTTGTAAATTACAGCAAGGGATACATTACAGCAGTATATTAATTTGTTCACATCCTACTTAATATTGTTCAAATTTAGAAGGAAATTTGATCTCTCCTTTCAAATTGAATATATTTTGTAAATCATAGCAAAAGGAATTAGAGCAGTATATTACAAAATAAATGAGATACACAAATAATTCGGAAACTTAAATTGTAGAATCTTGAAATTTTGGGCTTGAGAATGAACATTAGAAAGTTATTGAGAGGACGAGCAAGCGATAAGTAGAGCCTTCATTAATTGCCTTCGCTCCTTCATTAATTGCCTTCTCCTATGAGAATTTCAAATAATAGCCATCTTAATCAATTTGTTATTATTTTCAACCATGCAGTTATGCTTTAACAAGCTCCATATCCAATATATATATATATATTGTTGTGTTTATTATAATTATACAAACAAACTTTATATGGTTGGCAAATTCCCATGCAAGACATGACACAAAGAATTACCAATTAATAACCATCTTCATCGGATTGATCTTCAAGGTTTAGGCCGTAACCAAGTCCTTCCTCAATTTCTTGCATGTCATACTCTTGCTCCGTGTCATAACCTTCTTCACCTTCCTCTATAGGGTTCTCGTTACCCGCCACTATTGGTGAAATCTCCATCGTATCATCTACTAGTTCGCACTCATTTTCTCTAATTACCTCATTGTCCCAATTAAAGCCCTCTTCATTTGGTTCCAATACCGGATTATCCGTCATTTCCTCTTGGTAAAATTCGATGTTGTCATCGACAACCTCCTCGACGCGAAACTTGCCTTTCGGGCTTGTTTTAATTGCTACCCACCATTGGCGTCTTAGAGGGGTATCCGATGCATAGGGAATGTAGACAACTTGAATTGCTTGACATGCCAATACATACGGCTCAAAACCTTTTAGCCGAGACGCGTGTTTCACCTCGACAATTCCATGTGTTTTGTCTTTTTTTACCCCATTTGTAATGTCAAACCAAATACACTTAAAGAGAGCAACCTTGTTGCCTCCATCATAATTTAGCTCAACTATATCTTGAAGAATTCCGTAGTAGTCGTGTTGCTCCCCGTTTTCATCCCACTCTCCTTTGATGCATACACCGCTACTTTTTGTTGCCTTGTTTTGCCCATATTTTTCGGTGTGAAATCTAAACCCGTTTATATCGTACACTTCGTAGAAGTTTGCGACTTTAGATGGCTTGAGTCCCGCCTTTCGGATGTAATTATCACAATCATCAATAGAGAGTACCTTTTCTCGTAACCAATCTCCGTAACTCTCTTGACGAACTTTGTCCAAATCCTGCGGTCTTGTACCACTGTTGAGCATGCATGTATCGAACTCGCTACAAATTCCAGCATATACACAAATAAGATTTTGATAGTTTGACTAGCATGCAAGGTAAACATTCTGACTAGGATGCAAGATAAAAATAAGATCTTGATTATTTTTAAGATCATCCAGACAAACATTTATTAGGATTGTACCTTTCATACTTGTCACGGATCTCGGGGCAGTTTTGAAGGACATAGTAGTGTGCTGCTTTATAGTCCTTGTCATTGAGTACTAATCGATTTTCCTTTCCATGGTGACGGCCAAGATTATAAAATACCGATAGTCCTCCCTGCAAAGGTTTACTCTTTGTAACTTGTTGTTGGCCATTTCGAGGATTTTCTTCAAAATAATTTGAGCAAAAGGTTGACATCTCTTTGACAATTGTAGCCTCGACAATTGAACCCTCCACACGTGCCTTGTTCGTCACTCTCATCCTTTGTTCTTTGTTACGCCTATAATATAAAGAGTTAGTGCGGTTAGTTAAGTAGTGTTTCATTATGTAATTAAAAAGAACCGTAGAAAAACAACAAACCTTTCACATGGGAACATCCATCGGGACGATACGGGCCCACCCAATCTAGCCTCGTGTGCTACATGCACCACAAGATGCTCCATTGAATCGAAGAAACTTGGCGGGAAAATTTTTTCCATTTTGCAAATTGTAACACGAATATCCTTTTCTAATTGGTCGATACGGGATGGTAAGAGCTCCTTGGCACATATCTCTCTAAAAAAGCTTGAAATCTCACATAAAACATCCCAAACCTCATCGGGAACAAAGTCACGAAATGCGACGGGAAGTAGGCGCTCCATGAACACATGCATATCATGGCTCTTTAGCCCAGTAAGGGTACATGTTGTGATGTTAACACACCTTGACCAATTCGATGCATACCCATCGGGAAACCTTACTAAGTCCTTTAGCCATGTCAAAACTTTCCGCTTTTGCACTAAAGTAAGTGCATAGGGAGCCTTATTTTTTATCATCTTTCCCGGGATTCGAGGGTGAGGGGTTAAGTGCTGACTGGGACGATCGCAAAGGAGAGCCAAATCTTTCCTTGATTTTTCATTATCCTTGGTTTTGCCACCTATGCTTAAGAGCGTGTAAATCAAATTATCCGCAAAGTTCTTCTCCAAATGCATAATGTCTATATTGTGAGGCAAAAGATTGTCCTTCCAATATGGTAAACTCCAAAAGATACTCTTCTTTTGCCAATGGTGGGTATCATTATAACCCGGAAGTTGGTCTAAGCCCTTAGTTTTGCCCCATACGATCTCATCAAGTTGGCTCACTTCCTCGAGAATCTCCTCACCCGTTTTTATGTGAGGTGGCCCATCGTACTCGGCTCTTCCTTTTATGAAATTCTTTTTGTCTCGACGAAAGGGGTGATTCGGAGGCAGCATGCATCTATGACAATCGAACCAAACTGGTTTCCCACCGTACACTAGGCGAAATGCCTTTGTTTTCTCTTGACAATAATAGCACGCCAATCGTCCATGTGTACCCCACCCACATAGCATTTCATAAGCGGGGTAATCACTCACCGTCCAAATAAGTGATGCACGCATCTTGAAATTCTCCTTTCTATATGCATCCCATGTCATTTCTCCCAACCACAATTTATTCAACTCGTCAATTAACGGTTCAAGAAGAATGTCAATGTCACGACCCGGATGCTTTGGTCCGGGGATGACAAGCGCGAGGAACATGGTATCTTCTTTCATTATCATCCCCGGTGGTAGGTTATATGGAAAGATAAACACCGGCCAACATGAATACGGAGCTGCACTAGAGTTGAAAGGCATGAATCCATCCGTTGTTATACCGAACACAACATTTCTCACCTCTTTTGCGAATTCCGGATACTTCTCCATGAAATGCTTCCAAGCCTCACCATCGGCCGGGTGCACCATAATCCCGGGTTTGTCACGCTTACCCTCCTTGTGCCATCTCATATTTTTCGCATTTGATTCGGTCATGTACATCCTTTGTAATCTTGGGGTGATAGGAAGGTAACGTAGTGTCTTTTGTGGAACGGGTTTTGCAACTTTATTTGGTCCCGGTGGCTTATATCTCGATTCTTGACATACATCGCAACATGTCTTGTCCTCGTTCTTATTGTAATAAAGCATACAAAAGTTTGGGCATACATCTATCTTCTTATGTTCCATGCCCAACCCCTCGATCAATCGCTTTGATTTGTAGAAATTATCCGGCATTTTTGAACTAGGAGGAAGCATGCTATTAATGAGGCTCATCATCCCATCATAGCATTTTTGGCTCAATTGGTGTTCCGACTTTAACGCTAAGGCTTGCGTGACCGCCGACAATATGGTGTGGTTTTCGCATTTGAAAGGACCTTTCAAGTTCTCTTCCCAGAGAGGTGTTTCCGATGCGGCTAGCATGTCGAAGAATTTTTTTGCTATTCCGGTGGGTTGGTCATCGTCCCAATCGAAACTTGGTCCAGCGGCGGCCCTTAACATATCTCCCATTTGATCAGTTGGTGGAGGGGATGGGGAATTGAGAGCTTCCTCGGGAATCGACTCCCCGTGCTTGTGCCAAACCCCATATAAGGCGCAAAAACCGTGTTTATAAAGGTGTATCTTCACGGTTTCCACATCTCGACGATATAGGTTTGCGCATTTTTTACAAGGACAAGGGATACATTTCCTTCCATTTGCGTCGATAGTGACAACATCGGGTTTGGATAATGCCACCCGTGCAAATTCTTGAACACCACTAACAAATTCGGGTGCAACTCGTGTTCGGTTGTTGTACATCCACTCACGATTGTGAGTGGCCATATGAAGTTACCTATACCACTCGATTGCTGGTCCGTTGGTGGCTACCAAGTTCTCTTAGACATTACATCAAACACCTAAAGTGCACAAGCTAAGGTCCAATACCATTCCTTACAAGATGTTATTGTTTGCTAATGTACAAACCAAATTAGCAAGTGGAGGTTGAAATTGAGAGTACACTAATTCACATCTTCAATTTTTACATTCCAAGAAAAAAAAAAGAGCCCACAAATTATGTACCTATTGAGAGAACTTGCACCGGCTGGTGACTGGTTCAGAACGACTGTTGAGAGAGAGAGGAGGGATTAGAGAGAGGTATAGCAAGATAGATTAGAGAGAGAGAGAGAGAGAGAGAGAGAGAGAGAGAGGTAGGGCGAGGCAGAGAGAGGGAAGGGAGGGACTATCGCTTCTAAGCCAAAAAACGAGGAAGAGGCCGATGAAAATGAAATAATGCTCAAAGTGGGGCTGTGTTGATTTTTTTTGTTTTGGAGCCAGAGAGCAATTAATATTTTCATGGGCAGACCGATATAAATAGTGGCATTTCTTTGGTGACTACAAATATTTCTTCTTGCGTACCCAAATTGTACGCATAACATTAGCCAATTCATGTAGTCAGCCAAATTCATGGGTATTTAACACTTGTCACAATAAGAAAATGCATAACAAGAAAAATGTTTTGCCCCAAATTCATTTGCATGTTACACTTATCACAATAAGAAAATTCAGAACAAGAAAATTGGCTTTAGCCCAATTCATTTGTATTTAGCAGCTGTCACTGCAAGAAAATGCATAAAATCCACATCCTACTTAATTGTTCAGAATTAACACCTGCTACTTAAATGTTCAGAATTAACAGATCCTACTTAATTGGACAGAAAATATATAAATTTGGGGAACATAAAATCCACATCCTACTTAATATTGTTAGCGCATTTTTACAATTTCAAATTAGAACTGTTAGACCACGGCAGCGGCTTGGCAATAACAGAGGTCCCGGATCAAGGTTCCTCTCCCGCTTCTTGGTTTCCCTCCTCTCCCCCTTCTTGGTTTCCCCTACTACCACCAGGTGCCTCGACATTTGATGTCCCCTCCTAACAAGATTTAGCAAAAGTAAATATGCGGAGGTATAATATGCAATGGAGTAAACTACATTTTGCGGGTCATTGGACTTACAGTGAATGCAGGAGATTGATATCCTGCACGTTTATGGAGCTCGTCTAAAGCCATCCTCCTGTATCTAGTTTCTGCTTTATTCGCTTCCAGTTCTGCAATGTGTCGCTTCTCTTGATCAGCTATCTTCTCGGCAAACCCTTCTTGTGCCTTGGCTAGTGTATCCTTTAGTAACGCTTGAACCTCCTCAGCCGTGAATGTTTTTTGTTTTTTGTTAGCCGAGGTGGCGGTGCTTTTGGTGGGTGATACAGTAGCCTCCATTGCCTCCACCTCCCGATTTTTTCTTGACTTTCTTGAAGCGTTGCCAAAGCCGTACAACCGGCCTCTCTTGTCCTCTCCCTTGACAGCTATGTCCCAGATCACTTCATCGTCCAACCCGTTACCATGTGTCTCTTTCAGTGCCTTAAAGTTGTTCTACATTGGATCGACACAGTAGAAAAAAATGAAAATGTCATCAGAGGGAGAACTCTAGCAATATATTTTTTCAATATATGAAAATGTGTCTCTTTCAGCAATATATTTTTTCAGCAATACTAACAAATGTGTCTCTTTAAGCAATATATTTTTTCACTTGAAATTCACAAGTTTTTTTCAAATAACTCTAGCTCAGAGGGAGAACTCTAGCAATATATTGAGTGATTAATTCTAGCAATATATTGAACTATAACTCTAACTCAGAGAAGTCTTTTTCCAATATAGCAATATAACTCTAACTCTAACTCTAGCAAAATTATAGTTAATAATATCCCCAAATTATTCACACTCTAACTCTAACTCTAGCAATTATAGTCTTTTTCCAATATAACTCTCTAACTCTAGCAAAATTATTCACACTCTAGTTGTAGCAATATATTGAACTATAACTCTAGCTCAGAGAAGTCTTTTTCCAATATATTGTACTCATTAAAATTTAATTATGCAATAGAATTTTAGTACAAACGCTCATTGTTTTTTTTTTTATTTATCCTCTCTTGTCTATACACTACTTAAATGTGAATAATTTTTACAATTATAATTGAAGTGCAATGACAGAGCAGAATTAATTAAGGCCCCTGAATTGAAATGAAATATTGTACAAAGGAAATGAAATATTGCATACCGCTGCGTCTTTTGCCCTTTCATTGACGTACTCGTTCGACTCCTTCCTCAAGTGAGTTCGGTCAAATACATCCTTCAAATCAAGGGAAGTCCCCTTCTCAGCAATCTGAAATTTAATTAAGGCATCATAAGATGTTAGTCAATGCAATTTATGATGGAAAGAATTGTCATGTAACGTATTAATTAAAAAAAAGAAATACCAATTTCAACTTGTGCCTGTACGAGCTCCTGGATCCACCCACATGACTAGCGACTGTCTTTCCGTGAACTAATTTGTTATTTCGGTTGATTGTTGAACTTTTCTCCCAATTGGGATTCTTAAATATGTCGCACAGACCCTTCCAGTGGTCCAAATTCTTACACCACTGTGGACAAAATTCCTTCCACTCCTCCTTGTCATGGCTGATTTTCTCAGTGTATTTTTTCCTGGTCTGGACCAGTACACGGCTGTAAGCATCAGCAGCTATTCTCTCAAAGACATCGAGACAAAGCCCGACATCTTCGCCATCAGCCCAGGAGTACCGCTGCAAGAATTTGCGAAGGATTTGTAACCTCACCCTTGTTGGAAAGATGTTGAACGACCTGATGGGTCCCGGCAAGCATTCACATGTGGCAACCCTTATTGTTGTGGTTATTTTGGAGCACAGTGGTTCTGATGTGAACTCCCGATCACCAACAATTTTCAGCTTTGGCCTGCTATCTGGGTGAACCGGGTCACGCGGTCTGCCTGGGCCCCGTCCACACCTCACATCAGACTTCTTCTTCCTACTTAATCTCTTTCTCTTGCGAGTCTCCAATTTATCAGACGACCAATCCAGGTCTTCACCACTGACTACACGGGCTTCAGGACATTCACGTAAGCTTACACGCTTATGGTACCTCCTACTGCCATCATCGTCCAATACCGGTACAGATTCAGTCGAGCAACCTGACGCGTTGGTCGTAGTTGAGGCTGCGGTTACATCATCACCGTCTGAACTGTCCGAATAGCCCTCTGAGAAATCAGCCTCTGCAGTCTGGTCTACGGCTGCAGATGCCTCAGCGCCAGCGGCTGAGTGTGTAACTGATGCTGGAAATGCATCAGCGCCAGCCGGCTCAGCGCCAGCAGACTGGTCTACGGCTGCAGATGCCTCAGCGCCAGCGGCCTCAGCGCCAGCGCCAGCGCCAGCGGCTGCAGATGTCTCAGCCTCTGCGGTCTGGTCTGCGTCTGTGGCTGCATCTACGATTGCGTCTACGGCTACGGCTGTGGCTGCGTCTGTGGCTTCGTCTACGGCTGCGTCTGTGGCTGCGACTGTGGCTGAGACTGTGGCTGCGACTGTGGCTGCGACTGTGGCTGCACTTGGAACAGCCTTGTTTAGCCTTGACGAATGTCGGGTGGGGGGCATCATGCCCGGGCTCTTGCGTTTGCCAGAATTTTTAGGTTTCTGTGGTTCAGCTGGATTAGGCAGTGGAGATGGTGGGGGGGCAGCATGGGGTGATGGTTCAGACAGTGGCACTGAGTCTGCGGTCATCGCAAGATCGTCTGAACTGTCCACTGATTTTGCGGCTGTGGCTGTGGCTGTGGCTGTGGCTGTGGCTGCGGCTGTGGCTGCGGCTGCACTTGGAACAGTGGAGATGTTTAGCCTTGACGAACGTCGGGTGGGGGGCATCGGGTGTCTCGGGGGTCTCGGGGGTCTCGGGGGTCTCGGGGGTCTCGGGTGGGGGGCACTTGGATCAGACAGTGGCACATTTGCTGGGGTCTCGGGGGTTTTAGGCAATGCCGGATTGGGGTCGGAGGCCTCTAACGGCAGCGGTGCCCATGTCACGTTTGGATTTGATCGGAGTAAATATGTGGCCGGGCGCAACACGCGTTTGGCTGCACAACTCTTTGTTCTCCCACTTGATCGGAGAACAGTGGCCTCGGGCTGCGAGACGGGTGAACCGGATTCAGCCATGTAATCTGTATACAAATTTGAACGATTACTTAAAGGATATATACAAATATGCTAAACAATTAGAAGGGTTCATGAAAGATTGATCAGCAGTCAAGTAAGACAGTGATAATAACTCGAACTTCTACTTAACCATTTTAATCATTTTAATCAACTCTAAATCCTAAACCCTAAACTCGAACTTCAAATAAACCTTCTCCATCATTTAATAAACAATGATAATAACTAGTATCATTTATTACATGAATTTTTCTAAACTATAAATTGACAATGCTGATTATAGTTTTGTTACTGTGCACACAGTAAATACCATAAATGCAATCAAAGTGAAGTATCAGATCAAAAGGAACTGGGTTGGTGATACATGCGCACCAAAAACTTATGTTTGGGATGGTTTAATTTGCACTTATGTTGTTTCTAGTGCTCCAAGGATTACAGCTTTATGAGTTCTCACTTATTATATTTATGACATTATACTTAATTAAAAAAGTATATGGTTTGGAGCTTAAACTCTGCAAAAAAAAGTATATGGTTTGGAGCTTATTATATTTATGGGATACTATTTGCATTTTAGATTGATCCAGAAAGCTATTTGCATTTTAGTCCTTCATCTCTATTTGCATTTTGTACTAGATTGATCAGCAGAAAGCTCTCATACGAATGACATATATTGCTTTTGTACTAGATTAAAGGCTGGTTCTTTAAGAAGAGGCAAAAATTGATTTGAATGAGAGATGGACTAAAATGCAAATATACATCAATCATGGCTGATCAACATGTTATTTTCAGAATCAGGGGCCTTTATGCAAAATAACCTTGCTACCTGGTTCTGTCAACATGTTATTTTCAAAATCTCAAAGTTTTAAAACAAAATAATGCCTTTGATCTTGTTTCTCTGCTTACAAGTACCAATCAGTAGCCTAAAATTTTCTACAATGTCAACTTCTACAGTTTCTTACAATTTCTACAAGCAATTTCTTACAATTTCTACAATTTCTTACAATTTCTACTCGCACTCGGCACAAGCAATTAGAGAGAACAGTAAGTGGCTAAGTGCAATAACAGTATAACACTCGGCATTTTGGTCTGTAAAAAAGTAACTTTTAATTAAAAAGTGTTATCATGCATATATCACTTTCTACAAGCAATTTCAACAAGCAATTTCTTACAAGCAATTTCTACAAGCAATTTCTACAAGCAATTTCTACAAGCAATTTTTCCCAGAAATTTTAACCAGATAAGAAGAGCAAAAGTTACCAGATTCGCTTGTGCCTCTTACTTTGGCCGGTTCCAAGGCACCTTGCGTCGCCTCGCCAAGACCCGAGTTTAGCCTAGGGTTTAGCCTTGCCGCACCAAAAGCTAGTGGGTCTGTCGCCTCGCCTTGCGTCGCCTCACCTTGCGTCGCCTCACCTTGCGTCGCCTCGCCAAAGCAACGCCAGCCAGCACCAAGAAAAAGGCAGCCAAGACCCGAGTTTAGCCTTGACACAAATCCTTTAGCCTAGGGTTTTGAAAATCGCAAATAACAAGGCAATCGGAAGAGAGGGAAAGAGAGATATTTGGGAGGAGAAGGGTTTTCTGAGAGGGCGAAGGGTTTGGGAGGAGAAGGGTTTTTCTTAGATGGCGACGAAGGGTTTTTTGGATTTGATTTTCAAAAAACACCAAGTAACCCAATTCACCTATCTGCGAAGGAGTCCGGATCCCCTAAAGTAACTAATTTTTTGAGTTTAGTCGTGTACGCTGTCTATTCGGTTCATCTGAATTCTGGATCTGAATTCTCTGCGTGTACGGTTTGGATCAAAACTCAACAATTGAGTTACTGCAGTGAATCTGAATTCTCTGCGAAGACCAATTCATTTCACCCTTTACTCCCCTCCTTTGTAGTCTGAGTTAATATCAAATTAGCCGTACCGATTATAGCCGCCTGATCAATGTAGCACGAATGTTGATGGTTAGGTTGCTTTCCGATGGTGCAGATTTCTACCTGATAGATGGTGTTACCTGAGCATCAGGACCCCTATTAATTCATCTACAAAAAATGGAGGCCTCCTTTTAAATCTGAAGAGTTCCTCACACATCATGCGGCTCTGATTAACCCAGTAGCCAATAAGATAACAATTGCACACTAAATTATATGCCCAAAATTCCAATAAAATAAAAAACTAAAATTTACCATATTATGTGAAGATTCCTCCATAGAAATATAAAATTTTTACAATTTCAAATTCATTTGGCCTTTATAAGAGTGTTATTAAATGTGGACCGTTCATTTTCACGTGTCAAATCGACGGTTGATTTTTCTTCAAATGATTCAAATGTAACTTTAAAATGATCAAGGGATAACCCTTTACATACACAATAGAAATGATTTTGAATTTGGTTATGTATAAGCTTCGATCCGACGTGATGTGTTTATAGCCATTCGATGGCATGATTGTCCGTAGGCCTGATGGATGTCAAAATGAACGTAGATTTCGACCAAATTTTCACACGTCAAATTTAAGCTAGTAATCTATAATTGTAACGGTCCCGATCGACCGATGCACGAGAATTTTTTCCCATTCTTCATTAGCCTCAACATTTGTTGTTGTTCTTGCATGACAAGTATGTAGCATATATGAATTGTTAACACAATTATAGATTACTAGCTTAAATTCTATAAATTTAAATATTTATAATTATATAGTAATTACTGAAGGTCCCGATCGATGGACCGATCGATGCACGACATTCACTATCGTGGAAATTTTACTTATATATTTTTTTTAAAACAAAAAAGGGCCAATTTTATGCATTAATTAGAAAATAACAACATATCATGCAAATAAACAATAGTACATAATAAATTGAATTTTATTCATCAAATAGTCATGACATGTACATCTATAATTAAAATAACAAAATATAATTACTACATAATTTACAAAATTTATATCTTATGTACAAATTTATACTCTTACATAATTCACATGTAATTAGTACATAATTTACAAAATTCCACTTCTTAATATTATGGAACACACTTCACTGATAACAGGGGCCCATAAATTACTGGCCAGTAGGCATCAGACACGTGTGCCACTAAATATTATATGTTCTAAAATCAAGCTCCCGGGTTTCTTTTCACTTCCCTCTCAAATTTGGGGGGTTCTATGAACAGAGCAGTTTTGATTTAAAACAGCGAATCACATTTAAGATTTACAATACCAACCATTTCCGACAAACTGAAGAAAGGAGAAACCCCTCTGTCAATAACAAAAAATTGGCGATCCAATTTTCCCTCCTTGATTTCCAAAGGGTATGTTTCTCTCAGGTATTGTGCATTCTTACCCTAAATTCACGGTGTGAGATTAAATCACCAAAGATTAGAGATTCGGGCTCAGCAGGGTATACTTCATAAAAGGGCTTTGAGATTCGGGGTATACTTAATAAGAGGGCTTTGAGATTCAGATATACTCATTTGGGGATATCATGTCATGGAGAGGATCAGCATTCGTCACATAACTTCACGAAATCCATCTCAGATCCACTACTTAGCCGCCTCCCTAAAAATCGTCTTTCCCTTCTCACCTCTTTTCGTCTTTCCCTCTTTACCTCTTTCATCTCTTTACCTCTTTCATCTCAGCATTCTGACAAACAACCCTAAATTCACCGGAGGTGGATTCAGCCACAGGAGGATTCAGCCACGGGGAATTGAGCCTTACCAGCTCCAGGCCCTTTAGCTTGGATTCGAGATCTGCTTCTGATTTTTAGTTGGCCCTGGTGACTGACTTGAAACAGTAATGACTGCCTAAAGCTTTGTGGTTCTATTTTATTTGCTTTCTTTCAATTTTTACAGGTTATGAAAAATAGTGTAGTATTGTTTTGGTACTTTAGTACAACTATACCTTATACAGCAGTAAAGTGAAGTATTAGATAGATCGTCCGGTTCTAGGAACTTCGTGTTTTGCTGCATTGTTCAAAGGTAAACTAAGGCGTAATAATTTGTAGTAGAGGATATAAGACAACAATAATAATAGTACTACATACAAAACAAAGAGGTTGAAGTCTACAATATGTTTCCAATGCTTTCCCCAAATCTTAAGAAAGCTATTTTTTTCTTTTTTCTTTTAACAAAATAGGCCACAACGCTTCTCTGTTCACTAAAAACAATTAGTTACCTACCACCTATTTTGTTTTGAAAATATTGACAGAGACTGTCAATGTATACATCAAAACATCTCAAAAAAAATTACTTCAGGTTAATGAAAACAAAAACCAGCAGAACACAACTATGGCTAGCTATCCACCCATTAGCAGTATGTAAGCCACAATGATTCCTTCTGTACCGCTCTATCTACTACCAACAGTTAACCACCACCTTCAATTTGAAGAACTTAATTAATAGAAACATACAAATATGGACAATTGCTCTTTTTTTACATCTTTTAATCTACATCTATCTAGCTTGCTCGACAGTTGGGAAGAAGTAAAAATACTAGAAAAAAAGGGGCAAGATGGGTAGCAAAGTGCTCAGGGGCAGCTAGATGACATTTTGTTTGTGATGCTTCAATTGTTTCTCCAGGTATCGGAAACGCCAGCATCTTATAGATGTTACAGAGGTATCAATTGTTTCTCTTCCTCTCTTAATTTATTCTGGTATCAAAGGTCTGATCGTACAATTGTCATCACCTCTTTTGGAGATCTAATCGATTTCGCCTATATATTCGTTTAATGTTTTTGGCAGGAAGGGAACATACACGGGTATAGTAATGACCCTTTTACTGGTTTTATTAAGAAATCAGATGTTCTTCCCAATTTTTTAATTTTGGAGTTCTGAACATAATATTTGCAATAAAAACATTCTCAAGTGTATAAATTGAGTGATTATATGTGTTTATAAAAAAAACCTAAATGCTAAGGTTTAATCATGCTCTACATGTTATCTTAGTTTTGGGGCCTAATTCAAGAAAATTCAGAAATTATGAGCTTTTATCTAGTTGGTTGTTTTTTTCTCTAAACCATACCAGTTTGGTTCAACCTTGTTGGGTGCCATGTAGTATACCTAAAAAACTTATTCATGAAAAAGAATCATACTTAGGCTGGTTTAGAATATAAAAAACACAAACATACTGAAATTTCCATTTCTTCTCTCTTAACAGTAGCTTAATTTTCATTTCTGATTTGGCTTTGAAAATCAAAGAAATGTTTGAGTGTTTGAAGTTTGAAGAATATTATTTTTTTCCTTACTTTCTCAGTATTGTTAAAAGGAAAGTACCGGAACTATTCTTCATGATTTAGAGAACCATTGAGGGAAGGGTAGTTTGGGCATCTTTTGAAGAAAAGGATAAAATAAGAGGATAAAATGGAGTTCTATTTTTAAGGGTCAGGTATAATATATGCTAAAAGAGTTCTATTCTAAAAGAGTGTTGTAGGTCTTGCACATCAGGCTCATGCCTTCTGCACCATTCTTGCACAGCCCCTTTATAAGAGTGTTGTAAGTCACGACATCAGGGTCATACCGTTTTGAAATCATGACATCTGCAAAATTCACTGACTTCTTAATTTCACCTTTCTTGCACAGTCACGACATCAGGGTCATAACTTTTCTTGCACAGTGACATCTACCGAGTCGGAGGTAGATTGAACCTAGAAAAATTTTCATATTACCCTCCTCCTCTTCAGGTAAATTCAAACATTTTTTTCAAATTTATTAAGTGTTACGTGCTTATCTCTGCATATTTTGCACTTGGCCTTTGAATTGACTACACAATCGAACCAAATTTTGCACTTGGCTTTTGAATTGACATTCCATCTTATAATCTATATGTGATTGTTTGGTGTATACCTTTTTCCTTTGTCGCATAAATGACATTCCAATCTTACTAATATCATTTCTGTTTCATGCAATTATGTCACTGTCACTGCAGTAACAAAAAAATGTTGCAATTTGTATGAAAAAAAATACTCTTTTTAGTGGGTGCAAATATTTGGTACTATGCAAATCATAATTTAATTGTGTTGCTGCCTCGTTAGAAAATGTTATTAGTCCATGGATAATAACCACAATGGTTAGCAAATAAAAATACTCTAATTATACCAAGTAAATCTGCGTATACACCACACTTCTTTGCTGCCTATAACACACTTACTTTTATTTTTTGGGAATATACCAGACGACAACCAATATGCCTCCAAAAAAATCTGGTCTGCCAAGATCAACAGCAACTAAGAACAACAAGAGGAAGCGCACGACGGATCAGCAGATTCAGAATGTCCAGAGTTTGGACAGTGCAGCTGAATGTGATATTACACCAGCAAAGAGAAAGGGACGAGGGCCCGCAGTTATAGCAGACTCGACAGATGTTATTCAAGATCGACCGGAGATATGGCGGGTGGGTCCACATGAGTTCTCATGCGAAAAAGATCCAAGGAAGATCGCTGGGGTGATAACTAGGCTTGCCCTCAATTACATGCCGAAACCATTAAGAAGTTATAACGCCTTTCCAATTAACGCAAAGAACAACGCCGAGAGGGCATTTCTGGTACCCTTTATTTAATCATATTTTTTTATACTACCCAATTCCACATAGCATTCCAGTGTTTGGGATTAGCTGAATTAGTGGCCATAGATTCATCATATTTTCGCAACAAATGTTTGAATGAGGGATAAATCAATGGAGAACTTCACCGCTTTAGGGTTTAGGGTTTAGTATAGGATTTAGTATAGGATGATAGGCTTCCGTATTGGATGATAGGCTTGCTGTTAAATACTAACTAATATGCTAAGGCTTCAACCCTTTTCTTATTTTAAAGGAAAGATATAGATACAAACATGGGGAAGATGTCGACGAATGTCGAAAAGTCTTTGATGCCATAGCTTCCAAAAGGTACGCTGAGGAGCTTGGCAAAGCAAGGCGCCATTGCATCGATAAATATGAGTGGGACATAGATCTATGGAAGGCCAATGTGCCGCATTGGTGTCTTGATCCCCCAAATTGGCACGGTCTATGTGACATCTTCAACACTAAGGATTGGAAAGGGTTGAGCGAAAAAAACAAAAAAAACCGTCTAGCGATGAAATTTACAGTTCCCCATCACGGTGGTTCAGCGAGCACCCTTCAGCATGTTGATAAACTGGTAATAACTAGAAAATATTTCAAATTTACTAGAAAATCTGACCTTCAATAATTATTGTTTTGGATCTTCTCATGTGAAGGCAATGATAAAAAAAGGAACTCCAACATTGGAGGAGATTTACCTACATATGCATTGTAGAGACGAAAATGGAGAATCACCTGTGCTGTCTCAATATGCGTCAGCCAATAAGGCCATGTCTGAAGCTACTAACAATAGTGAACCAGCAGAGGGCGTGTCTGAAGCTACTGAAAATGGTGAACCGACAGAGGGCGTGTCTGGAACTACCATGGAGCCTTTAACTTTCGATATCAACTCGCTGCAATTCACCGATGCAAGATCTAGAAAAGTTTATGTAAGTGTTAATTTTGTATAATCACAGAACCTCGTTATTGTGCAGTTTGTATTAGCAGTACATTTATTGTACAGTTCCTGAATTAACAGTCCCAACCGTGGCATAATTAGGAATAGCATCAAATTGAAATTACATCTCAACATTTTTGAATTAACAGTCCAGGCCAAGCCATGGAGGCAGATCCAGTCACTAATCAAATCTACATATCAACAAAATTACATTAATATTTAATTTATTAACTACATTTATCTATTATATATTTTACTCACCTGTTGCAACTCATAGGAAGAAGTTACCCAATGGAAGGCCGATGAGGTACATGTTGCCGAGGACGACAGCAATTTGTACATTGCTGCTATTGGGGGAACAAGACATGGCAGGTTGCGAGGCTTTGGGAGCGTGCTTGACTCTAATTTGGGGAAAACATCCACACGAGCCAAGACAACCAATCCACAATCTGGGGTGACACACGATGGGCTGCAGAAAAGGTACACTCAGGAAGAAATGAACGCAATCCTAGTACAAGAACGACTTAACCGTATTAATGAGGAGCGGGAAGAGAGGACTAGGATGCAAGAACAAAATAACATCATGTTCAGGCAGTTGTACGCTATGGTGGGGATGCAAAGGCCTGACTTGCAGGTACGGTCTAATTATTATTTTCAGTGTCATTTTAGGATTCGAGAATTTAAACCATGCTATAAGCCCCGATTTAGTAGTGTAGCTTCTTCTGGCTGTTGCTTAAGTACGGAAGAAGATATCATTTTATAATTGATACAATTGATAAATTAAATGATACGAGTTGTGGGTTTAACTTGAGCTCTATTTTTCCCAATCCAACATGCATGCTAACAAGTACTCTTCCTACTTGAAAATTGATTGGTATTTATAAAGTACAATGTAACAATCTCCACTGTAAAATTTGCCCATCTCCTCCTCAGGGACTGAAATCATGCTGTTGTTCAACCAAAACAATCTCCACTGGCTGTGCATAGTACCATAACACCATATCCCTAAACAGCCTCCTAGGAAAAACCAAATAACTGTAGTTGTTCAACCAAAACCTAGGAATTTTTACTATTACAATAACATCATGGTTAAGGGCAGTGAGCGGTACAAAGATGACCGGCATGACAAAATAAGCTACCTGCACCTTGGTTCAAGTGTTAAAGTATTTTACAGAAATATAAAATTTACTCTAAATTTCTGAATTTTAATATTTATTCTCACTTGAATTTAATGTGTATTTCTGATTGCTAAATTCTCATTTGAATGGATTCTTGTTTAACTTAGGCTCAAGGTTACAGTCAGGGACCTCAAAATGTTGGTCTAATGGGGAATATCACTAATTTGGAGGTGAAATTGTCAACTATAAACTATATGATGTTAATAGTACTCACTGACCAGATGTTGAAAGGTCCATAATCTAAAACAATTATTCTATGGTTAATGCTTAGGGTCAAGGTCCCACAACACTACCTCAACCTCATGGAGGAGCTTCGGGAATGTCGATGGTCATCCCTCAGGTATCATATCAATAGTTGGAACCTTTTTCTTTTTTTAAGAACATAGGTTGTAGGAAATTGCATTGTTTGTGGCTTTTTAGGTATCATACTTAAAAATAGGTTCTAGCTATATGCTTGAAGGTAACTGGTAATTTATCAATTAGTCCTATGTTATGGACATAAAATGAGAATAGAAATATACTTAGTTTACCATTTAGTCCTATGTTATGAAGATAAACTGATTTTATATGTGTAGTAGGTTATGAAGATATACCTATTATACTTATTTTAATGCTTTTCTAGTGTTTCTACAATTTATTATCAATATTACATTTCATTCTATGCTATACGTTGTATATGTAGGGTCTAGGTGCTGATTTTACAGAATCAAATGGGGGAAGAAATTTCCAAGCACTTCTCAATGTGCAATCTGAAAATCAGGCAGCAACATGTCTAGGTGCTGACGCCGACTGGTTCGGGGAAGAAAGGTAGAACAACCAGCCCTTCTAGTGTGGGGTGCTGTAAATCATTATCACAGAAAAATGGTATTTTGTATAGCTAAAAAAGTAGCCTCTCTTTGTATTTTTTTGGGTGATGGGTTGTGTGTATATTTTGGTTATAGAAACAAGTGGTTGCAATCCATTTTGTTCTGATGTTTCAAGGAAAGCTTGAATTTACTATAATGATTAATGATAATTAAAGTGTTACTCTCCATGCTTTGTTGTGTTATTGTTCTTATTATGTTTCAATGTGTAATGTAAAAGGTTTCTTGGTTATGGGTTGGTACCAAATCGGTACAGGTACCAAATTGGTACGGGGTGAATTATAAAATTGGGCCTGAATTTTTTTTTCATGAACGACAGTTTTTTGCATCGGAAAATCTATACAAATATGGGGCGCAGACAATATCCTTACAAATAACCTGGTGGGGCCCACCTTCTTTACCCATGCAACTAATAGGTTAATTATCCATGCAACTAACCATGTGGGACCCACGTTATTTACCCTTGCAACTACTCACTCCTCTATCGTTGCAACTAATCCATGGGACCCACACACTTTACCCTTGCAACAAATCGATCCTCTATCGTTGCAACTAATCCATGGGACCCACACACTTTACCCTTGCAACAAATCGATCCTCTATCGTTGCAAATAGTCCATGGGACCCACGCACTTTATCCTTGCAACTACTCAATGCTATATCCTTGCAACTACTTCCTGCAATAGCTTTGTTGCATGGGTACTTATTGCAAGGGCTTACCCTTGCAATAAGTATTCCAGTACTTGTTGCAAGGGTAACCCATGCAACAAGTCGGAAATTGAGTAGTTGCAACGGGGGTTGTTGCAAGGGTAATTGTTGCAAGGGTAGCCCATGCAACTGACATTTTTTGGGGTTGTTGCAAGGGTAAGCCCATGCAACAAGCCAAATTTTACCCTTGCAAAAAACCAGAATTCTAGTAGTGATATTAAAATGTACTTGGAACATTTTACATTTTTTTGAATTTTTTTACTATTTATTAAGATGGGTACAAAATTCAATGGTCTGAATTTGACTAGTTTTGTAAAATACTTAATAAATAGTAAAAAAATTCAAAAAAATGTAAAATTTGACCTCCAAGTACATTTTAATATGGAGATAATGTTGAACGGTCGGATCGACTGTTTGAACTTTGAAAATGAAAATATGTTCATTTTACAAATAGGTCCTTATGTCCATAGAAGCATCCCTCAATAAATAAACTAATAAAAAGATGTTAATTTTCTATAGAGATTCTTAGGATTTAACATTTTATAGTACTCGCTGATCTGATGTAATGTCAGTATTCAATTTTCCACATATATATATGGATATTTGACCACCGCCTTTCTTCCCCACACACAACGCACCCCTCCATTCCTGCTTTCTCTTTTCCAATAACTTTCTCTCTCTCTTTTCCTCAATGACCGACCCAAATCAGCAATACCAAAACAACCCTCCAGAACAGTACCACTCCATTCCCTTCCCCTCCAGTATTTCACCAAACCCTACAACTTCACCTCCTCTTTCAGCAACTCCACCTCCAGTATCTCCACCTACAGAGCAACCACCCAAGAGGAAAGGAAAAGGAAAAGGAGGTCCAGATAACAGCAAGTACAAGTACCGTGGCGTTCGTCAGAGAAGCTGGGGCAAGTGGGTTGCCGAGATTCGCGAACCCCGCAAGCGCACAAGAAAGTGGCTCGGCACCTTCACCACTGCTGAGGATGCCGCCCGTGCATACGATCGTGCGGCTCTCGTTCTCTACGGGCCACGGGCCCACCTCAACCTCCAACCCTCCTCCCCCTTTTCTAATTCCTCTTCTAGTTCCCCTTCTAGTTCTTCAAATTCTTCTTCTAATTCCACTTCAAGTTCCACCACTACGCTTCGACCATTGCTTCCGCGCCCATCATCTTTTCACTATTCTCCTTATCCAACATTTTACTATCCTAACCCTAGACCGGTATTAACCATGAATAACAGTTCTTTTTACCCTGCTGCCGGTTCTAGCAGTTCGAGTGGTGCCATTTATGCAAGCAATCCTGCGTATAACCAGAGTCAGGTGGCAACAATGGAGCCTACAATTTCTGATGATGTCAGCATGCTTGCTGGATCAGTGAGTTCTAGCTTATCCATATCGTGTCCAGCTATTGAAACAGCACCAACAGGGGAGGCTGTGGGTCCAGTTGCAGTGTCACAGGCTGAAACTACATTGGCGGTGGCAACATCACCTATTTGGGGTTATGATGATTTTGCGGCGGCGGCGCCATCTATGTGGGATGATGCAGATACATTCCTATTTGATCTGTGAAATGGGATTTTTAGAAATTAGGGTTAGGGTTAGGGTTAGGGTTTCGTCAGGTAGGCAGTGATTAAATCTCAGCACGCATACGGTCTATGAACTGGAAAGCTTTTTGCTCTTGAATTGGTTTATTTTTTTGCTACTAAATCTGTAGTGCTTTAATTGTTAGCTGTTTAATATTTACTTGTTTGTATTAGTTATTAACAAGTTCATGTTAATAATTTAATTATTCTACATTATTTAGCATAGTACAAATTAATTCTGCCACTAATGCACGCATCGATCATTTGAAATTGAATTGAGGTCTTGGTTATATAACTGGCAACTAATTATTATCATATTTTTGTCACTAAATGGACATTAATACTTGTGTTTGCATGCGTCGTTTCATTTAAGATAAGTTTCTTTTTCAATGCTTTCTTCAATTCTTTTCGTATCTGTTTAACTAAAAAAAACTTTTCTATCTGAAGCTCAAACATGCATTTAGGGTTCATTTTTCTATTAATTTGTGTTTACTGTTGACATTGTTTTAGTTGTAGCTTCAGCAAAGATGAAAATAAGCTTTTTGCGGATCTCAGTAAGTGTGGCTTTTTTTCATTAATTAGTGCATTTTATTTATCTCTTTTTTCTCATTTTCTTTGTCCTTTTTGGACTTCTATTGAAGTATATAATAATTCCATCAGATTCATTTGGGATCGCATGGATATATTATAAAGTCATGGATATATAGTTAGGCGAGTGCTTTTATTTTATTTTTTTATACTTGGAAATGTATCCTCCTATTACATCTTTTACATTCAACATCTAATAAGTTTTCTTGATTTTATCAAAAACTGCTCAATGTACATTGACTGAATACTGTGTGTGGGGATCCATTAATCACTAGCTGCTAGCATTGATTACAGGTTTAATTTCTCTTTGACCCGTTAATTAATTAATCCACAATTTCTTTATTATTTACCTTCTTTAAATTTTGAAGCTTTTTACCTCAATTTGAAAGAAAGCATAATTTGTGTGTTACTTGTTTTCTGTTTTGTATATATATTTGTGTCTTTTGGGTTTCTGCAGTAGGCATATCGATCATACAGACAATTTTGATCATGAATGTTTTATATTTGCATTCTGATTGAAACGAAGGTTCAACTGTGATTAATAATTATAGTACTTATAAATTTTATCTTCTTCTTGCCATTAGTTATTGTTATTATTTTTAGAAAAGGTAGGTTTCTTGTACCCCAGTTACGTTCAACAGAAAGCTTCAAGTTATCATTTTCTTTTCTTTTCTTTTGATTGTAACGAATAATGATTCAAGAACTAAAACCAAATTTAAAACTCAATTTGTCGACACTATGTACTTCAAATCCGATTATCCTTTTTTTCTTTCTTTCTTTTATTTTTAAACGTCAGTTTTATATATATATATATATATATATATATATATATATGAGGAGGGATCAAGTTACAACAAAGTTTAAAATGTCGATATGAACCGTTCAAATTAATTGATCTCCATATTAAATTGTGCTTGGAGAACAAATTTTACATTTTTTGGAATATTTTTACTATTTCTTTATAATTTTTGAAAATTGTTGTTTTTGATGGTCCAGGATTTTTTGAAAAATAGCGATTTTCAAAAATTCTAAAAAAATAGTAAACAATTTCCAAAAAATATAAAATTTGGTCTCCAAGCACAATTTAATATGGAGATCAACTTGAACGGTTCAGATCGACGTTTTGAAATTTCAAATTGAAGATATAAACATGAAGTAAAACACTCGTTTTACTTAGCGAAGTACCGTAGCCCAACTCTCTCTCTCTCTCTCTCTCTATATATATATATATAGAGAGAGAGAGTGACTAATATCAAAACGTTTGTTCCTAGCCCCCGGTGCAACCAAGTTGTTTTCGGGTTTTCAAAGTTCAAACGGTCGATGTGAACCGTTAGATGTTTAATCTATATTAAAATATGCTTGGAGACCAAATTTGACATTTTTTGGAATTTTTTTGCTATTTATTAAGCCACTTTGAAATTTGCTGATCCGGGTGAACAGTAAAAACAGTGCAACTAAATTCTGGACCATGTGATCAGCAATTTTCAAAGTGGCTTAATAAATAGCAAAAAAATTCCAAAAAATATAAAATTTAGTCTCCAAGCACATTTCAATATAGAGAACATGTTGAACGGTTCGGATCGACCGTTTGGACTTTGAAAACCCGAAAACGACTTGGTTGCACCGGGGGCTAGGAACAAACGTTTTGATATTAGCCACTCTCTCTCTCTCTCTCTCTATATATATATATATATATATTCCGGCTAATGTCATAACGTTATAATTTCAGCTTAAGTTATAACGAGTGAGTTTTTGTAATTTCAAAGTCCAGACAGTCAATCCGAACCGCTCAATATAATCTCCATATTAAAATGTGCTTGGAGACCAAATTTTACATTTTTTGGGATTTTTTTATTTTTATTTTAGATGGGTAGAAAATCGTTGTTTTTGGATGGACTATGGACCATAAGAAAATAATGATTTTAAAAAATTCTAAACAAATTGTAACAAATTTCCAAAAAATGTGAAATTTGGTCTCCTAGCACATTTCAATATGTAGATCATGTTGAGCGGTTCAGATCGATTTTTTTAACTTTCAAAAGTAGTAAATATAAGCGTGAAGTAAAACAAGCATCTTACTTCGCAACTCACCATAGCCCAACTCTCTCTCTCTCTCTCTCTATATATATATATATGTTGAGGAGGGCTCAAATGCCTCATTAATTGTTTCATGCCCCAATCGAACCCAATATCTTTATCTTCAATTTCAAAGTTCAAACAGACAATCCGAACTGCTCAACATGATATCCACGTTAAAATATGATACCAAATTTTATACTTTTTGGAATTTTTTTACTATTCTTTGAGATAGTACAAAATCATTGTTTTTAGATAGTCCACAATTTTCTGAAAAATAGTGATTTTGTACCTATCTTAAAATTAATAAATAAAATTCAAAAAAATATAAAATTTGGTCTCCAATTATATTTTAACGTAGATATCAAGTTGAATAGTTCGGATCGTCTGTTTGAACTTTAAAATTGAAAATAAAAATATTGGAATACGATTAGAGCATGAAGCAATGAAGCATTTGAGCCCTTCTATATATATTTATATGGGACAGGAAACAAACCATGAATGTATGAATATATATTTCTCCGCATCGATGTGTCTGCAAGGATACATATGTGATTATTTAATGCTGATATATATATATATATATATATATATATATATTACTTGGGACACGGACGCAGATATTGATCAAATAAAATGTATAGTGATGGTCGTGCAGGTGTGTATATACAGTACGTGCGACTTGCATAATCATTAACAGTAATTATCAGTACCATAAAATAATAAAAAAGATCTGTATTTGTGTATTAAGGTATTAAGAAAGCATTTTTCGGGTAATGATTATGCTTCATGCAGTGCATGAATTATAGAATCAGAACAACGCTGCATATGGTTCGTGCGCTGCATGAAGCCAAATTTACTCTGTTAAACTCTTTACTCCATTTTTCAGGATCATCATAACTTTTCAGACACTAAAATTTTCAAAATAGCGCTCGTTTGGCAATTTTGAAAATTTTGTGACGTTGCAACTGCCGGTGTCACTTCAGAGAGGCAGATTTAATTATATGGAGTAGGGCTTGCTAAGCAACTTTATAAGTTTTAAAATTTTGTTCATATATATTATGTTTTTTTTATTAAAATACTCTGGTACACCTTCATCATTTTTTAAATGTAATTTTTGAGAATTGAACATATTTCTCTCTGTAGAGAAATGAGAACTCGTGTCACTGCACTAAACTTGTGGTTTCAAGTGAACTTTGTTTTTTGACATGTATTAGCTTTTCATATTTGTTGCTTATGAAAAAAATAAATCAATATTCTTTTGATATAGAAATGTAGAGGTCTAACCTATCAACTTTTATTTAATATTTACAACTTTCCACATAAAGAGTGTTACCATTTGTCACTAAATCAAATGCTGAAATAAATCAATATTATCATGACCTAGTTTTTACTCTCCTGATTTATTTGAATAATTTAAAGACAAGCTGAAGGAAATAATATAGCATAAAATGACTTTTAAAAATGAAATTTACCCCCCCCCACCCCTCATATTCAAAATCTAGCTCGTGATCACTTGTCATAAAATTGCTGGAATTGAACTTTTAAAAAAGTTGACATCTCCAGGGATAGGTGTAGGTCCGATGCCCATCGGACCTAGTTTAGTTCCGATGGGCAGATCTACCGTAGGAGAACGGAGTAATTTGTGCGCACGAAACTTGAAACATACACGCACAGAGTTTAAAGCATTTCGCACGAATCTAAAAGAAAATCGATGGTGATTAAACCCGTCGAACCGAGGTAGGTCCGATGCCCATCGGACCTACTCTCAAGTCGTTCGTAATTCACGCGTTACCTAAATTGGCAGTTGCGCAGTCAAATATTTCTGCAGACCCATACCTCTCTGCTTTCTAAAAGCTGCGTACCAGGCCTCCAAATTCAATATTCTACTTCTACATTATACATTATACATAGTTGATTTTGCTTCTATCCCGTTGGTACATAGATTTGCATTTCTTTTTAATTGTGGGTATTATCGAAATTTTCAGGAAAAAGTTCTAAAGTAAAGCCTATAGGCTCCCGACTAGTTCATTACCAATTAATTCTCCAATTCTCTGTTTGTGAAATTTAATCTTTGAATTTTTTCGACAAAACACCTTACACCATAAGTTTGTAAATTCCACCAAGTTATATTTAAGACAAGATATAGACCCATAATTAATTTGCAATTCAGCATATTATTGTGGCCCAATACACCAGATAAAGTGAGATTCGTTATCTCTCAATGAGAAGCTAACGGAGATCGACTTTTGGGCCTCGTTCAATGCAATTCTCCAAACGGATCTTTTTTCTTTTGGATAAAATCCAAACAGAAAAAATCAAACTGCGCATTTGGGAGGGAAAACATATCGGGAAAAGTATCCTCCTCTCAGGTACGGTAAAAGATTCCCCTCACTTTACGGTTTGAGATTAACTCTCACCCGTTTTGAGATTCGCACTATCGCAAGAGGCAATATTATTAGGCTTTGAGATTCGTGCCAAGTTAGAAAGAACGGTCCAGATCCACTAATTCTAAAAGATTCTCTATTACGGTACCGGAGAGAATCTGAATTCCTATTGGGACGGAGCGGACAGTGGTAAAATCATACCATATTTGTTTTTATTTTTTGAATACAAATAAGAGTCAGATATTAGACGAATACAAATATAAATATGGTTTGTATCGAATACTTATTAAAAAAAAATATAAATATTATTAATAAAATACAAATGTTTATAATATTTATGTAATTATAACAGTGAATAACATCATTTTTTCATAATATATATTAAACTATATGGTATATATTTATTATTTGAATACGAATAATTAAAACTTAAAATCATATTTATATTTGTATTCAATATCAGATATCCATATTTAAATTTTAAATACGGATCAGATATTAATTAGCCTCTCCGTTTTCACCCCTTGTTCTATTAGTACTTTTCTCACTAAATTCTGCTATTTGACAAACTAATCAGTATATGTTAGTATACAATAGCAAAATTTAAGATTTAATAAAAATATTTTTTAAATATTTCTAAGTAATTGCTATATATAAGAATATATCATTTTGTAACGTATCGTTTTAAATGTCCAACTATAATTTGCATCTGCCCATAACTATAATTACATAACACGTCTTCAACACCATAGCACAACTATAATTTTAGTATCAATTTCCCCGTGCCGATAAACTAATGAGTTTCTATTTATTTATCACTTATGCTAATATAAAGTTGAAGAAACCAGCACATCATGAAAGCATGAAGTTGTTAGTGTCAGTGTTACCAGAACCGGACCGGACTGGCAGCTGGACCGGAAAAAACTGGACCCATCACCTGTCCGGTTTGGTTCTTTTAAAGGATCGTTTTTGTTATAGGACCAGTCAAAATCGGTTTGACCGGTCGAGTTTAACTGAGAAATTATTGAACCAATGAAAGGAAAAATCCGGTTCAAAACAAATTGATTTTAATTTTTGATTCAGAGCAATCAGCAGTGAAGAAATAGATCGCGATCGAAAAGCAAAAGAGAAGAAGTTTATGACAATGATGGACCATTAATATAAGGGAGCGACTAACAGTCTCTTCCATTCTGTCCCCTAAATGTCCCCCTGACTAATTAATGCGTAAAATACAACAGGGACCACTAACTACTTGGGGGACCGCTTATATTTGAAAAAATTTACAACTGGCACGCATTTATGGATACTTATACGTGCAAGTATTACTATATAATATATTAAGTATTCATACCTAAGACATCAAGTATTTAAAAAAAAATGGACATCAACTTTCTTTTCTCTCTAATCACATACCCATCTTTTACACGTTTTTAGAAGTGATGTTATTTCTCTGTTTAATATCGTCAATATTTCTGACGATCTGTGAGGAATATTACGAATCTAAAACCACTAACGTCTTCTACGTAATTTTCTCTTTTAAATGAGATTCATGCTGAAGTGTTTTTGGGTTCTTCATCGTTCAAGTATTCATACTTGATCACTCAAAAGAGAGCAATGTTTCTTTTAATATTTATAAACTCGTAAATGCTATCAGTTCGGACTGCAAGCGCACAATCCTATCGAGTAGTATGTTCGAGGTCGATCCATAGGGAATATTGGTTCAATGCTTTGAGCGATCGAATCACAATCTTTCGAAAGGCTAGACGAAATCTGAAAATTCAGAGATGTTGTTTTGATCAATGTAAATTAGGAAGCAATTAAAAGTAATTAAAATAAAGATAGAGATGAGAATTCCTAGGGTTTCGGCACACCATTGCCACTCAATCCGCCTTGACAATATATTCCTGTTGCGTCTGATTTCCTGTTGTTGTTTTAATGAAAGACACCACATAGGTCACTGCGATTTATGTTACGCAAGAATGACAGATCTTTCACCGAGATTCTACATAGGACACTGCGATTTACCTTACGCAAATGTCTGATCTCTCAAATACCCCAAATTACTACATAGATCACTGCGAATTTATTTACGCATGTGATGGAATTTGGTACGCGTTTTGTTGGTCTGGTTTATGGTTTCCCCGCTAAGATTTTCTTCACATAAACCTAATAGATCTCAACGAGGCTAATTCATACAAATAGTTTCTCTTACCATTAAAGTACTGTCACTACCCTAACGGACTCAAACTAGATCATTGAAATTAGATGAAGAGATAATAAATCACAAAAACATTTTAGTACAACAACAAGAAACCATAATCAACAGAAATATATATATCAAAACATCAAGAGTAACAAGGTTTACTGCCTAGCCCTAAGAAAAGGAACTTAGCCGTAGAACGGCATGGTTACAAGCACTCCTCTCTTCTCACTTTAATCAAATCTAACCCTAATTACAAAGATGATTATTCCTTCTGCCCAGGGGCCTTATATAGGAGTGTAGGGACGTGTAGAGGTTGAGTAGGGGCTAAGAAATTGATCTGAAAACAGCTGTCGGCAGTTATTCCCCAAGAGATGCCTTCGGATACGGGCCGTATCAGGTGATACGTGCCGTATCAGGACCTTGGAAGTTAGGGTTTAATGCTTCCAGCGCTATCTTCTGGTCTGTGCTAGGCCTGGTCCGTATTGGTTAATACTGGCCGTAACAGGGACTTAGTCGATGAGCGTCGCTGATCCGATTGACCCGATTCTTGCTCCATTTGGTGTAAAATAGTCCCAAAACCTGTTTCCTGCAATAAAACATAAAGAAGGGTGACAGTAGCCTTTTTCTCTAAATAATTAAACATAAGTGTGAGAAAATATGTAAAACCTAAGCCAAAACCCTACGTAAATCATCATTATTTTGACTCTGATCAATACCTCGTCGTTCAAGTATTCATACCTCGGCATGCAAGTATTCATATCTCGTCGAGCAAGTATTCATACCTTGTCAAGTATTCTTCTCTAAAATGTCGAGTATTCATAATTACTATAATACAGTGTGAATATTTATGTTGTAAAGTATTTATGAGAAACCCACAGACGTGTTTTGGGCATTAACTATCTGGGGGACCACTACCGACCTGGGGGGACCGCAAACGTCGCTTGAAAGCGACCACGATAGGGACCACACGCAGAAAACCAAGGACAAGCGGATGCGTAACGACCATCGCAAGTGTTAGCGCTGTAATTGTTGTAAACGTTCATTTCTAAAATATCAAGTATTCATACTTACGCATTGAAGTGAGAAACGTATTTTGTTACAAATCTTTTTTTGGAGATTGATGGTATTAACATGCAGTCCGGGAAGTATTCATACTTATACATTGACGTAGGAATATTTATATTGTAAAATATGTTATAAAGTAATACTAATATTTAACATATCAAAGTTTCATACAAATGTGAATAGTTCATGTATTAAGTATTTATACCTCGCCGAGCGATCATTCAAACATCGTCGAGCGAGTATTCATACCTCGTCGTGCAAGTATTCATATTTCGTTGAGCAAATATTAATATCAAGTATTGCAAATATTCATACCTCGTCATGCAAATGTGAATAGTTCATGTATCAAGTGTTTCTATCTAACATATTCTATTATTATTTTTTCTTATGGCATTGGATGACGTTTGAAAGTATTCATATCAAATATTGCAAGTATTTATACCTTGTTTTACAAGTATTTATACCTCAACAGACAACACTAAATAGTATTCGTTCCAAGTTTAATTGCAATCGATTAGGAAGCTTTTTTTTAATAGAATCAAAATTTTAAATTCCAAAAATACATGAACATTACGAGTAACATCAAAACCATATGAAAAATTGTTTTAAAAATTATATCGAAGTACTGATATTCTAATTTCACGAAGGAACACAGCTCGCTGCATCTTATAAGAAGTGGTCTCGAAATTATCAAATTTGCAGTCCATTTTGTCACTTTGTTCAAAATGAAGATAAAAGAGACTAAGAAAATTTCAAAATACTTTTTTTTTTTTAAGTTTAAACCCATAGGCAATTCATTTCAAATATAACTCAATACCTGTACAATCTGCATCTTCCTATCTCATGCCAGTAAATACAAAATCAACTTTTCCATCTCAGTAGAAACAAAATAAGCTCATCCAAAACTAGTACAGACCTCTTTGTGAAGCAAGTACACTTAAGTTTTCATTGACATTTCCTATAGAAATTCCCTTAATATCTAAACATAGGTTATGTAAAACATGTTAACTTCTAATTTTGTATCTTTCCCTCCTTAGCTAGATGGTTAGCCATTTCGTTACTATTTCTGTATACTTGTAAGCAGCAGTATCCTTGATTTTTCTCCAACGCTTTTTCTAGATTATATAAAGAAGCAAATAAACAGAGGATAAATCAAGGCACTTCGTAATGTCAGCATAACAAGCATTCTTCTTCTCCCTGATTTCCTTGTCATGTGAAGTAATTACACCTCAAAAATTAAAATAAAGTCAAATCTCATAAAGAGATAGAGATAGAGAAGAATATCTCTCGTTAAACCTACAATGCAACATATCTCTGCATTCCTTGAGAGTCGCATAGATCTCCGGCTCGTAATAACAATGTCCTTCAAACTCTGCATCAGTTTCGGTGCCGACACCAGAATCTCCAACGCGGCGGCCGCTGCCACTTTGCACTCATCCTCCTTCCTTCAAAAGAGGAAAAAGACGATAACTGATTCTTTCTTTGTTGTTTTGTTGAGAGAGAAGGAAAGAGAAGCGAGGGTCGACCGAAGGCGGTGCGCCTAAGGAAGATAGAGGCGGGATCGGGTGGAGAGATCACCGGTGGAACTAGAGAGATCCGATTGAAAGAGAGAGGCGCTCAAGCGCTAGAACTTTTTTGGGAGACATTTTTGTTAATCTTGGTTGAACAAGAAGATGCTTGTGGAAAGTTTTGAGAAAAAGGGAGATAGGAAAGATAGATCGAACTGGTAAAGAAAGTGTTTGACTGCTTAGGGAGACGTTTAGGGGACTAAATATTATTCTTAATATAAAGGTGTTTGTCGATTTTTTTTTATAGCTCAGTAGTCCAAATTTCAATTGGGAGTGAGGTTCTTACAATGACATGTGGGAACCATTACTATATGTGGGACCCTAAAGTCTTTTAAGTTTTAATTGGACTCGATTCACGAAATCTGAAGAAACCTAAGTTGGCTAAGTAGCATTAATTCTTAAACTTTTAAGATCATATACAACGTAAATAGTTGATGTTAAAAGATCTTTCTGAGAAGGTGATTAATTTTTATATATTACAACAAAAAAAATTTCTCTTTCTAATATATCAAGTTTCTTTTTAATTGCAAAAAAAATATTATATTACATATAATCTCAAATATGTTTATTTTTTTTGTAAAAATAAGATTTACAATTTAACTTTATCAAAGTTTTTTTTAATTTTTTAAATACTTGTAATGTATTATTAAAGTGGATTATATGGACATGGTATTGACTTTAAATTTTTGCAATCAACAATATTTATTGTACTGTTAAATATTGTGTTGACAAAATCTGATATGCAATTGGTATATTAGTGTGATAACAATTAAGAAAATTGTTAATTTGATGATTTATATAATAAAATATAAAATAGCTGGTACGTACCTATTTGAATTAAAAAGCATATATATTTATATTATTTGAATTCTTGATCTAATGAAATTTACTCAAATTAAACTACATGCACTAAATATTACAGCAATTCCAAATATTACAGCAATTTGTATTTCAGTAATGTTAGAGTTTAGCATCAATATCAAATTCAACTATTAAAAAAAATAGTTATTGAACCGGTTGAACCAGCAGTCCGACCACTAAACTGTTGATCCGAAACTTTACCGGATTGATACTTGATCCGGTTATGATAACATTACTTAGTGTCAGTCCGACTAATATCCATCGCATTAATCGCTGTCGAAATAAATCAGCACCACGTGCATATTGGGAATATATAAACATCTCAATCAATAGCAATATTGAGAAGAAAATTTACTTTTCTAGGAGATCGCAGATTTTAACTTTAATTAGAGGATCTTATGAAGATTTCAAATTAAAATATTTCATTGCTATCTTTTTTTAAGAAAAATTCCATCCACTATGTAATCTTCCTAGGTAATAAGCCAAAACTATGAGTATATGAAACAATGAATATTGACTTTATTAGTGTAACTTGTCGGATTACTCGGATCATGTGTGGCACTGCTGGTATTAGCTTCTGTATATCGTACGAATATAGCCTCTTGTGTTGCGATCTCCTCTAGATCTTACATATGTCAGCCAACGCTTATCAAACCCTAAATCTGTAAATTTACATCAAGTGCATATTAGTCTTTAATGTGCACTACATTTAAAGTGGGATACCACCTAATTAAGATGCATTTGTTCCCTTCTCATCGTCAAGCCCACATTCAAATCATCTTACATTCAAATAAACTTTAAATGTTATTTAAATGATTAATTGGTCAATAATAGCGTCGGCAACTCGGCATGAAGGAAGATATTGCGAACTCCTTGTCCGGAGAAATTTGCGTTAGACTTTAATGGAACTCAAAATCCGTCTTCAAATCATTAATGGGTTCTTTTACCGTTTGATCGCTTTAAAATCTGTGTTAGGTCGACACGAATTTTGAAAACAAAGATGTACAAATATTGAAGTGATTCTCACAGTGTTGTACTCTAAAAAGTTGAAGTGATTCTTACAGTGTTTCATCTTCTTCTAGTTTTCTTTCATCTTGTACGAGTTATTTTTCATCTTGTACTGTTTGTCATGTTAGACTAGTTGTCTTTTATGTTTTGTTGGTTGTTTTTCATATACTATTGGTTATATTTCATATTCTATTGGTTGTCTTTTATCTTCTTCTTGTTTTTTTCATCTTGTACTAGTTGTCTTTCATGTTCTACTCGATGTCTTTCATCTTGTACTAGTTGTTTTTTATCTTGTTCTGATTGTCTTTCATTTTCTACTAGTTTTTTTTTCATTTTTTTCTAGTTTTTTTTCATCTTGTACTAGTTGTCTTTCATGTTTTACTGTTTGTCTATCATTTTTTTCTTGTTATATTTAATCTTTTTCTAGTTGTCTTTGTCACACCTCGAGATAACCCGCCACGTATTCCTACGTAAGGCGTATGCACATCACATACATTATCAATAACAATATACATAAAACCACATTTATTTCATAATTAAAAGAGTTTCACAAACGATCACGGCGGACATGGCTAGTAACACAAGCACTACCATGCCTGCTCAATGTATCAATTATTGAATCATGAAAACAAAACTAAACAATATGTGGCAATTTATCAATCATAAGCCTTCCCCTTAGTCTCACTCTTGTCCCTGCTCGAATCTTTCCTCTTCGTTACCTGGAACCCACGTAAAAGTGGAACGGGTGAGAGATCGAACCTTCTCTCAGTGCGGGATTTAGTTCCAGCCCAGAGCTTATAAAACATTTACTTATTCTCACAAATATGAACATATATAATTAAAATGTGTATGCTTCTTCTAATACAATGCATATCCTAACATTATTTACTATTTTCATTTACTTTCAAAATTCCATTAATATATTTCATTTGACTCACTAGACGGTGAATTCATATGCCGCTAGGTCTTGGCGGTGATAGGACCGCTTCCGCCTACAATCACGTCCGTGATAGGACCGCGTCAGCCTACAATCACATCCGTGACAGGACCGCTTTCACCTATAGTCACGTTAACGAGGGGTCCAGTCGAACACTAGACCCAGTATATACATCCCAATATGCAAGCATATCGGCCCCTATTCAGTTTCCTTATTTGTTCATTTCACATACATTTATTCAATCACACAATTCATGCCATGCTCAACACATCCTATTCATGTAAGTCATTGGTCAATGTATGAATCTTATTTTTATGCAATTTATTTATGTTATACTCAAGTCATGCGAATAGTTCGAAAACAACATGCATAATTCCAACTAATGCCATCATAATAAACAGTTGAATGACAATATGCAAATAAGATAGTTTTATAAATTCTAGGAAACCCGCACCTGATATCTGAGTGAATCCCTGATCATCTCTTACGCCGTTTAAATCTTTAAACGTGGAATCTAAAACATAAACATACATTTAATTAATAATGTTTGAATTCAATTTTCGTTTCCTAAAAACCCTTAGTATTATATGCCATTAATCCTAGTTTACTATTTAGGAAAATTATCAAGGATCTTAATTTGACTGTTTCGATTAACTCACATATTAGATATTATACATTTTTTTTATTAAAAATTCTGACAAATTAAATTCGGCTCAAAATACTTTGATATCTGATCTCTGTTTAGTATATGAGAATGAAACAAATTATAAATAAAATAATTGATTTGTTTTTGGTACCTTAATCCCTAACATAACCGAAATTTTGATCAGATATAATAAAAAGAATATCCAATTAAATAAAAAGACTAAATTTTAGATCTTATAATAACTAAGAAAATTATATTAATAAACAAAGATTTCAGATTATATTATAATTTAAAACAAAAGAATATTTAATAATAAAGAAATTTCCAGATTTTTAATAAACTTAAAGAAATTACTATTTATCAAATTATATGATCTCGAATAAATACTAAACTCAACACATTAAAAAGGAAGTTTTCAGATTTTAAATATTATTTCTGAAATTCTTAAAATTAAAGAAATTTTCATATTATAATTAGATGTACTTCTAAATTCTTATAATCTAAGAATAAAAGTTTATTCTAATTAATGTATCCTAGTCAATCAATTTATGAAATAAAATAATGAAAATTACTAGTACCTTTAGTGCAGAGATTTCCAAACACAAGGGAGAAATTCAATTCTTTTTGACAAAATAAAAGAGTGCAGTTTGGGTTCTTTTGGATGGTTGTGAAGTAAGAGCGAGAGAGAATAGAAAATAATCAAATAGATTAATCGGATAATTAGATGGGATTGTGTTGATTATTTTTCTGGATTTATTGGATTGTTTTGTGTCTTAGTCATGGGTTAATCGAAATGTATAAGACATGATTAATCAAAATATATAATAAGAAAGGGGAGGCGGCAGCGGCAAATAAATGGACCAAAATTACTTTCTCCATTGAACACCGATAATAAAAGAAAAATATATAATTGCAGCAATTAATTATCATTTTATATTTTGCATACTTGGCATTTTTCTGATTGGAGAGAGAGCTTATTTAGAGGAGAATTAAGGACGAGAAGATTCCGTCTCAGATTAAAACTTAATATATTTTTATTTGATCAAATAATTAATCTGAATTTTCTAAGTGTAAAGTTTAATGAGACAAAATTAACAATGAAGTAATATTCAGTAATTATGAAATTTTAAGTTTGATCTACAATTTTAATAGATAATATAAAAAACATACGATCAAATATTCTGGATTTAGAGAAAGAAATAAAAATAACTACTCTATTATTTTATTTCTTTTGTTTTTATATAAACAATTATATTGATTTAGAAGCTTTATTTTATTTTAATGTCCATTCTTTCAATTACGTGGTGTTACAGTCTTGCTCTTTAGCTCATTTGGTTTGTCTTCTTGGTTAATGAAAAAATAGTGAAAATTTCGCTGATATAGAACAAACAAGTTTGTGCGCACCCCCAGCTGCAGCACCAAGCTGGTGCGCGCCTCCAGCTAGAGCACCAAACTAGTGCGCGTTCTCAGAAAGCGTGGGTGGTATGCTTTGAAATCTAGAGAATTGAGTGGTGATTGTTTAATTTTCAATTTTTGAGATGGTAACTAAAAATTTCGGTTTAATGAATAACTTAACTAGAGGATGGGATTGTTTTTTATACGCTGCCTTTTTTTGTGCCATCAAAACAGCTATTGCAATTTGAATATTAAAAACAAAAAAACAAATGATAGTTCAATACTATTCGAATAGTGCATTAAATAATGTTATTTTGTTGACAGTCTCTGTTAAGAGTTAAAAAAAAAAGAATAATATTATTTTACTTATCCATCATTAACAGAAATAACCGCACATTTTATTTTGCTTAACCCTCAAAATTTTATATAGTTCATCTGCTTTTCATGTCTTTTATGTTTTTATGTCTCAATCATGTTTCACATTTTTATCTTTATTTTCAAAATCTAAACAGTTGATTCAAATTGCTTAACATAATATTCATATTAAAATATTTTAGAGACTAAATTTTATATTTTTAAAAACTCTTTTACTATTTTTATAAATACTTCCATCTGATCTACCCACTAGGAGCCTCAAAACTTCCAAAACTTGAAATATTATTAACGCAAAATTTAACGGAAAACTTTTGTTTATTCGATTTTCACATCACTACGTAAAAACTAAAAGGTCATGTTTGGCTGTGGAGTAAGAGATGGAGTAAACCTCTTACTCCACACTTAAGCCATCAAACGATAAGTAAAATAGGAGAAGTAAGATGGAATAAGAAATCAGTTAATTCAGAACGAGTTACTCCACATCTTCGTATGAATTAACTTACTCCACACTTACTCCACTTGTAGGAAAGATGTTCATTTTCCAAAATATTACTCCTCCATATGGATTAATTAAAATCAAAACTTCAACTATCAAACAAGATGTAAAATATGACTGAAATTTTTAAAAATACCCCTGCACAAAAATAATAAACCAAAAAACCACTAAAAACTGAAAATTTCATATTTAGCACGTCCGCCACTTGAAATGACGAACAACTAAAAACTCAAAATTCACCGTTGAATTCCAATTTTTTGAGTTTTTTGGCTGTCCGTCATTTCAAATGGCGGGACACCCCTTTGGAGTCTGCAACTTCAAATAGCGGACGTGTTAAATTTGAAATTCTCATAATTTAGTAGTTTTTTTATTTTTATTTTTTTAGTAGGAGCATATTTAAATTTTTTGAAAAATATAAAAATAATATGAAGTAAATAATTTAATCCTCGTTTACTTCACTCCACAACCAAACGTAGACCAATAATCTTTACATTTGGTGTACATTTTAAAATTACAAAGCCTTGAATTACAAAGCTTCTATCTTTGGTGCTCTTGTCGACCAACAGCGATGCCGTTGTCATCACTGATAGAAGGAGAAGCTTCAGTCCATACGACAACACTGTTCATTTAAATTAATGCCATGCCATACCAAATCTCGGGAACCCATTTGTACAGAGTAAATTTTGGTACGTACAGCGTTTGAATTTTTGATGGACCAAAAGGCCCCTGCCCAGCTCGTGCCTGCAGATCGACCGAGTGGAGAGAGTGGGGCCCGTCAACTGAGAAAGCAACGCTGAGCTTCTCCTTGAGGCCGTCGCAGAGGCAGCAACCAGGCTTCGAGTAAAGCACTAGCTGTCGTCGCGCCTCTCCGCCACCACCGGAGATGGACGAGAAAATGCGCAAACGACGCGGTGTGAGGCGCGCAAGGAGCGTGGCGAGCTGGAGTGTTGCGGGGGGAAGAGCGAGACGAGATTTGCACTCGCCAGAAGCACTCGCAGGTTTTTCTTCTTCTAAGTTTTCTTTTTCACTTGGAGAATCGTCAATCGCCAGGAGGAAGAGTATCACGAAGGGGTCGAAAGGAGGAGAGAGAAAAACGCTGGGAAAATGGTCTAACCGAGTCTGCCCGTTAATCTATTCCGCTGCCCGCCTTCGCTGTAGGGGCATTTTGGTCCGTGAAAAATTCAAACGCTGTACGCACAAAATTTCACGCTGTAAAAATGAGTTCCCCAAATCTCTCTCCAAAAAAGTCTTTGCATTATTAGATAGGGGGGCATGTGGCCAAAACTCACCCCATCATCATCCCTACTCACGAAGTCTTTTTCCATACAGTTCCAAAGACCAGACCAAAAACGCGCTTTGTTTATATTTTTAACTTTTCCCTATTCCTTCTATCTCACTCTTCCCTCTCTACTTATTTTCTTCGTTTCCAGAAAGAAAAAAAGACAAAGCAACCTCGCTTTATGTCACTGCCCTGCCTGTTTGGCGCCGCACCACCGCCGCCTCCTGTGGCCACTTTCTCCTCCTCTAAATCCAACTTCATCCCACTTCTCCTCTCCATTAGCCCACAATGATGGCTCTCCATCTCTCACTTCCCTTAACCCTTCTTATCTTCTTCTCCTTCTCCAATGAATTTGCCTCTTTAGCACAGAGGCAATGCCTTCCTCGCCAGAGACAAGCATTACTCCAGCTCAAGAATGGATTCAGTACATCAAAGCTCCAGTCTTGGAATTCGACAGCGGATTGCTGCACATGGGAAGGCGTCACATGTGATCCAGCTTCCGGCCTGGTCACCGCACTGGAGCTGAGCAACCGGTCGATTTCAGGTCGGATCGACCCGGCCTTCTTCTATCTCAGTTCACTCCAGAATCTCAGCCTCGCCTACAACCTGTTCAACAATGTTACCCTTCCAGAGACCGGGTTTGAGCGGCTCTCTAATCTGATTCATCTCAATTTATCCAATTCTGGTTTTGTTGGTCAAATTCCAACTGGTATGTCTCAGCTTACAAATCTTGTACTGCTCGACATTTCAACTTTTTACCTTAATGTAGGATCCAGTTCTCTGTATTTCAGAGAGCCAAGCATCAAAACCTTACTAGGCAATCTTACAAAACTCCAAGTTCTTTACCTGGATGGGGTTAACATTTCATTGAATGGATCAGAGTGGGGTCTGGCAGTATCTCAGTTAGGCCCCACACTTCGAAGCCTGAGCATGCCAGGTTGTTCTCTGATGGGTCCTTTTGACCAGTCTCTCAGCCAGTTGAGTCAAATATCATACCTAAGACTAGATAATAATAACTTGAGTTCTCCCGTGCCAGAATTCTTTGCAAATTTCTCATATTTATCAGTTCTTAAGTTAAGTTCATGTTTGATTAATGGAGAATTCCCAGTGAGAATATTACAGCTGAAAAATCTAAAAGAGATTGATTTGTCAGATAATCCAATGCTGTCAGGTCAATTGCCAGAGTTTGAAAAGTATAGCTCTTTACAAACATTGATCCTTTCAGCCACAAACTTCTCTGGTCAAATACCAGATTCGATCGGCAACCTTCAAAATCTGTCAACCTTCCTGATTTATGACTGTAACTTCCATGGAGAAATCACCACTAATTTGCAAAAGCTTGCATGGCTCGCTCATTTAGACATTTCATGGAACAGGTTCACTGGTGAGATACCTAAATTTCACAATTGGCAAAGAATTTCAGAATATGTGTTGAGTAATAATAATTTTGATGGATCAATACCAGCTAGCAGTAGTTACGCCGATCTAGATTATCTTTCAAATATTGATTTGAGGAACAACTCCCTCTCTGGCACAGTACCGATATCTCTGTTCTCTCTCCCTTCTCTTCAAATCTTGCTTCTCTCACAAAATCAATTATCGGGGAATCTCCCAGAGTTCTCTAAAGGGTCACCTGTTTTCCAAACTATTGATGTAAGTTCAAACAACCTTGAAGGACGATTACCAAGTTCCATTTTCAAGCTCTCTCAGCTAAAAGTGTTAAACCTCGCATCGAACAACTTCACTGGTATGCTAGATTTGGATTCTCTCTGGTACCTAATGAATCTCACTAGTATTGATCTGTCCAACAACATGCTCTCGGTGACTGATGGTATCATTGGCAACAAATCTTGGTATACCTCATTTCCCAACATCACGACGCTAAAGCTGGTATCCTGCAATCTGACAAAGTTCCCTTCTTTTATGAGGTACCAGTCTGGGATAAGCAATTTAGACCTTTCAAATAACAAAATTGGTGGTACTATACCCAACTGGGTACAGAAAGCTGGCAATGGAAGTTATCTCACTTTCAATCTCTCTCATAATTCCTTTACTGGGTTAGAAGCCGATACCCTTTTTCTCTCTCTAGATACTTTGGCAATTCTTGATCTCCATTCTAACATGCTTAACGGGACAGTACCACTTCCTCCTCCAAGCATCATAGTATTTGATTTGTCTCACAACCTTTTCTCTCTTCTCCCTCCTAATTTGACCTCTTACCTGGGGTTCACAATTTACCTTTCTCTCTCCAACAATAAGCTAACAGGGTCCATACCTGGTTTGATTTGCAATGCAAGCTATCTGCAAGTGCTGGATCTTTCTTACAACAACTTCATGGGTGAGTTACCACATTGCCTTCTAGAAAATACCAGCACTCTAGCTGTACTTAACCTGAAAAATAACAAATTGACCGGGTCGTTTCCTCAAGCTATAAGTGAAGATTGCAGATTTAGAACTATAAATCTAAACAGGAATAATATAAATGGAACATTGCCTCAGTCTCTGATGAATTGCGTTTCTCTAGAGGTTCTAGACCTTGGAAATAACAAAATAGATGGTGGATTTCCCTACTGGCTTGGGGAGCTCAAAGACTTGAAAGTTCTTGTCTTGAGATCAAATAAATTTTACGGGGCAGTTTCAAAACCAAGATCACAATCAGGAACAAATGATTCTGCTGCCTTTTCAATGCTGCAAATTCTCGACCTCTCTTCGAATTCTTTCAATGGGAATTTGCCAAAGGAATACTTCAAAACCTTGAATTCAATGATGGTTAATTCAGGAAACAGTACCAGTCTGACAGTTGGTTTTGAGTACTTGGATTTCGATGGAAGCTATTACCAAAACTCAGTGACAGTTACTTTCAAGGGCTTGGAGGTAACTCTGGTTAGAACACTCGCGATATTCACCTCCCTCGATTTTTCAGGAAATGATTTTGGAGGCAAAATACCACAAGAAATTGGAGAACTCAAGATGCTTGATTTGCTCAACATGTCCCATAACACACTTACCGGGACAATCCCTCCTCAAATAGGTGACTTGAAGCAGCTTGAGTCACTTGATCTAAGTTCCAATGAACTCACTGGTAACATACCCGAAGAGCTTACCTTGCTCACCTTCCTCTCTGCACTGAATCTCTCTCGCAACAATTTGGTGGGGAAAGTACCACAGGATCATCAGTTTTTAACGTTTTCAAACGATTCTTACCTGTACAACCCCGGTCTGTGTGGTGATCCATTGACAGTACAATGCGGGCCTCCTCTGTCAGAGATTCCAGTTTGGGGTACCAAATACTCAATCAGTCTCAACTGGCAGTTCATTTTTAGTGGATTAGGTTTTGGTGCAGGTTTTGCTGTTGTCCTTGCGCCTTTAACGGTATGGAGTGAATGGAGAGAGCAGTTCAACATGTGTGTGGATTGTTTGCTTCAAACTGTTCTGCCGTTGTGGATTTGCAGTAGTTGTATTAATAAACAGGTTGGATCAGAGGATGAAGCAAATGGACCTGTTAAATTGGATGAAGTGGATGAGGATGAAGAGACGCTGAAATTTTGTTTATTTTGCACCAAATTAGAGATTATTGGAGAAAAGGTAATTATACATCACACAGAGTGCTCTTGTCATGTATAGACTTTGTTTAGTCTTGTGATTTTGTCTGTACATAGTATATAGTGGGGAATAATAGAATGTTTTGTCAATTTGTAAGTGAAATGTCCTCTAGGTTGATTTCATGAATAGTACCTTAAAATTTACTTTGCACACAAGTTCTTATATCATAGTTTACGGAATGAGGGTTCAAGTTTTATCTGTTGTCTTTACTGGCTTACTTGACTTGCGATTTCTTTTTATGCGCAGGTAAACTTTGTTTATTTTATTAAACCTTTTATGAGCTTTTTTTTTAATTAGTTTATTTTTATTAAGTCTTCTTTTTATGGAAAGTGTCATTGCATTATGTTTGAGTAAGGAAATCAACCTGACTGATATTATATTTTCGGGAGCAAATAATTCCTGAGCTCCTTGTTTCTTTCCTTCAATGAGTAGGAAGCTGGTATGATCAGCATGCTTTGTGCATCAATTCTATCAAGGCAAAGGTTTCGTTATTATTTCTTCAACAATTGACCTGTTTCTTATTTTCGTATTCAATGCAGCAGCATTTTTTCTTTATTTTATATTAATCTTGGCCGCAGTTTTAATGGAGTTACCACAGTATTCTCATGATCCCATTCTAATTAAAAAGGAAGATTTTGCAAGGAGATTATTTGTTCGAAAAAAGTTTCAAAATTTTTTTTAATTTTTTTTATTTTTGGTGGCTCTCGAAAAGAAGATAGCAAAAAGGATTTATCCCTGAAATCGACTCTCACTAGTATCATGTCAGATTAATTGTCATCATTTATTAATTTAATTGGACGAATTAGGCGTTTTCAGCCTCCGATATTTAAAAAAGAAATATGTATTTGACATGTTGCAATCTTTTGTGTTTTTATGTAGGAATTTTTATATAGCTAATTGTGTTCTTTTTTTACTTTTACAGGTTTTAGTGTTTAGAAAAATATTTATTCATACTGAAAATTGTCTGAATCAATCTTATTAAGATTGATGAAAATTGTCTAATTTTAAAATATAATTTTATTTAATGAATATTTCTCTTCTAAGCACGAGCTCAAGAGAATAAATGTAGTATTTTTTGAAGTCTTAAATCTTGTATTTAAACTTAGTTTAAAGCTTCATTTAAAATAACATGAGTGAGGATATGGTACTATGCATAGCACACTTTGGTCAGTACTTTCGAATGATCTAGAACTTTTAGATCAAGTAATTTTTGTATTTATCTAAAAAAATAGTAAAAAATGTGTAAAAAATGTATACTTTGACATCCAAGCACATATTCATGCGGAAATTATGTTGAGCAGAATAAATCGACTATTTAAACTTTAATAATAAAAATATATATATTTATAGTACAGACTAAAATACGCTATACATAATATAGTAGCCTCACTCAAATAATATTTACATATTAGGAGAAGAATTGTTCTTAAATAGTTAATCTCCATTCTATAAATCTGTATCGGCATTTATATTCATCATTATAAATATTCAATAGACAAGTGAGGCTAGTACGTGCTAGGCTCATCAAGAGAGCTAGTGAGCTTAATTTCGAGATATATCATATGAATTCAAACAGTTGAAACTGATTTACTTAACTCAAGTGATGCGTGTATATGCAAAATTTTAATTTTTTTTATTCATTTAGTACAAAGTCAAGTGATCTACAAACGATAAAAAATGAATGCATTCAAGTAACTTATAAGCGTTTATTTGTTTACCACTTGACTTTACATTGAATGAATTTTCAAATTTTTAAAATTTTGCATGTACAACCATCACTCGCGAAGTAGATTGGTTTCAACAATTTGAATTTTTCGTTTGAAACCACTCCGATAGAGTTTAGAGTTAAGCTCATCGAACTCTTAGTGAACCTAGCACGCGCTAGCCTCACTCAGAATAATTATATTGGTATCAAGCATTTCAGAAGAAAAAAAATAGAATTTTTCAGAATTTCCCATGACTATTTCCACATTACACTGAACATTCATTTCAGCATGTTCCTATAATCATTTACGTGCATACGTATGGGCAGGGGTTCCCATAAATTAATTTGTAAGTTTTAAACCCACAAAATCTCATCCCGCATAATCGTGCGACACCCAAACATGTCCTTATTTCTTGACCATTTTAGGAGAGTCGCTTTCCTTGTACATATCTGATTTACAATCCAGACCCGCGAAAATGTGTGAAGATGGAATCTAAATTTGAATACACTTCTTCCAATGGACTCAGTTCGCATACCAAATTGGGCTGGTGCTCGGACTGGGTTGGCACACCTGTTGGTGGGCAGACTGGGTAGGCGCACCCTTGGTACGCTAACTGGGTAGGCGCACCAAGCCCTCTGCTTTAAATATCATCGAAAATTTTAACAGTTTTTCATTAAGCAAGGAGGCAGAGGAGCTAAAGAGCAAAGAGTAAGTTTTTTTCACCTTAGTCCTTTATTTTTTTATAATTATTTAATTGTATTTTTAATTTACTGTAAATTTATTAATGGTTAGGTTTGTTCCGTAATTCAACCAACTATGATTGGAATTGCTTGTTATTTTGGTGGTGAAGTATTACAAGGCCAAATGGTGCTTATTACAGTATCCAATCCCAGAAAATGTTCAATATCGGCCCAGGTTTATATTTCAGATGTATAACTAAGGAAGTTTACCAGGAACATGGTATTGACCCAAATTATTACGAACTGTTAATGTCCACAAGGATTAATATTGGCCAAGGCAACCAAACATGGTTCCAACAGCTCCATGTACTAGACGATAACAGTTGGGAGTTGTATACCCAAATGACCATGAATTTGACAATACATGTTCAAGTTCCTAGAGTTATATGTGGTTGCCAATCCCAGACAGAACCCCAGATAGAACACCATTGTTGCAGTTGACCTAGTGTCGGGGCATTGAGCATTTAGTGACGGGCCCTACTCGGGCCCTAGCGGGTACTAGTCGATCCTCATCCATAGGGGTTAGTCCTAGTCGGGGCTGATCTCGGGTTCCTCCTCCAGCTCTAGCCATGCCCAATCTGACCGGGATTGATCTGAAACCCCGAAACAAATTTATTATGCTGACAATACAGACGAGGATCCCGAAGAACGGGAGGCAGAGAAAAATTGGGATGCTAGTGACGACGGTCGGGGGGCAGTAGATCATATTGATGAGGAAGACACCCGTCCTGTGCTGGGTATGCGAAAGTGGCCAATATCAGGTCGTGGAGAAAGACACATGTTCCCAGCATTTCATGACACATCGGGATTTGAAGAGGCTGACATCTTTTTTTGCTGATTCAGAGGTTCGTTTGTTAATTTATATTTATATTTTAATTTACTTTTAAAATTTATTAATTTAAATTTTTTGACAATTTTAAATTAGGTTGGAGAAAGATCTAAAATTTCTGAGGGATGACGTTTAACGACAAGGATCAAATGAAAGAAAAGATTCACCACTGGCATATAAAGAAAAATATCGAGATCAAACAGACACACAACAACACATGAAGGATGAGGTATAAGTGCAAGAGCGACCAGTGCAAGTGGGGGTTGGTTGCGAGGGCCACAGGCTTTGGTAATGCTTGGGCCATCACGAAGAATAAGGTAAAACACACATGCCACGCTGATGCATCTAGGTTAGATCATGCGCAGTTGATGTTCGCTATGGTTGCCAACTGCATAAAAATGTTTTTGGAAAAAAATGCTGATATTAGTATCAGAGCTATCAGTGACCTAGTTGTTTCTAAATACGAGGGCATCGTCCTAAAGTACAACAAATTGTGGCGTGGTAGAGAGTTAGCTATTGCCCGGGCATTTGGTAGTTGGGAGGGGTCTTACGGGCTTATTGTCCCTTTGCTTGAGACAATCAAAAGGGCAAATTCGAGAACTGTATATAAAGTTGTTTCAAAGCCTTCAAAAAAGGTAGGGTACCAGTATTTCATGAGGTTGGCATGGGCATGGGACCATGTATACAAGCAGTAGGTCACCTTAGACCCGTCATCAGCATCGATGCTTGTTTCTTGCCAGGTAGATACAAGAGTAAGTTGTTGATTGTCACCAAATATGATGCGGAGAACCAATTAATCCCTCTAGCATTTGGATTGGTATAGAGCGAGAATTTTGAGAATTGGGGGTGGTTCATGAAGTGGGTGCGGGAGTTTGTAAGTGCGGAAAGACGGTCCGGGCCAACTCCATATCCAAATCCACATCATCGTGAGGAAGACTGGTTTGTTTGGTCCCTCTTGTTGACGCCATACTATAATTTGATGCATTTCTAGTCAATTTTGGTCTAAAATACCACAAATATGGTACATTTATAATTTACTAATTTTTTGACACCATCGGTAAAAAAAGGTTCAATTTTCGGTTAATTCAAACAATACAAGCTCAATTTGGTGCATTTCTAGTCAATTTTGGTCTAAAATACCACAAATATGGTACATTTATAATTTACTAATTTTCCGACACTATCGGTAAAAAAAAAGGTTCCATTTTGGATAATTTCAAACAATACAGGGTCAATTTGGTCAATTTCTATTCAATTTTGGTCTAAAATACCACAAATATTGTAAATTTATAATTTGTTATTTTTTGAACACCATCGATTAAAAAATTATATAATATTGGGTAAATTCAAACAATACAAGATCAATTTGGTGCATTTCTAGTTAATTTTGGCTAATTTGGTACATTTCTAAAATAATTTGGTCTAAAATACTACAAAATATAGCTAATTTAAAATATTACTAATTTTGGACACCATTCGAACTATTTAATACAATTATAGTCTATTTTGGACTATTTTGGATACCTATAACCAACTAACTAATTTATAAACAACAAAATAAATAAATTAAGTAAAAAAAATTACCTTTTTACTCCTTGCCCCGTTTGAGCACCAAATCTGGTGCGCGTCCCTTTTATAGCACAGCCCCTTTGGTGCGCCTACCCAGTCCGCGCACCAAGGGGTGCGCCTCCCCAGTCCGCGCATCAAGAGGTGCGTCAGTCCATTCCGCTCCCCAGCCCAATTTAGTGCGCGAACTGGGTCCGCATGATTAGTAGGATTGCAATTAATGTGGAGAGAATGGTAATCAGTTATTTTTTATTTTTTTCTGTGTTAACTACAAAAATTTCGGCAAATAACAAATGATATTAATAAAAATTAGTTTTGGCTCGTTAATTTTTTCATGGAAAAATATCAACCGTTCAAATACGTTCTCCTGCAAATCTTTGGTCCAAAATTCAAAAGTATCAACTCGTTAATTGCTTTGAGTGTTTTCATGGAAAAATATCCACCGTTCAAATACGTTCTGCACGCATCTAAAAGCAAAAATAATATGCCCCCGCGCTGTTCCCGAATAGTTGAGATATCAACTTCTTTAACCCGTACATGTCGGTCACGCAAAAGTTGAGATATCTCAGAGGATACGCACTCTTGGCTTCTTCCCTAAAACCCTTCCTCTCCCAGTAAACCGAAAGGGTTAAAGAAGTTCCCCTTTCTTCGATCGCCTCTCTCAGCTCTCCAATGGACAGTGGTCGAAGTTCTCTATCAAAACGATGCAGTACGGACCCGTTAGGGGATTTGTTAGAGAATCTTAAGCAAAACTCTATCCCCGGCTTGTTTTACTCTTCCTCTACAGACAACAGCGTAACATGTTCCTCTCAAGCACTGATTTCTGTTTTCTACATTACTTTTTTCAAATCGCGGCTTGATACGATCTTCTTATTTTACTTTTGCCGTTACTGTTTTTGTGTGATCTACTTTACCGAAATCGAGAATACTGCTTGTTTTTTCTGGTGTTTATGCTTAATCGAGGGATAGAAGTGATGGTAAATTGTTTTTTTTTTTGTCATGAAGTTGTTCCGAGGTCGAAATGCAATTGGAAAGTAAATACACAATTTTTACGGTCTTTAGGTCTGATCCCTTTGTTTAGGGGCAGGAACGAACAAACACAAATTTGTGGGTTTTCGGTTAAAGAGGGCTTTCGAGACCGCATCTTGAGGATACAATTACAAGAAAACTTTATTATTGGAAAGAACTATAGAAACGTAAATTGTTTGTTTCATTTTTCTAGGTGGTCTTGTATGATTGGTGGCTTGTTACATCAAATGTGGAAGGTGAATCAAAAGGGCTGGCAGTCGCTGGCTACATTGCGAAGTATTACTCTCTTTTTACCAAAATAAATGTGTTCTGCCTGGGTACAATTGATTGAATATAAAAACGCTTGTATTTTGCTTGGGGTACAATTGTTTATTTTGCCCCCTTAGAAATCTTAATAGCTTTAAATACTCCAGTAAATAGACAAGTTATTGGGCATGCATTAAAATCTTAATGCCCCTGCAAATTGCAAAAATGTAGCATTAAAATTATTGGGCATGTTCCTATAGTACTTTTTATTGAAATTTATCCAGAACACTCCATTGTTAATCTATTTCCCCATGTTTGGTTGTGGCCTAAAGGTGGCTTAAAGGCTTTAGGCCACTGTTATTCCACCAAACATGATTTAAACTGATTGGCCTAACATGGAATAGCCTAAAAGTTAGGCCGGCCTAAACGGGCCTAAATTAAACCACCTCTTGAGGTGGCTTAAATTTTTCTTCAATTTTACGCCACTGGGGCCCACTGTCATTCACCTTCAACCATTTCACCCCTCTCCTCATTAATTAGTAATAATATATTATTAGTATATTATTATTAATAATTATTATTAGTATATAATTATATAATTAATATCTTATATTGTTAATATATTAAATAATTATTATAATAATATTATATAATTAGTATTTTTTATTAACAATTATTATTAATATATTAAATAGTTATTATTAATATATTAATATTATATAATTAGTATCTTTTTATTACTAATTATTATTAGTATATAATTATATAATTAATATCTTATATTGTTAATATATTAAATAATTATTATAATAATATTATATAATTAGTATTTTTTATTAATAATTATTATAATATATTATAGTTATTATTAATATATTAATATTATATAATTAGTATCTTTTATTACTAATTATTATTAATATATAATTATATAATTAATATGTTATATTGTTAATATATTAAATAATTATTAACAATAATATTATTATATATTAATATTATATAATTAGTATCTTATTATTAATAATAATTATTAATTATATAATTATATAATTAATATCATATCTTGTTAATATATTAAATAATTATTATAATAATATTATAATATATTATAGTTATTATTAATATATTAATGTTATATAATTAGTATCTTATTATTAATGAGTCCGGCTACTATACCACTAGTGTCATTCCAAACTAAATAACACCACATCTTAAACCATTAGATCTACTTTAATATTCGTGTACAAGATAGCGCTGGAATGACACTAGTGTTTTGTACGAATATTAAAGTAGATATAATGGTTTAAGATGTAGTGTTATTTAGTTTGGAATGACACTAGTGGTATAGTAGCCGGACTCATTATTAATATATAATTAATATCTTATATTATTAATATATTAATATTATATAATTAGTATCTTATTATTAATATATAATTATATAATTAATATCTTATATTGTTAATATATTAAATAATTATTGTAAAAATGTTATAATATATTATAGTTATAATTAATAATTAATATTATATAATTAGTATTTTGTTATTAATAATTAACTAACTTAGGCTTCTAAAACTTTAGTCCTCCACCAACTCTAACCAAACAAGAAATACTTTAAGCCGTGGTCTAACTTTAGACCTCAACCAAACATAAATAATTTAGGCCGGCCTAAGTTGGAATAACAACTTAGGCCACTTTATCTTTAGTCCACAACCAAACACCACCTTTCTGAAAATGAGATAAATGCAGGGATTGCTTGATTTTTTTTTTGTTTCTATTTTTGGCAAATGGGGTTATACAAGACAATTCTCTTTCTAAGGGTTATTATGTTGTTTGGAGGTTTGTAAGTGCGTGCATGGAACTTCCCTTGGTTTAAAAAATTGAATTCACAAATTTGCTTGCTTGCATATTAACAAGGAACTAAAATAGAAATGATCAGAAGTAAATAGAAGTTTCTTAGACACCAGAAAAGATGTGAACTGAGCATTCATGAGGCAACCTCCGGCCAGTGCTGATTGTCAATCTCCTAGGGCTTTTGTGCTGTCATCTTTCTTTCTGTTTTAGAATAAATATAGTCAAGGAGAAGAGAAGCCAATTAAACAATTATCATTATACATTTTGGTTTTGATTTTCCCACTAGTCATTTTAATTTCTTCTTTTTTTTTGTGGTAAAATGTATGGCAAAAAAGGGGAATATATACAAAATGTTTTTAAGAACACATTTCACTTCAAAGGGTCTTTCCTGAAACAAGTTTTTGAGGATCTTGCTAACTGAATGCTCTCTCTCTCTCTGTGTGCTAATAAGGATCTTACTAATATCTTTGATTTTTGAATAAAGTGCAATTCATTGATATTATTATATATATTGATAAAACACTAGATTCCTATGTGAAATGGACCGTAGTAAGATTAATAGCAGATGTTGTTTGATCTAGAAGATTTGAACACAAATCCCAAGCCATTTCTCCTCTTAATTGTTAATAGGAGCAAAAAAAATTAATATCAGCTCTATTTCTTAGCTGTATAAACTTAGACCATCTGATTGCTGCATGTAATTAGAGCAGTGGATCGAGGTTTAAATTATGCCCAGTACAATCTTTAACGATATTTTACTTTGGATGTATATCTTTGAACGTATCTTATTTTTGGCCTTTTTCTTTGATAGAAAAGAGAGTCAGTTCCCCTTCATATCCTCCCCAATTGTAAAACGTCACGACACCTATACTTTAGAAGCTGCTGATGGTGTAACTGTGAAGGTTGAGGGAATGATCAATCAGAACAAAACACGGAAGAATGGTTTCTCGCATGAGGTCTGTTCACTTTTTTCTTTGTAGCCACACATACTCTATATAGAGTTTTGCAATTATGCCCATTGTTTGTACTACTTGCAGAAAGTACTTAATTATCTCCATATTTGCTGGAATTCAAAAAATTTGAGATGTTAAGAAGACTTCAAGTTTTGGATTATTAGGGGCAAAAACATGTAACTCTTCTATATGTTCACAATAGGGGCAAAAATGGAACTTTTGAATTTCCATGCAAGGTCTCAAGTTTGCACAACAGGTTACAATCCACTGATGTTTAGTTGGGGATGAATATGGCAGGGGCATACACCATTCTTTTGTTAAAGTAACTCTGATAGTTGACCTTAGTTTGCACGTAACCCAAAATTGGGCATCAGTTTAGAAATTTGGTCTTGTAAAACTATGGTAAATTTCCAATAAAATTCATTTTGAGGTCTTGCATAATAACAGGTCATGTTGATATATATTTGGTGTCAATCACAGGTTAGTTGCTGACCTTCAGTGTTGGGCACTATCTGGTGTTATGTCGCTAGGGATTTACGTTTCTGTTTAATTTGTAATTAACTATAAAAGGGCAGCGGATGAATTTATTAGACACATTTTATAAAAGTGATCCTTATATTATTGGCTGTGCAATTACATATTTTTATATAAATTCGACAATTCTCATGCCACCAGGTTGGTCTGGATGTGATCGACCAACCTGCAAGGTGTTCTGGCTAAAATTGCAACCCTTTAAGTTGTCATTGATAAGTCATTTCTTTCTTTCTTTCTTCTTCCCATGTTTTTTTCTCTGTAGATATGCGTACGCTTTAATCTTGGGTTTCCTATTTTCTGGAAGCAATATATTGACTCCTTTGCAGACACTACACCAACCCCTGGTACAAACCCTTCTCAGATTCTTGAACAATTTGAGACTGGCACGGGAAATATCTTGAACCCCAATTTGGAATCTGCTGACCCCATTGGGATTGATGATGATACTTTGGGAGACTCTCCTGGAATCATCACCACCAAGGAATTTGAACCGGTATGTGCAGAATGTTCCCTTTTCTTGTGCTAATATCTTGTTCTGGAGGTTTTAAACTGGGTTTTTGTTTTTGCGCATTATCTATTGAACTTGGGGAGTGCTTAGATAAAACCCGAGTAGCTGAGGTGTAATTGTTGAATGAGCAGCTGCAAAACATTCTAGAAGGCACTATAGTGTGAATAAAAATGTCCATTTTGTTTCTTCTACTGTTGTAGGCACATGAAGGTAACCCAAGTTCAAGTGATAATAACATGAAAGCTAAAAAAGTTGTAAACCTTGAGGAAGGGGACACTACAAACCTTGAAAAAGAGGACACGAAAAGCAACAAAAGATCAGATGCACCTCGAAAGAGTGGTAGAATTAAGGTGGCAGTTGTTAACTTTTTTTTGTTTTTTGATACTATACTTGATGAAGTCCTTGTTATCTTGTTTATACTGTTTCAGTTTTCATTTATACTAAGGTCATGTTCTGGTAGTTATTGGTTACTGAATGTTGGGTTTTTATACACCATAGTGGCTACTGAATGTTGGATTTTTTATTTACTTCACCTAATATAATTTCAGGATCGCTTCATTAGTCCAGAAGCCAGAAATTTAGCTTATTTTCAATCATTTAAACTGATCTGGTAACTGAAGCCAAGTAATAACTATTTTGCAACCAAATTTTTAAGAAAGCTGAACAGTTTTGACTGAAAATGAACTGTTTTGGTTCACACTTGAAATAGTTAAAGGTATGAACACCCCGAATGTAATTTCAGAAAAAGGAAAAAGAAAGGATATTCCCACAAACAAAGATAAATTGAGAGCCTTTGCAACTGCATTCTTTCTCCTCCCTACTGATGGTAACTTTTTATCACTCAAAGTGCCATCTTTCTGTGGGGTTGAAAACTCTTTGGCCTCCTTGCCATCAGTTGAAATTGGCCCATGTTCATAACTAATATTTCTCTTCCGATGATGTAGCAACATGAACATGGGCCAATTTCAACTGATGGCAAGGAGGCCAAAGAGTTTTCAACCCCACAGAAAGATGGCACCTTGAGTGATAAAAAGTTACCATCAGTAGGGAGGAGAAAGAAAGCAGTTGCAAAGGTTCTCAATTTATCTTTGTTTGTGGGAATATCCTTTCTTTTTCCTTTTTCTGAATAGTTTGTATTTAATGAAATTTAGGATCTTTTAGGGCAACTCTTTTTTCTCTCTTCTTACAATCATGTAGGTGCCTGATATGAGCCCGACTACTGTTAAGAGGTCCAGTAAAAAGGACCATGTACCGCAATATAAGACAAGTGGCAAAGGCAGCCGACGAGCAAATATGGTATTAAACTTTACATTTAATATACTCTTGAAAGAGCACAGGTATAAATACTTTGTTTGTTTGTAATGAATGATACAATAGGCGCATGGTGCCACAGATCCCCTATCTGAGTCAAATATCCGCAGGAGCCGATCAGGTACTTTTCTCTCCATTCTGGGTTTACTTTCATTCCAGGCTTGACTCTTTACTCACTTATTGAGGTTTGTGTGTTGGGTTCTTTTGGACCCAAGAAAAAAAAAAAAAAATTGATTTGGAGCTGCTATTTTTCAGTTAGATTGGGTAATGAGAATATTCCAAAATTTGGGCAAGTTTTGGTTCAATGTTTGTAGCAGATTAGATCTGATCGGCAGAAACAATAGCAAATGCTTGTTAAAGTCTTATCCAGTGGGTAATTCCATCTCAGATCTTGGTTACCAGTATTAACTAGGCTACACCTTGTTTTCTTTTTTGTATAAAAATCTTTTTCCATGACATTCTTACCTTGCCTGAAAAATAGGTCGTGCAATTATCCCGCCTGTTGATAAGGGCTCCCAAACAGTAGTCTATGATCAGGTTTGTTTGTTTGTTTTCTTTTTCTGAAAACTATGTCTAACAAATTAAATAAGTAAATGAAATTTTATTTAAATGGATTATAAAGCTTTTATTTTTCAATTTCTGCAGAATGGCAACTTTGCTGGCATAGCTACGCCAATTGCAGTTTCTACAGGTTTCTTGCTGCTTCTATCAATTTTTTAATCTTCAACAAGTTTTAATTTGGCCTTTGAATTTTTTTTTATTCTATGTCCTATACCTCTAAACTATTTACCTTATATACTAAACAAAAATAAATAGAATCTCGGTTCCTCGATGAATAAAAGACAAGTTGGGTAATGTTGAAGTAAAATTCAGTATGAAATTGTATAAATGTTTTCATGTAATCTTTTGCACTTTCATATATGTTCTTGTTTCTCTAAGTGCTGACGGGGTTTATGCTTTTTTATCAGGAAGCACGTCAAAGCCAAGTAGGAAAAAGAGGAGGTACTGAAGGTACAAAAATGCTGCCCAAGAATGAGAAGTCATAGTGTATTTAGTGGTGTGAGAAGTCTTGTGTATTTAGGGGTGTTATAGCTTTATGTGAATTCTAGTAACCTGACTCTTTGTTTTGAGTCCATGGCTTTCTATACTCTCTTATTAGAATACTAGTAACCTGACTCTTTGTTTTGAGTCCATGGCTTTCTATACTCTCTTATTAGAATACTAGTAACCTGACTCTTTGTTTTGAGTCCATGGCTTTCGATACTCAATTATTAGAATACCAGTAACCTGACTCTTTGTTTTGAGTCCATGGCTTTGTATACTCTCTTATTAGAATACTAGTTTTAACTCTACTGCGACATGTGCCAACCATAAAAAGAATTAAAGGGACCAAAAATGTTAATTATTTGATGCTTTTAAGATCTGTCAATGAGGTTAAAATTATGTTTTATGTATGTAATTGAGATGATATAGAATAATATAGAACACATTTAATGATTTCAATCTATAACATTTTACTTGTATGTTATTAAGAAGGCATCAAACAGTGTTAAAAGGTCTTGCACACAAAATATACTCGTTCTTGAATCACTCGTATACTTTTTGGATGAGGTCCTCCAATTTTTTTATGAGTGTTACTATGACCCAATTCGGTAACAAGATCTTCAGTATGGCAATGGCATCAAATGGGAGCAGTTTTAGAAAAAAAAAAAAATACCATTCGCATCTTCATCTCACTTGCAAAAAAAAAAAAAAATTGTATATGTATTTGTGATTTCAATTACACGAATATGAAGCGCGTGCTAGTTTATCAATTTTATTAATTAACAATTTGTTTGAAAGTGTCACGTAAATTTTTACAATTATTTAGCAAGTGATACAGATATTTTCATCTCTGAATTTCAAAGGATTGTTTTTTCTTAATAATTTTTTTTTCATGTTAACAAAATTGAAATTACAAGAACGAATACATATTACAATTAATGCGACGAGAATTACTAAATTATTAACGTGACCAATAAATTCAATTTTTATAATTGAATAAATGAAGACTGCTCTAATTATTTTTTTTATTTCTCAGATCCGTTCGTTATCACTGAAGAATACTTGTTTCAGACAGATAAAATATATCATTTGTTTTATTTGTCAGATCCGTAAATCAGTGGAGTACTTTCTTCAGACTGAAAAAAAAATATTCAATTTAATTTTAATAATTGAATAAATGAAGATCGCTGTAATTATTTTTCGTTTATTTTTCAGATCCGTTTCGTTATCAAAGAGAATACTTGTTTGAGTTGTTTCTGACAGAAGAAAAAAAGATATCATTGGTTTTATTTCTCAGATCCGTAAATAAGTGGAGAACTTGCTTCAGAGGGAAAAAAAAAATCTTGTGGCTGCTGGGATTCGAGCCCAGGTCTCTACGGCCACAACGTAGAATTCTAACCACTAAACTACAGCCACTTTGTTGTAAAAGACGCACCAAATACATTATATAATTTAACATTAGACGAGTGTTCCTTTCAGCTGGGCCTCGCTTAGTCACATTGCATTTCTCGGAGTGCGGTGAAAATACGATTAGCAAAATCAGAGTAACGTGCAATTGAGGAAAATGAACGGGACTGCCAATTAATTTACATGCATACAAGTACAGGTAACAAGTGATATTAAAAAAAAAAACTTCGAATAGAAATTGACAGTCAACAAGTAATATTGTGGGAACTAATGATTATAATTTATTTTTTATTTCTAAAAGCATGTGTGACATTTCTATTATAATTTCTGGAATGTAACATAGTTTCTATTTATTTTAAAAGAAATTACTTTCTAATTGTTTCTATTGATTTTCGTGCTCTATCATAAGTAATAATTGTTGACGTGGTCACTAAAAAATTAAAAGTTAATTATATGAGTGTAGAGATTTAGAAATTAAAATTAAATTAATTATATATTTTATTTTTTAAATTTTGCTGATGTAGATGTTTTAAAGGCTTGCGAAAGATTGTTCTAACTCACCAACAATCCCACACTTGTGCATAAAAAATAGCATTCCAGCTCACCAATCAGAGATTACGACGTGCATATTTTATATAAAATATTTTAAAAAATGAAACATTATTCATATTTTTTCTATTAAAATATCATAATTTTCCACATGTACAAAAGAGTAAATGATACAATTTGAATTTAACGATATTATTTTGACATTGAAATTTAAATTTACTAAAATTTTAAGAATAGAAGCATAATAATAAATACAATAAAGGTATTTCAACCCTCCGTATCGAGTACCAACTTTTTAAGCAGAAAAGAAATTAAGACTAGATGAGCAAGTGATCATATTAGTTTTAAGAGTTCCAAGTTCCAAAGGAATATTTACAATTGAGATGAAAGAACAGTTAACGGTGATCTAGTGAAAATGTGAATCTTATTGAAGAAATAGTTAATCTACGAACAATTATCTCAACAATGAAGGGTCCATAGTTTATATACACCATAAGAAAATTAGTATGTACCTAAGATCCACCTTAAAGAACTCTGTTATTGTATATTTGCATCTGGTACGAAATTACAATGACTTGGGAAAAGACAAGATTATCAAATGTTTTTCTAGATTACAACATACACAAAACAAAGCGTTGTTAAATAAGGAAAATTAAGAAAAAACAACCCCACAATTAAGAAAACAAATTGCTACCTGAGGATGCCTCACAAAAAAAATAGTAGCATCAACCTCGGTGCAACAGTTTAGAGTACAAAATTGCATTGTAAAATTACACAGAAAGAGAGAAAAAAAAAAAGAGGGGGGGGGGGGGGGGGGGGAAGCTGGTTATTTGAAGGACACCTACTTCTAAATGCCCCTTGCCCCTTCGGAAGCTTATCTGAAAAGAACCAAGTAATGATACTGAGTTGGAATTAAATGTTGACTAACAATCAAGTACAGTATTAACAGAAATGGAGAAAGATATACCTTGAATTGCAAGAGCTATGTTTTACTCCTAAAGATGATGGGAAGAAGAGGAGGGGAGAAAAAAAATTAAAAAATGAATAATACAACGGGCTGCCCTCCTGTACATAGAGATTTACTAGCTACAACTAGTCCCACACAAAAGGTGCTAATTAATTAACACGTTTCTCTCATAACCCTATAAGGAATTCCCAGAGTAGACACCGAGAATTCATAGGCATCTAACCTAACTAAAAAAAACATTTTCAAGTTTCAAAATTTTTCGGACCAATTACTGAGCACTGTCGATGCCAAGATCAGTCGAGAGTTGGAGTATCCCACGCATTTGAAGATATGGGTTCTCCAAAAGCTTTTCGTTATTGCTCTGATAACCAAAATAAGATAAGTATTAAAGTATTAATAAATAAATCATTTGATCCTTTGGGTGTTAAGGGTTAAGATTAAAGAAAAGGGTGATGCTGTGATGGTGATTTGAGTTCTTTTTGACTTGGATTGAATTAAGAACACTTGTGTTTATTGCTTGTATATACACCATAAGAGGAATCAATGGTACAAGTTGGGGCAATTGGCACCAACTGGTCTGGTACTGTAACAATCAAACCCGAAGAGTTTTTTATATTTTTTATTGAAAGATGTCCAAGCTAACCTGTTGGGCTTTATAAATAAGACTCTGGAGCATGCGCTGATATGCTTCAGGCTCCTCTGTCATCATTCTCTGTGAGTTCAATTTTTGAGAATAATCAGCTATTATCGACAGTAGTGTAGTGGTGAATTAATCGTCATTAATAAACATATCATTTGATTGTGCATTAGAAACCCCACCTTTAATAGAAAATTTGCTGAATAATATGCTACTCTTGAATCCATGTCATCTTCTAGAAGGCCACTTTAAGACACCAAAACAGACAAATTAGTACAAAGCACATAAAATTCCACATTTACACAATTGTAGAAGGCTCCAAGTATTATAATACACAAGCACATTCACATTTATGTTATAATATGCCTAACTATTCTACAATTCCTATTGCTTTTGCAGACATGTAAATGGGATCTTGACTTTTTAATTTTCTAATTTCTTTCATTAACAAACATAAATGCAAAGATATAGTTACCTGAAAAATTCATTTCCATCAACTTCAGAAAATGCCACTGGATCAGAGGTGCATTTACCAATCAGAAGCAACAACAGAGCTGCACGAATGTCTGATGTGGATCCTGGCAGGTAGCCTCTGCCGGTGCTACCAACTGCCACACCAAGGGCAATATCATCAGTTGCTGCACCTGCCAGCTGGATCAGTGGCCAGTAGAAAAGGGAGGCTGGAACCCGGCTCACCAACGGCATCGGAGCAATGGCACTGCCTCTTAGAAGCAAAGCGGCAACTGACGTGGTCTGACAGTTCTTGACATTCACGTAAGGGTTATCTGAAATTATGGTTTTGGTGTTGTTTCGGCTGTCAAGTCTTTCAGGGATGTGAGGTTCAGTCTCAGGCTGCTCAACTGACGGTGTGTTACTGGTTGGGGGAAGCTTTCGGCACAATTGAGAGAATAGCACATCGCACATCTGCTCAATTTTATGATTCAAATAAGGATGACAGACAGAGGGAGGTTTAGACTCTACAGTACACACGAGTTTGGTACAGGTTGGAGTAAAAATTATATCGTAACACTCTACTAGTCCTCTCCTTCAGATTTTAATTTATGATATTTTACTTAGCCAGGTTCGAAGGGGCAGGTTGTAAAAGTGAGGTTTAAGGAAATAACTAAGGACTTAAACAGCCAAATATTCCAGCAAACCCTTACCAGAAATGTAGTAAAAATGCAGAAAAAGAACATCAAGAAAATAATATGATACCTTCAAAATGTTAATATGATCAGTCTCATTGTTCTGTTCAACAAGCGAAAGAGCACTACTCATTATATCTACCAGTGCAGCTGCCTTCTCCAGTCGACCTTTGCCTCTGCTATTTTCTCTCTGATCCAGTAACAACTGTACTCTCATCAGAAACATCTCCAGTACAAACAGAAAACCCCATCTTATGAAATTATGCTTTGACTTGAGGAGCCCACACAGAACAGAGACTGATAATGGAACTCCTGCACGAGCTGCCATGTCTTCACTTCCCGCATCTGAGATCTGCTGTTGAAGTTGCTGTATGTTTGACCAAATACCACCTCCTCTTTGGTTGTCGGTACAGATTTCACAAACAAGTAGATCCACAAGCCAGATGTAGCCATGGTGACGACATGCTGAGGTGTCAGCGTGAAGAAGAGAGTGTAGTGTGGTCCATGCCAGGCTGGCCTTGATGGTAATTTCAGGATTATGAGATCCCTCCTTGATGCTTTTCAATGATCTGTAGGTCTTTGTCATTTGTACCATATATATGAACTCATGGTCAATACCAGAAAAAGATCTGACAGTGTCTTCAAGTTTGTTTATAATCTTCTCCAGTAGCTGTAGTATAAATATAAAAATAATGATGATACTGATGTCAATACTATCATGATCATGCTTATACTGTAATCACGAGGTAGTTCTTACATGTCGGCCAAGCGACAAAAGACAACAAACATAACTAAACAGAAGCTGAAATCCAAATATAAAAAACAGCAGGTGTAAGAAAGAACTCACCAAGCTCAGGTGCTTATTATCAACGGTATGTGAGATGGCCCTGGAGATAGAACTCCGCAAAATGTCACCAGTACCCTCCACCCCATACTTAACTGTCAGATAAAAAGCCTCTGGGGCATGATTTCCTACCATAAACAGAGAAACTAGGGGTTTTATATCCTCATATGTGTAAGTTGATACACCCCTTGCTATGCACATCTCATTTATCTGGTGCACCGCATAGTCAAGCAGAATCATAAATAGGTCTCGCTTCTCTTGCTTCGACTCGGCCCGTGAATACTACATATTAAATACATCGCTATTAGAAGTTCCAAATTAGGAAGCATATGTACATATATAAGTAAACAGCACAACTCACCTCAAAGCAAATATAGTCGATTCCACCAAGGAGATTGATTTGTTCCATAAGAAAAGTCGGTGCACCATCAGTGGGAGATAGCTGGTACAGCATGTTTGTCAACATGCATATAAGCTTGCAGCGTACCACCATGGCCCAAGTATGCTCTCTGCTTACCTCTAATAGAGTTTTTATAACCTGTTCAATATAACCAGAAGAAAAATTAACAGATGAACAAATCACAGAAGTATGATTAACGCCTAAAATAACATTAATACTCACCCTAATATCAAGGCCTTCTAGTCTCTTCCTAATAATGTTCCCTCTATCACAAACAAAGTAGAACAGACAGCTAAGGGCTGATGCCCATACTATTTCTTCCTTTTCTTCCATCTACAATTGATATGTTAAAAAATAAGCGCTTCGATACAAGGATGCTATTGCAAGAATAACAAAAAAATAACAGCCAAGGCTTTTCATTAAAACACCCTCAAATTATCCCATTGCTGAAAATAACGTGGTGAAAGTGAATTCTTCTATATTGAAAACCACGGACCAATCAATCAAATCCAAATAATTCCAAAAACCATTTATATAGAATTGTAATTTCTTGAAGACTACTTGAAGCTTCTCCTGTTTCGAAGAGAAATATCCTGCAGTCGAAGTAATGCTCTTACTCCTTAGTACAGAATGAAGAACTGGGTAAGTATATAAACCTGAACAAGAAGAAGGAGGATCTCAAACAAAACAGCCAAAAGCCATGACTCGAAGTTCTCTATGGCGGCAATCTTGGTTGGATGGTTCTCCACACAGCTGTTTTGTTCTTCACTCTTGGAATAAGAACCTTCCGGCAACTCATCATTTTCTATGATAGGAGAGACATCTTCTGACAACATAGGTTCCAGAAGATGTGCGTGCACACCCAGGTTGAGAATCAAATCAAAAGCTCGTGTTTTTGAAAATGGCTTTTGAGAGCTTAGAATTCCCTGAACCAAAAGAAGGCACAATTACTAAGCTTCAAATATATAACCAAAAGTAAACTACTGAAGTGGTCCTTGCTTCTATAGTTAATGTCCTAAAGAGCTGAAGTCCCCATTTTGGTACTTATTCAAATTTTCAAATCTGTATGATTGCATCGTCACAAACATATTTATCAAAATGTGGACACCATTTGTAGTCGACCTGATGCTAATACGGGATAAGTTATTTTAATAAAATAAAGACACTTTGCCATGCTCACTAAGATTTCATTAAGTTTCTAACTTACAAAATTTAGCAACCAGAATGGTACTATTACAGGAATTAATTAATACTTCATAGATAGTTGGCCTAATTTACTAAAATACTACACTTGTACATGTGATTATAGACTACCTCTAGCATGTAAAGAGTCAAAGGGCCAGCTGTTTCTGGGTCCATCATGTACCTGCACAAGGAAATTACCAATTATAGTAGCTTGATACTGAACTAATGTTGGCTCAGATTGTATGTTGGTGCCTACCAGGTTAGTACATTTTTTGGAACAACATGGTAATGAGAATTTTAAATAAGCAACTTCAGCATCTATTGAAAAAAATGCAATTACCACCTATCTGTTAAAACCAAGGTAATAAAAATGATTAAATTATCCTGATATTCTCATAGCAACTTGCACAAATCACTCCATAACTAGATCCTGAAAACTTAAATTTGAAACACTACTTCAAGTTGGCTTGATTTTGACTTTGATTTTGGACATAAAAGGTAAAATATTCAGTGTAATTTGCAAATTTAAGAGCAGTTGATTGTCATATACAAATAGTGTCAAATGCTGGGGTCATTTGCCATAAAATACTGCCGGCGCATACATATCAATGATGAGTTTGATGAGGACACTGAAAGCAACGTCAGCAGAAGGCTGCCGGTTTTGGCTGCTCAGTCTTGATGGCGCATTTAGTTGGTTCCCATTTGGTGTGCATGAAGCATTGCATACTTCTGTTATTACCTCATTTATTTCTGCTGGGTTTAACTTCAATGGTTGCTGTTCACTGTTCAGAAAAAAGAGAGAAAAAGCAGATAGATATAGATAAGAAGAAAGAGAATGACCTGATCTCATGCCTGGAATGCTAAGAGCAAGTCTTTTAGCTTTCGGCCTATGCTTATTTAAACTCTTTGTTGTTGGATCTAGGTCATATGCGCTTAAATTATGATTTAATACATCAATCCACAAAGGTGGTGTAAGGGATAAAAAATATGCATTGTTAAAACAATACATCTTGCTTATTTTTTTTATAACAATTACCAGATATGGTTAGTATGCCAGGATACTATTATAGATGTCTACTTATGATCACCTGGTTTACAACTGAAGTTTGTTATCAGAGACTCTTTACAAACATTCTCCGCATAATTATAAATATTATACATTGCTGAAAAGTGAAGCAGCTCTCTTTTCAGTACCTGATAATGAAACCATACAAGCAATTTGTTCAACATTTCCTAGTTGGATTTTGGTATTGGTGCATCTACTGTTTTCATTATATTCTTGGGACCTCATACTGATTGTTAATATCATGCAAGTATGTTAACATACCAATAGTGTCTATACTGAAAAAGGGGCTTTGCTCGGGCCTGAAAGGCACTAGATGGTATATTCGACCTGGAACCAAAGAAAAATAAAGCCAAATAAAGTTATGGAAGATAGATGAGATAGAAGTCATCAACAAAGAGTAAAAAGGAGAAGACAAGGACTAACCAAATTTCATTGGGGCCCACTTTCATGCGTTTTGAGGCAGTTATTGCCTTCAGATGGCTACGAGACAATGCGAAATCAGTAGACGGTGTGGCTTGTGATGGTTGCAAGGAATTTATGTCTAGCAAATCCTGAACAGCTGGATCTCTCCAATGCTGGCTGTTCCTAGTCCCGTCCATGTCCCCTAGAAAAATTGCTGCCGCACCAACTTCAGGGGATCGGTATATGCAAATGTCTTGGTGCCTCTCAGCATCCCCACTGTGTTACAAAAGAATGCGTATGTACATAATTACCCCATCAAAAGAGATATATCATGAATATCCAAAGCTAAGGAATTTTTGCTTATAGATTTTGAGTATACCCTTTATTTATGTCATGTCAAGCATGATATTGTATAACTTGATTCCATTTAATATTATTTAGATTATAGAATTTCAAATTGTAAACTTCAAGGTTGTATTTTGAAATTCTTTGACCAAATGCAAAGCATCAGAAGATACCTTTCTTTCATTGTAGATGGTGCTTGTTGTTGATCCAGATGCCACCTCCATTTCAAAATATCAAAAAGAATATATTTACTATCATCTTCTATACCAACAACATCAGTTGATGAACCCTCCAAATTAGAATGCCTCAAAACCTGCTTCAACTCAACACTGTCCTGACCTGCACCAGCTTCCGAGTTTAGTTTCAAACTAAATGACCTACTGCTTGGAATAGAAGAAAGAGTAGGTTTATTAAATGGTTGCCTTGGTGGAACACTGAGGCCTATAGGCTGGAAGGACAACTTGGGAATGTGCTTCGCCACCAGGGACCTCACATAAGTTATTGACTTGACAAGGGATGGATTTGTAAAATTGGAAGCTGATGGGGGTGAAATGAAAGAGTTAGATTGGAGTTGATTTCCTGTCGGTTCACATTTTGAAAGGGAATTTGCACAGAACAACTCAATCTGTCTAAGAGTTTGTACTCTTGGTATGTACCTGTGTAAAAAAAATACTATTAATATGCGTTATAAAATAGGAGAGATTTGTAAGAAGCAAATATCTATTTAATAAATGTATCCATTGAAGCTTACTTTGCAAGATAACGCTTTAGCAGTGCAATACACCTGGGAACTACAGCAGGGCTGGTTTTAAAAAAGAAATCATGTTATGATGGAAAATAAATAAAGCATGGAATTATTTTTAATCTGTATGACTAAATATATCAGCCTGATTAACAATGAACCTGTAAAAATTTGAATGAAATATTCTGGTATAGTTTAATTTGTTTGGTCCAAGTTCACACGGTTAATTTCTTGAAGAAAACACAGAAGTTTAAGAAAAGAAGAAAGAGGACCTAAAAAAAAAGAAACCCTTTAAAAAGTAACTAATAATTTAATGTCAATGCATTGATCAGTTATCAGATATTAAAACTTCTTCTCATTCTGTATATATAAAATAGAATTGCTTAACAGATACTCAATAAAATCCAATTGAAATGAGAATTACGACTCAACAAGCAAACCAGAAATTTTGGGTTAGTTGTTAGGTAATCAAATTTCTTTCTTTGGTACATTTAGGAAGAGAATTTTAAAAAATATTAAAAACTTCAAATTTAAGCAAACCTTCTATCTCTCTCAGCAATTGCATATTCTACAAGCACACTATAAGCAATGTCAACAGTAGCTGGGCTAGCTATATAATCCTGCATTTAAGTTTATGACATTAGTATCTACAAAAACAATGCAGAGAACAACATAACTATATTGCCAAAAAAAATGCATGTCCAACATTTACAGGCAAACGATGTTTGGATAATTGCTTTGCAGCTTTTAAAAAAATGGCTACAAACATGGTGGTCATTTATAGTCGTATCTTAAAAACTGATCAGATAAATAAGACACACAAATGATATTATGATGTCGGACCTCCAATAAAGTATCACCACACAAGTGAAGGGTATCATAAAAACATCTTAGCTAGCTATAGCATTTGAAACCCTCATTAGAAAGCATGTTAAACATTTGCATGCAAAGCATAGTTAGATCAATAAATGACATGACAATGCGGGACCGTAAAAAAATATTAATGTAAATATCAGCGACACATGTTTTAAAATGTTGACAAAGATGCCACATGTCATGTATCACTTGGTGGTATTGAAGATGTTAAAATATTCAAGGTCCAATCCTCAACCGGAATTCAAGGATGCATTGTCGGATTTTCCTTGTGAGAATAAATACAGCTTTCTAAAATTTTATGAGACTATTGGGAAACAAATTCTCTTGAATAAAAACCAATTTCTTTTCTCTTCAACGGTAGACTAATTTGGACAAAAGTGACATCAAGTAGTAGTGTAGCTTTTAACTCTCTAACATCATATACAAGGGTATACTATCTATTTGTGTGTGTGTGTGTGTGTGTAGTGTTCACCAACTAAGCAAAAGGTAATGGGCTTTTTAATGAATAATTCTATGGTCCTTCTCAAATCACCTGCAACTGTAGTGGGTGAACTATAAGTTAATAAAAGAAAAAAACCCTAGCTCAGTAGTAGTCTTAAGCTTGAAGAATTGCATGGTTCAAATCAATAAACTATATCTTCAAGTGAGAAATTAGTCATTGTTCCTAAACATTAAATAAACATCTCAAAGTATTCTACTTCAATATATTAACACAAGTTCTTACAAAGATCAATTAGTTAAAAACTCAGCTACAAGTTCTAACGCTGAAACAAGATAGAGAAACCGCCCGTTTCTTATCCATTACTGACTAACGACAGGGAAAGCGCAAAAGAATCCAGTTTGGAACTAACCCGAAGAGTTCTCGAAGCTTCAACGGCAATGGAGGACGAGCTGGCGCCGGAGCTCCCATGGAGATGCGAAGCGGGAGGTGACAAGCAATCCGCCACCGCTCGCCGGAGTGGCTCCGGCGGTTTTCTTGACCCCACGGTCGCCGGCGATCTCAACGCCCTGGGCTGGCCCGCCAGCACTCCGTACAGTCTCGTCGTCGCTAAACCTCCCCTTGCAGGACTGAAGCTCAGCCCTTGCCTATGTAAGGTCTCCTCCAATGGCATATCTTTCTCTCTATATTTCCCACTGGCATGTAATTAGTGCTTCTCTCTGCTCCGTTTTCCCGGCCTCTCCTCTCGTTTATGCATCGTTTCTATAGAGAACAACTCATGTTCACATTGTCAAGTATCCTTCCTTTCTCTTGTTCCTTTTACTCCTGCGCGTCTTATTAATGGCAAGAGAAAAGACAGAAAAGAGAAGAAAGAGAAGGATCGTGGATTTGGGAGATTTGTAAGAACTGTCCTCTGAGAGAGAGAGAGAGGGCTTTTCCGAATCTTACATCTTTAATTAATAGGCGAATGAGTTCAAGGTATTACACAAAAATAGAACTTCGGATTCTGATTGGCTGGGTCCTTTGATTCGGGCCATTCGGCAGGAAGTACGGATCTGAGCGTAGAATTTTTAGGTGGAAACAATAGAAGAGAATTTGTTAAGAGGATTATAGCTGGCATTGCTGACTGGGACCCACTACTTCGATTTTTCTTTCTTATTTATGAACTAATCCGGAGCTATGGATATATATAGATACAGTAGGCAGCTGTATGCTTACGGTCGGTGTGGGCCCAACCAAAAAGAGTCAAACAGCGCACAAGACCGGATGTATTTCATTTTGTACGGAGAGCCGCTATTGGGTTTGGACTACGATGTATATGTCGGACCCATACCAGACTCCGGTTGGATATATGGGCCCAAGCCCAATAAGGATAGCTGGATTGGATTAGTATATCAAACAAGGGCTTTGAAGCAGATAGAATCATAGAATATTTCTAACTAAACTGGATAAAATATTTACAAGGATTTGATGGGCCTTCTTTTTTCCTTCCCTGAATTCCATTAAGTGCCCATTACAAATTATCACACCGTAACAGATACTTTTTTGTGGGCTGATTCTGATCCTATAATTGTAGGTTCTTCTTCCTCCTCTTCCACTGACAATCTTGCATGGAGCAATCTTTGTACGGGTTTGCAGTTATAATTTTGATTTGTCTTATTGTTCGATTTGTTGTTCCCTTTCCACTAATTTTGAATTTATTTTTTTTACTTCTACATATGAAAAAATAGCAGATTGCCTACTACTTTTAAAGAAGCTAAAATTTGACAAAAGAAAAAGACCGTTGAAACCAGTAGCTGATTTACCTTTTGTTATTCTGGACAGAAAATGAATTTGTTTTCATGAACATATATATATTTAAATATGAACCCAACTTGACCAATCTTTAGCTCCCGTGATGTTTTGGTATTAATTGTTGACTTCAATTAATTTATCAATATGGGTTCTTCTATTTAAATATGAACCCAACTTGACCAGTCTTCTTCTATGATGTCACAAATAATGAGACAGCCCCGATTTCAGAGGGGCACTTTGGGAACCAAATATGGGTTCTCGTTAAATTTTTGGTTAAATTAATCTTTACTAAGAGATATAAACTAACAAACAAACATGTGCCTGCTTTACCTAGCGCCTATAAAAGGTCAAGCACAAGTGACCTCCAAAACAAGGTTCTCACACTAATTTACTATTCACCATTCCTGCTTCCTAGGTTCAAGGATCCATAAAGAAAACAAGAGAAACAAAAAACATAGTCATAATTAGCCTTGTAAGCCCGGCACGTACCGGTGATGGTGCTTGGAGAGGTCAGGGAGATACGAAAGGGTCCATGGACGGAGCAGGAGGATATGCAACTGGTATGGTTTGTGCGCCTCCTCGGTGAACGCCGTTGGGATTTCCTTGCAAAGGTGTCAGGTTTGAATGGTGGCGGGTGAAAGGAAGAGAATCGTATATAGCCTTTTGTTTTTTCAAACCGCTATATGCGATTCTTGAATTTAGTTCTCTTTTTTAAGTTCCGTTTTAACGGTTTGCATTTTTTTCTTGCGGTGTGTGGTGTTTGTGCTGCAGGTCTCAATAGGACCGGCAAGAGCTGTAGGCTTCGTTGGGTCAACTACCTTCATCCTGGCCTCAAGCACGGCCGCATGACTCCCGAGGAAGAGCAACTCGTGCTCGATCTACACGAGAAATATGGAAACAGGTTTAATCCAATGGCATATCTTTTTAATTTTATTTTGATAATTAATACACCATCTTCAACTTGTGTATATTTATAATTCGTTGATGTTTCATTTGAATGATGCCAATAGGTGGGCCAAAATTGCAAGTAAGCTCCCCGGACGTACTGACAATGAAATAAAGAACTATTGGAGAACCCACATGAGGAAGAAGGCGCAAGAGGAGAAAGGATCCCCTTCGTCTCCTTCCTCCTCTTCAATGTCGCTTAACAACGAAGCACAATCGGAGTCAACTGGACTAACAGATGTCGGGGAGACCACCAATGGATACTCCAACGACCAATTATGGCAGGTGGAGATGGCGAGCAAGTTAGGGTTCGAAGAGTACAATGAAGTCGGTTGTTATAGTAACAGTATGCCGATCAATTCGATGCCTTCGCCGGTCTGGGAGTACAACCCGGAACCACTGTGGATGATGGATGATCATGTTGAGTTTAAACAGGAATATTAATTCTGCTTGATATTTGTTGCGTGATCGGAAGCTACGATTCGGCAGATGACGAATGCAAGAACATTAATTAGTTTGTTAGTTACTTATGTAAAATTTCTCTCTTATCATGGTGACTATTGTTTAATATAGGTTTTTTAGGAAGGATGTCTTATGTTGTCATTGTTTTCTTTCTCATTAATTGGGAATTCCTTGGGTTAATTAGTTTGATTTTTATTCTTATTCTCAGAAGTTTTTCATTTTACTGTAATTATGTGAATCAGAATCTAAATTTTTATGAGAGTTCATAATTAATCACTAGTGGAAAATGTGCAAACAATATCGTCTCATCAGGATCGGTTAAATTAAAACACTGACACTAATATTTTTAGGATCGGGATCTTGATTGTTAGGTATCCGGGTCAGTTACTAAAATAACCGATCTTGATAATGAGTATCAAGATCGGGTATGTTATTAACCGATCCTGAGAACAATCAAGATCGGTTTATAGAACACCGATTCTGATACCTAACAGTCAAGCTCGGTTAATTATTTAACCGATCTTGATTGTTAGGTATCAGGATCGATTATTTTATTAACCGATCCAAATACCTAACAGTCAAGATCGGCTAATTTAAGAACTGATCCTGATAGTTATCAGGATCGGTTATTTATATTAACCGATCCTGATACCTAGTTAACACCTCCCCTTCCAGTGCACGAGGTCTTTTGCTCCCTTTCCAGTGCACGATCTGTCAGAATATGTATCGATTTGTGATAATTTAGGATGTGTATCGATTTGTGATAATTTAGGATGCATATCGATTTAGAATGTGTATCGATTTGTGATAATTTAGGATGCACATGATATTCGATGATTGCAAAAAAAAAAACAAGGGTTGCTTTCCTATATAGGCCAGCAAAATATAGTGGAAGCTGGCCAAATATAAAATAATTTTTTTTAAAACACAATAACAAATCAGGTCGGTTTATTATATTTAACCGATCCAGATAACACCCATCTGGATCGGTTCTTTATTAACAACCGATCCTGATAGTTATCTGCATCGGTTCATTATATTTAACCGAGCCAGATAAATATCAGGATCGGTTGTATTAAAGAACCGATCCAGATTTATAGTTGTAATTTAAAAAAATATTTTTTATATTTGACCAGACTAAATTTAGGATCGGTTAATAATAAGAACCGATTCAGATACTAACAATCGGGATCGGTTATATAAATAACAGATCCAGATAGTTGGTATCTGGATCGGTTGTTTAACCGATACAGTTTAGATTGACTATTTGTAACAGCTGGGTCAGAATCGGCTCTATGTCCGTTCCTGATATGTGTTTTTCCACTAGTGATATTTTACAACTTCCACTTTGTTTGACTTGCTTTTGGTTTCAAGTAAAATCCAAATTAATATCATGAATAATCTATTGTCCTCTTGGATGGCTTTTTCAAAAGTAACTAATATACAAATTAGGAGCGCTTAACAAGATAATATATGTAAAGCCAACATGTTTAAACAATTTCATTACCTCCCAACTACACGCACTGGTACAAAAACCTCCACCTCCACCTCTTCCTGCTCCTGACCACCAATCCGGAAATAATTACATTAAAACCAATGATAACAGCTAACATAATAATAATCATCATCAAAGATTAGCAAATAACAATGAAAGAAATTTGAAGGCTTTTACCTCCATCTTTTCCATTTTAGTAAATAAAAAAAAGGGTTTCCTACATATCCTCATGATCTACTCCTATATATATGTCATTGGTGGAGGCTCTGTAGGATTCCCATTTAGTCATTTTGCTGCCATTGAAAAGTTATGGCGCCAGGGTGACATCATCCATGGATTCCTTATAATTTAAATCAGACGGTTAAGATCAGATTCTAAAATCATTTTCTAAAAAAATCAAAACATGATCTGAAACGTGTGATTTTAATCAAAGGACCTGCAATGCGGACCCACTCAATTATAGTGTTGGGATGGAAGCCGACATTTTTATTAATATCCAAAGTTTAATAGAAATTAATATTTATGTTCAGATTCTCGGATTTTCGCCAAAAATGCTCAGGCCGGCCACAAAATGGCCGGCTTACTCATTTTTTTTTTTAGAGACACTATGAAAAGCAAAATAATGAAATCTAACACTGAAAATTTGAATTTTTTATTTAAGTTATTTGTTAGATTACTTCTTTTGATTTATAATTAGCATATTTATACTAAATACACTAGATTAATTGAAATTATGTTGAATTACACTATATTACAATAAATTATGTTGAATTACACTAAATTATGTTAAATTACGCTAAATTACAATAACTTCGTTAATTATGTTGAAATACAGTAAATTACGCTAAAGTAGACTGATTTTGTGCCATCTTTCATGAATCATAAAAAATAGTAAAAAAATTCTGAAAATAGTAAAAATTGGTATTCTACAAGTTCATTATGTAACTAATTTACTGAGCTACTGAGATTGAATAATAGAAATGAAAATCTTAATCGGAAACTTCAACTCAAGTTTTGAGGCTCTTCCTTTAGTTTTTTGGCAATTCTGAATTTGAAAAACAACATAGTCATCATGGACGCATGCGTATTTTCGCAAGGTTTCCGAAAAGTTGTCATTTGCTGAAATCGGACACTCGAGCGCCGTTTTATGACCGTTTGAAGTTTCATCGTTGTTTTTCGCCTTTTCAATGAAGATATCGTCCCTATTCATATGTAATTTAGCGTAATTTAGCGTATTTTAGCATAATGTAATGTAATTTAGTGTAATTTAACTTAATATAGTGTAATTCAACATAATTTCATGTAATTTAGAGTATTTTAGTATAAATATGCTAATTATATATCAAAAGAAATAATCTATCAAATAATTTAAACAAAATAATTCAAATTTTCAGTGTTAGATTTCATTATCTTGTTCTTCATAGTGTCTCCAAAAAAAAGAAAAAAATGCGTAAGCCGGACATAAAATGGCCAGCTTGGACATTTTTGGCGAAAACCCAGAATTCTGGGCATAAATATTAATTTCTATTAAACTTTGGATATTAATAAAAATGTCGGGGATGGAAGAGACCAGCCCTAAAAGGGAAGATATAAGACCTAGCTAATTGGAAAATAAATTTGATAATTAAAATCATGAGAAAGATATACGTTAGGCCAGAAAAATATAACCAACCGGTTGTCAAGTAATATCAGTGTTCTAAATAGTATACTATAGCGACGCAGTAGCGGCGCTATAACATTTTTGGACCTTAAACGCTAAGCTATGGGATAAAAGTGGGCTATTTCAGCTACGACTGCTATAGCGGTAATAGCAGTCCGCTATTTTCCCTACATGCTACGCGCTATAGCGCACGCTATGCTACATATGATTTTATTTAAAGGTCCAAACTGAATTTTTTTTAAGGATTAATTGTTTTCAAGATCCAGATTATTTTTGCTTTTAAATAAAAAAAAATAGATAGTTTATGCCTGATGCTTAGATTTTTCTAATAGAAAAAATATATAGTTTATGCCATGATGCTTAGGTTATTTTGAATGAAAAAAGATAGATAGTTTACGATATTATTAGAGATATTTTGAATAGCAATTTGGACTTTGTACTGGTTCAATATGAATATTCTAATTCTTTAATCAATTTTGCGTTACTTATCGCTATATGAGACTTTAGATAATGTTGATAATTAGTACAAATATAAAACGTAATTTTTTAAACAAAAAATGCTATGTAGGATATATATAGCTTTTGCTATAGCTACGCTATTCTATAGCTTTTTATTTAATCTTTCCACGATGACGTGATAATCAGTATTTAGAACCTTGAGTAATATATATATACTATCTTGTGGAAATTTATCTTTCTTTCTTTTTGAAATTTAGTGTACAGCTGCTTTTGATCTATTAAATTGTTTCTTTTTTGACTTGGTGTTTTTCTTGACTTATTTGTAGTTTTGGCGGTGATTTATGTGTTATCATATTCTATAAATAACTTATTTATAGCTTAGACGACGGTGTTTTTTTTTTTTTTCACTTTAATCTTTGTGTCATTGTTCATGCAAGGGTGAAAACGGACATACATATCCGACAATTAATATCGATAATTGTTGTATAATTGTTCTTATTTTTTCAGATAAGAATGTAGATATAATAAACACAGATAAAAATAAGAATTGTGTTAGAATTGTTGTATCGGTCAAATTGTCTGGGTCGAAATTAATTATTTCTAAAATTAAATATGGATAAATATAATTAGGCTAGCTGCAAGAATATATGGGTCTGAATTTCTACTCTCTGGATAAACGAATTTAAATGGTGCATCTGAATAAGTTTATGTTAAAATGTGCAAATTAATGAATGTGATCAACATCAACTGGTGCAACCAACAAGTGCATAGTAATATAATATACATAAACAATTCATTTTATGTCATTTATTCTGTTTGCACCATTTCAGAAATCGAGAAAGAGAGATTGTTTAATTAGACAACTGAATGGAGTGTTAGTTCTGGTTCGAAGATATCTTTTTGACAAGACTCATGGGGAGGGATGGCCTTGGTGGAATCACTGTCTACAAGGACGTTGTGGAAGCAGCAGAATGCTCAAAAATTTTCTGGAGAAAGAACAACACCACAGGTGCTAGCGAATAGGGTGTGGCAGGATATGAGTCAGTGGATCCTACACTGTTGAGTTTTGATTTTTCTTTGTCTCGTTTATTGTATTGTATGATGTTTTTATAATGGTTTTTTAAGATAGTGATGGTGTAACTCAAGATGTAAGGATGTTTTTATATAATAATAATATATTTTTGGTAGTCGTTGCCAAGTTTTTTGAAAAAGAGAGAGAAAGAGAAAGAAAAGAGGGGTTGTTAGTCGGCGCTAGCATTATGACTCGCAGTTGTTTTCAACTTGTTCATGTGGATCATACCGATTAGAGATGTGGATGTTGTTGTTGTTGCGTACATCTGACACGAAAATGGTGATGAGTCCAAAATGATTCTACTACTTTTAAAGATTTATAAACCATAATTTCTACTTACATTCATATCACAAGCGTATGATCCTACCGTGTAGTATAATTGGGGTGTCGATCAACAGTGATAGTGTATTAGATTTTAAACAATTTTCACTAGTCTAGGTTATCGGGTTTTTGAAAGTTTGGAGTGGTGGTGATAAATGCAATCAAGGTATTATAGTAAAGGTTAAACAGTAGATAGGGAGCCTCTAGGGTTCAGGTTTTTTGTCTTTCTTAATCATGCAAGTACAAGTTTTGATATTTTTCTATGTCGCATGCGGCACTGTCACTGTCGCATGTGGCATGGATTGCCCCACAGCTACCTCGCATGCGGCACTATCACTACCCGTAGGGCGTGCTGGGTGTTTGTTTATGCGATTTGAAAGGTTTTCCGATGTTGCGATCGGCTTTTGGGCTACCAAGACTAAAGCATTTTAGGTACGCAATTATATTATTTCCCTATACTACCCCGTAGTTGAAATATCTCAAAGACCCTACTTAATTTAAGTGCTTTCTAATGTTATTTAAAGTACGATTTACATTATCCTGCCAAGGGAGCCCACTGGGTTCTAACCCTAGTCTTTGAACCGCTGCCAAGCCTCGTTAGCCGAAGTGTTTGTAGTACTTACATGTATCCTTCTCACACAATGATGCAATGACTTAACACCTATTGGTATGTGAAGATCATTGGCATATAGTAGACAAAACTATGCATGCAATGATACAATAAAAATGAATTTAAAGTGCAAATAACGAAAACTCAAACCATAATATAAACAAAACATAAACGTATATTAAAACATAATTAAGAATTCAAGTACAACCCTCACCCTAGAGATCAGAAGTTTAGCTTCTCATGGCCATGGCAAAATAAAATGAATTAAATAAAGAGAACATAAATTACAACCAATTGAAGATAGAAGAACCCATGTCTCCTTAGATGACGCATTTTTCTCTTGCTTGACTTATAATGGCTATCATTCTCTCTATAAGTAACTCTCTACCCTAACCTAACAGTGAGGATTGCTATCTACAATTCTGAACTTGACACAATTAAACACGCATACTAAATCCTATTACAAGAGGGGTATTTATAGCCTTCCTAAATGAGAGGTGGAGTAGTGGAAGTAGTAGGGAATGTGGAGTCCACCCATGATTGGATATATAGATGAAGCCAAAAATAGCTTAGCTCTTAAGAAAATGAGTCCTTCTAGAAAGCCCATCAGGAAAATGTATTCTTCTAGAAGGTTCATCAGAGAAAGCCTATTTTTATGACAGTCCACGGATCGTGCGGCCTTAGGGTATGCCGCATGCGGTAAAGAGGAGGCCGCAGGGCTTCCTGACCACTTAGTAGATTTTCTTATATTTTTCACCATTTACAATTGAATTTTGTTTCGGATAAATCAATTAATTGAATTGAATCGAATTGTTGCACCTATACTCTACCCGAAATCTCAACAAATTGGATATCAAAATTTTATGAATATAAATTGGACATGCATCAATCAAATGTAGATGTTACAAGTATAATTTAAACGAATTTTTTCACCAAACTAATATAACGCATTAAACATTATTGTAAAATATTTTGTTTAAATTAATACAAATAAACAAATAAAAGTATTAGATAAAAATAGTTAATTCAAATAATATATCCATTTAAAAGGTGAAGAATATATCTTTTATAACAAGTTTGTCAATGACTAATTATATCTTACTAAATAGATTCAAATTTTTACAGAAATGTGGCTATGAATAATATTCATATTTGTATTCCCTTCAAAATTAAAATCATATATGTATATTCATTTATTCAGTATTTGAATCATAAAAAAATACATGCAAGTCCATAGAAATGGGTGATAAATTATTCAATGAAAATAAAGGGATATGGATTTTATCTATTGATCTTGACAATAGCCCAACTTGGCTTCTAGTCAAAAAATGAATTAATGAATAATCAACAAATAATACAACTTGGCCAAAAAGTGTAATCCATTTTCCCTTTACTTTCTCCTTGTTGTATTTATTTTTTGATAAGTAGATATATATTGAATGTTAAAAGCGTATGTGATAAGAAAAGTGTCTACGTCTGATGCAATGCTCAAATTTTCCAAATGCCCAACCATATATGGACTTAATTATATGATTAAGATAGCATTATCTCTTGATTATTTAATTAATCATAGTGCTTCATGAGAGGAATCACGAGAGCTAGACTCCCCTAGGTTGTGACACGAGTGGGGACCATGAAGGCTCCTGACGACAAAACACACTCAAGAGATAAATTAGAGAAAAATAAAAAAGAAAAGGTTAATAAGAGAGATGAGAGATTGAGTGTTAACCAATTATTTTTCTAAAGTTTAAGCTGAGGTTGTCGACGCTTACACTACTACAATAAATTACTTCGCCGTCGGGTGAAATTGAAATCCGCAATCGGATTTCGCACCGATGGCTATCGCCGCGATCGAAAAGATATACACATATGCCATCGGCTCAAAACAGATGGCGTTAATCAATATGTCATCGGCAACGCACGATCAAACAGACGGTGTTAGTACCCAACACCATCTCTTCCTTGTTGCAACCGACGACAAATGTAATTAACACTGTCTGTTGGATTTTAATAGCCGATTGCAAAAGTGTCTTACACCATTTGTTTTGTTTGAGTTGGCGTTGGCAGGTTCTAGTTTGCCATCGGTCATTAATTTTTGAGCCGATTGTGATGTATATATAATTATTATATTTTATTATTAATTCTTGTATTAGCGGCTAGCCTCCATCATATATTTGCTAGCCATTTTTAAACCCAGCAAAGCAACAATAAACATGCATGCAACATATACCCATATTTTAACCAACAATTAATATAGGCATCAACAACATATACATATACAAGTTATCCAATATATATATTAATCCATGCAACAAACACTGTATAAAGTAGACAACAATTATAAATCAACAAGCTAGCAATATCACACATACAACAATATATAGAGCAATATTTCATTATACCATAAAACTAACAACTATTTTAAACCACATTATTAAAACCAACACCAAAATATTTGACCGCAAAAATCAGAAAACAAGAACTGTTTTACACCAAAGTGTCAGTACCAAATCCTCCCCTCGCCAAGTACTTGCATAGTAATTAAACTAATTCCAAGAAGAACTTACACCATTGGATATGAATGTCATGTAATGCGTTTTCTTTGTACGTCATTCTAGATAGACGACACTACATGAATAAATCAAAACATATGAATAACATATATAAGAACTTAATCTGAAAGCATGATAGAAACATGTGATTGACAAACCTTTGGAAAAGAACGTGCATAATTTTTTATGAGCATCTCCATGTTCTTCATTACATAAAACTCGGACTCCCATGAATTGCTTTGTGTGGGGCTCTGATCAAATGTGTATTATTTAAAATAAAATCTAATTAGTAGTGCAATTGGAACTTGAAATAAGTTGCAATGAAATACTCGATTAAAATATTTCTTACCTGAAACATTCTGACCTCCAGTGATCTTCTCCCCAGCATGTGCCGACCTCCCCGGTGTTTGTATGACTTATAAGCCCTAGAATTATTAAAGGTCAGTATATGGTACCTAGAAGTAGGCCAGGTTAGCATTTTGCATTTTAAATTATATGTATTTTGCTTACTACTATAATAGAGGAACAATATATAACTCCCGGTCATTATTTGGCACCGAGTCCAGTAAGTAGGCAACATTATGTCTTGGGATAATAACAAGAAGCCTCCAACATGCTCTACAATATAAGTAATAAAATAATAAATCAATACAAACTTGTTAAAAATAGACAATAAACATGAGTAGAATTAGCAGCTTACCCAGCTTCGTGGCATGGTAAGAATACAAGACTCTTATCCTGAAACTTTAGCAAGGTATCGGCCAAGTACGAAAGGGATTGTTCACCATCATATTTAATAGATGTGGCGCTAAGCGGACTGTGGTCTAAGAAACCAATGTCAACATTATTTTGGACACCTTCAAGAACTAGCTTCATGCAATACCTGAAAATAGTTAGTGTCAAAATAATATATCTGTTTATAATAATAAATACTCACATTATCTAGACTTAGATAATAGAGACGTCGATCTCGTTATAAGTCATAAGATAACGGAGATCTGTGAAACCCACTGTTACATAAAAGCCCTTATCCCGAAACACTTCCGGCCCGATATAGCAGCGGAAGCCTCCTCCTTCAGATAGTGGAGTCGTAAGATATCTGTCATGCAGTAGTTGGAATTCCAGGCCCAGTTCGTCCAATGCCTCCTGATCTACAAGCGGGACCCGACCCTGTAGTCCTACAAGTATTGGCTGTCTCGGTAGCACCAATTCTTTAGTCATCTTATTGGTCATCTTATTAATCACATCACCAGGCCCCTATCATGTACAAATAACAACTTATTAAAAAACACTAAGTTATTCAGTCTAGTGCCTTACCTGACTGCAGTTCAAGGTGCTAGCTTCTTGGGTAGGCATCTCGCAGTGCATGACATCTGAAAGAACATACGTTGCTATTGTAATCCTCTTTGTAGCCGCATTTGGCTTTGCTCTAGCTAATATCCAATCCCTTGATCTTCTTGCATTCCTCCTAACAGGTCTTGACTGGATGCAAGTCTTCAAAAAATGAAATCTATGTGATTGGATGTAAAGGCAATGTCGTTCTTGCATATTTCATGTTATTGAAGATTTAAAAATGAATAAAATGCCAAATTAGGAAATTTTACCCTTACATCCAAACCAGCATCATTGTAGGTGGTAATATGAATTCATTGTGGAGTGATCCTTCTCAGTTTTTTCGTACCATCCCCACAGCTCTTGGGGTCCCTCTCCCTCTTCGCTACGGGTTCTAAAGAGTGCGGGCATGATTGGGACGACATTGTTGAAATTAAATTACAAATCAAAAAGTAAGGAAGCTCCAAAACTACAAATGCTAAAAAAAAACACTTAGAAAAACTAAAGATATAAAACTAAACCATAAACCCTAGAACCATATTATCCCTAAAAACACCCTAACTAGAAAATCCTAGAAAGATATAGACAGAGAGTCAGATGCAGGAACCTTTAATGACAGAGATCAAGTGCTTAGTGTTGTATTGAGGTGGTGGCCGATAAGTGATTACAGACGGAGTTGCGGTGGAGAAAGCTAGCTAGATACTACCATTTTGAGAGTGCTAGAACACTTATGTGTTGTTGGATATATATATTGAAACCCTTAACTAGAATCTCAACTGTCTAATTTTAACATAGGGGGCCCTTTAATATTAGTGTGGATGTAGTCCGTACGAATCTTAAAACATATCGAATGGCTGAGATGCATTAACTCAAAAGATTCCCTTTTGAGTTAATGCAGAGGATACGAATTCAGCAAACTTTGTCCTACATTGATATATATTTAGAAATTGCTTTGTATTGCCAATTATATTGAAGTTTACCTTTACTAATTCAATACGTGGAGTTTGACAACACCGATCGAATTGTACATGCAAGTAACATTCCCTAATTTATCTAATTGTGCAATTAATCTACATAAAAGTTACTGAGTTGTGCAAACAACATAAACTAAGTTATCTACTCAAATAAACATCATAAAATTCATCTCCTTATTTACAATTACAACACAACAATTACACACACCATATTCAACAATTTCTTTTGATTTTACTAAATTCAATATATTTTATTTGACACTTTACAAGAACATGCTTTATCTTGGTTAGGTTCCAAAGAAATGGGTCAAACTAATTAACTTTCAACTAATAAAATATTTTTTGAAAATTAAATCATATTTTAGTCCCAAGTTTTTGGCTGTGTAGAAATGGACATGTGGCAGTGGACTTATGCTGTTGTTAAAATTCTTTTGCAAACCACATCTTATTTAAAGGGGGTTTGTGTAAGAAATTAAACAACAGTGCACTGTCACATGCCATTCATACACCGCTAAAAACCTGTGATCAAAACATGATTTAATTTTAAGAACATGTTTTATCAGTTGAAAGTTAGTTTGACCCATTTCTTTGGAACCTAACCAAAAAAAAATATATTCTTGTAAAGTGTAAAATAAAATAAAGTGAAAATCAAAAGAAAATGAAATTTATCACAAGCTGTCCAACAACTTGCAAAACATACATATTCTAAAAATTAAATATGTTTTAAATCCAAGCTTAAGGCAGTGTAAAAATGGACACATAACAGTGGACTTACATTGTTGTTTAAACTTTCGCAAACCACAATTTAATTCAAAGGGGGTTTGTGGAAGAGATTAAACAACAATACACTGTCATGTGTCTTTCATACACTGCCGAAACCTTGGGTTTGAAACATTATTTAATTTTCGGAACATGTTTTGCATGTTGTTGGACAGCTTGTGACTCATCTCACTACGTACAAAGTAATCCACTACTTCACATGAAACAACAACACAACAATTAAAAAACAAATCACAACCATCAACACACAAAGTACAATTAATACTACTAGTTGTTTCTTGATAATCAAAGATACTTCTTCCTCATTTCGATATCTTGCATCTTGTTTGCAAGGTTGCATATGAGAATTTAAACTTATGTTACTTAAATTGGCAGTGTTGTCACACCAGCCCATCCATTGATTGCATTTTGGACATGTATAAAATTTTCTCCCCGGATTCTTTTTGGTCATCGAAAGCATCACAACAGTCGGTTTAAGACATCTATTGCAATAAGGATCTGATGAGTAACGACTATTTTGGCTACTCATTTCGCCTATACAAAACAAAAAATAACATTAAATAACTAATTCCTAGTTTAAATTATTCCATAATTTAAGAAACCATTCAAAATAACGATTAAAATAAACAGAAAATAAAGGAGAGAAGAGTGATCTAGCATACAAATTACGCCGAGAGAGGAAATGCTAGCTTCTTAGTCCGTCGATTTTGGGAAGTTGATTTTCGCAGTGATCAAAGGGTTGGGGACAATCGACCTAGGATTTACTGGAATATATATATAACATCACCACCATCGGTTCAATATATGGAGCAGATAATGTATATTAAAACTGAGGTTCCAATTATTTACAGCATTGCCCCTGAGAATATATGTCATCGGTTCAATATGGTAACGAGTTGTTATTGCTTTGTACTAACACCAACGGCTCATGTAAATAACAGATGGTAAAAGTCACCCCCTCAATGACATCGTCCGTTGAGCCAAACCGATGTCAAAGAGTCACTAAATACTAACTGTACTTAAAATATACTCCATGGCAAAGGAGGGGGGCCATCAACGCCATCGGTTGGTTAGACCGAACAGTCAGTAAAAAGTTCAAATTAATTACAACACTGCCACTGGTTATATACACCATTCGTGCGGAAGGACACCCGATGATAAATGGGCGATAGTAAATGTGTTTTTTGTAGTAGTGTTATTTTGTTTAAAAAAAAATTCATAAGCTGAGAATAAGACTGGTTCATGCATGCACCAATAATTAATTATTATATATAGTAAAATATCATAATCAAGTAGGAGGAAATTAATTCATAAATTAAGGGTTATTTCAACTACTTCTTGTAGCTAATTTTATACACTAGGGTTATGTCTTGTGGCTTCAGAGCTTGTGTCGGTCTGTCTTAATAGGAAGTCAACGAAATTTGCATCTTTCTCACTGTCTAAAGTTGGTACCCTCTATACATACAAATTAACAAAATGGATAAATTAAAATGAAACTAATTATGGATGAAATTAGAAAATTTTAATTGGAGAACTAAAACGTTAGATACAAGAGCATCTCCATTCCAACAATCAGAAAGAAATTAAAAACAGTTGTAAAGTAATATTTAAAAATTAAGTTAATTTTAATTTTTAAACTCTTACATCCCTGCAATTAAAATTTTAATTTCTTTTATACCACATCAGCGATCTCTCTCTCTTCTTTTCTCTATAAAAAAGAATTTGAACAAATAATTTAGCCAATGTATCGATTACAAAACGTTTGTTTTAAAAGAAAACTTTCTTTTCTTTAGCAATTGTCGTGCATCCCAACAATTAAAATAAAATATGCCATGTTGGATTAGAAATTGGAAAGAAAACTCTATTGTAGAAGCTCTAATACTAAACAAGTACACAATTAGCATTTTACGAGGAGTTGAATTATATAAAAAAATTTTATAAAACCAATTAAATTTTAATATATATTTTAATCAAAAAAGTTTTTTTAATATATATGATTAAAAAATTAAAAATAACGAAAATGACTAGGTAAATCCATGCTCTCTAGTGCGATCAACAGCTAACATGGCATATCATATCATATCATATCATATGCATCCGCCTCAATTTTTGAAGAAAATAACCCCTTGGATTGGTCCACAAATCATAAAGTCACAAAGTCACAAAATCATAAAGTCACAAATCTAGTTTCAATAATCAATTCAAGATCCAGTATATATAGTTTGGCATTGGCAACCAATTATTGCTACCTCACCACTATTGGTCAAGTCAAGTCCGTATATTTCGTTCCCTATGTATTTTCATTATAAAATGAATAATATCACTACTTGTCAATTTTTTATGCAGCCATAATTAATTTCAAACTTTTAATTTCAAATGGGAGACCGGGTTAGAGAGAGTTTATTTTATTATCTTTTACACCATTTATTTTATTTTATTTACTATATAATTACTTTTCACCAAATCTCCCGAAGTATTTGCCCAGTACTGTATAATAATATTTTTTTTTTTGAAGAATTCATAAATAACAAATATCATGTCAAAATTGCAGAATATTACTCAAATACATTAATTTCACAATATCATATCTGAATCCAACAACATATATATATCTATATTCTTTTTTTTTCTGTTTGCTAAGCTCTGTGTAGGTTGTCATGTGGTGTTACAATATTCGGAATTTTTCAATTTTGTATTTGATAATTTTGTATATTTCGAAATTTGATGTAATGTTTATTATATTTCGACATTTTGTGATATTTCAAATTTTGATGTAATTTTATAATGATTTGAAGATCTGAATTATTGTTTGATAATTCTCATTGGAATCTTTTGTTTGAGGGTCATGGGTGAGTAATTCATGACTTGCAGCCAGAAAATTCAAAATAATAGTAAAATCAAGAGTTGGGTTAAAATGTCTCCGTGTCGCAATCATGTCTCACATTCTTATTTCTGTTTTTAAACTCTAAATAGTTGATCTGAACCACTCAACATAATTTCCATATTAAAATGTACTTGGAGACCAAATTTTATTTTTATTTTTTGTGAAAATTTTTTACTAATTTTTTAGATAGGTACAAAATCATTGCTTTTGGATAGATTATAATCTTTAAAAAATAATGATTTTGTACCCATCTAAAAGTTTCAAAAAAAATATATAAAAATCTGGTCTCCAAACACTTTTTTAAAATGGAGATTATGTTGAGCGGTTTGGATCGACTGTTTGGTTTTTTAAAACAAAAATAAAAATGTGAAGCATAACTAGGACACGAACACAGTAAGACATTTTAACCCTACTCTAAATTCAATAAACAGTCTAAAATATTGATGATAAAAAAAATGAAAATAGGATATCTATAAATCATATGACAGTTATAATCATATCGCATTTCATATTTTCTTGTGTAAAAGAGAAGTTATGGAAGGAATTTGCCAGCCGAGAGCACACACAAACTCGTTCTGAAAGAAAAAGTAATCTTGAAATAAATTATGATTAATTAAAAAAAAAATGCCGTAATTGTGGTTAATTAGTATTATAATTATGACAAAGTGGTTTCATTTTTCGCTTCGTTTGCTTGGTATAATAAGGTATGAGGTTCCTATTCGTTTCTTTCTTTTTTGCAAGGTTACTGTATATTTCGTAAATAGTGGTATCCATGTACCACCTATTCCATTGCGAAATCAGAAAATATTACATACAGAGTTTGGAGATCAGGTCATCTGACCAAAAATACAAGGTCGCATACCGGTACCAAGTTCATTAAATGCAACCAACTTATGCTCGGTAACAGTAAGAAACGTAACAAGAAAATTCATAGACTAGAGGTTGAAACATAAATCATATGACAGTTATAAACCATGTTTCACATTCTGTGTGCACTGTTACTGATTTGTTAGCATGAAAACATTAAAATAAGTTTAATATCAAAGACTGAAGAGTACTTTTTTCAAATATCTTAACTCTGGAGTTTGACAAATTATCATCTATAGCAATTAAATTATGTGAACCAAAATATTAAATACAAATTATGTGAACCAGATTAACCCAAGTATTGGTGAAGCACCACTTGAATTACCATAGTGATTAAATTCTCAAATGCGCAAGAGACAAGTACGTAACTGTCATATACTAGTAGTCACAAATTATGGCATGCATTAACTAAACATGTTAAACACCAAATTGCGATTAATTATACGCCGACTAAAGGTATATTATATATATTTGCATATGGATAATGATACTTATCTAAGCAGATTGGGTTGCTTTTCGTGCTCTGGTTGGTTGTTGAATCTATAGAGATGATGTACGGAACTCGTCTTTTAAAAATTAAAAATAAGGAATCAAGAGAGAGACACATGGTGGTCCTGCAATCTCCACTTCTACCGAAATGGTACCGGTTTCAACACTGTACCAGTTTTCTTTGCAACAGTAAAAATCAGTTCTCTTTTAACAAATCATTCATTTCTCCTTAATACATTTTATAAGATTTTTAGTTACAAACAACAATAGTGACCTACTTTGAGTAGAATATCTGTACCATTCAATTTTGGCGGGAACTATAACGGTACCAGAATCCGGTGGGACCATTCTATTGGTGGTCCCTCCAAACTCCAAGAGATGTGGTCAAATTGCATAAATTACACTGGTATCAATAATACGTACGGTATCTACTGCTGGTATATCCTAAGCACCACTTGAAAACTTAATTTCAACTATATTATAGAATATATCGATGCATAACATAACAATTACTTGTTTCTTACAGGTTGCCCAATTGACCGATAAATTATTTCTTACAGAGGACCCGATTGACAGTTACGTGCTTCGGGCTAAACTGAAAAAAGTTGACCCGTTGAGTCTGTCAGAACTGATGCCTGTACCGACCGAATATGATCTATAGAAATGAAATAAAAATTTTAAACATAATATGACGTGAACCTGACAATACCCGAAGCCGATTTGATCTGAACGTGATTAGACAAAAAATTAGCTAGAATTGTAAATCCAGCCAACCGGTCAACCTAACCCGCATACAACCCGACATAAACAATGTACCCAATCTAACTCTGATCCAACATGGCTAACCTGATCTTAACCGAATATGCTCAACCACAACTCCAAATAAATTTGTCAAGATAACAACTGAAATCGAATATGGAGCATTCGAATAAATTTAAATTTTATTTCATGACAGACCTAAGCTTACTGGTTCACTATGATATCGAATGTGCTTCTGAGTAAAATTTTGTTGACGCAATCCCAATTTTCTACTGGTAAATTACCAACGACTTGACTGGTACATTCTCAGAATCCAAATTTCCATTGCCCGTTGCTCCGAGTTCGGTCTAGTCAGATCTCAATAGAATTAGAAAAGGTACTGTTTCACTCTACAAAGGGTCGTCACAGAAGAGAATGGAGGCCACTGTACATGCCTTCTCTGATACAATGTAACAAATCCATAACAATAGTTGCACTAGTGGTCCAAAAAAAAGAGCTTGATCTATTATATATCATTTTAGTAGGTGAAGAAAATATCTCATTATACCAATAAACTATAAAGTACTTGTTAAACTTGACCTGATAAAACAAATACTTAAAAGTAAAATACTTCCCCGTATAGCATCTTTCACCTACTCAATTGACTTCATTTAGCCGAAAGCTTGTTTACATCACGAACTATGTAACTTCTAAGAGTTTGCAATGACAAAACCCATAAACTAAACTTGATTAAAAAAGAATTATCCTGATTTAGATATATAGTTAAACTAATACCGGCCTATGCAGTGCAGCATGGTCCCTTCTTACCATATTACAGAAAAGTTTATTAATTAAACTTATCACCTTGTTAAGCATCCAATTGAAAACCTGATAGGCTGATGGCATCGCTGGCCTTTGTATTTAGCTTGTTTCTCATTGGCTCATTTAGAATTAAACTGTTCGCGCGGATAATGTAAACATTTGGCAAATTTGTACTTTTGCATGAAAGATGTAACCTGTAACTTGCCACCCAAAGCAAATTAAAAGCTCATAAACTTGTTAATCATTGATGGCTTCACTGCCCGAACGGCTTAATTAATTGTGGGTGCTAACTGCCAAGATTTAAGTACCAATTGGAAATTGTTACTTGGATGTAGGGGCTGCACATAGTTTGTAATTCGTGACTCACTCGCTAAAAACTCATTAATATATTGTGAGCGTTTAGCTGTTTTTTGAAAGGAGTGCCCCTTACTGTTAATTACCTTTTTTATCCGAAAAGTAAACATTTTTTTTATTAACTCTGTGACTAGGGGTGTCAACGAGTACGGTAAGGGTCGGGTGAAAGCATTTTCATACCCATACCCGTTACAAATTATTCTTACCCGTACCCTACTCTTACCCGCTACAAATTATCTTACTTGTTCCCTATTCTTACCCGTTATGATGGTCGGATAACGAAACGGTAGCGGGTAAATAACGGATAATACTAATATAATAGGGGCTGCACATAGTTTGTAATTCGTGCCTCACTCGCTAAAAACTCGTTAGTAATATTGTGAGCGTTTAGCTGTTTTTTGAAAGGAGTGCCCCTTACTGTTAATTACCTTTTTTATCCGAAAAGTAAACATTTTTTTTATTAACTCTGTGACTAGGGGTGTCAACGAGTACGGTAAGGGTCGGGTGAAAGCATTTTCATACCCATACCCGTTACAAATTGTCCTTACCCGTACCCTACCCTTACCCGCTACAAATTATCTTACCCGTACTCTACCCTTACCCGTTATGGTGGTCGGATAACGAAACGGTAGCGGGTAAATAACGGGTAATACTAATATAATAATTATTTTTATTATTTATTAAATAATACATTAAAACATATATATTCATTTCACACATGTATAGTACTTTATTGAAAAAATATTCTGATCAGGATAAGTGCAAGTAAACCAATTAAAGTACTCTTTCAATGCTTATTAATATATAATATATATTTTTTTTTATAATTACCCGATCAGGTAATGGGTACGAAATAGATTTTCCCGTACCCTTATCCGTTTATATAACGGAAAAAAATCTTTACCCGTACTCATACCCGTCTTATCAGATACAGTATGGATCGGGTAAACGGATAAAAGAGTGCCATTGACACTCCTATCTGTGACTGTTTAATTGTGTATAAAAAGTTTTGAAAAAACATTCTAGAAGTAAACACTTTTTTTTCTAGAAGTAAGAATCATTCCATGCAAATTCCTTTTATAAAAACTACTTCAGAAAGAAAGTTAAAATCTTTTATAAGAAGCACACTCTTGATTAATTTGCTCTGTACAGTGCACACTTTATTTTGACGAGGTTCTCCAACAAACCTTTTGATTTGTCTCATATAATTTTGGACTAAACCTAATATTATAAACAAAAAGTACATATAATTGGCCGAAAGTGACCGTTCCAGACCAAATTACTGTTTTGATATCATCTACGTCACATCCATCTTGATTATAAGAACCTTGAATTATATTAACCACATATTTTTCTTTTAATTATTACAAGTAGAGACGCGCCCGTGAATAGAATATAGAAACATGATATGCAATATTTTAAAAAAATGTAGGTTTCACTTATTGTAAACTGAATAAACTTTTTTAATTTAGTGAAATCCTTCAAAGAAATAATTGAAGATTATATTAAAGCTTGCATTGGTATGGATTGTAAGCTCCCGCTCTTGACCTCTCGTGGCATTGGTTCAAAAGCTCCCACCTTATTATGCTTTTAAAGTAAAATATATTATGAATAAATTATTTATGGATGTTCATGTTGCAACTTTTCACTAATTATTTCAAAATTTCTTTTTAAAAAAGTATGTTTCATCTCTCAAATTTATTAATAGAATTAATTTAAATGGCTTGTAATTTATATTTTCTAGGCTATAAATAGAGACTTTGTAAGGTTGTATTACACATATCAAAAGCATATGAATAAAGAGATAACCATCCTTTATACATTATCTCTATCTTGTTTATGTTTATTTATCTTTATTTTATAACACGTTATCAGCACGAGAACTCTACTAGTTGAAAATTCGAGAGAACATTGAAATCTTTTGTTTTAATATCATTTAAATAAATGATACTTCTAATTAGTAATTACTAAATTAAATGAATTAAGCTATCAATTTATCTACATTTATTTTAAAATATGCAATACGGTTCATATTAGTTTTATACGATGTGTAATTTTTACTTCCTTTCAATGAGTTAATCTTCTTGAAGAAGATTCAACAAGGTTTATATGATGTGTAATTTTGTTTTCAATGATTTAATCTTTCCGATGAATATTTCAAGAAATATTAAAAATATCTTTTTGAAGAAGATTTCAAGAAACTTATATACAATAAAATTTATATGATGTTCACTTTTTTTTTCAATATTTTAATCTTCCTGAAGAAGATCAAACAAATATTATGAGTTGATTTATTATCTCTTTATGGTTGAACAAAATAACGAGTTGTTGAACAAAATATTTCAATTGGTTTTGTTCTTTTCTCTCAGGTGAATGTAGCAATACATAACAATAATAATTTTGGACAAACTCGTGGACATGGACAAGATCGAGGTTATTATCATGGTGATTATTCCAAAAGCACACATTTCCACCACAAGTGGAAAGATAATGAAGAAAATAATGAGAAAGAGAAAAATGAAACGAATAACAGACAAGAGAATTCATGCTATCATTTGTCACATACTTGTCATACGCTAACATACATGTAGTACATTGAAATATTTTGTTGACCTATATCAAGCACCACTAATAAATACAAAGAAAAGATTGAGATAAATTTTATTTGTTAATGTGATCTCAATCTTAACCAAATAGATGTAGCTCATTTGGATGTTCTTGATTTATTTAGTGGAGAAAATAAAAACTAATCACTTGATTAGTTATGATAGTATCCAAAATAAATAAATTAATAAAACAAAATGTTGTTGTTGTTGTTGTTGTATTTCTTATTTTTATAACAAATTATTCGTATATAAATTCAATTTTCTGCATCGAATTGTACTGACGCTATATAGTTAGAGCCAAGTATCGAGCTTGAAAATGGCTTCATCCTGCAGTGCAGAGGTATTTCCTAGTTTCTTTTTGTGATTTCTGGCCTCTTTATTTTGAACTCAAAAATGGCAATTACCTCCAGGAAAGATTCGGTTAGCAAGTTTATGTCTTGCACATCGCTGTAATTTTTTTTACATAAAATCATTATATGTATAAACATAAAAGAAAGCACTTTTCCGGAATTCCTTCATCACCCAAAACTAATCTAGTTTGAATTGGATTTGTCCAAACTTTATTTTTTGGTGCTATTGATAAACAAACAAATTATTCGCATCACAGCTCATCAGCTGTAACAAATTATACATTACCTCAATTTCATATATATCTCTTTGCTTAATGTCTTTATTCTAAATTGGAATTAGAATAAACTTTGAATCATCTTAGAAATTATTAGCTTTTACAGTGAAATTGTTGAAACATAAATTTAATATATTTTAGTCATGAACCTTGATAATTATATAGTGTCTATAAAGTCACTGTAAAATTTGTTTTTAATTGATGCATCAATAAGATGGCCACATGTATGCCTATTATCAATTTGTAATCTGGCATTTGCAAGATTAATTGCTCAATTGATTTGATTAAGAGCATATTTTTCTAATTATTCGATTAAGTAAAGGCGTCTAGACAATATTGGTGAATTACTTCTCAGACATTCAATAATTATTGCATGTCTATTGAAATTGATGTTGAACATCATGTAGCTTATGTTCATTCACAAAATGAAAACATCATATTTTACATGCAGCAACACTAATTCGCATCATGTCAACTAACTATTATAAAATTTACCCTTTATAATTGATTTTTGGTCACATACCTAATATGTTCCAATTGCTCCACTAAAACGCACTAAGATGGGATCTCAAAAGAGGTTGTGAATTTATGTTGGATTTGAATCTCCATCTATAATAAAGTTTAGAACCAATGATAGGAGATTTATTCACGGCTAGGTTTGCCAATTGTCATTTGGTGAATCAATTTTCCCAATCTTAAGGGGAGAAAACAATTAGCTAGAAAAATATATTAGTTGTAATGAATTATCATTGTCTTATTTTGATTCTCGTACTAAAGAATGTGAACTAAATGTTCAAAAGATAATCATTTACAAAAATAAGTTAATCAATTGCCAGACACATTTACAGACTCAAAGAAAGTGACCAATCACATGTACCAGCTGTTAATGCTCCAATTAGAGTCGATGTTCCAGCTCGACAGACTAATGAAATTATTACACGCATGAAGCATGGAAGACTAATCAGTTTCAAAGATAAAAATTCTCGAAAAAGAAAATGAGCAAAGAATGAAAATGGTCAAGTCGAGGATATGATAAATTCAGATATAACTCTAGAAGAGAATCAAATTATAAGTAATATTGGAGTTCCAGTAGAAACTCAGATATCTGAAATTCATGAAAATGAAGCGATCGCGATAAATTATATCATGAATGGAATAAAAATGAACCGAGATAAAATTGATATCAATGATATTTTTTGTATATAATTGATGGGTGAAATTGTGATCAGGCTAATAAAATTTATAACCTAGTTTGCTATCGAGTCAGATTACAAGAGCATAATCCTATCGAGTAGTATAAACGAGTGTCGATCCGCAGGGATAAGATTTAAGGTCTTGAGCGATTAAATCACAATCTTTCGAAAGGCTAGACAAAATCTAAAATCAAAGAGTTGTTGTTGTTGATCAATGTATTTGGTGAAAATTAAAAGTAAGTAAAATAAATAAGATAGATATGTGAATTCCTAGAGTTTTGGCACACCGTTGTTATTTCAATCCGCTTTGGTTCTTACCTTATTTGATGTTGGTTTTCAGTTGTTGTATGAAGATTTCTAATCCAATTTAGTGATTACCGCTTTCGCCTAGCAACCACCCTACCAATCAAGAGATCTCGTTAAGGCTTGTCTCGATTGGTGCAAGGAGATATGTGATTAGCCCAAAAGAATTCAGACTTCACTTATTAGGTACGTCGCCCTACTATCTTAGTTATATTGGGTGTCCCCATGGTAAGGCACGACAATGCGACATTTGTCTACGAATGTCGAGACTCCCATGTGTACTTTTGTTGATCCAATTAGTGGTATCTCCAGTTAAGGTCTCCACCACTAATTTAGTATTTTTATTATCCCTTATCCCAATTCGATTAACCCAATGGTGACTAACTTCCATGTGTGGCCATCACATGACAGTCTAGACTAATAAACAAAATTAAGTAAGATAGAACATAAAGCGCAAAAGCAATCGAACAACAAAAGACTAAACAATGATCAAATAAAAGTATATATCAAAGCATCATGAGTAACAAGGTTTACTGCCAACTCTAAGAATCTAAACTTAGCCGCTGAACGACATATTTACAAAGAGATAAGAGAAAGATACAACCATACACGAAGTACCCTCCTACTTAATCTCTACACACTCCTCTCTTCTCACTTAAGAAAATATAAACACCAAAAATACAAAGATATGTTTCTGTTCAGTCCAGAGGTCTTATATAGGAGTGAAGGGGCGCCTGGAGATGAGTAGAGTCCAAGTTATCTGATCTGGATACAACTGTCAAATATTTCACCAAAGGGCGCCTCAGGTACGGTCCGTATTGGCTAATACGGACTGTACTCCCATTGTGTCCCTGCAGGAGTTAATGCGTATTTTGCCTTCTTTGGTCCGTACTGGGATTCTGGTCCGTATTGGCTAATACGGTCCATACCAGAGCCTTAGTCGGTGAGCTGCGCTTTTCTGATCGACCCGATTCTTGCTCCAAATGATGTAAAATAGCCCCAATACATGGTTCCTGCACTAAAACATAAAATAGGACAACAATAACCTTTTTCACATAATAATTAAACATAAATGTGAGAAATTAAGCCAAAACCCTACGTAATTCACTACCAAAATGATCTTGATCAATAATATAGCGCTAAATATAATGAATAATGAGGATCATGACCCAAAGTTTATAAAAGAATGTTAACAAAGAAATAATTGGCCAAAATAGAAAGACGCAATTGATACAGAGTTAAACTCTCTTGAAAAATAAAAAGTTTTTGGCCTGTAGTGCTAATACCTGAAGGCATAAAGTCCGAATGATAGAAATTAATATTTATGTGAAAACAAAATAATAATAGTGAGATATACTCACCTGTGGTGGATGCAATAATTTTCGGTAATTGATTAATCTGGCAATACATGAAGGACTTGATTTGCACCTAATGGATGTTGTTACAGCATATTTATATGGATCGCTTGATAATGATATTTATATGAAAATCTCTGAAGGATTTAAGATGCCTGAAGCATGTAATTTAGGTTCTCGAGAACATTATTTAATTAAATTGAATAAATTAATATTTATATGGATTAAAGCAATCTGGACACATGTGGTATAACCGTCTCAGTGAATATTTATTGAAACATGGATATAGAAATGATATAATTTGTCTATGTATTTTCATGAAAAGACCTGGAAATGAGTTTATTATAATTGAAGTTTATGATGACGATCTAAATATCATTGAAACTCTTGAAGAGCTTCCTAAAGCAGTAAATTGTTTAAGGGAAAAATTTGAGATGAAAGATCTTGGGAGAACAAATTTTGCCTTGGATTGCAAATTGAACATTTGAAAATAACATTTCTATGCATCAAGAAAATTATATTGCAAGAATGCTGAAATAATTTTATATGGATAAATCACATACATTAAGCACTTTGATGGTTGTGAGGTCATTAGATGTGAACAAAGATCCTTTTAGATCTCGAGAAAATGATGAAGAATTATTTGGTCCTGAAGTACCATATCTTAGTGCAATATGAGCACTTATGTATCTTGCTGGACATACAAGACCTGATATATCATTTGTTGTTAATTTATTAGCAAGATAAAGTTCTTCTCCCATACGAAGACATTGTAATGGAATTAAAAATATACCTCGCTACCTCCGAGAAATTTTAGCAATACACGAAGCAATTCGAGAATGTGTTTCGTTAAGATATGTGATTCAACACATTCGTCAGATATGTGGCTTGTCTTCTGAAAAAATGATCCCGATGATCATATATGAAGATAATACTGCATGTATTGCTCAATTAAAAGAAGAATACATTAAAGGAGATAGAACAAAACACATATCACCAAAATTCTTTTCACCCATGATCTTCAGAAGGATAATGTTATTATTGTTTAGAAAATCCGTTCAAGTGAGAATAGCAGATTTATTCACTAAAGCGTTTCCTACTGCAATATTCGAAAAACTGGTCCGTAATATTGGTATCCGTCGACTTAAAAATCTAATTAATGCTTTCATGAGGGGGAGTTAATACACATTACATTTTTCCTTAACTATGGTTTTTCCCACTGGATTACCAGGTTGTAATCGTGTATTTAGAATAATACTGTACTCTTTTTTCTTCACTAGGTTTTTATCCCACATGATTTTTTCTAGTAAGGTTTTAATAAGACATTCTTATGTAATGGACATCCAAAAATGAGTGTTATGAATAATTATTTATGGATATTCATGTTGCGACTTTTCTCATGTTACAACTCTTCACTAATTACTTCAAAACTTCTCTTTAAAGAAGTATGTTTCATCTCCCACATTTATCAATAGATTAATTTAGGTGACTTGTATTTATATTTTATAGCCTATAAATAGAGGCTTTGTAAGGTTGTATTACACACATCAAAAGCATAGAATAAAGAGATAGTCATTATTTATACATTCTTTCTATCTTGTTTATGTTTATTTATCTTTATTTTATAACAAATAAAATTAATTAAATAAATAAATAGAATCCGCACAGGACTAGACATTTAGTCATATGGTAAGGAAAAGAAAAATCATTTACAATTGTGCAATGCATTATGCCAACTAATTAATAAGAATGGTATTTCTTGCGTATACCTAACTTTTATGGTAATGCATAAAATTATAGATGTGTTCTCTTTAGATAGATAATGCATCAAATTTGAGACAATTTTAAAATTAATTAATCATTCATCATAAAGTCATTAAAACTCTCCTGTTAAATAATTCGAAGTCGATCCAAATTTGATACATGCATATCTTAAATAATAAAGAACATACTTAAATTTTTATTTTATTTTTAATTTAAATAATACTTTTTTAATACATGTAACACAAGAATCGGAATATATCCAACGCTAGAATTATTCATAATAATAATTTTTTTTGGTAAATAAAAAAATAAATCACACTATAAGTCAGTGACTCTAGAAGTGGCGAGGATAGAAAAGTACTCTATCCTGAATCATAGCCAAAACTCATCATCTTTAATTCTTTTTCCCAGGTTATATCATATTTAAATCAGGATCTAGGAAACAAATCTTTCATTCACAAGTATATCAAATTCTTTTTTTTCCTTTTTTTGTGACTGAATTGGTGCGTATTTGCGATAAACTGATAAAGTTAGGCACGCATGTGTTGGGCCAGGGTGTGATCCAATTTGTTCTTTTTACATCATAGTGGCTGATATTGCGCTATGACATAATACCAGGCCAGGCCCATGGTTTTCTCATGTGGATAATCCCCTGGTTTTTAAAACAATACCCTTTGCTTCTTCTTTTTTATTTTTTATACTTTTGTAAATTATATTAAATTATGTTTGTTTGTTTGTTTTCCTCAGTTCTTTTCATTATTTGTAAGCATATAGTAGCGACAGAGTTCAAAAAGTAGATGAACTCTTTGTTTATATTGACCATATTAAATAGGGGAGTGTTCAAATTTTCTGAAATTTATTAGCGGTTTGCTGATTAACATGGGTTTTTGTTCAACCGAATTACTTGTATAAGATCGTTTTATAAACAAGAGATGAATTAAGCAAGAAATGATTTGAGATCAAGTGAGACAATATACAAAAGAGGATTACTTGACAATTAATTATTTATTTTGACAATATTAGAAAAAAAAAAAACTTAACAATTTGGCCCCTGCTCCATTGCTCTATAAAATGATCTGACCATATATATTTGCCATCTCTTTGTTCAGTTAAAATCCAACATTGTAGGCATGGCATATATTAACCCCACATTATGTCTATAGATTCAGAGTATGTTTCACAGTACATCAAGTAACTTAAAATTTTTTAACGATTATTGATGAATCATCGATTGAATTATACTAAAATAAAAGGAAATTTTCATTCTTAGACTATATTTATATATCTAATAACATACCTACTTTATTTTAAGTTTTCAATTTTTTTAAAGCGGGATGGGGATCAATCATACAGTAGAAGAGGTAAAGTCTCTAATCCCTGTAACTCCCGTGTGATTAACATAGCCTGCGTTGCACAATGCACATGTGTTTTGCCTAATTAGCTAATTAACTTAGCGCCTCAGGCCCTCAGCAGTTGAATAAAGTATTGAAAGAGAGGTATTTATGCATGCACATGATGATTGAATTCAAACTTTAAATAAATAAATCAACTTCCTTTTATTATCTATAAGATTTCTATCCTATACAAAAAATGAAAATGAAAAATTGTGTTAGTATTTTTTATTTTTATTTTGGAAGTGGGGGGGGTTCTAACGCCCATCAGATGAAAATTTGAGTCTGATGGGTATCATGCAGCTTCAATATTCGTGTAGATCTAATACGCACGGATCTTTAGACAGATCGAACGGACTGGGAATCCATCGGACCCAAATTTCTCCCTTTTGGGGGTGGCTGTGTTAGAGCTGAGCTGGAACTAAATTAGGCTTTGAGGGGGCGGGAGGCAAACAAATACAACTAGTGTAATGCCTTAGCTATTTTTTTTTTTTCTACACTGGACTTTGTTATATCAACGGGCCGAACCATTAAATTTAAGCCTATATAAATACATATGGGAAATTAGAAATAGCTCCGGTGCAACAAGTTATCCTAATTTTTGTTATTTTTCGAATTTAAAATTCAATGGTTCTTCCCGAGGAACCTTCCATAAAATTATATTATTTTTAAATGCATTTTATATAAAATTAAAATTAAATAAAAAAAAGGATAAGATCAACGACATTAAGTTCTAATTAAGATGAGAAGAACTGTAAAGTCTGGGAGATTCATTTGAAAACCAACAAAAAAAGTCCAGCACCCTTACTCTAAGAAATATTAAGATTAAAAAAAAAAGTATGGTATAGAATTATATATATCAAGTACACATGGTGCATACAAATAGATTGGACTCCTGTGGACTTCAAGTGTGTTTAGTTCTTAAATATTATATTCTGATTTATAGGATTTGTTATAAAAAGACAAATTTAAATATTTAATATTTTAATATTACTCTTTATTAATCGAACAGATGAAATTAATTTTGAATATTTTTTTATAAAAGGTAGTTTACTGGAACAAATCATATTGAATACTTCCAGTCTTTTTATTGCTTTTGTTTCTCTATTCTTCTTCGTCGTCTATTCTTGCTTAGCAAATGTTGTACAGAATCCGATGTATGATTTTAAACAGGCCCAGGACCATTTATTTTGGACCAAATGATTAAGATCACAAAGTCTCATTCAAAGTTTCAGGTCTAAACCAATCTAACTAGAGTCCGGCTACTATAACATCAGTGTCATTTCAGCCTATATAATACCAACTTCAAAACCTATCGAATCGACTTCAAACAGTGAATCCAAACCGTTCAAACCGATCTATTTCATTAGTTGTGCATTTACATGCAAAATTTATAATTTTTCGAATTTATTTAGTATCAAGTCAAGCGGTCAAATGTGTGAGTTTTTAAGTTAATTTTAATGCATTCATTTTTAAACATTTTTTACCGCTTGATTTGATACTAAAATAACTAGAAAATATAAATTTTTTGCATGTAAACGCATCACTCATAAAGTAAATCGGTTTGAACGGTTTGGATTAGTCGTTTGAAGTCTATCCAATTAATTTTATAATTTGTGTCATATAACATCGATGTCATACTAGCCGTACTCATCTAACCATGTCAAAATTCAGGCTGACGATTTAGAGTTATAAAGTCATTTATATTATTAAGTTATGAAATAGTTTCCTCCAATTTTAATATTTAAAATCCGGCTTTGGGGAGAGACTTTGTCCAAAATACTTTGGACCAAAACCAATTCCAATATAAAAAGGGAAGCCCATATAAATACTTAACAGCTAACCAGTCAGATCTCAAATAGGGTCCAAACAATCAATTAATTCCGTACAATTTGAGAAAAGCCTATTCTGATTATATAGTCTTAATTAAGTGGTGCTGATGCAGCTGATGTATATGGATTATATCTAAAAACTCCTAAATTATATATGTTGGGGAATCATAAAGGTCAAACAATTATGTCTTAATCTAGAGATCAAACAATTACATCTCATTTAGGGGTCAAATACTTACACCCTGGAGAAGGAGAAACAGTCCCCACCTTAACCTAAAAGGACCATCATATGCCAAAGAGACCCAAAACATAAATCAGAAGTGCAGAACATAATACCTGATTCCATGCCGTTTGTCATGGAATATCCAAAGCCTTGGTAGAGCAACAGTTGTTTCCGTAAGCACGAGACAAGTCTTCAATGGCAAGAAGCCCTTCTCGTATTTTCGTCATATGATCGTGGATCAAGTCTTCTAAGACAGCAAGATATGGCCCTTAAGAAATCATCTCCAAATTTTCTAATGGATTTCTCTTCTCTATTCTTTGATAGTGGAAGAAGAAGATAGGACACACATAGCTATATTTTTCTAAAGAGAAAAATGTATTTTTGTTTATGTGTTTTTCTATGTTATTTTGTGTCTTGGGGACCAATTCTTATATAATGTTACCTATCTGGTTATTTGCCAACTTGAAAAAGATATTTTGTGCGTCCGTATCAAAAATTGTGCAGTCACATCAAATTCCGTGCAGTCGCATCGATATCCGTGTGGCCTGCACAAACTTCTGAAAAAATGGTTTTCTGAATTACAAATCTCAGAATCAGTCCATCAATAATTTGATATTTATCTAAATTATTTTACACATTTATGAACCACATCCTATTGAATACATAAATTGTCTAATATCTTAATTCCTTATTAGATACTTAGATGTGACAATCATATATGACAGTATACAATTCATAATTATATTACATATATGCTCAACGTTAGATTATGATCCAACAATATAATTCACAATCTGCTCTCATTAAGCCAAGTGCAAAGTTAACAGTGGCAGAGCCAACAAAAAATACCAGTGTCAATTAAGAGAAACTTCTTAATTTTTTTTAGTGAAGTATAACAATAATATACTTTTAAAGGTATTTTAAAAATTTAGTCTACTAGGTAAGTAGATGAACATGTGCTGAGCACCAATCTTGTGAACTTGCGTGATCCAATGGCACGGCTACATATTATTATTCATCTTTAAAATGAAAATTGTGTATTCCAATAATTCACATAAAACAGTATCTTTCATGAGGAGGGTTCCAATGCCTCAATTTTTCATGCCTCCACCATGCCTCCATTTTTTAAAACTTTAATAACTCAAAATTTAAAACTTAAAAGTCAAAATAAAACCGTTAGATATGATCTATATCATTTTATCTATGCACGTGTAAAAAATTATGACATTTCAATTTTGTTTTGGTTGTCATCAAGAGCTTGTAAAAAACGTACTAATGTGGATAATTTCTAGACGTTGATTTTTCAACTTATTGATTCACATAAAAATAAAATCAAAATGTGATAATTTTTTATGAGCACATAGATAAAATGATGTAGATCATATCCAACGGTTTTATTTTGATTTTTAAGTTTTAAATTTTGAGTTATTAAAGTTTTAAAAATGCAGGCACGGTGGAGGCATGAAAAATTGAGGCATTGGAACCCTCCTCATCTTTCATTCTTCAATCAAACATTCAGCTACTAATGACAGCAAAAAAAAAAACATCATTTCTTTTACAAACAGCACGCTTGCACCACACCAAACAATAGAACAAGAAGACACATATATACAATATATATATATATATATATATTTTGTTAAGGGATAAACATCATTTTGATGTTTGTCTTCCTTAAACTTTGGTTTCAATGAAACCGCTGGGTTTATACCACTTTTACAAAAAAAAAAAAATACAATATATATTTTTCTTTAGAACTCAGAAGTGGGTATCTCCTCATGTGTCCCTTGGCCAATGAAAATGACATCATAAACAAGAGCCGCCACGGCTGCTCCGATAAGCGGCCCCAGCCAGTACACCCAGTGTGCAGTCCAGGTCCAGCTGACGACAGCTGGCCCAAAGGAAACAGCCGGGTTCATCGAGGCCCCGTCAAATGCACCTCCGGCAAGGATGTTTGCACCCACGATAAAACCAATGGCGATTGGTGCAACAATTCCAACATTACCCTTCTTCGGGTCCACGGCGGTTGCATAGACCGTGTATACCAGCCCGAATGTCATCACGATTTCGAATACAACGGCGTTCCACACGCCTACGCCAGATGAGAGCGAAAAGGCCGAAGTTTCCTACAAGATCATGCCAATAGTTGTCTCTAATTAGAAAGAAATTATCCATATATGTTATCTAGCTTAGTTCATATACTGCAGCATAGATTGTTCCATGCATAGAACAGTAATAATTGACTTGATTTTGTTCATAACATACCAGGCCACCAGTGGAGATTTTCAACAGTAAGCAAGCAACAACCGACCCGAGCAGCTGTGCAATCCAGTAGAGAATTCCCCTTAGAAGAGTTATGTTGCCACCGATGAAGGCACCGAAAGTAACCGCCGGGTTTACATGGCCACCTGAGATGTTAGCGCCGACTGACACAGCCACAAATAGTGCAAATGCATGAGCCAGAGAAGCCGCAATTAAACCGGCTGGAGTCGCTGCTCCATTATTTGTCAATTTATCTGTTCAGGTGGGGAGAAAGATGCACAAAATTAGTCTTCAAAATCATCTTAAAACAAAATTGAAACAAGCAATTTCAAAACAACATTTAGCACAAGATAATAGAAAAACAATAATATGAAATGAATTAATAAAGAACTTTAGAATTAGGAAATAAACATACTGAAAGCCATGCCAGAGCCTTCGCCGGCAAAAACAAAGATAACCATGGAGATGAACTCCGCTAGTGCCGCTTTCAAAGCATCTGGCTTGCTCGCCTCGGCCGGGCCTCCGATAGCTATTCTTGACACCGGCATTTTCTTTTCTTTTTAATTTCTTTTTGGTGTAACAGAATATTTTTTTTTCTATGGAAGCTAATTCTATGTTTGTAGGAGGGGTTGATGCTGGTCTGTTTATCCAGTGAAGAAATGATGCTTTATATTTATAATCTGAGTCTCTAAGGCATGGTTTGATTGAACCAAACGGTCAGTGTGAATTTTACAAATTGGTCCCCAATAAATTATTTAAGAGTGCAATGTTATAGCTATTTCGCCCCCATAAAAAAACCAACTATTACCCTACCAACCCCAACAAAAAAAGGAGGAAAAGTACATATCATATGTCCGATTATTTTATTTACTAAATTCAAAAGTTTAGGTTTAAATTTCTCAAAAAATCATATTAAAATTTCGGAAAAGAAGAGAAACGAAATATATTTTGCCCGTCAAGTCACACGAGCATCACGCAAAAAAAAAAAAAAAATTTTAATTGTAATTGAAGTTTATACAAGGGCGAAACTAGAAATTTAAATTGGAACAACTATATCGTAATATACATGATACTTGAACGGAAATTTTTTTATCATAGAAATTATTAAATTCAGATGTACGAAAAAATAAAGAGTGTTCAATTTCTAATAAATATAGAAAGATCAGATTTATTGAGTCCGATCTAAATATTATTAATCGGACTCAATGATTCAGATTCAAATATTATGATTTTCTGAAATCATCTGTGGACCAGGACTTGATTCTTCTCTAATCGTCCATATCCAAACTCAAAAAAAAAAAAAAAACTTGGACCTGAATCATTGAGTCCGATCCATAATATTTGGATCGGATTCAATAAACTCGAGCTTTCTATATTTGTTGAAAACGAGACACTCTTTTTATTTTTATACGTCTGAATTTAATAATTTTTACAGATAAAAAAATTTCCCCAATCTCTACAACCACAAAAGTTAAATGTTAACTAGTAAGCTATATGCACACATTTAGCATTATATGATAGGTGGAAATTTATAAATAATTTTAATTAAATTTGAATATATATAATTAAAAAATTTAAAATCTTGAGGTGGTTAAGCACCTCTACCATCAATGTAGATCCGTTCCTCAATTTATGGCTGTACCGTTGGAGATCTATATTGCTTAATTGTCAGTGTTTTAAATTTAAACAATTTGAATATTATTTGAAATTTGAGCCAGAATAGTTGATATCACAAGATATGTTATCTTTTTTGGAATCATTAGCAGATTATGGCTGTACAAAATCGCTCAAATTTGTAACTCGCTCGCTAACTGCTCGTTTTAACTTGTTCATTTACAATTCGAGTCAGTTCTAACTCGAGTTGGCTGACTCGTTTAATAAATGAGCTGAGTTTGAACATACCCAACTCGCTCATTAACAACTCGAGTTACACAAATTCGTCACAATAAATCTCATACCCTTCTAAATGACTCCTAAGCTGTTATTTGAATTATTTGTTTTGTTAGTTGTCTTTTTAATTATATTTTTACTAACTATTTGAATTGTTTGTATTTAGATAAACTCTTACTAGTATATAACTATAACTAAGGAAATTGACTGGTCAAACGAGTTATAAACAAGTTGTGAGCCAATTCGAGTTGGTAATGAGTTGAACTCGAGTTAGATTTACAGCTTGTTATTGTCACCCTAACTCGAGTTAATTTGCTCATTAACTAAATAAATTGAGCACAAATTTGAGATAGCTCGCTCAAACTTAGCTCATTTAGAGGCCTAGTCCATAAAAAGAAATCAGTCAGCGAACTTTAAAATTGAAATAAAAGCCTCACTCACTTCCACACAAAAAAAAGGGGGGGCCCGGCTGGGTGTCGTTTTCAGGTCGAATTATTTGAGCTGAGGGCATTTTCAACCGTCGGATGGTCGGTGATATAAATATCTACTTGCTGTTTGTCTCCACCTCCAGGCCTCTAACCTGCTGCCACGTGTACAGTACGATTGGCCCCAGATCAAAGATCGGTGATTCTGCGATGAGAGCTATCGGACCGGGTCAATTAGTGACCGTCCAGATGACGTGGCAATGTCGTGTAACTCTTGTTCGTTCATTTATGTGACTCGGACATTCCATCAAAAAATTTAGCAAGTGGATAGCCACAAAAATTAGTGAGGCTATGGTAATATGTATATTACACAGCAGAGCGGTTGTTTTATAAATATATATTTTTATTTTTACAGTTTAAATAACTAATTTGAATTATTTAACATGATTTTATATGAAAATATATTTAACGATTAAATTTTATTTATTTTAAATTTTTTTTATTTTTATAAGCCCGACAGAAAATCACTTAATTTGAAAATTCTGAACCATTCAAAAACAGTGACTTTATGTCTATCTAAAAAATTATAAAAAAATTAAAATTTGATCTACAAGTACATCTTGATATAAAAATTATGTTAACAGTTCGGATCAACTGTTTGAACTTTAAAAATCAATATGAATTATATATAAATTTATAGCACGGACCAATCCGTAATGTACATATTACCATAGCCTCACTCCAAAATTATGGTGACACATATCAGACCGGGTCTCTGAAGAGGGATTCAATTACACCATTTTATGGTGACACATTTTGACATCATATGTTTATAAGTTATTTTTGCGATTTTAAAGTTCAAACAGTTGATCCAAACCATTCAACATGATCTCTATATTAAAATGTGCTGGGAGACCAAATTTTACATTATTTGGAACAAATTTAGTATTTATTGAGATGTGTACAAAATTGTTGTTTTTAGACAATTTTGAACCATTGAAAAATTACGATTTTCAAAAATTCTAAAAAATAGTAAATAATTTTCAAAAAATGTAAAATTTGGTCTCCAAGCACATTTTAATATGGAGATCATGTTGAACGGTTCAGATCGACTGTTTCAATTTTGAAATCACAAAAATAACTTATAAACATAATGGTGTCAAGATGTGTCACTATAAAATGATGTAATTGAATCTCTCTTCAGAGATTTATATACTTAATTGAATTATATGATAATGGAGAAGAATACATGATAAATTTACATTAAAAACTAATGCATATGCTGATCACCAAAAGTAATCTTAAATACACAATTCCATGTTTAGAGTCAATAATCATCAAAATCAATACCTATTTAGTGCATGATTTAAATATGTATAAATCGCGATTCACATTCAATAACACGCTCTCAAGTTTTTTGAATAACTATAAAAATATGTTTCTAGTTTAAATTAATTGTAAAGATAGATTTCATCTTAAAATTTTGTCACAATCTATAATAAATCCCCCTTGTTTTCTAATAGTGCTACTAGAATAACTTGCTATTTGTACATTTGTTGTTGAGAATTTTTTTAGTTACCATTGTGAAAAATATATATATATATATATAAAAAGTTGTCATACTATTTTGAAATTTTAAAATTTTAAAATTTTTATCAGGTACACAATTATTATCTATGCAACCAATTGGTGCGTACTAGCTCTGATTTTCTACATGGGAGCACTTTTGAGAAGTGCACAAATAATACATGTGTAAGTGCATATTGAATAAGAATGAGATTTAAAAAAAAAATGACGACTCTGTGTTTTTTTTCTTTAGACCCAACAAAAATTATTAAAGGTTTAAATAGCGTTTATCGCGTCATAGCGGAACGGCTGAAAAAACGGCGTTATGGCCATATAGCGCCGCTATAGCGAGCTATATGGCCATAGCGTCATAGCTTTTTTGGTCCGAAAACGATATAGCGGCGCTAGCGCGCTATTTAGAACATTGAAAATTATAGATATATCAAGATGGACACCGAATTTTTTCTTCTTGTCATGGGACAGGAAAAATAAAAAAGAATCGAACTTTATCACATCGTGGACCTAATTTGCTCGAAAAATATCATTTTGCTATAAGTTCCTAAAATTAACAATTATACTAAAGTAACTAATTTGTTATGCAAAGATAAACATTTGTGGGGTTTTTTTCCTTTTAATTTCAAGTTTAAATCTCGGAGATTGCATAATTTATAATTAGTTGGTTAAAGGATAAGTTGATAATGTTTGATTTTGGTTTTCATTTTGATTTGTCTCTGAGAAGGTTGAAAGGAAATCCGGTTTCTTAGATTTTGGAATGCTTGTTAGAAATTTTAACATACTAAATTCTTCGCTAGAAGATTCTTTTAAGATAATTATTTTTTTATTTTGTGATTCATGGAACTTAATAGACCGTCCATTTATTTTTGTATGGCCAATTGGCGCTAAGAAAAAAACCTCAAAACAAAATCTCAAAAAAAAATCTAAGAGATAAAAATTTAAAATGTATATTATAATCTCTAGCAAACATTTCAAAATCTAAAAATGAAGTTTACTATCATCTCCATTAATGCGTTAAAGCTCAATGTGTCTATTTATACCACACAAATGAGACAAAATAAAGCATAAAGTTTTAATGCGTTAATGTGTATGGCACGATCAATAAACTGCGTGAATAACTGTATGCCAAGTAGTAAAATTGTACTCACGATGTTAAATTTTTTAAAATGTATCTGCTTTCCTTGAGTCATTTCTTTTTTTTCTTTTAATTCAGCTAAAAAAGTAATATTAAAAATGGTTGTAGAATAATTTGGTAAAGGGATACTACATTGCAAAAGTTCTCTTCTCTTTTGCTAGTATAACTTCTTACCCATTGAAATGATAGTACAATATGCAAATCCAAAGAGATTTTCAAGCATATTCTCTTAAAAGTATTTTTAAGCAAAACAAGCAAACACGAAAGTTAAATTAAAACACAAAATAGAAAAATTAAATTTCTTCTCGATGATTTATTTCCTATTAAAGAGAAACAGAGAACCCACGATAACCGAAAAAGTTGTGAGCCCTACAACACCATTAAACAAATCTTCCTTCTTGTCCTGATTAAATTAAAAATTGGACAAATATTAGATATATCAGAAAACAGAAAAAATAAATCGAATTTTACCACTTCTTGATCCTAATTTGCTCGAAAAGAATAATTATACGAAAGTAACTGATTTGTTATGCAATGATAAACTTTTGAGGTTCTTTTTTCTTTTTCATGTTTAAATCTTGGAGATTGCATAATTAATAGCATCTACAACGGTGATTTTTTTTTAAATTGCTAATCTGATGTGTTAATTGCTAATATAATTGCTGGAATGTACCACAGTTTTTAAATTAACAATTTTGCTTTAAAAACAACTCTTTAAGGATAAGTCGGTAATGTTTGGTTTTGATTTTGATTTTAATGATTGTCTCTGAGAAAGGTTTAAACATACTAAAAGGAAACCGGATTTCTTAGATTTTGGAATGTTCGTTAGAAATTTTAACATACTACATATTTCGTTATAAGATTCTTTTAAGATAATTAATATTTTGTTTTGTGATTAATGGAACTTAAAGACCGGCCATTTAGTTTTTTATGGTCAATTGCCGCTAAGAAAAAAAAAACCGGTCGGTTCATTAACACAACCATCAAAAACCTCAAAAAAATCGGATAAAATTTAATATGTATATAATATTCACTAACAAACATTCCAAAATCTAAGCATGAAGTATACAATAATCTCCATTAAGGCGTTAATGCTTCATGTGCCTATTTATACCACAGAAATGAAACCAAATAAAGCATGAAAGTTTTAATTAGAACCCCAAGAGAAATTTTACATTTTTTTAAATTTTTTTACTATTTATTAAGATTGGTACAAAATTCAATGGTCTGAATTTGACTAATTTTTGTAAAATACTTAATAAATAGTAAAAAATTTCAGAAAAATGTAAAATTTGATCTGGAAGCATATTTTATTGTGGAGATTATGTTGAACGGTTTGGATCGACGATTTGGAATTTGAAAATGTAGAAAATCGTTGTTGTAACTTGATCTCTCCTCTCTCTCTCTCTCTCTCTCTCTATATATATATATATATATATAGAGAGAGTGGCTAAGATCAAAGTGGTATGACCAAGGCCTTTGGTGCTACCAAGTCATTTTTGGATTTTCAAAGTCCAAACGGTCGATCTAAACCGTTAGATGTGATCTCTATATTAAAATCTGCTTGGAGACCAAATTTTACATTTTTTGGAATTTTTTTACTATTTTTTAAGCCACTTTGAAAATTGCTGATCACATGGTCCAGAATTTGGTTGCACTGTTTTTACTGTTCACCCGGATCTGTCATTTTCAAAATGGCTTAAAAAATAGTAAAAAAATTCCAAAAAATGTAAAATTTGGTCTCCAAGCAGATTTTAATATAGATTGAACATCTAACAGTTTGAATCGACTATTTGAACTTTAAAATTGTAAAAACTAATTGGTAGCACCAAGGCCTTGGTCATACCACTTTGACCTTAGCCACTCTCTATATATATGTATGTATGTATATATGTTGAAACTTGAGTTCTAAAAACTCAAAATTATCTCTTCAATAAATTTGATTAAAATCTCCATTTGTAGTATTTAAAAAGTTGATAGTTAAACCGATATATCTCTTTAATTGTGAGATCTTTTGTTAATGACCGTTTATTATTTTGTTAATGATATCTTACCGTTGCACTCCTTCGAAGCATCTTTCAGATGCGTTTCTTTCTCATTTAAATTCCCATTACACTCTCTTTATTACTAACATATGCCAATTAAAAATTTAAATAAATATTCTATTTTAATTACAGTCTCTCTCTATAAAACAGACTCACTCAGTTTTTAATCTTCACTGATTAAAAACTATCTAATTGGATCTCTCCTCTCCTTCAGTCATTTTCGAGTTATACAATTTCTCTGTTTTTTATTTGTAAAATAAAAGACAGATTATTTTCATATGATTTCATTTCATATTTCTATCCAAGAAAACACAAAGAAAATCTTTGATTTACATATTCCAATTAATCCTCCGATTGATCTAAGTTGGATATTGCAGAGTTATCATCAGTTGCTTTCATGGTGTGTCTAAGGAGTAACAACTCCGGATTATCTTAGTTGCGGTTCCATCTTGTACGATGAGACGGAATACGCTTAAGGATAGTGCTTCGCACGATTCGGGTAACTCTATTTCAATTATATTTATTTAATTAATATATAACTATCTTAATGTTATGTAAATTTATACCAACAATATATATATATATATATATATATATATATATAGGACAGTGCTACGGTGCTACGCGTATATAAGGCCCCTCCGTGCTACGGCTCGCTTTTTGAGTTTTTAAAATCCTAACGGTCGATCCGAACCGTTCAACATGATCTCCATATTAATATGTACTTGCAAACCAAATTTTACATTTTTTAGAATTTGTTTACTATTTATTAAGCCACTTTGAAAAAACACTAATTTGTACACAACAGTAAACTTTTCTGGACCATTGGATCAGCGATTTTCAAAGTGGCTTAATAAATAGTAAAAAAATTCTAAAAATTGTAAAATTTGGTTTGCAAGTACATATTAATATGGAGATCATGTTGAACGGTTCGGATCGACCGTTAGGATTTTGAAAACTCAAAAAGTGAGCCGTAGCACGGAGGGGCCCTTATATACGCGTAGCATATTAGCCAGATTCTATATATATATATATAGGATTTTGCTAATATGCTACGCGTAGCATAGAGCCCCTCCGTGCTACGGCTCATTTTTTGAGTTTTCAAAATTCTAACGGTCGATCCGAACCGTTCAACATGATCTCCATATTAATATGTACTTGCAAACCAAATTTTACATTTTTTAGAATTTTGTTTACTATTTATTAAGCCACTTTGAAAATCGCTGATCCAATGGTCCAGCAGATTTTACTGTTGTGTACAAATTAGTGTTTTTTCAAAGTGGCTTAATAAATAGTAAAAAAATTCTAAAAAATGTAAAATTTGGTTTGCAAGTACATATTAATATGGAGATCATGTTGAACGGTTCGGATCGACCGTTAGGATTTTGAAAACTCAAAAAGTGAGCCGTAGCACGGAGTGCTCTATGCTACGCGTAGCACGGTAGCCATGTCCTATATATATATATATATATATATATATATATAGATAGATAGACTATGGTGAGTTGTGAAGTAAAACGTTGTTTTACTTCACGCCATATTTTCATTTTGAAAATCCAAACAACCGATCCGAACCGCTCAACATTTTCTAAATATTGAAATGTGCTTGGAAACTAAATTTTACATTTTTTGGAATTTTTTTACTATTTATTAAGCCACTTTGAAATCGCTGATCCACTGTGAACAGTAAAAAACAGTAAAATTTTCTGGACCACCGGATCAGCGATTTTCAAAGTGGCTTAATAAATAGTAAAAAAATTCCAAAAATTGTAAAATTTAGTCTCCAAGTACATTTCAATATAGAGAACATGTTGAATGGTTCGGATCAATTGTTTGAATTTTCAAATTGAAAATATGAGCGTGAAGTAAAAATGACATCTTACTTCACAACTCACCATAGCCCAGCTCCCTCTCTCTCTATATATATATATATAACCCTAAGCCCTAAACTCTAAATCCGGCTAAATTGCTTCGAAGTGCTTACGGATCAAATTTTAATATTTGTTGTTCGAAACATCGACGCAAGTAGCTCAATAAATTTGTTATATAATAAACATGTAAAATACCGATTTTTACTATTTTTGAAATTTTATAACTATTTTGTAAGATTTTTGAAAAATGGCTTTTTTTGACTTAAAAATATTTTTATTTTTAGGTTAAAAAAGTCATCTTTAAAAAATCATAAAAAATAGTTTTTTTTTTCAAAAATAGCAAAAATCGGTATTGTATATGTTTATTATATAACCAATTTATTGAGCTAGCACTTCGACCGAAGTGCTTCCGGAAGCAATTTAGCCAACCCATATATATATATGAGGAGGGATCAAGTTACAACAAAGTTACAACAATCATTTTTTACATTTTGAAATTCCAAATCGTCGATCCAAACCGTTCAACATGATCTCCACAATAAAATGTGCTTCCAGATCAAATTTTACATTTTTTTTGAATTTTTTTACTATTTATTAAGTATTTTACAAAAACTAGTCAAATTCAGACCATTGAATTTTGTACCTATCTTAATAAATAGTAAAAAAATTCAAAAAAATGTAAAATTTGATCTGGAAGCACATTTTATTGTGGAGATCATGTTGAACGGTTTGAATCGACGATTTGGAATTTCAAAATGTAGAAAATGATTGTTGTAACTTTGTTGTAACTTGATCCCTCCTCTATTATATATATATATATATATATATATATATATATATATATATAAATGAACATCAAAATGTAATTTATAGATATGTTATTAAATATAAAGATGGTCAATAATCAAAATTTTATGTAATTTAAATATTTTTTGGTGACGGATCAATGATTATAGATATGTTACGCGTCCCCGTCACAAGTACAAAGGCATGCGCTCATAGTTCGGCTGCCGACATTTTTATTATATCCAAAGTTTAATAGAAATTAATTAATATACTCAGATTTCCTGAGTTTTAATAAAAATATTCCTACCGGTTATTTTCTGGTCGGTACCGAAAATTATTGCATACCGCATATTATCACATATTGCCGCATAGTTGTTTATATATATATAGAGAGAGATAGAGTGGCTAATATCAAAACGTTTGCACTAAGGCCCTCGTGCAACCAAGTCGTTTTCGGATTTTCAAAGTCCAAACAGTCAATCCAAACCGTTAGATGTTCAATCTATATTAAAATCTGCTTGGAGACCAAATTTTACATTTTTTGAAATTTTTTTACTATTTATTAAGCCACTTTGAAAATTGCTGATCCGGGTGAACAGTAAAAACAGTGCAACCAAATTCTGGACCATGTGATCAGCAATTTTCAAAGTGGCTTAATAAATAGTAAAAATTTCCAATGAATTTTCATTTTAAAATCTGCATATACAAGTCCGTATAAAAATTTATATATGCAGCCGCATACCGCATATGCGGTATACGGTGACCTTTCTCGTACCGCATATAAACCATATTTTAAAACATTGAAAAAACACTGCTTAATATCTTTATCCGTAATTATGAGGAAAGACAAATGAGGCCAACTTTTATTCTTTTATTCATTAATTCTGCTCAAGTCTGACACACGAATAGTAGTCAATGGGGTGTAATTAATAGACTTCTATTATTCGTAAATTATGCTCTTTTCAGAAATAAATACACAAACGCCTAAAATGGTAGTCAATTGATCTAATGTTCCTCTACTTATCATCATTTATAATGTATTTTATAATATTTTTAATAAAAATATTATTCTATGTATACTAAATTCACTTGTGACCCGGAACGTAATGTCTATTACCAATTATACCACAGCAGATCTAGATCGGAAGAGACTCGGCAGCGGTCAGAGGTGGCAAATAGATTTTTCTTAGAAGTGTACTAGGCTGTTACGTGTCCCCGTCACAAGTACCCAAAAGCATGCGCTCATAGTCACAAAAAAAAATGATTAGAAAAAAAAATGCACTAATATTCTCAGTCACAATAATTTTCAAGACTATGGTTGAAAATTTTATTGTTGCATGATTTCGATCACACAATTTGTCATCACCACAAATGATTAGAATTTTATAAGTAGTTTTGTCTTTTTAGACCGGGAATATTTAGGTTCAAGAATAGAGTTAAAATACAACATTGGTTTTATGATTCAATCATACTCTACATCTTTATTTCTATTTTAAAAATTCGAATAGTCGATCTGAACTACTAACATAGTCTTCATATTAAATAATAATAATAACAAAATCAGCGTTTTCAGAAGATTCTAGACTATCCAAAACAATGATTTTATACCTATCTAAAATAATAATAATAACTAAATTCCAAAAGATATAAAATTTTGATCTCCAAGGACATTTTAATATGAAGATCATGTTGAGCGGTTCGAATCGACTGTTTCGACTTCGAAAACAGAAAAAAGAATGTGGAACATAATTGAAGGACAAAACAAATAATGTATTTTAATCCTACTCGTAAGTGTAATATAATTTTTTTGAAGAATAATTTTTTTTCCTATACTCTATTGTACCAGCTTTCATACTCGGTTTGATCTTCATTGCAATGACTCTTGGTAAGTTTAATATATACTGGTGGAAAATAAAAAATTAATTAACCGAGCTCGGCATATTTGAATTTGTCCGACAGTGCATGCCTTTGCATGACAAGTGTTAGGTGGGGAAATATTAATAATTAATCTTTACTCATCCACCTGCCCCCCACTTAATTAATTAGCTTCAGATGGGAATTTTTTTTATTTTTTCCATCGTTAGCAACGCCAATGGTACAGGTTTTAGCCCTTCTGGATTTGATCGGATAGTTTGGATTTGTTTTCTATGGATGAATCATATTAAAAATCTAATATATAATGTTGCTGTCTTGATTGCCGATCGTACATTTTAAATCAGATGGTTTTTGCAGAGACAACAAGGTCTTTCTACTTTTATAGAAGAGCTCGGAAAATTACGAGTAAATCAAGACAGATATTGACAACGTTATTTTAGTTTCACGCAACACAAAAGTCATATTTTTTGTCGTGTTGTATGAATTTAAAATACTAATGTAATAAAATGTGGTCGGCCGTATATGAGTATTCATTTGTAAACCGCATAGAAATCTGTATGCGATCAATATAGGCGGTTCCGCATATGCGGCCGCATATTACTACTGCATATTCGCATATTATTACCGCATATCGAATCGCATATTACCGCATACTTATTGTTTGTATGGTACCGAATATTACTGTATGCATACTGCATATTATCGCATATTGCTGCATATTACTGCATACTTGTTTATATATCTATATGAATTTTTATTTTAAAATCTGCATATATAAGTCCATATAAAAGTTCGTATATGCGGCCACATACGGTGACCTTTCCCGTACCGCATAGAGATTATTTCTACTTATCATCATTTATAATGTATTTTATATATTTTTAATAAAAATATTATTCTATGTTATACTAAATTCACTTGTGACACGGAACGTAATGTCTATTACCAATTATACCACAGCAGATCTAGATCGGAAGAGGCTCGGCAGCGGTCAGAGGTGGCAAATAGATTCTTTCTTAGAAGTGTAGTAGGCTGTTACGTGTCCCCCTCACAAGTACCCAAAAGCATGCGCTCATAGTCACACAAAAAAATGCACTAATATTCTCAGTCACAATAATTTTCAAGACTATGGTTGAAAATTTTATTGTTGCATAATTTCGATCACACAATTTGTCATCACCACAAATGATTAGAATTTTATAAGTAGTTTTGTCTTTTTAGACCGGGAATACCGGCTGCCGACATTTTTATTAATATCCAAAGTTTAATAGAAATTAATTAATATACTCAAATCGTCTGATTTTTTATAAAAATATTCTTACCGGTCAGAAAATGGTCGGTACCCTGTTTAATTCATTACCGGCCAGAAAATGACCGGTACTTTTAATTTTTTTTTGGCTGTTTTAGAGTTTATTGTAGTATTTTCCGTTTAAATTTTATGTTGTAGTATTTTTCTGTTTAACATAATCATGATAATTTATTTAATTTTAGTATAATTTAGCGTAACTTAGTTTAATTTAGCATATTCGTGATGATTTATTTTATTTTAGTACAATTCTCAATAGTTTAAATTAGTATAATTCTGATAATTTACTTTATTTTAGCGTAATTTTGAGTAATTATGCGTAAGTTAGTGACAAAAAAATCTAAAAAATCTAAATAGTACCATAAAAGCACACATAAAAAAAACCGAAATATAAGATAATTCAAACATAAAAACACCAAACATAGTATATCAAATATAAATAGTACAAAACAATCACCGCCACGGATAGGGGGACCATCGCTCAGCTGGTACTCCTGCGTTCGCTTGAACCGACCAAACTATCTCTCGGTGTAACGACACCAGCCTCGGCCTCGCTGCGTATCCGCTCAGCAGTATCCCAGACTGAGTCATACATCGGCCTAGAGACTGGCGGGGGTGTACAGAAGATGGATGCAACGAACTCAGTCCCAAAGTCAGGCTGAGTCTGGGACCCGCTACCACTAGCATCTCTATCATGTGGCATCTCTGTCGCATATTGTGGTACTGCCGATGGCAGCATGTCGGCCGGATCGTCCTCGTATACCCCGATCTCATCGAGACTGGACGCTAGCTCCTCGAAATTCGTAGGAAAGGACTCCGGAAGCGGTGGCAGCATTGTGGTCGGACCCTGCAATCATACACAAAATTAAGTAAATTTGATCTGAATGAATAAATTTGTTCGAATGGAACAACTAATGAAATATGACAGATACGCCATCCTCAATAAGAGAGTGAAAATCAGCTCCCAACAACTCCTCGATCTGAGCATCAAACCCAGCATTGTCAGATACGCCACCAACGGGGGTGCCACTGATAGGCAAACCCCAAAGGGCACTCACATCCTGGAGTGTCACTGTCATCTCTCCAAATGGCATGTGGAATGTGTGCGTCTCGGGACGCCATCACTCCACCAGTCCTGCACTAGGAGATGCATTGATGATGCCACTCCCTGTCCGCAAAATGTCCACAACCTGGTAGAGGCCCAGATTGATGAGGAAATGGTCCATCACCGGGTAGTACTGCATGTGAATGCACCGTTACTCACATCTAAAAGAAACGTGTCATCAGTTGAAAAAAGTAATTCAAATGGTGAACACAACAAAATTTAAACTCAACAAAATTTAAAAAAAGGATAAAAAAATACGTACCTCATAAAAAGCCAGTGAGACTTGGTGCTCGCAGTGGGGCATCTACATGATAGGACTGAAATGCTCTGTGCTGCCAGTCTCGATCGGCTCGTCAACTACAGGTGGTGCTGGACGAGTCCTAGGCTGTCCTCTAGCCATCCTAATGTCAAAAATAAAATTATGTTAGCTTACGCTAAGTAAACCCTAAACCCTAATTTTGGTACTAAAATAGCCTAATTTCGGTAAAATATGCTAAAAAGGCCAAAATATGCTTAATTATGCTAAAAATATGCTAAAATAGGCCAATTGCTGTTAAAATAACCTAAAATATGCTATAATAGGCTAAAATAGCATAATTTCGATTAAAATATGCTAAAATAGGCCAAAATAGGCTTAATTATGCTAAAACATGCAAAAATAAGCCAATTGCAGTTAAAATAACCTGATTATGCTATAATAGGTTAAAATAATCTAAAATATGCTATAATAGGCTAAAATAATCTAATGGTCTAATTATCCTAATTATGCTAAATTGCACTAAATTACGCTTAATTATCCTAATTATGGTAAAAATGCTAAAATACGTTAAATACAGCCAACTATGCTAATTATACTAAATTACTCTAAATCCTAAATTTGGCTAATTACTCTAAACTATACTAAATTTTATAATTAAAACTAACTACAACGGATTTAACACTAATTACATCTAAATTATTTTAATTTTGGTACATTACTAACAAATTATTCTAACATTTTACAACTATTTTGCCCTAAAAATGAATTTTTTAAAAATTAGAAGGACTTACTTGCAAATTTGAGAAGAGATGAAAAAAATCTGAGAGAAAGAGTTCAATCGAAAAAAGATAGTGTAAAATTTGATGAAATAAATGATGAGAAATTCGGCCAAGAGCTATTAAGGGGACTACGCAACAAATTTTCTTTTTTTGTTGGTTAGTGGTCCAATACACTACGCAACAAATTTTCAATAAAATACAAAGAGATGGGCTTATATAGATCAAATAAATCACTAGAAAGCGAGTCAGAATTAGATTTATTATTGACTCGCTATACACATCCTACATGGAAATGGCCCATTAGAAACCCTGAAGACAATTCTCCCTTCTCTTATTTTATTTGATAAATCAATTGTTTAAGTTTTCATTTGACCTTTATCGTGTCCGATGTCCAAGTGATGCACGTGTGTCGTAAATTCTCGGTAGACTCTAGCACATGAGTCCGTTGAAAGTTGAAAGTATAAGCTAACCTTTTTTATTGCATTTGTGATAACTTTTTAATAAATATATTATCGCTAAAAATATTAATTAATTATTTTAACGATAAAATATTGTCTTTAATATATTATTATGACAATGTAACTGTGTAATTGTAGTATATTAGATTGGTTATTTTAAATAAATATTATCTTATAAACACTTAATTTGTTTCAAGAATTTGATTAGATTTTTGAAGCATTTATACAGTTATAATCCTCAGACATTTCTCGTAATTGTACGGAAGTTCATTGTTGGTTATCTTTGTATTATTACGATCACCGTGACATTTATGTGTTAAAAGAAATAATTTAAGTGTTTAAAAATATTTATTATAAAAATAATTAGTTAAATGTTAAATGTACATAGTCAAATTATATATTTTTATAATTTATTTTAAAAATAACAAATTCCATAAAAAATACTAATTAAATATTTGTTAAAATAAATTAGATACCGGAGTAACCGAACACATATCCCGCCTAATTAAATATACTATTCAGTATTCACGTGCTTAGATGCGCCTTGATTTTTCATATGATTCAGAGAACAAAAGAAACCCTTAAATGTAATGTGTTAAATTGGGCAAAACCTTTTCAGTCCAGAAAGAGGAACCGTTGCTCACTATCTTAAACTCGTTTTGTTTATATAAAGTTCCTAACTCACACATGCGGTGATGGAAGCGCTCTTTCATTTTGCTTCTGATAAATTTTACCGGAACACGAAGCAGCCGAACAGGAACAGGGACAGGATTAACGTTGATCCGGCTGGAATTAATCTGGACCGTCCATTTATAATTTACTTGGAGTCGGCTAGCAGGAACTTTAAAATCTACAGTTTAAGTTTTGCTTCTTGTCGGCTCAATTTTGCTATAAATGTAGGTCTTCAACGACGAGACATTTGCAATACTGGTACAAATGGCACTTTTTACCACCTTCATCACAACGCCAACAGTTATGGCCATCTACAAGCCTGCTCGGCCAGGCCGGCACAACCTCCCTCATCGCCGCAAACTCCAATACTCCTCCTCTCCTCCTTCACCCTCTGCCTCAACCGATATAAAAGACCTACGTATCCTTGCATGTATTCACGCTAGCCGTGACATCAACTCTCTCATCAATCTCATCGAGACCATCCGTGGCCAAAACAATAACAAGAACAGCCACCTCAAGTTATACATCCTTCGATTGGTCGAACTAACTGAGAGATCCTCCTCAATTCGCATGGTGCGTTCAGCCTGTCGTAATGGGCTTCCGTTCCTTCGAGATCGACGGGACCCACAAGACCATGTGGCTGTTGCTTTCCGCGCATATGCACAGCTCAGCCACGTGCGTGTCCGTCCCTTCACTGCCATCTCTTCTCTCTCTACAATGCATGAGGATGTTTGCACTGTAGCTGACCAGCGGCGCGTGTCACTGATTCTCCTTCCATTCCACAGGCACCGGTCTGATCACTCTGGCGACATAGAGAATTTCAGACCTGGGTGGCGTGCGGTTAACCGGAGGGTGCAGAGGGAGGCGCCGTGTTCAGTTGGGCTGTTTGTTGATAGGGAATTTGGTGGTGGCGAGCAGGTATGTATGTAACAACCAATAGTCTAATTGATTCACAAACAAACATGCCAATTTATTAACTTATCATATTAACTAATTATTTGAAATAATAAAAAATCAAGACCAATGTACCTAAGGAACAAAAATCAAGCCAAATTAGTGCCACAAGTTACTATATACTTCAATATAGTCTGAAAGTAGGAATGAAGCCAAATATTATTTAATTAGTTTATCAGACTACCTAAATGAGGCAATACCAATTGGAATTATATTAGCTATGAAACAAAAACACCCATCACACATTCAGTAAATTAAGTTCAAAACTAAATTGAATTACAGGTAAATCCCCCAGATGTAGCGCATGGTGTATGTGTGGTGTTCTTCGGGGGACCAGATGATCACAAGGCACTCGCGCTTGCCCGGAGGATGGCAGAGCACCCTGGAGTAAACATAACAGCCATGAGGTTTGTGACGGAGAACAATGGCGGTGAGGATGAAAGGCAAGCTGTAAAGCTAAAGCCGGCCCCTTCAAAGAACGTGGAGAAGAGCTACACATTCTCTCTCAACTGCTGATGTGGATATTGAAAGAGAGAAGGTTGGTCTGCTAACATCTTTACTTAATTTCTAGAAAACTTATTAGATTTTTCTTTATTTGTTGTGACAGAAATGCAGACAATAGGCTACTTTTGCCTGCAGGTGTTTTCATTTATTTTTGAGTGAGGCTACGGTGCTATGCATAGCACGGATTGAGCCGTGCTACGGCTCAATATTTGAGTTTTCAAAATTCTAACGGTCGATCTGAACCGTTCAACATGATTATAAAATGAATATGTACTTGCAAATCAAATTTTACATTTTTTAGAATTTTTTTACTATTTTTTTAGATAGGTAGAAAATCACTGTTTTTGGATGGTCCAGAATTTTCAGATCAAGTGATTTTCTACCTATATAAAAAAATAGTAAAAAAATTCAAAAAAATATAAAATTTAGTTTGCAAGTACATATTCATTTTATAATCATGTTGAACGGTTCGGATAGACCGTTAGTATTTTGAAAACTCAAATATTAAGCCGTAACACGGACCAAACCGTGCTATGCATAGTACCGTAGCCTCACTCTTTATTTTTATAAAATAATCAAAGTAATTAAAATACAAAATTATCAAGCGATCTTCATATCAAGAATGACACATTGTTTTAAATTCCTATTGTTGCATTCTCCCTCCCACTTAAAATGTATTTTCATTTTCTCCATAAATTTGAGAAAACAATAATAATATTAATAATAATACTTATCTTTCTTTTTCATCAAAATAAAATTTACTATATTCTTGGTGGACAAGTAAAATTTGATATATTTTTTATATAGTACCTGGTTATCTAATGAGTTTGAATCCGATAAACTATTTGAATCCAATTTCTACTTCTTGACAGAAATTTTGCATCCGCCTCTGAACAAACTATCAAACAAAAATGATTTATTAATCAGAGTCAAAACAATTAAAAGAAAGCAAGAAAAAAGTACCTTGAAACTTTGCATGTCCCTGAAACCCTTCTTTATTGCCTCCGCATAGTCGACCCGGTGACGAGAGATACGCGAGTTCTCCTCGTCGTTCATCTGTGTGGCAAGATGTAGCTAGCTGTAGCTTCTCTTCTTTCTCTGCCTCTTCTCCTCTCCGCTGCAAGAACAGCTTGGGTCCGATCCACTTTAAGATTTGTGTGCACGAATTTTAAAGCATATGTGAAAGTTGTTGCACGAATCTTAAAGGAGATCGGACGATCATCGAACCCATCGAACTCATTCCGAGTCCGATGAGGATCGGACCCAAATTGGTTCCCTCCGCTGCTCGCTTGGATTGTTCGTTTCGTTCGATAAAATAGGTTTTTAATTTTAGAAAAAGACCCCACCCCTTGTTTTTGCGTCCTAAACGAGGGTTGCTTGGGGAGTTAGCAATCATCCTGCTAAATTTACTAATTTGCAAAATAAATCCGCGTAATCTTAAGAGGGAAAATCTATTGCCGATGAACTACAATGTCAAATATTATTAATGAATCCGGACCGCTCATAAAAAAAATTTCGAACGGTTCAGATTACAACTCTTAATAATTCACCTTGCTTTCTTTTTCCCTCCCCCACAAATTCGGATCTCTAAAGTAACTTAAAGTTTGAGTTTGAATACAGACCGTCCGATCGGAATCAGAACGAATATTGAATGGACCCAATACATTCTACAATTTATGGAAAATAACCTTCCTATCTATTTATCTGTTTAGAAAGCAAATATTTGAAACTATCCAATATACAACTGGATAATATTCTCTGAAAAGATCAATAATTAAGAGGGTTCTTCTTCCTTGTTTCTCATCAGCAATTCTAATTTTTGGGCTTGGCCCAAGTTTTTTCGAAAGTTGTCTTGCTTCAGTTGGACTTGTAAAAATTGCCTCCTAATTATCTCTTGGATTATAGAAAAAGAAGAATGATATGCGCAAACATTAGCTAGCAGTTTACAAGTATTTGAAATTCAGCTTATAAGCTACCTTGCTAGTCTTCTTTACAATTTCATATTTCTATCATATTACTACTACCTATACTAAATAAGATAAACAAACCTGGTAAAAAAAACACATACAAAACTATACACTTCATACATGGACATCTGAATCCTCTCATCTGTCGCTTCTTGTTTATTTTCTAAATAACTTACAATTAAATCAAATAACAAAAAGAAACCAACGCCGCTATTACTAATGTTGTCAATCGGTAGCAGTTCAACAAAATCTAGGGCTCTGACATGGCGTGGTGATCCTTGGCAGTAGTTGCCTCACCGTCACGTACAAGTGACACCGGCATCTCGTCAGAGTGTATCATGTCATGTTGTTGAATAACCAGTACAGAGGAAACAACACCGTGTCCTGACACGAGAGCATCACCGATGGGCCCCAGCTCAGGGTGCTCTGCCGGCCTCCCGGCCAGCTCTGCCACCATTATAGACGTGGGAAATCGGCCTTTTCCAACAATTACTAGCCCGTACTCGCTGCTTCGCCCGATTGAAAGCACCAACTCTATCACATTTCCTCTTACCACTTTTTCCTCGTACCGACATGTGCCTTCTGTCTTTTGCCGGAAGTTCTCTATGGCTGCCTCATCCAATTCCTATAACCAAAATATTAGATTTCCAATAAAAATAGATGTTTACTTGCTAACAGAGAAAAGTTTCAATTTATTAAACCTGCAGGCAAAAGTAGCCTATTGTCTGCATTTCTGTCACAACAAATAAAGAAAAATCTAATAAGTTTTCTAGAAATTAAGTAAAGATGTTAGCAGACCAACCTTCTCTCTTTCAATATCCACATCAGCAGTTGAGAATGTGTAGCTCTTCTCCACGTTCTTTGAAGGGGCCGGCTTTAGCTTTACAGCTTGCCTTTCATCCTCACCGCCATTGTTCTCCGTCACAAACCTCATGGCTGTTATGTTTACTCCAGGGTGCTCTGCCATCCTCCGGGCAAGCGCGAGTGCCTCGCGATCATCTGGTCCCCCGAAGAACACCACACATACACCATGAGCTACATCTGAGGGATTTACCTGTAATTCAATTTAGTTTTGAACTTAATTTACTGAATGTGTGATGGGTGTTTTTGTTTCATAGCTAATATAATTCCAATTGGTATTGCCTCATTTAGGTAGTCTGATAAACTAATTAAATAATATTTGGCTTCATTCCTACTTTCAGACTATATTGAAGTATATAGTAACTTGTGGCACTAATTTGGCTTGATTTTTGTTCCTTAGGTACATTGGTCTTGATTTTTTATTATTTCAAATAATTAGTTAATATGATAAGTTAATAAATTGGCATGTTTGTTTGTGAATCAATTAGACTATTGGTTGTTACATACATACCTGCTCGCCACCACCAAATTCCCTATCAACAAACAGCCCAACTGAACACGGCGCCTCCCTCTGCACCCTCCGGTTAACCGCACGCCACCCAGGTCTGAAATTCTCTATGTCACCAGAGTGATCAGACCGGTGCCTGTGGAATGGAAGGAGAATCAGTGACACACGCCGCTGGTCAGCTACAGTGCAAACATCCTCATGCATTGTAGAGAGAGAAGAGATGGCAGTGAAGGGACGGACACGCACGTGGCTGAGCTGTGCATATGCGCTGAAAGCAACAGCCACATGGTCTTGTGGGTCCCGTCGATCTCGAAGGAACGGAAGCCCATTACGACGGGCTGAACGCACCATGCGAATTGAGGAGGATCTCTCAGTTAGTTCGACCAAGCGAAGGATGTATAGCTTGAGGTGGCTGTCCTTATAATTGTTTTGGCCACGGATGGTCTCAATGAGATTGATGAGAGAGGGGATGTCACGGCTAGCATGAATACATGCAAGGATACGTAGGTCTTTTATACCGGTTGAGGCAGAGGGTGAAGGAGGAGAGGAGAAGGAGTATTGGAGTTTGCGGCGATGAGGGAGGTTGTGCCGGCCTGGCCGAGCAGGCTTGTAGATGGCCATAACTGTTGGCGTTGTGATGAAGGTGGTAAAAAGTGCCATTAGTACCAGTATTGCAAATGTCTCGTCGTTCAAGACCTACATATATAGCAAAATTGAGCCGACAAGAAGCAAAACTTAAACTGTAGATTTTAAAGTTCCATTTATTGTACCTTTTTCTCTTTGCCAATATTTAGAACAATCAGCTCGACGAGTCCCTTGGTGTTCATCAAAAAACCAAGTGTGATCGCCTCCACCACCGACATGTTACATCCTAGAGCCACCACAAATGTCCCCAGTATCTTCCCGGCACAAGCTGTTACTATAACCAGAACAAGTAGGCCCCATGACTTCCCGCCCTTCATACTCGCAACATTCGTCTTCAGGCCACTTGATGCAAAGTACAAAGGTAACAGAAGACCCGTGACAAAATCCTCGATGCGCTCTATCAACCTCCCAGTAAACTCGCCTTCCTTTGGTATTGTTAAACCGAAAACAAAACCCCCAAATATAGCATGAATCCCGATAAAGTCGGTCATAAAGGCGGAAATTAGCACTCCTGCTAGAGTCAAACATATCCAAAGTTCACTTTCACCGCCTTCATCGTCTGACCTTCTTGCGACCCATGACATGGCCGGCTTTATCAAAAAAATTTGAAAAGCCACAAAAACAATGCCGGATAGTAACACCCATAGGGAGATGATCGGGCTATGGTGGGTCCCCTCTCCACCGCTAAGAGCCACTGCCAGAGCCAATAGAATCCATGCGGCCACATCATTGAATGCTGCAGCCGCCATAGCAGTCTCACCAAGACGAGTTGTCAGGAGCTTTAATTCAGCAAGTATACGTGCAAGCACAGGAAAGGCTGTGATAGAGAGAGAAACGCCCATGAAGACCAAAAATGGTGCATAACCGGCTTCGTCGGCACCAGGAATAGCACGGCGAAGAACAAAGGCGACACCTACCCCGCATGCAAAAGGAAGGGTTATACCGGCCGCCGCGATGGAGAAGGCATGACGGCCACTACGGCGTATCGAAGTCAAATCGAGCTCAAGTCCAATTAAGAACAGATAGAATATTAAACCGATGTTGGCCACCGATTCAAGGATCGGAGTGCTCCATGATGGGAAGATGCTGTGAAGATATGTTTGGTTCCGGCCAATTGCTGACGGGCCGAGAATGATGCCCGCCTAAATTATATATAAACAAAAAAAATTGAGCTCAAAGTAAAGCAAAGATAAATGATTAAATTATAATTAATTTATCTGTTTTTACACGATTAATTTGAAAAGAAGCAACATATTATAAGGTTATTTTAATTTTGGGCCTGCCTTCGTGAAATTTTAAAAGGAACTTGATCTTTACATAATTACATTCTAGAATAATAAACTGTTGGTTTAATTTAACCAAGTTACTCATCACAGTGAGGTCAACTATGACTCGAGTGTTACACAATTTTTATAATTATTGCAAAATTTTAAGAGTCATAATTTCTTTACCATCTGCATCAGTCAAGTTTTCAAAAACCATTTCTTTACCAGGTCAATATTCAATACGTCACTATTTGAAACTAATCAAATGAATATAAAAAATTATCTTTCGGTTTTTCTTTATGTATCCAATTTTCCACAGGATTTTAAGGGTAAAAAGTAAACAACGGTGTGGTCAGATGATAATAGCTTGCCTTGTGCTAATTTGTATGAGCAGGTTGCACATGCCAGAATTCAAATCAGCTGAAATCTGAAATACATGAATGAACAGTATTTCTGAAATTTCTGAAATTATCCAACTTAACTTTTCTGTGCACGCATCTTGAAACAACTGGTTTTTCTGTGAACGTATTTCGAAAGAGTTCAACGGTTGGATTCAGGATTTCAGAAATTTCAGTGGTACTGTTCATGATGTTGGATTTCAGCAGATTTGGATCCATGCTATTGGGATAACAATTCCTGAATTAACCCCCTACCATCAAATCATGGTAAATATAAAAAATGCAACCTAATGATCATCGTGGTAGAACAAGAATTCACACATAATCAAATCAAGAAACAAATTGTATTAAGAAGAGTTAAGAAACCCCCCATACGTACGATAATCTCGGCAATGACTTTGGGCTGCCGGAGTGGCCGGAAGAGATATGAGAGGAGGCGGCTGAGCACCAAGACCAACACAGTTTGTATTATCAGCAAGGGCAAGGCAAAGTGCAGAGGGTTATCGCCTTGCCATATCCCGTTCGACGTTGTCTTTATGTCCGTTATATTCACCGCCATGATTAATCTCTCTTTCCTTTCTCTATCTCTACTTCTCTAGCTACTTCTTCTTCTGAGTGAGGGGAACAAGAAGGGGTGGTTTGGATGTTGTCTTTTTATATGGAAATTTGGTCATGTGGATCCTTCCTGGTAGCTGACTCCAAGTAAATTATAAATGGACGGCCCAGATTAATTCCAGCCGGATCAACGTTAATTTATCAGAAGCAAAATGAAAGAGCGGTTCCATCACCGCATATGTGAGTTAGGAACTTGATATAAACAAAACGAGTTTAAGATAGTGAGCAACGGTTCCTCTTTCTGGACTGAAAAGGTTTTGCCCAATTTAACACATTACATTTAAGGGTATCTTTCGTTCTCTGAATCATATCAAAAATCAAGGCGCATCTAAGCACGTGAATACTGAATAGTATATTTAATTAGGCAGGATAAGTGTTCGGTTACTCTGGTATCTAATTTATTTAACAAATATTTAATTAGTATTTTTTATGGAATTTGTTATTTTTAAAATAAATTATAAAAATATATAATTTGACTATGTACATTTTACATTTAATTAATTATTTTTATAATAAATATTTTTAAACACTTAAATTATTTCTTTTAACACATAAATGTCACGGTGATCGTAATAATACAAATATAATCAACAATGAACTTCCGTACAATTACGAGAAATGTCTTACAATATCCATATCTCTGGTACTATTAGAGTTTCTAATCTATTGTGGCAGTTTCTAATTCAGTTTCAGGAATGTAAGAGAGTTTCTTATTTAGAAACTATGCAGTAAAGTTTCTTATTAAGAAATTGTTTATAAACTCCTGATCAAATGATTGGTTCAAATTATTTCTCCTTTTTAATTTGTTGCTGACGTGGCTTAATAGAAACTCCAAAATTAATTTTAGAAATGTGAGAGTTATAAACTTTAGAGATCTTAATTTCTAAGAAGTAGTTAACAGTTATTTTGAGTTGCTGGGATGTAGAAGCTCTTAGGATTATAACTGTATAAATGCTTCAAAAATCTAATCAAATTCTTGAAACAAATTAAGTGTTTATAAGATAATATTTTTTTTAAATGACCAATCTAATATAATACAATTACACAGTTACATTGTAATAATAATATATTAAAGACAATATTTTATCGTTAAAATAATTAATTAATATTTTTAGCGATAATATATTTATTAAAAAGTTATCACAAATGCAATAAAAAAAGGTTGGCTTATACTTTTCAAGTTTCAACGGACTCATTGCTACAGTAGACCGAGAATTTACGACACACACGTGCATCACTTGGACACGGACACGATAAAGGTCAAACGAAAACTTAAACAATTGATTAATCAAATAAAATAAGAGAAGGGAGAATTGTCTTCAGGGTTTCGAATGGGCCATTTCCATGTAGGATGTGTATAGCGAGTCAATAATAAGTCTAATTCTGACTCGCTTTCTAGTGCTTTATTTGATCTATATTAGCCCATCTCTTTTTATTTTATTGAAAATTTGTTGCGTAGTGTATCGGACCACTTTTTTTTTTGATGAAAAGCCCTTAGGCATACTTGTATTAAATTCCAATGATTCCAACAGGATTACACAGGCTGTTGCATACCAGTACAGTGCTTGAAATGTAAATTGCTAAACTTAGATAAAAACAACATAAAAAGGGGAATAAGTACTCAATTATCCTATTGCAAAGTATGTATTACTAAGCCTGTGTTCTATTTCTAGATGTCCAATTTGGCACTGTATTGGCGTACCAGTACCCTCCTTCCCTGATCTACGTGCCCAATTAGCTAAATGGTGTGGAGTCTGCACCGCTCTCCTCGGTACATGTTGTAGCTTGATTATATGCCCCATCTGATGGTAAGTTGTCCAGCACCTCTTAACTGTCTCTGCTGCTCTCCAGGATGGCAATTCCTCCGTTTGCTTATCCAGTATTGCATTCACCAAAGTTTTGCAATCTGAACCGATGAGAAAAGGTCCTGCCTGTTCTCCCTGTGCTACATACTCCAGAGTTTCCCATAATGCCCTTGCCTCTGCGTGGAAAGGGTCCCCCCCTCAACCCGTTTGTACTTAACGTATACCAAATCGCCTCGCCGGTTATAAACCGCCATGCCCATGCTCGCTCCTCGTACCTCGTCCCAAGACCCGTCTGCTAGTATTACTCTTCCTCCTTGCGGTATTACGGTTGGTTCTGTCACTGTACTGTTGTATGTGGTTGGTTGTTGGGCAAGAGCTAATTGGGTGGTATTTGCCTTTCGGAGTATCACAGTTGGTACCGGTTTCTTCCCTGCAAATATTTCTTCATTTCTAGCTTTCCACAGTTCCCAAAGCATATTACAAACTTTCGATATCTGATCTTGGTCCAGATGTTTGGTAATCATTATGAGTGTTTCAGCGAACGAGAGAGGCAAAGCTTCCACTCTTAACGCGAAGTCCGATATGAACCATGTAATTCTAGAAACTTGGCAGAAAAACAGCATATGCATTACGTACTCATTTTCCTGGCCACATCTTGGACACACCGGGCTGATCCTTCCCATTCTGCGCGCTAGTTCCTGTGTGGTTGTAAGGCCCCCTTGTATAGCTCTCCACAGGAATAGCTGTACCCTTGGAATCACCTTCTTCCACTTCCAGACTTCCTTTATTGCCCTCAGCTTTGTCTCATCGCATGGAAAGCTCACCTGAGTTGTTTGTCTGAGTATCATGTAGCCTTCTTTTACTGTGTAGCTTCCTTTCTTTCCCGGCATCCATACCATTCGGTCTTGCAGTATCGGGTTTAAAGCCGGGGCCCGTACCGTCTGCTCAATTTGCTGTAACACCGCATGTCCCAGTACCTGCCTTATCCGTCCCGTCCTCCATTTTTTGTTCTCAAGGTCATATAGGTCGCTGACTCTCCAGTTTGCTGCCTCATTTCGCATTGGTATTGGTACTGTTGTGTCTTTCCAGCCTTCGTACCATGGTTGCCCCAACATAGATATCTTATTTCCATCTCCGATCTGCCATTTCACTGAATTAACCATGCCCTCTTTATTCTCTTGGAGAGCTTTCCAGAGTGGACTCGTATTTCTACCCGGTGTTCCCTTCCAGAAAGAGGTTGTCGGAAAGTATTTTGCCTTGAAAATTGGAACCCATGCCCTGTCTTGTTCAGATGCCAGCTGCCATAGCAATTTTTGAATCAAAGCTTTGTTGAATAACTCAATGTTTTTGATACCGAGCCCCCCTTCATCTAACCCGACACATATCTTATGCCAAGCTACCATTGCCATATACCGCTCGCTTCCACTTTTCCCCCACATGAATCTACGCATTATCCCTTCTAAGGCATCAATTGTCTTCCTATTGAGCTTCTCGACCGACATATAGTAAACAGGGACAGAGCTTAGGACCGATTTGATGAGAACCACTCTTCCAGCATGTGACAGCAAATTAATCTTCCATCCCGCCAGTTTTTCATGGAATTTCTGAACCAAGAGGGTTCCCGTATTCCTTGGCTGTGATCTGCCCTGTGACAGAACCACCCCGAGGTATTTTTCTGTGGCCCCCGCAACTCGGGCATTCATCACCCCCAGTATCTCATTTTTTCTCTCTTGTTTACATTTTTTGCTGAACCATAGAGTTGATTTTTCCGGGTTAACCGCCAAGCCCGAATACAAAGCGAAATCCTGGAAGATTGACATATATGACCCCGCCTCGGCCACAGTTGCCAATCCCATCACTACAAGGTCATCGGCATAGATTGTGTGTGTAAGAGCCGGTGCCGTAGTGGTTAAACGAACCCCCAGTAGTTGCCTATCCTGTACCGCCTTGTTTATTCTTTTGGTAAGGCACTCCATTACTAAAATGAAGAGATACGGGGATAACGGACACCCTTGTCTTAGGCCCCTGTTGGGTGTTATGAACCCGTTACCTTGGCCGTTCACCAGGACCGTAACTGTACTTCGTGTCATGCACTGTTTCACTAGCTGTATCATTGCTTCCGGTATATTAACCGCTCTCATTGCCCGCCATACGAAATCCCACCGAACCGTGTCGAATGCTTTTGCCACATCTGCCTTGAGGAGAAAAGCCTCCTCTTTGTATTCTTGTGTGCTGAAAGAATGCAGAACCTCTCGTACCAGTATCGCATTATCGGATATGCTTCTTCCTTTTAGGAAAGCAGTTTGATAAGATGATATTACTGTGCCCATGTGTCTTTGTAGTCGTGTGGCTAGGATTTTCATCAACAAACGGTAAATGACATTACCGATTGTTATCGGTCGGAAGTCCTTTGGCAATACTGGTTCTTCAATTTTTGGGATCAGTACTATATGGCTGCCCATCCACTCCCTAGGCGGCACCTTGGTGCGAAACACCTCTTGTATCTGTTGGACCACCACGTCCTTGACGGTCTCCCAATGGTGTTGGAGAAAACGTGCATGCATCCCATCTGGACCCGGTGCCCGATCGGGGCCCATTTGGAATAGTATCTCCTTAATTTCTTGTGTTGATGGCATAGTCATGAGGCCTGGTTGATCTTCGGCCCGGATCTGCTGCCATGCATCTTCGCCGATCCTTGAGAAAAATTCATCTGTATTTATCTCCTGTTGGGCTTGGGGTGGGCTGTACAGTGCTTTGAAGTATACTACAAATGCCCTACGAATTTCATTTTCGCCAGTCACCCAATTGCCATGCTCATCTGTAATCTTGAGAATCATATTCCTACGCCTTCTAGTGGTTGCCACGGTGTGGAAAAAGGCTGTATTTCGGTCACCTTGGCACGCCCACTGTGACTTTGCCCGCTGTCTCCAGTATGTCTCCAACTCTTCCTCTGCTTTGTTGATTTCAGTGATACACAGTTCCTCCAGGGTCTGGTCTTGTAATGTTGGGTGGAGGTGCTGGTTTCGGAATAGAACTGCTTCGGCCTCCCTAAGCCGGTTTTGTGGTGAGCGATGCTCCCTTGCCCATTGTTTAATTTTGGCACTTGTCAAACCGATCCTTTCCTGCCAAGACATTCTCATCGATCCTTTCCAGCATTCTTCCCATACTTGTTTAAAACCTTCAGCCCCGAACCACCATGACTCCATTTTGAACTTCCTTTGCCTTGGCTGATGGCCCTGCAATCTCAATATAATAGCGGCGTGGTCACTCTTTCTTCTTGGCAGATGCATAACATAAGCCGCCGTGTGGATTTGTAGCCAACTAACCGTTGCCACCACACGATCCAAGCGCTCGAAAATTGCCTCGGATGTACTTCTCTTGTTTGTCCATGTGAACGCCGGGCCTTTGAACCCTAAGTCCACCAATCCCCCATCAAATAGAAAGCTTTTGAAATCCCGGCTATTCTTGTTTAGAACCGGGTCTCCTCCCACTTTCTCACCCTCATCCGCGATTGCGTTGAAATCTCCCATGACGCAAACCGGACCACTGTTATCTATTATTGTCAAAATTTGTTTCCATATGGCTGGGTTCCGGTTATGACCCGGATCACCATACACACACACTAACTCCCACTGTGTTCCATTTGCTTGTGTGACTGTTGCATGTAAAACCGATTTGCATTTCGATTTGACCTGCAGGTTTGTGTCTCGATCCCATAAAAGACAAAGGCCTCCAGACCGGCCTATCGCCGGCACAAAGGCATAATTCTCCAATGGCATATCTCGGAAAATTAAATTGGACTTAAACTTTGAACACTTAGTTTCCGCAAGAAAACAAATGTTCGCTCTCGTTGACTGGAGGAGTGCTTTAAGGAACTGAACCTTTCGAGGGCCCCCAACCCCCCGACAGTTCCAAGAAATGAGACTCATTGATCCTGTGGAGGCAGTCTCCGACTCGCCTCCACTGCACGTTTTTTGCTGACATGGGCTGGATCGGCCTCAACCTCTCCTTCCATGGTGTCAAACTCCTGCGCTGTTCCTAGCAATGCCAAGAAACTTGCAGGTCCATCGAGACCCGACTCGGGTCCCATTCGCTTATTTCCCCCATATTGCTCTCCTTGGCCCGGTTGATTTATGTCCCACCCTGAGCCCGAACCTGTTTCCACCTGTTTTAGCCTGTCTCCAGTTTTGGGCCTGGGCCGGCGGACCAGATTCTGTGTTGTTGTTTCATTTGGCTTTTGGTTTGTATGCATCTGACTTGGTGTGCCCTCTGGTCCAGGATTTTTTGTTGATTCTTTGGTGGGTAGAAAGCTATTATTATTTATCCACAATCCTACTCTGCTTGACGGTATATGTTGGATATCTGGCCTGTTTTTGTACCGGGGGTCCTGTTGTAGCCTTTGTACCCGAACTTTGTCAACACAGTGTGTATGGTCATGACCAAGTTTGGCGCAGAAAAAACACAGTCTGTTAATTCTTTCATAGACAATGAGTGCCGTGAACTGTCCCAGAGTGGGGTGGTTTACATCGAGATGGTCCTTTAGGGGTTGGTCCACCGGTATTAGGATTTTTACCTTGTGACACCGCTGACCCGATATGCATAAATCTATTACCTCAGAGGTCGGCATTCCCAATTTTTCTGCAAGGTGGAGTACTCCCTTTGTTTTGACGGCCTCATTGGGTATGCGATACCACAGCGTTGTTACCTCAATTTGACTTACGGATGGTGGTTCTAGATCGGTCGGACCGTATGCGCGCCTTGTTGCAATAGGGTCATCTCTGTAGTTCCAGAGACCTCTATGCATTACGTGAATGAGGTCTTCTTCAGATGTAAAGTGCATGAGAAACGTATTCTTGGCAATCATGGATATTTTTGTGTGCGGGTTCACACTCCAGGCTTTGAGCATGGTTTTGGCGAAATGGGATTCTTGCACATTGCGGTCTGTGATTACTGCTGCCAGGGCGCAAAGGGTCCAGTCGCAAGTATTGACCGTGTCGGGTGGTAGGTCCACGGATGTTGAGTGGTTTAGTGCAGCGAATTGTGATAGGAATAATTCATCGGCTGCATCCATGGTTGGTTGTAGTTCTTTCAGTTGGGGGTGTATCTGTTGTGGTAGATGCTTGGTAATGGGTTTCTTCCGTTCAAGGTGGTGTATATATTTGTTGCTTGTGCCTCCCCTTAAATTTGTGTTGGGCCTAGTAGTGTCATTTAAGTCTTGGGCTTTTAGTGCCATCATTGCATGGGTAGGAAAGGAGGCCTCCAGCACCTCCATTTTGGGACCCGTTATGCTATCTCTATAGGCAACCGTACTTCCTCTTTTCCTTATTTCTAATTTTGCCTTCCAGTTTGATGTAAATACAGCTGGTTGTGAGGAAGCGTGCTGCTGTACTTCCTCTCCTTTTGTGTTGTACTTCATATCTTCTACCAGGGATTTTTTAACGACCTTTTTAGTTTTTGTGAGAGGGGTCTCATTAATCTCTGTGGGACGCAGCAGAGACTCCTGTACACTCTTTCTCCCTTTTGATTGTATGTGGCGGCTAACCGCGTGCGATCCAACAAATAGTGTACTACTCGTCAACTCAGAGCATACCACAGGGATTTCTCCAATATTAACTGCCACGTCTTCTTTAGGGTTGGATAAGACCTCCCACGCTTTTGTCTCAGTGTGGCCCTCCTGTGGGTCCCCAGGCTCCTGTGCAACCAGGTACTCGCCCCTGACAGTAAAGGGGTGTACTCTATGGGCTATGTTTGTCAGTCCAAACTCACCCCTACTTCGCACCGCTTCCCCTGAGCGTGGTTCACGGTAGTCCCCTTGTTGTTGTCTCTGGTCCACCGTTTCCCCATGAGCCACTGTGTGGGAGTCCTCTGTTGATGAGGCTGATGAAGGTGGTGGGCTTCGTGGTGGTTGGTGGTCCATCAACTTGTGGTAGGCTGCTACAAGTGAAGTGCGTGCGTTCTCATCCCCATTCTGTTGATACATTGCTTCCTGTGGTGGATTTCCAATATAATCCCACCTCAATATCTCGATGAAACATTCCTTCCAGTGTGAATTATATGGTAGCAAGCTTGAGAATGGTATTCTTTTAGGGTCTATGCATGCAATTGTGATATTGAGCTGTGCCCTATCCTCTCCCCACATATTCTCTTGATCAAGGTGATATATTTCCCCAAAACCTGCCACCAAAATTTGCACAAAAAATGGATGCCAGAACTCCGGTGGGAAATTTGTGACTTGGATGTGGACATGGAAGAGTTTTGCCTGGGGTTGGGCCCCTCTCATGGTGTCCCATACCGCCATTATCCAACCCGAGTCGAACCCCCAATGATGACCCTCGGTAATTACCAATTCTCTGTCTAGGCCGCGTGGAATCTCTACAATGTAGACATCGATCGATTTCCGGTGTGAAGCGAATTGTTCCGGCTGCATGTCATACTTCTGTGCGAGATAGCACTGCACCTCTCTTATGCAGCCTACCCCATTACAATTCCAGTCAGCTGCTCTTACCATAATTGAACGTTGTAGGCCCTCCATTATCTGATCATAGAACCTGTTTGTTGGTAGATACGCGCATCCCTGTACGATCTGTCGGTAGCACCTTGGGAAATTTGCCTCCATGTTGCGTGAAGTTGTTTGTGTTGAGATTTCCAGAGAGGTGAGAGGTTGTTGTTTGGAGGAGTTAATGTAAGAGTAGGTCAGAGGAAAATGCAGTCGGCTGGGTTGATGCAGGAAGCACAAGGAAAAGAAGGAATAGAAGTGAGGAGGTAATAAATGAACCGGAACAAAGATTAAATGCGGTAGTAGGATATTACTGCATCATTTAATGGGGGTGGGGTTTGGCGAGGAGTGGCTACTGGGGTTTGGTGTTGGTGTGAAAGGTTTGTACCTGGTGGAGCTCTCAAGTGACCGCCGTGGCAACCGCCGTAGCAACCTCCGTCATGGTGGAGCTCAGAATTCTCATGGTGAGAGAGGTCACATTCAAGCTATAAACATACTTTGTCCCTTCTCAACAGTTGCTTCTCAGTGTTAGGCGAAGCAAGAATTAATATGTATCGGACCACTAACCATCCAAAAAAGAAAATTTGTTGCGTAGTGTATTGGGGTTTGTAACCTAGGAATTTGAGTGGAAAAAACGTGTCTTGCCGTGCCTTGCTGTGTTGTGATTAACACATTGTAATTTTAGTCTTGTGCCGTACTGTATTGTGATCAAGTTAATTTTTCACGTACTGTGCTGTGCTGTGATCAAAATATCAAGAGTGATTACGGCATGCGAATGGGTACGCGAAAGGTCACGCCGTGTCTAAACGTAACGTGATCATAAGTGACTCGCGTGACTCACATGACCATTTAATCATAATTTATATTAGTTTATTCAAAATTCACCATTAAATCAATATCTAATAGTCATAATTACACGTAACTCGCGTGACTACGTGTCGTGCTATACCGTGATTAAATATTTCACGTGTCGTGCCGTGCCGTGCTAAAGTTTCAAAAAATGAGCACGACAGCAAATGGTCACAGCACGGGACACGCAAGTCATGACACGTAATTGACACGCGTGCTATGCCGTGCCGTTCCGTACCGTAACCGTGCCATTCCGTGACGAAACCAGCTCCGCTGTGCCATTTTTCCACTCTACTAGGAATTATTAGTATTTTAGATATGTTGTGCCTATTCTCAAAAATAGTCGCATGTATTGCCCCCAAAAAGTTAGCATAAGAATCGGTCCCACTTAATTTTTTTTTCTTTTTCAAACGTATGCATGTATTTACTATTTTTGTAAGATGTAACAATATATTTGTAATTTTAAAAATTTATAAGGTTCAATTCAATCTCACTCTAATTTTTTGTCTGCTTCTATGGCATTTCAAATTAGTCGAAAAGGATCGCATTTGGCGCGTCTGAATATAATACTTTGACCAGCTTTTGGTCATATGATAACAGTGTAACTGTGTAATGATGACTTTTTCAGATCAGACAAAAAATGAAAATTTTATACTTAGAAATAAAACAAAGAGAAAACATAGTTTGTTAATTGTGATAGGAAGAGCCGACATTTTTATTAATATCCAAAGTTTATTAGAAATTAATTCATATACTCAAATTCTGTGGGAAATTATAAAAATGTCTCTACCGGTCAGAAAATGACTGGTACTCTATTTAATAAACTACCGGCTATTTTTTAGCCGGTACCCAATTTAATTAACTACCGGTCAGAAAATAATCAGTAACCTGTTTAATTCATTATCGGTCAAAAAATGACCGGTACCTTTGCTATATATATATGTGTGGAGGGTTGGCCGAATTTCTCATCATTCATTTCATCAAATTTTACGTTATCTCTCCTGAGTTGAGCTCTTTCTCTCGTATTTCTCCATCTCTTCTAAAATTTGCAAGTAAGTCCTTCTAATTTTTTAAAAATTTATTTTTAGTGTAAAAATAGTTGTAAAATATTAGGATTTGGTAATGTACCAAAATTAGAATAATTTAGTTGTAATTAGTGTTGTAGTTAGTTTTAATTATAAAATTTAGTATAGTTTAGAGTAATTAGTCAAATTTAGGGTTTAGAATTTAGGATTTAGGGTAATTTATTGTAATTTAGTATAATTAACATAGTTGACCATATTTGACCACATTTTCTGGCCGGTAATGAATTAAATAGGATACCGATTATTTTCTGGTCGGTAGTTGATTAAATTACAGTCAGAAAATAACCGGTAGGGATATTAATTAATTTCTATTAAACTTTGGATATAATACAAATGTCGGCAGCCGAACCATGAAGGATTTTTTTTAAAAACAGTAAATAAAATAATCAAATTTAAAGAAACGACATGATTGCTCCGTTTGTTATAAAAACAGCAAAAACCGAATCCGGGATTCGGTTAAGCTATTTTTTTGCTTCACCGAATGCGCTATTCGGTTAAGAAGTTGTTTTTAATATGAGATACAGTGGGTTGCCACATAAGATCACCATTTTTTTTGCTTTTTGGCTTAACCGAATCCCCGATTCGGTGAAGGCTGTGATTCGGTTTATATATAAAAACTCAAATATTTTATTAAGTTAACTAATATTTTATTAAGTCAACTCAAATATTTCAACTTTTTTGGCTAACCGAATAGGGGATTCGGTTGGGTGAATTTTTGGTTTATTATTTTATATTATTTTATTTGATAGTTTGAATATAAACTAAAAGTTTGATAATTACATTATTTAATAAAACTTTTGTTATGAATCAGGGTGATTTGGTTTTTTTTTTATGCTATAAATAAAAATTTCGGTGAAACCTACGATTAGGGTCAAGCGTCAAGCAAATTAATGTAATTATTTTAATTTAATATATTAATATTAATTTTATGAAACTTTTATTAATTAATGTGTTCATATATCTTTTAATTTAGATATATTAATTTTATCAAATAAAATTAATATATCTAAATTAAAACTTTATTACTATTTGTCTAGATAATTAGTAATAATTAGTAATAATCAGTAAATGCCTTTTTCGAGCAGATTGAGAAATAGAAAAATAGAAAAATAGAAATTCAGAAACTTTAGAAAACAAAAATTCGACCAGATTGAAATAAAATGAAAAAATAGTTCATAAATAAAATGAAAAAATAGTTCATAAATAAAATGAAAAGGATTATTAAAAATTATGATCCGAATTTCATAACCGAATAGAGTATATTTAATACTTTATTTTAATTGGTGCAAGGTTCTCATTTTAATACAGAAATCCGAATTCTTATCATAAAGTATTTTATTTTAATACTTTATTAAACGCCATGGTTATACTTTATTTTAATACTTTATTAAACGCCATGGTTTGACTTGGAATTTGATGGTTTGACTTGGAATTTGATTTGAATTTCATAACCGAATCCCCTATTCGGTGTGAATAAAAAAAATAAAAATGTTAACCGAATCCCCTATTCGGTGTGGAATAAAAAATAATGAAAACCGAATCCCCTATTCGGTTAACAATAAAAAAATCAAAAATCAAATCTTAACCGAATCCCCTATTCGGTTAACAATAAAAAAATCAAAAAAAAATCTTAACCGAATCCCCTATTCGGTTAACAATAAAAAAATCAAAAAAAAAATCTTAACCGAATCCCCTATTCGGTTAACAATAAAAAAATCAAAAAAAAAATCTTAACCGAATCCCCTATTCGGTTAATGGTGTTGTTACACGGAGTTCACAGCGTTTAGGGATCTGTCGTGTGAAAATTTGATTTAACCGAATCCGTGATTCGGTGAAGCGGAAAAAAATAGCTTAACCGAATCCCGGATTCGGTTTTTGCTGTTTTTATAACAAACGAAGCAATCATGTCGTTTCTTTAAATTTGATTATTTTATTTACTGTTTTTAAAAAAAATCCAACCATGAGCGCATGCTTTTGGGTACTTGTGACGGGGACACGTAACAGCCTAGTACACTTCTAAGAAATAATCTATTTGCCACCTCTGATCGCTGCCGAGCCTCTTCCGATCTAGATCTGCTGTGGTATAATTGGTAACAGAAATTACGTTCCGGGTCACAAGTGAATTGAGTATACATAGAATAATATTTTTATTAAAAATATTATAAAATACATTATAAATGATGATAAGTAGAGGAACATTAGATCAATTGACTACCATTTTAGCCATTTGTGTATTTATTTCTGAAAAGAGCATAATTTACGAATAATAGAAGTCTATTAATTACACCCCATTGACTACTATTCGTGTGTCAGACTTGAGCAGAATTAATGAATAAAAGAATAAAAGTTGGCCTAATTTTTCTTTCCTCATAATTACGGATAAAGATATTAAGCAGTGTTAGTTTGAATTTTATTAATATGGTTTCTATGCGGTATGCGAAGGTCACTATATACCGCATATGCGGTATGCGGCTACATATACAAATTTTTATACAGACTCTATATATGTAGATTTTAAAATGAAAATTCATATATATATATATATATATATATATATATAAACAAGTATGCGGTAATATGCAGCAATATGCGATAATATGCAGTATGCAGTAATATTCGATATCATACAAACAATAAGTATGCGGTAATATGCAACTAAATATGTGGTAATAATATGCGACCGAATATGCAGTAGTAATATGCGGCCGCATATGCGGAACCACATATATTGACTGCATACAGAATTCTATGCGGATTACAACCGAATACGCATATGCGGCCGACCACATTTTAACTTAATAGGAACAACCTGGACACACACGGGCTACAAGCTACTGGAGCTAACAGTGAACTAAATGAGAGTTTGTTAGTTAGTTAGGCTAAAGAGATTGTTAGTTAGTTAGGCCTAATAGTTTGTTACAAACATATACTGTTAGATTAGCAACAGTAATTAACATTTGTATTTCAGGTTAGTGAAGCATTGTAATTCTCTATAAAAGGAGATAGAGACATACTTGTAAGGTCTAAGTGAAATACAATTTCATTCATCTTTCTCAACCTCTAAGATAACTTCATACAACACGAAAAAAAATATGACTTTTGTATTGCGTGAAACTAAAATAACATTGTCAATATCTGTCTTGATTACTCGTAATTTTCCGAGCTCTTCTATAAAAATAGAAAGACCTTGTTGTCTCTGCAAAAACCATCTGATTTAAAATGTATGATTGGAAATCAAGACAGCAACATTATATGATATTAGATTTTTAATATGATTCATCCATAGAAAACAAATCCAAACTATCCGATCAAATTCAGAAGGGCTAAAACCTGTACCATTGGCGTTGCTAACGATGGAAAAAATAAAAAAAATTCCCATCTGAAGCTAATTAAGTGGGGGGAAGGTAGATGAGTAAAGATTAATTATTAATATTTCCCCACCTAAACTTGTCATGCAAAGGCATGCACTTTCAAATATGACGAGCTCGGTTAATTAATTTTTTATTTTCCACCAGTATATATTAAACTTACCAAGAGTCATTGCAATGAAGACCGACATTTTTATTAATATCCAAAGTTTAATACAAATTATTAATTATACCCGGAATCGGACCAATTATCGAAATATACCCAAGCCGGCCGTTTTCTGGCCGGCTATGTTCCCTCCCTAAGCCGGCCAGAAAATGGCCGGCTATGTACTTTTTTTTTCTTTTTTTCTTTTTTTCTTTTTTTTCTTTTTTTCTTTTTTTTTTCTTTTTTTTTTAAAGAGAGACACTATGAAAATCAAAATATTGAAATTTAACACTGAAAATTTGAAATTTTTTGTTTAATTATTTGTTATATTACTTCTTTTGATATAATTAGCATATTTATACTAAAATACGCTATATTAATTGAAATTATATTGAATAACACTATATTATGTTAAATTACGCTAAATTACATTACATTACATTACATTACATTACATTACATTACAATACGCTATATTAATTGAAATACGCTATATTATTTTTTATGTTGTGCTACTATTTTAATGTTGTAATATTTTCTGTTTAGCATTATCATGATAATTTATTTTGATATGTAAAATATAAAAATAGTACCATAAAATCACACATACACAAGAACCAAAATATAGGATAATCCAAATATACCAAACATAAATAGTATATGAAATAAAATAGTACAAAACTAGTAAAAATACAACTAAAACGGAGAGGGGGAATATCGCTGAGGCGGTACTCCGGCGTTCGCCCGGCGCCAGCGCGGCCAGGCTCTCTCTCTCTCGGCCTCCCCACTAGCATCGGCAGACCTGAGTATCTGGTCGGCACTATCCCATATGGCATCGCCCGTGGAGACTGTCGGTACTGGCGGAGGTGTAGCGAAGGTAGATGCGGCAAACCCAGTCCCAAAGTCAGGCTGAGTATGAGACCCGCTACCACTAGCCTCTCCATCATGCGGCATCTCTGTGCCATATCGAGGCCATGCCGGTGCTGACATGAAACTGTCATCGAATACTCCGAAGTCCTGGAGACTGCACGAGAGGGACTCGTACTCAGAAGTATCGGTCTCCGCAGGTGGTGGCTGTGGTGGCATCTCTGCTGGACCTGCAATCATACACAAATTATTAAATTTGATCTAAATGAAGAAATTTATTAAAACCTGACAGATACTGAAGTATGACATATATGAGGCTGCACCGGACGTCCATGCTCGTCGTACCATGCCGTCCACCCAATGCCGGACAATACCCAATTATGGTAGTCCCACTCTGGATGCGAATCGGGGGAAGATGGCATGTGATCTAGCAGAACCGGGCTCGGTCGGAATTATCTCACGCCAGTTGATGTTCTCTCCGGCGTCTCGCAGCATACCGATGATCTTTCCACCGTGCCCGGCATCCTCAACCGTATTCGCATTCTTCTTGAGGGTGCGGTACCCAAGCCGTCTCCAGTTCTTCTTTCCCAGCATGGCAATCCCATGCCCGCACTCCTTGATCGCGGCCAGAAGCTGAAAAAAATTTGGCATGTCAGATCAAACCTTGATGAACTACTAAGTTAGACCAAAACTATGTGGTTTTAGGTGCTTTACCTGGCGAGCCCATGCACGGCCGTTGGGATGGTAACCATCATCGGTTTTGATCCTGTCGCGGAGATGGGCACCGTAATCACCCTGCAGATAGACACTCGCCATGCAGACCTGCGTGTACCATACATCGTACCTCAACTGGGGATCTCCCTGGGTCTGAATGATCCCATCTGGCTCATGATAGAAATGGGTCTGCTGAGGATCCTGGGCCGTCCTGTAGTATGGATCGAAATGAGTGCTCCAGTCCTTATCCAGTCGCGCTCGGTGGGTTACGCTGTAAGGAAGACGTTAGTTGCAATACAAAGATATCAAGTAATTTGATGTATTTGACAATAAATACAATAGACTACGACTTACCTGTACAGGGCTCTGTGCGTGGAAGGCGACAACCGTAAGTCTGCAGGGATCAACGCCGCTCGACCAAACTGGCGGAGCACCCGATCTGGGTAGTGGTGCTCCACTGTCCAGAAGTGTATGAGTGGTCCTCGATAGAACCACATCGCCCGCTCCTGCTCGTCAGTCACACTGCCCGGCAAGAGGTACTCCGCGTACAACTCTTCGTACGGCGTCCACTCAACAAGAGCTGCAGGCAAACTCTGAAGCTCTGCCGGACAGGCCTGATCCCAACGGTAGCACCGTGGGTCCGATCCAAGTAGTGGTGGAAACCGTACCACTTCTTGGCGTATGCCGGGCATCTAAACAAACAAGGCTCTCCCCAATCCGGCGCCTCATTGGGGAGAGGACGGCCCACCGGTAGCCGTGACCACGACCAGTGCTGAAGCAGGAGTACCGGCCCGTACATCTGCTTCGCCCCAGGCTGCATTTTTAAGAACATTACACGTCAGTGTATTTTGATGGATTGATTGATTAAATAATTTACACTAAAATAAGAGTTGGTAACTTACCTCACTACTACGGCACAGGTGGGAGTATAGATATGCCAGGACAGCCCCACCCCAGTTGTACGTCGACGGCCGCTCAAGGTTCATCAGCAACGGGAGATACATCATCGGCATCTGGTCACCGCTGGAATCAGGAAACATGACAGAACCAAAAAAGTCCATCACGTAGCCCCGTGTATATCTGCAATACAAAACATATAAAAATTCTAATATAATCATCGTATTATAAATTGATTAGTACAAACAAGTTATAAATTTTACCTCTGAATCTCCAGCTCGGTGGAATCTGCCGAGAGACCCGCGATGAAGTGCTGCCGTAACCTCGTCATCCGCAAATGGAACTTCGACCTCCCATGGTCCCCAATGACATAGGAAGGCTCAGCTCCCAACAACTCCTCGACATAACCTGCGAATCTGGTGCTGTCAGAGACGCCGCCGACGGGTGTGCCACGGATAGGCAAACCCCAGAGAGCACTCACATCCTGGAGAGTCACCGTCATCTCTCCGAACGGCATGTGAAACGTGTGCGTCTCAGAACGCCATCGCTCCACCAGTCCAGCAATGAGAGAAGCATTGATGATGCTTTTCTCGGTCCGCACGATGTCCACAACCTGGTAGAGACCCAGGTTGACGAGGTATGGCTCCATCACATTGTAGTACCTCATGTGCACGCACCGTAACTTCACATCTAGAAGATCCGTGTCCTGCGTTGAACAAGGTAATCCGCATGGTGATAACATAATAAAATTTAAACCCAATAAAATTTAAAGAAAATCTATGAAAAAGAACGTACCTCACGAGAAGCCAGTGAGACTCGGTGCTCGCTGTGGGGAATCCACAGAAGAGGACTGATGTGCTCCGTGCTGCTGGTACTGATCGGCTCGTCCACTACTGGAAGCGGGGTAGGCCGTGCTCTAGGCATCCTGATGTCTAAAATAACATAATTTCGGTGAAATTACGCTTAATGAGCCTAATTATGATAAAAAAAAGGCCAAAATACCCTAAATATTGGTCATCTGTGCTAATTACACTAAATTACGCTTAATTAGCCTAGTTTTGGTAAAAAATGCCAAAATACCCTAAATATTGGTCAAATGTGCTAATTACACTAAATTACGCTTAATCAGTCTAATTATGGTCAAAGTGACCAAAATACGCTAAATATTGATCAACTGTGCTAATTACACTAAATTAGCACAGTTGGCCTAATTATGGTAAAAAACGGGCCAAAGTACCCTAAATATTGGTCATCTGTGCTAATTTCGGTAAAATTATGCTTAATCAGCCTAATTATGGTCAAAATAACCAAAATACACTAAATATTGGTCATCTGTGCTAATTCCACTAAATTACGCTTAATTAGCCTAATTATGGTAAAAAACGCCAAAATACCCTAAATATTGGTCAACTGTGCTAATTAATCTAAATTACGCTTAATTAGCCTAATTATGGTAAAAAATGCCAAAATACTCTAAATATTGGTTATCTGTGCTAATTTCGGTGAAATTATGCTTAATGAGCCTAATTATGATAAAAAAAGGCCAAAATACCATAAATATTGGTCATCTGTGCTAATTTCGGTAAAATTACGCTTAGTCAGCCTAATTATGGTCAAAATGACCAAAATACACTAAATATTGGTCAACTTAGCTAATTACACTAAATTACAACAATATAATCTAAATTCTAACACCTAAACCCTAAATCCTAAACCCTAAAATAAATAAATTACAAATTAAATTAGATAAAAAAAAATTACCTCAAATAAGAGCTCAAATCCGGTTGTGAGATGAGAGAGTTGTGAGAAGGAGAGAGAAAATGGGGGTATATAGGGTGAAATGCGGGTAAAAAAAAAAAAAAGGTACATAGCCGGCCATTTTCTGGCCGGCTTAGGGAGGGAACATAGCCGGCCAGAAAATGGCCGGCTTGGGTATATTTCGATAATTGGTCCGATTCCGGGTATAATTAATAATTTGTATTAAACTTTGGATATTAATAAAAATGTCGGCAATGAAGATCAAACAGAGTATGAAAGCTGGTACAATAGAGTATAGGAAAAAATATTCTTCTTCAAAAAAATTATATTACACATACGAGTAGGATTAATGCACTGTTTGTTTTGTTCTCCAATTATGCTTCACATTTTTTTTTACGTTTCGAAGTCGGAACAGTCAATTCGAACCACTCAACATGATCTTCATATTAAAATATTAAAATGTCCTTAGAGATCAAAATTTTATATCTTTTGGATTTTAGTTATTATTATTATTATTTTAAATAGGTATAAAATCATTGTTTTGGATGGTCCAGAATCTTTTGAAAATGCTGATTTTATACCTATCTAAAAAAAATAAAAAGAAGTTTCCAGAAAATATATAATTTGGTCTCTATACACATTTTAATATGAAGACCATGTTAGCAGTTCATATTGACTGTTCAAATTTTTAAAATAGAAATAAAGATGTAGAGCATGATTGAATCATAAAACCAATGTTGTATTTTAACCCTACTCTAAACCTAAATATTCCCGGTCTAAAAAGACAAAACTACTTATAAAATTCTAATCATTTGTGGTGATGACAAATTGTGTGATCGAAATCATGCAACAATAAAATTTTCAACCATAGTCTTCAAAATTATTGTGACTGAGAATATTAGTCATTTTTTTTTTCTTCGCAAGTAGCTAGGGACATGCAGGTAAAAATATACCCTAGTAATTATTACTCATACCTGTTTGCTACCTATCCCATTATGGAAGCAAATCTGCTGCGATTCTAAGAGATCGCAGGGTCCTGCGATTTTAATCTCAACCATTCAAACGATGAAATCCATAATTCTTTTGAGAAATTAATTTTTGTACACGAATCTCGAAATATATGAACGGTTGGGATTGAAATCGCATGAACCCTTTCCATCCCATTATAGGTGATCCCCTTTCATAAAAATGTGAGAGGGATAACCTAGGAGAATTCATGTCACACTTGTGAGCTTCATGGAACGTTACATAGTTGGTCCACTAGCAATACTTTTTCCATGTGATTTCTGCACCTTTTCTTTGTTGTTATTTTTGTTACATAGTTGCTCCACTACTAGCAATACTTTTTCCATGTGATTTCTGCACCTTTTCTCTGTTGTTATTTTTCCAAATTGATGAAGGTTATACATGGACCATATGGCACACCTTAATTAGTATTTATTTTTATGAAACTCATGGCACATCATCCATTATATTCTTTCTGAAAACACTAATGCTTGTGATCAAGTTAGTTAGACAGGTACATCAAAATTAAGTTTTTCTATTTGAGGATTGATAAATGCCTCAATAGTCATAGCCAGAAATCAAGCTGAACATACATACCACATGATGTAACTTTTGTCTATGTATAGATAACGATTCATCTCATTGGCTAATGCATTTAAAACAATTTTTAAGTCAAACGCTGAAAATTAAACTCACAAAAGAAACCAACAATTCATATATATCTCGTGATTAAACCCCAAAATTCTCACTTGTTGATAAGATTTTTGTTGACAAATAAGAAAATAGCCCCAAAATTCTCACTTGGTGATCATCATAGACTATCTAGGAAAGAAATAAACAGCATCATAATACAGCTGTCATAGCTAATTAGGTACCTCATTTAATTTTTTCCATTAGGCAACAAATCAACTGTTTAGGAAAGCCAACAACGACTATATGAATTTGGGTTATTACTCATGTAATCCCCTTGTATTAGATCAGAAAAACATCAAATAAATTACTTTCATCATTTTTAGAATTCATCAATTTTACTACCTCTAGCTTATCTATATAAAAGATTGCGTTCTTAATTAATTAATCAACTATTGTTGAAATGCATAGATTTTCAAGGGTCAATATATACCTGTCATTTTGCTTTCAAATATAACTTTTTATAGGATAAAGCAGTCAAATTACAGCTGTAAAATCCCAAGTCACATGGTTCACAAAGTTGCAAATTAAATAAAAGCAACTAATTAGGAGCAACATATGATCACTAACTACTAAAGTCTGAAATGTAAACCAATTTAAACACTCCAAATTAGCTAGACAACTTTATCCATATCAAGTTCATGTTAGTATATAAAGACATTCCCTGCTTAGCTTGACCAACCAACAACTTGACCAATTGAAGCAACACCAACATTTCAGAACCATCAGAGTTGCATGCAAGTTTTCATTTTTTTTTTTCTTTTATGAAATAGAAATTGCTAAATATTTTCAGCTCAGTAGACAGTAGTTACCTTAATTAACAAAATAACACCTCACATATATAATTAAGACATATAGAAGGCACAAGTCATTGTACATAAACTATGTTGCACGGATACGCCAGTTTAGGCGCCGCATCGATATCGGACACGTATCGGATACCGATACGCGCCTGATACGGCACCAATACGTATCCGATACGCCAGCTGGCGTATCCGCCTACGTAACGTATCTTTACTCGGCCGATACGGTTGCCGATACTCCGTTGAAACAGCTGGATACGTGTGGATACGCCTGCGAACTGCGCCCGCACCCATGAGCCGCACCCGTGAGCCGCGCGTGAACCAGCACAAATGGCCCTTTTTCTGCTTTAAGCTCGAATTGAACTGGGGCTTCTCCTATGAGGGTCAAAATCTTTGACCACTACACCAAAGTTTCATTTGTGATATATTCTACTGACTTTAGTATTTAATATATTCTTATGTTATGCCTTTAATTTTTTACACAAATTTGATTTAAGTTATGATTATCTAAATACAATATATAAAATAATAAAAAATAATATATATAATAAACGTATTGTATTCTAGATTTTTGAAAATTATCGTATCACCGTATCTGTATCTTATCTGATACGATACCCGTGCCATATCAATGCAACATAGTACACAAAAAATTGTAAATCTGATCCGACATGAATCATCGCCGTGCCAATGCCCGAGTGATCAAGACAAAGGCAGACATACATAAATCAAAGAACTCGAGAAAAAATATTCATAGCACGGTTCATAATTCGGAGAGAGAAGTGTACGAGGATTTTCAACTAAAGAAGCTTCGCACTGAGATTTGGCCGACGAGATAGAATTCGTATCCTCTGCATTAACTCAAAAGAGAATCTTTTGAGTTAATGAATTTTAATTATTTGATTTGTCTTAAGATTCGTGCAGACTAGATTCGCATGAATATTGAAAATCCTTCTAAGTTATAGTCAGAAGTCAGATTAGTTCCGTTTAAATTCAGACGGTTCAGATTCTCAAAAAATTTCTTTTTGAGTTAATACAGAGGATATGCGTTCGACAAGATATGCAACCACTGAGATTTATTTTTGTACTTTTATATTTTAACAGGCTCAAACACTTTTTGAGTCTATTTAATTTTCTATGTTTACCATATGCCTTTCTAAATCAAAACCTATAAAACAAACCCCGTTCAATAAAATCATGAACTAACCTTATTCCTTGCTCAGAAAAATAAAAGGAATTCTTTTAACTGTGACTCAACCAGTCACAAAAAGCCTTCATAGTAAGCCGTAAAGTAGTGGGCCCCACCGTGCGGTACTACAAAGGATATGTGTCCCCAATTGGTCACAAAAAGCCTTCATACGTGTCCCCAATTGGTCCCTAAACCCTAAACTAAAAAACGGTGCCTATTCGGGATAGCACAGGAGGGCCAGTATTATTTGTGCTTTGAGATTCGTGCAAAGTCTGAATCATCCCACTCTACATAACAGTGTCGCTTTAGTAATACAGAGAATACGAATTCACCAATTGGTGCCCTTAGCTCTTATGTTAAAAGAGTCAGTTGCTAATTTACATGTATACTACAATATAGTTTTAGTATTTCCATAATATTCTTCAGATGAAATATGGGCATGTTATCTGATTTACACCACATGTGCAGTAATGCAGATTACATATATGCAAACTCATGAAATTTAAATTTTAAAATGAGAATTAAATGTATCTTATTAGGAGGCACTGTATGAAAGTACTGTCTTCATAATATTTAAGATAAATATATTAATTTCCAAAATTTCTATTCAATTTCATATCTTATTTCGTTTTCATTATTCCTGAAACGTTGCATGATTTGTCCTATGCATGATAATTTCTACATTTTTTATTTTTTAAGAATACAGTTTTTGTCATTTTTGCTTTAATTGAAAGTTCAAGAAATGATAGGGTTTTATATATATAGAGGAGGGATCAAGTTACAACAAATTTGAGTTACAACAAATTTACAACAACTATTTTTTTCATTTTCAAAGTCCAAATCGTCGATCCAAACCGTTCAACATGATCTCCACAATAAAATGTGCTTGCAGATCAAATTTTACATTTTTTTGAATTTTTTTACTATTTATTAAGTATTTTACAAAAAATAGTCATATTCAGACCATTGAATTTTGTACCCATCTTAATAAATAGTAAAAAAATTCAAAAAAATGTAAAATTTGATCTGCAGCACATTTTATTTAGATAATCATGTTGAACGGTTTGGATCGACGATTTGGACTTTGAAAATGAAAAAAAATAATTGTTGTAACTTTGTTGTAACTTGATCCCTCCTCTTTTTTTGCATGTAACAATCAAATATTACTTTTAAAGAATATTTTATTCTTGACCACAAAACATGTCATAGAAACCGATAAATAGGGCCGACAGAATGCGAGATTTCCGACCTAGCGAACCATGAAAGTGTTTTATTTCTTTATGCTGCTACTGAATATACCTGAGTGTGAGGCTGGTGATTTCTCTGTTAATGAAATCTAATGCATTGGCAAAGGTACTTTTTGCCTGATATAATGGCGAGGCTTGTGATGTCTCTGTTAAGAATATTTGCCTGATATCCAAATCCCTCAGCATGTCACCTATCAAGGACCAGTTGAGAAAAAGGTTCCCTGGCTGTTCCAGAAATCTCTCATATTTCTTCAATGAAAGAGTTCATGAATTCAACTAGCAAACTAAGGGTTTCATTTATTGCATTCTCTTCATCTTTAAAGCTTCAGCTTAAATCCAGTTCAACCCTGTACCGGTATAAGCAACTTGCTGGAACATTATGTGCCCTTTGATACCCACAGCCAAGGACTTATCTCACATATGGTAAGGGACTGTCAGGATGATGAAAAAATTATCACATATCAGTTGGTTGTTGGATTATAATCAAACGGTTAAGCATATATGTAATATAATTAAGAATTGTATATTGTCACGTATGATTGTCATAATTAAGTGATCTAATATGAAATTAAGGTACTTGACAATCTATATATTCAATAGGGTGTGATCCATAAATGTATAGAACAATTTAGACAAAAATCAAATCATTGATGGACTGATTTTGAGATTTGCAAGTAAGAAGAACCGCTGTCTGGAGAGTTGTGCGAGCTGCACAAAATATCTCGATTAAGTTGGCTGATAACTAGATATTTTTGCGGCCGTGCGGATAGCTATAAGTTGGCATATAGCTATAAGTTTGTGCGGGCCGCACAAAACACTGTTAAATCAGAAAAGTCGGTTATTCGGAGAAAAGGCGGTTCTGTAGACACGTCTGGCCGTTTGTGCGGCCGCACGGATTTTGTGTGGGCCGCACGCGTAGTGCCAAATGTGTTACCTTATATAAGAATGGGTCCTCAAGGCACAAGAGAACACACAACTCAGTTTTCTGAACAGCAGTTATTTTAGACAGAATATGAGTGTCTTCTCTTTTCTTTCATCATCAAAGACTTGAGAGGAGAAATCCATTAGAAAAACCTTGGAAGGAATTTCTCAAAGGCTTGTCTTGTTGTCTTGGAAGACTTAATCCACGACTATACGACGTAAAGGCGAGAAGAGGGCTTCTTACTATTGAAGACTTATCTCGTGCACACGGATACGGCTCTTCGCAATTGAGGATTCCATGGCCAACGTTATGGAATCAGGTATTGTATTGCGCACTTATAATTTATGTTTTTTTTTGTCTCTTTGGCATAGGACTCCTTAGGTTAAGATGGGAAACTGTTTCTCCTTTCCTGGAGCGTAAGTGTTTGACCCCTAGATGAGATGTAATTGTTTGATCTCTAGATAAGACGTAATTGTTTGACATTTATGATTCCCAACATTGATACCGTACAGAACCTGTACCAATCCAGTAAAACCCACTGTTTATAATCTTCTTACATCAAGTTCTTTAGTTTTCCTTTTTCTCTTTTTTTTTTTTTTGGTTTTTGATTTGCTTCTACAAAACAGGGCTTCAAAAAAAATAAAAAAAAAAACATAAGAATTGCAAAAACATGTCTCTATCAATTCATGCATTTCATTCAAAAAATTTATGAAAAAAGATAAAATCCAATATAATTCAAAAAGTCAATGCTTAATTATCAAGCTCTTCTAAGAAAATATCAGCAAAGCATATCAGGCCCAGAGAACTGTAAATTTTCTTGGTTCAAGTTATCCAAGAGATTCTTTTTGCAGTGGAACCACGTGTAGACCATGATTTCATGAATATTGATTTTGAAATTTCAAAGCAAGGATTTCAAGCGTGTGGTTTTTATGCTAAAAGTTCTGACAAATCACAGATGACGTTTAGAACAAGGATTCAAAAAGTCAGGTTGAACATAGAACAATGATTTTATTTTTTATTGTTAACTCAAACATAAAGCAATGATTTAGCAATTGATGTGAATAAAATTGAATTACATTTAGTTCCAACTGGTTGATTCTGGTGCGTCCTCTACAGGTACACTGTACAGCATATGCTCCTATATTTAGAAATTTATTTTTAAACTCAAAATTTATATTTATTTTTACATTTATTTTAATATTAACGTTTTTAACTTTATGAATTATAGAGCTATTTGTGAAGTAATATCATTGATCCAATTTCTACATACAAGCTCACTGTTTTCCGCCACAGAAGATCAAATCAAATATATATTAGATATGACTTATGAGGCATCAGCTGTGTCCGTGGCCTCAATACTATGCATTTAATATATTTTTATCTGTTATAGTTATAGCCTTATAGGCAATGATTTTATGAATTAAAATGAGCCAGCTTTGATATGCAATTAATTGTATTTTTCCGTTTGAGTTGCTGTATATATATGATCCGTTCATTTCTTTTGATATAAAAGAAAACGGTAATATAATGGATATCATTTTAATTATCATGAATCCACAATTTATTGGTGTCTATAATATTTGCCTATAAATAGTACATGATATTTAAATGGTTCATCATTCAATAATTCACATACTCTCTTGCTCTTTCTCTTAGCTCTATAATTCATAAAATTCAATTTCTATTCTCCTACAAATAAATATTTTATAGTAAAAATATTATTTTGCTATCATTGTTGAAAGAAGCTATATCAATCTCTACCACGGTTGCACCCGCAAGCAGAAGAATACCGGCGTAACTTGAGGCAAGCTTAAATAATTATTCTTGTGCTTATGACGGAAAGTTGTCTTAGGTCCACATTTTGCAACTCCGGATAAAATTTTTAATTATATTCTTAATTATATTTTTAATATAATTGTTATTTATTTTATCGATTAAAATTCAGATTTAAATCTAGTTAGTTAGTTAGTTAATATTTTTCCAACAGAAGTGACACTACCAGACTGGCACCCACCCTGTTTATTCCTTAATTTATTTATAGAATCATAAAATTATTTTGTTAATGAAATAACGAAAACAGAGAAAAGGAATTAAAAAATCACAATTAGCTCTTAATAATTTACCAGAAGAGGAAGCCGAGAAAATACACTTCCGCTACCTGTACTACCTTCTCGCACAACTTCTCTCAGAGCCCTTAAAAAATAATAGGTGCTGCTCCTCGCCGCTCCACAGTGAGGTACATCCTGTGATGGCAACACCTCGCAAACTCTTAACGCCGAATCGAACGGATGAGATCACCGTCCGCGCTACGATCGTTGGCCTATAAAAGATATCAGGGTTAGACGGGGATCTGGATCCCCTAAAGTAACTCAATTTTTTAGTATAAGTCTGGACCGTCCAATTCGAATCTGGCCAATCCGCCCGGTGTTGGAGTGCAACGGGTCCCTTTAATCTGACGGTCCGGATCTAAACTCAAAGATTGAGTTACTTTAGGAGATCCGAACTCATTTTGGGGGGCGGTCCGTTTTACGAGTTTCGACTTTCGACTCAGCCCATTAGGCCTGTCCGCTTATAGGCCTAATAAGGCCTAATCACCTATTCGTCAAGGTCATGTTTGGTTGTGGCCTAAAGGGTGGAATAAGGGGTTTAGGCCTCTTTATTCCACCAAACGTGACTTAATTGAGCCGGCCTAACATGACATAAGCCGATCTTTAGGCCGGCCTAAACTAAACCACCTCGCATGGTGGTTTAATTTTAGTCCACGTCGTGGCCTAACTCGAATGATTATAATAATATCTTATTAGTATATAATTAGTATATTATTTTTAATTATTATTATTAGTATATAATTACATAATTAATATCTTATATTGTTAATATATTAAATAATAATTATAATAATATTATATAATTAGTATCTTTTTATAAATAATTATTATTAATATATAATTATATAATTAATATGTTATATTGTTAATATATTAAATAATTATTATAATAATATTATATATATTATAGTTACTATTAATATATTAATATTATATAATTAGTAACTTATTACTAATAATAATTATTAATATATAATTATATAATTAATATCTTATATTTTATTATATTAAATGATTATTATAATAATATTATAATATATTAATATTATATAATTAGTATCTTTAATCAATAATTATTATTAATATATAATTATATAATTAATATCTTATATTTTATTATATTAAATAATTATTATAATAATATTATAATATATTATATTTATTATTAATATATTAATATTATATAATTAGTATCTTTTTATCAATAATTATTATTAATATATAATTATATAATTAATATGTTATATTTTTAATATATTAAATAATTATTATAATAATATTATATATATTATTGTTACTATTAATATATTAATATTATATAATTAGTATCTTATTACTAATAATTATTATTAATATATAATTATATAATTATATAATTAATATCTTATATTTTTATTATATTAAATAATTATTATAATAATATTATAATATATTATATTTATTATTAATATATTAATATTATATAATTAGTATCTTTTTATCAATATTATTATTAATATATAATTATATAATTAATATGTTATATTTTTAATATATTAAATAATTATTATATATATTATTATATATATTATTGTTACTATTAATATTAATATTATATAATTAGTATCTTATTACTAATAATTATTATTAATATATAATTATATAATTAATATCTTATATTTTTATTATATTAAATAATTATTATAATAATATTATAATATATTATATTTATTATTAATATATTAATATTATATAATTAGTATCTTTTTATCAATATTATTATTAATATATAATTATATAATTAATATGTTATATTTTTAATATATTAAATAATTATTATAATTATTATTATAATATTATAGTTATTTTAATATATTAATATATATAATTAGTATCTTATTATTAATATATAATTATATAATTATTATCTTATATTGTTAATATAGTAAATAATTATTATTAATATATAATTATATAATTAATATCTTATATTGTTAATATATTAAATAATTATTATAATAATATTATAATACATTATAGTTATTATTAATATATTAATATTATATAATTAGTATCCTATGATTAATAATTAACTAACTTAGGCTTCCAAAACTTTAGTCCTCCACCAACTCTAACCAAACAAGGAATAACTTAAGCCATGGTTTAACTTTAGACCTCAACCAAACACGAATAATTTAGGCCGGCCTAACATGGAATAACAACTTAGGCCACCTTAACTTTAGTCCACAACCAAACACCACCCAAGAGTCTAATACAGAACGGATCATATTGTTCGATTTTTCAGGACGCGGCCTATCCGTCCTAATAAGACCCTATTATGCATCCTGTTCCTCAAGATTAAGCGAGACTAGATGGAAGATTTTCAACTTTTCCCTATTCCGGTTTTTCAAATGTTTGGTTATTAAAAAGAACCACATGCCCTGTATGCATGTACATAGATTAAAATGTCAAAATATCTGTTACATATACATGTATCACTTTTCTAGTAGCCTAAACATAAACCAAAAACAATTAAAAACCGCTCTTCGATTAATCATCATGCTTTTCAACCCTGCTGCCAGGTTCATTAATAGTTAATTAGATATTTTAATTTTTTCTACATTATTAATTCAGTTGTTTGGCGAACCTAATATAGGTGACACCTGACTAATTTCCTCTTCTTCTTTTTTAAATTGTTAAGGTAGCAAGCTGGGTAAGAAGTTTCCATCTCTGTTTTCTCGCAAACAAAACAAATATCAAAAGCTTGGCAATGTCAGCACTTCCGTGACAAAAAAAATTATTTACCTCAAATAAATCAACTAGAAGCTCTGCGGCTAAATCCAGATGCATGGATTACAAAAAGTGTCTAAATACCTTCTTCTTTTTTTCTTCGTACCAATATCCTAAATCCAAAGCTACACTTCCATTTAAAAAACCAGTTTCGTTTCCTTGCACAAAAATGATTACAAACATTAAAAAAAGAAAAAGAAGTTCCTTCTCTTGACTGCTTTCTTAGAAGTGAACCAAGCTGTATACCAGGATCCAGCAAAGCTGCAAAAACAAACGAGCAAATAAAAACATTAATATTAACTTCAAATAAATAGAAAAAAAAAAAAAAAAAGCCATCAATAAAGAAGTCCTTACACATCATGCCCAAAAAAAAATTAAACTTAGCAACCAATTTCTGTCTGTACTATTAATTGCACCTAATGATTTTAGCCAGGCTGTAACAAATCTACTAACAATGCAGTACTCTACTATCCAGCTGAATTCCTTTTTGGGTTTTCTTGTCTTTTAATATCATACTTATGTCATTAACTGAACCGTCAAAATTTTACCAGAAAGAGAGTGAAAGAGGCAAAGAAGCCCTCCTGGAGAATTGCACCATGGCCGCCAAATTCCTCTTCATCAATATTTAACCTTTGTGAATAGACCCAGTACACAGTTCCTGTAGAAATCGCCACAAACCTGGACAGAATTGACAATACAGTGTGTGTTTTTTAACATCCCAGAAATTACAATAAGAACCTCATTGCAAATTACATCTACTTGTCGCTTTTGCAAATAACACCCAGCATTTCTCAATTCGTGACTAACACGCAAGAAACATTTAAAACCATCTCATATTTGCAAATAACAAGTGCTGTTGGTTTACGAAGGGAAAAAATATATTCGTATATATATCAGCAACTGTATCCCTCAAAGAGAAAAAAGGAACACTAATAAGTATTTCTTCAAAGATACAACTTTAAATAATCAATCTATGCCAATTTATATCTTGGGTTTAAAGTAAAGGTGGCAATCAGGAGAGTCAAGTCAACTGGTCATCTGACTAAAGCCTGTTTTTGGGTTTTGGATCATTTGGGTCCGAGTCGATTAAAGTTTTGGGCAATCCAGCTTCAAATCGTCATGAGTTTTTGGTTGTTCGGGTTCAAGCCGGATTGAATTTCAGGTAGTCAACTTTAGATTGACATGGATGCTGGGTTGTCTCGGTTACTGGTCGGATCACAACCAAACTTCGTCGGTTGCAATTTAAACTCACAAGTACCAAATAACGGTTATCTCGGTTCACAATTTCCAGTTTTGGGCCATTGGGTCCTTGTAATCTGGCTTCAAGTCAACACGGGTTTTGGGTAGTTCAAATTCGGATTGATTTCGAGTCGTCTATATCTTCAAATGGATGCATGTTTCGGTCATTCAGATTCACATCGGTTGAGGCAAATTGACTTTTCAAAATTACAGAATCGGTTCGGGTTTTGATTCCAAATCAGACAGGTTCTCTGGGTCGGATCATGGCCACCTTTAGTTCCAAGTTGTATCAGGTTGAGGTACTACTAAAAATCAGGGAAATTTTCTTCAATTATTATTTAAGTTGCCGTTACTTTCCATAATTCAATTTTATTTGCAAGCAATTAAATTTAGCCCTAATTATAAGAACTTTAGGTGAGATATGCAGATGGTAAAAAACAGTGGGTGTTTCTTGCAAAATTCAAAATTACACAGAAAGAGCATGAACGGGTGCTTACAAGACAATCCATATGGCACCAACAAGAGGAATAGCACCCCACAGCAATCCACAAAAGAGGCCTATTGCTTGTCTGATCCAATACAACGTATCTAGCAATTTATCCTGGAGTATCAACATTATGTAATAGGTCAAAATTAAGCATGGATGGGCCTTACTCCCCCTTAAAAAAGGGCATAAGATTCTAGCAATGAGACCATCTTATGATAATTATTTCCATAGAAGAAGTGCAAAACTCAATTTATATTGATGAAATTTCCTTAAATGCGGCCAAGGCAATGCCCTCCACTGGAAGAGAAGTTACAAGTTCAAAACTCGGTTGGGAAATCTATATTAGATATTTAAAGTTGGGAAGCTTGACCCCCATCTTTACCTCAAAAAAAAAAAAAAAAAAAACTCCTGAAATGCATATTAATTCAATCTTCGGTGATGGATACACCTTATCCTAAGATTCAACCGACAAAGAATTGCAATAAGAAGATCTTCAATACTTTGGACTCTAGTTACAATTTTTTTTTATTCATCAAAACTCAAAAGAATTGTTTCATTGATAGGGATAGTCCTGGTTAAGTGCTTAATATGTATTATCATCAGAGAATATGCAAAAAATTCTAGAATTAAGGAGAAAATTGCAATTCAAGAGCAAAGAAGAATAGAAGGTAACTCTCTTATATCTATTGAACAGCTTTATTATCGAATTAGTCATTATGCTAATTATGTAGGAATTACAATTCTGGAGTAAACAAAAATCGAACATGCAGAAAAAACCATCCAATTGACAATATTAAATAAAAATCTTCGAAATTACTATTCAAACTCGAAAGGGTGATAGCTTAGTTCCCCATTATTTTCCAGTTTTATAGAGAAAAGAGTTCTACTCATAGGATGAATTTTCCAAGTCAAACACCAAATTAACAAATACAATTTGGTCGGAATGAACCCAATTCTCAATTCTCCACCGAACCAAAATTCTAGGGGAGTGAATTAAGCCTCTTCCATCGAGCTTTAACAATTCGCCAACCAAACAAAGATCGAACTAGAATGCAATGAGTACCTTATCCCAGGACGAATTCGGATCTAGAAATTTGGCGAGCTTAGAATCGGAAGTGCCATTCGGTTGCTGCTGGGCTTGCTTGGCCGGTGCCTTGTTAGATCTCGGTTTCTTCATTAGTCAAATATACTTCAATTTGCTTTTCAATTCTGTACTAGTTTCTCTTTATTATGAGGAGACCGACAAGAGAGATGTACTAGGGTTCGGAGAGAGAGAGAGAGAGAGAATCGGCGGAATTCATATCACCGACGGTACCGTAATAGGGAATCTTTTACAATTACTTGATCTGGACCGTTCTTTTTAACTTGGCACGAATCTCAAAGCCCAATAATACAGCCCCCTCAGTCAGCCCGAATCCCAAACCGGCTGAGAGTTAATAATCTCAACTGTAAATAGCTAATTGTAAAAGGGAATCTTTTACGGTACCGTCGAGGATATGGACTCAGAATCGGCGACTATAGTAGGTTCCGTTTGATCAGGACGAATAAGGAGTTCATCTCTAAACTCCTATGTAATAACCAACGGTGTAGCGGGTCACACCACCATATTTATACAAATATTTAAAAGTCAACATATCTGATTAGCTATAAATAACCTGCATTCATGACGATATACATTATTGATATATTTAATATTTGGCCACATAGGAACTTGAATTAGAAAACATCGCCTCAATAATTAATTGCCCACACTACTTTTGGTTTCTTTGACAAAGGAAAGCCTCTATAGATAGTTATGCTATAATGAGTGGGAATTAGTTTTTTACTTTTTAAATTAAAAAGTTCCAATAAAAAAAGGAAAAGTAGTTGCTTCTTTTCTTCACCATTTTGTCAAAACTAAAGAGAAGTGCAATTTGGGTCGGATCATTAGTCGGACTGGGCTTAAGGCCTGCTAAGTATCTCTTTTGTTTAATCCTGTATGAATAACCAGCTAATATGATAGAATTGCTTGGCAAGTGGCAACCCTTACTTTTAATTGTCGAGTGGGCCCCAAAACATAACAGCCTAACAGGCCCGCTCCTCTATTATTTCTCAATTAAATGCACCTCTTGAACAAAAGTATACAGTAAGAATACACAGTACATTAGTTCGCTAGACCGCTAGACTTTTCTATTAGAAAGCTTTCACAAAAATATATTTGATATTTGATATTTGATATTGCAAATCGCTCAGCATATGATGGATCAGGATTCTTTAATCTGTTTAGATCAGTGTTCCATTTATTAATAGAGGAGCTGAGGAGCTAGCACTACACATCTGGCGTGCCTTGTTTTTTAATACGCTGAAACTTTTGCCAGACATTTGTTAGATCTGAGTACAGCAATTCTTTAGAAATGATACAGATCACTCATTTGTTTCACACTCTAATTAGACTTTTTTTTTGTTTTTAATTTTCTTTTCTTTTTTATGATTCCTTTGAGGTACTAGCCTAGCCACCTAGGCATACATATATAGTGAAATATGTCAATGTCATGGGACGTTGCTATTTTTTGAATGGGATGGTTCATGGTTCATGGTTCATGGTTCTCCTACTACATATAGTACAGGGACATGGCTCAAACTATTCACAAGAATTTATGATATGATTATATTTTCTTAAGAGTTCGAAATACTATACAATTTTTCATAATATTTTTCCAATTAAGCATAAAAAATAAAAAAATAAGAAAGTTAGATCACCGAAATAATTAACTTATATTTTGTCTATCCATTGATATTCATCTAATGACAATATCAATTTACTTCTTTGCATAATCATTCTCAACAACTTAAATATATATAGTAGATTCTTTTTCATCAATTATCAATACTATCAAGTTAATTTTATTATTATTGTCATTGTCGTTGAATCCTCCAGTCCTCCTCCAAGTATTCTAATCAGAGGCGGAGTTACATTCAAAAGAATGATGGTTAATTTACCTTCATTTATTTTCAAAAGTTATGTACGTGTACACGATTTTTCTATATAATTTAGAGTAAGATGTTATGAATACCGTATATAAATTAACTCTTATTTTCAGTATGAAAATTTTATATGGTTGATTTTCATTCACGTTTGATCCCTGTATCTTGAAAGTCTAGCTGGGCTCCGCTCTTGATCCTAACCAAACATAAAATAAAATAAAATATACTAAAAACATGAACTCCTATTTGCTGTCATTATCATGATAACAGGATCCTATCATAGTACAAATTACCATCTCAAATTTTTATCACCAAATTTTTCATCAATCACATTCCATGGAATAAAATCTGACGGTTCACATTGCGCGATGTCAGCGGATCTAAAATCCACATTAAAAAATGTTTAGCAAAGGACACCCTAATCATGAATCATGAACCGTATTTAAGTTCCTTTTGCTCTTTTCATTCGTACTTGCTCATGTGGCACGTGCCAGACATAATATACCCAACTCAGTACAGCTACTGAAGCTAGTAACTATATACAGTAGCATGTGATTGGTATCAAAAGCGTCATGTGGAGACTCTACCTTTCTCCTCTCTTATCCCCTAATTAATCAAACTTAGTATTAATTTATGCGATCTAATACCAACTTTAGGGTTTAATTACGTTACTCGATACAGCTTTTGCTCTAGAGCCAACCAACCGACTCTTTTCTTTTTTTTTTTTCATTTGTTGTTTTTCCCTTGTAAATTGGGATACATATTTGAACAGAGTAGTTTTGACTTCACACAACCCACTAACTATAGAATCAAAACAGCACTACATATTATTTGTTCGCTGCACGAAGCTAAAATTGATCTGTTAAAAAGTTATTTTCACTTTTGGTCCTTACAAATTGTGATGCTTACATTCACCCCGCAGCCCCATCACAATTTTTTCTAACAAAATTCATCCTATAAAATACTAATCTTTCATTTTCACAATTAAAATTACCCATAATTGAACCTTTGACACACATCACTATGTTTAGGGACCAAAATGAATTATCAATATTTTTTGTTTCAAGGGTCGTTTGTTTAATTTGCTGTATTTTTTTTTTCTACCAATTTTATTTTACTTTTTATTTTGTGGGGTTGCAAGGAGACTAAGTGACGATATAACCCAAGTACCCCAACAGACAACCAACGTGATCTCAATCTCTCTCTCCCTCTCCTCTCTCTCAAAAGCCTAATTATTGAGGCTTTAAATGATTACGCAATTATAATTTAATGGGGGATAAAAGTAGTACCCAAGGTATATCTTCCATCAGACCCAACCAACAATTTGCCTTTAACCTTGTTTTTTCTAGAGCAACTCCTCCTCCATTTGATTTACAATGGACGCCTCCCTTTTCCTCACTTCATTATTTGGATAATTCATTTGAATCCATCACTTCTTTTTTTTTCTTTTTTTAATTGTATAGCGGCCTTGAATATCATCACTATATAAAAGGAAAAAGAAAAAATAATCATTGATATGTCTTGTTAAATTGGAAAATTTACAATTAATATATTCATGACTAATTAAATACTTCTCAAGTCTACATACAATAACAACTAAATATGAAAAATTGAGTTTAGTCATTTTAATAATGATCACATGCAACAACTAATGGTTTTAATACTATGATCAAAGAAATCAAAGAAATTTACTAATTGAAGATCATGCATGCATATCAGATGAGATATTTGCCGGATAAAAATTGTCACCTCCATTTGTTTGATAGAATGGAGAGAAAAATATCAATTTGTTTGAGATGATTGAGATCTTAATTAATTAAGTCTAATAGCGTAGCATATGCTTTAAGAGAACTATTTTGAACTTTTCAAGGATGGTGATGTGTCAAGATCTAGCACTATCATTCTTATCTTAATTGTTAAACCATATCAATATTCATAACAGGAAAGCATGCACAGTAATTAATACTATTGTGGATAAGCACCACCGAAAATTATTCATGATCAGTGCTTGAAATTAGTTGTATAATTTGGAAGGTTAGTGTCGTCTGATAATGTAGCAACTAATTAAGAAAATAAGAAAAATAGGAATTGGGTACCGGGTACTTGTTTCTAATTTCATACACAAACAACACAGAGGAAGCAAAGTATTTTAGACCTTTTTTATATAATTAGCCAATGAAATTCTCCTCGTAAATGTAGCCTGATTCAAATCACGCAACATGTAAGATCTACTTCGATCTGATATATTATTAATATATTGTATAAGAAATACTACTATAGGGCCTATAGGCACATGCAAACAATACATGAATCCATGATGTCAACACCTACTTTCAGCCCAATTTTAATTTAATACTGCCGCGTATAAGCAAAAAAAGAAAGCATAAAAACGAAATTGACAAACCTACTATGCAATGCAAAATGAATTTATATCACCAAAGGTAACAGAGTATTTCTGTTTAGATCCGGACCGTCCGATCAAAAATCTGCACGGTTATTAAAGAAGTTATGTGCATTATACCTCAGACTGACCAAAATTGGTCAGGATTCTAATCAGACAGTCCGGATCTAAATAGAAATATTTCGATACAACATAAATAGCATTTTCTGGGAACAATTAGCAAAACCAGAATTGCAATTAATTTATAATTCAGGAATCCAATTTTGAGAATTTAGGACATATATAATCATGGAGATTAGATATGCTGGTGAATTTTATGCAATTAAATGCATGCACTCATTTTATCCTTTAATATCAAGCGTTGTATTATTTTTTTATTTTCTCCGTAGAAAAAAATATTACCAATTCATTGATGACAACCATAACCGACATTTTTATTAATATCCAAAGTTTAATACAAATTATTAATTATATCCAGAATCAGATCCAATATCGAAAAATGCCCAAACCGGCCATTTTCTGGCCGGTTTACTCCTCCCCTAAGCCGGCCATTTTATGGCTGGCTTACTCCCCCCTAAACCGGCCATTTTCTGGCCGGCTTAGTCGTTTTTTTTTTTTTTTTAAGGAGACATTATGAATAGAAAAAATAATGAAATCTAACACTGAAAATTTGAATTTTGTGTTTAAATTATTTGTTCGATTACTTCTTTTGATTTATAATTAGCATATTTATACTAAAATACACTAGATTACTTGAAATTATGTTGAATTACACTACATTACATTACGCTAAAATACGGTAAATTACGCTAAATTACATATGAATATGGACAATATCTTCACTGAAAAGGCGAAAAACGAAGACGAAACTTCAAACGGTCATAAAACGGCGCTCGAGTGTCCGATTTCAGCAAATGACCACTTTTCGGAAAGCTTACAAAAATACGCCTGCGTCCGTGCCGGCAATGGTGATGCCGGATTCCAAAATTCAGAATCGTCAAAAAACAAAGGGAAGAGCCTCAAAACTTGAGTTGAAGTTTCCGATTAAGATTTTCATTTCTATTATTCAATCCAAGTAGCTCAGTAAATTAGTTACATAATGAACTTGTAGAATACCAGTTTTTACTATTTTCGGAATTTTTTTACTATTTTTTATGATTCATGAAAGATGGCACAGAATCGGTCTATTTTAGCGTAATTTACCGTATTTCAGCATAATTAGCGAAGTTATTGTAATTTAGCGTAATTTAACGTAATTTAGTGTAATTCAACATAATTTATTGTAATATAGTGTAATTCAACATAATTTCAAGTAATCTAGTGTATTTTAGTATAAATATGCTAATTATAAATCAAAAGAAGTAATCGAACAAATAATTTAAACACAAAATTCAAATTTTCAGTGTTAGATTTCATTATTTTTTCTCTTCATAATGTCTCCTTAAAAAAAAAACGACTAAGCCGGCCATTTTATGACCGATTTGGGCATTTTTCGATATTGGGTCCGATTCTGGGTATAATTAATAATTTGTATTAAACTTTGGATATTAATAAAAATGTCGGCAACCATAATGGCCAGCCTATCAAAAGTTTGCTTCCATGTTCCATCCAACTAAAAGCTCAAAAAAAGAGAGAGAACAACTTGTGATGTTGGCTCTCTGGTACGCTAAGATAAATCTCCCCGCTCCTTGGAAAGACCTTTATTTATTTATTTATTATATTTTTGAAGCCGGATCCTCTTAAAGTAACTTAAATTTATTACATTTTTTTTTTATGCTTTTGCTTTGTTGGTTTGCTCAAATAATTTTGAGAAATCTAGGGTACTTGGTTTTCTGTTGGAGGTCAATTTGGTCCGATACCCATCGGAAAGTGAGTTCGATGGGTTAGATGACCGTCCGATCTGCTTTAAGATTTGTGCCTGTAATTTTTGCATTTGCTTTAAAATTCATGCGCACGAATTTTAAAGCAGATCGGACTGTTCCGAAAACCATCGGACCCAACCTGCTCTATTTCTTGTTGAGTTCAATGAAAATTAGTGGTGAAAAGTGGGAGTATATATATAGTTGATCTTTTTTAGTCGGTGCTTAATTTTACTCTTTCTGGCTGTTCTTTGAATTGGATTGTCAACTGTATGTATACCTTCAATCACTTTAATCATTGATTATTTTTCAAATGACGCAGACAGAGATGTCAGATGTGGTGGCGTTTTTAAATTCCAAAATTCAGTTGTCCTTAGTCATTTTCACATACTCTTATACGTATGCTCCTGAGTTTGATGAGCGGGACCCAATGAACGGGAATAAAAACAAAAAAAAATCAAGTTGCATTGGTTGATTGGTTCGCTCATAATTTTTTTTTTTTTTTTCCTTTGAGGAAGTGTTCAACCGGAGAAGAAAAGAAAATTTTATTGAAATAGAAGTTCTATTACAGCCGAAAAATGAAGAAAATTGTAAAAATAAAAAAAATGTGAAATTGAGTTTGAATTTTTACATCAAATTTTCAGCTTTTATAAGTATGTCTCTTCTCTATTCTGTCATGAGCTATTTTATTATTTTATGGGATAGCGGAATAGATAAATGGATATTTTTTAAGAAATAGAATTATCTCATTTATAAAAATTTTGCTACATTTTTACTATATTTATTTCATCTCCAACTAAACATAACTTAAATAGTACAAAATAAAATAAAATAATATTCTAAATTTCACTTACTTTATTCGTTCACAATTCCACCTATAAGTATGTTTGGTTGTAAAACAAGAATAGTTAGAATAACCAAATCAAGAATAGCTATTGTTTGTCTTATTATAATAGTCAAATCTCAAAACTCTTAGAAATCGTCTATTCTAATAAGGCCCAGTTCGGCAACGACACTGTTGCCGTGGGAAAAAAAAATTACCTCTTGAGTGAATTTTTTTTTCCCACGATGAACAGTAAAAAGTAGTGCAAAATTTTTGATTCCTATTCCTAGCAGGCTGCCTAACGGGTCCTAAGACAAAAAAGTTTAGATTCACTATTCTAGCTATTCTAACCTAACCAAACACCGAATAGGCTTATTCAGAATAATCTAACTCCAAAAATAACCTATTATCAATCCAACCAAACATACCTAGTTAAGCATATCCTTATTTTCCTTCAAACTCAGAGCACCACCAAGAAAAATTTAATGTGTAAGGATATATACCCTCTCGGCGACTAAGTTAATAGTTTAGATCCTAGATAGATATATTTACTATTTACTATTTACTATTTACTATGCAGTATGCACCACCAATCAAACGGTTCCGGTCCCTCCGGACATGACAAGACATTCATGATCTGTTCAGCAGCGATTCCCTTGTAACAGGTACAGGTACTTTGCCAAAAGTATCTAAACAGAAATTCCCAAGTCCCCGGGGGATGAAAAGTAATTTCCTCTTTAGCAAAGCATAGTAGCATGTTAAGATTTTCATTTTTGAGTGAGGCTGTGGTAATACAAATCCATATCCTATGAGGTAACAAAATATTTTTGTTTGGATCATGACCGTCCGATCGGAACCTGAGCCAAGCCGGTCTGAGGTGGAACATACGGGGCCGCTTTAATAATCCTACGGATTCTGATTGATCGGTTCAGATCCAAACATAAATATTTTGTTACCTTAGGTCATACGAATTCGTGGTAATACGCATATTACGGAGCAATATGTGTTATGAATTCACATTTTTATTTTTAAAGTTCAAACAGTCGTTTTGGACAGTTAAACATGATTTTTAAATCAAGTAATTTTCTACTAATTAAAAAATAGTAAAATAATTCTAAAAAATATAAAATTTAGTATGTAAGTATATTTTTATATGAATATCACGTTGAATAGTTCAGGCCGATTATTTAGATTTTAAAAACGAAGATACGAGTTCATAGCGTGAACCGTTGTGTAATATGCATATTACCATAGCCTCACTCACAGTTTTTTTTATCTTCACTTAATTTACTTTAATTTTGAATTGAATTGGTATTATTTTATTATTTTTAAGATATGTATTTTTCTATTTCAAGTAACCCGACTCAAATAACTCACGGATCGACTACCCGTGTAATTTGATTATTTATGTATAACTTATTTTATTTATTTATCTATGAAACTTTATCTAAATTAATATATTAACTTATATTCATTAGAGCTAAAAGTCAAACATAATTATATGTTCTAGATTAGTCGATCCATTAGCCATCTGGCTTTTGCACTTTTCATGTGTCAAGAGGGAACGAGTGTGTGCTGTAGCGGGTTGGTATTTCTTGATCATATGGAAATTTAAATAGCGGTTCGCAGATAACAACAACAATTTAATTGCGTTAATCTTGAGTACCTCATGAAAAAATTGTTCATTCTCACATCAAATTCAGTAGAATACGATAACTATAGTGTTTCTCTCTTGTTATTGTCTAGATTCTCTTACGGTCATAAAAACTTTTTCCAACAATACTAACTGGTAGCAAGAAATTTGAGATCAAATACTAACGATAGTAAATGAAAGATCTCTGCAACTATTGAACATTATGATAGTATCCAAAACAAACTATTTACACCACCATTATAAGTATATATATGGACATAGAATTTTCAAAAATCTTCTAATGTTATAGTTATTGTGACTATTTTCAAAATTGCTGCACGGTTTAAATAATGTCTCTCATTGTTGTTAAGTTTGAATCGTTCCATCAATAATAATAATAAGATTTTTTTTTTACAAATAATAAGGTTAAATTTTAAATTATACGATCAACAGTGAACACTACTAATTCAGAGACGGACAAGTATGCTCTCAGGACTCAGGTATTGGACAGTGGGGCTCACTACTTACGGTTTCAAATTACCTCAACAACGGTGTCTATTCAGAACGACGTAGGACCAATATTATTTGTGCTTTGAGATTCGTGCAAAGTTAAAAGAACGATCCGGATCCACTAATTGTAAAAGATTTTCTTTTACGGGAGGATACGGATTCTTCGGAGACTCGGATGCACCGATCCGGTACATCAATTGCTGCATATTGACCGCCACACGAGATTAGATTCTTCTTATCCAACTGGAGAGTGACAGCGGCGGTGACTCAGCTTCCCTTTCAAGAAAAAGAAGACATTAATCAAGAAAAAAGCGACAAAAATGTTTTCCTGAAATAATAAAAAATGGTTGGTTACGAAGTGACAGGCACCCGATAATACCCTCTTAAAAGAACCAATCAAATCACCGCTATTGGACACGTCAGATTGCTCTTTGTTTTCCTGTGTGGGCAATCTAGACAGAATGAGAGGCCAACAAACGGGTTTGGTTCTTTATTGAAATGACCAGACTGCCATCGCAGCTATGGCTAAGAAGGAGACTGGAAGGTTAAGCTGCACCTTGTAAATCACTAAACTGTAAGCAGTCGGCAATTGTGGTTGAATCATTTGGGGGTATATCTGTAATTTTTTGAAACCTTAGATTAGATAACTCTTAATTTTTCAAACTTTCATGTGAGGCTCCCGTTGGTTCAGTTCATGCACAGTAAATTAATGCAATGTCACATCGGATTAGATGTATTCTGCAACTGTTAACATTTTAGACGCTAATGTAGTCAAACATTGCGGTTAAAGAATTGTTTGATTTTTGCCACTAAATACATGGAGCTTTATTTTTGATAATTTTGGAAGGTTGTTTTGAATTGCCAAAATCTTATTTGGACACGTTATCTTCGAGTCGAAGTCTCCAGGCGCCACGTCTCATGAGTTGAAGCCATTAACTTCCTCTCTCCAAACCAGGGTTTGAATTTTAACAGAAATTTGTTGATTTTAGGCAACGAATTTAATGTAATTATATTATTACATTCCACTGAAAAATTTTAAATCAAAAAAATATGAACCGTATTGTTACTCAAAACAAATTAAGGACGTCAAAATAGTATTGAAAATGATATATTTTTTTTTCAAATCATTTAGAGTAAGCAATGTCGTCAAGCTTACAATTTGTAAAAATAACTTATATATATGAATTTGTAAAAATAAACCTTCTTGCGAAAATGCAATTTTCAAATGAATTCTAATAATTATAAAAGTTTATATTGATGCAGTTCTAACGAGATAAATATTGATGCAGTTCTAATTAAACTAGACCATTATATAATTTTATAATCATACATACATACTGATAGCATGTACATTTCAGTTATCAATTGGTTGCATTTGTTATTGTGGTGATTTCAAAGCAAGGATGTGAAGCTAAGAGTAGAACTAGGGTAGGTGTTCTTAAGCTCACCAAACCATTTTGTGAGCTTAATTCAAAAATCTATTGAATTGACTTCAAACGATGCATCCAAACCGTTGAAATTGATCTACTTCACGAGTGATGCGTTTACATGTCAAATTTATAAATTTTCGAACTAATTTAGTATAAAGTTAAGCGGTGAAAAAAAGATGGTTTATAAGTTAATTTTAATGTGTTCATTTTTCATTATTTTTGACCGCTTGACTTTATATTAAATTAGTTTGAAAATTTATAAATTTGACATGTTACTCATCACTAGTGAAGTAGATCGGTTTCAACGGTTTGGATGCGTCGCTTGAAGTCAATCCGATTGGGTTTTTGAGTTAAGCTTACAAAGAGACTTGGTGAGCTTAAGAACACCCTAGTTCTAATTAAAAATGTAGTGAGATGTCATTTGTAATTATCTTATTAAAATAAGTCTCATAAGTAAAGTTAGTTGTGAGTAGTACAATAAAAATGATTTACTGTGAGCATCTATGTAAAAAGACATTTTTCACAATGAGATAGTCCAGTAATCGTGATATATACCTCAATGTCATATAAAAAGTAGTATGTATAATAATGATATAGAAAATGTATATATCACCGATATTTTTATTAATACCCCAAAAAAAAACAAATTATCAAATCTGCTCCCACCTCAAACTTATTTTTATTTCTACCCCAACCGCCCGTCCACTGGGCGGTCCAGTTTCCCCACCTGACCGCCCAGTAGCCGGGCGGTCCACTCATCATATCTGACCGCCCAGGTGCTAGGCGGTCCACTGTTATATTTTTTTTTTTATAAGGTTTTATGTTTTTAATTTGTTTGAATGTTTTATATTAATTGTTGTAATGATTTGTTTGAATGTTTTACATTTATTATTTGTTGACGATTATTTTTATATGTTATGTAATTGTGTAGTTTTAATATAATTGATTAGTTTTATATTAAGTTTGTTAATGTTTAAATGTTTCTAAAAGGTAATTTATATAGTAAGTCTAAACAACAAAAGTAGGTAATATAAATGGTAAGTCTAAACATGAAACATAACAGTCCAAACATGAAATATAATAATCCAAACTAAAATACTAGAAACCTATCAAACTAAAAAAAATATAAAAACCCTAACGGCGACGACGAGGGCAAGGTCTGGAGAGCTCCAATCTAGTAGGTGCATGGCGGTCCCTCTGCGAAGGCGGACGCCTCAGGTGAACCTCATCCACCTGCATGTCATCGTGTACGGCCTCGCGCGCCCATGGGTCCGCCCCCAGGTGTAATGCATGCTCCCCATGGATCCCCGCCTGTGTACGCAACACCCACGGATCGGCCTCCCAAGTAGGAGGATACGTGGCCGGAGGCGGTGTGCCAAATATAGCAGAGGCAAAGCCATCTGCAGTCTGTGCCCCACTCCCACTGGCCTCGCCGTCGTGCTGTCTGGGCTCCATATACTGCGGTCGGTGGGGGCTAGCTGGCTCCCATCCGCCCTCATCTCCAGTGAGGTCATCCAATGAGAAAACGGCGGCGGCGGCAGCTTCATCCTGCATTTTAAAAAATGTTAAATTAGAGACATAGAAGTAACGAGTAAATTAATTAAATAATGAACTTTTGCTACCTCAATATGCTGCACTGAAACTCCATGCTCGTTGTAGTACGCGTTCCACGCGTTGTTGTTCAACACCCATTGGTGGATCGCCCAACCCGAGTCATCATCTGCAGAAATGAAGATAAATTAATAATAATGATCTTTTAGAGAGACACTTAATAATGATCATTTGTATGACATATTATTACCTGCAGGAGGTGGCGGCATCTCCGCAGCGTAGATAGGGGCTCCAGGCTGCTCCGGATCTGGTGGTGGGGCCTTTATCTCGCGCCAATTGATGTCCTCCCCAGCATCGTGCAACATACCAACGAGGCGCCCGTCCCAGCCAGAGTCCTCCACGATCGGTGCACTGTGTTGGAGCATTTGACATCCTATCGCTCTCCAACTTTTTCTCGCCATGCACACCAAGCTGTGTGCCACTCCTCTAATAGCGGTCAAAATCTGCACACAATGTATTTTTATTATTATTATTAGAAGATGAATAAATAACTACAATTTTTTAAGCATTTCAGTTTCATTTAAACATACCGAACGAGTATGGATCGGGCCGAAAGGCAAGTAAGTCCTAGATCCGTCACCCGTGAGTCTCCGTCGAAGAGCATCACCATAGTCCCCCTGTAGATAAACCGTCGGCATGCCCCATCTCTGGTACCAGACTAAATATCGCAATCTCTAAGGCCCGACCGGCATAGGGGCATCTGGAGCTGGAGGCGGGGTCCATAAGTGAAACTGGGGTGATGCAGCACGCTGGTAATGCTCCAAGAAACGCGTGCTCCAGTCGACTTTGGGCTTGTTGTGTTTAGTGCTGCAATATAAATTAATTAGTAACGTGTATGGCTGAACAAGTAATAAAATAGACAAACAATAAGGCAGTGGGTAGTTACCTGTGCAGCTGGGTGGTCTGCTGCTCGCCCAACTCTGGAAAATCAGGGACATAGGCATCCAAGCCAAACTGACGGGGCACTCGATCAGGATAGTGATACTCAACTATCCAGAAGCATACGCACGGCCCCCGATAAAACGAGAGATATCTCTGCTCTAATGTCAGCTGGCACAGAAGGCCCCGATCGTAGAACAGACGATAGGGGTACCAGGTGATGCTCGCCTCGTGAAGCATCTAGAGCTGACCCCGGACATACGAAATCCCCACGGTCCTCCCCCTGCCCGTGTCCTCGTATGTGTGGGGAGTAGCCCATATGGCACCGTACCCCGGACGTCTCTCGGGGTCATCTCCCGTCCATAACCCCGCCTGAGCTGGAGGAACAGGCCGACACACCGGTATGTGCGACCAGGACCACTGCTGGAGTAGAAGAAGCGGTCCGGCAATCTGCTTGTTCGTCGCCTAAATTTTGGACATGCGGTGCACTTCTGGTAAATATGGAACCCTAATATTTGTAATAAAAAAATTAAAATATTTGTACAAACTTACCAGACAAGCATGACACAAGCCCCGGTATAAGTGGGCGAGCACGGCTCCACCCCAGTTCCACTTCGACGGCCGCTGAATGTCCCTCAGCAGAGAGAGGAACATAATCGGAACTGCGTCACCGCTGGAATCGACAAACATGACGCTGCCACATAAATCCATGACAAACGCCCTCACGTACCTGTAATAAAAATTAGAGACATAAATAACTACAATTTTTGTTGAATCCATAACATATTTTAATTTGCAACTATTTGTGATTACCTCAGAACGGCCTGCTCGTCACGTGTATCGGGGGTGATCCTACGCCGGTGGAAGTAACTGCGGAGCGCCGCAAGACTAATACAGTATTTGGAATACCGGTACTCCTCCTCCTCCTCTCCTTTCTTCTTCTTCTTCTTCTTCTGCAAGTCCGTCGGAGCGGCCCCCAGCAGCTCCGGTATCATGTCCATCAGGTCCGGATGGTCTGAGACACCACCGATGGGGTCGCCATCTATCCGTAAACCCCATAAGGCGCTGACGTCACCTAGTATGACTGTCATCTCCCCAACCGGAAGGTGAAATGTATGCGTCTCCGGTCGCCATCTCTCCACTAAACCGCAAACGAGAGCCTGGTCAATATCACAGTGAGTCATAGTGGCCAACTGATACAACCCGAGATGCATGATGCACTGCTCCATCAACGGGTAACGGACGTATCGTATCTCGGGGGTGCGATGTCTCACTGTCATCATCGCCGTGTCTTGCATTTTACAATGATTTCAATATAAACGTCTAATTATCTGTAATATTAAATAATACTATTTAAATTAGGAATACAAATCCAACATACCTCCATAGATGCAAGTGAGACAGGGTGACGGACATGTGGGGTCCAAAGAAGAGGACTAAATGTGTCAGGATAGTGCGAGGGATAATCTCCAAAGGGAGCATCTGCACCGGACGTCTCTGCACCGGACGTCTCTGCACCGGATGCCTCTGCACTGGATGCCGGTGCACCGGATGCCTCTGCATCGTGATCATGCGAACTCTCCCCCGTCTCTAGAGGGGCATCCCATGCACGCCCCCGTCTAGTTCTGACCATACTACATTTCAATAAACAGACGATTCTATCTTATAAATCCTGATTTAACAATTCAACCCTAATTTAACAATTCAACCCTAATTTAACAATTCAACCATAAACCCTAATTTAACAATTCAACCATAAACCCTAAATTAACAATTCAACCCTAATTTAACAATTCAACCCTAAACCCTAATTTAACAATTCAACCCTAATTTAACAATTCAACCCTAAATTAACAATTCAACCCTAATTTAACAATTCAACCCTAAACCCTAATTTAACAATTCAACCCTAAACTTGAAAACCCTAATTTTTAACAATTAAATCACGACGGGAAAATCAACAACCCGCACACGATAATTAACAATTCAACCCTAATTTATAAACTTCAGTTTTGTCAACCCTAAACCTTAAACTACAAATTCTAATTTTGGAAACCCTAATTTTGAACAATTCAATCGTGTCGGGAAAATCAACAACCCGCACAAGATAATTAACAATTCAATTTCTACCAATCGTTCCAATGCCAATACAAGATACAAAATATAAATTAAAAAAATTATTTAGAGACTTACTCGAAAATAATCGGATTGTCGCGGAGATGGCCGAAAATTAGGGTTCGGGTGAGAGAGAAAGAGAGAGAGAGAGGAAGAGAGGGAGAGAGGAAGAGAGGAGAGAGAGAGGGGGCAGATTTGAAGAGGAAGAGAGAGAGAGAGAGGAAGAGAGGGAGAGAGAGAGAGGAAGAGAGAGAGAGAGGAAGAGAGAGGGAGAGAGAGAGTTCAAGAGAGAGAGAGACGAAGAGAGGGAGAGAGAGGGCTGGAGGTTTCGGGCGGCGGCGACGCGGGGCGGCGGCGAGGCAGAGAAGAAAAGAGAGAAAGAGAGATGGGGGCGGGCAGTGGGGGGTCGGACCGCCTATAAAAAAAAAAAATGTCGGACCGCCCAGCAGCTGGGCGGTCAGGTATGAAGAGTGGACCGCCCAGGTGCTGGGCGGTCCGCTAAGGAAATTGGACCGCCCAGTGTACGGGCGGTTGGGGTAGAAATAAAAATAAGTTTGGGGTGGGAGCAGATTTGATAATTTGTTTTTTTTTTTTGGGTATTAATAAAAATATCGGTATATATCATATTACAAAGTAGTATATATATAATGAGGAATTTAAAAACATGCCCTTTGGGATCTTCATCCATTGGGGGCAAAAATAATTTCCTATTGCTAATGTTTTTTTATTCAATATTTACAGAAGTTAAAATTAAAGAAAGAAGGCGTTGAATTTATTGCTTGTGGTCCGGCCCAGACGAATATTTTGAATCCTTCTTTAGCCTATTAATTTTTTTTTAGCTTTATTAAATTTCAGTGAATTAGGATTTACGGAGATTTTTATGGCTACACTAATCGTATAATTTGAATATTGAAGATAATAGAAAGCAGAGGCAAAACCATACTTTCGAACTATGGGGTCAAACACATATTGAGAATCAATCATATAAATTTTTTCTATGAAAAATGAGGGCTAGTTTTACATTACCGTAACATTTTACTCGAAATTAGTTAGAAAATCATACTGGATACAAAATATTTCCATTTACTTAGGTCCGGTCTTGAGAGAAAGGATAGTGATAAAAATGGTTTTGATAAATTAGCTTTCTAAATAAAAAGAGCGAAAATATATTAACGTAATCATCAACCTAGGGTTCAAATGTCTCTATTTTTGTGCCTCTACTATGCCTCCATTTTTAAAACGTTAATAACGCAAAATTTAAATCATGAGCATCAAAATAAAACCATTACATGTGATCTATATCATTTTCTCTATGTGCTCATAAAAAATTATCAAATTTCGGTTTTATTTTTATGTGAATCAATGAGTTGAAAAATCAACGTTTAGAAATTATCCACATTAGTATGTTTTTACAATCTCTTGATGACAACTAAAACAAAGTTGAAATGTCATAATTTTTTACACGCGCATAGATAAAATAATGTAGATCATATTCAACGGTTTTATTTGCCTTTTAAGTTTTAAGTTCTGCGTTATTAAAGTTTTAAAAAACGGAGGTATGATAGAGACATAAAAAATGAAGACATTTGAAACCTGCTCAAATTTTAAATAGTATAAAGATTCATGAATTTATATAAAAATATTCGTTTCTAACTCCTTTTCGAATGAATGGGCCAATTAAACTGATAAGTACAAAATCAATCATGAATTATAGACGAAGGTCTTTCTTTCTATATTTCAAAAATATTTTACCAGTTATTTTTAAAATATTTCTGAATCATTTGTAATATGTTATTTTATTTTTAAAAATATATAAAACTTTTAAATTTATATGCATTATAAGAACATGAACCATTCACAAATTATATTCGTGTCATAAATTTGTTCGATATTCGAGTTTGTGCAACGAGGAATACTCGAATGCCACAAGCATTGTGCCACAAATCATCATTTATTTTTCAAAATTCAAAATATAAATGTCAAAATCCAAACTGTTTAACTTCTTCATTTTAACTAAGCACGCTTTCACGCAAAATTATATATGATTCTTGAAGTTCATTTTACGGTACTAAATCAGCTGATAAAAAATGAACCAATCTAGTTAACTACAATAAATTATTTTAGTGCATTTTTTACCACTTAATATTGCACAAAAATTATTTCAAAAATCATAAATTTATGTGGACACATTTCTTGTAAAAGCGAACGAAAAATCAAATTTTCAATGCAATATTTGAATTTCAAATTGTGAAATATAAATGAATAATATTATAGCACTAAGTGACATTATAAAATCATTCAAACCAACTAATGAAAATTTAAAAAAAAATAAATAAGAACCATAAATAGTATAATTGGTTAACGCGTTTTACTCTGTGCGAAGATCACAAATTCGAAATTTAGAGTTGCAATAAGAGGCGGAGATAGTAACAAGGAATAAAGGTTATTTGACCTCCATTTATTTTCGAATTTTATGTAGTTATACATGATTTCTATATAATTTAGAGTAAAATGACATGAATACTGTAAAAATGACCCACATTAACATTATGAAAATTTTATATGATTGATCTCATTCATGTCTGACCTCCATAACCGAAAAATCTGGCTCCGCCCCTGCTCTCAGTTGAAGGTGATTTGAGGGTTAAACTTTTAAACTAAATAAAAGAAAAATGAAAAACGTACCTGTTCTGCGAATATCCTAAAATGTTGGGTGAATTTGTAATAAGGTCTTTGTTTTATTATATCGCGTGGAATGGACGCGGTCCATATGAGCCTACGCTCCTATTGCAGAATTCGAATATTTTTTTTAAAATGTTGCCTTACTTGCAAGCTTCGCTCGCCCGTACATTCTTCGAAGCAACAGTGCATGGATAGCGGTATCCGCTCAATTGCTCCAACCTGTTCCATCATAGATTCATAGCTCTCCAGTTACATAAATATCCAATCCAAGTCTTTTCCATTTCTTGAAACGCAATCATTTTCCTTGCTTCTGTTCATATTATCATAGAAATATAGAATACTGTACATTTAAACTCCACAAGCATGACTAACTACAAGAGACACGTCAATGTCACGGATACTTAATGTTGCACACAGCAAGTTATCAATAATCAATATTAAAAAACTGTATAATAATACAATTTAGCAACATTCTAGAATGAAGATAAAACTTTTATCTGTGGAGAAATCAGAAATGGATGTATACGAATCCCCAAAATAGAGATGACCCAGCCGTGGCCTTAAAACCCAGAAGCGTTAGCCGGGTTTAATTCGTGAGCGGGCACGAAACCGGGGTAATCGGTGCAAAAGTGGTTCTCAACCGGGAGTAGCCGGTTGTATGGGAGGGGTCAAAAGTATAAGAATCCGGGGTTTAAGCAATGGGTGGTTTTCGTTTTGAGGGGTTTTTGCTGAGAGATAGAAGCGAGGGAAAATAAATAAATAAATATAATTCCATCAGGTAAAATAACGAAAAAAATTCAGTAAAATTTTCTTCTCCGATTTGCAAAATTCGTCGATGAAGTTAGATTGTGGTGATGATCTCCGACAGTAGATCGGTGAATATGATTTTTTTTTACGCTGTTTTCTCTCTGAATTTCGCTCCATTAAAGTTTTTTTTTTTTTGGACAATTGTCTTTGGATCAGTGGCGATCTGATCGAATCCTCTACAGACGTAGAAGGCTGTTTCTTGAGAGCCTTGTTGTTTCTTTTTCAGATTTTAGTTTTTTGGTTTTCTCTTATCTGGATCACATCTTGTTGAAGAATTCCTCGAATCTGTGAAGTTGCTTTGGGATCCGTGTGTTATTATATAGAATTCGAGTGAATTTTGACTGTTTCTAAAGGATTTTAGCCGATCTTTTTAGGATTAGCTGCAGTTTCTGGCCCCATGTGGAAATTTTCCCCAATTCAGCTTGAATATCTTGTCTTAGTGTTTTGGATCCAAAGTTTTCGGGAAAGTAGTGTTGCCTACATATTTTCTATTCGATGCTAGAAAATCTCGAACAAAGAGTAGTATATCTTTCTCCTGATTCCGCTTGGTTCCTCCTGAATTGTCTAAGCTTTTGGTAGATATTGGTGCCTGATAAGCTTTTTTTTTAACATGGAAAATTGAATAGAATTCTACTCTGGTGTTGTCCTTAGGCGAATTCTCCAAAAAGAAGAAAATAAATTGAAATTCAGCTATTTCAGATTTATTACTGTTGTTTTTTGAACTTTTTTTGGGCAAAGATTTGAGATTTCTCCTTCGCAAGTCGTTAAAACGTATATTTAATTTTTTATTCTAGAAAATTATACATCTTGAACCGTTTTCTCTTCTTTTACTCAGGGATTTTTGTGACAGAATCCTTCGTGGAGTGCCCTCTAGTGTACTGAGAAATCCTCCCAATCAGTTAAAGCCTTAAAGGTGATTCCTTTTTATGATATTGCTTTCATTTTCTAGTTTTTGTTTTTCTCTGTCCAAGGATTTAGATCTCTCTCTGATGGCTTCAATTTAATTGTCCTAATTTTCCACCTTCATAAATAGAAAGAACTAAAACTTTTTGATCTGAGGTTTTATCTCATTTTTCAGTTTGTAGTTACGATCTTTTGTAATTTAGGAAAGTCAATGTATGTACAGAATTTAATTTTTGAAAATTTTGATGAATATTCTATTAATAGTAATGATACACTCAAAATTTCGCATAAGCGTAATTGTTTTAACACACATTAAGTGTTTGCAGGTTTGATATTAATAGAAACCAGAATGGATTCAGGCAGGACCTGAGTTTTTCAACAATAAGCTCCATTTGAACACATCAAGGTACCATGGTATTAAAAAAGAGATTGAGCTATGGATCCCGCGGTTACTATCTCCCTCCCATTCCCGACATACCAAAACCTACAAAGGTACATTTCTCCTTATTATACCTTTCCTTAATTTTTTTCTTATTGCAGTTACCATATGTTCCTGAAATTCTAATAGCTATTAACTTAAATGTTGCAGAGGAAAAGAACTGCCAGAAAGAAGGTTGTGCAAAATCCATTAGCTGCATTTGATATGTTAGCCACAGTTGCTGGAAATTTGTTAAAGGATTTAGATACTGGTGTTGTACCCGTTAACCTTGATGGAGCTCTGAATTATAATTCTACTTTGAAAAAAGAGCCGTTGGACGAACCATTGGATCAATTAAAGACTCCTAAAATGGAATCTCTGGATCAGAACAGCACCAATGAAAGCTCAGCAGGAGCATCTGCAAACCCTAAAACCCTAATTGAGGAAAGACTAGATCTCTGTACTAACGGTTATGAAGTGCAGTTCGCAACTAAGCAGGGAGAGACTAACATTGGTTTGGTTAGGTCTATTAGCTCTGAGAGTAGCTCTGAGTTCTCATTGTACAGTGGAGGATTTGGAGTTGCCCATGACCTTAACCCTAGTTTGCTCAAAACAGCACTTACTGTAAATAGAGATTATGATGAAAATTCTTCTTGGTGCACGGACCTAGGTGCCGTAGCAAAGAAGTCTTCGAAGAGAATGAAGAAATCGTGTGTAGATAAGTTCAAGAAGGTCATTTCTCGTAATAAGAAATATGGTGAGATTTTCTAAATTTGGTCTTTATTAATGGCAGCAGCACTTGTAAAGTTTCACAATTAAGATTGGTCTCATAGGAAATCAATCGGTCAAGTACCAGAACACAATCAAAAAGAAAAATAAGAACAACATCTTACCACGCAAAAGAAAAAAAGAAAAGGACAACTGACTGGTCAGTGCGGGCACGAATACTAAAAATGACATTTACTAGGGTTTTGACTTTCGTAAATTTTGTCAGATGCCGAGGTGAAGACCATAAAAGACAGCAAAAGGAAGTGCTATGCACGGCAAATGTCGCAAAAGAATAGGTTCAAGAGAAGAAAGCTCTTTCACCATTCTTTGGTTTCCTCTGCCAACAGTCAAGGTATGCCTGAGCAAATGGTCATAGGTTGCAATAATGTACTACAACTTGATACAAAATAATGAAGCCGACAAATGCTGAGAACTTTTCTAATTTCTGGCAGTGAGGCTAAGCATCAAGTCCTTCAAGGTGCCTGAGCTTTCAATTGAGATTGCTGAATCTGCCTCTGTTGGTACGCTAAAGGTAAATGTCTCCAAGGCTTACTGACCTGTCAGTCAGGTCGATCGTACCAGTCTCACTTATGTATCTGTACTTATTAGGGGGTTTGGTATTTATGGTAGTTCGCTCTTTAACTTCCCTTATCACTTCCTGGCCTGTATCAGCATAAACCTAAGGTACCATACAAGTTTGTGAGATTACTATCCTTGTGACTGATGTGGTACCTGTACCTGCCATTTCTACATATACAGGTAGAAAATTATGATCAAGTAATGTTAAATTTTTTTGTTTCATTTGTTTTTTTTTTAATTTACTTATCTACTCCTATATATATTCAGAGAAGAGTGATGGAGGCACTGACAACTGTTCTGGAAGGAGAATTTACTGTACGCGTGATGCTTGAAGGGAAGAATGTTCGAGAAAACAGTTGCACGCTAAGAGAAGCTGGGATTTTTTGTGATAGCCCTCTGTTAGAAAATGTGGGGTTCACTCTGGAGCCTGAACCAGTGTACTCTTCCCCCATGGGACCATACATCAGTTCAGATAGTATTGATAACAGAGATGTCATGGATCCCCCCGCAAGGTACTGTTGCAATGCACTACCTTTTTCATGAGTTGATATGATGAAAAAAAGAAAATTTAGAGGTCTTACTGGTACCGGGACGCAATGGGTGGGCTGGTGGGGGTTAAATCATGGTTTGGGCGTGGTACTGGCAATTTAATCTATTTCTCGTTGCACAGTGTTATGCCTGCTAACCAATCTGAAGACAATAGTCCAACACCTGGTAGCAGCCTTGAACTAGTACCGGTACCAGTACCGACCACTCCTTTACCGACCACTCCAGTGAAGAGTCATGTGACTGACCCAGACCCAGAACTCTCCCCCAACGAAGTGTCATCAGCTGAGCTGGCAGTGCCACAGATCTCACAGGCTGCACTACCGGTGCCAGCTGTCAAAATAGAGCCGCTTGCTATTATACCTGTCGAGCGGAAGCCGAGGCAGATGGAGACCCTGGGGCAGCGGCGCATGAGGCGCCCATTCTCGGTTTCTGAGGTTGAGGCTCTTGTAGCTGCTGTTGAAAAGCTTGGTACTGGAAGGTATCAAATCACCACCACCATCATCTCTACTGCTAGTATTACGTTTGTTAATAATCTTTTAATTTAAAACGTTGAAAATGTCTAATGCTTGATTTTTTTTGTTTTAGATGGCGAGACGTAAAGATACGTGCATTTGATACTGCAAAGCACCGCACTTATGTTGACCTCAAGGTATGTTGTGTTTCTTGCTTGGCATGTTTAATAGGGGAATTAAAGAAGTGGAAAAGAATGTAATTTAGTTAAAACTGATTCTTCTTTTCCTGAGCTTTGTTTTTAGCAAGTGGGTTCCTGTTGTTACTGGTGCAGTGGAATTATTGTAGTAATGTGAGAACTTTTATGTCTACTATTAAATTTTTTTAGAAAATTCAGAATGTTTAGTGTTGGTACTTTCTCAATCTTCTATTCATGATTCGTAGGAGACATCTTTTGCAAGGGTACAAGTGATGGTTGTAGGTTTTGTTTAGGCTCCATAGTATAGGAATCATTACAAGCACATGTTCCATTTTATTTGGTATTTTGGACACCTACCCTTTTTTCTCTCCTAAAACTTTGCTTGGTTTAGAAATAATCTCAAATCTAGGTTTGTTGGGTATTAGGTACATGTCTGGTTGGTACAAGAACTTGGACCACATGAAATTGGTGCAGTACCAAACCAATGTTAGGTGAAACTATTGTTTGCCATCCCTTTTTCATGTCTTAAAACTAGATGTTTGACTTGTTTATATTATTGTAATAAATTTAATTGGTTGTTATGAAAAAAAATTAATGAAAAAATTTAATAGGACAAATGGAAGACGCTGGTGCACACAGCGAGTATAGCGCCTCAGCAAAGACGCGGTGAACCCGTTCCACAGGAGCTCCTGGATCGGGTTCTGGCAGCCCAGTCTTATTGGTCTCACCAGCACTCTAAGCTAGCAAAGTCACCTATTGATGAACCATGTCTAGCCGATTATGACTCTTCTCCTTCGCCTATGAAGATAACATCCCTATAATCCAAACAGTTGTATAAAATAATTGGAGGAGATTGGAGACGGCAACTTGTGTATTATTTTCTAACTCGAAAGATTTTTATTTTTTTATTTTTCTTTCTCTTAAGCAGGAAGCCCTTTTCCTTGTGTATTAATTTGGAAAGGGCTTCTTTGCAATTTGTACATGGTTAGTGGTGCAATTGGGAAAATTTGAATAAGGATGTAGTTCTAACAAAATTGAAATCGTCGACATGAAAATTGTTGCTTGCTTCTTTTGTTCAATGCAAACAGAATTGATTTAAATTCATAATATTGTTTGAGTTGATCTCATATTGATTTAAACAGATGACCTAAGCTTGTTTCATTTTCCTTGTGTTTGTTCCTTGAAAGTTATAATGTACTATTAAATCTTTTGCTATCTATTGGCGTTAAGCATTTAAATTTATAATTCTAGAAACTTATTTTCAACTTGGCGAGGACTATTAACAAACATGGAGCCCGTACAAATAGGGATGCCACGTGTCATTGTCATCGTTAGCAGTTGTGCTGGAACAAAGTCAAGCTATCCTGATCTGTGTTAAACAATTAATAATTTCAATTAAATGATAGCCCCTAAAATTTATCCGGCAAGTAGGTTAGTTGTATAAAAGAAAATAGCAGGTCGTCTTAAACTACAACTATCAATATATTATTTATTTTAATTCGTACCTACATTAGCTCATGCCTTTATGTTGAAAAGTACATTTTAATTCTTGCACAGATTTCTTAATTGCAGAAATAAAAGAAATAGAATGGTCTACACGCTGTTCTGGAAAGGAAAAAAAAAATCAAATCAATACTATTTTGAGGTCTGCTGGCCCTTTCTGTACTTGCCAATGTACCGCTGAAACTTTAATATTCCTTATTATCATGCATTTGACAAAACAAAATTGACAATAGATGCAATCTAAAATCCGTATTGTCAATGACAAAGTATTAATAAAACTAAATGATTATTTTTTAAACCGTTCAATCGTCATATTTAAACTAAATATGAAAATATATTTGTGTTGTGTGCTTTTTTTTATTTTTTATTAATAGCAGTTTGGCCAGTTGTCGTGAACATCGGATAAGTTTGTTATTAATATAAACAATCCCTGTAACAAGATATATGTTGTAAACCGATAACTAATATAGATAGAACTTGTTTTCGCTGGTAGGGGTGGCAACGAGCTGGCTCGGTCCGAGCTAGGTTCTAGCTCAGCTTGTTAATTCTGGACCGAGTTACAGTCGAGCGAGCTGGATCTAGGGCATCCGAGCTAAAACCTCAGCTTGAAATCGTGACAAGCCAGTCCGAGCTAGCTCGCGAGTTGGCTTGCTGAGTGGTTTGATATTGTTTTAAGAAGAAAATAAATTCTACAAACTTTTTGGATCGAGCTGAACTGAGCTGGACCGAGCTCGACAGTATAAAATGCACACAAATTCATACAAATTCACAAATTGATGCCTAGCTGAGCTAGCTCGCGAGCAAGTTAGACTCCAGCTTGAACTCGTTAATTATGGACCGCACTAGTGACGAGCTGACTCGTTAACAGCTCGGTCTAGTAACAAACGAGTCATTAGCGAGTAAGTCAGGTGCGAGTCACGATCGAGCCCTACGAGCTTTTTTGCTATTCGTTGGGTACATATCCAACATTTATCTTCATTTAAAAAAAAAGTAAAAAAATAAACGAAAATATTGGGTCTATTTTGTTAATGTGCGCGCAAGTGAGATGCTAGAGATGAAGTCACAAAGGGACATTCTTGTGATGAAATAAGAACCATGAGAAACAGTATGGGGCTAGACCTAAGAACACACAAAACAAACCGGGTTTTGGAAAGAAGAGATAATCTTAAAAAGAAAAATAAAGAAATAAGAGATAAGAATACTTATCCTTTTTTCCGATCCAACCAGCCAACCACTCATTAATCCCTCCAACACCGCCCCCACAAGGCCACAATGGTCCATGCCATGCCAAAGGGGTTAAATTTGGTTTTACCTCCTAAAAGGATATATATACCTGAGGTTAAATTGAAAGGCTGTTCGGTGCAACAATTATATTGAAATGCATCAAATTGAGGTCAATGCAGCTAGTGTAAGAATTCATTAGGTATATGCTATTAAATAAACTTGGTTAAATAATGGATTTAACACTTTTAAGACCCATACATTTTTATAACCTCGGTTTTAGATCTACAGCCTAGCTTGTCAACCATGCATTTCATTTTCAGATGGGTATTGATTTTTGGAAGCGGTTAGTCCTAAGAAAAAAAGCATGAATAATCTGATTTTTTTTGGATAAATTGGGGAGACACTGAGATGCCATTTTGGAGAAACACACCATGTTTATTGTATTTGAAGAAATACCATGTTTTTGAAGCATGTTGTACGTCCGAAAAGAAGCTCAAGTACCACAAAAACAACCGACATTTTTATTAATATCCAAAGTTTAATACAAATTATTAATTATACCCAGAACTCAACTCAATATCGAAATATACCCAAGCCGGCCATTTTCTGGCCGGCTATGTTCCCTCCCTAAGCCGGCCATAAAATGGCCGGCTATGTACCTTTTTTTTTTTTTTTCCCGTTTTTTAGAGAGAGACACTATGAAGATCAAAGTATTGAAATTTAACACTGAAAATTTGAAATTTTTTGTTTAAATTATTTGGTATATTACTTCTTTTGATATATAATTAGCATATTTATACTAAAATATGCTATATTAATTGAAATTATATTGAATAACACTATATTATGTTAAATTACGCTAAATTACATTACATTACTTTACAATACGCTATATTAATTGAAATACGCTATATTGTGCTACTATTTTTTATGTTGTGCTACTATTTTAATGTTGTTATATTTTCTGTTTAGCATTATTATGATAATTTATTTTGATCTGTAAAATATAAAAATAGTACCATAAAAGCACACATACACAAGAACCGAAATATATGATAATCCAAATATACCAAACATAAATAGTATATCAAATATAAATAGTACAAAACTAGTAAAAATACAACTAAAACGGAGAGGGGGAATATCGCGGAGGCGGTACTCCGGCGTTCGCCCGGCGCCAGCGCGGCCAGGCTCCGTCTCTCTCGGGCTCATCTGGGGCATCTGGGGCATCGGCAGACCTCAGTATCTGCTCGGCAGTATCCCATCTGGCATCGCCCGTGGAGACTGTCGGTACTGGCGGAGGTGTAGCGAAGATAGATGCGGCAAACCCAGTCCCAAAGGCAGGCTGAGTATGAGACCCGCTACCACTAGCCTCTCCATCATGCGGCATCTCTGTGCCATATCGGGGCCATGTCGGTGCCGACATGAAACTCTCCTCGAACTCATGGAGACTGCACGAGAGGGACTCGTACTCAGAAGTATCGGTCTCCGCAGGTGGTGGCTGTGGTGGCATCTCTGCTGGACCCTGTAATCATACACATAAATTATTAAATTTGATTTGAATGAAAAAATTTATTAAAACCTGACAGATACTGAAGTATGACATACATGAGGCTGCACCGGACGTCCATGCTCGTCGTACCATGCCGTCCACCCAATGTCGGACAATACCCAACGATGGTAGTTCCACTCTGGATGTGAATCGGGGGAAGATGGCATATCATCTAGCAGAACCGGGGTCGGATCGGGCTCCTGCAGATCTATCTCACGCCAGTTGATGTTCTCTCTGGCGTCTCGCAGCATACCAATGATCTTTCCACCGTGCCCGGCATCCTCAACCACATTCGCATTCTTCTTGAGTGTGCGGTACCCAAGCCGTCTCCAGTTCTTCCTTCCCAGCATGCGGATCCCATGCCCGCACTCCTTGATCGCGGCCAAAAGCTGAAAAAAATTTGGCATGTTAGATCAAACCTTGATGTACTACTAAGTTAGACCAAAACTATGTGGTTTTAGGTGATTTACCTGGCGAGCCCATGCACGACCGTTGGGATGGTAACCATCATCCGTTTTGATCCTGTCGCGGAGATGGGCACCATAATCACCCTGCAGATAGACACTCGCCATGCAGACCTGCGTGTACCATACATCGTACCTCAACTGAGGATCCCCCTGGGTCTGCTGAAGCACATCTGGCTCGTGATAGAAGTCTATATACTGAGGATCCTGGGCCGTCCCGTAGTATGCATCGTAATGGTTGCTCCAGTCCCTATCTAGTCGTGCTCGGTGGGTAACGCTGTAAGGAAGACATTAGTTGCAATAAAAATCTATCAAGTAATATGATGTATTTAACAATAAATACAATAGACTACGACTTACCTGTGCAGGTCTCTGTGCGTGGAACTCGGCAAAGATGGATATCTGGGAATCAACGCCACTCGACCAAACTGGCGGAGCACCCGATCTGGGTAGTGGTGCTCCACTGTCCAGAAATGTATGAGTGGACCTCGATAGAACCACATCGCCCGCTCCTGCTCGTCAGTCACACTGCCCGGCAAGAGGAACTCCTCGTACAACTGATCGTACGGTGTCCACTCAACAAGAGGCTCAGGCAAACTCTGAAGCTCTGACCGGACTGGCCTGATCCCAACGGTGGCACCGTGGGTCCGATCCTGGTAGTGGTGGAAACCGTGCCACTTCTTGGCGTATGCCGGGTAGTGAAACACATCTGGCTCTCCCCAATCCGGCGCCTCATTGGGGATAGGACGGCCCACCGGTAGCCGTGACCACGACCAGTGCTGAAGCAGGAGTACCGGCCCGTACATCTGCTTCGCCGTCGGCTTCATTTTCAAGAACATTACACGTCAGCCTATTTTGATGGATTGATTGATTAAATAATTTACACTAAAATAAGAGTTGGTGACTTACCTCACTACTACGACACAGGTGGTAGTATAGATACGCCAGGACAGCTCCACCTCAGTTGTACGACGACGGCCGCTCAATGTCCATCAGCAACGGGAGATACATCATCGGTATCTGATCACCGCTGGAATCAGGAAACATGACAGTGTTAGTAAGTAATAATCTAGAAGTCAATAATACGATAATTTAATTATATAAAGCTTTGTTCATGAATTGAATGATTAAATGTCATTTTGTTTCCTTGAGTATTATTGAATTTATGAATCATTTCGAGTTAATGACTGGAATTGTGAAACTTCATAATATAGATGATAATACTCTAAAAGGTCACTGACCGAGGTAATTAGCAGGAACACTAATTATCGCTACAAGGTTAGTATGTGGATTAAAAGATGGTCAAGTTTTACAGACCATAGACACAGAGTTGTCATTTTAATCACATAGATACATGTTTCAGGAACATGGTATTTGACAGACCCCGAATGAAACATTATACGGAACTGTGTTCGTGTCATTAATGCTTTCATTCAGTGTTAAGTTCTACAGTATGAGGTATTCATCTTTCCTAACTAAGAGATGTGTATGTGTGATTGTTACCTAACGCTATCTGTAAAAAGTAGCTATAACGGTAGCTCTTCGGTATACATAACTTAGTTGAGGTAGTGATGGTCTACCAAAAGTACTATTGTCCCTCGTATTTATTATACGAGTTATAGTGTCACTGGGCCCATTGATAGAGTAAGAATGTCTGCTAGCAGTATGAATACAAGAGTAATCATATTTGATAATCTGCTCAAGATCAAGAAAAGATTAATTTGCAAGGATGACACAAACCTACCTTGAAATTAATCTGACAGCTATGTGACAAAAGAATTAAACACGAGTAAAATAGTTTACTGGATCGTGATATTGTACTATACAGCATCATCTGTGTAATTGGATGGTCATGATGCGTTTTGCCAGATGCCTCTCATGATTATAGAAGTTAAAACGGTTTTAATTCTATTTACCAACATAACACAGATCCTATCGGGTCACACCTATAGGAGTTAATCAGAGAATCTTATTGATTGATTATAAATTGATTATGATCAATAATAAGATGGTTTATAATTAATTATACTTGATATAATTATATTATAAATGTCATGTAAAATGACAAGCTTACACATCAAATTTATAAGCGTGTACGACACGTTGTATAAATTTATCGCAACAACGAATCGCAAGAAAATATAATTGTTCAGAATTGTTCAGAATAATTATATTAGAAATTTGGGCCGAAATTTAATTTTGGAATTAAATTTAAAAGCCCAAAATCAATTCTTTAATTTTGGGCCAATGGCAATTTGGTAAATACCACATTGCTTAGAGGGCATTTTGGTCATTTACATTACTTAGAGGGTAAGTAATGTAAATACCACATTTCTTGAAGGGTATTTTGGTCATTTACCACATTTTCAAAGCCTATAAATAGAGGGGTAGGGGTAGAGAAAAACATAGAATTCCATTTGAACCGAATCAGATCGGATCGAATCGAATCAAGTTTTTCTCTCCCAAATAGTGTTGCGGTTTAAACGAAAGTTATACGTATCTGATACGTATTATCTTTTGAGTTGTTGAATAGTGTTTGCGGGATTTCGGTGAATAGTGTTTTCCCGAAAGTCGCGGTATTTCTGTTTTGCTTATTAGTAAAATCAGAATAACTGCCGGTCGGGAATTCTGCTATTTCGTCTTTTTCCCGTGAATAGTGTTTTTGCGTAATACCGCGGTTTACGGTATTTCTGGCAAAAGAAATAAACCGCTCTCTGGTTAGTCCTGGTGGATAACCTATAGAGGCACCATATGTTTGGTGCTCCGAGAGAAGTCATTGCTCCGAAAGAAGACATTGCTCAGATCCGGTCTTCTCGCTCGGTCTGCATTCCAATTGTAATTTGGAAACAAGGTATAAATGTTATATAAATTTATTTACTTGGTAGATAGATTTAAGTTTTAGAAATCAATTACGGGAATAGATCCTTAAAGGATTAAAAGAACGATACCATCTTTTAATCCTTGGCTTGAGATAGACGTAGAAATTTTTGTTCTACGGTCTTTCCGCAACTTGAGCCTAAAAGTTAATCAACGGGTTTGAACAGTCAAAACCTGGGTTTGAACAGTCAAAACCCCAACAGACAGAACCAAAAAGGTCCATCACGTAGCCCCGTGTATATCTGCAATACAAAACATATAAAAATTCTAATAAAATCATCGTATTATAAATTAATTAGTAGATATTAATAAAAATTTACCTCTGAATCTCCAGCTCGGTGGAATCTGCCAAGAGACCCGCGATGAAGTGCTGCCGTAATCTCGTCATCCGCAAATGGAACTTCGACCTCCCATGTTCCCCAATGACATAGGAAGGCTCAGCTCCCAACAACTCCTCGACATAACCTGCGAATCTGGTGCTGTCAGAGACGCCGCCGACGGGTGTGCCACGGATAGACAAATCCCAGAGAGCACTCACATCCTGGAGAGTCACTGTCATCTCTCCGAATGGCATGTGAAACGTGTGCGTCTCGGGACGCCATCGCTCCACCAGTCCAGCGATGAGAGATGCATTGATGATGCTCTTCTCTGTCCGCACGATGTCCACAACCTGGTAGAGACCCAGGTTGACGAGGTACGGCTCCATCACCTCGTAGTACCTCATGTGAACGCACCTCAACTTCACATCTAGAAGATCCGTGTCCTGCGTTGAAAAATGTAATCCGCATGGTGACAACATAATAAAATTTAAATCCAACAAAATTTAATGAAAATATAAGAAAAGGAACGTACCTCACGAGAAGCCAGTGAGACTCGGTGCTCGCTGTGGGGAATCCACAGGAGAGGACTGATGTGCTCCGTGCTGCTAGTACTGATCGGCTCGTCCACTACTGGACGCTGGGTAGGCCGTGCTCTAGGCATCCTGATATCTAAAATAACCTAAATTCGGTGAAATTACGCTTGATAAGCATAATTATGGTAAAAAAGGCCAAAATACCCTAAATATTGGTCATCTGTGCTAATTACACTAAATTATGCTTAATCAGCCTAATTATGGTAAAAAAGACCAAAATACCCTAAAAATTGGTCATCTGTGCTAATTACACTAAATTACGCTTAATCAATCTAATTATGGTAAAAAAGACCAAAATACCCTAAAAATTCTTTCCACCGTGCTAATTACACTAAATTACGCTTAATAAGCATAATTATGATAAAAAAGGCCAAATACCCTAAATATTGGTCATATGTGCTAATTACACTAAATTGTGCTTAATTAGCCAAATTATGGTAAAAAAGACCAAAATACCCTAAATATTGGTCAAACGTGCTAATTTCGGTGAAATTACGCTTGATCAGCATAATTATGGTAAAAAAGGCCAAAATACCCTAAATATTGGTCATCTGTGCTAATTACACTAAATTGTGCTTAATTAGCCTAATTATGATAAAAAATACCAAAATACCCTAGATATTGGTCAAACGTGCTAATTTCGGTAAAATTACGCTTAATCAGCATAATTATGGTAAAAAAGGCCAAAATACCCTAAATATTGGTCAATTATGCTAATTACACTAAATATTGGTTAACTTAGCTAATTACACTAAATTACAACAACATAATCTAAATTATAACACCTAAAACCTAAATCCTAAACCCTAAAATAAATAAATTAAAAATTAAATTAGATAAAAAAAAAATTTACCTTAAAGAAGAGAGAATTCGGTTGAAGATGGGAGAATTGTGAGAGGAGAGAGAAAAAAGGGGTATATAAAGGGTGAAATGCGGGAAAAAAAAAAAAAAGGTACATAGCCGGCCAGAAAATGGCCGGCTTGGGTATATTTCGATATTGAGTTGAGTTCTGGGTATAATTAATAATTTGTATTAAACTTTGGATATTAATAAAAATGTCGGCAAAAACAATGTCATGGGCTCATTAATAAAGTAAAAAAACAGATGGATAAACCAAGTAAATTACACAATGGTCCCTGGAGGATAACGGATGACCTTTATTTTTGGGTCCCTGGACCTTTTGAACCTCCCATTGGTCAACTGTGATCCCTACCGAAATTACTTTATCAATATCTAAAATCTAAATATTTAGGAAAAGTAGTATGTTTGTACATTAATATATATTGAAAAGTATGATGTTTAAAGAGTTATGGGAATGGGAATGGATACGGTATTTGAACTAAATTTTACTGTACGCGTGGGAAAAAAAAAATTGAGTCTGACTCAATTTTTTTTTTCCCACGGGCACAGTACTGTGCCCGAACAGGCCCTTAGAGAGAAAAATCCTAAACTTCAGGAATCAAAAGGGGGAAATGTTATGCTTTAATGATTATGTTTGTACTTTATCCGAAAGAACCTTGAGAACAGAGATAATTATTGGGTTCAGAGGAAAGAATTAAAGTACTTGAACAAGTACAACAAATGCATGTCTCATCTCAAGAACGCAGTCACGTTGTATCATGTTGCATAGCATCTCCAAACTGTAAGAGGAGATTCCAGCAGCCTGACTAATCTTAAAATTTTCATTTTTATTATATTAGCATATGATAATAGTTTTGGGGGCATGTTACCATGTCCGAGATCAAGGTTGGTCTTGCGCTTTTTTAGTTTTATTTTATGTTTGAACCAACATGTTATACTAAAAGCAGAATGGAACAAAAAAACAGAGAGAGAGAGAGAGAGAGAAACTTAGAGACAGCGCAAGATAGCCTTCCATTTTTTTTTATATAAAACATATTATATAATCTTCTCAGTTAAGCTGGTATCATTGTGTCACAAGCAAAGGCGTTAGATTTGACACGTGATTGCTTATCTTCTCTGGGTTTTTTTTTCTTTTGGGCTTTGCAAATATAATACTCCACAAATTTCATTCATGGTTCATCTGAAGTAGATTTCATAAAAGATAAATAAACAGATGAACTAAATTATTAAATAATTAGCCAGTGTTTGATTTATTGACAAAAGGCAATATGCTCTCAGATTTGATATTCAAATGAAATATTCCTATATTAAATAGTTGGGTGGCTTGATCCTAACTTTTATTAAAAAAAAACTAAATAATTAAATAAATAAAATATCAATTAGCTTTGAAAGACGCATGACATTCATGTAGTTAGATAAATAACATAGGACTACAATAAATAAAGGCTTAAACATAAACCTCACATCATTTTGTTAGTTAGAAAAATTCCAGTACTATCACTGCTGCAAGCAGCGTACAAGCTATACAGCCACTGGAAAAGCAGCATTTCACAAGACAAGAAAGCATGAGAAAAGCACATTAAAGAAGTTAAAAGATAATAATAACAAACTAAATCAGGCAAAGCTAGCATTAACTCTAAATGGAAGACACCCTTATGCAGGACCGTTACAGAAAGAGGGAGGAAGCCCTCATTTTTTGGGCAAGCACAGCAAGATCGGCCTTGTTAATTCTGAAAATAGAAGGTACAGGAAACTGCTCATTCCATTATAAAAGAATAAATAATTTATTTATTTTTTATTCTGAAGCCCCATTCTGGTTTGAATGCACTCTTGCACTCAAATTATATAATGAGTTGATGTGACCTGAAAACTGGGCTTAGGCTAAAACCATTATGTGATTGCATAACAGCGCGAAACTGCTATTTACTGTACCAATACTATATGACCAGGGCTGGTACAAACTGCAGTGTTGAGTGCTTGGTCACTAGCTTTAAAGAGAATTCTTTTCTGGAAAGGAAAAGAGAGAAGAAAAAAAATGAAGAGTGACATTACTTGCAGACGAGCAGATCGGCGTATGCTAGAAGTAGGAGTTTTAAGGCCCTTCTTGCTATTCGCACCTGTCTTGGCCACTGAAGGTGTAGCCGGAGATGATTCTACTGGAGCAGATTCCATGATTAAAGAAGAAGTGTTCCCACTCACAGATGTTTGAGTTATAGAGACAGCTTTAACTGCTATAGCAAATAAATATTGCTCAACAAATTGCATTATTTGGATTATGAGACATGAGTAGTCTAGACTGGCAATGTTCTTGGCTGATTGGTTTCAGTACATCACAATCAGGACAATATTGACATGCCTTAGTCGATAAACAGACGAATTTCATTTGCTTTTCTTGGTGGCTGTGGCAGGGTGTCTGTGCGCACACACTGGCCTTGATCCGCTGTTATTTGGGTTTATGGATTTATGTTTGTGTAACAAAGGCTCATGAGAACAGTTAAACTAGAAACTTCAATTATTCTCTCTCAGAAACACATTGAGTACCACTATATCAGTCAGGTTACAATCAGTAGGTATGGGCCTGGTATGACTAGTACATACTTTGTCTCATTATCTGATCAACTAGCCTGAAGATATATTAAACATAGTGTTACGTACCACTAAAATTAGAAGAGGCAAACTTTCCTCTCATGACTCTTACAAAACGAAAGAAATCATTTGTTTCATTGACCTCCTTGAGCAAATCATCAATTCCTTCCACAAGAGGATCGCATTGCAATACTAGAAATAAAATGTGCTTTCAGTACCGGCTAAGTCTTTAATTAGTAACTGAATTAAATAAATAGGCCCAGAAAAGAGAGCTTGACTTACAGTTGTACTTATCATTATCAAGTCGTACAGTGAAGGAGTACTCCTTTTCTGGATTCGTTGAGTCGATTTTGTTGAATATAAATTTCACACCTTTCAAAAAATAAAGAAGATTTTTAGTTTTCTTCCTCTTCTTTTCAATTATGCACTTGAATAACTCTAAAGTACATTTTTACCCTTTTAATGTATTCAGTGAATTTTTTTCTTATAATACAATCAAACAATCCAGATGGTGGGGTAAATATTGACGTATGAAAACTACAAATAATGATTTTGTGGGGTAAATATTCAAAAATGGATGGAGATCTTACCATCTCCTACTAGTACTCGCAAACCAAGAGCTTTTTGGTACCATGCAATTGCTGAGTCCAAATTTTCCTTTTCTGATTGACCTTGACGAAGTTTTTCTTCACAAGCTTCCAAGGCTACCAGTTAAATTAAATAAAGGGACAATTAGTTGGGTTATAGTAGATGCAATGGTTTGATGAGAAACTTGAGAAAACACAATTTTATGAACTTACAGTGTAAGCATTTTGAAATTACTGTGGTACATTCATCCACCTTATTTCTTTGGTCAGAGATAACCTTCTTGATTTGTTCACATCTAGCTCTTTTAGTTGCAAGATCATTAGTCATTGCAGTGTACCTTGCACTATTTCTTGTTTTAACTGCCAGCAAATGTAAAAAGTGACTACATAAGTAATGATGGATTTCTGATACCATTATACTGGAACCATTGCCATTACAGCTGGTCACCCAGTCAAAAGCACAAAGTTTATCTTTCCTAGTTGAAGACCACAAATTACTTGGCTTAATGTTAGTTCAACTTGGAGGAGATACGGCTCATAAAACCATCACTGTTTAATAGAAAATCCATTCCGCTACTTATTTATAGCTGGCATACAATTTGCAGATTAGTTTAAAAACTTTGGTGTTAACTACAAATGCACAAACATATTTGTGCAATATGTAACAAACAAATCCTTTCTCCATGGCATATACAGATTTTTATACCACCAAACAGTCTGACACTGGAATTAACTTGTTGATATAATTATCGTTGTAACATATAGGGCCAAAAATAATTAAGGAAAAGGTGAACATGTGTCCTGTGCAAACCACTCAAAAAATGAACTTAATTTCCTAATGAAGGCTTATCAAATTTGTTCATATTTATAATAGTTACCAGATAGAGCTTCTACCAAATTTGCTTGTCCTTCTCTGAGCTCATCTTTCAATTTGTCTAGTTTCTCTGAAAAGGAATCAAGAACGTGAATGATGAACTATAAATCTTTAACAATGGAAATGAACAGAACATATCTGAATCATTGGTGCGCCACATACCAGAGACGTAAAAGCAGCACCCTTTGTTCTGTAGATGTTCCTTTTTTTTCCCTTCTATTATTATTATTTATTGTTGCTGGTTGCTGTTCTGTTATTAATTATTTATTTGTTTGTGTGTGTGTGTGTGTGTGTGGGGGGGTGGGGGGGGTCCCTTAGCTAAAGGAATTATGCATAAAAGGGGATAAAATTTTAGGGTAATCTGTAGGCCAGCACCAGTATAGAGCAACATACTGAACTAGCTTTGGGGTAACATTCAGTATTAATTTCAGTTGCTTTATTAACTAGTATGGTGCGAACATGTGGTGAAATGAGATTTTCTTATGAAATTTTATCAAAAGCAAGTAAAACTCCCCTAATATACCCATAAATTAAGCACTTTGACATACAAGCTCGCTAGTTACACAGTCATTAGCCACCTTTCCCTCACAAATACGTCTAGGCATTTGCCAGTTTTGCATGAGATCAAGCAAATTTTTAATTCTGAAAAAATTTATTAACTAACTACACTGGATAAAATGCTTAGTAGCTGTAAGCTCCTCTAGACAAATCAACTGAACTTAGTTAAAACCAGACAGATAAACAGAAAGAGAGAAAGGGAGAAAGGGAGGGAGGGAGGGAGAGAGGAAACCAAGAGAGGCGAGTAAATCGTCGGAGACGGCGCGTGACGAGTGCAGGCAGCGGCTGAAAGAGGCGGAGGCGCCGGTCTTACGCTCACGGAGGTTGGAGATCCGCCGTTCAAAGGAGGGGCGGAGCGCGGCCATGGTTTTCGAGATCGGGTTCTCGCTATTAGTGATCCCTTGCATGCCTTTCTTCTTCTTGTTTCTTTTTTCTTTTTGTATATTGCGCTCCTTTCCCACTTCAAACTGTGAAGTTCAAATTTGGGGAAAACGGGGAGTGCCGACTGCCGAGTGCCGAATGCGAAAGAAGAATGCGGGTCGGATCCGAGTTCTAAATGGGTTTGCTACTGTAATGTCCTATGAATATAACAGCAACTATAAATGAGAAATACGTAGTAGGTAGGGTAATAAATTGCTTTTAAAATTATTAGATAGATAGTTTGTTGGAAAATATTAAGTTTAAATATATAAAAAATATTCTCTCGAAAAAATAATAAAGAATGGTTATATGAGCGATGGAGATCAGGTAATATGCTCATTACGAATCGTTATTATGGATTTATATTTCTATTTTAAAAAAAAATTTAAATAATCAATCTAAACCGTTAAACATAATCTCTACGTGAAAATGTACTTAGAGACTAAATTTTACATTTTTTTATTTTTCTTTCTTTTTTTAAATATGAAAAAAAGACAGTGATTTTCTATCTATTTAAAAAAATAGTAATCAAATTCTAGAAAAATGTAAAATTCATGTATATTTTCATACAAAGATCATCTTTAAAGGTTCAGAGTGACTACTTAGCACTTTGATTGAAAAGGGGTGAACTCGCTTAAAACAAGAAATACAATTAGAATTCGCGTTGCGTATCTGATTGGAAGCAGAGGCTACGAATTAACGAAAGAAATTCGCGCTACTTTTATCCCTCGAAATTCCGTCGGAATATTCTCCAAAACGAAGGGATTTGATGAGAATCATACAAAAATGTGTGAAGAGACGAGAATACCCTTCTTCACGTTTGCTCCGAACAATAATTGGACCGCGAGTCGCTTTCTCGTTTGCTCCAACGAGGTGAGTTACTACTTCTCCTTCGTTCTTCTTCCTATCCACTGTCAAAAAGTTTTTTTTTTCTGTTTTCTTTCTCTTACAACTTAAAATCCTAGAAGCTAGATTTTGATGGCATTATTTGTACATTGAAAGAAGTTTGAGTATAATTATATGATTTATGAAAATTAATTCGTTCTGGAAAAATAGTCTAGAATTCAATAAAATTTCAATTTAAAATCATGTCCATTCTTTTCTTTTCTATTCTATTGAATTCGTATTTTCAATATTATTTTGTTTCCAATAACAACCTAAACTTTGAAAATAAAAATATAAAACTATAGCACTTGTTGATCTCTAATATGGATATTACTAACCTCTTTCTATATTAAAAAAATCAATTTATTTGCTATATTTAATTTATACACAAATTATATATTCGCTTCAAATTACCAAAATTATTTTCAAATTCTCGCAATTTGCACGATTAGAGGTGAAAACGGTATGGATAATATCTGATCCGTATTCGAAAAATTAGATGTGGATATCCGATATTCAAATATCCGTGGATATGGATATGGATACTGATATAGTTTTACGTTTCAATTATCTGTATCCGAATAGTAGATATATATCATATATTTTAATATCCACACGGATACTGATATGGTTTTACGTTTCAATTATCCGTATCTGAATAGTAGATATATATCATATATTTTAATGAGGAGGGATCTAGTTACAACAATTTTGAGTTACAACAAAGTTACCACAACCATTATTTAGATTTTCAAAGTCCAAATCGTCGATCCAAACCGTTGAACATGATCTCCACAATAAAATGTGCTTCCAGATCAAATTTTACATTTTTTTGAATTTTTTTACTATTTATTAAGATTGGTACAAAATTCAATGGTCTGAATTTGACTAGTTTTTGTAAAATACTTAATAATAGTAAAAAAATTCAAAAAAATGTAAAATTTGATCTGCAAGCACATTTTATTGTGGAGATCATGTTCAACGGGTTGGATTGACAATTTGGACTTTAAAAATCTAAATAATGATTGTGGTAACTTTGTTGTAACTAGATCCCTCCTCTATTTTAATATATATTATGAAAAATATTGTTATTCACCATTAAAATTAGATAAATATTATGAACTTTGATATTTTTTAATATTATTTTAATAAATATCCGATTCAATCCGTATCCGTATATGTTTCCGGCTGATATCCAATCTGTATCCGTATCCGGAAAATTAAAAAAAAATATGGTTACCACTATCCGCTCCGTATTGGCTCCGTTTACACCCCTACAGCACGATCCATCTTAGAACTGGATTGTGACTGCTACGGATTTCTTTTGAGACTGTACAACTTCAAAACTGACCCTACTTCTGAAAACCTAGTTTTTCTCTTTTCAGAAAAGCAAAAGCAAAGAATTAATACTTTTGGTGATTGGTAATTTGATTTTTCTTTTTTTAAATTTGGCAATTTTATTATCATACCTTTCGACTTCAAATAGTAAAAAAAAAAATGAACAATTCCAAAAGTCATCCTTTTTTTTACAGAAACATTTTAAAGACCAACAGGCAAGTGTTTCACCCGAGCCTGTATCAACTAACTACATAAACTAATGAAAATTATAAATTGGAAGTCCTTTGAAAGTCCTATGCAAATTGTTACATCAAAGATTAAAAAAAGTTACAAATGTACAATCATCTCAGAATACAATTTCTTCTAAGCACGTCGAACAAGGTAAACCCGCCCATAAACCCAACTTCTTCGTGGTCCTGACGAGGATTGCTGCCATTAAGTTGCAAAAATAAGGTCAGTTATCTCCCAAAAAAACACAGCACTTCAAACAAACATCTTCTCTTAGCTAACCTTAGATATACATTAAAAATATTTGATGCAGTTTTTGCATCTTGGCCTGCGCAATATATCAGTAGCACCTGAATATCGAATGGGTCACCTTTCCTCTGTTTCCTTTTATTCTGATCCTTATCTATTTTATTTTTCAATATTTTTCTACTACTATTTTTTTGCTCTTGTTTTGTGTCAATATAGGTTTTACAGTTTGGAGTATTCCTTTCCTAAAGAAAACAAGAGCAAACATCTTCTCTTAGCTAACCTTAGATATACATTAAAAAAATTTGATGCAGTTTTTGCATCTTAGCCTGCGCAATATATCAGTAGCACCTGAATATCGAATGGGTCCCCTTTCCTCCGTTTCCTTTTATTCTGATCCTTATCTATTTTATTTTTCAATATTTTTCTACTACTATTTTTTTGCTCTTGTTTTGTGTCAATATAGGTTTTACAGTTTGGAGTATTCCTTTCCTAAAGAAAATAGCTCGAGTTGCAATGGCACAAGATACTTTTCGCAATTATAACAAAATTTTGTTTATTAAGAAAGGATGTATTCAGTAATGCTAAATAAGAAGGGAATATAACATACTTCAACTTTAGTTCGGTACTCCAAGCCGCATTGGCACACATGACATTCTGCTCTGTGTGGAAGTAGTCTTGATTTATCATTCGTCTTTACAAATGCAAACACCTAAAGAGGGTAATATCTCAAGGCATTATTCACTAGCAGTAAAAGAAATTGTTTTATAAGATTTATTAACCCCTCCCTTCAATTCCACAGGTTAAGTAGGTCCAAGATTTGCAATCATGAATGTATACTAGCACTATGGTATTTTACCAGCACCAGACCTAACTGATATGGTTCAGTACCAGTAAGGTACTGGGAATGCTAGACGCTGTAGCCAATCAGTGATGCTTCCGCAGAGGCAAAAGATTCTAAAGTTTATGAATCTTGATAAAGCACAATTTCATCAAGGCTCGGAAAATGCACTAATACAAACTCTAGCTAAGTTCCTCTAAAAGTTAAATGTCTCTAATATTATAACAAAAGGGACTAACCTCCTCGCCGCAATTTGGACAAGAGCCTTTTAATGCAACTAGATCATTTGTCCACAAGCCTTGGAGTGCTTGTACTGTTACCATAAAAACATAACAATCTTTCAGTAATTGTCATAAGTGCATATTATTAATAAAGTTATCTGTTTTGAAAAGAATAATTGTTTAAATGGTACCTAAAGTATCATTTTTTTATCCTTAAAATCAATACTAGTTACCGGTTCGATATTGTACCATTCTAATGCTTATCATTTAAAGTCTATAATATATTTCAAAATCACTCAGTGTTTTACATGAATTTGAGACTGAAAGACTTTCCAGATCAACTCAGCCAAAGAGTTGTTTGTTTTTTTCTTTTTAAACTAACATTAATATTAGGGACCAAAATGACGCAACTCAGGATGTTTAAGGACTAAATTGAGAACTTAGGGACTTTTCCAACTAATATAAGAAATAAAATAAGTGTATCCACTCATTTTCTAATTTAATTGAGAGAAAACAAATGTCGCAACCTGATGCAGATGCAATAGGATAACCGATCAAATATCCCATTCCCACGAGAAGAGTGTTACTGACTGCATTGAGCATCTCCAATGGGGATTTCCATTGATCCACAACAAAAATAGATGTAAAAGCTTCTCTCAATGCTGATTTTATTGAATAGGCAGCTGGAATAAGAAAAGCCGAGGTACCGAAGGTCAAAAGAAGCAACCAAATACTCACTAGTGCAAAAACCAATGATTGGTCTTCCTGTCCTACACCAAAATCACATCAAATGCATAATTAAAAATATGATGATGTATTGAAAGCTTCGTTTTTTTTTATTTACCATATAAGAAACAAAAGGAATTATTGGTCATCCTGTCCTAAACCAAAATCCTATGGTTAATAACTTAATATAATAAATGATACATGTTCAGACCTCAGAAAGAAACTTTAATCAAGAGATTATTAATGTTACCTCTGCATCAGCATATGTTAACTGTCGTCTGATGCTACATCGTGGATACTTCACAACATATTTCGAACCGTATAGTCGTAATTTCAACTGTTAATCATGTAAGCATTGCTTGTCAGGCATAAATGGGTAGAATTCTAAATTATACCAAAAAAGGAAAGAAATATTTCAAAAAATAACACCTCTACTTTGTCAAACATGTCATCAACTATCAAAGGCTTCCCGCTGTAATACGAATCTCGTGCCTAAAACAAAAATCAGAGATACAAGAGAAACATGCATTCACATCAGTAATTCAACCAAGTTCAGAATTAAACAGGTCAAATTGATCCTTCTTTCCATGAATGTGAAAGAGATTCTTTCCTACATGCTATCACAATAGCTAAGAAGGAAAAATGACGAGCAGTTCAAAAATTAACCTGGCGGTAAAGAGCTTCGAGCATCTCCTTGCTGGCGGTCTCGATGGGGCCCACAAAGAGGCATGATGGACCCTCAGAAACTGCCAGAGTGGACCCCGTCAGACCCCGGTGACCTGAAGCGGCGGCTCTAGCAACTGTCCGCCGGAAATGGAGAAGTCCGGTGCGGGTTGAATAGGGAGAAGATGATGGCATTAGTTCCGTACACCTCTCTCTTGCTCAACGCTCAACGCTGTTTTAGTGACGAGAGAGAGAGACGCAGAAGTATCTTTGCTCGATTCTGTATTTTGCGGCTGAGACTGGTTAATTGTGCAAGAGAGATCATCTCTGTTTCTATTAAATGGAGCTGTCCAGACTAGTTCTCCCGTTGGGATCCACTCGACTAAAGAAAAGCTTTCTTTCTACAGCTGTCAAGTGTCAAAGGATCACATTGAAACAAGACTAACACGCAAGAGAGATCATCTCTGTTACTTTCGTTCAGTATTTTTTTTTTCTTTTTTTGGAATTATCTTTCGTTCAAATCGGAAAGAGCGCGGCCCTTTATTATACGGAAAATGTTAAATTAAAAAAAAAAGATTTGACAAATACCAAAAAATGCATAGCTGAAGTTAGATATTATTAATGAACAAAACATCCAAACACACTGCAGTCATGAGTCGTGACCCAGAAATTTATTTCTTCGGTTCGGACACTTAATCATGAACCTGGTTTATGCAAAGCAAACAAAAGGCAACGCGTGTTCGCCATGCCTACAATCATTTTCTAGTTGAGATTGTTTGCCATTTCGGATGTGATTGGCTATTGTTTTTGTTAGATTGATTTTTCCTTTGTTGGATTCATTACTTAAGAGGGTGATCTCTTTTGCTGTAAGCTGATAATTGGTCAATTTGACATCTTTTTAGCTAAACTAATCAGTTTAAGGTTACCTTTTTAATGAAAAACGAGCAAAAGGCTCTGTCGGCCCCACTTTATTTTATTAAAAAATGCTCTATCTTAAATACATCAATTTAAGATGATTAAATTGTACGGATAAACTTATATGTGCTACTGAGGGATTTTTTTTAAAAACAGTAATTAAAATAATAAAAGTTAAAGAAACGGCACGATTACGGAATTTGTTAGAAAAATAGCAAAAACCGAATAGCCTATTCGGTTAAGGGGGTTTTTTTTTGCTTCACCGAATAGGCTATTCGGTTAACCCTATTTTCACAAAGCCAACTCCCCGGACTATGTAACCATTCGTGTAACACCCCCTAAACCGAATAGCCAATTCGGTTTGGAGTTTTTTTTTATTTTTTAATGTAAACCGAATTGGTTATTCGGTTTTGGTTTTTTTTTTTTTTTAGAGACTAAGAAGATCAAAATAAAGAAATCTAACACTAAAAATTTGAATTTTTTGTTTAAATTATTTGTTAGATTACTTCTTTTGATTTATAATTAGCAGCAACAAAAAATACACTAAATTACTTGAAATTATGTTGAATTACACTGTATTACACTAAATTATGTTGAATTATACTAAATTACGCTAAATTACAATACCTCCGGTAATTACGCTAAACGACACAAAATTACGCTAAAATAGACCGATCTAAAGCAGGAGTAATTTAGTAATTTTATTCATATTTTTACTATTTAGTAATTGTATTACAATAAATTATGTTGAATTACACTAAATTACGCTAAATTACAATACCTCCGCTAATTACGCTAAACTACACAAAATTACGCTAAAATAGACCGATCTGTGTCATCTTTCACGAATCATAAAAAATAGTAAAAAAATTTGGAAAATAGTAAAAATTGGTATTCTACAATTTCATTATGTAACTAATTTACTGAGCTACTTGGATTGAATAATAGAAATGAAAATCTTAATCGGAAACTTCAACTCAAGTTTTGAGGCTCTTCCCTTAGTTTTTTGGCGATTCTGAATTTTGCAATCTAGCATCGCGGCACGGACGCATGCGTATTTTCGCAAGCTTTCCGAAAAGTGGTCATTTGCTGAAATCGGACACTCGAGCGCCGTTTTATGACCTTTTGAAGTTTCGCCGTCGTTTTTCGCCTTTTCAGTGAAGATATCGTCTCTATTCATACGTAATTACCGTATTTTAGCGTAATGTAATGTAATTTAACTTAATATAGTGTAATTCAACATAATTTCAAGTAATTTAGCGTATTTTAGTATAAATATGCTAATTATATATCAAAAGAAGTCAAATAATTTAAACAAAAAATTCGAATTTTCAGTATTATATTTCTTTATTGTGCTCTTCTTAGTCTTAAAAAAAAAATCTAAACCGAATAGCCTATTCGGTTAAGCCATTTCATGGATTTTCTGTGGCGAATTGCCCTGCAAATTGAAGAAATTGCCCTGTAAACCGAATAGGCTATTCGGTGAAGCAAAAAAAACCCTTCACCGAATAGGCTATTCGGTTTGTGCTCTTTTTCTAACAAACTCCGCAATCATGCTGTTTTTTTAACTTTTATTATTTTAATTACTGTTTTAAAAAAAAATCCGCTACTGAGCTACGAAGACTTTTCATTTAATGGACCTGTTTCCATTTTAAAGTTCAGTATACTGAATACTTCATCTATTATGGGCTAGTTTTTATTTTTGAGAGAAGAAAAGTAATTTTCTGTTTAATTCGCTAACAACTTTGTACCTATGCTCAAGCAGCTCAACCAGAGTTTAAATTGGAAGTAATTATAAGAGCTAGGCCCAGTGGCCCATTACCATTATTACCTTCTTCCCTCGGTAAAAGCGTGCTGCTAGAAAAGCGATCTGAGGCGATCGGGAAAGGAAAAAAGAGACGTCTCTGTCGCTCCTATCTTCTCAAAGGGTGTCAGACTGAAGTAACGGATCAGTCGTGGGTGCCTTTTCTTCATCAATGACGGAAGGGCGAGTGGTTGATTAAGTTCCCGGTCTGGTTTGGATTCAGTGCCTTCTCGGCTGTGATATGCGTATAGAGGAAACCATCACTAGGCACCTATCACTCTAATCAAGTAAGGATTATCAAATTTGCGTCCACAGGATGCACATACCCCTGTGCGTTTTTAATTTTATTTAGCTGTATGTTTTCACAGACACTCGTTTTCTAATCTTATGTAACAACTACTTTGTAACTTTTTTTATCAATGCAATTGCTTACGGGTTTTAACAAAAAAAAAGTGTGTGCTAAAACCCTAAAATGCTCCTGACAATGTCTGTAGCGTCTCCCTTCTTTTTTTTGAGAGAAAAGTGAAGGTCACGCCTATTGGCTGTATGCAATATTCTAATACTTTGTTTGACTAGATTTACAAAACATACACTAATTGAATTTAACCTTTTACACGATTTAGTGAGTTTGCAGGTTCAAAGTTTTAATTACAAGATCTATTGTGAAGAACCAAAGATAGATTCAGAGCTTTAATTTCAAGATTTATAAAGAAGAACCAAGGTTCATGAAGTGCTGAATTACAAGATTTTTTTGATGAACCTGAGAAGTCAACGAGACTTTACGAAGCTATAGATTTGTGTAATAATCAAGTAGTTAAGTAAAGTATATTTGAGGCTTGTTGATTTCTGTTTGACCCTAAAAAGTCAGGATTTAAAAAAATAAACAAAAGATTTAAAATATAGAAGAATGGAAATGTCCATTTAAAATATTGAAATGGAGAGGAGATAATGCATCCATTAATTTAATCATGAAATTGAGAAAGGATTCTCGGTGGTGAGCTAAAGGAATTAATTAAAGGTAATTTAATAATCCAAAGAAATCAGACTAAGCAAAGTTGATTGAGGTTTGGGCTCAATTGTACTCGGTCATAAAAAAATAATAATATATAAATAAAAGAGATGAAGTGGGCTAAAGAGGTGCCGAAATAATAGAAGCCCAATATGGATCCACTCCATTTCTGATTCTGCCGAAGAAGCCCAAAGAACAAAAGAAATTAACAGCAAATTCCTTTTTGAACACTTGGTTCACGTGGACAGCAGCACCAAGCTCCCTCACGGTTCACACCATACTATGTCTATTCAAACAAAGGGACCTTTCTCTCCAACAGCTCAGCGAGAAAACAACAAAATAGAAGATGTGAGCTGGCTCTGCTGAAGATGCCCCATGTCTCCTCTCTAATTCAAGCATGGCCGTTGGATGCAAGCAACGTCCGGGATGAAGCCACCACATTGATCCACACCCATTGCTGCCCTAATTCATGGCTATATAAAGCCCTGCAGCTAAGAAGAAGGTGGCTCCAAGATATCTCTATTACCGCAAGAAAGCAAAAAACCCGAAAATCATAATCAAATCAATACCCAAATCAATACCTCCTCTCTGAAACAAGAACAGTAGCGAAATTACTGTTAAAAGCCAATAAAATCCAAACCATAGAAATTAGCTACAAATTCAATGATGTAAATTGCCTAAAAAGGCCACTGTTTGTAAGGTCACCATGGATTAATAAAATCAGCTTACTTGGAGCTTGAATCTGAGTCTTTTTTCTTTTTCTTATCGTTATATCTTTCCTTTCTTTTGTTCTTTAAATTGTGGCATTTGGTATATCTCTCTTCCTTTGATTGATCTGCTTTCTTCTTGTAAATGAGTAATAAGAAAAGGGGTTTAGATTGTGGTTTCGACTATGGCCATTAATCTAAACCTCTTGATGAAATAAATATCTCCACTATGATAGTCAATATCACAACAAGAGTGACAATAAAAATAATTAAGATGAGGCAAATGCAGCTCTATAGCTGATATATACATAAGGCCTATGATTCTAAAAAAATATAAAATGTTACTGTTTTTGCTCTCTTTCTCCTCTCTGCCCTTTGCTTTCTTTTCTCTTTTTCTTTTTCTTTTCTTTTCATTTTTCTCCTTTATGTTGCAAAGAAAAATAACAAAACACATAATCACATAAATATATAAATAATATGTATATTAAAAGTGGCATTTTCATATTATAAGAAATATAAAAGGAAGAGATATTAAAAGTCGATGTTTAGCTACATCCTTTAAATATCAATTTCTTATATAATTCTTTTAATATGAAAATCAAATTAAAAGTGCATAACAAAATGAAAAAAGGAATTTGAATTAAATGACATTGTGGGGATTGATGTTTAACTACATCTCCCTAATTATGCCATTTTGAACTTTTTAAAGGACTTTAATGCATAAAAGAGGAATAAAATGAGTAATATGTGAAGGATTGATGTTTTACTACATCTCTTCCATATTATAAATTTTAGCACTTTTCAAAGGACCTAGATGCATAATTACTAAAAGGAGAGGGCAAATGAGAAGAGGGAAACTTCAATCCCCATGATATGATGCTCAAAGACCCTTTTGTGTGAATATGCAAATGATCAAGGACCTATATGCATAATTTTCATAATTGCTAGCAAATGACATATGTGATGCTAGTGCCCCTTTGATCTTTTTGCAATTTTTCACTCATAGCCCTTTTAAGACAAAAAAATCCTGATCAATAAACCCCATACTAACTAGTATAAGCATAGAAAATGCCCAAATGACCTGCTGGTACAGATCAGTCAATGCTGACTGATCTGAAAGTCAAATCAAAAATCTGTTTGAATAGGAAGATAGAGGATAAAAACACAATCAATTTAGACTCAAATTTTGCATCTTTCTGATTTTTCTACTATTTTCTAGCCATTTTCAAAGTTGGATGTCAGAAAATGAGAAAACTGCAACATGCATATTTGCATTTACACCCCTCTGTCCATTTCTCCCCTTAAAATAGAAATAAAAAGCATAAAAATTCTCAAATTTCATGCATCCATTCTTGTCATATCATACTGTAAGAGTAACATGAAAATTACATATGTCATTTGATGAAATCCATAAGAAATAGAAATAAGGAGATATGAACTTCATGCTTAACCCAAACCCGAAACCCAAACCATATCCATACCCAATAACAATCCCTCTCAAGCCTGATACCTCTCCAACATCTTCTAAACATGCTCAAACTACAACATTTCAACCCCAGATACACTCCTTGAACCAAAATACTACATATCAATATCAACCCGGTACCAAACCGAGAACTCAAAACTGAAAAAAAGCATTCAAATCCCCATGAAATGCGAAATTGAATGCACCTGAAGCTCCATTGGGATCAAATGATGTTGAGTGAGCAAACAATCAACAAAAGAAGCAAAGAGATTGATAGAATCGAGCTTGTGTTTCAATCGGTACCGAAATACCAAGACCTACCCTGTTCTGGCATCTCCGGTGGTCGATGGCTGCCGACAACACATCCAATAGACTCGTGAGCGCAAGACGATCCCAAAGGTACTCTTCCTCGAAGTCGCCGTGGCCGGAAGCCCCGTCGGAGCGACCACCGGTTTAAAACCTAAACCGGGTTTCAAACCCAATCAGTGCTTAGCCCGCACGGCTTTTGAAGTAGCCATCACCCTCAGATCAAGGCGCCAAAATAAAGATTCAAACACAAAACCGAATCTCGATGAAAGAAGAGGATCCGAAGGCTATGTGCCAAGATCCAATAGACCGGCGATTCACTGTTGTGTGGGACCTACTTGTCAGATTAAGTGAAGACCCCCCTGCTAATCTCAAAGCCCCATGCACATATCTCAAAACCCAGTAACCGAAATTCAAAGCCTACTATCCAAATCCAATGCTCTGCTCCAATCCTGAATCACAAAACCAATCTCAAAGCCTCCCAAATCATTTCAGAGGTCCAATATCGATCTTAAAGCCCAAACTACAATCTCAAAGCCCATGAAACATATCTCAATACTCTCTAAACCCAATCTCAAAGTTCAACGAATAAACAAATAAATCTCATTTGCAATCCAGTCCCCTGACAAGATAAAAATACAGCGCAGTCCTTGATAAAATTACAGAGAGGTCCCTGGCTTCCTAAAATCCCTTCAAATGAGCCCCTGGAAGCCCAATTTCCAGCCCAAACCTTGTCAAAAATCCGAATTACAAATACCAATCCTTTCAGCTTTACAAATAAGTCCCTGAAAAACATAAAACTTCACAAACAAGCCCTTTCCAGCCCTTTTTGGCCATAACTTCTTCATTTCAAATCCAAATCAACTCAAACCAACTCTAAATGAACCCAAATCAAATCCTTCATATTTCTAAATCGAAATCAAGCATAATCAAACAACATACAACCTGCCAAATGACCAAAATACCCTTTTCTTCATGTTTAAATCATTTCCTCTTAAATAAAATATAAATAAAACACAAATATATTTTGTCAAATACAAAGATGTTTCTAAAATAAATAAAAGGTATAATAAATGTATTTTAATAACATTCATTGCATTTTGTGCATACATATTACTTAAATACCTAAAACAATGATAATCAAATGAACACAAAAAGACCAAGTACATGAGTTCTCCCCTTTTAGCCCCTTTATTCAATTCACAACAAATAGGCCCCAAATCTCGGAATGAACGAGGTATTCAGTATGGCTTGGAAGGGTCATCTGATGTAATTAACAGCGGGGGCTTGCGCCCGCTGGGAGTTAAACGTCCCCACAATCATTAAACTCTCTCGATGGACCGATCATGAACAGTAGGTCTGTCGAGGGTGAACCGGAAGGAATAGCAGAAAGAAAGAAAAATGAATGTCTCAAGTTCGATGTTCTTCAACCAATCGAGAGCATTGAACCCTGAGACATTTAAATACATATGCACACACCTTCCATACCAGCTGTGCAACTTTCTGCGCCCTACAATTTCTGGAACATCCGCATTGACTGAAACAAATACATGGAACCAATTTAAAATGACAAGTCAGAAAGTTCCAATTTGATTTTGTGCAAGACGGATGACATCCGTATGGTTGCTTATCAAGTTTTGTGGGACAAATTGTACTAACCGTGCTAAACGGGCATAAACATTTAGAATGGTTAATATTAATTTGAATTATTTTGCAAAAACCCTAACTTCAATATTCGTACAGTCCAACCTAACGGGTTTCTTCCCGTTAGAGTGGATCTAGCAAATCTGAACTCTCCCACTATATAAAGAGTTATCATCACTTCAGATTGGCCAATCTTATTGTGCAACACTTGATAGCTTACATTGTTGAGTGAACATAAACTTCAATATCTTCTCAACACTCTCAAATCCACTCGACTTATCTTTTAGGAGATATAGTTTAGTGTATAGGATTTAGTTCTAGAGCTTTTACTGTTGTCCCTAACGGCACCTAGAGGAGGTGAATAGGTAGTCTTAAATACTTCTAGTTGTTTTTCGATTTAACCCTCTAAATTAACAAGTTAATCAATCTAACAAGCAAGCGTGTACAAATAAATTAAATAGAGTAGAGTTAGAGAAATTTGACACGCGGGATGATATCGGTATAAAATGCCTACGTCTCCGGGGTATAGCAACCTCGTCGGTGCCTCTTTTTTATTACCTAAAAAAAATGATACAACTCGTGACACGTGAGCCTAACTCGTGTACAAAGTTGAGCCTAGAAGCTCGAGCTGGAGAGTCATACGCAGAGGATCGTCACAAAACTATGTTTATATGTGAGCGGAAACGCTCGAGCCGGTGAGCCCCTTAATGCCCTACAAGCGGGGAAGTCGCTGAACTATAACAAGGGACCACTAAAGTAGATCTCCACACCATCAAACAAAAACCAACACTCTAACTAAATCTAGAGAAGATTTATCAAGTGAATTTGAGATTATCAATGAAGTTTTGAAGTTTAAGCTCTCTCAAAAAAGGAAGTTCTCAAGAACACATAATTTGTGCTTTTTGAAATTAGGGGCTGCTTGCTTAATTCTGGAGTGGGGGTAGTTACTCTATTTATAAAGAGAGCTCCAGAATTAGGTATTTGAACTCTTCCGTTCAGTACGGTAATCTTCCGTATGGAACGGATAGTTCAAATGTATTTCAATTTGAATTTCACCTTTGAACATTACACTATCCGTTCAGTACATTTATGTCCGTACAAAATAGATAGAGTATTTTCCCCAAATATGTGTTTCTCGAGTAGCGTACTATATCCGTTCAGAATGGAACATCAAGGGGAGTCATCTGACTTGAAACAGAACGTACTGAACAGTTTGCTTCCGTACCGAACGATAGTTCCTGAAATCAACAATCTCAAATTTACTTTACTAATCTATTTGATATTACAATCTATATTCTTGATCTTCGTAAAGTCTTGTTGATTCCATTGTTCTTCAACTTTAATCTTGCAATTATAATGTTCTTGAACCTGCAAACTCACTCATACAATGAAATCGTTAAGTTCAATCATTGTATGTTTTGTAAATTAGTCAAACATGGTATTTAGAGAATTGCATAGAACAACATTTACATCCCCGCTAGTGTGGTCTGCTTGTAGGGCGCGAAGGAGTACACTATCCAGAGCGTTTCAGTTCACATATATCCATAATTGTGTGACGATCCCAAGGGACTCTCCAGCTCGAGCTTATAGGCTCAACTTGCACACGAGTTAGGTTGTGACTTCCCACCATTGTTGGGCTCACGTGTCACGAGTTGTATCATTTCTTTTTGGGTAATAGGAAAGGGGTGCCGACGATGTTGCTCTACCCCGGAGACGTAGGCTTTTTACGCCGAACTCTGTTATCATCTTGCGTGTCAACTGTCTCTAAACTCTACTCTATTTACTTTCCTTGCACATGCTTATTTGACTTGTTAGTTTAGAGGGCTTACCCGAAAAACATCTAAGAGTGTTTAAGACTCCCTTTAAATTCCCTCTAAGTACTGTTAGGGACTACAACGCCTTCAAGTTCCATTAAACTGACACCAGAGATGTCGTATTTTTACAAAAGTTTGCCAAAAAGCAATATAGTAAATGTAAAGACTGAATAAAATAGAAAAAATAAAAAAATGTAAACAATGAAAACAAAGGTAAGTGTAAATAACAGACACGGGTTTTGAACTGAGGCCTTGCTTCTCTTTCCTCAATCAACATCCGACCCTCTCAGCCATTTGAAAGAGAAGCAAGGCCTCAACTGATGTGTTCATCCAGTATTTCCTTTGCTAGCATTTCCTCATTGGTGCTCTCTTCCTTAAATATTCGTTTGCATCTTTGTCTCCACACAACGAAGCAAATCACTACCTGTAGTCTTCTGGTTTGGAGGTAGTTGTTGGTGATTATGTTTTCTCTGTAGTGTCCTTGCAAGTATTAGGCTGTTAATGTGGCCGGTAACTGCAAAATCTGCGAACTTCTTCTGATGAGATGCTGAATTACCTTAGCCGTATACTAGCATTCGCTGTACAAGTGATCGACCGTTTCAGATGCTCTCTTACATAGGCTACACCTATTCGGGATTTTCCAACCTCTTCTTACAAGATTATCCACAGTAAGGATCATGTTTCTTAACATAAGACAAATAAATATCATGACCCTAGGAGAAGCCTTGATATTCCAAGATTTTGCTCTGATGTCATTTACAGCCGGATATTCTTCTATTCCCCTGTAAAAGGATTTAACAGAGAAAATTTTCATTATTTTCCATTTCCACAGGATCACATCCTGTGTGGCTTCTTCAATAGTTATAATCTGCAGATGCTGCAACAACTCCTGGCTCTGATCAATTGAGTTTTGCGTGAGATATGTCTCTAGGCTAAGATCCCAGTCCCCCATGTTGTTTGCCCGACTGAGAGATATGTCCTTTTGTTGAGCTTGGAGATAGAGACCCAGATACTGGTATTTGAGTGGGCATTCCCATCCATGAATCATGCCAAAATAAGACCCGAGTCCCTGATCCCACCACGTATGCCAGTGAAGCCTTAAAAAAATGTCGTATGTGAACCATTGATTTCCAAAGTGGTGTTTGCCCTACCATCTCCCATGGTCTATGCGTCTGTGGTAGAAAATGCAACCACCACTGCTTGTCCAATTGGATGAAGTTCCAAGCCAGCTTTGCCATAAGGGCCTTATTCATGGTGACTAGATTTTTAATTTCCAAACCTCCTCTAATCTTCGGTGTTATGACAATGTCTCAAGCAATAAGACTCATATACCTATCTTGGTGTTGATTTTCTTAATGACCGTGCCATAGGAATTTTCTTCTAATTTTGTCGATTTTCTTTATCAACCACTTTGGTAGCATGAAGGTAGAGAGTTTGTTACTCTTCCTCCTATTGATCAATGTTACTCTTCCTCCTATTGACAATAGCCCTGCCTTTCAAGTAAAGAGTTTGTTTTCCATCTTTGTGACTAGGGGCATGTATTGATCTTTACCGATTTGTTTTTTATTTGAAATGGGCATACTGAGATATTTCAAAGGAAATTTTGAAGCTTTACAGTCCATTATTTGAGCTTTCTGCTGAATTTCTTGTTGAGTCGACCCTGTGATGATGAGTTCTGATATGTGCATGTTTATCTGTAATTCTGAAAGGTCTCCAAATAGCTTTAGGACTATCTTTAAAAATTTCAATTGTTGATATTCCAGTTGAATGAGGAATAATGTGTCATCCGCATAGAGTAGGTATTGTTTGCAATCTTAAAAAAGTGGTACAAGAAACCCCATTCACAAGCTGAACTGGCGTCTCCCTTCTTCCTTCTCTTCATGGGCAAGTTAGTAGGATTATGTCGCGCGCAACTTCCATTTTCTCTTGTTAGCGGGTTTCGAGTTGCTAATCGAGGAAGAGGTCTCATCATTTGTTGTGATTGCACTGGTGCTCGGGGTACACATGGACTAGACTGGACGTCTCAACTGTCAGCTTCCCCGTACCAAGTCTACGTGGACCCGGTCCACTGCTCCCTCGCTGACATTTACAGGTGATTTTCATACTTGCCTACTTGTTTTATTTTAGTTTCTCCTTTTTACTTTCGGTAGAGTCTTTCGGGAAATTGCTTCACTACTTCTTGATCGATGATTATTTCAACATTTCTGAAGTATTAGTAGTAGGTTAACTAGGAAATTTATTATACTCTACATTGGAATTTTAACGAACAGTAGAAATCGACATAAACTCAGTTTTGGTACAAAAGTTCACTGTTTAGATTTTTTTTTCTTTTCTTTTGTGGGCCTCTTTGGAAAAATAACCGGATAAGTTTAATGCTTCTAATTACTGGTAACATTTCATTAATAGAATGGTAACATTTCATAAATGCTTTTTCTTTGAGCCCGAGTTCCCTTCTCTTTTCCTCCAGCCCAGCCCAGACCTTTTTATTTTCCTCTTCTTGGGCTGTTGGCTTTCCTCTCTTTCCCTTTCCCTTTTTATTTTCCTTTCTTTGGGATTTTGCTCTCCAGTTCTGCCGAAGCCAACACCTTCCATTTTAGCCTCTCTTTTTTTCTCCTTCTCTCCATTTCTGCCACCATTGCTCCTTCTCTCTATTTCCCGGAAATTTTCAATCCCTTTTTACTTCTCGGTCATCAATGGCACCGTTGTTGTACGAAAATGCTTTCCACCGTTGTTAAAAAATTCACCGAGAGATTTTGTGAAATCTTCGGAAATTTAAAAAACAACGATCAGACAATTAATGCTTTCCACCGTTGTTATACGGATGAAAATGGGGCTACATCTATTAAACTTGTTTTGTACTTGATGAAAAATGGGGGAAATTAGAGAGGTTTGATTTTTTTCCTTATTTTTTCTTTGTCAGGTGACAAAGGTGGTGCCACCAGGTACAGTGGAGGTAAAGGATACCCTGGCGAAGAACATAAGGCACAGGATGACGCCCCAGCCTGTCAAGATCCGTGCTGATGTTGAGATCAGATGCTACCAGTTTGATGGTTTGCTCCACACAGGTTGTTATCTCTTCATTTATGTTATTTGCTCCCATTTTTTATTTGGTGTCTTTGTAATGTGAAGGACTTTCCATTTTTGTTTTTTTTAGCATCTCAATTGAAACGAGATCAATATATTAGTTCAGGTACATAATATTTGAAGAAATTTTGGCTATGGGTTTGATTTTAATTATTTTCTTCTGGTCCAATATGGTGAAGCCGTGAAGAGGTAAAAGAATCAGGGCTACATCTATTAAACTAGTTTTGTACTGGATGAAAATGGGGGCAATTAGAGAGGTTTGATTTTCTTCTTATTTTTTCTTTGTCAGGTGACAAAATGGTGCTAGCAGTTACAGTGGAAGGTAAAGGATACGCTGCAGAAGAAAAGAGGAGAAGAAGAAGAAGATAGAGAGAATGAATCTTTTATTAATTGCTTGAGAATCATTGATACAATACCTCAGCTTATATTGCTGATTCAACGATAAAGGAAATTACAGAGTTGCCAGTAACTAACTGACTAAGAAAAAGAAAGAAGAGAAGCAATCACTCCTTATCTCCATTTGGTTCAGCACTGCACATCTCCATTCTTTTACTGTCACTGGGGTCCGCTTCCAAAAATAAGAGCCCCGCTGTTTTAAAAGGATCGTCAGGGTTGGTCTTGCTGATCAGTGGGTCCCTTCCTTCAGCAACTTCAATCGTTTTTGAATTACACGATTTCACAACGGCTAGCAGCCTCCTCCTTGCCTTCGCTCGCCTTTTTCTGTGGTCTATTGTGTAGGCCGATCCTGACAGAGTGTCTCAACATGCCTAAGATTGTGGTCTCTGTTTTTTTTTTATTTATTGAGGAGGAGGTAAACTAAAGCAAAAACATTTCAGTTTTTGTGCCCCGCTTAAATTAGAATTGCCCAAGAAATGCATGAAATAGACCCAAGCAGTAGTGATTATGTGTAATTGACTTACAAGTTGGCACTTTTTTTACAAATCATAAAATAATTAATTCTTTCCTTTTTACTTTGATTGGAATGTTCAGGTGGGGAGCATCAAGCGGAGAGGAGGGTATAAGGATCAGTGGCCATATAATATAAAATTTACACTAACGAAAATGGGAAAAATGAAGGTGATGCTTGTCTTGCTTATGAAGATCCATCTGCTGCTCATTCTGCCAGTGGTTTTTACAACAGTATGCTCTCTCAGTCTCTCTTTCTCTCTATCAGATTTACACTATGTTGTACTATTTATTTATTTTTAGAATAAGATGACACTTTTAATAGTTGATGCATTTTTAATATTCTTTTTTGGTTGCAGACTATGATTTGAGAGGGTTCAAATAAATGTCACAATGGCTGAGAAATCTGCTCCAAAACCTCAATCCTCTTATTTTCCATGGGTATAACTCTTGGTCATGTACTTATTGTTGTTATCATCATTATGACAAGAAAAAGAGGTTTCTGTTATCATTCGTAGATTGTTAAATATCATTGTTCCTTTTTTCTTTTAATTCATTCCTACCTTAACTAAATTGAACGAAAGAAAGGGTTTTTCTTTTAAAATTATGGAATTGAAAAGTTTTAGTAATCAATTTAGGATATTTGCAAGTTTTGTTTATTTTAGCTTTTAGTAATCCCTATATTTATAGATCGGTTTAGTTCTTTTCTTAATGCATTTGCATTTACATGTATTTCTAGTTTTGTACTTCTAAAAAAGCACATCACACACGATTTAATTTCTTCTCTCTTATGTCTTTATAAAATTAATTAATAATTATTAAAGAGTAGGGTTAAAGTGCCCCATTGCTTTTGTGCCCTAACCATGTCTCACAAATCTTAATGTGTTTATTTTACTAATTTAATTATAAAATTTATTACATTTCTCCCAACCTACTAGCTTCATGATTCTGTTAACCAGTATTGAATGGTTAGGGTCCAAACTTGCACTCATTTGTTTGTGTGTGCGTGTGTGCAAACACCAATCCCAGAGGATTTTGTGCAGGGCATGGTGACGATTACCAGGTGCAGCTTGTGGGACAGTGTCCGAGGAAATGCATATACTATGTCACGCCTTCTCAGCGTGTTATTTTGGAGGATCTTCTTGAGATGTAAAGTAGAACTTGTGTTACAGACCGCAAATGGTCAAATGGGTGTTCTTTGAATTATTTGCTTTGGGTTGCTTTGACAGATCATTTTGAGATTTGTTTAGTTGGGTTCACATACCCTCTGGGTTTTAGATATTAGCCTCCGGTCTAGCCACAGGTTGATTGCATTTGGGTCAAGTCAGTTTCAGGTCGGTAATGTTTGATAACAAATGGACTGGTTCAGGTTCTGATCCAAATCTGGGCATAACAATGGTCATACAAAATTTGGTTTGGTACAAACAGCTTTTCCTCATTGTTCTTTTGGTATGAAACAATTTGGAGATGTTGTTTGCCAATTGTTTATGTATCAACGCTGCTACGAAAACAGCTGGTACTATTCAGTATGCAGATGCCGTAGCACCAGCTGTCGTATTGATCCAATTCTGGGCATAACAATGGTCATACAAAATTTGGTTTAGTACAAACAGCTTTTCCTCATTGTTCTTTTGGTATGAAACAATTTGGAGATGTTGTTTGCCAATTGTTTATGTATCAACGCTGCTACGAAAACAGCTGGTACTATTCAGTATGCAGATGCCGTAGCACCAGCTGTCGTATTGATATGGCCGTGCCAGCTGGTATGCACTGGTGATAACGTCAAAAATTTCTATTCTCTGACAATTATGTCGTTAATTGTTTTTTTTAATTTCGGTTTTACTCTTGTAATATATCCTTGTCGGATTTGTAGTGTTATACTGGCGCCATATGATCTTGGAGAGGCAGCTTTGCTGGACTCGTTAATTGTCACTGCATATTCTGAGAACAAGAGATACCAAGGCCCGAGGAGTACATTTTGATTGATAATCATTAATGGAAGTATTTTTAAAACAATGAAAAAACCAAGGTTGGTTTTAATTTAAACTCAGGTTTAGAAGATTAGTTAAATTCATGTATATTATGATTGTTATCAGAGGGACCAGTCTACTTTAATTGATGTACACTTTGTATATATTTGTTGTTTAATTGTGACTTTAATATCAAGAAAATATACCCAAAGGCAAGAATGGTATGTTTATATATATATATTTCGCTATTTTGTATATAATCATGTTTTAAAAAGGAATGCTACAAATATGTTGTAGCTTGCTTAGCATATGTATGATGTATCCAATTTCCTGACATAACTATGATTCATTCCTAACATAACAATAATCAATATTGCTTGATGTGTACGAGAACAGCTTAGGTCTGATGGGTTTCGAGACCGTCTGATCCACTTTAAGATTCGTGCGCACGAATTTTAAAGCAAACGCGAAAGTTGCGGGCGTGAATCTTAAAGCAGACAGGATGGTAATCGAACCCATCGAACTCACTTTGAGTCCGATGGGCATCGGACCCAAATTGGTTCCGATGTGTACTACCAATTCAAACTTAACAGTTGTCACTCCAAATTCCAAAATAGTGGAAAACTTCAGAACAAACCCCCAGCGGATATGCCCCGCTCCATACCATACCACGGACATGGGTTTAAAAGCACAATTCTTCACCTAATTGGAAAAAAGTTACATCCATCACATCAAAAGAATATAAGGACAAAAGAAAAGAGCAAGTTCTCAAGTAAGAATCAGTGCAGTAGACAATAATTGAACTTCAGTATCATGCTAATGATTTAAAACTTGCATGTGCCCTGGTAATACTAGCATTGAATTTATTTATACCTATTTTTTATTCTGGGATATAGTTAATCATATTCGTGCATTTTTGTACTGAATATTATTGAAACATACTGGTATCCTTATATGCTGATAGTGGTAAAATAATTTATTTTTCTAATGTTTAACTCACCAAAAGTTCTTTGGAGCTGATGCCTATGTTAAAAGAACTAAATCTGTAACTAACAAAGCAGATGAATACACAGATATGTATATATACAGGAAGTATAAGATGAGAGGAAAACAAAATTTGACCACAGAAAGGTGTTTCATCCATTATGAATTGGTAATTGGGCCTAGGTCCATTTCTATGTTTTCTCTATGAAGAATAAACTGGAGAGTCCAATCATTTTGTTTGTTACTGCATAGAACAAGGCAACAGGATTATGTAACATTTATTATGCAATATCTAGCAAGTTTTTGGAAAAACTTGAAAAAGAAAATAATCAGTTCTATCTATACAGACATGATAACTTATATTAATATTGGGTGGACCAATGCAATTACTAGATTTCAATTTTAGCAATAAGACTCTTTTACTGATGATATTTATCTCTTCTATATTTATATTTAGTAAAGAGATGTTTTTATCTTCCTTTAAAGTGCCGCATGATTTCTGTGCAACAGAGTTATGAATATTTTTATTGATGAAGCTTGAAATTTATATTTGATTGGAAAGAAACTCGATTTTTCTGTTGATATTCACGCTGTCGCGAGATTGTGCGAGATAAGATTTTTCGAGTGCGGGAACCCGCTAATTAATTTATGGGAACCCATGCATACCCTCGGGTATATCCGAGAATGACCATGAGAATATGCTGAAATGAATGCTTGGTCGTACTGTGAGAATAGTTGTGGAAAATTATAATTTGAAAAAGATATTCATGAAAAATATATATTTTGTCTTTTTTAAAGACTTGTTGTCAATAATAATTTTTTATGAAAAAAATTATAAAAATTAAATTGATGGTGAAAAAAATAATTTATAATAAAATAAAATAAATAAATAAAATAAAACGCATTTGTCATGAAATTAAAAAATAATTTGATAAGATGATAAGGCACACGGGAAAAAAAATTAAGTTCAGTCTCGTGTTTTTTTCTCATGTATTTGTGTGCAAATTTGATTCTCATATATTAATTTTTTCGTAGGCAACTTTTTTCATTATCAAAAGACACTGAACACGCTTGGAGATATAAATCTCATCCCACTAAAACCCGACATTTTTATTAATATCCAAAGTTAATTACAAATTAATAAGTATACCCAGAATTTCTGGATTTTTTGAAAAATGCCCAAACCAATCAGAATCTGGCCGGTTTTTTTTTTTTTGTTAGAGACACTATGAAAGCAAGATAATGAAATCTAACACTGAAAATTCGAATTTTTTGTGTAAATTATTTGTTAGATTACTTCTTTTGATGTGTAATTAGCATATTTATACTAAAATACGCTAAATTACTTGTAATGTTGAATTACACTATTATATTAAATTAAGCTAAATATGTTAAATTACGCTAAAATACGGTAAATTTCGGTAAATTACATATGAATATGGATGATATCTTTACTGATAAGACGAAAAACGACGAAACTTCAAACCATAAAACAGCGCTCGAGTATCCGATTTCAGCAAATGACCACTTTTCGGAAAGCTTGCGAAAATATGCATGCATCAGTGCCCACAATGCCAGATTTCAAAATTCAGAATTGCCAAAAAACTAAGGGAAGAGCCTCAAAACTTGAGTTGAAGTTTCCGATTAAGATTTTTATTTCTATTATTCAATCTAAGTAGCTCAGTAAATTAGTTATATAATGAACTTGTAGAATACTAATTTTTACTATTTTTGGAATTTTTTTACTATTTCTTATGATTTATGAAAGATGGCACAAAATCGGCCTAATTTAGCGTAATTTTGCGTAGTTTAGCGTAATTTACTGTATTTCATTATAATTAGCGAAATTAGTGTAATTTAGCGTAATTCAACATAATTTAACATAATTTAGCATAATTTAATGTAATATAGTGTAATTCAACATAATTTCAAGTAATATAGTGTATTTTAGTATAAATATGCTAATTATAAATCAAAAGAAGTAATCTAACAAATAATTTAAATAAAAAATTCGAATTTTCAGTGTTAGATTTCATTATCTTGCTCTTCATAGTGTCTCTAAAAAAAAAAAAAAGAAATATGGCCGGTTTGGACATTTTTCGAAAAACCCAGGAATTCTGGATATACTTATTAATTTGTAATTAACTTTGGATATAATAAAAATGTCGGCACTAAAACACGCACTCATTGAACTTTGATGAAATAAATAAACAGTGCAGGGGTGGAGTAAATACTGCAACTGTATTTCCAATGATTGATTGAGAGACAATCTTGCATAGGCTAAAAACTCTACAGAACCTAACCTGTAGGAGTCCGAATCTGCTGCGATTCCGAGGTGGATCGTAGGACTCTAAAATTCCGAGATCAACGGTTCAAATTTTCTCGAGCGCAGATCTCGGAAACGTTCTTAAAAAGTAAATTTTCATGCACGCATCTCGAAAAAGTCCAACAGTTGAGATGGGATCGCAGGGTCCTGCGATCCACCTCGGAATCGCAGCAGATTTATTTTGAACCTGTAGATACAATATTTTGCTTCAGTAAAAAAAAATAGTATTAAATGTAGGCTTAAACCCTTGAGAAGACAAAAAAAATAAAAATAATAAAAACATTAAATTTTCACACTGCACAAACCCCACTCTACTCCTTAAGTAGCCTTTCTCCTTCATTCATTCCTTTCCTTCTTTTCCAACCATTACTCACCATTTAACCCCTTTATTACCTCCATTTATTTTCTTCATTTATTGGTCTCTTCAATTTGGTATTCTTCAGATTCCAAACACAAACATGGATCAATTGGTCAGAACTACAGCTCTTTCATCTCTTCTTGCATTGTTAATTTTTGCAAGTGTAGAAGCACGCATTCCAGGCGTATACACCGGCGGCCCATGGCAGAGTGCTCATGCAACATTTTACGGCGGCAACGATGCTTCAGGCACCATGGGTGGGTCCCACATCCCTTGAATTCCAATTTCTCAAATAATTTTCAACTAATTACGTGTGATGCATGCTGTAAATGTGCATTTATGCTCTCCAAGTTGCCATTTAAACATGTCGTTCAGGCACAACACATGCTATAATTTCACAAAACAAATGCAAAGTAGAATATATATATTTATGATCTTATTTACAATGTCACATATCCTGAATGCTTTTTTTTTCTAAATTTCTTATTCAACTTTTTAGGAGGAGCATGTGGATATGGAAATTTGTACAGCCAAGGATACGGCGTGGAGACGGCCGCGCTTAGTACCGCATTGTTTAACAACGGCCTCAGATGCGGTGCTTGTTTTGAGATCAAGTGTTCAAATGATCAACGCTGGTGCCACCGTGGCAGCCCGTCAATTTTCATAACTGCCACCAACTTTTGTCCCCCAAATTACGCGCTGCCGTCTGACAATGGCGGTTGGTGCAACCCGCCGCGGCCTCACTTCGATCTTGCAATGCCGATGTTTCTCAAGATTGCTGAGTTTCAAGCTGGCATTGTGCCAGTATCTTACCGCAGGTAAACTTGGTTATAATTTATTTACAGAGTACACTTACAGTAGATACCATGCTCAAACTAAATTAAAAAAAAAAAAAAATGAAAATTCAGAAGTTTACCTTGAAAACTACAAAGCCAGGTGGAATTGTGGAACTATGTTCTTGTCAAAGTTACAGAGTTAAAGTTTCAAGAAATCAATGATTTTTGTCCATTATAGTAAGTGTCACGGGTTCATGACACATCTATACATACTAGCTATTAGCTTCATGATGTATATATACATATGAATATGATTTATTGTTATAACAAGACACATACAGTACTTTTATACAGATGGTTTAATAACTGACTAAATGTCTCGGAAATTTTTTATCGGTAGTAATTAATAGAAAAAAATAGAGACAAACAGTAAGAGTACAGTAATATTTACATTGGTAGTAAGATCGGTAGCAATTTTACCGATCTTAAAAATAAAAAAGTTTGGATCGGTAGGAATTTTACCGATCTAAACCAGTTTGTTTTTTTTCCTTTTAATTTTTTCTAGTAAAATATATATTTTTTTACAAAAATAGATAAAGTACCTTAAATTTTAGATATATCAAAAACATTCCATCTATTTTTTGAAAAACTTTTCATATTTTACTAGAAATCAAATATAAGAATTCTCTCCATCTATACATCAGATTAAAAAAAAGTTAAGATCGGTAGAATTGCTACCGATCTTACTACCAATATAAATATTACTGTACTCTTACTGTTTGTCTCTCTTCTTTTCTATTAATTACTACCGATAAAAAATTTCCAAATGTCTCCCTGTCCCTGATTAATTCTTTCTCTCTCTAGCATAGTAAATGCATCTCAGGATAAGCCCAGGTTCAACAAGTACATAAAATGTACTAATTATTGAACTGATATCTCTGAATTTCACAGAAACAAGATCTCAAGTATTGGAAATTAGTGTAGATTTACAATTATTCCACTGGATCTCAATTGTAAACATGTCACGCTGGATTCTGAGACTACTGACAGAATATTGACTATTGGTCCACTTATATTCTTTTCTTTATTAATGTTACAACTATATCTGCTCAGATTTAGCCTGGCTATCCTGATTTTATTTTAAAAAATTGAATTAAATGCTGGTAACGTTTTGATTGCATCCAGCTACTCTATACTTAGCATTTTGTGGCTCCATGCATGCATAACAATTAATTTAGGAAATAATGCACAAATGCAAACTTTTTTTTAATGTGTACAATATTATTTTGAAGTTAACTATGCTTCGTTATGTAAATCTACTAATCTAGCTAGCAGTCTAGCAGAAAAAAAAAAAAAAGTGAATTCCTATTTCCGAAATTAATTTACACAGATAGATCCATTTTATTTAAGGTTTGTAGCGGTTCTAGGCCCGGTAGGCCCTGTTCAGGCAGAAAAGAAAAATAACAAAACAAAAAGAAGAAGTTGAAGAACAGAAACAAAACAGAAAAGAGGGAGGGTTCTGGCCTTCTGGGAAATAACGACAAAAGGGTAAAACAGTCATTACACTCTCACGCGTTTGAAAAAAAAAGCTAGTGAGAGATCTTGGACTTGGAGTCTTGAATCGCCAAATGGCAGCCACCAAGTTCCTCTCTTTTTCTTACCACAACGGAGAAATCCATTTTACATTAATATACAGTTAATCAATCAATATTTTTCAGGGTGCCTTGTCGAAAGAGCGGCGGGATGCGGTTCGCCGTTAATGGATTTAGGTACTTCAACTTGGTGCTGATCACCAATGTTGCTGGTTCAGGCGATATTATTCGTGTAAGCATAAAAGGAACTCATTCGGGTTGGATGTCGATGTCGCGCAATTGGGGGCAAAATTGGCAATCCAATGCGAACTTGGTCAGCCAAGCTTTATCTTTTCGTGTTACCGGTGGCGATCGTAGGACCTCGACTTCTTCGAATATTGCATCCGCCTCGTGGCAGTTTGGTCAAACCTACATAGGCAAAAATTTCAAGATCTAATTTAATATTATTGCTGTTTTTAATCTTTTGGTTATTGTAGCTTCCACGGTGAATTAAGGGAGGGTATGGATTCTACTTTTATTTTCTCCAAGTAATTAAACCCCCTTTCATGTACTTATAATTTTTAATTTTTTGTTCTTAACATGATTTGGGTCCATAAATTTGATCGTAATGATTTGTAGGAGAATTGAGGCATTTAAGAGAGAATTCATATCACTTAAGGTAACAAAATGTTTTTGTTTAGATCTAGACCGTCCGATCAGAATCCACACGCTACAATTTGATCTATACTAAGTCTATTATAAGAAAATCGATTAATTAGGCTGATACTTGAAGTGCCACTTCCATCGGACTTCTTTCTCTTTATGGACTATTTAATTATAAGGATATGAACTATTTAAGAGAGAGGTATATAGTTTGGGAGTGATACTGGCTACTCACGGCCGATCAAAATTAAGTATATTTGTAATACAAAAAAGGGTTTGTTTTGAGATCCGTATTGGATTAAAATGGACGATTCAGATCTCATTCTATATAATCAGGTATTGCATTAGATCCTTTGGAGCAAGAATATCTGAGGTAGCTGCACAGCTAGATGTGATCATGTGATTTAGATCTAGTATGTATCTTATCGTATAGAACGAGGAATATGCACTGTTCGTTTTAATCTGTACAAATATTAAATAATCTGACACGAATTTTAAAAACTTGTATGCATCTTTGAAGGAGTTTGTGTAAGTCCGCAGAGGCTTTTTTTTGAGTCCGGATCCCCTAAAGTAACCCAATTTTTGAGTTTAGACGTGTCCGGTGCTATTCGGTGGTAGCGCAGGGGCCAGTATTATTTGTGGGGTCTAGGCCCTTTAAGATTCGTGTTAGAGCATCTTGGACGGTTTGGATCAAAACTAAAAAATTGGGTTAATTCATGGGATCCGAATTCCTTTTTTTGCGTGTGTAATATTAATATTATAATAATAATAATAATATATTATTATTATTATTATTATTATTATAATATATATTATTTTTATCTACGCGTGTAATAGTTATGCTGCTGGTTGACTAATTTATTTTCATGAAGACAGCTTTTGCTCAGAGAGTATTTCAAATTGTAACGAAATACCTCACTTTAAATATTTTTATGATTTGAATGTTAATTATTTGATGATGAGAGTTCAAATGCCTTTATTTTGTGTGTCTCCACCATGTCTCTATTTTTAAAACATTAATAACTCAAAATTTAAATTATAAATGTCAAAATAAATCCGTTAGATGTGATCTATGGCAGCTAAAGACACGAAATTATTCCGTCTCGAATTCGTCTACCAATAATAACTCGCTATATATAAATATACACAAATCTGACGCAAATTATTCGGATAAGTAGGAATCCTCATAGAATTCGTTGTTATTGAGGGACAAACAAAAAAGATTTTTTTTTAAAAACATAATTAAAAAAATTAATTTTACCAAACCAACTTGATTACTTTTTTTTTTACAAAAATCATAAGAACCGAATTGTCAATTCGGTTGGATGATTTTTTTTTTTTAGACCGAATTGACAATTATTTCCTTGGAACCAAATCATTTCCCTGAAAGTTAATTTGTCGGCGACTAGCAAAAGATAAAGAGTGCATCATCATCATGGAGGTACGTGTAAATTTTGGATGCTAGAAGCTGTTAACATGATCGCTTTTGCCCCCAAGCGGCCCATTTATTTAAATACCATCATTTTAATTACAACATGCGCTGATCTGATGCATTGTTGTCACTACGAATTTACAAATAATTCCTTATAATTTTGTCATTTTAGTAACTTGAATAAATAAATACATCAAGATCAGAGCACAATTTGACAACCAATTTAGATGGGGAACGAATTTATGAGTTTTATTTTTTAATTAAATAATTATTTTGTCAATTGTTATAGTTATTAAATAAATATAATAATTTATATATCCTTTCCTTCAAACAAAAAGATAAAATACGAAAAATGACAAATTGTATATGGGACTCACATGGAATTCAGATCTTCCCCGGTACCGTAATAGGAAATCTTTTACAATTACTTAATCTGGACCGTTCTTTTTAACTTGGCACGAATCTCAAAGCCCAAATAATACAACCTCCTCTGTCAGATCGAATCCTAAAGCGGTTGGGAGTTAACCTCAAACTGTAAAGTGAAGAGAATCTTTTACAGTAATGGAGAGGATACTTGTCGAGCAGGATAAAAAAAGGTATGAAAAAGAAATAAATGATGATATCACAGTGGTACCTTTTCATGCATGCATGCACATGCGTGTGCATAGCCAATTAGCGATCCAACCATTAATTTGTGCTTGGCATCCCACCAACTTGAGTAATTAAAACGGACACGCAGTTTCTTGCTTCATATGTATTTTATTTTAATTGCTTTCTACTTTCTAGTTAAGCATTGGAGATTCCTAGAGAATCAATTTATTAAGACAACAATGCAGCATAGTGAAAAAAAAAGGACAGTTCTTTTGGTGTGGATAATTTTCAATTGGCACAATTTTTTTTTTTTTTAAATTAACACTATTTTCAAACCAACAAACAGACTAACGCATTTTTCCTTTTTTTTTTCATATTCAACGACAATCGTATTCCATTTCATTCATCTAGTTTAATGTGCAGAAAAAAAAAAAATACCAATTTGATCTGGGTAGGTTGAGGAAGAAATCTCCAGTTTTGCAAAAACCTATAAACCTCCGTTACAGTTCAAGTCATCTATGAGACTATGAGAGGGGGGAAATGGAGACATCTCTGTTTGTAAAACCGGAGACCATCTAATCTGACGCTACATGTCACTCCCATTCCTGAAGAGACATGTTCACACCTTTACCAGAGATAGAGCGTGGTATGATTAGTTTCCAGTTGTTGAACTGTAAATGGAGAGGTCCCATTTTTGTCCCTCATGCCATTAATCCTTCACAAAAAAATAATATATTTTTTTTCTATTCGAATCACGTAAAAAAAATTATATTATTTGATCTCATTACTCCAGGCAGCTGTTTCCTTTTTTCTACTTTTGTTTCGCCAGGGTCACTAGAATTGAACCTTATTCATGTTTGGCTTCTTTTTGAAAAAAAAACCTTTTAAATCGTCTTAATTTGTGGGGAAATTTGAGTGAGTCTATGTTACTATGCATAGCACGAATTGGTCCGTACTACGGATCAATATTTTTGTTTTCAAAATTCTAACAGTCAATCTGAACCGTTCAACATGATTTTCATATGAGAATATACTTGTGGGCTAAATTTTTTATTTTTTAGAATTTTTTACTATTTTTTAATAGGTAGAAAATCACTGTTTTTGGATGGTCCAGAATTTTCAGATCAAGTGATTTTCTACCTATCTTAAAATATAGTAAAAAAAATTAAAAAAAATATAAAATTTAGTCTACAAGTACATATTCACGTGGAGATCACGTTGAACGGTTCGGATCGACCATTAGAATTTTCAAAATGAAAATATGGCTCCGTAGTACGGACTAATCCGTGCTATGCATAGTACCATAAACTCACTCGGGAAATTTTATATAAAACTGTTTTGAGGAGGTCAAATTGGTTGATTAGGGAGGTGGCTTGGTATATAATGAGACTAAGTGGGTTAATTCTGAGATCTTAATTCGATCTAAGACGAACTACGGACTAAAAAAACTTAATTTATGCAAAAAAAGAGACAACTGATACGGAAATTTTGCATAGATATTTACAAAAAAAAAAAACCTTTTTAATACTTAGTACGAAGTAGTAAACAAGAATTCTCTGTTATTATACTATAAAGTTGGCACTGCAATTATAATTATAATTATTCTAAATTCCTTGGCAAAATATGCAGAATTTGTACCGTTGACTCAAATTTTGAGTTTGCTTGTAAGAAATCATTCTAAATTAGAACGAATTTAAAATTTGTCCATTCTTTATTAATATGTTTCGTACATTTGTTTTTACCGGAATAAACTCAACTAATTTGATTTTTAACAAATTCATAATATTACGTTATTGCAGAGAATAGAGACTTAAATGATGCAGCAGTGCGAGAGGCAGGGGAAGTGCGGCAAATGGGCCCGTGATCAGGCCCATTAAATGAAGCGCCTGAGCTGAAATCCAGGGCATGTAGAACACACTTCTCATTGGAGGCTTTGGAGCCCAATTTCAACTTTCCTTTTCTTTTATCTTCATAAAACAGTTCCATATTTCTTTTTCGTTCTTCTATTCTCCTCTTCTGATTGAATTCTGAGACCCTAAAGTAACACAAATTTTGAGTTTAGATCCGGACCGTCCAATATGCTCCGGCACGAAAGGATTCCGTGCAGTCCTCTGGGCCGGATTGGATCGACGGTTCTGATCTAAACTCAAATTTTGAGTTATTTTAGGGAATCGGACCTCCCTCTGATCTCGATCCAACAAAAGAAAATAAAAACCCGCGAAAATATTTCACCTCTCTTGCGTCGCCAGAGATCAGAGAGCAGATAGCCACTGATTTGATCGGACAGCTTCATCAACGGTCATGATGCTTCCACAGATGGGCGCGGCTGCGGAAAGCCTAAGTAAGGCCTCGTCTCTGGTGCTGCGAATCGGCACCGACGCGCACCTGTACGACGACCCTGATGATGTCAGCATAAGACCCCTCCTGGAAAGCCGCTACGACTCGGAGAGAGCCGACGCTCTGAAGCGCCTCCTCGCTCTCATTGCCCAAGGCGCTGACGTGTCACATTACTTTCCCCAGGTGGGTCCCACCTCTGTCACTGACAAATCTACTTCAGAAAGAAGGCCAAAAGTGTAACTTTAACTGCAAAAACTTTGGTCTTTCAATTTGTGCGCAGGTGGTGAAGAATGTAGCTTCTCATTCGCTAGAAGTGAAGAAGCTCGTATACTTGTACCTACTACACTATGCTGAGAAGTACAATCTGCTTTCTTTACCCTTTATTGTAATTAAATTGACATCTGATACCATTGAATTCCAATGCAACATTTTCTTTTCTGACAATAATTTTGTAATCACTCAGGAGGCAGAATGAGGCTCTACTATCAATCAACTGTTTCCAGAAAGACTTGTCAGACATGAACCCTCTTGTCAGAGCATGGGCCCTACGTGCCATGACAGGAATTAGGTTGCAAGTGGTGTCGCCTTTGCTCTTAGCTGCCATTACAAAGTGTGCAAGAGATCCGTCACCATATGTCAGAAAATGTGCCGCATTTGCTCTGCCTAAGCTATACAACTTGCATCAGGAGGAAAATTCCACTCTCGAAGAGGTACCTGTTGGTTGATAATATACATTTGCATTTTTTTTTTTTCAAATTACAGCAAATTTGTATTCAGGTTGATAGCACCAATGATTTTTTTGGTTTTTGGTCTCCTTGCTGGTCTCCATGTGTTGTGGTTATTTGGAGATAATGCCTGCCTTTCAAACGATCAAGTCAGTGAAGATGTCCAAAGTGCATCTTTTCCATACTCTAAACTGTTTGTTTATTTGCAAAAAAGACCCTTTGTGTTTTAAGTGATGTAACTATGGCTAAGGCAGTGACTTAAATGACAGCTTGTGGATGTATTACTAAGGGATAATTCGCCAGCAGTCGTCGGATCGGCTTCAGTGGCATTCAATACAATATGTCCAAACAATCATGCACTGATTGCAAAGCACTTTAGAAGGTTATGTGAGGCTTTACCTGATGTAGAGGAATGGTCTCAAATAATTTTAATAGATATCCTTCTTCGGTACACCGTTGCCAGGCATGGCCTCGTGAGAGAATCAGTCTTATTCGCTAATGTTGCACATGACTCAAATTTCTGCTCAATTATGAGCAAATGTTATGTGGAAGGCCCGGAATTGGGGTCTGGTGACGGGAGTGGTTTTGAAGAATCAAATTTGGTGACCTGTAAAGATGAAGATGTGGATATACTGCTGAGGTGTACAGCACCTCTTTTGTGGAGTCAGAATAGTGCAGTAGTGCTAGCGGCAGCAGGCGTCCACTGGATTATGGGCCCTGCCGAAGAGGTTAAGAAGATTGTCAAGCCGGTTTTGTTCCTTCTGAGGTCATCTAGTGATGCTAAATATGTGGTAATTTCTGTGCTCAAGTCTCTCTTGCTTTTTAAAAGTTAATAATTGAAGATAAAAGGAAAGCTAAATACTTTTAAATGTTACCTATTTGCCTTAATTAAATGTTGCTAACATAAAAATTAAACTTTTTAGATTGCAATGATTTGTCCCTAAATTAAGTTTTCTCTTTCTAATTCTTTTTTTTTCTTTTTCTTTTTGGTCTCATTCTTTGAACTCATAATGAAAGCTAAATACTAACAAAGCAGAAACTTTGAAATGAACATTGACATCTTGCAAAAAATTAATAGGAGCGAACTTTTGGCCTATTACTAGAATTATTACAATGGTAAGAAGAATGTTTGTTTAGAACACATTTAGTTTGACCATTTAAAATTGGGTATCTTTGAAGTTAATTAAGTGTGCATAACTTAAATTTTCGTACAGGTCCTATGTAATATACTAGCTTTTGCCAAGGCTGTGCCTTCATTATTTGACTCCTTTTACGAAGACTTCTTCATATCCAGCTCGGACTCCTACCAGATCAGAACAGTAAAGCTCGAAATATTATCCACTATTGCCACCGAGTCTTCTGTTCCCTTCATTTTCGAAGAATTTCAGGTAAAACTTTTGTTATTGTTTAAATTTATCATCAGTACAGAGGTGAAGTCCATCTAACATCACAAATGACTTCTTATGTTCCAATAGGATTACATTAGAGATCCCGATAGGAGGTTTGTCGCAGACACAGTTGCTGTGATTGGGTTCATTGCAAAACGACTTCCACTTTTGGCTAGTACCAGCCTGGAAGGACTTCTGACCCTTGTATTTTCTGGTAAGTGTATTTGCTTTTGGATTTTCTATGTCATATTGTAGGGTAATCCAATGATGATTCACAAAAATAAAATTTGATGTGCAGAGCCGTTGGTTGGCAGTTCATACCAGATTGAAGAGGAAAATGCTGTATTGGTTCAAGCAATCATTTCCGTTAAATCAATTTTAAAGCAAGATCCTTATAGCCACGAGAAGGTTCCTTCTAAATAACCTTTCCTTTATTTTTTTAAGTTGCAAATCACACTATGATATATGTGCATATGACATCCAATCGTTATTATATCGAAAAAGTTTGTTCCTTACTATAGTAAATTCTTTGTTCCAGAGACTATTTAACTTTTGGCTTCGCTTTTCACGAACTAATTATGTTGACATTGTTTGTAAATAATAAATATGTCAGCAGTTTAGTAATTCCTTTAATTTACTTGACATTAATTTTGACAGTTAGGTGATTTTTGCTGATGAAATAAGTTGTTGGTGCTAACTGTAGATAAAAATAGTTTTTGGTGTTATTTTGGACGTGCTTCATTTGTATACATGTATATATTCCATTTTGTTATCTTATAAGTTTCTATATCTGCTGAAGGTGATTGTTCGACTGGTGAGAAATTTAGACAAGATTAAGAATTCGGCAGCACGTGCCTTGATTATTTGGATTTTTGGAGAATATAGTTCTTTGGGAATTGTTATTCCCAAGATAGCCCCAACTGTGCTCAAGCACCTTGCTTGGTCATTCCCTTCTGATGAGGTTGAAGCTAAGCTTCAAATCCTTAATACTTGTGCTAAGGTGTTTCCTCTACTTCCCTCTCGCTTGTAACTATTGTTACATCTTTTTGATGCCATGAGCTTTATTAAAAGGAAAAATACAAAAATGCTCATTACAATGTCCCATATGTGCCCCCACAATCTATGCAAAGTTACCTACTTGGGTCCATTATGGTGTGGGACCTTATCATAGTGATAGAAGGTGAATTTGGGGGGCCAAACTGGGGGCATAGTAGCAGTACTGTTATTAATAAGGCTGTAATGTTATTTTGAAAAGGTGTGTTGGTTTGTCTCTTTGCTTCTAGTTAGCTCCATTATCTGGTTTACTATGAGAAATTGTCAAAAATAGCCCTTGCAAAGCATAAAATGAAAAGAGAGGGACTTTTCTACTACGAATTTTTTTTTATTTGCCAATATTCCCAAGAAAATTATAATTGATGATTTCTAACAATTTCTGTTTCTCAGGTTATAGCAAAAACAAAAGGAGAAAATGAAGATTCAACTTTATTCAAGAAAATATTAAACTACATTCTCCAATTAGCTACAGTTGACCTAAATTACGACGTACGTGACAGGGCCCGTTTCATCTCAAACCTCGTGGGACATGAAATAAAAGACAATTTAGATATTTACAGAGACCTAACTGAAAACATGTTTTGCACAAAGCCGTCTGCTTCACCTTATCCTTCTACCAATTTTCGGGTCTACCTTCCTGGGTCCCTCTCGCAAGTGGTTTCTCATGCCGCACCGGGTTATACACCTTTACCAAAACCAGGTAGTGCAGTTATTGAAATTCCTAATATGGGTCTCAGTAACTCATCCGGCATTGATGAATCTGAAGGGTCAAGTCTTGAGTATTCAACAGAGGATAGTAGGTCAGGTTACGAGACAGGTACTGAAGAGACAAGCCAAAATGGAGACTATGAAGAGAGCCCTCTGGTTAATATATCTGAAGCAAACATTGACCAGGAGCCACCAAGTCAGGAGGATATGTCGAATTTTGTTTCTACTGATTTGTCAGAAATGATATCTAGGTCAGCGCTCGAGTCGTGGCTAGACGAAAAGCCAAGTTTCTCTGACGGTTCCATTGGTCAAAGTCAAAGTCAAAGCCAAACCGTCTCGACTTCTAATGCTAGGGTATCTTTTAATGATCGAAAATTCAAGCTTAAGCCGAGAAAATCTCATGTTTTGTTGGACCCGGCAAACTCTGATGGTTTACGGGTCAGTTATTCTTTTTCAACCGAGGTCTCATCTGTGTCTCCCTTGTTGGTTTGTGTTGATGTGCTGTTTGAGAACTTTGCCACTGAGCCTTTGAGAAATATCAATATTAAGTTTGTGGAGGCTTCTGGAAGCTCAATGGCTGAGCCAATAGATCAAGTCTTGGAAGACTCTACAAGGTGGGTTTATATTTATCCCTCCTTGTGGATCTTTTTGAGCTTATTTTGTTTAATAGTAAAAGTTTTATGCATGTGACCATAAAAACCTAAAAAGCTAGTAATAATCACTAAAGTTACAGAGAAATGGGCGGATAAGAATTAAAAAACATATAGATTAATATAACTAAACAAGCTCACTGATGACATAACATTACGAAAAGGATAGCCTATGTACATAACACGCAAACAAAACAAAAAATACATGATAATATTTTGTACATGATAACACACAAACAAAGTATAATCTGTCATATTATGTGTACGTACATGATAAAATGTCAAGTACACTGCACTGTAAGGAAAAACCATTGCTTGTACCTACCTCAACTTATTTATATGTCTACCCATACCCAGTAAGCTATGGGTACAAAAAAACTTGCTGCTATCTTTTGGTATGGTTGGTATTGTTTCTTTGGTGTATATTGACAGCCTAAAAGTTATTCTGAGTCTTTACTCCATACAAATAGAGAGTACACAGGATGTAGGAACATTACTTGTATTCCTATAAAACTATAGATAAGTATACAATCTTTTACTGTCTATTCCCCCTAAACTCTAAAGAACAACGCCGAAGCTATTTGACTGTTATTTTTTTTTTGTTGAAAGCTGGGAATAACTATCTTTTTTTCTTTGAGAAAATTCAGTATTCTAATTTGTTTGGCTATTTCTAACTGTTTTGGGACTTTATTGGAAGAAAATGGGGAAAAGGGGTGGATACCAGAATTCCCTTGCTTTATAGTAATGCATACATGAGCAGACATTAATTATTTTCGTAGTTTCTTATTTTGAAATGTAGAAGCTTTGGTGAAGTTCGCATATAGACATGAACTATTTTCTTAGTTTCTTATTTTGAAACATTGAAGCTTTGGTGAAGTTCACATATGTCAGCCCATAATACCTAAAATATCAGATATGATCTGGAACCAAGAAACCTATGAAATCAAAAGTGTTTTTTCTACTTATCACTTTACTAATTGTACCGTTTACTTCACATATTAATTTAGTCACTTCATTTGCAGAATGGTTTCACCGGATAAAATACCATCATTGCTCCCTATGGAAGAAATTCCTCTCCTATCTCAAAATGAGACTGTGAAAAGAGTTCTTCAAGTGAGACTTCAACATCACCTTTTACCTCTCAAATTGCATGTGTTATGCAATGGTAAAATGCATCTGGGCAAGCTCTGGCCTGACATTGCCTACTTCTTGAGGCCGTTATCTCTTGATTTGAATTCTTTTGTAGAGAAAGAGAGGCAACTTCCTGGCATGTTTGAGTGTTCTAGAAGGTGAGTTCTTTTGCCTATTGCAAGATAATTTTTACTAGTTTACACCTTTTACTTTACTGTTCTCATCTTATAGTAGTTATCTGTTCTGACTGATGCTGAGATATTTTACATTTTATTTCGACATTTCTTTGACAGAAGGCTTCTACAGTATAATGAAATTACAGACAATCTATCCTCCATTATTTTGAAATCAGCACAATAAAGTCACAATAGTGACCTCGGGTAAAATAGATTTTGAGTACTTATTTTATAAATAATGCATTTTGAAAAAAGTCAAAATTAATTTGTAAGTGTTTGATCCTTGTGCTATTTTACAATGTAGATTTCTCATAGTTAAGAAGTGGGTCAAACAAAAAGTTGCTCTAGTTTTTTTTATTATTTTTCAACACATCAGGGGCCTTTTTAGCAAAAATAAGTTAACAAAAGGGAGTGATTTTTTTGTTGCAAATTACATTTTTGTCTCAAAGACAAGCCAAAGGATTAGCCTAATCACACAACCATTTGTTGCAGGTGCACCTTCAACGATCATCTCGAAGAGCTCGAACAAAATGAAAAGAGCTCAGTAAATGCTGACAAAAACCTAGCGGTGGCTCATTGTTTTGCGGTAAAAATTCTGAGCAATAGCAATTTTCACCTTGTCTCGATGGACATGCCAATTTCTTTTAGACCTGATGACATGTCAGGTCTATGCCTGAGGTTCGCTGGTGAGGTTTTAAACAGCTCGAAACCATGCTTAATTACTGTCATTACTCATGGTAGCTTGGCAGAGCCATTGGATGTCACTGTGAAGGTAAATTCTGAGGATACTGTGTTTGGGCTTAATCTGTTAAACCGTCTTGTAACCATTGTGCAATGACATTCCACTTGCAAAAGAAACTCTCCTGTCTCTTTTACTGGTGTAGCTAGATGTGGGTCCTGTTTTGGTGATTTTCTGAAATGTACTTGAGACATTTAATTCAAAGCTGGAGGATATAGATTCACTTCATCGCCCTTTTGTAATATTTTTGTGTTAATAATCTTGTGCCTTTTCAAGTGTAGAAATATTAATTTTTTTGGTTATTTGAATGAAATGGTGCACATGCCAACAGAGTGATTTGGGGCCTGCTATTGGATGCTCGTAGGAGAATCAGTAGTGTCAGTGTGTCACCCTCTCACCGAGTTGCATTATGTTTTTTTAGACCAACTGTTTTATTTAAGTGCGATTCTCAGCAATATGAAGTGTGAATGAATAGTATCGATTCACTTATACAATAATGCAAGTATTGAGTTAAATTGGATAAAGACACAAGTAATTTGGACGTTGGAAGCGCCCGTTTAAGATAATGAAGTGATAAAGATATTTATGGTTTAGAAATAATAAAAAATATATTCTAAAAGAAATAAGACATTATTCGGCTAGGAACGCTCATTAAGATTTATTGTCGATACAAATGTGTTATTAAAATGCCGAAATTTTTATTAATATCTAAAATTAATAAATAATTTGCAAATCTACACTCCTTTGCGCTGGAATTCCAAAAATGACCAAACTGCGGACTAAATTTCTGATTTCAATCTTAATTTCCGCAAACTTTATTCCTGGTTTTCCGGATCTAAAACTGCAAACAAATATCTAGGTTCCATCTTAAAATTGGAAAAAAAAATTGCGGTTCTGAAACCGGAAATAAAATTTGCGGTTTTAGATCCGAAAATATTATCTACGGTTTTGAGCAATTTGTTCTATAAATACGCAACCCTATCTCCCTCCTCTCATACAACAAAATCCTCTCTCACACAACATCTCACACAAGAAAATCTACGGCTTAGAAGAGAGAAAATTGGTAAGTTTTCTTATTTTATTAATTTTAATTTAATTTTAAAATAAATAAATTTAAATTAGTTAAGTTTAAATGTTTTTTATTTAATTTTTTAATTTATGTTGTACTTATAGGTTTATTATTTTTTAAATTGTAGTTTGTTATCCAGACCAACCAAAACAAAAAAGAGGAGGGTTCAAATGCCTCCATTTTTCATGCCTCCACCATGCCTCTATTTTTAAAAACTTTAATAACTCAAAATTTAAAACTTAAAAGTCAAAATAAAACCGTTGGATATGATCTACATCATTTTATCTATACACGTGTAAAAAATTATGACATTTCAATTTTGTTTTGGTTGTCATCAAGAGCTTGTAAAAAATGTATTAATGTGGATAATTTCTAGACGTTGATTTTTCAACTTATTGATTCACATAAAAACAAAATCAAAATGTGATAATTTTTTATGAGCACATAGATAAAATGATGTAGATCATATCCAACGGTTTTATTTTGACTTTTAAGTTTTAAATTTTGAGTTATTAAAGTTTTTAATAATGAATGCATGGTGGAGACACAAAAAATGGAGGCATTTGAACCCTCCTCAACCAAAAATGATCTGTGTGAAATTTTTTGTTGGAGGGGAAATCCAATACAATGATGGTATTTTACAGTACTCGGCCTAAATACTCATTACCGCTAACTGTGAACCATAATTTTGATTATCTCTAGAATGAGATTTATAAACTGGTTGGGTATATTGTTAGTGAAGCAAATCTAGAAATCCAAGTCAGGTTTAATATGTCTACCGATGGCCAATGTGACTACCAATTAGTATCGGTAATAAATCAGGCATCGTTCGAAATGATTTTAGAAATTGTGGCGTCTTTTCCATAAAGGTTACCGGTTCTGGAGTTGTATGTAGAATTGGAACCGAACCATGCCGGTTTTAATTCTCAATTGAATCTGAACAGTTAGACCCTTGTACCCAGTCAGATCCCTAAATCTTGATCCCGACCCAGTACCAGTCGGAACCCTAAACTCATAACTCGACCCAAAAATGTTCGGGTCCGTAGACCGGTACCGGTCCCTGATTATTTGCATGTACCTGTGAATGTAATTGATGATGACAGTTTGGAGTGCGGGGATGAGATGCTCTCAGATGAGTCATTAGGTTCCGACGATGATGTTGGATCATCCAGACAGTCACAATCACAGTCTTGTTCACAATCCCTTCAAGCACAGTACCCGATAACTGGTCGGGAAAATATGAGACATCCGGTTGATAGTTTCAATGACTGATCAGAGTCAAAATGATGATGATTTACGTAGGGTTTTGGCTTAGGTTTTACATATTTTCTCACACTTATGTTTACTTTATTAGAGAAAAAGGCTACTGTCACCCTTCTTTATGTTTTATTGTAGAAAACAGGTTTTGGGACTATTTTACACCAAATGGAGCTAGAATCAGGTCAATCGGATCAACGACGCTCATCGACTAAGTCCCTGTTACGGCCAGTATTGACCAATACGGACCAGGCCTAGCACAGACCAGAAGATAGCGCTGGAAGCAGTTAAACCCTAACTGCCAAGGTCCTAATACGGACCGTATCAACTGATACGGTCCGTATCCGAAGGCATCTCTTGGGGAATAACTGCCGACAGCTGTTTCCAGATCAATTTCTTAGCCTCCAATCAACCTCTACACGTCCCTACACTCCTATATAAGGCCCCTGGGCAGATAGAATTAGTATCTTTGTAATTAGGGTTAGATTTGATTAAAGAGAGAAGAGAGGAGTGATTGTAACCATGCCGTTCCGCGGCTAAGTTCCTTTTCTTAGGGCTAGGCAGTAAACCTTGTTACTCTTGATGTTTTGATATATATATTTCTGTTGTTTATGATTCCTTGTTGTTGTATCGAATATGCTTTTGTGATTTACTATCTCTTCATCTAATTTCAATGATCTAGTTTGAGTTCATTAGGGTAGTGACAGTGCTTTAATAACTCTTTAAACTATTTGGATGAGTTAGCCTCGTTGAGATCTATTAGGTTTATGTGAAGAAAACCTTCGCGGGGAAACCATAAACCAGAACAACAAAACGCATGACCAAATTCCATCATTTGCGTAAGGTAAATCGCAATGATCTGTGTAGTAATTTGGGAGATAAGAGACCCGATAGTTGCGTAAGGTAAATCGCATTGTCCTGAGTAGAGTCTCGATGAAAGATCTGTCATTCTGGCGTAACATAAATCGCAGTGATCTATGTAGTTATCTTTCATAAAACAACAACAGGAAATCAGATGCAACAGGAATATATTGTCAAGGCGGATTGAGTGGCAGTGGTGTGCCGAAACCCTAGGAATTCTCATCTCTATCTTTATTTTAATTACTTTTAATTGTTTCCTAATTTACATTGATCAACAAACATCTCTCAAATTTCAGATCTCATCTAGCCTTTCGAAAGGTTGTGATTCGATCGCTCGAAGCACTGAACCAATATTCCCTGTGGATCGACCTCGCATATACTACTCGATAAGGATTGTGCGCTTGCAGTCCGAACCGATAGCATTTACGAGTTTATAAATATTAAAAGAAACATTGCTCTCTTTTGAGTGATCAAGCTTTTTGGCGCCGTTGCCGGGGAATAACGGTTCATTGTGCAAGGCCTCGAAAGACGCCCTTGCTTTGACCATTGAATCCAATTAATTAGAAACGCCTAGATTTCTTTTTATTTTCTGCATTTTTATTTTTCTTTTATTTTTCAATTTCGTTTTTATTTTTATTTCCCTTTTTATTTTCAGTTTTTAGTTTAATTTTCAGATTTTCTTTTCTTTGTAGGAAACTGCACGCTGGCCGAATCATCCGTACGAAGATCCGAGAGGATTGCTAGTAGGAGAGGACAATTCGCTTCCACATCACCGATAAGAACCAATCATAGTTCTTCATCAAGTAATTCTGAAAGCGAAGAAGACTCAGATTCGATCAACATGAATATCCCACCGAACGAACCGATTAACAATGGAAGACAAGACAATGGTGATCAAGGAGTTCACGATGCAGCAAGACCCAAACTTCTACGAGACTATTGCGTACCGCGCGCGAATGATCCTAATTCTAGTATAAACCCGCCAACTGTTACAAACCGTAATTTTGAGATCAAACCTGCTCTCATAAATATGGTTTCGCAACAGCAATTTGGAGGATTTCCACATGAAGATCCACATCTTCATCTGTCAATTTTCCTAGGGATATGCGAGACGATAAAGATCAACGGAGTTACCGATGAAGCAATCAGGCTAAGGCTATTTCAATTTTCACTAAAAGATAAAGCAAGAGCATGGTTGTTTTCCTTACCGGCCAATTCCATTCAAACTTGGGACCAATTGTTTAATGTGTTTATTGCAAAATATTTTCCACCATCCAAAATTTCGAACAAAGGGATGGTGAAACATTGTGTGAGGCATGGGATAGATATAAGGATATGCTAAGGTGTTGTCCACACCATGGTCTAGAAAGATGGCTGATTGTCCAAACTTTTTATAATGGTCTAAACCCTACCGATAGGTTGTCTATTGATGCTTCTGCAGGAGGAGCAATCATGAACAAGGAACCTGACGAGGCCTACAACCTAATTGAAGAGATTGCAATCAACCAACACTACTGGATCCCTGAGCGAAAGAAGCCAAGTTCAACACCCGGCATGCACCGAGTAGATGACATATCCATGCTGAGCGCAAAGATTGATGCTTTGCAAATGGCACTCAACAAGCAGACCAAGCAGCGAACGGTAGCAGCAGTCAATGCCGCAACAGCATGTGGCTATTGTGGAGGAGCGCACGAGATGACCGAATGTATGAATGTGACGGAAACTGAGGAAGAAATAGAGCAAGCAAACGCGATCGACAACAGCTTTCGACCTCAGCCCGCCTACAACACATACCATCCGAACAACCGAAACCATCCAAATCTCTCATACGCGAACAATCAAAGGCCTGCTGCACCCCAACAGAACTACCAACCACAGCCCAATTATCAACCAAGATACAACAATCCCCAACAGAATTATCAACCAAGGCAATACAACCAACCACAGCAACCTGACATCACATCCTTAATGGAGAGACTCCTAGAGAAGCAGGATAAGGCTAACGCCGAAATCGCACAAAAGATTGAATCCTTAACAAACCGCAACAAAGACTTAGAAGACAATGTCTCTAAGATGGCAAGAGAACTCTCTAGTATCGCACGTGGAAAAGGCAAATTTCCGGGTCAACCGGAAGAAAACCCAAGAGAGACTTGCAAGAGCATAACACTAAGGAGCGGTACAGCTTATCAGGAACCTCCCATGCCCGATCAAACTTCCGATGAGGTGCATGCAGAGCCATCACATTCCGAAGAGTACGAGCCGCAACAACCGGAGCCGCCCGTACTTGAAACGCAGGCAGACCTTATTGAGGAGCAGAATGACACCGTAGGTGGAGACGAGCGACAACCCGAACCTGAATATATTGCACCACCACCCTACAAGCCACCTCTGCCATTCCCTCCAAGGCCGGCCAAGCACAAGATGGAGCCACAATTAGCGAGATTCATGGAGACACTCAAGCAACTACAAATCACAATCCCCTTCACTGAGGCAATTGCAAACATACCTTCGTATGCTAAATTTCTGAAGGAGATTCTTTCAAACCGCAGTAGACTCCAAGAATTCTCAACAATCCCGCTCAATCTGGAATGCAGTGCGCTCGTGCAAAGCAAATTACCGACAAAGTTGAAAGATCCGGGAAGCTTTTCGATACCGTGCACAATTGGTACAACAGATTTTAAGAAAGCTTTATGTGATCTAGGGGCGAGTGTAAGTTTGATGCCAAAGGCGGTATTTGAGAAATTGAATTGTGGAGATCTATCACCAACTCGAATGGCATTACAACTGGCTGATCGGTCAATTCGATATCCTGAAGGAGTATTGCTAGATGTACCGATCAAAGTTGGAGACCTTTGGATACCTGGAGATTTTGTTGTAGTAGATATGGAAGAAGACGAACACATTCCAATCATCCTTGGAAGGCCATTCCTCGCCACATGTGGAGCAATGATTGATGTTAAGAATGGGAGAATTTCATTAAATGTCGGAAAGGATAAGGTTACTTACGACATAAACAGAGCTTTAAAATACCCTTCTGACATCGATCGTGTCTTCAACTTGGGCATCACTGATGAATTTGAAGAGGAAGAGTATCCATTCGATGAATTCGGAGAGTTCATGGGTATAATCTGGACAGCCTTCTTGGAAGGGAAGATGATAAAGTACAACCTGAACAAGATGTCACCAATGAATCCGACGAGGTTTATAATGAAACTTGCGCAAGTTGCATTACTGTCACGGAAAAAGAAGAAGTAATTCCCATGACCCTAGTCCTACAACCCGTATCTTCCAATACGGTTAGTAGAGAAGAGAAAAAGAAAGAAAAGGCAACCTCTCCCCCACAACTCGAGCTTAAACCTCTTCCACCCAACCTACAATACGAATTTCTAGGCCCAAACCGAACCTATCCAGTAATTGTCGGCTCTCAGCTTGACAAGACCCAAATAAGCAAACTCGTCAATACACTCAGGAAACACAAGAAAGCAATTGGCTACACAATCGATGACATCAAAGGCCTCAGTCCTACCATTTGCATGCACCGAATTTTGCTAGAGGAAGATCACAAACCTTCACGAGAACCGCAAAGAAGACTCAATCCAAATTTGAAGGAAGTGGTCAAGAAAGAAGTCCTGAAGCTGCTAGATGCAGGCATCATTTACCCCATCTCTGATAGCAACTGGGTGAGTCCCGTCCAGGTCGTTCCGAAGAAGGGAGGTACCACAGTTGTGAAAGGAGATAACAACGAAATGCTCCAAACAAGAGTTGTTACAGGGTGGCGAATGTGCATTGATTATCGGCGGCTAAACATGGCAACAAGAAAGGATCACTACCCTCTTCCGTTTATCGATCAACTGCTGGAGCGACTAGCAAAACATTCATACTTCTGTTACCTTGATGGATACTCCGGCTTCTTCCAAATCCCAATTCATCCTCAAGATCAAGAAAAGACCACATTCACATGCCCCTACGGAACTTTCGCCTACCGTCGCATGCCCTTCGGGTTATGCAACGCCCCAGCGACCTTCCAAAGAGCCATGGTGTCTATCTTTTCAGATTATGTTGAGGAAATAATGGAAGTATTCATGGATGATTTTTCAGTTTATGGAGATACCTTCGAATCATGTTTAAAAAACTTGTCTAAAATTCTAAAAAGATGTGAAGAAGTGAACCTCGTATTAAATTGGGAAAAATGTCATTTTATGGTACAGGAGGGAGTAGTGCTTGGTCACACCATATCCTCTAAGGGATTGGAGGTTGACAAAGCAAAAGTCGAAGTGATTGAAAAATTAACTCAACCAACATGTGTTCGTGACATTCGCAGTTTTCTTGGTCATGCAGGTTTTTATCGAAGATTTATCAAGGACTTCTCGAAGATCGCAAAGCCACTCTCAAACTTGACCATGAAGGATGCCGAGTTCATCTTCGATGGAAAATGCATCGAAGCATTCAACACACTCAGGAATGCTTTGATTTCAGCCCCAATTCTCCAACCACCTGACTGGGACCATCCTTTTGAAATCATGTGCGATGCAAGTGATTATGCAGTAGGAGCAGTCCTGGGACAGCGGAAGGATAAGAAGCCCTATGCAATCTATTACGCGAGCAAAGTTCTAAATGAAGCTCAATGCAATTACACAACAACTGAGAAAGAACTACTCGCAGTAATCTTTGCAATTAACAAATTTCGATCTTACCTTGTAGGTTCAAAAGTCATCATTTATACAGATCATGCAGCAATCAAGTACCTCATCAACAAGAAGGACGCAAAACCTAGACTCATTCGATGGGTACTTCTCCTACAAGAATTTGATATCGAAATTAGGGATAAGAAGGGCACAGAGAATTCGGTAGCCGACCACCTGTCAAGGCTGAAACAACCAAACAGTGATGATCAACCAATCGATGATTCTTTTGCTGATGAACACCTTTACTCTGTAGAGACATGCAGACGGCCATGGTACGCAGATCTGGCCAACTACATTGCATGTGGGGCCATCCCGCCTAATATGACATTTCAGCAAAAGAAGAGATTTCTAACAAGTGCCAAACATTACTACTGGGATGATCCTTACCTCTTCCGCCTTTGTGTAGACGGAGTACACAGGAGATGTGTCACACACGAAGAATCGAAAGGCATCATCCATGACTGTCACTCCTCGCCATATGGTGGCCATGCTTCATTCCGAAAGACGGCATTGAAGATTCTTCAAGCAGGTTTTTATTGGCCCGACATCTTCAGAGATGTCCAGGATTATGTCTCCCGCTGTGACGCATGTCAACGGACGGGAAACATATCCAAACGCGATGAGATGCCACAAAACTCAATCCTGGAAGTGGAGATTTTCGATGTTTGGGGAATTGATTTCATGGGGCCATTCCCAAGCTCAGGTAACAACAAGTATATCCTCGTAGCAGTCGACTATGTCTCGAAATGGGTGGAAGCAATTCCAGCACCATCAGCAGATGCAAATGTAGTCAAGCGGCTGTTCCAGAAGATCATATTTCCAAGGTTTGGCATCCCTCGAGTAGTGATAAGTGATGGAGGATCGCATTTCATCAACAACCAATTCAATAACCTTCTGAAGAAATATGGCGTCTCACACAAGGTGGCAACCCCTTACCATCCACAAACCAGTGGGCAAGTAGAAATTTCAAACAGAGAAATCAAGAACATCTTGCAAAAGACGGTGTCCTGGTCCAGAAAGAATTGGGCACTCAAACTAGACGAAGCACTTTGGGCCTACAGAACCTCGTTCAAAACTCCAATCGGAATGACACCCTACAAGCTGATCTACGGAAAGGCTTGTCATCTGCCGGTGGAATTAGAACACAAGGCATATTGGGCAATAAAAACGTTCAATTATGACCTTAGAGATGCAGGCAAGAAGAGGCTACTAGATCTGAATGCACTAGACGAACTGAGACTACACGCATACGATAATGCAAAGATGTATAAAGAACGGGCGAAATTCTACCATGACAAAAAGATAAGAAAAAGGGAGTTCAAGGAAGGCGACATGGTGCTTCTCTTCAATTCACGATTAAAACTCTTCCCCGGAAAATTGAGATCCAGATGGACAGGGCCATACAAGGTCACATGCGTATACCCTTATGGAACAATCCAAATCTGGAGTCAAGAAACCGGGTATTTTAAGGTGAACGGCCAGAGGTTGAAGCACTACATCGCAGGAACAAATGATGAGCATGAAGAAACATATTCCTTCGGGAATCAGCCAAACGAAGGATGAGATCAAGAAGTCAAGCTAATGACTTTAAACAAGCGCTTCTTGGGAGGCAACCCAAGGCCACTTTTTGCTTTCTTTTTCATATAAAAATCCTGAAATCAAAAAAATATTTTATTTTATCCTAAACTATTATACTGATCACAGGGTTACTAATCTCACTTACAGGAGGAGATGCTGGAGGAATTTAATCGACAAAATTCGAAGCCCGTCGCGAAAAATTATTCTCTGTTACTGACTGTATCATTTCAATACGGAGTAGTTCCCCAATACGGGCCCATCCTGGACTTGGCACAGAAAAAGGAAAGTTCAACACAAAACCGCACAACGGTTACGGACCGTATCAGTTGATACGGACCGTAATCAATAAGCAGTTTTAACCAACCCTATTTCTGATGCTTCAAGAACAAAAATTCGAATTTCAGCCAAAACTAACCTCCCACTACCAGCACTTCCTGCACATTCATCACATCTCTTCACTGCCATATAAACCCTGCATTCACTTCCCTTTTTCCTGCACCATTTTGTAGAATTTTCAGATCAAAATTCGAAACCTGTCCACAGAAATTCTCCAAGTCAAGCCCGTATCAGCATCGTATCAGCTGAATACGGCCCGTAACAGAGACCGAAACTAGAGAAAAATGGCGCACAGCAGCCCCCGTTCTTCCGATCCTCAATCCGATAATGAACACATCTTTGCAACAGCCATGGGAATCAAGTTCTACAGCAAGCAAGAATTTGATCGTGCTCAAACATTGCTCGACCGTACCGTCGCGAACAACAAGGCGATGTGCATAAACACCATGAAAGTCCTTGGATGCTATGACTATGTGCGCGTGTCCCTTAATAACATCAATTTATGGGATTTGGCGGACAGCCTACGAACCACAAGAGTATACTTACGACCCTCCATCGAATTTTTATCAACACTACAGTGGGAAGGCGACACAATCACATACCGTTTACTCAACCGCCCATTTACCATAACCATGGAGGAATTTTGCAAGGCGCTGTCCATACCCACCAATGGCGAGATCGAACTATGCACAAGGGAAAAGCGCACGAAGTATTGGGAGATGGTCACAATTGATGAGCGCAAAATATACCGCAAAGACTCACGCTTTATTTCTTCAATAGAATTGAGGTATATTCATATTATCTTGACTAACTCTATCTTCCCAATAGGAGAGGACACAACAGAGGTGCAAGAGCGAGATATCTTCATCATGCGTTGCATGAAGAGCCATAAGCATCAACCACATCTTGGCCACCACATCTTGCATCACCTTACTTCCGTGGCCGCCGACACAAAAAACAACCACGTGGTTTCTGTGGGTTGTTTCGCAACCCTCCTTGCACATCACCACAACATAAGTTTTGACGGCTTCGTGGAAGTGTTCGGCAGCAACCGCCTAAATATGAACTATTTGGTGAACAACAACCATGTACAAGCGGTCTTCAACGCACACACCGGCGACATTAGGTACACTCTCAAAATTGGCGAGAATATGACCCTCCATATTGGCACGGATAGGGGGTCGTTTCAGTTCGGATACGAATCCGAACACGAAGATGACGCACAAGAAGAAGAGGAACCAACGGAGGAAGAGCCTACGGAGGAGGAGCCAACCGAAGAAAATATGGAGGAATCCCAAAGCACACCACACCAATCAACCATCCATCACCATGACATGGCGTTCGTACGCCATCTCATTCCACCGCGCGGAAGCACAAATGAAACAAACTCCATGCCCGCTCCAACCGGTTGGGAGCAAGAAACAACAATATCTCAACCTCGCGAACCAGGCCCTACCGCCCGTTACGCCAACAACACCCTCGAGAATCTAAAGAAGCGCACACGCTACTTGGAAGAATATTTGGACAAGGTAAACAAAGCACATGAGAATTTCTACGAATATTGCCTTTCCAAGGGAATTCCATTCACACCACCGATTCCATTCAACCCACCACCACCCCGCGACATTGAGTAATCTGTGAGATCTTTCTTATCCCTCTCTTTCTTGTTTATTTTCTTGCATTGAGGACAATACAAAATTTAAGCATGGGGGTAGGGGGGTAAGAAATTAGTTTAGGAATTGCATTGTATCTAGGATCATGGCATGTAGGACCCTTATTTTTAATTTTTCGCTAGCAGTTTTACTCAATCGGGACCACTTTTCAAGGATTAACCAAGATAAGTTGGGAGGAACGATTGAGGTTTTTATCTAGCGTGCATATAGGCATTTGCATTGATAGGATCATATAATTTGCATGTAGATTAATCAAATAGGAATTGTTTTAAAATTTTAATTAGGCTAAGGTTTAGACAATTGGCCATGATACCAAAAATTCAGAATTTTAATTATTTATGATTTCAAAGTGAACAATTAATTGCTAACCATGAGAGTTGATCAAAAATTGCAAACCCTAGAATTTTTGTTTTTGAGTAATTTATTTTTGCAAAGTCTTTTAAATTTGATAGTGTTTTAGAATACCCATCTATTATAGATAGACCCCTAGCGAAACTATGCAATAATTTCTTGTATGAATGAATACTTGAAATTGTGTGTAATCATGGTGCTTGTGACACAAAAATATGTTGTTTTATTTTTCGGAAAAAAAGAAAAATACAAAAAAAATCGAAAAAGAGAAAAACCCAAAAAAAAAAAAAAAAAAAAATATAGAAAAAGAAAAAAAATAGAATAAAAGATGGAGGATAAAAAGAGTACGGGTGCCTACGCAAGACTGGTTACCAATAGGCTCGAGAAAACCTCCCAAATTTTAAATTTTTGTACATATTTAATTTTCAAAAAATAGTCACAAGTACCAACACACTTAGTTGTCATACTTTGCTCCAATCAATTAGGAAGGAAAATTTAAATTTATATCATTAGAATTCCTATTGATTGGAAGGGATCCATTTATAATCGAAGGGGAAATTAATACTCTCAACTTTAAGGATATTTGTGAATTAGATTGTTCGATAATAATTTTTCTAGGGTTAGCATAATGAGGTCAATCATGGGGTGAATAAATTGTTCAAGGGAGAGATTATGAATATTTTTAATTCTAGATTTTTATTGTCATACCAATTGTACCTAACCTAAGCCCTAATTTAATTTTTAAACAAGTCCTTGAGATTGTATGGTTTAACCTAGACCGGATCTTTGACCAGCCGGGATGTCGTTGCTTGAGGACAAGCAACAATTCAAGTTGGGAGGCGTGATCAGAGTCAAAATGATGATGATTTACGTAGGGTTTTGGCTTAGGTTTTACATATTTTCTCACACTTATGTTTACTTTATTAGAGAAAAAGGCTACTGTCACCCTTCTTTATGTTTTATTGTAGAAAACAGGTTTTGGGACTATTTTACACCAAATGGAGCTAGAATCAGGTCAATCGGATCAGCGACGCTCATCGACTAAGTCCCTGTTACGGCCAGTATTGACCAATACGGACCAGGCCTAGCACAGACCAGAAGATAGCGCTGGAAGCAGTTAAACCCTAACTGCCAAGGTCCTAATACGGACCGTATCAACTGATACGGTCCGTATCCGAAGGCATCTCTTGGGGAATAACTGCCGACAGCTGTTTCCAGATCAATTTCTTAGCCTCCAATCAACCTCTACACGTCCCTACACTCCTATATAAGGCCCCTGGGCAGATAGAATTAGTATCTTTGTAATTAGGGTTAGATTTGATTAAAGAGAGAAGAGAGGAGTGATTGTAACCATGCTGTTCCACGGCTAAGTTCCTTTTCTTAGGGCTAGGCAGTAAACCTTGTTACTCTTGATGTTTTGATATATATATTTCTGTTGTTTATGATTCCTTGTTGTTGTATCGAATATGCTTTTGTGATTTACTATCTCTTCATCTAATTTCAATGATCTAGTTTGAGTTCATTAGGGTAGTGACAGTGCTTTAATAACTCTTTAAACTATTTGGATGAGTTAGCCTCGTTGAGATCTATTAGGTTTATGTGAAGAAAACCTTCGCGGGGAAACCATAAACCAGAACAACAAAACGCATGACCAAATTCCATCATTTGCGTAAGGTAAATCGCAGTGATCTGTGTAGTAATTTGGGAGATAAGAGACCCGATAGTTGCGTAAGGTAAATCGCATTGTCCTGAGTAGAGTCTCGATGAAAGATCTGTCATTCTGGCGTAACATAAATCGCAGTGACCTATGTAGTTATCTTTCATAAAACAACAACAGGAAATCAGATGCAACAGGAATATATTGTCAAGGCGGATTGAGTGGCAGTGGTGTGCCGAAACCCTAGGAATTCTCATCTCTATCTTTATTTTAATTACTTTTAATTGTTTCCTAATTTACATTGATCAACAAACATCTCTCAAATTTCAGATCTCATCTAGCCTTTCGAAAGGTTGTGATTCGATCGCTCGAAGCACTGAACCAATATTCCCTGTGGATCGACCTCGCATATACTACTCGATAAGGATTGTGCGCTTGCAGTCCGAACCGATAGCATTTACGAGTTTATAAATATTAAAAGAAACATTGCTCTCTTTTGAGTGATCAATGACATATCCAGTTTTCGGCCTGTGGTTGTCAATTTTTTCTACAGCACAAGGAGAACATTTGATAACCCATTGGCCGTGGGCAAAGTGTATGAGTTGAAAACGGCTCTAAGGGTAGCAGTCAATGAGTTCCATATCAAGAACAATTTTGAGTGTAAGGTTTCAGGCAAACCTCGATGTTTAGTTGTGGTGTACAAAGATGATTTATGCAAATTCAAGTTATGCGCGAAGCCTAATGGTATTTCAAAATCTTGAATTATTATGAAACAAACAATTCCTCAAGCATGCAAAGTACCGGTATCACGTGCTGATCATTGTCAGCTTACAGCAGAGATAGTTGCCCTTGCAATTGATGGGACCATGAGAAGGGATGTGTGCGCGAGTATAAATCATGTTCAAGATGTCGTCAAGGCAACATACCCAAAGGTAACTCCCAAGTACAACAAATTATGGCGATGCCGTGAGCTTGCTATTGCAAATCTTTTTGGGAGTTGGGAGAACTCGTACAATTTGCTTATTCCGCTCTTGGAAGCCATAAAAAGAACCAATCCAGGAACCAAGTATCGTGTGACCTTGACCCCGATTGATGGATCACCGGATAGACATTTTAAGATAACGGCATGGGCGTATGGGCCGTGTATTGTGGCGATGCCGTTCATAAGACCAGTGATTAGTATCGATGCATGTTTCATGTCGGGACGGTACCAAGGTAGATTGCTAATGGCATGTGCGTACGATGCCGAAAACTAATTGCTTCCATTGGCTTTTGGATTGTTGAGAAAGAAAGCGCAGAACACTGGTTTTTTTTTATGAGATGGTTGCGATCGGAAGTCATTGAAGATGATCGATTCTTTTGTGTCATATCGGATAGATATTTGGAGATTAAATCCGTGTTCTAAGATCCACATCTTGGATGGGATGAGTCCACGTATTAATGTGTGCATTGATACTGTTCTCAACATGTTGCCGAGAACCTATTCAAGTATGTGGAGTGGAAGAAAGAGGTTAGTGATAGATTGAAAATTAGAGTAAACAAAAAGAAACCTGGAGGTTAGAGGAGATGTTCTAGGATATTGAAATTGGTTGTCCAGAAACACTAGATTACCTTAACAAGGTGGGTAAGAGGGACCCGAATGATGAAGACGAGCTTCCATGTCCAGAGAAGCTTTTCCAAGTATTGGACGGAGGTCACCGATGGAGAATAATGACAATAAATGGGTCAAAGTTACTGAACAATATGTTCAAATTGAGTCGGTGATTGCCGGTTGCAGCTATCGTGGAGGATACGTTCTACAAGATGAATGCATAGTTTTATGAAAGGTGGAACAAAGCTGAAATAGGACTTCAACATGGTCAGTTGTGATCCAACATGATAGGTGAGCTCTTGCAAAAGCGTATCAACAAATCTCTGGCCATGACTGCGATTCCTTATGGTATGGTACATGGGACCTTTGAGGTAATGGTTAGGGGTGAAAAAATTCTTGCAAGGCATGGTCAACCGAGACTGGAGTATACCGCAGGGATTTCGGGTATAGGGTTGTTGTTAATTCATAAATAATTTTACTTCAATTAACGTAATAGATGAAGAAAATATTAGTTTCATGCAAGAGCAATTTCAAAAATTTAACTCAAAGAAACTAACATAGATCTACTTATTTGACTAACGATGAACCGTATTTAGCATTTTAACTTGTTTAAGCTTTATACCTCAAATCTTGGTCTCTAAACCAAGAAGTAGGGACTTGAGATGTAGGGTTGTTGTCTCCTTGTTGAGCCTTCACTTCTCCAAGTCGGCCTCGAAATGACACCCGCTTCGAACGCACGAAGCCTCTACGAGTATCCACCCGAGATTAAACGAAACTCTTGTTTTTCCCTTGCTAGAGGTAATCAACCAAGAATCTAACTTAACCTTAGCTTCTATCTCTTCAATCAACTATTAATTTTAGTGTAGAAGTTGTGCTCAACACATGAGCAAAATGGTGGAGACAAAAATTGCAAAAACTCTTCTCTTTTTCACCTCTTCTTACAAAAACGTTTTTTCATTTTTCTTACAAGAGAAGGAAGAAGAGAGAGATTAGAATGGTGGCTAGGGTTTGGAAAAAGGTGGGGTATTTATAGTGTGAAGTTAGGGTATGTTTTAATCATCTCAACCACAATGGATGGCTAGATTTAAACATGACAAAAGTAACTTTTACTTTTGCCATCCAATGGAGCTCTCCATTAGATGCACTTTTATCCCACTTTATTCCAAACCCATTTCATCAAATGGACTTCTCCATTTAATGTTAAATTGGGCTTGGGCCAATGCCATTTTCGTTTTTGCCATTTATGCCAACTTTTGGCCCACCCGACAATTATTACGGTTAATTGTATTTGCTCAATTTTGTTGAGAAATAAATTTGTATACCATGTCCAACATGTAATAAATTTATTCTAAGATCAAGTTAGTCATCTCCATGACACTTTTATTTGTTTCGTTTTTCTCTCTTGGGTGTGACCTCGTAGGATCTATATCGTGTTGACAATATAATCAAAACTTCTTTTAATTCTATAAATTATAAGCGGCACCTAGCAATATGCATTATAATTACTCAACAGATAAAGATGATATGAACCAATCAACATCACGATCCTAAAGCAATATTTAATTGCTTGTGTCAATTCACGTGTCATATGATATCGGAATAAATCCAAGGCAGGAGAGTGTCATCCTTGCAAATTTATTCTTTTCTTGATTCCAAGTAATTTAGTAAATAATGATCAAACTCATTGATCATAATTGCATGCATACTTTATTACTTCATCAAGGGGCCCGAAGATATCATCACTCACATATAAAATGTGAGGGATACTGGTATTCTTGATAAATATCTTTTCCTCCGCACAAGACACACATATTGAGATATTATCTGTATAGCTGCCAGTTACGGTCAGCGTTGGACAACACCTACAGATACATGTATCTCATGTAGGAAAAGTGATAATCTCATACCAAAGAATTCAAGACACAAATGAAACACTAATGACACTAACACAATCCATGTTATGTTTCATTATTGGGTCATGTCCAATCCCCTGATCTCCATCAGGTATTTATGTGATTAAATTGGTAGCTCCTTACCATATGATCCGTAGAACATGATCATCATTTAATCCACATACTAATCTTGTACCGGTAAATAGTGTTCCCTCTTAATTACCAAGATTAGGGACATTTAGAGTATTCGTTATAATATTATTATAGAGTTCTACATTTCAAGTCCTCAACTCGAAAAATTCATAATATAATTAAATACTCAAGGAACAAAATGATTCTTTCATTTCATGAACAAACATAGAAACATCCATAAATGGTTGGCTTCTAGATCATAACACTAACAATAGATACCTGTCTGGGATTTGCAACCGGAGGTGGGGCACATCCTGTGGCTGCGGCTTGATCCAAGTAATTTCTCTATCTGGTGCTGTCATATAACCAAGACTGTAATGGATCTGGGCCTTTGATGAGTCCAATTTGAACTACTACTTTTAAAGATTTATAAACCCTAATTTCTACTTACGTTCAGATCACAAACGCATGATCTTACCGTGTAGTATAATTGGGGTGTCGATCCACAGGGATAGTGTATTAGATTATAAACATTTTTCACTAGTCTAGGTTTTCGGGGGGTTTTTAAAACATGGTTCAATACCTTAAAGATTTGATGCTTGGCGCTGATTGTGCTAAGGTTAGAGTAAAACAGTAAATAGAGAGCCTTTAGGGTTCATGTTCTCTCCTTTTTAATTATGCAAAGTATAAATTTTGATGTCTCTCTATGTCACATGCGGCACTATCACTCCCACAGCTACCCCGCATGCGGCACTGTCACTACCCGCATGGCTTGCTTGGTTCTTGCTTATGCGATTTGAAAGGTTTTCCGATCTTGCGATCGGCTTTTGGGCTACCAAGACTAAAGTATTTTAGGTACACAATTATATTATTTCTCTATACTACATTGTAGTTGAAATATCTCAAAGAACCCTACCTAATTTAGGTGTTTCCTAATATAATCTATATCCTACCAAGGGAGCCCACTGGGTTCTTTTAACTGCTGCCAAGCCTCGTTAGCCAATGTGCCTATAGTACTTACATGCATTATCCCACTCACAACGGGATGCAATGACTAGACACCTATTGGTATGTGGAGGGTCATTGGCATATAGTAGACAGAACTATGTATGCAATGACTTAATAAAGAGAAATTTAAATAATAAAGCAAACTCAAATCAACATGAACAAAACATAAACTTATACTAAAATACATCAAGAATTCGAGTACAACCCTCACCCTAGAGATGAGAAGTTTAGCTTCTCATGCCCATGGCAAAATAAAAGGAATAAAATGAAGAGAACATAAATCACAACCCAATTGAAGATGAATGAACCTATGCCTCCTTCTTCTCCTGCTTGGCTACCGATGGCTACCTTCTCTCTCTAAGTACTCTCTAATCTAACCTAGCAATGAGAATTGCTAATCTCAATTCTATGGACTTAACACAATTAAACACGCACACTAAATCTTATTACAAGAGGGGTATTTATAGCCTTCCTAATATGAGAGATGGAGTAGTGGAAGTAGCGGAGGTGGTGAAAACTTAGAATGCACTCCAAATTTGGATAGATGAAGCCAAAAATAGCTATGAAAGCTTGCCGCTAAAGTAATCGTGTCCTTTCAGAAGAATTATGCCAAAAATAACATCAACGGTGAATAATCTGATCCTAAGGAAACAGTCCACAAATTGAGTCCATAGATCGTGCGGCATCAGGGTATGCCGCATGCGGCATAGAGGAGGCCACACGACTTCCTGACTTAGTGGATTTTATGTATTTTTTACCATTTTACATGTTGTGCACTTCGTATGAGGCGTTGCATGCTCCATGTGATGTCCTGTTTTGGTGTTATCTTCAGAAATCGCCTAAATATGACACTTTTGCTATGTTTTTGGCCTAAATACGCAACTTTCTCAAAAACCTGTCAAAAAGACCCAAAAACACATTTGCAGTAAATAAATCAGAAAAATAGCTACTTTGCATTAGCTTTTCGTCATTTTTCGGAAGAAAATATAGGGATTTTCACTATATGTTTTGGCTTCATCAGCCTTCGAATACAGGAGGCGGTGGGTATGGATTCTGCCCTATAGGAGTACTCTCATCAGATGGGACATTTTTCCAATCTTCTGGAACCCCCGTCTGATCCATAATGACACGTCTTGTGCCAACTCTCCCATCCTACGCAATGCTTGTACACAATAGAAATATAAGAAATGATTTCTAATAAATGATTTATAAATTTTAGAGTTAAAAGTTATAATCAGCGGTCCGTTGGGAATGTATCCACACTTCCCATGATCGTCTCTGGTGACTGGAACTGTGTGAGAAAGCCCGTCCAAGTGCATACCAAATAGGTAGACAGATGTCATGCCATTCATCTGGTACCATTTACGATATTTTGGAAGCTCGTTCCAGTCAAACGGACGAGCTTCTTTGTGTACATGCTGCTCATATTTCGTCGAATGCTGAACATGATGCACGTGCTTTACCGCCCATGACTCATTCTTCTTTGAGACCATCTTCAACTTGTTCATAATTTAATAACGAGTCCGGCTAATATGACATTGGTGTCATTCCAAATTCAATAACACCACATCGTATACCGTTAGATCTGCTTAATATTCATGCAAAACACTAGTGTCTTCAATATTCGTGCAAAACACGAATATTAAAGCAGATCTAACGGTATACGATGTGGTGTTATTGAATTTGGAATGACACCAATGTCATATTAGCCGGACTCTTTAATAACAACTAAACACACAAAGTTAACTAACATAAATAAGAAAAAAAACAATTAGTAAACCATACTTGTGCAATTCAGCATTGTGGTGCTTATTAATGGGAGGCGGTGGCGGGATCTCTTGAAATTTTTCGAACTGTCGCATGTAGCGATCAAGATAATGGTGCTCCACTATCCAATAAAATATTAGAGGACCGTGGTACAAGTAGTAAGGCTGATAAATTTAGTAAGAATGTGAGTTAGAATTTGTAAGTATGAAGACATATAACTTGATTAAAATGTACCCTTCCCGCCTGAGTTACTCTCGAAAGCCGGGTATAAATAATTTTGTACGGCTCCAATTCCACCATGTTCTCGGTCAATTGCTTAAACTGGTTGCGCGGGATACTTGGACCAGCGATTTTGCTGTGAGAGGAGTTCTCGTACTTATGCTTGCAGCACCATTTGTCAGCAAAAGCTGAACATGTATCTTTTGTTGACGAGCCCCAAGAAGGTTGCCAGGCTTTCGATTTTGGTTTTGGTAGGTGAACTGAAAATCGGGTGCACGACCAGTGCTGCAGAAGCATAAATGGACCATGCATAGATCGAACTTCGGGAACGGATGCGAGACATGATGGCAATATAAATATGCGAGAACGGCTTCGCCCAAATTGTAGTACGTCGGCTTGTTCAAATTCTCAATCAAATTGAGATACCACAGCGGTATCCCATCCCCGCTACTGTTTGGGAACATAGTAACCGAGAATAGATCCAAGATAAATCCACGGACATACCTAGCAAATTTCGTGAGAATGTGAATACATTATTGAGAATGTAAAGTAGTAATAAGTTAATAAATAGAAAATATTTATCACTTCAGCGTTTGTTTATTGACGTTATCTGACAGCTTTTTAAATCGTTGACGGAGTTTAATTTTCAGCATAATCCAGTAAAAAAAAATTTCATTTCCCTCAGACCCCTTTTTCATAAATAATAATTGTTCATCCTCACGGATCCTTAATAAATCGAAAAGCCGGTCTTGTACATTCGCCCCATCTGTAATCCCCGTCACTGCAGCCCCCATAATGGGCAAACCCCACAAACAGCTCACGTCCTCTAACGTGACTGTAATTTATTTAAATAAAAAATTATAAGCAATTTATTTATTTGACTTGTCATTAAAATATTAAAAATAACAAATTTATTTGAATTAGTGTAGTTAATACCTGTCATCTCTCCGAAAGGAAGATGAAAGGTGTGCGTCTCAGGACGCCATCGCTCGACAAGTCCATGTATAAGCACCGTATCGATGGTGATATCAGGCATGACTGCGATCTAGTACAAGCTCAATCGAATCAAATACGGTGCGTATTTCTCGTGGTACTCGCAATGCATCCGATAGTGTTTGACGTTTAAAACCTCCGAACTCTACGTTAGAACATAAATAGAAATTATAATATGATTTGATTTCTGACTGAGTTATGAAAAATCAAATAAGTAAATGCTTACCTCCTTAGAAGCCTCAGATACCTTATAATGGCTGTGAGGTATCCACAACAACTGGCTAAACACCTCTTGCATTAATTTAGTCTCCCTCTCTCCTTGATCAGGTACTTCGTCTGCCATACTACAAAATGAGGAGGGTTCCAATGCACCCTCTTTTGGTGCACCTAACGTGCACCCAAAACTCATATCTTCATTTTCAAAGTTCAAATAGTCGATTCGAACCTTCCAACGTGTTCTTCATATTAAAATGTGCTTGGAGACCAAATTTTACATTTTTTGGAAATTTTTTACTATTTTTTCAGAATTTTTGATTAAACTAAACAATAATTTGAAATTCAGCAAAGTGATGATTTTCAAAAATTCTGAAGAAATAGTAAAATTTTTCCAAAAAATGTAAAATTTGGTCTCCAAGCACATTTTAATACAAAGAACACGTTGGAAGGTTGAAATCGACTATTTAAACTTTGAAAATGAAGATATGAGTTTTGGGTGCACGTTAGGTGCACCAAAAGAGGGTGCATTGGAACCCTCCTCCTACAAAATTCATCGAAAATGTTCATTTCCTAAATTATCATAAACTATTTTGGAATTTCTTAAATTATCCTAAACCATTTTGAAATTTTCTAAATTATTCGGATAATATTCTAAATTATTCTAAATTATTTTGGACATTCCTAAATTATCCTAAACTATTTTGGAATTTTCTAAATTATTCGGATAATATTTTAAAACTATTTTGGAATTTTCTAAATTATTTTAAACTATTTTGGACATTCCTAAATTATCCTAAACCATTTTGAAATTCTCTAAATTATTCGGATAATATTCTAAAACTATTTTGAAATTTCCTAAATTATTCGAACAATATTCTAAACAATTTTGAAATTTTCTAAATTATTCTAAACCATTTTGGAATTTTCTAAAATATTCTAAACTATTTTGAAATTTTCTAAATTATTCTAAAATATTTTGAAATTTTCTAAATTATTCGAACAATATTTTAAAGCATTTTGGAATTTTCTAAAATATTCTAAACCATTTTAGAATTTTCTAAAATATTATAAACTATTTTGAAATTTCTAAATTATTCGGACAATATTCTAGACTATTTTTAAAATTTTAAATTATTCGGTCAATATTCTAAACTATTTAGAAATATCCTAAACCAATTTATTATTTTCTAAATTAAATATTAAGTAAAAAAAAATTAAAAATACCTGAACTGAGTGCCGATCGATTAGAAAGTCGGAGAGACGAGGCGAGAAGAGAGAAAGGGAGAAGAGAGAAATGGTGTGTGGGAGAAGAACTCTGCTGCGTTGCGTTTAAATAGCTAAAACTCCGAAGCCGCAAAATAAATTCCCAATTTCAAGGAATCACAGTTTTTATTCCTGGTTCCAATTCACGAAACCGCAGTTTTGTTCTCCAATTTTGAAAACCGGAAATCTTAATTTCTCCGGTTTCGAAAAGCTTGGAACCGAAAATTTTGTTTGCAGAAAGTAAGCTTGAAACCGGGAATTTAATCCACGGTTTGGACATATTTCAAATTCTGTACCAGGGTGTAGATTTATAAATTATTTATTAATTTTGGATATTAATAAAAATTTCGGATTAAACTGCGTCTAAAATAAGATAGGGATGTTTACCGTTACTTGTAAAAAGTAAAATAATTACAAAACATAGCAACATATTTCTATCAATTCTATAGCTACTGCTTGCTTATCTCTACCAAAAAAGATACAAAAAATAAATAAATAATACTAAAATGAAAAGCAAAGGAACAAAAGCTTGATGATTGATCACATCTGCTACATGTGAAAGCACCAATCTCGTATTGTAAAATTGTGCCGAAACATGTTCCACATGTATAATCTCATCACCACCTATGTCTAGGCACCCAATTCGGTTAACATGTGATATGAACTACATCTCACCTGGCACAACTGACTAATTCTGGCAACAGGTTTGATTCATCCATTAATGACGTTGATGGCGAGTCAAGCAAGGGATTTTTCTGGAATTCATTTCTTAGCTGCCCACATGCAGCATTTGCATCCAGCCCACGCGTCTGACGCACACTGACAGTTATCTTCCTAGATTCTAGTGCTTCCACAAATGCTAACACCTATAAAAAAATAATTCATAAGCTCAGCAAGAGCTTGTTGGAAATTAATCTGGGAAGAACAAAAACTCAGCACATACCACTTTCTTGTATGGCCTCCTGAACTCAGAACCTTCAATTGGGTTGAAAGGTATCAAATTCACATGATAGCCCCGGCCATGTGAATGGAGTAGCTCTGCCAGCTCCAAAGCATGCTCTGCCTTGTCATTTATGTCAGCTGTCACAAAAGGGAAAACAAAGAATTAATAAAATTAAGAAAGTAAGAAAGAAAATAAATTTAGGGTTAGAGATTAACCTAGGAGGGTATACTCAAAGGTGACTCGGCGACCTGTTTGGATAAAATAATCCTCGCAGTCATGCAGGAGTGCATCCAAAGGGTATGATTTCGCACTTGGGACGATTGTTTCTCTCAGCTGCTGGTTAGGCGCATGCAAGCTGGTTTAAAACAGCTCTATAATTAAAACTAAGCCAAGAGGCAAAACAAATTAAAAAACTAAACAAATAAACACAAGAAGAACAAACAGTTACGCTTTTAGTTCTCTAACTTTTGGGATTTGTACCAACCCTGGTCCTACCTCTTGTGTGACAGTATTATATTTCAAAGAAAGAATAAGATGAAAAATTGAGGAAAAAGAGCACAAGTTGTGCCCCAACCGTCGTTCGCTACAAAACATTTTTTATTAATACAAACATGCAGCCAAAATGGATGTGACTGTCAAGGAACATGCATGTAATTTACTACAAGAATAAACCGAAACAGTATTGAACCTGACAGCAAGAGTAGACTGAAGCTTGTGTGAAGCGAGCATCTTAATGGTGTTTGGTACACCGACAGTGGAGATGGTCATCATCCTTTGTCCAATTCGTACCTCCTGCATTTGTATTTATATTCTCCAAATAAACAACAAACCACAAGTTCATTTCAGAGTTTACCATAATTTGCATACAGCCCTTTTGATAATTACATTCTTTTTGCCAAATTGTCAAATAAAACATCCTATTTTGCAATTGTTTGCAAATGATACCTACTTGTAAAGAAAGAAGAGTCAATAACAAATTACTAATTTTCCCCAATCCTACATGACATCTCGATTTACAACCCAATATTGGCCTCAGTTTTAATTTAAATTGGAAGTTTACAGGAAGAAAGCATTGCTAGATTTGGGAGTAAAATAATTTACATGTCTAAGGTTTGGTCATATGCGTCACTTATGAAAAATGTAATGAAATATTCAGTCTTATGGTCTTTATTTGCAAAAATCACATTAGCATCTAAGTAAGATAAATGAGTAAGGTTTCAAACCATAGTGAAAGGGAGAATATCAAAGTTACCTTGTTCAAGCATCGATGTGCTTCTAATACTGATTTGAGGTTAAGCATTGGCTCACCCATTCCCATGAACACAACATTACTAACCCTATGCTTGAATAATTCCTCTATGACTAGCACCTTCATGCAACAAATATATAGATAAATGAATTGAAAGCTTGCTTATTAAATTTCATTTCACTCAACAACACAATGTAACAAAATAAACATAAGAGGATCAGAAACTTCCAAAAAGAACAAAAATGAAACCACAAAAAAGCAAAAATATTGATCTACAGTGCTTAAATTGCAGGTCAAGTACAAGCCAGGACGTGCCAGCAGTAGACTTAATTCTTTTTCAAGGTTGATTCTGGTAATTTATATCATATTATAGGGTTGTGTTATAAGAAGCTATAAAAATGATACACAAACAACCTGCTCAACAATCTCATGTGGCTTCAGGTTTCTAGAGAAGCCTCCCTTACCAGTGGCACAGAACGAACAGCGCAAGGGGCAACCAACCTGAGTAAGATATTAAATTATTATCAGAAAATATTGTTCTCTGATATATATATATATATATATTGCTTAATGCGATTTCATATAAAACATTCTTTCTATTTTCAATTAGCACTGATAATTTTCTCAGTAATCTGAAACTGACATTTGACCGTAACAAAATTGACTAAATTGCCCCCTCCCCCAAATCCTAACACTACCAAATTTCATCCCAACCAGTAAGCATTAGTAATCTATCGTACAAAACCTCTTTTGCTTGATTTTAATTTTATTTTGACTCCAAGGGAAACATTGCTACAGTTAAAAGTGAAGTTGTCATTTTTTAAGAAAATAGGTTTGTCTCTATAACACCAACTGTCACAGAATGTTGACTGTTATATACAAATGTAAGACTGTTTACTGTTTAGCAAAGACAACAAAATGCCGTCTGCAAAAAGGTTCTAATGCAAGTCCATTTAAAAAATGCCCTTGGTTAAATTATACCTGAGAGGATACACAAGCGGTAAGACGAACAGAGCCTTTTTTATCCTCGGCTGGTATTCCAACTGTTTCAATCAATCTATTATCCTCCAATTTTAAAAGTATCTGCAATTAATATGGCCAAAAAATAGCAATTACATAGAATGAATATCAGGGTATTCATATTGAGAGAGAGAGAGAGAGAGAGGATTAAGATAGTAACCTTAAGAGTGCCATCAGCAGCAGCAACAGAGTGGTGCACGGGTGATCGTCCCACTCTCCAACCCGCTCCAACAAGCGCATCCCTGAATTCTTGAGGCACTGGCATATGAAAATATTCTTATTAGAATTAACTGATAACTAAAGATATATGAAATTATCAAAGTGATGGAAATCGGTGAAAAAAATTAGACTCACAGTGTTTGAATTGTGGAATTTCTTTAGACTTGGTCTTGTATATTAGATCATGAAGCTGTTTCCCTCTGTAACTTTGCTGGATGAGAAAGTGCGTAAGTTTTCTATAAAGCCGATATTTGAATTACATTCAACTTTTGTAACATTTGTGTCGTACAAATGTTTGCCTAGGATATGCGGTTAAATTGAAGACATGAGACAGTACATTAAAAGATTAGGTAAGCATAATTCTTTAAGGCGACGAGGGTTTTTCCAGGGTTTAAGCGTAAAATCAATCCACAGTTTTACAGTGACTTGAAGCAAATTAAAAATAGATAATGTCGAATTTTAACAAAAAAATAGCTTGGTTTTACCTGGCCGAGGTCAAGAGAGAGCTGTCGGAGCTGTTCCTCGGAGAGCCCCAATAGCACGCGCGGGTCTGACTTCGGTAAACGCGCCGGCGGTGAGGATATAGCGGCGGCGCGCACGCGGAAGGCCGCACGTGCGAGCGGAGCGGTGCACACGTGCTGCAGAGATGCCATTGAAGGCGAGTGAGAGAGTGATGGAGGTTGAAGGGCAAGGAAGGGAGGGGACTTGAAGGCCAGGGATAGAGAAGGATTTCGGAGTGTTTTGGAGAACAGCCGCTGACAACAGAGGGCCCACATACAGTTCAGGATATTTTGGAGACAAATGCTGGCTGGTACTGTTCTTATATTCAATGAGTAGAACAAAATAACTGGTACTTGTGGGACCTGCATGTCAATGTACTACTGTTAAACTCGTAAATTTCTCATCATATTGCATTTAAGAAGTTTGATTTTTTTTCCTGAAACAAAGTTTGAATAAATTGAGCGAGGCTAGCGTGCGTCTGGCTCGTTAAGAGAATTTGATGAGTTTAATTTTAAAATATATTAAATTGGTTTTAAACATAGAATTTAAATTGTTGAAAGTTGAAACCGATCTATTTCATGAGTGATACATGTAAATGCAAATTTAAAATTTTTTCGAATTCATTTAGTATAGAGTCGGGCGCTAAAAAATAAAATAAAGGATTATAAGTTATTTTAATGCATTTATTTTTCATTATATGTTGATCACTTGATTTTGTACTAAATAAATTTTAAAATTTTACATGCACAAGCATCATTCGTGAAGTTAATCAGTTTTGATTGTTTGAATTTTCATTACATGAGCCTAGCATACCGCTTGAATTAATTTATAACTTCCAGAATCATTGTAGTAATTAATTACGTAACTACGCCAGGATGCCAGTTCTATTCAGTTTATTGATGAAAAATACTCAAAACTTATCCTTAATTCTCATCTATATACACTTGGAAGTATTGAGTTACTTTGGTTAAAATACAATTATCTTATGATAATCTAGGACTGGAATTGGGAAATGGTTTGGTGGTATAAAAACTAGAACTAAAATCTCACGTGTATAAAACTAGAACTCAAAATGAAGAAGAGTCTGCGTGAAATTATAGAGACAACTCTTTCAAACAAGCTTTAAGAAAATGTTTAGTGATATCTAGAATAGGGGTGTCAATGATACCTTTTTAGCCGTTTATCTTATATGTATTGTATTCGATAAAACGGGTATGGGTAAGACTTTTTTTCGTTAGCTTATTGGATATGGATAAGGATTTTTTTCGTTAGCTAAATGGGTAAGAGTACGGGTAAAGACTATTTCGTACCCGTTATTCTATAGAATAATTATATATCATAAAATTATATGATAATATTTGAACAATATTAGTGAGGGTAACATTTTTATTTATGTGATGTTAATATTTGAATAATAATTAGTATTATACTTTTGTTATTTAGTGTATGTTTTTGCTATAAGAAAAATGTTAATCATATTACTTTTATTTGTACGTTTTATTATTTAGTTAAATAATTGAAATTGTCCAAAGAAATATTTGTGTTTTTAAATTCTCTTGCTTATGAACAAACAATTTAGTCGGAATTGATTGCACATTTATTTTTCCATATTTTTTTATTAGTAATCCGATTACATATGTGTGGAATGAATGAGTTTTGATGTTTTATTTGTAATATAATAAATTAATTTTTATATAGTATTATTCGTTATTCACCTGCTACCATTTCGTTACCTGATAATTTTAACGGACAAGGGTAGGGTAGGGTAAAGTCAATTCTTAATGGGTAAGATAAAGTCAATTCTTAATGGGTAAGATCAATTCTTAGTGGATGTGGGTATAAAAATGCTTCCACCCTACCGTATCCTACCCATTGACAACCCTAGTGGTATCTAACGATAAAATATCATTTAATGTGGTTTAATAAATACCTTTTTTCTGAAAACGTACTGTTAAGTAATTCATTATTTGAAGAATCAGCTTTGGTTTGGTGATCAAGAGCGACATATTCTATGTGAAAATTCATGAGTTCGAACTCGAATGGAAGATTTTTATAAACATTAAATGAAAATTGAAATGTTTCCATCTTTATCTAAAAAAATATTTTTTATTTAAATTTTCTTTTTTCTTTTCTGGCGAAAATAATTATTACTTATTTCATGCATAACTCTAAAATATAATATATATATATGCTTTTGTAAGCACTTCGAACGAAATGCTTACGGATCAAATTTCAAAATTTTATATTCGAAATATCGAGTTAAGTAGCTCAGTAAATTGGTTATATATTAAACTTGTAGAATACTAAGTTTTACTATTTTTTATGATTTTTAAAAGTTGGTTTTTTTCACATACCAACAATGCATTAATATGCGCACAAATCTTTATTTTTTTTACCGCTTAATTTGATATTAAATGAATTCAAAAATTAAAAAAAATTATATGTAAATGAAGCTTATTTGAAAGATCAGTTTAAAAGGTTTTGATTTTTTTTTGTTTGAAGCTAATCAGCTAGATTTTGGATTGGAAATACATCGCGAAAATGAAAGCATATTAGCCAGTTTCTATATATGTGTTTGCAAACAGGGCCGGTGTGGGATCGAAGGGGCCCGGCCCTCTATGATCCAAAATACTGTTTTTTGACGCGTATTTTTATCGCTCAATCGCAGTCCAGTCATGTTCGTGGCCTCAGCGCGCAGATACGCACATATCCGAGCGAATATGGACTGAATCTGCTGGTCAAACAGGTTCCAATATCTGATATGCCAACTGGCGTGTCCGGTGCGTACCGCACGCATAACGTGCTCGTATCCGTATCAGATACGCATTCATACGTCTACTGTTAGGTATTTGAAGTGTCGGTGCAGCAATTTCCCAGAGGTCAAAGTAGTATTCTTCTTTGTACCAGATCAAAGTGTACTGAAATTTTGTTTGGGTTCATCCAATTTTCCCAACGAGAACAGAATTAACATCAAGGACACATGATCATATGTAACCAAAATTAAATTACCAATGTAGAACGAGAATGTTCATCCTATCTATGATCTCTTTGTAATTAAGTTACCAATGTACAAGCCGCACCTCATAGAATTAAACATATCTGTAAAACACTAATTATTTACATCATCAATTGCATTCATGATTTCATCCTAGCTACCATCATTCAAGTTTCGAATTTTTTCCAGCACTGATATCACTTGATGCATATCCGGCCGGCCACTAGCTTCTTTCGATAAGCACCGGAGTGCCAGCTTGGCAGCCATGAGAACTCCACGTCTCGAGTACTGGCCGCTGAATTGCGGATCCAAAATCTTAAAGACCTTCTTCTTGCTTTTGAGCTGAGACTGGGCCCACTCCACCAAATTGTACTCTGCAGCTGGCCGGTACTTGTCCATGGAACGCCGCCCCGTTAGTATCTCCAATAAGACAACTCCGAAGCTATACACATCACTCTTGGTAGTTAACCGGCCTGTAAATATTAAATTAACGAACAGTCAAACTCGAGTGTAATAAAGAACATGTTGTAACAAAACATTTGGTAACTTCTCATAGATTCATTTGTTTCATGTAATGAAAACTATTATTTCCTAAATTAGGCAGATTTTCTTTTCAGAGAAAAGATGATATACCATATGCAAGGTACTCAGGAGCTGCATATCCGTAAGTACCAATGATTCTCGTAAAAACAAAGCTATCATCTCCGGTGGGATCGTCTTTTGCTAATCCGAAATCAGAAAGCTTTGCATTGTAATTCTGTTTAACAAATAAAAACAGAATCAGTTTTTCATGATGCATCTGCTTTCAATCTGAGAAAAGATCACACCAGGAAAGAAAAACTACGTACCACGTCGAGGAGTACATTAGAGGTCTTGAAATCACGGTAAATAACTCGTGCCTTGTCGCTGTGAAGGAATGCTAACACTTTACCGGCTTCAAGTGCGATCTTTATGCGTAGGTCCCATGAAAGTGGTTGATAGCTCGAACCACCTGAAATGCCATGCAATTATTCCCAATTAGGCCGTTAGTTCATGCTTAAAACGAGCCTTCAATTGCTTCCAATCTATAATTTTGAAAAAATTACTCTTAAAAAGATGATTTTCGAGGCTTCCTCTTGGCATGAACTCGTACACAAGAAGTCTGTGATGGTCTTCCAAGCAATAACCGATCAATTTAACGAGATTCGGGTGAGATAACTGGCCGAGATAATTAACTTCCGCCTGTAATAGCAATAAAAAGTAAGAAAAATAGGTACAAAAAATAAACCATGTATGCGGTTAATCAATTTATCTAGTTAGGCTAGCTTTATTGAACTTCATTTCTATCTAGCATTACAATCTCGAAGTTTGGCAACTATTATCTAATTTGAAAAGAACTGAATTGACAAGTTATGACTTTATGTTTTAAAATTTGAACTGAATTTGAACTTTAAAAAAATAACAGAGAGAGAAGTGATACTTACCAACCACTCCTTGTGGCCTTGGAACCCCTCCTGATTCAGCTTCTTGACCGCAATAACAGTTTCAGTCCCTGGTTTTGCGGGTGCAAAAGTTTGCGGATCGATCCACCCCTTGAAAACCAACCCGAAACCGCCTTCTCCCACCACACTATCAGGTTGAAAATTTCTTGTTGCAGTTTTTAGTTCTTCAAAGGTGAAACTCCTTAAATTTGTACACTGTAATATTTCCCCCTCTCCGCGCAGACTTAACGGTAAGCAAGAGTCCGAGACCCAACCAGTACTACTATCAGATCCACATCCACTTTCTTCTGATTTTAATTTTTAAACAAATCAGATTTGCATACAATAAATCTTAGTTTAATCAGTTCAAACAATAATACACTGCAAAAACTAAACAGAATGACAGATTTTTTGTTGTCTACAACTGTACAAATCAATACTGGTATGAACTGGTACAGGAACTTAATTACAAATGCCAAGAATTTGAAGTCTGAGAGCAAGAACAGACCTGAAAGATTAGATGAGGATAAAGAGGGGATCTTAGAGCTTGTAATTTTTGCCACACAACAGTTTCCCATTGCTTTATCTCAGACTAACATATATAACAAAGAATCTAACAGTATCTCTGCTGCTTCTCTTTTCTCTTCTTCTTTACACTTGTTTTTTTTCCTTCTCTCTCTCCCCCCTTTAATTTGCTTACACTTAGTTGGGATTCCATTAATTCGTAAGCATGCGCCTGTATTTATATGTTGTAAAAGTCAGACCTCTTGGCTGAATGTCAAACTAAAAAGAAACAAGAAATAAAGCATACCCGTGACTGTGAGCAAAAACCCAAGTGGGTGAGCTGTTTCATTAATATTTTCAAATAAATTGAACTTGGACAAATCTTTTTATCATTTGGAGTAAATTAGAATCCGTCAAATTAACCTTTTCGGCAGCAAGCCAGATGGTTGTAACCTATGTAGCGGGTCACTGCAATCAAGCAGAGCGACCTGTTACGCAGAATGGTTCATGGGGAATTCGTCGCTAAAATCAGGTGTTAAGTACTTAAATGCCAAGGTGTTAGCTAAGTGACAGCGGTCGAGGGATTGGGGGGAGGAACCAATATCAATTTGGCACTGAAAATGACACAATTAGGAACAATAGACGAGAGAGGAGGGAAGTGCAGATGGCCGCAAAAATGATTTTTTAGCTTATCAAAACCTAGCTAACCAATGGCCCGGTACATACTTATTCGTCCGAGCTCTTTAAGATTCGTGTTAGAACATCTCGGACGTGCTGGATCAAAACTTAAAAACTGGGATACTTTATGGGATCCGAATTCGGTACATACCGGTAGCATCCTCTAAAAAGGGAGTAGAGATTCATTGGGCGGGTATGAAACCGGAGGCGGGAAAAAATAGTGACAGAGCTGATTTGACTTTTACATCAGTTATATATATTTTTTTTTTCTAAAATATAGCTTTGTCAATATCGTTATCAATTATGTATTGAGTTTTTTCTTGTAAATTGAGAATATATATCTAATTTGATTTTCATATTTTGTATTAAAGAATTTTATTTGACTCTCTTAAATTTATAAAATAATAAGTAGTGTTAAATTAATAAAATACAATTCGAGCCCAACTACTATGTCATCGGTGGTATTGTAGCATAAGTGTCACCGACTTCAAAATCTAGCAGATAGACTTCAAACGACGAATTTAAACTGTTCAAACCGATCTACTTCACAAGTGATATATTTACATGCAAAATTTATAAATTTTAGAATTCATTTAGGCATGTTCATGCTAGATCTGTCCTTAGATGTGCTGAACTTTGCTAGAACGAACACAACACCCGCAAGAACACGACACGTCTAACAACTTGTCTCGTGTTCCACTATATCTTTAGTTGTGTGTGCTGACATGTGTGTTTGATACGCCGTCATTTTTCAATAAACTAATAATTTATCATCTTAATATATTAAAATTCAACCTTACCATCATTTTCTGAAAAAGCGCAAACTTATCATCCACGCACTCCAAAGCTGCATGGAGCACCTTGGCTCTTCGCAAAGTTGGTACCGGATATAAAATTTATTAGCGGCGCATTTATATTTTGCAATTAAACATCGATGTATCATTGGGATTGACCAATGTATAAAATATACGTCATTGATGTTTTTGTAATAATACGCTGATGCATTGTTTCCAACTTTTACAATCATAACTATGGCAGGAAACCCTGATTTGAGCATATGACCTCAGTTCAGAAAGCTCACGAAGAAACGTATGGTGTGGTGTCCAGGCATAACTAGAAAACCGACAGAATAAAAATTCCCAAAAAAAAAAAAAATGACGTGTAGTGTCTCATAATTTCAATTGAATTTTTTGTTCTTCGGATTTTTTTTATTTCAATCAGAAAGAAACATATCGTTATTCATCATGGAATTTAATTTGACATACCAACATTTTAAAATTAAGTACTAATATTTGAAGATTTTTTTTGTAATTGTATTTTTCCATTCTACATCATGCCTTAGAATTAACTATTTTTCAAAAAAAAAAGCCCTCCACGCAGTCTGATGTTGTGCCACATGGAGCTCCTTGGCTCTGCGTAGCTTAAGAGTGCGTGAAGTTTGGTTTTCTCAGAAATTGATGATAAAGTTCAATCTTTGATTTATTAAGATGGTGACTAATTTTCTTTTTTCAAATACTAGTCTAGTCTAGTCTAGTTCTACATTTATTAAAAGAAAGGCAGATCTTAACTTTTATTCAACGGAGTCAGGTAATTTTTTGAAAAGTTCCAATCTGTTATCGAACATGCGGTGTCTAATTTTATACGTGCAACCTTTTATAACAATTATATGCAGACATATAATTAATATTTTCTTTATCACATAATAGCAATATGATAATAGATTACATTTGTTAATAATAATGATAGCTTTTTTTGAGAGAAATAATAATGATAGCTTGGTAACTTTATGGTGGTATCCGAGTAGAGTATATTAGAACTAGAACAAACGATAACTCTACAAACGATCTAACGTTAGCCAAAGATCTCCATAGTCATGTTGTTGGCACTATATCCCATGGCCTATGCGTTTGAGGTAAGATATGCATCCACCAGGGCCTTTCAGGCTGAATGAAGTTCCAGACCAACTTTGCCATGAGGGCCAAATTCATGGTATGAAGATTTTTTATGCCCAGGCCACCCCTGCTCTTTGGAGTTATGACAATATGCCAAGCAATGAGACTCATATACCTCTCTTGGTGTTGATTTTTCTTTGTGGCCATGCCAAAGGAATTTTCTCCTTATTCAGTCCATTTTCTTAATTAGGCATCCGGGTAATACAAAAGTAGACATGAAGTATATTGGCATTGCAAACAAAGTGGCATTGATCAGAGTTACCTTCCCCCCTATTGACAATATGTTTGCCTTCCAAGAAGATAATTTGTTTTCCATCTTCTTAATTATGGGTTGATACTGCTCTTTACTGAGTTTTTTATTTGAGAGGGGCACTCCAAGGTATTTAATAGGAAAACCAGATGCCTTGCGCTCCATGATTTGTGCCTGTAATTGCGTTTGTTCCCTTAATGCTCCCGTGATGATGAGCTCCGACTTTTGCAAATTAATTTGGAGTCCTGATAGATCTCCAAACAATTTGAGGATGAGCTTGAGAAAACGTAACTGTTGGGATTCTGAACTCAAAATTTGAGTTACTTCATAAGACCCTGACTCATAAGGATCTATATCCCCTCAGGTACATGAGAGTACACTCAGGGGTGGACTTGAGTAGAAAGAATGTAAATCAATTGACCACCATTTCTTTTTGTATTTATGGATGATTTTTTATATAATTTAGAGTAAAATATCACAGTATTGTAAATTGGAGTAAAGCTAGCGTGTGCTATGCTCACCAAGAGAATTTGGTGAGTATAACTTCAAAATCTATCGGATTGACTACAAACGATGAATCCAAATTGTACAGCCTATAGTAATTATTTGTGAATAAATTTTTAAATTACTATTTCACCCTTGTTCCATCTATCTCAAGCTCCCCTAATTTACTATTGAAATACACATAGATCCATACAAAGAAATTTAGCACTATTTCACTTATGGAACTGTGCATGTAAATGCTCAAGCGATGACTGTCTTCAGTAGCGTATCGTTGTATATTTTGTACTTGGTCTAAGTTTGTTTCATTCCTTGTCTATTGTATCATATTACATGTTACCGGGCGGCAATCATGACTTGCCAGATTGTTGTATTTTGGGGGTCTAGGTACGACCCGATTGAAAAAGGCGGGATGTCGTTGGCTGATGCGATGAGCGTCGCGTCGAATGCACAGCATGCTGATCTTGCCATCTCCACTCTAGAAAAGGCTAAAAGGTCCTGCACTCATCTATCATTATGTTATATAATTATGATTATCATTCAGATTATATTTTTTTGAAGTAGAAATGTGGAGGTGAAGCCCCTCCGATTCCATTGCAACAGACACCAGTGGTGTCAAATTGTACATTATTGTTTTTGTAAATATCATTCAGATTATATGATAGTGATAACAATGATGAAGATGATGATGATGATATTAGTCAACAAATTAAGTTGACGATGATGTCATGAAGGAAGAAAACAGCTTTGAATTAGTCTCCTAGTTAGGAGTGTCAATGATACCCTTTTAACTGTTTATCTTACCCATACCGTATTCGATAAAGCGGGTATAGGTAAGGTGTTTTTTCATTAGCTTATCGGGTACGGGTATGGATAAGGATTTTTTTCGTTAGCTAAACGGGTAAGGGTACGGAAAAGCCTATTTCATACCCGTTACCCTATAGGGTAATTGTATAAAATAAAATTTTATAATAATGTTTGAGTAATAATTAGTGATGGTGAAAATTTTTGTCAAATATTTCATATTTTGTTATTTAGTGTTTTACTATAAAAAATTAAACATATTACTTTTATTTGTACGTTTTGTTATTTAGTTAAATAATCAAATTTATCCAAAGAGATATTGTGTTTTTGAATTCTCTTGCTTTATAAAAAAAAAAATTAGTTGGAATTGATTGCACATTTTTTTTATTAGTAATGTGATTGTATATGTATGAAATCAATGATTTTTTATTTCTATTTGTAAAATATAATAAAACTAATTATTATATTAGTATTATTCGTTATTCACCCGCTACCGTTTCATTACCTGAATTTAATTATTCGTTATTAGTATCCAGATTTAGTGTAAGAGAAAGTGTGTTTGAGCTTGTTAATCTTCTTATATTGTAAAGACTTCGTTTCCGGGTACACTTAGAAAAGAACGGTCTGGATTTAGTCCTAGCCAAGCTAAAAGAAATCCGGTGCGTATTGTAGATCTAGAGAGTCCGTTTTGAGATTTGTGTCGGAATTAAAGAACAGTCCAGAAGTGTCATAACAATTTTTGTTTTCATTTTTCTTTTCAAGTATTACTAGTGTTTTCTTTTTTCTTGGAAGTGCTTTAAGAAAGAAGAAAGAGAGAAATAGGGAATAGCTTGGTATAACTTGGAAGTGAGAAAAAAGTGTTAAAATGAAGGTTTACTCAAATACAATACGCCTCAATAGTGGTGACTGGTGTCCCCCAGGTACCTGAGGTACAATTTAAAAAAAAATGGACAGCCCAGATTTGTTGGGCCAAACTTAATCCGGTGCCTATTAAGATTGTAGGGGTCTGCTTTGAGATATGTGCTAAGTTAAAAGAACGGTCCGGATTTATCACATGTAACTCAGGTAGCTGGGGTGATACGGATTCCGTGAGTTGGCGTGTCAGTTGATGGATCCGTTGTAGAAATGCTCTGCATAATGTTGTCCCACTTTTATGTAGCGAGGATTTTCACAATTACTGTGCATTAGGCTAAACTTTATTTGATAATTTAAAATAACCAAAACAAACACACAATTTCTACATTTCTACATTTACGTTCATTGTAATATTAATTAGAAATTCTCCAAGTGCAATTCTGACCCTAATAAACCGAGAAGAAAGTTCCCCCTCTTGAAAACTATCTTATACAACAATTTGGCTACAAGTTTATCAAAGTGTACCGAGTCACTTGGCTCATATTCCTTGTGTAGAAAATTGAACTATTGAAAAATGAGCTTCTACAAAAAATTGATTTAAATATAAACCGTGTACTTCATCAACTCCAATCAAGCTCGAGTGCAAGATGAATAATATAATATAAAATTAAACAAGTGTCTAAGCAATAAGACTCGTTACTTTTCTTGTCCAGAAGAAATAATATTACAGAATTGACTAGCACTCCAAGAGTGCTTTGAGATAACATACACACTACTAAACAAAAACAATAGTTATCAGAAAAAAAAATACAACACCAATGTACCCAATCTGAAAAAATTACACAGATTTTTTCTTAACAAATCGCTGCAGTGACTTGGGCAAATCCTCAGCCACTTCCAAAAGCACTTTTCTCTTCTTCTCCTGCGGGGCACCCTCAGGGTCTCTCTGTTTCTCAAGAAAGGGCCTTTTTGCATTAAAAACTTCCTCTTCCTTTCTCTTTGCTATCTTACTCGGCTTATTTCTCCCCTTCGTTTTCTTCTTAATTACAACATTACTTTTCGCCTCTTGCACGGCCGTCTCTAGCTGTTGTTCTATATCCTTCTTTGTCGGTTTCTCCTTTCTTTGACGCTCTCTAACCATACCAATACTACTAGGATCAAGCATTATAGATTCAGGTGGTAACTTATCCAACAAAGCGTGTACCTCTTTCTTACTCCTCTGTTTACTTGTTTCGTAAGGGTTAGCAACCCAAGAGTCGAAATTCGGTTCACCTGAACCAGGTATGAGAATAGATGAAAATCCCATTGAATGACCTAAACCGAGCACATCCTCATATGGCCGAAATTTTGCTGTACCAATCTGATAACCTTTCGCAATACCATGGGTCATGTAAAGCCCAAAATCTTGACCACCTTTATCTCTCCAAACTTGGACTCTGGACCCATTAGCAAGAGCGAGAAGCCCTTTTTGACTAAAATCTAGGGTTTGTGCATGTCCCTGGATGGAGTGTATTGCTTCAAATTTTCTGAGGTCCCAAATCTTGATCTTTTTGTCCAAACCAGCTGTGGCAACTAAATTACCACTAGGGTGGTACGCAAGAGCCGTAATAGGACCCTGATGGCACAGCATGGTAATTAACGGTTTTCCTGAGGTCGGTTTCCACATGGTCAGCTTTCCACCAGAATGACCGAGAGAAATTACGGAATTGTAGGGGTTGGAGCACATTACAGAGGTGGGGCCCAGGCCAGTACGGTAATTCGCCACCACTTGGCCAGTGCTAATGTCTTGGTAGTGCAATTGCGAGAAATTGTTGGTGCCTACAAGCAGGAAGTGCTTTTCCAGGAACTCAAGTTTGAGCGGTTGTCTATTTTCCTGAAATAGAAAGAATTAATAAGAAAACAGGACTTTGTCTTATGCTGGTATAAAACCTCAAAAAATGATTTATACCCCTGAAAAGCAACATTGCTCCTGCTAACATTGTAAACTACATGTGATGCCAGTTGTGCCCCTCTCCAAGTTCTTTCAAAATAAAACAAAGCTCCCCTCTTACTAAAGGGACCACAGAGAAGGGAAAGAGGAGTACAGATAAAAAAAAATGATGCATCTGATATTTCCTATGTTTGCAGGAGTAATGTGAAATTGTCAGTAAAATATTATGCTACTTGGCAGTATTAGAATAACATAAATGATGATACCTTTAGACAGTGGATCTCAGTACCATGTCGGTTGTAGACATATGTGTACCTGGACCAGAATATCAATTTATGAACACTAATTTAGATAGTGCAAAAAGAACGAGCAATTATTTGGCTTGTACAGAAACTTAGTCTAAATTTGCAGTCAACACTATTCTACTTATTTCTTCAGGATCGACAATTCAATTGTCTAGGTTAACACTTCGACCTAGTTCGGTCGACATTTAATTACTCAACTTGACAGATCATCAAACGGATATTTTATATAGTTAGTATTGATGATAGGAAGTTTTCCAAGAAGAGGAAATAAAAATAAATTTACAGGTAAGAAGGTTAATAGTTTATTTATTCCATCTAACACTTCAATATATCACATATTGAACTACTAGAAGAGAGGGTAATGTGGCACAACACCACTGGCAATTGAGCCCTGGGCAAAGCCTACGCGATAGTTATCAAACCTCAAAAGGACAAACAAGGGTTGAAAATGAAACTTTCCATACTTTTTTTGAGCAACAGCATAAAGTTGGTCATTCTGTAAGAACACCACATCTCTCACTCTTTCTCTAACCTGGAAAAAAGGTTTTCGGAAAAAAAAGATCTATTAGTATGAGCATGCTGGGGCTGAACTCACAAGCAATAGCTCCAATAAATCATACACACCTGAAATTCCTTAACACTCTCCAAGTTGAGCACATCCATCATCGCAACATGACCTTTTTGACCTCCTAAAAGCATATACCTCCCATTTGATAAGTACCTTATTGTATAAGGGCCCAAATCTGCACACACCAAATAATCAGAAAAAGAGAGGAACATAACACAATAAAAAGACGAGACAGATTTCCTAGTTCATTTGGACCTGGTAACTTCATGTCAAATGCTTTTGAGGAGCTCAGTACATCCACCTCAGGTAAAATCGATTGTTGCCTTATAGAATATGTTTTCTCTAAAGGATCTTCAGGCTCTAATAGTCCTCCTTCACTAGGTTTAAGCCACTGTATAGATAAAGAAAAAAATTAAGATTGAACTAAGACTGAGGGTGGTAATATGCATATTACGGATCGACCCGTACCATAGATCCATATCTCTCAAAGTTCAAGCAGTCGATCCGAACCGTTAAACATGATCTCCATATGAAAATGTACTTGACAGACCAAATTTTACATTTTTTTAGATAGGTAGAAAATCACTATATCTGAAAATTCTGGACCATCAGAAAGCAGTGATTTTGTACCTATTTAAAAAAAATAGTACAAAAACTCTAAAAAATGTAAAATTTGGTCTCAAAGTATATTTCATATGGAGATCATGTTTGACAGTTTAGATCGACTGTTTGAACTTTGAAAATAGAGATATGGATCCATAGCACTGGTCGATCCATAATATGCATATTATCAGAGCCTCACTCTTGAAATAATATAATCAAGCAGCATGTGTGATGAAAATCAAACACAATTCGAAGGCCTGGACAAGGAAATCAGAAAAGATTATTTTACCCTAAACCCTAAGTTCGCGACATTGTTTCAAATATGGCAAATTACAATGCAATAACTAAGTGTGGTCAACTGGTAGTTCATCAAAAATGGACAAGCCTGTCCCTAACTCCAGTAAGCCATCTACCCACTACACCAAATTCAAACTAAAATTAAGCAGGCAGATGGTACCAGTAAAGCTCAAAAATGGTCCGTGCTGATTGCAAATAACGAAGCAGTGTGGTACCCAAATTTACATAGAAAGATATGACAAGTGATAATCACCTCTTCAGCCCTAGCGGCTACTTTGGCAGTATGACCAAAAATCTTCTCTCTCGCTTCAAGCTGCCCTTTTAACTTTTTATCCCTCAAACCCTGAAAATAATTAATAGGGAAAATTCAACAACCATTATATCACATGAACTTCAGTGGCAACACGATGGATTTTTTGAAGATAAGGAAAATAAGAAAGCAAACCTCCAAGTTTGTTTTCTTGCCACGCAAATATTTTTTGGCCTTCTTTTCCAGTTTGTCTAATATATCCTCCTCCTTTTTAACATAAGTATAGCAGATTATAATTAGATATTATAAATTCAAGAGAAGTTGCAGTTTTGTTCAGCACATACATGTACCACAGTTGACGGGAACAATACCTACGAATTCAGGAGGCGACTTAAGGAATTCATTGACCAGAGTTTGATGTGTAATTGTTAAATTAAACCCGGATACTTCAGGGGAAAAAGATCAAGCACAGAGAAAAATTTACAGAAATGAAACAGCTCATGCCGGCACGTAACTGGTACTTTGAAGCAAAGTGTGGTACAGGAACATAAACATTTTTAGAAAAGCAAAGCAAATTTTGAAGCTGTTAGACCTAAATTTGAAGGGACAAGAAGAAAAATCACTAGGTAGAGAAGCTAGAGGAACTTCAACAAGTGTACAGATTGCTCAAGGCTATGTTAAGAGTAAACTCAGGTAGGTCTATATCTCTTGGTTTCAATAGGACTCCCTACAAGCGTTGTTTTCCAATGTTCTCTATCTTGCTGTAGTTTGACACTTATATGAACTATGCGAGACAGCGAGAGTGTCATTGTTACCTTATTAGGAGCAGGGTTAAGAGCGTGAGGCTCATTACTTTCCTCTTTGCTCTCCATCTGAAATAAACAACAGAGAAAATTAGAACTGTATATCACGGTTCAGAACCGGAGTAGTGCCATGCATGATCATAGTTCAGCAACTATTTGCTATTTCATAATACAAACAAACTCCTCTGAAATTGTCATCTGTGTGTGTGTGTGTGAGAGAGAGAGAGAGAGAGAGAGAGAGAAAGAGAGAGAGAGAGAGAGAGAGAGAGAGAGAGAGAGACCGCAAGCGAACACCTTTCTAGAGAGAGAGAAGGTAGCCGCGGCGGAACGGCGCCGATTCGCAGCCGCCGGAGAGCTGTGTCGAGCTTGATTTGAGAAGAACCCTAGTCCTGGACTAGGAAGCAGGAAGGGTTTATGCGGAAGTGTGCAAAAGAGAAGGCACGGAAAGAATAACGGGTTTAGCAACCCAATAATGAACCGGATTGTATCCTTGTATTAACTGGGTGGCCCGTAAGTATGCAGAATCGCCTCCTGTAGCGTGGCGGACGGTTGTCGGGTTTAGGAATTAGAGTAGCGGAGCGGGTTTGGCGGAGATGTGGGCTGAGATGCTGAAGAGAAGTGGGCTGCAGAGAAAAAAAAACGGTGAAGGCTGTGGGCTGCGGATTGGGCTTTTAGTTGCAATATTTTTTGCAGGAGTAAGTAACAGCCCATATTTACATGGGATCCATGCCGGTTTTTCAAATGCAGAGGTAGACAACCTACCTCCTACTTCCCGAATGAACGTGGCTCAGAACCATTTCAAAAAATTTCGTGCGCCAATCTCTACGAAAATTAAAGATTGAATGAGAAAGGCAGGAAAAAAAAAGCAATTTCATTCTAAACAAATTTGTTTAATGTATCTTTTTTTCAGTGCGGTTGTTTCTGCCGAAATTTTTATTAATACCCTAAAAAAAAAAAAGTTAGCAAATCTGACCTCAGTATGAAAATATTTTCAAAAACGCCTTGACTGCTCAGTCATTGGGCGGTTTGCTTTTCATACCTGATCGCCCCACGTTTGGGCGATCTGCTGCCTGTACCAAACTACTCCATACTGGAACGGTCTGCTATAAAAATATCTATAAAAGTCAGTTTTCTCTCTCATGCCACTCACAATTCATTCTAACTTAGCTGAAAGAGAAAGAGGAAGAAGAGAAAGGCGATTTTTTGACGATTTCAGATATTTTTTTCTTATTTAGTTTTATTTATATTTTATTTATTATTTTTTTAATTTTTAATTTAATGAATTTGTAAATCTTTTAATTTTTTTTTTAAATTTATATATAACTGATAAATGTTTATTGGCTAATGTAGTTCTCAAAAGAAAAAATGTTGATTGCACTGTATGTGGGCGGGAAGATTATCCGTGATGCGGAGGGAGCAGAGTACACAAAAGATGCAGCATAAGGCTTCGAGGCTATGTTACTCGGATACGGTCATCGATACGATTTGACTCGCAAGGATACGCCTGGACCACCGTGGACCGCGAAAATACACCACGCACCGCACCGCGTGGTCCACCGTCACTGCGCCAAAATTAATTTTTTTGGCTGCTACCGTGATTCGAACTTGAGATCTGAGGCATAACAACCATAGCCTTCTACCACTATACCACTATAATGTTGTTGTTATAATAGAGTACTTATTATATTTAATATATATTTCGCTATAGTATTGTTTTGCTCCATTTAATTCATATAAATATAATAATAATAATAATAAAATATTATATATAATAAACGTATCGTATCCTTGATTTTTGAAAATCACCGTATCGCCGTATCCATATCGTATCCGATACGATTTCCGTACCCGTATTTGTGCAACATAGCTTCGAGGTTAATGAAAATACCACATTTCTGGAACTTAAACAAATGGTATACGAAAAGACTGGTGTAAACCTCAACCAGTATGACATAGACTTAGTTACTCGGATTAACACATTCAAAGAGGTAATAGTGAAAGTTTTGATGCTTAGATAGCAAGGAATAAAACAACAATTTTATTCGACTCAAAACAAACGATCTAGTTATTGTAAGTGCAAGAAACAATCTTAATTAGCCTAATGAGGAAGGGAATAACATAATACCTTGGATTTGATCTCTAAATCAAATCAAGAAGGGTTGTCTTGCTTAGCAACTTCTTATTCCCTTTATCTTTCAACGGTAGTTGTGCTTTAGCCCTTCAAATGACGAGCCTCCTTAGGTATCCACTGAAAGATTAAAGAAATACTTGTATCTCTAAGGCTAGTAAGAGATTAACAAGTAGAACCTTAATCCTAATTTAACCCTCTTCTTAATTTCTGAAAACTTCTTAGAGGATTTCTAGATCTCAACACATGAGAGAAAAATGGGAGAGAGGAGAAAAGAGCAAATTTCGGCCAAGATATCTGTCACAGAAAATTCGGACCTTTCGGTACTAAAACTCTTATATCTTTTTCTAGGTAACTCCAAATGACTTGAAACCTTCACCGTTGGATTCTAGACTCCAAGGGCTACAGATTACATAGGTCATACATCCAGAATGGTTAGTATTTACCCTTTCAAATTCCAGTTCAAATTTACCTAAAAAATCTGTCCAGAAATTTCTTTCCTCTTTAATGAGATTGATTAGATTTAATGACATATTTAAATATCCCTTAAATCATGCCATCACTAATCAATTCTCTCCAGCATATATTTGGGCTTTGGGCTTAAAAATATTAATCATATTAATATTTAATTAAGTCCACAATCCCATACATTAAAATACCAACATATAAATTAATATTCTATGTTAATTTATATGCATCTCTCATGTGTCAAAAAACCCATTTAAAATATGTCACACATACTTTAAATATTACTAGGATTATTTTATAACATCTTCATGTCATAAAATTGTTCATATATTAATAATATATAATTTGTACAAATTAATTATAACTTCTTATAATTAACATAGCACATATTATATACATATCACATATGCTTTATTAATATATTTTATTTTAATCTTTCATATGGTGTGACCCTATGGGATCCCATCATTATGGCAATGGAATTAAACATTTTAATTCCATAAATCAATGATACAACTAGCCATGGTATATTGATTACCCAAATGATGTGGATGAAAAAGCACAATGCAAAATCACGATCCCTGTAACATTAAAAATGTTGTTGTGTCAATTCCTTGTCTCATGATATCCAAATAATCGTAAGTTCGGAATGTGTCATCCTTACTAATTATTCTTTCTTGATTTCCTTAAGTTTAATTATGATATGATTATCATATAATCATATTGCATGCACATAATACAAACTTTATCAAGGGGCCCAGAGATATCATCGCTTATATTAACATATAAGGGACAATGGTTTCTTGATACGTATCGTTCTTCCGCATAAGTTATATGCACTGTAGTAACTGTCTATATAAATCCTAGTTAAATAGAGCGTTGGACAGTACCAACAATACACATCCCTTATGTAAGAAAAATAAATATCTCAACCAAAGAATTCTAGACACAATGAAATATCAATGACACAGAACACAATCCATATGATATTTCATTCTTAGGTCTGTCCAGTGCCATACATCTCCATGTATGCACATGTGTGATTAGATCGATAACTCCTTATCGTATAACCTGTAAAACATGGCCATCATCTAATCACTACACTTATCTTATATGGTCAACCAGTGTACCTTGCTGATTGCCAAGATAAGGGACATTTAAGAGTAAACAAATTTATTCATTGAGAAGTTCTACAATTTAAGTCATCACCTCAAATGATCCACTAATATGAATACTCAAGGTACAAAATGATAAAATCATTCACTAATAAACTAAAATATCATACATATGATATGGGTCTAAGACACTAACACTAACAAATAGACCTTACTTTGTCAGATATCTAATAACAAATGAGGGGTTATGAAGGGGTGTTTACAATCAATTTGAGTCACAGAATATCCCGGTAATTGACTTATATTTCAGGAGAGTTCGGCGTCAACCCGGGGTTGAACCTTCTAGGGCAAATACAGGTGATGACAACTCGGTGTACTACAGCTCGGGTTATGACAACCAAGGGTACCACCACTTGGGTTATGACAACTCGGGGTACCACAACTCGGGTCATGTACCACCGTATGAACAGTACATACCACCAGTTTATGACAATTATGTACCTGATTATACCACTGATTGTACCATAGATGATTATGCCACTGAGCTACCACCACCACTACCTCTTCCTTAACCCGTAATCCAAGCTAGATTTTCATCTGTACCAGAGTCAATACCTAGACTGTTACCCAGAATGATACTGACATTGATGGTGAAGGGATCGATGCAATACCAGAAAAGGAAATGGACACGGGTGAAGATTGGGAAGGGGTTGGGATTCTGATCACTTATCAGATAGTGATGCAGATGTCCCTCCCAAAGAAGATAGATTTTCGATTAGAGGTTAGACAGATAGGCATCCGATCGTCACATTCAACGATACCAGTTCTTTTGAAGAAGCAGACATTGGTTACTTTGGGAAGCGCATCGTATACAATTCGGAAGCTTGCCCCACAACAAGTTTATACCAACATAGATGAACTTGTGAAGAAAATCAATGAGGTTCATGTTCACGGCAACTAGGAGTGCAGAGTACAAAAAAGGGACCGAACAAGGTTAGTTGTGGTTTGTAAAGATGCACCGCGTTGCGAGTTCTGTCTTTTTGCAACCCCTGCAGGTAAGAGGGAGGCATAGATGATTAAGAAGTGTGAACCACCTCATACATGCAAGTCTGCATCATCAAGTACAGACCATGCACAACTTACGACATCACTTATTGCCGACGTAATTGAGACAGACATTAAGGCGGACCCATCGATGAGCATTAAGGAGGTCGCTAGGAGTGTCAGACTCATTTACAAACATGCAACTCCAAAATACAATAGGTTGTGGAGAGGACGTGAACTTGCTATTTGCAGAATATTCGGTAGTTGGCAGGGTTCATACAATTTGCTTGCACCATTGCTCCAGGCCATAGCAAGTACAAATCTCAGCACAAAATATGAATGTTAGAATGTCAGCATACCCGATCTCAATGACGCTAAACAATTCAAGGCCATAGCATGACCTTTTGGTCCATGTATTCAAGCTGTGTCATACATTAGATCGGTCATTAGTATATATACATGCTTCATGTCTGGCAGTTATGATGTGAGGCTTGATAGCATGTGCATATGATGCTGAAAACCAGTTGTTGCCTTTGGCCTTTGCAATTGTTGAGAAGGAGGTTGGTGACAATTGGGGACTTTTGAAGAGAAGTGGTTGGGAAAAGGTTCTTTTGTGTCATATCAGACCAACACAAAGTAATCAAATATGTTTTTGATCGTACCAATTTCGGATGGTCGAAAGCGGACGGCGAGTGTGTGCACAGGCTGTGTATGCAACACGTTGCAGACAACCTAAATGAGAATACCGGATACTACAAATGGGTTGCAGACACATTCAAAATTGGTTGCAGGGGGAGAAGCCGAGAATGGTGGAAGAGATGTTCAGAGATTTTGCCAAGGTATGTATATTGTATATTTGATTACTTTGTGCCGAGTTCTCATGTTATGGCGGTGTGCCGAGTGAGAAACTTCTGCGAGGATGATTTTATCGTCGACATGTACCTTGTTCTTATGTAATGGCGGTGTGCCGAGTTATGGCAGTGTGCCAAGGAATCCAATTAGCTCACCTACCTTGTTCTCATGTTATGGCGGTGTGCCGAGTGAGAAACTTCTGCGATGATGATTTATCGCCGACATGTACCGTACCGAGTACCTTGCGAGTACTTGGGGTGGATTTTTCCTTTCTTATCCCAACTAGCATGTGTGGTCGGCCTATGTTGGGGATAAAATCCTTCATTCAAAGGGGTTGATTAGGTTAGGGAGAAGGAAACACAAGCGTGCTGTAATGACCATGGACCAGTGCAAGGTAGGCGAATGGGACAGGCAGCGAACAAGTATATTTTACATTTTATATCTTATTTTATATTTTACTATGTCAATATAATACCATGATTGGTGAATTAGAATGCAATGCAGATGCCATAAACGAAGCCAATGAAAGAGAAAATGCTAGAGTTATTGCTGAGACAACCGGTAGAAGATAGCCCACTCATGAGAGCCAAGCATCTAGTAGCCATGCAGAGACATCCGGTAGTGTCGCACAACCATCTGGAAGCAGACCCAGAACTCGTCGACTTAGTTTGTTCGGACGTCGTCGCTGATTACCAAGTTACTTGAGATGCATGTTTTGAACTAATTTAGTTGGAGTTTGTGAAATTAATTTATATTGTTGAGTTTTGTTATTTTCATAACTTAATTAAATATACACAAATTGACAACATAAAATATAAATAAACACTAAATTGATGAAATAAAGTCTACATAATAAATACTTAATAAGTAGTACTACTTCTTACAACGAGCTTTGAAAGTACATGAAACAAACTCATCATCCGATGTTGGCGGATCTGGATCACTCACAGCAGACGAAGTGCTAGCCTTACCAATATAAGTACAAGGAACAAACTCATCGTCCGTGGCTAGCGGCTCCGGATCAACCTTTTTTTTCAAACAATAACCATAGGGGTTTTCCACAAAATCATCGTTTGAAATTTCAAACCGAATAGGTCATCTAAGAAATTGCTCCATAACACAGACTTGACAGTTCTTTTTTTTTCCTCTTTCTTTCCTCGACCACTCATTGACCCTCCTCTGGGCACCTGTCAATTAGAAGATGTACCTCGATTGTTACTGTCCATCCTTCTCGTCTAAAAAAATGAATTACAAAAAAGAAATTAAAAAAGTTGAGGAACTTACATGTAAAAGGGGAGATGATTTGTTGGAGAAAGAGAGAAAGAGAGGAGAGAGAGAGTGAAAACTTGAAATGAATGAGATGAAAAACGGGAGGGGTACCTTCCAATATATAGGCAATAGCAGACCACCCCAGCATGAGATGTTTTGGTACAAGCAGTAAACGTCCAATGACTGGGCGATTAGAGCATTTTTGAAAATATTTTCATACCGAGAACAAATTTGCTAATTTTTCTTTTTTTTTTTGGGTATTAATAAAAATTTCGGTTGTTTCTGTCCTCTGGATGTTATCGTTACCCCCAAATATTCGCATTGAATTTTTGTTTGCATCTAATAAATTTGTTTGTCGTTCGCAAATCTAGAAGTATTTTTTGACATATTGGCGGTCTAAAAATAGTCTGTTCGTTAACAAACGCACTTGAATGCTGCTCTCTTTTGCTAAATCCAATGGTGCAGTTAGTTAAACTTGACAAATACCCAAAAGAGAAGTAACACTACATAGAGTCCCAACTAGAACTACAATTGAAAACAAACAAAATGCACCAGCATTTTTAGAATTCTATACAAACAGGAGTCTAACATACACAATCCTTCCTCTTTCTCGCTCTCTACAAATTCTCTCACATTAACCATTCAAAGGCGAGGGTGAACGCCGGTGATGGCTATTCCTCAGAGACCTTTCCCCAGATCTCTCTGTGGCAACTGGCTGTGCGGCCCTTGGTACGTCTTTCAAATCCTGCAACTGTTCTAAGGCAGCCACGACCTGCTCCATGTTTGGTCGGCCCTTGGAATCCATCGAGAGGCACTGGAGAGCCAGCTGGGCTGCCTTGTGGGCCCCAGTGAGTGAGTACTGGCTGCCCAAGCGTGGGTCCAGCACCCGAAAGATCTTTCTCTTACTAGAGAGGTATGGGCGGGCCCACTCAACCAGGTTGTGCTCCCCTGGCGGCCTATTTTTGTCTAGTGATCTCCGGCCTGACAGCATTTCTAGTAGCACCACGCCAAAGCTGTATACATCGCTCTTCGTTGTCAAGTGGCCTATTACAAAAAAAAATGGTTACTAAAATATGTCATAGAAGTTGAGAAAAAGATAATAACTATGATAATAATAGCATTGATGCCTATGCAAGAACAATAATTGTTAGTACGAGTATACGGTTATAACATGTCAATTTTTGTAGTTGTTTTTAAGGGGCCTATAATACATGTCAGAGAAGTAAAAATAATTATACTAAAAGTCACATTTTCCCTTTCTGTTGTCATTTTTTCAAATCAGAAAAATTATACTGAAGTCATCTTTAGAATATAAACAAATACAATACCATTGACAATAATGATAGCCTAGCAAAATCAGACTTAACTTTTCTTTGACATTGACTTGAGAAACTATAATTACAGCAGTATCAAATTTCAGATAAACTAATGGCAGTTTCTTTGGCTTAGAATGAACTGGACAATAAAATGGATCATATATACCCCATAAATAATTGGAATACCATTTTATTTTTACCTCTACAACTATTATGCCAACTTTTACTTATTTTCTTCAAATAATTCCCTCCTTGTATCAATCAGTATAAAAAATGTACAAAGGTAATTTGAACATCTTTTGCAAAATGAAGTGGAATTAGAGTATATGAAAATTTATCCAATTTACAAGGTAACAGTGGTTTTGGGTGTGCAGAGGCAACAATGATATATTTCTCATTAAAAAACAATATGTCATGTTGTTAGAAAGAATACAGACAAAACAGATCAGCTTTGTCCACCTCGCATGATAATCTATTCTTATTAGTTGCTACAATCTAGCTTTTGTTTAATAGTTTTGAATAATTGCGCAATTATCCATGTGCCTAGAATAAAATTATATAAGCCTGCCTCCCGAGTCCTAGACTATAATGTGAAAGCCAAAACAAGTTGTAGTTATGTAAACAGGATCCAGCTAGAACAACTTGATAATATATTAAAAAACTGTAATATTAAAATTGCTTTATAAAATCAACTGGATTGGTCAAAATTCTCTCATCTAAAGTCTAAAGGTCAGATCCTGTTGCAAGATATTCAAAATCTAAAGGGTACTAATATTTCAGTTACCTGTTGCAAGATATTCAGGAGCAGCATATCCATAGGTACCCATGACTCTAGTTGAAACATGGCTTTTGTCTCCAGTGGGCCCATCCTTGGCCAATCCGAAATCAGATAATTTGGCATTGTAACTCTGCACCAAATTAAAAAATATATAAAATATTAATCAAATTTGGAAGCCAAAAAATTAATTAGTAGTAAAGTGCCTACCGAGTCAAGAAGGATATTAGAGGCCTTAAAATCACGGTAAATAACTTTAGCCTTGTCACTGTGAAGAAAAGCTAGCCCCTTTGCAGCTCCAAGTGCAACCTTCATGCGTAGGTTCCAAGAAAGTGGCTGGAAGTGAGTGCTTCCTATCAAATATAACGGTTCTAGTATTAAAATTTGGAGTTGGGACATTTCTTATAAAAGGTCATTTCTTATATTTTTCAATAGTATATAGGACAATTTGCCATTTTAAAATAGAATGCATGATGTAATTGAGCTAAATAAAAACAATTGAAATAAATAATATAAATAAGCAAATATACAAGTTTAACTAAAATAAAATAAAACAACATACTTCTAAAGAGGTGATTCTCCAAGCTTCCACGGGTCATAAACTCATAGACAAGGAGGCGTTGTTCATCTTCTAGGCAATAACCTATTAGCTTTACTAGGTTTGGATGCGACAGCTGACCCAGATAATTCACCTCTGCCTACAATTCAAAAATAAAGATAACAGATGATGTCAAGATGAGGGATTTGGAGAAAATTGTGAGTTCATAGGCAATATTACTTGCGGAAAACATAAATGTATCTTCTGTTTAATCATAACAGCGTCTGTTTCTATAACCACAAAAAACTCAAAATTACATGCAAACCCACATAAAACATAGGAGCACAATATTGCATACACACCTAGAGAGCAAAACTTTGTTGGGTAGCTTCCCATTTTTCTTCAAAACATATCCTAACTCTTTACCTTTAAAAAAATGTGAGCGAAGGTGATAATTTCAGAAAACCCTGAACAAGGATTATTGGACTTTAAGAAAAAGGAATCTCTATCTATTTTTTTATAGGAGTGCGGTTGAAACATATTAGTGCTAAAGTTCAAAATGGTGAAAGCCGGACTATATTGCACAACATAACAAAATGGATCCTTTTAGAAATAAACAATAACATAGGCCGTATCACAAATTTCAAAACAAATACCAACCAGCCACTCTCTGTGCCCCTGATAGCCCTCCTGGTTGAGCTTCTTAACAGCAATCACAATACCGGTCCCAGGTCTAGCGGGTGCAAATGTGTGCTCATCAATCCATCCTTTGAAAACCGACCCAAACCCGCCTTCCCCTAGCATACTGTCAGGTCTGAAGTTTCTGGTTGCGATCTTCAGCTCATTGAATGTGAAACTCTTCACATTTGCGGATTGCAAGATCTCCCCTTCGCTTCGCGGGGTTGCGGGTGTGGATGCAGCCGATACCCGGCTGCTTGACCCGCTTAGTCCACCCCCATTTCTACTTGTGAACTTGGAGTTTCCACCTTAAAGAAATAAATTAATACAATAAATCTATTAGTCTGCATTTTTTATTTTATGGAGATAATCTAATAGTTACAATTTGACGTAAAGGTCGTCTCAGAGAAACTCCGAAAGAGGTGGAAAGATATTGCACTAAAAAACCAGAAAGATAATCGGTACCAATTAACAATTAGAGACAAACTCCTCACTTTTCCCCTTTTGTACCAAAAAGAAAAGGACAAATTCATGAAGATTACAATTTTTGAGGTAGTTTACAACAAGCACAATTGGACAAAGTTTCTAATTGTAGATACACTAGATCTTCAGGATTTGGGGGTGCGCAAATTCAAGTTCCTTGAAGGTTATGTGACTAAACAGAGGTCAATTGAACAGTAGTTTTATCTTCCTATCTAAAAATTAAGTCAACTTGGAGTTTCAGGCTTTCAACTGCTGAATATTTAAATGTTTCAGATATAATAATAAAAAAAACAGAGATAAATTCAAATATCGGTTAACCAGTTGCACTTGTCCTAATATGCAAAAGTAATTTGGTGCAAAAGGGGAAAAGTGACAGAAATACAAATTCACCAACTGTTTGACAAAAAAGCTCCAAATGCAGCCAGACAAAGTAACCAAACATGGAAGAAAGTTCATAATTTCAAACCAACCAAAGAAATCCTACCTACCAGTTTAAGTTTGGTACATTCCAAATTAAGTAAACCAAAAATTTGATATGATCAAATAATGGAACATCTTATCCGATCAATTTAAAAGCTTACATCCAAAATAAACCCTCTCCTTTCTCCTAGTTCAAATATGAACAGCTTCTCTTTTCATACCTTTTTGCCAACTAAAGAAAAAACATAGAAGCAAATCTTCAAGCACAATAATAACGAATTTCGGACCAAAATTGTTCAAAATTCTAGTGTAAAACCTTTCTCCTAAAATCAACCGCCTTACAAAGGAATTGGAAGGCTAAGTATACAACTTGGATTGCTAAAGATAATAACGAATTTCATATCAAAATTGAAGTCTGCCTCAGTGTCTCCTAAGATCACCACCAGGAAAGCTTCACCGTCAACAAAATTTGAAAAGGAGAAGAACCAAAAAATCGTCGAATGATCAATTTAAACAACAAACCTGTAGTATGAGGACTACGAGGAGGAATCTCCGAGCTAACCTTGGAACCCCAGCAACCCATCGCCAATCCTGAAACGAGAGAGAGAAGCCAAATTTGGGACTCTTCTTTTTTCTGGTTACTTTTCACTTCTCCTTTTGAAGAAGAACCTCACAAAGCCTGATAAAGTGTTAAAGTAGCCTAGACTAGACCGAATCGATGTTGCACTACTAAAAGATCCCAGCTTATCACCTCCTAAATTGGTCGCACCAAATCTAATTTAATCAAACTACTTTTCTCCCTCAAGGAGGCAGGACCGCAGGAGAGAGTAGAGACGGTTATAATCTCCAACCTCTCTCTCTCTCGCTCGCTCGCCTCTCTCGATCTTCTCCACTTGTAGGAGCACCTTTTTAGACCTTCAGGGTTGACCTGTTTGCTCTCTCTCTCTATCTCTCTCTAGCCCCGGAGTAGTAAGAAGAAACTTTCGAGGAGAGAGAAAGGGGGAGGATGCGAAAGCATTAATGGCGGGAAGTGGTCCCCGTTGAGACGACAGTGAGGAAAAAGAGAGAGAAAAAGTTAGACAGAACTTGGGCTGTTGATAACGATCTCCATGACATACCTGCTCATATCACCAAAAACTATTTACTTTTAAAAATGGTTTTCACACCGGCCAGAACCCACAATTAATTTGAGAACATATTATTATATATAGTTTAAAATCAACTTTTACTTAAATAAACCTTCATTAAGTATCTAAATTGAACAATGGAACTTTTAGTTTGTGAGGAGGGTTCAAATGCCTCTAGTTTGATGCGTTTATTATGCCTTCATTTTTTAAACGTTAATAACTTAAAACTTAAAATTCAAATATTAAAATAAAACCGTTAGATTTGATCTATATCATTTTTTTCAATGCACGTATAAAAGATTATGACATTTTGACTTTGCTCTGATTGGTATCAAGAGTTTGCAAAAATACATTGATATAGATAAATTATGGATGTTGATTTTTCAACTTATTAATTTATATAAAAAAAAAAATTGGAAGTGTGATAAATTTTTTATGTGCTTGTAGAGAAAATAATATAGATCCATCTAATGGTTTTATTCTATCATATAAGTTATAGATTTTTTGTTATTAAAATTTAAAAATAGAGGCATATAGAGGCACAAAACAATAAAGACATTGAACCTCCTCTTATTATTTTCTAGGAGATACAATTTATTTACAAAATTACAGAAAGAGAAAATATCTATTTGTAAAAAATATTAGCTATTGATAATTTAAACTATAGATATATCTAGTTTGAAAGTTCGGTATGTTAATTCTTTGTATCTTTAAATTAAAGTAAATAACATTTGTTGAAGTAGTCTGGTATAATACTCTCTTTTTTAAATAAATTAAGATATAATAGTCTACTAAAATACAATTTTCATTTCCGTACCGCATATCTAAAAATGAAACTGTACATAGGTATATTATATTTAGTTTGAAAATTTGGGATGTTAATTCTTTATCTTTAAAATTAAAATGAAATAACTTCTGTTGCAGTAGTCTCATTGTCTCAATCATATAGCTAGTATTATACTCTTTTATAAAATATCTAAAAATAAAATATAATAATCTACGAAAATACAACTTTCATTTCCGTACCGCATATCACCAAGTCAAGTAAAGTCTCTATATACCCTGTCAATAGCTAATTTTTTTTCTCTTTTTTTCCGGTGACAAAATAACTTCCCAGGCTGGCTATTGGCCTCAGTGGAGAGTTGGAATTGGAGAAATTATTATTATTTTCTCTTTCATTTTGTCATTAGTCAATAGTCGGTAGAAATCCACGTCTTGTTTCTCTAATTTGGGTGGCGTCCAATTGGAGGCTTTGTACCCTGGCCGTCGGATGATAATTGGACGGTATATGAGGATTAGGTAGGTGGTGGGGTCTAAACAAGTAGCTAGCCAAAACGGACTTTGGATCACTTCGCTTGCTAATGCTTGCTAATAGCCCATACAGTCTACAAAAATGTCCAGGTCATAAAAAGTAAACTTTCTAGGTGCTTAAAGATTTACTAGTATCGTGTCCGTACGTTGCAACGGAAACATATTATAATAGAATAAAAAAATTCTTCTACAAAATGACACACTTTTACCAACAAAAAAATAGATCAATGGAAAGAATAATTATTCAACATTTGAAATCAAACTGTTGGAATAATCTCACTTCGCAATACTGCACTGATACAAGTATCAGTATGCAAAAATAGAAGAGAGAAACAAACATGTATAACAGTGCAAGTGTTTTTTTTTTTTGGAGAAACAAACAAAAAATTTCTATGACAATTGAAAATTATTTGGAGTTTGATCGGATCATACCACTCAATGGAGTTTATGTGATTTCAATTCAAAAGAATTCATAGAGATGAGTTCCAATTGACTTTGTTGATCGGAATCACAATGAAAAAAAATTGTACATAGATAAATTATTTAGGGTCCTGCACAGTGCAAGTGTTTTTTTTATTGGAAACTCTACATAGTACAAGATAAATTATTTCGTTTGAATTAAAATGATATTTGTGTCCATAAGCTGATGATTGGAAAGCACACATAATACGTACATATGATGATTTCTTCCATACCAACACAAAAGGATATTAATTAGGTACTAATCAAACTATATATATTTTCCTTCATTAATTTAAAATCCTGAGTAACATATAAGTGAGAGAAACATTGTCTATTTCATATACAACTTTGTATTAGTAACAATATAAAAAAAAAAGGAATCTACCAAAACCAATAAACCAGAAAGAAACAAGAAAATGTGATTGCACACATCGCACATGTGAACAACAATTATGTAGTCCAAATAATTAAGCATACCATAACGTTTAAAAAGAAAAATACCATAATGAAATAACAAAAAAAATGCCCAAACATTCATAGTTCCGGGTGCTATTTTTATAGAAAACCTACTACGTAAAAACATAATTTCATTCTAAATAAGAAATTTGATTCACTAATTACACTTTAATTCTTAACATTCATGTCATTTTTTTTGCCGCAGTTATGAAATAAAAGACAAATTAGAAAATAACCAAAGAGAAAAATACCAAATAGCATGCATCAAAGTTCCCCTTTAGATGAACTTTCCCGCTTGAAACCAAACAAGTTTAAACTTCTACAATAATCTATATTAAAATATTGAAATTCATCATGTTAACAAACTATATTAAGATGAGATGGACCAGATCAATAACTGAACCTAAATTAAAGTACACAGCCTACTTGGGTATATTCAAGTGTATTCACCCAATTTTTCTAACAAAAAATGGGTATATTCAACACAAATACACGAAATCCTAAGATGAATTTATACATGTCCATTCATAAAAGTTAGATCCATCAATTTGTTAGAAAGGTACCAAAACCACAAATCATAAAATGCAAAAAGTCTCTTTTTTATTTATATTTCAAAGATTAAAATTCAAATTTGAATCCAAATAGTTGATTGTTTATTTTATTGAGAGATACATTCACATAAGATTTTATGATTTTTGAATCTTGTATTATACCGTAAATGATAAAAAAATGAACAACTCTAATTAAACTATGATTGGTTAATTTTGGTGTATTTATTTTTGGAACGTTTGATCTATTAAACTCGAAAAGTAAAAAAAAAAAAAAAGATTGCGTGCCCCCATTTCTAAATAAAATGAATGAAGAAGATCAAGAGTTTGATTTACAATTTGAACTTCAAACTTTGATTCAAGTAAAGAGACTTGATAAAAAAAGACAAATGACTTGTAGAAATATATACATCCCATATGGAAAAGCCAAAAGGACAAAAAATATTTAGTGAAAGTAAAATTTGTATTAATAAATTAGTTGCTCTATTTTGTGGCACTAATTATAAATAATGTTACTAAAATCCCTCCTAAACATATATTCTCCAGATAATTAACAACTGAAATTAAGAACGAACCTAAACATACTAATAAAAAAGAATATTTTATCTTATCAAAATTGAAGAAGTAAAATTGTAAAAAGATTCACCATAGCTTAAATTGAGTAGTGTATTAAATTTGGAGATATCAAATGCTGATAAGATATTCTTAAAAGATGTCAGCATTTGATATTCTTAAAAATAAATTGATCATCCATCATGATTCTTAAATAAGGAAATAAGGAATGGGAGATAGCTGGGGAGGAGAAATAAGGAAATGAATAAATTTATTTTCTCTCCAATTTTGTTCTCTATTCAATTTTAATTGTAACATATCGTGTGGCAGGATGTGTGGCGAGTATGTTTCTAACTAAATTTAGACTTTTACACGTAAAAAAGATGCATTTAATAAAAAAAAGACAAATTATTTGATTGGAGGGCTGATATTAAATCTGAAATTTCATCTTTCAATCATAGCCGTTGGCGGATCAGGACATCTACGTGCATAATATAAGAAAATGGAGATTAGGACACGGCTAAATATATTTGATATTTCTTTTTCTTTTTTGGCAAATGACTAAGTAATAAATATAGTTCTGATCGCTAGATTCTGAAGAATTAATAAATTTTTTTATTTTTTTTAATAATTATTTAAAGTAAGGTTTAAATTTAAAATTCTGTATTATAGACATGATTTATTTAGATTGAATGGCACGCTATTTCGGTATATATTACAACACCTATTATTTTTTTTAATCGTTTGTATTTAAAATGATTTGTATTGAATCATTTAATCTTAATTTTTTCAATTAAATCAATCAGATTTTTTTTATTTTCAAAACTAATAGGAATAGGAATGCTAATAATGACAGATTTTTTTTTTAAATGATTTGAGATTGATTGCTCTTTTGCTTAATTAATTATTACATCAATCAAGCTGGTAAGGACCAATTAAAGTTTAGTGATTTGTTTTTAACACGAAGCATAATTTAGTCATCTTTTGTACAATCTATGTAATGATGTAAGTTAATAGAGGAGGGATCAAGTTACAACAAATTTGAGTTACAACAACCATTTTTTTCATTTTCAAAGTCCAAATCGTCGATCCAAACCGTTCAACATGATTATCTAAATAAAATGTGCTTGCAGATCAAATTTTACATTTTTTTTGAATTTTTTTACTATTTATTAAGATGGGTACAAAATTCAATGGTCTGAATATGACTATTTTTTGTAAAATACTTAATAAATAGTAAAAAAATTCAAAAAAATATAAAATTTGATCTGCAAGCACATTTTATTGTGGAGATCATGTTGAACGGTTTGGATCGACGATTTGGACTTTGAAAATGAAAAAAATAATTGTTGTAACTTTGTTGTAACTCAAATTTGTTGTAACTTGATCCCTCCTCAAGTTAATAAGACCTTTGATAAAGTTGTCATCTGAGTAATTTTGTTTCAGACCTACTCATTAATAAAATTTCATCAAATCATGTATAAAATATTTGGATACTCAATGCAAAATATTATTTAAAAATTCACACTTGTCCTCAAACAAACAAATAAAATTATTTTATATTAATATAATTCGTTTCTCCTCTAAAATTCAAAAGCTCACAAATCTATCTATTTTATTGTCTTTTCTATTAAAACTCATTTTAATTTATGAAGTATCCATTTTATCCTTCATTAAAAATAAAAATATGTAGCATATTTCATAAAAATGTCAATATTCTAATTGGTCGGTTTTCGAGGAAAAATGAGTCATTTAACTATTTCTGACGCTTACACAAGCAAACACCTAAATATCACTATGCATGCGTCGGAAGTAGATAAATGACTCATTTACCCTCAGAAACCGACCAATTAGACGTCATATACTTTTATAAACGTGCTACATATTTTTTATTTTTTTAATGAAGGGTAAAATGGATACTTTGTAATTTAATGAGTTTTTATAAGGGTATTTTTATAAACATGATACATATTTTTTATAATTTAATATGAGTTTCAATGGAAAAGACAATGAAATGGGTTGATTTGTGAGTTTTTAAAATTTTGAAGGGTAAATATGAAATTATGAATTTTAGAGGGTAAAATACGTAATTTTAAAGTTTATGAGAGGTATACATGAAATTCCCCCGTAATATAAGATCTGGAGTTTAGGAAATAAATTCAATTAATTATTAACTATAATGAGATTATTTTCATAATCCATTAACATTATATTTTTATTAGTAAAGTTGGAGGTTAAACCACCAAACTATTTTTAATATCTACTAGAGATCTCTCATCTAGATTTCAATCCTGCGACCTTCCACTCAGATAATATTGTCTTTATCATTAGATCAAATGATAGTTCTCATTAACATTATAATTTTATTTAGAACTACCACATAAATGTAACATGGCCGAAATTTTTATTTATACCATTTTTAAAAAAATGATAAACCAAATAACCACGGTTTTCTGACAATTATAAATCTAGCACGGCTGCAGAATGCCGGAGCGGACCCATATGAAGGAGACCGCAAAATACCGGAGCGGACCCCCATATGGGGCCGCTATATGCCGGAGTGGACCCATATTTTTTATTTTAAAAATACGAAATTGTAATTTGTTAAGGGTTATTTATTTAGTTTCGAATGTTGTTTAAATTGATATTTGGTCGTATCGTATTTTAGATATGTCGTTCGTTTGGAATATTTTAGATATTTTAGATATGTGGTTTCTTTGAAATTCTTTTGTGTACTCTGAGATAATGAAATCAACAAAATAAATAAATAACAACAAAATCAAACAAACAAGAAACTAATCAACGAAATAAATAAGTACCTGACAAAACATCTACCAATACTACAAATAAGAATCTAACAAAACATCTAACAGTACAACAAATCAAAATCTAGGGCTCTGGACTAAACACCGTCCTCGCCTTCTTCTTCCTAAACCCCCGACCCCGCCTGCAGAGTGGCGTCTCGTCAGTATCTGCGGAGGATGCAGAGTCGTCTGCCTGGACATCCGTAGACTGAACCAGCTCCTAGCGAACCTCCTCAATCTCGGATGTCTGCTGGACCCCAGGACCAAAAACCGTGGTCTGTCCAGACTCAGCCTGCGTGAATAAAAACGCATGTCTGGTAATGGGGTCATCGTGGAGGGAAGGGTGAGGTACCTGCTGTGAGGACTGGCCAGGAAAAGGCGGGATGGGCTCTGTCTGAACATACCCTGGCTGATAGGCAGGAGGTGCTGTCTGAGTGGGACTGTAACCCGGGGAATACAGTCCATCTCCCTCTGTGCCATACTCAGTGGAGATATTGAAGCCCAGGTCCTCCTCGTGTCCACCATGTAGTAATTACAAATTAGATAATGTATTTAATAAGAAAAAAATCACAGTTATGTATTTTAATTTAAATTATACCTCGGCAGACATCCTAGCCTGGGATCCCATGGCGTCATGTGCGGCTCGGCGCATCAAGTCGGCACCTCGGTCGAACGCCTGACCGACCGTCTAACATCGTGGACGGGTGCAAACAGCTCCTCATCACCAGTGTAGGGGACGTAGACATCGGGCTCGTCAGATATGTCATCGACCGCATCAACACCGCCCAAGCCAGCGCACCTCAGTAGAGAGTCGAGGCCCGCTCTGTACCCACACTGGCACACTGTGGGTACGTTGTGCTTGAGGATGACCTTCCTGAGCCTCTTCCATCCCCTGGTGACGGCCATCGTAGCTCCTATGACGCAATTTGCACGCCAGAAACGCTCCTGCTGACGACATCGCTCAAGCAATATCTCAAGATATGACCGATGTGCGTCATCCACCGTGATCTGGAAGTATAGATTTAATATCATATATCAATTCGAACTTGAAAAAATTTAAATAAAATAAAGTAAACTTACATAATCTCTGTAGGGCTCCCAAGTCACAAACTCGAAATCATCTCTGAGATGCTCGATCTCCTGTCTCCAGAATGTGATGCTGAGAGACGAGCCATGCCCTGCACCCACCCAAATCTTAGGATAGCAGTACTTAGCGGCAAATGCAGGGCAGTTGTCCGGCTCGGGCTTGCCCCACTCCGGCACATCTGTCTTGTTGGCCAGGACTGGACGGCCAACAATCAGATGTGCGTAGGACCAGTGCTGTAGTAACATGCACGGTCCAATGAAGGTCTTGTTCTTCTTCAAGCAGGCTGTGTTAAGACCCCTTTACAATTTACAAAGTCAGTGTTACTACACTACGATGTATAATATTTGAAATTTTTTATAAGAATGTGTTTCTTACCTATATAGGCATGCCAGCGTGGCACCTCCCCAGTTGAACCTGCCCGCAGTGGATAGGTCGCGCAGAAGCTCGAGGTAGCACAGCCGCACCTGATCTCCATGCGAATCCGGAAACAACCGACATGTGATCATCTCCAAAATGTAAGCGCGCAGGTGTCGGTCAACAACCACCTGTTATAGATTTAAATTAGAACATTATTTACAAGAAAATAAATCTAATATTATTTACAAGAAAATAAATCTAATATTATGTACAAGAAAATACCTGATCTGGTCGATCCGGAAAATCCTTGAATCTCACCTGCAGCTTTGCCAAGCTGATGCAGATGGGCGAGACCTTGGTCTTCTCACCTCTCTTCTTCTCTTTCTGGAGATCCTCGTGCGAGATCCCCAACAGCTCCGAGCACAATGCCCGGAAGTCTTCGTACTCGACGCCCGTGACCGGCTCCCCGATAATAGTCATACCCCACAGGCAACTGACGTCCTGTAGGGTGACTGTCATCTTAGCATGAGGGAGATGAAAGCTGTGCGTCTCGGGACGCCATCGCTCAACGAGACCGGAAGATAAACCCTCGTCAGCATTCTCCTCGGCCATCTGGGATAGCTAGTACAATCCCATCGAGAGTAAAACCCCCCCGTACGCCGGCTGTACCGTAGATGAGTGCGGTTGTGATGAACCGTAACCGCATCCAAACCCTGCATTTAATTAAATAATCAGATCAAGTTCATTCATAAAAAATTCAGAATGACAAATTTATAAATATGACAAATTTATAACTTACCCCAGTGGCAGCCTCTAAAATCCGATGCTCTACATTCGGGTACCACAAGAAGTCGCTGACCCTGTCGGTGTGACTCCGGATACCCGGAACATCTGCCAATGCTGTCTCGATGTACTGAGACATCTCGTACGGCGTGGCTGTAGGGCCATGCTGTGTACCCCTACTGGAGGATGGTCTATCTCTACTGGATGTCATGCTGTATTGGATAATTTTTGGTCAAATATGAGAGTTTGGTATAAGTCCGGTTTAAATTTTGGTACAATTAAATTTTGGTACAATTAAACCTACTTCAATTTTGGTACAATTAAATTTGGGTACAATTCTAATTAAATTTGGGTACAATTCTAATTTTAAATCCTAAATTAATATCTAATTCTAAATCCTAAATCTAAACCCTAAACCTAAACCTAATTAAATTTGGGTACAATTCTAATTTTAAATCCTAAATTAATATCTAATTCTAAATCCTAAATCCTAAATCTAAACCCTAAACCTAAATCCTAACCCTAAACCCTAAACCTAAACCTAATTACTACTCTACACTAAAAATTAAAACTAGAGAAGAAGAAGAAAACTTACCCGAGGTCGAAGGGATTGAAACTTCTTTGAAATGATATGAAAAACGAAACCAGCGGCCCCTTATATAGCCTCCTGTAGGGGTCCACTCCTGCATATAGCGGCCCCATATGGGGGTGCGCTCCAACATTCTGCGGTCTCCCTCATATGGGTCCGCTCCTGTATTCTGTGGCCGTGCTAGTATTAGAATTGTCAGAAAACCGTGGTTATTTGGTTTTTTTTTTTTTTTTTAAATAGTAGAAATAAAAATTTCGGGTAACATGGTTAAATTTATAAGTTCTAAAACTAAGGGCCTGTTCGGCTGCCAGGCGGGAACGGGAATGGGCTTGAGTTTGGGTGCAATTTGAATGGCCGAAACACTGTGCGCGTGGGAAAAAAAAATCAATCAGAGTGAATTTTGTTTTTTCACAGATTCAGTGGCAGTCGAACAGGCCCTAAAAGTCGTGTATTAATTTATTGTGGTGTTTTTACTTTTTCGGGGTTGAAAAGTGGAAAATTGGAAATATCGAATGATAACAAGTCGCTTTTTTTCTACGGGAAAAAAAAAACAAGAAGAAAAAAAACCTAAAATGGCTAAATCAATGCAAACAAATCACGACCAGCATAGTTTTGCGGTGTCTACTTTTACAAAGAGTTCCCACCTTCTTTTCTTGCGCTGATGCACGTCACAGGATTGAAATGACGTCAGTATTGACGTCGGCTCTAAACGGGTCCGGATTCTCTAAAGTAACTTGATGTTTGAGTTTGAATCTGGACCATCTGATCAGAATCCGGATCAATCTGATCCGAATTAGATTTACAGGATCTCTTTAATATTTGTGCACATTCTGATATTCGAACTCAAAGTTTGAATTACTTCAGTAGATCTGAATTCGGCTCCAGTCACATTAGAAAACCTTAAGCACGAATTCAAGAGCATTATTACATAAAAAATAATAGAGGTATTTATCTAACACATAATGCTTCATATATTATTTTGACTTGAATTTATTTTTAACAATTTTATACTATATTCTTTCAATTTTGATTTCAGATCAGGAATATTAACCTTCTGTATTTTACTATTTTTATTTATACAATTAAATTGATCAAATGGAATTTGATTGTTCGTAAAATAAAATCTCAATTATAAAAATAACTAAAGCGTAAATTGAAAGTTGAAAAGTTTAAGAGTAAAGAAAATTAAAATGTTAATATTTTAAGATATTTTGCTCAATTTTATATTTTGAATATTTTGTTTCAAAGCTGGACAAATATTAATTTATGAATAATAATTTAATGATATTAGAGATTAATATACGGGCTTAGGGGTCATTTGTCTAGGATTGAAAAGGTAAGGAGGTTAATTCTCAAAAATATAATTTATGACGACTTAATATCATATTATATCAGAGTTAAAATGTCTCATTATTTTCATATCTTAATCATGTCTTACATTCTTATCTTCGTTTACAAAGTCGAAATAGTTGGTTTGAACTGTCCAACACGGCAACACGATCTTTGTATTAAAATGTACCTGGAGACTAAATTTTATATTTTTTAAAAACTTTTTTTACTTTTTTCGATAAGTACAAAAACACTGTTTTTGGATGGTCCCCAAAAAATAATTTTGTACCCATCTAAAATAATGGTAGAAAATTATGTAAAAAAGATAAAATTTGATCTTCAAGCACATTAATACAAAGATCACGTTTAATAGTTCAAATTAATTACTTGAATTTAAAAAATAAGAAAGGTTTGGTCTTAAAAAACAATGTGATATTTTAACCGTACTCTGAATATTAATGCCATTAGCAATTTAATTGAATAATGATGTTAATATTTGCACAATCACACTATGTATTACATATGCAATAAACTATACTATTTGCAATGCTAAAATAATGCTTGGGTTGATGGAAATAAACCTTTTGGATATATGCCTAAGGTTGCACTAAATTGGTACACATTAAACAAAAAATTAAGGTTCTAAATAGCAATTATCATGTCATCGCGAAGAGGCTAAAAAAAACTATCGCGGATAGCGTAGCTATAGCAGAAGCTATTGTACATAGCGTTTTTTTCTTTTAAAAAATTATATTATATATTTCTACTAATTATTATTTTATCAACATTAGAAAATTGAGGTAACAACAAAATGACAACTAATCTAAATCTATACTTTTTTTCAATCATGCAAATAAGGAAAAAAAAAAGATCTACCAGGTAACATTCTTTAATAGTAGTAATTAATTTTACAAGTGAAACGAAGTCATTATCTATTTGATCATTTTACAGATTATAATTAATCGAAATCAGCTTTCAATTGAAACGAAGGGCAATAATTTACAAGTGAATACTAGACAAAGAGCATACAAATGGAAGAATTAATATTTAAATATTTTCCGATATAGAAGGAGAGACTAAATCACAAATAGGAACAGAAGCACAGAGTTATGTTTAACATATCTAGCATAGCGGACCATGTAGCATCACAAATAGAAACAGAAGCACAAAAGTCCGCGTAAATTGCAAAAAAAAGAAAGAAAAAAAAAGACCATGTACATAGCGGTCAGCAATAGCGCGTAGCGCATAGCAGTAATAACGGTCAACTATTAGAGCTATAGCCGTCGTAGCTGAATTAGCACACTTTTATTTCATAGCTTAGTTTTATGGTCCGGAAAAGCTATAGCGCAATTATAACTAGTTATTTAGAACACTGAAAAAAATTAACCACCAAATGATCCTTTCAAATAATAACGACTAAATTAATTAGACAATAAGTTATAATTTGACAAACACTGGCATGACTTATTAGAAGAAGAAAAATTAGCATAAACCATATTTCATACATGATTTCCACACATGACGAGCTAATAGTGCTTTGGATTTTCTTAGACATTTTCGATTGAAGAGTTTACAAGTCAAGAAACCACCAATAAAAAAATTCAAGCTAGATGCTGGATGCAATTAATGCTACCTTGCATGTAGTACTTGTTAAAATGTTAGAAAAAGAACAAGGAGGCCATGTTGACATGTTCATAAATTAATTCCAGTGGTTGTAACTATTAATTAGGTTATAGAAATTTAAGTTCGGTAGTAACTACCTTGTTAGAAAAAGAACAAGGAGGCCATGTTTGTGTGCAGTTGCGCACTCATGATCAGCGTGTAAAAAGAAGCCCGGGTTTTGCAAATGGGATGTGCAATTATGACAATTGATGCGGAAATATAGAGAAGAATTGTGATGAGCTTACAAATAGAGAATCTAAATTGTTGAAATCAATTTACTTCATAATTAATATATTTACATGTCAGATTTATAATTTTCAAATTAATCTAATATAAAATTAAGTGGTAAAAAAATTAACACTTTAAAATTAACTTATAATTTTTTTTTAGCCTACGGGCATTTCGTCAAAAAAAAAAGAAAACTTCTTTTTCTTCTACCGCTTGACTTATATTAAATAAAATTAAACTGAAAATTTATAAATTTGATACGAAAATATGAAGGGTAATAGAAAACACGTTAAAAATTCAAGCAAAATGATACTTTAAAATTCTAAGGACTGAAAGAGAAAACACGTTATTATTTGACAACCACTAGCATAATATAATATATAGAAAAATAATTACCATAAACTATTTTCGTTTTCATACATGTTTTTCACACATGACGCCCCAATAATGCTTTGTTTTTCTTATACATTTCCTAGTTTACAAGTCAAGAAAGCAGCAATAAGAAATTCAAGCTAGATGCATATGCTACCTTGTAGGATAACAAATTGTTAGAAAAATAACAAGGAGGCCATGTTCACTGGTTCATAAATTAATCCTAGTGTTAGTAACTACTAATCAGGTTATAGAAAGCTCGGTTTGACTTTAAATGCAAAAAAGTACCAATTTTTCAAATGTGTTGATGGGGTAAATGTATTAACAGAGCTAATTTGACTTTAAGAAGCACATGATCAGTATAGATTACATCTTGGTTTTAGTGAAAATGGATTTCGTACTTGTCATCTTGATTGATGATTCATGTGCCAGACTAGGGCCAGACTAGGATCTTCGAAAAACGGGTAATTTTGAAAGTCTGGCAGTGAGTGGAAGTAACCTCTCCAAAATAAAAAGATTCTCATCATATAGTTTATTTTCAACTTGCTTTCATAGAAGCGGCGAGTTAAGAAGTAAAGGAGTATTTTCGTATAAAGCTGAATGAAATTCTATAAGAAAAATAAAAGCATGGAATCGGGACTCGGAAAGGAAAGGGCATAAAGGGCGCTAAGCAGTAAAGAAAAAGTCAAAATACTGTTTGAAAGGTTGATAGCTCTGATTCTGGAATTGTGGGAAAGAGATAAAAAAAAATATCCGAAAAATAAGTTTGATTTCTCTATTCAATATGATCTCGAAACTTACGCTTTTCACTTTCGCCCGATGTATGTATTATACAGTGGAAAAAACGTGCCGTGCCGTGACTTTGGTCTCGTGCCGTGCCGTGCTGTGACCAAGTTAATTTTTCACGTGCCGTGACCAAAATGTCAAGAAGTGATCACAGCACTCGAATGGTCACGCCACATGAGTCACGCCGTGCCTAAACGTGCCGTGACCATACATGACTCACATAACTCGCATGACCATTTAATCATAATTTAGATTAGTTTATTCAAGATTCACCATTAAATTAATATGTAATGGTCTTAATTACACGTGACTCAACGTGACTACGTATCGTGCCGTGACTAAATATTTCACGTGCCGTGCCGTGCCAAAGTTTCAAAAGATAGGCACGGCACGCGAATGGTCACTGCACGGGACACGCGAGTCACGGCACGTAACTGACATGCGTGCCGTGCCGTAACCATGCCGTTCCGTGATGGAGCCGGCTCCGCAGTGCCATTTTTCCCACTCTACGTACAGATCATACATTCCTGTTCCAAAGAAGCCGGGCAAGTTTGAAGCTATCACGCAGCCAGCTCATAAGGACAGACTTGTTTTGGATGCAATGGCCCGCTTGCTCCGCGATGAATTTTAACCTGTCTTTTTTCGTGCATCGCATGGGTTTCAGGTCTCCAAGGGCACTCGAACTTTCTTCAGCGAGCGATGTTTCTCGCTGGCCTCAAATGTATTGGCTTGTCAAGTGCGATATACTCAAGTGCTTCGATAACATAGATCACACGCTTCTTCTAGCACTGTTGTTAGCTAGATCGGTTTGGCAAGGAAAACTTTGACTTCGTGGAACTGGTTGATTGAAACCTTCCTGGCCACGGCCTGGATCGGGAGGGAGTGAATCATGCATGCACCGAGAAAGGCATACCGGAGTCCAATCTCGTCGGTTCTAATGAATTTATTCCCACTTGTTAGACAAACACTTGGGATGCGCTCATATTGGCAGCGCCAGGCATAGAAAAGGAATCGAAAAAGCAATCAAACTCTACTACATCAGGTACGCAGACGAGATATTCCTCGGTTTTCCGCGAACCTATGATGAAGTGTGGAAGCAAGAAAAAACAAGCTACTCGGCTAACTAAGATCGGAGTGGAATTAAGACTTCCCTCTCAGCTCGGAGTTTTACTGTGAACTTTTTTTAAGCTATGGAGATCAAACGTGAAAATGAATCAATCATATAAAATTATCATGCTGCGAATGAAAGTTAATTTTACAGTATCTATAACATTTAACTATAAATTATACAGAAAATTATGTACAAGTACAACAAATTTGAAAATAAATAAGGGTTAATTGATCCTATTCCGTGAATGTACCTCCGCTCCTGATATAGAAATAATAAAGAAGTATATGACTGGTGCCGACATTTTTATTAATATCCAAAGTTTAATACAAATTAATAAATATACCCAGAATCCGGCCCAATATTGATATCTACCCAAGCCGGCCATTTTCTGGCCGGCTATGTACCCTCCCTAAGCCGGCCAGAAAATGGCCGGCTATGTTCCTTTTTTTTTTTTTTTATTTTATTTTAGAGAGACTATGAAGATCAAAATATTGAAATCTAACTCTGAAATACGATAAATTTTTGTTTAAACCGCATTATTTTTGTTTTAGGTGATTTCTATTAGAGTCAAATATTTCATTTCTGAGTTCGTAAAAAATAATAAAGTACACACAAAATGCAAATAGAGTCCACACAATTTTTTCTTGCAATGGTTGAGGAATGAAGTGCTCGGATGTAGTAGATTTGTATGTGTCATATCGGACCAGCACCTGGGGATCAAAGCTGCACTGACAGCTGAATACGGGTGGTCTCCCGAGCTTTTTGTGCACAGGTATTGTATGCAGCATGTTGCCGAGAACCTGGTCAAGAACTGTGGAGGAGACAGATGGTACGGATGGAGGTTCAGGGAAGGAGCAAAGAGGAAGAAGCCGAGAAGATTGAAAGAGATGTTCGAAGAGTTTGCTCATGTATGTCTAACTTATAACATTTCGTTTAATTGTCTTATAATTGTCTTATGAAAATAAAATAACACCTTTGTTTTTGTGCAGCTAAATCCGAAGTGCAATGCGTATTTAAAGAGAGTGGGCAAAGTACGTCCTAATGATGTGATGAAGCCGTCCAATTATGAGAAAAAATTTCAAACCTGTGATGGAGGATACCAGTTTGGTATCATGACAACAAACGGCTCCGAGTCACTCAACAATGTCTTCCGAACGAGTCGTAGCTTGCCTGTTTGTGCCGTAGTTGAGGATACGTTCTACACGTGCAACAGATGGTTTGTTGAGTGGCGTCAGCGAGCAATGGAATTACAAGACAAGGGACAGGTTCTGTCTGATCGGGTTTTGCAGAAGATCAGAAAACGTTGGGAGAAAGCTGGAAAAATGCGGTTGGTGCGTTAGTACCAAGTTTCCTCCCCAAATGAGTACGTTCCTTGCACCCGTAGCGACATGGGCAACATGGAACCCACTCACAGGGAGTTCATGTATATTGTGACGCGCGGTCCCGACAGACAAATGGAATGCACTTGCAGAGGTATCCAGTTAACTTCTATTCCGTGCGCTCATGTCTTAGCTGTATGCCGTGACCGAAACTGGCAAGAGGATGACTTTGTTGCAGACTGGTATAAAACACCCTATCTTGTGAGTACTTGGAACCATGTGTTCAATCCAATTGGCAATATGGGAGACTGGCCTCCTAACCTTGAAGACAGAATCCTTCCGAGTAGTGGTTGGATTAGGAAAGGGAGGCGAAAACACATCCGTCATGTAATGACGATGGATGAAATGGAAGGTAGACGAAGGGGGCATCAGCCTCGCCGTTCCACTACCGATAGGCAACGAAGAGGTATGTAACATTCATCTAAAATTATTTTTCTTTTCAATTTATACCAACTTACTAAGTAACACATGCAAATGCAGAGGCAAGAAACGCAGCAAATGCGGCAGAAAATGAGCGAGTAATGGCGTCGGGAAGTGGGTCCGGAGGGTCACGGCGTAGCACAGCTACGAGCCGCTTAGATGCAGTTGCTATGTATGCCGAAGCAATGGGAGAGGCGGTTGACATGGGAGGAGAGGCGGTTGGGGTGCAAGGGGAGCCGTCTGTCCAACCGAGGAGGTCCACTACTAGACGCACAACAAGAGCATCTACAAGCCAAGCAGGGCCATCTGCAGCCCAGGCCGGCCCATCTACAAGCCAAGCAGCGCCATCTGGAGCCCAGGCCGGCCCATCTAGTGAGCAACCAGAACCTGTTAGACCATCTCGTAGGGCATCTTTCGCAAGTGGTTTACTTCGGGGATTACCTTTTAGACGTAGCAATAATAGATGATTTATATGCATGTTGTAAAAATTGTGTGGACTCTATTTGCATTTTGTGTGTACTTTATTATTTTTTACGAACTCAGAAATGAAATATTTGACTCTAATAGAAATCACCTAAAACAAAAATAATGCGGTTTAAACAAAAATTTATCGTATTTCAGAGTTAGATTTCAATATTTTGATCTTCATAGTCTCTCTAAAAAAAAAAAAAAAAAAAAAAAAAAAAAAGGAACATAGCCGGCCAATTTCTGGCCGGCTTAGGGAGGGTACATAGCCGGCCAGAAAATGGCCGGCTTGGGTAGATATCAATATTGGGCCGGATTCTGGGTATATTTATTAATTTGTATTAAACTTTGGATATTAATAAAAATGTCGGTGACTGGTGTGTTGTTTGAAGCAAAAGTATACGCCTGATGTGCTACTTGAAGAAAAAGTATACATACAACATACAACACACGATCAATATAGACAAAACGAAGAAGCATACGACTGATATATACACTGCTTGAAGCAATACTAGCTATGTCAATATCTTTACTGGTTGATGTGCAATTATGGTAATTGATCGATGCTCCTGACCTTAAAGGCTTATCATGTAACAAGCTATATTTAGATAGTCAGATAGATAGAGATTGGTTTTTAATGTTGAAATTATTAATTAGCTTCCATTTACAGCTCAGAGATGCATTGCATCTCAAATCTTAATGCATCTCTCATGGTCACGGGTCATAGAAGCTTCGGCAGATGCCCAATTAATTAGATCAAGTCAATTTCTCTTGACAGTGACTTGGGAAGCATTATCTCATTATCTGCCACTGCCACAAACCCATTTTTTTAATTGAATTGTATAACAACATATTATTGTTTGAAATATTTTATAATTAGTTTACAATGTTGAAAATTTAGGCGAAATTTATAAATTTCTCCTTATAAAAAGTGAGAATTAATAAATAGCTACGGAAAATTTGCAAAAAAATTCTGAATAAATCAAAGATAAGGACAGATTAACTTTGAACTAATTAATTTAACAGGTTTGATAATATCACAACTAAATTATGAAAATGATTTTTCAACACGATTCGTCTAATCTATATGTTTATAACATTATACACATAAAAATCATCAAAATTGGTTAAATTTAACTGTTAGTCGCAACAATCGAGAATTCTTAACAGCCTTAATTTATTGATAATTACACATTATTAAAAAATAAATATGAAACAAAAATATTTGAATTCTTGCAAGCAAAAAAATTCAATTTTGTGCACTTCCTATATTTTTTTCCTCTCTTTTCTTCATCTTTGAATAAAAAGGAGATTTATAGATACTAAGTTTGTTATGAAAAGCCAACACTGTGTAGAGCAGATGGATAAGGCATCAGTTCTCTCACGGGAGAACATGGGTTCTCCTTGCGTGAGTGTATTGTGTGAGTGCCTACGGATTTAAATAAAAAAAAAAGTTTGTTATGAAAAAAGAATACTTTATGTGCAGCTATAGCACATGGTTGGTCCCTTTCCAATAATCTTTTGCTTGGTGTGAACAGTGGTATTTTTCCATGCTATACAATTTTTTACCTAATTCAATATCTATAGTACGATTTCTTAAAGATACTTCAAATGGATAGCCCAACAACCAACAAAAAAAAAAGAAATCAAGAATATCTTAACCATTCAAATACGTTCCGCACGATTCTCAAAGCACAAAAGGCACCATACACATCTGTCACGCAAAAGTTGAGATATCTCAGAGAGGATAAGCTGTCATTAATTTTTTAGTATGACCTTTCCAATTTTATTTTTTTGAGGAGAGACCTTTCCAATTTGGAAAAGGTTCTTTACTTCTTTTCCACGCACACACAACCCAATTACTCGAATAGAAATGAAGCTAGATAGCCGGTCCGTGATTTTTGTTTTTATAATTTACGTTAGAACCCTTTAACTTTGTTATATTATTATAAAAGGGGCTTATACATATAAAAGAAACAAACTAGTAAGATTTTTAAATACTTAGTAATAAAATTTTAAAAACTTGGAATGACTTAGCACCCCCCAGCCACTACTATGAACCGCCCCTATCCTGGCTATAGAGGTCAAATATGAATAGATCAATCGTATAAATTTTTTCATTCTGTGAATATAATCAATTTTAATTTTACTGTAAATATATAAATAATTGTGTATAAATACAAAAAAATTGAAAAACAAAAAATGGTGGTCCATTGACCACATTTCTTCTTACTAGCTCTGCAACAGTATTGTATACTTCAAACATTGCTAAGTGACGAAGCTACATTGAATCAGAGATAAATAGTTAGGCAACTGCATATTCATGAATTTTGAACACTTGTATAATCGAGTTGTTATCTATATTTGAAGAAAATTTTGCCTACCTCTGATACAATCTAAATTAGTTAATTAATTCACAACAGTCTGCAACTCATTAATCATAACAATAATATTTTTGGCTAACCCCATAAAAATCTTGAGTACGCTCTAATCAAAATTGGCTACCCCCTTGTTAAAGTAACCGGTAATGCTGAAAGTTGAATGCAGAGCATTGTTTAAGTAATCTATATATAACACATAATATGGTCTAAATTAATCGGAAGCTAGCACTGCAAAATTAACACGTGGCATTGGTAACTTAACCAGAACATATTGAGTACATATATTCAATTTTTCATTATGATAGAAGAAAGGTTTTAATAGCAATTATCGCTCTATCATATCGAGGTTTGAAAAACAACTATTGCAGATAATGTAGTTATCGTCAAAAATTAATTCTCATGTCAACATTTAATTTTTAATATTGTGAAAATAAATCATAGAACGAAAGAGGTAGAGCATGAAAGGGAGAAAATACAGAGAATTTGCTATTAAATTGAAATAAAAAATTTGACAATTTTTGACCGAGAGAAATATGAATGAATGGAGCTTGGAAGTGTACCTGAGATCGAGTAGCAGAAAGAATGTGAGAAATTAGAAAACACAAATGTGAATCAGTCTTTGATCTAGTAGCAAAAGTAATGCTCTATGTGTATAAGGCTGCAGGTTCGAAATTCAGACCGAAGAATCTTTTATAGATATTAAACAGTTAAGTAACTTGATCTCTAACCTTTATTTAGAAAAAAAAAAAAAAACACAAATGAGATATGATGACTCAATATGAAACGATGGATTTTAGATTAAAAAGTTTCAACCTAGAAGATTAATTTATCCTCTTGTCAATTTATTGTGATTACAAAAAAATTATCGATAAAATTAACATTTCATCTAGTGAATATTTTTGAATTATAAAACTTGACCCTTTATTTTAATCTAAAAAAAATCTGCAAAAAATAAATACCTGATGTGTGAAAAAGGACAGCGCAACTATATTCAGAATAAACATTTGAATACACTCAGAGGCGAAAGTACACGGAAGGGAAGGGGTGTCTATAAATTATAAATTGAAAATTTTCAATCTTATCATTTAAATTTTTTACATTATACTATACTGTTAGTTCTTTTTACAAGAAGGGTTCAAATGTCTTCATTTTTTGTGCATCTATTGTCTCTATTTTTAAAAACTTTAATAACTCAAAATTTAAAACTCAAAATCAAAATAAAACCGTTGGATATGATCTACACCATTTTATCTATGCACGTGTAAAAAATAATAACATTTCAACTTTGTTTTGGTTGTCATCAAAAGCTTGTAAAAACGTACTAATGTGGATAATTTCTAGACGTTAATTTTTCAACTTATTGATTCACATATAAACAAAACCAAAATGTGATAAATTTTTATGAGAACATAAAGAAAATAACATAGATCACATCTAACGGTTTTATTTTGACGTTTATAATTTAAATTTTGAGTTATTGACGTTTTAAAAATGAAAGTATGGTGGAGGCATTTGAACTCTCCTCTCTTTTTATAAAGTAAATTACAAAATATTTATTTATTCGGTCCCTCTATCTATATTTTGTGATTTCCCCCCTTAAAATACACTGGTTAACAACTTTTTATCATGAAAATTTATCCTTGAAATTTCCAAAAAAATTATATAATGTCTTCGTGCTTGAACATTTTTATTTTTCGTAATTAAAAAAATTAATTGTAGGAAAAGAGGTTTATTATTTTTTTCTGTAGAAAAAATGTAATTACCGAATCAAATATTCGGTATCTTAGCAGTGTACCAAAACTTTGATTTGGTATCCCTTTTTATGCGAAAACAAACTAAAAGAAATTAAAACAGACCAAAACATAAATCTTAGCATAGGAGATCCAAAAAAAGAATGTACTCAATCTCCTCTTTTTTAATCCTTTTTCCAGGTGCAGTACAATTTAAAAAAAAAAAAAAGATCTACCGAATCTAAGTTTTTAGATTCGGTACACTGAGGTATATTCATGTGTACCGAATTCTTATTTTTTTTTTACTAACTGTGTAATCTTGTGTGCAACATAGTGAAAGATAGTGTACCGAATCAAAGATTTGATACTTGTGTTTTTTGTAAGAAGAAATAATCAACTTTTTTTTACCAATAATTAATTTTTTTAATTACAAAAAAATAAAATAAATTCTTCGTGCTTACTGGAAATCGGTAGAATGTGCCCGTACAAAAATAAAGCAGGAGAAACTTAATAAAAAATAGCACAAATCAAGCGTGACACTTTGACAGAAAGGCATGAATTGATCGCATGCACGAGATTTGATCTTGCAATGAGACGATGAGTGATTTTGCACGGCTCCGAAAGATTATAGACTTTAAAAGGCTTATTTTTGTCTTTTGCGGGATAACATCTAGCCAGTGTTAAGAGACTGGATGTGTCCATTAGCCATCCAATTAAAATAACCCGGAATGAGCTGCATGATAATTGATACATCATGGTTTTCACACTCCATTTACAGGGGTCAAATCTTTATTTATTTATTTTCAAAATGTATGTATTTATACAATATTTCTCTATGGTTTAGAGTAAATATTTTACTATAAATGTTATCAAATTGATTTTCATTCACAACATGAAAATTTTATATAATTTTACTCTATTCATATTTGCTCATTTTAGTTTGAAAGTCTGATTCTGTCTCTGATAGAGGTGTTTTAGTCATCTCCTTGTCCTCTCTTCTTCTCTGATTTTCTACAATTTTGTTGCTAACAATACCATCATTTACTAAGTTTGATTTAAATTTTTTTATTACTTTTTTTCAGGTGCGTTTGTAGTACTATTACACGTGTTTCTAATTTATTATTTATATTTTGATGGTGATACAGGATTATTTTGGTCAAACCAGGCAACTAGAATTTTTATTTAAAGAAAAACAAAGAAAAATGTTCAGACACTATAAAATAATAGAAAGAATTGTTTAACTTATGTTGGAATGATCAATAACAACTAACAAGACAAATATAATTATATATCACATACTTGAGCTAATAAACCAAAAAAATTGACAAAAGAAAGAACAAAAATAAAAATTCTTCTACATTTTTGAAAGGTCAGTAACAATTTTTTTTTTAGAATTTCAGAAAGAATTTTTGACAATTCTACTACATTTTTGACGAGATTAATAATCTTGAAAAATCAACATGAAAAATAAAACTCGCGAGTAAAATTTATAAATTTTCAATACATTTAAATAAAGTCAGTATCTACTATTTTTCATTTACATGTATATACATTACGTTTGCCGATTTTAATTTAATATTCGAGTTTTAGATATATAAATGTATGACAGATATATAGAAAACAAATACTTTAAACCTTTCTCGTTTATTTCTAGTGTTTACCAAATAATATGTAGCAAAATTTGATTCTTAAGTTTTACACGGAATTTTATAGTTGCTAATAATAATTAAGGTTCCAAAAATTACAGTAGTTGTTATAACTTATAAGAGATGGTTCCTTTAATTTTGAATTGCAAATCTAGTCTCTAATTAAAACATGAAGAAACTTTTAATGGTGCCGTCGTTCCCCGACCGAAAGTCTCAAAACGGACAGGATCCTCCATTTAGATGGAGAATGGAAAGTAAGAAGTATCTCCCAGTGCTTTTTTTTTTTATTATAGCCCGTAGGCAACACACACTTTTTCCAGCTTTTAGCAGGGTTCGAACCCACCACGTTTTCCCGTAGGAGAGTGGGGTGTCCTAACCAGCTGCACTAGGGAGCGGTGACTCCCAGTGCGTTTACATGATGTACTTGGCAGTTGTTGCTGTTAGCCGGGTTAGGCAGATTTAGGCAACTGCTTTATGAAAAGACAATAAACAACTGAATTAGGCAGCTGACTACTGATTACATTAATGAGCTTCAACTAGCTGCAAAGTACAAACACAGCAAGTCTCCGTTAAAAACTAGTGCGTATCCAGTATCCTCTTCCTCTTCCTCTGAGATATGACTGACGGCTTCAAATAGAAGCTCTTGTGATTAGAGATGGCATTAGAGATGCAGACCTCCAATTGAAGCTCTTGTGATTTACTTGTTTTGTGGGGTCTGTTGGGTAAAAACTGTGTTTTGTTATATTGTCAATAGCTTTGATTTCATAACAGTAGCAGGTAGGATATTTTAGTTTTAGTTAGTTCTATGCTAATCAGGGTATTGCTTGTTCATAACAGTTGCATGTGGTTTGTTTGTAAGCACTGTTGTATGGTACCACTACCAGAAAGGTGGTACTGGTTTGATATTGTAATGGTTTTTCGTTTAGGTCCCTGTTCGGCTGCTGAATTTGAACTGGGAATTGGATGGGTTTCGGGTTAACTGGGATTGTAATTCTTGTTGGGCGTAGGGGTGTTCAAATGGTTCAGTTTATTTGGTTTTTAACCGAACCGAAAAAATTCAGTTTAAATGGTTCGGTTTTTCAGTTTAAATGGATCGGTTCGGTTGAATTTTTGAAATATATCGGTTTAAATGGTTCGGTTCGGTTTAGATTTTGAAAAACCGACTAAACCGAACCGACCGATTTATAATGGTTCAGTAATGAGTATTAGATTTCTCTCTACCTCTGCACGAACCCTTCCTGTCAAATCGCCGAACTACTCTCTACCTCTGCACGATATCTTCAAAAATCAGAAGGAACAATCTCTCCATCTCTCTTCCCCTGTTTCCTCTTTCCTCCGAACCCCAAGACCTAACTCCCAACTTGAACTTCTCTCTCTTTTTTCTCTTTTCTCGCAAGGATCATAAATTTTCAGAAAAAGATAGCTCCGGTCCAATCCAACTGAAAGATAAGTTTAGTATTTTCCTCTCTTCCCCTGATTAATCTATTACAGACATTGAAGAGCAACCAAACAAGGTGCTTAGAAATTTGAGAGACGACCATTGTGCTTTTTGCTAAAATCCGAAATAGCGAGTCTTTTCTGTACTTGAAAACCTCGGTCCAACCGAACAAACCGAAGTTTATTTCGGTTCCTTGATCACCTTTGTTGAAGTTTAGGGTGAATTGAGGCATATATGTAAGATAAAGAGTATTTTGAGGTTCTTTTGCAAAAGTACGCTTGTATGTGTAAAGTTGAAGCTTTACTGAGAAGTGAGAAAGCATACAATTAATACAACTCAGTATGTATATCTGGTCATTGTTGGCATGCAACAAAACAGCAACAAAACAAACCTGAGGCATTTTGGTTAAAAGAAGTTAGTTTGATATATCCAACCCTTGAGCTTTCCTTCCCAGCACCAGGTATCTCACACAGAGTTGACTTCACTGGTTTCGAGTAACCCTCTCCCTCCTATGTGAAAAGCATATGCAAATATTGATAATATGATTAAAAATGATAATAAGAAATACATAGAAAAGTAGCTTTTTTGCACCAAAAAAAATTAAAAATTCATTCTAGCTTAAGAGACTGCAAACGGGAATTGGAAAAAGTTGGTGAACCATAAGGCAACAACTCTTAAACTAAAAACTATTTACATTCAAGCTTAAGAGAAAGAAAATTACTTTACAGTGACACGCTTAATGTCAGATCCTTTGCAAATCGTTAAATCTACCAAGCTTCCATCTTCGCCTCTGTTGCAAAATTTCATGATAAATCAACGGAAACTCAGAAGATTCTTTACTGGGTTCAACAATAGATTGACTAGTGGACAGTAGTAAAAAAGCCTTACTAGAGTTGCAACAAAGAGCCATACCACCTGGTTAGTTTATTTAACCTGGCAACATGTGCCAGGAACATTTGCAGTTTACTGCGAGCATCTACGTTGGTAATTTCATTCCAATTTCAAATCCTAAGTGGCAATTTCAATTTGCAATTTCAGGGAGGTATGATAATTTCATAAATAGAAAGATTTTTTTTAATGAAATTAATTTCAAAGTCAAAAATATTAATTCTTATTCACTCATACATCCCAGAAATTAATTTCTGGGATGTATGAGAATTTCTTTTTCAATTTATGAATGCTAAAATCAATCAAAATTAATTGCGACAGTGATATGTTTTTTAAATTAACTTTAAATTAATTTAAATTAATTTTAGTTATCTCTATACTAATTTCAGGAATGTAGATGCTCTAACCAGCAGCAACCATTTAAATTTTCGGCAGAGCCTGGTCCAGTTAGGTATATTAACTTCTGAATCTGTACCTGTAGGGGTAGTACCTGACAACAACAATTATGATAGCACTGCCTACTATTGACAATCTACTTTCAGGTAAACACAATTTTCTGTAAAATGAGAGCAACTACTTACTGTAACCGATCGGCTGCATCTATAGCTAAAATAATATCTCCAGCAGCTATACCAGCCTTGTCAGCAGGCCCATCAGGGTTCGATGACACAACCACAAAACCCTGGTCTGGCCCATCAAGCACCCTCGGGTATGCAAATGACAATCCTACCCCTGTAATGGCCGCTTTAGTGCCAGACTGCCTTCAACCAAAGTAATTTCAAGTATAAAAGAGTTTGCTACCTAATAGAAGTTTGGGAATATTTTCATGTATGCACTACAAGGCTCAAAACGAAACATTCCCCCCTGCACAAGAGATTCAATGCATGCACTGAAGATATTTAAACGTCACATGTACTCAAACTGACACTAACCCATCATGTCTATGGCATCTGAATTGCTCCTCCCAGGTAATCCCTTAGGTTAATGAGGAGCAACAGGTATTTTTGCACATTTAAGAAAATGTGACGTGTATATCCCATGTTTAGCAGGGCTGCACTAGATATTGTACTAAGGAAGCATTAAAATTCTGTAAGAATTTACATTTTTCTTTTAAAAAGTATTAGATAAAATAATAGTAAAGGAGCCACACCTGCAAGTTCTTGAATTTTTCTGGCTCCAGAAAACGAGTGAAAGGATCATCCAAGGTTGAAAGCATCTTTTTTATTGCAGCATCTGAAATAAAGATAATTGCAGCTTAGTTCTATTAAAATCGTCCTAAGCAAATGAAGGAAACGGATAGTCGAGTTCTTCTATGGCTGTTATTAACCCTGGACACGATGAAAATTATGGATGTAAATCTCATTTTGTGATTTGAGATAAAAAGAAATATTATAGATTCATGTGAAGAAGTCTCTTTCCTTCAACAGTGTTCAGAAATTGAAATAAAAGAAGTAAAGAACTACTTTAAACCAAATGGTGTGTGAGGCTGATAAAAACATAATAATAAAAAGCTATATTACATCATCAAATAATGCAATAACTCAACTCTAATAGTGTTCTAGTTAGTCCTTACGTATACCTTAATGAAAATTAATTTTTTGCTGGTGTCAAGAAAACAAAAGTTTAAAGGTCCCACATATCAAACCAACCAAGCATGCATATTATTAGAACTAGAAAAGCAACAAATAAATCCTTAATATTAAGAATAGAATAGTACATGTCTCTTCACGTGTATTCATAGGTTCATTTTTCAGTGCAGTTTCTCAGTATCTGAACCAACTTTGACCATTGAATGATTTATCATAATAGGCACGGTCTACTACTCTCCATGCCTCCAAGAAAAGAAGGTTCTCCTCTGTTAGAGCATCTGTTTCAATCGGAAAGTACAGAAGTGCAATTACTAGGACTTCTAACAAGCACGCCCTTGTACTACAAAAATTTATGAGCTATGTTAAACAGCACCTAACCAGTCTTGGTTTGCAGAAAATAAACAGACTTTAAAGCATAAATGCAAAAGTATCAGAAAACCACCATAAGAGATGGTCTTTTGCACTTTACCCCAGAACTTTTCCATACTTGCAGATTACACACCAAGTATGAATCACTACAGATGACTCAACATTTACCTTGGGATTTTCATAACTATGTGCAATCTAGAAGCTAAATATGCTTAGCTTGATATCAGCTCTATCCGGACTTCAAAATAACTGCCCTCTTAAATAAGGAAGATAAATTCTCCAATATCTCAAGAGACCAGACTCATTAACTCACATTGAAGTTTTTGGGGCATAAATAATGGCTTAGGCTAGCTATCAAGTTGCATTTTTGTTTTTTAAATATCTCAAAATGTTAAATGCCAGTTCTAAATAGGCTAATAGGTCTGCTGCAAAAACAATTAAATGAATTTACCAATTAGTACATACATGAAGGTGCCGTGCTGACTGTGAAAGAGATTGCCATTACAAAAACCATTCCCACAACCATGCGAACAAAACCAACCAATGCTTTTTGTTTCAACTTGCCTCGACAGCGTGCTACTTTAAGAACCCTAGCTTTTTGAGTGAGATTAGACCAAAATCTCTTGAAATTCAAATTGTAGTGAAAGGAGATGATCTCCAGCGGGTTCATTGCATGGAAAGATGAATTACATGAACCTTGACTAATATGATTCTTCTCAAATACATGACATCTTGTTTTTCGAGTTGCGTTGGTTTTCCCCACATATTGTAAAGGTGAGCTGAGATGGGCAACATATATCCTTGCTGCCTGTATATCCAAACAAATTTGGAGGAACCAATAAGGAGTATACTAGTATATTGCTATATAAAATTCATAGAGGAAACTAACTGCCAAAATATAAGTACCAACTGGTGCTCCTCCTAAAGTATCAAAATAGTTTGCATTTCAATTTTCATGTCTATTTCTTTTGCCCAGAACTACATACTTATGGTTCCTTTTATGGTACAATTATTTGTCAATATACATCTGAAAACCAAAGATTCAAGGGAACAAATGAAGATGCAACAGAATTTACTTGAATATAGTAAGAACAGTACAAATTCTTTAACCGACCAACAAAAGATGAGCAGAGAAAAAAGCATTAGAAATAATCAATCCATCAACTAGGCAGTAATTGAAGCAAAAACAATCAAATCAATACCTGACTACAGCTGACTGTGCTTCCTTTTACATAGTTCACAAATTCACAAAGTACACCCGTGCTGTGAATTGGGTCACTCGAGCTGACCGCCCTGCTGCCCGTACTGCACCTTTTTAGGTCAGATCAAGTCACAAACTTGACCAGATATAGTTATGTGGTGTATTGTGCTTATGTTTCTATTGTCAGTTATAGACATGGACTATACGTAAAGTGCATTCATACTTCATTCTATGAACTATGAAGGATGATCTGAGGCTGAATATATCAGACAAAATTATTCACAGTATCCTTTTAATAAAAAAAAAATCATTTCAACTCAATTTATTCTCACTGACGATCAATGACAACAAGCAAGATACAAGAATAAGTACAAATATACCTCATTTATTCAAAAGACAACTATGCTTTAGTGCTGATGTTTCACTGAATTAGTCAAAACCTTAGTAATTACATGAGCAATGACCCCAATTGGGCAAAAGAGAAGACATAAAGAAACCGAATGCCGTGTCTCGACATTGTTCCTCAAACCATCATGGAATACTTGCCTGAATATCAATTCAAAAAGTTCAGATCAGAAGTATATAAAACATATAATTAACAAACTCAATCCAACAAAAGAATACTGCAAGTGTGGGGATTCTTTAATCTCCAGTCATATTGTTTTTGTATGGTCCAGAATCTTCTAAAAAACAGTGATTTTGTACCTATCTAAATAAATAGTAAACAATTTCAATATAAAATTTTGTCTCCAAGCACATTTTATATGGAGACCATGTTGAGCGGTTTGGATCGACTGTTTGGACTTTGAAAATGGAGATGAAGATGTGAGGCATGATTGGGGAACAAAACAATGGGGCATTTTAACCCTACTAATAGCAATAGTTGGAGGGGGGGGGGGGGTTACCTAGCAGCAAATAGGTCAACTGCCAAAAGATGAATCCAGGCCGAAGCCATTGTCATTTCATTACTAAACATCCGTGCAATTCCATGTAACTGTTTCAGATAACACAAAGCCTCAATTAGTATTTCCATATCATAATTGTCACAAGAATTGATAATGAGAAAATAAAAGGTCACAAAAACGCTGTCACTGACCTCAGGTAGCCAATATTTACTAGCAAACATACACTTTAAAGTCTCAGGACTCCACGATAAATACAAGAGATATGCGTATAAAATCCCAAGTAAAACATAAGGAGCACTACTTTCCATAGACCTCCTTGTCTGTGATAAATTTATTAAATAAGGAGAAAAAAATAATCAGTTGCTAATTAGTGGAATCGAAAAGTGATTAATTGAAGCTAATACGAAAACTTACTAGTTTTGAATTAGGCGCTAAAACCATAAGAGTGTAGAAAGGAAGTACAGCAACTGTGCCCCATGTGAAAGCTTCGCTTGCAATTTGAGACGTTGAAATCCCTTAAAATAATAAAAGGAGTAAATAAATTAAATTTCTTAGATAAAAAAAAACAGGCACAAGTTTTTAATAACTCATATGACATTGATATTCTGATACCTTAATGTACCACAAAAGTAAGCATTAGAACTAGAAAAAGAAGTGTGAACACAGAGACAGGACGGCGTCTGTTTAATATATAAAACAGAATGGCCGGTGCTAGGTGTAATCAAAGTAACATGTGCTAGCATAACTCGATGAATGATTATGAAAAACTGATACAAAAGCACAGGAGGAAGCCTGTCTGGCAAACATAAAATAGAGCGAACTTTCATAATTAACATTAAATAGGCACAAGTTTTCATAGAAAATAATACAGATACGTTATATAGTTTAGTCCAGCAAAAAAGCATTACAAATAGAGAATAAAAGGATGAGTGCAAACAGAGACAGACTGCCGTCTGTTTAATGTGTAAAATAAAATGGCCAGTGCTATGTGCTAATATCATAATCAAGATATAATCAACATGGTATATGCGAACTAAATAGCTCAATCCACAATCGTGAAAATCTAATACAAAATTGAAAGAAAGGATTTGTGCTGTTAGCATGCCAAACTGGAAATTAATCAAGTGGTAGGTAAAAACAAAAACCTATACGTGGCGACATTCCCAATATATATAAAAACTATACACTTACAATAATACTATGAAATTGCATTTAATACTTGATAAAAAATATATTTATATATCGATGTTCCGCAAATGCAGGAGTTATCCACATGCCCAAGTTAGACACCGCATTTCCATTTATGTAATCACTCAACCATTTTTTTACCAAACTGCTACCAACCGATACATATTTGTAACAGACCAATAAGTTAAAAAAGAGAGTGAAATTAAGCAAAGCTCAGGTAAATAGATAAAACATTATAGCAACTCAACAAAGAAATTTATTAATATTTCTCATCATGAACTAACAAAGACACTCTAGAAAATGGCTAATTTCATTATAAGTTTGTCCTTCAATAATATTAATTAATATGGACCGAAATTATCTTGGTGCATGGAGGTTTCTCTGAAATTATAAATTGTCACTTTACACCATTAGAAAAACAATTGTCATTCATATATGGTAGGAGAGTTGAGGTCCTGAGTTCATTTCTAATTATGCTCATATGTATATATATATATAAAAAAAAAGCATCAACTTTCTCTAATTAATTTCTATTGACACGCCAGACTGTGACTAGAACGTGCCAATTGAGATTATAAAATTAAGATAGTGGAATGAAACTTTGTAACACAAGCATTGCAATAATTTTTAACTTATGTAATAGCAAGTTGAGTAAATAGAATATTACAAGAAGCAGAAGGCCTCAAATTTCTTCTTCGGTTCAATCCAGGCCTGAAAACCATCTGCCGGAGCATAATTTGTGAATTTCCATTGAGAAAATTCAATCCATTGCGCTGGATACTCACACCTCCTCTAAATCTACTCCTACAGCTCCCAATTTCACAACAAACGAAGAGAATTGCAGCGGATGTAGACATTTTTCTACCTCCTCTACAAATCCTAACGGCACTTAGAGGTTGTGGTTGTGCAAATTTCGATCTATAGAGCTTTTGAGTAAGAGAGATTTGTGCGCTTGCCGCCTGCGCCATGTTTTTTTTTTTTGTTTCGGGTCAGAGAGATGCGCACGGATTGGGGATCGTTGTTTTTTATTTTAGAGAGGGACGAGTGTGGGAGCGACGAGTCAGAGAGAGGGAGAGATCGTTTCAGCGTTTTTTTTTTTAATTTAAAGCAGAGTCGGAGTTGGGCAGCAGGGCGGGCTCCAGCTTTAATTTTTTTTTTCAAGGCAGGCCTCAGCGAATTGGGCTCCAGCGAAATTCAATGGCCCGTTAATTCTTTTGTTAAACAGCTCCAGGCCTCTAGCGAATTTACTTTGTCCATAATCCAGACAATTAATGTTTGGGCTCACTGGATCTAGGGAGGGGCAATTTCATTTTCAGGGAGGGCAAAACCGAACTGGGTCAATTTTTTGCACTAAAATTTTAAATCCAGGGGGACCACAGTGAGTCTGCCTTTGATTATGTGAATGTACTGAATGAGTGTTCAGTTGTATTCTGAGAATAGTTGTGAAAAATTCTATTTTCTTTCTAAAATACTTGATATCATAAAATAATTATTAATTAAATTAAATCAATTAAATATAACATAACATAACAATATTTCCATTTTGCTTAATTAAATCACCAAAAAATTATTTAAATTTAAATTAACAAATTGATCATTGTGGTAATTAATACAAGATTTCTATTTTTCTTAATTCTGAGATTCAGAATTATTTGGAGAGAAAATATAGATGGCATCATACCATTACTCATGGAAAGTATATAATAAGTTATGAGTGAGCCTATGGTGCTATGCATAGCACGGATGGCTAGTGTACTACGGCTCAATATGGTACTTTTTAAAATCCTAACGGTCGATCCGAACCGTTCTATGTAATAACCATATGAATATGAATATGTACTTGCAAACTAAATTTTATATTTTTTCGAATTTTTTACTATTTTTTTAGATAGGTAGAATTTTGATGGTCCAGAATTTTCAGAAAACACTGATTTTTCTACCTATCTAAAAAAATAGTAAAAAAATTCGAAAAAATATAAAATTTAGTTTGCAAGTACATATTCATATGGTTATCACATTGAACGGTTGGATCGACCGTTAGAATTTTAAAAAATATCATATTGAGCCGTAGTACACTAGTCATCCGTGCTATGCATAGCACCATAGGCTCACTCATAAGTTATCATGGCAATTCTTACCCTACCACAGACAAATCTGTGTTCTCTATGCTGAAATTATTACTTATCGGTTTCATGTTTGCATCAATTGAAAGGTCAGGGGCAATGTGTTCATTTTTAACAGAATAACAACTGAACCTTGGTCTTAGCAGTTAGACCAAAAAAGTTTCGGGTACTCCGTGCAGAGACGAGTAAACTTCTCTTGGTTTGCAAAAAGAAAAAAAAAAATGCAATTACTCGGATCACCAATTTCATGATTCTTTTTTGGCAGTTGAAAAATCTCTCAGCCATGGAGGTGAACATAGTGCGGCCTTTCATGGTGCGAGTCTTGCAAGCTTTCTACAAGCATGACAGTCCGGAAATGGTTCAACAAGCAGATACTTCAGCAAATAAACGGCCTCAAGTTGTCGACCGGGGCCCACGCGTAAGTCTTTTCTGTGTTTTTTATTATTGGTTTACGCATCTCTGTGATTATGGTGATTAGAGAGACATTTGATACAGAATGTATACTTTTATGTTTTATTTTTGTTTTCTTAAAATGGAATTTGGAAAGAGTGAGCCTATGGTGCTATGCCTAGCACGGATGGCTAGTGTACTACGGCTCAATATGGTACTTTTTAAAATCCTAACGGTCGATCCAACCGTTCAATGTGATAACCATATGAATATGTACTTGCAAACTAAATTTTATATTTTTTCGAATTTTTTTACTATTTTTTTAGATAGGTAGAATTTTGATGGTTCAGAATTTTCAGAAAACACTGATTTTTCTACCTATCTAAAAAAATAGTAAAAAAATTCGAAAAAATATAAAATTTAGTTTGCAAGTACATATTCATATGGTTATTACATTGAACGGTTGGATCGACCGTTAGGATTTTAAAAAGTACCATATTGAGCCGTAGTACACTAGCCATCCGTGCTATGCATAGCACCATAGGCTCACTCATTTGGAAATGTTCAGAAGAAATATAAGGAAATAATTAGATTGGCACATTAATCTTATTGTAAAACCCTATTAATTGTAAAATAAAAATCAGAGAAGTGCAACTCGTACTAATTTGGAAAAAAAAATTCTTTTAGAGAGATTTAAGGCCGAGGTAGCGAAATAATGATCAGCTCTTCTACTACTTTATTTCAGAGTCTCAAGGCTCTAAGAACAATTTTATTTTATTGTTATGTTCCATGTAAGCTTTATCTTGTTAGCCTGGTCATTGTGAGTTAGTTTATTTTCTTTGTCGTTTATTACTACACTAGCATGTAATCTGTCCAAGGTACGAGACATTGTACTTTTAGAGCATTTACAACAGTGATTTTTTTTAATTTACTAATTTAATGTATTAATTGCTAATATAATTACTGAAATGTACCATAATTTTTAAATTAGCAAGTTTGCTTTAAAAACAACTCTTTAGAACATCTACAACGGTGATTTCTTTTAAATTGCTAATCTGATGTGTTAATTGCTAATATAATTGCTAAGATGTACCACAGTTTTTAAATTAACAAATTTGCTTTAAAAACAACTCTTTAGATAGTTGAATGGAAGGAGTGTGGTTGTAATCATTAGTTTATGTTATTGAACAATAGCATTTCAAGAGGAAAATATGAATTGTTGATAATTTAGTATTCAGAGTAAAGCCAATTTTTGTTAAAAGTACTGCAGATGGACACTAATATTTGCAAACCTATCATTGGAACTACAGACAAATTGCATATAGATACATAATTCTGTATTTTGAATCGTGTTATGTATATTTGCAAATTGCATTATTGGTATAAACACTTTTTTTATTATAATGTCAATAAGCAAACTTTGTATATGCCTACATGCAATCTTTTCATTCAATGTACTTGGATAATTGATATAAACACTTTTCTGAATAACTGTATACACTTTTTTGTAATTTTAATTTTGGCAGATTTTTTTATTATCAGGTATGGGCAAAGTGTATATATTGTTCAAAGTGCTTTAGTCATTTAGTACAAACATTTTTCTCAGCACCTATAAATATTTTTGTTCATTGATAGCGTGTGGGCGGATTGCTCTCTCAGGTATATGGCAGATTGTGATTGAAGTATGAACTCATTTTTTATTTATAAAAAAACAATCTATATATTTCATGAGGAGGGTTCAAATGCACAATTATTTTTGTGCTCCAATATGCTCCACATCATTTATCTCCATTTTCAAAGTCCGAACAGTCGATCTGAATCGCTCAACGTGATCTTTATATAAAAATATGCTTAGAGACCAAATTTTATATTTTTTGGAATTTTTTTACTATTTTTTTAGATAGCTACAAAATCATTTTTTTAAGGAGATTCTGGACCATCCGATAAAGTGATATTGTACCATCTAAAAAAATAGTAAAAAAATTCTACAAAATATAAAATTTGGTCTCCAAACACATTTTATTATGAATATCATGTTGAACTGTTCGGACTTTGAAAATAGAGATAAAGAATGTGGAGCATATTGGAGCACAAAAATTATGGTGCATTTGTACCCTCCTCATATTTCATAGGCATTTCAATTTCATATCAAGTCTCAAATATAGAGCGAGATTTCAACGAAGTTTAAACTCAGTTTTAAAGCACACTACTACGTATATTATAAATACCTTGTAAGTTTTAGTTAGACATATGCATCTCTTTTCGAGTAATTACTAATACATTTTGCAGGCCAGATTTAATCGGCCCAAAATGTTATCATAGCCATTAGCCAGCCTTTGGAAAAATCTGGTATATTGGCCCAGCCCACAGGACGCCTTAAAAGTTAAGGAAAAAACTTTTTGTAGTTGTAATAATTATTGAAAATGGAAACGAAAGAGAACTTTAGATAATTGCGTCTCACCCAACTGAGGATAGTAATTATGTATGTAGTTCAACAGTTTGTAACAACCATCCCATTAGCCTTCCTATAATTAAAATGATTTCCATATTGTTAATTGAACTTGGTTTATTAACTTGTTGCACCTTGATTAGTAACTTATCTAGACTGGCCTAATCTAAATGGAATATTCTGAAATTAAATGCAAAACTTATATATCAACAGGTGGTCCTTCACTGACACCCCAAAAAGAGACATGAGCTATATGGCATGGACTATCCCATTTTCAATTACTACTAACAATGATGAAATAACATGATATATATAGTTATACATATATACACTAATCATAGTTACTAATATTGCATGAGGCCTTCTATACATGGATTCCGTTGGACAAGTCATATGATACCCAATTAACCTTCCATGTTAGTGCCTAATTACAAATGGCCTAATATTTCATCTTGACATGGTAGATGGGCTGAAGAATGTTCTTTAAGAACTTTGTTTAGCGAACCATTAGACGATAGTGGCACGCCTAATTAAGCCTAACATGACAGTTGCCCAAGTATTCAAAATGGTTTATGTAATATACCATTTAGGAGACAATTATTAACCTGCCATTTAGTTGATGATATCCATGTTCTATTAAAACACTTAGCTCATTATTCTCCTAATAATACTAAAGATTATGTAGTTTGGAGATGGGATGGAAAAAAAAAAAGGGTGTACAGTGCAGCCATATTATAACTAGTTAGAAATGGAGAGGTTCCTAGTAAAGAAGATCATATAACTGAGCACCGAAATACCTCCAAAAATTAAAGCTTTCCTTTGGTTAGTACAAAGGAAGAAGTTACTAAGGATATATAATTCAAGTAAAAGGAGATTCAAAGGAGTTCATATATATCGTCCGGGTAATTTGATTTATTTTCAACGGCGGAGATTTACTGACGGACAATTATGTTATTAGGTGAGAGCATCTATATATGTAGTTAAAGTTCATGCACTATCCTCTCAAAAAAAAAAAAAAAAAAATTCTCTCAAAAAGTTCATTCACTAAAAAGATTACATCAACAGTCATTATCATATTCAATATTCACTATAATCAGGTATAGTAAAAAAATGTGAAGTGGAATCCAAATTGAACCTTTGTATATGTGGGACCACAGTTCCACAAAAATGAAAATCTAAAAATTCTATAAAAGTTGAACAAAATTAAGTATCTTTCCTTGACAGAGCGCCTCTTCCACTTTACAATGTTCCCATTAGTGCCTAGGGTCATAGTGGTGGCATCACTACAAAAATTAACATCCTTTTAATTTTTCTTTTTTTCTTTTTCTATTACTCAGTTTCTTAACAAACAGATTAACTGAGAAAGACGTGCACTGCGTCCCTTCCACTTTACATATATTAATTCCATTGGCATTTGTACATCTCGATCCTCTGGGAAAACGTTAGGAGTTCATCTCCTCTAGCCACTCTATATCCATTCAGGAGCATAATCAAAATATGTCATAGAATGAGGCATATAATTCATTACTAGAATTTTGGTTTATTACATGGGCAAGATTTCGGTTGTTGCATGAGCTGACTCTTGCAACAAGCCTGAAAAAGCCAGTTACATGAGCCACCCATGTTATAACTACTCATGTTACAAGTCTCCATGCAAATACTAAATTTTAGACTTGTTACATGGGCTACCTTTGTAATAACTTTTCTCAAACTTTTTACATGAGCATGAGCATGTAAAAATGACGCATGCAACAAGTCTGAGATTTGGCATCTACATGAAGTAGTTGCATGGCTAAAGAGCGTGGGTCCCATCTTAGTATTTGTAAGGATAGAGAACTGAGTAATTGCCTGGTTAGAGAACGTGGGCCACGCGGTTTATTGTAAGGGAAGTGAACTGAATAATTGCATGGGTAGAGAAGGTGGGCCCCACCAGGTTATTTGCATGGTTAACGAAGGTGGGCCTCACCAGATTATTTGCAAGGATATCGTTGGGACCTTTTTCATGGAATGTATTACCCCATATTTGTATGTATATTCCGATGAAAAAAATTGACGTTCCAGCAAAATATCAACATGTCCAATATCTATAATCCTCCCCGTACCAATTTGGTACCAACCCAGTGGCAACCAAGAAATCTTTTACATTTCCCATTGAAATATAATAAGAACAACAATTCAATAAAACATGGAGATTAACATTTTAATTATCATTAATCAACATAGTAAATTCAAGCATGCATTGTAACATAAGACCAAAAAGGATTGCAACCACAGAACTATAAATAACTTTTCTATACCCAAAATATACGCACGACCCATAACCAAAAAATTACAAAAAGATGCTACCTCAAAGATTTTCCTAATTTTTAGCTTCAAAATACTTTTTTTCTGTGATAAAGGTTGACAAAACCCCACACGACATCAGTTTGAAGAGACTTCCAGTAGATGTATCAGATTTCGGTTTACCACTCTTGCTCAATTCCTCTGATAGGTCCCTGCATCAGTTGATTTCACATTTTCACATGACAGTATTCAAGCAAATATGCTTAAAGAAAAACAAATCATCAGGATAATATTGGGTTTTGACATTTCAGCTACAAGGAGATTCAAGCAAATTTCAATGTAGGAAGACCTGATGAGGTGGAAATCTGGATTGTTCAGATATGCCCCTTTCATTTTCTTCCATTACCAAAAGGAATCAGTAATAAGAAGTCTCAACATCAGGAGTTTAACAATAAGGCAAATTTATAAATTTCTAAATAAAAACATGCAAATCACATAATCTTCTATTTTTTTTTCTAAAAATTGTATTTTTCCTGGTACGACACGCTGACTACACCTAAACCAATTTCTCTCCATTGCTCAGTATGCACCGTAATTTATGTTTAACAATTAATAATACTTAGCATAAGGTAAAATGACATTTCAAGAGGGTATTATCTTGAGAAAAATGGTTTAATACATAAGTATGTAACTAATCCATAAATTCTGTATTTGTATTTTCTCATTCCCACGAGCCTTACAATTGTTTAGCACAAGGAAAGGGCAGAAAATGAAGTAACAACTACCTAATTTGGAAAGCCTTCATCATCTATTTTGATTGTTCTTGTTTTTTTTTTTAGTTTATTATTGCTAAGGCTAGTAATCTTATTCATCAGCTCACTTTACATTTTTTTTTGTATAGACATGCATATATTTGACTGCTATCTGGCTTCTTATCGTATGAACAGCCAAGCAAGTTAGACGCAAGTTTAAGGGATGCACTTTCATGCCCAACATTGGATATGGGTCTAACAAGAAAACTCGCCACGACCTCCCCAATGTGTTCAAGAAGTTCGTCATGCACAATGCCTCTGAGCTCGAGTTGCTCAGTATGCATAACAGGTACACTTTCTTTTTTATATATCTTTTAGATATTGTGTACTCATGTGGAATCTAAATTTCTGTATTGTAATTGCAGTTAAACCTGTGTTTAATTGAACCCTAGACCTGTTGCCAATCAAAAGACTGTGCTCGGCAAGAATTTGAATCATATAAGCTAACTGGTTTAATTTGAATCAAGCTTCTCAGATTTGCCCCTGAATGAAGTTCATGTGTGTTTTTAATATATCCTATTGTGAAGCAATTTCTCTTTTCCTTTGAAGTGTATAGTTGCTGGTTTCACAGGGGCAAAAATGTCCAGAACACTAAAAAATCTTTTTCTCCTAATCTGTTAGGAATTTGGCAATGACATTTATACAGTACTTCAAGCATAGTCATATGCATTTTTTAGAATTTTTATAGAATTTTTAGACAAACACATTAATAGGAATAATTAAAATAGTTAGGATCTGGAAAATAAAAGAAAACAGTCAACTGTGAGTTGACCAGATTAAATTTGATGAAATCCTTAATAAAATGTTTGAAATTAAGTTGTGTAGACCTCTAGACATGTTCATACATCACTTCTAAGCATTTTCAAATCATTAGAGTGTACAGATTAAGCATCATGTAACAATTTTAAAAATCATCCTTTAGCTCTTTTGAATAAGGAAAAAACAGTGAGTTGAGTTCTTACTTTTTTGGTTACTGTACTGCTATTGTTAAAGAATGGCTGCTCATATTCATATATAAGGGTTTGTCTTTGTCAGAGTTTTTACTCTGTTGACCATGAGTTTCTAATGCTGCTAACATAGGGATGCTGGTAATAAATGGGCAATGTTTTTTGAGAAAGGGCGGTGTTGTTGACAACTCATACTTTTGAGAAAGGCAGAGAGGTGGCGCGCCCAAAGCAGCAACCTGTTTATTTGAATGAAAGGAAAGAAGTTACCCTCGACGATGAATCCGATGAAGATGGTTATTAATTTGGTAAATATTTTGTGTAATGTGCTGTATGGCAATTTGGTGAATTATTTTGTATCTCAATTACTTTGTAAGGGAGAGATCACAGGAAAGACTTTGTCCAGGAATTCAAAACTTTTAGCATGAGTAGGCGCATGCAATTAATAGTTCTCGACAATCCAGATTAATTACATGGGCAGTGTATGACTTCTTACATGGACCTTTAGAATAAAATAATAGAAAAAATTATCAACAAAACTTGTTACAAGGGTAAGCCCTTGCAACTGTTTAGTCTCAATTCTGTAGATTAATTACACGGGCAGTGTAGGACTTATTACATGGACATTTAGAATAAAATAATAAAAAAAAGAATCATCAAAATCTGTTACATGAGCGTGCCCTTGCAAATGTTTTGTCTCAATTCTATAGACTTATTACATGGGCATGAGATGAAACAATTGCATGGTTAAACATCAAATTTGTTACATGCGTTACTTTTTTCATGGAACACTCATGCAACAAGTTTTATTGTGTCAGAAACGTCATTTCTTTTACATACGCTATTTCTTTTACATGGGTCCTTCACAACCATGTAACAACTAAGTAATGCTCATGTAATAAATCAAAATTCTAGTAGTGATAATTTTATAAGTTTGATTTTCTGTTGATTGTTTTCATAAATGGACATGTTACCATTTGCACAAAACCATGATATTTTGGAGAAATTCATAACTCATTTTGCCTAAATAGATCTTAAATTATATATCCCAGTAAAGCAACAAATAGATCTAGCAATACCATTTTGTTACTACAGTAGTTCAGGTCACAGAAATAATTAATTAAACTAATCAAGAAATTAAACAAATTGTGTTTACTGAGATCGAGGTCAACTCTTCCACATCGCAAGCATTTAATTCATTGGCGATTTTATGAAATCCTCTGTTACCCTATTATTTAAGTGCTTTACTATACAGTGATAAACACACGTGGCATATTATCCCTTCCACTTTAGAGTTATTGGATTCGTCATGGTTAATTAAGGTATATCTAATCTACTATTCACCTCTTAATTATTATTTTTTTCAATTTGTTCAATTGAGAAATAAGCGTTGTATGGTTGCTTTTTCCACGTCATCAGGAGCGGATCTAAGGCTTAGCCAAAGGTGGCTAATCCACCCCTTTGATTTTAAAATTTTAATTATACGTATAGAAATTTAATTGAATTTTATATTTTTTAATCTTTTTATATAGTCTAGCCACCCTCAATAATTGACATATATTTAGTTGTAGCCTAGTGGTTAAAGCTTTATTTTATGGTTGAGAGGTCTTGAGTTCATATCTCACTCACCGCAATTGTATTTTAATTTTCAGATACCCCTATTAACATTTTCTAGTTCCGCCCCTGCACGTCATAACGCGTTGACATATATGTCAAATAATAATTATGTGCTAATTAAATTTTTATGGTCTTTTTTTCCCACGTTATGTTATTTTGATTTGCTAATTGATTGTGCGTCTTCAATTAACCTCCTCATTATAGACAGATCACTTATTTATTATTATCTTCTCAAAACAATATAATAAACAGGGTAGTGTATTATTATTTTATTTTTCTTGGTTCCTCGTAGTAAGTGTCAGAACACCTTCCACTTCAAATGAAATATATTGACCAACCTATTTTGTAATCACCTATTAGCTTGCATTTTAAATTGATGCCTAGGGTCTAGGTGACAGCATACTTGGTTTTTTTTTTCCTATTTATAAAATAATATCCTTTTTTTCATGCAGTGTGATTTCAATTGGGCAATTATAATGTACATGTGTTACATTAATAAGCTCTTAGTGCTCACGATCCTTTTGACTGCATGAGTATTTCATTATTTAATACAGGGGTGAATCTACATACAATGAATGGGGTCAATTGACCCCATTCATTTTGAATTTTTTTTTATTTATATCTTATTTTAATATAGTTTAAAGTAAAATATTATGGATAGTGTGAAATTGACTCATATTCGTAGTAGGAAAATTTTATATGATTGATCCCCATTCACGTTAGACCCCCATAGTCTGAAAGTCTGGCTCCGCTCCTGATTTAATAGATCATTTTTTTCCCTTTTAGAAATTTTTGAGGGATAGGTCGAAATATACAAAACAATTTAATGGAGATTTCTAGAAGCTAGTTTGTACGAAAACTTGATGTTCTATGTTTTTCTTTGAGTAAGGTTAAAATGTTCCAATGCTTTTGTGTCTCAAATATGCCCCACATCCTTATATATATTTTCAAGATCCAAACAGTTGATTTGAAATGTTCAACATGATATCCATATTAAAATGTATTTGGAGAACAAAATTAATATATATTTTCTATTTTTTTAACTAATTTTTTAGATAGTTACAAAATCATTGTTTTTGGATGATTCAGAATCTTATGATTTTATACATATCTAAAATAAAGTTTTGTTTCAAAACACAATTTAGTATGAAGATCATGTTGAGAGGCTCAGATCAAATATTTGTACTTTGAAAATAAAGATAAAGATGCGGAACATAAGTGGAGCACGAAAACTATGGGACATTTTAACCCTACTCTTTTTCCTTTCATTTTTTAAGGAATGTCTGAACAAAATGCTTGAAATTTAAAATATATTTTATCCTTTCCACTTTTGAGTAAAACACTACAAAAAATCAGTTTTGGCTCCACAAAAATTTATGGCACAAATGCAAAATTTTATTTTAATTTATGTACTCAACGTATATATGATATCTTATGAATAGACCAAATAAATAACAAACCCTGGTTTATACATGTTCCGAGGTGCATGCACCTCGAACTCCAACAATTGATAGTTAATTTGGTTATTAAATTAAAACCTCTAATAGCAATTGATAATAATATGTCCATGAAGTGCTGATCTAAGCAACACATTGTTTTTTTTTTTATGGTTAGTGGAAGATCCACTAAAAATATATTGATTAAGAAATATATTGATGTTAAGAAAAGTATTTACAGTGCTGTTGCTAAGGCCAAGTGGCTTTTAGTAACAGTACCAAGTAATATTTACAACTAGTTTATTGGAAAAAAGCTCCGCCAACAAAATTAAAAAAGCCTCTAAAGTGTCTAAGCCTCCACTATCCTGTTGGTTTCTAAGAAAATAGGATTTAGTTGTGAACATCAATTGCTGCTGCATTAATTAGAATGTACTCAGCCATCCTCTTATGTAAGAATGTTCTCCTGTTCTTTTCCTTCCATATGGCCCATGATCCTACCGCCCAAGCAATATGCCAATGCTGTTTACTTCGCTCTGATATCCGTTGGCGACCTTCCCACCAAACATCGGTTGGGTTGTTTCCTGTCATTGTTAGCAAGTTCAGCTGTGCTTCCAAACCTCTCCAAAATCTGGTAGTATAAGCACAGGTCCTCATCAGGTGGTCCCTAGTTTCTATGGAACCATTGTTACAAAGCGCATCCCTGTGTTACCGCACATCCTCTGGTTGTCAGAGTTTTCTGGGTTAAGATTATGTCTGCCATCATTAGCCATAAGAAAATTTGTACCTTCATAGGGAAGCAACACATTGTTGTGGGATCTATTTTTGTTTTGTTTTGTTTTTTTACATTTAAGCTTATATGCACTGACTCTAGACGTTTGGATGGGAGCTATAATAGTTAGAATAGCGAAATTTGAGAATAGTAATTGAGAAGAGAGAAAAAAATATTGATTTTCAGATTAGTATGAAAATAATGCTATTCGGATTAGTAAAAATGTTGTTTGGATTGTACTGTGGAATAGTGAATAGTTGTGACCAATAAAGAATAGTGTTAATAATGTGCTAATTAAGATAAAAGATAGGCAAATGAGATCTCTAACGAATTGTCACAACATGGAGATAGCGGAAGCGGTGTCAAATTTGTTATTTCGGGACTTGTTGGCGGAAATCCGAAAAAAAAAAAAAAATTTTCTCGCTTTTCATACTTCTGAATAGTAGTTATTTCAACATTTACAAGGAATAAAGAAAAGCAGCTATTCTAGCTATTATGAATTGCAAAAATATTATTTAGATGCACATTACTATTCCGAATAGCTCCTATTCAATAATAACCTCTATTATTGTGTCATCCAAACATAGTCCTATCTATTCGGGTTTTGACTGACTTCAACAATGAGATGCAAATAAAAATTCATACTTATCCATGACTATCTAAATAAAATAGAAGTAAGAAATAATATTTTAGAGGAAAATAATGAAACCACTAATGAGAGCCGGCTGGACTGGTTCCAAAAAAAAAAAAAAAATGCCCAATTACAATTTTATTCTCCTACCCTATCCATTTTCAAAGTTCAAACCAACTTGCATATTCCTTCCTGAACTTATTCACAATGTGGGTCTGCATTTGCCTAATCTTTCTGTGTGCCGAGTCTATGGAATATTGGGAACTACAAACAAGTAGAGAGAGTGCCAAAATGATGGTACAATCTTGAAGAATATTCCATCGATCCTTTCAACTCAAATCAAATTTGATTTATTTCCAGGATTCTTTCAAAATGAGGTCAAACTAAAAAAGCACATGTAAGGCGTTTTATGGGTCCAACTGACATCTGTTGGAGCCTAATTTGAGATCCATAATTTTGACTTTGAGCTTGTTATTCTAGAATTAAGTTCCTTTATTACTGGGTCCTAACCTAGATTTTGATTTGTTTAATTAAGTGGATAACGATTAATAGTGTTATTTAATCTCTTTGTAAATTTGGAGAAAAAGGATATATTGACTTAGCTCAATTATTACTTATGGGCAGTAGCACAATTAAAAGTTAAATTAAATCGGATGTTACTATGAATACGATATGTATTAAAATTGTATTTTTTATATAATTACTAAGAAATACTTCTATTAATAACAAATTTGACAAGGAAGACCGAGACCCTTGCTTGTAGGTAAATGGATATAAAAAATGTATCAATTCTCAATTTTGTCTAAATATCAACCATTAAAAGACAAATACTTTTATAGTTAAAGTATTGATTCTTAATTTGCTTCAAATACCTCTAAATATATTGCACAATTAATAGTGTCAGCCTGTGACAATTGTCACGTTTCGAGTTATTTTTAAAATAAAGTCTGAAAATTAATACGGTACAAGACATGATTATTTATAAGCCCGAAAATAAAGTCCGAAATTCACGCTTGTCTCGCATTTATTTTTAATTTTAGTCAAGTATATCATTATCATAAATTTGATTTGAATTTCATTGTTACAATATTTTATAAGCCCTCATTACAAAAATTATCAAATAATTTCCAACAAAGTCAAGCAATTATAATTTGTTAAAAGTAGTTTTATTCAACAATATTAACATCCGACATCTGAAATAAAAAAAAAACATCCGACATCCAAATTCATAACGCTTAAAATTAAAATATATTACAGTTTAAAACTTTAAATATTTTTTCTCCTTCATTTATAGCAATGGTATTTCAAAATCATTTAGTCTTCACTGAATCATTAAATTTCAAATATATAGTACACAAAATCAAGTAGTTCAGGTCACAGAAATAATTAATTAAACAAATTGTGTTTACTGAGATCGAGGTTGTTTGCCATATCAACTCTTCCACATCGCAAGCATTTCATTGGCGATTTTATGAAATCCTCCGTTACCCTATTATTTAAGTGCTTTACTATACAGTGATAAACACACGTGGCATATTATCCCTTCCACTTTAGAGTTATTGGATTCGTCATGGTTAATTAAGGTATATCTAATCTACTATTCACCTCGTAATTATTTTTTTTTCAATTTGTTCAATTGAGAAATAAGCGTTGTATGGTTGCTTTTCCCACGTCATCAGGAGCGGATCTAAGGGCTTAGTCAAAGGTGGCTAATCCACCCCTGTGATTTTAAAATTTTAATTATACGTATAGAAATTTAATTGAATTTTATATTTTTTAAACTTTTTATATAGTCTAGCCACCCTCAATAATTGACATATATTTAGTTGTAGCCTAGTGGTTAAAGTTTTATTTTATGGTTGAGAGGTCTTGAGTTCATATCTCACTCACCGCAATTGTATTTTAATTTTCAGATACCCCTATTAACATTTTCTAGTTCCGCCCCTGCACGTCATAACGCGTTGACATATATGTCAAATAATAATTATGTGCTAATTAAATTTTTATGGTCTTTTTTTCCCACGTTATGTTATTTTGATTTGCTAATTGATTGTGCGTCTTCAATTAACCTCCTCATTATAGACAGATCACTTATTTATTATTATCTTCTCAAAACAATATAATAAACAGGGTAGTGTATTATTATTTTTTTTTTCTTGGTTCCACGTAGTAAGTGTCAGAACACCTTCCACTTCAAATGAAATCTATTGACCAACCTATTTTGTAATCACCTATTAGCTTGCATTTTAAATTGATGCCTAGGGTCTAGGTGACAGCATACTTGGTTTTTTTTTCCTATTTATAAAATAATATCCTTTTTTTTTCATGTAGTGTGATTTCAAATTGGGCAATTATAATGTACATGTGTTACATTAATAAGCTCTTAGTGCTCACGATCCTTTTGACTGCATGAGTATTTCATTATTTAATACATGGGCGAATCTACATACAATGAATTGGGTCAATTGACCCCATTCATTTTGAATTTTTATTTATTTATATATTATTTTAATATAGTTTAAAGTAAAATTTTATGGATAGTGTGAAATTGACTCCTATTCGTAGTAGAAAAATTTTATATGATTGGTCCCCATTCACGTTTGACCCCTATAGTTTGAAAGTCTAGCTCCGCCCCTAATTTAATAGATCATTTTTTTCCCATTTAGAAATTTTTGAGGGATAGGTCGAAATATACAAAACAATTTAATGGAGATTTCTAGAAGCTAGTTTGTACGAAAACTTGATGTTCTATGTTTTTCTTTGAGTAAGGTTAAAATGTTCCAATGCTTTTGTGTCTCAATTATGCTCCATATCCTTATATATATTTTCAAGATTCAAACAGTTGATTTGAAATGTTCAACATGATCTCCATATTAAAATGTATTTGGAGAACAAATTAATATATATTTTTATTTTTTTTAACTAATTTTTATATAGTTACAAAATCATTGTTTTTGGATGATTCAGAATCTTATGATTTTATACATATCTAAAATAAAGTTTTGTTTCAAAACACAATTTAGTATGAAGATCATGTTGAGAGGCTCAGATCAAATATTTGTACTTTGAAAATAAAGATAAAGATACGGAACATAAGTGGAGCACGAAAACTATGGGACATTTTAACCCTGCTTCCTTTTTCTTTCATTTTTTAAGGGATGTCTGAACAAAATGCTTGAAATTTAAAATATATTTTATCCTTTCCGCTTTTGAGTAAAACACCACAAAAAATCAGTTTTGGCTCCACAAAAATTTATGGCATATAAGAAATTCATACACAAATGCAAAATTTCATTTTAATTTATGTACTCAACGTATATATGTATATCTTATGGGGGCTGGCTACTATGCTTATATAAGCATATGCCCACATATGCTTATAACTCATTTTTGCGTTTCCAATATTCAAATGGTCGATCCGACCGTTCATCTTGTTCTCCATATTAATATGTGCTTGGAGACCAAATTTTACATTTTTCTGAATTTTTTTACTATTTATTAAGCCACTTTGAAAATTGCTGATCTGGGTGAACAGTAAAAACAGTGTTTCCAAAATTCTGGACCATATGATCAGCAATTTTCAAAGTGGCTTAATAAATAGTAATAAAATTCAGAAAAATGTAAAATTTGGTCTCCAAGTACATATTAATATGGAGAACAAGATGAACGGTCGGATCGACCATTTGAACATTGGAAACGCAAAAATGCTTATTTAAGCATATGTGGGCATATGCTTATATAAGCATAATAGCCAAGCACTATCTTATGAATAGACCAAATAAATAACAAACCCTGGTTTATACATGTTCCGAGGTGCATGCACCTCGAACTCCAACAATTGATAGTTAATTTGGTTATTAAATTAAAACCTCTAATAGCAATTGATAATAATATGTCAATGAAGTGCTGATCTAAGCAACACGTTGTTTTTTTTTTTTTTTATGGTTAGTGGAAGATCCACTAAGAAATATATTGATGTTAAGAAAAGTATTTACAGTGCTGTTGCTAAGGCCAAGTGGCCTTTAGTAACAGCAACTAAGTAATATTTACAACTAGTTAATTGGAAAAAAGCTCCGCCAACAAAATTAAAAAAAGCCTCTAAAGTGTCTAAGCCTCCACTATCCTGTTGGTTTCTAAAAAAGTAGGGTTCAGTTGTGAACATCAATTGCTGCTGCATTAATTAGAATATACTCGGCCATTCTCTCATGTAAGAATGTTCTCCTGTTCCTCTCCTTCAATATGGCACATGATCCTACCGCCCAAGCAATATCCCAATGCTGTTTACTTTGCCCATCCGTTGGCGACCTTCCCACCAAACATCAGTTGGGTTGTTTTCTGTCATCGTTGGCAAGTTCAGCTGTGCTTCCAAACCTCTCCAAAATCTGGTAGTATAAGCACAAGTCCACATCAGGTGGTCCATAGTTTCTAAGGAACCATTGTTATAAAGCGCACATCCCTGTGTTACTGCACATTCTCTAGTTGTCAGAGTATTCTGGGTTAAGATTATGTCCGCCATCATTAGCCATAAGAAAATTTGTACCTTCATAGGGAAGCAACACATTGTTTTGGGATCTATTTTTGTTTTGTTTTGTTTTTTTACATTTAAGCTTATATGCACCGACTCTAGACATTTGGATAGGAGCTAGAATAGTTAGAATAGCGAAATTTGAGAATAGAGAAAAAATAATGATTTTTATATTAGTATGAAATGATATTATTCGGATTAGTAAAAATGTTGTTTGGATTGTACATGTGGAATATGAATAGTTGTGACCAATAAAGAATAGTGTTAATAATGTGCTAATTAAGATAAAAGATAGGCAAATGGGATCTCTAATGAATTGTCACAACATGGAGAAAGTGGAAGCGGTGTCAAATTTGTTATTTCGGGACTGTGTTGGCGAAAATCCGAAAATGAAGTATTTTTTTCACAGTTTTCATACTTTTGAATAGTAGTTATTCCAACATTTACAAGGAATAGAGAATAACAACTATTCTAGCTATTATAAATAGGTTTGGATCCATTTTCAAAGTTCACATCAACTTGCATATTCCTTCCTGAACTTATTCACAATGTGGGTCTGCATTTGCCTAATCTTTCTGTGTGCCGAGTCTATGGAATATTGGGAACTACAAACAAGTAGAGAGAGTGCCAAAATGATGGTACAATCTTGAATAATATTCCATCGATCCTTTCAACTCAAATTAAATTTGATTTATTTCCAGGATTCTTTCAAAATGAGGTCAAACTAAAAAAGCACATGACATGTAAGGCATTTTATAGGTCCAACTGACAACTGTTGGAGCCTAATTTGAGATCCATAATTTTGACTTTGAGCTTGTTATTCTAGAATTAAGTTCCTTTATTACTGGGTCCTAACCTAGATTTTGATTTGTTTAATTAAGTGGATAACGATTAATAGTGTTATTTAATCTCTTTGTAAATTTGGAGAAAAAGGATATATTGACTTAGCTCAATTATTACTTATGGGCAGTAGCAGAATTAAAAGTTAAATTAAATCGGATGTTACTATGAATACGATATGTATTAAAATTGTATTTTTTATATAATTACTAAGAAATACTTCTATTAATAACAAATTTGACAAGGAAGACCGAGACCCTTGCTTGTAGGTAAATGGATATAAAAAATGTATCAATTCTCAATTTTTGTCTAAATATCAACCATTAACAGACAAATACTTTTATAGTTAAAGTATTGATTCTTAATTTGCTTCAAATACCTCTAAATATATTGCACAATTAATAGTGTCAGCCTATGACAATTGTCACGTTTCGAGTTAATTTTAAAATAAAGTCCGAAAATTAATACGGTACAAGAACAAGACATGATTATTTATAAGCCCGAAAATAAAGTCCGAAATTCAGGCTTGTCTCGCATTTATTTTTAATTTTAGTCAAGTATATCATTATCATAAATTTGATTTGAATTTCATTGTTACAATATTTTATAAGCCCTCATTACAAAAATTATCAAATAATTTCCAACAAAGTCAATCAATTATAATTTGTTAAAAGTAGCTTTATTCAACAATATTAACATCCGACATCTGAAATAAATAAATAAAACATCCGGCATCCAAATTCATAACGCTTAAAATTAAAATATATTACAGTTTAAAACTTTAAATATTTTTTCTCCTTCATTTATAGCAATGGTATTTCAAAATCATTTAGTCTTCACTGAATCATTAAATTTCAAATATATAGTACACAAAATCAAGTAGTTCAGGTCACAGAAATAATTAATTAAACTAATCAAGAAATTAAACAAATTGTGTTTACTGAGATCGAGGTTGTTTGCCATATCAACTCTTCCACATCGCAAGCATTTCATTGGCGATTTTGTGAAATCCTCTGTTACCCTATTATTTAAGTGCTTTACTATACAGTGATAAACACACGTGGCATATTATCCCTTCCACTTCAGAGTTATTGGATTCGTCATGGTTAATTAAGGTATATCTAATCTACTATTCACCTCTTAATTTTTTTTTTTTTCAATTTGTTCATTTGAGAAATAAGTGTTGTATGGTTCCTTTTCCCACGTCAACAGGGACGAATCTAAGACTTAGCCAAAGGTGGCTAAGCCACCCCTATGATTTTAAAATTTTAATTATACATATAGGAATTTAATTGAATTTTATAATTTTTAAACTTTTTATATAGTCTAGCCACCCTCAATAATTGACATATATTTAGTTGTAGCCTAGTGGTTAAAGCTTTATTTTATGGTTGAGAGGTCTTGAGTTAATTTAAATCTCACTCACCGCAATTGTGATTTAATGTTCAGCTACCCCTATTAATATTTTCTAGTTCCGCCTCTGCACGTCATAACGCGTTAACATATATGTCAAATAATAATTATGTGGTAATTAAATTTTTATGGTTTTCTTTCCCACGTTATGTTATTTTGATTTGCTAATTAATTGTGCGTCTTCAATTACCCTCCTCATTATAGACAGATCACTTATTTATTATTATCTTCTCAAAACAATATAATAAACAGGGTAGTGTATTATTATTATTATTTGCTTGGTTCCACGTAGTAAGTGTCAGAACACCTTCCACTTCAAATGAAATCTAGTGGCCAACCTATTTTGTAATCACCTATTAGCTTGCATTTTAAATTGATGCCTAGGGTCTAGGTGACAGCATACTTGGTTTTTTTTTTCCTATTTATAAAATAATATCCTTTATTTTTTCATGTAGTGTGATTTCAATTGGGCAATTATAATGTGCATGTGTTACATTAATAAGCTCTTAGTGCTCACGATCCTTTTGACTGCATGAGTATTTCATTATTTAATACAGGGGCGAATCTACGTACAATGAATGGAGTCAATTGACCCCATTCATTTTAATTTTTTTTTTATTTATATCTTATTTTAATATAATTTAAAGTAAAATATTATGGATAGTGTAAAACTGACTCCTATTCGTAGTAAGAAAATTTTATATGATTGACCCCCATTCACGTTTGACTCCCATAGTCTGAAAATCTGGCTCCGCCTTTGATTTAATATATCATTTTTTTTCCCTTTTAGAAATTTTTGAGGGATAGGTCGAAATATACAAAACAAATTTAATGGAGATTTCTAGAAGCTAGTTTGTACGAAAACTTGATGTTCTATGTTTTTCTTTGAGTAAGGTTAAAATGTTCCAATGCTTTTGTGTCTCAATTATGCTCCATATTCTTATATATATTTTCAAGATCCAAACAGTTGATTTGAAATGTTCACCATAATCTCCATATTAAAATGTATTTAGAGAACAAAATTAATATATTTTTTATTTTTTTTAACTAATTTTTATATAGTTACAAAATCATTGTTTTTGGATGATTCAGAATCTTATGATTTTATACATATCTAAAATAAAGTTTTGTTTCAAAACACAATTTAGTATGAAGATCATGTTGAGAGGTTCAAATTAAATATTTGTACTTTGAAAATAAAGATAAAGATGCGGAACATGAGTGGAGCACGAAAATTATAGGACATTTTAACCCTACTCCTTTTCCTTTCATTTTTTAAGGGATATCTGAACAAAATGCTTGAAATTTAAAATATATTTTATCCTTTCCACTTTTGAGTAAAACACTACAAAAAATCAGTTTTGGCTCCACAAAAATTTATGGCATATAAGAAATTCATACACAAATGCAAAATTTTATTTTAATTTATGTACTCAACGTATATATGTATATCTTATGAATAGACCAAATAAATAACAAACCCTGGTTTATACATGTTCCGAGGTGCATGCACCTCGAACTCCAACAATTGATAGTTAATTTGGTTATTAAATTAAAACCTCTAATAGCAATTGATAATAATATGTCAATGAAGTGCTGATCTAAGCAACACATTGTTTTTTTTTTTATGGTTAGTGGAAGATCCACTAAGAAATATATTGATGTTAAGAAAAGTATTTACAGTGCTGTTGCTAAGGCCAAGTGGCCTTTAGTAACAGCAACTAAGTAATATTTACAACTAGTTAATTGGAAAAAAGCTCCGCCAACAAAATTAAAAAAAGCCTCTAAAGTGTCTAAGCCTTGTTGAGTATTTTAGGTATAGGATTTTTGTACTCTTTAGGCTTTTAATATTTATAAACCTTCGTACTCAATGAATAGGTTAGTTGCAAGCGCACAACCTATCGATTGTAGTAATTAGGTATCGATCCACAGGGAGATAGGAAAATACTAGTTTTTAATTAAAGAAAACTACTTCTAAAACTAAACAATAAAAGTAAAGGGGGGGTTTGTTCTAAAATCCTAAGTTTGGGTTCAATATCCGGAAGAGAGGAGTTTCAAACAATAAATGTAAATAAAATAAAGAAAAGAAAGATTGGTTTGTTTTCAAGTTTGAGGAGATCTAGGGGCATTCGGTCTACAATTTCTTGCTAATTCTATTTATTCGGTTTGTTTGAATTCATGTTTGATTTGATGAGGTTTCTAACCTAAAATGTTAAAAAGGGTCACTGTCGTGAATTAATAACGTGCCTAGATAGTTTCGGACTTCACGGTCGTTCTTCACCCTAGCTATCTAGACCCATTAAGCTCTTGTTAGCCTTTGGAACAAATATTGATACAAATACTTTGGGTGGATGGATTAATGTTCCTCGATTCTAGGGCTGTCACTAACCTAGAGGAATATTTAAGTCACATGCTCCAAAGTATATATCTATATTTGTTCTAAGGTGTCCGGATTATGGGTTTGACTTCACGGTCGTTCTTCACCAAATCCTAACCCTAATTTCTATAGTTCCGAATTGAATATCAAAGTACGGTCGCTTCTAATCCAAATCCTAAGGTATTTACTCATAATTTGGTACTCTCCTATCCCATCCTAACTACTTTGATTCTTTCGAATCCAAAGCGGGACTTGTCAAATTCAAGTACTAAACTATGTAATTAGTACAAATGATAAATCACAGAAATTAACAATCAAATCCGATAAAACAATCATAATAAAAACAAATATCCGAATAAGATAGAATTAAACAAGTTCATGCATTGACCTAAACCCCTAGAAAGAGAACTACTCTCTCTTGGAGAGATTCATAACAAAGTTTGGCAAAAACAATAAGAAATGAAGTAAAGAAATTATTACACCCTTTCTTAGATCCAAAACCTCGATCTTGCCGACTCCTTGCTTGAATCTTCTTCTTCTCCTTCCTTGAAAAGCTTCGAGAATTTCTGCAGGATCTCTCCCTCTCAACTTGTGGAAAATGGATATGTAAAATAATGGATGATCTCTCATGTGGCCTCCTTATATAACATTTTCTGAACTTGGAGATCAAGTTGTTTTATTTTTGGCGCCCACTAAGCCTACTAACTTCTATATTTCTAATTCTGTGATTCTGAACTTGGAGACCAAGTTATTCTAATTTTGGCACCCACTAAGCCCACTAACTTTCCATATTTAGCAGTTTTTCAGGCTGATGCGGCCATTGATGCGGCTGTACAGAATTATACATTCCGAATTTGGATTTGTTTCCTTCATGAAAGTTGTAGATCTCTTTGTCCTGATTCCGTCAACCTTTGAATCATCCAAATCGGAGTTTGTATGACGAAGATATGGCCAAAATACAAACTGTGTGTCGGCTGAGTGCGGGTGGTGCATCCGCACTCTGGGTCAGTGCGTCCGCACTGCTCTCGAACTTTTCTGTTTTCATCTTCTGATGAATCTGAAAGTTGCAAAAAATCGTCTAAGTGCTGAGTGCGTATGACCCCACTCGCACTGGAGGTGAATGTGGACGCATTACGCTCGGACTTTTTGTCTGTGAAGTTCTGCGATGCTGGAAATTTGACTAAGTACTGAGTGCGTCCGCACTGGCTGTGAGTGCGTCCGCACTGGGCTCTGTTTCCCTGTTTTGCTCTGAAATTCAAAAGGGCATAACTCATGATCCGTAACTCCGTTTTCAGTGTTCTACCACTTTTCGGAAAGCTTGCGAGAAGATCTACAATTTGCTCCATTTCCTGTAACTTAAATAGACTTTGGCAGTAACTTGATTCTTGGATATATTTCATTCTATTCTCTACTAAAATACAAGATATTTGGTGTTATTATGTGATAAAAACTAGATCGAATATGTATATAATTTAGACCTATCAAGCCTCCACTATCCTGTTGGTTTCTAAAAAAATAGGGTTGAGTTGTGAACATCAATTGCTGCTGCATTAATTAGAATGTACTCGGCCATTCTCTTATGTAAGAATGTTCTCCTGTTCCTCTCCTTCAATATGGCACATGATCCTACCGCCCAAGCAATATCCCAATGCTGTTTACTTTGCCCATCCGTTGGCTACCTTCCCACCAAACATCAGTTGGGTTGTTTTCTGTCATCGTTGGCAAGTTCAGCTGTGCTTCCAAACCTCTCCAAAATCTGGTAGTATAAGCACAGGTCCACATCAGGTGGTCCCTAGTTTCTAAGGAACCATTGTTATAAAGCGCACATCCCTGTGTTACTGCACATCCTCTAGTTGTCAGAGTATTCTGGGTTAAGATTATGTCTGCCATCATTAGCCATAAGAAAATTTGTACCTTCATAGGGAAGCAACACATTGTTGTGGGATCTATTTTTGTTTTGTTTTATTTTTTTACATTTAAGCTTATATGCACCGACTCTAGACATTCGGATAGGAGCTAGAATAGTTAGAATAGCGAAATTTGAGAATAGAGAAAAAATAATGATTTTCATATTAGTATGAAATGATACTATTCGGATTAGTAAAAATGTTGTTTGGATTGTACATGTGGAATAGTGAATAGTTATGACCAATAAAGAATAGTGTTAACAATGTGCTAATTAAGATAAAAGATAGGCAAATGGGATCTCTAACGAATTGTCACAACATGGAGATAGCGGAAGCGGTGTCAAATTTGTTATTTCGGGACTGTGTTGGCGAAAATCCGAAAATGAAGTATTTTTTTCACACTTTTCATACTTTTGAATAGTAGTTATTCCAACATGAGAAGGGTTCCAATGCCTCATCTCCTCATACCTCAGCCATACCTCAGAATTCTCCTCCCTTGGATCTGCGTCAAGATCCGTGCGGATCTAAGCGCTGGATGAAATATTTTTGTTTTTTGTTTCTTCTCCAGTGCTCTATCGTTCTCTCTGAGAAAGAGAGAAATCGCCCCCCACCTCCAGCCCGCGCCCCCTGCCTCGTCCCTCCCCTCTCAATCTTCTCTCTCTCTCTCGGCGCTGCTTTTGACCTCTCGTCTCTCTCGGATCTGCTGCCGACCTCTCCTCTCTAGATTATTCTCGTCCAGGCAGCGCATGAGTTTGTCGGTACTGCCTCCAGCCACCTTGCGCGCCCCCTGCCGCCCTTGGCTTCTGCATCCCTGGTAAGCCTTATGTCCCTCTCCCTCCCCCTCCCTTGTTGGTCACAGATTTGACCGAAAAAGAAACATTGATATCCTGACAGCTAAATCCTTTTTTTTTTCTGAGTTTAATTTTCTCTTTAACACCAAATCTTTGCAATCAAATTTTGTTATAAAGAAAATTACTTAATTTCTTGATTTGGAGAACTATTGTACTGGCATATGAGGCGGTTTGGGCAAATGTGGTACCAGTCATCAGAAACTGAACCAAGCCGCATAGAACTATGCTGGAATTTATGATGGTTTATAATTATTGCAATTAGTGCCCATGTTAAATAGATATTAGTGCAAATGTGGTACCAATTAGCTAACCTGTATTGACATATTGTTTGCAAGCATAATTTCTGTTATAGGCTAAACAAGGTAGGGGTTTAATTAGTACACTTTCAAGCTGTTTGCAAGCATAATTCAGATGCAAAAGCTAGGCATGACTCAAGATACTTGGTAATTTATGGTGTTAGTCTGGTATAATAGCAGTACTACTTTGGACAGTCTAGTTTGTACTTCACTTGAGAATTGTATCACTATTGCTTTTTCTATATTTTTTTGCTAACTTTTGACTTATTCTAAATGGTATCACCATTTTGTTATTGTTTTTTTTTTACATTTTTTCTTTGCATTAAAAGGGCAGGCAACATATGCAACAACGAAAGAAATAAAGAGAGAATATCGAAGCTGGTTTGAGAGACAACAACATAAAGCATAGCAGAAGAAAATAAAATATCAAAATGGCAGGGAGCTTAATATCAGAAATCTGCATGCTGCAACTTTTTCATTTTCTTTGTCTTATTTTCTAGTTTTTTTAACTTTTTTTCATTTTCTTTCTTTTTCCTTAATTAGAAGTTTAGAACTAGGTCCTTTCTTTTAGATTTCTTTTCCTTTGTTCAAAACCTTGTAAAGCAGACACTTCTAGTGTCAATTTAATGGAACTTGATTGATTGCTTGAATCCTAAATGCCAATGCAAGTGATTTTTTACTTTACTTTATTTTTCATCTAAATGCATGAACAACCTTTGCTGACCTGGTACTGTGATTTCTTGAATAAGATCAGTGTATACTTATACAGTAAATGACAGAAAAAATACTCATTACAGAGTATACTTAAACAGTAAATGACAAAAATATCCAACCTAATAACCATGACCAGAAAGAGATGATAAACAACTAAATATCACACCTTCATTTTTGTGTTGTTTCTCAGAACAGTATCAAATTTCATGCAAATCAAACATTCTTCTCCAATTTAGAAAAAAAATTGAAAATCACAGAAACTGTCCCAAACAACAAACAAACAACATATAAATTATAGGTAGGCACTACTGACCCAATTCAGTTAACAAAAATACATTTTTCATTACTACAAAAATGCCAAAAATTGGAGTATACCAAAAATACATTTTTCATTACTAATTCGTTCACCGTAGAAAGAGACGCAGCAAATTCTTCATCGCGGAGAGAGAGAGATGCACGATCAGCCATGCCAACTTGGCTCCAGAAGAAACCGCGTCTCTAGTTGAGAGACGAGGAGCAGATCCGAGAGAGATGAGAGGTCAAAAGCAGCGCCGGAGAGAAGATTGAGAGGGGAGGGACGAGGCAGGGGGCGCGGGCTGGAGGTGGGGGGCGATCTCTCTCTTTCTCAGAGAGAACGATAGAGCACTGGAGAAGAAACAAAAAACGAAAATATTTCATCCAGCGCTTAGATCCGCACGGATCTTGACGCAGATCCAAGGGAGGAGAATTCTGAGGTATGGCTGAGGTATGAGGAGATGAGGCATTGGAACCCTCCTCTTCCAACATTTACAAAGAATAGAGAATAACAACTATTCTAGCTATTATGAATAGGTTTGGATCCATTTTCAAAGTTCACACCAACTTGCATATTCCTTCCTGAACTTATTCACAATGTGGGTCTGCATTTGCCTAATCTTTCTGTGTGCCGAGTCTATGGAATATTGGGAACTACAGACAAGTAGAGAGAGTGCCAAAATAATGGTACAATCTTGAATAATATTCCATCGATCCTTTCAACTCAAATTAAATTTGATTTATTTCCAGGATTCTTTCAAAATGAGGTCATACTAAAAAAGCACATGACATGTAAGGCATTTTATAGGTCCAACTGACAACTGTTGGAGCCTAATTTGAGATCCATAATTTTGACTTTGAGCTTGTTATTTTAGAATTAAGTTCCTTTATTACTGGGTCCTAACTCCTAACCTTGATTTTGATTTGTTTAATTAAGTGGATAACGATTAATAGTGTTATTTAATCTCTTTGTTAATTTGGAGAAAAAAGATATATTGACTTAGCTCAATTATTACTTATGGGCAGTAGCAGAATTAAAAGTTAAATTAAATCGGATGTTACTATGAATACGATATGTATTAAAATTGTATTTTTTATATAATTACTAAGAAATACTTCTATTAATAACAAATTTGACAAGGAAGACCGAGACCCTTGCTTGTAGGTAAATGGATATAAAAAATGTATCAATTCTCAATTTTTGTCTAAATATCAACCATTAACAGACAAATACTTTTATAGTTAAAGTATTGATTCTTAATTTGCTTCAAATACCTCTAAATATATTGCACAATTAATAGTGTCAGCCTATGACAATTGTCACGTTTCGAGTTAATTTTAAAATAAAGTCCGAAAATTAATACGGTACAAGAACAAGACATGATTATTTATAAGCCCGAAAATAAAGTCCGAAATTCAGGCTTGTCTCGCATTTATTTTTAATTTTAGTCAAGTATATCATTATCATAAATTTGATTTGAATTTCATTGTTACAATATTTTATAAGCCCTCATTACAAAAATTATCAAATAATTTCCAACAAAGTCAAGCAATTATAATTGTTAAAAGTAGTTTTATTCAACAATATTAACGTCCGACATCTGAAATAAAAAAAAAAAACATCCGACATCCAAATCCATAACGCTTAAAATTAAAATATATTACAGTTTAAAACTTTAAATATTTTTTCTCCTTCATTTATAGCAATGGTATTTCAAAATCATTTAGTCTTCACTGAATCATTAAATTTCAAATATATAGTACACAAAATCAAGTAGTTCAGGTCACAGAAATAATTAATTAAACTAATCAAGAAATTAAACAAATTGTGTTTACTGAGATCGAGGTTGTTTGCCATATCAACTCTTCCACATCGCAAGCATTTAATTCATTGGCGATTTTATGAAATCCTCTGTTACCCTATTATTTAAGTGCTTTACTATACAGTGATAAACACACGTGGCATATTATCCCTTCCACTTTAGAGTTATTGGATTCGTCATGGTTAATTAAGGTATATCTAATCTACTATTCACCTCTTAATTATTATTTTTTTCAATTTGTTCAATTGAGAAATAAGCGTTGTATGGTTGCTTTTTCCACGTCATCAGGAGCGGATCTAAGGCTTAGCCAAAGGTGGCTAATCCACCCCTGTGATTTTAAAATTTTAATTATACGTATAGAAATTTAATTGAATTTTATTCTTTTTTAAACTTTTTATATAGTCTAGCCACCCTCAATAATTGATATATGTTTAGTTGTAGCTTAGTGGTTAAAGCTCTATTTTATGGTTGAGAGGTCTTGGGTTCAAATCCCACTCACCGCAATTGTATTTTAATTTTCAGCTACCCTATTAACATTTTCTAGTTCCGCCCCTGCACGTCATAACGCGTTGACATATATGTCAAATAATAATTATGTGGTAATTAAATTTTTATGGTTTTCTTTCCCACGTTATGTTATTTTGATTTGCTAATTAATTGTGCGTCTTCAATTAACCTCCTCATTATAGACAGATCACTTATTTATTATTATCTTCTCAAAACAATATAATAAACAGGGTAGTGTATTATTATTATTTTTTTCTTGGTTCCACGTAGTAAGTGTCAGAACACCTTCCACTTCAAATGAAATCTATTGACCAACCTATTTTGTAATCACCTATTAGCTTGCATTTTAAATTGATGCCTAGGGTCTAGGTGACAGCATACTTGGTTTTTTTTTTTTCCTATTTATAAAATAATATCCTTTATTTTTTCATGTAGTGTGATTTCAATTGGGCAATTATAATGTACATGTGTTACATTAATAAGCTCTTAGTGCTCACGATCCTTTTGACTGCATGAGTATTTCATTATTTAATACAGGGGTGAATCTACATACAATGAATGGGGTCAATTGACCCCATTCATTTTGAATTTTTTTTATTTATATCTTATTTTAATATAGTTTAAAGTAAAATATTATGGATAGTGTGAAATTGACTCCTATTCGTAGTAGGAAAATTTTATATGATTGACCCCCATTCACGTTTGACCCCCATAGTCTGAAAGTCTGGCTCCGCCCCTGATTTAATAGATCATTTTTTTCCGTTTTAGAAATTTTTGAGGGATAGGTCGAAATATACAAAACAATTTAATGGAGATTTCTAGAAGCTAGTTTGTACGAAAACTTGATGTTCTATGTTTTTCTTTGAGTAAGGTTAAAATGTTCCAATGCTTTTGTGTCTCAATTATGCCCCATATCCTTATATATATTTTCAAGATTCAAACAGTTGATTTGAAATGTTCAACATGATCTCCATATTAAAATGTATTTGGAGAACAAAATTAATATATATTTTTTATTTTTTTAACTAATTTTTTAGATAGTTACAAAATCATTGTTTTTGGATGATTCAGAATCTTATGATTTTATACATATCTAAAATAAAGTTTTGTTCAAAACACAATTTAGTATTAAGATCATGTTGAGAGGTTCAGATCAAATATTTGTACTTTGAAAATAAAGATAAAGATGCGGAACATAAGTGGAGCACAAAAACTATGGAACATTTTAACCCTACTCTTTTTCCTTTCATTTTTTAAGGGATGTCTGAACAAAATGCTTGAAATTTAAAATATATTTTATCTTTTCCACTTTTGAGTAAAACACCACAAAAAATCAGTTTTGGCTCCACAAAAATTTATGGCATATAAGAAATTCAAATGCAAAATTTTATTTTAATTTATGTACTCAACGTATATATGATATCTTATGAATAGACCAAATAAATAACAAACCCTGGTTTATACATGTTCCGAGGTGCATGCACCTCGAACTCCAACAATTGATAGTTAATTTGGTTATTAAATTAAAACCTCTAATAGCAATTGATAATAATATGTCCATGAAGTGATGATCTAAGCAACACATTGTTTTTTTTTTTTATGGTTAGTGGAAGATCCACTAAAAATATATCGATTAAGAAATATATTGATGTTAAGAAAAGTATTTACAGTGCTGTTGCTAAGGCCAAGTGGCTTTTAGTAACAGTACCAAGTAATATTTACAACTAGTTTATTGGAAAAAAGCTCCGCCAACAAAATTAAAAAAGCCTCTAAAGTGTCTAAGCCTCCACTATCCTGTTGGTTTCTAAGAAAATAGGATTTAGTTGTGAACATCAATTGCTGCTGCATTAATTAGAATGTACTCAGCCATCCTCTTATGTAAGAATGTTCTCCTGTTCTTTTCCTTCAATATGGCACATGATCCTACCGCCCAAGCAATATCCCAATGCTGTTTACTTTGCTTTGATATCCGTTGGCGACCTTCCCACCAAACATCAGTTGGGTTGTTTCCTATCATTGTTGGCAAGTTCAGCTGTGCTCCCAAACCTCTCCAAAATCTGGTAGTATAAGAATAGGTCCACATCAGGTGGTCCCTAGTTTTCAAGGAACCATTGTTACAAAGCGCACATCCCTGTGTTACCGCACATCCTCTGGTTGTCAGAGTTTTCTGGGTTAAGATTGTTTGCCATCATTAGCCATAAGAAAATTTGTACCTTCATAGGGAAGCAATACATTGTTGTGGGATCTATTTTTGTTTTGTTTTGTTTTTACATTTAGGCTTATATGCACCGACTCTAGACGTTTGGATGGGAGCTAGAATAGTTAGAATAGCGAAATTTGAGAATAGAGAAAAAATAGTGATTTTTCATATTAGTATGAAAATGATGTTATTCGGATTAGTAAAAATGTTGTTTGGATTGTACTGTGGAATAGTGAATAGTTGTGACCAATAAAGAATAGTGTTAATAATGTGCTAATTAAGATAAAAGATAGGCAAATGGGATCTCTAACGAATTGTCACAACATGGAGATAGCGGAAGCGGTGTCAAATTTGTTATTTCGGGACTTGTTGGTGGAAATCCGAAAAGAAAGTATTTTTTTTCTCGCTTTTCATACTTCTGAATAGTAGTTATTCCAACATTTACAAGGAATAAAGAAATCAACTATTCTAGCTATTATGAATTGCAAAAATGTTGTTTGGATGCACATTACTATTCCGAATAGCTCCTATTCTAACATAGCCTCTATTACTGTGTCATCCAAACACAGCCCTATCTATTCGGGTTTTGATTGACTTCAACAATGAGATGACAATTAAAAATTCATACTTATCCATGACTATCTAAATAAAATAGAAGTAAGAAATAATATTTTAGAGGAAAATAATGAAACCACTAATGAGAGCCGGCTGGACTGGTTCCAAAAAAAAATGCCCAATTACAATTTTATTCTCCTATCGTATTTCAAAGTTCAAACCAACTTGCATATTCCTTCCTGAACTTATTCACAATGTGCCATGTGGGTCTGCATTTGCCTAATCTTTCTGTGTGCCGAGTCTATGGAAGATTGGGAACTACAAACAAGTACAGAAAGTGCCAAAATGATGGTACAATCTTGAAGAATATTCCATCGATCCTTTCAAGTCAAATTAAATTTGATTTATTTCCAGGATTCTTTCAAAATGAGGTCACAACTAAAAAAGCACATGACATGTAATGTAAGGCATTTTATAGGTCCAAGTGTCCAACTGACAACTGTTGGAGCCTAATTTGAGATCCATAATTTTGACTTTGAGCTTGTTATTCTAGAATTAAGTTCCTTTATTACTGGGTCCTAACCTAGATTTTGATTTGTTTAATTAAGTGGATAACGATTAATAGTGTTATTTAATCTCTTTGTAAATTTGGAGAAAAAGGATATATTGACTTAGCTCAATTATTACTTATGGGCAGTAGCAGAATTAAAAGTTAAATTAAATCGGATGTTACTATGAATACGATATGTATTAAAATTGTATTTTTTTATATAATTACTAAGAAATACTTCTATTAATAACAAATTTGACAAGGAAGACCGAGACCCTTGCTTGTAGGTAAATGAATATAAAAAATGTATCAATTCTCAATTTTTGTCTAAATATCAACCATTAATAGACAAATACTTTTATAGTTAAAGTATTGATTCTTAATTTGCTTCAAATACCTCTAAATATATTGCACAATTAATAGTGTCAGCCTGTGACAATTGTCACGTTTCGAGTTATTTTTAAAATAAAGTCTGAAAATTAATACGGTACAAGACATGATTATTTATAAGCCCGAAAATAAAGTCCGAAATTCAAGCTTGTCTCGCATTTATTTTAATTTTAGTCAAGTATATCATTATCATAAAATTTAATTTGAATTTCATTGTTACAATATTTTATAAGCCCTCATTACAAAAATTATCAAATAATTTCCAACAAAGTCAAGCAATTATAATTTGTTAAAAGTAGTTTTATTCAACAATATTAACGTCCGACATCTGAAATAAAAAAAAAAAAAACATCCGACATCCAAATCCATAACGCTTAAAATTAAAATATATTACAGTTTAAAACTTTAAATATTTTTTCTCCTTCATTTATAGCAATGGTATTTCAAAATCATTTAGTCTTCACTGAATCATTAAATTTCAAATATATAGTACACAAAATCAAGTAGTTCAGGTCACAGAAATAATTAATTAAACTAATCAAGAAATTAAACAAATTGTGTTTACTGAGATCGAGGTCAACTCTTCCACATCGCAAGCATTTCATTGGCGATTTTATGAAATCCTCTGTTACCCTATTATTTAAGTGCTTTACTATACAGTGATAAACACACGTGGCATATTATCCCTTCCACTTTAGAGTTATTGGATTCGTCATGTTTAATTAAGGTATATCTAATCTACTATTCACCTCTTAATTATTATTTTTTTCAATTTGTTCATTTGAGAAATAAGTGTTGTATGGTTGTTTTTCCCATCTATGATTTTAAAATTTTAATTATACATATAGGAATTTAATTGAATTTTATATTTTTTAAACTTTTTATATAATCTAACCACCCTCAATAATTGACATATGTTTAGTTGTAACTTAGTGGTTAAAACTCTATTTTATGGTTGAGAAGTCTTGAGTTCAAATTCCACTCACCGCAATTGAATTTTAAATTCCAGCTACCCCTATTAACAATTTCTGTTCCGCCCCTGCACGTCATAACGCGTTGACATATATGTCAAATAATAATTATGTGCTAATTAAATTTTTATGGTCTTTTTTTCCCACGTTATGTTATTTTGATTTGCTAATTGATTGTGCGTCTTCAATTAACCTCCTCATTATAGACAGATCACTTATTTATTATTATCTTCTCAAAACAATATAATAAACAGGGTAGTGTATTATTATTTTTTTTTCTTGGTTCCACGTAGTAAGTGTCAGAACACCTTCCACTTCAAATGAAATCTATTGACCAACCTATTTTGTAATCACCTATTAGCTTGCATTTTAAATTGATGCCTAGGGTCTAGGTGACAGCATACTTGGTTTTTTTTTTTCCTATTTATAAAATAATATCCTTTTTTTTTTCATGTAGTGTGATTTCAATTGGGCAATTATAATGTACATGTGTTACATTAATAAGCTCTTAGTGCTCACGATCCTTTTGACTGCATGAGTATTTCATTATTTAATACAGGGGCGAATCTACATACAATGAATGGGGTCAATTGACCCTCATTTATTTTGAATTTTTTTTACTTATACCTTATTTTAATATAGTTTAAAGTAAAATATTATAGATAGTGTGAAATTGACTTCTATTCGTAATAGGAAAATTTTATATGATTGACCCAATTCACGTTTGACTCCCATAGTTTCAAAGTCTGACAACGCCTCTGATTTAATAGATCATTTTTTTCCCTTTTAGAAATTTTTGAGGGATAGGTCGAAATATACAAAACAATTTAATGGAGATTTCTAGAAGCTAGTTTGTACGAAAACTTGATGTTCTATGTTTTTCTTTGAGTAAGGTTAAAATGTTCCAATGCTTTTGTGTCTCAATTATGCCCCATATCCTTATATATATTTTCAAGATTCAAACAGTTGATTTGAAATGTTCAACATGATCTCCATATTAAAATGTATTTGGAGAACAAAATTAATATATATTTTTATTTTTTTTAACTAATTTTTATATAGTTACAAAATCATTGTTTTTGGATGATTCAGAATCTTATGATTTTATACATATCTAAAATAAAGTTTTGTTTCAAAACACAATTTAGTATGAAGATCATGTTGAGAGGTTCAGATTAAATATTTGTACTTTAAAAATAAAGATAAAGATGCGGAACATGAGTGGAGCACGAAAATTATAGGACATTTTAATCCTACTCCTTTTCCTTTCATTTTTTATGGGATATCTGAACAAAATGCTTGAAATTTAAAATATATTTTATCCTTTCCATTTTTGAGTAAAACACTAAAAAATCAGTTTTGGCTCCACAAAAATTTATGGCATATAAGAAATTCATACACAAATGCAAAATTTCATTTTAATTTATGTACTCAACGTATATATGTATATCTTATGAATAGACCAAATAAATAACAAACCCTGGTTTATACATGTTCCGAGGTGCATGCACCTCGAACTCCAACAATTGATAGTTATTGGTTATTAAATTAAAACCTCATAATTAGCAATTGATAATAATATGTCCATGAAGTGCTGATCTGAAGCAACACATTGTTTTTTTTTTATGGTTAGTGGAAGATCCACTAAGAAATATATTGATGTTAAGAAAAGTATTTACAGTGCTGTTGCTAAGGCCAAGTGGCCTTTAGTAACAGTGACTAATTAAGTAATATTTACAACTAGTTAATTGGAAAAAAGCTCCGCCAACAAAATTAAAAATGCCTCTAAAGTGCCTAAGCCTCCACTATCCTGTTGGTTTCTAAAAAAATAGGGTTGAGTTGTGAACATCAATTGCTGCTGCATTAATTAGAATGTACTCGGCCATCCTCTTATGTAAGAATGTTCTCCTGTTCCTCTCCTTCAATATGGCACATGATCCTACCGCCCAAGCAATATCCCAATGCTGTTTACTTTGCTTTGATATCCGTTGGCGACCTTCCCACCAAACATCAGTTGAGTTGTTTCCTGTCATCGTTGGCAAGTTTAGATGTGCTTCCAAACCTCTGTAAAATCTGGTAGTATGTATAAGCACAGGTCCACATCAGGTGGTCCCTAGTTTCTAAGGAACCATTGTTACAAAGCGCACATCCTCTGGTTGTCAGAGTTTTCTGTGTTAAGATTTGCCATCATTAGCCATAAGAAAATGTGTACCTTCATAGAGAAACAACACATTGTTGTGGGATCTATTTTTGTTTTTGTTTTTGTTTTTTTACATTTAAGCTTATATGCACCGACTCTAGATGTTTGGATGGGAGCTAGAATAGTTAGAATAACGAAATTTAAGAATAGTAATTGAGAATAGAAAAAATATTAATTTTCAGATTAGTGTGAAAATGATATTATTCGGATTAGTAAAAATGTTGTTTGGATTGTACATGTGGAATAGTGAATAGCTGTGACCAATAAAGAATAGTGCTAACAATGTGCTAATTAAGAGGAAAGATAGACAAGTAAGATCTCTAACGAATTGTCACAACAGGGTGATAGCGGAAGCGGTGTCAAATTTGTTATTTCTGGACTGTATTGGCGGAAATCCAAAAAGAAAGTATTTTTTTCTCGTTTTTCATACTTCCGAATAGTAGTTATTCTAATATTTACAAGGAATAGAAAATAACAATTATTCTAGCTGTTCTGAATAGCAATAATAATGTTTGAATGCACATTATTATTCCGAATAGCTCATATTCTAAAATAGCCTCTATTATTGTGTCATCCAAACACAACCCTATCTATTCGGGTTTTGATTGACTTCAACAATGAGATGACCAATAAAAATTCATACTTATCCATGACTATCTAAAATATTTTGGAGGAAAATAATCTAACCACTAATGAGAGCCGGCTGGACTGGTTCCAAAATAATAATAAAAAATGCCCACTTACAATTTTATTCTCCTATCCTATCCATTTTCAAAGTTCAAACCAACTTGCATATTCCTTCCTGAACTTATTCACAATGTGGGTCTGCATTTGCCTAATCTTTCTGTGTGCCGAGTCTATGGAATATTGGGAACTACAAACAAGTAGAGAGAGTGCCAAAATGATGGTACAATCTTGAATAATATTCCATCGATCCTTTCAACTCAAATTAAATTTGATTTATTTCCAGGATTCTTTCAAAATGAGGTCATACTAAAAAAGCACATGACATGTAAGGCATTTTATAGGTCCAACTGACAACTGTTGGAGCCTAATTTGAGATCCATAATTTTGACTTTGAGCTTGTTATTCTAGAATTAAGTTCCTTTATTACTGGGTCCTAACTCCTAACCTTGATTTTGATTTGTTTAATTAAGTGGATAACGATTAATAGTGTTATTTAATCTCTTTGTTAATTTGGAGAAAAAGGATATATTGACTTAGCTCAATTATTACTTATGGGCAGTAGCAGAATTAAAAGTTAATGTGAAATTAAATAGGATGTTACTATGAATACGATATGTATTAAAATTGTATTTTTTTATATAATTACTAAGAAATAATTCTATTAAAAACAAATTTGACAAGGAAGACCGAGACCCTTGCTTGTAGGTAAATGGATATAAAAAATGTATCAATTCTCAATTTTTGTCTAAATATCAACCATTAATAGACAAATACTTTTATAGTTAAAGTATTGATTCTTAATTTGCTTCAAATACCTCTAAAAATATTGCACAATTAATAGTGTCAGCCTGTGACAATTGTCACGTTTCGAGTTATTTTTGAAATAAAGTCCGAAAATTAATACGGTACAAGACATGATTATTTATAAGCCCGAAAATAAAGTCCGAAATTCAAGCTTGTCTCGCATTTATTTTTAATTTTAGTCAAGTATATCATTATCATAAATTTGATTTGAATTTCATTGTTACAATATTTTATAAGCCCTCATTACAAAAATTATCAAATAATTTCCAACAAAGTCAATCAATTATAATTTGTTAAAAGTAGTTTTATTCAACAATATTAACATCCGACATCTGAAATAAATAAATAAAACATCCGGCATCCAAATTCATAACGCTTAAAATTAAAATATATTACAGTTTAAAACTTTAAATATTTTTTCTCCTTCATTTATAGCAATGGTATTTCAAAATCATTTAGTCATCACTGAATCATTAAATTTCAAATATATAGTACACAAAATCAAGTAGGAATATATATATATATATATATAGTGAGTGGCTACTCTACTTACATAAGCATATAAGAGCATATGCTTATAAGTCATTTTTGCGTTTTCAATGTCTAAATGGTCGATCTTAAGCGCTCAACATGTTCTCCATATTAATGTGTTTGGAAACAATTTACATTTTTTGGAATTTTTTTACTATTTGTTTAGAATTTTTCAAAATAGCATTTTTCAGATTTTTTTTATTATTCTTTTTATCATATTAAACCACTGTTTTGAAAAATTCTAGAAAAATAGTAAAAAAATTCCAAAAAATGTAAAATTTCGTTTCCAAACACTTATTAATATGGAGAACATGTTGAGCATTTTAGATCGACCATTTGGACATTGAAAATGCAAAAATGACTTATAAGCATATGCCCTCATATGCTTGTGTAAGTAGAGTAGTGAATTGAAAACGGGGCGGGTCGGTCCGGTCCGGTCCAAACCCGCCCGGTCCACGGGTCTGGTTTTCAAAGGCCGAACCCGGCCCGTGATCAAACCACGGGTCCGGCGGTTCCACGGTCCAGGCCGGTCCGGTCCGGCCACGGTTTTTTTTTTTTTTTGCTGTTTTTTTTGGCTGTTTTTTTTGCTGTTTTTTTTTCAATTCAATTATAATACGATATAAATTAAAATTCACGACATTCCAACACTTTTATTAAAATTTAAAACTGATTTATTTTAAAACAATTGATTTAAAAACAAAACCGAATTAGATCATTTTTTTTATATTACAAACATTCGGTTTTGATATTACAAAAATTCCTTAAATCAATTGCTTTAGGAAAAAATGACGAATTATTTGATCTTTAAAACCGAATTATTTTAAAACAATTGATTTAAAAACAATTAATCTGAACTGCTCATTATATTTTTGAACAATTGATTTAAAAACAATTAACCTCGAACAGTTAATCTGAACTGCTCATTATATTTTTTTATATGAAAATATAATTAGTGACTAAATTTTACACAAATTATTGCACAAGATTGCACACTGATCCCAGTCTTTGGGGATTTCGATCCAATTCGTTTGAATTGATCCATACCAGATGATATAAATACCTTCAGAAATGATCGATTCACCATATTGTCCCCAAACTCAAAAATTCCAATAATCATTGTAAAATTCAAATTATTTGATTAATGATAACACTTGCATTAAATGTTATCATTTTTTATTAATATGACATAGCATAAAGATATATTGAATAGAATACCCTAGTTCTATTTCAAGATATGTCACATTGTCAGTGGTTTCATTTTAAAATTATAAGCTAGTTACATGTATTTGTGTTAAGTTAATATGTTGTCAATAGTTCTAGGTAAAATATGTTGTCAATATTTGTGTTAATAAATTTTAAATTAGCAATAGTTCTAGGTAAAATATATACATATTCTTAGTTATTATTTATACTTTCTAAGCTTGTTTGATAATTTTGAAATAAGAAATGTTATTTATGGAACATTGTTGCCACCTTCATTGTTATTAATTGACTAGTCAACATGATGAATAACCTTTCATGACTTATTTTCTTTATTTTCTTATTATAATAGCTAGGTTGCATTATTAAATTACAATATTCAATTTATTAGCTATGTTGCATTATTATTCTTAAGACTTAATTAGAATACAAGACCTATGTTGCATTATTATTTTACAATTCATTTTTTATTGGTTTGACATTCAAATTATATATGAATCTTAGTATTAGTTGTTCCGCAGGTGCGAATCTTAAGGCAAGCCAAGAGATGCTTAATCACTCCTATAATTTTAATTTTTTAATTATGTATATTACCATTTTATTATTTTATTGTCTTAAGATTTGGGTTTAAATTATGTATATTGTAGAGATTTGGGTTTAAATTCTAATCACGTGCATTAATTAGGTATTTTAAATTTGAGCTCTACAATTTAAATTTTCTAGTTCCGCCTCAGTTGTTCAGTTTAAATATTTTGATCGAAGCTTCTTTAGAAATATTTTAGAAATATTGGTATATTAGCTTTCTTTAGAAATATTTTAGATATATAACAGTTATTATACTTTTAAGGGAAGATAATAAACTTTAAAGTTTAATTTATTCCGAATTAAAACAAAAAATGTGCGTTCCAGACAGAACAGTAGTATTAAACTATTAATTATTAATTCTGGAGCACGAATCTTGATACTCTGGCAGGTATATACACTTGTCTAATACTCTAGAGCACGAATCTTGATACTCTGGTGGAGTGGTTAAAGGCTTCATCTAATAATAGATCAAATACTAAAGTTGTTAGAATATATCACAAGTTAAACTGTGGCGGAGTGGTTAAAGGTTTTGGTTGTATTGAGAGAGGTCCCAAGTTCGAATCCCGCTGCCAACAAAAAAACCCAATTTTGCGCCGGTGTATGCGCGGCTCACGGGTGTGGGTTCGGTTCACGGTCGCGGCTCACGGGCGCAGGCGTAGTTCACTGGCCAGTGTATGCGAGGCTCACGGGTGAAGCAGTTCGGTTCCAGTCCGTTGCTATAGTAGAAAATCCGGGTCTGGCGGGTCCGGTCCGGGACGGGTCGGGTCCACGGGTAGAAGAAGGGGGGGTCGGTCCGGGTCTGTGGGAAGAAAACCAAACCGGCCCGTCCACGGACCGGACCGTACTTAACCCCGGTCCGGGACGGGTCCGGTGCACGGGACGGGCCGGTCCAGGTCCGGTCCATGGTTTGGCCGGTTCGGTCCTGGACCGGCCGGGTTTTTTCAAAACACTAAAGTAGAGTAGCCAACCCCTCTCTCTCCAATATGCTCCACATTCTTTATCTCCATTTTCAAAGTCCAAACAGTCGATCCGAACCGCTCAACATGATCTTCATAATAAAATATGCTTGGATACCAAGTTTTATATTTTTTAGAATTTTTTTACTATTTTTTTATATAGGTACAAAATCACTTTTTTACTATTTTTTAGAATTTTTTTACTATTTTTATTCGAACCGTTCAACATATATATATATGAGGAGGGTTCAAATGCACCATAATTTTTGTGCTCCAATATGCTCCACATCATTTATCTCTATTTTCAAACTCTGAACAGTCGATCCGAACCGTTCAACATGATCTTCATAATAAAATATGTTTGGAGACCAAATTTTACATTTTTTAAAAAAAATTTACTATTTTTTTAGATAGGTACAAAATCACTTTTTTAAGGAGATTCTAGACCATCCGATAAAGTGATATTGTACCTATCTAAAAAAAATAGTAAAAAAATTCTAAAAAATATAAAATTTGGTCTCCAAACATAGTTTATTATGAAGATCATGTTGAACGGTTCGGATCGACTCTTCGGACTTTAAAAATAGTGATAAAGAATGTGGAGCATATTGGAGCACAAAAATGATGGTGCATTTGAACCCTCCTCTATATATATATACATACATATAACATATACCAATAATGTTTATTAATTAAATGAATATCAAAATTAGGTGAAGGGTAGTTGATGATATTCAAGTAAGTGGCTTTATTAGAAAATAAATATATTCTAGTGTGGTGTGGTACACTTGTTAGGATTTAAGCGGAGGAAAAGATTGAGTGAATCATGAGTTCTGATACCCAATTTATTTAATATATAAATGACCTGCTTAAGCTGTTGCTCATAATTTAGGTCCATGTTATTCATGGGTACTATTTTAAGTGAATTAGCAAATGATTGAGGTATCATTGTTGATAATTCTAGTTTTTTTTTTTTTTTTTCTTTTCTTATTGGACATCCAGTAGTGTACAGTGCCAGCTGCTACAAGCATGAATCATCCCATGTTGTACTAACAATAACGTGCCAGCTGGTCTTTTTTTTTTTTTTATTAATTTGCTTTCGGGGATTATTTATACAAGTTATATATATAACCCCTATTTTTGGGTCATGTCAGACCAACCCAATTGGCTAACCGCGCCATTTAGGAAATAATAATAATAATAATAAAGAGAAGGGTTCAAATGCCTCCATTTTTTGTGCATCCATCATGCCTCCGTTTTTTTTAAACTTTAATAACTCAAAATTTAAATCATAAATGTCAAAATAAAACCATTAGATGTGATAGATCTTATTTTCTCTATGTGCTCATAAAAAATTATCAAACTTCGGTTTTGTTTTTATGTGAATCAATAAGTTGAAAAATCAACCTTTATAAATTATTCACATTAGTATGTTTTTACAAGCTCTTGATGACAACCAGAACAAAGTTGAAATGTCATAATTTTTTACACGTGTATAGATAAAATGATGTAGATCATATCCAATGGTTTTATTTTGACATTTAAGTTTTAAATTTTGAGTTATTAAAGTTTTTAAAAATTGAGGCATGGTGGAGACACAAAAAATGAAGGCATTTGAACCCTCCTCTAATAATAATAATAGTAATAACAATAACATAAGAGTGAATATGTGGTACTATGCGTAGCACAGATTGATATGTATATATATTAATATTTTTATTTTGAAATTTCAAACAATCGATCTAAACCGTTCAACATGATCTTCATATGAAAATGTACTTGCATACTGAATTTTATATTTTTTAGAATGTATTTATTATTTGTTATAGATAGGTAGAAGCAGGGGCGGAGCTAAAGTATTAGAATGGGGTCAATTGAACCCCTCTTTTTTCCAAAATTTTTTATTTGTAACTTATTTTCTATATAATTTATAGTAAAATGTTACAATAGTGTAAAATGACCCTCATTCGCAGAAATAAAATTTTATATGATTGATCCCCATTCAGGTTTGACCCCCATAACTTGAAAGTCTGGCTCCGCCCCTGGCTAGAAGATCACTACTTTTGAATGGTCTAGAATTTTCAGATCAAGTGGTTTTCTACCTATCTAAAAAGATAGTTAAGAAATTATTAAAAACATAAAATTTGATTTACAACTACATTTTCATATGGAGATCATGTTGAAAGGTTCAGATCGACTGTTTGAACCTTAAAAACAGAGATGTTGATCTATAGTACAGATCAATCTATGTTATGCATAGTACCATAGCCTCACTCATAAAACAATTATAAATATGTGTAATATTGACAGCAATTTGTTTGACTATCACAATAATCGATCGAAAAATTGTCAAAAATAAATAAATTATAGTTCAGATCGATTGTGCATCAAATTTGTTTCAATTTGAAACCTGATTGCTAATCAATCATGAAAAATTAAGGGAAAATTTCTAGTGTACTCATACAAACTTTCAAAATAGCCAATTTCTCCATGAAAACACCATAATATTCAATATCTCATACAAACTTAAAATTCTTTCTTTTATCCCCTTTAATTTAATTAACATTTTATTTAATTATTTTAGAAGTTAAATTGACAAATATACTCTTTTCCCTCCTTCTCCTTCACTGTATACAATTTATTTTTTGTTTTTGCTGCTCAAACGACACGGGCCAAGTCAGACCCCTTGTATTTTTTAGAGCTCAAATCAAATATTTGATCTTAGTCGTTGTTATGATTCAAAGACTCAGGTCGATCTTCTCATTCTTCCTTTTTTTTTCTTTTTTATTTCTTTACAACAATTATAAATCTCATATGAATTTACCATCTTTTTATAAAGATTTGAATAGTGCTTTACAGATTGATTTCTGACAAATTTTCTGGACCAAAACAAGTTATTACCTTGCTTTGCTGTTTGAAATTTTCCAAAACAAGTTATTACTTTTAGCATTGAAATGCTCCTGTTAGTAGTTCTTGTCAAGGCATAATCGATATAATTTTTTGTCTTACAGAATTATATCACAAAATAAAAAAATTCCCTGGAGAACATGAGAAGTCAACTCTGATCTAATAATTTGATACCAGTCAGACCATTTCCAAAATATTCCTTCACCTGCCTTTTGGAAAAAATTTCCAAAATTTTTTTTACTATCTTTTAAGATAGATACAAAATTAATATTTTTCAGGAAATTGTGGACCATCCAAAAACAGTGATTTTGTATCTATTTTTAAAAATAGTAAAAAAATTCCAAAAAATATGAAATTTGATCTCAAAGCACATTTTAACGTGGATATCATATTGAGCGGTTCAGATCTTTTGTTTAGACTTTAAAATCAAAGATAAAAATGTTGGAATACAATTAGGACATGAAGCAATGGGACATTTGAGCCCTCTCATTGAAATTTGCATCAACATATATAATTCTTTTTACGTAAATAAAGGATTTATATGTTTTTTTTTTCTTTTCATAAGTTTCAGCTGATGCTTAAAATTGTAACCTCTCATACAAAATATTATCTTTCCTATGCAGGGTTTCAATACGAACATAAATCTTAATTGGAAGTAGGTTAGTCAGATGTTGTGACTAAGAATAAAATTATAAGCATGTAAAAATAGGGATGTAGCCAGAAATTTTATCAGACAAAAAAAATTGTTAGTACGACTAGCAACTAGCAAGTCGCAGACTGCTGTGAATTAATCAATTCAGACTGTGGTTTGTCAAGAGTAGACAATTTTTTCTTCAAATATAGACAGTAACCCAATTATATATGAGGAGGGTTCAAATGCCTCCATTTTTTGTGTCTCCATTATGCCTCTATTTTTTTAAACTTTAATAACTCAAAAAAAATTAAACCTCAATCTCACCAAACTAACATTTTATTCTGGATGTGGTGTTTCTTTCCTTTGAATCAAAGTCGCACCATGAATAGTGCGCTGTTAGGAGAAATTACCTTTTTTTTTTAATCTATTTTCTTACTCGAAATAGTGTTTTGAAAAAACCCGGCCGGTCCAGGACCGGACCGGCGGAACCGTGGACCGGCCCGTCCCGTGCACCAGACCCGTCCCGGACCGGGATTATGTACGGTCCGGTCCAGAGACGGGGCGGTTTGGCTTTCTTCCCACAGGACCGACCCGACCCCCCTGATTTAGACCCGTGTACCCGACCCGTCCCGGACTGGACTAAACCCGGACCAGACCTGGCTTACCCGCTAGACCCGTATTTGTTACTGTAGCAACGTGCATAGTGCACCGCGCATAGACCCAGACCACCATGCACCGCGCATACACCCAAGGATAAATTTTTTTTTTTGTGCCAAGCAGGAATCGAACCCACGTTGGTTGGGTAACACCATGTTGCTTTACCACCACAACCACTCATCTTTCTTGTTAGAAGAGAGTAGATTTAATATTTAATAAACTCCTTGTGTTATTGTACCCATATTTTTATATTTAGTTTATATAATACTTAATAATATAATTAATTTGAATAATGTATGTAATTCGAATTATTTATTAATTCTGTAATAAATAATGTATGTAATTTGAATAAATCATATTTTTATATTTAATTCGAATTACTGTAATAAATCAAATTTGAATTTTTTGAAGCATATATTATATTCTTCAGAATATATTTCTATTCACAGGGTCAAAGTGCATGAATTTGTTACCTTCAAACTTATCTTTAAAAAAATAAGGAGTGTTAAATACTTTTTTTAAGTAAAATAATTTTATTACTTCATTAATATAAATTGTTCGGTTCAAAACAAACTATTGAATTGGAACAAAAAAAAGCAAAAAAAAACATAAAAAAAACAGCAAATAAAACAGAAAAAAAAAACCGCTGGACCGGACCGTTACCCCCGGGACCCGTGGACCGGACCGTCCCGGACCGTGGGACCGCCGGACCCGTGGTTCAACCAAGGGCCGGGGTTGGCCTCTGAAAACCGGACCCATTCAGACCGGGACCGTGGACCCGTCGAAACTGCCGGACCCGTGGACCGGACGGGTTTGGACCGTCCCGGACCGTTGTCAAAACACTAACTCGAAAGGTAAATGCTATGCATCTCCAGTCTATGTATAGAAGCAATAATTGAGTCCGTTTTTTTTTATAGTCGATTTGGTCAAATTCAAACTTGTAAACTGATCCGATTTTAATAATCTCATCCCCCGGAAAGGTACTCCAGCGTTATGAGACTCGTGACAGAACTTCTGAGCGTTGTGACGCTGGTTTTGGAAAATGCTGCTCCAGGTGCAAACATTTTTTTTCCCCTCCATTACACCAAACATATTAAGAATTTTCTAGACATTGTCTTGGGCACTTGTATCACTAGATAGTAGATATAGTCCAAGACCGAGTGCATGCAACATATACCCAAGTCGGGCGAGAAACACGTGACGTACGCGTGGTACACGGGATCGCTCCAGTGCCGTATGATGTAAGCTAACCCGGCTGCCGCAGTCTCTCCGCTCTCTCTGTAAACTTGATGCTCAAGAAAATTCCTCTACAGTGAAGTTACGGAAATGACCCGGATCCTTCTAAATGTCCTCGAGGCTGGAACCTTGTTTTACTTGACCCGAACTATCATTAGGTGGTCAATTGGTTCCGACATTTTTATTAATATCCAAAGTTAATTACAAATTAATAAATATATCCCGTCGTGTTGTTAAAAACCGTGATTTTTATTTTTACCCAAAAAAAAATATATTTTAATATAAATAACCAGGTTTTTAAAATATTTTTATTTCTACCCAAACCGCTAGGATTCCTAGCGGTCCGAATTCTGAATATCAGCAGGGGTCAGCAGCCGATATTTGAATTCTAATTTTTAGTCACCGGACCTGAATAGACTCGGTCTACAATAAACCGAATCGCTGATAGCTTGAGCTTTGCACGGGCTCTGCGTGCTCCAGGTTTAGGCAAAATGAAGGGGTCAAAAAAATGTTCGGCGCTCATATCTGATTTCTAATTCTAGTTGCGGGATTCGAGTAGAACTGGTTTACGGTGCACCGAATCACTGACCACTTGAGGTGTCGTGTGAATTCTGCATGGTCCGGATTTAGGGAAATTAAAGGGGTCAAAATTTATCCGATTTTCAAATAAATAATCAGATTAATCGGATTAAACTTATCAACTGAATAGACTATTAAACTATTAAACTTTCAAAATTTATTTAGACTATTAAACAATAATTAATTTTGAAAATCCAAACCGTTCAACATGTTCGAAATATTGAAATGTGCTTGGAGACCAAATTTTACATTTTTTGGAATTTTTTTACTATTTATTAAGCCACTTTTTCAATCGCTGATCCGGTGGTCCAGAAAATTTTACTGTTTTTTATTGTTTACCGTTGAATCAGTAATTGAAAAAGTGGCTTAATAAATAGTAAAAAAATTCCAAAAAATGTAAAATTTGGTCTCCAAGCACATTTCAATATTTCGAACATGTTGAACGGTTTGGATTTTCAAAATTAATTATTGTTTAATAGTCTAAATAAATTTTGAAAGTTTAATAGTTTAATAGTCTATTCAGTTGATAAGTTTAATCCGATTAATCTGATTATTTATTTGAAAATCGGATAAATTTTGACCCCTTTAATTTCCCTAAATCCGGACCATGCAGAATTCACACGACACCTCAAGTGGTCAGTGATTCGGTGCACCGTAAACCAGTTCTACTCGAATCCCGCAACTAGAATTAGAAATCAGATATGAGCGCCGAACATTTTTTTGACCCCTTCATTTTTCCTAAACCTGGAGCACGCAGAGCCCGTGCAAAGCTCAAGCTATCAGCGATTCGGTGTATTGTAGACCGAGTCTATTCAGGTCCGGTGACTAAAAATTAGAATTCAAATACGGCTGCTGACCCCCGCTGATATTCAGAATTCGGACCGCTAGAAATCCTAGCAGTTTGGGTAGAAATAAAAATCTTTTAAAAACCTGGTTATTTATATTAAAATATATTTTTTTTTGGGTAAAAATAAAAATCACGGTGTTAAAAATGTTCAAACAGGGTCAGTTCTCATTTTAATTCGAAACCGTTCATTTAATGATCATTTAATGGCCAGTTCCCAATATATATCTACTTTTGGAATTCTTCTTAATAAAATATTATAATTCAGTTAAATAATTTATACTAGACTGGTTTGATTTAATTGTAACAATGATAATATTGTTGAAGCTATTGTATAAATATTTCCTACTTATTCTTTTTCTCTATTTGGTTTACTGCAGTGGCGGATCGAGCCATATTGAATCAGGGCTAACAACTGTTTATTTTTTGAATTTTGAAAACATGTCTATGTATAATCAGACTGTTATTTAGTCCTGGAAAAAATTTGTCTACTCATAAACAATTTGTAGTCTACATGAATTAATTCACAGCAATCTATAACCTGCTAATCGTACCAGTAAATTATTTTAATGACCTACTGCTCCCTCTAAAAATTCTAAAAATTGTAGCTACGTCATGTTTAATCCAGTGTTGTAAAAAACGTTCATTTAGACCGATTAATCGGCCAATTAGTCGTTAGCGGTGACCAACCGTCACGGTTTTTCAAGACAAATTGGCCGATTATTTCCAATTATGACCGATTATTCCCGATTAATCGCTTGACGGTACCCTGTCCGTTTGACGACCACATACCGTTATTTACAAACTGGTTTAACAGAGATGTATCTCAAAAGTCTTGAGTATACTTTAAATTGGGCATATAGGTCGGCAGATTATTTGTGCAATAAATCTTTAGGTTGGGATCAAAATGTTATAATAAATCTCTAGAGTGTTTACGTGACTAATTAATGATGCATTAATTAATGGCATGTTTTTCCTGTTTTCATTTGGCTTCTTATTCTTAAATAAAAAGAGCAAACGAAATTAATTTATATATCGCTAATTTTCTAGAGAGAAATTTGAATTGCAAATTGAGTTGGTCAAATAATTTTATAATAAGGTCATATATACGTACCTTCCGTGGTAGCTAGATCGATTAAAAGATTGATTTATGAATATCTTGTGTTCAATTCATGACTAGATCTCTAATACCTACCGCTTCTAAAGTATAATCATACCTTGATGCCAGAGAACCCCATAAAATTAAAGAATTAGAAGTGAGTGCGGTTTGATGAGCATCGGACCAATAACATGCATCAGATCAAAATTGGTCTGATGCTCGATCGGAGCTGTCTGATCCGCATCAAGAATTTGTGCACATTGAATTCACATAAAATTTTAAAATTGTTCGCACGAATATTAATGCGAATTAGACTGTCCTTTTAGGTTCTGTTAGTTGTTTGGATAAAGTACTAGCTAGCATTGGCACCTAATTTTAAGCAAACCGAGAATGCCATGATTAATACATGCTAACTTGTAACTAAAAATGTAGATTACTTATTTTTTAACTATCATGTTGTCAATGTGTTTAAATATAAAATTGAAATGCATATATATTCTAGAGAGTTTAATCAAAATTATAACTCATCTAACCCGAATATCAAAATTCAAACATCAAATAATGTAGGTGTATGAATTAATGGGGGAATTGACTTAGAGCTTCTACATCTCAACAACTCCCAATAACTCCCAACAACTCAAATGAGTTTCTAAATAACTGTTAACTACTTTTTAAAAATTAAGGTCTTTTCTAACTCTCACATCCCTGAAATTAAATTTAGAGTTTATATTAAGCCACATCAGCAATAAATTAAAAAGAAGAAATAATTTGAGCCAATTATTTGGTCAGCATAGAGTTTATAACAGCTTCTTAATAATAAGAAACTTTACTGTATAGTTTCTAAATAGAAAACTCTCCTACATCCCTAAAACTGAATTAGAAATTGCCACATCAGATTAGAAACTCTAAAAGAGCATCTACATCACAGCAACTCAAAATAAATTTCTAAATAACTGTTAACCACTTTTTAGAAATTAAAGTCTCTAAAGTTTCTAACTCTCACATTCCTGAAATTAATTTTAGAGTTTCTATTAAGCCACGCCAGCAACAAATTAAAAAAGAGAAATAATTTGAGCAAATCATTTGGCCAACATAGAGTTTATAAACAGTTTCTTAATAAGAAACTTTACTGCATAGTTTCTAAATAAAAAACTCTCCCACATCTCTGAAACAGGATTAGAAACTGCCACATCAGATTATAAACTCTAATAATACCAGAGATGTAGATGCTCTAATAGTACCAGGGCTGTAGATGCTCCTATATAAAAATTATCAACTCAGTAAAATAGAGATGGATTCACATCTTTTGACAAAATCCGTTAATTAAGTCGCTATTGTACAAGTAGAAGAGAACACGTGTTTAAGGTGTTTATAGGTGCGGTTCGGTTAAAATCAAAATAAAATAGGTAAATTAAATTTTATTTGGTTTTCAAATATACAATCAAACTGATCAAAATAAATTTATTAATCAAATTAAAACCAAATCAAACAAACTGAACTAAATTTCGGTTTGTTCAGTTGAACCGAAATAAGAAGATTTAAAATAAGCAATTTTAGTTTATTTTTTATTTTTTTATAGGCTAAAAAATATTTATTTCATCACACAAAACTGAATTAGATTTTAGTGATTTTCATACTAAAGAAGAAAGAAAACGTTTATAATTATTTTCTTATAAGTTCAAAAGAATTATACTTCTCTTTTCAATCGATTCAGTCTAGCTGGTTTTAAAAATTTCTAAACCGAATAGAACCAGATAATTAAACTGGTTTTAAAAAATGAACCAAACTGATCCATTTAATAAAAAAAACTGAACTATTTAATCCGAAATCTCACAGTTTGATTAAAAATTCAATTAAACCGGACCTGATGAACACCCACAATGGTAATGTTAATTTATTTGGATCATAAAAGTACCTTTAACCGAACATATTACAAAAGATTCACATTAATCTTTTCTAACAACGTCCAAGGGAAATGCGTTAGGTCCATTTCTTAAGTGTATTCACCTGAGTATTTATTCCAAAATACGTACGGTTAGTGTCTAATTATATTGTTTTAATATATATGCTTTGTATATAAATTATTTTAAACGAAAATATTGTTCTTGTAAATACCTAGCTACTTTCTTTTAGCATTTTTTTTTGTTTCGTTTAGTATTTATATATTTACAATTTTTAATTAAGACATGATTCGTATCATCAACAAAAATGTTTAAACAACCAACTAAGTGTTTATAATAATAATATTTTTTGTTAAAAATTACTCGTTCAATATTTTTAAAAATACACAATTACACAATAATATTTCTTATAAGTATATGTTAATGGTAAGTAGTACTAGTACAATTTATTTTTGTAGTCCTAGTACAATTTTTTTTTTTGCTAGAAGTGAGACTACGGTAATATGCATGTCATGGATCGATATGTGTTATGAATTTATATCTCTATTTTTAAATTTGAAATAATCGATCCGAAATGTTAAACACGATTTTCATAAGAAAATATACTTGGAAATCAAATTTTACATTTATAGAATTTTTTACCAATTTGTTGGACGGGTAGAAAATCACTTCTTTCGGATGGTCCATAACTTATAGATAAAGTGATTTTCTATCTATCGAAAAAATACTAAAAGAATAATAGAATGCAGTCTCCAAATACATTGTCATATGAAGATCATATTTAACGATTCAGATTGACTGTATGAACTTTAAAAATAAGAAAATAGATCCATAATACATATTAATTTGTAATATGCATATTACCATAGCCTCACTCTGGTAACAATTTTTTTTTTTTTTTATTAGGACTACAAACCAATCGAATTTAAGCAAGCCCATCCTAACTATAACTTGATTAGTTTTTATACCATTAGTGTCGAACTTCAATTGAGCTATCAAGCTCAAATAAAATTTGGACTTGAATCTTAATAATTACCTCATTTTGTAAATTTATATGCAAAATTAGGTGTAAAGTAAAATTTTCAGTAAAAGAAATAAATGTATTATTTCTAGATAAACAATATTCGAAAAGAATTGCAGTTATATTCATATAGTTAACATCTCATGCTATATTAAATGCTAAATTGAATAAAATATTAACATATTCAGCTAATGTAAATAGTCAATTCAAATAATTTCGATCTTAAAATTCGAGCTAAGTAGCTAAGGTTAATTTTTTTTTTATTGAACTGAGTCGAACTCGGAAATAGATAGGGCCATGTTCCACAGGTCCTTTAACCGATCCTTTATGGGCCATGAAAGATTCGGGATTCAGACGTTCTTAAGAGGCCAATTCGGAGTCAATACGAAAAACCCAAGTTCTGTCTAAACAGGGCCCAATAAACGGCCTCACAAGGCTCAGCCTGAAAATGGCTTGAACCGCCTCCGCACGGGATAACCGTCGATACGGTTTTGCATAACTGCCCGAGACTCCCATAACCGCTCGGGATGGCGGTTATGGACATACTATATAAGGCAGGAAGTCACATTAAACAGGGATCAAAACTTTTGCTAAGAGAGATATCACATAGGTAGAGTTCGAATATTTCCAAATCTCCTCGAGTTCCTAACTCGGTCCACACCTCGTCCTGTCATTCCTTGGCAGGACGAACTCAGCACAGTCCACTTCCATACGGCATACTTTCTCCGAAATAGGACGTATCAGAGATAAATTGTAATTGAATAAAGCAGGACACAATCTAAAGCTGCAATCAGAAATAAAGGTCCATAATTCAATCAAACTGCGCAGATGCAGAGATGCAGCGGTCGATGTTCCACAGACACATGTTAAAAGAACCGTCCGATCATAATTTGCTTGAGTCAGGTAACATGAGGTGATGTGAATTCCATTAACAGAAACACTGAAGAAACCGCAGTGAATCCAGAAACCATGATGAAAGCTTGAACCAAATCGAATTTCTACGGCCAACTGCCCATGAACAATCATACGGCCCGGATCTCATCAGAGCATTAAATCCTGACCGTCACAATTACATGAATTCGAAAGTTCTTAACCGCTTGCCTTTGAAAGAAAAGGTGTGGCCGGGCCCTGGTGAAGATTCCAGATTTTCTATTAATTCTTACAAATATGATTTGCGTAGCGGGTCGTTCAGTTCAAGATTTCACCCGCTTTACATGCAGTTAATGTATGGATGGACGAGAGATTCTGATTCGCAACTACTCAACGTCTCCGGGACCACCTAACTTTATTTGAGCAAATGATGGGAAATATTCGGGGGTAAGGTCGTCATTTCATATTTTTGATGTGCATGTTATATATTGCTACCGCCTTTCTTCGCTGTTTCTGTCTCATTTCTCAATTTAGTTTTCTCTTTCGCTTCTCTTATCGGTTCATCCCTTCCAATCCCAAATTAAGCCCGAATTGGGGCTGAATTTGGGAGTTCTAATCTTATAACTGGGGGTTAGCTGATAAGTTTGCGATTTTGTTTTCTTTTTCTTTTTCGGCATTGCCATAGAACTTTACAACAGAGGTCCTGATTTATTTTTTGGGAATTTTCGGTTCTTCCGTTCTATTACTTTATTCCTTCATTTACCGAGGAGAAATTAGCTTGGATTTTTGAAATTTGAATATCCAATTCAATTCGTACCCAATTCCAGCTTTAGATGCAAATTATATAAAACAAGGTCGCATTACAACAAAGTGGTTCCTTTTGAATTTGAAATGCTATTGGCGAAGGAATTCGGCTTGCCAATTCGTGAGATGCCTCTGCCGAGGCAGAGGATGGCAAAGCAAGGTGTTTTCGGGCTGGATTCACGTGGTCTCGCAACAGGATCCGGATCCGAGAGGAACCGCCATATCTATTTTGCATCTGGAGCGGATTTTTGGACAAGGCTTAACGGGCCTGAAGAGATGGGTGGGTTTAGTCACGAAAGCGAGCATGACCTAGCGTTAATGGTCAGCGATTTTTTGGAGAATGGCAGCAGCGGTACGGATTCAAGGTGCAGTAGTGACAGCGATAACGGGTTATCGGATCTTGCACAACACGCAGATAAGATCTCGGTAAGAATTCACCATATTTATATATAATTTTCCAAGTTTTTGTGTAAATTTTCGATGGATTATTGGCATGCACGTATCCAAGTGTGGTTTACTTTGTGAATTTATGTTTAAGAAAGGACGTCATAAGAAATTTCCAAGAGAAGAAGGCAAAGATGGTTTATTTTCTCTATTTTTGTTTTTTTTTCTGCTTTTAGCTATTTTTAAAGACCAAGTTTTCCGCTTATGTCCTCGGACAGCTTGGAAATTGAACTCAAAGTTTAGATCCTTTTTCTTTTCTTTTTTGTTGGTAAATGGAAAGCTTAGGTCTCTAATTTGGCAATGAACTAGGTACTGTCATGATGATTTGTGGTTTTAATTTGGCAAGTCAGTAAACTTTAATTGAAAATTTTAAATTAAGTAGAATTGGATTAATTTAATCTTATCGTATTAATTTAGACCGATAAGATTATTTACGCTACTATTACAATTCCTGATTACGAGCAACAAAATATGTTTTTTCTAGAACCAAACCAAATGTCCCGTGAGGTCAGACGCAAGGAAAAATAAATAAATAAATAAATGAAGTGGGCCCCACCTTGTACTAAATAATTAAATGATAATGGTACATCCAAAATAGTCCAGCACATCCCTCTTGGAAGCAACTATAAACAGGATCAGGAAAATAGCAAAACCATAATATAAACCACTAATAATGGAGAGCCTCAAAGCCCCAAAACATGCCACGCGTTGCTCATTTTTTTGAGAGACGTGGTCATACTCATACTGGGTGAACGTAGCAAAGTAATGATTGCAGAATAATGAAAATAAATTGTTTTAAAAAATTGTAAGGTTTTAGTAATTTAAGATGAAGAAATTAAAATCACTTGTGTTTCATTATGGTGGAGCTTTCTAGTTTCTTGCTACCGAGTGCCGAAGAGATTTAAGTGTCGGAATTTTTTTTTTTATTTGAACGAAGAGTTTTGTACTGGTACACTTGTGTTTTTCTGTTACCTGGTGTTACAATACCAGTACTTGACCTACAAAATACGGAAATGCAACTGAAATCACAAAACCATGGCATGACTATTGCACCATCATACTGTTCCTGTGTGTAATAAACTGGTACCAACTACCAACTATGGCATGACTATTACAACAATAGAAGAACCAGAGACAAACATTTGGATTTCGCTAATACATATAACTGGAGCTACATACATTACAGATATCCAACTTAACATAAAATGATATAGATAAGTCAAGAAACAAATGAAAATCATTGATTGCTGATTAAATTTTTGTTTGATTCTTCAATGTTACAGCTATACAAAAGAAAAATGGATCAGCAAGAGAGCGACTTATTATCAGTTGTACACTCTCTTTTATTATCAATTGAAGAATGTGACCTTCACACTGTAAAAGAAGGATACTGCAACCTCGGCTGTGTGCGGCATTCTTTGGTCAAACTCCTAAAATTATCTGGCTATGATGCGGCTGTGTGTGTTTCCAAATGGCAAACCCTCGACAGGGTTCCGGGAGGTACTTTTACCACTTTACCCCTGCTTTTGGGCTCAGTATTTCTTAGATGACATACTCCATAATTTTCTTTCTTAGCTGTGATCCATTTCATTTCCGCTTGCATGATAGGGATCCAAACATGGTAACAAGTTTCGATATGTGGTAAAAAAATTGTTTTGGGAAGTTTTTGGTATCTTTAGAAAGATTTGTACTTGTAGGGCTGAAATGAATACTCAGGGTGTACTTGTTTTACCAAAAGAAATATCCCCGTAAATTAGTTTGGGCTTCTTCTGGTTGCTACGCATTGCTCAATTGATTCTGTTGTGATGTTAGAGCCTGAAGTATGTTCATGCAATTTACAAAGGGGAAACTTGTCTTTGTGCAGCAAATAAATGTTGCAAGATGGACCCTGTAATTATCTTCTACATGTTATGAGAATTCCAGAAACTACATTTTGCTATAGTTAGAAAACATGCTAATTTTCAACAACTGTAGTTTAGCTCTCTCATTAGTTTCCATTGTCAGGTGATCATGAATACATTGATGTAATCTTCAGCGGCAATGTCAGTGCTGTTGACCGTATTATTATTGACATTGACTTCAGAAGTCATTTTGAAATAGCAAGAGCAGTAGAATCATATGATGCCTTGTTAAATTCTTTACCGGCGGTGTATGTTGGTACCTTATCAAGGCTCAAACAATTTTTGCAAATAATGGTCGATGCAGCCAAGTACTCTCTAAAGTTGAACTCCATGCCATTGCCTCCTTGGAGATCGTTAGCATATCTCCAGGCCAAGTGGTTTTCTAAGCATGTGAGGAAGGAGACAAGTTACGAGAGAGAGTTCGGTGGGCCTGGTGAAAATCATGGGCAATGTGCAGATCATCTTCAGAAATTGAAATTGTCTCTTCAGTCCGAGATTGGACAGGAGAGGATGCTCAAGCCAATTATCAATGATAAGAAATGGAGAGTCAAGTTCGAGAGGCACCGCAGCTCTGTAATCGGGTACAAGTAGGAATGGGGTGTCATAAGTTTTGGTTAACAGTCATGTTTTTGTTTTTGAAAGATGAGAAATTTTGAATAAGATGGAGAAGCCACTTCCCAAAAGCTGGTGAGGCGAGAGGCAGTTCTATCACAAGCCATTTTTTGAGGCAGTTTTTTTCTTTTTCCTTTTGCTTTATAGGATATCATTTTGTATTTTACATACAAATTCTTTTTATTCTTGGCCATTGTTCCCTATTGTAGCTCATGAGAAATTTACACAAAAGAAAAAGAAAATTAATTTTTATCACATTTTTTGTAACAAAGTCTTTTGTACCTTTTTTTTTCTTTGTTTTTGTGCTATAGCGTGTTGCCACTATTTAAATTTAATTGCGAATATAATTCGTACTGTGAATTTTAGAACTGATGATTTTTGAGTTTTAAATATTTTCTACATCAATTGTAATTTGTCGTCGGCTCTTTAATTTTTTACAAGGTGAGAATTCTATAATGGTTATTTCCTGAATAGAAATATTTTACGGTGCAATAACAAAAGCCACTGAGATATTCCATTAATTGTGTTCTATGAAGAAGCAAAGCTAGGAATCTAACCTTTTTGTCTGGCACCGTCGGTAGATTGATTAATCGTTCATATCAGATAGGAATAAATAAAAGAAAGAAAAAGGTGACAACGCTCACTTTGTTTTGAACCATTCATCCGAAAGAATTAATAAATCCGGTTTAGCCTAATTAATGTTGAGGAGGGTTCAAATGCCTCTATTTTTTGTGCCTCCACCATGCCTCCATTTTTAAAAACTTTAATAACTCAAAATTTGAAACTTAAAAGTCAAAATAAAACCGTTGGATATGATCTACATCATTTTATCTATGTGCTCATAAAAAATTATCACATTTCGATTTTGTTTTTATGTGAATCAATAAGTTGAAAAATCAACGTCTAGAAATTATCCACATTAATATGTTTTTTTACAAGCTCTTGATGACAACCAAAACAAAATTGAAATGTCACAATTTTTTACACGTGCATAGATAAAATGATGTAGATCATATCCAACGGTTTTATTTTGACTTTTAAGTTTTAAATTTTGAGTTATTAAAGTTTTCAATAATGGAGGCATTTGAACCCTCCTCATTAATGTTAGTTATTAATTAAGGTGAGTAGAAGTAGGGTGTTCCTAAGTTCACAAAGCCTCTTTGTGAACTCAACTCTAAAACCTATCGAATTGGCTTCAAACGACGAATCCAAACAGTTGAAATCCTTCTATCTTATGAGTGATGCGTCTATTTTGAATTAATTTAGTATAAAGTCAAGTGGTCAAAATTAGAAGGTTTATAAATTAATTTTAATGCATTCATTTTTTGGACGCATTTTGACCACTTGACTCTATACAAAATTATTTTAAAATTTTAAAATTTTCGCATGTAGACGCATCACTCTTAAGGTAGAAGGATTTCAACAGTTTGGATTTGTCGTATGAAGCTAATCCAATAGATTTTAGAGATGAGTTCACAAAGGGGTTTGGTGAACTTAGGAACACCCTAGTTCTACTCCAAGGTAAAAGTTCCTGTAAATTAAGCAACTTCAGTTTTCTCTCTCATAAGGCGGTAAAATCCTGATATATATGAATTTTCTTTTCACAACCTTACTGAAGCGCCTCCCTATAACAAATGATTTATGGGTTTAAGCTTACTGTCATTATCTTTGTATGTCATGATAAATTTTGATTTCGTCAGAGGACTTCTAACCTTAACTTTTAAATTAATGTCTCAATTCTCAATATTTTATGCATTTCTTTTCAGAAGCCGGCTGGTATATTATGCAAAGGTCTGATAGGAATCAATAAAAGAAGAAATCTTTGCTAAATCAAATGGGTATTTGTGTCTGATGTGATTTCTTATATCATCAACTCTTATTATGATCTTTATTGAGTTGCATTGTTTGAGGAAAAAATGTTAAAAACAAAACAAAACAATCAGCTAGATATTTCAATTTCAGATTGTTTATGTGTATACCTGTATTCCCTGAGACACCTATGATCTATGAACTCAATCAAAATCTTCTTATATGGAACCTGATATGTCTTAAAACATAATTTCTGTCCTTCCAAAAAGTAAAAACCATTGCATTTTTAAAGCTACCAGAATAACTTGACTATATATATATTCATTACGCCTCATCCAAAAGGCATGAACTCCTCATCAATGACATTATAATGCTTCTTAGCATCATATTGTTGAATTATGAGCGCTGATGCAGTGGTTGAGAAGTCAGACGAGGCGACAATGTCCCCGACAGCACCGAGCTCAGGGCATTCGGCCCAATCTTCGAGCCCGTCTGTTACAATCGACTTTCGGTCTCGTCCTTTCCCCACCACAAACAACTCGTACTGCGACTGTAATGCACGGAGTTCCATCACCATTTCTGCTCCGTTCGCCACATGCCTCTCCATGTACCCCACCACCTTGTTTGCAATATGTCTAATTTGATCAAAAGACACATAATAAATCCTCATAAATAGTTCTAGCTGATAAGACTCGCAAATTTCCTATTTTGCACTTGTGTGGTTATTATACTATCTTACTAATTTTGAGAATTGTGACATACCGTTTATGAAAATCTGCGAAGAACTCATTGTCCAGTTGCATTTGAGTATCCTGGTGTGATATGAATGCCTGAGTGAGGTTTTCTAACCGGCTGGATCGTGGGTTCTCCCCACCCCGGGTCTCGGGAAGTGGCAAGAAACGTATCACCGTGAGCCTTAGGGCAGGGTGTTGAGCCATCTGTGCAGCCAATGAGAGCGCTTCACGGTCGTCCCCGCCTCCAATGAACACAACCACCACATTCTTTCCCACCAACGAGAGCGATCCCTGGTTTGTATGCCCGAGTCCTCGGTCTACAATGATACCAACTGAGCAGGGTGCATGCTGGAGAATCTGTGTATATACAGGGAATTAAAGGATTTAGTTTTAATATAGTTTCTTTATAGTTTATACACATGCACAGTAGAAAAAGGGTGAATTTACTTTTTGATTGACCAGTTGGAAGCCGGGATGACCGGTGTCCATGGACCCGTCAATTTTCTGGCTCTTGTGAGATGGTATTATGATGAATACCGCCTTGACATCCTCGGCACACATGCATATATCTTTGTCCATGTCATCGAATGACGAGATGGCTAACAGGCGCCGCACATTGATCCCATCATTGGTCTGTTCACGAAACTTATCTAGTGCCTCTCCAATTTGATTCCTCGTATCCATTATCTCTTCGTCTATCACCTCTATTGCATCCGGACCCTCTCCTTTCACTAGTGTGGCAGCTGCCCGTTCGGTTAGCTCGATCATGTCACTTGCGTATAGTGTCACCTTACCGGGCTCTTTGTTCCACCGCATAGCTTCCACCAAGGTGAGCATTATGGGCAGGTTTTGTGGGTCATGGAGCCCCAACATAATTCTTAGCTCCGCTTCTGACTGCTGGAATTGCAAACCCATCCTTCCTGACCTTGCCTTACGCCTGGTCCATGCAGCTACGCCGAACCCAACCAGAGGTGTGATTGCCAATGTGATAATTATCATATACAGCAGAGCAATAAATGAGGTATCGTTGATCATCGAGTTATTCTGAAATCAAGATTTAAAAAAAAAAATAAAGGAATCATTATTTGATCAGTTTCGATCACTAGCCAATATGCTGGAAAGTGGAAACCAAAGAAAATTGGAGAAATCTGTTGAAAATGATTAGTACCCATGCTTCATATGCACAAAAAATGTGGTAGTAGCCCTTCAAGCTGAGAAGTTGACCCAAGGCTATGGAATCTAACCATCTCATGCCGTAAAATCGCCCGGATACAACGGTCCCAAAAACCTTTCCAATACTGGCAATTGCAAATGAAATCAAAAGCTTTGGCCACAACAGAGGCATGTCGATAAGATGATGTACCTTTGGGCTCAGATTGAACTCAGATTTTCTGTGACTGAAGCAAATATTGACAAGGTAGAAAGGTAAGATGACAGAATTGAGAAAGAAATTGAGGTTGTTTATAAGAAGTCGCGAGATCCGGCCTTCACGAGGCAATGCCAATCCAATCATGAATCCAGCCAGGTTTACATCCATATGTAGCAATCCATCAAGAAAGCACAGTAATAGCACAGCTACCAGTAGACCTATCATGTATATGCCCTTCATCGGCTTCCCTTCGGGGTTGCGGTCATTAATTTTGTTGAGCACCCACTTAGACACAACCATCAAAAAAATTATCTGTGCCACTATTCCAGCCACATAAAATGGGTGATTCCTTGTATCAAGAAAAACGAAAATGTTAAAAATTGCACAGAGTTTGTACTTTGTAGGGACTCAAACAACTCGTATTACAGTCCTTATCCTCAAATCATATCATTCAAATCCACTCCTTTAGAAGAACACAAGTTATATAGAATTATTATAGTATCATAATCAGTAAGATAAGCTATTATGTAGATAAAATGATAATCAATATCTCAGGGGCTATATGGAACTATCATAGCAATAGTGATATACTCACCGTTGTTCCGAGTCACTGAGCTTGCAATCATCATGAAAAATTAAATTCCCAATGCACATTAAGGATGTCGCAATCATGTCCGAGAAAATCCCTGCACGAATAGCTGTTTGCCCGACTACTGTTTTTGAAAGTTTCAGCTCAGTTGTCAGGCGGGTCAGCAATGGGGACCCAGTAGCTGCAAGTGCTAACCCGAATCCCAAATTTGCACGTACTGAGTTCTCGGCTATGAGGCCGACTTTATTGTTTACAAGCACCTTTTGAAAACATGCAGTAATAACTAGTGTTGATAGCATGCCGACATAGGCAATGTATCCGTCGTTGCCTGGCGGGTCAAAAACAGAGAAAGGGTCCATTTCTAAACCTAATGCAAAGAAGTAAACGCTGAATATGAAGTTGCCAGCCCTTTCAAATAACAGACTTCGACGATCCTCAAAGATGTCCCTTATGAAACCAACTTTGGCTATTATAATGGCAACCTTCATTTGTACAAGTTCCAAAAAATGATAGTAGTATTAGACATGAATTGAGAATTTATCTAAAACTGTGCATAATTCTTGTACAACATGCATTAAGGAGCATTGATAATTGGTTTAATTAATATACCAAAATGTTGGAATGTACTCACAAGCATATCTGATAAGAGACGCGGCATGTAAATCCGTCGAAGAATCGCGTAGGACAACTTTCCAAGTATGACAACGAAAATTACTTGGCTTGCCATGGTTTCATATGAAGTTGATAAATAAAGTCCTGCCATCTTGCATGATCCTTCATCAAAAATATCCATCTTACTTGTTGACATTGCTATTGAAGAGTTAAAATTTTTTGTTTTGTTTATTCTAAGACTGTTTTTGAGGAGAAATAGCCAAGAATTGTAACAAAAAGAGCCTATGCATGACATGGTGAAGGAGATAGAGCTTGGAGGAAGAACAGACTGCATGCATTAGGGGTTTTATGTTATTCTCTTCATCCTTTTTTTTCTATTTTTGGAGGGGAGCAAGTAATTAATAATGTCCAAACTCCAAAGGCGTTCTACTAACTATTTATTCAACTTGGACTACTAAAAATTCATACACATTCAAAGGGAGCCGTAGAAAAAAAATAGAAATTATCTACTTTTTGGTTTTACCTTGGAGTTGAAACGGATAAGCAAATCAGGATAATTAAGGTTTTAGTTTGTTCAGTAATTTTGCCAAGTCTGTTAAATCCTTCGGATTAGAACTTGGGAGCAACAATTTACGAGCAACATCAAAGGGCAAAAATGACAAATTTCATTTAGAAGACTATCTAAAAGAACAAAAAAAATGAAGGACATAAATTGTTTACCAAATTTAGCACAGAATGGAATTTCTTCTGAGCAATTTGAAATTTTGGACTTAAAAGAATGTAAAATTGTCGGATAAATTAGTACCTGAAACTGAAAGAGCATGATCCAGTGGTCCGCTATCGGGTCAATATATTGGGCCTATTTATATTGGAATATGGGCCGTAAAATATTCGACCCACATAGATCACTCGCCTCTTTGCTTCAGGCGGCCTTTAACCAACCTTAGGCCTTGGCATCAACTCGTGAGTTCGTGGGCTGATGGTTCTCTGACAGACTGACAGTCGCCAGTCGGTCGAAACTTCCCATCTTTGGAGAATATTGCTACAAAGAAACTCCTTATTTCCGTACCTTTTACACCGAGATAAGTAATTCATGCATGTGGTACGAGGGGCCCCACAATTTTTGATATATCATGCCTTATAAGTTGCGTTTACTAGTAGTCTAGTACGGCTAGTCTACGCAATTTGATGATATGGATCCTTGTTCCTTCCGCCGTAAGGCTCCACCAAATAGTTCAACTTACAAATGTTACCTCGACATTCCTCTTTATTATAAAGCTTCAGATGGAAGGATTGAATTTACTATGGTATTGATAATATTATTTTCTAAGAGGACCGTTCTGCAAAACACGGCTCGCAGTTCGAAGGGGAAACAAATCTGCTGTTATTCATTGGGAATAACAGGAACCTGTTATTCCGATCCCAACCGTTCAAACTTTTCCATGCTTAAATCTCGACGAAGTAAGTTTTCTACACGAATCTGGAAAATATCAACGGTTGGGATCTGAATAACAGGTTCCTGTTATTCCAAATGAATAACAGCAGATTTATTTCCGTTCGAAGGACGGTAATAAAATTAATTTCCCACCATTTCTTTTTCGACGCTCCTCTTTCCCTCTCAAAAGCAAAACCCTCCTCTCTCTCTCTCTTCCCTCTTTCCTTATCTTTTTTTTGAGAAAGTTGGCAGTGGCTGCCACGCTACTTCCCTCTTTCCTTCTCTCTCTACGGTTTGCCAGAAAATACTATCCCAAATCTAAAGCCCCAATTTGAAATCATTTGATTCAGTTTATCTCGCTTTCCAAGGCTTATTTTGCGAAATAGCATGGGGCACGAACTGTCTGCGGGGGCGGTGGCGCAGATATCTGAAGGTGGTGGCGAGGGAATGCATCCGGTGCTCCAGATCAGCGATGTGAGGCTCGTGAGCACAGCGCAAAATACCACAGAGAGGTACCGCATGCTATTGTCGGATGGGACCCACACGCAGCAGGCTATGCTTGCGACGCAGTTGAACACAATGGTCAAGAGCGGGAGTCTGCAAACGGGCTCGATCGTGCGATTGAACGAGTATATTTGTAATCAGATTCAAGGGAGGAGGTATGATCTACCCATGGGGTCCATTTAGGGTTTTCTCATTTTTGCATTTTCTTTGTTTTGAGGGTTCATTTTTGCCCTTTCTTGCTTCAACAATATTTTAAGTTAATTCGATAGTATATATTTGATTCAGAATCTGTTGTTTAGTTCCTTAGATGCATTAATGGGGATAAGTTGATAGAGATTGGAAAAAAAATATGTTAGGTATTGGGTGGTAATACTGATATAATTGTCACCGCTTGATTTTGTATGGATATTTAGGTAATTACATATCCATTTTTGCTAATACGATTGTCCCCTACTTATCCTATTCTAAAAGACAGGTACTAGTGGTGCTTACTCTTGAGAAATTACTTATTTTGTTAATTCTGTGCAATTGTATGAGGTTTTAAGTGCCAGTGGCATTGCAACCTCTTTTCTACAAAATTATTGTGGTTATCTTCCTAGGATGAAATCATCCATAATTACTGAATTGCTTGAGTACCTCTTTTTTTTTTCTTTTTTTTTTTTGAGGAATTGGTGATCTTGCAATATTCTGATTTGTTTCAATTATAATCCAGGATAATAATTGTAATCCAGTTAGAACTTCTACAAAGCGAATGCAAGGTCATTGGAACACCCAGGTTGTATGAGAGTGGGGCCAGTCCTTCCCTTGGTAATACTCCTGCCAGTGGTACCAGCCCACAAACCCACAGTACGGGCCAAATCCCCCAAACTGGATCCTCCATGAACCCCAGACCGCAGCCTCCTTCCAATAGTCCCTCGTATAATGCAACCACAAATGTCAGAAACATGATGAATCAACCCAGTCTTCAAAACCCAAGACCTAATAACCCAAACCTGAACCCAAGTAATCATTCCAACAATTCCTTATACAGTGCAAGCACGAATGTCAGAAACATGATGAACCAACCCAATCTTCAAAGTGCAAAACCTGATGACCCAAGCCTGAATCAAAGTTTTCAATTTCGCCCTCCAGCAAGTACAGTCTCAAGCAGCATGACCTATTCCAGGACTGCTCAACAGTCACCTTTCCAGCAACAGCCACCTCCTTTGTATGTTAACCGGGGACCTATTGCAAAGAACGAAGCCCCAGCGGTTATCTTCCCTATTTCAAGGCTGAACCCATTCCAGGGCCGCTGGACCATTAAAGCTAGGGTTATCTCGAAAGGTGAGTTAAGGACTTATAACAACCCTAAAGGAGATGGGAAGTTATTCTCTTTTGATTTGATAGATTCAGAAGGGGGTGAGATCCGTGTGACATGCTTTAACAGTGCAGCTGAACAATACTATCCCATAATTGAGTTTGGCAAAGTGTACTTGATCTCTAAAGGATCAATTAAGCCGGCTAACAAGAAGTACAACATGCTAAATCATGAGTACGAGATGACACTGGATTCTGGGTCCATGGTGGAACCATGTGAAGATGACAGCAAGATCCCTGGAGTCACTTTTAATTTTCGCCAAATAAGCGACATTGAATTGTTGCCAAGTGAGACCATTTTGGAAGTGATTGGTGTGGTAATTTCTATCAGCCCTGCAAGTATTGTGATGAAGAAAAATGGTACAGAGACTGTTAAACGTTCGCTACAGCTCAAGGACATGTCTGGCCGGAGTGTGGAAGTGTCTCTCTGGGGCAGTTCCGTAAATTCAGAGGGGCAGCAGCTCCAGTCCATGTGTGATTCTGGTCAATTTCCTATCCTGGCTATCAAAGGGGGTAGGGTCAATGACTTCAATGGTAAAACTCTTAGCTGCATACCTGGTAGCCAGCTGTTTGTTGAACCTGATTGTGTGGAGGCACAACAATTGAGAGACTGGTACAACATGGAAGGGAAGAGTGCCTCCACTGTGTCCATTTCTTTCCAAACAGGTGTGAATGCTGGTCGGGCTGACAACAGAAAGACTGCTAGTCAGATTAAGGATGAGGGTTTGGGCCATGGAGAAAAGCCTGATTATATAACCGTTAAAGGCACAGTTACATTTATTACGGTTGACAACTTCTATTACACTGCATGTCCTTTGACAACCAACAATAGGCAGTGTAATAAGAAGGTGACAAATAATGGGGATGGTACTTGGAGATGTGACAAGTGTGATCAGAATTTCCAGGAGTGTGACTACAGGTAGGTTTTCTATTATGGTCATAGCAGTATGGTTGGTGTGTAGCTTATCAAATGTTGTTTGTGTTTTGGTTATGCATTTATGTGCTCCATAATTCTCTGTGCTTTCGTGCAAGTGTTTCTAACAGCCACCAGAACTGTCACCTAGTCCAGGAATATTGTGGTAAATTATTTTATATTAGGAAAAAACATCATGTTATTGTACTGCTGAAGGTTTGTTATACTAAATGGATGCTTTGGACTTTTAGACATAATGCAATTAAAAAATGAGGCATTAAGATGTTATGTTTTTTCCCATATTTGGTGATGCTGTAACTTCTAACTCTGTCAGGGTTCTTAAATATTCTGCACTGTAAATGTTGGCCTTTTTAAATTAGGATTTTTGCAAATTTTTGGGTGTGTGGATTATTAATATGCCCCTGCAGAGGTGGCAGGGTAGTCAATTGAGGTAAAATAGATGTGCAGTGAGCACTTGTACTTTTTTTCAGAAGCTATTAACAAGACACCTCTTATCTTACAGGTATCTGCTTAACTTGCACATCCAGGACCACACTGGTATTATATATGTGACTGCATTTCAAGATGCTGGTGAACAGATAATGGGTATGCCTGCAAAAGATCTCTATCTCATAAAATATGAAGAACAAGATGATACCAGATTCTCTGAAATCATTCGTGGTGTGCTTTACAAGCAGTTTATCTTCAAGTTAAAAGTCAAGGAAGAGATGTACAATGATGAGCAGCGGGTAAAATCGACTGTTGTTGTTGCTGAAAATGTGGACCCATCGACAGAGAGCAAATATTTACTGGGTCTGATTGATAAAATGCTGTTAGAGGACAAAAATCCAAATCAGAACCTGTACCATAACACTGTACCTGGTAATGTGGAGGCTCGGCCAAATTTGCATGTGGGGGCAAGGGAGCAACAAATGGCATACTGTAACAGCTGTGGGTCTAGTGGGCATAATGCACTGAATTGTCCTGTGAGTATGAACAGACAAGTTGGGGGTGGTGGTGGTGGTTTTGCAAATAGGCCAATCAACAATTCCGCAGTTGGTGGTGGGGGTGGTGCAGGTTTTGGTTCTGGTAATGATACGACTGTGTGCTTCAAGTGTCAGCAGCCAGGTCACTGGGCAAGAGATTGCCCTAATATGGCAGGAGGTGGTGGCGGGGGTGGTGCAGGTATGGGTTCTGGTAATGATTCAACTGTGTGTTTCAAGTGTCAGCAGCCAGGTCACTGGGCAAGAGATTGCCCTAATATGGGAGCAGGAGGTGGCGGTGGTGCAGGGATGTATGGCTCTGGTAATGTACCAAGTAGGTACGGTAACAATTCGTATGTTGGTAGTTTCTGAGTTGTGTATATTCTGTGTTTTGTTATTATCAATGTTCTTCTTTTCTTGTTTTTCCTTTTTGTGTGTGTTTTTTTTTAATGTGGAAGATGTAGTTTTATGCTTGTGGCGTTTTGGGTCTTGCTACTGGTGTAATGGAATGTAACTGAACCATTGGATGTGTTGTTTTGGTTTTAAGATGGTTACTACGAATGCTTTATTTAGTTGAAAGGTGTGATTTTTTTTTAATTCTTCTTTAGATAACGTAGGACAATTAAATTTGTTGTCAATTGTAAACACTTGAACACTATTTTAAGAGCCGCGTTTAAAAGCTAAATAAAAATAATAAAGATTGTGAAGCGGGCCCACCAAGTCACCTCGCAGTCTCTCACAGTAAACTCATATAATTGTTCTGGTTTAATCCCATATAGCTGTTCTGGTTCTGCTAGAGATATAAAAAGAAAATATTCATTCGATCTCTCTTCATTTAACTCTTTTAAGTCACATGATCGAGCAACAATGTACCGTTGATAAAAACACAAGACCAGTCATAAATCTCAATAAGAAGGTGATCCAATTTTTTAAGTCTATTATTTTTCCTCAAGGAGAAGAAATATTAACAAAGAGGTATTTCATAAGGTTAAAAAAAAAGTTCCAAATAGTGATTGAAAATATTTGAGTGTATATTTCAGAGATATATTCCCAAAATATAGACACAATTTAATTATTCAAGCAGATAATTCAAAACACACACTGTTGCTTATGTGCAAGCATAGGAACTTTTGTTATGATCTTTATAAACTAGCATAAAATATGGAAGCTGATAGAGTACCCGAATCGTACTCGCACTTTAACTGCCATAATTGTTTTGGGGAACTGCAAAAACTGCAACGCTGAATTTTTTTTCTAAAGTATACCTATGTACGGAAATATTTATACCTATGAGGTGAACAATTTTTACGTAAATAATTGTTTCCCAACCAAATCTTCTAAAACGTACTCGCACCATAAAAACTTGTGGGGGACCACTCAAACTATATGGGGGGACCATACACGTTTTTAGAGGTGTTTTTTTCTCCATTCAATCTCGTCCATATTTCTGGCGATATGTGAGAAGTTTTGCGAATCTAAAACCACGAATGTCTTCTATGCAATTTTCTCTTTCAAATGAGATCCATGATGACGTGCATTCAGACTCGTCGTCACGCAAGTATTTTTTTACATATGGCACTGGATTACATCTGAAAGTATTAATATCAAGTATTGCAAGTATTTATACTTATGCACTGAAGTAGTTATACCTATGAGGTCAGCTATTTTTGTTAGAGGAAGGTTGATGCGGGGACGATTGGAGAAGGTTAATGCAGGGATACATGATCCCTACTACTTCATTAGAGGAAGGTTGACGCGGGGACGATTGAGGGACTGGAAAAGGGAATGATCATATCAAGTTATGCGTGCAAGTGTTAATATCTTATTTTGCAAGTATTAATATCTTATGTTCTAAGTATTTATATCTATGAAGGTTGACGCAGAAACAAGTATGGAGACTGGAAAAGGGGATCATATAATTAATGAGACTATAGTACAACCTTCCTCTATTATTACTGCGGGTGGGGGATTGAAATAATTATTCAAAAATCTTACTAGCCAGTTGAAAGAATAAATATATTTCTTTATTAAAGAAATGATTGAAATACAGAACGCAAGTTACTCACCAACTCATATTTGGAATTATAGTCAAAATTGATGCAACAAAAAAAATGAATTTAATTGAAGTTAGAAATATAATCAACGCATCACTTGTTGTAACCGAAAAATGATCAACATATCATTGATCTCGGAATCGTCAAGGGATTCAAATTTGTCGTCGGAATATGTGCGCTCACTTCATAAATAAATTTTTGCATATTTGAATCGGACGGTCTCGATTAAAAACCCAAAGATTGAGTTACTTCACTGGATCCGAATTCGTTCAGAGGCGGAGACCGAAGACTTGGAATTAACATTCCCACATGTTAACAATTGAAACGGGACGGTACATGATAGTTCTTTTAATTTGACAGGAATCTCAAAGCACAAATAATACTAACCCTGCGCTATCCCGAATAGACATCGGCTGAGAGTAAATCTGAACCGTCCGTTTCAATTTGCTTGAGTCAGGTACTTGGGAGGATACGGTTCCGAAGACTTGTATATTTCATCTTTTTCGATGTAACATTAATTGTTACGATTTCATATAGCGTATCGACAAAAGTTAATAATCTTGCCTCTTATTTACAAAATATTTACGGTATTACTAAAAATAATTGTTCTAAAGAAATCGACCATAAATTGATTTTGAGAAAAGAGGAACTTTTGAAGCTCGTTTTGGTAATGATCTCATATTTGATTAAATAAGGTTATCAGCTGTCAGTTTCCAATTGGCTCGTTACAATGGTTGGAGGAAATTCCTGCCCACCAATTGGCAGAGGATTCGGTCCCGCGTTTGACGTCCAGCGTTCTCTTGAAAAATTATTCCTTGAGCATGGTACATGCACCGCATCATTAACTGATCATTGTGGGACCGAATAATCAGTGTAATCATAAGTGTAGTACCCAATTTAGTTCCCTTTCTTAGCGACCTCGGAGCGAGCGAGAAAGATGGATGCGAGGTCCGGACTGGAAAAGAACTGACTCAAGCTCTCTCTGCGTCTCTGTCGGTACCATCTCTAATCTCTCATCGCAATTCGATCCAATTTTCCAAAATTGAATCTAACATTTCACCAATTTCACGCCATTCGTCCCCAAATCCAACCAAAAGTAACTTTTTTTTTTTGACAAATTCGATACCTATTACCTCGCACGCCAGATGGTCGTTAAGTGTTCACCGAATTGACCCAACCAAGCTACAGTGAAGACCTGAAGTGTTCATCTTTTCAATCGAAAAAGAGAGATGTTTACAAATTCGCTTATCCATTCCTCTCCATCGAAATCATTATTAATCTCACGGCCTTATGTCTCCACAAAACCCTACACGAACAGACCTCTCCTGGTCCATGCCAGCTCCTCGGATCCAGGTCCGAACCCATCACCCAGTAACCCTCTAACCGTCGCACTAGAGGTGCCCAAAACCATACTTAGGAAAACCCTACAGCCGTTAAGTGACTATGGGTTCGGCCGAAAGAGCATATGGGAAGGTGGAGTTGGGCTTTTCTTGGTTTCTGGTGCGGCAATTCTTGCGTTGACACTTGCATGGCTTCGAGGGTTTCAGCTGAGGTCGAGGTTTAGGAAGTATCAGGCCGTCTTTGAATTCAGTCAGGCTTGTGGTATCTGTGTTGGTACGCCGGTACGCATTCGGGGTGTCACTGTTGGGAATGTGGTTCGGGTTGATTCTTCACTCAAAAGCATTGATGCTACCGTGGAGGTATGCTTTTCTCCTATTTCTCTAGAATGTTCCAGCAATTATTTTCGGAATGTAGTTCATTATTACTATTGCCATGTTGCTTTGGCAAGTGTAGCTCATAATTTTTGTTGTGTCTTCCTGTCTTAACTATTAACTACACATGTTTTTTTATTATCTTATTCAAATTTCTGATCATCTATGTTATTCATGCATATGTGCATAGGGGTTGGTTCTTTTTGGCAATTTGCTCATTTGGTCTCGTTAAGAAACTATATTATGAGCTGGTTCATGATATAATCCTAACTTTGCAAGATCCTATCACTTTATGTCAAAAAGAAGAACTTATTTTAGTCCTAACTTGATTCCTTGAAAATGGTTGAGATTCTGCAATCTCTGTGTTAGGCATTTTGCCATTGTTTTATTTTACATATTTTTTTTATTAACCAATATTCATGTTTGTTTTACATATTAACCAATAATACCTATAAACTGGTCAGCAAATTTAGGGCATATTCATGTTTTGGTCCTTGAAGTTTCTCAAACAAACAAACCGAAGGAACAAATATATAAATAAACAAACAAATATAAAATAGATGAAGTAGTCCCTGAACTTTAATTGCACCAAATTGATCCTTGGACTTACCCAAGAAACCAAGGAGGTCCGTAAAATTTTATTTGCACCAAATGGTTCCTTAATCTTTCAAAATGAACATAGTCCTTTAGCTTCTTCCAAAATTAATATTTTGGTTCATTTAAGATAATTTAAGGACCGACTTACATTTGTTTCGAAAATTTAGGGACTGATTTTGTTGCAAATGGAAGTCCAGGATGAATAAGTTAAGATATTGATAGAGGCAATTTGGCTTCATACAATGAACGGCCAATAGAGACAAGATGAAATAGTATATGACTGGTGCGCTGCACGAAGCAAAACCAGCTCTGTCAATATCTTTACCCAAAATAATCTAATGAAACAACCCTTTTCTTTCTGGAAGTCAAAAACCAATATAATGTAAATGAATGTGTAGAACCAACATGTTTTTTTATTCTTTTACTTCTTTTGAGAAGTTCAAGGACCAAATTTGAGTTCTGCCATCAATTTAGAGGTGTTAGGCAGAAATTGAATTATTGTACCACAAGTTTCATTATTTTAGCCAGTTGATGCATCATTTTCTCAAAAAATTTGGAAGGACTACACGCAATTGAATGAATAAATATGTCCATTTTTCATGAGTTTAGCTGTATTCTCTACTTTAAGTTATATTCTTATTATTCCTTTGGACCAATTTCACCTCTGAATACATAGTTTTTCTTCCATCACTTTTGTCTGGTAGAAGGCCATTCCTATGTAAATTATTCGATTATAAAACCTCAAGTTTATTTGGACCAAAATGCAATTTGACCAATGTAGCAGTCAGTATTTGTTTTTTGCAGGTTGATGATGACAAAATTATTGTACCACGAAATTCACTAGTTGAGGTGAACCAGTCTGGGCTGCTTATGGAGACCATTATCGACATAACCCCACGGGACCCACTTCCCACCCCATCAGTGGGCCCGCTTGACCCTGATTGTGCCCAGGAAGGGCTTATTTTATGCGACAGGGAGAAAATTGTGGGGCAAACAGGAGTTAGTTTGGATGCTTTGGTTGGCATCTTTACACGGCTAGGCCGAGAGATGGAAAGTATTGGTGTTACTAAGAGCTACAAGTTGGCCGAGAAGGTTGTTTCTCTAATGGAAGATGCACAGCCCTTGCTTGAAAAGGTGCTTGCTTTTTTATTAGATATAATTTCATTTGTGCCCTTAACAAAACATTTTTTTTATTGAAGTACCTATTTGATGGGAAATATTTGATACACTTTATTGTACTCGATCATTCCCTGTTTCTTTGGGAACTTTATGAAATGTCATGAACTAGAAAGAATTTGTGACCAAGGAGAGGTAATTTGGTTAGCTGTTGAAGAAATGTATAAGGACGATTGTATTTTTCAACTTTGTAGAATATGTAATGTTTTCAGGTTTGGGGGATCATACATGAAATGCCCATTATTAATAACATTCCATCCATTGCAAATTTCATGTTTTGTCAACATCATTTCTCTATTGCACCTCTATGTTACCTAATTTCCAATCACGAGCTTTTCATCTAACCTGATGTCACCTCCTTTAACTCACAATGTAGCACAAATTTCACATTTTTTTAATATGTGATCATGTAATTAACCTTAAATTCATTTCATTTGGATTGATGCAGAACTCTTGTTACTAAAATATGGTCCTTTCCTGTAAATCTAATTTTAGCTGGGTTTTCTGCCAATACAGGGACATGGTCACTGTGCCACCATATTTTCCAATGTTAAATTATTTTGAGCTGTCCTTATTTTATCAAATTAGCCTCAATGTAATTAAATTTCACATCATTTGATGCTATTTGTTCAATAGACCCTGACTTCGTTCCTTCTTTTCTTTTTTTTTTCTTTTTCTTATGCCTGATGTATTGACATAACAGCTCGAAGCCTTGGCCGGAGATGTACAACCTTTGTTGAGTGAGGTGCGAGATAGTGCATTGATTAAAGATGTTGAGACTATAACCAAAAGTCTAGCGGAAGCAACAAAAGATTTCAGGTCTATATCTTTCTGCTTACTCTTGTGGAAGATTTATGACACTAAACTTTTATTGGGTGAGATGCACTGTGTGCCGCCTTATTTGATCAGAACAAATGGCTAGAAATAACTTTAATCTACCAGCAATGAAAGCGACACATTTTTTAATAGAAGCTGCAGGTTATTTAAAGGTTCCAAAGAGGTCCTACATTTGCATTATTTTCAACAAAACCTTTACAGTTGAAGAAATTAAAAAAAAAAAAAGTTCCCTGCAGGTTGTTTTTACTTTTTAAGTTGTAACACTGTTTGTCTTATCATTAACTAAAAGACTCTTAAGGGCTATGAAATGACAAAAATGGCTGCCAAAGTAATATTATACCGAAATAATTAAAGGTCATGTGATGCCTGCCATGTTGACAAAGTATTGGAAAAACATATATTATTATGAGTAGGGTTAAAATGCACCATTGGTTTTGTGCCCCAACCATACTCCACATCTCTATCTCTGTTTTCAAAGTTCAAACGGTCGATCCGAACCGCTCAACATGATATCCACACAAAAATGTGCTTAGAGACCAAATTTTATTTTTTTGGAAATATTTTACTATTTTTTAGATAGGTACAAAATCACTGTTTTTGGATGATCCAGAGGCAGTGATTTTGTACCTATCTAAAATAATAGTAAAAATTTCCAAAAAATATAAAATTTGGTCTCTAAGCACATTTTAATATAGAGATCATGTTGAGCGGTTTGGATCGACCGTTTGAACTTTGAAAACAGAGATAGAGATGTGGAGTATGGTTGGGGCACAAAACTAATGGTGCATTTTAACCCTACTCTATTAATTATTCCTTGGTACTCCTTGCATATATTCCATCCATGAATGATACTTGTGGTGTTAACATCTTACAATATATTTTGATTTTCTCAACAAATACTAGAAATCTAGGGACTGTTGTGATTCTTTATATTTTAGGGGTTGTTGAGCATTAATAAGATTTTGATGATGCTTTTATGAACCTTGAAGTTTGTTATTGCCTTTAGACACTGTTAAGATTTTACTCGGTGGATCTTATTGCAGGAGGTTGCAATCTTCAGTTCTGATTCCAGATAATTCTGACCTCATTCGGCAGTCTATATATTCCCTCATCTTCACTCTCAAGAATATTGAGGTCTTTTCCTGTTTTTGAGCTTTTTTGGAAACATCCCAAATTCAAGTTTCACATATGAACCAGCAATTTTGCCCGATCAAAACCAATGTACCAAAAAAATAATAGCGAGTTGAAATATTTCCTGTACGTAGTAAGTACCAGTAATATGCCTCACTGTTACAGTACCAAATAATGAGGATATAATCCTTACTGTCTCTAAATAAAATGATTTTTTTTTCTTTGTTATATGCAGAGTATCAGCTCAGACATATCAGGGTTTACAGGAGATGAGGCCACTAGAAAGAACATAAAGTTGCTTATCAAATCCCTTAGTAGACTATTGTAACAATGGCTCAAGCCATAGTCGATTTTGTGTTGAGTTTATTATTGTCATTATTTTTAAGGAACTTCAATACCTTAGTAGACTCTGTCTAATGGCGCACATACTAACTTTTACCATTTTTGAAACTTGTGCTGCTGATGTCATTTCCTTTTTTTTGAAATATTACTCTTCTTCGTTATGCTAAAGAAATTCACATTTCTTTCAAAGATTAAGCAAGCAGTGAGCCCTACCTGGATGAAAGTTTTCTCCAAGCATTTGTTTTTTGTTTACGAAAACTGTAATACTTTCCTAATTACAGAAAGATTTTTTTTTTCTGCCACTAAAATTTACTGCTCAATCAAGCAAATGACTCACAAAATTGGATAACATCACGAACAAAGCAAAAATGAGAAGAAAAGTACCAACTTTAACAAATAATTCTCAATGGATTAATACCAAAACTAAATAATAATACTTCGGAAAATCAGAAATTTCATTACACTAGCAGGCATGTTAAATAAATTTTGCTGAGCAATCAACTCTAGAAATTATCCTAGTTATGAACTCATGAAACCCAATCCTAGGAGCTAATTAAAATCAGAAAAAATTTCGCCGGTAATAGTGGAGAGCTTCAAAAATTTGTTGACACAATTTCGTACACAGCTCCTCCTGGCTTGCCTAAGGATTTACGCCTGAAGCTGTTCACACAGTCTGAAAAGCACCTCTCTACCAGTGAGTTGTAAATCCTCAAACTGCATATGAAAACAGAGAAATTGAAAAAAAGAAACATTTTAATTTTCAGGTTCTAAAGCAAAGATAAATGAAAGCATGGTGCATGTATTATCTTCACAAAAGAAATCAAATCGAGTCATAGTATTCCCATACAAGCATGGAACTTGCATTGGTACTACACCAGTACAAAAAATCTCACTGTGATACCATTCCTGACTAGTTGGCATTCTAAGGTTATTCACTTATTCCCCCATTGATATTCTTACAACTACAAGACCATACTGTATCGTCAGTATCAGGTTGAATCAATCAATATCTACACAAACCAGCACAGTATCGCAGTCATGATCTATTAATTGAGGGTCTTTTGATTATTCACACTTGCTTAATTACCTGTATTGGCCCGTAACCACGTATATGAGTGTACCTTCTTGAGGATATCTAAATATACAAAATTTCCCCTATTCTTTACTTTTTCTAGACCTCCTGATTTCCAAATTAATTTTCAGTTATCAAATGGTGTCTCAGGTGTTCTTAATTGAGAGTTAAACAACTCACTCAGGTTACAGTACAAACAAACAGACAAGCTCTCCTCACATAGAGAGAGGGAGAGAGGGAGGGAGATTAAAATGAATACTTTCCTGGTAAAATGAAGAGAGTCAAATAGATTGTGGTGCTGAAGTATGTGTATACAATTTCTGTTCGATTGTGTATATGATTTCTGTTTGATTAATGCTAAGGATTTTGTACTATGAAGGTTGAACAGGGAAAGAAAGGGGGCAAAAGGAAAAATATCATGCCGGAAGTAAAAACCAGAAAATAAAACATAAATAAAAATGTAAAAACAAGAAATACAGAAATTAGTCAAATAACTAACCATTTTCAATCTATCAAATAACGAACCATGTTCAAATGATACTGAATTCCTGATGAAGACAATCTCGATACCCTTTATTTCCTTCGTCTGCTGCTTGATAAGCCTTGACAACTTACACATGCTAGTACATAATTCACGGTAAACTATGCCCACTTTCTTGAGGTTTTTGCAAGGAAACCCTTCTGTCTTCTCCAAATTTTTATGCATCTGTACTCGATTATGCTTTTCGTCACCCTTTTTGAATAGTAATTTAATTCATCAGCAAGCTTAGAAATATTTATATAGAAATAGTACCAGTACCCAACTAGATAGGAACCACTGTCTATTATTCAAATAAAGTACGTACCTTACAAAGTTCCTCAAGAGGCTTAAAATAAAGCTTCTCCAAATTAGTGCAATGCTTGATGAATGAAGACCATGCATCGAAATCACAACAAACAGAAAATTCTTGAATGAACAAGGACTTCAGGTTGTGAAACATTGGGAATTTCTGCATTCCTCCTTGCAACGTGTCCTATGAAAAATACAAAAGTTAATTACATTATCCTAATAATCAACCAAAATACTATAAACTTGAAAAAGAATAACCAAGAAGATACACACCACCAGCAACTTAAGACTTCAACTTATAGCAATGTACGTAAATGATCTGAAGATTTTTTTTATTAAATGCCATGCAACAGTAATTATTGCAATATGGGGTTCAACAATTCAACGGAAAACGACAAAAACACATATATAAATAAATCTGACATATATCCAAAAATTTTAAACTTGTGATGTGATGCACCTCAATAAAAGAACTTGATATCTCAAGGTGCTCAACACCCCAGAGGCGACTAAGAAGATGACAAGGGTACTTCTGTTGATTAACAGATGAGGTACTTAACAAAATTGCCTGAGTTACTTTCCTCGCGTCCTTTAAAATGATACCATAATCCATGTCGATGTCATTTCTGAAAACAATATTTTCAACACAAGGAACAGAAATGGAAATGGTTTCCTGGGAAATTTTAGGGCTAAGGAGTTGCAACCGTTTCACACTGTGACAGGCAAAACTAGACATCTTTAGTGCACAATACTCCATTCTCAAATCCTCGAGGATGGGGCACCCTGAGAGAATCTTTTCCAGATTATCACTGCCAAAGTTAACACCATTCAAGTTCAGCTTTCTTAGCCTGGGAAGATAGACTTTGTTGGGCTTGATCTCCCCCATATCTATCATTGGCATCTTCAACTTCACCTCTTCAAGTGTTTTACAATTGAAGAGGCAGTCTGGAATATAATTGGTGCAATATCCTAGTCCGTCGAAAGATAGCTCAATCATTTTAGGATTGTGGTCTGCCGCATAAGCTATCCACTCAGCAGCTTCAGGAAAACTCACATCCAGAAAATCAAGATTCAGTCCTTCGCATATGATTCTAAAGATGTGAATGTCCATCACCCCATCTCTTTTCTGCAAAAAATTTGTGACTAAATGCTTGTATCTATCATAGTCTCCGTTGCAATCATCGATGTCAAAGCAAAGAGATGGGACTTGAGCCCAGAGGTTAACCCATCTCTTTGATAGTATGCATGTTTGGGCGACCTCCTTTGCTGGCAAAAGGGATAATATGCTCACAATCAATTCATCTGGCAAATCACTTATCCAGTCATAATTCTCATTTTCAAACTTTTCTGTGATAGAAGCAGATTCCTCCTCTTTGTTCATATTGTAGGAGCTGTTCCTTGAGTAATTAAGAGGATTGGAGCTAATCTGGTGATTGCGAATAACAAGCACTGCATTAAAGATGATATGTCATATTTTAATTTTACTATGTATGACCATAGTATTTGCAATCTAACGGATGCAACTTTGGCACTGGTTCATGATGTGGCAAACAGGTACATAGTTATTCTGGTAGAAAAAATCTATAATAAAAAATCTACTAGTTGTCAGGTCTTATTATTATGCAAAAGAACTTTAGTTTTTTTTTGGTGGATCAAATCATTTGAGAAGGCATAATTACTTGCAAACTGGATGGTAATTGGTAACGCTGAAACAATGCCAGTATTGAACCCTCAAGATTTAGGGTTTACAGAAAAAAATCTATAATAAAAAATCTACTAGTTGTCAGGTCTTATTATTATGCAAAAGAACTTTAGTTTTTTTTTTTGGTGGATTAAATCATTTGAGATGGCATAATTACTTGCAAACTGGATGGTAATTGGTAACGCTGAAACAATGCCAGTATTGAACCCTCAAGATTTAGGGTTTACAGAAAAAATCTATAATAAAAAATCTACTAGTTGTCAGGTCTTATTATTATGCAAAAGAACTTTAGTTTTTTTTTTGGTGGATCAAATCATTTAAGAAGGCATAATTACTTGCAAACTGGATGGTAATTGGTAACGCTGAAACAATGCCAGTATTGAACCCTCAAGATTTAGGGTTTACAGAAAAAAATCTATAATAAAAAATCTACTAGTTGTCAGGTCTTATTATTATGCAAAAGAACTTTAGTTTTTTTTTGGTGGATCAAATAATTTGAGAAGGCATAATTACTTGCAAACTGGATGGTAATTGGTAACGCTGAAACAATGCCAGTATTGAACCCTCAAGATTTAGGGTTTACAGAAAAAATCTATAATAAAAATCTACTAGTTGTCAGGTCTTATTATTATGCAAAAGAACTTTAGTTTTTTTTTTTGGTGGATTAAATCATTTGAGATGGTATAATTACTTGCAAACTGGATGGTAATTGGTAACGCTTAAACAATGACAGTATTGAACCCTCAAGATTTAGGGTTTACAGAAAACAGGAAGATGCTCAATCAATAAGGAATTAAGTATCGTAATTAAGAGCATGAGATAGATCTGACCGCTGAGGGACAGAGAGATTGATGAGGAGAGCTCCGGTCTCAGATCTAATTGATGAAAGAGAGGCGATTGATGAAGGAGAGAGCCCTGCTAAGAGAGAACTTGATTATATAAGACGAAAGAAAATAAATCTCTATCTATTTTTGGTTCTACTTTTTAAAATTCAAAAAACAACCGACGTTAGAGGCGAATACGAAGATTGGATCTTAATATTCAGCTGGGCTCGCATGGATCTTGGTCTTCGGCTCTTAGGCCTGGACCCAATTATTTTGCAACAAGTTTTCGGCCCACTGTAAACTTGGTAAAGTTTAAATTTATGTGGCCAGTAAAATCAAGCAAATGGCTCTTAAGCCTGGTGGGCTCAATAATTTTACAGAAGACCGGAAGATGCTAAATTTATGTTGCCACTGGAAAACTTGTTATAAAAGATATTTTTTCTTCTGCCACTAAAATTTATGTTGCCTCTACTTGACGCCACGTCCAATCTAATTACAGAAATGAATAAATATTGAAAAATTTACAATTTGTTAATACCTAAGACATTCGTTGCAAAATTTGTTTAGATTTTAATATCAATTAATAGGGCATTTTATTTTAAGCCTTTCTTATTGTGAAGAGTTGGCCATTTCATTTTGACCTTTATGTTGAATTACTACTACACGTGATTGCTTCATGAGTTCTATTTTGCATAATTTACTGCTCAATCAAGCAAATGGCTGACAAAATTGGATATACATCACGAGCAAAGCAAAAATTTGAAGAGAAGTACAAACTTTAAAGAAAGGGGATATTTCTCTTGAAATTGGGAAGGCAATCAAGTCTTGTAATAATCCTAGTAATGAAATCTTAAAACCAAATCCTGGGACTCTGGGAGCTAGTTAAAATCAGAAAATTTGTCGCCAGTAATAGTGGAGAGCTTCAAAATTTTGTGGACACAATTACGCACACACAACTCCTCCTGCTTGCCTAAAGCTTTACGCCCGAAGCTGTTCACACAATCTGAAAAGCACCTCTGTACTAGTGAGTTGTAAATCCTCAAACTGCATATTAAAAAGGATAAAAAAAAAAAAAACATTTGAATTTTCAGGTTCTAAAGAAAAGATAAATGAAAGCATGGTGCAGGTACTATCTTCACAAAAGAAATCAAATCGAGTCATAGTATACAAGCATGGAATTTGCACTGGTACTATAGCAGTACAAAAAAATCTCACTGTGTAGTTGTTTATTTCCAAATCAGTTAACCTTTGGTGCAAAAAATACCATTCCAGACTATGTGAAATTCCATGGTTATTCACCCCATTGATATTCTTACAAGACCATACTGGTTCGTCAGTATCAGGTTGAATCACTCAATATCTACAAAAACCGGTACAGTATTGCAATAATTATCTATTAATGTAGGGTCTTTTGATTATTCATGCTTGCTTAATCACCTGTATTGGCCCGTAAATGTACAAAATATATATCTACATGTACAAAATTTCCCCTATTCTTTACTGTTTGTAGACTCCCTGATTGCCAAATTAATTTTCAGTTATCCCAAATGGTGAATCAGTTGTTCTTAATTGAGAGATAAACAACTCACTCAGATTACAGTACAAACAAACAGACAAGCTCTCCCCTCACCTAGAGAAAGAGGGAGAGGGAGAGGGAGAGAGAAAGAGAGGGAGGGGGAGGGGGAGAGAGAGTACGCGTCGCGGGTCTGGAGCTGGTCGATAATGGCGGACATCCTAGCTCGATCTTCCTCTGGTAGTGATTCCATCAGATCCATGTTGCTCCAATCCATCTCTTCTTTTTCCTGTGCTCTCGTTCAATCTCGCCAATTCGTTCGATTGGAAGTAGAAGGGTTTTGGTTGGGTTTAGCAGTTAGCACAGGACTAGGACTAATTATTCCACCTCGCTTCCTGTGTGTCGCGACAGTAACAGATATACGCGAGCCCAGCTGAATATAAATGTCGGAGCCCAGGCTTAAGAGCCATTTGCTTGATTTTACTGGCAATATAAATTTAAACTTTTACCAAGTTTACATTGGGCTGAAAACTTGTTGCAAAATAATTGGGTCCAGGCCTAAGAGCCGAAGACCAAGATCCATGCGAGCCCAGCTGAATATTAAGATTCAATCTTCGTATTCGCCTCTAACGTCGGTTGTTTTTTGAATTTTAAAAAGTAGAACCAAAAATAGATAGAGATTTATTTTCTTTCGTCTTATATAATCAAGTTCCCTCCTTAATCAATCAAGTGAAATTAAAAATATACATCAATCGCCTCTCTTTCATCAATTAATTCTGTATTTTATACATTCTCAATTAGGATGCTTTAATTTGTCAATCAAGGGGCATGTTGAGTGTGTAAAGACTGTAAAGTACATGCTGGTGCTATGAGGTATGCTCCTATTGACAACTGTTAATGATGTGTATCTGAAACTCTGATTTTGATGCACCAGTTCCATTTTTTACACTGGTTTGCTCTAATTTTTTATAGGAGACTCAGATTATATATATATATATTTACATTTACATGTATTTTTAATCATAATCAGTTTCAAATTTGTAACCCTTATTACTTGTTTTTTGTTACATTTTCTAGACAGGAGTTGCCTTAGGTATTATGAGTACTTTGGTCTTAATTACACTCTCCATGTGGCACCAAGTAACGGACAGATATCCTCCCAGGTACCTGACTCAAGCAAATTGCAACGGCCGGCCCAGATTAATTCTATCTGGACCAAACTCAATCCGGTGCTTATTGAGACTGTAGGGTGTGGTGTCTGTTTTGAGATTCGTGCCATGTTAAATGGACTGTTCGATTGTAATTTGCTTGAGTCAGGTAACCTGAGGTGATGTGAATTCCCAAGTAACATGGAGAATAAAAATACGTGGCAACAGCTGGATGAGATCCGATCAAATATTGTAGATAATCTCTCTAAACTCCGGTACGATATGCTCCGAGTGTTCAATTTCAAGAAAGGCCTCCTGAAACATAGTTCCCTAAAGTTACTTCCGTTATATTCAATTTTTATTTTAGGCTTCTTTTGATCTTTTTGTTTCATTTTACTTTTACATTTTCCTGACAATTATTGTCTTCTTGACATTTCCTCCAATAACCTTTTGTTTTAGCCTTTTTGTTTTGTTTCGTTACATTTCTTTTTGAAAAAAGCGCTGGTTTGTCGCAGTTTATAGTTAGAAGTGGACACAACAAATGTAAATGAAAACATTTTTTAATGGCATATATATATAGGGGCAGAAAAAAGTATTTATATGTACATAATTCTTGATAAAATTTGTACCTCGAAGCTTGCTCATTGATTTCTTCCAATAGCTTATAAGAAAAATATGGACAATCAATATAATATGCATATACTTTGTAATAATATATCCTTTTTTTTCTTTTCAAAGATGCATTTTTGCAAAGATGAACTTCTCTTCCACAAATCTTGCAAATAACATGTAATGGTGCATGCTTTTTATGTTTTAAACCTACCGTTTGATACAAATCATATCATTCTTGCCGTTTAAAGTGAAATATGGATGGAAAACAGTGAAGGTAAAAACAAGTAAAATGTTGAAAGAATGAAACAGAAAAATGATTTAATTTTTGTAACTAAGCATCCGAAACAATTATAGAAATGGTCATGATAGCCAATTTTCTCCAGCTACATGACCCATGACGTCAATTGATCCATACATATCGTTCAGATAAAATCAAGAACAAAGGAACTCGCATGAGCAGTCTAAAAAAAATTGATGACTAACACGCAGTCGTGGAGCTATTGTAGTACATAATTTGGTATCTGTCTTGCTCTGAATTTTAAGTTTTTTTAAACATTTGTAATTGGTTCCACTCTAAAATTAAATTTTGTCTTACAATTGTCAAAATCTGAATTTTCAACCACAGTCTAATTTTTCTTTTTTTTTCTACAGCTCAATCTAAATATGTGTCGCGACGTGTTGTGCAAGTTATATTTCTACGTGTCGTGCTCAAATTTGAAAAGACGATCACGTCACGTGAATGGTAATGGTGGAAGAAGAAGAGAAGCAGGGGCGGGACCAGAATTTGAGTATAGGGGGTGCTAAACAATATCTTTATTTTTTTTAATAAAAAAATGCGAGTGAGGCTATGGTGCTATGCATAGCACGGATGGGGTCCGTGCTACGGCTCAAAATTTGACTTTTTAAAATCCTAATGGTCGATCCAACCGTTCAATGTGATAACCATATGAATATGTACTTGCAAACTAAATTTTATATTTTTTCGAATTTTTTTACTATTTTTTTAGATAGGTAGAATTTTGATGGTCCAGAATTTTCAGAAAACACTGATTTTTCTACCTATCTAAAAAAATAGTAAAAAAATTCGAAAAAATATAAAATTTAGTTTGCAAGTACATATTCATATGGTTATCACACTGAACGGTTGGATCGACCGTTAGAATTTTGAAAAGTCAAATTTTGAGCCATAGCACGGACCCCATCCGTGCTATGCATAGCACCATAGGCTCACTCAAAAAATGCATAACACAATATAACACGATGAGGGATCCACTTACATTGTTTTTTTGTGACACCGGATTACACCTTACATTTTCAAAGTCTAAACAGTCGATCTAAACCGTTCAACATGATGGATATATTAAAATGTGTTTGCAGATCAAATTTATATTTTTTTTTGAATTTTTTTACTATTTATTAAGATGGGTACAAAAATTCAATGAAAGGATCCGTTTTCTATATAGGATCATGGCAGTTCCAGATGGGTATAAAAATTCAATATATAGAATCGGGCGTTATTTTTTCTATATAGGTATGACATTTTCAAATTGGAAGGATCTGTTTTCTTTTGTTCACTGCACAACACACAGAAATCGAAACGTCCAAATAAAATATGAAGCCCAGTCTGCTATGACTTTGATTTTTTAAATTTACATTCAAACCCTTTAAATTTGTTAGTATTATTGGGGGTGCTAATACATATAAAAGAGACAAATTAATAAGAATTTTAGATACTTGATAATAAAATTTTGAAAACTTGGGGTGGCTTAGCACCCCCCAGCTTGAACTATCATCCGCCCCTGAAGAGAAGGCACACAAAGCTGTATTTTTCTAAAGAGAAAAACGTATATTCAGTTTATGTGTTTTTCTATGTTCTGTTGTGCCTTGGGGACCAATCCTTATATATAGTAACATATCTGGTTATCTGCCAACTTGAAAAATGTATTTTGTACGATTGCATCAAAATCCGTGCGGGCCGCATTGATATCCGTGTGGCCCACACAATCCTCTTAAATGACAGTTTTCTGAATTGCAAATCTTAGAATCAGTCCATCAATGATTTGATACTTGGCTAAATTGTTCTACACATTTATGGACCACATCCTAATGAATATATTAATTGTTTATTACCTTATTTGATCACTTTAATTGACAACTATATATGACAGTAAACAATCCATAATTAGATTACATATATGCTCGATGTTGTTATTAAATCAAACGAGGTTGGCAATAAATCCAACGAGATTGGCAATAAATCCAACAATCTCCCACTTGAGCAATATGTTATGACTTTTTAATTATGCATTGTGTTCATTATGTGCGCACATTTCTTTACTGTCTTCCTTATATATTTCCAAACCAATTCAGTCCATCAACTATATCAGCAAAGGACTAAAGCGGCATTTGTCGCATTTATTCGCAACTAAACCCTCAATAATCACATCACTAATACAGCTGAATGACATGAATCATGATGTGAATGTGTATCATAGAAATTACATGCAATTGTGATCTTCACATGCCTATTTCTAACTTGGTCTGCTACTTAAATCTTGAAACTGAATTTCATAAATTAACTGAATTAGAGGTCAAACATAAACGGGAAACTTTTATCATCACTTGGCTTCCAGTAACTTTGGCAGCCCTACAAAGATACACTTATTTGAGTAGTTGCTCCTGAATCTATCCACCAAGTGTATCTAGATACAGAAATCAAATTAACTTATGTACAAACTAAAGCAAGAGATGTACCTTTCTTAGCACGCCATGCGTGGTAAGCCTGACAATACTTCTTCTTGTGTCCTGCTCTATTGCAGAAGAAGCAAACCGGCTCATCAGTTTTTGCAACTAACTTGCCCTTATCTGGTTTGTTCTGCTGCGTGGAGACTGCAGCTTTAGTATCCTTAAGACTTGTCCGGTTTCTTGCGCTTGGCTCCGATATTAGTCTTAGAGGTAGTAGCAACATAGGCATTTTCCGTCTTATCCCGTTTCAGCTTCTCATCTTCCTCCACACAATGTGGAATTAGCTCATTTATTGTCCATTTATCCTTCTGACAATTGTAGCTGATTTTAAACTGTCCAAAGTGTGAGAGAAGAGAGATCAACGCTAGGTGCACTACAAGATCATAAGAGATCTCCATCTTTAGTGCCCTAAGCTTAGAAACGACATTAGACATCTCCATGATGTACTCTCTAATGTTTCATTTTTTCTTATATTTCATTGAGACTAGTCTTGTCAAGAGTGTTCCAATTTCACCTTTCTCACTCTTGACAAATCTATCCTCAATGTTCTTAAGGTAGAGTTTAGCGCTCAAAATGGACTCTGAAATAGCGCCCCGAAATACCTCTGGAATGGACCGTTTCATTATCATGAGACACATGCCATTAGACTTGTCCCACTTTTCCTTTTCCTTCTTTTGATCAGAAGTACTTGTATCCATAATAGTGGGACAAGTTTCTCTAAACGCAAGGTCCAGATCTATGACACCGAAGCTCTCCTGCCAATACTTGAAATTGATCCCATTCAACATAGGCATATCCTTAAGACCTGTAATAATGCTAGCTGATTCACGAAAAACACACCATAAACACGATTTAGTCTTAATTCAGAAATTTTAAATATTAAAATATAAATTCTAGTAAAGGCCATAATGCTCAAAAAATATTTGATGATTTTCCCTTATTGTCACAACACATCCTGATTTCACAACCAGGTAAGTCAGGGATCACAAGGATCTGCTTCAAATTCCGACTTGCCTAGACAAAACTTGCCTTGACATTGTTACGTTCATAGTGTTGCAACTTGTCTTAATAAATCACCATATATTTTATGAGTCTTAATACCATCATAAAACCAAACTATCGGTTTCCATTAAGCGACTACCTTTGGGTAATGGGTCAATTTCTTATGATACTTTGGCGCAACAATAAAGTACTGATAAACTAGAACATACCGAACAACATGCCTTCCTTTGGACCGACAATGTTGACATATGTGTAAAATTTTTGATTATCACTATACTTTATTATCACTCACTTGCACAAATAATTTTGTAACCATAACCTTCCTTTGGGCCGATAATAATTACATTCATTAATTGCACCTTAACTTCCTTCATAAAATGCATTTGAATTAACCTCATCAAAAGAGGTACCTTTGGACACAATTAGGAATCAATTAATTCAAATCCAAATTACATATCTCTTTGCCTTTAAAAGAACGATAATTTATACCTTATCTATAAAACAAAAGTGCAATTAAATAAAGGCAAATTCTTCTATGCACCTAAGGACCTATTTGTAAAATGAACATATTTTCATTTTCAAAGTTCAAACAGTCGATCCGACCGTTCAACATTATCTCCATATTAAAATGTACTTGGAGGTCAAATTTTACATTTTTTTGAATTTTTTTACTATTTATTAAGATGGGTACAAAATTCAATGGTCTGAATTTGACTACTTTTGTAAAATACTTAATAAATAGTAAAAAAAATCAAAAAAATGTAAAATTTGACCTCCAAGTACATTTTAATATGGAGATAATGTTGAACGGTTAGATCGACTATTTGAACTTTGAAAATAAAAATACGTTCATTTTACAAAAAGGTCCTTAGGTGCATAGAAGCATCCCTCTTAAATAAATAAATATATATATAATTACATCATAATAACTGCAGTTTTAATCTCATAAACTATTCTGTAATTTTCCAGAGAGTTGTGCGGCCCCTACGAAATTTTGTGCGGCCTGCCAATTTAAAAAAGTATTTTGTGTATACACATCAAAAACCGTGCGATCGCATCAAAATCCGTGCAGCCGAATCTTTTTCTGTGTAATTGTAAAACTGCATTTATTATGCTGAAATTGACCCATGATCTAGAGACTTCTTAATTTTGGAAGCACCTTAAATAACTTTTCAAATTTAGAAATTTAATTCCAAATCTGTATATTTTGTTTTAGGAAATTTATAAAAAAAAAAAATTCACCAAAACCCAAAATTCCATAACTGCCTATTAAAATTTGTGCGGAATTTTGTGTGGCCTCTATGCGTCCGCAAAGAGGGTCGCACAAACTCTGCTAGGATTGAATTTTGATTAGAATTTTGCGATTTTAATTGAAAATCTTCTAGCAAATTCTAACCAACTTAATAACTGAAAAATAAGCAATTATGGCTGTAAACTTTTACAAGTTTTGTGCTCTCTGTTCGCAGCAAAGTGCAACGCAAGTTTCGGTACGCTTGAGGGCGTACCTTTTAAAACCGCGTTTACACTTCACGAGTAAGGGATGCAAGTGCACAACCCCTATCGAGTAGTATAATCGGGTATCGATCCACAGGGACGGTTAATTGCGAGGTTAGATTCTATCAAACTCGATCAAAAACTAGAAGTGAAAAAGGTTTGGTTTGGTGTTTAATTTCCTAAAGGGTCAGATCAAACAATTCAAGTAGATGTAATAAAATGCTAGAAGAAATGTAAATTGTGTTTTGATTATGGATAAAAGGCGTTTCCAGGGTTTCAGACTTCATCTCTGATCTGCCTCTAGTGGTACGGCCCGTACCAAGTTGGTACGGCTAGGCCGTACTTCACTTGGTAAGGCAAGGCCGTACCACCCTGGTAAGACCCGTACTGGCTTCCCAGAACAGAACCTACCAGTTCGAGTGAATGCATTTCCTTGCTGGTACCTTGTGCTAAACTCTTTAGAAAGGTTCAATTAACCATACCTAAGGTTCCTAACCCTCAACCGTCGTTTGTTGGATCAAGATCTAGGTTGGAATGCAATTGATTGCCTTTTAGGGATTTCTACACCTCAACTCTCGTGTGTTGGTACAGATCTACCCTAGCTGGTTGATTGGAGGTCTAAGGCACCCTCTAATCTGTCGATTAGAGGAGAATTCAACCTCTCGGCTTCAATTCGAACTATTCTACCCTAAGCATTTGATTTGGATGAGAGATTGAGATGATCACATGACCTTGATAGGTTCGATCTAAACCTAGAGGCACATCATACAACAATCACAGCAAGCAAAGCAAAAGATATCAAAGTAAATCACAATCAATCAAACTAAAGAGTTCATACAAGATACAAGTCAAAGAAAGTCAAAACAAATCAAGAATCAATCTCTAACCCTAGAAACTAAAAGAACTACTCACAGCACATGATCTGATCTAAAAATACAATAAGAGGGATAGAGATAGCCATGGATCGAAGGGATCGAGAGGAGGAAGCTAGATCCGTCGAGTTTCGCCTCTTCCTCTTCCTTCCTTCTTGCTCTCAGCTCCTTAGCTCTCTTTCTCTCTCTTACTGTCCTCTCAAATGGATCTGGAATGGAATGGATTGCGAAATTGGAGAGTTCCCCGCTTTAAATAGCCTCTGCCAAAATTTGAATCTGTCAGATCGCCTTTATGTACGGCCCGTACCAATTTGGTACGGCCTGGCCGTACCAGGCGTGAAGAGCTGAAAATCGGCTAAGTCTGGTAAGACCCGTACCAAGCCTGGTAAGGGTCGTACCTCATCATCTGAATCGCCGTTTCTTCGTGTGTTTTGCTCCAAACCTGCAGAAAACAAACAAACACTCAGCAGTACCAAATTCTAAAGATATATCGATGAAATGCACATGATTCTGGTGAATTATGGCACGAATCTGGTACTAAAACAGGCCTAAAATAGACTAAATATGCGAGGTATCAAATTCCCCCAAGCTGAACCCTTGCTTGTCCTCAAGCAAAAAAGTTTCAAACTCGGGTAAAAGTGCTGGACAACTAAATCTAAATGCAGATACAAGGCTAAATGTGAAAACCTACGTGATTGCTACAATAAAAGAACGCAAGAATCTTTTTGCTATGATTCGGACTTCCCTTGGTCAATTGTGATTCACCTCACAAATTGATTAATAAAACCTCAAACTCTAAATGTTTCAAGTCTTGCAAAGTTGATTACTCGAATTTATCGATTTATCATTCTTTCACTAAAGTATGCCGTCGTTTGTAGAGATTTTCCCTTTTTGGCACCCCCAAGCTTGAATCAAGCTTAGGTCAGAAAGTTGCGGACTTCGTGTGTTGATATGTTCTTTTATTTCTAATTGGGAGACGAGCTCAAAGGCGCCCATGCAAGGCTTATTGCCAGTACTCTTATGTTCTCCATCTTTTCATCTCTTTTTATTTTATTTTCTCTTTTGTTTTCTTGTTTTCTTTCTTTCTTCTCTTTTTTTTTTTTTTTTTTATTTGCACATACCATGAATACACACATCCACTAGCGTTCATTCACACCTACGGATATCCCAACCTTTCTTTATTTGAAATCCCTATTTCCATGTTTGAAAGGCACAATTCAGTTTCTAAATGCTATCTCGACATTCAAGTTTCCAATTTTACAAATCTCGAACCATTTGTTCCTAATTAGTTCTATTTGGTCAATTGTGAGGTTATTTCTAATTTCCCAAGGTCATCCAACTCACAAACAAAAGTTTTCAAACAAGTCCCTAATTCTAGCAATCACACAAATTTATCACCTAAAAATGCAAAATTTTGAAAAATAAACATGTCTAAATGCAGATACAATTTTCTTCTATTCCACCCCCCCCAAGCTTGAATGAAGCATTGTCCTCAATGCTTGAATTCACACAAGGAAAAAGTAAATAGAAGAAAATATGGAAACTTACTAGATGGTGAGCGAGGGATGAGGCGGGGGCGTCTCACTGGTTGGTGGGAGGTGGATCAGGTGGCACTGGTGGGAGCACCCACTTCTGAGGTACACGGCCCATGCGATCACACTCTTGCATCAGAAAAATCCGCAAGATTCCCATCAAGTTCTTGATTGAGCGCCCGATCGCGCTTTTGTGCGCTTCCAATTTCTCCAAGAGTGAAGCAGTCCGATCGGGTTCAAGATCTGCACTTATGATCACAGGACAACATCTATCTGGGTTTAGAAATTCATACCTGAGGTGAAGAGGCTTGAGCTCAGGAGTCAGCCGCTCTGTCTGGGTCTTGACGCGGGTCGCATCAGGTGGAATGGCATCGCATGTTGACCAATCCGACTCGCTTCCTTTGGTCTCCAGGTTATCAGAACACGGCATGCGGGTCGCATCGGGTGGTGTGCGGGTCGCGTCCATATGCTCTTCAGGTGGAGATGCGGGTCGTGTCTCAATGATGCGGGTCGCGTCAAGTGCGGTCTGGTCTGTTGGCTGGGCTGGTCCTTCGCATTCTGGCTGAGCTGGCAGCTTTTCAGGTTGAGATTGGCGTGAGGTGATGATGTGACTCAACTGCTCCAGCAACTTGTTTTGAGCGGCCATTTGATTTTGTTGAGCGGCCATCTGCGTGGACATGTTTTGCAACTGTTCCCACAGCATCTGGTTCACCTTCCCTTGCTCGTGTATGAATTCGATCTCAGCGGGATCAACGTACGGCTCGGGTGGATCGGGTTGGAATACGCAATTGTTCGAGTCATCGAATGGTGCAGGGTCGTAGAAATTGTAATTGTTGTTGCTGATATAGCCATCCTGCTCCTGTTCCTCACTCCAATCAGCAAGTGGGCAATACTCATAAGAGTGTCTTCTGTCCCCACATATGGCACATGGCTGTGGTTGCTGGTTTCTGGCTGCTCTCATGCTCAGTCTGATTGAATAACTCTCTACGGCCTCCTCCAGCTTGGCAGCTTTGGCATGTAGAGCTGCGATCATGCCTCTAGCTCGGCAGCTCTAGCATATAGAGCTGTGATCTGATCAGCTTTGGATCGGCCGCCTCCTCCAGCATGAAAATTGTCGCGGCCAAACCAATGTTGGTCTGTCGTCATGTTGTACATGAGATCCATGGTGTCTCGAGCTCCTCAGATAGTGATCACCATAGTGTTCCTGAAAAAGAGAAAATAAATAAATAAAAGAAACAAAATAAAAGAAAATAAAGGATACAAGATAAAGTCTAGATTAACTAAGTAAGGTAAAATCTAACTAGGCAATTGGTTACCGTCCCCGGCAACGGCGCCAAAAACTTGTTCGCAGCAAAAGCGCAACGCAAGTTTCGGTACGCTTGAGGGCGTACCTTTTAAAACCGCGTTTACACTTCACGAGTAAGGGATGCAAGTGCACAACCCCTATCGAGTAGTATAATCGGGTATCGATCCACAGGGACGGTTAATTGCGAGGTTAGATTCTATCAAACTCGATCAAAAACTAGAAGTGAAAAAGGTTTGGTTTGGTGTTTAATTTCCTAAAGGGTCAGATCAAACAATTCAAGTAGATGTAATAAAATGCTAGAAGAAATGTAAATTGTGTTTTGATTATGGATAAAAGGCGTTTCCAGGGTTTCAGACTTCATCTCTGATCTGCCTCTAGTGGTACGGCCCGTACCAAGTTGGTACGGCTAGGCCGTACTTCACTTGGTAAGGCAAGGCCGTACCACCCTGGTAAGACCCGTACTGGCTTCCCAGAACAGAACCTACCAGTTCGAGTGAATGCATTTCCTTGCTGGTACCTTGTGCTAAACTCTTTAGAAAGGTTCAATTAACCATACCTAAGGTTCCTAACCCTCAACCGTCGTTTGTTGGATCAAGATCTAGGTTGGAATGCAATTGATTGCCTTTTAGGGATTTCTACACCTCAACTCTCGTGTGTTGGTACAGATCTACCCTAGCTGGTTGATTGGAGGTCTAAGGCACCCTCTAATCTGTCGATTAGAGGAGAATTCAACCTCTCGGCTTCAATTCGAACTATTCTACCCTAAGCATTTGATTTGGATGAGAGATTGAGATGATCACATGACCTTGATAGGTTCGATCTAAACCTAGAGGCACATCATACAACAATCACAGCAAGCAAAGCAAAAGATATCAAAGTAAATCACAATCAATCAAACTAAAGAGTTCATACAAGATACAAGTCAAAGAAAGTCAAAACAAATCAAGAATCAATCTCTAACCCTAGAAACTAAAAGAACTACTCACAGCACATGATCTGATCTAAAAATACAATAAGAGGGATAAAGATAGCCATGGATCGAAGGGATCGAGAGGAGGAAGCTAGATCCGTCGAGTTTCGCCTCTTCCTCTTCCTTCCTTCTTGCTCTCAGCTCCTTAGCTCTCTTTCTCTCTCTTACTGTCCTCTCAAATGGATCTGGAATGGAATGGATTGCGAAATTGGAGAGTTCCCCGCTTTAAATAGCCTCTGCCAAAATTTGAATCTGTCAGATCGCCTTTATGTACGGCCCGTACCAATTTGGTACGGCCTGGCCGTACCAGGCGTGAAGAGCTGAAAATCGGCTAAGTCTGGTAAGACCCGTACCAAGCCTGGTAAGGGTCGTACCTCATCATCTGAATCGCCGTTTCTTCGTGTGTTTTGCTCCAAACCTGCAGAAAACAAACAAACACTCAGCAGTACCAAATTCTAAAGATATATCGATGAAATGCACATGATTCTGGTGAATTATGGCACGAATCTGGTACTAAAACAGGCCTAAAATAGACTAAATATGCGAGGTATCACTCTCCAAACAAAAAATTTCAAATCTAAAACAATCAAGAAAAATCCAACAAAAATCAACAAAAAAATCATCATTAATTCTTGATTCTCTCTAGATCTTAAAAGACTTAATCATTTGGCATAGAAAGACTCTGATACCATTTGTTGGGGAATAATAAAGGCCAAATAATTACGTCTTATCTAGAGATCAAACAATTACATCTCATCTAGGGGTCAAACACTTACACCCCGGGGAAGGAGAAACATTTCCCCACCTTAACCTAAGAACCGTCCAATGCCAAAGAGACTAAAAACATAAATCAGAAGTACGGAACATATTCCATGCCGTTTGTCATGGAATATCCAAAACCTTGGTAGATCAACGAGCACGAGACAAGTCTTCAATGGCAATAAACCCTTCTCGCATTTTCGTCGTATCTTTGATGGTGGAAGAAGAAGATAAGGCACACAGAGCTGTATTTTTCTAAAGAGAAAAACGTATATTCAGTTTCTATGTTTTTCTATGTTTTTCTATGTTCTCTTGTGCATTGGGGACCAATTCTTATATATAGTAACCTATCTGGTTATCTGCCAACTTGAAAAAAGGTATTTTGTGCGATTGCATCAAAAACCGTGCTGTTGCATCAAAATCCGTGCGGACATATTGATATCGTGTGACCCATACAATCCTCTTAAATGACAGTTTTCTGAATTGCAAATCTCCGAATCAGCCTATCAATGATTTGATATTTGCCTAAATTGTTCTACATATTTATGGATCACATCCTAATGAATATATTGATTGTCTATTATCTTATTTAATCACTTAAATTGACAACCATATATGACAGTAAATAATTAATAATTAGATTACATATATGCTCGATGTTGATATTAAATCCAACAAAATTGATAATAAATCCAACACTTAATCCTTCACTTGTTGCCAAACGGTCCCGATGGAATCAAATCCTCTCAGACCCACCGGTGGGCAGGATTTTCCTGTGACACCTGGCGAATCCTATGGGCCTATGCAGTATCAATATGATTCGTATTATCGTTTTACCGTCGAGACCTGTGACACCTGTCGTCCTATCGCTTTTAGCCTTCTCTAATTCTAGGAATATTTTGTCGTCTCTTTATGGTGTCCCTTTAGGTACAGAATCTGTGTAAACTGTAAAATACCCAATACTTACCCGCTACATAAATGACTATATTATATTATGAACAGGAAAACTGGATTCTTCCATCTCGTCCGTTTCAAAAATATCAACACTACAAATATAGTTCACTCCAGTCTATCTCAATCTCAACCCCCCTTCTTCTCGTTTAATCTGCAATCTCGGATCTGTCGCTCATCTCTCTCTCTCTTATAACTCGCTCTATCTCCAGTCTCCACACAAAAAATATGCCTCGGAGCGTGCTTTCCGGTCCAATCTCTTCGCCAAGGGTGGATTTCGGTATCGACATGGGCAACTCCTTTCTCAATCACACCGTCGATGGATTTCTCAAAATCGGCGCGGTATTCAATTTCTCCTTCTTTACCTTACTTTATTTTACTTCCTTTTGGGTATGTTCATGCCAACTGGTCACCGTATCTGAGATGGTTTCATCTTTTCAGGTTGGAGCAGGGAGGGTGGCAGCTGAAGAGACCTTCGAGTGTCTCAAGAAAGGTTCTTAGCATTGAAATTATTCATCATTTTGATCAGCTTATTATTTTGAAATAATGTGGATTCATGGGTATACATCCTATATCTTTTAATTTGAACAATTACGTGAGGTCTTAGCAGGATTGAAACTTTGCATCCTTTTGTGAGAAAAAAAGGGCTGCTGCCGTTTGCCAAAAATTTTAATCTGTGTTCAATGCAGCGAGATTCTGCCTTTTCCTTTTAGCAGTGTTTCTGTATTGCAAATTGGATTTTGTAATCTGGTTCTATCAGTATCGGCGTTGTCTGGAATAACCCTGAAAATGTAGGTTCCCTAGAAATTATGGCAAATTGCGGGAGCAAAATTAAAAAACAGTCTTTTACTAGTCAAGAATTCTGTAAACTTATAATTAAACTTAAAAAACTCCAGAAATAAAAATGTAATATATTTTCAGATTTTTCGCTCAGAACAATGACCTGGTCTGCAATTAGACTAATAATGCAGTGAATTGAAAGAGAATTAACAAACTATATACTTGTGCAAAAGAATTTCCTCAAAAAAAAAATTAAATTTTCATTTCTCAAGTTAAATATGATTTTTTTTTTTTCAGGGAGCATTTCAAAGGGCAAAGCTGAGCATGCTGTGAGTATTTTTTTTGACTTAAAATTAGTCTGTTCACCTTTAAAAATATTAGGCAGAATAATGTTGTATTATTATATTCTTTTGCTGATTACATATACTGTGATTTATCTTTTCAGTTGAAGAAAATGCTGAAGGAAGGTGCATACTGGGGTAAGTAAGATCCCTTTAAAACATGATTTTAAGAAAATGATGAACAGAATAATAAAATATGTTCTACTATCTGACATATTGATGAAAAAAATAAAGGTGCTGTTGGTGGACTATATGTTGGGACTGAATATGGAATGGAGAGGATCCGGGGCCGCCGTGATTGGGTAATTAAAATAAACAATTTTTCCTTTTCATATTAAACCTCACAATTTATTATACTTCCAAGTTCTAATTAATACCCAACATTCTCACATTTGCAACAACACTTGACACTTTTGGTTGTTTTGAAATGACTACCAACAGTTGAAACTGTTGCATGAATGGAGCAAAACCCCTTCGTAGGTACCAACTCGTCCGAGCAAGTATAGTCATAATAAGCTTGTATGAATTTGAACCAGACACAATAATTGCTTGACTTGATTTGTCCAATAATATGGTCTTTAGTAATTGGTAGTAGTAATTCCTTAATGGGCCAAAAGTTCTCAATATTGGTTCAGTATGCCATTCCTATAGAATCTGAAGTCCAGTGGTGATTTTTCTAATGCCCCAAAACTATCTTGGGTTTTAGTTTTATATATAAGAAAAACTGGTATTATTCTTAAATATTTTTTAATTTTGTTTTTACTTGCAAATAAGCACCAACTGACCTATATTTCATACTCTTATGACAAAGACAACATGTTTTTTTTTGTTTCTTTCCACTGTGTGTTAAAACAGAAAAATGCAATGATCGGGGGCGCACTGACTGGTGCACTGATGTCAGCAGTGAGCAACCATGGAAAAGACAACATTGTCAAAGATGCAATTACTGGTGCTGCTGTAGCCACAGCTTCTGAGTTCATTAACTACCTCACTTGAGTTAAATCTTGTTTAATCATACATTGGTTTGTGTTAGAATGTAACTAATAAGAAAACGCCTGTTTGGTTGAGTTAGAATGTTGTTTGTTTGTTGGTTGGTTCTTTAGTTGTTGAATAAGGAGATTTTTGGCAACCTGTAAAACTGGTCTAGCAAGCTTTCCCTTTACCCGTCTCATCTAAATTTGAGCTATGTTCCTTCCGTGTATTTTTGTTTGTAATTTACTAGCTGAATTGAGATGATATAGGCAATAGAGCTCAGTGGTTGATTGATTTGGCAGTGTCAGTTTAGTTCTGTACCAGTTAGGGATAAAACTGGTAAGAAGTGTGAACTGGGCAAGTGAGCAGTGCAATTACATGGATGTTCAGAGCGGGTACCCTTTAATGGGCACAATTTGATGGTGCACACTACATCTCCACCTTTTGATTATATTTTTTTCTTTAAGATTTGCATCTAATTCTCCTACAGTTGTTCACAATTAATGGAGCATTAAGAAACATGCCTTCCCCTTTAATATTTGTGCGGATTCTAATCGGACGGTCCGGATCTAAACAGAAATAAATTTGGTTACCTTAGATGATATGAATTCTCCTATTTTATATCCATTTAAAGTTAATGGGGGTGGCCAACTGTTATCTCCTTTTCTTATTTTGGGCTTCTTAATAATATCTGCATATCTGCTTGTTCGTTTCTTTAGGGCAGTGTTTTATAACGTGGGGAGAGCATCAGGTTCTCCGCTAAATTTTGTTCTGTTTCTGGAGCAGAGTATAATTATGCTATAAATAGAAAAGGATCAGAAGTATAATGATCCTAAAAACAGCAAAGTGAGCAAACATTGACCTTAATGAAAATTCTCCCTTTTTTGGTTGAGTTTCATAGGACAATTAAGGACTTAATTTGTCTAGAAACTTAATTTAGTAACATTCAATTTTCAAAACCATGACCATTCAATTTATGCTTTTAAAATTTAACTCTAGAAACAATTAAAAGAAGAAATACAGGAGCTTCACCAATCACCACTGATATATATGGCCAGATAAATACATATCTGAATGACGGTCCTAATTAATATGACTTTAAAAAAGTAACATCATATCATCTTTAATTCAAGGTATCTATATATGCTCACACATTGTGAGGTCCAAATGCACCTCTTTAAAAATTCTTTCTACTTTCTCTTCCTATAAATTCAAGGCCCTTCTAAACTGTCATTCAAGCCATAGTCAAGAGCTCAAAAACCCCTTATCAAGTCTTACAAAATCCATATTCTACTAAATTATAACATGTCTTGCTGCGGAGGCAAATGCACTTGCTGCACCTCGGGTTGCAGCTGCGGCAATGGTTGCGGAGGGTAAACCCAAAACCCTTTAATCTCTTAATTATTCTCCTTTTCCTCAAAATTTTACTTGTATTCTTGGGTCAAAAGCTAGCTAATTAAGCTTGCTGGTCTATTAACAAGTCAACTATATACGGATAAAAAAAATGTATAATTACGTACTCCTCTCAATAACAAGTCAACTATATATGTGATAAATTATGTATATATAATTACTCCTCTCAATAACAAGTCAACTATGGATAAATTATGTATAATTGCTCCTCTCAATAACAAGTCAACTATGCATAAATTATGTATAATTGTTCCTCTCAATATATAACAAGTCAACTAGGATAGTATTTTAACTTTGTATCCTTATATATATTACTCTTCTCAGTAACATTTACTAATCAAAATGGCAGATGCAACGCATATTCAATTGTTGAGGGGGCAGACACAACCCAGACCATGATCTACACAGCTGCTCCTCTCAAGGGGTATATATATAGTTTTATATCCTTTATTTTTATTTTTTTGCACTTCCAATCTTGAAATGATTTAATATCTATTTTTTTTCTTTTCTTTATATTTAACTTGAGAGTTTCAACTTTTCATGTGTAATCAGCTTAAATCCTGTATGTCAACATTTTTTTTTTAGGCAACTTTTTTTTTTTTTATGGTCTGCGGCGATTACCGCAGAACATTATATTGATAAAAAAAAGTTATATGTACAATTTTGTTTTTTTTTTAGGCAATTTGAAGGGCTCGGGTTGGCAACTGGATCAGAATGCGGAGCTCCCGGCTGCAAGTGCGGATCCGGCTGCAGCTGTGACTCTTGTGGTTGCAACTAGAAGACAACTATTTGTATTGAAGAGAGATGAAGGCATGAAGCTAGTAATTTGTCTTAATAGTAGTATTACTCTCTTCATGGGCCATGTGGTAGTATCAAATATCTATCGTTGTCTAAATAAGAGGAGAATGAAAAGGCCTTAGCACTTAGCATTAACTAATTTTGTGTGATATTCTCCTTGACATATATACATCTTTAGGAGTGAGGCTACGGTACTATGCATAGCACGGTTTGGTCCATGCTACGGCTCAATATTTGAGTTTTCAAAATTCTAACGGTCGATCCGAACCGTTCAACATGATTATAAAATGAATATGTACTTGCAAATCAAATTTTACATTTTTTTGAATTTTTTTACTATTTTTTTAGATAGGTAGAAAATCACTTGATCTGAAAATTCTGGACCATCCAAAAACAGTGATTTTCTACCTATCTAAAAAAATAGTAAAAAAAATTGAAAAAATGTAAAATTTGATTTGCAAGTACATATTCATTTTATAATCATGTTGAACGGTTTGGATCGACTGTTATGATTTTGAAAACTCAAATATTGAGCCGTAGCACGGACCAATCCGTGCTATGCATAGTACCGTAGCCTCACTCCATCTTTAGTATCGATATTGCCTACTTGCACACTCAATGACTCAAATCAAATATTCATATATGATGTAAAGAAAATAAAGGGGCAGCTTGCGAACATATATATCTTCTTAATTGAGATTGAAGCATTTGTAAATTGTAATTATATTCTTGCGAGGTTCTTTTCGATATATTTAAAAAAAATAACATGACAATTGCGTAATTTAAAATATTTTTGGATACATATGAGTTAAACATCCGGAACTGTTTAAGAATAGAATAGCGTGGAATTGTAATGAAATAGTATCAAATGAGAGTGGGGTTGCCTGAAATTGTAAAAGTAAAAAAAAAAAAAAAAAGGTGGGTTATGCATAACACATTAACACCGTAGCCTTACTCAAATGTTAGAGGGCCTTATCACTTTATGAGATACAGATCCAGACTGGGTGAGTGGGTGACGGAAAAATGAAATCCAAAATCCAAATCCATCCATTCATTTTCCACCCAATCCACCCTTCTTCTCCCCTAATCCATTCTCCTCATTTCAAAAATTTAACGCCAGTAATGGCCATAACGGCCTTAACGGCGAGCGCCGCTCTCCGTTTCGGCGACCCCAAGCCCACTCGCATCTCCACGAAGCGTCCCCAGACTCCTTCCAAACTGTTCCAACAAGTCTCCCATCTTTGCACCCAGAACCGACTGTCTGACGCCGTCCGTCTCACCACCACCTCTCCAAAACCCGACGTAGATTCAATTAGTCTAATCCTCCAATCATGTGGCTCGAATCGTGACCTGGAATTGGGTAAAAAGATTCACAAGTTCATCTCCTCTGATCAAAGGCTGTCGACCCATGTTGTGCTCACTACCCGCCTTATGACTATGTACGCTATGTGTGGTTCCGTATCAGAATCGAGGTTCGTATTTGATTCATTGGACGAGAGAAATCTATTTCAATGGAATGCTATGATTAGTTCGTACACACGAAATGATTGTTTTGATGAAGCCATAGATGTTTTTCTGAATCTGTTGTTAGAGACTGATTTGAAACCCGATGATTTTACATTTCCTTGCGTAATTAAATCATGTGGTTTAATTTCGGATTTAGGTTTTGGACAACAGGTGCATGGGATGGGTTTGAAGCTTGGTTTGGGGTCAACCGACGCCTTCGTGTGCAATGCTTTGATGTATATGTATGGTAAGTGCGGGCTTGTTGGTGGTGCTTTGAAGGTTTTTGACAGAATGCCTCAGAGAAATCTCGTTTCATGGAACACCATGCTAGGCGTATTCTCTGAGAACAAATTGTCTAACAAAGTGATAGATTTATTTGTGGAAATGCTAGAAATAGGGTGCAAAGAAGAAATTAGACCAGATGAGGCAACATTTGTGACGGTGCTGCCAGTCTGCTCAGCTGAAGGATGGATTGAAATAGGTGAATCAATTCATGGATTAGCCATTAAGCTAGGTATGGATTCTCATGTGAGAGTCAATAATGCACTACTTGACATGTATTCAAAATGTGGCTTCTTATTAGAAGCTGAGCACCTCTTTTTCTCAGAAGACAAACTTCACCGAAGCATGGTGACTTGGAATGCCATGATTGGTGGATATGCAAGAAATGGTGATATTTCAAGCTCCTTTGACCTCCTCCGTTCGATGAACTCAACAAATAACCTAAAGGCTAATGAAATCACGATTTTGAATATTTTACCAGTTTGCATGGAACCGACTGAGTTAAATAAGCTAAAAGAAATGCATTGTTTCTTGATCAGACATAAATTGCAAGATACCCATGAACTAGTAATAAATGCCTTAGTTTCTGCCTACGCAAAATGTGGGTCCCTTGAGTATGCAGTTAGGGTTTTTGATAGCACCCATATTCAGACTGTAAATTTATGGAATGCTCTGATTGGTGGCTTTGCACAGAATGGTGATCCAGAAAATGCAGTGCAATTTTTCTTCGCAATGAAAGCCGATGGGTTTGAGCCTGATTGGTACACTATTGGTAGTCTATTATCAGCTTGTGCTCACTTGAAGAATCTCTGTCATTGCAAGTCGATTCATGGATATGCTATTAGAAATGGGTTAGAGAGAGATTCTTTTATTACAATATCACTTCTGTATGCTTACATACAATGTGGTATGGTATCAACAGCTAGGATTTTGTTTGATTTAATGAAGGAACCAGATACGGTTTCTTGGAATGCCATGCTTACAGGTTATGCTCAAAATGGATTACCTTTTAACTCGCTCGATTTATTTAGAAAAATGCAATCGTATGATACTAAACCATCTACAGTTTCCACCGTAAGTGCGTTAATGGCTTGTACCGACTTATGCATACCACGGCTAGGTAGAGAATTACATGGTTTTGCACTGAGAAATGGATATACTGACGATGCATTCATTGGAAGCTCAATAATAGATATGTATGCCAAATGTGGTTTGGTAGAAGAATCTAGAATCTTCTTTGATAGAATTAGGCACAAAGACTTGGTTCATTGGACTGTGATGATAACTGGTTACGGTGTAAATGGGTTTGGTAAGGAAGCAGTTGAATTGTATAAAGAGATGCAAAGAGAAGGGCTTAAGCCCGATGAGTACACATGTATCGGTCTATTAATGGCATGTGGTCATTCAGGGATGGTACAAGACGGTTTGAATTACTTTGAAGAAATGAAAAATATTCATGGTTTGGAACCTAAGTTGGAACATTATGCATGTGTAGTTGATATGCTCGGCCGTGCTGGACGATTGAATGATGCCGCTAAGCTGCTCGTTGAAATGCCTGATAGACCCGATGGAAAACTTTTAAGTTCCTTACTTGGTGCGTGTAGAATTCATGGAAACTTAAGCCTGGGAGAAAAAGTATTAAATAAGCTTTTAGAATTGGAACCAGATAAATCGGAGCATTATGTATTAGCTTCTAATCTCTATGCAAGTTTTGGTAAATGGGATGATGTTAAAAGAATTAGGGGTAAAATTAAAGAAGGGGGGTTGTACAAAGACCCGGGATATAGTTGGATTGAGGTAGGTGGTAGGGTTTATTCCTTCCTAGCAGGAGATAACAATGGGTTTATTCCTGAAATGGATGAAATTAGAGAAGTTTGGCGCTGTTTGGAGGAGCAAATATGCAAAATTGGATATGTCCCAGATACCAGCGTTGTATTGCATGATGTGCATGAGGAAGAGAAATTGGAAAAGTTGAGGGGGCATAGTGAGAAATTGGCAATTGCCTTCGGCTTGTTGAGGGGTAAAGGAATGGTGAAGAAATTAAGGGTTTATAAGAATATTAGGATGTGCAAGGATTGTCATAATGCGTTTAAGTTTGTAACTAAGGTTGTGGGGAAGGAGATTGTAATTAGAGATAACAAGAGATTTCACCACTTCAGAGATGGGTTGTGTTCATGCGGGGATTATTGGTGATTTACCGGTGGATTTTCCGGGGCTGTATAGCAAAATTCTGGTGATTTCATATTTTCATTGTAGCAGTTCACCTGCTGAGTGCTGATAACTGAAGTACTCACGTGTAAGTATCAACTACAAGGAATAGCGACTATACTAGAGAATTAACTATATAAAATCATGTAGCTGTAGCTGTAGCTGTGTCCAACAAGTTACTTTGATTAAGAAAATGAGAGAAGAAATGTATTATCATTTCCTTCATTCCTTGTGAAGAAAATGTTAAAAGGCTATTATTGCGTAGGCGATGCGTCATAGCCAGGCCAAATTAGTTGATTCATGCGCACGTGACTTGGGCGGCGGTTTGTCCGTTCAGGTGACGGAAGGTCACGTGAGATTTAGTCAAAGGGTTGTTAAGTGTTATCAATCTATGAGGTCTATTTTATCATGGCTGGGCACTACATCCAACTGGGAAGTATTTTTTCAACAAATCTCGTGCATATTTTAGTATGAAAACAATTAAGAGAAGAAAGATTTAGGAGATTTTAAAATATGGCCAGATTTTGTGCAACACTAATATAAGAGCAAATTATGTGGTGGTTGATAGTTTGAGAATTCGGATTAGATTATCTGACAGTGTCATGCTTTTAAGGCTTCAAATGTGACTTGACTGATAATTTTAGTAAAATTATTTAATATAATTCTTAATTATAGTAAGCTAGGCATCATGCTTTATATTGACTTTATTTTCATACTACATTCTACAAAGTAACAATATGACAAACTGATAGTCCACTAAAAATCTTCATACAAGATATATATACACGGCAGCAGTCTAGAACGTGTAGCGTTGTACCGTAGAAAACACAAGCGAAACCTTTCGAATATATTGCTGATCAAGCTGTCAAGCAAAATAAAATCTAATTAACTTCCAACCAACAATTAAAAAAAAGGGGGAATTTCACGTATACCCCTCAAAAACTTCAAAATTACGTATTTCCCCCTCTAAATTTAAAAATTATGTATTTCCATACACACCCTGGGAATCCACAATGGAGACCCAAACCATGTAACCATTCAAGGTTAATGAAAACAAGGACTAGATCCTGGTTCTTACTCAAAAAAAAAAAAAAAATTACGTATTTTCCTCTTTAAACTTCAAAAACTCACATATTTACCCATTTTATTGTCTTTTATATTAAAACACATTTTAAATTTATGAAATACTCATTTTACCCTTTATTAAAAGTATAAAATGCCCCATCGAACTCAAATTTGAATTTGAAGGGTTCCACTACCGTTCGATCCGCGCGCATCGCAATAAGATCTGTGCGTGTTCGCTTCAAGATTCATGCTAATCTAGCATGCACAGATCTTAAAGCAATTTTGATCTGTGTGCATTGCATTAAGATATGTGCACGTTGCTTCAATATCTGTGCGTATTCGCTTCAAAATTCGTGCTGACCTAGCACACACAGATTGTAAAGCAATTCGGATGATAGAGGAACCTTTCAGATTCAAATTGGAGTCAGGTGGACGTTTTATGCTTTTCAATAAAAGAGTAAAATGGGTATTTTATAAATTTAGAATGTGTTTTAATATAAAAAACAATAAAATGGATAAATATGTGAGTTTTTTAAGTTTAGAGGGAGAAATACATAATTTCAAAATTTAGAGGGGGAAAATATGTAATTTTGATGTTTTTGAGGGGTATACGTGAAATTCCTCCTTCAAAAAATAGGAAAGAGAAAATAAAATAAAATCTGCCCATCAAAAGTCAGACATTAAAAAATTATATGAACTGTCGCCTAGTAGCTTCTCCACGTAAAAGCCTCTAGAGATTGAATATTATATTATATGCAGGGCCATTTCTCTTTGTCAACTCCTGCATAACTAAATAAACTAACCTTCTCTCACCCCCATTTCAAATCTTCTTTTCCTCCAAAAAGTCAATTCTCCTCTTTTCTCTGCCCCTCTAGCCTCTTCTCCTCTTTAATCTCCAAAACTCCAAGCAAACCCTATCTTTCTCAGTTTCTCTCTCCAAAATGGGCAACACTGTGGTAAAGCTAACCCCATGCCTCGCCGGACGGGAAGCAGACGAAAGTGCCCCACAGCCCCGGGAAGCAGACGAAAGTGCCCCACAGCCCCGGAGCCAATGGCCGGTACCGGTCACAACTGTTGCGCCTGATGAAGAGGGAATCGGGCAAACAATTATCTTCAAACGGGATTCTGACACCACTACTTCCATGCCGTTCCAAGCCATCCATTGTGTTTCGATGGGTGCCAACCAGCTGACACCTTCATCCATACCTTCATCCATCATGAACGAATATTCCCTGTCCTCTTCATCTTCCTTCGACAGATCGAGTTCTTTCTCTTCCTTTGCACTTCATCCCTCTTCCTCTTCGTTTTCCTCTTCTGATCCTTCCTACTCTGGCATTCTTGTCAGAAGCGACTCAAAGACCATCTTTCAAGAGATTCAGGCTGCAAGGGATCGGAGGATCCAGGAAAAGAAAGAGAACCCCTCTCTCCTGCGTCGCTTCACAAGCGCTGTATCAACACGTATCAAAAAATACAAGGGGCTATCAGCGTGTGCCTCTGTTGCTGGCACATTTCAAAAGCCTTGCGATGAGGGGAAGAGTGATCCAGGGGCCGTGCACTGGGCCCAGGGAAAGGCGGGTGAGGATCGGGTTCACGTGGTGTACTCGGAGGAACACCAATTACTCTTTGTTGGAATATATGATGGTTTTAATGGCCCCGATGCGCCTGACTTCCTATTGGCCAATCTATACCAGGATATCTTGTTTGAGCTTGAAGGCATTCAATGGGAACAACAGCAGCACCAACTGGTAATATTACTAGACAAAGTAGCATTAATTAATTTGATAATTTCCCTATTTCTTGCTTGCATACTTACAGTTACCGACTCTAAATTAAGAAAAATAGAATCTGATCATATAGTATACATATTATACTTTTATCCTATATAATGTTCGTAAATGTCAAACTGTGTATATGTTATGTACATTAAATTATTGCAAGCTAGCTTTAATTACATGCTTGTTATAAGAAAATGTGTGATCCGAGGTGCTAATTGTACCATTTTGACTAATTATCGTTATCTTGATGGCGGGCTGCTTATATAAGGAGTCCAAATATATATGAGAACTTAGGATAATGCATTATATTATAACATGAGTGAGTCTATGGTCACAACAAGAAAGTAGGCACTTATCGCGAGGGAACTCCGTTGCGAAAAGTACCGTCGCAAATAGAAAAAGCACAGTTATGACGGTACTCCGTCGCAAAAAGTCACTTTTTATCCTTGCAAAAAGCCTTTGATTCTTGTTGTGGGTACTATGCATAGCACGATTTAGCATGTGATACGGATTAATATTTTCGTTTCCAAAATTCTAATAGTCAAATTGAACCGTTCAATATAATTTTCATATGAATATGTACTTGCAGACCTGACTTTATATTTTTTAGATTGTTTTACTATTTTTAAAGATAGGTAGAAAATCACTGTTTTTGAATGGTCCAGAATTTTCAGATCAAGTGATTTTCTACCTATCTTAAAAAATAGTAAAAAAAATTCTAAAAAATATAAAATTCGGTCTGCAAGTACATATTCATATGGGGATCATGTTGAACGGTTCGGATCGACAGTTAGAATTTTGAAAACGAAAATATTGATCCGTATTACGAACCAACTTGTGATATGCATAGTACCATAGACTCACTCTTATAACATTGTTGATTAAGAAATTGATCACTTGACAGTTAAACTAGAACAATTGATCATCTTGTTGTTATACTTGGACACAAGCTCTCTATCTCTAATCAACCTCCAGTATTTCCCTTTATAAATTAATTCTATAATCCTCAATCTATACAGGTACTGGATGCAATGTCAAGTGCATTGAAACGAGCAGACGAGGAATACCTCAGCATGGCTGACACAAACCCAGAGCTGGCGGTAGTGGGGTCATGTGTGCTGGTGATGCTAATGAAGGGGGAGGATTTGTACTTGATGAATGTTGGGGACAGCCGTGCTGTGCTGGCACAGAAAGCTGAGCCCGATCTGTCAGGCGTGCTTGGGAGGGCTGATGAGGACTTAGAGAGATTAAAGGTCGAGATAATGCGCCAGCTCGAGGCCTATGAACGGGACAATTTGTCAGGTTTGGTTGCTATACAGCTGACCATGGATCACAGCACTGCTGTCTATCAGGTAACAATTAATTAAACGGTTCAAGTAGGGGTAATGCATATTTTGCATTGGTTTTCTTTTGGTGCTTGCTTTGCATAATCTTAAGAGAAATGTATGGTTTTACTGTGCAAGTGTTCTTTCTCAGGTATCACACAGTATATATTAGTGGTATATATGATGAGATATAATACAATTACCATGCATGATCATTTTTTTGGAACAGAAAAACCAGCTTGTTATATGTATACCTTGCATGTTAAATATTTAACAAGACAGACAGTCAGACATGCAATTGTCAGCTACTTTTCAGATATATAAATAGACACCTACACAACATAAACTTTCTTTTTTCTATCAAGAGAAGCATTTGTTGTTTTATCATCACCATCGTCATTAACAAAGACATAATTTTGGTACTCATTAAATTTAATTTGGGTCTGATTTGTATGGGATATATAAACAGGAGGTCAGAAGGATAAGAAGTGAGCATCTCGATGATCCATGCCCAATTTCGAAGGGTAGAGTTAAGGGCACTTTGAAGGTCACGCGAGCTTTTGGTGCTGGTTTTCTAAAACAGGTAACTACTCCAAGCTTCTATGTGTGTTTGTGTTAGCATGTGTGCGTTTGTGCGTGCGCGCGCTGCATTCACATGTTTATCCAAGAGTGCTGTTTACACATACTTCACATAAAAAGCTTCAGCTATATGTACTCAAGGAGCTCACAAGTAGCAACAAATTTACTAAGGATCAATTGGTCACTCTGAACAATAGCTACATATGCGAGACAATTTATACATGCTACGTACTAAAGCACCAAGTAACATCTCATCTTGCAGCCGAAATATAACAGGGCGATTCTCGAAGTGTACAAGGTAGATTACATCGGAACCTCTCCGTACATAAGCTGCAACCCGTACTTGCGACACCACAAAGTGGACAAAAGGGACAGGTTTCTCATTCTATCCTCCGATGGCCTCTACGATCACTTCAGAAACGATGAGGTCGTTACTCAGGTTGAGATGTTCACTTCCATGCATCCGGAAGCAGATCCTGCTCATCACCTTGCCGAGCTAATCCTTCGAAGTGCTGCATTAAAAGCAGGTATATATAATTAAATACAATGCTAATGAGATATCTGATCAGCTGTGAATTAATGATTTAAATTTAATTTCAGGAAAGGATGTGAATGATTTAATTGGGCTGCCGCAAGGTGAAAGGAGGAAGTATCATGATGATGTTTCTATTGTAATTATATCTTTGGATGGAAAGATTTGGAGATCTACGCCGTGTTTAGACGAAAGAAACAATGATCTATAGTACTCAATTGTTGAGGATGTGAGAGATCGATCCGTTAATACTATAGAGTATATATATACCGTTTTAATTAGATATATAATATATAGTTCATATCTTCGCTGCTATTTTATCTACATGCATGGAGCATTTTCTTTTGCTTAATTTATAGGAGGTTTGGATGATTTGATGGTTTGGTGGTTCTATTTTTTTCTTTTCTTTTTTTCCTTTTTTGTCCTGATTTTTTTTTATTATTTCATTGTATAGTATAGGACGAGACAAACTTTTTTGTAGTTTAAAATTAAAAATATATATAGATAGAGGCTTTATACAAACTTCTCTTTAAAAATATATAGATCTTTTTTATATGATTCGATCGATCTCCACTGTTGAATTATATAATATATGATTAACTAACATCTCACGTTACACAAAAGTAATATGATATGAATGTAGTCCCCTCCATGACATTTTCATGACAAATAGATAATTCAGCAATGAGATCATTTGCAAAATAATAAATTGACCTTTGATACATACATGTTATCATGAAACAAATTATAGAGTTATATTATTTCACTAATATTACCATAGCCTCACTACTCTATTTATTTAATTACACTACTATATATTTAGTAAATTTGAAGGGTGTTTACGATATATATATACCTTTCAGTTCACTCACTAGTCACTAGAGTAACTCAACAAGAATTATACCCTTTAAATTAGTGTACAATCTGTTATCAATAACTAGAGTTTGAAGGTGTTAAGAGTAATTTTCTTGCAGTCACTTGAAACATGTAAAGCAACTATTCATCTATTTAATTAAAAGGAAAAGCAATTGCAATTTTATGATTGGTAAGAAGGAACAAGGTTTAATTAAGGAGGAATTTCACGTACACCCCTCAAAAACTTCAAAATTACGTATTTCCCCCTCTAAACTTTAAATACACACAAATTTACCCATTTTATTGTCTTTTATAGTAAAACTCATATTAAATTTATAAAATACTCATTTTACTCTTTATTAAAAACATATAAAGCACATCAGACTCAAATTTGAATCTGAATGGTTCATCTATCGGACGGTAGAGGAACCCTTCAGATTCAAATTTGAGTCTGATGGGCTTTTATATGTTTTTAATAAAGGGTAAAATGGATATTTTAAAATTTTAGAATGAGTTTTAATATAAAAGACAATAAAATGGTTAAATTTGTGAGTTTTTGAAGTTTAGAGGGGGGAATACGTAATTTCAAAGTTTAGAGGGGGAAATAAGTAATTTTAAAGTTTTTGAGGGGTATACTTGAAATTCCCCCCTTAATTAAAGATTATATATTTAACTATATGAAGAGTGGTGCCAATGTACTTTTGTCACAAAAATGAGTTATGTTGCTTATTGATCATTCCTTAATTTCCTCAATGTTTTTTAAGTTGGATTTCTCAATATAATATTTTTCTTATTTTAACACGGTAGATGATTTTTGAACGTTAATTTAGATGCGTTTTTTTTTTTCTTTTCTAAATGATATAGTAAAATAGTAGAGAATAGGTAAGAGATTGAGTATTGTGGATTATTTGAACTATATATATAATAAGAAGAGTATTAATTAATTGTGGGCTATTTAGACTAAAAAGAATGATTGTTTTTTGGATGAAAGGGCAAAAAAAATATTAGCTAGATCTTGTGGAGATTCATTATCTTGGGGTGTAAAGATCATTACCTAGTTATCTTAAATTTCTTTTGCACATCTGAAAGAAGGAAATGAAAATAATTCAACCGTGGTGTTGTTTATTTTTAATTAGATGAATGTCTGTGTTTTGTTTATGGGTGCACTTGTAACAGTTATGGGAAAATTAATACTCCATTAAGAATGTTAATATTTAAATTTTAAACTATGCTACATCGATCATATATAGTCTTATTCATCCGGTTTTGTTTCTCAGTTCTCGTTATTTTGATCGAATGCTCTCATATACAAAAAATGTATTTGATATATCATATATATACTTGAGGTGCAATATAACTCTTAAAAGTATAACAACTTTTATATATATATATATATATATATATATAGAATCTGGCTAATATGCTACGCGTATATAAGGGCCCCTCCGTGCTACGGCTCACTTTTTGAGTTTTCAAAATTCTAATGGTCGATCCGAACCGTTCAACATGATCTCCATATGAATATGTACTTGCAAACCAAATTTTACATTTTTTAGAATTTTTTTACTATTTATTAAGCCACTTTGAAAATCGCTGATCCAATGGTCCAGAAAAGTTTACTGTTGTGTACAAATTAGTGTTTTTTCAAAGTGGCTTAATAAATAGTAAAAAAATTCTAAAAAATGTAAAATTTGGTTTGCAAGTACATATTCATATGGAGATCATGTTGAACGGTTCGGATCGACCGTTAGGATTTTGAAAACTCAAAAAGTGAGCCGTAGCACGGAGGGCCCTTATATACGCATAGCACCGTAGCACTGTCCTATATATATATATATATTTTTTTTTTTTTGCTAATCATGTTGTTTACAATCTTTATATATCTTCAACATTTTGAAAATAATTTTATTTGTCCATAATTTCTAAATTTTTATTTTTTAATATAAATTATTTTCATTAACAAATACTTATTTTTTCAGAACAGAAGTTCAAGAAACAGCTCTATTAGATACGAGTTCTTATCTTCTCATGCGTGGACCCGTGCTTCTTAGATTATATAGGCCGCATGATTTTTAGAGATAAAATTAGTAAGCATCGCAAAATAATTGAACATATAGGCCACATGATAGTATCTTGGTTTTCTTCCCGAATTTTTTATTTTTACCATCTTAAAAAAATATAAATCAAATAACCAGTTTATTCTGAAATTTTGATTTTACTTTGTCTGTAGTTTTATATATCGGTCCATCATAGTTCCGAAAATCATATGATCCGCTATTTCAAACTGCGGACACTAATTTAGTCCACAGTTTGAAACTGCAAACAGAGTAAAAATTTAATTTTTAAAAGAAAAAAATAGATTAAGATGGTGAAAATAAAAATATCCGTTGTTTCTTGACACCACATGTTTGTATCCCTTGGACTTTGTATTAATTTATAATTTTTTAATGAAAACGACGATAGACAGCTTCACTGATTTAATAACTTAATTCTTTTTGGATAAAGTCTCAAAATTAATTTTGAACATTTGTTTAATGTTAAATATGCAACAACATGAAATCTAAATATTACAGTTTACAGAAGTGAAGGGGATTGAAATTTAATTAATTGATTGCTAAGATTCATGAACCCGCTTCACGAAACACTCCAATTAAAATGAAACAGAGAACCGTATCTTCTTTGAAAAAAAAAGTCCACTCTCCTTTCGATTTGGTCGCATGGTAGGTAGAACAGCTGAACAGGTTTTGCAACAGCAAGCAGATCTCATCACCAAAACAGCAAAACAGCATAAAAAAAAGATCCAAACGAAGAAATGGCAGCGACGCGCCAGCATCTCCACCACTTATGGAGGCGGCGTGGCGGATCCGCCACCACTTCCGCCGTAGTGGGTCTCGTATTCCTCGTTTTCTCCGCCGTGGGGTTATTTGTGCTCACCTCTCGGTCGCCAGAATCCGCACTTAATAGCACTGAGTCCATCCTAGTCGATCTAACCCTTGTAAACAATGCAAAGGAGAAAGGAGCATGTAAGATAGATAGATAATTTAGTTTTATTTTTGTTTGTATAGTTGTGAAATGTTTAGTTGGGATCAGTCATTTCATTGTTGCTGTTATGAGTTTGACTATGCTTGTACGTACAATGGTGCATTCTTTATTCATTGTGCCGTAATTAATGTTCTAGAGTGGAGATTTATCCAATCCAGATAATGTCCAGGTAACGGAAAATGTCTTTAGTGATTATTAGATATTTGGTATCAATTTAATGCCTCACTTTTGGAATACATCAATTAAGTAACCAGCAAGGTTGATTTTTTTTTTAATGTCTTTCCTTAATAGGCAGTGTCTCATTCTGAGCTATGTAATTCTGTATATATACCATTGTGCCCACATATAAACAGTACAAATTATCGAATTTCTTTTGTTTTTCCTCTCAGTTTTTTATAGCAAAAAAATTAGATTCTTCGATAGTTAATAAGGTTAATCACTTAATCGGGCTTATCAATATGGAAGTCTATAAAGTTTGCTGGAATTTTGTGGCAGATATGTCAATTACTGATTGTTTAAGTTCAGCTATTGGTCTTAGGCTCTTAGCCAAACTAGTGTAACTGCATTTTAATTCTGGACTTTGCATTTGGATGCTTATTTGCTTATTTTCTTTTTGGTAGTGTGCTTGGATGGGACCCTACCGGGTTATCATTTTCTGAAAGGATTTGGTTCTGGTGCTGATAAATGGCTAATTCACCTAGAGGTATTCTAAATCATAGCTACTTGATATACTAATACTTAACCTGTTATAATTACCGGTATGGAAAACTTACCTCTGTTCGAAGATGTCTCATCCAAAATGTTGTAGTTCCACCCAAATGACAATCAACTTTGGTCCCATTTGGGTTTAATCAGTTTAGTCCTGAAACTATTCATTCAAGCAATTCCATTTCTAAGGTGCGACATGATTTTCTTAGTAAGTTGTGCTATAATGTTGTTGACTCAGCACTCGTACTATGTCCAAAAGAAATGGAGAATGAAATCAATCTTGGCCTTACATTTCTTACATTCCTGCCATATACAAAAGTGATAACACCCCAGATAATCTTCAATTTTCACTGAAAACACAAAATGCTGTATCTGGATCTTATTGAAACATCCCACGCATATTTAGACTACAGGTTTCAGGTTGAACCATACCTTGCACATGACAGGACCTAAAGTGTCATATTTTGAAGGATAGTGGTCAGTCTTGATATGGAATAGAGGGTGCAAATCTGCCTGAAAAAGTTAATTGTAGTTCATGCTTGAAGTGGAGTAGGATCTGGTGCTGTATTGAAATACTATGTCCACATCTACCATCCTATTACTAAACCTACTCTGCAACTTATCTGGTCTATGGTGTAACCTCGGACAATTTTCATGCATAAACTGTTGCATGGAAGCACAATTGATTGGGATATTAATATCATTTTATTCAATAATTTAGGGACCTAATTTTGGTGCATATTGATAAACGGAGGATTAAATTGATTTTTCCTGCATAGTTTTTGGGAGAAATTATGGATTTACTATTCACCTGTTGAGTAACTCCAAGAAAGTATCTATGTTAGGGCTGCTTTATTTTATATTCATGTTTCTAAATCTTGTGGGTCAAAAACTATAGGGAGGAGGGTGGTGCCGAAATTTGGAATTATGTAGCGCACGCAAGCAGACAGAACTGGGTTCGTCAAACCATATGGAGAAGCAAGTTCCCTTTATTGGCATCTTAAGCAATCTCCCTTCCCAAAATCCTGGTAATTAATTGATTATTCTTTAGTAGATATAAGATTGCATAAAAGCCAAAAAAAAAAATATTCAATGATATTTATGAGCTCTGATTTTCTATTGCAGATTTTTATAACTGGAACAAAGTCAAGGTGAGGTACTGTGATGGTGCCTCTTTTTCAGGGGACGTAGAGACTACTGAACATGTATCCATTTCTTTACTGATTAACACATACTGGGGTTGTACCTAGAGGTGCTATGTCCTGAGCTGCACCCTAGCTCCAACCGAATAATACCTGTTGTGGTTAGTCATATAATTCAAAACCATTAAGTTTTAGAAGATTGCTAAAAAGAATTCCTTTTTACTTCTACCTACCAGCCCCAGTTTTTAGAATAGGATATTGCATTTTGAACTTACCTGTATATCCACTTGAGTCCCTGTAAAACATCTAATTTGATTTTTCTTATTCCCCAGAATTGCAAAAGTATTTCTTACGTTAATTGCATGCTTAACTGATGTAAATTATAACTCAAATTGAGAAGCACAAGTACATACTAAACCAAACCCCATAATATGCATATTGGTAACAGGACCCAACCCGCTTCAATAGCACCACCAATGATTCCTGAGGCAGGGCCAATCAGCTAAAATAGTAATTTACTTCTTGAATTTATTATTGTTGTAGAAGGGAACTACATTGTACTTTAGAGGCCTGCGTATTTGGGAGGCAATTATGGACGACCTTTTACTCAAGGGGCTTGCTAATGCTAAAAAGGTATTTTTCCTATTCAAAAACTTTTGTAATGTTTGTGTTCATGGTGTTTCTAACGTACATCCCAGTTTTAAGTTACATCCTGTCTTAACATACATTCAATGGAATTGAACTTGAGAGAAAATTTCCCCTTTATTCAGGAAAATGATTTTTTCATCAGATTGGTTTTTTTAATCAGTTTATTATTAGTAGATAGAAAGAAAATGTCTGCATTGAATATAAAGATTAATGGAAGATCACACATTTTGGAGATCAAAGATTTTAGACTAATTAATGGAATTGTGATACAAATTCCTTATATAAAAAGATAATTTTCTACCCTTTGAGAAAATAGCTATTATTCACAATGTTTGCTAATACAGGATGTTCCTTAAAAACTTGGATGTACACTATAATTATCTGTATGTTCACACTTCCGTGAAAGTATATATGTAGTGACATTTTATTATATTATAGGCACTTCTGACGGGATGCTCTGCTGGGGGGCTAGCCACTTACATACATTGTGATGATTTCAAAGCACTTCTGCCAAAGACAAAGACTGTAAAGTGCATGGCTGATGGCGGATTCTTCCTTGATGTGTATGTTTTTCCTTAAAAAAATACTTTTGGTCAAGTAATTTCATATTTCTGTTTATTCTTATCTTCTTTTATTTGCTTTACAAAGACTATAGTTATAACATAGTTCACCAATTGCACAAGCATAGTCCTAGATATGGTAAGCTTGAGGTTATTTTATATTTTTTCCCCATTTATAACAGGAATGATATCTCTGGGAGAAGGTCAATGTATGATTCCTATAATGAGGTTGTCCACCTTCAGGTGTGTGCCTATTGAACCTTTTGTATTTTTCCTTTTTCTTTCTAAGCTTTTTTTTTCCCAATTTTAATCACGATCTTCACTGTAGCATATATGATCTAGTTGTAAATCATCATTTGTTTTTTATCTGATTACCTTCTTTGTTGTGGATTTTCTTACTTTTTTAAATTAATCAAATCATGTCAGGATGTAGGAAAAAGATTCCCAGATTGCATTTCCAGAATGGATGCCACAAAGGTCCGTCATCTCTATATTCTCTCTCCAATTTATTACTTCTTTTGTTTTGCGTGGTAGAAAGCTGGGAATCAGCCCCAATATCTTCTTATTCTCATGTTTTTCTTATTCCGAATCAGATTCTTTGTTAATAGTTATGTGATTATCTCTTGCTATATATGATTTTTGGTTAAAATTTCTTATTTCAGTGTTTCTTTCCTGAAGAAATCATAAAGAAGATTAGAACCCCTTTCTTTATTCTCAATCCAGCCTATGACGCTTGGCAGGTATAATTGTATTATTTTTCTTTTTTGCTGTCAATAACTATTGTTACACCAGCTATCCACAATTTAATCAATAACTCAAATATATAATTACAGGTACAACATGTGGTCACTCCGGATGTTTCTGGCCCCTCAACCTCCTGGAGAAGTTGCAGATTAGACATTAAAAAATGTGATTCTAACCAAATCGAAGTTCTTCAAGGTGCTAATATTAGTTTGCTTTATTTATTTTATTCGAGTTCGGGTAAAATTTAGTATGTGCTGAAGGCAAATACAACTGCAGGGATGAGAACAGCACTGCTTGATGGCATCAGGGGTGTTACAGAGAAAAAGGATTGGGGAATTTTTGTTGATTCCTGTTTTATACATTGTCAATCTCTGAAGGACTACTTGTGGCACTCTCCCAACTCCCCTCGAATCAATAACAAGGTAGATTTTTGTAAGATACAATAACGTGCCACTGATATATACATTTACTGCAGAAATATCAGGGATAACTTCATATGTAAGGTACAATACCTATCTAGTACTGCTGCACCAGTATCAGCTACAATACAGATCCAGTGCACATGTTCCAATTGGGATGATAGCTGGTTAATCGAGGCGGTGCATTAGGTTTAACATGTTGGATTTAGCTAATCTTTCATGATTGGCTCAGGTTGATAGTGTGTACAATTGTTGGGTTGGATGTATTGTGCCTTACTATGAATATAAACTGTGTTATTTGGGTTGGGATTTTGCCAATCCATAACCAACCATTGTAAATCTCTGAGCATTATAATTCATGATTTCGTAGGTGATTAAGTTAGGCTGGTTTAATAGAAGATAGGACTTAATGCCAGTGAAATAATTAATAAAGAGCATGTATTTCATAAACAAATTAAACTGGCAATACTTTTATTTGAGAATAAGCAGCTAATATAAATTTGGTATTGTAAATTGAAGGATTTTTGGAGACAATTGGAATTTTTTTTATCCTCCAGGTCAGCATGTTCATGGAACTTCACTGAGATTTGGGTCTGACCCTCCTGATTAGCACTTGCATTTTTCTTTCTTTTAAATATAAGGCTACACTATCAAGTATCAACCAAATTTAGCCAAATCAAGCCTACTATTTGTAACATGCTTCCAGGCAAACTGATGGCCCTTTTATTTTTTTATTTTTAAACTAAGAAAAACATCAATGCTATTTGAAACTGAGCATAACCAGTTGATAGTATAATACACTGTTCTAGCTATTGTCATATTATATTATGTATTCATTTAATTATTTTGTGCAGACGATTGCAGAGGCAGTGGGAGATTGGTACTTTGATAGAAGCAAAGTGAAGGAAATAGACGGCCAATACCCCAGCAACCCATCATGTTACAACTTGGTTTTTAGCCAGCCTTATAAGTTATAACCTATCCACGTTTTTTTACATTGTTGGACTATTTAGCCTTGAGATGCAATTGCATCGTTTTGCAGCTTGACAAAAAATCATGCACACAGAGAACAACACACTCCCAAGAACTCCCTTCCCACCCTGATTTATTTATCAATTGAATTAAGCATTACAATGATATTTTTTTCTTGTTCTATATTTCTCTGCTGTTACAATACAGCCTCTCTTATAGAATTACAAATAGATCTTCTTCCTTTTTATTTTTATCTTTTCTATATTTAACATATATCTCTATCTATACAAAATAAGAAATAACTTCAGCCATCTAAGTAAAGAAATCAAGAAGCATCGCCTCCTCCATGAGCCTCCTCCATGAGTCATGACAGAATCCTTCATGAATCATGAGCTGGCCAGATTCACCTCCACGAGTTGCCTTCTTTGTTTTATCATTCCTTCTTTATTAGATCTATTATGATTCTATGACGTGTCAGAGTGCTAATTTTAACACTCCCCCTCACTTGGACACGTAAATATCTTCCATCCCGATCTTTATTAGAGCATCATCAAATTCCTTGCTTCCTACGGCCTTGGTGAGAATGTCTGCCACTTGTTCCTGCGATCTTACAAATGGCAGGGAAATAATTCTTGAATCTAATTTTTCTTTAATAAAATGTCGATCTACCTCAATGTGTTTAGTTCTATCGTGTTGCACTGGGTTGTGTGAGATATCAATCGCAGCTTTTATTGTCACAAAATAATTGCATCTCCTTTTTTGGTTTAAACCCCAGCTCAATAACTAATTTCTTTAACCAGAGTAACTCACACACGCCTTTGACCATTCCTCTGAATTCGGCTTCTGCACTTGAAAGAGCCACAACATTTTGTTTTTTACCCCTCCAGGTTACGAGATTTCCCCCAACAAATGTGAAATACCCAGCGGTTGATTTTCGATCTATGATATTACCTGCCCAATCTGCATCGGTGTACCCTATAATTTCAGTGTGTCCATGTTTTACGAATTTGATACCTCGTCCAGGAGTCCCCTTGAGGTATCTAATAATTCTCATAACTACCTCAATGTGTTCTTCTGCTGGGTTATGCATGAATTGGCTAACTATGCTAACTGCATAAGCTATATCAGGACGAGTGTGTGACAAATATATTAACTTTCCTACCAGCCGTTGGTACCTTTCTTTGTTAACAGACTTATTTGATCTGTTTACATCAAGTTTAATATTTTTCACGCTTGGTGTATCAGCAGGTTTACATTCAAGCATACCAACTTCAGTTAAGAGATCCAGTACATATTTTCTTTGGGACAAGAATATACCATTTTTGTTCCGGGACACTTCTATTCCAAGGAAATATTTTAAGCCCCCCAAAATTTTCATTTCAAAGTCTCCAGACAACTTTTGTTCAAGTCTCTTGATTTCCTCTAAATTATCTCCCGTGATGATCATGTCATCCACATAAATAATAAGGATAGTTATTTTACCTTCAGCTCTTTTAAAGAAGAGGGTATGATCTGAGTCTCCTTGTATATATCCGTAGCTTCTCATAGCATTACAAAATCTCCCAAACCATGCTCTGGGTGACTGCTTGAGTCCATACAGAGCCTTCTTTAGTTTGCACACTTTGTTTCTTGTTTCAGGCACGAGGTACCCTGGTGGAATCTCCATGTAAATTTCTTCCTCCAAGTCGCCATGCAGAAATGCGTTTTTTACATCAAATTGATGCAAAGGCCAATCAAAGTTAGCTGCAAGAGACAAAATAACTCAAATCGTGTTTAGTTTGGCCATATGTGAAAAAGTTTCTTGGAAATCAATCACATACGTTTGAGTATAACTCTTAGCCACAAGACGTGCTTTGTATCTTTCTACTTCCCCTTTTTCATTGTACTTAATTGAATAGACCCATTTACACCCTACAACATGCTTGTCTTCAGGTAACTCAACTAATTCCCAAGTTGAATTTTTTTCAAGTGCATTCATCTCAGTTTTCATTGCCTGGATCCATTTTTTTTTCTTTCATAGCATCTTCAACTTTTTCAGGTACAGTAATGGAAGAGAGTTGGTTTACAAAGGCCTTTAAAGGATCTGGTAGCAATGTATTGCAAGTGTAATTAGAAATTGGGTAATTCACATTGCGATTAGTACCATCTTCTGGCACATATCGAGCTAGAGGTATCCCACGATTTATTCGGGAAGGAAGAGTGTACCTTTGTTCAGAGATACGTACCTGAGGTTCATTCTGAGGAGAAACCGGCGGTGTAGGAATAGACTGTATTATTTCTTCTTCATTCTCCTCGCTTTCTTCCCATTGGTTTGTTTCATTCTGCTCTCGTTTCAGGTTAGTTTGTGTATTGCGCCGAGTATAAACTCGAAGTTGGGCAGGGGCATTCTGGACCGAATTGGGACCAGCTCCCTCATCTGAATCAAACTCCTGTGGACCTGATATAGGTCGAGTCTGGTCCTGATTTGGCTCTGTAATTTCGGGCTGAGAAATGTCACGACCTAAGTCTGAATTTGTTGCATGAATCGGCTGGCTGAGTTGCAAAAAATCGAGATCTTGGTCATTCTCACTCTCCCCCTGAGCAAGATCCTGGTTTTGTCTAAAATATGCCTCATTTTCTAAAAATGTCACATCCATAGTCACATAAAACTTTCCAGTAGAAGTATTATAACATTTATACCCTTTCTGAAATTGTCCACACCCTAGAAATACACATTTCTCTGCACGGGATTCAAGTTTGTTGCGGCTATGTTTCTGGATGTGTACATACACACTACAACCAAATACTCTAGGAGGTAAATTTAGGATAGAGGGTATACGAACGTGTGATGACAGACTTTGTAAGGGAGTTTGGAAATTGTTTGCTGTAGTAGGCATTCTATTCATGAGGTAAACAGCAAAAGAAACAGCATTATCCCAAAAACTAGCAGGTACCTTATTCTCAAATAATAGCGATCTAGTTATTTCCAGTAGATGTCTGTTCTTCCTCTCTGCCACACCATTCTGTTGCGGAGTTCCTACACATGAGGTCTCATGGAGAATTCCATTTTCTGAAAAAAAAACTTTGTAGATCTTTGTTTATATATTCCGTGCCATTATCACTTCTTACCATTTTAATTTTTTTTTTCAAACTGTGTTGTGATCATTTTATGAAAGTTTTGAAAGATTCTATAAACCTCATCCTTTGTTTTTAGTATGTATAACCAGGTCATTTGTGTGCAATCATCAACAAAAATAACGTACCATTTTCCACCAGATTTAGAAATAACTGGAGAGGGTCTCCAAACATCAGTATGAATAAGCTCAAAAGGTTCAACACATTTATTCAAACTATTACCAAAACTGGTTCTATGGCTCTTGGCCTTAATAAAAGTTTCGCAAATAAAATCTTTATTATTCAAACCTAGAAAGAGATGTGGAGAGATCTTTTTCATATACCCAAAAGACGGGTGACCTAGCCTTTTATGCCACAAAAGTACTTTATTTCTTTGAACATTTCCAATTTCTGAGATAAGAAAAGTTCTCCCAGTCTTCAACTCTTCCAAATAATACAGTCCATTCCTTTTAGTACCACGGCCAATCGTCTCTCCCGAGAGTATATCCTGAAACTCGCAATGATTAGGATACATAATGGCAACACAATTTAAGTCCTCCGTTAATTGACTAATTGACATCAACTTTGTAGACAGAGATGGGACTAAGAGTACATTATTGAGAGTGAACCTTGGGGAGATATGAATATCACCTGACCCTGTTGCTGGATACATCTCTCCATTAGCATTAATAATATCGGTTTTATGAGGTTTCCTTATTTCTCTAAATTCACCATCCTCATATGTCATATGGTCAGTTGCCCCAGAGTCAATTACCCAATTCATATTTTTACTACTGTTTTTAATCATACACTTTGTACAAGATTTACCTTTGCCTTGCTCCCCTTGATCAGTACCTGTTGCACAGTATGTTTGTGCCGAGTCAGGAGCTTGAGCATGGTCAGTTTGGTCCCTTTGGACTTGAGTAGTGGCTGCCACACATCTGCTGTCAACAAGAGAGAGGTTGTCTGTCCCTTTGGCACCTGTTTGCTGAGGTTCCCTAGAAACTGCTAAGCTTGCTCGGCCTCGGCTGTTATCTCCTTGTTTCTTTTTTCTTGGGTCTTTCCACCAGTCTGGATAACCGATCAGCTCAAAACAACCTTCTCTCGTATGTCTCGTGCCACCACAGTTTGAGCATTTCAACTTAGACTTGTCAGTAAACCCATATTTTTTAGTTGAGTTTGGATTTACCTCATATGATCTGTACCCCTTTGTTGCCATGGCGAGTGAGTTTGTTGTGGCATCCTTGTATTCTTTCATCATCACAGTTTGTCGAGTTGCTTCATGTCTCACATGACCGAAGGCCTGTTCTATTGTTGGGAATGGTTTGAGTTGAAGAACTTGAGCCCGAATTGCATCGAAACGATCCTCAATACCATCGAGGAAGGTATATACTCACGCCTTTTGAATAAAGAGATTAAACTTCTCAATATCACCTAAGGTCTCCCTGGGGTTTGGGCATCTAAAATCAATCTCTTGCCATAATGCTTGAAGCTCATCGTAAAATTCTTCGATATTCTTCCCTTATTGCTTGAGGCGTGTGACCCTTCTGTTGAGTGAAAAAACATGTACCTCATCACTTCCGTCATAGTAGGTGGTTTATAGCGCCTTCCAAACGTCTCTTGCTGTAGGATGATAGATGTACTTGCTTTGTAACCTTGGTTCCAGAGAGTTTATGAGCCATCCCTTGACAATCACATCATTGACCTCCCATTTGCGAAACCCCGGATCATTCATACCCGGCGGTGCCGGGATGTCCGTCAGGTGACTCATCCTCTCACGACCTTTGACATACATCTCTATGGCCTGACACCAGTAGGTGTAGTTTGTGCCATCCATCTTCACGTCAATTGGCTTTGAATGCATACCTCCCTCTGTCATGGCAACGCTGTGTGTCACCGGTTGAGGGTTACTCATGGCAGCAGCTTGCATAGCTGCCATTTGAGTCATCATCTTTGCCATTTGCTCAATCAAGGTTGCGGTGTTGGTTTGTTCTTCTGGTTCGGATCCCTTCTCAGAACCTGACATTTTTCAAAAAAACAGTACCACCAAAAAATAAAAACTTTATATAGAGCAGTCAGAAACCAAGTTCGGAACGTGCTTTGATACCATGACAAAAAATCATGCACACAGAGAACAACACACTCCCAAGAACTCCCTTCCCACCCTAATTTATTTATCAATTGAATTAAGCATTACAATGATATTTTTTTCTTGTTCTATATTTCTCTGCTGTTACAATACAGCCTCTCTTATAGAATTACAAATAGATCTTCTTCCTTTTTATTTTTATCTTTTCTATATTTAACATATATCTCTATCTATACAAAATAAGAAATAACTTCAGCCATCTAAGTAAAGAAATCAAGAAGCATCGCCTCCTCCATGAGCCTCCTCCATGAGTCATGACAGAATCCTTCATGAATCATGAGCTGGCCAGATTCACCTCCACAAGTTGCCTTCTTTGTTTTATCATTCCTTCTTTGATTAGATCTATTATGATTCTATGACGTGTCAGAGTGCTAATTTTAACACAGCTTTTCATTAGCATTGTGCATGCAGTCGTTTTCGACATCTTGTTTATACCTCAGTGTAATTTGTTCTTATATGTTGTAGATCAATGAAGTTCAAATCTCTTGTTTCACGATTAGAATCAGAAGATTCAAATAGATTCACTATATGTGTGATTTGATTTATGTTTGACGATTCAGTACTCATGATTCAGGTTATTGGGTCCAGACTTGTTAAAATCTATTAAATATTAATTTCTTCCTTCCAAAAATTCTTGTTTGCTTTTTTGTGTCTTTTTTTTGTTTTCACTGACTGGAGAAAGCACAAGAAAAGAAACAATGGAAGAGGAAGAAGAACAAGAGATGGTGAACTAGAACAATTTTGTGCAGGTAACAAATTTGTGTGATGTGTGTTGTGAATAATTTGAGTTGGACCACACAAACAAGATAAGTTGTACTGATTTTGTAATAAAATTCGGTTGCTATATGTATAAGCAGGTGTTTGAGTTTATTTCATAAATAGTTTAGCAAATTTTATATCACGACATGACAACATTGTAAGAAAAATATTTTTCTGCTTGTTCCATCTTCTCGTTTATTAAATTTATTTGACAGTCAAGGGGTTCATTTATGGTTAATGCAATCTCTTTATTAAAGCTGAGTTGACATAAATTTTCAGAGCAATGATTCTATATGTTAAAAGCTGAGTTGACATGATTTTTATGAGCGGTGCTTTTATGGTAAAATAAGAAAGAACAACAATTAAGATATATACATCTATTCCGTACTACGTCGTGACCAGAAAAAAAAAACCAACGAATGATCAGATAAAAATGCGAACAAATAAATTAAGAATAAAGTTGATAAAATTGTTTTCAAATGACAAATTTAATTAATCTTGGTCTACGTACTTCACAAGCTAAGTATTTACATTTCAAATGCAATTTGCTTTTACTTTGCCAAAAACTAAAAGAACTCAGTTCCTTATAATGTTTAGTGCTTTAGCATGGACAACTTGGCTTTTGAGAAATAAAATTTGCTTTAAATCAATGAAACGGTTTCAATCAATGTAAGTTAAAAGTTTCAATCAATGAAACGGGCCTTATGTCTCTCTTTTTTTTTTTTTTTTTTAAATCAAGTTTATTTTGTATAAAATGAGGATGTTAACAAATAAATTAATTTGGTACATTTGTTTTTAATAACTTTCAATATCTTAATTTTATTTGTAAAACGATATAAATAAATTTTAAATTTCTATCTTGTGAATTTGATAAACATCAGTGATCTGAATTGGCGAAGTTATTGTTTGAAACAAATATTGTAATCACTGAGGTTAAACTCAAGAAGTTTGTTTATGAGTTTAACCTCGTATATATTGGTCTGACTCATAAATTGATTTTCCACCATTTATATTAGCAGATTTTGTAAGATAAAAAATATGATCCATAAAATGTGCAAAGGCTTTTGAATGAAGTTTTTGCATTCAGAATTCAAACAATGCCAAAGGCAGATTTTATTCAGAATTTCGGATGGACCAAGGAACATTGATCGTGTCAATAAGTCTCAAATCAAGCAAGCAGTTTTCAAATTTTAAATTTAAAATACAAATGGTGTTTTTAGACTCGTAAATTTTTAGAAAAGGTCAACCAACTGTCAATAAAATTTCAAAGCTTTCTACTTTTCGCAATTAAAAAAAATAATTATAAGAAAAGAGATTGATTATATTTTTATTTTTACAAAACATGTAAGAACCAAATCAAAGAATTTGTAATCTCCTGGGGTAAAACAAGGGGTATAGCGAATCTAAGTTCCGGTACACTTTTTTTTGTAGTTATGTACTACACTTGAGAAAAAAATTAAAAAAGAGGGTGTACCGAATCTGCACCCATTTTTTAAGGAATTCAGAGTAGGTCCGATTTCAATCGGATCTATTTTGGTTCGACGGCTCAATCATTGCCCGATCTGTATTAAAAAATTTGAACAAATTCAAAAAATCCAAAAATTGGATCTATGTTCAAGGTATCACACCTATCAAGAAAAAGTATTTTGTTTCGATTAGACCTGTAATTACATATGAAATACCTGATGAGATTGATTTAGCAACACTTTTCCCTCAGGATCTCTTGCAGGAAAAAGACAATCTCCAATTTAAAGTTGTCAATTATTTCCTTTATGGAGATAGCAAGTCAATTCGAATAATTTGTCTTAAAAGTATTCAATTAGTTCGAACTTGTTTAGTATTGAATTGGGACCAAGAACAAAATAGTTCTATAGAAGAAGAGGTTCATGCTTCATTTGTGGAGATAAAGACAAATTATTTAATTCGCAATTTCATCAAAATTGAGTTAATTAAGCCTTCATATATTGGAAAAAGATATGAAAGAAAGAGCAAGTTCAGGATTCATTTCTGATTTTTTTTTATTTTTAAAAAGAGGTTGAAAGCCCATTTCATTACTGAAACATTAATTATATGTACCAAATATCAACCAGGGGAATAACTCCTGGTTGTGTTATTTCACAAAATAAGATTCATTCCTGATAATACATTAGATCGTATTCCTTATAATATATTAGATCGTAGCAATATCAATCCTTTTTATTCCAAGACGAAAATTCACTCATTGAGTCAACATCAAGGAACTATGGGTACTTTGTTAAATCGAAACAAGGATTACCAATCTTTGATAATTTTGTCATCGTCCAATTGTTCTTTTTAGGAGCCTGATAAGCGTGTCCTCTTCTTTAAAAGTCGTGCATGTCTGTTTCAATTTCTGTGCGCACATATCTTGATGTGAATCAGACGGTGTTGGAGCTCATTGCACTCCAAAGTAGATCTGATGCCCATCGAACCTACTATGTTCTTTTTTTTAAAGATTTTTTGTGCTAAGATTTCTGTTTTGATCTGTTTCAGGTGAAAAGGAGAATACCGAACTAAATTTTCGTAACACCTCATAAATACTTATGTTTTTAAAAAAAAAATAATCATCCTCAATCCCTATAATTAATTTTTTAATTACTAAAAAAAAATTCCACGACTCTGGTCGCAGACTTGCAGTTATTCTCTTCCACGTGGCAACGACGCTCCTCTTCCCGCCAATTATTTTCCCGCCAAATTGCTACCATCCTCTTTTCCCTGCCTCCTTCCCTATTTCTCCCTATTTCTCCGAAACCGAAGCCCATTACAATTCCAACCAGTCCGTAATTTCTCCATCTGCGTGCGCCATGGATTCGATCAAAGCTTCATCTCACCCTGCAATCGCCACCCCGACCAAGAAAGCCCTAGCATTTTCCTCAAATACTCCAATCAAAGGGAAGAGTCCAGTGCCATCTGACGACCAGTTTTGGACGCCAACCCCAGAGAAACCGGCACAGCGGTCGAGGCGGGGTTGTGGCTCGAGCATTGCCTTCTCTGTGAATGAGGTTAGGCAAGCTGCTCTTGGGCTATGCAAGAAAGATGGAGGCATCAATGAGAAGTTAGATCGTGATCTTGCCTTGGTGGAGAAGCAGCTACGCTCAAAGAAAGCTGTCAAATTAAGTTCATCTAAAGAAAAGGATGAAATCCAACTTCCCCACAAGTAAGTTCTGTGATTGTACCCTATCCAACACGTGGAAATTTGCAAACTCTGATAAAAAGGAAATGCAAAAGATTGAATCTTTACTTCAAAAGAACAGTAAAAAAAGGAGATTCATCTTGGGTGATTTCAGTCCAAATGAATTCTTGGGTCTTAATCTAATCTTTAGATATATGTCATAGGCAAATCTCTGGAATTCTTTTGAACTCTCTTTTGTGCAATCGTTGGCCAGTTGCTTCAGAAGAAGCCATGTTGCTGGATTATGTAAAAAGTAGCATCACACTAAGCAGTTATTGATGATTCTTTTTGTTTGGGGTTTTAGTCAAATTAATTCTTCCCTAATTTCATCTCCAGATATCAGATACTGTGTGAAATCTTCAATTGCATGGAGTGCTCAATTCGGCTCCTTCGACTTAGAGGATCAATGCCAACATTTTCAAATCTCTATGCTAGGATTCAAGACTTGGCTAACCAGTAATAATTTATAATCATATACAGTTCTTGTCCTTTGCTGAGTTCTTGGAGTTTGTTCTTATTGCTGGGTTTGTTTTGTTTTGCAGGAATTTGACTTACAAGCAATTAGCACAGATAAAACACATCTTACCTGAGGCCATTATAATCAAGAAAGTGCTTCTAAGGGATGAGAGTACCTGTTGTATGAAGCCAGAACTCCAAATCAGCATGAATGCTGAGGGCATTGGAATTAACACGAAAGAGGAGGGTCAAACTGCATATTTGCACCTGAGAAAAGTTTTCAAAGAAAGGCTTGTAGATTTTGTCAGAGATCATCCAGAGGTACTAATCCAAGTCTCTTCATCTCAACCCAATTGTTAAAGCTGTATGCTTTGTTTAGGATACTCAGTTCGAAATGACCTTAACTTTCTTTGTTTCAGACAAGCTACTTTAGATTTGAGGATAAATTTGATGGATTTCCCAGAAAAAAAAAAAAGCATCCATGAATAGTCCTATAAACCTGGGAGCACTGTTTACACTTTACACCCCCAAATTATACTCTTTATTTTCTTTGGTCTGTTTATGCCCAAATATGAATTGATAAAGGGCAAATTTGGCATTTCTGAAATTAGACAAGGAGGGGGTATACATGTATGTAACTTGCAAAAGGAACTACAGAACAAAATATCATCTGCATTTTATTTCTGGCAGGAAGGTGATATACCTGAAGATGAGTTACCACATCCATTTAACCATTCAAACAAACCTTCATCCACACCAAAAATCATCAAAGAAAACACTTCAGTTGATGAACCACAATCTGTTGTACTCTCCCACATGCCACCATCATTTCAGAGGCGGTTTTCCCAAAAGGCCACAGTTTCCGCCCTAAGGAATCCTTTGTTTGACCCGTCTTCAACCAACTCACCAAATACATGCACAAGTGCTTCAGAGGCTACTCCTGTCAAAAAATGCATTAGTTCTTTACAGGCTACTCCTGCAAAGCTTGTTTCTACTCCTGCGAGGCTAATGGCCTCGACGCCAGCAATCAACACTCCTAAGAGGTGCTTGTCCGAGAGCAGCGTCAATTTGCCCCCGGTGAAGAGGTCAGAGACTAAGAGGTTGGCTCGACCTCTTTTATTTACAAGTCCAAATAAGTGTATCAAGGAAAAAGAAAAGCAAGGAGAGGAAGTGTTGGTTGAAACAATTGAAGAAGACGGTGTACTTGATTTCTTACCCAAGTCCCTTTTGCAATCTGTAAGGCTCTTTCTTTCCAACTTATTTCAATATTTTTTTCATTTTCAATAAGCACCCTTCTTGATATATGGTACCCTATCAATTGATTCATGAAACATACTCTATGACCTTAGCTCCAAGGTCATTTGTTTTACAAACCCTAATAAATTAAGCGCAATAAGTCAAATGTGATTTGGAGGTTTGCATGTGGTTATGAAGCAGTTTAGCTATGTGTAGTGGTGTAAATTGATTCATCAGTAAAGAGTAGAAATACTAACAAATATTGGGCCATTTAATGGTCATATTGGATTGACTCCAGTAAATAGTTGATAAATTGCCAAATTCTTTTCACCGTTGTTATATTAGATTTTGTTCTGTTTTATTATGTCTGTAATAGGCAGATCTGGATCTTAACCTCTTAACAAAACTCTTATTTTAATCAAAGCATAAACTGATTAGTTTGACTCATTTGTCATCCATGTCAATCTTAACAGGTGGGATCAGGTCATGAATTCCCATTTGAAGTTATACTAAATATATTATGTCAAAGGGACTTCTCCGTTTTTCTAATTGCCTGTTTAATGGTTGGATTAGTCAAATCACAGATATAGGAAAAATGTTTATTCAGTATGGTAATATTTTGGGTGAAATTTGCAGATAGAGTTCATTCTGTTATGATATCATATATTAAGGCTTCAATTTGATAATTAAGATGATTTGATGAAATATTTTTTATTCCAAGGTAAAAGAGAAGGAAAGAAGAGTATTGCTTGAAAAGGAGACAGGTGTTGCTGATGCAATAAGACGGCAAAGGATGATAGGATGCTTGCCTAGTACATTTAATACAATTTTACTTTCGTACCGATCATTGAATAGGTCGGTCATGACCAAGCAGGAGCTCATTCACAAGATAATTGCAAACAACTCGAAAATTGTTGATAGAGGTACTTGATTAAATGTTATTTTTACATTTTTTTTCCACCTTTTTTGAACAGCTGTTGAAAATAGTACTGAAACTTAGATGAAATTACACTTCAGGATAATAACACCAGCTTTGGATCTTACATCCGTGATTTAGCTTTAATTAGCACAGCTAAAGGTCATCCAATTCAGCCTAGTCCTGCTGTAATTGTTGAAGTTACAAATGAGAAAAATTGAACAACTGGTACTGCAAGTTACTTAATGTACAGCAAGTTGGTAGTAAAAACCTGGTCATACTGCATCAGCATTGTTGCATTTGCTTGATATTATCCAGATGTTGATAGAATTCATTGGCCTTTCAACTCTATCGCTCAAAAATTAAATAAAGAAACATACAAAGAAAAGAGAAGAAAAGAAAAGACAAAAGAACTGATGATGAGAGTTTGTGATTCTGAAAAATGCAGAGGAAGTTGAAGAACAGTTGAGTTTGTTACAAGAGATCATTCCAGACTGGATATCTGAGAAGACAGCACTTGGCGGAGATGTTCTCTTACGGTTAGCATATAAACTAATTTCTACATTGTGTTTATATTTTCTAAATTGCCTTAAATTCAACCTTTGTGTTTGTTTGGGTGTAGTGTCAATATGCTGTGCAGTCCAGAAGAAATCAGGGAAAGACTGGCCAAAGCCGAGTGAATGGCCAAAAAAACAACACAGATGTCAATACGCCTCAATTGGTACTCAACTTCTCAGTTCTTTTAATTAAATTAGGGGTGCTCCCCATTCTGTATTCCTTAGTTGTAATTATAGTTAGGCTTTGATCCCTGAACTTGGGGTTGTTGGTATTCATTCTTTCGTTTTCTTGTGACATTATGTAAATAGCAAATACTTCTCTCAATTGCGTGTTGGAATGATTATGCAAAGTTTGGTAATTTTTCTCAATCATACAATGTCCAATTGGCAAATCCAAAACTCTATTCAACAAAAGTAATAATTGTATATTTAATAATTAATACGATGGCCATACACTGTGGTTTGGCTAAATAGACGAATTAAATTAGCAACACATCAGCAAAAGAATGACAAATCAAATTGTAGAGTTGATGATGGCATGATGGATCCTTTTAGCATAATTCAACTTTTTTTTTTTCCCTAATAATCTCCCATGACAAAACTGGTCCAAGAAATCCTATTTATTGAAAGAGAAGAGAAGAGGGCGGCCTAAAATGAAAAATATAGCATGGTTATCCTTGATTACCATCATACTTTAAATCAAATGCAGGTCCTATTTCTACCAAAAGACTTGCTCTCCAAATGGCAATATGGATATGATAGTGCTAGAATATCAATTCTTAATCCAACTCAATGGCTTAATTCGGATTCACCCCAACCTGTTCCTACAGCGTAATAAGTTTGAAGCAGTTTGAAAATGACTCTCTTCACAATTCTCCTGCTCTATGACACTTATTAATAGATGCGGAATGCAGTGATGTGATGTGATGTGTTATGAGGAAAATAAATCTCTTGTTATTTCTTGAGAATAACAGGAAACTGTTATTGCAATCCCAACTGTTCAAACTTTTTCATGTGCGAATCTCAACCAAGATCAACGGTTAGGATCGGAACAAAATATTCAGGTTATTCCCAATGAATAACAGCAGATTATTTGCGTGTTATGAGGTGATTGTAAGTTGTAACCGACGTATGTTCGGCTCCATTCAGGTGTCGCTGTCACGAGAGCAGCTTGGATCCGATGGATTTCGTGACCGTCCAATCTGCTTTAAGATTCATACGCATGAATTTTAAAGCAGGTTCGAAAGTTGCGAGTGCGAATCTTAAAGCAGATCGGACGGTCATCGAACCCATCGAACTCACTTTGAGTCCGATGGGCATCGGACCGACCTCCGCTGTCACTTGGAAGTTGGAACAACTCTCACGCACATTATCTCTATATACCTACCTATTTCGAGTTGAGTATTTCTCCTCAAGTGTTGAGTCAGATTAGGAGATGAGAGTTTGAAAGACAGAAGACATACTATAAAGCCTACTTTTTTATTTTATTATTATTGTCTATATCTTAAGCTTGATTTTGTATGATTTAGCTGTGTTTTTTTATTTAATTTGTGACATGCTGTGTTTTGTTTTTGTATCCCCTAGGGGTCTTTTGACCTTTAATTGGCTTACTAAAAAAAAAAAAATTTATATTTTAATTGACGATTCTATGACCACTTTTCTCGAAAAAGAAATATTGATCAAATCATTCTACTTAGCCACACAGGAATAGATCTAACACCTTAACAAGGAATTTGTGTGCACCCAATCACCCGCTACACAAAGCACCTCAAATGAAAAGCAGCAGAGAAGACGCTACGCTAGGGGTGTCAATGGTACCTTTTTAGCCGTTTATCCGATCCGTATCGTATTCGATAAGGCGGGTATGGATAAGATTTTTTTTTTCATTAGTTCATTAGGTATTGGTATGAATAAAAAAAAAATTTCGTTAACCAAATGAGTAAGGATATGGGTAATGACTATTTCGTACCGTTACCCTATAGGGTAATTATAAAATCTAAATATATATTCAATTCAATTTCCAACCCAACTAAATATGTATTTGTGTTTTTAAATTTCTTTCTTTATAAAAAACAATTTAGTTAGAATTGATTGCACATTTATTTTTATTTTTTATTAAAAATGTAATTACATATGTGTAAAATAAATGAGTTTTTTATATTTAATTTGTAAAATATAATAAAACTAATTATTATATTAGTAATATCCGTTATTCATCCGCTACTGTTTCGTTAGCTGATAATATTAACGGGTAAGAATAAGATATAATAAAATTAATTTTTAATGGGTACAAGTAAAATATGTATAAAGTCAATTTTAATAAATACGAGTATAAAAATATCCGACCTGTACCAGCCATTGACACCCCTAGGAGACGCTCTTTGTTTGAACACGAAAAAGTCGCCTTCACTTCCTTGGAAGTAAACAAAGTAATCGTAGCAGGTAGAGAAGTGGCAGACCACTAGACCAGCGAATCTTTCTCTCAGAAAAAAAACAAAACCAGCAGATCACACCATGAGAGCAGGCGAAGAAATGTTGGTGCCGGAGCACCAGAACTGTCGCCAATCGTGGAGATGGCGCGGCGGACGTGCCACCACCTCGGCCGTGCTGGGTCTCGCCCTCCTCGTTTTCTCTGGCGTGATGTTCCTTAGGTTCACCTCCCCGTCACAGGACGGCGCGCTTAACAGCTCCGATCCTGTTTTAGTTGATCTAACCCTTGTGAAGAACGCAAAGGAGAAAGGAGCATGTAAGAAAAGATACTCCACTAATTTGATAGATATTACTTTTTGTTTCCTTTTTTTTTTCTTTTTGTGAAGGGTTCAGTTGGGCTGTGTCTTTACACTATTAACAAGTTCAAGATATGATGTAAAGAGTAATTAAGGTTTTAGAATGAAGAATTATGCCAATGTAGAGTAATTATGTCGAAGTAAAACAATCCCTTTGGGATAAATTAGACTTAATCATTATTTGAGCTATGATTATGGTAGTTATGTGTAATAATTGATATTTTAAGTCTTACTTAAACTAAATGCATTATGTTTTTAATTTTTCATCTTTACCTCACAGTTATTTGGTTATCTGCTTTTTGGTAGTGTGCTTGGATGGAACCCTACCGGGTTATCACTTTTTAAAGGGATTTGATTCTGGCGCTGATAACTGGCTAATTCACTTAGAGGTACCCTCTATCAGTCCCACTTCCCATACCAATAACTGAGTTGATATTAGTGTGGGTATGAAAAATTGACTCCTTGAGGCATCTCAATTAATGTTGCATGAGAAAGTATTAATCTTCAGAGAAAGAAACCGAATGTCATTGCAATAGTGCATCTTTTTTGTCCTTCAGCTATTAATCATTGCTCTGAGCTATTTGGTCCGTAAACTAACTAATGAAGTGTAATCTGGTCCTCGATTAAAATTTATTGCCCTTTTACCTATATATAGTTCTTTTGGCTTGGCATTGTTGAGTGTTATAAACCATTTTATAAGGTTGACCAGGTCTAAATGAAGCACTCGAGGTATAAAAGTGGAGTGTGATATGAATAGTCTCTTACAACTTTATTTCTGTTCTTTCCAAAAGAAGTAAATATCCCTGCTTTTCCAGAATTTCTTATTTCTATTTCAGATAAATATTATTAAGACATTTTGGAGAGAACTAAACTAAATACATATGACAGGCCACCATCATTGGTTGCCATGTTTGATAGGACATGTCACACTTAATATCTGAGGGACCAAATTCCTCCAATCCATAGTGTAAGGCAGGGGCAGAGCCAGGAAATGTGATAGAGTGAGGCATAATTTTAAACACAAGCATATTTGATAATTTTTCTAAAAGAACTTATTAAAGAAAACATATTTTTGTAAAAAATTTTGGCCTGGGCCCATGTAACACCACACTGGTGTAAGGACAAATTTATCATTCCCATTGTGCTTTATGGATCAGAAAGTGCATTTCATTGTTATGGGTTTTAGCCCCCCCATCCCAAACCCAAAAAAAAAGAATACAAAAAAGAAATGAAAGTTGTATATGCTATGATCCTTTTGTTGATTTTTGTGTTTGTTTATATTTTTTGGGTGAAAGCTATAGGGGGGAGGTTGGTGTCATGATTTGGAATCATGCAACGCTCGTAAATACACTGTGTATGGTTCATCAAGCCGGATGGAACGCCAGGTTCCCTTTACGGGCATCTTAAGCAATCTGCCCTCTTATAACCCTGGTAATTAAGTTTTTATTCTTCAGTAGATCTACAATAAATCCAACTAAACAACAGAAGTAAGAAATCAAGAGATCTCTTTATGTTGAGCTTTGGTTTTCTGTTGTAGATTTCTTTAACTGGAACAAGGTCAAGATTAGGTATTGTGATGGTGCTTCTTTTTCTGGAGATGTAGAAGAGACAGAGCAGGTACCAATTTCTTACTCATGAATACAGATATACACCTAGAGATGCTATATTTAACTAGAATAAATTACACATATGGTCGTTATGTAATCATTGTATTTCCATTTTCAACCTTGATGTTTCATATTTATGCTCTGGTCCCTGAAGTTTGAAATTTGTATCAAACTAGTCCTTGGAATACTTAATTTAAAAGCTGATTGAAACTTGTGTAATATGACGTCAGCAAACTGACTTGATGATATGGAAGATGGAAAGAGTTTATGGTTAATTAGGTTAACATTGTTGTCACAATAAGATTTTGATGGCACATCCACATCAACAGTTTAGAGTACATGGATTTATGTCATCATTCAGTAAGCAAGGACAAGGATTTCCTACTTTTAACATTTTTTTAGGTTGCGGACAAAGTTGGTACAAATTTGAAAACTTAAATAGACCAGTGTGGAACTTTGTAACTTCACAAACCATCAGCTTAATTTGCTCCTTTGAAGTAATAGCTGGATTCAAACTCAACTAATTATTGTTAGGGCACATGGCAAGACCTATCATGATCTAGGTTTTAAATAGAATTCCAATATATTACCTCCCAGTCAAGTGTCTACAACTGTTAAACCCATGCTTTAACATGTACTTTTATCATTGCAAGAGCTTTCATAGCATTGGTAGTGGATCAAAAAGACATAAAGGATAATCAAAATGAATGTAGGGCCCGGTCTTATGCCAGCCCTGATCATTTAAATTATCAGGGTGTCCATATTTAGGCAGACATGCCCGACAAATTGGACCCGATATACTGCCTTTACCCATTTCAAGCATATGTAAAAATTGATCATATATGGGATATATAAAACCTGAGCTTAAATAAAGTATGCATCATGGTGTAGCAGTATTCAATCTGAGTTGGGCCTGATGGCACTTGTAGTTATACCTAAATGGATATCAGTCAGTATAGAACTTTCTAATTTTTTATCTGTGAAATATTTATTTCTGCTTTCTTTCTTCTTCTTTTTTATTGTAGAATGGGACTACTTTATATTTTAGAGGCGAACGCATATGGAAGGCAGTCATGGAGGAGCTTTTGCTAAATGGTCTCGCTACTGCTAAAAAGGTTGTATCGCTACTTTTACAGTGCTATGAAAATATTTGAATAATCTAATAATATTGTTATATTTTAGGCACTTCTGACAGGATGCTCTGCTGGAGGGTTGGCCACCTACATACATTGTGATGACTTCAAAGCACTTCTTCCAAATGCAGAGACTGTAAAATGCATGGCTGATGGTGGTTTCTTTCTTGATGTGTATGTTTTCATTTAACAATTAATGGTCACTTTTGGTCAAGTCCGGTAATTTGTCTCTTTCTGGTCCTTCTATTTATATTATTTTAGGTCTTTTTATGTGGTCCATATTTATACCACTATTTACCTAATGCAAAAACATGTAATCTTTCTATAGCAAGTTTTGCTCTTTCAATATTTCTCTCTTTTTTCCAAAAACTTGCAGGAAAGACATCTCAGGCAAAAGTTCAATGCATGACTTCTATAGTGATGTTGTCCACCTTCAGGTGCTGGTGCAATCATTCTTTTACAACTTTTTTCATCCCTTTCTTTAATTAAACTTACCCCCAGCAGTACATTCTTGTTCTTTGGTCAGTAACATAGTTTTTTTTATTTTCATTTTTTTTCTTGCTTTATTCACATATTCTATTTTTGGCTAATCAAATTATTTCAGGATGTAGGGAAAATGTTCCCAAATTGCATCTCAAGGATGGATGCCGCAAAGGTTTGTCATCCCTCTACTTCTATTTTCTAATTCTTACTTCATTTTATATCACTTGGTAAGAAGCTGGGAATTCCACTGGAATAGTTCCTCAATTCACCTTACTTGGGCCAATGTGAATTTGCTTCTGGGGCTGTGAACAAATTACTAACTGGCTATTCTATCCTTGTATGAAATAAACGTGTGCTGTATAATCCACATCAGTTGATCATGCTACCAGTGATGCATATTTAATGGGGCCAACCATAAATACATTGGGGCCAACATTACTCTACTACAGAAAAAGGATGATTATACCCTCACTGGGGCTACTAAATCTGTTGAATAAACTAATTGTCTTTCTGAGACTAGGTTTGAAATAGAAAGAGAGACCAAATATCACATTCTCCATCTTTTTCTTATCCCAGACCAAAGTATCTGATATGTAGTAAGGACCTTCAATCTTTCCTTTACTCAGTGCTTCTTTCCTGAAGAAATTACAAAGAGCATTAGTACCCCTGTTTTTATTCTCAACTCGGCTTATGATGCTTGGCAGGTCTGATTTTCCTTTTTAATCCTCTAGTTCTTTTATCAACCAGTATTCTATCTAAGGTACTGATATAAAAGTTAGAATTTTGTTATATAGGTAAAAAATGTGCTGGCTCCGGGTTATTCTGATCCTTCTAATTTGTGGGCGAGTTGCAAATTGGACATAAAAAAGTGTAATCCTATCCAGATCAAAATTCTTGAAGGTAGTAATTTAAATATGCTTGATTTAATCCTCTTTGATAGAGGTTGGGTAAAATTCTGTATGTGCTCAAGGAAAGAAATATTACAGGATTTAGGGCAGCACTACTCGATGACATAAGCGATGTTAAGACGAAAAAGGATTGGGGCATTTTTGTAGATTCTTGTTTTGTGCATTGTCAATCTCTGAGGAACATTACATGGCACTCACCTTACTATCAACGAATCAATAACAAGGTGAATTTCAAAATTCTTGAAAAAAAAAAATAAATTATAAATACTCAAGGGTACAAGAAAATTTAGACTTATCTCATGGATCAGTATCAGGTGGAGTCTCAATATCTAAGGTTCAATACTAGTTTAAGAAAAGAAGTTACAGCTTAACTCATCTATTTCGTACCTAGCACTGGCAATTGTTCGATTGAAATGACCTGGTTAATGGGCCCAATGAGATAATGTGCCTGGTTATAGTCTAGCTTTCTTGACTCTTTCCATGTTGGCAAGCTCCACACGGGTCAGTTTGGTGAGATGATGACTAAAATTATGAACCAAAATCATGTCTGTCAGGACGATATGTTGCCGATACAAAACAACTGTTGTATTGGACTATTGCTGATAAGAGTCAGAAGTTTCATAAACAAATCAAGTGAGTAATACTTGTTTTTACTTGATACAGTAATAGAAATGACCAGTGGTTACTCTCTGATGGTATGAGACAGAATATTAGCTGGTGTCAGAAAAATAGGGCTTCTAGAGTAGAAAACTAGCCCGTTCAGCAACATCTGGAATAGTGATAGAATTAAAAAAAGTGGAATTTGGAATTGGCTTCTATTTTGTACTATTCCGGTTGCGTTCATAATGGAAGAGTATTGGTAAATGAGCCAATTTTATCTCTCGGAAGCCAATTCCTCTATTCCACTATCCCTACTAATTAATCCAGAAATGTTAAATTAACGACAGAAACAATTTTTATCCATAACTAATCTGACTTGCTGGTAAGCCAAACCAACATGATGGATCGCAGGGGTAGAGCGAGTCTGAATCCTTTGAGGTAATGCACCATTTTGAGTTTCAATTCGGACGGTCTGATCATAATCCGAGCCAATCCGGCCTGTGTAATTCGTTTAGTTAGGTGTGACAGACATTATTTTGCCTATTCCACAATTATGTTCCCCAAGCCTGTATTGCACGGGTCCTCTTTAAGATTTGTGTTAGTATATAACGAACGGACCGGATTCAAACTCCAAAGTTGAGGTACCTTAGGTGATATGAATACGGGTAGAGCTGATTCCATTTATTTTTTAATTATTAATTATGGCATGGCTCAAACTGAAGCTGTCCTGGCCAAGTTCCAATGTCACCAACAGAGCTACCAGCATCAAGTATTGACATTTATTTATGTATTTATTTACTTTGAGCAGACTATTGCGGAGTCAACCGGAGATTGGTACTTTGACAGGAGAGAGGTGAAGGAAATAGACGGTCCATACCCCTGCAACCCGACATGTGTAAATGACGGCTTTTAGGCTTAGCTGGGTTTATGAATTATGATACATGTGCAAAAATAAATTAATTAAATAACAGTTTTTGCACGAGCTTACCACGCACATAGAAAATAAAAAGAACTGATTATTTTTTTATAAAACCGTTGGTATTTCTTGAACTAGACTCGATTCAATCACATCATTTTGTGCAACTTCTCTTGTTAAGGTTACATGGAGTAAATTGTCTACCATCCATTTAATTTGCACAAGTGGACACTTGAGCTTACCATGGTCCAGAATTAACAAGCTAAGCTAGAATCTAGCTCGGACCGAGCCAGCTCGTTGCCACCCCTACTTGAGTCTGACTCAAATTCAATTGCGTTTTCGCCGTGTAAAGTGCAGAAACGCAACAGTTATCCTGTGATGTTTTTGTCAGTAAAGTAGTCACATTAGCAAAGCAACGTATATGAAGAAAATAATTTATAGAATTTGTAATTCCCTGCCGCCGACAACAGCTCTTGCCTAAAGGGATCAATCAGAATCATATCACCAAAGCTGCCAAAATATTTATGTTTACATCCGGATCAATCAGGAATATAAAGTAACTCCGTATATTTTATCTCAGACTAAAAATTGGCTCAAATTCTAATCGAACGCTTCAGATCTAAACAGAAATATCCTGTTAGATCAAAGAATATGAACTCGTTCCCGTACGTGTTCAACAATTCCGTGTTCTGATGCAGGACGCTAGGATCGTATTATTATTTATTTTCTAATTCAATCCGAACCGACCGTCAAATTTCAAATGATGACACCAACAACTTCAACTTCTTTGAATAAAAAAAGAATGTTTAGTTTTCGTTCAAATGGAATTGTCCAAGTAAAATCATACGGTTTTATTACCAGTTATCACCGTGCTTGTCAAGAAGATAAAAGCTCATTTTCAACATTACATCAATTGCATCCAGCAACCATAATAACATATATATCTATCATTATTCATTACTATAATACAAGATGTAAACCATTTAATTTGAATCGCATTTAAATAGCTATTTGAAAACACAATACCACATGTTCGGTTCGTATGGGACGATTGCAATTGCATGTTACAATAATGCCCAACTGATTGGGATCGATTATGACCTTATTAGCGCCCCCACCCCCACAGTAGCCAGAAAGCAAAGAAGCATTGCACGAGTCAAGGTCACACGTGAAAGTTAAAGAAGCAACGGAAAAAAGGAAAACTAATGTCGTCTTATTTTCCTTTTTTCAGCGACCTTCTCTTAATTTTTTTTCTGACAGGGCAGAGGATGATGTGTTGGATGGATCTTAATTAAATTCTCTCCAGTTGTCAAGGGAAATTAGAATTGTGCTCTGTATTCATGTTTTACAAAACTTTTGATTGAATTTTCTCATCTCATAAATTTGTTTCCCACTTGAATCAAATTGGATTTGACCAATTTAATAGCTTAGATATTGTCTATTTTCAAATAATTAAAAAATAATAATTACCAAAATTTAGAACAATTCATATATTAAATTAACTGGAGGATTCACAAGATGCTAACAGCATCTACATACCTGTAATTACAAAAACTAATTTTATTTGCACATTAATAATTTAGAATTTTTTCACATTATTTCATAATATTTTCATTTATGTAAATTTTAATTTGCAGATACAATAAAAAATAAATTTTCTGAATTAGCAGAAAGAGCCCGTTTTGCAATTACGGTTATAAAGATGCTCCTACCACTTGCAAAACAATTACAAAAAATTACGTGAAACTATAGACAAATTGATGATTTAAATAAGATTACTAAATTAACAAATGATTCATATCCATGTAATTGAAGTTTTAAATAAGAAATCAGCATGTCCAATTTATGCGCAAGCAAGATGGAGATGTTGTAAACAAAATTATCTCATCATCACATCATCCGTTTAAAATTCAACTTATTTCTAAGACAAGATCCTCTCCAGTTGAGATAAACTGGAGAGGATTTGGGCCTAAAATGAAGCATTGTCTTCTATCCCCATCAAATGGCAAGTGCCTAGTCACCTTTCCCATACAGTACACCCACTGCATCAAATTCCATCTCTCCAATGGTCCCACTGGACAAAATAATAGAGTGCTCAGAACTCAGAGAGAGAATTGTTCTATTCCCATCCATACAATTGGCACTAGTCTATTTTGGGGATCGCTATCAAATCGAATGCCCAGTCGGTCAGCACAGTGGTCTCAGGAGTAACGCACCGTTTGAGTTTTAATCCGGACCACCGATCAGAATTTAGACCAATCTGGCTTGAGCCAATAATGCAAGGGACTCCTAAAAAATTTGTAATTTGTGCTAGTATATTGTGAACGCAGGTAATATGAATTCCACTCCTTCGGACTGCGGCCTCGCTCAACGGAAACAATTTTTTTCACTATCCCCATTATAAAATAATAATTCACAGAAATATCTTTAATTTTTTTAGAGAAAGAAATATCTTAAATTTTGAAAACTCTCAAGATTAATTTTCAAATGTATACGTTCATGTATGTATGTATGTATTTATGGAGTAGAATTTGGGTATTCTTAAATTCATCAACTTTTTTTGGTGAGCTCAACTCTAATATTTATTGAATTGGTTTCAACGACGAATTCAAATGGTCTAATCTACTTCGCAAGTGATGCACTTACATGTCAAATTTGTAAATTTTAGAATTAATTTATTGCATAGTCAATCGGTTAGAAAAAAAAAGAATATTTATAAGTTAATTTTGAAGTGTTCATTTTTCATTACTTTTTTACCACTCATTTATAATGAAGTAAATCGGTTTCAACTTTCAACGATTTGAATTCGTCGTTTAAAGCTAATTTAATGGTTTTGGAGTTAAGCTCATAAGAAATTTGATGACATCGTAGTTCTACTATATGTATTATTGTACATTATATGTTTTTTTTTACTTATGCTTAAATGTTTGAGATTTCTGAACATATGCGCTTGTAAAATGCACATGAAAACATGCGTCTAAGCCTCTATGCAATCACACACGTTTAAATTCGAAAGTATTTTTTTTAAGTACATATGTTCATAAGAAAATATACATGAAAAACATGTCCTGGGTCTCCTTGAACATTTAGTGTATTTTTTTTTTCAAAATATATTTTCATGCTTATTTTTTTTCTAAAACAGAACCATTATTCCCGTATATTTAAAAATGAAGTGGGAAAAAAAGTTGAGTTACCGGCGCCCCACGCACCCACTTGTGTGCGAATTGATTGAAGACGCGAACCACTTTTCTGGAGGCCGAGACAAACTAAATAAATGAGAAATTTCAAAAGTTCATTTTGTCAATAGTCAAAAGTTCACAGGATATCCATTTGGGCGATCTGAAAGTCACACCATGTACCATTTCTCTCGTTCGGGATTTTTTTTTATAAATTGTAAATAAATAAATAAAAAATCTCCAAATTACAAAAACTATCAGAACGGAGAAAAATTCAGGTTACCTCCTTGTACAAACGGCCACACAACCCATCCCAACCCATATTTCACAACCCATTCCACAGATAAAAAGGGTAACCGAAATTAATTTTTAGTTACCCATGGACCAAACAAAAATTACTAAAATGTGAAATCTGTGTGGCCCAGGGTGTAATAGAGTGGCAAGAGGTAACCGAATTTTGTTTTCGGTTATTCATGAGGTAACCAAACATTTTGCTCGGTTGTGATAGTTTTTGTAATTTGAGAAGTAATCAACCTGTTTTTTTTTATTCTTCTTTTTTATTTACATTTTATAAAAAAATTCCTCTCGTTCAGGTCGTTCCTTAAATATTAACTGAAAGTTAGTTCCATTGTAAGAAAATTCAGAGCTAAATAATCCCCTTGTCGACAGTCTGTCAGCATCTAATAGATATCCTTCTAAGAGCATCTCCATTCCAACAAACGTTTAGCAAATAATTTGAGTCACGTCACTGAGTTTAGCAATTAAAGAGATTCATAATTTCTAAATCACTCCAACAATTAGAGTTGCTTTTAAAGCAAACTTGTTAATTTCTAAATCACTTCATCCCAGAAATTTAATTAGAGTTGCTTTTAAAGCAAACTTGTTAATTTAAAAACTATAGTACATCCCCAACAATTATATTAGCAATTAACACATCAAATTAGCAATTTAAAAGAAATCACCATTATAGATACTCTAAAGAGTTGCTTTTAAAACAATCTTGTTAATTAAAAACTGTGATACATCCCAACAATTACATTAGCAATTAACACATCAGATTAGTAATTTAAAAGAAATCACCGTTGTAGATGCTCTAAGATACATAGGTTGAGTAATATCTATTTAGAAAACCTTATTTTCTATGTGACCGAATTTAGGCAAATATTTTGGTATGAGAAATAACCCTTGAAAAGTTGATACTTTGAAAAATCAGTCAACGCATGAAACATAGTAAACCAATGAAAGTATATATGAGAACTACTTACGGGTTGTTTTATTCAAATATTTTCCAAACATAAATTGACTACAAACAATGCCCATGACTCAATAATGTAGGTGGAATCACATACATGTGATGACAATCAATACCCATTTTTTTCTTGAATGAGTTTGTTTATTCACACCTTCCATGCCTCAGAAATCAAACGAGGCTACAACAATTGTTACTTTTCTCACGTAGACCTAGCTTATGGACCAGTATACTTCCACGACATTGCACTTTGACCCCTGAACTTTTTACTTTTACAAAATTGCCCCTTGGGTACCACCAATCCATCATTTGGAGGAAACCAAAGGAGAACTTTGGAGGTCATGAATTCTAAAACAAAACAAAAAAAGTACAAAGAATGTTTACAAAAAAAATAACTTTGGGGCAGCAATTATAAAAGCTGAGTTCTTAGGTACCAAAGTGCAATCTCAGGAAATAACATGTAACTATGTAACTAAACCACCATTTTCCTATCCACTCACCAACCTTGATAGGATAAATAAAGAATTAAAAATAATTTCTACGACAAAACCTGCTCAGGACAACTCAAGTGCATAACACGTGCTCCAACTTATCTTCCATGTCAGCACTATCAGCAATCCGGCCGGAGCCCCGCCCCATCTTACTAAAAGACCCCACTGCACTGGATATTCCTTTAAAACTACTACTTCCGCCACCTTCACTTAAATTGTGGGACCGGCTTTTCAACCTCCTCACACTAGGTCTCGGCGAATTAAGCTTCTCTAAGTCATCGGATATAGTATTGCAATTTGATTTGGGTTTTGCTATGACTAATTTTGAAATGGTGCTACGACAGAAGGGGCAAGTCGGGGATGTGAGACAAAGTGTAGATGGATTGGGTTTGCTATGGCAACAGAGAGAAAGTGTGCACGGTGCACACATTTGGTGAGCACAATCGCGAACTTCTATTGTGCACCCCCGCTCAAAGCATATGCTACAGAGCTCCGATTCACTTGCCTATACACCAATAACAACAATTTAGATATTCAATATGATGCAACAAGTTACAACTTCTAAAATTATTGTATCATCTATAAACCTTACTAAATAAATCTAAATTACACACTAAGCATGTGACCTGATGCAATATTATGTAAGTGGTCTTGTTTGTTTCTTAGTAGTTTTCTCTTGTCAATAATTTAAGGGCTTCTGCCTAGGTCTATGATTTGCTCCCATTTAATTCTTTAGGTGCCCTTTTTAAGTAACCCAAAAGAAAAACAAGAAGAGAAAAAAAAAGACCTCAGAAATATTATCTTCAGATCCATCCTCTGAAAATGAAGGAGAAGGACATGAAAACTTGGCCCCTCTTATAATTTTCTTCTCCCTTTCCAAATTTGCCTCCATTAGAGCTGCCTCTAGAAGCTCCTTTGCATCGGCATTTAATTCACTTATGAATTTCAATGGAGATGGCCACACCAGTGGTTCGGCTGAAGAAGGGTTTAATAGAGCTGCACATACACAGTAACTTCTTTTCAAGGCAATAGCATATGGTATCCTCCTGTAGAAATTATAACAGAAATGAAAAGAGTTTGCATTACTGAGGTTAATAGTTCAAAGAGTTCCCTTAATTAATATCTGCATCAATATTAATATTTTGTGCTGAAGGGTTTTAGTGCCAAACACTGTCATTGGTATATTCCTTTTATTGTCAACATATAATTAAATTTTTCACAAAAGTATCTGATACCAAATTAGTGTGCCAACAAGCAAGTACCAGCATCAATTTACTTTGTCATAAAAAACGGAAAATATCATCTAAATTATGAATGCCATGGTTAAACCACCAAAAGCTAGAGGGAAAAAAGAAATACTATTGTAAAAGACGGGGAGAAGGGAAAAATACCCTGCTGAGTCTCTCTGTAATCTATCGGCACCCCAAGCTAATAATTCACGCACACAGTCAACCCAGCCTCCCCTGGCAGCTAGATGTAGAGGTGTGCTCCCAGGAAACCTAAAATCACAAACTAAGTTTCAAAATTGAAAATTCAAATTCAAATCAGAAGAATAATGAAAACCAAGAATTGGGCCATACCCGTATGTCACGGTCGGAGAAGAGACGATGGCACCATTATCCAGCAAGATGTGAACTGAGTTTGCACGACCTTGTCGGGATGCTAAATGCAATGAAGTTGCACCATTGTCATCTTTTAAATTGACAAATCTAGCAAATCCCCTATTGGTATTACCAAAATTTAATTGCTTCTATTAAAATCTGAAACTCCATGTTATGGGTTCAGCAGCAAATTTAGCCAAACATTTCCCAATAACAACAATTAAGACTAATGGAACGCCATAAATAAATAATTGAATGAGTGAATTTCAACTAAACGTACCAAGATTGTGCAACTGGGCTAGATTGAGCAGCCAATAAAATGGCTTTCAAGCAATCAGTATGGCCATAGTATGCCGCGAGATGTAAACATGTTCTCCCATTTAATGAATCAAACATTAGGATCTGAAAACAACAATAAAAATCAGATAAAATATTGAAGACAAACTTTTACAAATTAAAAGAAAGAAGAAAACCGTTGCTCACATTTGCCCCTGCTTCCAGTAGCTTGTTTACACACTCTATCTTCCCGTGCATTGCCGAGAGCATCAATGGAGTCTATGAAACGAAAAATTCAATATAAAACAGTGAAGGAATAGCAATATAGCATACAACTGGAAAACAGAATCAAATATATTTTTTATTTATTTATTACCTGCTTATTACGATTCAATATGTCGGGATTAACTGAATGATTCAATAACATCGAAAGCAACTGCAATCCACACAAAAGAAAAAAGTAATAAGGTAAGAGTTCAAAGTTCAAACATAAACATCAAATCCTCAACCAAAATCGAAAAAAAAATCTCCACACGGACCTCGAGGTGTCCATTGGCGGCAGCAATGTGAAGAGGAGAGACGCGTCCGTACGGCGTGCACCGGTGGACAAGGTCTCGGTCAAGGGAGAGAGCCTCACGGACCGCATCCAGATCGCCGGACTGGAGTGCCCGGAAGAACTCCAGCTCGTCGCTGGACCTGGCGCAGCTGATACCGTGGCCCATGGCTTTGGGAGTTGGTCCGTACAGTTTTCGGCGCACGATAAGGCCTCAGATGCAGCAAGGGGAGGGGACAGGCGCTAATGTGCGCCGCCCGGGTGGTGAGCGGGAGGTGGGAAGCGTGTTTGATAAAAAGAGGGAAGTAGAAAGAAAGTGGAAGGTCGAAGGTGGGTGTTAGTTTTATATATTTACTAGTGTGATTTTGAAGGAGGCTTCTTTTGCTCTGATTTTGCATATGCCCCCCTTGCCCCTTGGAAGCTTTCTACATTTTATACAAGTTCAATTACACGTTTCATGGGGCTTAATTAACTATATCCACTAATTTGAGGGACCGTTTTAATCCCTGACCCACAGACCAGTGACCCCTCGTCGGCTCCTTCAAATACCCGTTTGATACAGCCTTGTTCAAAATCCGATTATATCTGCTCAATTCGTGTTGAGATTTGTACCCATAATTTTAAATTGTACTTAAACTGCCCACGGCAATTTCAACATAAATCGAGACTCTCCAAATATCTCTTAACAAAATTTCCGTCAACATCGTCATTCATTTCTTATATTTTTGAAATATTTTTGTTATGCGATCAAGAGACGTAGTTTAAATCAGTGTTGTAAAAAAGGTCTTAATGGCCGATTAAACGGCCGTTTAATCGTTAACGGCGGCCAAACCGTTACGAATACACTTAACGGATGCATGTTTGCGGATGAAAACGATTAATCGGCCTTTTTTTCCGATTAATCAGCCGTTTTCCCGTTAATCGTCTATTTATTTCCGTTTATTTTAGTGAATATTTATTTTCACATTATTTATTTTCTATGATAGTGTATAATAATAAGGTTTATAAATCCTGTATTGTAGTTTTATTTGTGCTTGGATATACATCCAATAATTTTTATATATGTTTTTTCTTCTTACTTACTTTGAAATTGATTAATTTTTCTATTATTTATATACCATATATTTTTCTTACTTACTGATGTAATGTTTTCAATTAGTACGACGTGTTCATTTATGAAATTAAGTTGTTATCATAAACTAAATTTAGTGATTTTATGTTGGAGTGTTTCATTTTTTTCAAATAATACATTAAAAGTATGAGGAGGGATCCACTTACAACATTTGCAAGTTACAACATCTTACAACAATTTGGTTTTATAATTTTAAAATTCCAAACCGTTCAACATGATATATATATTAAAATGTGCTTGGAGATCAAATTTTACATTTTTTAAATTTTTTTACTATTTATTAAGTATTTTACAAAACTGTTGTTTTTCGGTGGTTCAGAATTGTCTGAAACAACAATTTTATAAAATACTTAATAAATAGTACAAAAATTCAGAAAAAATATAAAATTTGATCTCCAAGCACATTTTAATATAGAGATCATGTTAAACGGTTTGCATCGACTGTTTTAGACTTTTAAAATTACAAAACCGAATTGTTGTAAGATGTTGTAACTTACAATTATTGTAAGTGAATCTCTCCTCTATTAGTATTTGAAAATGCTTAATTCTCAAATTTATTTTTTCATTAAATGTGTTACTTACACATGTAAAATGCTTATGTGTTAAGAAAAAATAAGCGTAGTGTCATGTTATAATAATAAAACTAAGTTAAATTAAGTTTATTTGATAAGTTTAATGAGTAAATAAATTATTTTTAATAAATTATGATATATATATATACATAAATTTAATAAAACGTTAAATTGTCCGCATAATTCTGATTAATCGACCGCATACTGATTAATCGTTTGGTGTTACCCTGTCCGTCCGACAACCACATACTGTTATTTACAACACTGGTTTAAATATCCGATAATACGTAATGAATAATATACACGTACACTAGTTTTATAATTGTAAACGCTCTAAATATCTGGTATGATTAAATATCTAAAATATAAAATCTTAAATCTAGTACATATCTTGCGATGGATCAAGAATTCAAGATGGTTTAAATATCTAAAATATAAAATCTTAAATCTAGTACATCTGTACATATCTTTCGTGTTTAAATATCTAAAAGTATTTACAAAAGATTGGTTTTATTCATTTCTTGCGATGGATCAAGATGCATGCTTTTATGAATATTAAATCTAGTACATATTATATGTTGACAATATTGTACTCCCACAAAGTTATGACTTTTGTTCTGGACATATATATAGTATTAGTGTATTACCAATACATCCTAATTTCTCACATTTGGCAGGAATAAGTTGCTGACAAGTTTCCTTAATCACCGAAAGTTGGTTGGGTAACCATTCTCATAGTAATAATGATATTAATTAAGGTTGTTAACATAACTTCTTCAGTGAGTATCTAATGAAGAGGGAACAATTAAAGGCAACTCAACTACTTTGATTAATTTGGCATGAATCTAAGTATGTAGTGTATGGACCATTACGCAAGAGACAAATGCAGCGCAGGTCAGGTTCCTCTTGTGGGGGCCCCAAGGGAATTTGTGCACCACGGTCCATGCCTCCATGGTTGTTTCTTTTTATTTAATTACACAACGCTTTTTTTTCAGAATAAAAGCGAGATCAATATATACCCGTGATTTTTATTTTTACCCAAAAAAAAATATATTTTAATATAAATAACCACATTTTTAAAAGAATTTTATTTCTACTCAAACCGCATATATTATTTGCGGTTTGAATTAACAATTCAAACCGCACAGAATATATGCGGCTTGAATTGTTAATTCAAACCGTGCAGAATATATGCGGCTTGAATTGTTAATTCAAACCGCAAATAATATATGCGGCTTGAATCTCTTTTTTTTTATTTCTTTTAGTTTGCGGTTGCACCCGGTACTCTGTGAGCCAAGTGAAGGTTGTAACATGGACCACGATGCTCCGGGTCTGTTTAAATCGAAGGGGTCGGGGAGCGCAGAGCGCTATTTTTAATTCAAGCCCCATAGTCGTGTAAGTCCGGTTTATCATGAACCGAAATGCTGACATTCTTGGTCTACGGGTTATACTCCCCTGCACCGTGTTCAGGGAGAGTGAGGGGGTCGAGCGCTGGGGACTGGGGTGCTGAGATTTAATCTCGGGTGTAGGATTTAGGTGAGCCTGGCGTACCACGCGCCGTATAGCTGACCACTCGGTTCACAGAGTTTTATCTGTCTGGACCAAGTTTATCTATCTTTTGTTGCCAGCGAAATTTATGTTATATCACTGATTTGTGTGCCCAGGCTGGGGTTTTGTTTGTGTACTCCATTTTGTACCCGAATTAATCAAGGGTAATTGTTATGGGTACCCAGTGCCACGTGGCTCCAATCAGAGCTCTTTATTTTGTAAATTTAATATATTCTCAACCATTTTGAGTTAGGAGATGTGTAGTATATCAAAATTCATAAGTATTCGAATAGAATTTGATCATGAATCTTGCTTAATAAATTTCATCTCCTAATTTTGTGGTATTGTATGAGATTAAAGTATGGCTGACCCTTTAATTGTCCAATTTTGTAATAAAACTTTAAGAGTTGAGATGTATATTGTGGTTGGATTTAAGTTTACTTATGCATGAATTATTCTTTGATGCCACTATCATTCTTAATTAAAAATACATTATGAATTAGTCATATGTTATTTAGGAGTTAACTAATATGTGTTAACAGGAAGGCCAAAGAATAACATATGACTAATTCATAACATATGTGTTGGATTTGCCCTTCCTGTTATGAATTAGTCATATGTTATGAATTAGTCATATGTTATTCTTTGGCCTTCCTGTTAACACATATTAGTTAACTCCTAAATAACATATGACTAATTCATAATGTATTTTTAATTAAGAATGATAGTGGCATCAAAGAATAATTCATGCATAAGTAAACTTAAATCCAACCACAATATACATCTCAACTCTTAAAGTTTTATTACAAAATTGGACAATTAAAGGGTCAGCCATACTTTAATCTCATACAATACCACAAAATTAGGAGATGAAATTTATTAAGCAAGATTCATGATCAAATTCTATTCGAATACTTATGAATTTTGATATACTACACATCTCCTAACTCAAAATGGTTGAGAATATATTAAATTTACAAAATAAAGAGCTCTGATTGGAGCCACGTGGCACTGGGTACCCATAACAATTACCCTTGATTAATTCGGGTACAAAATGGAGTACACAAACAAAACCCCAGCCTGAGCACACAAATCAGTGATATAACATAAATTTCGCTGGCAACAGAAGATAGATAAACTTGGTCCAGACAGATAAAACTCTGTGAACCGAGTGGTCAGCTATACGGCGCGTGGTACGCCAGGCTCACCTAAATCCTACACCCGAGATTAAATCTCAGCACCCCAGTCCCCAGCGCTCGACCCCCTCACTCTCCCTGAACACGGTGCAGGGGAGTATAACCCGTAGACCAAGAATGTCAGCGTTTCGGTTCATGATAAACCGGACTTACACGACTATGGGGCTTGAATTAAAAACAGCGCTCCCCGACCCCTTCGATTTAAACAGACCCGGAGCATCGTGGTCCATGTTACAACCTTCACTTGGCTCACAGAGTACCGGGTGCAACCGCAAACTAAAAGAAATAAAAAAAAAGAGATTCAAGCCGCATATATTATTTGCGGTTTGAATTAACAATTCAAGCCGCATATATTCTGCGCGGTTTGAATTAACAATTCAAGCCGCATATATTCTGTGCGGTCTGAATTGTTAATTCAAACCGCAAATAATATATGCGGTTTGGGTAGAAATAAAATTCTTTTAAAAACGTGATTATTTATATTAAAATATATTTTTTTTTGGGTAAAAATAAAAATCACGGAATATATACCCATAACGCACAAGCAAAAGGTATAACGATACAATGAATTGTTCTAAAAAAGATTATCGACTATATACACTGTAGATACACTGGCGGAGCATAGTCAACCAAATAAATAAATAAATAAATGAATAAACGACGACGTAATAGCAACAATAACTAATCATAATATAATAAAATATTATTGAATATCTACACACGAAAAATTAATATGTTGGCTCTTGGAGTCTTGGGAAGAATGGCGATATTACTAATAATTAACACCTTATGAAGTCTTCAAAGCACAGAACATTTGTGAAAGAAAGTTTAGATAAAACTATAAAAGAGAGTTATCAAGAAATAGGGCAACAATTGATATCAATAAAATATAGAGTTGAGGAACAGTGCCGTATATTCGCATCAATTTGTCAGCGCTATGCTATAAATCCTATTGGCTATTACATCTTTTATTGATCTTAAATATTTTAATAACGCTGACAAATTTATTTACCTATTAAAAATATTTTAATAACGCTATCAGACTTCCACTGACCTTAAAAAAAAAATAACGCTATCAGACTATAATTTTTTTTTTGTCAACATGATTTACCTATTAAAATATTATTAAAATCCAATAATTTTAATTTTCTTAGTGAGGCTATGGTACTATGCATAGCGCAAATTGGCCCGCGCCATGGACTCAAATATTCGGCTTGATAATTCTAATAGTCGATCCGAACTGTTCAACATGGTCTCCGCGTGAATATGTACCTGTAAACTATATTTTAAATTTGTTAGAATTTTTTTTTACTATTTTTTTATTGGGTAGAAAATCACTTCTACCCATCTTAAAAAATAGTAAAAAAATTATAAGAAATGTAAAATTTAGTTTACATGCACATATTCACGTGGAGACCATGTTGAATGGTTCGAATCAACCGTTAGTATTTTAAAAACAAAAATATTGATCCATAGTACGGACCAATCTGCACTATGCATAGTACCATAGCCTACTTTTTTTTTAAAATATTTATAATATTTGTGAATAGAAGAAATATTATTGATTTTGAAATTGTAGTACATTTAATAACGCTGTTATATCACAATCTAAAAAATAGTAAAAATCTGACAATTATTTTTTTAAAGTACCAAAAATATAAAATTCAGCTCCGTATAAAATTTTAACACGTAATTATTAAAGGATTCAGATTAGTCGGTCAAAACTGTAAGATTGTTGCACTAAGCCATTAATTAACCAATCAATGCTAAATGATTCATTACACCAAAACAAACATGTTATATTGAGCCAAATGTTGCAACTTATACTTACCTGAAAAATATTATTTTTTGTTCTTAGGACAAAACTATTTCTCGAATACATAACAACGATATTATAACCACTAAGGTACGATCTCTTGATATTTTGATAATAACCCAGAAAATAATCGTCATTTGTGCCCTTTGTTTACTTCCCAGATGGTGATGTTAACCCTACAAAAAGGGCTGCTGCTTTCAAAGATTATTATTTCACACCAGCAGCTGGATATTTTTCAGGTAGCCAATAGAAGCAAAGTATTGGGTGCGCTAGCTGATTATAGTTCCATGGAATTAATTTTTTCTTTAAATAGTCCCAAATTGACGTTTCTTTTCTCCATTGGATGAACTTGTAACTGTAGTTTAATGGACTATTTTTTTTTTAATTAATTAAGTATTGGTAATGGTACAATTTGTCACGCTACCTGGATCGGATCTCATGCCTTGAGCGCTCTGACCCATGCATTGCATTTTGTTCTTGGACTTGCTAACAGAAATGATAATGGTCACCATACTTGCGTCTCTGCTACCATCTCCTATTTCGAGTAAAATTCTTTTCTAGTTTTTTTATTAGAAAAAAAACACAAATCTGGTTTTCAACCTTTTATCCTTTCCTAATTTCCTCTTGTTTTAAAAGACAACTGTAAACATTTTAAACATACGGAGAATATTTCCAACAAATGTGAACATTTTTTTAAAACATATGGAGAATTTTTCCAACAACAACAAGCGAAACCATTCAACAAGCAAATAAATATGACGTAAGAGGATATAATCTTCCCACCTCTCTCCACACCTATCACATGTTTTGACCACTATGCTAAACCAGAACCCTTAATATTATGGAGCGTTCATGCCTTGACCACGGGATTCGCTTTCTTCTTTTAATATTATGGAGCGTTCATGCCTTTCTTTACGCGCAATTGCATATTATATTTTCATTTAAAAAGAGCCCGGATGCATAAAGCCGACATTTTTATTAATATCCAAAGTTAATTACAAATTATTATTTATGCCCAGATTTTGAGTCAATATTGAAAAATACCCAAGTCGGTCAGAAAATGGCCAGCTTACTCCCTCCCTAAGCCGGCCATTTTCTGGCCGGCTTAGTATTTTTTTTTTTTTTTACCGAAAATAATCTATAAAAAGGCACCCCTTCCTTCATCCCAAGGGCACACACCCCGAGGCAGCAGCGGAAATTACTGTTAAGGTAATTTTATATTATTATTTTTATTATTATTTTTTATTTTATAGAATAATTAATTATATTATTAAAAAAATTAAATTTAATTAAAAAAAACCCAAAACCCAAAACCCTATACCCTAAACCCTAAACCCTATACCCTAAACCCAAAAAGAAGTAGTAACCTGTCAATTGTTTACTATTTAGTTACCTGACAATTGTTTACCATTTAGTAACCTGACAATTGTTTACCATTTTCTAAAATGTAGTTTGTTTACCATGGCCTTTATTTCATTACACTATGGTGAGAAGATGCTTACTAATGCACACGGGGCTTATTACAACAAAGATGCAGCTCATTCATTAATGATTCCAGATGACATCTCACTTTTGGACCTGAAATCCATAGTTTACACACACCGGTTACAACCCAGAAAGGTGAGACCTAGAATTGGCAACCTGATATTGCCATCCCTCCAGCGGGAAATGGATGGTTGCGAAACTGGTAGATGAGAGTACGTGGAGAGGCATGTTCGGTTATTTGAGGTCCGAAGGAAATTTTTTAATTGAAATATTTGCTAGAAGAATTCCGGTAGAGCCCGGGGTTGGAAGTTCGGGCTCTGGATCAGCGGCACCACATTATACCCCACAACCAGAAACATACAGACATGAGCTTCCTTTAATCGAACCTGACCCAGAAACCTACAACTACGTCACTCCACCAGCACCTCAACGAAGACACTCAGTTTCATCCCCACCTAGACACCATCGAGGCAGACCAAGACACTCAGTTTCAACCCCACCTAGATCCGTAAATGTGGCTCCTTTACCGTTACCTCCAGTATCACCTTACCCCAGACCTGCACCAGTAGACGATGCAACCTGCCCGGACTTTGAAGATATTAATGAAATACCGGAGGACGATCTGAGGAGCGGGGATGAATTTGATGGAGAAATGTGGGGGGATTCGGATCACATGGAAGGTTGCGGTGAATACGGGCCGGTTGAAACAGCTGAAGGGCGCGTAGGTCGACTACTGAGGGGGGACCGCTTAGTGGCCGGACTGATACGCACCCGTTCCCAAACCTTAATGATGTTTCTGAGTTTAGAGAAGCAGATATCGGTTATTATGGGCAACAAAGGTGAGCTGACTGCAAACCAATATTTTAAAAGCAAAGAAGATATAATGAAGAAGATCAGAGAGCACCATATAAAAAATAATCAGGAAATTAGAATGAAGAAGAGTGACAGGGATCGGATTCATGTGGTGTGCAAGGACCCGAATTGTCGTTACGAGCTTCTGGCAAAGCCGACAGGATGTGCAGAAGCATGGGTTATAACTAAGCAAGACAGGCCTCACACATGTAGGACTGAGCACACGAGGGACAACCACGAATGTCTGACGGCATCACTCATTGCAGATGTCATTGAGAACAGCATTAAAAATGACCCGTGTATGAGCATCCAGACGGTGGAGGGGCCGTGAGCTTGCAATAGCCCGATAATTTGGGAGTTGGGAGATTTCATACAGCTTGCTGAGATCACTGTTGATGCCAATTTGCCACAACAATCCCGGCTCGACCTACCAATTTCTGACCAGCCCGGTACGGAATAAGGAAACAGGACAAATCATGCCAGGTGTTGCCCAGTTCAGAGCCGTAGCCTGGGCTTTTGGTCCATGCATTGCAGCGTTCCAGTAATTGAGACCAGTGATCAGCATAGATGCCTGCTTCTTGTCTGGGTGATATGAGGGGAGGCTTTTGATAGCTTGCGGTTACGATGCCGAGAACCAATTGTTTGCTTATTGCATTTGCAATTATGCGGCAGGAGGATACTGAGAATTAGAGTTTTTTCTTGCAGTGGTTGAGGAATGAAGTGCTCGGATGTAGTAAATTTGTATGTGTTATATCGGGCCAGCACAAGGGGATCAAAGCTGCACTGACAGCTGAATACGGATGGCCTCCCGAGCTTTTTTTGCACAGGTATTGTATGCAGCATGTTGCTGACAACCTGGTCCAGAACTGTGGAGGAGATATGTGGTACAGATGGAGATTCAGGGAAGGAGCAAGGAGGAAGAACCCAGGCCGGGCCATCTAGTGAGCAACCAGAGTCATCTGGTAGACCATCTCGTAGGGCATCTTTCGCAAGTGGTTTACTTCGGGGATTAAATTTTAGACGTAGTAGTAATAGGTGATTTGTATGCATGTTGTAAAAATTGTGTGGACTCTATTTGCAATTTGTGTGTACTTTATTATTTTGTACGAACTACTAAATAAGAAGTAATGAAATTAATTGATACTCAAAGAAATTACAACCTAATCCATCCAACTACAATAAAATACTAATTCTTAGAACCAAACTCAAATGCATTCAAATTTTAAATCCTACTAATACAACATGAATTCTAAACAAGTCTACTTCTTACAACGAGCCTTGAAAGTGCATGGAACAAAATCATCATCGGAATTTGCTGGATCTAAATCAGTCACAGCAGACGAAGTGGTAGCCTTACCAGTACCCGGAACAAACTTATCGTCCGATGCTGGAGGCTCTAGATCAACCTTCTTCTTTTTCAAACCAAAGCCATAGGGGTTTTCCACAAAGTCATCGTCTGAAATTTCATACGGACCATGTCGTCTATTCCATTCTCCAATCTTACATGTCACACAATTCCGGAAATCACGACATACGGGCCAGTTGTTCTTCTTTTCCTCTTTTTTACCTCGATCACTACTTGATCCTCCTCTCGTTGGGCCATGATTGGACATCCTTTTGGCCCCTTCAGACATCGGCATTTTCGCCTCAAAAATCACCTTATATTTCTCTCTGTCCCTTCCTCCCTTTCTAAAATGTGAGTTGAGTGAATTGTGTGGAGGAGAGAGAAGAAAAGGCCTTTATAGATTATTTTTGGTAAAAAAAAAAATACTAAGCTTAGGGAGGGAGTAAGCCGGCCATTTTCTGGCCGGCTTGGATATTTTTCAATATTGGCTCGAAATCTGGGCATAAATAATAATTTGTAATTAACTTTGGATATTAATAAAAATGTCGGAAGTAACTGCCACTATCACCACTAAAAAAATATTTAAACGATTTATAAAAGAGATGATGTTGGGCTTTACTACGGGCCGAAAAAGCAGGCCTATGGGCCTTTTATAAAAAGAGAATACAAGGAAGAATAAGAAAACCAAGAAGCGGGGAATTTGAGAAGACAACTAAAAGAGAAAAAGAAATGAGTGGAGTCGCTAGAAAATTCGGCGGCGGGAAATCGGCGGTGGGCACACCGTCTCTCGGCTGGTCGTCCGTCGTGGTTGTCGTCTCTCTCCTCGCCGGCGCCTCCATTGTACATAATATCTACAAACCTGATCTGGTTAGTAACTGAGTCGTTATGGTCCGTGACTTATTTTCAATGCCCGTAAGCTGTTCGACGAAATGCCTCTGTGAACCTGTCTTATTTATTTTGTTCTTTTTCCCCTATTTGTAGGATTTACTAAGATTATGTATAACATGGACAAGCCTGACCTGATCAGGGCTTGTTGGTTTTATTTCCTTGGACCTGGTTCAGTGTTTAATGTTCATAATTCATACATGTTTGACAACATGCCTTCTTTCCAAGTTATCAGTTTTATTTCTCGTGTTTGTTACAGACTTTGCCACCAGTGGAGAGTGTAGATAAGGACAGCGGGACAAAGCAAGATACAGAGAAGCCTAGTGGCAGTTAGTTGTACCAGCTTACATAAAATATATTTACTGTTCTTATATTCCTTTATAAGTTGGAGAATGCCTGTCTCAGATAAACATATGTTGCTGGTTTTTATTTTGGTTTTTTTTTATGTACTTTTATGATGGAAATATGAATATGAGGCTTTGTGCCTCATATTACAGTATTCACTTTATGAAGCATGTTGACGATAGCATCTTTCACATAATTTTGCAATGTTTTGCAGTAGAAACCAAAACACAACCTCCAAATTTTGGCATCTCGTACAGTTTGGAACTGAGATGGTTGCAAATTCAGGTGCGAGATTACTTTTAATATGACAAAACAAACTCATTTTACATGAGGAACTTCTGATATAACTACATGTGTTGTATGTTATTTTTGTCTGGTGTTCAAGTGGCACTGGGGATTTAACCATATTACATTATATCTATTCAATTTAAATATTTTTAGTAGTTCCTACTTTCAACTAGGCTTCTTAACATATTGGCTTTAGAATTCGGATCAGGTAAGGTACCTGACTCTGTCAGGTTAGATTCGAGCCGTCCAATGTGAGTTTGCATGAATTTTAAAATGAGACCTTTTATATTTCAAATAAGCCTGGATTCTTTTAGGCTCGGCTGAGACCCATTCTATCCTTGCAGTGCTGCTGGGGACAATAACTCTTTGCTTTATGTACTTGGTGAGAGCTGATAATACCGGGTTCGTATCCCCTCATAGGCGAGGCTACATGATCCCTGGGGTAGGCACTTGCCTACCCCTGAAATTTTTTTTTTTTTTTTAGAACCGGATTTCTTTGATCTTGCCTACCCCTGAACCCAATGACACAGCGTGATTTCTTTGAGGTCCGAACTCCGAACTCCGAAGCCCACAACCAAAATTCCCAAAGCCCAAGCGGATGCGGAGACAGCGCGATTAAAAAAATTAGCGAGATATCGACTAAAAAATCAGCGAGACAGCGACTCAAATCCGAACCCGAACCCGAATCCGTTAATTTCTTGCTATTTTTTTGAATTGTGTATTGAATCCGAACCTGAATCCGAACCCGTTAATTTATTCGAACCCGAATCTGATTTTTGCCTACCCCTAGTTCAAATTCTAGCCTCGCCACTGTATCCCCTCAGGTACCTGACTCAATACAATACTCTCAGCCGGGCCAAGAGAAATTCAGTGCCTATTGTAGATATAGCGGGTCTGTTTTGAGATTCGTGCCAAGTTAAAACTGACGACTCAAGATCTCATTGTACTCAGTCAGGTACTGGATTTGAATTCGATAAGGCTCCAGTCCAGCCGTCCAAGGCTGAAATTTTCTTTTGTTAAATAAACATCTTTTACAACACAATCTGTTTAATAAACTGGTAAATTACACTAACCAAGCATAGAAATAGTTGCAATACTTCAGGAAAATAACTTAAAAATGAAAAAAAAAGAATGTGAAATCAACTTTTTCAATGCCCTTCCGGTGGCCTTTCCGTTTTGCTTGTTGCAACGAATTCGCTACATTGTAAGGTTGTAGATTATAACATATTTATGTGAAAGTTTAGAATATTTACAAGAAAATGAGTTTGTCCCAGTGGTCAAGCCATCTTTTCTCTGTGAGGAACCTATGCTTGAGTTAAAATTCACCTAATTGGTTACTTATGCCTCCGGTTTAAAATATAAATTGATTCTCATTGAAACAGCTCTCAAATGGAGCTGGACACCTCAAAGTTCTTGTTATTTCTCTCATTCGGTAGAAATTGAATAGAATTTGATCCGATACATGCAATTGCAGATTCCGGTTTTCCTTTTAATAAAAAGTAGCTTAGGTCATGCTCTAGATAAGGGGAGGAGAAAGAAATAGCGTAAAGAGTTTATTCCTTTAGTTACAAAATTTAAATGGTTTGTATATAGAGTTCACCTCTCCTCTCTTTTCCTTTCCCTTCCTCTCCTCTCCTCTACCCCTCCAAATTGAGTAAATAGTAGACAAGGGGAGGGTCAGACATGTCCGATCACCTCGAATTCATTTTTGTCTCAGGTACCAGATTGAGTATAATATGAGGTGGCAATCTCCCACCCTAGCAATTGGAATTCGGTGCCTATTTAAACATAGGGGGTTTGTTTTTGAGATTCGTGCTAAAGTTAAAGGTAATTGTACATGTGGTACCGGGGATGATCTGAATTCCAACTATATATTTACGTATATATTTATCTTAAAATTCGTAATCTAATTGAGATTATGCTGGTCTATTCAATGGTTACGAAGATGTTTTGTCATGGTGTTTCTTTTGTGTTTTTATTTAAAACAAATATTGATATTGATGTGCATTAAATGTGACATTATTGTAGTCGATTTATAGGGTAAAGACGTAAAGTAATCATTTTTCTTTAATTTTGTAAGAATTGACGACAATGTTAATAGCATATTTAAAAAGATAATATATTCTTTCTATTAAATATTGTTGTATTTGACTACTTTGTCTTTTATCAATCACTCAATCAGTAATTCAAATTTAGATGTGAAAAATTAAATGCTGGAAGTGGACATTATCATAAGAAAATTTGAAGGAGAAGAAATAGGGGTGTAAACGGATCCAGATTATTCGATCCGAATTCGCTGCGTATCTGCTTATCCAAATCTGAATTAAATGGATCGGATAATTTCCTGGTTCGGATCTGAATAATTTTTCAATATAGAGAACAAATTCGAATTTGAATCCGAACACTTTCGCCGTGTGCAAAAACAAAGCGGATATGCGGCTGTATCCGGATCTCGGAATTTGTTTTTTTTTTTTGAAAGACTTGATAACGCTACCAATCTCGGAATTTGTTAACGCTCCTCTTATCCGGGTGCGGATTTTAACAGCTAACATTTCGCAGATCTGAAGTGAGAGAATTTTTTTTTTTGGACCAAACTGTCCTTTCATGGAAAGGAAACAATCGAAAATTATTAGATACTGTCAACATAATAATTAGAAAGTTATTTTGGATTCCAAATATTTTAAATTAAAAAGTTACCTCGATATGTACCCACCAATATTTATGTCCTGTGAGTAAATTTATGCAATTTATTTGCTTTTACGGTTGAACAAAAAAAAGTTTAAATTTTCAAGTTTCAAGTCTGCTTCAAGCTCAACACGGTAATTCAAAATGTTTAATTAGTTTTATCTTTGAAACAATTTAAAGTTGTTTCTCTTTTATTTTTGCAAATATAGAATTACATAGTAAACAATTTCAAGTTGTTTACTAGATGGATATTGATGAGTCGGCAATTTCATTCGAACACGAGGTTGAAAAACTCAAATTACTCAATTTCAAGTACGAAACTGGTGAAGATTTACTTAATGGTGTTAGAATATTTTACTCATCTAAATGATACACATTATCTATTTGTAGTTTAAAGTCAGAGAAATATATGGTTTACAATGTAATAGAGGTGGTCAATATCGTGATACGCGTGATGTGCCTTTAGATGAAAGAGAAAAAAAATTTAGAACACGTCCGATCAATTATCATTTTAAAGTAAGAGGTAAGAAGATAGATGAAGGTATTTGGATAATTAAAATACATAATTTATCACACAACCATGAAGTATTTGCCGATATCTCTGGCTATCCTTCTCTTCGATAGCTATCACAAGAAGATGTCGAGAGTTTTAACTATATGACTCAATCTAGAATATACTACCCAGACAAATTCTCTCTTCTTTACGTCAAAAGAACTCGAAGGTTAAAGTTGTCTCTCCAACAATGTATAATGTGAATGCAAAGATTCGTAGAGAAAATTTAAGAGGTCAAACAATGATTCAAGCTTTATTTGTGTGTGGTATATAAATGCGATAAATATGGTCTTTCCAGTTACTACATATATTCGTTAATAAAAAAATGGAATCCTATAACTTCCCAATTAATGTTGACGGTATCCATTAATTTTTTTTTTTTATGGAACAGATAGTATGATTTGGAAAATTAAATTATACGAGCTGGCTCGTCCGAGTCACGAGTGAGCTGACTTTAGAGGTCCGAGCTGAAATTTTAGCTTAAAATCAAGACGAGCTGGACCGAGCTGGCTCGCTGGGTCTGGATAGACCTTGTTTTAAGAAGAATAAATTATACAAATATTTTGGACCGAGCTGGACAGTATAAAATACACACAAATTCATACAAATTCACAAATTGATGCCTAGTCGAGCTAACTCGCGAACTGGCGAGTGAGCTAGGCCCTAGCTTGAACTCGTTAATTCTAGACCGAGCTAGTGACGAGCTACGAGTTTTTTTACCACCCCTAGCGATGGGAGAAGTAAGCTGGGCGGAGATGGCCGGCGACGAGCAAAATAGAGAAAGGAGAGATGGGGAAGAAGAAATTGATTTTTTTGCAGAGAAAAAGGAACAATTTTTTAGAGGAACAATTTATTAGAATATGGAGAAGACGGTTAGAAAAGTAGAGAAGGGGGATCCACTTGCAAACACGCGTCGATTGAATGGAAAAATAATGAAAGACACGCGTCGGTCAATTCAAGTTAGTAACGTTGGATAAATCACCAACCACCGAAAAATAATCTAACGGAAGAGAATTGAGATGGTACTGTAGATGATACTGTTCATATACAGTAACCGGACATCTCAGATTATATATATAGATAGATTTCTATTGTTTCCTTTTTTATGAAAGGACAGTTTGGTCCAAAAATTATCTTCCTCTCACCTCACTTCTCAGATCTGCGCTAATTGGTTCCAATTAGCTGTTAAAATCTGCGCCCCTCTTATCCCTCTCTCCTATTTGCAATTTTGCACTCTCTGCAAAGGTTAAAGGGCGCCTTATAGAGTGGGAAAAATGGCACGCCGGAGCCGGCTCCGTCACGGAACGGCACGGTAACGGCACGGAACGGCACGGCACGCATGTTGGTTACGTGCCGTGACTCGCGTGTCCCGTGCCGTGACTACTCGCGTGGCGTGACCAATAGTTGGCAAAGAAGACACGGCACGGCACGGCACGGAAATTGTCTTGGTCACGGCACGGAACACGGAACGGCACGGCACGGGACACGCGAGTCACGGCACGGTAGACACGTCAGTCACGATTCGACATTAATTTATGTTAAATTCTAAATTATGGACAAAAAAATATGTTTTTAGCATCAATAATTTCTTTCAACATTAATTCTTCATTTTAAATTTTAAAGAATCGTTTCATATATTTTTTTTAAAACGTTAAATGCGATCAAACGTGACTAACGTAACCGGTCACGACACATTTGGTTACAGCACTTTTGGTCACGGTACGTTTGGTCACGGCATTTTTGGTCACGGCACGACTTAGTCACGGCACGCGAGTCACGCCGTGACTCGCGTGTCGTGACCATTTGCGTGCCGTGACCACCCCTCGTAATTTTTGTCACGGCACGGTACGGCACGTAAAAAATTAACTTGGTCACGGCACGGCACGTTTTTCCCACTCTAGCGCCTTATATACTCTAATTGTTTTCTTAGTGTACAACATGTCGGACTAAACTAACTTGGTCACAGCACTTTTGCTTCCTTTGCTACTAGCGGCCAGTTGTTTCAAGAGATGGACTTTTTATTCAAAGTGGACTTCAATGCATTAGTAATAGTGGAAAAAAAATGTGTCGTGCCGTGTCGTGCTGTGACTAACACGCCGTGACTTTGGTCTCGTGCCGTGCCGTGCCATGACCAAGTTAATTTTTCACGTGTTGTGTCGTGCCGTGACCAAAATGTCATGGGGTGGTCACGCCACGTGAGTCATGCCGTGTCCAAACGTGCCGTGACCAAACGTGACTCGTGTGACCATTTTATCATAATTTAAGTTAGTTTATTTAAGATTTACCATTTGGTCAAGATCAAACGGTCCTAATTACACGTGACTCGCGTGACGACGTGCCGTGCCGTGCCAAATTTTCAAAAGATTATCACGGCACACGAATGGTCACGGCACGGGACACGCGAGTCACGGCACGTAACCGTGCCGTTCCGTGACAGAGCCAGCTTTGTCGTGCCATTTTTCCCACTCTAATTAGTATTATTCTTTTAAATGACCCTTATTGTTTTTTTTTAACAAATTACTAACTTAAATTATACACTTAAATACTTAAATTATAAACTAACATAAATAATTCACTTATTTTTATAATTGAATTTTGTTAATTAGTATTTGTATTTTAAAATTCATATAACTCAATTATCTGACCGTTATTTGTTTCGTATTTATATTCGTATCCGTATCTGTTCAAAGGAGATTTGAATTTTGATATCCGTATACTATTTGTATATGCTCATTAAAATGCAGATAGGCATTGTCCGCTCCGAATTCGCTCTTTTTCATTCCAAAGAAGAAAGCAAGTTGCAAACTTTTAAAATATCACATATATGGATATTGTATTTGTATTCGTATCTGCTCGTTAATAGATATTGTCCGCTCTGAATTCGGCCCCTTTTCGTCCCCAAGAAGAGAGCAAGTTGCAAACTTTTTAAATATCATAGGTCGGTGAATATTTTTCCCCTCATACAAGTATACAGGGGGGCGTGGATGGGCATTGGACTAAAATCTGTCCGATGCTGGTACCAGTAAGAGCCATTTGATTCGTATTAAAGATGCGTGCGTACAACTTTAAAATTTGTGCAAATCTTAATGGCAATCAGTTGGCTCCGATCAGTATCAGACAGATTTTGGTCAGTGCCCATAAAACGCCAATCGTTCCCTAACAGACTTCAAGTTTACTCTTTCAACACGTCTAGTATTTTGAACTTGAAAGCTCTTAAAAAACCTTTAAACAAACAAACAAAAATCAAAATGGACTGGTTCCTGATTTTTGAAAGTCAACGAGGAAAACGCATTGTCTGACCAGACCTTATTTCAGACGTAGAAATTCAAGCAGGAAAATTAATACCAATTCAACTATTACAATGTAATGGAAAAATAGAAAAAATGAAGTCTACCAATTCAAGGCCTCAACAAACAAAATATATTTGACCAAAGCGTTCGTATGTTTTCCCTTTATTAATTAATTATTGATATGATATAAAAATTAGTTAAAACATTGAAACAAACCACAATATCTATTTAAGATATGATGAATCCAGACAAATAGTTTCTCGTAGCAGCATCAAAGCTTTAAGTTTATATAATTATCTCCTCACCAAACTGCTTGTTCTACATATTTTAGACTTATCTGCTTTGTTACCAATCATCAATAGCAGATCCAAAAACCGAACTAAATACAAAATTAAAACGAAACAATAACGTACAACAATTTCATAGCCAACACAGCATAAAGTAAATTCCATTATTAGTAAGTAGGATTGTAATATCCTCCCGGATTGTAACCCCCCATGGGCATACCGTAACCATTATTACTCAATTTGTTCAAGCTGACCTGTCCCTGCATACCAGTTTGCTGGTACTGTTGCCACATCAGCTGTTCTTGCATTAGCAACTGCTGCTTCTTCTCGACCTCCGCCATCTGCACAAATGCTGGTGGTGGCACGCTCAATGACGCAGCAAATGGGTCACCTCCAACTGTTTGCACAGAACCGTCAGGAGCCGGGAGAGCCAGAATTTGGTTTTTTGCTTGTGCAGGACCTGGCAAGGCGACACTACTTGCACTGCCGACTGATCCAGCCTGGCCACTAACATGCTGGCGAACTATTCCTTGATCGTACATACCATTAAGCAATAACGGGTCAAGCCCGCCACCCATAGAGGCCTTTTGGTTAGAGAGGTTGCTCGCTGTCTCAACCAGAGCTAGTTCCCAATCAGCCTTACCAGGCTCGGCAGCTGGTGTCTGCCATGCTGAAGTCACTTCATTTTTATCTGATGGGAATGCCTCCCATTCACCTTTTGTACTTGCCGGTGGACCCGAGAAAAGAGCCAGAGCAAGTCTGTTTCCTTGTTCATCTGCTGTATTATTGTCTTCTCTGAGGTCAACCAAATCAGGCTGTTTCACTGGTGCTGCTGGTGCCGGTTGAGGAGCTGGGGTTGGATTCTTTACCTCAGGCTCAACCTTAACGGGTTCGGGTTCAGGTTCTGGTGCAGGGAGTGCTTTGATGCTGTTCATATCTGGCTCTTGCGGCTCCTCAATTCTAGATGGCTCGGGCTTTGATTCTTTTGGAGGACTCTTGGCCCGCTTCGCCCTGTCACGCACAAACTCCTCCAAAGATTCTATTAGTTTCTCAGTGATACGTTGGACCTCAGGGTATTCTGATGAGCGGGCCACTCCCACATCCTTGCACCATGCATATAAGGCAATCAGCTCATCTATCTGTTTGGCCACACTGACATGTGCCTCAAAAGCCTTAACACAGTCCTGATAATCCATGTCAAAAAATCTATCCAGAAGCACTGCTAAGACCTCACAAATATCTGCATAAATTTGGAAGCTGTCTTTTACTATAAGATAAAGAGAAATCAGAACCAATCGGTTGTGCTTGGCAGAACCAGTGGGTCGACATGCAAGAAACCGGTCAAGAAGTTGCTGAAGCTGCTGCATTCGACCAATGAGTTTCTCAGGCTTCATATCACGTACAGGGGTCATTGAACGTGCACCATTACTGGTACTGCCACCACGTCTTTCATCGATAGGGGAACGGTAGTACGGATCTGAGCCATTGGGGTCTGAGTAGTTGTCATCCCAGCGGTCCTTAGGGGAGCGTTGATGGGACCCGCTGCTATTAGAACGAGTAGAGGTCTTGGTATCATACTGGATGAACTCCAGCCGCTGGTCGAGGAAGAGTGAGTAAGTACGTACGAAGGTCGATTGATCCCATGAAGCTGAGTGGGCTTCATCGCGGAAATCTGACAGGTTCAGAAGGCGGGCCCCACGTCGAGTTGCATACAGGATTTCCTGGTGATGGTTAAGAGAATGGTGAGAATAGTCAGAGAATCATTTGATAAGTGATTTGAGCATATTCCAGTTAGCACAAACTATTTGTCTCTGTATATCAAGGACAGGATATTGCATATATAGATATTATAGCGTGTAATGAGAATAGTTAAAAAAGTTGCCAATCTCATTCTAAAGTTAGGAATGCACAAGTACAATAATGGTTATTAATAAAGAAAATCCGTTGTCCAAAATATTTACCATGCTTTGTTTCTAATTTGTAATAAGGGGGAACTAAGCACTTTTTACTTAAAATACACAGTTATAACTAATTTAAAGTACAAAAACTAAAATCACAAACTCCTACAATAGAAATATGAGCTCCCAAAAAAGGACCAGCAGTTCAAACTAGTAATTTTTCCATATTTAGCCCGAAAACAGGCAAAAAAAACACCACAAGTTTACCTGACGAAAAGAAGCACTTCCATCTGTAATGAGTCGGTGAACCAGCGACAGTGACTTTAAGGCCACAACCCAGTCACGGGTCCGGGAAATGCGGCGAGAGATGGCTGCCACAGAACTGGCAATATGCATGGGGGATCCTGAAGTGAGGGAAAGGATCTCTCTGATGTGGCGGTCCTCTGCTGGCTCGGCATCATGGCTGGTTGCCTTCACAACCAGCACATCAATCTCAGGTGCCGAGCTAGTAGATGACACCTTCGCAATGCTTATGGTCGTCTGGTCCTTTATTGCCCCAAGTGCACTCCTTATTCCCGACATTGTTTACCGGATTTGCTTCTTTTTAGTCAATATATTTCACTAGGAGAAAATGATTTGTAAGACTTTTTTTAGAATGCTAATTTTGTGGCATGTATATATTTTTTCATAATTTAGGTTCTGTATTAGATTGAGGTTTGAGAGAATTAGTAGGATTTAGTACTCAAGGGCAACCCATGCTTTTGGTAAAATATCTGAAGAAGAGAAATAAAATTATAAAAGAGGAATTAAATCAAAAGCTCAACAGCTTGCTGTTCCCTTTTCTAGTAGGTTGTTGTACCAGTCTACCAGAAAGTCTAATCAGCAACCCGCTCCACGACCGGCCACACCATGAGCGCTTTGGGATAACGTATCAGACAGAACCCTTTCTTTTCTTACCTCTTGGTAGCAAGTAGATCTAATCCTAACAAACCCAGAAATTGAACGCCCAAAAAACAGAGATAGCACATCGATAAAGAGACTATAATGTAGATCTGACTACATATCGAAGCAAAGATAGACAAAATTTATTACCGATCAAAAGTAAGAAGCTAGCGATCGGTCGATGGCGCTCGCCTCGGTGGATCAAAAGTGAGTCTGTCGACTTCAGCTACCAGCTTCAGACAAAGAAAAATAATTAAATAAGAAATTCGATTCAATTGTAGTTAGATCGGACAGGAGTGGTGTTGCAAGAGAGCAAATCTAGGAGATGCAAAGGACAAACAGCGAAAACGAGAAACGAGCAGATATACGAGGGAGAGAGAAAGAGAAGAGGAAAGTAAAAGACAAAGGGGAGAACTGGAGAAGGAAACGATTTTCCCGCCGTTTAAGACTCAGTCGTATTCGTGGATCCAACGGTAGATACGGGGGAGCAGCTTGGGTCCGATGCCCATCGGACCCAAAGTGGGTTCGGTGGGATCTATGACCGTCCGATCTGCTTTAAGATCCTTGCGCACGTAATTAAAGAAGCCGCGAAAGTTCTGGCGTGAATTAAAGCAGATCGGACGGTCATAGAGCCCATCGAACCCACTTTGGGTCCGATGGGCATCGGACCCAAGCTGCTCCCTAGATACGGTGGTTATATGATTATATCTTTACTGGCGTGCGTTCCCAGGGGGACAACACGGGGATAATGCAGGGTTTATTTAAGCGTTTATTAATTTTTGCTCTTTCTGCGGTGCGGGCCCACGCGGTTGGGCAAGGAAGGAAGGGATACACTCGGTAGAATTAATTAGTGACTTTCACTGATAGTGGATTCAGTGGATCTAAAAATTCGGTTGTCTACTTGTCTTGTGTTAACGCGAACCGGACTTTAAGATTTATGTTTTTTTTTTTCTCTCTAATCATGTTAATTAGATACAACAATGAAGATCATGCAAAGTATTGTACAGTATATAGAAAATATTGAAGTAGATAATATTTCAAAAGATACTGATTTTGTTATGATTTATTAAAATTAAACAAGGAGGAAATTATCATCATCGTCGTCATCATTATTATTATTATTATTATTATTATTATTATTATTATTATTATTATTTTCAAATATAAAGACCACGTGATTGTGAAACACCTCTCCAATATTTAATGCAAGAAAAGGACCGCCAGCAAAATAAAAATTAAGGCATGAAATAATTTGACAATTAAGTATTTTACAATATTTTATTTTATTTAGCATTATATAAGAGATAAATTCTTTAATCATCCTTCGTGCAAGTACTAAAATTTCAGAACTTATAATAAATTATAAGCCATTCGATGTGAGAAAACAAGCGGCCACAATATTTACTTAATTCTGTGTTAAAATAACCTTGAATAGTTTCATCTGAACTGAATTTTTTTATTGATATTTTTTCTCATAACAAAATAATAGTTAACATAAATGAGTGGTTGACTTGGGAGTTGAAATATTTGAACTTAAAGAACAAATGACTACTTTAGTAAAACACATTTCATATCAGATCTATCCGGGGAAATAAATCTGAAAGCCAACAAATAAATAAATAAATTTAAATTCATGAGTTAGGATCCTCAAAATCACTAATAAAACCTAGGTTGCACAAACAAAAGAAAACTTACATATTTTATATATTGTTTTTCTTTTTGTATCTAAAGAGATTAAAAAACACCACTGTTATTTTTAGTTATACTTTTAAAATCAATTTAATCAATGTCTTCTACGAGAAGCCGTTCACTTGATTGCTTGTTGCCGTTTACTTGATTGCTTGCCAATTAAAAATAAATTTATTACATGTCAATTTAAATCAAATTTATCACATGTCAGTTCAAATCAAATATAACTGAAAAAGAAAACAGAATTTCTTACTTTTTGTGGAATTAGAAAGGCTGGCACAAAGTTAATATAAAAACATAAAAGGATACTGTGATAAATTATTTGCATCACTTTTTTCTATCACCTGCTTTAATTACAATACATAATAAATAAAGTTAAGAAAAATTTCTTTCATTAATAAAAACCACCTGGTCTATAATATGCTGGTACCTTAGTAATGTTAGTTGTTTGATTTTAAATTTTGTTGATTTTAGTTTACAGAATTATTGCATAGTTTCTACATAATAGTATTGCTTGGTATATAGCATTTTCAACCTTAAAATCTTACTAAAGCCTTATGTGAGATTTTGTAGGTCTGGTTTTCTGAAAGAATCCAGTTAAAAAAGCTAAGATGTCACACTGGACACATACCAAGGTATTTAGACTGGATACCTGGTTTAACAAAGAAGTACTTCAGGAGCTATTTTGAAGACAATTTGGTTGGTTGCGCTGTTTCAAGAGTAAGAGATAATTTGGAGACGGCCTCGTGATAAACTGTACCAGGAGGACGAGTTTCGAGCTGGACAGTATTACATGTCAATTTAAAAATAAATTTATTACATGTCAATTTAAATCAAATTTATCACATGTCAGTTCAAATCAAATATAACTGAAAAAGAAAACATAATTTCTTACTTTTGTGGAATTAAAAAGGCTGGCACAAAGTTAATATAAAAAAATAAAAGAATATTGTGATAAATTATTTGCATCACTTTTTTCTATCACCTGCTTCAATTACAATACATAATAAATAAAATTAAGAAAATTTTCTTTCATTAATAAAATTATATATAAAATTATTTTTTTACTAATCATTAATGAAATAATTATATAACTTGAAAACAAAATGAAAAAATATATATCTCATTAACTAGATAACTAGCTATAACTTACCATTTCGAAACATATAATTTTTTTTATTTCTTTTATGTTTCATAAGTTCACTCCAATATCTTAAAAAAAAAATTTAATTTGAAAAACACTTTAAATGTGTATTAAATACCAATTTAATTAATATATCTTCATGTCTTATATGGGAAAGGTTTCTCTCTCTCTCTCTCTCTCTCTCTCTCTATCTATCTATATAAATATATTCTTTTAAATGAAAAATGCAAAATGTATGGCTGATCATTCAAAATATGCGTGCAAGTACGTATCTTTTACCATGCAGTTAGTCTTTAATGCAAAAAGATTCTACATTGATTTGAATTTTCATATCTCTCAAACTGTTATTAATGCAGATCACAACGAATCCCACATATAAGAATTTTATATTTTTTTTGCTACTTAATTTCTATAAATTATGATAATTAACTATCTCAAGCAATGTTTTCATATAACATGTCCAGCAAAAAACTGTTATCAATAAAAATTGGATTTTAAACATACAACTTGCACACGGTAGATAGTATATACATAATAAGTATTTGATAATGAATGAAGGTTTTTTAAATTTTGACTCGTTGAAAATTATAAACAATTTAGTGAACAATAAAACATGCATTAAATATATCACTTTTTATAGGCACAATATAAGAATCATATATAGTACCCACAAACTGGATTTTCTTATTTGTATTTTATTATTGATGATGGTTAAGATTGTTGAGGTATAAAGTATTGTACATAAGTTTGCAATCCAAAAACATATAAGAAATTACTATTAGTAAACATGAACAAGCTAAATTATATATGATTTTGAACTTTTGATACACATACATTACTACAAATCTTAAAAAAAAAAAAAAATGGCAATCAGACCTATGTAAGCAAATTAATAGTTCGAGTTCTATTTAAAAATTTCACAAATATATTGATGTCTAAATAACCAGAAAGTTCACAATGACTTAATTTGAAAAAGAAATTTGGATTTTCATTGATTTTTTTTTTTTTTTTGTGATTCTAAACCAACAGATACATTATACAATTTGTAACTTTGAACCAACAGATGCATTGCATAATTTGTCAATTGAGTAAACTTGAACTAACAAAGAATCGTTTTTACATGTACATCAATCTTCTAATATCAGCAAAATCTCTAACTTTAATACCTTCCATTATTTTTGAATTTTTATTTCTTATTGTTAGAACTTGATTTTTGTTTAACTTGCTTAGAGTACTAAATTGCAAATCTGGTCCAAAAAGATTAAATTATAGGCATGCTATTTGTTAAAAAAAAAAAAAGAGGCATGAAATTTAAAGTATGAACTAATAAAAAACAATACCGTATCATTCATATTCTTACATCTGATTCACTGATTTTAACAAGTTGCATTTGACAATTCTTAAAGAAAATCAATTAAGAAATATTGATATTTGATATAAATTAAGCATGCCTGTAAGCAAAAGCAATATTTTATGATAAACACAAGTATCATGAATTTTGAATTGTTAAGATTATATTTAAATGTCTACATCAATTAATAAATATAGTTATAGGACTCTTCATCGATCATTTAAAAATATATCTTGCCTTTCCTTCCTTGATAAATCTTTTTTTTTTTCTTTGCATTATGAATTTTGACCGAAAGTTGTGGATATTAGAGTATCTACATCTCTACAATAATAAAAATAACTTTTTTTTATGTTATATGAACAACAACAGCAATTTCTCCAAATCAAATTTATATCTTCATAATTACAATTCACTTTAATATCTGCAGAAAAAAAATAAAATTCACTTTAATGTTGTTCTAATTTTAGGTGCATTAGTAATTTTTTTTTTTTGAGAAAGAAAAGGGTCAAGCCCATTTTTCATTAACCTTGTTTGGTTACATTTTGTGAGTTTCTGAGCAGAAACTCTGGAGATAAGAAAGATAAAAATTTCAAAAAACAAACGATTGAAAGTCAAAAGCGAATGGAAATATTAAAAAAGATTGTGACTGTTTGTTAATTAGTGGATGTCTCGTGAGTGCGAGTTTCCTCTTGATTGCCAACACTGATTTGAAATCTTCCACTGTTGCGTTGCCTCCTGCACCAGTTCATCCGTTGTTTTGGACTCTTCGCGAAAGATCCGGCAACATCTTTCTCTCCAAATAATGAAATTTGTTATGAGGATTAGTCCTCTGGTTGTCTTTGCTGCCCCGTGCTGCATCAGTTGTATGTTATCTTGGTTTCGGTTGTATCCCCCGTGACTTTGCATTATGGCCGAGCGTACCAGTATCCCCTGCTGGCAAGTGTTGAACAGGTGGTGAGCTATTTCGTCAGCCCGCCTGCACATATAGCAAATACCGGCCAAGTTGTACCCTCTCTTCTTCAAGTTATCTGTCGTTAGTACCTTGTTGTGGATCAACAGCCACGCGAAGATTTTGAATCTGTTGGGTGCCCGCAGCTTCCAAATTTTGTGTGCCATTGTCTTTGTACTAGGTGTATCCTTGAGGGTGTAGTAAGCCGAGCTGACCAGAAAGTTGCCCTGTGCTGTCGGCCTCCACCTGGCATCATCTTGTTGTGGTGTGGTCTGACTTTGCATTGTAGTTTTGTGGTGTTCTATTTCGACTTGAAGTAGGTTGAGCTGCTCTAATGCTTGCTCTGATAGATTCGGTCGGAACAGCTCTGATGTTTCCCTTATCTGGTATAATTCCTGTAACGTGATATCCGCATTGATGGAGTATGTGTAGAGGATGCTGTACCTGTCTCTGAGTATCCCTCTACCCCAGTCATGGTCCCATAGGCTAATCGTGTCACCGTGGCCTTCTATTCTTTGAATGAAGCAATTGCAGAAGTTTTCAATCTGCTGTAGATTTAGTCGAAAGAAAAGTGAGTTTTTTATCCCTTGCGCCCCTTGACTGCAGTAGAGTGTTTTGATCAGTTCTTTCCACATTCGCCTCTCCTTCGTTTGCCACTGCCAGTACCACTTTGCCAAGATTGCTTGATTGAAAACCCTCAAATCAATAATTCCCAACCCCCCCAATTTCTTAGGTTTGCAAAGTTTGGGCCAACTAGCCAAGTGAATCTTTCTGTCATTTTGAGCTCCTCCTCTCCAGAAAAAGTTCCTTCGTATTCGATCTATTTCTTCTATTGCCCATATTGGGAGTTTGAATACGGACATGTGATAGATGGGGATGGACGTCAGTACTGCATTTACCAATGTGAGTCTACCCGCAATGGATAGCAATTTGGATGCCCAACCCGGCAATCTTTTGGCAATTTTCTGTATTATTCCTGCAAATTCTGCTTTGTTCAGTCTCGTGTCTGATAATGGTAAGCCCAGGTACCGCATTGGGAATTTACCTTCTTTGCATCCGAGGGTTGCTGCCATTTGAGTAATGTCCGAATCTACTGTCCCAGTAGCTAAAATTTCGGATTTGTCCATGTTGACCTTCAAACCAGAAATTTCAGCAAAGGTGGTAATGATTGTGTTTAGCATCTGTATCTGTTGCTCTTCAGGTTTTATGAAAAAGAGAACGTCGTCTGCGTATAGAAGTGTCGGTTGCATGTCTTGTACCGGCATTCGAATGGCACCTATATATACTAGTTTTTGTAGCCACCTCGGTAAGAAATCCATTGCGAGTATGAAAATGAGCGGCGATAAGGGGTCGCCCTGTCGGACCCCTCTTCTCAATTGGATTTTCTTTCCTATGAGTCCATTAATCATGGTGCATTAGTAATTTTTACATCTCACAACAGGTAGTTGCTAAAAGATTGCAAAAGTAATAAGCATTTAATATTTTTATAATTAATATTGTACATGTCACAACAAGTTTGCAATTAAGATGCATATTTAAACCAAGAATTTCGTTTCATTTCCTTCTCGCATCAACGAAACTCTTGTTTTATAAAACCCCACCACCGCGTTCATTTATTTCTTGGACCGGTTTCTGTTCAAATAAAAGCCTAGCGGGACCCACTTGACATAAATTGTTTCTTAAATAAATCAATTAAAAAATTGGCCACCGACGACTGACGCTGTGACGCAGGGTCTTGTTAGACTGTCGCTTCAATGACTGGTCAGTGGTCACTTGGGCCAATCCTAATCCATACATGGGCTGGAATTGGGCCGAGAGAAATGGCCTTATCAGGGCCTTGTAGATATGTAATGGTAATATTTTTTTAAAAGGAAATGACGAGACTTGCTAAAAATTATGAAACCCAATAATAAGGAAAACTCAACAAATATACTTTTACAAACTTTGAAATGTAAGATTATCAGTTTATCACATACTGAGTCCGTTTCTGCTGCCATTATCTTGATGGAAGGTTCTGACATTGTAAAACCTGGATCGTCTGATAAGAAACATACTGTTCAGATTGCTACCCTCTTTTTTGTGATTGTTGATCAGACCCAAATAAGTCTGATTAAATTGAACAATTCCCTGCCATTATTGCACCCTCTAATAGTGATTTATGTGAACTAATAACATAGATAAAAGCTTTAGTTTTCCCCAAGTCCTTATTCTTTTGATAATGCTAAAAAAGTTTTGCAAAATAATTAGAATAATTATTTCAATCCCCTCACTCCAGGACCCGCATCGTACCTGCAGCAACAATAGAGAAAAGTTGTACTATGGTCCCCACTAATTATATGATCCTCTTTCCTAGTCTTCACACTCATCTCCACGTCAACCTTCATAGGTATAAATACTTGGAACATAAAATATTAATACTTGAAAAATAAGATATAAATACTTGCATGCGTAACTTGATGTGATCATTCCCTTTTTCAGTCCCCTAATCGTTCTCGCGTCAATCTTCCTCTAATGAATTAGTAGGGACTCTGTATCCCCCCATCAACATTCTCTAATCGTCCCCACGTCAACCTTCCTCTAACAAAAATAATTGACCTCATAGGTATAAATACTTTAGTGCATAGGTATAAATAATTGCAATACTTGATATTAATACTTTCAGATGTGATCCAGTGTCATATGTAAAAAATTACTTGCAAGTATAGGTATAAATACTTGCGTGATGACGAGTTTGAAAGTTTGTCATCATGGATCTCATTTGAAAGTGAAAATTACGTAGAAGATGTTCGTAGTTTTAGATTCGCAAAATTCCTCACAGATCGTCAGAAATATGGACGAGATTGAACGGAGAAAAAAATACCTCTAAAAATGTGTATGGTCCCCCATGTAGTTTGAGTGGTCCCCACAGGTTTTTATGGTGCGGGTACGTTTTGGAAGATTTGGTTGGAAAAATAATTATTTACGTAAAAATTATTCACCTTATAGTATAAATATTTCCGTGCATAGGTATAAATACTTTAGAAAAAAAAATTGCGTTACAGTTTTTGCGGTCCCCCAAACAGTTTTGACAGTTAAGGTGCGAGTACAATGCGGATACTGGAGTGCGGGTATTCATATCAGCTTCCAAATAATTAAGAGGCGTATTAAAATTTAAAATCAAATGACCATTAGCACATAATCAATATCAAATAATATCCAACTTCATATCATGTGAATAATATCACCATGAAGCAAATTAAAGATGGTCAACTGATACATTCTATTGACAAATTGACAGAATGAATAGCAAGAATTGAATGTCCATCTTTTCCAGCATGGGCAGATTAATTAATTCTTCCTAAGTCAATATTTTATTCCTTCGGGCAACCCAAAATAAACATTATTTGACTTTCAGCGGTACCGTAATTAGTGTCCCAAATATGAGAATCACTTTCAGATGTAAGATTGTTTCTTCTTTTATCCATCTTCTAATCGAGGATTGAGCTTAATTATTTTTGGTATGTTAAATTTATTAAATAAAGCTATATAATTATGAGCTAAGAACAAAGACTGTATGAAGTCATAAAACTATGTTTAGTTTAGTTTAGAATTGTGTAATTATTACAAACTGTTTTATGATTCTTGAGGCCCTGCCATGCTTTATCAATATCATGCTTTAATCTGAAGCTGGTATCCACTGGTACATACTACACTGTCTCCATCCAAATTTAACTGCGCAAGATATCTAGCCAGTTACAGTTACATGATTGAATCCTATATATGTCAATTGTGTGCCTAACAGCTCTTCAGAAAACAGGCTAAAATTCAGAATTGATTAATTTCTAGGTTGCTAAACACTCTCAATCACGTGATACATGATATTTGGTCTCAACAGCTGCTGCATTAAATGCGTTGAGTGGCCGTAACACTTGGCCCAACTACCATTAATTGTAACCGGCCCAAGTAGCATTAAATGCGTCCGCTCACATTTCACTGTAGGCATAGCACCCTTGCATCATTGCATGTTCTTCCTTCATTTGGTATATATTATATAATCTTAAATTCAACTTTAAGAAAGGTTATGATTTAGTATTAGGCGTGTATGGCATGTTACTTCATGTGGCAAATCACTGAGAAAGCTCAATAATTCAGGTGGCAACTATTTGCTACACAGCCAGACCCATGAACCATTCTCAGAGAAATGAATTAATTTAGTTATTGTTGAGGGGTTCCGTACAGCATCTGATCAGGATTTAAAAAAAATACTGTGGTTTAATTAGGCGCATTTAATATCTTTGTCAGAATTTCAACATGACATGTGAATAAATTAGTCTATCGTGCATCTTTTTTTCTTTTACACCAGGATCTATTAATTACGCACTTATGGATGGACCTCAGGATCCTTCCCGATATTTTTATTAAAACCCCCAAAAAAAAAACAAATTATCAAATCAACTCCCACTCCAAAGTTATAATTATTTCTACCCTAACCGCCCGTGGGCTGGGCGGTCCACTTTTTCCACCTGACCGCCCAGCAGCCGGGCGGTCCACTGTGCATAGCTGACCGCCCAGCCACTGGGCGGTCCAATTTCCATAGCTGACCGCCCAGCAGCTGGGCGGTCCGCTAGTGTTTTTTTTTTTTTTTTTTTTTTAAGATTAGATTAGAGACAATATGAATATAAAGATGCTGAATTCTTAACGCTAAAAGTTCGAATTTTTTTGTAAATATTAGTTAGATTACTTCTGTGAAGCATATTTATACTAAAATACGCTAAATTACATGGAATTATGTTAAATTACGTTGAGTTACACTATATTAAGTTAAATTACACTAAATCACATTACATTACGCTAAAATACGGTAAATTACATATGAATAGGGACGATATCTTCACTGAAAAGGCGAAAAAACGACGACGAAATGAAAATCTTAAGTAATTTACTCAATATGTAATTACTTAAGTGAGTTATACTAAATTACTCAATACGCTAAATTACTTAAGTGAGTTATTCTCAAGCTTTCCGAAAAGTGCTCATTTGCTGAAATCGGACACTAAAATACGCTAAAATATGCTAAAATACGCTAAAATACGCTAAATTACGCAATACGCTAAAATACGCTAAATTACTCAATACGCTAAATTACTCAATACGCTAAAATACGCTAAATTACTCAATACGCTAAATTACTCAATACGCTAAAATACGCTAAATTACTCAATACGCTAAATTACTCAATACGCTAAACTACTCAATACGCTAAAATACGCTAAATTACTCAATACGCTAAACTACTAAATACGCTACTCAATACGCTAAATTACTGAATACGCTAAATTACTCAATACGCTAAATTACTCAATATGCTAAAATACGCTAAATTACTCAATACGCTAAATTACTGAATACGCTAAATTACTCAATACGCTAAATTACTGAATACGCTAAATTACTCAATACGCTAAAATACGCTAAATTACTCAATACGCTAAATTACGCAATACGCTAAAATACGCTAAATTACTCAATACGCTAAAATACGCTAAATTACTCAATACGCTAAATTACTTGGAATTATGTTAAATTACGTTGAATTACACTAAATTACGCTAAATAACAATAACTTCGCTAATTATGCTGAAATATGGTAAATTACGCTAAACTACGCAAAATTACGCTAAAGTAGACCGATTCTGTGCCATCTTTCATGAATCATAAAAAATAGTAAAAAAATTCCAAAAATAGTAAAAATTGGTATTCTACAAGTTCATTATGTAACTAATTTACTGAACTACTTGGATTGAATAATAGAAATGAAAATCTTAATCGGAAACTTCAACTCAAGTTTTGAGGCTCTTCCCTTTGTTTTTTGGTGATTCTGAATTTTGGAATCCAGCATAGCTGGCACGGACGCATGCGCATTTTCTCAAGCTTTCCGAAAAGTGCTCATTTGCTGAAATCGGACACTCGAGCGCCGTTTTATGACCGTTTGAAGTTTCGTTGTCGTTTTTCACCTTTTCAGTGAAGATATCGTCCCTATTCATATGTAATTTACCATATTTTAGCGTAATGTAATGTGATTTAGTGTAATTTAACTTAATATAGTGTAACTCAACGTAATTAACATAATTCCAAGTAATTTAGCGTATTTTAGTATAAATATGCTTCACAGAAGTAATCTAACTAATATTTACAAAAAAAATTCGAACTTTTAGCGTTAAGAATTCAGCATCTTTATATTCATATTGTCTCTAATCTAATCTTTAAAAAAAAAAAAAAAGAAAAGAAAACACTAGCGGACCGCCCAGCTGCTGGGCGGTCAGCTATGGAAATTGGACCGCCCAGTGGTTGGGCGGTCAGCTATGCACAGTGGACCGCCCGGCTGCTGGGCGGTCAGGTGGAAAAAGTGGACCGCCCAGCCCACGGGCGGTTAGGGTAGAAATAATTATAACTTTGGAGTGAGAGCAGATTTGATAATTTGTTTTTTTTTAGGGGTTTTAATAAAAATATCGGGGATCCTTCACATCAGAAGGAAAAATAAAAAAAAAAGCACATCAGTACATTTTTTATTTTGTAAGTGAGTTCTCAATTAAATAGATCTATCTATCTTTAAACATACAACGGAATAAAAAGGTAAAACTCTGGTGGGGCTTGCATACAAACAATATTAGGGACATTTTCCTATGATGTTTTCATTTTTAACAAATGTAGAAATTAATAAGTAATAAAGGTAGCGCGAATTGGTCCGTAATATGGATTTATATTTTCATTTTCAAAGTTAATCCAAACGTTCAACGTGATCTCCATATATATGATGTACTTGCATACTAAATTTTACATTTTTTAGAATTTTTTTTTATTAGTAGAAAATTATTATTTTTGAATAGTCCAACATTTTCAGATAAAGTGATTTTCTACTACCTATTTAAAAAAATAGTACTACAATTGTAAAATATAAAATTTGGTCTGCAAGTATATTTTCATTTGGAGATCATGTTGAATGGTCCGGATCGACCGTTAAGACTTTCAAAAGAAAGATATAAATCCATAACGCATGCCAATATACACTATGCATAGTACCCATACCCTCACTCTTTAATTTGCTCTTCATCAGATCAACGATTGAGATGTCTTATATGAAAAATAAACGGTTATGATGGTGAGGAACACCATAAATTAATTGAAAAGGGAAACATATCATAGCAGGACTCCTAATTTACATCAAACTAAAAAAACTTTCATATATATATATATATATATATATAGAGTATGGCTAATGTGCTTCCTCTAGAACTTCGGCCTCGTGCTTCCGGGGGCATATCTTAGTGTTTGATGTTCAAACAACAAATTCAAACCGTTAGATGTTCAATCTATATTAAAATGTACTTGGAGACCAAATTTTACATTTTTTGGAATTTTTTTACTATTTATTAAGCCACTTTGAAAATTCCAGATCATATGGTCCAGACTGTTTTTACTGTTCACCCGGATCTGGAATTTTCAAAGTGGCTTAATAAATAGTAAAAAAGTTTCAAAAATATAAAATTTGGTCTCCAAGTACATTTTAATATAGATTGAACATCTAATGGTTTGAATTTGTTGTTTGAACATCAAACACTAAGATATGCCCTCGGAAGCACGAGACCGAAGTTCTAGAGGAAGCACATTAGCCATACTATATATATATATTTTTTTTATTGAGTAAATCTTGATTAGAATTGATTTAATTCATCATGCAAACTTAATTATCGAGAACTATATTTATCATTTCATGCTCACCTTCTTAATAGATATAAATAATTAATTTACTTAATTACCTTCCTCTTTTCATTTCGACACCTTTTCTTTATTGTTGCTAATTCAAGATCGCTATCCAACATTTTGTTGGACTAACAGAATAGCCGCTAACTTAAGAGTTAAGAGAGCAAGTAAATTCAAATTATATATTTTTTTTGTAATTTAATGAACAAAAAGATAAAGGTGAAAGATTTTGTAATTCAAATCTTTTTAGTGTGAACACGTGACATTTTACACGGTAGTTAATGCTTTAGCTAATTGTATTGGAAATAGTTCGTAAATGATTTTGATGTTTTGATGAATAAATAATATTTTTAAAATTTTAGTTTGATGGATACGATCATACGAAGACAATTATTCTTTATTTGAAATTCCACTTTTTAGTGATTCTCACACAAAAACAGGAAAAAGAAAAATATGAAGAGTGACAGCTATGCTAATATATGCATATTACATATCGCGTCTGCTATGCATTTTTATTTTTATTTTTAAGCTTAAAATAATTGATGTGAAACTTTCATTATGATCTTCATATGAAATGTACATGCAAATCAAATTTTATATTTTTAATTTCTTTTAAATGGATAGAAAATCGTTGTTTTTGGATAGTTTAGAATTTTTAAATCAAATAATTTTCTACTTATCTAAAAAATAGTAAAAAAATTCTAAAAAAATATAAAATTTGATCTGCAAGTATATTTTTGTATGAACATCAAGTTGAACAATTCAGTTCGACAATTCTAAATTTAAAAATGGAAGTATGCATGAGGTCATAGATATTGTTGGGTAATATATATATTAGATATTCCCATAGCTTCACTCAAATATGTAAAAGGAATATCTACCTTTAATTTTTTTTGATTTAAAGTTTTAAACCTTTCTTTTTGTACTTTTTTTTTTTTTTTTTTCGAAGGAGACTTGAATCATTGTAGATTAGTACGCGAAAAGGCACAACCGGCCTTTGCCTTTTTCTGGCCAACTTTTGCTTTACCACCCGTTACAGTTACACCCCTCCCCTTTTTCTCTTTCTATCTCTACTCTCTAGGAACTAGCTAGGGTAATTAATCAATAATTGGGAATTTTTTTATAGGTAGTAATTGATAGAAAAGAAGAGAGACAAACAGTAAGATTACAGTAATATTTATATTAGTAGTAAGATCGGTAGCAATTTTACCAATCTTAACTTTTTTTAATCTGATGTATAGATGGAGAGAATTCTTATATTTGATTTCTAGTAAAATATGAAAAGTTTTTCAAAAAATAGATGGAATATTTTTGATATATCTAAAGTTTAAGGTACTTTATCTATTTTTGTAAAAAAATATTTTACTAGAAAAAATTAAAAGGAAAAAAAACAAACTGGTTTAGATCGGTAAAATTCCTACCGATCCAAACTTTTTTTATTTTTAAAATCAGTAGATTTGCTACTGATTTTACTACCAATATAAATATTACTGTACTCTTAGTGTTTGTCTCTCTCCTTTTCTATTAATTACTACCAACAAAAAATTTCCCAACAATTGCCTCCAACACTACTGACAGCGAAACCTTAAATTGTATTTTGCTTTGAAGAATTCTTGAGTGTAGTCTTGCTCTTGCCTTAATTTGTTTTTTAATATCTATAAATTTAACCATACATAAGCCGTTCTTTTTATTTCTGGTCAATGGGAATATTATCTCTGTGCTTTTCGTAGTTTTGGATATTCTTAAAGAGTTAACTGTCAGAAATTAGACGCTATTGAGTTATATGGATATGGCGTAGTCATAAAATTAAAATTGAAGACTAATAAAGTCTGATTTTAATTTTATAAGAGGAGTTCAAAAATATTTCTATTATAAAAATGAAAGGTCTAGAAAATCAAATGTTTCGAGAATTAATATATAATGATTTCTGCGTGAGAGGTCATAAATTGAAAATGTAAATGAAAGAGTTCTTATGAATATTAAATATGACTTGACTTTCATAAAAAGATAATTTCTCTTTCCATCCGCTTCGGAAACAAAAATATTCTTGAGATTTTTTTTTTTCAATAATTGAAAAGGGAAAAATATCTCCATCGATCGATATCCTCCTTTAGAAAAGTTGCAAATATTGATGTTAGATTATTTTTCCTGTAGGCCATTGATGTTAGAATTACAATTTCAATTTCAGTTGTAGAAATGTGTAGAAATTATTAATTTATCAATCTTGCTAAAAGTGCCACATTACCATTTACAATTTCGTTAAATGATAATATTTAGATGTGAAAGAATAAATTATAATGATGTAAAAAATATATTAAAATATTTAACATGTCTCACAAATTAAAATTACATTGCAATTGTAGAGATTGAAATGTTTATAAGTGATTGATAAATAATTGCGAAAGTTGTTTGATGTGGCAAAAAAAATATTATTTCTTGTAATTGTAAGGATTGATATGCTTTAATAGCATAACAAACATTAAAAATTAAAAAATGCCAACAGTTTCTCTTTTTTGGAACAACACAACGCCAATATTGGACAGTTGTAATATTATTTTCTAGAGGGATCCGATTACCACGTTTTTTGTTACCACAAAAGTTACCACACAATCATTTTCTACATTTTCAAAGTTCAAATTGTCGATCCAAACCGTTCAACATGATCTCCACAATAAAATATGTCTGCAAATCAAATTTTTACTTTTTTTTTATTTTTTTACTATTTATTAAGTATTTTACAAAAACTAGTCAAATTCAGACCATTGAATTTTGTACCCATCTTAATAAATAGTAAAACAATTCAAAAAAATATAAAATTTGATCTGGAAGCACATTTTATTGTGAAGATCATGTTGAACGGTTTGGATCAACGATTTGAACTTTAAAAATATAAAAAATAGTTATGGTAACTTTTGTAGTAACAAAAAAACGTGGTAATTGGATCCCTCCTCTATTTTCTAATCACTTTTGAATTATCAAAAGTAAGCTTTTTTTATTGATGTACATAAACATAAGAAGTGCGCACAATATATTTTCTAAATTATATAATGGGTGCATAACATTTCTGTATAGGAAATAGAAAAATTGCCAGAACATTTTTTTTAGGAAACAATAAGCCATCTGATCTATAAGGTATGCAAATATATATAAAAATATAAAAAAAATATAAAGAGCAAGCAAAATTTTGCAATTATATAGCTTACGGAAATATATATTTTTTATAGTTAGGAACACGTGAGTTATAAATAGTTGGAAATTATTTCTATATAAAGCCCCTGAAACGAACCTTTAATAGAAACTTTTGGTCCATTTGATCAAAATCTGATGGCTGAATTTTGAGGGAAATTTTTTTAAACATTCAGCAGCATACATGGCAACGTCCCACGCCTAACAGAAAATCAAACTATTTGGTGGGACTATAGTTTTTTTTTTTTTAAAATCTTCGCAGAGGCTGTGAAGTCATGAGGAGAATCGAATTCTTAATCTTTGGGTAACTAATAGTTCTAGAACTTTTTTTCTAGCCAACTGTGCTATCTCCCTTTTCTAGTGGGGGCTATAGTCAACATTTTCTTTTATCGATGCTTCTAAGGTGTAGCGGTGAGTCTGTATCCCCAGGTATCTGAGTTGCAATTTAAATAAACAGATGACCCATATTAATTTTAATCGGATAATCAAACTCAATCCGGTGTCTACAGAAATTATAGGTCGATCGCATTGAGATTCGTGTCAAGTTAAGAGAACTGTCCACATTTACTTATTGCACTTTAGGTACCTGGGGGATTCCAATTCGTGCTGCTGTCTCCTTAGGTGCGAATTCGCATCCTCCGTAATATCTCAGCGCATGCGTGACTTTTTGAAAATTCTCAACCGTTCAAATACGTTATGCACAAATCTCAAAGAACAAATAATACTGGCCCTTGCGCTCTTCCCGAATAGGCACCGTACACCATAGTGACAACTTAATGATTCAAAAAAAGTATGGCAGGAACAAAATTCATGATTCAGAAATAATTAGAGAATAATTCAGAATTGTACATTAAGTCTAACTGGAGATCATAGTCTTACATGAGAGCCCAACAAAATATATAGTAGAAAGTATTAGTCTTACATGAGAGCCCAACAAAATATATAGTAGACAGTATTTTAGCCCATGAAATAATTCAAATATAATTTGAATATAATTCATGTATAATTCATAAAATTCGTGAATAATTCGGATATACAGAATAATACACATTAATTCATAAAATTTGTAAATTATTGAATTTTGTTTCTTTGCATGGTACCCACATAATTCTCGCGATATTCTGTGGACAAAGCAAAATCACCAATCTATTTCAAGTCCCTGGCAATGGCAAGCCCGCACTTGACCAAAAGTAAGAAATGCTGCATCTTGGACCATACAGATCGATCTATAGAAACATTTGGAAATGCTACAGATCCTTCAATTGATCGAACGTCTCATATTTCGTTCTGTTGTCCAGTAACGGTCCATTTTTGGTAAAGCGGAGCTCTGAGACTCGTGCAGAGCGCTTCTATGGGTCCCCCACTTGATGCATTCTTTGCTCGGTTCCCCAGTTACATTCGAAGAAATTGTAACCATCGTGCATATGAAATTAACCGGTAATCCTACTCGCAGCATATATATTACGCTTCAAGTTCTGTGGCGCTCATTATTTTGTTAACAAAGATGAAGACACACTACAAGAATGACAATATTCGCAAGAGTAAAAAATGACTATCTGCGAGGGTATATTGACAAAAATATGTTTTTTTTATTAGCGACGTCAGGAGTATCCGCAAGGGTATACAGACAGTATCCCTCGCGAATACTGTTACATTCTTGAAGTGACACTTGAAATCTTGTTGGAAAACTTCATTATTCATTATCATTGGAATCTATTTAAATTAAGTAATATATATACTTGGGATACTTTTTCTTAAAGAAACATATTTTAGGATGTCTTTTCAAACACGAGCCTCTAATTAATTAGTAGTTTAAATGACATACATCAGTGAATAAATCAAACAGGTTCCGGAGCAATTGACAGCACAGCTTAACATGTGCGTTTGTATGTGTATACCAGATCAAATATATATTGATGAAAGTGAGATGAGAACCACATTTACAGATAAAATCAATAGAGAACAGAAACAGATAGGGGTGTAAACGGAGCGGATTCGGAGCGGATAATGCTAATATCAAATCTGTATCCGCCTTTCAATGAGAGGATACGGATACGGATACGGATACGGATACGGATAGTAAACGGATATCAAAATTTAAAACCATATCCGCCTTAAACGGATACGGATACGGAGCGGATAATTTACGAATACGGATTCGAATACCAATATAGAACGGATAATTGTCGGATATTGAGTTATATGAACTTTAAGATATAATTAATAATTAATAAAAATTAAATATAAAAATAAATGAATAATTGTAAGTTGATGGAGATATTAATATTGGAAAGATGGAAGATATAAGATATTCATTCCATTGATATAATATATAAACAAAATAAAGAAGTAGTAACAAAAGATAGTGTGGTGTAGTGGTTTGTAGCTTGGTTGCTTAGACTCTCACTTCACATGACATGTGTTCAAATTCCCTTGAAGGCAAAACAATTTCTTTTAATTAGTGGGTCCAAAAAAATTTATTGGGTTCCGGATAATCCGGATATCCGCTCCGTTTAGATTTTACTATCCGTATCCGTATCCATATCCGGATTTTCTGTAGATAATTGATAATTATCCGTATCCGTATCCGCAATATCCGTATCTGTTTAGATCCGGATACGGATTATATGCGGATATCCGCCCGGATATCCGCATCCGTTTACAGCCCTAGATACAGATGTAGATAGCACTAATTTCCTTGATTCCAGAGAAAGTAAGGAACCCATCATCAGATTCTGTCACATGTACACATGTATACAATTCACAGCTTTTACTTTTTATATGGGTTCTACCTTAGCTCGGTTTTCTTCTTTCTTTTTCTTTGTTTAATTAATTGCAGCTTAATTTGTTTAGTGTCAGACTGTGTGATGATCAGTCTGCTACAAACTAAACCCAATTAATTATATATTCTAGAGTACGTAGTACATGACTATGTCTATATATATATATATCATGCATGGTTTGGTTACTCTATATAGATTAGAAACAATATGTATCTCTCTCATGCATGATCTTCAATAATTTAGTAGTATACAACTTTTTTTTTTTGCTACAATGAATGCCCGTACTCTCGTAGACTCGTAGTATACAACTGTATAACGAGTAATTAATGATCTGTAAAAGAATTCGATTTGTTCTGCCGAAACTGCATTATTATAAAACCACGCCATAAATAAATTTTCTGTTCATTATTATTTTTAAATCAAAAACTAAATTATTGTGGCATCAATTTATATGTGTATTGATTAAATCAGTGTTAATTACAAGAATCTACGACTATTCGTAAGGATAAAACATGACTTACTGAGGGTAACCTGACAAAAATTGTCATTTCGGAGAGTATCACTAATACTGATAAGAGTATCCACGACAATACCGACACTATTAAATATTGACCCTAGTAGATAGTGGCAAATTCTTGTACCGCATGGATGCGGCCGCATATGCGGTAGTGGATCCATTGTGAAAATGCTATGCAGTCGATCTCATGCGGTTTTTGTTGTTCTATGCAATTCTCTAATTACCGTGTTTGACTAATTTTCAAAATATGTAATGATTAAAATTTAACGATTTCATTGTACGAGTGAGTTTCTAAGTTCAAGAACATTATAATTGCAAGATTAAAGTTGAAGAACCAATAGAATCAACAAGACTATACGAAGTTCAAGAATATAGATTGTAATATCAAATAGATTAGTAAAGTAAATTTGAGATTGTTGATTTCAGGAACTATCCGTTCGGTACGGAAGCAAACCGTTCAGTACATAATGTATTGACACGGTGCCGGACGGATACGGTATGAGGCGTTACAGTACGGAATAATTATTCTGTTTGACTATCGTTCGGAATGAAACATTCCGTTTCAAGTCAGAGGACTCGCCTTGGTATTCTGTTCTGAACGGATATAGTCTGTACTGTACCCTACTCGAGAAACACAGATTTGGAGAAAATACACTATCCGTTCTGTATGGACATAAACGTACTGAATGAAAAGTGTAAGGTTCAAAGGAGAAATTCAAATTGAAATACATTTGAACTATCCGTTCCATACGGAAGATTACCGTTTGAATGGAAGAGTTCAAATACCTACTTCTGGAGCTCTCTTTATAAATAAAGTAAATATCCCCACTCCATAATTAAGCAAGTCGCCTAATTTCAAAAAACACAAATTCTGTGTTCTTGAGAGCTTAAACTTCAAAACTCCATTGATAATATCAAATCCACTTGACAAATCTTCTCTAGATTTAGTTAAAGTGTTGGTCCTTGTTCGATAGTGTGGAGATCTACTTTAGTGCTCCCTTGTCATAGTCGAGTGACTTCCTCGTTTGTAGGGTATTAAGGGGCTCACCGGCTCGAGCGTTTCTACTCACATATAAACATAGTTGTGTGACATCCTCTGCGTAGGACTCTTCAGCTCGAGCTTCTAGCCTCAACTTTGTACACGAGTTAGGCCGTGACTTCCCACCGTTGTTGGGCTCACGTGTCACAAGTTGTATCCTTTCTTTTTGGGTAATAGGAAAGGGGCGCCGATGAGGTTGCTCTACCCCGGAGACGTAGGCATTTTACGTCGAACTCTGTTATCATCCCGCATGTCAAATTTCTCTAACTCTACTCTATTTACTTTATTTGTACACACTTGCTTGTTGAATTGATTGACTTGTTGATTTAGATGATTAAACCAAAAAATGACTATAAATCTTTAAGACTACCTATTCACCCCCCATCTAGGTGCTGTTAGGGACAACAAAGTGGTATCAGAGCAAGTTAACTTGAATTAAGACACTTAATTTGAGTTTTCAAGCTCTAAGAAATGGCACCCCAAAGATACATCTTACCCCCAATTCTTGGTTAAACCACAAGTAATTTTGACTATTGGAAAATACTTGTGGTCAACTATCTTAATATCTTGGAAATCGGGGATATTGTAGAAAATGGGTATGTACTAAAGGTTGATGACAAGAATGAATTGACCAATAAGTCCAAAATTGAGTCTAAAAAGGATAGTGTTGCAATATGTGCAATACTCTCTTGTATTAGGGAGTGTATGAAGCCTTTGATAGAAGAATCCATGAATGCACATGACATATGAAAAGTACTAACAAATCTATTTAAAGGAAACACACGAACTTAGTGGATTACAAAGATGATCAACAAACAAAAGCCTCCTTCTGCCTTGGTGGCTGTTGTGAATGAAAGTTCAACCTTCATAGATATCGATTCTATCATTGCAAGCAAGAAACATCTCAGGTTTAGCATCTGATCCTACTAATACGAGCTCAACTCAGGTCCCTCTTAATCCAGTTCAAGAACCAAGTGCGCCAAGTGATGTTAAGTCAGAAGATAGAATTAATTTATGGATTGACCTTACAAACTACGACAATAGGGAGCACGAACAAATGATATACAGTCCCCTCAACCACAACAAGGTCAATCTCCTGAAAGAGAGGTACGCACTCAAAACTCTGAAGTTATAAATTATAATTCTGAATTCAGATTACCATATAGACATAACCGAGGTAAAGCTCTTAGAAGGTATAGTCCCGATAAAAGCAGTGAAGGAAACTATGCAATCGGAAAGTTTGTCTCAACAGGCCATCTTTCTAGCGCCTTGAAGGACTTTGACAGAACCTAGCCTTTGTTCATATACCTAGAAATCCGGAAGAAGCCATGAGTGATCCAAAATGGATAGAAGCCATGCAAGTTGAAATGGAGGCACTGAAAAAGAGCTGCACTTAGCAATTGGTCAATCTGCCCAAAGGGAGAAAGACAGTGGGTGTTTACTGTTAAATATGGTCCAACCGGTTTAATAGATCTTTACAAATCCAAATTAGTTGCAAAAGAGTTCACCCAAATGTATGGTATTGATTTTCAAGAAACCTTCTCACCAGTTGCTAAGTTGAATACTGTCAGAATTTTGTTATCTCTTGCAGCTAATCTTAATTGGCCCTTACATTAGTTTAATGTAAATAATGCATTTCTTTATGGTGATCTTGAGGAGGAAATCTACATGGATATCCCACCTGGATATAGTTACTGAAGTTCTCAATCTCTGGTGTGCAAATTGAAGAAGGCACTATATGGACTGAAACAGTCTCCTAGAGCATGGTTTGGGATATTTTCTAGTGCGATGAAATGATATTGATATCCTCAAAGTGATTCTGATCATACTTTGTTTTACAGGAAAAGACAAGGGAAGATAACAATTCTGATTATTTATATTGATGACATGATAATCACAGGGGACGACCATGAGGGGATCGAAAGCCTAGGCTATCTCAGAAATTTAAAATGAAGAACTTAGGAGGACTAAACTACTTCCTTGGAATTGAAGTTACACGAACCGAGGAAGGTATATCCTTGTCTCAACGTAAGTATGTGTTATACTTACTTGCTGAAACTGGGATGCTTGATTGTAAACCAGTAGATACACTAGTTGTACAAAATGTCAAGTTGGATGAGTTCCCCAACCAGGTACCAGCAAATAAAGAAGTGTACCAAAGATTAGTGGAGAAACTAATTTATCTGTCACATACCAGACCTGATATTGCATATGCGGTAAGTATAGTAAATCAGTTCATACATGCACCTAGTAAACAACACATAAAAGCTGTGTTTCGAATTCTTAGATATTTGAAAGGAGCACCTAAAGAGGTATTTACTTTAAGAAAAATGGGCATCTAAGAATTTATGGGTACACAGACTCGGATTGGGCAGGTGATATAACTGATCGAAAATCCACCTCTGGTACATTTGTTGGAGGGAACTTGGTGACATGGAGAAGTAAGAAACAAAAGGTAGTAGCATTGTCTAGTGCTGAGGCAGAATTTAGAGGTATTGTTAAAGGGTTACATGAGCTAATATGGGTGAGAAAAATTGTGAGAGAACTCGGGTTTAAACCCGAAGAAGAAATGAAACTCTTCTGCAACAATAAGGCTGCAACTGCCATATCTTAGAATCATGTGCAACATGATCGTACCAAGCATATAGAAGTTGATAGATATTTTATCAGACAAAAATGAATGAGAAGGTCATCTGTATATATTCTTTTTGTGAGAACTGAGCATCAACTTGCAGACATATTAACGAAAGGGGTCTCTAGCACAATTTTTCATGATTCACTTGTCAAGTTGGGCATGAAAGACATCTACATGCCAACTTGAGAGGGAGTGTTAACGTGAGCCACAAAAGATCTGAAGAGAAGTGGCACACAAGGCAACTGTGATGGTGAAGAAAGGAAACTATCTGTTGTGATATTTTATGTAATATTTCTGTAATCTTGTATTAAGGAAATAGAATATTGGAAGAAATATTTAGGAAATAGGCAGCATATGCTTGGCTGCCATAATGTTCGATAAAATAGACAGCTAGTCATGTTTGAGATTAAGCAGAAATAATTCCTCTGTTGTTTCCTCTGTAACAACAGATTTTTTCAATGAAATAAATCAAGGGTGGGAAGGGAGTTTCACGGTAATTGTGTTATTTATTCAATTCTCATAAGTTGTCAGTTAATTACACTAATAATTCTGATATATATAATATACATGCATATATACGATGCTTTGATTCGCATTATCATGAGCTAGCTAGCTAAAACGACATTAAATATTCTATAATTTTTTTTTGGGTTTCAGTTGATAAGATCATGCCCAAACCTCACTTCACTCCATAAGATGTCTTCTACTGTTTTATAGATAGTCGACACTCACACTAACTAAAACTAACCTATATATAAATTAATATGAATTCCAAGAAATGATCTTAAACCATCATAAATTCATAATACACAACTGTTTATATTTTGTGCACAACGCAAACAAGGAAACGAAGGTCTAAATTCAATTGAAAGCAAAAAAAAAGAGAGCATAAAATCAATTTAATTATATTGATACTCTTTGAATGATCATAATATTATATGATCGTGCTCTGTATCTCTCTAATGACAATTAATCCGCAAACTATATATAGATACTTCATACTGTATAGATCACTCCATGTATACAAGTAAACTCATATATAACTAAAGCTATAGAACCCTAACCATGCATTTGCATGTCTATCAGATAACTAAGAAACGATAATATCACACATTTGCATTCCAATGCTTCTAAATATCAACACACTAATTTCATATAGGACTCAAAATAAGAAAAAACACTTCATGATAAAATACATACTTTTCATAAATAATTACTTACGTCTATAACCGGCTATTGATCATGATTACTTCTTCTCCGAGCAGTTGAAAAAGAATAAGCAAAGAACTACGGAAAAATATTTTCATGAGAAAAATAGTTAATACTGGGGACCTGATTGGAATCCACTGTTATTGTTACTTCCAGCGCCGGTACTAACACCACCTGTAGCACCATTACTGCCGCATAGAAGCTCGTCATATCTTATATTAAGGCCCAAGTGGTTACTTGCTCCTAGTTGAGTTGGAAGTGCAGTTTCCATTTCCAAAGCCCCTATGAAAGGAAACTGAGGCAGCTTGAATTGCATCGGCATTTCGGGAGCTCCTAGCCTTGCACTACTTGTTGCTCCAAGATCTGAGCCTGGAGATGATGTGCCGATCTGACGGATACTGGGTAAGTTTTTGCTACCAGCTGCTCGTGTAGATTTGGAATTGGAAGATGTCACTTTACTGCGTTTGCAGTTGCGGCGTGAACCACCACCTACCGGTACATTCCGTAACATGCCACCACGAGTCCAGTATCGGCGACAGGCACGACAGAAGTGGCGTGGTTGGGTAAGAGAATAGTTGTTGAAATAGCAGAACTTGGTGTTGGTTGAGTCGCACCTGGGGCACTTCAGACCGGGTTCGGTTATTGGAGCCTTATTTAGACCGACCAGATTTGCGGTTAGAGATGATGGGTCTGTTGTAATTGGGTTTAATCCTGTGTTGGATGCAAGTGTAAAGTCAGGTGGGAGTTGAAGTGCATAATTATCTGAGCCAGTTGCACCACCGAAATCACTGCGAGCTTGATCTTGAGCACGAGGTGGTTGCTGAAGTTGATTACGATAACATGTATGAAACCATTAGATATATCTAAAGTATATATCAGATTGAGAGGAGAGAGGAGAGAGCATTTAGCTAGGTTGTACTATCGTATTCAAAACATAGAGAGAGATCCTTATTTTGAATGCTTAATTGAATATCACATGCAGTTCTCTCCTACATTTCTTTATGCATATAATTAATCTCATTCTTTTTATAAAGATAAAGTGAAAGAAAGAAATAAAGAGGAAAACTATTGTGTAAAAAGAGAAGAAAAGGGAGAAAATCGATATATATATATTCTCCTTATAAATGTATACCTGGTTCCAATTGGAAGGATCTGAATATAGGGGAGCTGAGGTGAAAACCATGGAGTCTTCTTTTCCTCTGCTTCCCTTTTCTTTTTCTTTTTTGGTTTGCTTGTATTCTTTTGGGAAAGGTTGATTGCTGCTTAGAGATGGTGGAGAATCATATCTTAATGAGAACAAATCAGGGTCGTCTTCTTTTCCACCTTTATATTGTAATATTCCATCTCTATCAGTGTCCAGAGAGAGACTTCAGATTGAAGAATCAAATAGGATTATATGAATAATTTTTTTACTTAAAAAAATTAGATTGTATAGAGGAATAGTGAATGCTCCTTTTTAGAGGGGGAAGGTGAATAAAGAAACGAAATACATGACTTCCAATTTAACTTTACCTTTTTCTTTTTGTTCTTTTATTAATTAGTCTAAGAGTGCTTAACTGTGGTAACTTTTTTTTTTTTATCAAACTTAATTAACTGTGGTAACTTGGGCTGACTTGAACTTTCCTTGTGTTTTGTTATTTTATTAGACTACCTTTTTTTTCTTTCTTCTTTTTAATTTTCTTTGAACTGGACCGGCACCATGCCAACTTTTAAGTTGTTATAACAAGATCAGCACCATAACTACAATAACTTTGTAGAACTGAAATTATTTTGTATTTTTAATTTTTTTTCTTTACCCCGTGTGTATATATAGCTCATGTTTTATCCAGTTTAGTGTAATATTTTTGTAGTGAGATGAGAATTAAGACTTTTTAAGTCATCTTTATGATATGGAAACTGAATGTATTATTTGATATATAATATTTTTGGCTTTCTGGACACATAATTTTATAGATCTTCTGAAACTCACTCCCTGACTGATGTAATTGACCTACGGGTTTTCTGATAACAAAAAAAAAAAAAAAAAAAATCATCATATGTTTTGAACAATGAAGCATCAAGCATATTTTTATTATTTGGCAGTGGAATTGCTAATTAATTAAATAGATCTTTGAACCTCTATTCCATTATTCGTTTCTCAATTTAATCTTATAATTATACTATTTGGGCAACTAAGTTCTGTTATGATCAATGGCCACTGACTTTGTTGAGTTTAATTAATACATCATATTCTATATATAGGATATGGTATGTATTTCTATATAGAGTTTTGTTTCTATTAATTATGAAATATTATATATATATATATATACACACTTTTCTTCCTCCAAATCCGTACTCCTAAATATTTTCCCAGCTCTTTTGTCTAACATTTCAAGAAAATTGAATTGACAGATGTGAAATTTATTGGTAGTTTAATTAGAGTGTAAAACTTCAAGACAATAAATATACATTATGCAATTGTCAAATATACATTTTAAAATAGCTAAATGTGCATTTCACAATATTTGAAGTAAACATTAATTTCACAATCAAAGTATCATAATTTTTAAACCAAACCGAACAATTAATTAATCATCCGAAATAATTTAGTTCGATTAAATCTACAGAAACCTAATTATTTGAACCCTAGATATGATACCGTTTTCTTTTAGCTCTTGAAAACGGATTCTCTGAAATTTCACCGGTACTAGGATTCCGACATTCCGTACAGCATATTACACTAAAATTATTAACTATGCAATTTAGACCAAATCTTATCCGATCGAATTATATTCATATTTGGATTCGAGTCTATCTGAATTTGTAGTGGTATCCGATTAAAACAAATATGTGTGGTGTGCGTCAGCGCTAGCTAGTATAACATATTGTATGTTTTCTTTTGCTAATATATATTTTTATGTTAAAATATACTTTTCATGTTGTCTTTCAGCAAGAATTCCAGTAATAAAAAATGGTTGGTGGGTTGTTGGTACAATAAATGAACAAGCGGCCGTACGTCATGGTCAAGTGAAGAACTAGCAAGAACTATATATGATCCTATTTGTTTTATTTAAACAGAAACGAGAAATATGAAAATGTTTGGATATGAGAACCAGCAACGCATAGTAAATTATAAGTATCAATGTTGATACGGCGTCGTGTCAGTGACTCTGAAACAGAGAAACAATATATTTCAGAGAATAGTTGGCAATATATATATATATATATATAATCTGGCTAATATCCTACACGTAGCATAGAAGGCCTCCGTGCTACGGCTCAATATTTGAGTTTTCAAAATCATAACCGTCGATCCGAACCGTTTAACATGATCTCCATATAAATATGTACTTGCAAACCAAATTTTACATCTTTTAGAATTTTTTTACTATTTTTTTTAGATAGGTAGAAAATCACTTGATCTGAAAATTCTGTACCATTCAAATCAAGTGATTTTCTATCTATCTAAATAAATAGTAAAAAAATTCTAAAAAATAGAAAATTTGGTTTGCAAGTACATATTTATATGAAGATCATGTTGAACGGTTCGGATCGACCGTGAGGATTTTGAAAACTCAAATATTGAGCCGTAGCACGGAGGCCCTCTATGCTACGCGTAGCACCGTAGCCAACTCCTATATATATATATATATATATATTATGGCGTCATGATATATATATATATATATAGAGATTGGCTAATGTGCTAACGTTATAACTTTGGCCGAAGTTATAACGAGTCGTTTTTGCAATTTCAAAATCCAAACAACCGATCCGAACCGTTCAACATGTTCTCTATATTGAAATGTGCTTGGAGACCAAATTTTACATTTTTTGGAATTTTTTTACTATTTATTAAGCCACTTTGAAAATACTGATCCAGTGGTCCAGAAAATTTTGCTGTTTTTTACTATTCACAGCAGATCTGCGATTTTCAAAGTGGCTTAATAAATAGTAAAAAAATTCCAAAAAATGTAAAATTTGGTCTCCAAGCACATTTCAATATTTAGAAAAAGTTGAACGGTTCGGATCGGTTCTTTGGATTTTAAAAACTAATAAATGACTCGTTATAACTTCGGCCGAAGTTATAACGTTAGCACATTAGCCAATCTCTATATATATATATATATAGAGTGGCTAATATCAAAACGTTTGCACCAAGGCCCTCGTGCAACCAAGTCGTTTTTGGATTTTCAAAGTCCATACGGTCGATCTAAACCGTTAGATGTGATCTCTATATTAAAATCTGCTTGGAGACCAAATTTTACATTTTTTGAAATTTGTTTACTATTTATTAAGCCACTTTGAAAATTGCTGATCACATGGTCCAGAATTTGGTTGCACTGTTTTTACTGTTCACCCGGATCAGCAATTTTCAAGGTGGCTTAATAAATAGTAAAAAAATTCCAAAAAATGTAAAATTTGGTCTCCAAGCATATTTTAATATAGATTGAACATCTAACGGTTTGGACTTTGAAAATCTGAAAACGACTTGGTTGCACGAGGACCTTGGTGCAAACGTTTTGATATTAGCCACTCTCTCTCCATATATATATATATATATATATAGAGTATGGCTAATGTGCTTCCTCTAGAACTTCAGCCTCGTGCTTCCGGGGGCATATCTTAGTGTTTGATGTTCAAACAACAAATTCAAACCGTTAGATGTTCAATCTATATTAAAATGTCCTTGGAGACCAAATTTTACATTTTTTGGAACTTTTTTACTATTTATTAAGCCACTTTGAAAATTCCAGATCCGGGTGAACAGTAAAAACAGTCTGGACCATATGATCTGGAATTTTCAAAGTGGCTTAATAAATAGTAAAAAAATTCCAAAAAATGTAAAATTTGGTCTCCAAGTACATTTTAATATAGATTGAACATCTAACGGTTTGAATTTGTTGCTTGAACATCAAACACTAAGATATGCCCCCGGAAGCACGAGGCTGAAGTTCTAGAGAAAGCACATTAGCCATACTCTATACATATATATGGAGAGTGGCTAAGATCAAAGTGGTATGACCAAGGCCTTTGGTGCTACCAAGTCGTTTTTGGATTTTCAAAGTCCAAACGGTCGATCTAAACCGTTAGATGTGATCTCTATATTAAAATCTGCTTGGAGACCAAATTTTACATTTTTTGGAATTTTTTTATTATTTTTTAAGCCACTTTGAAAATTGCTGATCACATGGTCCAGAATTCGGTTGCACTGTTTTTACTGTTCATCCGGATCTGCCATTTTCAAAGTGGCTTAAAAAATAGTAAAAAAATTCCAAAAAATGTAAAATTTGGTCTCCAAGCAGATTTTAATATAGATTGAACATCTAACGGTTTGAATCGACTATTTGAACTTTAAAATTGCAAAAACTAATTGGTAGCACCAAGGCCTTGGTCATACCACTTTGACCTTAGCCACTCTCCATATATATGTATATATTTATATATTGTTGAAATTTTATTTCTTGTTTCTTTTTCACTGGCAATTTCAATTCTATTTGAGCCCAAATACAAACTATATTTGTCAGGTTCAAGTAATCAAACAGGCCCAGTCATATATGTTCTTTAAAAGAGGAGAAAAGGCGCGCGGCTCTTTTAGTGTTCCATTTTATTCCCCCATGTTATGGCTTGTAAAAACTGGGGCTTCAAGTAAAATATTTTTATATTAAAATAAAAAATTATAAGTAAATTGGTATTGTCTAATATTAATTACGTCAAATTAAGTATCACATTACATAAAAACTAACTAAAATAATAAAAATATAACTATTTCAATCATTCATAGTTTAAACATAGTACTTGTCACAATAAAAACACTTTATAAAAAACAAAATAGGGCTTACCAATAAAAATTAAAAAGGGAGGATATTTTTAGAAAATTCTGCTAATTAAAAACCCGCTAAATACCTGCTATTTGTTCGCTATTTCTGCTAAATACTCGCTATTTTTCCGTTATGATCTAAAGATACTGCTAACAATAAAACATTAAATTATATGTAATATAAGTTAATTACCAGTATAGCATCTATCCCCACTAAAACGTTGCTAAAGCGGCCTCTATGCCCGGAAATTTGTAACTGATCACTATTAATACACTAAGCCGAAATTGTCTTCCTGCTTGGATTGCGTGTGTACCACACCGGCCAGGACGAAGTTTGAAAACGGCATATGTATATCAGCACCATATGTCTGATGTGAGGCATCGTGCTCATGTCACCTCTCTACAATCTTCAAAATAAGGCCTGTATTCCACACAGTCTTGTCGGCATGAGCATGCATGCACCTCGGTTTAGGATAAATATTGGGATTAGGGTTTGAGGAATGGATGGCAAAAGTTACTATTAAAGATAAGCGAGTGTGGATGCAGAAGTTGAATAACAGAAAATGGTAACCCTAATTAAGCTTCTTAATTGCAACTACCATTATTCTATATGGATATTCAAAAGGAAAAAGAGAGATACGTACACTGTTCTCCTTGATCACAGAGAAAGCAAGAGAACTAAAAAGCGTATACAAGATTCCCTCACACATGCATTTATGCTGCTTTCATTGCCAGTGGGGCAGTGGGGGTATCTTAAGCTTTTGTGATTATAAAAAGAAATATGGATACATGTCCGTTTACTGGCAGCCTGTATTTCGTCAATTGCGAAATAAATGATGTACCAAATTGCCGAGTTAACATGCTGAATTGCTGAGTTAACAGAAAATTTGGAATAAGCATACAACAAAACATAGGCAGAATTGATCTTGTCTTGTATTAATATATGAAGATTGATCTTTGAAGTGAACTTACTATGTCTCAAATTTAAAAAAAATACATCTATTTAAGCACAGCCCATGCATTTTGAACTGATAATTAAGTTCTTTATCAGTTAAAACAATTGTTGGTGGATTTATTGGATTGAAAAGCTGGTGGTACAGTCTCCAATTAATACAATGGGATATGATATCAATTATGAGTTAACATAGAAACATAATTTTCACATTTTTTATCATAATTAAGTTCCCTCTATTGCATTATCTTAGCTCAGCATTGCATTGTATATGTTTATCCTTGAGGGCATGCAGATCCCAAATACTCCATTGATTTATCGCAAATCAGTCATAAAATTTGTAAGATAATTCTAATGTACATCTAACTTTTATAGTACATCCAACTCTTATGATACATATATTTCACAAATAATACTCAAATTAAAATTTTAAAATTGTAGATGTTATCATTAATTATTTAGAAAGGACTTGTGTCAAATTTCAATGCAAATACATAACACTCGAAGAATGCAAATTTTATATAACACTAAAAAAAGTACATATCAAAGAGTACAAAAAACCTATAGATATGTATATATAAAGTACAAATACAAATTTATAATTGCACACAACACTCGAAGAATGGATGTCATCAATCTTGTAAAAACAGCACAATGGAAAAAAAAAAAAAAACTATTAATTTCACCACAATTAAATTCGAACCTTAGACTTGAGGTCATCAATCATTTGCTTGCTTAAGATTCAATCTCTCTCATTCAATACATGGAACACTAATGTTTCATATCCTTCTAAAAGAATTACCATGTTTACTTCTGATGTTTGACTCGAGCAATAAAACAGAAGGCGTACTTAGCTGTTGGAAACAATACAAATTAAACTTGAAAGAAGGTTATGATACATACTAGTATTATGTATGCATTAATTTATGCAGCTCCAGCTTAGTTCCTTATTTCATGAAGCACTTGTTAGAATTAATTGAACAAAGAATACGATTCGATTGCATTTCCACAAGATGAGGAATTGAAACTTGGAAGGGATGCTTGTGATCCACCTCCGTTACTTGCCATGCCGGTCCCATTGGTATTGGTACAAAAACCTAGAAGCCCTTCATTTTTTGAACTAAGACCCAGGTAGCTACTTACACCCAATTGAATAGGAAGTACATCTGTAGTTTGAAATGCTCCAGTGAATGGAATCTGCTGGAATTGCATCTGCATTCCGGAAAGTCCGAGCCCTACATTTGATTCTCCAAGATTCGTGCTCAAGCTTGATGAAATGCCAACGTGATGGATATTACCATTAAAGTGTATATGCTTCCCAGTACGTGCTGATGTGGCATTGGATGAGGTTGGTTTTTGTCGTTTATTGTTACGGCGTGACCCACCACCTACGGGTACATTGCGTAAGGTGCCACCACGTGTCCAGTAACGGCGACAGGTGCGGCAGAAGTGCCGTGGCTGGGAAACAGAGTTGTTGTTGAAGTAACAAAATTTGGTGTTTGTTGAATCGCATCGGGGGCACTTCAGACCAGATTCTGGGTGTGGCAACCGAGGTAGACGAATCTGGTCTGTGGTAAGAGAAGTCGATTCTGGTGTGAACAAGTTGGGTACCGGGTTGGGTGTTAGTGCAATTGGTGGAAGGTGAATTGCATTGTAATATGATCTTGCAGAGTTGCTTGTGTACGTGCCAGGTGCATGAGGTTGTTGCTGCTGTTGTTCATCAGAAGTGTTAGACAAAGATAATGTAGGAGATTAAGAGATTTCTCTTCTTGTACACCTATAGATGGAATTCTATATATAGGTAGAGCTATGTTTCATCAGAAAAGGGGAGATGCAATTTATTGATCTATTGCTTTAGATGTTTCAAACATACTAATGCTTTGTGATATTTTCTGAGATTATAAAAAGTTCAAGATCAGAAACTCTTAACCATGTTATAAGCTACAAACCTAAAGATGGCCATTGCAAAGAAGAGAGAAAATTCTCTTTTGTGATTGCTCTCTTTAGGTTTGTAATCTTCTTTATCTTTTTTAAAGATGACAGGAGAGAGAATGGAAATAAAGTAAATAAAAGGTGACGCAAAAAGGAAAAAAAATAGGAGGAAATTTGTATATTCTCCTAGATATGCATACCTGGTTCCAATTTGAAGGATCTACATGGATAGGAATTGAGGAGAAAGCCATGGAGGCTTTTCTTTGTTTCCTTTCTTTCACTTCTTTTGTTTCCTTTTTTCTTCTTTTGAGAAAGGTTGATTGCTGCTTAGAGATGGTGGAGAATCATATGTAAAGAGAAAAGAAAAATATTAGGAGCTTTATCTTTATTCAGTTGCCTTTATAATTAATCAATATTCTATGTCTATAGGGTTGAGAAAGAGGCTTAGAGTCGAAGAATTATGTGAAATGGTGGGAGCAGGATAGTGCAAAGAAAAAGGTGAAGATAGAAGAAAACGATGCATGTCTGGAGACCGGAGGTCCCCCCCTGACATCAGAACAAGAAAGAAATTGCCAAAAAAATTCAAAGATGGAAGGCCTTTAATTTTATGGTTCAATTTCCTCCCATCTTTGGAGAACTAACATTTAATTTTGTGCTCTTTATGTGTGGAAGGTTACAAGTTCGAAGCTCGGATAAAATTCCTTTATGAATATTAATTAAATAGTCCGGAGGTTTTGACCTCCAACCTTTACTTTAAAAAAAAAAAAAAATCCTCCCTTCTTTGTACATACAGGGGCTTCTTTAATCTTTCTAATGTCCCTAATTTTCTATGGTTTTGGCTTGAACTTCTCTTTTGTATTGATATGATATGATATTAACTAGCCTGTGGTCTGTGCGCCTACTATATATTTCAGACAAGAAAATAATAAAACAAGATGCAAGGTCAAATGTTTTGATAATTGACTTGGGAGCAAAAATTACAGAAAACTTTGTGTGTTGACTAACTGTCATTGCATTATAATGTTTCTTAAAGAATTTCGTCAAATTTCATATGTGCAATCATCACTATATTGTACAGATCAACTCTCTGAATTTTGCTTTGAAATCCTAGTTTTGAAATACATTAAGGAGTAAGGATTAAATATTAATTCGCACGAAGGAGCTTGTTGAAAATAAAAGATGATTAGAGAGGATTGATCTCAGCCACACATCATTGATCAATTAAAATAGAATAGGAACACTGTACTGTACAGTACCAACGGCTCTTTATTTTACCGTTAGAATAAGCTTTGTATAAATAGAACTTAGGAACCTTGTAACAAAACATAAGAGAGATATATACAAGAAATAGCTTTTTCTCCTCAGAATCAGATTGTCTCTTAAATCTAATAACTCTTATAATTCTCAACATGGTATCAGAGCTTCAAGCTCGATTCTGATAAATCAATATCCAATAACCCGATAAATTCTCAAGCAGTGCAAGAATGGATCAATGGGGGCAGCAATCTCACGAGGCTACCAACCCATCGAAACTTTCTCCACAATTGCTAAATGGCTCGAATTATATGTCATGGGCCAAGTCAGTCTCAATTACTCTTAGCGGTAGAGACAAAATTGATTTCATCACCGGAGACAACAAAAAACCAGAACCATCCAATCCAGAAAAGATAACAGAGGCCGAGAAAATCCAAATCAGAAAATGGCAAAAGGAAGACCACTATGTAATGTCTCTCCTATTTGGATCAATGGAACAGCAAGTTCTCGATTTATTTCTCCAAAATTGCAACACATCAAAAGAACTATGGGATGAAGTTCAAACCTTCTATGGTCAGCGAAAAAATCATTCCCATGTTTATCGATTGCAACTCGAAATCCAGCAAGAAAAAAAGGGAACAAAAACCCATTTAGAATACCTCGCATCCTTGAAAAAGAAATACGATGAACTTGATATCTATCGTCCATTCACAACAGACCCGAAAGATCTCAAAAAAAGAAAAGAGGAAGATCGAATTTTCTCGTACCTCGCAGGCCTTGATGCAAGCTATGAGAATATTCGGTCACAAATTATTAGAGCTCCAGACCTTCCCTCTTTTTCCGAGGTTGTAAGCCAAATCCAACGGGAAGACTCCCTGCGGGAGGCCATGGGGGGTCCACAAGCCAGCAGTGGCGAAGGACACGAGCCCCACGGCCATACTGTCAGAAATCAAGAGCCTCACAGCCATGCCGTCCGAAATTTTCAAAACCCTAACTTTTAGTCTCACCCAAATCGGCAAAATCAAAAGAACGAGAAATGCTCTCATTGCAAGAAAGAGGGTCATACGGCTGAGAGGTGCTTTTTTCTTCACCCACACCTCAAACCGAAGTGGTGGAAGGATGGAGATTTGAAGAAGGGAAGGGGCGACGGAGAAGAAAGGAGAAAAGAGAAAGACAGAGAGGCTATGCGAAGGGGCGCTGGGGGTTTTTCCTCTCAACCCGGATCCGGATCCGGACCCAATATAGCCTCTGGTTCAACCGAACCAAATTTAAACCGGGCCAATGAAGGGTTTTTCGCTGGCGGGTCAACCGGGTCATCCGATCAAATGCAACAGTTGCTCCAGCAGCTCTCTGTGCTGATCTCCAACCAAAATCAAGTTCAAAGCTCTTGTGGTATTGTATCTAACTCTAAAAATTTTAATTTAATTGATCAAATAATTATTGATAGCGGTGCAACCGATCACATGTTCGGTAATGAAAAATTCCTGACCAACTTGAAATTTCCAAAAAATGAACAATATGTGGTAGTTGCCAATGGTATGAAAGAAAAAATAAATGGTATAGGTACAATTAATTTGTGTAATAAAACAATTAGTGATGTTTTATTTTTAAAATTTTTTCCTATTAATCTACTTTCGGTTAGAAAATTAACTCAAGAATTTAATTGTGAAGCAATCTTCTCTTGTAAAAATGTTATATTTCAGGACCGGGTAACCGGGGAGAAGATTGGTGAAGGTTTTCTCGAAAATGGGCACTATCTTTTGAATTTACAAGAACTAAATTTTTGTGCTTCGGCAAGCTCAATTAATTATGATAGATGGCACAAAAGACTTGGGCATCCTTCCGACAAAGTTTTAAATTGCATTTTAGATTTTCCAAAGAACAATTGTACTAATTGTGATATTTGTAGAATGGCAAAACAAACGAGACTTCCTTTTTCACTTTCTAATAGTAAAAGTGAAGCTTTGTTTGATTTAGTCCATTCCGATGTATGGGGTCCGGCCCCAATTATTTCTTATAACGGATTTAGATATTTTGTCATATTTATCGACGATTTTTCTAAAGCTATATGGTTGTATTTACTTAAATCAAAGGATGAAGTATTTAATTGCTTTCAAGAATTTCTATGTCTCATAGAAAACCAATTTAATGCTAAACTTAAAATTTTTAGATCGGATAATGGAACCGAATTTGTCAATAAAAATTTTACAACTCTCTTTAAAGAAAAAGGAATTATACACCAAACAACATGTATAAACACTCCCGAACAAAATGGAGTGTCGGAAAGGAAAAATAGGCATTTATTAGAAATGACTCGTGCATTATTATTTCAAAATAACGTTCCAAAATTATATTGGTCGGATGCAATTCTTTGTGCCACTCATCTAATTAATAGGCTACCTAGTACTATATTGAAAAATAAAAGTCCAACCGAAATTCTTTATCAACAAAAAAAGAATCTTGATTATTTGAGAGTTTTTGGTTGTGTATGTTTTGTTCATATTAAAAGGAAAGACAAATTTGACTATATGTCAACCAAAGCTATTTTTTTAGGGTATTCATCCTCAAAAAAGGGTTATAAATGTTACGACCCGATTAATAAAAAAGTTTTCATATCTAGAGATGTAATATTTTGTGAAGATGAACCATATTTTAAAAAAATGGAAATTAATAAATATACACATGAGAATAGAATAAGGCCAAGTATGTCCTACATATATGATGATCTAGAGCTTATACCAAGTATGGATAGCGAAATTGAGCCCAATAATAATGAAGAAGAATTGGATGAGAATAATAATAATAACAATAATGATAATGATAATAATGAGGAAGAAGAAAATACAATGGTACGAAGGTCCATAAGAGTTCGGCAACCATCTACCAAACTTAGAGACTTTGTAACATATACGGTACAATACCCCATACAAGATTTTGTATCATATGAAAATATCTCATCTAATTATCATTCATTTCTTACCACCATTGAAAATGAGATTGAGCCAAACAACTATAACGAGGCTATAACCAACCCGGTATGGTGCAAGGCCATGAACGAAGAATTAAAGGCTCTTGAAAAAAATAATACTTGGGTAATTGTTCCATTACCAAAAAATAAAAAACCCGTTGGATGTAAATGGGTGTACAAAACCAAACTTAAAAGTGATGGTTCCCTCGAAAGGTATAAAGCTCGATTAGTGGCCAAAGGATATACTCAAACTTACGGTATAGATTACAATGAAACCTTTGCACCGGTGGCAAAAATGAATACCGTTAGAATTTTATTTTCTATCGCGGTAAACAATAATTGGAGTTTATACCAAATGGATGTAAAAAATGCTTTTCTTCAAGGAACACTTGAAGAAGAGGTGTATATGACACTACCACCGGGCCATAAAATGGAAAATATTACTAATATAGCTTGTAGGTTAAATAAATCAATCTACGGATTGAAGCAATCTCCTCGGGCATGGTATGGCAAACTTAGCTCATATTTACTTTTGTGTAATTTTAAAATTAGTAGTGCCGACCACTCCTTGTTTACCAAAAATGAAGGAAAAAATGTAACCATTGTCTTGGTATATGTCGATGACTTAATAGTTACCGGAAACAATTTTGAGGAGATTAAAAAAATTAAATCCCAACTAAAAGATAAATTTGACATCAAAGATCTAGGATACCTAAAATATTTTTTAGGGATAGAAGTAGCATTTTCAAATAAGGGCCTCTTCATTTCACAACGAAAATATACTTTAGATTTGCTAAAAGAAACCGGTAAATTAGGTTGTAAACCGGTCTCTACACCAATTGACACTAAATATAAATTAAATACCGAGGATGGTGAACCTTTAGAAGACATAAGCCAATTTCAAAGACTCGTAGGAAAATTAATTTACCTTACGGTAACTCGTCCGGATATTTCTTTTTCGGTAAGTCAAATTAGTAAGTTTATGCATTCCCCAAGAACACCCCATTTAGAAGCCATAAATAGAATATTAAGATATTTAAAAGGGAACCCCGGAAAAGGCATAAAAATGATGAACAATAATTCTAACGAAATATGTGGCTATTCCGATGCAGATTGGGCCGGTAGCTTTGATAGAAAATCCACCACCGGTTTTTGTACATTTGTAGGCGGGAATTTAGTCACATGGAAGAGCAAGAAACAAAATGTCGTAGCTCGATCAAGTGCGGAGGCGGAGTACCGAGCTATGGCATCCACTGCAAGCGAGTTAATATGGATTAAACAACTACTTAGAGACATGGGCATAAAAAATGATCAACCTATGAAGATGTATTGCGATAATAATTCCGCTCGTCATATCGCATCGAATCCCGTGTTTCATGAGAGAACAAAGCACATAGAAGTGGATTGCCACTTTATTAGAGAGAAAGTTCAAGCCAAAGAAATAGAGACACCGTTCGTATGTAGCAAAGAACAACTTGCGGATGTTTTTACCAAAGGCTTGGACCCAACACATTTCGAGACTATCAATGACAAGCTAGGATTGTATGATATATACCTTCCTAGCTTGAGGGGGAGTGTTGAAAATAAAAGATGATTAGAGAGGATTGATCTCAGCCACACATCATTGATCAATTAAAATAGAATAGGAACACTGTACTGTACAGTACCAACGGCTCTTTATTTTACCGTTAGAATAAGCTTTGTATAAATAGAACTTAGGAACCTTGTAACAAAACATAAGAGAGATATATACAAGAAATAGCTTTTTCTCCTCAGAATCAGATTGTCTCTTAAATCTAATAACTCTTATAATTCTCAACAAAGCTCATGTTCGGTTGTCTTAATCTGTAAATAGACACTAAGGAGGCTTAATCCAGGGGTAGAGGTGCCTTAAGATCTGGACATGGATTAAGATTTTGGACTAAATGAGCCCAAAGGATGATATCTTAATCATTTTTAAGAAATCGATGAGATCTTAAACATTTAGTCGACTAACGAATCTAAATGAGGTTTATGGAAGCTTAAGGAGGCTTATTTCCCCCTTGCCAAACAACACAATTAGTATATATAGGTCTTGAAAAAATGAGTATAGCTCATTGGATTTTTGAAAAAATTAGAAGTTCCAAAAATATGGCTCACAGTTTGCGTGCGTATTAAATTATGCTTCCCTGTACCGGTTAATTTTCAGGCAAGGGGATCGGACTATATCAAGATTCTGATAGATAAAGGTGTATGCGCAAATATCAGAGCAGTAATACGGATTGCAATATTATAGTTTGGAGAGTGCGATGTGCCAGATTGTTTACTGGCAAGGGAAAAAAGACAGTAGAGGCATTGATAGAAGAAGTTCAGACTCAATGTCGCTTTCAGAATTAGAGTAATAAAAGGCTAGGATAGATGCAGCAACATTTATATATAAATTTCTCATTTCTTTTAAATTTTCTGTTACATTTTTTTTTTCTTTCTCCTTTTTGTAACATACCGGGTTCACCCTCAGATTCCTGAATACTCATGTAACCAATTGCGGTTAATATATATAAACAGGAGTCATTCTTCTTCTTAAAAAAATTTGCAGACATAAACATGGTGCCATTTTCGTTTTTATAGATTATGTTTGAAGGACCAAGTACTATACATTATATGCATGGTTCAAAAAATCGGAATCGGAATCGGAATCGGATTTTTGACCGCCGAGTCAGAATCGGATGAATCGGCCGGAATCGGAAGAATCGGATCGGTAACTCGGGTATTTTTGGCAGAAGCCTTGTTTTGTAGCCAAAAATAGGAAAAAATTGATAAAAATAATTTGTAAAAAAACTATGTTAATTAAGTGTTATATTCCAAAATTTTAAAACATAATTTAATTATTAAGTTGATCATTTCGTCTAATTAAATTTTTTATTAGATTAATGAACGATCAGATTTATCTGAGTAACATAAAATGAATCTAAAATTTAGAAATATAAACGAATCAAATTTGTACATTAAAAATTGGAGGTTAAAAACATAAGATAAAATATAGCACCATAAATAAAGTGTAAATATTCGGTAAATCTAAAATTTGTTGCAATCGTGAAACTAAGAAAGGAAATAAATCAAATCATATAAATAAATAATTGAATTCTAACTAAGAGTAATTAAATTAGGAATTATAAATTGATTTGGTAATTATATATATATATATATATATATATATATATATATATATATATATATATATACTACTCGAAATTTAATTAGTCGGATCTAAAAATCAAATTATAAACACGTAATAATACTCGTATGACATTATAAATTGTTACGAATCTTCGATTCGAAATTTGAACGAAAACAGATTTTTAATAAATTAAATGAATACATATTAAGTTCTGGATTGCTTGGACCATTGGATTTAATCCCAACATGAATCTTGAACTCATCCTACACTTTGATTTTTGAATTGATGAAAGGGATTTAAACCCTTTGAATAAAAATTTCGGGTCCGCACCAAATTCTCATCCTCTGAGCGTGACTTGTTGAAAAATCAAAACCGTTCAAATAAGTTATGCACAAATCTCAAAGCTCAAATAATACTGGCCCCCCTGCGCTATCCTTCTCTTTTTCCCTTCTCTCCCGTTTGCGCAAGAAACATTCCCTTCTCTCCCGTTCGCGCAAGAAACAGGGAGCGACTCCATGAAACTTCTCTCCAGCGATCTCAGTGATCTCCTCAGCCATCTCCATGAAACTTCTCCTCAGCCGGTCTTCAGCCTTCTCCTCCAGGGACTCATCTCCTCCTACGGTAGAGCACAGTCCAGGTTAGTTGGAAATCGAAATTTTTTGAAATGAAATCGGTTCAAATCGGCTCAACTCGGCTTGACTCGGTGTAACTAGGCCTGAAAATTGGCCGATTCCGTCACTGTTCATCCGATTTTTCTGAGAAACTCGCATAGGCCCAAGAATCGAGTAAAAATCGGCCCGGTCCCGTCCGATTCTGAGTTGAATCGGCCGAGTTGACTCGGAATCGGCCGATTTTTTGAACCATGATTATATGTTAAAATTATAGAAGAAATAAAATAGAAATAGATCTCAGATGTTCATCATTGATCAAAGGGCTAAGATTAGATCAAATATGAAATTCTATTTATAGAAACGAAATAAACGGTACCCTACTGTGTAGGTACCAAAAGTAGTTAGATAGAGCTAACGGTAAAATTGTAGCATCTCTATAAGAGAACTTGTAACCTCAAATTCAGAATAAGAAACATTTTTATCTCCTCAAAATTCATATTCATATAATTTCAACATGGTATCAGAGCACGTTCTGATAATCTCATAAACTCCAAAATCGCAACAGTACCATTTACCAGTTTACTGAGAGATTGAAAAATCCAGATGCCAGTAAACTGATACATAACCAACATACCATAAACCCATAACAGAATCATAACAGAAACCATCAACAAAATAGAAATGAGTCAAGAAGGGCAGCAATCGTCAGATGCTACATACTCCTCTCGACTCACCCATAATTTGCTAAATGACAAAAATTATGTCTCATGGGCGAGAGCCGTAACCTTATCTCTTAGCAGCCGAGAAAAACTTGAATTCATCATTGGAGAATGCAACAAACCAAAAATAGCCAACCCAGACAACAAAACCGAAACCGAAAAACAAGCCTTACGAAAATGGCAAACCACATATCACAGAGTCATGACTTGGCTCTTTGATTCAATGGAATCAGAAATTTCTGATTTATTTCATCACAGTTCCACATCACGAGAATTATGGGAAGATATACAATCCTTTTTCAGCCAACAACAAAATCACTCCCATGTCTTTAGACTCATGCAAGAAATCGAACAAGAAAAGCAAGGGGCTAAAACCAACACAGAGTACTACGGTGCCATGAAAAAGAAATTCGATGAACTTCGAATTTACAGACCCTTCACAACAGACCCAATAGAGCTCCGAAAAAGACTCGATCAAGATGAGTTGTTTCATTACCTTACCGGTCTCGATTCGAGCTACGAGGCAATTCGATCACAAATAATACTCGGATCCGAACTTCCCAAAACCACAGCCGCCGTTGCCATGATTCAAAGAGAAGAAACGAGGCGGCTCACTATGGGCGGTCCACAAGCCTCCTCCAGTGAGGGAACGAGACCCAAGCCTTCGTTGCTCAATTCCGGCACCAAAACCCTAATCCCAGTTTCGGCCAAACCAAAAGAAAGGCGGGGGCGGGGTGTGTACTCACTGCAAAAAGGAAGGCCACACCCATGAGAGGTGTTGGTTCCTGCACCCCCACCTCAAGCCGGAGAAGTGGAAGGCGCAAGAACGAGGCAGAGGCGGCGACGGGAGTAAAGGGGGCGAAAGAGAGAAAGAGAAAAGAGGGCTAGCGGCTGGGGCTCAATCCAAACCCAAATGGGCTGAACCCGAACCCAAGTCGGGTTACATGACCCAAACCGACTTTGTCTCAAATTCTAACCGAACCGGGTCAGATGGGTCACAGGATTCTCTGCAGCATCTATTCCAGCAGTTCTCTGTGTGGTTTAAAGATCAAGGTGCCCCTAACTCTTGCGGTATTGTTTCTCACTCAAAATTTTTTAATTTATATGACCAAATAATTTTGGATAGTGGAGCAACAAACCATATGTTCGGTAATAGGAAAATTTTCACCAAATTAGACTTGACTAAAAATAACCAATATGTCTTAGTAGCGAATGGTACGAAAGTACAAATAGATGGCATAGGAGAAATTAACGTTTGTAACCATAAAATAAATAACGTATTATATTTAAAAGCATTCCCTATAAATTTAATTTCTATAGGAAAATTGACACAAGAATTCAATTGCAATGCAACCTTTTCTTATAAAAATGTTGAATTTCAGGACCGGGTAACCGGGACGAAGATTGGGAAAGGAATTCTTGAAAACGGGCATTATCTTTTCAATTTGCAAAAATTAGATTTTTGTGCTTCCGCAAAATCCATTAATTATGATGTTTGGCATAGGAGACTCGGGCATCCATCCGACAAGATTCTAAATAGTGTATTAGATTTTCCAAATTCAAAATGTATTAATTGTGACATTTATAAGTTGGCAAAACAAACAAAGCTTCACTTTTCTCAATCTTGTAGTATAAGTGAAGCGGTGTTTGATTTAGTCCACTCCGATGTATGGGGTCCGGCCCCAATTGACTCTTATAATGGATTTAGATATTTTGTTATATTTATTGATGACTTTTCTAGATCCACTTGGCTATATTTATTAAAATCAAAAGATGAAGTTTTTAATTGTTTCAAAGAATTCCTATGTCTCGTAGAAAATCAATTTAATTGTAAACTTAAAATTTTTAGATCGGATAATGGAACGGAGTTTATAAATCAAAATTTTACAAATCTTTTTAAAGAAAAATGAGTCATACATCAAACAACTTGCATAAATACTCCTCAACAAAATGGAGTATCGGAAAGAAAAATAGACACTTATTAGAAATGACACGAGCATTATTATTTCAAAATAATGTTTCAAAAAAATATTAGTCGGATGCCATTCTTTGTGCTACACATCTAATTAATAGGTTACCAAGTGCCATTTTAAAAAATAAAAGTCCACTTGAAATTCTCTACCAACAAAAAATAAATCTTGATCATTTAAGAGTATTTGGTTGTACATGTTTTGTAAAAATCAAAAGAAAAGATAAACTTGATTATATGTCAACAAAAGCTATTTTTTTGGGATACTCTACTTACAAAAAGGGTTACAAGTGTTATGATCCTATTAGCAAAAAATTATTTATGTCTAGGGATGTCATATTTTGTGAAGAAGAACCATATTTCAAAGAAATATTTAAGACACCATATACACAAGAACAAGTAAGACCTATAATATCTCATTTAGAGGAACAAGAAAGTGAACAAAATATTAATCATATTTTTGATGATAATTTTGAAGAAGAGACTAATATAAATACTCTTGATAATAATAATAATGAGATAGAAGAAAATTTAGAAGTTAGACGGTCCTCACGAATAACACGACTATCTACTAGACTTAGGGATTATGTAACCTATACGGTACAATACCCTATTGAAGAGTTTCTATCATATGAAAATATTTCGCCCTTACATCTTGCATTTTTTACTACCATCCAAAAAGAATTGGAACCGAATAGTTACCAAGAGGCTATCACAAATCCGGTATGGTGTCAAGCCATGAAAGAAGAGCTAGAAGCTCTAGAAAAAAATGAAACTTGGGTAATTGTACAATTACCAAAGTTTAAAAAACCGGTAGGATGTAAATGGGTTTATAAAATTAAGTACAATAGCAATGGTACCATAGAACGGTATAAGGCAAGATTAGTTGCAAAATGCTATACCCAAACATACGGAATTGATTATAATGAAACCTTTGCACCGGTGGCCAAAATGAATACCGTTAGAATTTTATTTTCCATTGCGGTGAACAATAATTGGAATTTATACCAAATGGATGTCAAGAACGCTTTTCTTCAAGGAACACTTGAAGAAGAAGTATACATGAACCTACCTCCCGGACATAAATTGGAAAACAATTCTAACCTAGTGTGTAGGTTAAATAAGTCAATTTATGGATTGAAACAATCTCCTCGAGCATGGTATGTCAAGCTTAGCTCTTATTTAATTTTGTGTGATTTTAAAATTAGTAGTTCGGACCATTCTTTATTTACAAAAAATAATGGTAAACACACTACCATCATTTTAGTATATGTAGATGACATTATAATTACCGGAAACAACATAAGTGAAATCAAAAAAATCAAAAACCAATTGAAGGAGAAATTTGATATCAAGGACCTTGGATATCTGAAATACTTTTTAGGAATAGAAGTAGCCTACTCAAAATTGGACTCTTTATTTCACAAAGAAAGTATATTTTAGACCTCTTAGAAGAAACCGGAAAATTAGGTTGCAAACCGGCCTCCACACCCTTTGATAGCAAATGTAAATTAAATAGTGAAGATGGTGAATTGTTAGAGGATATAAACCAATTTCAAAGAATTGTAGGAAAATTAATTTACCTTACCGTAACCCGTCCGGATATTTCCTTTTTAGTAAGCCAAGTTAGTAAATTTATGCATTCACCTAGAACACCGCACTTAGAGGCCATAAATAAAATTTTGAGGTATCTAAAGAAAACACCCGGTAAAGGAATATTAATGAAAAACAATAATTCTAATGTCATATGTGGCTATTCCGATGCAGATTGGGCCGGGAGTTTCGATAGGAAGTCCACTACCGGCTTTTGCACATTTGTAGGCGGAAATTTGATCACATGGAGAAACAAGAAACAAAACGTTATTGCACGATCTAGCGTGGAAGTGGAATATTGAATCATGGCGTCAACCGCAAGCGAATTAGTGTGGCTCAAACAACTTCTTAAGAATATCGGCATCGAAGTCAATCAACCAATGTAAATGTATTGTGACAACAACTCCGCACGACACATCGCATTGACTCCGGTATTTCATGAACGGACAAAACATATAGAAATTGATTGCCACTTTGTGAGAGAAAAGGTCCAAGCCAAAGAAATAGAGACACCGTATATACAAAGCCATGAACAATTAGCGGATGTCTTTACCAAAGGGTTGGATCCAAAACAATTCGACAACATCACATGCAAGCTAGGATTGTACGATATATACATTCCTAGCTTGAGGGGGAGTGTTAAAATTATAGAATAAATAAAATAGAAATAGATCTCAGATGTTCATCATTGATCAAAGGGCTAAGATTAGATCAAATAGAAAATTCTATTTATAGAAAGAAAATAAACGGTACCCTACTGTGTAGGTACCAAAAGTTGTTAGATAGAGCTAACGGTAAAATTGTAGCATCTCTATAAGAGAACTTGTAACCTCAAATTCAGAATAAGAAACATTTTTTATCTCCTCAGAATTCATATTCATATAATTTCAACATTATAGATATGCGCAAACTTGTAATTCCAACACTGCAATCTACTTTTTTTTGAGGAAAAATAGGGGTCATGCCCATTTTTGATTGATGATTAATCGCAACACTGCAATCTACTATATGAGCCTTTCCATAATTGGTAAATGTTGTGTATGAAAATTGTTTTCTTCTCCTTTCAAAAAAGAAAAAATGGAAAAACCAAAAAGCAACAAACAGCCAGCTATCGTGTGGAGATGCTGTGTATATATAACAAGGCATGAAATGGAAACCTCTTATTATATTCATCTAAATTTATTATTAGGAAAATATATTCGTCTAGATTTATTATTAGGGAAATAGTTCTACACAGTATCTGACCGAATTAAACACGGGGCTTCAAAAGTCTTTTAACTTTAAAAAGAATCAAACTGTCCATTTTTCTGAGGTTTGAAATAACCTCTGTTGTTAATGCATATGATTGGTAGTTTCTTTTTCTCAATTGTACTCTTTGAAGTACTCAAACCTATAACTATAAGAGTAGTTGAGCTCTTCAAAGGTCAGATATTCAAAAGACATCTTAAAGAGAAAGATCATGTTGTAACAAACAACATTAATTGCAAGACATTAGAAATTGTCAAAAAGAAATACCCATGATAAAAACATTCTTTCTTCTTTAATTAATAGTCAAGGACAATATCTTATGAACTTATCAAGTTGTTAAAGCATATCTTGTGTTCTCACATCTCCTTGGTTATTTTGATTTACTCAGGGGTTCTCACCTATGTGGCTATTTTTTATTATTATTATTTTTTTTTTGTATTGTTACACTGATGCAAATTTGTTGTTTAACATGCACTTCATTCTCTGTGAAAGGTATAATTTTGTGGAGAGCAATTAAGGAACCTTTTCGCGGTACGGTCTTAATGCATATGTATACAGAACGATACGTAAATCCGATCCAACATTAAATTCAATATCAAAATCAAACATTAAACTTGTATTAGTAGTATTAATTGTTGTTGTTATTATTGATTAATTATTATACTATTTATATCGTTACTAATAATTTGTTTGCTCTCTGTTGAGGGTAGTTGGAGACAATTTTATTTGGGAGTCAGACGTACGGTCAGTTCTAATAAATCATAATTAAACTGTTGGGCTGTGGGCTTCAAAACTTTTATTTTGTTTCAAACAGTTTTTTATGTCTCTATGGTCTCTAGACTAGTTCTAATTAATGTTTCTGATATATACCATATATATGTTTCACAACACACAGACACATAGTACTAAACACACTTACCCAATCAAGTAGCTAGCTAGTTTCAGTCTACTCATAAATAAAGAGAAAATGTTTCCATCTACTGCTAACAATAGATCGATGTCTGTCATGTTCAATTTCCTCAAAGTGTGTGTATGTATATATATATAGAGGAGTAGAACTAGGGTGCTCTCGAGTTCACCAAGCCCTTGGTGAACTCAAGTCCAAAACTCATCCAATCGGCTTCAAACGACGAATCCGACCGTTGAAACCCGTCTAACTTACGAGTGATGCGTCTACATGCAAAAATTTTAAATTTTGAAATTAATTTTGCATAGAGTCAAGTGGTCAAAATTAGAAGGTTAATAAATTAATTTTAATGCATTCATTTTTTGACGTTTTTTGACCACTTGACTCTATGCAAAATTAATTTCAAAATTTAAAATTTTTGCATGTAGACGCATCACTCGTAAGGTAGACGGGTTTCAACGGTCGGATTCGTCGTTTGAAGCCGATCTGATGAGTTTTGGACTCGAGTTCACCAAGGGCTTGGTGAACTCGAGAGCACCCTAGTTCTACTCTATATAGAGTATGGCTAATTTGCTGCTGGCAGCATTTCGGCCAAGTGCTGCCAGCAGCAAATCTGCCATTCTGATGTTCAAACAACCGATCCGAACCGTTCAACATGTTCTAAATATTGAAATGTGCTTGGAGACCAAATTTTATATTTTTTTGGAATTGTTTTACTATTTATTAATCCACTTTGAAAATTCCAGATCATATGGTCCAGACTGTTTTTACTGTTCACCCGGATCAGCAATTTTCAAAGTGGCTTAATAATAGTAAAAAAATTCCAAAAAATGTAAAATTTGGTCTCCAAGCACATTTCAATATTTAGAACATGTTGAACGGTTCGGATCGGTTGTTTGAACATCAGAATGGCAGATTTGCTGCTGGCAGCACTTGGCCGAAATGCTGCCAGCAGCAAATTAGCCATACTCTATATATATATATATATATATATATATATATATGGAAGGTTCAAATGCCTTCATTTTTTATGCCTCCACTATACTTCTATTTTTAAAATGTTAATAACTCAAAATTTAAATCATAAACGTCAAAATAAAACGGTTAGATATGATCTATGTTATTTTCTATATGTGCTCATAAAAAAAATATCACATTTCGGTTTTGTTTTTATGTGAATCAATAAATTGAAAAATCAACGTCTAGAAATTAACCACATTAGTACGTTTTTACAAGCTCTTGATGACAACCAAAACAAAATTGAAATTTTATATTTTTTTTTACACGTGCATAGATAAAATAGTGTAGATCATACCCAACAATATTATTTGACTTTTCAGTTTTAAATTTTGAGCTATTAAAGTTGTAGAAAATGAAGGCATGATAGAGGCACAAAAAATAGAGGTATTTGAACCCTCCTATATATATATATATATATAGAGGAGAGATCAAGTTACAACAAATTTGAGTTACAACAAAGTTACAACAATCATTTTTTACATTTTGATATTCCAAATCGCCGATCCAAACCGTTCAACATGATCTCCACAATAAAATGTGCTTCCAGATCAAATTTTACATTTTTTTGAATTTTTTTTACTATTTATTAAGTATTTTACAAAAACTAGTCAAATTCAGACCTTTGAATTTTGTACCCATCTTAATAAATAGTAAAAAAAATTCAAAAAAATGTAGAATTTGATCTGGAAGCACATTTTATTGTGGAGATCATGTTGAACGGTTTGGATCGACAATTGGAAGTTCAAAATGTAAAAAATAATTGTTGTAACTTTGTTGTAACTCAAATTTGTTGTAACTTGACCCCTCCTCATATATATAGGGTAGAACTAGGGTGCTCTTGATTTCACCAAGCCCTTAGTGAACTCAAGTCTAAAACCCATCGGATCGGCTTCAAACAATAAATCCGAACCGTTGAAACCCGTCTACCTTACGAGTGATGCGTCTACATGCAAAAAATTTAAATTTTGAAATTAATTTTGCATAGAGTCAAGTGGTCAAAAACTGAATTGCATTAAAATTAATTTATTAACCTTCTAATTTTGACCGCTTTACTGTATCCTAAATTAATTCGAAAGTATAAAATTTTTACATGTAGACGCATCACTCGTAAGGTAGGCGGGTTTCAACGGTTCGGATTCGTCGTTTGAAACCGATCCGATAAGTTTTAGACTTGAGTTCACCAAGGGGCTTGGTGAACTTAAGAGCACCCTAGTTCTACCCGGTATGTAGATGCTGTTAGCATCTTGTGAATCCTCCAGTTAATTTAATATATGAATTGTTCTAAATTTTGGTAATTATTTTTTTTAATTATTTGAAAATAGACAATATCTAAGCTATTAAATTGGTCAAATCCAATTTGATTCAAGTGGGAAACAAATTTATGAGATGAGAAAATTCAATCAAAAGTTTTGTAAAACATCAATACAGAGAACAATTCTAATTTCCCTTGACAACTGGAGAGAATTTAGTTAAGATCCATCCAACACATCATCCTCTGCCCTGTCAGAAAAAAAATTAAGAGAAGGTTGCTGAAAAAAGGAAAATAAGACGACATTAGTTTTCCTTTTTTCGGTTGCTTCTTTAACTTTCACGTGTGACCTTGACTCGTGCAATGCTTCTTTGCTTTCTGGCTACTGTGGGGGTGGGGGCGCTAATAAGGTCATAATCGATCCCAATCAGTTGGGCATTATTCCGATATTTTTATTAATACCCAAAAAAAAAAACAAATTATCAAATCTGCTCCCACCCCAAACTTATTTTTATTTCTACCCTAACCGCCCGTGGGCTGGGCGGTCCACTTTCCCCACCAGACCGCCCAGCGGCTGGGCGGTCCACTACCCTGATTTGACCGCCCAGCAGCTGGGCGGTCCGCTATAAAACCCCTATAAAAGGGGTTTTTCTCTCTCCTGAGCAGCACAGTATTCATTTCCCAATCCAACAAATTTCCAGAACCGAAAGAGAGAAAGATAGGCGATTTTGAGGCGAGTAGAGGTATGGACAGTAACAAACGAGGTAAAAAAGCGAGCAACCGAGATCGTGGCGTAGCGAGAGGAGGGTCAATTAGTGATCGAGGTAAAAATGAGGAAAAAAAGTACAAGTGTCAAATATGTCGTGATTTTTTTAATTGTGAGACATGTAAGCTGGAGGAATGGAAGAGATGACATGTTCAGTATGAAATTTCAGATGATGACTTTGTGGAAAACCCCTACGGCTTTGGTTTGAAAAAGAAGAAAGTTGATCCAGAGCCTCCAGCATCGAACGACGAGTTTGTTCCTTGTACTGGTAAGGCTACCACTTCGTCTGCTGTGACTGATCCAGATCAGGCAAACTCTGATGATGACTTTGTGCCATGCACTTTCAAGGCTCGTTGTAAGAAGTATATTTTTTAGGAATTTATGTCGTTAGAATTTTTAGGAATTTATGTCGTAGACTTTATTTCATTAGTTTTGTATTTGTTTATATTTTATGTTGTTAGTTTTTGTATACGTAATTAAGTAATAAAAATAACAAAAATGAAGCATATAAAATAATCGAGGCAAATAAAAAATTGCATAGTTCACAAACTACCAATTAGAATAGTTCACAATATACATCTAAAATAGTTCATAACATAATTTAACAAAACTTGGTAATCAGCGACGACGGCCGAACAAACTCAAAATACGACGTCTGGGTCTGGGTGCAGCTGGTTGTGCGGCACTATCGGATGTCTCTCCATGGCTACTACTGGTTCCTGGGCTTTCATGAGTGCGGTGGCTACTACCGGTAGCCTCAGCAACAACTCTAGCATTTTCTCTTTCGTTGGCTTTGTTAATGGCATATGCATTGCATTCCAGTTGAAATAAAATCAAAATAAAATATAAGTAAATAAATAAAATCAACCGTACCTACTCACTGCCTGTCAGTTGTTGAACGGCGGGCCTGATGTCCCATTCGCCTACCTTCCATCTCGTCCATGTTCATTACTTGACGCTTGTGGGGTCTTCGTCCTTTTCTGATCCACCCGCTTGCGGGACATACTCTATCACCAACATAGGGCGGCCACTGATACTGGTTGGGATAAGATGGAAAGATGCACCCCAAGTACTCGCAAGGTACTCGGTACGGTACATGTCTACGACATAATCATCCTCATAGAAGTTTCTCTCTTAGCACACCGCCATAACATGAGAACAAGGTAGGTGGGCCAACTGGATTCCTTGGCAAGTGCATGTTACAGTATTGTCAGGTGCAAAAATAACAACATACTTGAACATCCTTTTCACAAACTCCATAGTCCCATCCGGTCTACGGCCGGTTGGAGCAAACTCATTTGGACAATGCACTTCGAATTCCAACTGGTTCTCCCCATACGGGACAACTTTCATAACTGCACCTTTCTCCCTATGTTTCCTGAGTTTCCCCTCCACCCTTGTTGAAAACGTTTGATTCCTGGACAGTAATTCAGAAAATATAAGTCAACAAATAAAAAAATATATACCTTGGCAAAATCTCTGAATAAAAATATACATACCTGGACAGTAATTCGAGGGCTTTAACACGCCGTGCAACAAACCATGCATTTAACTTGTAGAATGTGTCCTCCACAATTGCTGCCACGGGCAACTGCCGGCTCTGCTTGAAAACAGCATTCAAGGACTCAGACCCATTTGTGGTCATAATTCCCCATCGGAAACCTCCATCACGGGCTTGCAATATCTTCTCATATGCGGGTGGCTCAGCAAGATCGGCGGGATTATTTTTTCCCACCTTGAGTAAGTACAAATTTGCCTTTGGACAGTACTGTCAAAAAAAAAATTTCAGATGAGAAAATTTAAGTAAATAATTCAGAAAATATAAGTCAACAAATAAAAATATACATACCTTGGCAAAATCTTTGAACATCTCTTCCACCCTTCTCGACTTCTTCTTCTTGCAAGCAATTCTGAATGTATTTGCAACCTATTTTTCAGGTCCGCAGTTCTTGTGTAGGTTGTCTGTAACATGTTGCATACACAGCCTGTGCACACAATCGCCGTTCGCTGTCGATCACTCGAAATCTGGGCGATCAAAAACATATTTGATTCCTTTGTGCTGGTCTGATATGACACAAAAGAACCGGTCGCCAACCACTTGTCTTCTTACGAACCTCAAGAAAAATCCCCAGTTTTCCCCGTCCTCCTTCTCAACAATTGCAAAGGCCAAAGGCAACAACTGGTTTTCAGCATCATATGCACATGCGATCAGCAGTCTCCCGTCGTAACGGCCAGACAGGAAGCATGCATCTACACTGATGACCGGTCTAATGTATGGCACAGCTTGAATACATGGACCGAACACCCATGCTATGGCCTTGAATTGCAACGCGTTGTCGACAGTCGGTACGCTTATATTCCAACATTCAAAGACAGTGCCGGGATTTGTACTTGCTATGGCCTGCAGCAATGGTGCAAGCAAGTTGTATGAACCATGCCAGCTACCGAACATTCGTCAAATCACAAGTTCACGTCCTCTCCACAACCTGTTGTATTTTGGGACGACATGCTTGTAAACCCGTCTGACAGCTCTACCGACCTCCTTAAGGCTCATAGATGGGTCATCCTTAACGTCATTCTCAATTACATCGGCAATAAGTGAAGCCGTAAGCTGTGCATGGTCTTTCCTTTATGACGGAGCCTTGCATGTGTGAGGTGGTTCGCACTTCTTAATAATCCATGCCTCGCCCCTACCCACAGGGGTTGCATATAGACGGAAGTGGCAATGCGCTTCGTCGACACAAACAATTACTAACCTTCTTCGGTCCCTTTTGTCAGTTCTGCACTCCCAGTTGCCGTGAACATGGACCTCATTTATTTTCTTCACAAGTTCATCTATGTTGGCGTAAACCTGCTGCGGAGCAAGCTCTGTATTGTACCTGACACGCGGCCCAAAAAATGAGATGTCTGCCTCTTCAAAAGCAGTGGTATCGTTGAATGTAGGGGCACGGATGCCTATCTGTCCGACCGCTAATCGGAAATCTGCCTTCCTTAGGTAATTAATCTCCATCACCTTCTGACAGGTGATCAGAATCCCAACCCCCTTCCCATTCGTCACCTGTTTCCAAATTTCTTTGTGGTACGGCATCGAGCTCAGCATCAAGGTCAAGGTCTCTCCGGGTAGCAACGGGTGACACTATAGGTATTGATGGTGGTACATATGGAAATCTGGGTTGGATTGGGGTTTCAGGAGGAGGTGGTGGTGGTGGTAGATCGGTGGTAAAATCAGGTACATAATTCTCATAAACGGGTGATACAGGCGGTTCATAACTCGAGTGGCGAGGGTTGTCATACCTCGAGGGGTGGGGGTTGTCATAACTATAGTGGCGGGGGTTGTCATACCCCGAGTGCTCACGACCCGAGTTGTCATAACCCGAGTGATCATAACTCGAGATGTCATAACTCGAGTGACGCGGGTTGTCATAACCCGAGTGATCATAACCTCTATTTTCCCTAGATGTTCCAACCCCGGATTCACACTGAACTCTCCTGGAATATAAGTCCATTACCCCATGTGACTGAAAAGTGTTGTAAACACTCCTCCATAACGACTCATCTGTTATTGGATACCTGGTATAGTAAGGTCTACCACCACTTACTATGTTAATCCGGGTAGCTAAATCTATATCACACCGGTTGGGGTTCACACCGATCTTTTCATACACTATTCCCTTCAGTTCAACAAATGAGGTATTTTCATTTACCTCGAAGCCGTAGGCTGCTTCCTTAGTGTACTGTGCTCCCTCCGCACCCCGGGTAAACTTTCCGCCCACATACAGTGCAACCAACATATGAGAGTTATAGAATTACTGTTCAGGAATTACTATGCTGGAATTACTGTGCTGGAATTACTGTGCTTGGATTACTGTGCTGGAATTACTGTTCACCATCGCCTCAAAATCGCCTCCAAATCGCCTGACAGCTCTCTCATTCGGTTCTGGAAATTTGTTGGATTGGGGAATGAATACTGTGCTGCTCAGGAGAGAGAAAACCCCCTTTTATAGGGGTTTTATAGCGGACCGCCCAGCTGCTGGGCGGTCAGATCAGGATAGTGGACCGCCTAGCCGCTGGGCGGTCTGGTGGGGAAAGTGGACCGCCCAGCCCACGGGCGGTTAGGGTAGAAATAAAAATAAGTTTGGGGTGGGAGCATATTTGATAATTTGTTTTTTTTTGGGTATTAATAAAAATATCGGGGCATTATTGTAACATGCAATTGCAATCGTCCAATACGAACCGAACATGTGGTATTGTGTTTTCAAATAGCTATTTAAATGCGATTCAAATTAAATGGTTTACATCTTGTATTATAATAATGGATAATGATATATATCTATATATATATAGGACAGTGCTACGGTGCTACGCGTAGCATAGAGCCCTCCGTGCTACGGCTCACTTTTTGAGTTTTCAAAATCCTAACGGTCGATCCGAATCGTTCAACATGATCTCCATATGAATATGTACTTGCAAACCAAATTTTACATTTTTTAAATTTTTTTTACTATTTATTAAGCCACTTTGAAAAAACACTAATTTGTACACAACAGTAAAATCTGCTGGACCATTGGATCAGCGATTTTCAAAGTGGCTTAATAAATAGTAAAAAAATTCTAAAAAATGTAAAATTTGGTTTGCAAGTACATATTCATATGGAGATCATGTTGAATGGTTCAGATCGACCGTTAGGATTTTGAAAACTCAAAAAATGAGCCGTAGCACGGAGAGGTCCTTATATACGCGTAGCATATTAGCCAGACTATATATATGAGCAAAACTAGGATGTGATGTGCTCACCAATCTCTATTAGTGAGCACACCTCCAAAAGACTATTGGATTGACTTCGAACTACGAATCCAAACCGTTGAAATTCATGTACTTCGTGAGTGATGCATGTACATGCAAAAATTTTAAAGTTTCAAATTCATTTAGCACATGGTCAAGCGGTCAAAACAATGATGAAAAATAAATACATAAAACAATTTAAAAAATAACTTATAAAATGTTCATTGTTTTGACCACATAAACATAAGTAATATTAATTTTGAACAATGATAAAATATTAGCGCATCTGTGTTAATTTAGTTTTCCCCTTGTTAATGATGAAATTTTAAGAGACAACGGTACTTCTTGGCCAGTTTATTGACTGGAGTCTTCTCTGCGAAATTTAGTTTTTTTTTTTTTTTTGAAATGCTTGGTAGATACTATCAAGTTTGAAATTAATAAATGTGTTTACATCACAATCCTACACAGCTTTACACATATTTGCTACTCTCTCGGTATTCCTATACCCAATGCCTGACCGTGATTTGAAATTTAGTTCCTTATATCACTTTATTGACGTAGAATACCTTTTTTTTTTTTCCAATGCTTTGCAAAAGTGTTTCAAGGTTCACACACAAATTGCCGCCAAATATTGGATATCTACCGCTATAAAGAAAGATTCTGAGAGAAAAAAATTACAACTTTTCTCTAATTTTCCTTTCATGGTTGTCCATAAAAAAATGCATGTACCAGAATTTTGACAAGATATTTAACCATTAGTGATTCAGATTCAGATTCAGAAAGACAATTCTGAGAAAGTTGTACCCATTGCATAAACAGCTGGTTTCAGACTATACCGAATATTACGTTTCCAAAATTCAAACCATTTACTATTGTACCACTTTTAATTAAGCAATGCAACAAGCCAACAACCATTTGAGAACAACATGGTTGTGTGTAAATAGTTGCCCTTAGGCATCAACTAGGAAATATTCACAGCTTTGGAGGTGATCCATGAGTGTTTACCTGATGATAATGGAGGAGGTGATAATTTAGATCTTGACGAATTTTATATTGAATAGATCTCGAGAAACTTAGTACAGAAGATGTAAAGGTTTGAAATTTAAGTATTAAGAGTTGAATTCTGATGTGAAAACTCAATTCAATAGGTAATGATACTTTCTTCAACAACTCCAACTAGAATGTAGACTATGTCCACTTGGTTTTTAGTTATATGTTCAAAGTACAAGGACTTTTGGTTGAAAAATGTACAATCTAACATGATTTTTATTATTAATATGATAGATATAAAAACTTCATTAACTTTTTAATAAGAATTCATTCAATAAATCTAATGAGTTGGATCGGACTGCATCAACATTCCAAAAAATGTGGAAAGAAATATTGAAATGGTCTCCAGTCAAACTTGGGAGATTTGACTGGAGGGTTAAGTTCAAAGGCTATCATCATCTCTCTAATAACAAAAATTATTATTATTATTATTATAGTAACATCAGCAGCGACCGTAACAACAACAATAATTATGACAGTGACATGATGATGATTGTAAGTAAATGAATCAATAAATAAACTGTGGTAATAACAAAACAGTATAGCAAACCTAGCAATTGCCCAAGCACTCCATTTAGGCAAGGATTGCCTTACGGAATTTCAAAATACACTGTAAAATTTGTCCAATCAGATTCCATGATTTCGTTATCTTTAACAAAAAAAAAAAAAAAAAACAGTGAACTCAAAATCTTTAAAACCTAGTTTAATTAAATGTACTGTGAACTTATTTTTTAAAGTACTACCATAATGAACTACGAATACATGGTCATCATCCAAAAATCAAGAACTTCCAAGAAGCCAAATTTAATCAATGGAGGTAACTAGAAAAACCTATTATCCCGGCCGAGGCGTTGCAAATGGTAATTAATTGTTCTTCCAGGATTTTTTGGCCTTCCCTTCTGCAAAACCAAAAATGAAAGACTTGTAAGAGCTTTTACAATTTCAACCTAACAATTTACTATATTTGGTAGTTCACATGAAAGATTACAGTCTTTTCTTTGAATGCAGATGTGACGTCTGGTGTATGAGAACAGTTTCGGTCCGATGCCCATCGGACTCAAATTTGGGTCCGATGGGTTTAGGGACCGTCTGATCCACTTTAAGATTCGTGCTCACGAATTTTAAAGCATACCCGAAAGTTGCGGACTCAAATCTTAAAGCAGATCGGACGGTCATCGAACCCATCGACAATTTTGACTCCGATGGGCACGGGATCCAAATTGGTTCCCTGGTGTATATGCCGAAATTTTTATTTATAACATTTCTGAAAAAAAAATAAACCAAATAACCACCGTTTCTGGGCATTTTCAAATCTAACACGGCCGCACTTCACCGATGCGGACCCATTTCAGGGACGCCGCAGAATGCCGGTGCGGACCCTGTTCTTTATATCCCCAAAATGACAGTGAAATTTCATTCCACATTCTCACACATTCTCTCTCCTGAATTAGATCTCTGATCTGTAAGTTTTTTCTCTCTTCTTTTAAATTTTTTATTTTTATTTCAGTAGTTTAATAATTAATTTAGTTAATTTTTAATTTTAGGTTTCTTCTGTATTTGATTGAAAATGGCTCTTATAGTATCCATCTATACTGGTGGGGATGTTTTAACAGGTCCTAATGGGGTTTACTATAGTATCGGACATGTTACTGTGATTCCGGTATTGCCGGGTACTGATTATGTGGGACTTAAATCAAGTATATTGCAGAATTTGGGGTTGGATCAGGGTCAGTACGACCTTAAAATTGATACCAAAATTAGCATGCCGACTAGTTCAGTACAAATCTGGTTCCAACTGTTTTCAATTCAAAATGAGAGAGTCTGGCAGGTATTGTACAACCAAACCATGAGTTTTTCTGGGGGTGCATACAAGATAATTGACCTATATGTGGAGGTTACGAGAGCCCGGCGTGCCAACCCAGTTATGAGGTTAATCTAGGGTCGTAGTTGGGGTAACTCATCCAGCTCTAGTCCGTCCCCTGTCCAAATTGACCAACCGTCCAGTAGTCGGGCCCCAGTTCAGAGGAAACGACCCTCCAGTAGTCGGCCCTCCCATCGGGCCCCATCCCAAACTGACCAGCCTTCATCTAGTCGGATCGCTCATTGGGGTCAATCTTCTGATCCGGATGAAACCGATGAAACAGTGGATCCGGAATTACTAGAGGCAGAGGAAAATTAGGGTGATATTGATCCTGAGGGTATGAGCGATCGTAGTGACGAGGAAGATACCGGGCCTGTGCTTGGACGAGAGCGGACTTTCAGAATAGATAGCGAGTTTCGGATAATGGATCGCGGGTTTCAGCACCCGATTTTGGCTTTCAACGACACATCAGGATTTATGGAAGCAAATTCGGGTTTGTTTGGAAGGAGGGCAGAGTATGAGAATGAATTGTCTGAGGGACAAACATATTACTCGAAAGAGGCAATGAAGAGCGCAATTGTCAGGTTTCACATACTTTGCAACAAAGAGATAAGGAATACGCACAGTGACACCACAAGAATTATGTTCAAGTGCAAGGACAGTTACTGTGGCTGGTACATACTCGCAAATGCCACCGGTTATGGAACACAATGGCGTGTCTCCACGTGCCCAACAAAACATTCATGTCACGCGGATGCGATAAGAACAGATGATGCCCAGTTGTCGGCTACTATGGTTGCCGAGTGTATATCGGCTCACATGAGTATTCAAGATGTCAGGATTGTTGTTGCTGAAAGGTACAACGGTCAGATACTGGCGTACAACAAACTATGGCGTGGCCGTGAGTTGGCAATTGCCCGTCAATTTGGTAGTTGGGAGGGGTCATACGCTCTTATAGTTCTATTGTTAGAGGCAATCAAAAGAAGCAACCCAGGTACTATATTGTTCCTTCATTTTTTACGTCATTTGATTGTTAATCAACAATTGAACTTATTTTTTTTAATTTATTGACAGAAACATTGTTTGAGGTGACCTCATTTCCCACCAGTAAACCTGGACCATACAAGTATTTTCATAGGGCGGCTTGGGCATTTGGACCGTGCATAGCTGCTTTTCAACATATCAGACCGGTCATCACCGTTGATGCATGTTTCCTGTCAGGCTAGCATAAAGGTAACTAATTTGATTGTTTTAACTTTATTTAATTTAGTTGATTTCGGCTCTTACGAAATTAATTTGATTGTTTTACCACAGGCAAACTGTTGATTGCAACTGGGTACGATGCTGAAAACCAGCTCCTCTGTTGGCTTTTTCACTAGTAGAATCAGAGAGTTTTGAAGATTGTGCGTGGTTCATGCAATGGCTGCGCCGTAATGTAATTCGCTCCAGATTCATGTGTGTCATCACTGATAGGGGAAAGGGTATCAAGAAAGTGTTCAGACAAGATGATCTGGGGTGGAACGAGGAGGATGAGGATCAATGTGTTCACCGTCTTTGTGCTACTCACTTAGCCGAGAACATGAAGAAGAACGGTTGCAGTGATGCGGCAATCCGATATTTTAGGATATGTGTGGCTAAGAGAAAGATGAGGAGATATGAGCAAGGAATGCAAGCAATGGGGAATGTATGTAACATTGCCCTCAATTGGCTGGACGGTGTGGGTAAATATTTGGATCAAGATGAGAACAAGTGCTCGAAACCATGGAAGATATTCCAAGCATTGGACGGTGGTTACCGTTGTGGCATTATGACTACAAACGGGTCCGAGTCGCTAAATAATGTCTTCAGGTCATCTCGTAAGTTACCGGTGGCAGCAATAATTGAAGACACATTTTACAAATGTCTCACATGGTTTGCGCAAAGGAGGCCAAAGCGGAATTTGAAGCCAGTCAAGGTCAACAATTCTCGTGTCGTGTGCATTAGGTACTTTTATTTGTAGTTCTTTCTTCATAATTTTTAATGAACTTTTAAAAAAAAATCTGACTTCTTCATTATTTTTTTATTTTTCGTAGCTGATTAACAAACGGTTCGAGAGGTCCGATAAATGAAGACGCTGGGGGATTTGGCAACAACAACGAGTTCGAGGTAACCTCCACACAGGAGAGAGTTCACGCTTTCATACCTGATGATTCTGGCCGGTTTACCAAGGCCAATTTCAAATACACGGTGATAATCAGGGATGATCACACGGTAACCTGCACGTGCCAGAAGCCTCAATTGGACAGACTACCGTGCTCTCATGTTCTGTCCGTGTGTCGTCTCTGAGGCATCGACCCTAGCATCTTTGTAAGTCACTACTACCACATCCACACACTGATCAACACATGGAGCGCTGAATGGCATGTGTTTGAAAATCAGTCGGAATGACCTCAACACGATGGCCCGGTCCTTGTTCCAGAGGATAAAAATATTTTTTTGGGCAGAAGACGGCACAACCGAATTCCGATGTGGATGGACGTTCTAAATAATAGGAGAAGAGGACACCAAGCCGGCCGAGATACACAGAAAAGACAAAACAGAGCTGCTCGAGCTGCACGAGGTTGAGAGTTTATCAATAGATGAGATATTTATCTATTTTTAATTGTATTCGTAAAAATGTTGTTTATTTTCGGTTAATTAGACGTATGTGTAATTTACGATAACATTAGCATTATTCTATTGTATGCTTCTTTATATGGCTCATTGTTCTATTATAATTTTCTTTAAATTTGATCAAACAAACGAACAACAATTTCAGATTAAACGACATTTGATAAAAACTTCCTAATCAAACTTCTTCACATTTCAGATAAAAAAAAAATAATAACAGGGTCCGCACCGGCATAGTGCGGACCCATTTCAGGGTCCGCACCAGCATTCTGCGGCATCTCTGAAATGGGTCTGCATTGGTAAAGTGCGGCCTGTGTTAGATTTGGAAATGCCTATAAACGGTGGTTATTTGATTTATTTATTTTTCAGAAATGTTATAAATAAAAATTCGGGTGTATATGTTGACAAATAACACATTTAATCTGGGCAATAGTTGACAGCCATGCATACCATGATCCATAATTACCGATTGACAATTCCAAATGCATAAAATTTTGGAAGTAATTTCTTCTGTATACATGTGTGCAGGAGGGAGGAAGAAAGTTGATGAGGACAATTTTTATAGAGGGTTCAGGGACAAATACATTTTCTTTCTGCACACACACACACACACACACACACACACATATTATCTGCAGTTCGGAAAGGAAAGTTTGTGATTTTTGGCTTTGGAAGGGCATAAATGAAACTGTATCCTTGTGAGTTAAGCCAAAATTTACAGATCAGGTGGCAAATATATGAATTTCAGGTAAATTGCATTGGATCTGATTGCAAAAAGATCCAATTTTAAAAAAAGGTCGAGTACCACAATTAATAACATAAGAGTATGTGCCTGATTACCAGTCATATCTGCCACCTGGTACTAGCCAGTACTGTTATTCTAGGTATAGGAGATAAAACAAGGAAGAAAAAAGACATGGTTTAAAATAGTTGCAACTGGGAAAAAAAATGACCTGAGCCTCAGCACAAGCGACAAGAAGATCCTTGTATTTAGTGCATTTATCATCTTTCTTGTTGTTTAAAGAGAGACAGCCGAGAAATTGCAGCATTTCCTTCCTGCACGGCTTCCCAGCACCCCCAAATTTTTTAGGGTTTATGTACATACCACCTGCCTTGCGACCCATTCTACATCAACAACAAAAAAAACACCGATATTTTTATTAATATCCAAAGTTAATTACAAATTAATAAATATACCCAGAACCCCTGAAATTTTCAAAAAATGCCCAAACCGGCCATTTTGTGGCCGGTTTTGATTTTTTTAGAGACACTGTGAAAAGCAAGATAATAAAATCTAACACTGAAAATTCGAATTTTTTGTTAAATTTTTTTGTTAGATTACTTCTTTTGATTTATAATTAGCATATTTATACTAAAATACACTATATTACTTGAAATTATGTTGAATTACACCATCTTACATTACGCTAAAATAGAGTAAATTCCGGTAAATTACTGTGTGTCTTCATAGTGATGTATAATTAGAAACTATATTTTGTTTCTCTTTTATCTTCATAGTGATTTATAATTAGAAACTATTTTTTTTTAAGAGACACTATGAAGAGTAAGATAATGAAATCTAACACTGAAAAAATTCAAATTTTTTGTTTAAATTATTTGTTATATTACTTCTTTTGATGTATAATTAGCATATTTATACTAAAATACGCTAAATTACTTGAAATTATGTTGAATTACACTATATTACATTAAATTACGCTAAATTATGTTAAATTACCCTAAAATACGGTAAATTATATATGAAAACATGGATTATATATTTACTGAGAAGGCGAAAAACGACGATGAAACTTCAAACGGCAATAAAACGGCGCTCGAGTGTCCAATTTCAGCAAATGACCACTTTTCGGAAAGCTTGCGAAAATACACATGCGTCAGTACCGGCGATGGTGATGCCGGATTCCAAAATTCAGAATTGCTAAAAAACAAAGGGAAGAGCCTCAAAACTTGAGTTGAAATTTCCGATTAAGATTTTCATTTCTATTATTCAATCTAAGTAGCTCAGTAAATTAGTTATATAATGAACTTGTAGAATACCAATTTTTACTATTTTTAAATTTTTTTTTACTATTTTTTATGATTTATGAAAGATGGCACAAAATCGGCCTAATTTAGCATAATTTTGCGTAGTTTAGCGTAATTTACCGTATTTCATTATAATTATCAAAATTAGTGTAATTTACCGTATTTTAGTGTAATTTAATATAATTTCAAGTAATATAGTGTAATTCAACATAATTTCAAGTTATATAGTGTATTTTAGTATAGCTAATTATAAATCAAAAAAGTAATCTAACAAAAAATTTAAACAAAAAATTTGAATTTTCAGTGTTATATTTCATTATCTTGCTCTTCATAGTGTCTCTAAAAAAAAATCAGAAACCGGCCACAAAATGGCCGGTTTGGACATTTTTCGAAAATCCCACGAATTCTGGGTATATTTATTAATTTGTAATTAACTTTGGATATTAATAAAAATGTTAGCAAAACATTAAAAAATTAACAAACGTGAGACATTACTAACTCTCCACAAAATTGAAATATCATTTAATGGTTCTGTATTTCTTGAATCCAAAACATACTAAACATTTGAGAAAAATGGTGCATTGGTTCAATTTGGATCTCCAACATACAGACGCTTCTCTGATTGCTTAAAATAGCTACCCTAGTATTAATATCATAATTACCCCCACACCCCACACTCTAGAAAAACAATAGTAAGCAACAAACAAACAAATAGATAAAACCAAACCATCTACAAGGAAATAGGTCAAGGCTCCATCCATAGTGCATTTTGTACACAGTTTATAGTATTTCTCATAATTTTCACGTTTTAATCACTGTGATTACTTGTTATGTTTTTCACACAAAAAGGAGACAAGACAGAAAAAGACAACAGTAACATTCTAGGTGGTTAGCACTGCAACATTAAATGAATGGTCGAGTCCGCATACAGTGGAAATAAATCTGCTACAATTCCAAAGAATCGCAGGATCCTGCTTTTCCGAATCCAACTGTTTATATAATTTGAGATTCGTGCATAACAACTAACTGGTTTTGAGATTTGTACATTTCAAAAATTAATGGTTGGATTTGGAAAAGCAGGGTTCCTGCGATTCTTTGGAATCGCAGCAGATCTATTTCCCGCATACAGTGGATATACACATCATAACAAATGGAAGTTATCACAAGTTAATTGAAACCAAGAACTCTGTAAATATATAATTTTGTGAGTGATTGAATCAGTAGCTCATCAAAGCTACTATTTTAAAAAGGGAAAAAATGAAATGAGGAAAAAGGGAACTATGAGGAATTTAAAAGTTGTAAATTCCATCAACTTAGTTAATAACTTAATATTAAAAAAAATCTTTGCCTCATGCCAACAAGTATTTAATAAGAAAACAACATTGTATGCTAAATCTTTTAATCCTGGCTCTCTAGCATCTATATATATTTGAACAGCACAACTCTTTTCATTCTGAATACCTGAACCACCTCGAAAACCTAATAACAATTTCATCACTACATAAATAGACAACTTAAAAGTTATCAACCATTAAACAACGCTATCACAAGGCAATTGACAACAGAACAAACAATACGAGCTCTCAGGAGCAACGCATCAAACACCTTATTAGCATAAAATCACAAATCAATTTACTGAACAATTAATTACCATTTGCAACGCCTCGGCCGGGATAATAGGTTTTTCTAGTTACCCGAACTGGCCCGGTCCAATTATAATAAACGAAAGAACATAAAAAGTAATAATTAGCCCAATGAAAACTAATACCTGAACTAGCCCGGCCCGACCCAAAAGGAATTTATTTATTTCTCTCAGCAGGCCCCGCCTACGCCCCTCCCACCCGGCGAACCGACTTAACTTTGCTATCCCAAATATCTCTTCCAATCATCAATCAATCAGAGATTCAGAGCCACCTGGGTCGGTCGCAAACAACTCGAAGGAAGAATCTACGCAACTCGCAAGGTGAGTCTCTTCCGATTCAAGTGTTAATCTGCCCCAAACTAGGGGTGTTCATCAGGTCCGGTTTGTTTGGTTTTTAACTTAACCAAAAAAGTTTGGTTCAAATGATTTGATTTTTCAGTTTAATTGAACCGGTTCGGTTCAATTTTTAGTATTATTCGGTTTCTTTAGTTTGGTTCGGTTTATAATTTTTGAAAACCACCATGACCAAACCGATGGACTGAAATCAGACTATAGCGCTGAACCCTAGCGTAATCAAAACAAATCATGTCCCGTCGTCATTGCTCCCAGCCCCCCCCCCCTCTCTCTCTCTCTAAGTCTCTGAGCGCTGTGCAGTACCCAGCAACGGTGTCTTTGCAAAATTCGCTCCAACGACGGTGTCTTTGCAAACTTCTCCCCTCTGTTACTACTTGCCCCCATTTTCTCAACCTGATTTGGGTGGAAACAGTGCTCACCAACATCTACTAGACCAATTTCGGATAAGGCAAAGCAAATTTCCTCCCCGTTATTAGTTGTACCTAGTTTGTGAAGCTTTTTATGTTATGTGGTTTGAAGGATTTTTTAGATTTTTGCTTAATTGTATCAGTTTACTAGTTTATTGAAAAGAATTTTATTGCTTTGTTCTTATTTTTCACGCACATCTGTTTCATCTAAATTTTATATCTATTTGGAATTTTTAGTATACTGATATACTATTTTGAGGACTTAAATTAAATGTATTAAAGGTGCAGAGGTTCGCTGCTGGCTTGTTGTTGCGCTGACTCACATTCATTGCTTTTTTTCTTGTAGACCTCAATGTATCTCGTTCTTTTTATACACTATTTGATGAATTGGTTGTATGTATATTATTGTATCTTCTTTTGGCTTTTCATGTTGATTGTTTTTAAATTAGTATCTGATTAGTTAATAGGTTTGAACCCGTTTAACTATTTGAACCCGATTAGTGTCCTATCCTGACCAAAATTATCAATCTGCCTCTGACCAGGGGCGGACCCACATGGTTCCGGGGGGACAGCTGCCTCTTTCTGGATTTTGAGTTATAGTGGAGATCTATCGGTCCGAACTGATTTTGTCCTCCCTAAAATTTTTTTTACTCCCTCGGGATGTTTGATTTGTAATTCGGGTTAAATTTAGGATTAAAATTGAAATAAATTTGTTAAATTTTGATTAGTAATTAAAATTATAAGTTAGAGCATCAGAAATTACAAATCAAAGCATTAGAAAGTATAAGTTAAAGTATTATTTTATATCGAGTATTCAGATAGTTAATGGATTTAAACTCAATTAGTTATTTAAATCCAATTCGATATTTTTTTGCAGATAGTTAACGTGATTTCGCAGATAGAGGCAAGAGAAGAGACTACCCAAATCTACTTATTTTCGCAACAACAGTCTTCTCCTACTACACCGTCCTCGAAAATACTCCCTTGACCCTTGTCCTTGCGGTTCACTCTGAAATTTTAATCTTATGAACAACTATTTTTTAAATTTCAAATATACATTTCATGCAGATTCAATTTGTGCAAAAATCTGAATTCCACGCAGATTGAATCTACTTTTTAATCTGACAAGGCTTATTAGATATAAATAGCTTCTCAATTTTGATTAATAAGTTGAATGAAAGAAAATCCACTCTAATTATCATAAGTTTCCGCAAGAGCTTGGAATCTTGGGCAACATCGTTTCCCAAGTAAGAAACAAGTTTGAAATGTCACTTGAGCAGCAGGTGCCTGGGCACTTTGGAGAGAGAGAAACAGGAGATTTTTTTCGAACAAGACGCGCCTCGTGAGACAACTAATAAATGATACAGCTATGGATGTCATTTCTTGGTCACAGTTTGCTTAGGTTTTTTGCGGGAATGGATCCGGTAGGAGCGTACTGCGCTCTCCTGTCGGCCATCTTTTGTAGTTAAATTTCTGAGTTTCAGTTTCATTTTACAGACTTGGTAATTAACCTAGCCCAAACCCATGTAAATAAACCCTTTTCATTATTCAATATATTGTTGGCGACAATTTGTCGCTAACCTTCAAAAAAAGTTTCCGCAAGAGCTATGGGCTAAAAGAGTCGAAGAGTGTGGCTACTAATTTGACACCATTTACCAAAAATGCAAAGCAGGACCAATATCAAAAGAAATACAATGAGTCAATATAGCACAATTTTTCCAAAAAAAGAAGTATGAAATGATGTTAATCCATTTTGAGTTGATTACTTTTCATCACGTCAATCGTAACTCATAAGCAAAATCAAAGAAAAGAAAAGAAAAGAAAACAAATGATTTGGGCATACACAATCAGCTAAACAATCATCAACCAATATTTAATAAAGGTAAACGCATCATCTAAGAATAGAGCTAACCTTGAGTTAGCTTTACTATTCTCAAACCTACATAATCCAAACACAAATTAGCAAATTGGATTCGCTCAAGAATATCTCTATATATTATACTAACCCATAGAAATGGTGGGTTAGCAAGAATAGAGCTAGTGGGGTTAGTAATATTAATAAAATATTTGATTCATTTCAATTAGAGTTGGTTTAAATATTAAATTAGTATTAAATAAAATATTTGATTAGTATTAAATATAATATTAGATTAGTATTAAATATAATATTATATTAGATTAGTATTAAATAAAATATTAGTTTAAATATTAAATGTAATATAATATTAATTTAAAATATAGATTAGTATTAAATAAATATAATATAAAATTATATTAATATTAAATAAATGTTAGATTAATATCATATTGTAGTCATTTAAATATTACATGTAATATAATATTAGTTTCAATATTAGATTAGTATTAAATAAAATATTAGATTAAATATAATATAATATTAGTTTAAATAATAAATGTAATATAATATTGGGATGAGCTATGGTGAGACGTGGAGTAAAACAAGTTTGTACTCCACGCCATATTTTCATTTTGAAAATCCAAACAACTGATTCGAACCGTTCAACATGTTCTCTATATTGAAATGTGCTTGGAAACCAAATTTTACATTTTTTGAAATTTTTTTACTATTTGTTAAGCCACTTTGAAAATCACTGATCCACTGTGAACAGTAAAAAACAGTAAAATTTTCTGGACCACCGGATCAGCGATTTTCAAAGTGGCTTAATAAATAGTAAAAAAATTCCAAAAAATGTAAAATTTGGTCTCCAAGCACATTTCAATATAGAGAACATGTTGCACGGTTCGGATCGGTTGTTTGAATTTTCAAAATGGAAATATAGTGCCATGAAGTACAAAATGGTTTTACTCCACGTCTCACCATAGCTCATTCCTATAATATTAGTTTAATATTAATTTAGTATTAAATAAATATAATATCAGATTAGATTAGTATTAAATAAAATATTATATTAAATATAATATAATATCAGTTTAAATATTAAATTATAATATTACTTTAAATATTATATTAAATATAATATAATATTAGTTTAAATATTAATTATAATATTTATTATATTAATTTAAATATTTAATGTAATATAATATTACTTTAAATATTATATTAGTATTAAATATAATATTAGTTTAAATATTAAATGTAATATAATTAGTTTATATGTTAAATGTAATATATTATTAGTTTAAATATTAGATTAGTTTAATTATTATTTTATTCATTTCCTCCATCGCTATTTCAAATATACAATCGAAATGACATTTTTACTAATTCGATAGCCCAAAGTTAGCGCTATTCTCAGACCACTCGGGTTAGCACTATTCTCAACCACTAACTCAAAAATCGTTATTTTTGCACTAATGCTTACACGATCCAAACGTACCCTAAAAAATTTTCCTTTTCAAAATTATCAATGCACTTTACAATTAAACTAATAAACTCATTTACATTGCTTTGTTCTAAAATTTTCAGGCTCAAGCAGCCTCAATAACAACCTCTCCATCTTTTTAGACATTGTCGTGGGTCTAATCAAACCCGGTAACTTATAACTCAAAAAAGACTGCCTGTCAAGCATGGACCCACCTAAAAGCTCTCTATCGATCCTATCCAACTCATGATCATCTGTGTTAAAACCATGTACAAATGGTGCCCCGCTGTCAGCCATTGCGTCAAATAGCTGACGTGGCGGCTTTATATCCAACATGAAGCGTAGGTCATTGTTTATTGTAGTGTTTTGGAATTGGTTAGAATTACATATGACAGTGTGGATATAGCTCTCCTTGGAATGAACAAAATTGGAATAGTATAGGAGAAGTGTGCGAGGAAGATTTTCCCAACCCCTTATGCAATATTCGAGAAATGTCCGGCTTAATACCATCCTTGGAGAACCTACAAATATATTAAAATTCAGAAGACACTTTTGGAAAGCAAATATATGCTGGATCTTAGCCATGGAAGTCATATACAGAGATACCAGTTACCAGACCTCATTTTGAATGGTACCAGCAGACTACCAGCCTAATGTTGTTTAGCTTTTTTCATTTTCGTCTAAAGAAGTTGACCACAATTAAAACTGGTACAGACGTGTTCATATATATGACAGTAAATGAAAATTGAACAAAAAGCAAGGAGAAATGTAAAACGAATGACAGTACCTACAAATATTTTGAAGGATGAAGGCACATTCCTTTTCTCCTTGACCCAAACTACACCAGACTTATTTGAAATATACAATGCAGGGTCCACAATTAGGGACCTGACTCTTTCATGCCTACAATAAACAAAGAGAAAAATCAATGTGCCTTTTAATGTGAGATCAGAAGAATAGACAGAATCATTCCAAATCATATAGATTATAACTTTTTGTTTAAATTGGAGCTGAAATAATGGCACGCATGAACGTTTCCTGTCCTTTCTATTATTTTCTTTTTGTTAGGATAACCACATAAAGAAATGTATGGGAAAAAAGAACATACTCTTTTGAACCAATTTTGCTGGTGTGATCAATGAAGTTCAACTCCCGAGGCAAGTACGAAAATATATGAAGAATATCTGACAAAAAAGGGCGAGGATAGATATTAAGAAATTCATATAACCAGATAAGAAAAATTGGTTTCCAATCAAAATTTAAATGAATTGTCCTTATTTTTCTGGAACAATCCTAGTTAAAGAATGCAGAATTATCATTACTTTCTACCCGGAACATCCCTATTTATGGAAAGGTCGGTACCATATTCAATTTCAACTAATTTTTGTCAATAATTTTTCCCTTGGATTTAACAAAATTAAGTGCTGGTTATCAGGAAAAGAAGAATAAAATAAAATAGGAATACGAATAAGAAATTTACCATCTTGTGGCATAAGTGGGTAATCTGAAATATCCAAATTAAGAAACCAGCTCCATCCCTTGAATTCCCTCAACAAAATCACCACGGCATGAAGCATGCAAGCGACCTCTGTGGGCCCATCGTTTGACGCGTGACAACCTCGCTCAACCACCCTAACATTACCATACTTTCTCACCAACTCCTCGGCACGAAGAAATGCCTCTAGATCCACACGCTCGTTTTCTGACGTGTCAGCGCCAAATTGGATTACGTAGAAATTCAACGGATGGTAGAGCGCCCGGAGCAGACGGCGGAGCCGACGGGCGTCGCCACCAGTTATCAGGTACGCCAGTCGAGGAGGCCTAGGATTAGGGTTAGGGTTCGGATTTGAGGTCTGGATGGGATTAATGGCGAAAGGTAAGAGGAAGAGAGTGAGGAGAGGGAAGGTGAAGAGGAAGAAAAAGGCAACGCGCTTATGCTTTGAGCGAGAATGGCTCGCTAGCATCGTTCCGCTTAGGGTTTTGAGTTGGGATCAAGCGTTGGGACATGAGTCGCCGGAGAAGTTACTACCATACGGCCATCTCCTATTTCTTTTCGTTAGAATGGAGGAGCAAGATGCGTACGGGGCAATTTAAAATCCAAAAGGAAAAAAGAAAGAAGAAAGAGGCGTACGGATGCGGGGAAGCAGAAATCGAGATCCAGTGAAGTAACCCAATGTTTGGTTTTTGAATCGGGACCGTCCGATCCGAATCCGAGACCATCCATCCCGAAGTGGAGCGCACACATCCCGACGACGGATTCCAATCCCGAGACCATCCCGAGCGACAGATTCGAATCGGACGGTCTCGATCCAAAACCCAAAAATTGGGTTACTTTAGGGGATCCGGACCCGGGAAGCAGGTGGTGGGACCAGAATGCATAAAGCTTTATTTTGAAGTTTTTAATGCACCGTTGTTTGAATACGATTTCCTTGCAACTAAATGCGACGTAACACCTCGTCTGTAGATGTTACTATCGTTCGATATTAATCTAGCGGCTATATTTCTTTTGAAAGCGTCACATGGAGACACAAATAGGAACTTGTAGACAACAGCTCAAGTCCAGACAGTAGTGGGCCCCTAAAAGGAGGAGGATTGTTCATAGAGATTTTTCGCAGTGACAGAGAGAGGAATTAGTAATTAAACTAATATGCGGATAATGAAATGAGTCACTTTAATGCTACTATCGTAATTAAATGCTGAAAGTACGGCCCAATAATGACACTGCAGTATGGCAGTAGGGGACCGTAGTTTGGGGCTGGATTAAATTGGGCCTTTTCCTAATTTACAGTTTGGGCCGAGCTGCGCGGCTCATGTATTTCGAGTCGATTTTAAGGGGTAGTTGTCTGTTGATGCACTTCTAGGTTGGGCCGTTGGGATCATATTAGGATCACAAAATAAATTGTTGAGGTTAAGGGGTTTTGGGTTTCCGAATCATGAGTTTGTGCTGGAATTCTGTCATTTCAGTTGTCAGCAAGATTTTGATTCGCGTTTCGGGTCAGATGTATATAGTTCACAACTCACAAGACATGTCGTTGATTAGTTGCGTTGCAGACTTTGAATTGGTGAGGAATAGTGCTAATTTAGATTAGTAAATTATTTCATAATTTGATAGTGAGCAGCCCCTGGAAATAATCGTTAACGGTGTTGTTTTACTATTATAACTAAAAGTTAAATTATCAATTATTTTGGACAATTAGAATAACACGCTAACCTCATTAATCTCACTTCTCATTCAAACATATTCTGCTAATTTAGTTAGTTTACATGATCGTCATACATCAGATTGCATAGGTAAAAAAAAAAAAAAAGCGGTTACATCGAGGCTGTTCGGCAATGAAACTTAGAACATTGTAACTTAAGATTTCAAGTTGTTCGGCAAATAAAAGACTAGAGCAATGAAGTTTATATTGAACAAAATATATATTGTTGTATAAGATATCATGTTAAAGATCAAACTACCCTTTCTATTTTAAATCATGTAGTTTGACTACGGATGAGAAGAACATTTAGCAATATTACTTTTTTTTTATTGAAAGCCCGTAAGCGATTTATTGATCAAACTACATTTTCCACTGTACGCATATTTGTCTTGTTCCTTCTGACAGACTACACTGTATCGAACATGTTCTTGTGCACAATCGAGAAAGCACTGAATCATACCGGATTGGGAACTCAATCAACCGGACCAGGATAGTCACCGTTCAAAAGAGTGTGCAGCCGAGAAGACATTAAATCAAACGGACCATAACAGTCACCTCTCAGACAGAGATTTGTCAGGGTTGGAGCCAAAAAAGATTATTAGAGCAAAAGGGGAACAAAAGAAGAATCATGACACAAACAAACAACTAACACAAAACAACAACAAACATATAATATAATAATTATATTTACAACTCGTTCCACATACTTTTTTGTTGTCAAAGAGAAGAAGAAGTGCACAGAAAAAGAGAAGAAAAAACGAACCGGCAGTGCGTACCGATAGCTCGTATCTCACTCTGCCATCACCAGATGACGGAGAGGAGAAGAGTCGGCCGCTCAGACGACTCTCAAAACAGTAGTTTTTCCTTTTCTTTCGATTTTCGCTTGATTTTTGCCTGTTGTTTCCTGTCACAACTTTAGCGGTCGTTCTTGCAATATTACATTCATTCAACTTATTTAATTTGTACAAACTACTAAAATGCATCTGCACATTAATAAATAAATATAAAGTATAAACAAACAAAAATACTACATTTTGCATCAACAAATAATTGGAAGAGTTTAATTTAGAAGAATATAACAATCACGTAACATGATAAAGTATAAAGCGATTTTAGATATTCGGCACAATATATATAATTAGCTAGCGTTCGACGCATAGTACAAGGCTATGTTTTTTCATGAACTCCTGAAGCTTTCCTTTCTGGCCATGGGTGATTTCAAAAAGAAAGAATTAAAGAACTCTTTCCTTCCTACAAGGCTATGTATATTATTGGGAGCCAAGTTCGAACTATAAGTGAGTCCGGCTAGTATAACACTAGTGTTATTTCAAATTAAATAACACCACATCTTAAACCGTTGGATCTGCTTTAATATTCGTGCACAAGACTTTAATATTCGTGCACTAGTGTCTTGCACGAATATTAAAGCAGATCCAACGGTTTAAGATGTGGTGTTATTTAATTTGAAATAACACTAGTGTTATACTAGCCGGACTCACTATAAGTTACTATACCATAATATTATTATGACATAAAATATAATAAAAAATTATGTTATATAAACAAAAAAAGAACTTTTTTTTTATATAATTTAGACTAAAATGCTTTGAGTACTATAAAAATTAATTAAGAGACTTTGAGTCCTGAATTAGATTGTATTGGACATAATTTTCAGTTTATGTATTAGACTCCGCTTGCTTAATTTGTTTTCTATATACCGATATATTTTTAATGATTGATTAGCGATTATCAATTAAAAATCTTATTAATCAAATAAGATTTTACACAAGTAATAAAAATAATGATATTTAAAAAACTATACTCGATATAAAAGTGATTGGACGTCAAACTTTCTCAATCATGCCACGTCTAGTCTATATATTACCAACTATTCAAATATATTTCTCTCTTTATTTTTTTTATGAAAGAATTAATTCATGCAATTTTTTTTTATGTGTAAACTTAACATATAGTTCAATAGAAGTATAGAACTATATTTTCAGATTATATTATTATGCACCATGTAGTTTTAATTAAATCGAACTCATAATTAACACTAATTAACATCCTATCTTCCTTTGAACAATTCTAATACTGATCTTTATTACATTGTGCTTGAGAGAAATCAAGATGTTTCCCATAATACATTAAAATTAGAATTATAATTCAAGTCAAATGCATGGTTTAAAATTATGAACTGGATTCACATGACTTATTTGTGAATTCACATTCGATTTGTCATGATAATGTTGTATACTTTATTACAGATCAAAATACCAGAAGACCAGCTGATTCATAATTTTTCATAGATTCGGTTCTCTAATTTTCCCGCCTCCTTAACATTAATTATATAATAGAATATTATACGAGACTGACTACTATGACATCGTTATTATTATTTTAACCGTTGTGACATTTTTTTTTTCAAAATCTATCAAATAGATTTTAAACAACGAATCTAAAATTCTATTCATACTAATCTATCTTATGAGTGATATATTTACATACAAAATTTATAAATTTTCAAATTAAATATCGTATGAAGTCAAACAGTAAAAAAATGTTGAAAAATGAATGTATTAAAATTAACTTACAAATCCTTTTTTGTTGACTAGTTGACTTCTTACAAAATGAATTTGAAAATTTACAAATTTTACATGTAAATGTATCACTCGTAAGGGTAGCCTGGTTTGAACGGTTTAGATTCGTTGTTTGAAGTCTATTTAATAAATTTTGAAGTTCGTATCACTACAGCTAAAATAACACTGATTTCATAATAGTTAGACTAAAAAAATTTCAAAATTTATTATTTCAATCAACTAAATTAAATTAACAAAGGTTTTGCGATCGTGGCGGACAGCTGAATTTATATTTAATAATTAATTAGTATGAAATGCATGTAAAATTAACAAAGAGGCGTGTAATATGCGAGATCGGATTTCTATTTTACTTGTTATAATAAGCATTTAAGACGAAGCAGTCAGAAACAGGAAGCAGTTGCAGATCGGATCACCTATAATTAAAATGGGTGCAGAAGATCTCCATTGCAATGCTCTCCATTTCAATTCAATGACCTAGATCATTCAAATGAAGATCTTAAAGCAATCACAACCGTTCATCATATGAGGCCTTATCCAGTACAAATATATACCACTTTTCTGAGAATCATGTCAGTTATGGTGCGGACCAACCCCGACCCACCGTCTTGTCCCTTGGGAAGAAAGATAATATTATGCACATTCAATCTTATACGATAAGTTTACTTAAGGCTGAGATGGCATTTTGGAATTGGACTGTTTCGAAAGTACCCCGTTAACAGTAGAGTACCAATGTTTGTTTGTAAGTTTTTGTAAACCATACAGTCAGTCAGTCAATTGTTGCTACTGGTTTAATCTTCTCCCGCTCATCATCTCTCTATTTTTAAACCCTTGACTGGTCACAAGCTAAAGACCAAAGAGAACAAGCTCCGATTCTGATCCGAAGCATCACCAATGGCGGGCATTTTCTCCACGGTCAAGCGGATTTATCTCGCAATTTACAACTGGGCAGTCTTCTCTGGATGGTGAAGTCTCTCTCTCTCTCTCTCTCTATGCATTTCTCCTTTCTTGATTCCTGTAATCCAATTGCTTCTCGATTTGACTGTCTGTTTAATTTGGTTGATCAGGCTTCAGGTTTTGATTTTCGCTATAAAGGCTTTGAACGAGTCGGGTCCAGCAGCTGTGTACGATAATGTGGAGAAGCCCTTGCAACTTGCACAAACAGCAGCAATCCTAGAGGTATCAATAATCGGAAGCATTTGATACAAAAAAAATTTCCAATTTTTTATTTTCTATTCTTTCATTTTTCTGTTTTGGGTGTTGTGCAATTAGCCGGAATTAAATTATGGCCTTCAATTTTTGATAATTATGTTTATACCCCTGAAAACCAAAGTTCTGGTACTAATCAAGCGTTTTCAAAGTTCTGGTACCAATGAGGCAATGACTGTAAAAAACATAAAGCGTCATTTTGTTGTTTAATTTGAGCTGACATCTCACCCTTTTTTTTTTTTTTTTACTTTCTATTGTATATGTTTGCTTGATGGGCAGATTATCCACGGGCTGATTGGTAAGTAATTATTTTTCATCTTTAGGTAAAACTTTTTTTTGTCTTTTTCTATGATTATTGCTGATTTACTAAGTTGATCAATGTAGGATTGGTTAGATCACCTGTGTCAGCTACTCTGCCACAAATTGGGTCTAGGCTATTTGTTACTTGGGGCATTCTGTACAGCTTCCCTGAGGTATGATTTCCTGTTAAACTCAAGCTAAGAAAATTAAAAAATATACAAACTCAATGATGAAACTTCTTTTTTCTGACTGGCTTCTGTGCCTTTTGGTTGTGTAGACGAGAACTCATGTTTTGGTTAGCTCTCTGGTTATCAGCTGGTCGCTTACTGAGGTACATTTTCCCAAAATATAAAAAAAAAACAAAGAAAAAAAGGGAAAAACAAGAGAGGCTAAGTAAAGTTTTATGTTAATTGATAATAACTTTGTATGCAGATAATCAGATACTCCTTTTTTGGTATGAAAGAGGCTCTTGGCTTTACCCCTTCGTGGCTTCTATGGCTCAGGTTATTGCGATACTATACTCTCATTTCCTTACAAGATCAAAATCACAGATGAAAGAGAAGGGATAATCTAACTATTGTTTTTTAATCTTTCATACAGATATAGCACATTCTTGCTTTTATACCCAACTGGTATCACAAGCGAGGTTGGCCTAATTTATATTGCTCTGCCATATATCAAGGTAACTGAAAAAACAATAATAAAGAAATCTGTTTGCTAATTGCCATAGCTGCTTTACATTGTCACATTGTGCTTGTTTGGCAGAATATGGTTGGTAAAGGCCTATACATAAACGTGCTGCATCTAACAAAAACTAGAAGATGATTTTTACCTTTGTTTCAACACTCAGAAACATAACATTTACCCATTATGGACCTCATATCAGTTCAATAATGATTTATCTCCTGGAGATCATCTTGTTCTTCTAGGTGCTTAGCTTCTTGGATGCATATTTTTGCCTCGTGACTCTTAAGCCCTAACCTTGAGAACTTATTTTAGTTATATAAGCAATGGTTTTATGCAAATGATATAGAAGGGATAAATTTGTCCAATAAATAGTACTACTGATAATGATAAAAGAATATTTCAATATTCCCTTCTTCATTTAAGAAAGAGTTTGTTAATTTTGCAAATAAACCCTGGGTATTTGTTGAAAGAAAGAAAGGCATTTCAATAACTCCTGGTTTCACCACAGGCATCAGAGAAATACTGCTTTAGGATGCCAAACAAGTGGAACTTCTCCTTTGATTATTACTTTGCATCAATTGGTGTGCTTGGAATCTATGTCCCAGGTTCGTTTCTCTTGTATTTGAGAGATAGGGTTTCTAGCTTTATCATGTTCCTATTTTCTATTGTGATTGTTGCATTCTTTTATGTTTCTATAGGTAGCCCGCACATGTACACGTATATGCTTGGGCAAAGGAAGAAGGCTCTCTCCAAATTAAAGGCTGCATAAACATAATTTCCTGTAGTAGCTTGTTTGTATGTAGAGTTGATTAAAATTTACATGTTTTAAGCGTTAGTAGGGAAATATTTATACTTGTAGATTTAAATTTGAAAATGTGTTCTTTGTGCAATTTGTTTGTGGAGGAGTGTTCAAATATCTTCATTTTTTGTGCCTTCATCATGCCTCAATTTTATGACATTTCAACTTTGTTTTGTTTGTTATGAAGAGCTTGTAAAAATATAATAATATTGATAATTTTTTTATGTTGATTTTTTCAACTTATTAATTCACCTAAAAATAAGATTGAAAAATAATAGTTTTTTATGTGCATATAGAGAATAATATAGATCACATCTAATAATTTTATTTTGCCTTTTAAGTTTTAAATTATTGAGTTATTAAATTTACTTTTCAGTTTTAAATTTTGAGTTATTAAAGTTTTAAAAATATAGGCATGACAGTGACACAAAAATGGAGACATTTGAACCTCCTCTTGTTTGTTTGATTGTTAATTAGTTTATAGAGTAAACTTTAAACTCCCAAGGTTTGGTGTATTTTAGGAGAGAATTTGATGTCATTACAAATCTCTACTATATTTTATGATAAATTAGAAGAGCTTAAACAATCTTAGCTAAGACTCAAAGCTAACTTCGTAATTGAAATTCAAATGGCAACATAAGCCAAAATACCAACTTTTAACATTTTAACAGCTAATTTTTGTTGAGTTACCACTGCATCTGGCAGAAATTTCAACACCGCGGCAACAAACAAAGCCATTTTGTTCATACTGGCACAAGATATATATATTATAGGCCACTAGAATACCTAAATAAATAAGCACTTGCACAGAAAAATCAAAGCACATTATATTCAAACCTAAAAAAATTACAAACTCATATGCGCTTTTACCCCAACCTTCTGAAACATAAACAAGTACTAATGCTAGTTTTGGTCATTCTTTTCATATTTATTTTAACCCTCTAGCCCTCTTCTATTAATTAATATTGAACAGCAAATTGTCAATGTCACAGAAAAGTAATATTACAAAAAGTGAGAAACGTTAAACTGACTTGCTGGTTTTATCCCCTTGATTCTCACCTTTCTCACTCTTCTCTTTCTCTTCCATTACCTGCTTGATCCCCTCCTGATACCCTTCAATAAAAGCCCGTAGTGCATCTCTGTACGCTGAAGCGCGTGTCATATACACTCTCTGCAACGTGGGCCTCAGTGTCTCCATTCCACCCCTTGCTGCCACTGCCAGCTCTTCCAAAAGGGACATCTCGATCTCCTGCTTTGAACTATCCTGTTTATTTGTAGCCTTCGCTTTGTGCTCTCTAGGCCTGAGTTCGGGCCCGATATCTCGCACCCAGCTGGCTGCGTAGAGTCTAGAAGCTTCTTTTAAAACGTACCACTTTTGTTTTGTTGTGAGTTTTGGCTTTGGTTTGTAGCTTGGCGGATCGGGAAGCGAGGAAGGGAAGGCAATTTCTTTTAGGTCGTACCTTACGTAGTGATATAATTTTCGACATACTACCCTCAGCTTCATGTTGATTGTTTAGCAGAATTAAAACTCTCCTGTTATGAAAATATAAAGCCAAGATTAAATTAAAGTTTTCAAGATGTGAGAATGTATGAAATACTTTAGTATATTATATATGATTGTTGAAAATATTGAATGATCTTAGATTAAATCTCATCATCGATCAAGGGCGCAGATTATATCAAGCATAGCATTAGATTTAGGAATAAATCCAACGGTACCTTGAAACACATGTACCAAGGCATACCACTTATAGAAATTAGAATAACGGTAACATAACGGCTCTGTTAACTTTAGCATGTATAAATACACTTTTTAGGATATTGTAAAAAACACACTCTGATCATCAATAGAAATCAATCAATATTGTTCCGCATATCAGAGCCCATGGTTTGATAACCCGATTCAAAGAAAAACAATCAAGTGCCTTAAAGGCCACCAAAGTGTTGAGTACACTGTACCAGTCACCATAAAGAAGAACCCCTCATACTGTATCTGTTCTTATCAGATACCAGAAAAATACATACCAGAATACCAGAAAAATCTCCTCTTGTCAGATTTACAAGCAGATACCAGTGAATACCAGAAAAAGGCTGATCAAAACAGCAACAAAATACCAGTAAACCAAATCATGCTCCAACAAACAAAAAAACTCACAGAAATCTTGAGTCGCCTCCAGAAATTACTCAAGGTGGTGATGAACTCACAACCTACCGAGAACCCCGAAGCGAAAACTCTTGTCGTTACAAAGCCAACCGCTAACCCTAGAACCGCGATGCGCAGTGGCGAAGCTAGGAATTTTGTCAGGGGTAGGCGAATATTTGTTACATGTAGCGAAATCTAGTTTAAACAAGGATACAAGGGTATGAATTAGCAATCTAGAAAGGTATTACTGTAACATTTGCAGGCCTCTCCAGGGAGATTCAAAACTGCAATAGATAAATTAATGAATAAAAGCACAACATTTTTTTACTGTAACATTTGGTCGATGCTCACACCAAAATGGATTAGACTATTGCAATAGCATATTAGAATTAACAAATGACCTAAGAGCCTTAGTACAATTTGATATGACAGTAAATTCTTCAAACTACCTTTTTTGTGATTGCTACTATAATTCTCAGACCAATAACGAAGAAGCCATCAAAAGCAAAAATGTTGGTCTGATACTGACATCGAAGCAGTATTATTACATTTGTTATACCAACTAACATATTTTGTTTCATATGAAACTAATAAAATATAATTTCATATAAACCTTTAAATACCTACTTACAATATATAAACCATATTCTGTCATATGAGTCTAGAAAAGGAAAAGGTGAGAAATATCAATTGAAGTTAACAAATTTAGTTACAGCTACATGGCTATAAATACATTAAAATTTATAATTGTTGCTTCTTAATTTTGTTATTTTCTTTCTTGAAAATTAATCTTCTTCATCAAAGTCCTTTTCTTCCATTCTCTTGACAATTCAAAACGATACACCAGTGAAAAACTTGCTTTTGATATCGATACCAGTGGTGAAAGACAAAGAGCAACTTATGCTACTAAATGACTTAAAAATTGAAAATAAAAAACGAAGCAAGAACTAGAGTAATTGAGAATTGAGATGGATAAAATAAAAACTGAGAAGACGAAACAAATCTCTGCTCTGATATCAAGAAAAATCAGATATCAATGACCTTGATTCAGACTTCCAGATTTTGATTGAAAACTAAATTAACAACGAAACTTTACTATAAATCAAATAGAAAATTGACTTCAGTAACAAACAAATAATAATGAAAACCTTTTCGAGAGTACACAGGTGGTGATCAGCGGCTAGGGCTAGCGGGCACAGGCGGGTACATGTGGCGATCAGCGGACACAGGCGGCAAAGTGGCGGCAATCCTTCTCCTTTGCGCAGCGGCGATCCTCTCTCCTTTCTCCTTCGCGTATCGCGCGTAGGGACGCGTCTCAGACTCTCCTCCGAGGGTTAGGTTTTTTTTTTGATTGATCTCCCTCTGGACTCGGGGCTAGGGGTAGTACGTAGGCAATTTAAACACAAAGGCCAGCTAAACCAGAAGATTTCATACATTGATCTAACAATTATCTATATTCAACACTAATGGTTCAAGTCAATCCCCAGATCAGGTGTAGCCATTAATGGCTAAAATCTAACAAATTAAAAGGAGGAAAATATTAGTACCAGGAAGGGGGTATTCAAGTCTACGCTTAGCTCTTGCGCATTGTCAGCAGCCACGTGTTGCCTTGCGTTGTTTAGCTTGTGCCGCCACAGAGATGTAGTAGGCGGAGAGAAAGGGCTTCGCTCCAGAGAGGATAAACGGAGAACAGATAGAAAGAAGCAAAATATGTGGGCCGAGAGACCCAGTACAATTCAACGGGTCTTAACCTTTGTCAGTAAAGTATCAAGAGTATTTCTGTATTTGGAGAGAATTCAAAGAGATTTGGAAGAAGAAATTCAACGGGTCTTAATGTGGGACCTTTTATCGGCTTTAAACATTGTGTATGGGGAGGTGTGGGCTGAAATCAAACATGGGCCTAATAAAGAACTCGGTTTTATAATATCTTGTGCTTTAAGTTTTGGGCCGCAGGCCGATTGTTATTTACATTAGTTTGATGATGTTTTTGAAAGGTGTACATGAAATGAAATTCCCCTTGTATAAATATGAAGTAGCAATTACTATAGATGATTTTAGAGGGTAAATTCTCCCTTACATGAAATTTAGAAAGGATAAATATGATATCTACCGAAAAACCATCCATAAGTTTCATAAATTGTCAAGTAAAAAACTGTCAAGTAAAATTCTCTCATATATGAAAGATTTTTGTTCCTTGCATGAAATTTTCTCATATATCAATTTCATTACAGAAAAACCAACCATAATTTCACAAAGAAGAAGCACATATTGTTTTGGGACTTGTGTACCCAAATTTGATTTTTTTTTTTTTTTGCCTCAATCGTGAGTGTACCTCCCGTTATTTTTCGTAGTAGATTCAGGGAAAAAATAGTTCGGTAAAATATACTAGTAATATTAGTAATTTTTTGTAATGGCCATTACTTGTGTTTTCTACGTTGGGCTGCAAAAAATATTCGTACTTCGTTATTCGATTGACTTCGATTCGAATTTTTTTTCGCAATTAACTCGTTCGATTGAAGTTGGTTCTAAAATAAATCAAACTAGTTCGGTTCAAATTTTATTCAAATTCAAACTAGATATAATTCGTCCGAAATTGATTCGCGAACTATTTAGATTCGAATCTCAAATAATGCAGCTAATGGCTTCAACCATCAATCTTTAATAATGCAGGAACCAAACTTATATCAGAGCTCAAAATTGTTAATATAATGGTAACTTATAGAATAAGTTCCATTTGACTAGGTCCATGCCGTGATTTTAATCAATCCAGCAGTGCAAAAGGTTAGGAAATTTTGAACTCACTAGTAGAAAATGTACAAATAGTATCGCCCCATCAGGATCGGACTTTTCAAAAATGTGATACTAATACTTTTAGGATCGGACAAATAGTATGAGCCGATCTTGAAAGTGGGTATCAAGAACGGTCATTTATTAAAAGGTCGTTCCTGATGATTAAAATCAGTATCAGTTGTTCTTAAAGGCCGTTCCTGATTATCAACATCAGTATCGGTTAATAACAAATGACTGTTCCTGATTGTCAACATCAGTATCGGCTATTATAAACGACCGTTCCTGATTATGGAATCAGTATCGGCTATTTGACCGATCTTGATTAGTGGTACTATTAGTATCGCCTCCATTCCGTTCCTGATAGGCGATTTTTGACCGTTCCTGATAGACAATTTTCCACTAGTGACTGCCCATAATCCATCAGTGTGAATTCGTGAAAGGTAAAAGATAAAAGAAAACAGCGTGAATTTTGTTTTGTGTGAAATCGTAGTTCGTGATTCGATTGACTTCAATTCGATTCGAAAAAAAAATCACAATTAATTAACTCATTCGATTGAAGTTCGTTTTGAAACAAATCAAACTAGTTTGATTCGAATCTTATTCAAACTCAAACTCAAACTGGAGTAAGTTTGATTTGGTTTGATTCGTTTGCAGCCCTACTTTCATCTTAACATTTTCATATTAAAGCAAACTGTAAGTCAAAGCGCGCCACCTTTTACTTTTACTTTTTATTGTATTTTACTATGAATATTGCTTTAACAACAAGTGCATCCGAAATTGGTGATCTCATAGCTGGCTTGACCAGGTGGACAAATTACAAGCTTCCAAAAACTATTTTTCTGAGAGCATCAATTTTCAAATTTTAAAACATGACATCTTTTGATACACAAGCAATTTTAACAATTTTTTTTTGGTAAAGTCAAGACACCAAATTATTTAAAATTTTAGCAATTATGGCTCAATTAATTTCATACTATCTCTATTACTACTACTACTATTATTATTATTATTATGATTATTATTATTATTATTATTATTATTATTTTCAATTTGATTGTATTTTTAAGTTTTTTTATATTAATAAATATTTTATTTGAAAGCTTGACAGCGGCTGCCATCGATATATCAATAAATGTCAGTCACAAGTCTTTGATATTTTAAATAAATTGTCGATTCTACTTTAAAACAATGGACCGCTAATACACAAATATATTAAAAAGAATTCAAGTTATCCACAATGTATAAGGCATGTGGTGTCTGTTGATAGGTTTGAAGAAACAATTATCCCATATACTGAAAACAGGGATATTTCAAGAAATTCTGGCCTCCTATCGTGGCTTATAATGTATTATTTTAAGTGGATCGCCCACTTAATTTCATGAAATATATAAACATTTTTGAGATAATTCGTGTTTTTGACAACAGTCTGATGTAGACAAATTTTGTCGACTAAAATTAATGTCTAAAATTGACCCCCATCTTGTGAGCATATATACAACTTGTGATATTTAAACAAAGTAGATGATCGTTACAGCTCACGACCTTTTGTCTCATGTTTAATTTGGTTTGTTAGGTACATATTTGATATCTTCTTTCTTACAGCAGCTTTATTTTTTTATTACCTTCTTTATATTTTCAACTTTTGACCTCATATGCCATTTCGGGAAAAAAGGTACATATATTGAAAAAGTTATATATTTTGTCATTTTGGGAAAAAAAGAGTAAAGATATTGAAAGAGTTATTTTGACTATATATACTTAGTGCACGATTAATGGAAATAAAATGAAAAATGTATGGCTGATTTGCTGTATGAAGTTAAAATATTTCTGTAAATATCTTTAATAAAAAAAATGACGAAAAACTTAAATATATATGTGACCCAAAGTTTACATATATAATTAGATCAAACTTAAATATATATTGGTGAGATGGAATAGCCTATATATATGGAATTAATGTGTGGTGAAATATGCATCATCACCAATCTTATTCTTGGCACACTAATGAAAGCACTATATATTAATCAAGTCACGACCTGTATATAACCGAGCATTACATAAAGAACAAAACAGTAACTAATGAGGATGCACGATTTTGGTAATGGAGTTCTTGGCAGAATTTGCAGTGTCACTATCAAGCGGGAAGTAAAACGGGTAGATCTCGTACCGCACGATGCAACTGCTATACAACACCTGGCAACCCTGCCTATGCGAGCAGTATATCGGAAACCACTGCAGAGTCGTCGACAGGCACTGTGCGCACTGCAGCGGCTGGAGATCCCTCGTGCACTGCGCCAAAGCGTAGATGGTTATGTACTGTGTGAATTTGGTCTTCTCACGGCCAAGACTGTTGCTACCGGCCGACACCGCGTCTGCATTTACTTTGCCCATTATCCTTCTGACTTCCTTGTCAAATGCATCAGGATTTGTGGCGTTCTGGGTATTGTAGAAGATCGTGACGTAACCAGTATCGGACTGCCCGATAAAGTTGACGGTGCCATACCGCACGAAGCAGTAGTCGTACCAAAGCCTAGCATCCGATTGGTTCGGGCATGTCTGTGTTTGTGTCATGTTTTAATTAGCCTCAAGAATTAACCATATTTAGTTTTTTACTTGTATATAAAAATCTCATAGATAACAAGGAAATGAGTGATCAGATAACAAAATTCTCAATTGGAATAAAAAGTAACATTCAATTATATACAAGTTTTGAAAAGAAACAAACCAAGTTAAACTGCTTAGCAGCGCTTGCAAGGCAAGCCGAGCAGTCATTTGCACTGACATCACCTCTGCATTGTGCGAGGCCGTAAATCGTGTTGTTTCCTGTGCCGGAGGAGGTGACTGCGAAGCCGCCGACAGAGGCCTTGGTTGTTAGGTCTGATATAACTTGGTTTATGTTGGTTTGAGTTTGATTACTTGTGTAGTTCTGGGCACAGTAATGTGCTATAGGATCTGCACAGTAGCTCAAGGGGAGCAAAAGAGAGAAGAGAAATAGTTCTAGTACAAGTGCCATTGTTTTAATGCGTACATACTATAAGTATAAGATTTGTTACCCCCATTATATAACAAATATGGAAGTGGACTAATTAAGTGGTGGGGAAGATTCTATGGATCGAGCATTGCAGTTTTTCTTGACCACTAATATATTTTTGTTGAGAAAAATATCACGCGAGGGAGGCCCATATATGATATATATGTGGAAATTTTGGGTTGACATATATTAGAGATCAAGTCAAAGTTCTAGATTGTTGAATTAATTGATTGTTGAAAAGTGCTCGACAAAGTCAATGCTCTAGAATGTTTCTTTGCACAACGTAATTTATTAATACATGTGGGTACTGGGTAGACACGAATTCTTATCACCTAAGCCCTTAGGTACCGCTGAATTTGAATTAATTCAATCTGTTTCGTTATATATTGATACAAATTTTAAAAGAGTCCATTGCGTTACAGATACAAATCCTAATTCAAACTCAAACGATGAACTAATGCAGAGAATACGGACTTTGAATATGCATGAAATTATCTGATATATATTATTGCAATTAAAGAATTAAAGAATTGCTTCTTCCTGATTGGTTCTTTTATTGATGATGTGTTATGGACGTACATAACAAGATTTAGGGAATGATTATGTCGGCATCTGAAAAGTTTGACAAGGAATGATATCAAAGTTTGGCTAGGAATTCAAAACCCAAGCCTTGAACCAAATTTTGGACTTCTTCTACAGCTACTGGCTACTAATAGTTCAATCATCAATGCCAGTTCAGATATCGAAGAAAATATCTTCAAAATTAGTTTGCACTTTGCATTTCCCCCCTTCTAATCTCTTTAATATTTTGAAGGATAGCTAGTCGGCCGAAATTTTTTTAGTTACTTTATACAGTGAAAAATAGAAATTAAATTATTACCACCTGGCTCAAGCTATTTTCAATCCTACCATCCACGCGGACTGGGTTGGCGCACCAAAATTGGTGCTCTAACCGGGTTGGCGCACCAAAATTGGTGCTCTAACCGGGTTGGCGCACCAAAATTGGTGCTCTAACCGGGTTGGCGCACCAAAATTGGTGCTCTAACTGGGTTAGCGCACCAAAATTGGTGCAGAATTAGTGCTCAAACGGGGTGAAACGCACCGAAGAGCAGTAAAAATTTTGAAACAGTTGGTGCGCCAATCCAATCCGCGCACCAATCCATTTTGGTGCGCGAACTGGGTCCACGTGGTTAGTAGGATTGGAAAAATCTCAGCAAGAGTGGTATTCATTTGATTTTGATTTTATGCTGTGGTAACTTTAAAAATTTCGGGCTAGTCGGTGAAATGTCTTCCAACATATTTCATAAAATAAAAGCAAAAATATTAAAGCGTTTTTAGTTAATTAATGATGACATGTTTTCTGAAAAGTCAGCTGGCAATTATTAACCCGTAATTATGATGCATTGCATTTAAAATTTTAATAATCTTAATAAAATATATCAAAAGATCCGAATTTGGATAAATCTTTCGGGGTTAATAAGAACAATCAATCCTCTATGCTATATTATGCAGATACATATATAATTATCATACGTTCATTTTTCATGGTGCATTCACTTGTTTATTTTTTTTCACATTCGCTCCATTTTCTGCAGTACTAAAAAAATATATGGATCTAAATTTGGTATTAAACAATGAAATTAACCATCTTTTATAGTTGACAAAATAAATTTCAAATTGAAATAAAATTGAATCACACAATATGACCAACATTTTATGTAGGCTATTATAGTGATGATAAATATGAAAAAAAATTAACTTAATATATCACGAAATGAATGTAAGCTAAAATTATAAAAGTGATTGAAGTTTCAATTGAATGATGATGTTTTTTTTTCTATACTTTATGTGTTGGTATTTTTCTTTGACAAAAAACCTGTAGATTTTTTAATTTGATTTCAAAATTTAGCTTCCAAGGACAAATATTGCAAAAAGTAAAAGTAAAAGTATATAGATATGTTACTAGTATTATATAAAAAAAAAAGTAAAAACCAATTTAGTGTAACAAGTATCAGTATGCCCAAGTTGCAAGCTGGTGAGCCTCGGAGTTTCTTTCTCTTGGTAGATATAAACATGTGTAAGATTGAAACTGCGAAATGAAAAGTCAAAATAGTACGATTCCAACACACACCAATTTGGTTACTTCGTGTTGCTTAGTACACCGAGTCTATGATAGGAATGCAATTTGAGCCTTGGTGTAATATTGAGAAGAAGAGAAGAGCAGAGGAAAGAAGAAGCGTAAATCGAGAAGATCGAATAAAGCATAGAGGAGGAAGAAAAAAATTCACACATAACCAAAACACACATAATTATTAGTACTAGAAGAATCTAATGTAAATAGAAAAAAAAAAAAAACTAATAAGTATAAAGGAAAAGATATTGAGACATTTCATCGAACATCTGTTGTGCATAACAAAAAGGACTGGTACAGATAAATTAAAATTCAATTTGAGATAATCGAGCAGTACAGAAGAATAATATGCGGTTGACATGCACAAATTACATTATTTATAAGAACTTGAAGAAAAATATTTTTGAAAATTCGAAATAAAGTAACAACAATCCCTCGATAATCGAAGGGAACATATATATTTTTTTTTTCTTTCCACATGCCTATGGGCAGAGAGGAGAATTAGAAATTATGGAATATTGACCACCTCAGAAATCAATTGCATGGGTCAAAGGATGCGGACGTAGCGAAACACTACATATATATTTATTATGGCTTAGGTATATATCACCGTCTGTGGGTGTAAGCAACATGGATTTGCAAAACTTCTAGTTAGTGGACTCGCCACCTGCTAGTCACATTACTGACTACAGCAGTACAGCTTGCTCCAATTCAATGTGGGTGTAAGCATCACCAATAGGCAGTGTAATAAAATTCGGTTTATTCGGCTAAATATTCGGCCGTATATTCGTATTCGGTTGTAATATGAATAGAAAACTAATATTCGGTCTAAAATTTGTATTCGGTCTAATATTCGGTTCTGAATTTATGTGGCTATGCTGCTTGTTTTCTACTATGCTGCTGTTTATTAATATGAATTTTTATTTTAAAATCCGCATATATACATCCGAATAAAAATCCGTATATTCGACCGCATACCATATATCCGGTATTCGGTGGCCTTCCGAATAACGAATATAAACTGAATTTTAAAACACTGCCAATAGGGACGGATTCAGAATTTTGATCAGAATCAGGAGTAAATACACAATGCTAATAAAAGTATATTTAATTTAATTTAAAATATTAAAAGTTATAATAAATAGTATTATGTGACGTACATATAAAATACAACAGATATAGGAATACCTAGCTAGCTAGTCAAGTTAAGTTGATAATGGTAAACAAAGCATGCCTCTACGAGTTTTTATATTGTGAAATCTTTACATAATTCTTTTATTATCAACACCATTGAATAAATTCTTCACAACATAAGTAACCAAACAATCTTTCCATCTTACCACTCATATCTCTTTGAAAAAAATTGTGGTTGTAGGTTGACATGATTTCTTTTATTATTAGATAAAAGCGACATACACATAGTCTTACTTATTTGAATTGTATTGAGATATGAGTGGCATTAAACCAAGATTAGAAGGAGGATCTTGTTCCGCACTAGTAACTTCATGAGAGGGATTAGAGCCTAAATTAGACTTGATTTATCTTGGTTTTTTGTGAAATTGAACTAATTAGAAAATTAAATGCTTTATTACAATACTTGTTTATTTTTAATACCCTAAAATGTAGATTTCAAAGTCAAAGTCAATTACCAAATTATCTAATTAAAAAATAACTAAATTATCAAATTAAAGTTTTTGATCAAATTAACATATTACCTAATTATTAAATTAAAGTTCTTAAAGTCCATGATCAATTACCAAATTAGTCCTAATTGGCTAATTTCCACATTAGAAAAAAAGAAAAAAAAATAGAGTTTGATAATTACTTACTAAAGAAGAATCAGAGAAGGAAAAGAGTTGAGGAAGAGACGAAAAGTCGAGGTCGAAAAAAGAGAATAATCGGAGTGGAGGCGTGGTCGCGTGAAGTAGGGTCGAATCTGGCGAAGGTGCTGAGGAAGGGCGCTAGATTCTCTACGGTTGAGGCGCGGAGCAGTAGTAGGACCACCTCTCTTTGTTTTTTTTTTTTTTTTAACTTTCTTTCCGCACGAATCTAATCCAGGACCGTCTTTTATTTTTTTTTCTCTAGCATCAATTGGGACCGTCTATATTACATTAAGATTTAAGATTCATGCGTGATCAAATTTCGGCTGTGTTGTGTGGAATGCTAGAAAACAAAAGGATCACGATTCACGAATCGACCAGTTCAACGTGCTACTTGGTTTACCTCATTCAGCGAAGTGACCGTGTTTTTTATTCTTCTTTGCTGGGCCGCGTCCTTTCATTTATTTTGCTGGATTTTTTTTCTTTCTGCTTGGTAGTAAATTAAATCAGGTAAGCCTTATTCTCAACTAGGAATAAGTATAAATGTAATATATCACTGGACTAATTTTTTTTTCTTCAGAATTCAAAAGTAAACACTTGCCTACTATCGTACCTCTTTAGTTCCGCCCTTGATCACTAGCAAAAATTATTTTCGGAGCTTCTAATATTTCCGATACATTTTAGTTAGCAATTAAAAAATAAAAATTCAAAGTTGACAGTACTTTGGTAAAAATTCCAATGTTAATTAGACGGAAGACGGATATTGTCTGCGCAGCCCCTAGGGCGGCACACAAACATTGTTTGCGCAACTCTTAGGGACGACACAGTTAGCATAGACAAAAATAAAAATTTGAAGTTGACAACACATTGATAAAAATTCTAATGTTAGTGGGAAGACAAACATTGTTTGCATAGCCTCTAAAGACAGCACATATACATAGTCTTAGCAACCCTTGGGAGCAGCACACAAATAATATCTGGGCACCACTCGGTCACCCTTTTTTTTTTTTTTTTTTAGGATTTAATATATTTAAATAATTTGTTAAGATAATTATTTTAGCAAAAATAATTAATTTTATTTGTATTTTTAATCCTGACAACGGTGTATCGATTTTTCAGTGCAAAACATCAATAGTGCATCAATAATTTGTACACACGCAGTTTTTGTTTGCACATCAAAAAAGGACTGCGCAAATTGTGTGCCACCCATGAGTGGAGCACAGACAATGTTTGCGTTCTGACTAACATTGGAATTTATACCAATGTGTTGCTAACTTTGAATTTTTAAATTTTTTTAGAAAAAAATTCAGGTATGCCCATACAAACTTTTAAAATAGCTAATTTTCTCATAAAATCAACATACTTTCTTTTTATCCCATTATATTTATTTTACTTTTTATTTAGTTATTTTAAAAATTATATTGACCATTATACCTTTAAAATTAAAGGATGTGCATCAATTCTTGTTTCTTCATCCTCTAATTACACATCTCCTTCTCTGACATTCAAACTTTGCCTTGAGTCGCGCAATGAATGTCCAATAAAAGAGTCGGCTGGGGAGACAAACACATCAATACCAGGAAGTTTTGATCTCCCGGTAGAATTTCTCAGGGACTTTGTTTCATATTTTTTCTTTAATTAGCAAAACAATATTCGTCGTTCGATTTACTGATCGAGGAGTCTGTATCCCTCCAGATACCTGAGGTGCAATATATATAAATGGACGTCTTAGATTAATCTCAGTCGTACCAAACTCAATCCGATACCTATGAAACTATGGAGAGGTTTGTTTTGAGATTCGTTCCATGTTAAAAGAATGGTCCAGATTTATATATTACACCTCAGGTACCTAGGGGGATCCCGAATTCGTAATCGAGAACCAAATAATCTCACAAATGACATAAATACCCCCAAAACCCTATAGCTTCGGTATTTACATGCACAAATTTTCCACATAATTTTAGAATATATACCTGCTGCTAAATATGAATTCTATCACTTCTCCTCGAGTTCTTAATAAAAATTTAAGCCCAATTTTACCATTACCTTGTGAAATTGGTTACCGTAAAATTTGAAAACTTTTGGAAGACATCAATTCTCTTACATTCATAATCTATTCAGACCAAAGAAGGAATAATCCGCTGCCCCACCTGAGGGTAGAATTATTAAATTCTGACCGTTCTTGAACTTGGCACAAATCTCAAAGCGGACCCCTATAACTATAATAGCACTGTTTTTCTTTTGACCCGGCTGGAATTAAATCTAGACCGTTCCTTATGTTTTGCATGATACAATACTTGAGGGGATACGCTTCCCCTAAGAGGTGTGCACTGTCCTTTAAAATAATATTATAAAAAACACACCTCTATTCTGCTTTCTTTGTTTTTTCTACAGTGTGCTTTAAACATTGGTTCATTAACCGGATTTTTGCAAGTTAATTATATAAGAAAGAAATTAAATTATTTCAGTTTGACAAGTTCCATCAACTAAAAACCATCATCAACGTCATGCTTAGTTTAAGATAAGTGTATACTGTGTGATTCAAGGGACAGTGAATGTCAGAGAGAAAGGGAGAGAGAGAGAGGTAAGGGGATGAAGAAACAAAAAGATTTAATGGATATCTTCCTTTAATTCTAAAGAGTATATTGGTCAATTTAATTTTTGAAATAATTAAATAAAAGATAAACTAAAAAAGTAGAATAAAGGAAAAAAAAAGTTAATTTTTTATACAGGTATTGGATATTATGGTGATTTTATGGAGAAATGGGCTATTTTAAAAGTTTGCATGGACACACTGGAAAATTTCCCTTTTTTTAAATGCTAACTAAAAAAACTTCGGCTAATAATTGCTGTGACAACATTTATCACATATTATATTAAAATAAAACCCTTATATTGTTAATGTATAGCAAGAAACATTGTCAATTACAAGCAATACATACATACACACATACATACAGTGGACCATCAAAGATCTTCACTATAAAGCAACCCTTTTATTATAATTACTAAACAAAACTAAATTGAACAGCAGACAAATTAGCACTAATGAGGATGTAGTATAGCCTTAGTGTACTTGTCTACCCCAGAAATTTTAGCATTGCCATCAAGAGGAAAGTAGAATGGATATATTTCGTATCGCACCATGCAACTAGTATACAGCACCCGGCACCCTCGCCTATGCGAGCAATAAATCGGGAAGTACTGAAGGGTTGACCATAGGCACTGAGCACAATCCAATGGTTGGAGATCCCTCGTGCACTGCGCCAGAGCGTAGATGTTGATGTATTCTGTGAAATTGGTTTTTTCACGTCCCAAACTGCCGCTGCCAGCTGAAACTGCATCTGAATTCGCTTTCTTCACCAGCTTTCTGACAGCCTTGTCAAATGCATCGGGATCTGTGGCATTTTGGACATTGTATAGTATGGTGACAAAGCCGGTATCGGACTGCCCTACAAAGTTGTTGGTGTCGTAACGCATGAAGCAGTAGTCATACCACAGCCTTGCATCGGCTTGCTTCGGGCATGCCTGTGTTTGACGTTATGTTTTAATTACCGTCAACACAATTAATCATATTTACTTGTATTAAAAAACTTCTTAGATAAGTTTGTAAAGAAACAAACCACGGGAAACTGCTTGGCAGCGCTAGAAAGGCAAGCCGAGCAGTCACTTGCACTGACATCACCTCTGCATTGTGCGAGGCCGTAAATTGTGTCGTTTCCATTGCCGGAGGAGGTGACCGCGAAGCCGCCGACAGAGGCACTGGTTGTTAGGTCTGATATAACTTGGTTTATGTTGATTTGAGTTTGATTACTTGTGTAGTTCTGGGCACAGTAATGTGCTATAGGATCTGCGCAGTAGCTCAACGGGAGCAAAAGAGAGAAGAAAAATAGTTTTAGTACAAGTGCCATTGTTTTCTGTCTTGCGAAGTGTATGTTTTGTTACCCCATTATATAACAAATATGAAGTGGACAAATTAAGTGGTGGGCAAGATACTGTAGCATTGCAGTTTTTCTTGACCACTAATAATTAATTTAATCAGAAAAATTTTGGGGTTGACATATGAAGGGATGATCAAGTTCTACTTAGGAGTGTCAATGGGTACGGTATGAATCGGATGGAGACATTTTCATGCCTATATCTACTTTAAATTAATCTTACTTATATTCTATCTTTATTTATTAAATATTAGCATACTCTCATCTACTTTTATCCATTAAGATAACGGATAACGAAATAAATAACAATATTTAGAAAATAAATTGATAGCATATAGTTTAATCTAAAAATATAACAAATAACTATATACACTAAATAGATCAAGCACTTAATATCACAAAATATTAAAAATTATAATTTTTACATCCCATTAATAATTTTTTATCCCATTATGTTAAAATTTATAAATTATTAATTAAATGAAATGATAAAGTATTGTATAAATCATTTTTTTCATAAATTATTAATTAAAAAAATATATAAAATGTTGGATAAATTAATTTTATCATAAACTACTAAATAAAAAAAATATGAAATGTAATATAAATCAATCTAATTATAAGAATATAATAATATAGTTAAATGTATAAATGAAAAAATTATCATATATAATTTTATATTTATTAATTACTGTATAGGTAATAGGTACGGAATAGCTCTTACGCATATTCTAACCTACTAAGCTAACAAAACAATTTTACTACCCATATCCATACCTGATAAGCTAACGAAAAAAAAATCTTATCCATGCACGCCTTATCAAATACAGTACAGGCCAGGTAAACAGTTAAAAAGATATCATTGACACCCCTAGTCAGAGGCAGATATATGTAGCTTGTTACATGATAGGGCAACTGCCCTACCTTGAAAATCCAAAACTAATGTACACAAACTAGATTTTGGGTTTATGTCCTACCTTGAATGATGATTTTGCCCTACTCAGGACCTGTGATGTAAGCCCAACAATCAAATATATTTTAAATAGTCCAACAAATTAAATTGATAACTCAACAATCCAATATATTTTAGATAGCCAATAATTTAAAACATAACCCCATCCTAACAAATTAAATAGATAGCCTTGATTAATTTTTGGAAATAAATCTGCTATTATTCCCAAGAAATAACAGGAACCTATTATTCCAATCTCGACTGTTCAAACTTTTCCATTCTCGAATCTCAAAGAAACAAGTTTTTCATTCTCGAACTTGTTATTCCTTGAAAATAACAACATATTTATTTCCTTCATTTTTATCATGTTTTATCTAGTTACTAATTATCTAATAGATTTAAATCCGATTAGCTATTTAAATCCGATTCAATAATTGCTTGCCTACCCTTGTGCGAATATTCTGCATCTGCTCCTGCCCCTAGTCATAGTTCTTGATTACTGAATTAGTTGATCGTTGAACAGTACTTCATGACAAAGTCAATGCTCAAGAATATTTCTTTGCAGAACGTAATTTTATTAATACGTGGGTATGCACGAATTCATATCACCTAGCCTATATATGCACTGTGGTACCGCTGAATTTGAATTTGATTCGTTCATCGTATATTAATACGGATCTTAACGGATATATTGTGTTACAGATTGGAACGAAATTAATCTACATTAATATTCTAATCGGACGGTTCGGATTTAAACTTGGACAGGCACTATATATATATGAAAAAAAAAATCTCCAGAGCTACTATTGAATGGAATTATCTGATATATGTATTAATTAAAGAAGCTTCTTCCTGATTGGTTCTTAAATGATGATGTGTTTTATACATGTAGCGAGATTTGAAATAATTATGCTGTCGGCCTCTGAAATGTTTGGCTAGAAAGTAGAAATGCATATAAAAACATGCGGCGTATTAATATTTAACCAATTCAAAACCAAGCCTTGAACAAAATTATGGACTTATTCTCCAGCTACTAGTCGTTCAAATATCGAAGAAAATATCTTGAAAATTAGTTTACACTTTGTAGTTTCCCCCTTATCTCTTTAATATTAGTGAATGCTACCCAGTGAAATGTCTACCAAAAAAATTTGAAAAAATTAAAGCAAAAAGATTGAAGAGTTTTTAGTTAATAATATATAACATCCTTATGAAAAATCCAATTGCTTTGCATTTACCATAATAAATGAGAGCAATCAATCCTGCTATATATGCGGAGAGAGAGAGAGAGAGGGTTCTTTGGAGATGAAAAATAATATGCGGTGACAATTAAAATACAGCAATCCTCGATTAATGGAAGGGATTTTTTTTCTTCCACATGCAGGGAGGGGAATTAGAAAATGACTTGCGCTCATATGGATTGATCACCTAAGAAACCAATTGCATGGGTCAAAGGATGCGGACATGCATAGCGAATAACACTACATATTTATTATGCCTTAGGTATATATCACCGTCTGTGTGTAATCGAGCAAGATGGATTTGCAAAACTTCTAGTTAGTGGACTTGCCACTTGCTAGTCACATTATTTAATGCTGTTTCCTCCAATACAAAGTGGGTGTAAGCATCGATCACCAGCCAAATTATGTATTTTTTTTTCTTCTAAATAAGACATAATTAGTCATGTTTCATTAACCTGCAACTTAAGTTGCAAAAACGAGTACCCTTGTTTGTTGATCACCCTTATATATGTATAAGAAGATGATACAGCATTCCCTCCCATATCAGAATTATGTCAGACCCTATGCACATACTGTCTAATTAACATCACAAAATAAGTCACCCTTATAATTAAGCTGTTACACTAGCAAAGATCATTTTTTTTTGAGAAAAAATAAGGGTCTAGCCCATATTTAATTGATAATTGCGGTTACAAGAGTTTGTAGTTGCAATCGAAAATAAACACAAGTTGCTCAAATAAGCTTGAACAAAATAAAAAGCAAAGTAAATAAGAAATGTAAAGAAAAAGTTTAAAGATATAACAAAAGAAAAACTAAATGTTATTCGATAGTCAAACTTCTCCCGGTGGTTCCTCGTGGCGATGCAACATTTGCGCCACTTCTTCTATTAGATCTCTGTGTGACTTGTTGGTGTCTCTGAATATGCGTGCACATCTTTCTCTCCAGATGACAAACATTGCCACTAGTAAAGTACCTCTTGCCCTTTTATTGTTGTCTAGCCGTAGTATGGCTTCCATCGGTTGTGTTCTCATTTGTGACGCAATCTTCATCCTTCCGTACATTTCTGTTGCAAATGAGCATTGGCCAACCATGTGTTGTGTTGATTCAGCGTCGCGACGGCACATAACGCATATGTTCGTGATCGGCCATCCTCTTTTCCTTAAGTTATCGATGGTTAGCAATTTGTTGTTAACTAAAAGCCAACCAAAGACTTTTGTTCTTGGCGGTACTCGAAGTTTCCACAGGCGATCGACGTGGTTGGTGATGTATGGCCGGTTTTTGAGTAATTTATATGCACTCTTAACCGTGTATATACCTGTATCAGTCCAATTCCATTTGATGTCATCCGGTTGTTGGTCCGCATGTGTAACCACTCTCTGCAGGTAACTAGCAAAGATCATTCGATTCACTATTTGTTAGAGGTCATATTTTCTTACCACTAACTATTACTACTATATAACTGCTCCTACTCCTTAAAATCCAGCTTCATTGCTCTTCCCCTGGAATAACACCAATTGGGTGTCATGTGGATTCCACACCCTTAAAGGTATTGCATCTATTGCTTCTCTCAACCTTCTTTGTAGTATATATGCCTTCACAGTAAAAACCTCTGATGGTTCCCATCTCCAAGAGATTTTATCTTGGATGTGCGTATGAGAAATTGTGTTGATGATGTGCAGTATCTCAGTCCATTCAAAATGTAATTTGCCAACCAGATTTCTTCTAAAATGAATAGCCCTCCCTTGTGTATTCATAACTTCTTGTACCTGGAGTAATGCAGATAGCAAAAAGGCGCAGTCTTGTATTCATAACTTCTTGTACCAAAGACGCCATAATTTCACTTGGGAATTTTGCCGAGGAAGATAAGAGATGCAACTTTTACCCAGAGATTCTTACGTACTGACTTCTTTCCAAAAATGAGAGAAGCTAATATGCCTATGATTAGTATAATACTTATGTATAACTAATGTTTTCCAAAGGCCATTATATATGAGAGATCAGGGGCGGATTCAGGATTTCAATCAGGAGTAGGCACAAAATGCACACATCTTCAAATTTGAAATTTATACATGAAAAAAATAACATTCTATACGAAACTGGCATGAAAAAAATAGACACAATTATTTATCTTTAGTTTTAAAAACATAACGTGATTATTTATGTTGAAATTTATTTAAAATCCAGAGTTTAAAACAAGTTTTATATTTTTTTTTCTTTCTAACACACGAGATATTATAGACATGGTTTTGCATATGCTTGTTTTGAACTAAAAGTAGGAAAAAATTGATAAAAAAATAATTTGTCAAAAATAATGTTAAGACAAATTATTACACTCAACAAATTGGTCTATTCTCTGATGTAGTGCCATGTGGTTGCCCTAGCTGATTGATTGGCTTGAATTTTTGAAAAAAATCTGTTTTGTTTTAGAAAAATAAGAAATGTTTTATATAATTTTAATTTGTAAGAAATTTTTAATAAGACAAAGAACAAGACACAAATATTCACTAATATAAATAATATAGAATTAAAATTAAACTACAGTATTTTAAATTGAATGAATAAAAACTAATCCCAATGCAATGTGTTAAGTTCTAGATTGATTGAGCCCTACAGGACTTGCGCCCCCATATCAAAATTGAAACAAAACACCTAAAATAAACATTAAATTAGATATGGCCCAATATAAAAACCAAAAGCCGGCCCATTGAATTAAATTGTAAATGTTGGTCCCACATGTCACATTATTCTTTTTTTCTATGAACAAGATAACATATTATTCTTCATTTTTCCCCAAATTTTCCCTTTTTCTCCTGATTTTTCTCCATTCATGGTGCAGATCTCAACTGGACCGTGTTTCTTTTTTTCTGCTGGATCAGAGGTAGGCACTAACATTGTTCAGGGGTGGGAACTAACATATAATGCTAGTATATCTCCAAAAAATTTCATAATTTAGAGTTAGACACTTGTCTACCTCTGGACCTCTTTGGATCCGCCCTGTGAGAGATTCTTAATTAAACTTTCATCACCACTTCAACAGTAGCGATGTATTTATTATTTGTCTTAGATCTCAAACACCTAAAAATTGAAATTATTTAGCTAGGCAAGAGGATTTTCAATTTAACAATGCATATTTTTTTCTACTATCTTAACTTTTTCTCCTATCTTAACCTTTTTTCTACTAACCAAAGGAATTACAGGGCCTGTTATTCCAAATTCAATTTTTCTTTTTTAGAATTCACGAATCTCAATAGAAGTTGTTTTTAGGCACAAATTTCAAAACAAATGAAAGATTGAATTTAAAATAACAGGTCTCTGCAATTCCGGGAAATAATAGGATCCTTTGAATCGCAGCAGATTTATTTCCGAGTGGGAGACCAAGATGCTTAACTGGGAATTCAACTACATTACAATATATTCACTAGTGGAGAATGTACAACTTGTATCGCCCTATCAGGATCGGTTAATGCTAAAAAATGATACTGATACAAATAGAAATGGTTGTTAATAAGGAGCCGGCCTTGAAAACACAGATCAAGAACGGCTGTTAATAACAAGCCGTTCCTGATAGTATCAGGAACGGCTCTTTATTAACAACCGTTCCTGATATACACACATCAGGAACGGCTGTTAATAAAGAGCCGTTCATGTTTATCAGGAACTATCAGGAACGGCTCTTTATTAACAGCCGTTCCTGATGGGTGTATATCAGGGACGGTTATTTAGCTAATGTCCGATCTTAATGTTTGTATATCAGTAACACCATATCAGGATCGGCTGAATCTGTTTAACCGATACTTATAATGTTATATCAAGATCAGTTATTTATATGTCCGATCCTGATACCTCACCAGGCCTTCACCTCTCCCAGTAAACGAATTTTTTAGTTTGTAAGCTAGGTTTTGGCGATCTGAGCTCCCTTTAGGCGATTCTTTCTCCACTTGGTGATTTATCTCCATTAATAGCATGCAAGTTTGTAGGAGCTTACTCCGTGGTGTATTTTAGTGGTATTTCTTCTATTTATCACAATTGATCATTTTGTCCAATGTGCCATAAATAGGCGATTTTTTCTCCACTTGACTTATATATATGTATTGTTTGTCATAAATAGGCGATTCTTTCTCCCTTACGGCGATTCTTTCTCCACTTGACTTATATATATGTATTGTTTGTTTTACTAACAATAAATTTCAAAATTTTAATTACAGGATCGATATAGATCGATAGAAGAAATCAGATTTTGTGCATGAGGTGGAGGTTGAGAGATTTGGTGCAACGATCTCTTCATGTCACTCGATTCGGCATCCAAAAAATTGTAAGTATAATATAAAACTCATGTTTAATTTTGTGTATGCATGGATGTGTATTATGTTAAATGGATGTACGTAGTTAATTAAATGTATCTAAAGTTGGTAGGTATCTAGCTAGAGTACGTACGTATTGTCTTATGAGCCATAACCGAATTGTTGTTGCCTTTAGGTCATCCCGTTCGAAATTAATCCAATAGAGATTAATTTTGAATAGTCTCCGTTTTGGGACTGCTCTTTGAATATTTTGTCTCAATTAGGAGGTGAACACATATTAGTCTTGTTGTAGTATTTAAGAAAATTTCGGCAGCATTTCGTATTAGTTTCTCGAATACTTGGGGAACTAAAGGAAAATGCTACCAAAATTTTCTTAAATACTAAAACACGACTAATATGTGTTCACTACGGAGACAACGTATTCAAAGAGTGGGATAAGATGGTAAACCGGCCTCATATAAGGCCTAGTGAACATTAAACCCTAACTGTGTAGTTAATTTTATTTTTTAATAATTGCAGATGGACCGCAGTTGGATGTATGGAACATCACGTCTTTCGGATGAATATAAGGCATGTGTTGATGAATTTATGAAAGTTGCTATGGAACATATGGCGAGTAATGGGAATGCGGTGATGTCGTGTCTTTGTCGTGATTGTAACAATATCAAGAAATTTTCCAACCCCAACCAAGTCATGAACCATTTAATCCGTCGTGGATTCAAGCAACAATATACGCGTTGGATAGGCATGGCGAGAGTTTGGAAACCGACATAGGTACTTGTACTAAGCATCAGGAAGACCATAATTTCAATGTCGACGGAAGTGATGTGCAAGGCGATGAAAATGATTATATGGTGGTAGATGAAGGTGTTAATTTTGATCAAATATTACGTGATTTAGAAGAGAATTTTAGTAAGGATAAGCAGTATTGTGTATTCGAGAATTTGTATGAAGATTCTAAAAAAGAATTGTATCCTGGTTATTCTAAATTTACAAACTTGAAAGGTATATTAAAATTGTATAACCTTAAAGCATCTAATGGTTGGAGTGATAAAAGTTTTAATGCGTTATTAGAAACTTTAAAAGAAATGTTTCTGGATGGAAACGAGATACCATGTACTGTTACACAAAATTACAATGATTACATGAAGGAGATAGAGGCACTGAAGCCGTAAATTGTGTCGTTTCCATTGCCGGAGGAGGTGACCATGAAGCCGCCGATAGAGGCACTGGTTGTTAGGTCAGATATAACTTGGTTTATGTTGATTTGAGTTTGATTACTTGTGTAGTTCTGGGTACAGTAATGTGCTATAGGATCTGCACAATAGCTCAAGGGGAGCAAAAGAGAGAAGAAAAATAGTTTTAGTACAAGTGCCATTGTTTCCGGTCGTGCATAGTGTAAGTTTTGTTACCCCCATTATATAACAAATATGAAGTGGACTAATTAATTAAGTGGTGGGGAAGAATATTGTATGGAGCTAGCATTGCCGTTTTTCTTGACCACTAATAATTAATTTAGTTGAGAACAATATCACGTGAGGGAGGAACAGGAAAATTTTGGGGTTGACATATTAAGAGATCACTAAGCTCCAAGGTACCGTGAGTTTGAACTCCATTTATCATGAATCTTAAAAGATCCAGTACATTATAAATCTAAATTGAATATTAGTCTGAATTTTATTAGTTAAGACAGTCCGATCGAATTCAAACTCAAATAATGAAGTAATGCAGAGAATCCAGATTCGGATAGGCACCATATCTCTATTCTTATATTATGCACGTAGTTGTCTTGATCCGTCAACGGCTGAGATTGAAAGATGAATTTTCAAATTGAATATCAGCCCTCCAATCACATAATCTGTCTTCTTTTGATTAAATACATCTATTTTATGTGTAGAAGTCTAAATTTAGTTAAAAATATATTTGCCACACAGACTGCTACATGATTTGTCACAATTAAAATTGAATGAATCCCTAATAATCCATTTCCTTATTTCTCCTTACAGCTATCTTGATTCCTGTAATTAAATTATTTCATTATTTCTCCGTTTCCTCCATTTCATTTCTCCTCGATCTTCCTCTATATTTTTGACAATGAAAATGGAAACAATCATATCTTTCCGAATTTTGTTTATGGCTACTGTATTTTTGTGAATAGATGAAGAGCAGATCTTGTGCTGAGGGAAACAATCATATCTTTCCGATCTGGAGAGAAAATGAAGAATATCAATAATTTTCGTGTAGAGAAATTTCCATTATTAGGATAAATTTCCATCAAAAATATATCTGTAGAGAAAATCCTTATTTGAATCATTTAATTAGAATAATTTCTCCTCTAAATCGTTTAATGACCTGTCATGTTTTTGGAGAAAATTAGATATTAAATCGTACAATGATACTTCAAGAATTTTTTTCATGTTATATTTGATCCGTTTTTTTTTTTCATTTGTTGTTATTTCTTTTATTGTTATTTATTATTTGGATCTCCGTTTTTTTTTCATTTGTGTCTTTTATTTTCATTTAAATATATTTTTTCTTAATTTTGTGTGAATGTCAAACAAAAAGATCTCTTCATATTCTATTCAATTTTATAATATATCCCGTTGCAACGCACGGGCATGATACTAGTATATATATATAGAGAGAGAGAGGGGGGGAGGGGTTGGCTAATATCAAAACGTTTGTTCTGGAGTCGTGATGCAACAAATTAGTTTTCTGATTTTCAAAGTTCAAACAATTGATTCAAACCGTTATATATATGAAAAAATCTCCAAAGCTAATATGGAATGGAATTACCTGATTTTTTTTAAATAAACTAAAAATATTCTGAATAATGTCTGCACTTAGAGAAGCTTATTCCTGATTGGTTCTTAAATGATGATGTGTTATCGGCATCTGAAAAGTTTGGCTAGAAAATGAATATAAAATCATGCGGCGCATCATTGTTTAATCAATACAAACCCAAGCCTTGAACAAATTTTGGACTTATTCTACAGCTAATGGCTAGTGGCTACTAATAGTTCAATTAATGCCAGTTCAGATATCGAAGAAAATATCTTCAAAGTTCAAAATTAGTTTGAACTTTGCATTTGCCCCCTTATCTCTAGATATTCTGAAGGCTATTTATGGCATGGGTCAAAAAGGATGCGGACATAGCAAATTAACACTACATATATATTTATTATGGCTTAGGTATATATCACCGTCTGTGGGTGTAAGCAACATGGATTTGCAAAACTTAATTAGTGGCCGGACTTGCCACTTGTTAGTCACGTTACCGACTACAGCCTGCTCCAATAATTCAATGTGGGTTTAAGCATCATTATTTTCGGAGCTTCTAATAATTCCGAAAAAAAATTAGTTGGCATTTAAAAAAAATAAAAATTCAAAGTTGGCAGCATATTGATAAAAATTTCAATATTAATGAAACGCATATATTATTTGCGCACTACTCAGTCACTTTTTTAGGTTTAATATATATAAATAAATTGTAAAAATAAAATAGTTTTAGGGAAAATAATTATTTTTATTTTTATTTCTGTTTTTGTATTGTTAAAAATTTGAATATTTTTTTGTATATACATGTGTATTGTGTATTAGTATTATTAATAATTCAAATAAACTTCAACTGAAGTTTTGAGGTACTAAATGATTTTTTGTTTTTTTACTTTTGACTAGACGACTTCCGGACTATGCCGTGGACACCACGTCGTATATTTTTTTCGCGAGCTTTCCAAATTGGAGTCATACACTCAAATCGGAATTTTTTTACCAAAAGTTATGACTATTTAGAGTTTGAAAAATAGTGCATTGACATATTATTACAAAAACATCGATGACGTGCCGATGTTTATACCCATCTGGTTAATCTTGGCGGCTAGTGTATTGCAAAAGCACAACATATCGGACACACGTGCCGGCATGCACAGCTAAGGACACGGCACAACACAACATGTCTTGTTAGACTTGGTCGTACCGTGTTCTTAGCCATGTTGTGTCCTATTTTTTTAATATCGACACGTCTAAAACACTGCACGTCTAGACACAAGTATAACATGACACGTCTAAGTACTAACACAGTATGTCTAGACATAAATACAGCACGACACGTTTTAGATTTTTTTTTTTCAATTTTTTTACTCCTTACAAATATTTTCTCATGTTGTGCCAAAACAAACATACTACGAAATATTGAAAAATACTGAAATAAAAAAATGTAATTTAATTTATTTTAATATTTTGTATATATCTTTCCATATTTTTTTTAACATTAGCACACATTTTTAAAGTAACAAATTACTAAGATCTAAATAAAAAAACTGGCACGGCACAACAACATACATTGTACTAAATCGTGTCGTATTGTTAAACGTGTTGAGTTCATTTGTAGTACTGTGTGCGGCACGACTTCATTCCGGACATGCCAAAACACAATACATCGAAATACAGCATATACAACCATAATACCCTATCGGTAGCAATGCATCGCTATTTCATTGCAAAAACACCGATAACACCAATAACATGTCAAAGTTTTGTACACTAATAACAAAACTTTATTTTTCTTTAAACTGCTTGAAACGCAGATTTTGTCTGCACACCAAAAAAAGATGCGTAAACATTGTTCGCGGGCCACACCCATGAGTGGTACGCTGACATTGTCAGAGTTCCGAAACTTTCCTACAAAAGTGTTGCCAACTTTGAATTTTTATTATTTTTTAAATGCTAACTAAGAATATTCGGCTAATAATTGATGTAACAACTTTTATCATATCTGATAGTAAAAAAATTCAAAAAAAAATGTAAAATTTGATCTGCAAGCACATTTTATTGTGGAGATCATGTTGAACGGTTTGGATCGATGATTTGGACTTTGAAAATGAAAAAAATGATTGTTGTAACTTTGTTGTAACTCAAATTTGTTGTAACTTGATCCCTCCTCTAAATACATACATATATGTATATATATATATATATATATATATAGGACAGTGCTACGGTGCTACGCATATATAAGGGCCCTTCCGTGCTACGGCTCACTTTTTGAGTTTTCCAAATCCTAACGGTCGATCCGAACCGTTCAACATGATCTCCATATGAATATGTACTTGCAAACCAAATTTTACATTTTTTAGAATTTTTTTACTATTTATTAAGCCACTTTGAAAATCGCTGATCCAATGGTCCAGAAAAGTTTACTGTTGTGTACAAATTAGTGTTTTTTCAAAGTGACTTAATAAATAGTAAAAAAATTCTAAAAAATGTAAAATTTGGTTTGCAAGTACATATTCATATGGAGATCATGTTGAACGGTTCGGATCGACCGTTAGGATTTTGAAAACTCAAAAAGTGAGCCGTAGCACGGAGGGCCCTTATATACGCGTAGCATATTAGCAAAATCCTATATATATAAGGTTGGCTACTCTACTTATATAAGCATATGAGGTTATATGCTTATAAGTCATTTTTGCGTTTTCAATGTCCAAATGGTCGATCTAAATCGCTCAACATGTTCTCCATATTAATAAGTGTTTGGAAACGAAATTTTACATTTTTTGGAATTTTTTTACTATTTTTCTAGAATCCGGACTACTAATATCACGTTAATTTTTTTGGGACCCAAGCCTCTATTCGTTCAGAGAGAATCTGAGCCGTTCATTGATTTAATCTGAGCCACTGATCAAAAGTCTATATCAATCTCAGCCTTTAATAAAAAATTTTGATTTTATGCTTCTGTTTCATGTAGTCAAACGTGTAGAAATCTAAATTTAGTGATTTATATCCATGCTACATACAGTGACACACAGAAATTGTATCACTGAATCTTAAAAAGCACCACGCGTTTTCTTTTTCCCACTTCACCGAGTCTGTCAGAGGGTACCGTATAAGGGAATCTTTTGCAATTACTTGATCTGGACCGTTCTTTTTAACTTGGCACGAATCTCAAAGTGCAAAGCTCCACGCGTCCCACGCGTTTTCTCTGAATTCCTCCGAATTCATCGGTGTACCGTAAAAGGGAATCTTTCTCAATTACTTGATATGGACCGTTTATTTTAACTTGGCACGAATCTCAAAGTCCAATAATAATGCCCCCCTCCCCCCACGCGTCCCTGAATTCGGGATTTTTTTAAAAATCATAAATAAAATAATTAAATAATATAAAATGGTAATTTTTCACCGATAACCCTAAAGTTATTTTTATTACAAAGAATTATATTATAAAAACTTATCAATAATATAAAATTTCATTTATTATTTTATTAAATGGTAATTTTTCACCGATAACCCTAGAAGTTTATTCACCGATAACCCTAAAGTTATTTCTTATTACAAAGAATTATATTATAAAAACTTATCAATAATATAAAATTTCATTTATTATTTTATTAAATGATAATTTTTCACCGATAACCCTAGAAGTTTATTCACCGATAACCCTAAAGTTATTTTTATTTCAAAGAATTATATTATAAAAACTTATCAATAATATAAAATTTCATTTATTATTTTATTAAATGGTAATTTTTCACCGATAACCCTAGAAGTTTATTCATCGATAACCCTAAAGTTATTTTTATTACAAAGAATTATATTATAAAAACCTATCAATAATATAAAATTTCATTTATTATTTTATTAAATGGTAATTTTTCACCGATAACCCTAGAAGTTTATTCACCGATAACCCTAAAGTTATTTTTATTACAAAGAATTATATTATAAAAACCTATCAATAATATAAAATTTCATTTATTATTTTATTAAATGGTAATTTTTCACCGATAACCCTAGAAGTTTATTCACCGATAACCCTAAAGTTATTTTTATTACATGGAATTTTGATTATAAAAACTTATCAATAATATAAAATTTCATTTATTATTTTATTAAATGGTAATTTTTCACCGATAACCCTAGAAGTTTATTCACCGATAACCCTAAAGTTATTTTTATTACAAAGAATTATATTATAAAAACTTATCAATAATATAAAATTTCATTTATTATTTTATTAAATGGTAATTTTTCACCGATAACCCTAGAAGTTTATTCACCGATAACCCTAAAGTTATTTTTATTACAAAGAATTATATTATAAAAACCTATCAATAATATAAAATTTCATTTATTATTTTATTAAATGGTAATTTTTCACCGATAACCCTAGAAGTTTATTCACCGATAACCCTAAAGTTATTTTTATTACAAAGAATTATATTATAAAAACTTATCAACAATATAAAATTTCATTTATTATTTTATTAAATGGTAATTTTTCACCGATAACCCTAGAAGTTTATTCACCGATAACCCTAAAGTTATTTTTATTACAAAGAATTATATTATAAAAACCTATCAATAATATAAAATTTCATTTATTATTTTATTAAATGGTAATTTTTCACCGATAACCCTAGAAGTTTATTCACCGATAACCCTAAAGTTATTTTTATTACAAAGAATTATATTATAAAAACTTATCAATAATATAAAATTTCATTTATTATTTTATTAAATGGTAATTTTTCACCGATAACCCTAGAAGTTTATTCACCGATAACCCTAAAGTTATTTTTATTACATGGAATTTTGATTAATCACAAGATAAAGGTTCTCGCAAAATTAATCATCAACTGATAAAGGCCAAAATGGCTACATGAAATTGTACATACAAAATTCGAAGCATTGAAAAATGATTAATTTGGGACCGGATAAACTTGTACATACAAAATTTAGAGAAAGAATAAAAATCAAGAAATATGTCTGGGACCGATATGGCAACTCGGTCCGGAGAAAAAATCCTCCGGACCGAAATGCCATTTCGGTCCAGAGGACCACACGGTCAGCCACACGGAAAAAGTTTGATTTGTTGTGAAAAAGAGGGGGACCGAAATGCCAATTCGGTCCGGAGTAAAAAAATTCAATCGGACCGAATTGGCATCTCGGTATTGATGGTTTTTGTAAATCTCGGAGCAATCATGCCGTTTTAGTAAATTTAATTATTTTAATTATGATTTTTAAAAAAAATCCCTGAATCAGTATTGGCATTTTTCTCATGCAATTCTCCATGAAGGCAACGTAATGGTGTTCCTTTTTATAGTGTTGTTCAGGTAGAAGTTGCTTGTCTTTCAATGAAAAACTAATAGAATTACAGTCTCAAGGTTTATTAGCTTTTGGTACTAAGCCGAGTAGGAGTGACATTACCTGCAACATGCTTCACTGGAACTATTTTTGGCAGTGGAAATTTTAAACCTAATGAACAATAGTGCAAGGATCGACCAAAACCCAAGGACTCTAAACCTAACCCCATAATGCATTCATGCAAATATAGGTTCATTCGTATGGTAAAAGTTGATAACTTATGGATGTATGAAAAGTTGAGACTTCAATTTTTATGTTTGAACTCATATCATATTATGGAGATGAATTTCTATTTAATTTTTTGTCTTGGTAATGTTTAGTATGTTTTGCTTATAAAATATATGTTGAGGACAAGTGATGTTTTAGAGAGAATTTTGGAGTTATTGGCTGTTTTGGCTAAGTTATTGGCTAAATGAATATCTTTTGTTTGTAGTTATATTCTTATTAGGTGCTTTAAAATAAAAACTATTTTGGAGTTAAAACTAAGGCAAGAAAATGACAAAATGTTTTGGAGAGAATTTTGAATATGAACAACTAAGTCTCCAATACAAGTGCCCAAAAGATAAAATTGCCTTTTTTTTTTTTTTTACGAACACCAGAAACCCTACTAATTAAAATATAATTGCTTAATATGACTTGTAGAGTACAACTATGGTGTTCTTAAGCTCACTAGCTCTTGATAAATAAACCCGTGGTCTATATTATGACCACATTTATGTTCCAAAATTTATAAAATTTTCCCAATTTTTGTTTTTTTGTGTTTATTTATATTTTTAATCAATTTTCACCACATTTATGATTCAAACTTTACAAAATCTTAATCTTTGACTTACGTTCTTTTTCATGACCGTAAATTATTTATTTGGACAAAATCAAACAAATGCAATTCCCCTGAGAAGCAAATAATAAAATTATCTGGAAGCATTCTTCTCTTTTCCCTTGATATACTAAAATTCGTCTATACTTTTTAAAATTCTATGTTACAATTAAAACCAAAGTACGATATAATATAATTAAAGTGCAAGGGAATAAGCTAATGATTAACACTGAGAGGTTGGCACATGTTTTACTGGTTCAAATCAAGCTTTTTAAATGGAATTTTTTAAACACAAGTTATTTTGCTATAGAAGTATAGGCCACGGCATGCTAAAACCATTATATCTACCCTATTTATATTTATTACCAATGATTATTTATGTAAAATCAGACAGATAAATCAAATTAATATTACACATAAAATTCTTTTAAAATATATTTACAATTGTGTGTGGATTAATTTTCAGTTAAATTTGAGTTCTATATATCTGTTTTCCGTAAGGAGATGATGGCAACGAATTTATGGGTCCATTGCAAAAGAATGTGATACTAAAATTCTTTCTATATATCTGTTCTGTTCTGTATATATGTTTTCCATAAAATTCTTGTAAGAATGTGATGCTATTTGTTTTATATTTCCTCAAAAAAAGTGATCAAAATAATATTTTACTTTCCGTTGCAACGCACGGACACTTGACTAGTTTTTCAAAACAGTGGTTTAATATGGTAAAAAAAAATAATAAAAAAAAAATCTGAAAAATGCTATTTTGAAAAATTCTAAACAAATAGTAATAAAATTTCAAAAAATGTAAAATTTTGTTTCCAAACACATTAATATGGAGAACATGTTGAGCGCTTTAGATCGACCATTTAGACATTGAAAACGCAAAAATAATTTATAAGCATATGCTCTCATGTGCTTATGGAAGTAGAGTAGCCACTCACATATATATATATATATATATATATATATATAGAGTATGGCTAATGTGCTTCTGGAAGCATTTCGGCCTTGTGCTTCCGGGGGCATATCTTAGTGTTTGATGTTCAAACAACAAATTCAAACCGTTAGATGTTCAATCTATATTAAAATCTGCTTGGAGACCAAATTTTACATTTTTTCGAATTTTTTTACTATTTATTAAGCCACTTTGAAAATTCCAGATCCGGGTGAACAGTAAAAACAGTCTGGACCATATGATCTGGAATTTTCAAAGTGGCTTAATAAATAGTAAAAAAATTCCAAAAAATGTAAAATTTGGTCTCCAAGCAGATTTTAATATAGAGATCACATCTAACGGTTTGCATTTGTTGTTTGAACATCAAACACTAAGATATGCCCCCGGAAGCATATCGTTGAAGTTCTAGAGGAAGCACGTTAGCCATACTCTATATATATATATAGATATATATCGCATTAATTTGTATTACCACAACTATGAATTATCTTAATCGCACATGTTGCTTCAGTGGACCATCAAAGATCTTCACTATAAAGCAACCCTTTTATTATAATTACTAAACAAAACTAAAATTGAACAGCAGACAAATTAATTAGCACTAATGAGGATGTAGTATGGCCTTAGTGTACTTGTCTGCCCCAGAAGTTGAGTTGCCATCAAGAGGAAAGTAGAATGGATATATTTCGTATCGCACCATGCAACTAGTATACAGCACACGGCACCCTTGCCTATGCGAGCAATAAATCGGGAAGTACTGAAGGGTTGACGACAGGCACTGAGCACAATCCAATGGTTGGAGATCCTTCGTGCACTGTGCCAGAGCGTAGATCGTGATGTATTCTGTGAATTTGGCCTTTTCACGTCCCAAACTGCCGCTGCCGGCTGAAACTGCATCTGAATTCACTTTCTTCACCAGTTTGCTGACAGCCTTGTCAAATGCATCGGGATCTGTGGCATTTTGAACATTGTATAGAATGGTGACGAAGCCGGTATCAGACTGCCCCACAAAGTTAACGGTGTCGTAACGCATGAAGCAGTAGTCATACCACAGCCTTGCATCAGATTGTTTTGGGCATGCCTGATAGATATACAAATAAGTGACGGTGCATTAATTGATTAAATTGACTTAATTTTAAAATTTTCAGAAAAGGTAAACAAATAAAATCTAAAGTAATTTAATGCTAATATACTGCATACATTCATATATTAAAATTTTAAAATAATATCAAAATCAATAAACAAACCACAGGGAGCTGCTTAGCAGCATCTGCAAGGCATGAGGAGCAATCGTCTGAACTGACATCCCCTCTGCATTGTGCGAGACCATATATCGTGTTGTTTCCTTTGCCAAAAGAAGTCACAGCAAAACCTCCCACCGAGGCCTCGGTTACTAGATCAGATATGACATGGTTTATGTTAGTTTCAATGTGGCTATCACTGTAGCTCTGGCCACAGTACTGTGTTATAGGATCTGTACAATAGCACAAGGGGAGCAAAAGAGATAAGAGAAAGATTTGTAGTAGTGGTGCCATGTTTGTGGTGTATGTAGGATTGGATTTGATTGGATTGGATTATAGTTTTGGCTTGTTTATATAGAGGTAGTTTGAAGGGTGGGGCTTGGTCAAATTTAGCTATGCATGCTTTTGTTGACCTTTGATGTAGAAGTTTTCATGAAGAGGTGAGCTGAGTTGACAATTCAAAAATTAGGTATTAGCTAGCAGTAGATACACTTGTAGTAATTTCTTTTCAGAATATCAATATGAACACATCGGTCCGGAAATTAATGTCGATGCATGTTTTTTTATAATAACTGGGTGATAGTATAATATACTAAAAGTAATGATCAGTGTCATTAGTCCCATATGTTGTTGGACTTGACCTAATGCTGATGTGGATTTCTTAATTTGTTTATTTCTTCTGCTATGGACAGGTTCTTCATATGACTTGGCCAGTACAGTTAGGCTAACATCCATTGAAATGGCTTCAGATAAACTCAGTCTTAACTGACTAGTAATCTAGTATCATACATTAAGGTAAAAAAAAGGCTTCAGGCATAGAAAGTTAATGTTCTTGTCTTTATATCTTTGTATAAAAATAACCTTTAGTTTAATTCAACATAGCAGATTAACAGCCCTGTTTCTGTAATTTGGGAAGATTGCCCAGTCCAACAGTCTTTTCATGTATTCCAATAGTAAAGCAGTATTGTTTGATTCTTTTTTTTATTCTAATTTATTACTTTTTTTAAGATAATTAGAAACCAATCAAGTATGGTTCTCAGATATCCCTTGACAGACAACGACACAATCCAGAATTAATATATGATCTAACAAGATGAATCCTTTACTGTGTTTTTACCAGGTCCATACACAATTACCTATTTTGCAAAAAGTTTTCACCAATCAACTATTAGAGGAAAGTTCTTTGACGAAAATTTATCGAGAAACCATGCTATTTGACAATAACTCCAAATTAAGGTCAAAAACAATGTAGTCAGATTTGTTTTTCAATGACTAACCTTTCTAAGATCTAGAAGAGCTCCCTCGAGTCAAATCTTAAGCTATTCAAACAATGCATATCTCTGGAAATGTTAAGCTCCTTCATTAAGACTTTAATTAGGGCCTCTTTATTTCTTTTGAACCAACCGTGACCAAGAAGATATTTGCATCAATTCTGCAGTATTGCTTAGATAGTTGAAGCAGACAGTTTTTCCTGTTTTCTTCTCATCTCTCTCTCTATCTCATAATTTTGTTTTCCCTATTTTTGCTTTTGGCCAGGTTATAACCATGTTATAAATAATTCTTTTTATTATGTTAAAAGTAGTGAACTAACTGCAAAAGGAGTTTTCAATTATATTTCTAAATCTCCGGTAATTCCACGAGAGAGATTACAAAACGAGGTCCCACCAATCAGTCTTTGAGACACCACTCAAAAAGGATGAATAAATGTAAATATTGGTCTCCAAGTACATTTTATTATGGAGACCATGTTGAGCAGTTTGGATCAATTGTTTGGACTTTGAAAACGAAGATATAGATGTGCAGTAAAATAAAACCCTTTATGAAAGCATATTAGTCCATCTCTTGAAGACAACAAAGTTGGCATATGGATGTAGCTAACCTAGCATTTTTGGAAAATATCATCTGGATATTGGGTTTATTTATTTCTTACCTTTATCCATCTGGTCGGACCGGTGGGTCAACTGGTTCAACTGCTGAATTTTTAATTCAGTTATAAGTAAGAACTGTTACAAATACTGTCAGATGCTCAGATAGATTCTAGCTTTGGCAAAAAGTAATGGAGGAGTAACAATAGCAACTTGCATATGGATTTAGCCATGAATGAGAAAAGGGCCTACTTAAAGTAACTTGCTTATTGCTGCTTTGGAGGATCAGAAGAGCTGGCAATGCAAAGGAAAGGGAGCAGTAGAGAGCAGTCGAGTCTACTGCTGCAGAGAAGTTTGATTTATACATTTTGAAAGATTAGAGAGACAAAAAACACTGTATCTTTACCATGTATTGGCTTGGTACCAGTTTGAAGTTGCAACTTTCTGTCATGTCATTGATACAAACTTCTTTTCTCCTTGGTATTTATTGCTACTGAAATCAAGAAAAATACTTCTTCTTCATCCAACTTTGGGTTTCTAGAATCAATTGAAGTTTGGCCAAAAGGGTACCAAGAAATTTACTAGTTATTTATACTTAGTCTTTGTACTGGTTCAGGTCGGGACATGAACTGATACAGACCTGTACCAGTTCAGGTCTGGACCTGGGACCAGATACATGCCTGTTCCAAATGCTTAATTGACAGATCCATTTGCCTCAAAATTACTTCCTGACATAGTCCCCGTAAAAGTTTGAAATGATATAATAAGGGGTCTGATTTAATGTTATGTGCCTTTTATCGAACACATTGAGGGTATTCAACTATTACACTAAATGTGATCAAAGACTACACCAAGTTTTTCTCAATTTGTCTAAAGAAGTCCTAACTTTGTTACTAATGGGTATAGAAAAAATATATCGAAACTTTGTTATTAACAGGTAGAGGAAAAAATCCTCAAACTTGACATCAGTTTTTTAAGAAAACACTGCCACATTACCTTCACGCAAAAGTCCCTATCTTTCAGCAAACCTCACAACAAGTATGCAAGAAAGGCACAGTACCAACTGGTAACTGTGCCAGAACAGATTAAGACTATGAGACGAATCAAACCAGAACAGAATGAGATTACCAGTGAGATGGTGCATCAAACTGAAGTAATCAGACAAAAAGTTGGTACAGACCATTCAAGTTCGGCAGGGGCTAGCATCCACAACTTTTAAGTTCATAACAGAAATTTTAATTTAAGAATTTTATCAAACATGTTGAGGACATTGCTATTCAATACATGGTAATCAAATAGTAGCGTTGCAACTACCTATATAATCAATTACATGAGAACTTACAGACTGAACTTTTGGATGAGAATTTGGACCAACGTAGCTTCCGCTAGACTAGTTTCTCTTGGCTATTTTGTTTGAACTTCGAGCCTTTGGTTTTCCTGAGCTGTTCTCCATGATTGTAGAGAGAGTATATAATTGTCAAACAAAAGACTCGTATGACTGAAATTTATGGAACAATATACTATAGCTATGTTGCACAAATACGACAACTACGGCCTTGCACTTGTATTGAAATTTGAAACACATCTGACACGGACACGCTTCCAATTTGCATGCGATAGGTACGGGGTGCAAACGGATCCGAGTGGTAAATCATATACGGATATGAATACGGATACGGATTGAATATCTGTTTTTTTAATATTATTATTTATTAAAAGAAATATAAAAATATTATTAAAAGATCTAGAAGATCTAGAAGAGCTCCCTCGAGTCAGATTTGTTTTTCAATGACTAACCTTTCTAAGGTCTAGAAGAGCTTCGAGTCAAATCTTAAGATATTTGAACAACATGCCTCTAGAAATTTTAAGCTCCTTCATTAAGACTTCGATTAGGGCCTCTTTGTATCTTTTGAACCAATCGTGACCAAGAAGATATTTGCATCAATTCTGTAGTATTGCTCAGATAGTTGAAGCAGTATTTGCATCAATTTTGTTTTCCCTATTTTTGCTTTTGGCCAGGCTATAACCATGTTATAAATAATTCTTTTTATTATGTTAAAAGTAGTGAACTAATTGCAAAAGTAGTTTTCAATTATCTTTCTGAATATCTGGTGAATCCACGAGAGAGATTACAAGTCTGAGGTCCTACTAATCAGTCTATGAGAAACCACTCAAAAAAGGCAGAGACTACTATTCAATGTCAAGAACAAACCACCTCTGTGTAAAATTTGAATTGCATTTGGGAGGATTGAGCATTTGGCATCCTGCTTTCGTTCTTTCAATCATAGCTAAATATGTTTTATCTTGAATATTGTAAATGCAGCGGCTTAAAAACTGGTTTTATCTTGAATAGTACGGGAATGCAGCGGCTTAAATCACCGTAGCGGGCCATGCGTAGATCTCACTTTTGGGTAATATCTACATAAAAACATACCTCGTTTATTAAATTTAAATAGACTGGGAAGGTAGAAGCACAAATTGTTCGTGTCCTTCTAAAGGCCCAATAAGTCAAAATATCAATTGAGCTGAAATGGCCTTGAATTGCTCGCATATAAATGCACCATCAGATTGTCGATGGTTCATCCCATTTCTAGGCTGAAATGCTTCTTACTTAATTAAACTATGGCACTTTTATATTAGACCATGAAGATGCTGATGCAAAACAACAGAACAATTTTCTTTGAAATAAAAGAATATTCAGATACAGATCCACTAAGAAAATCATAATCCATAACACAATTTATTAATCAATCAAACGGCATAATAACAAATAAAATCCATTTTACATGCAAAATTAAAGCCCTTGCATGCTCATCGGAAAGTCAATTACAGATCCTTCTTGCACAACTTTCTTCTGTATCTTGGAGCAACAACAATTATGATTACAATCTCCCTATGGTCTTCAATTTACTAAAATTATAATTGTTTAAATAAAGTTACCTCATTTCCCCCTTTTCCTCAAAAAGAAGCGCGTGTCATAAATTTACCGACTAATCGTTGAAAACTTATATAATTGGAGATTGGTCGAATCCTTTGGAATTAATTAGACGCCAGTGTTCCTGCCAAACTTATATGGTATAGATGAAAAAAGTTCAATAAAAATGAAGATGACGAATATAAATTACGAACTTACCCCAGATGTCTCCTATTCAAACCTCGTTGGTATATGAACTAGCAAGAGCAGGGCATGATCGATGTCTGTCTCGAGTTGTTAGCCTTTATCCAACCGTACAAAAGATAGAGGGAGATGCCACCAATTAACAGAAGAGGTACGAGCACATCATACCATTTGATAGGTGTAGATACCTGCAAGAAAATTCTTAGGATCACTGAGATGACGAGGGAAACAATCGCCATTTTCAGGGCCTTCTTCTGGACCCATGCACCACCCGGAGTCGGTGTGGTTGCAAGAATGAAAAACAAGGAGCCAGTGCTCAGAACGAAGCTGAGTAGAAGAAGAAGCAAGTATATGTTGTATAGTACGAGGAGATTATGTACGGACTTATGTTGGTTTGTGAGTAGCTAGAGTGAATGATGCGGCTGCAACGACAAATGATATCGGCTGCACTTGCTCGGTTATGCGCTCTGAATCATCTTGTGCTCTGTTATCACCCGCAGCACTGCCGCTTGTCATGATTGGGGCATTGACCAGCTGGATTTCCGGTGGTCCAGGGGCAATAATGATCGATGTCTATAGGCGTGGCAGGTTCGGCCGGAGCAAGTACAGAGAGATGCTGTTGGTTTAGTGGTCGTGCGGTTGTGTTATTGAAGCAATTTGAACTGAGAACGACCAAGTTAAGTGTAAGTGTATTAGGAAGATTGTAAATTCTGTATATTCCACTAATCAACGTTACATACCTATATAATGAAAGACTAATGACAAAATATGGAAAGTAATTAATACAAATATTCACACAGCTAATCCTAAATCAATACAGCTAACATTCTATCTTTAACACTCCTCCTCAAGTTGGAGCGTATATGTCTAACATGCCCAACTTGTTACATATAGTATTAATTGGAGTTTTGCGAAGAGGCTTGGTTAGAATATCAGCGAGCTGAAGATCTGTCCGAACGTGAATGAGTTGAATACATGGGGGACAAGAAGATGTTCCTATGACAAGATCTCGAATCAGATGACAATCCACCTCAATGTGCTTGGTCCGCTCATGGAAGACCTGATTCTTGGCGATATGCATGGCGGCTTGATTGTCACAGTGTAGCCTCATCAAACCATCATGGCGAACACCTAGTTCGCTGAGTAAACGTTTCGTCCAAACTAGCTCACAGGATGTGTTTGCCATTGCGCGGTATTCTGACTCCGCACTGGATCGAGATATAACTGTCTGCTTCTTACTCTTCCAGGATATAAGGTTACCACCAAAGAAGACACAATATCCAGTAGTGGACCTTCGACTAGTAGGACAACCTGCCCAATCGGCATCAGTGAACGCTGCGATCCTACTATGTCCCTGATCAGAATATACGAGTCCTTTACCTGGAGATCCCTTAAGGTATCTAAGGATCCGAACAGCTGCGTCCCAGTGTGTAGTGTGCGGGGCTGACATGAATTGGCTCACTACACTCACTGGATAAGCAATGTCTGGTCGAGTAACTGTTAGATAATTTAGCTTCCCGACCAATCTCCGATATTTCTCAGGATCATGTAAAGGTGCTCCGTCATCAGGCATGAGCTTGGTCTCAGGGACCATCGGTGAGTCAACGGGTTTGCATCCAAGCAACCCGCATTCTGAAAGCATATCAAGGACATACTTTCTTTGACAAATAAGGATCTTACCAGGAGACCGTGATACCTCAATGCCAAGAAAGTACTTGAGTTTACCAAGATCTGTAATCTGGAATTGCTCGCTCAAAAACTTCTTCAATGCCGAGATCCCTTCGACATCATCACCAGTGATAATCAGATCATCGACATATGCAACTAGGATGATGGTCTTCTCCTTTAAGTGTCTATAAAAGACTGAGTGATCATTAGTACTCCTGGTCATGCCAAACTGACCAAGTGCTTGGGAGAGACGCCCAAACCAAGCTCGGGGAGATTGTTTCAGACCGTATAGAGACTTTCGCAAATGGCAGACTTTAGAAGCCTCCTCCTGAACAACAAATCCAGGTGGCTGAGTCATGTAAACCTCCTCCTCAAGAATGCCATTGAGAAATGGATTCTTGACATCTAATTGGTGCAGCGGCCAGCGGCGAATAGCAGCTAGAGACATGCAGATGCGAACAGAGGCCATCTTAGCAACGGGAGAAAATGTCTCATCATAATCAATGCCATAGGCCTGAGAGTACCCTTTTGCAACCAAGCGAGCTTTGAGTCGGTGTAGTGATCCATCAGGATGAACCTTGATCGTGAAGACCCACTTGCAACCGACTGCCTTTTTACCAGGAGGGAGAGGACAAAGATCCCATGTTTCATTTTTCCACAGAGCTGACATTTCCTCCTGCATAGCACTAAACCACCCCGGATGTTGCAGAGCCTCTGGCACATTCTTAGGAACAGAGTAACTGTCAAGGCTAGTAGTAAAGGCACGGTGATCTGTGGATAGGGATGCGTAGGAACAGAAGCGGTCAAGAGGGTATCTGGTACTGGGGCATTTACGTGGGCCTTTACGGAGGGCAATGGGAAGGTCAAGATCGGAGATTTGAGGTGGTGGGATTGGAACAGGAATATGTGGACTAGGTGTGGTAGGGTCAGGTGCTTGTGTAGGAGATTGTGGGGATTCAGTGGTTGCGTCAGGTTCAACAGGGGATGTACAAGTCTCATGATCCTGCATAGTCTGAACAGAGTTAGTATTAACAGGGAGATTCTTACCCCTTCGAGTATATACCTGAGTAATAGGAGGCGCAGGAGGTGTCGGTGGCACGCCACTCTCAAGGATTGAAGAAGAGCCGATGTGAACATCAGGATATTTCAGAATAGTCATGATAGGTGGAGAGTTACTAGATGTAGATAATGGACCAGATTCAGAATTTAAGGAATACGGTACAGACTCCATAAAAACAACATCAGATGAAACAAAGTACCTTCTAATAGTGGGGCTATAACATCGATAACCTTTTTGAGTGACAGAATAGCCTACAAAAATACATCGTAGGGACTTGGGATCAAGTTTCGTACGACCTGGTCTATTATCATACACATAACAGACGCAACCAAAGATCTTAGGTGAAACCGGAAATAAAGGTGCAGATGGAAATAGGACATTATAGGGTATTGCACCATCAAGTACAGAGGATGGCATACGGTTTATCAGATAACATGCGGTTAGAACTGCGTCAGCCCAGAAACGATGAGGGACATGTCCATGTATCATCATAGTGCGAGCCACCTCAAGTATGTGTCTATTCTTTCGTTCAGCCACTCCATTTTGTTGAGGTGTATAAGCGCATGATGATTCATGGATGATACCATTATCAGTCGTATATTGCACAAATTCATTTGTAAAATATTCTTTGGCATTGTCACTACGAAGAGTTTTAACAGTGGTATCGAACTGAGTTTTCACAAAAGAACAAAAAGCTGAAAATTTTGCAAAAATTTCTTGTCTAGATTTAATAACAAAGATCCAAGTTGCACGAGAGAAATCATCCACAAAAGTAACAAAATATCGAAAATCTGATACAGATGTAACTGGACAAGGACCCCATACATCAGAATGCACTAAAGCAAAGATACTGTTAGACCGATTAATGACTCTAGGTGGATGGGAAGCACGGACATGCTTTCCCTGGATACAGGACTCACAAACTAATTCTGAAATAGACTGAAATTCAGGACGTATCTTCTTCAACACCTGGAGAGATGGATGCCCCAACTGATAATGAACCTCCTTAGCACTACTAGTACTCAGGTATGCCACTCGTTGAGGTGAGCTCTCCATGCAATACAGACCTTTGTCCTTATATGCAGTGCCAATCAACCTGTTCGTCCCCAGTTCCTGAAAGGTGCATTTAGTTGGGGTGAAGGTAACGGAGCAATATAACTGTTCTGTTATTTTGCTTACAGACATAAGGTTCTCAGGAAAGGAAGGAACATATAAGACAGATGATAAGGGCATGTTTTGTGAAATTTGGGTGGATCCAATTCCTTTTATATTGCAGGTAGAGCCATTGGCTATTTGGACAGGTGGTTGTGAGGTAGTGGCTAGAGGTGCTACTTTTATCCGATTACCCGGATCCGATCCGGAACCGAACCGGATCCGACCCGGAACCGACCCGGATCCGGTTAATTTGGGTAGGGTATGGTTTAAAAAATATAACCGGTTAAATTATGGGTACGGTTACAAAATTAATAATTTAATATCCGATCCGGATCCGAACCGGAACCGATATTGTAATGGATAGGATATGGGTTTGAATTAGTTATCCGACCCATAACCGAATCCGACCCGATACCCATATAAATACCCGATAAAACATATATTAATAACTATGAAAATACAATTTTACATATAATCAAATTAACAAATGTCACGCCAGTAATCACATTTTGCATATTAATTTTTTAATAAAATTTATTGCTCTGAATATATCTTTCAATATCTGCCTTATATATCCTCTGCATAATCATGAAAATTTATTGCTCTGAATATATCTTTCAATATCTACTTTATATATCATCTGCATATTCATGAAAATTTATTGCTCTTAATATATCTTTCAATATTTGTCTTATATATCATCTGCATAATCATGAAAATTTATTGCTCTCATTGATATGTCATTTGCAATAAATCTCATTGAAATCAAATATCTGCCATAAATTTAATTCTTATTAAAAAATTAGTATTAATATTCCATTCATGGATTTTTTGAATCATAGAAAAGGAAATCACCATCTCCAATATTTTACTTTCTCAAATTCTTGGGAGTTGTGACATATACCCGCTTCGGATCCGGAACCGCCCATATCTGGACCGGACCCGATAATCCACAAACAAGTTATGGGTATCTATCTATCCGGAACCGAAAGACTGGACCCGAAATATCTACGGGTAGATAGGTATCCGGATCCGGACCCGACCCGATTTGAAACAAATAAGTATATGGATCGAAATTTGGACCCGAACACTTTTAGGGTACGGATCCAAATATAATAGTATCCGGACCCGACCCGACCCGATAGCACCTCTAGTAGTGGCAAGGCCTGACAGTATACTTTTGTTACCAGTCATGTGGTCAGTAGCGCCTGAATCAACAATCCATGATGATTTTGATGCTATAAAACAGTTAGAAGTCATACCTGGGTGAGCTAAAGTAGCCCTCGGAGTCTGTGGCTGAGAGGTCATGTCGGCACGAGAGAAGCCCAGCTGCTCGAGTCGCTGAACAAGTGTAGCAATTTCACCTGAATTGGTGCATTCGCTGGGTGATTGATCGACAGTGGCCACCTGAGCACGAGGAGGGTGTGGTGAACCTTTTGGGCGCTTTGGGCAGTCCCACTTTATGTGACCCCACTCCTTGCAATAGCGGCACTGCACATTCTTATTGTTACTAGAATTAGAAGTGCCCTCAGATCCTTTTCCTCCTTTCACAAATGACTAACCTGTGCTCTTACCTCTGTAAGAGTTTGCCACTAATGCTGAGTTTTCAGTAATAGGTGACGAACCAATTCCATCAGATGGAAACATTTCCCGCAGAAGATGATAGGTAGCAGACAACGATGGTATAGTTGTCTGACCAAGAAGGATCGGTCGTGCTGAGGAGTATCTGGATGACATACCTCCAATAAATGTGAGTGTATTCAGCTGCTCCCATACTGTGGCTGAATCCGCACCGAAGGGAAATAAATCACTCATCTCATCAGATAATTTCTTGAATTTGGTGAAGTACTCGGTAAGAGTTGCATCACCCTGTTCACACCTTGCATGTGCCTGAGAAACTGTGTATGCGTGTGCCATGCTGGTTCTTTTAGAATATGTGGATTGGAGATGATCCCACATTTTCTTAGTGGTCTTAAAGGTGTGTACAGTGGACAAAATATCGGGCTCCATCGCATTCCACAGAATCATGCGAATAGAGCTATCCTCAGCTTTCCAGTCTTCGGTAGCTTGTGATTCTTCCGTCAGATATTTTCCCTTTCGAAGCGAATCTAACCCAGTCACAACAAATGTGGACCATTGTTCCCAGTTGGAGCTAGAGAGGTTAACAGGAATTTTCAGTTGCTGAATGGATATCGATTGTGGAACCATAGGTGCAATTTGAGTGGCAGGTTGTTTATCCATTAAAAAATTTTAGAGAGAAAACAGTGGCCGGTTGTTTAGAGAGAAAACAAGAGATCTGAACTCTCTAAACAAGAGGATCCGAACTCTTTCCTTCTCCTTCCTTCTCCCGAAGAAAGAAAGAGAGAAAGACAGAAAGAGAAAGAGAGCCGAAGAAAGACAGAGAGAGGGGTCGGTACCGAGAGAGACTCCTCCTGACGATGGGCTGTGCGGAGCGGACCGAGCGGCGTGCAGCACGGAGCAGAGCGGAACGGATCGGCGAGCAGCACGGGGCGGAGCGGAGGGCAGCGCTGAGGATCGGCGACTGCTGTGGATCTGACGACTGCTGTGGATCGGAGGGCGGGCGGAGCAGAGCGGAACGGATCGGCGACTGCTGTGGATCTGACGAAACCCTAGCCGCCTAGGGTACAGTAGCCTGACACGGCTCTGATACCATGTAAGTGAATTAGAAAGTTGTAAATTCTGTATATTTCACTAATCAACGTTACATACCTATATAATGAAAGACTAATGACAAAATATGGAAAGTAATTAATACAAATATTCACACAGCTAATCCTAAATCAATACAGCTAACATTCTATCTTTAACATTAAGGTTGAGGAGAAGGAAGCACTCATCGTAAGTCTGGCAGGAGATTTGGCAATGAAATCCAGAATTGTAGCTTCCGTTGAAAATGGTACGGCTACCTGTCCTCTAGGCTTAAATTTTAAAATTTCTTTTTACTAGGCATTTTCTGCTGTACAGTACATTTCTTTTACAAATGAAATTTCTTTTATAAACATTTCCCGATCTGTCTCTCAGTTTTTTTCAAAATAAATTTTCCGATCTCTCTTTCTTCTTCTGCGAAAACGAAAATGGCTGGATCTCTCCTCCTGATCTCTCTTTCTCCCTCTACGAAAACGAAAATGGCTGGATCATCCCCTCCTCGCCCGATCACGCAAAAGTCCCTATCTTTCAGGAAACCTCACAACAAGTATGCAAGAAAGGCACAGTATCAACTGGTAACTTGTCCAGAACAGGACTGTCAGACCAAAAATCAGACCAGAACAGAATGATATTATCAGTGAGATGGTGCATCAAACTGAAGTAATCAGACAAAAAGTTGGTACAGACCATTCAAGTTCGGCAGGGGCTAGCATCCACAACTTTTAAGTTCATAACAGAAATTTTAATTTAAGAATTTTATCAAACATGTTGAGGACATTGCTATTCAATACATGGTAATCAAATAGTAGCGTTGCAACTACCTATATAATCAATTACATGAGACCTTACAGATTGAACCTTTGGATGAGAATTTGGACCAACGTAGCTTCCACTAGACTGTTTCTCTTGGCTGTTTTGCTTCAACTTCGAACCTTCGGTTTTCCTAAGTTGTTCTCCGTGCTTGTAGAGAGAGTATATAAATGTCAAACAAAAGACTCGTATGACTGAAATTTATGGAACAATATGCTATAGCTATACTGCACAAATACGACAACTACGGCCTTGCACTTGTATTGAAAAATTTGAAACACATCTGACACGGACACGCATCCAATTTGCATGCGATAGGTATGGGGTGCAAACGCAGTGGTAAATCATATACGGATATGAATACGGATTGGATATTAAACAGATACGGATTGAATATCTGTTTTACAATATTATTATTTATTAAAAGAAATATAAAAATATTATTAAAAATAGCAAAGTTTATAATATTTATTCAATTATAACGGTGAATAATATAATTATTTTCATAATATATATTAAACTATATGGTATATATCTACTATTTGAATACGAATAATTAAAATTTAAAATTATATCCGTATCCGTATCTATCTGTATCTAATTTTCGGATACAGATCCGAATCCAGATAGTTCATATCTGATTCGTACTCCTATAATGACGGTATGTGGCGAAATTTATATTTGCTAGGTGTAAAGCCTCGTGATGCTTCGTCATCTCTATTTAATTATTTTGTAGCTAATTTTGTTTTTGCATAATTAGAGGTTAACATCTTTTATAACATTGTATAAGTAATGTTACTAAATACTATTAAACTGAAATTAAATGAATAAATCTAAAATATATGAAATAAAATAAACTATACCAAACAGCATTTCAATGTATTTAATTGCAACAAAAATAACATATGTAAACAACGATCTTTAAATCGATCAGTCAAATTAAATAGCTGGAAACATATAAATGTTTTTTTTACAAATTTTGAATTTGTATACAATAAAAAAAAAACACATACGGTAAGGTGAAAGGGATGGGGGAGAGTTAAGTAACAAATCACCTCATCTACACCTTAAATTAGGGTTATAAAATTCATTGAATTGGTGCATATAATTCACCTTCTTCCCCTCGTCTCCCCCTCAACAAATTTTGCTGTTCTGAAGAGAGCAAATGGTGTCCAGTCACCTCTCCCCTCCCCTCCCCACCCCAGTGTACCCTGGAGCGTTGGAGACTTAGAAATGGACAAATTAAAATTGAAGGACAAATTTCTGTGTGTTCTGAGTACCAGCCCATAAATTGACCAATTCCTCGGATCATTTTAACAAACTATAAAAATAGTATCATTTGCTCACAACGTGGAAAAATGCAAGCCACATATTATCCCCATTACAGAACCATAGATTGAATGCAAAGTAATAATCTATCGATATAACAAACACAAACCTACATGATATAACAAAATTTACTGATACATAATTTTTTTTTTTGGAGAAAATGGTAAATTCCTTACACTGTAAGGCTGTACCACGGTAAGTAAAATGACAGACTCAAGATGAAGATAGATACTTCTTTGCCGTGACCTTTCTCTGTTTGAACGATTTCTCCTTTTTCTCTTCTCTTTTTCTTTTTTTTGCTTGAACCCTTCCAACCAAAGAAGGCTGTTCCTTGAGACCAAAACTTTTTGCCACATGTCCCAAATGAAGCTTCTTCACCACAAAAATCTTCTTTAGATCACCTCGATGTGCAGTATATCCACCCACCCACGAACAAAAAGCATCCCTTGCAAGTTTTCTCATCGTGGGCTGCTTTGCATATATAGGAAATAAATTATATTATTTCTGCTACAAGATGGAAAAAAGAAGAAAAGCACAAGACATAAAGCATGTATATAAACTGCACCTCTGATGAGACAAAACTTTCAAGTGCTCGTTCGAGAAACAAAATCCAAGGGTGCATTTCTAAAGACACTGGCTGCTTTTTATAAGAATTCTTTATGCCTTGTCGCGACAAAGGAAAACTATCCAAAACTTTTTCGAGTGGGTATTCCTTCAGAGAGACACCATGTAACTCCAAATCACGCAAATAGGCAGACTCAATAGGCTGGAGGAAGAGTAAAGCCTCTCCTTTCTCACCGAGCCGAGCTGTTCTTCCAACCCTGCAAGTAGGAGACAAAAAGCTTATTTTATTCGGAAAGGTCAGAAAGGTATATAGGCAAAATATTCAATGCTGTCATGAAGTTTGGCAAAGCAAGCCCCTTATTATTTGCCAAAAGGGTCGCTAATTTTTTCGACAAAAAAAGTTTCCTTGGTTATCATATGATCATCAGCATTATTTCACTTTGACTATGTAATTAACTAGCCTTTGTAGAAAACAATACTCAGCATTAAATGAGAATTTTCAATATAGATATGCTGATCCCTATTTTATTAAAAAAAAATTTGGGATTTAAGTAACTTTATCAACAAAGCATAGTTAGTATGAATGTCCAAACCTGAAAGACTAGTTTCTATAGAAAAATTATAGTTGATGTTATGAATCTCTTGCAAAATTAGAACTGAGAAGTTTTTCAAGTCCTACAAGACTTGCAAATTTTATTAAAAAAAGCATACAAAAAGGAAATTTTACCTGTGCACATACTCTGAGGCTTCTCCTGGAGAATCGTACTGTAATATACACCTCACTCTTGGAAAGTCAAGACCTCGGGCTGCCACATCAGTGGACAGAAGCAAAGCTGATTTCTCGGTTTTGTACCCTTGAAATGCCTTGGCGCGATCTTCTTGCTTCAAATTCCCATGGAGCCGAAAAACTTTGCAATTGAGAAACTTTGAGGATTGGTTGGTTTCTGGTTGTAATTTGAATTCATTTAGGAGTGTATAATGGAAGTCAACTCCATCGCAAGTTGAGAGAAAAACAACAACCTGTAATTGTATTGTTATTAGATAAAAATACTGGTATTTAGTTACTTTGTAAGTTTACTGGTAAATATATACACAAGTTGCTGCAGACTTTTCTTAAAAAAAATAAATAAAAATATTGCATCTACATGCTAATTGTAATGACAACCTGATCCAACCTGCCAGTAGGCCCAGAGTTTCTGACACAAACCCAAGCCATAATCCCATTATGTTGGCACAATCAAGTTGGTTCTAATAAAATATGCTACCCTAGTTATAAAATAAGTTAAGTTACATTCAAGAATTAGAAATAGAAGTTTCTAATTTTAAAAAAAAAAACATATCTAAAAGAATTACAAACTCACCTTTTGGGAGACTTCTCTCTCAAACAAGGCTCTAAGAATAGAGAGAAGAACAGAAAGTCTCGAACCACAAGGTACTGCAAAATCAAGAATTACAATTTGATCAAATAAACAGTGAAAAGTATGATAAAATTATAACAAGAAAATAAATCTATTCAAAACGCTCAGGCTTACCTTTAACATATCTCTGAAGCAACTGGTCGGGGAGGTTGTAACTATCAACTGAATCTTTAATAAATAACTCTTCGTTATCTGGTGAAACTGCATTTTCATCTAAGCCAATTCTAACTGGTTTATCCAAACTTAAATTTGCCAACCGGTTCACTTTCTCATTTAGTGTTGCTGACAATAGCAAGTTTTGCCTTGAACCCTTTTTAACGTCACCTTTTTTATTCCCTGCTTGTTCTGAAGCACCAGCTCTTGAACCCAAAAAATCAAGTATTTCTTCTAATGCCTTTCCAAACCCTAGTTCTAGAATCATGTCAGCTTCATCAAACACAATCCACCGCAGATTTGAATAATTAAAAGATGAGGTATTTTTTAGGTGGTCCAGAAGACGTCCAGGAGTTGCAATCAGAATAGATATTCCTGAAAAATATATTTTACATTAAACACATTAATACTTGCACCTGTACAGAATAGCATGTGTATCTATAAATCCAAGGGAGTATTTCTGTGTCCCATTCAATATTTGAAAATACCATGTACAGCCTTTCAAACATGAAAAGATGCATTTGTTTATGTTCTTACAAAAGGATAACTTGTTTTAAATTACTCTACTTGTTAAATGCTTTTGAAATAATACCGACTTGGATTAAACTAAAAGTGTTTGTTGGCCAAATACCAGAGGAAATATTAGTCAAATCATACTAATTTAGCAGCTTTCCCAATGGCAATTCTGGGGTTTTGAAGGGGTATATATACTATCCTAAGTACATACGAAAACCGCCCTAATCACAAACCAAATACCTTTGCGCAGCCTAGCTTTCTCCTTGGCTCTGTTCTCACCACCCATTATGTATCCTGGAACTATCCAGTGGAACCGATGCACTAACTTTTGAGCTATTCCGTGCACTTGCATGCATAATTCTCTTGTTGGCACAAGAACAAGTGCTACATCAAAATAAAAAAATATAAAATAAATAACAGAGACGAACTTATGTTATCTCTTAGAAAAAAAAGAATAATTACCCAGAAGGACTGTATGTGCCAACAAGAAATGAGTAGGTGTAATTGCTTACCAAAAGTTCCATCAGACCGATCAATTCGGGGCTGTCTCATCTGCAGTAGATGAATAATTGGAGCGAGGTACACTAATGTCTTGCCAGTACCAGTAGCAGCCTTTACAAGCCTTCACCATTTTCTCAAGTTAAGGCCTTCAAATTGAATAACTAGAAAACATGTGTGCTATAATAGAACAAATAATGAAATTGAAACGGACATTTATTTTTTAAAATAAGTCACTATAGAAGGATACGCATGGCGACCAGAAATGGCTACTGGAATTGCTTCTGCCTGAATCTTCGTAGGCTTTTGGAAACCCATTTTATCTACAACAGAATCAACCTCTCAAGCTCCATTTAAATACAAATAATGGAACAAATTACTGAATCAAATCGAATACAGTGCAAACCTTGTAAATGTTCGCACAACGTAGCATGGAGGCCGAGGTCAGAAAAGGAGCAAGAGGCGAAGAGACCATTCGTATCCTCTTCGTCTTTACTCGATTTCTTCTCCACATCTCCCTTCTCCCGCTTCGCCGCTTTCATGGCTTAGCGCCTCTTCTTCTCCTTCGGGTTTGTCGGGGTTTCTCAAGTTCTTTTGACCGTTTTAGGGTTTCTGTTTTCCGGAGGTTTTTCGTCTTCCTTGGACTTCGACTCTCCGTCTCGGAACCAATTTGGGTCCGATGCCCATCGGACTCAAAGTGAGTTCGATGGGCTCCATGACCGACCGATCTGCTTTAAGATTCGCTCCCCGTAACTTTCGCGTATGCTTCAAGATTCGTGCAGACGAATTAAAGTGAATCGGACGGTTCCTAAACCCATCGGACCCAAGCTGTTCTCGTCTCAAGTTTAAGTTTTTACTTTTTAGGATCCATGAACTTTCTTTACCGTCCGATGGTCTGTGTCTGTCAGCTTTACAACGCTTGTCTGAGAGTAGTGCCTCAGTGGCCCACATATCTGGCCCGTAGCCTGCTTATTATATTGGCATATGGATCAGAGTTCAGAAGGAGAGGATCAGCTAAGCTAAGCCCACGCACCTACGGGTTTTTCCTCCAAAAAAAAAGCTAAGCCCACATTCAATTGCTAAAATTGTAGAATTTAGTTAGCAGACTAGTAGACAGTAGTAAATAAATAAAGAGGAATTCAGTTATAAAAAATTAAATTAATTTGAAAATTTAAAACTATAAACAAAAATAAAGTTATAATTTTTAATTTGATCTATCCTTATGCACATCGTACACATAAAGTTTAATAGAGTTCGATATAAATTAATTGCATATGAAAAGACATAAAATTTGCAACAAAAAAAAAAAATATATATATATATATTAAATAACATTTAAATTGTACGAAAATGAATAAAACAATTAATCGTTAACAACATATCTTTCTCGCCTGCACTGCACACCTGACATGCTAGTATTGATGGTTGAACTCAAAGCTGAAATTAATTTGAACAAGCCATTTCATTTTTCTTCCACAGTAAATATAAAATGTTAACAAGGAAATCTGAAGACACCGATTTAAACAAATTCCACACAATTTATTCCACGCGCCGTCCTGTATCCGAATCAAATTTCTTTTCAACTTACAATTGCGACCGACATTTTTATTAATATCCAAAGTTTATTACAAATTAATTAATATACCCAGATTCGCTGGGAATTAATAAAAATATCTCTACCGTTCAGAAAATGACCGGTACCCTATTTATTTAAGTACCGGCTATTTTTCGTTCGGTACCTTATTTAGTACCGGCTATTTTTCAGCCGATACCTTATTTGTTGAAGTACCGGCCATTTTCTGGCCGGTTCCTTTTTTTTTTCTGTTTTACACCCTATAAAATACTCATCTTTCTCCATCTCCCCCCACAACTCACTCAACTCACCTCCGAAATTTCCTCTTCTCTCAAGTAAATTTATTATTTTATTTAATTTAAAATATTACTTTTTTAATAATTAATTTAATTATTAAAAATATTAATTTAATTATTAAAAAAATAATTAATTATTAGAAATAATTAATTTAAATTATTAAATATAATTAATTTAAATTATTTACCATTATAATTTAATATTAGAAATAATTAATTTATACTCATTTAATTTTTTAGGTTTTAGTGGGCTGACCATTACATGTATACAGACCATATTTAATTTTTTATTTATTTGTAATTATTTTTCAGTAACTTATACATGTAGATGTTGGTGGTTCTGGATCAATCTTCTTCTTTTTTTAATCCATAGCAGTAGGATTTTTCACCAAGTAATCACTTGAAATTTCATAGCTAAGAAATTCTAGCTGTATGACTGATTGACATTTCTTTTTATCATGATATACTGGACAGGTGTTCTTTTTTTCCTCATTTTTACTTCGATCACTAATTGACCCTCTCGCTAGGTCACGATTGGACGACCTACCTCGGTTTCTATGTTCGTCATTTTAGCCCCTTCAAATATCGGTCTTTTCGCCTCAAAAATCGCCTTCTCTTTCTCTCTGTCCCTTCCTCCCTTCTCCTTCAAATATCAACTGAAAAATGGCCGGTACTTAAATAAATAGACTACCGGCCATTTTCTGACCTATAGGGATATTTTTATTAATTCCCAGCGAACTAATTAATTTGCAATAAACTTTTGATATTAATAGAAATGTCGGCAATTGCGACTTGCGAGGGTTTAATACGGCACCAATTGAATTTGCCAAATGACTTAATTAACCCCACAGTATCAAATTATTAAACAGATGTCTCTCCACAATCACTCATCTATTACAGCAGGTGCCACATGGCCCACATTCAATAGATAATCTACTTCATTACGCCGCCTTTTTTTATTATTATTTGTCTTTCCAGCAATCACTCGCCTATTCTTCTTGCTCCTAGTTTGTCGTATCTTTAATTTTTTTTTAATGTTTTCCCCTTCTTCTCCGGCTATTGTGGATTAGAGGTATTACCTTTCACCTCTTATAATTAAGTTTCTTTTTCATTCTTCTTTTTACCAAACTATTAAGGAGAGTAGCATCCGAGTATTAGCAATTGCTTGCCACCTCATAAACAAAAAAGAAAAGAAAAATCCGAGTATTTGGCATAGTAGCACCCATGGTGAAGAGAATTGAAACTAATCTGCTATTCTTCACTAATTTGAGGGCTAGGCTTCTTGGAACTTCAATTATTTATTGTGTGTGTGTGTGTGTGGGTTGGGGGGGGGGGGGGGGGGGGGGGGGGGGGGGGGGGGGGGGGTATTAAGCTGTAAGAACGATTCTAAAAAATATTTGTTGCTTGAAAAAAATTACCTAAAAGATGTTAATTTTCTTTTCTTAAAGCAGTTTACATTTGGAATTTTTGTTATTCTAGTAGAAAATATTACTTCATTTCCTCGTTCTATTAAAATTTTAATACATGATTACAATTGCAGGCGATCTCTTCTAGATTTGAAAGGGACAGCATTTTGCAAAGGCATTTATACACATCAATGGATGAGAATTCCTTATTAGGTTACTCGTTGGAGGAACCAGAAATATTGTTATTTGATTGCCACATAAACAACACCCAATTTTCTTTTGATAACAACCAAAAATACAATTCTACACCCCACTCGTTCATAAGCAGTGGCAAAAGCAACTGTGAAGGTTATGATCTTACATCAGATGCAGCACTCAATTACATCAATAAGATGTTATTGGAAGAAGATATAGATGAAAAGTGTTGTACCTATGATGATGAGGCGGCACTTCATGCTACTGAGAAAACCTTTTACGATATACTGGGACAAGAGTACCCTTCTTCTCCAGGTGACATTTCACTTGTTAACCCTGACAATATTGAGGTTTTGGGTGATGATAGTAATAGTAGTTGTGGACTATCGATCGATTGCTACCCTTTAAATAATTTAAAGCACACTAGTGATGCGGTTCAGGAAACTGAATTGGCTTTGCAATTTAACAAAGGTTTTGAAGAAGCATTGAAGTTTGTACCAAATTTTGATAAGCTAGTTCTTGGTTCGGAGTCCGCTATGGGAGCCACGGCTTCGTCGAAACCTCAAAAGACCAGTCAGGTAGTAGATAATAAATCAAAGGGCAATGAATTTCGAACAAAGCATAAATTTAATAACGATCCAGAATTGGAAGTAATAGAGGGAAGAGCTCGGAAACAAACAGCTGTTAGTTCTGATGACCTTGTCAGAAATGAGAAAATGGATAAAGCCCTTCTTTGCAGAGGAGAGAAGTACATCGAGGATGTCACTACCATACGCGAAATCTTTCAAAAAGAGATGAAAGATGAATCCCAGAAAACCCGTTTGAAAAATTTAAAAACATCAAAGGCCGGGAGCAAAAAGCAATTAAATGAGGGTTTGGTGGACCTTAGATCTCTTCTTATCACTTGTGCACAAGCAGTTTTCACTAATGACCATATCACAGCAAATGAGCAAATAAAAAAATAAGAGAACACTCCTCCCCTAATGGAGATTGGTCACAGAGATTGGCCATTTATTTTGTGGATGGACTAGAGGCTCGTTTAGCAGGTACTGGTAGCGAGATTTATCGAAAACTTGCATCAAAGCATGTGACATTATCTAATATGTTGAAAGCTTACCGCTTTTATATAGCTGCTTGCCCATACAAAAGAGCAGGATTCTATTTCTCCAATCAAACAATTTTCAATGCACTGAAAGATGAATCTCGGATCCACATAATTGATCTTTCAATCCTATTAGGGGTTCAGTGGCCTTCATTTTTTGAGCGCTTCTCTAATTGGAAAAGCACACCACCTAAAATTCGAATTACTGGTATAGACACTCTGCAATCGGGATTTCGTCCTGCTGAGCGAGTCAATGAGACAGGGAAGCGGTTGGAAGATTATGCTCAGAGCTATAACATTCCTTTTGAGTACAAAGGTATTGCTTCTTCCAATTGGGAAAACATTAGAATTGAGGATTTTAATGTCAATAAAAATGAACTAGTAGTTGTAAATTGCATTTTCTCTGAAATTCTCTCTGATGGAGCAACTATTATGGATAGAACTAGGGATCATGTTCTAAGAAGAGTTAAGGAGATCAATCCACATGTCTTCATCATTGGAGTTGTTAATAGCTCGATCAATGGCCCCTATTTTGTCTCACGCTTTAGAGAAGCCTTGTACCACTGTTCTGCGTTGTTTGACATGCTTGACACAACCATGCCACGGGGCAACCCTGAGAGGTGTTGTTTAGAAAAGCATTTGGGCCAAAAAGCTTTGAACATCATAGCATGCGAAGGGTCAGAGAGGGTAGAGAGGCCCGAAACTTACAAGCATTGGCAGTCGAGAATTGCGAGGGTTGGGTTTGTTCAAATGCCATTAGAGAGGGCAATTGTGAATACGGTAAAAAACTTGGTTAAAAGCCTATATCACAAAGAATTTGTTATGGATGAAGAGAATGGATGGCTTGTGATGGGGTGGAAGGGAAGAATCCTGCTTGCTTTGTCCACATGGAAGGCTAATCAAGATTGAAGAGTTCAGATCCAGTGCGGTATCCTACCGTGTACAATAATGGGATCGATCTGCATCATCTGTTTTAACCTGGCACGAATCTTAAAGCGGACCTCTATAATTCAAATAGTTTGTACTAGTGAAGTAAGATTTTGTATTATTGTACATGTAGAAATAATTGTGTTTGCTTGGAGATTTTTTTCCCTTGCTTGCTTGGTTTTGTTCTTTTTTTCCCTTGCTTGCTTGGTTTTTGTATGCTAGAATTATCCTGGAACTAAAGTTTTTTTTTAGAAACTAGTCAGTCGTCCTTAACAACAAGATTTTTGTGGCTTGATTGACCGAAATTTAATTTAGAACTTGATAAGAGCATAGTCAAAAATCATTTTAGTTTGAACTTCTTTTTAATCAGCGAACAGGGCAAATTTAGATCTCCCCTCTTTACAAAATTAACGGTACATAATAACGAGTCCGGCTAGTATAACACTAGTGTTATTTCAAATTAAATAACATCACATCTTAAACCGTTGGATCTGCTTTAAAATTCGTGCAAGACACTAGTGCACGAATATTAAAGTCTTGTGCACGAATATTAAAGCAGATCCAATGGTTTAAGATATGGTGTTATTTAATTTGAAATAACACTAGTGTTATACTAGCCGGACTCCATAATAACTTAAATATTGGTGCACCATTGGAGGTGTTAACGAACTTTTTGGATAAAGATATTAACAGAGTATGTTTAGCTTCACGCAGTGCACGATCAAAATGAAAAATAAAAAAACTGATACTCTGCATGGAGCCAAAACAGCTCTCTCAATATTTTAATCCATTTTTTTGTACTCGCCACAAAGAACCGAACTGAAAGTCGGCAAACTTAAAAATCCATTCTTCTTTAACCCCGCCAATTGTTTACAGCCTAATGTACTGTTGTAGGGCCCACAAGTAATTGCGTTCATTGACCGTCCACTGACAAAATTGCAATCGGGTTCCTGTTGTAGAGTCCATACCTCTGAGGTAAAAGAATATTTATGTTTAGATCTGGACCGTCCAATTAGAATCCGGCCAATTTAATCCGGGTGGAATGCACGGGGAACCTTTAATATGCGTGCGGATTCTGATCGGACAGTCCAGATGTAAACATAAATATTCTGTTACCTTAGGCGTTTGATTTCAATTTGCCGCCTATACCCTAGTAATGTAATATCTACAGGAATTCACATCACCCCCGGTACCGTAATAGGGAATCTTTTACAATTACTTGATCTGGACCGTTCTTTTTAACTTGGCACGAATCTCAAAGCCCAATAATACTGCCCCCTCCGTCAGCCCGAATCCTAAACCGGCTGGGAGTTAATCTCAAACCGTAAAGTGAAGGGAATCTTTTACGGTACCGGGGAGGATATTTGCCCGTGATTTCTCCGCTTCTTCTTTAAATATTCTTATTAAAATATCCAAACGAGGTCCTCACAATTGTAGCTAATTAAGTAGGAGCACTCTGCTGAGGTACGATGCCAAATCTCCTTCAAAATCATTTACTTTGGCCATAATCTAGTTACTATGCGGATTCGACGAGAACCACTGGGTCTGGGTGATATTTAATTAGTCACTGAAAAGAAAACGGAGATTTAGGTTTCTCTTATTCCAGTTTTCATTTTTTTAATTAAGCTTTTCCTCCAATGAATCTATTTTTTTAAGATTACTGCCCTTTGAAAAAATAGTATTAAATTTCATTTTTTTATTCTATTTCCCACTTCCTCAAGAAAAGGTCCCAATCATGACCTGTACTGGATCAAATGATTACAAGTATCAACTATAATAGCAGAATCCATTGATCGACCATCCTACTATCCTAGTAGCTTAGGCTGACATGACCTAAGCAATTGTGGGGATAGGAAGGACATTTGATAAAAAAATAGAAATTAGAGGGACCTGAGTGAATAATTATAATATACAACAAGGCCCTTGTAGTGTTATGAAAATAAGGAAGCAACTCTTGATTTTACAAACAAGCAAAAGGAAAGGGGATTTCTTTTATTAGCAGTAAACTACCATTTAGGCTAAGATAACGTGATTCACTGCTAGTGTACGATGGGTAATGGCCAATCATCAATTTAATTAATGAAAATATTTACCACTTCCGGAGTTGCTGGAGTGAAGCTAGTATGAATTCTTTGTCATACTTTTCATGTTGGTTAATACTATTTGTGTTAGATGGTTTTTGGTGGTAACTAATTTAGTATGCATGCAAGATGTTTGGCTAAATTCCTCATAGAGCACCATTGTCAGAATCTAACAGGTTAAGTGGTCCTCCAGAAATTCTATAACTAGTCAAATTTTTTAGGATATTCAAGTCTGCAAGTGCATTTCTAATTTTTATATCAATCACTTTAATTACTTCACAACTCTTTTCAGATAATATTTACAGACCCATTTTCATTCTTCCAAGGGTTAAGCCTTTTTTAGTCAGGTCTACCCTTGATATCTGGCCAAATGTACGGAATAGTGAAAACTGTTTGCCTATCCCAAATTCTATTTAATATTCCTTTTCCTTTTAAGTCTTAAATTAAATCTAATTTAGTGGTTCAAGTTTGAACCAACCACTCAATCACATGCAAACTGTTGACATTGTAAACATTCTTTGAGCTTGGATGCACAGAAGAAATCCTTGATAGTTTTTATCAACTTTATCTATACTTTACCACCTAATTATGCAATTTTGTATAATTTGACTTAATCTAATTGGATTTCCAGGTCAATAAATTTGTCTTCAATCTGGAAAACCCCATGCAACATGGCTTTGCCTGAAGAGAACAACTCTTGTTTCTTCAACCTGGATGAACCACGTACATTCATAAATAACAGGAGCCACACAAACATCTCACAAAGCATACCCGAAAAATACCCATATAATGAAAATGAGTTTGTTCTGTACCCAACACTAGAATACATAAACCGGATTCTATTGGAAGAAGACATCGATGAACAATTTAGTGGATATCAAGAGGTGGCAGCTCTACCTGACATCGAGAAACCTTTTTACGATATCCTTGGAGAAAAATATCCACCTTTACCAAATAACCAGATAGCTTTGAGCCAATTAAATTCAAACCATAATTCAAATACATCCATTTTAAATGATCCAATCATCCCCAGCTCAATTAGTACAGGCTTGACACAAGACTCTAGAATTGAGAGCTTACTGACTAAAGAGTTCCAGAGAGGAGTGGAAGAAGGAATGAAGTTTCTTCCAACTATCCACAATTTAGCGATTGATTTGGATGTCAGTAGGCTTTCACTGGATACAACACATAAAAAGAATAACAAGTCATCAGAAATCGAATTGGAGGAAGAAAATGCCCATGGCTTGGTGAATAGACGCAAGATTAAGAAGAGCTCAACTGATGCCGACTTGAATCTTTTGGAGGGGCGAAATAGCAAAAAATCCGTGTTTTATACTGAGGAAACAATAAGAGATGAAATGTTTGATCAAATTCTACTTAACCATGGAGTGGAGCATGTGAGAGAAGAAGTTTCTCATCTGCGAGAAATAATGAAATGTGAAGCAAACCCCCAAGTTACCAAGAAGGAAAACAAAGAGCACAACATTGATCTTGAGTCTCTCCTCATCCAATGTTCTGAAGCTGTAGCTCACAATAGCCGTAAAACAGCCGAAGAACTTATAAAAGAAATAAGGAAGCAAGCCTCTCCAGTTGGCAATGGTATACAAAGACTTGCATGTATCCTTATTGATGCACTGGAGGCTCGCTTGGCTGGCACAGGGAGTGAGACATATCGCCAAATCGTCAATAGACGAATTTCCTTCAGAGAAGTTTTGAAGGCCTATCATATGTACATTACCGCCTCCCCTCTTCTGAGGATTTCATACCGAGTTGCTAATGATTACATTTGTAAAGTAGCAGAGAATGCATCAAAGATCCATATAATTGATCTAGGCATTAGTTTTGGATTTCAATGGCCCCCTCTAATTCAAGCTCTTGCTGACAGGAAAGGCGGTCCTCCCAAACTCCGAATTACTGGTATAGATCTGCCTCAGGCTGGCTTTCGTCCTGCAGAACGAATCAAACAGACAGGAGTGAGGTTGGAAGAATACGCTAAGAGTTTTGGCGTTCCGTTTGAATATGAATGCATTGCCTCATTATGGGAGTGCATTTGTATTGAGGATCTCAAAATTGATGATGATGACGTGCTTATAGTTAACAGCATGGTTCGCTTCAGGCATATAAGGGACGACACATCCCCCATAGATAGCCCGAGGAACCAAGTCCTCAATCTTATACGGCGGATGAAACCCAAACTTTTCATCCTAGGAATACTAAATGCATCATATAGTCCCTTCTTTACCACACGCTTTAGAAAAGTTATATTAAATAACTCCATGTTTTTCGACATGCTTGACTCGTTAATTCCACGGGATAACGAGGGAAGGCAGCTATTGGAAAGAGAGTTGCTGGCTCCTTCTATTATTAATATGGTAGCATGTGAAGGGCATGATTGGGTGGAGAGACCTGAGACATACCAGCAGTGGCACAAGAGGATCTCATCAGCAGGCTTTGAACAGCTGGCGATGGATCAGGACATAGTTAAGGATTGCAATGAAAAGGTGAAAAGTAGCTACCATGAGGCATTCTTCATTGAGAAAGAAAGTGGTTGGCTGCTTCAGGGTTGGAAGGGAAGGATATATTACGCTCTATCAGTGTGGGAACCAAAACTCGAATAATTTTGATGATCTCTCAAGAGATGGCACTGTATTTGTCTAATTACATTTGAGAAATAAACCATATGTACTTTTAAAACTCTGCTATCTTAAAAATGTTTCATGTATGTACCATGACTTATGTTCCCATAATTACCGTTGAAAACTCTCCCTCCGGCACTTATATTTAAGGGCTTATTTTGTAAATTAAGAAACACTGCTAGAATCATATCATTTAAAGTAGCGGTAACATAGTGCCTAGAATAGAGTTATTCTTGTACATTTGGAAGAGTGACAAAAACATTAGTTTGTATAGTGCTTATAAAATTTTTGTAGCGAGTTGGAAGATCAAAATACTCTTTGTAACTAACTTGTGACTTGTAATGCTATATATTAAGGCATATTAATATACAAACTTGGATGCAGATATTTTACAATAATGTTCTTTTGGTTTGTTAATTGGAACTATTTGTTTACAGTAAAGGTGACCTCTAAGGGGAGTACTATATATTGGTGACAAACCTTGATGAAATCAAGTTGCTTAATGATTTGGATTGCACAAAATCATCAACAATAATGTAACTTCAAAGATATGGTATTTTTCCCCTCCGGCTTTATTGAATTGAACAAGACTCATGAAAAGAGCAGTGGTTAAGAATGACAAATTGTGAGTCTGTGACATTAATATAAGCTATAATTACCTCCTAAATAATGCCCTCGTTGCATTTGTTATCGAACGAGGAAAACTGTTGAATTATTTAAGACAAAAGAAAGAGGAATTATATGAGGTCACTTCCATTTCCTTCAAGTAAATAAATAAATAATAAACAAATAAACCAATGATTTTGAATGTAATATCTTAGGACTTAACACGCTCACAAAGCCAATGTTGTTAAATGCGGTTTTGTTCATGCATGCAGAAGGCCACTGCATACCGCATATGCGGTATGCGGATTTTTCATGCGAACTTATATATGCGGATTTTAAAATAAAAATTCAGATATATATTCATATGTGTGCATTTTATACTACTAGTCAAGTGTCCGTGCGTTGCAACGGAAAGTAAAATATTATTTTGATCACTTTTTTTGAGAAAATATAAAACAAATAGCATCACATTCTTACAAGAATTTTATGAAAAACATATATACAGAACAGATATATAGAAAGAATTTTAGTATCACATTCTTTTGCAATGGACCCATAAATTCGTTGCCATCATCTCCTTACGGAAAACAGATATATAGAACTCAAATTTAACTGAAAATTAATCCACACACAATTGTAAATATATTTTAAAAGAATTTTATGTGTAATATTAATTTGATTTATCTGTCTGATTTTACATAAATAATCATTGGTAATAAATATAAATAGGGTAGATATAATGGTTTTAGCATGCCGTGGCCTATACTTCTATAGCAAAATAACTTGTGTTTAAAAAATTCCATTTAAAAAGCTTGATTTGAACCAGTAAAGCATGTGCCAACCTCTCAGTGTTAATCATTAGCTTCTTCCCTTGCACTTTAATTATATTATATCGTACTTTGGTTTTAATTGTAACATAGAATTTTAAAAAGTATAGACGAATTTTAGTATATGAAGGGAAAAGAGAAGAATGCTTCCAGATAATTTTATTATTTGCTTCTCAGGGGAATTGCATTTGTTTGATTTTGTCCAAATAAATAATTTATGGTCATGAAAAAGAACGTAAGTCAAAGATTAAGATTTTGTAAAGTTTGGATCATAAATGTGGTGAAAATTGATTAAAAATATAAATAAACACAAAAAAACAAAAAATGGGAAAATTTTATAAATTTTGGAACATAAATGTGGTCATAATATAGACCACGGGTTTATTTATCAAGAGCTAGTGAGCTTAAGAACACCATAGTTGTACTCTACAAGTCATATTAAGCAATTATATTTTAATTAGTAGGGTTTCTGGTGTTCGTAAAAAAAAAAAAAAAAGGCAATTTTATCTTTTGGGCACTTGTATTGGAGACTTAGTTGTTCATATTCAAAATTCTCTCCAAAACATTTTGTCATTTTCTTGCCTTAGTTTTAACTCCAAAATAGTTTTTATTTTAAAGCACCTAATAAGAATATAACTACAAACAAAAGATATTCATTTAGCCAATAACTTAGCCAAAACAGCCAATAACTCCAAAATTCTCTCTAAAACATCACTTGTCCTCAACATATATTTTATAAGCAAAACATACTAAACATTACCAAGACAAAAAATTAAATAGAAATTCATCTCCATAATATGATATGAGTTCAAACATAAAAATTGAAGTCTCAACTTTTCATACATCCATAAGTTATCAACTTTTACCATACGAATGAACCTATATTTGCATGAATGCATTATGGGGTTAGGTTTAGAGTTCTTGGGTTTTGGTCGATCCTTGCACTATTGTTCATTAGGTTTAAAATTTCCACTGCCAAAAATAGTTCCAGTGAAGCATGTTGCAGGTAATGTCACTCCTACTCGGCTTAGTACCAAAAGCTAATAAACCTTGAGACTGTAATTCTATTAGTTTCTCATTGAAAGACAAGCAACTTCTACCTGAACAACACTATAAAAAGGAACACCATTATGTTGCCTTCATGGAGAATTGCATGAGAAAAATGCCAATACTGATAGCTTTCCGCAGGTTACCAAATTTTTTTTTTAAGTGCAAATATAAATTTGTTCTTAAAGACTACCTGCTCAAAAGCATTGGTTGCAAATATAAATTTGTTCTTAAAGACTACCCCTCTTTTTCACAACAAATCAAACTTTTTTCCGTGTGGCTGACCGTGTGGTCCTCTGGACCGAAATGGCATTTCGGTCCGGAGGATTTTTTCTCCGGACCGAGTTGCCATCTCGGTCCCAGACATATTTCTTGATTTTTATTCTTTCTCTAAATTTTGTATGTACAAGTTTATCCGGTCCCAAATTAATTATTTTTCAATGCTTCGAATTTTGTATGTACAATTTCATGTAGCCATTTTGGCCTTTATCAGTTGATGATTAATTTTGCGAGAACCTTTATCTTGTGATTAATCAAAATTCCATGTAATAAAAATAACTTTAGGGTTATCGGTGAATAAACTTCTAGGGTTATCGGTGAAAAATTATCATTTAATAAAATAATAAATGAAATTTTATATTATTGATAAGTTTTTATAATATAATTCTTTGTAATAAAAATAACTTTAGGGTTATCGGTGAAAAATTACCATTTAATAAAATAATAAATGAAATTTTATATTATTGATAAGTTTTTATAATATAATTCTTTGTAATAAAAATAACTTTAGGGTTATCGGTGAATAAACTTCTAGGGTTATCGGTGAAAAATTACCATTTAATAAAATAATAAATGAAATTTTATATTATTGATAGGTTTTTATAATATAATTCTTTGTAATAAAAATAACTTTAGGGTTATCGGTGAATAAAATTCTAGGGTTATCGGTGAAAAATTACCATTTAATAAAATAATAAATGAAATTTAATATTATTGATAGGTTTTTATAATATAATTCTTTGTAATAAAAATAACTTTAGGGTTATCGGTGAATAAACTTCTAGGTTTATCGGTGAAAAATTACCATTTAATAAAATAATAAATGAAATTTTATATTATTGATAAGTTTTTATAATATAATTCTTTGTAATAAAAATAACTTTAGGGTTATCGGTGAATAAACTTCTAGGGTTATCGGTGAAAAATTACCATTTAATAAAATAATAAATGAAATTTTATATTATTGATAAGTTTTTATAATATAATTCTTTGTAATAAAAATAACTTTAGGGTTATCGGTGAATAAACTTCTAGGGTTATCGGTGAAAAATTACCATTTAATAAAATAATAAATAAAATTTTATATTATTGATAAGTTTTTATAATATAATTCTTTGTAATAAAAATAACTTTAGGGTTATCGGTGAATAAACTTCTAGGGTTATCGGTGAAAAATTACCATTTAATAAAATAATAAATGAAATTTTATATTATTGATAGGTTTTTATAATATAATTCTTTGTAATAAAAATAACTTTAGGGTTATCGGTGAATAAACTTCTAGGGTTATCGGTGAAAAATTATCATTTAATAAAATAATAAATGAAATTTATATTATTGATAAGTTTTTATAATATAATTCTTTGTAATAAAAATAACTTTAGGGTTATCGGTGAATAAACTTCTTAGGTTATCGGTGAAAAATTACCATTTAATAAAATAATAAATGAAATTTTATATTATTGATAAGTTTTTATAATATAATTCTTTGTAATAAAATAACTTTAGGGTTATCGGTGAATAAACTTCTAGGGTTATCGGTGAAAAATTACCATTTAATAAAATAATAAATGAAATTTTATATTATTGATAGGTTTTTATAATATAATTCTTTGTAATAAAAATAACTTTAGGGTTATCGGTGAATAAACTTCTAGGGTTATCGGTGAAAAATTACCATTTAATAAAATAATAAATGAAATTTTATATTATTGATAAGTTTTTATAATATAATTCTTTGTAATAAAAATAACTTTAGGGTTATCGGTGAATAAACTTCTAGGGTTATCGGTGAAAAATTACCATTTAATAAAATAATAAATAAAATTTTATATTATTGATAAGTTTTTATAATATAATTCTTTGTAATAAAAATAACTTTAGGGTTATCGATGAAAAATTACCATTTAATAAAATAATAAATGAAATTTTATATTATTGATAAATTTTTATAATATAATTATTTGTAATAAAAATAACTTTAGGGTTATCGGTGAATAAACTTTCAGGGTTATCGGTGAAAAATTACTATTTAATAAAATAATAAATGAAAACGTTATATTATTGATAAGTTTTTATAATATAATTCTTTGTAATAAAAATAACTTTAGGGTTATCGGTGAAAAATTACCATTTAATAAAATAATAAATGAAATTTCTATAAAACATTCAACTGGAGTCAACTGTATTAAAACTCCACATCAATTGTATTTGTTAAAATTGTATTTTCTCCGGATCGAATAGGCATCTCGGTCCGGCCAAAATTTCTCTCCGGACCGAAATGCCAATTCGGTCCGGACTCTTTGTTGAATTTTATGTGGCGTGGGCTGCGCTATAGTTGAAAATGAGGGAGACCGAAATGCTAATTCGGTCCGGAGAAAAAAAATTCGTTCGGACCGAATTGGCATCTCGGTATTGATGGTTTTTGTAAATCTTGGGGTAATCATGTTTTGGTAAATTTAATTATTTTATTTATGATTTTAAAAAAAATTCCGAATTCAGGGACGCGTGGGGAAGGGGGCATTATTATTGGACTTTGAGATTCGTGCCAAGTTAAAAAGAACGGTCCAGATCAAGTAATTGAAAAAGATTCCCTTTTACGGTACCCTCGGACTCGGTGATATGAATTCGGAGAATACTGGCAAAAAAAAAAAAAAAAATTCGGAGAAAACGCGTGGAGCTTTGGACTTTGAGATTCGTGCCAAGTTAAAAAGAACGGTCCAGATCAAGTAATTGCAAAAGATTCCCTTATACGGTACCCTCGGAGTCTCGGACTTGGAGAAAACGCGTGGGAAAAGAAAACGCGTGGAGCTTTTTAAGATTCAGTGATACAATTTTTGTGTGTCACTGTATGTAGCATGGATATAAATCACTAAATTTAGATTTCTACACACTTGACAGCATGAAACATTTGTATAAAATCTAAATTATTTATTAAAGGCTGAGATTGATCAGTGGCTGAGATCAGTGGCTTCCGGATTTTGAATGGATGGCTCAGATTCTGGATGAACGAATAGATGGTTGGCTCCCAAAAAATTCAACGTGATATTAGTAGTCCAGACATGTATATGTAGTATATGAGAAACTTCACTTAAACATATATATATGTAATATATAGAGCTTTTCACATATAGTATATATATTCATATGGAAGTCCAGCGCATGTTTACAAGTACAATAAATAAATGTCCAGCAATTGCTTTCATTTGAAAATGACTAATAGGCCATAAATGCATCTGCTTTGATTCGAAATCCTTTGTAGCCAATAACCAATATGGGCCATAAATTCAACTGCTCAAATCCTTCGACCCAAATTAGTAATAAAATAATGTAAACACTGAATTCACGTGAATTTTACCTAGAACATCTGTCTGGAGTAACCGGTATAATAACACTTCTTTAGTTCCAACTCTTAAAAACAAAAACAAAAAAACTTTTTGAGAGTCTATAAAAGAAGCTGCATGGACTATGGAAAGCTTCACTTAACTGGACTTGTGTCCGGATGAGTATAAAGAATTGGGTTCGAGTTTTACTGCATATCCGATTCTTTTTTTATTAATAAATGTTTGATCATAACTTGAAATTTTTTTAATTAATTAAAATAAATATTTGTATGGACTGCATGGTATAATACAGTCTGTATGGACTGCATATGTGGATGTATATGCAAAATCGCATATATGAGACTACATGAAGATTTTCATGTAGTTTCCGACTGCATACGCATATGCGGCTGCATATACGGTCCATGCGGCCGCATTTAACAACACTGCACAAAGCAGAGAACATATCAAATGAAAATTTAACAAACTTAACTCACTCAAAACAAAGTCAATTCAAATCAAGCGTATTGTCAAGTATTTACACTGCCAAGCCGAACAGAAGATGAACTAAAAAATCAGAAAATGAAAAATAATAATAATAATGAATTACAAATTCTCTTGAACACAAAATATCAAACTGGTCATTTCTGGCAAATTTTAACTTGCCCCAGACTTGCTAATCTCTAATTTCTTCTTCTTTCAGACTATTCACAGACATAAAATGATAAAAGGACTAAAAAGAGTAATTGCCAGGTAGTATGACTGACGATAAAAAAATGTAACCGACAGCAATGTTTGCAGATACATCTGCATCCTAGATTACCATATCAAATGAAAAAAAGTACAAAAAAGAAAAAAAATAATACAATGCTTTTTTCAATCTAGCATAAACCCGTTAAGCTCATCCTCTAATGCATCGGCATGTGTAACCCGTTTCCCATCTTCTGTGAGTGGCGTTGCAACTAAGCAATGCCTCTCTTCCAATTCATCGAAGAATGGGTCACATAACAGCTCAGCAGCTGAAGGGCGGGCCCGTGGCAGACCAAGACACCTCTCGATGAACTGGAAGACATCTGGGTCACACACTCGACTCAGAGCATCAGGCCGGGCACCAGATGCCACCTTCCTGTAGATTTGAACTATGTTGGTACACTCGCTGTAAGGCATCTCCATCGTTACCATTTCTAGAACACAAAGGCCGAAGGAGTAAATGTCGACCAGTTCAGTGTAATCTTCTTCAAATAGTTCTGGTGCCATGAACTCAGGTGTGCCAAGGACAGAGTGCGCCACATGGCTACGGTCCACGATAGCTGCTAGACCGAGGTCGCCTATCTTCACCTGTGTGTACAGTAGGTGGTTAATTCCGTAAGATCCTCAATAATTAGATCTAATTTTAGGAACCAATATAAGGGAATAAATTTTGTGTAGTAAAGAGCGAAGTTCTAATAGAAATCTCAACAAATATAGTAGGCTTAACTTTAGAAGGAAATGTTTATTTATGGTTGGTTATGTCTTGTACAAAATATTGTTCAATTATTGAAATTAATCATGACAGATCTATAATGGCTTCTATAATGCCCACATAGTTTTCTAAAGACCACTTTCTGTTGCCCACTACAGAGTACAGGGTAACAAAAGATTTTATTAGAAGACCAAAGAAGCAGGATTTGGGGTTGGTTGGTTGGGGGGGGGGGGGGGGCGCGGTGGACAGATTTCTGGAAAAGGTACTTAGAAGAAAAGAAAAGTTATTGACTAAGTTATCTTTCCTGTGCAATATCCCTCAGAGAAAGGAACCATCACATAAAGTGAAAGACTCAACCCTATCAATTAAAAGCTTGTCACAAGAAAAAGGCCACAAAAAAAGGTATGTGTCACAGGTCAGAATCCACGGGTCAACTTCATTAGAGACCCAGTTAAGATCTACCTTTTTTATTTACATCTCTATTATATGGTGTAATATAATATGCTAAAGATGCTATGTCAAGAATTGACTTGTTCCTAATAGAAAAAAATATCTAAACTTGACCCGTTTGTATTTTAATAAAGAGGTTAATGTTTAGGTACATAAAAATAACTATAAAGCATGTTTTATTCTTTTCTTGAAAGACCCAGGACAGAACTCTCCGAAAAGCAAAAAACGAGGACATTAAAACAATCTTAAATTAAAGACAACACACTTCTACGGGAATAACACAACCTAATGTTCATCCAACAACCAATTTGGTGAGAGGGAAAACCTACTACCATAATCAAATAACTAAAAAATTAGTGCTTACTCAAGAGCATATAATTTTTAGGTTTGAGCCAAAATTCTAATTGGAAGCCTTGAGTTTGTTCCTAATTTCTATTCTGTTATTTTAATTCCATAATTGAAGTTCTCTCACCAAATTACTATATACTCATTCAAAATAAAGTATCAGTTACACCCAGTAAAACAAGTAATGTCCTGCATACCTTAAATCCTACACAATTGACGAACAAGTGGAAATTTGAAGAAACAAGGGGAGGTACTATTTCAAAATTTCCTGGGTGCCACATAAAATAAGCATAAAATAAAGAATCATACCTCGCCAACATTGCCGTTGATGAAAATATTACTACAGTTTAGATCCCTGTGAATCACACATGGTTCATGTGTATGCAAATAATCTAGCCCCAACAGGATCTGGTGGGCCCACCTCTTTAAAGCCTTGAGAGAGATCTGCTTGTGTTTCTTCCTGTACCCCCTCAGATCGCCTGAGTTGCAGATCTCAGTGATAAAATTGAGGGTCTGGGATTCAGGATTGACCCACTGCTTGTGCAGAGAGATTATATGCGGGTGGTGGAGTGATTTGAGGAGGCGTACTTCACCAAACAGTCGGTTTAGCATTACTGGTTCATCAACAAAGCCTCTCAGTTGAACCTGATAGAGATTGAATAAATGATAATTAAAAATAGAACTACTTGCTGCATGGGGAAAAAAAAGGACCATGCAGTTTTTAATTTTTTTATGTTTTACTCTCATCCACCATTGATTAGGTACAAAAAAAGTTTTAAGGTAGAATTTTGCAAATTACACACTGCATGTGTTTTATCTGCATAGAATAACAGTAGAATTTCAGTTAATCTGCAGGTAAGAACTAACATTTTCATAGTACTGTTGGTCAATTTTCCTTGGGAGCAAAAGCATGTAAAGATGTAAATGATGTACGCAAGAGGGCATAAAACAAAGTTGAATGAAGGGAAAACAGATTGCAACTATACATTAATGTAAACAAACTTAAGAATAAATTACAAGTTCAAGTAGAAAAAACAAAAGGCACCACACCAGATTACTTGTCTTCTTAATTATTCAACTTAATCAACTGAAAAATTTGATCAGAAGCTAATGTAATTAGCATAATTAATTAAACAGAAATTAATGTTTAAAATTGAAAGTAGATACCTGGTTCCAAGCCACCTCAATACCTTGTTCTTGATCAAAAGCCTTGTACACCTTTTTCACGGCACCGGCCCCTAAAAGGTCTTTGTACCGGCCGTACCGATCAGTTGGATCCACTTCCACAAAGATTTCTCTATCTTTTTTAGACGTCTGTGGCACTTCAAGCAACATTTTAATTTCTGAAACTCTACTCTTCGTCAAAGAGAAAGTCGTAAAATCCTGGAAAGAATGAGAGTGGATATCAGAATTAGGTGCAACCAATGTAAGATATCTCCAACAAGATATTTTTTATAACTCAGCCAAGTAAGAATACATCCATTTTAAACCCAAAATATCCAGAGAATCTCGAATGGATATTCTCAAAAGTGCTAACTCATTTGGAAACAATTGCAATTACTCCTTTGCCACCAGAAATTGTAAAATTTGTAAATTGTAGAGAAGAATCGTGAGCGTAGCGTAGATGAAAAATAGAGTTACCTTCAAAATTGTACGAGATGACGATATCAAATGGAAACGGAGGCGGAGAAGAAGATGAGGCGGCAAGCTGACCGCGTTTTTCTCGAGTAAAGCTGCAACGGTGCCATGTGCAAGCTTTATTATCAATGGAAAAGACGGGATCTTGAAAACGTAAGAATGGGTCAGAGTAGGGTTTACAAGTTCAATTTCGCAAGATATTTAAAGGAGGCTAACGCTAAAGGAGATAGTGTATGAGCTAAACACTAAAATCGGGATACGAAAACAAATTTACCAGAAATAGTTTATAGAAAAGGTCTGTAGAGCTTCGATCAGAGAACGAGACGACTAGTCGAAAGGGCTCCGGGTTCTTTCTTGCAGATTCCCCTATTTATTCCTGCTACGCTGTAACTGACTGGTGGGTCCAACTGGCTTACGGATTTTTCTAAGGCCTTCAATGAGGCGGGTCCCAAAGTCTGTGACTCGTAACAGGAAAATACACTGACAACATGGAACAGAAGATTGACTCGTGAGATATAACTTGATATTAACGGTTACGTTGTCTCCATTACTTTAAACTGGAGTTTTCCACTTCCTATTATCCTGCGACGCTTCAATAATACACGTAGTATTACTATTAACTACCATACTTTCAATAATCGTTACAAATAGATATATCATAATCATTCTCATTTAAAATTTTATAAAATGAGATCTTATCTGCCAAATATATCTTCATTATCTTCTAATTAAATCTATAAACGTAAGAATAAAAGTTTGGATATGATCGAATATTATATCTATGCAATCTTAATTATAAATTGTTAATTTTGGATGTCTATAAATATTATAAATTATTTTATTCTATTTTGATATGTATCAAATTAGTAAAAAGTAAATATACAATTCTTTTCGCTTTACATTTGTTTTACATACATGTATCATCTAGCGTAATAAATGATTGCAAATAAAATGCAATAATGAGTATTAAAGTGTGTGGAACCATTGATTATATTAATTAATTTTTTTGTTAATTATAAAATTAGTTTCTAATTTTGAAATTCGATTATTAACATGTCATCTTCTATACTTATATGATGCAATTGAAAAATAATAAACTTTGATTCAAGTTTTATCTTTTATCAAATAACATAAAACTTACAACAATTTATATTTAATGATTTTTAATGAAACATCACACGATACTCAATGAGTCACTTCACATGAATACACATAACCAATTTCCAACAATATGTTTATAATTTTTTCCTAATTTGTAAAGTTTGTATATAATTTAGAATTATACTGTTAAGATTGTCAAAGAAATTTGACACCTTTAATTAAATTAATTAGTTAATGCAAATATGGATCAAGATGCAAGATGCAATATGAGCCTCACTGGAGGCATCCATTATTTGATAAAACTTTGACGACGGAGTCATAGTTGGCTACATGGACTTTAAAAAAAATTCCGGGCTCTTTCTATTTTTCTGTTTGAAGTTTGAAACTTAGAAACTAGAAATTTGAAAGGGTTAAAGGTTTCCTAGGATTCCCAGTACGACTTTTCCGTGAATCCTAGTTCTATGTCACGGGCTGGGGCTGCCTCCCGACATTTTTATTAATATCCAAAGTTAATTACAAATTAATAAATATATCCAGAATCAGTGGGTATTTCGAAAAATGTTCAAACCGGACAGATCCTGACCGGTTTCCTCCTCTCCCAGAAACCGGTCAGAATCTGGCTGGTTTCTTCCCTTTTTTTATTTATTTTTATTAGAGACACTATGAAGAGCAAGATAATGAAATCTAACACTGAAAATTCGATTTTTTTGTTTAAATTATTTGTTAGATTACTTCTTTTGATGTATAATTAACATATTTATACTAAAATACGCTAAATTACTTGAAATTATGTTGAATTACATTAAATTACGCTAAATTACACTAATTTCGCTAATTATAATGAAATACGATAAATTACGCTAAACTACGCAAAATAACGCTAAATTAGGCCAATTTTGTGTTATCTTTCATAAATCATAAAAAATAATAAATTTTTGTTCCCAAAAATAGTAAAAATTGGTATTCTACAAGTTCATTATATAACTAATTTACTGAGCTACTTAGATTGAATAATAAAAATGAAATTCTTAATCGGAAACTTCAACTCAAGTTTTGAGGCTCTTCCCTTTGTTTTTTGGCAATTATGAATTTTAAAAACCGGCATCACAGCATTGATGCATGCGTATTTTCGCAAGCTTTCCGAAAAGTGGTCATTTGCTGAAATCGGACACTCTAGCGTCGTTTCATGGCCGTTTGAAGTTTCGTCATCGTTTTTCGCCTTCTCAGTAAAGATATCATCCATATGCATATGTAATTTACCGTAATTTAACATAATTTAGTGTAATTTAATGTAATATAGTGTAATTCAACATAATTTCAAGTAATTTAGCGTATTTTAATATAAATATGCTAATTATACATCAAAAGAAGTAATCTAACAAATAATTTAAACAAAAAATTCGAATTTTCAGTGTTAGATTTCATTATTTTGCTCTTCATAGTCTCTCTAAAAAAAAAAAGGAAAGAAACCGGCCAGAATCTGGCCGGTTTCTGGGAGAGGAGGAAACCGGCTAGAATCTGGCAGGTTTAGACATTTTTCGAAATACCCACTGATTGTGAGTATATTTATTAATTCATAATTAACTTTTGATATTAATAAAAATGTCGGCTGCCACTATATAGCCCCTAAAAGTCACTCGACCCCACAGAACAGAAGAAGCTGTCCATGAATAATGGAAGCCAGAAGCCAGAGGGATCCAACCAGGACTTAGTAACATAAAAAAATAACAACAGTAAAAAATTATGTGTAGATAAATATAAATTGTAGGATATTCTTTCTGAGGGCTTATCTGGACCCAAATCTCTGGATTCAACGGTCAAAACAGCAAATGAGAATGAGTGAGGCTATGGTGCTATGCATAGCACGGATGGAGTCGGTGCTACGGCTCAAAATATGACTTTTCAAAATCGTAACGGTCGATCCGAACAGTTCAACATGATTATAAAATGAATATGTACTCGTAAACCAAATTTTACATTTTTCCGAATTTTTTTACTATTTTTTTAGATATGCTGTTTTTGGATGGTCCAGAATGTCAAATCAAGTGATTTTCGAAAAAATAGTAAAAAAATTCGGAAAAATATAAAATTTGGTTTGCAAGTACATATTCATTTTATAATCATGTTGAACGGTTCGGATCGACCGTTACGATTTTAAAAAGTCAAATTTTAAGTCGTAGCACAGACCCCATTCGTGCTATGCACAGCACCATAGCCTCACTCAATGAGAATTGAGAATACCAATTTTAATGATGCGATGCGACTATTCCAAAAGAAAGACAAAATTTAGCTAAGGTTTGATAAGATTGAGAATTTTGAATTTTGTTGTGTTACGCTACATCATGATTAGTACACATGTGCGGCGGGATTATATTATAAAAATAAAAATAAAAATAACAATTCAACTCCAACCCAAATTGAGCCGGTGAATGAATAATTAATGATCACATCTTCCAACAAAATATTCTAATGTCAACGCTTATATACTCATTCTTTCTATTTCTAATCAGTCAGTTGGCTACTCAATGATCATTTTTTTTTAATGACAAGGCAAAAAATGATTTTGGCTTTTATAAATTTATGATAATAAATAAATTATAATAATTGCTCCATATGTTATCGCCATTATTTTAATTTTTGTTGTTTTAATATATAGACTCGTAATCTCTTAAGAAATTGCGCATTTGCAGTCACGCAGCGTCGCAGCCCCAATTTACATAATTACTTTTCAGTAGGATTCGAGCTCTCGTTCCTCCATAGTCAATTTCATGTATTTACCAAACTGATCACCTCATTTGATTGTCATCATTGACTTCGCAACTAGTTTAATATGTACAAATTTGTTAGGATAAACTAATCCATAACAGTGTATAATTTACTCCACTTAGAAAGATCAAATAAAAAAAAACATTGTTCAATTAACCTTCAAGACTGTTATTCACATCCAATTTTGTTAATACATTCCGTAAGATATCCATTTTAAAACGTAATATACTATATGTATGTATGTAATTTTGAAAACAATTTGGATGTGACTTCCATCAAACTCAAATTTGTGTACGATGATTTACGCATCTGTAGCTTTAGAATTTATTCATACAGTTAAAGCGGATCGGACGGATGCAAAATCCATCACACTTAAATTTGAGTCCGATAGAGTTGGATCCAAATTATTACCGTAATTTTGATGGGCAGGGACCGAACTTCCGCACCTTCTTGCTCTCTCTTTTTGTTCAACTTCTGCTGAAATTTGTCTGACTTTCTGGATTTTCTACAACAAGTACTCTGCTTCTTACAGCATAATAGGTCATTTCTGGAGAAATTTTGAGTAAGAAACTAACTTGTTTCGCTTATGAATTCGCAACTGCCGTAGAAAATCAAGGAAGATACATGTGTTTTGCTTGCCCGACAATTTTATTAATATCCAATATAGAATAAAAAATATCAAATGTATTCAGGTTTTCTGGGTATTTTTAAAAATGACAAACCGATATTTTTTTTGCCGGTTGGATTAAAAATTCGGACCGGTTTGGACATTTTTAAAAATACCCAGAAAACCTGAGTACATTTAATATTTTTTTTATGTTGGATATTAATAAAAATGTCTGGTTTTGCGCGGCCCCTTCGGTTGAATTCGCATCCTATGAGATATCTCAACCGTTAAAATATATTTTGTACGAATATATTTGAACGGTTGAGATTTTCCCAAAAATCAGGCAAAATATGAGATGGCCAAAGAATATTGGTCTCCGCGTTGTCTAGCCAACCGATATCGCCAAATCACAGTGCGACAGCGCCAACGTTTTTCCGTTTGTTATGTGGCGAGATTTCTGTAACTTCATTGATGCGGGATCGTGATGAAGTGCTGAATTAGACAGCGTGCTAGTTGCCACACTGAAAACCATGTTGTCTAGGCTTTAGGAAATCTTAGGAAGAGGATCGACTCTCAATTATGCAATGACCCTTGGATTTCTATCAATTATATGTATATATATCCTTCTTTACTAATTTTAAAGTGGTCAAAATTTGTTCGTATAGTGTAACTATATATAATATAAAAAATAAGGTAACTATATTTTTTGTTTGTTCACAAACTATGAAATAAATCTTTATTAGATATGCAAGGAGAACAAGTTTTCTATGCAATGCACCTCAATTTTGTATGAATTTTCGTACTGTGAAATAAGAAAATATTCTATTTTACTCTTTATAATTGAATCAACCATTAAAATATTAATCCACGCATATCTTATAATTCTTTGTTATGTAGAATTTGTAGTTATTTTTCATATTTTTCAAATAATCAAGAAAAAAGTTTTTTTTTTTAGTTTTTTTTTTTTACATAGGAGGGTTCAAATGCCTCCATTTTTTTGTGGCTCCATCATGCCTCCAATTTTCAAACATAATAACTTAAAATTTAAAACTCAAATTTTAAAATAAAACCGTTTAGATTTGATCTATGTCATTTTCTCCATGAACATATAAAAAAATTACGACATTTCGACTTTGTTTTGATCGGTGTCAAGAGCATGTAAGTACATTGATATGGATAAATTTTGTATGTTGATTTTTCAACTTATTGATTCATATGAAAACAAAATTAAAAAGTAATAGATTTTTTATGTACATGTAGAGAAAACAATATAGATCAAATATAATGGTTTTATTTTAACATATAAGTTTTAAAACTTTTGTTATTAAAAAATAAAAAAATGAAAGTATGATGAAGGTACAAATATGAAGGCATTTTTACATTTTAAAATCAAACAATCCATATTGCTTATAGTGTTTCCACTTAAGAGAAATAATACGTGTTGCAATTCTCATATAGAAAAATAGCATGCCATCAGGCATTTATTGTTGGTTTTTTTATTTTTAAAAAGGCCAAAAAGTCCATTTCATTACTGAAACAGAATAGTTACATGCATCTGTCTAACATGACTATATATCTCTGATCACATCCGAAAGCCGAAAGCTTGATCAAACATCCAAGCAAGCAACAGAATAACCATATTCTAGTACTAGCTAAAGTCCAAAAGTATGTTAAGAAAGCTAATTTTAAGCCATTTATTGTTGGTTGAACAGGAAAAAGCATGATAATGGAATATATATATTTTTTAATCTATATAATTTCGTCTTGTATCAAACAAAATGTATCCGATCGATTTTATTATCTTTTTAAACGTTCTAGTGCTTGCGTTTACGGATTTAATTATTACTTTTAACTACTATTTCTACTAAGAGTACATACAAAGTTATGGATATTGTAAGGGCCTGTTCGGCGGACACATGGATAGGAGAATGGGCACAAGAATAGAAAAATTTTGAACTGATTTTTACTGTTCACGTGGGAAAAAAAATTCAGTCCGAGTAAATTTTTTTTTCCCACGTGAACAGTAAAAATGAGAGTACAGCCGAACAGGCCCTAAGACTCGAGAAAGAATAAAAATATTTTGGGCCCAATAAAGGCAGACTTGGGCCTAGTTTACATAGTATTGTTCAACCTATTTGGCGTAGTTAATTCGATGTAACGTGCAACATTACTTGACGTATGTAAATATTTATTTAGCAAATCAGCACTCGAAAAAACTAGAATCCAATTGATAAATATTATTAAACTAACTTTTCAACGTTTATTGCAATCAAAATTATTTGAGATAAGATATACTCGTTTTAAAAATTTATTACAAAAGACAAGTTTGATAGTTAGCTACTTCTAAAAGCCCGTATAAGCCCGGAATTGTTATCCTTTTTCAATCGATCATCTCCTTCACTTCTTCTCAATGGGCCCACTTGCTTCAATAGCAAAATTAGCAAAATTTAATACGAGTCTCAATATCTTAGTGCTAATTGCTTGCTGCTAATCATGTTCCAATTTCTGGCGCTTTTATTTGGAGAGAAACTGCGCTCTTCTCCACTTTTTATTTGGATAAGTACAGAGGTTTGGTTTCTTATCTAGAATCATGCATGTTCTTCTCTTTAAATATTTCAAGTTCCAGCAAGGAAATGAAATGATGATGACACGAATCTATATCTATTGGAAGGAAGAGATCATGCAAATTGATCTTTGTTCTGATGATAATTCTAGCCTTCCAACAATATCTAGATCTCAGACTTTTAAAAAATCCACAACAAAGCGCATATTGATTTTAACTACAACTAACTAAATTAAAGTTGTATAAAGAGAAATAAAACAGAAAAAGGAAAATGTAATTGTTAAAAATAACGGCTAGTTACAAATTTGAATTGTAACGGCTAGTTGTAGGGAATAGTGTCATGTAATTAATATGTTAGTGGTTAGTAGTTAGTAGTTGTAATTAATAGTACAACGGCTAGTTTTTATTTTTTTTTCTATAAATAGAGATACATGTAAAGCTGAAAATAAGATTGCAATAATAAGTTGTTTTCTTACATCTCTTCTCTCTTACAAAAATTAACATGACATCAGAGCCATAGATCTGAAAATTCTGCACAAGTGCCATCAAACTAGCAAAGCTAGTCGGTACAAAAAAAAAGAGTCAAGAGCCAAAGAGCCAAGAACTCAACAAGTGTCAAGAGAAAGAAGGAAAAAAACCAAAGAGCCAAAGAAGTCCTCTCTCTGCACGTACCAGAAAACCGGTAACAATAATCTAGCATTTAATCGGTTTTAGCATTTGTTCTTATCAGTAAAGAACCAAAAAAACCATAAAAATATTAGCAAGTGCGTGGGATTTAAGAAAATCTTTGTCTGGAGACATCTGCTATTTGTGTAATTTTTATTTGTTTTCTGGCGACTCAGCGTTCTATCTATTGATTCGTTGAATCTGTTATTGCTTCAAGCACATTTTGTTTTCAAAATCTGTTGAATTGTTCTCTGAGCAAAAAAAAAAATATATATATCGGACAGCCATGATACAAAGTTCAATCAACCATATAAACTTAGATCCAAATCACCAAAGTCATCCCAATAGATGCACAAATTGCAAAAAAGAGGGCCACACCCGAGATCGGTGTTGGTTCTTGTATCCTAATCTAGGACCAAAGGGGTGGAAAGTGGTAGAGAAAGAAAGAGGAGACGGAATAGATGAATTGAATTGGATTGGGGGAGATGCATCTACTTTCCATTCAAGTACCACAAACAATTCAATCTCGATGCTCATCTCACAAACTTGATTTTGTATCGCAAAAAACTATTTTCTTAGGATACTCATCTTACAAAAAGGGATATAATGCTATGATCCAATTAATAAAAAATTGTATCTTTATAGAAATGTTACATTTTTTTAAAATGAACCATATTTCAAAGAGAAAGAAATAATTCATCAACAATATTCAAATAATCAAAATGACAATATAATATTGCCTTACTTAGATAATTTGAATTTTGTTCCTAGAAATAACCATCAAGTTGAGAATAACATTCAAGAAAATGAGACTATTAATGACACAAATGAAAATGAAATGGAGGAAAATTTAACGGTTAGAAGATCATTTAGGGAACAACAACCATCAACTAGACTTAGAGATTATGTGACATATTCGGTACAATATTCAATAAATTTTTTTGTATCATATGACGATATTTCAAACGAATACCACACTTTTCTCACTAATATTGAAAAAGAATTGGAACAAAAAAATTACCAAGAAGCAATTAAAAGTCCAATTTGGTGTAAGGCTATGAATGAGGAATTAAAAGCCTTAGAACAAAATGAAACTTGAAAAATAGTTTCTTTACCAAAAAATAAAAAACCGGTTGGTTGTAAATGGGTATATAAAATCAAATATAATAGTGATGGTACCATAGAAAGGTATAAAGCAAGACTTGTGGCTAAAGGATTTACCCAAACCTATGGCATAGACTATAACGAAACCTTTGCACCGGTGGCAAAAATGAACACCGTAAGGATTTTATTTTCTATTGCCATAAATAATGGTTGGGACCTCTACCAAATGGATGTCAAAAATGTCTTTCTTCAAGAAACACTTGAAGAAGAGGTGTATATGACATTACCACCCGGTCATAAATTGGAAACCAATTCTAACTTGGCTTGTAGGCTTAATAATCAATTTATTGATTGAAGCAATCTCCATGAGCATGGTATGACAAGCTTACCTCTTATTTAATTTATTGTAATTTTAAAATTAGTAATGCTGATCATTCTTTATTTACTAAATGTGACGATATTAATGCAACTCTCATTTTTAGTATATGTAGATGACATCATAATTACCGGAAATAATTTATAACAAATCCAAAATATTAAAAAACAAATAAAAGAAAAATTTGACATAAAAGATTTATAATACCTTAAATATTTTTTAGGAATAGAGGTAGCCACTTCGGATAAAGGACTTTTTATTTCTCAAAAAAAAGATACACTTGATTTGTTAAAAAAAATCGGTAAGTTAGGATGTAAACCGGCCTCTACCCCAATTGACAACAAATGCAAATTAAATAGTAAAGATGATGAACCTTTAAAAGACATAAATCAATTTCAAAGACTTGTTGAAAATTTGATGTATCTAATGGTTACTCGTCCGGATTTTATTTTCTGTAAGCCAAATTAGTAAGTTCATGCACTCACCAAGAACATCACATTTAGAAGCGGTAATTAGAATTTTGAGGTTCTTAAAAAATAATCCCAGTAAGGGTACGTATTTGGATGAAAAATAATAATTCTAATGATATATGTGGCTATTCCGATGCAAATTGGGCCGGAAGCTTCGATAGAAAATCGACAACCGGTTTTTGCACATTTGTAGGCAAAAATCTAGTCACATGGAAAAGCAAGAAACAAAATGTTGTAGCACGATCAAGCGTTGAAATCGAATATCGTGCCATGATATCAACTGTAAGTGAACTAACTTGGATCAAACAACTCCTATTAGACATGGGATTTAAAACTCAAGAACCGATGAAAATGTATTGCGACAATAATTCGGCACGACACATAGCTTCAAATCCCGTGTTTCATGAACGAACAAAACATATAGAAGTGGATTGTCACTTTATTAGAGAAAATACTCAAGCAAAAGAAATTGAAACACCATACGTAAAAAGTGAAGATCAACTCGCGGATATCTTCACGAAAAGCTTGGATCCGGGTCCATTTGAGAAAATTACAAACAAGCTAGGATTGTACGATATATACATTCCTAACTTGAGGGGGAGTGTTAAAAATAACGGCTAGTTACAAATTTGAATTGTAACGGCTAGTTGTAGGGAATAGTGTCATGTAATTAATAGGTTAGTGGTTAGTGGTTAGTAGTTGTAATTAATAGTACAACGGCTAGTTTTTATTTTTCTTCTATAAATAAAGATATATGTAAAGCTGAAAATAAAATTACAATAATAAGTTATTTTCTTACATATCTTCTATTTACAAAAATTAACAGTAATTAACATATAAATTTCATACAATTCATCACCAAGAAACTACACTTCATTGGATTTCCATGTAGTCAGACCATACAAAATTCTTCCCTTCCAGCTCACTAGAAGCCATCCATTGTCATCATCTATAGCAAACTCTTTGCTGTAGTATCTTCGCATAAAATCCTTCAAATTTTTCTTAATCATTAAATCTACTGACAGAGGCACCAATCCAGCTCGGAGTTTTCTCGCATGCCACTGCTTATAAGTCTCTGGCCTCTCCAGCCTCTCAGAACCCTCACATGCTATTACATTGGTTGCTTCTGGGATGAGCACATCTCTCTCAATCATTAGCCTTTCTGGGCTATCTCGAGGCAAGTTAGAACCAAGCATTTCAAACAAGCAAGAAAAGTGCAATAAAGCAGATCTAAATCGAAGAGGGAACAAGGGGGAATTGTATGCACCATTATTAGTTCCATGAATAAATACGCATGGTTTAATCTTTCTAATGGTGTTTAGAAAAATATCTCTAGGACTATCGGAACCATTACCCTCGTCAGATAATTTTTCAGAATGCAGAGCACAGTTTACTATAACAACTTCATCATTGGCTATTTTCAGATCTTCAACTTTGACATTTTCCCATTTGGATGCTATACCTTCATACTCAAATGGTACATTAAAGCTATTTGCATAATCTGCTAACCTCTTCCCTATTAATTCAACTCGCTTTCTTGGACGAAAACCTGGCTCTGGAACTTCTATCATGGTGATCCGGATTGTGGGGGGTGTGCTTCCCCAGTTAGAGAAATGCTCGAAAAATGGCGGCCATTGGAACCCATGCATGATGCCATAATTTATTATATGGGCCTTCCTTACATGTCTGGAAATGTTATTTAGTATTGTCTGATTGGTAAAATAGACTAATGTTCTCATGTAAGGAGAAGACACGAGGTACTTGCGATAAGCCTTCAAAATGTCAATGATTCCTGGTTTATTTGAAAGCATTTTATGATAGATCTCACTTCCAGTGCCAGCCAAACGAGCTTCAAGTCCATTTACAAAGCAGTATGCCAAACGCTGGGACCAGTCTCCATTTGGGGATGAGTGTTTCCTAATTTTACATATCAATTCACTCGCCAAGGAATGATCATTTGCTGAGATTGCTTGAGAACAATAGATAAGAAGAGATCTAAGATCCACTGGTTCTTCTATTGTTTGGTCCTTATCTTGTTTCATTGCATAGTTAGATGTTTTGGTCCGAGTTCGCCGAGACTTATCTTTCAATTCATTTTGCATGATTTCACCCAACATGGGATCATCTTTGATATACTTCAGACCCCCAGGTAGAAAAACCTTATCAAAATTTTCATTTCTAATTGGCTCATCAGAGTAAACAACAACTTGCTTTGGTGCCCTGCCCACTAATTGATCCAAATCACTAAAGCTAAGGTTCTTTTTGGTCTTGGTCGTGCGATCACTGCCACTAATTGATCCACTCGACTCACCATTAATAAAGAACTCACCGATGTTTGGGAGAAACTTCATTGCTTCTTCAGTTCCTTTCTGGAATTGCTGGGCTGAGAGGCTCTCTACGGTTAAGGCCACTGTCAGACCATCACTCAATAAAGGTGGTTTACAAGAGATGACATCATGCCCAGAAACATTTTTTATCAATTCCTTTTCCCCATCAGGATTTGATTTTTCGTAGTTCGAACAATCAACAGAGCTCATTTGGTTGCTAGGGTCATGTCGCAAAGGTTCATCAGGCGCTGGATAGTACTCTTGTCTAAGAATATCATGAAAGACCTTCTCAGTGGCAAGGAGAGCTAACTCTTCACCATATGTGCTTATTTTCATGTCTGTGCCTTCTTCAAGTAGCATATGGCTTACGTATCGGATTACGGCATTTGAGTTGAGATCACTAATTTCTTCACTGCTTTTAATAGTATCTATCTGAGGTTCCCGTGCAATGTTGCAATCTATACTTCCCTTGGATGGCACTTTATTGGCGCTTGCACGATAGGGCTCTGATTCATCATCTGTTGCAGAGCATGAGGCATTCTGTTTCGTGTTAGAATCATCCTGCACCACCTTGTCTATTGTGTCAGAAAGTTCAACAAGGTTGAAACGGGAATCCATATCAAATTATTCACAAACTACTAAGGAGAAGTGTTCTACAGTTCCTATTTGCCCAAAGCATACCTGTTTAGAAATAAAGATGTTGCAATTAGCCACTCTATGCAACTATTGTTCTAATGATATCTTGTATGGCAACCAATGTCTTTAATGAAAGTATAAAAAAGAACAAATAAAATCAAAGAGATCAAAGGAAAAATACACTTCATAATGACAAACTTTTCACGATGTAATATATACTTTTGGCCAACACAAAAAAGAATGATCCAGTTAGATTTAGTTCATATGTATGTTTTACTCTTATGCTTGCTCAAATTCTATAGTCCAGAAATTATGTTTTCAAATAAAAGACAATAAGGGGACTTTTTTTATTATTGAAGTTGAGCCTAAAGATTAATTCAGAAATTTCATCTTATATGATGAACAAATATATCACCCCAGATATTCCTAAAATTCTCTGCTTGATAAAAAAGTATAAAAATTGACCAGGACCCACGACTGGTAACACCACAAATCTTCCACTGTGAATTAATTTTGCTATAATCACAAGAACATCCAACCACTTGCCCGAGTAATATCAACAAAGTTCATTGAAATCGACATTAGGGCTGGGCAAAATTGTTCAAACTCGTAACTCGCTCATTTACAGCTCGTTCTAACTCGCTCATTTACAACTCGAGTCAGTTCCAATTCGAGTTGGCTGACTCGTTTAATAAATGAGCTGAGTTTGAGCTTACCCCAACTCGCTCATTTATAACTCGAGTTACATAGCATTGGTCACAATAAATCCCATAAATTGTTTTTGTTAAGCTGCCGTATTAAAAATTGCTGGTGCTTATGTACTAAGTTGTTGTATGAAAAATTGCTGGTGCTTATGTACTATTGTTGTATAAAAAATTGCTGGATATTGATAAATTCTTTTACTAGTAGTAAATAATTAACTGGTTAAACGAGTTGTGAGCCAACTCGAGTTGATAACGAGCTGAGTTCGAGTTGGCTATACAACTCGTTATTACCATCCCAACTCGAGTTGACTCGCTCATTTATTTAATGAGCTAAGTTCGAATTGGAGGTAACTCGCTCAAACTCGGCTCATTTACAGCCCTAATCGACATTGCCAAGTCAACATAGTGAAATTATGCAAGAAGGCACTTGAAAAATATAAAATGAGTGAGGCTACGGTGCTATGCATAGCACGGATTGGTCCGTGCTACGGCTCAATATTTGAGTTTTCAAAATCCTAACGGTCGATCCGAACCGTTCAACATGATTATAAAATGAATATGTACTTGCAAACCAAATTTTACATTTTTTCGAATTTTTTTTACTATTTTTTTAGATAGGTAGAAAATCATTGTTTTTGGATGGTCTAGAATTTTCAGATCAAGTGATTTTCTACCTATCTAAAAAAATAGTAAAAAAATTCGAAAAAATGTAAAATTTGGTTTGCAAGTACATATTCATTTTATAATCATGTTGAACGGTTTGGATCGACCGTTAGAATTTTGAAAACTCAAATATTGAGCCGTAGCACGGACCAAACCGTGCTATGCATAGTACCGTAGCCTCACTCATATAAAATTGTATTAAATTTGATAAATATAAAAATTATGACTACTGTCTTGAATGCTTCACACAAATTGATTCCGCTTAGGAAAACAAGCAGGATTCTATTATTACAAAGCAACACCAAAATTGATGGGAAGAAAACAGTAAAATATACCTTGTCTCTCTTAATCTTATTATCCAAATAAGAAATTGAGAATTGAGACGGGGCCAATTGATTTGCAAAATAGCTTTATCTCTGCTTCGGACTCTCGCCAGTGAATTTTAGGAACTAGGTTATTGTTCAGAAATTTAAAGAGAATAACTTGGGAGAGAAAGTAAATAGTAATCTTTGAGCAGACAGAGACGTAGATGAAATCAAACACATATATTAATATATAGTAGTAGTAGGTTGGAGCGGGGAGTAAAATTAGATTGAAGAGCTTGATAGAGACTGGGACCGTGCATTTCAGATTCAACGCTTCAAATCAATTATGACTGTAAATCGATCTGACTTTAATTATTTTTTCCATAGAAATAAAATATTCTCATGTAACTATCTGATTTATTGGCTTATCTGGACCCAACTATCAGGATTCAACAGTCAAAACAACAAATGAGAATTGAGAATACCATTTTTAATGATGCGATGCGACTATTCCAAAGAAAGACAAAATTTAGCTAAGGTTTGATAAGATTGAGAATTTTGAATTTTGTTGTGTTACGCTACATCATGATTAGTACAGATGTGCGGCGGGATTATATTATAAAAATAAAAATAACAATTCAACTCCATGGTGAATACACGGGCTTCAATCTCTATGCTTGGAGCAGAGATCAGTTCCAGTGGAGATGCTGATAGTTCTTCCGAATACTCTGAGAGTAGCTTCAGTTCGCAGAGTTATGCAATTCCTTAGTTTACAGGGTTTATTTTGCATATTTTGGTATATTGGTGATATGAGAACATTTTAGGGGCTGTTTTTTAAGTTTTCTATGTGGTCGATGGATGTTCTAATGATGGAGATAATAGGGCTGTAGTACTGTTTTTTGGTTTGTTGCTTTGGTATTATATTACGTATCAATAGACTTTGTTTGTTTGGTATATGATACCACTGGTACCAGTGAACTTTGTAATGATTTCTTATAATGAAAATCGGTGTCCTAGTACACTTTAAAAAAAAAAAAAAAAACAATTCAACTCCAACACAAATTGAGCCGGTGAATGAATAATGATCACATCTTCCAACAAAATATTCTACATGTCAAAGCTTATATACTCATTCTTTCTATTTCTAATCAGTCATTTCAGTTGGCTACTCAATGAACATTTTTTTTTTAATGACAAGTTATTTGGATAATAAGATTAAGATAATATCAGAGTAGTTTGGAGCCCCAAATGGAGTCATAGTCGTGATTGATTATGACACCATATTCTAACCAATTATAATAGGAGTATACTGAAAAAGACCCAGTATTGGACCATCTCCACTGACGAGAATCAGGGGAAATAGGATCAGGGGTAAGGTCACTAAGTTTAGCATGTAAAGCTTGCCATTCTGCAAAACAAACACCAGTAAGTTGTCTAATAAACTCAACATGCATGCACACCAGACTGCTGTAAGGCTTCAATTATTAATAAGTCAGGATCTTTAGCAATCTGAAATAGGTTAGGGTATAAGGAGCTAAGGGTAAGTTCTCACATCCATCTATCCTTCCAAAAAAGAATAGTAGAGCCATTGCCCAATAACTTGCTAAAACCAAGAGAAACAGTAGCAATCTCGTTGAGTACTCCTTTCCGAAAAGGAGAACATGTTGAAGAAAAAACAGCAAGACCATATTTATCGATAATCAGATTTTTTCAAAGCCCAACTACTTGTGGGTCTTGGAATCTGAGAAACATGAGAAACAACCAGTAGAACATTATAAACAACTAGTAAAAAATAAAAGACAACAAGTATAATATAAAAGACAACCAGTAGAACATGAAAGACAATCAGTACAAAATGAAATAAAACTAGAAAAAGATAATATACAACTGGAAGAAGATGAAAGACAACCAGTAGAACATGAAAAACAACCGTAGTTGATGAAAGACAATCAGTAGAAAATGAAAAATAACCAGTACAAGATAAAATACAACTAAAAGAAGATGAAAAACAACAAGTAGAAGACGAAAGACAACCAGTAGAACATGAAAGACAACTAAAAGAAGATAAAATACAACTAGAAAAAGATGAAATACAACTAGAAGAAGATGAAATATAATCAGTAGTAGATGAAAGACAACCAGCATAACAAAAAAAAACAATCAATAGAAAATGAAAGACAACTAGTACAAAATGAAATACAACTAGAAGCACCAGTAATAGATGAAAGCCAACCAGTAGAAGATGAAAAACAACCAGTAGAAAAATCACCAGTAATAGATGAAAGACAACCAGTAGAACACAAAAGACAACAAGTAGAAGATGAAAGACAACCAGTAGAAGATGAAAAACAACCAATATAAGATGAAAAATAACTAGTAGAAGATGAAAAACAACTAGAAGATGATGAAAGACAACCAGTAAAACATGAAATACAACAAGTCGAACAAAAAAGACAACCAGTAGAACATGAAAGACAACCAGTCTAGATGAAAGATAACGAGAAGAAGATGAAGAACATGTAATACAAGATGAAAGACAACCAGTAGAAGATGAAAGACAATCAGTAGAATATGAAAGACAAGCTGTACAAAATGAAAGACAATTACAAGGAGATGAAATACAAGTAGATGAAGATGGAATATAACAAGTAGTAGATGAAAGACAACAAGCAGAACAAGAAAGACAACCAGTAGAACATGAAAAACAACCAGTACAAGATGAAAGACAACTAGTAGAAGATAAACAACAACAAGAAGAAGATGAAAGACAACCAGTAGAACATAAAAAACAACCAGTAAAATATGAAAAACAACCAGTACAAGATTAAAGACAATAATAAAAAAATAAAAGACAACTATAAAAAGATGAAAGACAACCAGTTAAACATGAAATACAACCAGAAGTAGATGAAAGATAACCAGTAGAAGATGAAAAAGAACTAGTACAAGATGAAAGACAACCAGTAGAACATGAAAGATAACTAGTAGAAGATGAAAGACAACTAGAAGAAAATGAAATATAACTAGAAAAAGATGAAATATAATTAGAAGAAAATGAAATACGAAAGACAACCGGTAGTAGATGGCAAGTCTTCTACTTTTCTTTTGTTGAATTTAATTTTTAATTTGAGAATAAGAAGGAGGAGGTACCGTGGTCATGATTTGAGATCTTACTGCTTCATAACTTGGGTTTAGATCCGCGAGGTACTGAAAAATATCATCCTCTTCGGCCTGCTTCTGGAGTGTGGCCAGATCTATTATATTGGCCGATAGGATCGAAGCTCATTGCATTTTTTTTTCAAGAGCACTAAGGTACTCAGTATTGCTTATTGACTCTTGTTTTTCTTGTTGAATTTCCTGCATAAGTTGATAAATATGTGAGAAATTATTTTGCTGATCATACATGGCTTTTATAGCTTTCCACAACTCATGTGCCGTTTCTCCCATCATAAAGAGGTCAGATATAGCCGGCTCCATTGAGTTCATTAGTAAGGTGATGATTCTATCGTTTGTGGTTCTCAACAGTTTTGCTGTCGATTTTTTTCTTCCTTGGTTAGTTTTGCCGAATATGTAGCTTCTGGTTTTTTAGATGTATTCTAACATCTCTCAATCACTCAGGGCCCTTGGTGTTGCCCTTGCCCATGACACGTAATTTTTGTCATTGAGCAAAGTGTTTGTTAGCTTGGAGAAATTTGTTGCCTCGATTTGCCCTTCTTGAGCCATCTTTCTTTTGCTGAATTTTGTTGTGATTTTGTGTTTTTTCGGTCACAGAACTCTTATGGCTCTGATACCATGTTATTTTTGTAAGACAGAGAGAATAGGTTAATAAAACAAATTGTATTTACAATCTTATTTTTCTGTTTACAATTGTCCCTATTTATAGTTACAAGGCAACAAAAAACTAGCCATTGAAATGCACTATTCTCTATTCCTATTAATTACTTGGCTGACTCAGTTGACTCACGAGTTGAGTTCGAGTTGCTCCTAACTCGCTCATTACCATCTCGAGTTAATTGGCTCGGTTGTAAATAATTGATGGTTTTAATAATTTGGTAATTAGTAGACTTTATTATAATAATAATAATAATATTATTATTATTATTATTATTATTATTATCATCATCATCATCATCATCATCATCATCATCATCATCATCATGTATTGTGGATTGTTTTGGTAATTTGTAGATTAACTTTATAGATTGTTAATTTTATAATTGATAATTTGTTCATTTTTTTGGAGTTGTCTATTAATTAAAATTTTCTTTTATTAGTTAACTCAGCACGAGCTAATTCGAGTAATTCACGAGTTCGAGTTATTTTTTCAACTTGTAATATACAACACAAAAACATATAAAATCAGCCAATGGATTCGGTGAAAAGAATGAAGTACCCATACTCGAGGAGGAAATAAATCTACTGTGATTTAAAGGAATTGCATGACTCTGTTATTCCAAATTCAACTTATAAATTTTTAAATTGCACGAATCTCAATGGAAGATGTTTTTATGCACAAACCTCAAAAGTCAAAACAAATAAAAAGTTGAATTTGAAATAACAGGTCCCTGCAATTTATTTGAATCGCAACAGATTTGTGTCCCATAATCGACCATCAAATCCCAATTTGTGAGGTGGTGGACCCACCACGTAGTGCATATGATAGCCAACCGAGGTTTCTAGGATCATTTATTCTAGGCAAATTCTTCTATGCACCTAAGGACCTATTTGTAAAATGAGCATATTTTCATTTTCAAAGTTCAAACAGTCGATCCGACCGTTCAACATTATCTCCATATTAAAATGTACTTGGAGGTCAAATTTTAATTTTTTTTGAATTTGTTTACTATTTATTAAGATGGGTACAAAATTCAATGGTCTGAATTTGACTAGTTTTGTAAAATACTTAATAAATAGTAAAAAAATTCAAAAAAATGTAAAATTTGACCTCCAAGTACATTTTAATATGGAGATAATGTTGAATGGTCGGATCGACTGTTTGAATTTTGAAAATGAAAATATGCTCATTTTACAAATAGGTCCTTAGGTGCATAGAAGCATCCCTCTTTATTCTATACTAGGTGTGGCAATGAGACCTTCAACCTGTTTACGTTCTTTTTATTTTACACACTGTTTAATGGACTGCAGCGTCGGATCTAGAATTTTCGTCCGGAGCGAAAAAATATCGAATCGGATTTAAATAGTTAATTGAATTTAAATATATTAACAAATTAGATACTCGATAAAAAATAATACTTTAACTTATACTTTTCAATGCTCTGACTTGTAATTTCTGATGTTCTAACTTATAATTTTAATTAATAATCATAATTCAAGAAATTTATTTTAATTTTAACTCTAAATTTAACTCAAATTACAAATCAAACATTCAGAGAGGGCAAAAAAAATTTTAGAGGAGGCAAAGTCGATCGGAACGTCCCGATCTCCACTAAAACTCAAATCCAAGAGGGGAGTAGTTGCCCCTCCCTCGGACCATGTGGGTCCGCCCCTGAAGTTGATAGTTAATGTAATAAAAAGAATTAGGATTTTTATGTCAAAAACATTTTATGTTGACAATTTCAACAATAATTTGTCAACTTATGTCAAAAAAGTTATAAAAATAAACAATTATAGACATAATATTTTTCTTGTAAATTAATTGTGTATCAATTTTCACGTAATTCTAAATTTTTTTGATATTCCATCAAAGATCATTAAATATTTATTGGTGAAGCTTATATAAATTTTATTAATTTTTATGTATATAAAGTGTATAAAGTATAAATATAATTTACTTGACAATTTTTAATATTTTTTAACGTTGTCAATATTGTCAATAAACCCTGCCATATAAAAGTTACAATGAGTTGACAAATTTTTATCGAATAATTTTTGTGATGATGGAGATTTTATAGCTATTATTTGTTATGTGAGATGGGACGCCTCCATTTCTATCCGTCTGTAGTGCATGTGAAATGTAATAATAGGAACGGCTGGAGCAATCTCCTGACATCTAGTAACCTGATAAATAGGGTGATTAATGAGCGAGTTAGGATATACTCATGCTCGGTTTATTAGTTTAATGAGTGAGTCGATTTGAGTTGAGACGACAATACCGAGTTGACAACTGTGTTCGTGCTCGATTCGTTAAATGCTCGAGTTAACTCGTGCTCATTAAGCATCAAGCTTGTAGGTAAATTGAATTTTATTTTGAGTTTTTTGTTTCATATACATCATTCAAATACTAATTAACATTGATAGAATTTCACAAATTGTTATAATCCAACATGTTTAAACAATACATAATTTAACAAAAAATTATCCATAAGTAAATTTAACAAAATCAAGCATCTATTTTCTTGTTGGGATTGTGAGTCTGTGAGTATGAGAGAATAATAGAGTATAGACGGATAATGAACTTTGGATCCGCTGGATTAGGGTCGTTGGTTGTCTGAGTCTAAGTGTAACTAAGTTGGATTTGAGTTTGATCCGGTTGGAATTGAATGTGGCATGATTTTATGTAACTCAGTTCTTAATAAACGAGTTATGAGTGAGTTGGAGTATGCTAATGTTCAATTTATTATGCTAACAAGCGAGTTAATAATGAGTGAATTGTTAACGAACTTTTAACGAGCGAGCTACGAACAAGTAGAAGTTATGAGCAATTTACATACCCCTACTGATAATACGGTAAAAAATGTCCTTTGGCCAGTCCTTTGCCACACGTCGCATTGGGAAGTCAAGTGGTGCCCCCTACAACGTGTGAAAATTTAATCCAACCAAATCAATTAAACAACAATAAAGTATGGAGTTAAAATTTGAAACTCTAAGAAAAACTACTAAGCCTCTAATAGGCATAGTAAAACAGGTAATTATAAAAATAAAGAGTAAGAAGAAAATGTAAACCCCAGAGTTGCTAATTATTTTTTTTTTCCGTCTTTCTAAGTTTTTGCCTAATTAAGATAATTTATTTTTTGGAGTCTGATAATTGCTTCCTAAATAAATCTCGAGCGCACCTCTCAAATAGTTAATGTCTAATTAACTTTCATTTTCAGCGCTCATATTCAAACATTTAAAACTTTGTTTATAATATTTTACAATATTACTCACAAGCATTTAAACATCTATCTGCAAACATTTAAATTATAAATCTGTGTAGTTTAAATTCCTAACTACTTTTGTGTTCAAGCCAAAAAGAAAATTTTGTGTTTAAGTAGAAAACGTTCGTATTTTTAGATTCATAAAATTCATTACGGATCGTCAGGAAAATGAACGAGAATGATCAGAGAAAAAATTAAAAAAGAGTGGGTGAAAATAATCTTTTTTTTTGGCTTGAAAACAAAAGTAGTTAAGAGTTAAAACTACACAGATTTAAGATTTTAATGTTTGCAGATAAATGTTTAAATGTTTGCGAGTAGCATTGTAAAAGGTTATAAACAAAACTTCAAAAGTTTGGATATAAGCATTGGAAATGAAAATTAGCAAAATTGAAAGATTTTTTCTGTTAAACTAGTTGGGAGACGCACTCGGATATAATGACTCAAAGAACCAGAACATTTTTTTTTCTTTAAAATCTACTCCTCTTTTATAATAAGTGTATCCACTCCTTAGGCACGTCCTTGGAAGTTTTTGGAAGGTTCTAGAGGTGGAGAGGTGAAAAAAACCCGCTCAGAAAATTTATTCTATTTTCGAACAAAATATCGTAACTGCAGTTTCCAATATTTTTAGCCGGAAAATATTTATTGTTGAGTCATAATCCAACGTTGAGCATATATGTAATATAATTATGAATTGTATACTGTCATATATGATTGTCACAATTATTTGATCTAATATTGAATTAAGATATTAGACACTCTATCTATTCAATATGGTATGGTTCATAAATGTTTAGAACAATTTAGGCAAAAATCAAATCATTGATGTTCTGATTTTGAGATTTGTAATTAAGAAAACTACCATTCAGAGGTTTGTGTGGGCCACACGGATATCAATGCATCTGCACGAATTTTGAAGCGACATCAAGGGTTTTGATGCTATACAAAATACCTTTTTCAAGTTAGCAGATAACCAGATAGGTTACTGTATATAAGAATATGTCCCCAAAGCACAAGATAATATAAAAAAGCACAGAAACTGAAAAAATATTTTTCTCTTTAGAAAAATACGGCTCTGTATGTCTTTTCTTCTTCTTCCACCATCAAAGAATAGAGAAGAAAAATCTATTAGGAAATTTGGGAAGGATTTCTCAAGGGCCATATATTATTGTTTTGGAAGACTTGATCCATGACTATATGACGAAAAAGCGAGAAGGGCTTCTTGCCATCGAAGACTTGTCTCGTGCTCACGGAGACAGCTGTTGCTCTACTAAGGCTTGGATATTCCATTACAAACGGCATGGAATCATGTATTATGTTCCGCACTTCTGATTTATGTTTTGGGTCTCTTTGGCATAGGACGGTCCTTAGGATAAGGTGAGGAATTGTTTCTCCTTCCCCGGGGTGTGAGTGTTTGACCCCTAGATGAGATGTAATTGTTTGATCTCTAAGGCATAATTGTTTGGCATTTATGATTCTCCAACAAGTAGTATCAGAGCCTTCCTATGCCGAAATATTAAGTCTTTTAGGATCTAAAGAGAATTAGGAATTATTGATGATTTTTTTCATTGGTTTTTTGTTGGATTTTTCTTGATTGTTTTAGATCTGAAAATTTTGGTTTGGAGAGCACAAAATTTGTAAAAGTTTACAAGCCATAATTGTTTATTTTTCAGTTATTAAGTTGTTTAGAATTTACTAGAAGATTTTCAATTGAAATCGCAAAATTCTAATCAAAATTCGATCCTATCAGAGTTTGTGCAACCCTCTGTGCGGACGCACAAATTTTAATAGGCAGTTATGAAATTTTGGGTTTCAGTGAAATTTATTTTTTGATAAATTTTCTAAAAAAGAAAAAATACAGATTTGAAATTAAATTTCTAAATTTGAAAGGTTATACAGATTTGGAATTAAATATACAAAGATGCGGCCGCACGGATTTTGATGTGATCGCACGGTTTTTGATGCGGATGCACAAAATACCTTTTTAATTTGGCAGACCGCAAAAAATTTCGTGGGGGCCGCACAACTCTCTGGAGAATTACAGAATATTTTCTGAGATTAAAATTGCAGTTATTATGATGCAATTATATATATTTATTTAATTGCACTTTTATTTTATGACTAAGATATAAATTATAATTCTTATAAAGGCATTAAATTTAAATATATATACCTTGAATTAAATTGATTGAGTCATTATCGTGCCCTCCGATACCTCTTTTGACAAAGTTCATTTAAGTTCATTGTATAAAAGGAAATTAAGTATGGATTTAATGGAAACAATCATTTATCGGCCCTCCGGAAGGTGATGGTTGTTGAAATTATATGTACAATTTAGTGATAATAAAATATAGTGATAATTATTATATATTTTTTTACATATGTCAATAATGTCGGCCCTCCGGAGGGCATGTTGTCGATATGTTATTGAATCATCAACACTTTAATATTGCGCCAAAGTATCATAATAAATTAATTCGTTACCCTCCAGTGATCAATTAATGGAAAAATTATTCTTTGTTTTAAGATGGTTTTAAGGCTCATAAAATGTGATGATTTATTAAGATAAGTTACGATACTATGAATGTAACAATGTCTAGGAAAGTTATGTCTAGACAAGTCGGAATTCGAAGTGTATCCTTAGGGATCCCACAAAAGGGAAAATCATCTCATATATTTTGAGTAAGTTGGGCCTTTATTTGAATGTAATTTATAAATTCAAAATTTTTTATTCGTGTTGTTCTTTGTGATTTTTTGTCCGTAATTTTTCAGTTAGCATTGTTAAAGGCCTAAACAACATTTTTTTATGTTGAATGGAACTAACTTCAAATTTTGACATGAGAACATAGTAATAGTTCTCGGTGTCAAGGATCTGGACCTTGCATTAAGAATGTATGTCCCACTCTTACGGATAAGAGTACTTCTGATGATCAGAAGGAGAAGAAAAATGGGACAAATCAAATCGCATGTGTCTTATGATAATGAAGAGGTCCATCAAGAGGCATTAAAGGGCGCGATTTCAGATTTGATTGTTACTATTAAGAAATTTTTGGAGGACATTGAGAAGAAATTCGTTAAAAAATGAAAAGTTTCAGATTGGTACATTATTTAACGAGACTCACCTCACTGAAATATTAGAAAGTACATCATGGAGATGTCTAATGTTGTTTCAAATCTAAGATGCTCTCAGTCTGAGATCTCTGATGATCTTTTAGTGCACTTAGCATTGATATCCCTTCACACATATTGTGTGCATGAAGATGAAAGATTGAAATAAGTTTCAGACAGAAATGGCCCATGTTGGTACAACATCCAAAAATTAAGGTTTCATATAAGAGGAAACAATAAAATAAAATAAGAGATAATAAAGAAGTTGCAGAGTACACTCAAAAGAAACCGAAAAAGGGTAAGATAATTGTCAAGTCAGATGATACCGGTTGTTTCTTTTGTTGTGGAGTTGGACACAAGAAAAAACATAACCATTATTTTTATGCTTGACGTGTTTAGAATGATATGTCTCTTCTTTTGATTTGTAAGGAGATTAATTAACTTCTCCATCTGAATACAATTGGTGGATATAGCTAGGCACTCTTTGTTTTTTTTTTTTTTTTCAAATTTTACAAGTTGATTTCTACTATTCAAAGTTTATATGCACGGGATTAGAAATTTACTGAGTTACCTGAATAGAGTTCTGGCATAAGATTGCTCAAACGCATCTAGAATGATACATAGGTAAAAGAATTCGGTATAGACGCGTAGTTATATATTAGCTATTAAGCAAGGCTAGGTCATAAAAGGGGAACCCATTTTTACAGCGTTTCATTTGATGCGTACAGCGTTTCATTTGTTGATGGACCAAAATGTCCCTGCAGCGAAGGCGGGCAGCGAAGGCGACAGAAACCCCATCTCTCTCTCTTTCTCTCGCTGCCTCTTGACCCCATTTCCCCTGTCGCTCTCTCTTTGCTCTCCACTCTCTCCGCTCTCTCTTGCTCTCTCTTGTTCTCCTTTGCTCTCTCTTGTTCTCCTTTGCCTCTGCCAAATTCCTCCTATTTTCGCCGGTCCAAAGAGGTGGGAATGGAAGAACGGCGCATTACAGAAGATTCCAGAAGGTTCCCTCGATCGTCGCCATGGCTTCCTCCGTCGATTCGTCGGAGAACTCTTCTGGGTTCGCCAAGCGGATCGAGCGCGCTTGGCTCATCTCTCAGGTACTTTAATTTCAATTCTTACTTTTTGTTTCTTTTAATCTTATTTTCACTACTTAAGCTATTTGAGCTGAAACCCCAAATTTCCCTTCAGAAATTTTGCAATTTACGAACAAAATTGGAAACATCTGTTTGGTTAAGTAATGGTTTGGTCCTTGAAAATTGATTGATTTACTGGCCATAACTGGTGTATATATAGAAGAAAACAATATAGGTTTATAAGAAAATTTTAGAAGGCACCAATCTAGCATAAAAAAACACAGAAATTCAATTGGGAGAGTGCTTGATTGAGTGGTGGCATGCTGATGTAACAGTTATTTGAATGATGTAGCAACCAAGGCCGATAGCTTGTTCATCATGTGAATCGAAGGGATATAAGGAGTGTGAGTGGTGCCGTGGGACCGGCTTCTTCATCCTCGGCAATAACATGCTATGTGAGGTCCCGTCCCGAAATACTACTTGTGTTATTTGTTCTGGCAAGGTAATCTCTCATCTTGTATGTAATTATCTCCTGTTCCAAATATGACATGTGTTTTACAAATGTTTGTTTCCTTTTACCTCCTTTTTGTATCGTCTTTGATATGGAATGGCTCTTACTTGTTTGGTACCAGAGTATTTATAGTGGTACCAATTGGCTGGTTCGATAATAAATTAATGATTCTATCATTGTCTTTGATTGTTGTATTTTAGGGCAATGCTTGCTGTGCAGATTGCAAGGGAACCGGTTTCCGTGCTAAGTGGCTTGAAGAATCCCCTCATTAGATAATTAATGCAATGAGAATTTATTCATGTACGCATATATATGCTCACAACTTGAACAAGTTACTGAGGAAATAAAGAATGATCATTTATAGTCACTTCTTTATGTTTCATACTTTGTATGTTATATATTCAAAGGAATATGAAATATAAAGGAACTGTAAGGACAATGCTCTCCTTTCTTAGGTTATCTTTAGGATTTTGTCTGTCTCAAACAAACCCTTGTTCTATAAAAAAAAGGAGAAGAAAAGAAATGATTGTATAGAGGATTACATTCTTTTAATTTGTGTTCTAGCATCTGTATCCTTTTATAAGTACTCTGTAATATTTCCTTTTCCGATAACCGCCGAAAAGAAGGGTGACCACCGATATCGGCGGATGGCTCATGGTTGTGTGACAAATCATATATTTGAATTACCCACAACCCCTCATTGGTTTTTTTACCCCTAATCTTGAAGGGACAATTGATTTTGCACGTAGCTGTTTCTTTTTGCCTTTCACTTAATGGTATATCCCGCGGATCACGATATCTACCCGCTCTATGACATTTATAAACCACATATTTCTCTGGTTTTGAACCATCTACGCTTAACACATATCCTTGGGTTTTGTAAAATTCTCTAACACGGTTGTGCAAATCTTCACGAGTTGGAAATTTGGAATTGAGTAATTCAAGCTCTTCGGTCTCTAATTCAAGCTCCTCAGCCATCTATTAATCAAAAGGTAATATTATGCTAATAAATTCAAGTGCTTCTAACAAATTTAGATCTCAAAATTTTAAAAAAAAAAACAGCCCCTCTTTTAACGAAACAATGCCTAAATGTAAAACAGTGTCTAAATGTGAAGAATTTTCGATCAAATACTGATGTTTTTTGCTACTGTTAAATACATAAAAGTTTGATAAATACTGGTGTTTACTTACCTTTAATTGAAAAAATTCTTTGTTTATTTCGCTGGCCCCTTCTAGGGTTTCGCTGGGGGTGCGGAGAGAAAGAAATAAATTTCTTTCATGCTTTGCGCACCAATTTTTTTCGCTGGAAGTTAGATAAATCGCTGGCCCCAGTTCAGTTAAAAAAGGGGGAAACAGGGCAGGGGCAGGGAATCAAGCTGGGCAGGGGTATTTTGGTCCGTGAAGTTTTGGTTCGCTGTAAGCACCAAAAAGGGCGCTGTAAAAATGGATTCCCCATAAAAGCCGGCACAGGTCCTGCTTTGACAAGCTAACACAAAACAAGCTTGATAATAATATCACATATTCACATCAACATTAAAGTCAAGTGTCAAAACTAGCGGCCTGGTATGGTTTCCAACAATTATCTCTTTTAGGTGATACCTGGGAGCGGAATAACACGAGAAAAAATTATCACCAATTCACCATTAATTTCTCACAGAATAACCGTATCTCTGGGTTATCCCCGATTTTTTTTTATTAATATCCTCAATTAAAAAAAATACAAAATGCCCTCGATTTTTTTTTTTAAAATGCCATCTGGATTATCCCTGATATATATTTTTTTAAATGCCCCAATCGTCAGGAATCAGTTCCGAAGTAAACCTTCAGAAATCCTGACGGTCCACAAGGCACAGAACCGCCAGGAATCCTGACGGTTATGTTATTTTTTTATTTTTGTGAAAAATTGAGGATTAATTGAGTAAAATTGTTCATCAATTATTTTTTATGATTAATAACAATTTCACAACATAAAACCATGACTAAATGACAGAATAAAACAAAAACACTGTATTAGTTCAATTAAAAAAAATGAGCATCCTTCTTTTAGATGGGCGTTTATGAATGCTCCAACAATTGTACACGGTTTTACTGTATGATCCGTGTGTGATAAAATAAAGCACGTGTCTATTTATTTTAAGTCATTTCTCTCATTTCTCAAGCACGTGTAGGTTGTACAGGTATTTATCTGAGACATCTCTCCAAAATAGGCGAGGCTAGAGCGAGAAATAAGACAAGAGAGATGATATCTTCATCGAGAAGGCAATATCTGATGAAGAAACTTCAAACGGACGTATCTCGGCGCTCGAGTGTCTAATTTCAGCGTATGACCCATCGTTCATCAGTATTCCGGTGCAGTCAGAATTATAAAAAAAACAAAATGAAGAGGCTCTGAGTAAGTTTTTTTCGATCTAATTTTCGATTTTCTTGTCCTTTACCATACTCTTTCTTACATATTGTTCATGTAAATGTATGAAGTCTCAAATCTAGATACTTTTTTTGTTATATTTTTATTTTTTAGTTCAAATATTTTCATTTGAAATTTAGTTTAGCATTTTTGGTATTCAGATCTAGGATATACTATAAAAAAAAAGTTTAGTGTTTTCATTTTGAAAAAAAAAAAAAACAGAACTGCTAGGGCATTTTACAAAAAAAATATCGAGGGTATCTGAATTTTTTTAATTAATTGAGGATATTAATAAAAAAATCGGGGATTATCCCAAATTATATTGCAGTAAAACACAATATATGATGTTTTATTTGGTTTCATAAAGTAGGGCTGGGCAAAATTGCTCGAACTCGCAACTCGCTCATTTACAACTCGAGTTAGTTCCAACTCGAGTTGGCTGACTCGTTTAATAAATGAGCTGAGTTTGAGCTGACCCCAACTCGCTCATTTATAACTCGAGTTACATAAAGTTACATAGTTTGGACACAAAAAATTCCAGAATAACCAAAACCAAACCCAAACTCGGCTCAAACTCGGCTCAAACTCAGCTCAAACTCGTTTATAACTTGTGTTGTATTGATTTAACTGGTTAAACGAGTTTATAAACGAGTTGTGAGCCAACTCGAGTTGATAACGAGCTGAGTTCGAGTTGGCTCTACAGCTTGTTATTACCATCCCAACTCGAGTTGACTCGCTCATTTATTTAATGAGCTGAGTTCGAGTTGGAGGTAACTCGCTCAAACTCGGCTCATTTACAGCCCTATCATAAAGTAAAGAAGTTTGCCTTGAAAGTCCCTAGTTTATTTGGTTCAGATCCTCTCCAATCATTAAAGAAAATAGAAAATATGCTCCGAGAGCTCGGTACCATGCGTTAAGATCCTACAATTGTATCTAGGATATTTTTTCCGGGGAGAATTTCATGTATACCCCTCAAAAACTTTAAAATTATGTATTTCCCCTTCTAAAGTTCATAATATCATATTTTCCCTTCTAAACTGCAAAAACTCACAAATATATCCATTTTATTATGTTTTCCAAAAAAACAAATTTTAAATTTATAAAGTACCAATTTTACCCTTTATTAAAAAATAAATAGATATGTAGCATGTTTTATAAAAATGTTTGGTCAATTTTTTTAGTGTAAATGGGTCATTTCGCTACTTCTAACGCATACCCACTGACATTTTAGGTACATGTTTGTGTAAGTGTCGGAAGGAAGTAGAGAAATGACTCAAGATCAATTAGAAGACTAATATTTTTCTCAAACATACTACATTTTTTTAACAAAGGGTAAAATGGACATTTTATAAATTTAAAATGAATTTTAATAGAAAAGACAATAAAATTGGTACATTTGTGAGTTTTTGAAGTTTAGAAGGTAAATATTGAACTTTAGAGGGGGAAATACCTAATTTCAAAGTTTTTGAGGGGTATACGTGAAATTCCCCTTTTTTCCGAGTTGTCAATGTAATTAAATGATGACTAGCTTTATCAAGCTCCTTGTGTCTGAGTTGATTTTTCTACACTTCATTCCCACCATTTGCAAAGAGATAGCAGAGAGGTAGATAGAAGAAGAAGACAGGTCCTTCCATACAGGAAAGTGTTATCTGTATTCACAACAGAGAAAGCAGAGCAAGCAGAGACTAGAGTACGGTTAGGTACGTGCTTTACTTCATCTAATGAATTTCCTGGTATATTTGAAAGAATCTTTATCCATGGGCATTATTATTTTCAAGGGTAAATTTGTCAAGAAATTAATTCTTCTGACATTAATTATCATAACAAAGCATATGTAACATGGTTTTCTTTGTAAAGAGGTTAATTAAGTCCATATTATAGAGGGGAGTGGGTACTGGGGGGCTTGTTGAATTTTGCATCAGTTTTTTGTGTATGGATTTCAACACTGTTCAATAGTTAAGAGTTACTGTAACTATTCTTTGTAAATAGGTGGTGGTGATGTACTGAACTTTTTCTGATTTTAATATATTCGTTAGTAGGCACCCTGCCAACTAACATTACAAAAACAAGAGGTTAATTAAATAAGGATACATGTTCCCATTCATTCATAGAAACAAGTTTATACAATTAGATACTCATGCATCAACCAAAACAATTATGAAAGCAACAGAAACGAAATATTCTCCCAAAGACTATTGCTAATGAGGTCCTTTGTAAAGTATCCCTCATCAATCCACACAAAAGCCTTATTTGCCAGTACCAGTCTTAAAAGGCATAACCTGTACCAGTAAGGCAATTAACTAGTTTATTACAATTCAGACTGCCTTAACCCTCAAAAATAGAATAGAACCTTAGAAATTTTGGCACATGTGACTTGTATTGTTATAATTACATGCCATAATACCTAGTAAGTTTATTGTGTTCCTGAGTGACAAAACTTTGATGTGAGTTGAGATATCCTCATGGTCTCTCTTGATTATTTTAATCTGAATGAGCTTGGGATGTAAAGAAATCGAATAATCAGAACCAAATTGCTCAATACTGAATGACATAACTGGAATCTGACAGCCACATTCTTTAGTCACACCAATACCAGCACTGACCAAATCATCAAATCTAAACCTGAACCAGACCTGAATGAGTTATACCCTCACTTGTCCAAGTAAGCTAGACAAAACTTCTAAACTAGTTTTTTTCTTCCATTTTTTTACATAATGGATCAATTCAGTTTCTTGTATGCACTACGACGTTAATTGATGAGAAAAATCATGCAAGCAGCATAGGATCCCAAACCAAACCCAACTGGTACAAATCTAAAGGAAATTTTACTGACCTGAAATGAATGTAATCCTGATCCATAATTTATTGGAGGCTGCCGTGCCTGTTTGCATTTCCAAATTATATAGTCATATAGATACTGTAAAATAGAAAATACTGCACAATTCATCATTTTGTTTTCCCTCATTTCGTTTTCAAGGTAAAAATACTGCACAAGTTTCATCATTGCTTGGAGAGGTGGTCATTCTCGATATATATATATATATATTTTTGTTACAAGTGAAAGAGGAAAAATACGTAACTTGCAAGTTTTTTTATAGCCAATTCAATCATCTCATATTTTTACCTTGAAACTTTGGGTATATATTCCTTTTTATTCTACTATTTTGTTTGTAACTGTCTTTTCTGCAATAAGGAATTAAAGAGTCAATTTGGTGGAAATTGCAGTTACTGGGCACTTTGCAACTTGGAAAGCACAAATTCTACTACATAGCTTCATACGGCTTCAAAAGGACTTTGGCTTGGAAATTTCCAACAAGGGAATAATGTCCTAGATACACCGAGTGCACCAGAAGCCATTTTTAAATGTTACCCGACAATTTCCCCAACTATGTCGAGTGACAAACTACACCAGAATGCCACACCCAATCCATTCATAAGCAATGGTACAAATAGCCAAGAGGTTTGTGATCTCACGTCCAATGCAGTAATCAACTACATAGGCCAAATTCTGTTAGAAGAAGATATAAATGATGATATAAACATATATCAAGAAGAGGTAGCTATTCGAGAAACTGAGAAATCATTCTATGATCTCCTTGGAAAAGAGCACCCTCTTTCACCTACCTTGATCGAATTCCATCCAACTCAAAATTATAACACTACAAGTAGTGGTTCCAGTAATACTATTGAAAGTGTTTTGGAAAGTGATATGCCATTATACAGTAATTATGAACCCCTCTTGATCAGTGCTGACTGTATATCTTCTTTATCTATGGAGAGCCTTCCTGCCACACAAGTCCAAAAGGGTGCTGAAGAAGCAATGAAGTTTCTTCCAGCCATTGAAAAGTTGTTTGTTGGTTTAGAGCCAAATAGAATTGAGTTTCATGAAAAACCCAAAGAAAACTATGCTAGTGAGAACAAAGCAATATGTTATGAGGCTAGTGCTAAGAAGTCTGCTCGTAATAATATAGAACCAGATCTATTAGAGGGGCGAGCTCGCAAGCAACAAGCAGTTTCCTCAGATGAGCCGACAAGAAATGAGAACTTGGATCAATTTCTCCTTTCCCACGGTAGCGAATATGTAAAAGAGGTTATCTCCGTACGTGAAATTGTAAAAGAAGAAATGAACAACGAGTCATCGGGGCATCAGGTGGACATAAGTGGTATAAAGGAATTAGGAAAGAAGGAAACTGGAGATGGCTTGGTGAATCTTTGTTCTCTCCTAATTAGTTGTTCTGAAGCAGTTTATGCTAACGACTACAGCAGGGCCTTTGAACTCATCAAGCAAATAAGAAAACACTCATCCCCTAAGGGAGACTGCGACCAACGTATGGCATATTATTTGGTGGATGCACTTGAAGCACGCTTGGTTGGTACGGGAAGTGACATTTACCATAAACTATTGTCAAGTCAAGGAACAGTGACTGATTATTTAAAGGCATTCCGCGTTTATCATGCAACTTGCCCGTTTCTGAGGGCATCATATCACTTCTCTAACCAAACAATCCTTAACGTCTCAAAAGGTGCCGCAAAGGTTCATATAATTGACTTTGGAATCGAAATGGGATTCCTATGGTCATCTTTCTTTGAACGTCTCTCGAGCTTAGGTAGTACACCACCTAAAATCCGCATAACTGGCATAGAATTTCCAGAAAAGGGTTTTCGTCCATGCAAACTAGTTGAAGAGACAGGAAGGCGGTTGTCAGAATATGCTCAGAGATTTAATATCCGTTTCAAGTATCAAGGTATAGCATCCAAATGGGAGAACATTAGGTTAGAAGATCTTAAGATTGAAAAAGATGAGATTGTTGTAGTAAATTGCATGTATCGACTTCAAAGCCTTGCCGATGAGACAATTACCATGAGCTGCCCTCGAGATAAAGTTCTATGCTTGATAAAGGAGATCAAACCACGTGTCTTTATTAATGGAATTCTTAATTGCACGTATAGTTCGCCGTTCTATACAACCCGATTTAAGGAAGTTGTATCCAAGTTCTCTACATTTTTGGATATTTTAGAGTCAACTATGCCTCGAGAGAGTGAGGCGAGGCTCTATATAGAAAGGTATCGTGTAATTCCCAAAGCAATTAATGCAATAGCTTGTGAGGGTTCAGAGAGAGTGGAGAGGCCTGAGACGTATAGGCAGTGGCAGGCGAGGAATCTTCGGGCCGGCTTAGTGCAGTTGCCGGTGGATTCACTTATCAAGAAAAAGATAAAGCAAACAGTGAGAGAGCTTTACCACAAGGAGTTTGTTGTTGATGAAGATAACAATTGGCTTCTATTGGGATGGAAAGGAAAGACCTTATTTGGGTTGTCAACTTGGAAACCGAATGAGCATTAGAGTGTTGATTGCAAGAGTCATGACTAAATAGTAAGGACAGATAAACTTAGCTATATTTTTTGAATGGTTTCAATGTATCATTTTAAGCACTTTATTTTGTTTTCACTCATAATTTGAAAAATGGAGCTTGTATTATTGTATAAGCCTACCTGAATTGTTACAAAGTTTCTGCGTGGGTTTACTTTTAAATGATATCAATATTTCATTTAGTAATTTTATTTGGTCGCACAAGCATTAAATCAAACAGCTTACAACAATGTAATTTTATTTGTTTCACTATGCCTCTTGCCATCGTCTCTCAAGATATGATCGCCGCGCGCACTAATTGGCACTACCATAATTCTGGATTGGTTATTAGAAGATTACATTGCAAGGTTTAAACAACCTGCAGCTGATTACATGATACCATTACCATGTCAGAAGCTCTAAGAAGATTATGGTCTTGACTTGGTCAGAATCTAAGGAGGGGAGAACTGACGAATTGTTTAGCAAAGGTATGGGAACTGAAAATTATGGTTTTCAATATTTCTTATTTTCGTCCTTGTTGTAAAATAAGATGTTCGGTCCGCGGTTTCCGGTAAAAAGAATATAGATGCGCAAATCCTGCCCGTTGATTCAGAAGCGCAAATCCGCGGTTTTGAGATTCGTACAAATAAGTAAAACAGTGATAAGTTTATTTAATGCTTATTACAAAACCGTCGTCTATGTATGCATTTTACTTGACGATTTGTGATTTCTTAAGAAAAAACAAGAGGTAACTTAGCTACCATTTAATTTGTGTAAAAGTTGCAGTTTATTATATATGTTGATTACATTTTTATTGTTTTGAAGCGATGAGGTCATATTTATTAAAATTAGGTGTAGATCTATATATATATATATATATATATATAAAATCATATAGCATACATTTTAATATTTGTTACCAAGTACAATTGATTTTTTGTTGTTGTTGATATGAAAATGAAATGGGTAAATTTGTGAGTTTTGTAGGTTTCGAGAGGGAAATACGTAATAATCCTCTTCATGCTCGTAATAATCTCCAAAAAATCTCCATGCTACTCCTCGTAATAATCCTCTTCATGCTATCTAGATTGCTTGGCTGTATATACAATTATACATTACTAGGTGGTCAATTCTCCGCGTCATCAATTCAAAGTTTGACTAATTTCAAGCGTCTTGGACTCTTTCGTGCTAGATATTTTTTCTCTTTACTTGATGTATCTCCTCACTTTAAATTCTTTCATTTTAATTTCGTTAAATTAGTATTTATTAATGAATCGTTTCAACTTTCATGTATCAATGAATTCCTGTTATTAGTTTATCCTAACTACATGTAATGTATCTATCGTATTATCATTTTATCTTTGAAAACACAAATATCTCTTTTCGTTAATTTAACATATAAGAGTACATATGAGAAATCGTTAATTTATGAGATAAACATACGTATAAGAGCACAAATATCTCTATTTTCAAATTCCTAACCGTCATGTCGAACTGTTGAACATGATCTATATATGAAAATATACTTGGTGGCCAAATTTGTATTTTTTATAATTTTTTACTAATTATTTAGATCGGTAGAAGTAGAATTTTTTCATCAAATAATTCTTTTATTTATTTTAGAATATAGTGTAGAATCTTTAAATCAAGTGTTTATATTATTTATTTAAAATATAGAAAAAGATATTGTAAAAAATATAAAATTTGATATCCATGTATATTTTCATATGAAAATCATATTAAGTGGTTCAGACTGAGATTGATTGTTTGAATTTTAAAAATGAAAATATGAATCCATAGTACAGACTGATGTGCGCTATACATAATAGCCTCACTCAATTATTATTATTATTATTATTATATATATATAATTTTGTAGAGATGGGTACCGTGCGTTCAGATCATATAATTGTAGAGAATCCAAGCGCACACAATCTTTGACTCTTTTGGTATATGAGTATATCTAATCTATAGGTTATTTTTTCTCCGAATTGTCAACGTAATTAAATGATGACTATGACTATCTTTAATTCTTTATCAAGCTCCTTCCATCCGAATTGATTTTTCTACACTTCATTTCCACCATTTTCAGGGAGAAAGCAGAGAGGTAGATTGAAGAAGAAGAGAGGTCTTTCCATACAGGAAAGTGTTCTCTGTATTCACAACAGAGATAAAGCAGAGCTGCAGAGAGACCACGGATAGGTACGGGCTTTTTATATGGACCTCATCTCATCTCTACACTTTTGTTCTTGTAATGATTTCCTGGTATATTTGAAAGAGCCTTTATCCATGAACCTTATTACTTTCAAGGTAAAATTTGTCAAGAAATTTATTCCAGGAACATATTTCTTACATGCCAGTACCAGTCTTACCAGGTTAAAAGCCGGTACTAGTTACCACAGTATAGTCAGCTTTAACAACAAAAAGACACTAAACTGTACGTACCAGTGCAGCAACTAACTGATTTGTTACAATTTGGACCCCCTTAACTATCATTTCTGCAATAAGAAATTAAACGGTCTACTTGGTGCTAATCGCAGTTACTTGGCAGTCTGCAACTTGGAAAGAACAAATTCTACTATCTTAGCTTCATATGGATTCAAAAGATGTTTCGCATGCCCTTGATACACCGAGTGCACCACAAGCTGTTTTTGAATGTTACCAGACAATACCCCCAACCTTTTCATGTGACAACCAAAACCAGAATGCCACACCTAATCCTTTGATAAGCAACGGTACAAATAGCCAAGAGGTCTGTGATCTCACGTCCAATGCAGTAATCAACTATATAGGCCAAATTCTATTAGAAGAAAATATAGATGATGAGATAAGCATTTATGAAGAAGAGGCAGCTCTTCGAGAAACTGAGAAATCCTTCTATGATCTCCTTGAAAAAGAGTGCCCACCTTCACCTACCTTGATTAAATTCCATCCACCTCAAAACGATAGTACAACAAATAGTGGTTCTAGTAATATTATTAAAAGTGTCTCGAAAGATGATGTGCCACCATACAGTATATCTGAACCCCTCTTGATAAGTGCTGACCCTATATCTGCTTTATCAATGGAGAACCTTACCACCACACCAGTCCAAAAGGGTGCTGAAGAAGCAATGAAGTTTCTACCAGCCATTGAAAAGTTGTTTGTGGGTTTAGAGCCAAATAGAATTGAGTTTCATGAAAAACCCAAGAAAAACGATGTCATTGAGAACAAAGCAACATGTTACGAGACCTATACTAAAACGTGTTCAAGTAATGATAGAGAACCATATCTATCAGAGGGGCGAGCTTGCAAGCAACGAGCAGTTTTCGCAGATGAGGAGGCAAGAAATGAGTTGGATCAATTTCTCCTTTTCCGTGGTAGCAAATATGTGAAAGAGGTTATCTCAGTACGTGAAGGTATGAAAAAAGATGTGAAAAATGGATCACTGGAGCATAAGGTGGACATAAGGAGTAAGAAGGAAACTGGAGATTGCTTGGTAAATCTTCATTCTCTCCTAATTAGTTGTTCTGAAGCAGTTTCTGCTAACGACTACAACAGGGCCTCTGAACTAATCAAGCAAATAAGGAAACACTCATACCCTATGGGAGATGGCGACCAACGTTTGGCATATTATTTGGTGGATGCACTCGAGGCACGCTTGGCTGGTGCGGGAAGTGACATCTACCAAAAAATACTGTCAAGGCAAGCAACTGTGACCGACTTTTTGAAAGCATTTCGTGTTTTTCATGCAATTTGCCCGTTTATGAAGGTATCATATTACTTCTCTGTCCAAACAATCTTTAACATCGCAAAAAATGCCACCAAGGTTCATATAATTGACTTTGGAATCCACATGGGATTCTTGTGGCCATCTTTCTTTGAACGTCTCTCGAGCTTAGGAAGTACATCTCCTAAAATCCGTATAACTGGCATAGAATTTCCAGAAAAGGGTTTGCGTCCAGACAAAATTGTTGAAGAGACAGGAAGGCGGTTGTCAGAATATGCTCAACGATTTAATATCCCTCTCAAGTACCAAGGTATAGCATCCAAATGGGAGAACATTAGAATAGAAGATCTTAAGATTGAAAAAGATGAGATTTTAGTAGTAAATTGCTTGCATCGACTTAGAAAACTTGCCGATGAGACAATTTCCATGAGCTGCCCTCGTGATAAAGTTCTAAGCTTGATAAGGGAGATCAAACCACGTGTGTTTATCCATGGAATTCATAATGGCTCGTACAGTACGCCGTTCTATACAACCAGATTTAAGGAAGTCTTATCCAAGTTTTCTTCATTTTTTGATATTTTTGAGTCAAATATGCCTCGAGAGAGTGAGGCGAGGCTCCATATAGAAAAGACCATTCTAAGTACAAAAGCAATTAATGCAATAGCTTGTGAGGATTCAGAGAGAGTGGAGAGGCCTGAGACGTATAGGCAGTGGCAGGCCAGGAATGTTCGGGCCGGTTTTGTGCAATTGCCTGTGGATTCACTGATTGGGAACAAGATAAAGCAAATGGTGAGAGGGGTTTACCACAAGGAGTATCTTGTTGATGAAACTAACAAATGGCTTTTATTGGGATGGAAAGGAACCATCTTATTTGGGTTGTCCACTTGGAAACCGAATGAGCATGAGAGTGTTGATTGCAATACTAAATTGTAAGGGCTTGCATGATAAACTGAGCTATATTTTCTGAATGGTTTTGATTTGTCATTTTAAGCATTTTCTTTCTTTTCACTAATAATTTGTAGAATGGAGCTTGTATAAGTCTACATGAATTGTTACAAAATTTCTGTGTTGGTTAATGGTTATCCCTTCTAATTGATATCCATATTTTATTTAGTAACTTTGTTTGGTCACGGAGGCATTACATCATACAGATTATGCGCACAAAATAAAAAATAAAACAAATTAACGGATTAAATGAATTGTAACAGCGCAACATTTTTGTTTACCTCTTGCCATCTAATATTCGCACATGTCAGAACTTTCTCTGCCCATCTAATATTCGCACTAGGCTTCAAGCGGCTAACTATTGTTCCTCCCGATCTCTTATTTTCTCCCAATCGCTGACAGCGAGAGAGAGAGAGATCCAGTGGTTTCAAACGGGTTTGTGTTTTTGTGTCCGAGTGAGAGAGAGAGAGGTTAAAAATGGAACACCACCTTGGCAGCCGCTGCCAAGTTTAAAAAAAAAAAAAAGAGAGGTTAAAAATGGAACACAAAAGGGAGGAGAGAGAGAGGCTCGTTTACCAGGCGAAATGAGCTGAACAAGCCGAGAGATACAATGCTATGAACTGGCTAAACATACTAATATTTTCTATTTGATTTTGTCAAAATCATGTGATAGTCATGATTTCGTAAATTTAAGTTATTGGAGAGTGTGGCAAGGTACAAAGTTGACAGTATTTTTGGTAGTATAAAGTTTGCAACTAAAAATAAAATGTTTGATTAGGTTTCAGTGGGCCTCTTGCCATCATTACTTAAGAAAAGATCGCCCAACTAATTGCCAACCCCATAATTCTTGATTGGTTATAACTTACAAGAAGAACATAGAAGGATCCAATACAAACGGAAAAAAAAAAAAAAAATGTCGCAAAATAAAATCACAACGTGTCATGTCAAAAATATAAGATCATCTCTATCCCGGATATTATTAAAGTTTATTTTAATTTTATAAATATACGAGAGTTTATTATTTAAAAATTATATAGGAAAATTTCTTATTAAAAAATCGTTTATAAACTCTGATAAAATTATTGACTGAAGTTTCTTTTTTCTACATAAAAGTTTCTTTAATTACTGATATGATTTTAATAGAAACTTTAATTTAAATTTCAGAAATGTAAAGATTTAGAAATCAATTAGAATTGTAACAGGAATGCTCTCGGAGAAAATTTGAATACGACTGTTCTGGCCAATCCTCCACCCAGCCTTACTATTACTATTGAGATATTCTATCTATTTTTCTATAAATTATTTTATATTTTAATATTTAATATTTTTTAATATTTTAATATTTAATATTTTTAATATTTTAATAATCATCATAATGAGGGGAGAGCAGCGGATAACAAGCTTTATGTAGGTTAAATTATATGTTTTGGACTCGTGGCTGCTCTTTATAGGTCGAGGTCCTGAGGATAATAGGTAATATTAAGCAGGCGACAAAGAACATGTTGCTTTACTGTATCTTTTTTATTTTTACCTATGCGGTATGCCTATGAATTCGTTGTTGCTTTTGCTTGGCACAACTGACAAGGAAAATAAAAAAAATCAAAGAGGGTTCAAATGTCTAGTTGCTTCTTTTTTTGTCTCATATTTTATTTCTGTTTTTAAAATTCAAACAGTCCTGCATAAGTATTTTTTCTTCATTTAATACAATTGTTAGAGGGCTATCAGTCTCTAACCAAATTTTTTTTTCTAAACAGTCAATTTGAACCATAGGTTACTCATTCTACATGCTAAAAAAAAATATTAAAGAAAATAGAGTGTTTTACTTTCCAAACAGTTGATTTGAGCTATCATATTTTGAGAAGAAAAAATAGTGTTTTACTTCCCGTTCGTATCTCCATTTTCAAATAGTCGATCTGAACTTCTAGATATATGCTTGGAGACCAAAATTTCCTTTCCATCTCCTTCTAAATCCTTAGGCCAACCCGTTATGGCAGCCTTAACACTCAAATTAGACAAAATTACTTTCATCCGTACTTGCCATAGTGCAAAGCTACTTGTGCCATCGAATTTCTCAATATCAAATTTGATAGATATGGATGAACTATGGGAACTCATAGTAACAATTGTTTTAATCACCATGGATAATTACCTGATTCGATAATTTGGCACATACAAAACCAGAAATTCAGAACAGATTTACCAGAATAAATACTGGCACTGTCGCAGTCCTCAATACTCCTCTGAAGTGGTCTTGGCGCGGCTCAGGAAAGAAAATGGAGTGGTCTACCTGCGTGGTCCACAGGAACAAGCACACAAGGCTCACGAAGCAAAATAGGAGAGAAAAATTGGTTTTGGCGTTATGTAGAAAAATCCAAACCAAATTAGTATCCACCCAAAAGTTTGGCGCTATCCACCAAAATAAGTTTGACGCGGCTCACACGAAGGAAATCGCGTCTCTCTCCTGAGCTCACGCGCGATCTGTGCACGGATGCGCAAGAAACGCCTGAAGTGCAGATCGAAAACTCTGAAAGTCTTAGACAACGAAAAACCCTAGACTCTGATAGATCTAGGGTTTTGAGAGAGAGCAAGAGAGAACATAACACTATATTTTAGGATAATTTTATGTGTATTCTTTCTACAAAGTTTGTATACAAAAGATGTATAAAAAAAACTTACAAATATAATCCTATAAAAATAAAAAATAACAAATGATGAGATAAGCTAGAGAATACAATATATGTTCTAAAAACATTGTAAAAACAGTTACTAAAAACCAAGATTTCAATTTCATTCGTTCTTTCAATTTTACTACACATATTTATTCTTGAGGTTCATTTAAATAAAAAATTAAGAAATTTCTTTCAAAATTACACTGATTCTTGTTAGGATCTTCATCAACGTCATATATATTACTGAGTTTTCAAGCTTGTGGTAGTTATAATTTATAAACAAATGGTATATCACTTTTTCTCACCAGCTTTTTTTACCATCTTAAAATATTAAAATTACACATTTCTAAGCGAATTGGAGAAAATTTTAATGTTACCAAAAACGCAGGAAATACCTGCATGCCGCCCTTCTCTATAAATTTTTTTGCATACCAAGAATTTTTTTTTAGAACGAGTGTACAAAGTATCTACGCGTCATTAATGTTTTTGCAATTAAAATATTTGCTAAAATTTACCATAATACAAAACATGGACGTGTCATTAATATTTTTGCAATAATACATCGATGCATGCCCTCAATAAGGGTCACTAATATTTTTTGTATGTTTTGATCTCATTACTCAAAATTCTGCCTCTGTCCCGGGATGCACTGTGTCCGAAATTTTATAGGTAAGTTTATTTATCTTTCTTAAAAAAAGTCGTCTATGTATGCAATTTATTTTACAATTTGTGATTTCTAAAGAAATGTAATAGGTAACTAACTGTTTGATATCAAATGCTTAGCTTGAAATGAAATGACTTGTGTAGAAATTACCGTTGATTAGAGAATCAGGGAAGTCTTCTCATACAGAGGAACACTGTCAGCAAAAGAGAGAGAAAGCAGAGGAAGCAGAGGGTGAGATATGATGGTTGACTTCTTCCTTTTGTACCAGTGAATTAAGAGAAATTAGCTGAATTTATCGAGGTATTCTAAAAATGCTAATCAAGATTTATTTTTTCTGAAGTAACTCTCTTAACAGAGAGCCAAATCTATCAAGGGGACCAGGTCACAAGCAACAGAGTTTTATAAGGTGAACTGGAAAGAAATGAGAACTTTGACAATGTCTTTCTTTCCCGTGGTGGGGAATACTCCGAACAGGTTGTCTATCTCTCAACATCAGTGATATGAATCTGATCTGTCTGTTTTGCATCATAATTGGATATAAATAGCAGTGTTTATGCTTTTCATGTCATGAATGACAGCAAAAACAAATCCAATATTTACATTGTGTGCTTACTTGATATGCAAATCACTAATCGACATAATTGTAGTAAAATGAAATTCATCCAAAATTTCCTAGTTGACAGATTGAAAACAGCACTGTGGCAATTATTTGATATCATTTATACTGAATACGCCAGGTAATGAAGCTATATGAAAGCAAGTATCCTTTAAACATTGGAGAATTATGGAATCAAAATTCATGAAATCAGACAAGAAATAGCATCTTTAAGGTCACAGAACATGCAGGCAAGCAAATGAAACAATAAATGCCATAGCTTAAATTCATGCATACAAAAAATAGCTTAAATTCATGCCAGGTCAAACCATCCTTGGTTTCCATATGGAGAGAGCATCAAATGCCCTCCCGCTCCAACCTTGAAGCATCCAGTTTCTGTCTTCCTCAACAAAGAATATCTTGTTTTTGTAACTTTTTCTCAAAATTTCACGGCATTCTTTCACAATGGCACAATTCAGTGGTATCTGTTCAAACCCAGCGCGCAAGTTTCTTTGGTGCCACTGCTTGTAGGACTCTGGTTTCATTGTCCACTCTGAACCCTCACATGCTAAAACATTAAGGATGTCTCTGGCAAGGAAATCTCTTTCGATGATTTGCCTCAATTTGTTGTCCCGCGGGATCAAAATGTCGAGTAGTTTGAACAACGCCGAGTACAATGGCAAACACTGCCTAAAGCGTGTGATAAAAAAAGGGCTGAAAGTCCTGATATTCAAAACCCCTTCAATAAAAATATGTGGTCTCATTTTGTATATCAGATTGAGAACTCGGTCCCTTGGACTATCCAAGGAAACTGCCTCATCACCAACTTCCCTGAGGCGATACAAGCAATTTACTATTAACACCTCATCTTTTTTAATTTTCAGATCATCCAGAGAAATAGCCTCCCAGTTTTTGGATGCTATCCCACGGTACTCGAATGGTACATTGAAACTTCTTGCGTAATCTTCCAACCTCCGACCAGTTTCTTCTACTAATTCGGCCGGGCGAAAGCCTGGGCGAGGGAAATCTACCCCTGTGATGCGAAGCTTTATGGTCTTCATATTCTGATTAGACAAGGCTTGGATTAGAGATGGCCATTGAAATCCAAATCCAATGCCTAAATCAACTATATGAAGCACCGATGCTTTCTTTGCCATATTCAAAATAGTTTGGTTAGCATAGTACACTGAAATTCTAGGGAAGGGGCATACAGTTATGTGCAATTGCACTATTCTTAAAACTTCAAAGGTGGAAATCCGTTTTGCCACAATTCGGCGCCAAGCCTCACTCCCGGTTCCTGCCAAACGTGCTTCAAGTGCATCAGCAAATGCAAAAGCCATCCTTTGGGTCCCATCTCCATTGTGGGATGATTGATTCCTTATCTCCGTTATAAGACGTTCAGCCAATTGATGGTCATTAGCATATACTGCATCAGAACATTGGATTAGAAGATTTTCAACATCTACAACTTCCACTTTATCATTTTCAGAGCATTTGCTTGTATTACTCAGAGTGATTTCCCGTAAATTGGGAACTTTTTGCATGTAGTTATCATGCTCAAGAAGCACTTTGTCAAAAGTTGCATTTCTTTGAGCTGTTTCTTCGGAAAAAAGCATGGATATTTTCCGGTTTCGGCCCTCCAATTGATCCAAAGCAATATTGAATTTCTTCTTACCCTTTGACCCAAATCTCATAAAACCCTTATATTTATCCTCTTCATCTCCATCTAAATCAAATCTAAACAAACTATCAGCTTGCTCAAATGCCGAAGCAGATGAGAGCTTGTTAGCTTGGAAATTTAGAACCAACTTATCAATACTCGGGAGAAATTTCATTCCTTCTTCCACTCCTTTGTTGAACTCACAAGCTGGTACGGTAATGAGATTATCAGAATTTTGTTGATATGGATATCCCTGATCTATGGAAGTTGGATATTTCTGGCCAAGGATATCATAAAAAGGTTTTTCCATTTCAGACAGAGCTAACTCTTCATGGTACAATGTATCCCTTTCCTCTAGATCTTCTTCCAACAGTATTTGGCTTATATAACTCAAGGTTGCATCCAATGTTATATCAGAAGAGCCATCTGAGCCAAGGTTTGATTGGGTATTTTCCTTGAGTAAGGTTTGCTTCTGTGATGTTATACTCATTTATTGCCAGGTAAATACCAGTTTGATCTGCCAACAAATTAGGTAGATCTATCATATTACATTAAGTGATTAAGTAAAACCGGAGCAGATTTATTAAAAACCGATAATTTATTTAATTAAAATTAATTCTCAAATGAACTTTATAGAAAATCTGATGTATAATTTTGAAAAATATAAAGGTCGGATTTTGAAATGCTCACATTTTTTTTTAACACCAGACACGGAATAAAAAAAATTAAGTTGCGGTCATGATTAACAAGTCCTAGCCTTAGGAAAATTCGAGCCGTTCAAATTTTTTCTGCACAAATCTCAAAGCACAATAATGATGGTTCCGTGCATTCCGAATAGCCACCGAACTGAAAATTTGAGATATCTCGGAGGATAAAGTTAGAATCTCTATTGTATCCAACACAAATCCATAATACAAGCAAGTTTTGTTGACCATAGAATAATAAAGTAGGCTCCCAACTGTATAAGCAATTGATCTAATCCGTTAATCATGTTTACCATGTAAAAATCTACTTCTTGATCAAATTTTACATTCTTTAAAATCTTTTTGCTATTTTTTAAAATAAAAATTACTTGGCAAGTGATTTTCTACCTATTTAAGAAAATAGTAAAAAAATTCACAAAAAAAATGTAAAATTTGGTCCACAAGTACATTTTTATATGAAATTATGTTGAATGGTACGGATCGACTGTTTGGACTTTGAAAACAGAGACATGAATCACGGACCGCTCTACGCTTTGCAAAGTACCGTAGCCTCACTCATAGAAAAATATGCATTCCTTTTAAAGAATTGTAAAATTAAAGATAAAAACGAATGTATTTAGTTTGAAAAATAAAAATATACCTTTTCGTTATTTTGTTTATAAATTAGAATATTAGACACACAAATTGTCCATGACTGACTTAAAGAAATTAGTATAAATTATCTTTTCGTTTCCCAAGTAGTTTCTGAAAACTAAAATATCAGCCTTTAATTATTACATTAAAAAAGTTCATAAGGGACACAAAAAATATCCTCAAAAGACTTTTGTAATAAACAGAAGATCATTCATCCTTTAATTTCAGAAGAAAAATACTAGCGTAATAAACAGACTCATCACATACCTCGCTGAAAGGATGGGGGAAGAGATCTTTCTTTGTTGGATTGACACAGAGAGGAAGTGAGGAAATTTTGAGATGATATATAGAGGTAAGGAGGCTTGAATATGGAGCTGATGAATAAATAAATCGTTCCTCTGTTTTGCTTTTCCTCCATGATTAAAGTCTTCATTTCCAAGGAAGCATAACCTCAGAATTTTCTTCTTTTCTCAGTTTGATGAAACTTAACGTTTATGTAATGTAACGACTTCTACTGGAGAGAGCATAAAGACTCGCTACACATTTAGTAGTCTTAATAGTACTTCTTTTAACACAGTAGTAATTTTTAATTAATTAGTCATTTACAATTGCGTTGTCGCTGTTGTCATCTCCAACTCCAAGCCATGTGATTGAGAATTCCTATCACCTACAGTCAATCAAATTTTGAGTTTAGATCTCAACCGTCAAATCTGTTTTGGCACGAATTATAAAGGAATTCTATACATTCCACCTCGCATCCGACGGTCAGAATCTAAACTCAAAATTTGAGTTACTTCACAAGATCCGAACTCATGTGATTGGAACTTTGAAGGAAGATTTGACGGGTTAATTTGTCAGAGGTAGGTACATAAAAAAATGTGGAATTTCATTGTGGTGTTGACTTTGAATTGTTTCGTTGACAAAAATTGGAGCATTTCACACTTGACTCGTATGTAGACCCGAAATTTTTAAAGTTAGCATCCCAAAATTAATAAACCAAAAAACGATGATTCTGGAGTAATTTTAAATCTACCACGACCGCATTGGGATCGCAAAATATCGGTGCCGACTCTGAAATGGGACCACACAATGCCGGAATGGCTCCAGAGCTGCACAATGCCCCTGCGGTTCCAATTTATATTTTTTTTTATCATAAATGTTTATTTGTTTAGTTAGGATTTCGATTTTGAAGTTGTTTATTTTTTTGTTTTAAATGTCGTTTAATTTAAAATTTGTCTGATCAAATATAAAAAATCATTAATAATAAATATAAATGAGCCATAATAATTTAAAAATAAATATAAAGAAACCTACAATAGAACAATATAATGCTAATGTTCTCACGAGTACATTAAAAATACGTCTAATAAACCAAAATAAATAATGTTCTTACGAATACAATTAAAACTAGATAAACATCTAATCCATTGATAGGCTCTCAACCTACAAAATTTTAAATAGTGACTGTTAAATCCGATTGTTTCAATATTTTATTAAAAAGTTGAAATTGAATAGTAAAAAAAATAACTACCTCGAGCAACTCTATTATGTCTTTCTTGTGTATCTCGGCCAGCTTGGTATCCTCTTCACCTATTATTTAGTATACATCGGAATTTATTGTGTCGTCTTATATCCAAAGAAACATTTTCATCATCTGAAACAAGGACAAGGCTATCGTGTTCAGGTCATTCCGACTGATTTTCATACACATGCCATTCAGGCCTCCATGTGTTGATCAGTGTCTGGATGTGGTAATAGTGACTTACAAAGATGCTAGGGTCAATGCCTCGGAGGCGGCACACATACAGAACATGAGAACACGGTACTCTGACATACACTCAATTTAATGCCCACATAATTAGTACCGGATCGAAATCATAGTAACAGGTCCGATACTATAATAAACCCCATTATGACCTGTTAAAACATTCCCACCAGTATAAATGGATACCATAAGAGCCATTTTGAATCCAATACACAAGAAACCTAAAATTAAAAATTAATTAAATTAATTATTAACCTACTGAAAAATATAAAAAAATTGAAAAAGAGAGGAAAAAAACTTACAAATCAGAGGCTGTTGTCCAGATGCGAGTGTGAAATGAATTTATCTCTCCTGGACGGAATTATAAAAGAAGAGGGACCGCAGGAGCATTGTGCACTCCTGGGGCCGCTCCGGCATTGTGCTGCCCCATTTCAGGGTCCGCACCGGCATTCTGCGGTCCCCAATAATGAGGCCGCAGAACACTAGTGCAGTCGTGGTACATTTAAAATTACTCCAAAACTGTAGTTTTTTGGTTTATTAATTTTTGGGATGTTAACTTTAAAAATTTCGATACGTAGAAAGCCCAAAAAAAAATTGCTATTTTTGTATCGGGATAAGACTTAAGAGCGCAAATATAATTTAAAACGAGGGTGGCCTAGGGGCATTCAGCAAACAAAGATAAAAGAAATTTAAAAGAGACATAGTTTCGTAATCCAAAATAATTTAGTCCAAAATAATTGACCGGCGAAAATGCAAGAATTTACAGACGAAAATGTTGAATAACAGAGCGCTCTTAGACGTCACTATATATATATATAATATATATAAATTCTGGACCATCCAAAACAGTTGATTTTGTACATATCTAAAAAAATAATAAAAAACTTCCAAAAAATATAAGTCTCCAAGCACATTTTAATATGAAGATCATGTTGAGCGGTTCGGATCGATTGTTCGAACTTTTAAAACAAAGAAAAAGACATAGAGCATGATTGGAGCACAAAACCAATGGTGCATTTTAACAGAAGAGAATCTGCTGCGATCCTTCACATGTGAACAGTACTCTGAAATCCCTGCTTTTCCAAATCCAGCTGTTGAATTGTTTCAAAATGCGTGCACAGAAAAACCAGTTGTTTCGAGACGCGTGCACATAAAAAGTTGGACGGCTAGATTTAGAAAAACAGAGATTTCAGAATTACTGTACCCAAACTTCAGATCGCAGCATATCCCAATCCCATTTTAACCTTACTCATATATATATATATATATATATATATATATATATATATATATATATAATACAAGCGAGATGACTTTTGTGACTTGATAGCAAAGTTTTGCAAGAAACTATTTCTCTCATAAATATTAAAATCCTTATGCACTAAGAAATTGATGAATCCTTTGATACTTAATTCAGAAGATATTAGTTGTAACAATCAGATGAGTTGGGTGGATTGTAAGGTTTTAGATTATTTTTGTGTTACAACAAACTGAGTTTCGATCATTCAATTTTAATATCTACACATGTATTAGATTGTTTGGGATGAAATTACATGAACTGATGACTAAGAATGGGAATTTTGTGTGATCAACAAGAACAATATTGAATTGCAGTCATGTAACCAAATAATTGATCCTGAAGGAATTCAGTCCGTAAATATTCTTGTTATGTCCGATCATAATCGTTAAGATTTATCATTTAAGTTTACACTTATAGATTTTGACAAAACTCCTCTGTAAATTCAATTTAATTTGAATAAAATTTAGGTAGACATAGGAATTGACTTGATCATCTTTACGATTGTATTTGACATTGAAAATAAGAAGGAAATGGGCTACAAAATTCATGTGTGGTGGCATGTGTGGAAGCAGAGGAATGATGCAGTCTTTAGAGGGGTAATGCCACCGGCACTACTTGCATCTAAGATCATCGAGGAGATGACTTTGTGGGTGCGATATTATAGGAATTCGGGTGCAATGGAGAACAATGTGATGGGGGTATTAGAATGCTGCGAAAATAGCATCATTTTGTATAATTTTATGTAGGATTGTGATGTAAACACATTTATTTTATATAACTTGGTAGTCTCTATCAAGCATTTTTAAAAGAATAAGAAGAAGAATCATGCATGTAATTAGATGAGATTGGATGTATTTAGAAGAGATACGATGTATCTTTTCCGACAAACTTGACAGCCACTGTCTAGTTCTCAAACAAAAAAAATATTCGTTCACCGATTCATAAGTAAATTAAATGTGTAAATAGCAAATTAAGAAAATGCAAAATTTACTTAATTTTTTTAATTAAGCACCATCAAAAGAGGAATGAAAAAAAAAAACTGTGATGGGAATGAGAATTTTCAGTAAGCAATTTTCCATATAACGAAGCTACTTAAGAAGAAAAAACTCTGTATGTGGTTATAAAAATGGAGGGTGCATATGTACCTTATTTCTGTATTGTCTGTTTCAATTTTGAGGTGTCGGATCAGGTCCAGACGGCCAGACCCTACTGTGAATATGATTGCTCTCCGCTCCAGGCAGAGCATAGTGACGACCAATACCCCACCAAAATAGTATTCATGTCTCGTACCAAAACCGACTGCTCTCAGATTTATGTCTTTATTAGTTGTTCATATTTACCGACTCTTTGGAATACAACTCTAACTATTGATGTACATTTTAAAAAAATAGATAATAAAAATTAATTAAACATATCAAGAATAAAACTAGTGTGCTACCAGTAACATAGTGACATACAGTATTACTTGTAAAAATTATATTGAATATATTTCAATAGCGAATTCAAAAAATCTATTGTGTTAATGGCTCCTATTAATTATCAATAGGATGAGATCGAGTGTGTTTCATTCCGATTTTTTTATTAGAAAAATAAATAAAAATATTGAGAAAGATGAACGATTTCCGAAAATTTGGAAATCTAAAAAGACCATTATGATTTATAACGGAACGTTATGAACCATAACGTCCAGATAATCACCCAGTAATGTCTCCGACATCTTTCAGTCTATGGGACCAGAAAATTCTGTTAATTAAGTTGTAGTTACCAGAAGGTATGGACATGAATATCTTTCGGTCTATGGGATGTATTACCAGTATAAAGCAAGAACAGAGAAAGTGTTGGCCATCATTCGAGTGGTTGTTGGGATCTATGGGATCTATTACCAGTATACATCAATCATTTAAATAAATAAATATAAAATGCACACAAATAGTAACCATAACAAACTATCAAGCTTTAAAGAGCGCAACTGAAAATTATTATATTTAAGTCATTATTATAGATATTTATCTAATACAAAAAAATTATCAAATATATTTCGGTGTAATACTGTAATAGAACTAGGGAGATGTTCTAGAAAAAACTTAAAAGGTAAGCTTATTAATCCGGAAAAATTTCCGTGAAATTTTAATGGGCCGAAGCCCATTTTCCTTTTGGGCTAGACTTTATCAACATACCCCACCAAGTTTTTTTTTTTTTTTTTATGTATTGCTTTATTTAATTCCTCCGAATTAGGTTGTATGCGGTTATCTGTTGTCTTAATACTGGGAACTCTGATTATACCAACTTACTATTTTAATAAAATAAGGTTAATTTTCTATATGCCCTTCGAGACTACTTTAATTTCTTATTTCTCCTCAAACTCTTTAATATATTGTATTTGCCTTTTAACTCTTCTTTCTCTTTTATATTTATCCTTACAACCAACAAAATAAAATTAATATTAATTGAAATGCACAAACTTACTGTTATTTCTGTAAATTGACGATAATACCCTTGTTGAAGATCTACATCTCTCGTTTGTTTTTTGCCTTAAGCTTTTTAACATTCAATCTATCTGTCGCTATGCTATGCTCTTATTCCAAGCGTCTCTCCAACCCCACCCCCCCCCCCCCCCCCCCCCCCCCCCCCCCCGCCCCCTCCCTTCATCCGAGTCCGGATCCCCTAATGTAACCCAATTTTTTGAGTTTTGACGTGTACGGTGCCTATTCGGTGGTAGCGCAGGGGGCCAGTATTATTTGTGGGGTCCAGGTTCTTTAAGATTCGTGTTAGAGCACCTTGGACGGTTTGGATCAAAACTCAAAAATTGGGTTACTGCACTGGATCTGAATTCCCTTCATCCCACTACAAATCTTGTGCTTTTGCGTGATTGGATAGAATGAGGACCAATAATAATGAGAAGAGGAATCCAACTCAACCATAAGTTTAGATTTGAAAATATGAAATGCACAATATAAAAATCACAAGCTTTCATATATTGAAAACAACATACAATGTATAGTGAGCTCTTGTACATATTGTCACACCCCCGGACAACCCGCCGCGCATTTACGCGCAAGGCGATTAGCACATCACATACATTATCAATAATAAATCCAAACAAGCCACTTTATTATAAATAAATGAGTTCCACACACAAATAGAAAGGGAAAAACACGTCAGACCTGGCAATTCAAACAGTCACTGCCACGTCTGTACAGTATTTTGTTCATACAACAGAAAACTAAATAAATAGTGGCTAAGTAAATAACTCTCGCTAGTTTTCTCACTCGCGTCCTTCCTCTAGGTCTTCAGCTTCAGTTCCTGGAACCCACATAAAAGTGGAAACAAAACGGGTGAGAGAATCGAACTATCTCTCAGTGCGGGATTTAGTTCCAGCCCGGTGCTTTTACAAATGAATGCATTAAATACCCTAATAACATAAAAGTAAAGGTTTTGAAATAACCCCCAATTTTCCTATCAATTCGGACATGCAATCCTTTCAAAACATTCTCAGTTCTGTTCCTGTTTCTCTTTAAAAATTCTCACACTCCGGGTTCGCCACACACGGACAATCCGGCCTTTCTCCCTTGGGAATCCATGCCCGTACATGAAAACTTAGAGAGTCGTCACACGAGGACGAGCTGTTCTGTTCTGTTCTGTTCTGTTCTGTTCTTACTCCGGATCACCACACCCGGATAATCCGGCCTTTCTCTCTGAGAACCCATGCCCATGCAGGATAGCCCAAAGAGTCGCCACACGAGGACGAATCTGGAAGGGTCGTTGCGGGGACCCAACCGGCGGATCGCCACACACGGACGATCCGATTTTCGAAAACACATGCTGAACCGCCACACAGGGACGGCCCCAATTTAAAACAGTTCATTAAAAGCTTTCCTTGTTCACATTCACACTATCCTGTCAGTTCAAATCAATGCATCCAAAAAGTTCCTAACATGCAATTCTACACAAAACAAAAGAGAATTCGACATTCTCAACATGCAGTTCATCTACCAGATTGGGAAAAAGGATTACCTACCTTAATCCACGCATTTCTTATTATTTGTAAAAAGACCAGGAAACCCGCACCTGTATTTTATGTGACTTCGTTTGAGCGTGTGTCGGGATCTCGCGTATTCTCAGCGTCTCCTAGAATCTCGCGGTTCGCTCCTTGATTATTGTACTGATTAGATCGATTTTAAGAGTAAAGAGGTTCGGTTTGGGTATTGGGTTATTGGGTTTAGGTTTTGGTTCATAGGATTTCGGGTCTAGGGTTAATGGTTAATGGGTTTCGGGTTAGGGTTAGGGTTAGGGTTAATGGGTTAATTGGTTTCGGCCGGCCAAGTGAAGGGAGAGGGGGAGGGCGGAATAGAGAGAGAGGTCAGGGGTTTCGGCCGGGGTTCTTCGGGTCAGCGGCGCTGGGTTTCTTCGGGTCAGCGGCAGCGGCCAAGGGAGAGGGCGGGGTAGAGAGAGAGAGAGCAGGGGTGGGGTTCGGCCAAAGGAAGGGGGTAGAGGGGAGAGAGTTGATCGGTGACAGAAAAATCAAGAGAGAGAGAGAGGTTTGCCTTTGTCGCAAGAGAGAAGAAGAGAGGGAGAGTGATCGGTGAAAATCAAGAGAGAGAGAGAGAGGGCTGCGTAAGTCAGAGAGGAAAAAGGGAATACAAGGGAGGGGGTATGCTTTGAGATCCGTGCAGAACATACTTGAATGGTTGAGATCCTTCCAAAGTCAAATGAAATACACCTCTTAAGAATTAAATATGGTGGGGTGCGGATCCGAACCAAATTAACTCGATTAATTATACTGTATAATAAAATTAAAAGTTAACCATATAATTTTATAGTTTTAAGATAGAAGTTATTAAATTTGAAACATATATAATATGTAGAATAAGACAATATATAACTGAACGTAATAAGACTAGTTAACCATAATTTATTTTACTTACTGAGAATATACAATAATATGTATTTACTTACTATCTTTATTACACACTGAGATCTGTAGTGCAGTTATTATATGTTAAAACCGCTAATTGATAACATAACTAGTCTGATGAGTTAATGCAGATATAAGAATGAAGTTGAATTAAATGTATGTAATAATAACTTCTGGTAAGTTGCAGGATTACAAAATAAAGTAATTGTCCAATTATAAACTTTAGGAAACAATTTTAAAAGTATGCAATGAAAATTGAATCATTGTATTACTCGTGCCAATTAATAGAAAAAAAATGTTTGAATAAGAGAGTATAGATTTTTAAAGTAGATGAAAATAACTATTACCTAGATTTGTAAATGATGAATATGATATAAATATATTATACAAATATAATATTAGAGAATGAAGATATACGAGAGAAAAAAATAAAGATAAAGAAATAAGAGTTGTATATAAAGAGACGATCATGAACAGATATATTGATTGTTAATAAATATAAATAAGAGAAAATTATGACTATGAAAATCAAGAGATATTGTTCTTAAAATGAAATTTAACAATTAAACCGTACCTCAAAATACATGGCGTTACACTCTTCCCCCCTTCAAAAAGAATTTTGTCCTCAAAATTCAAACCCTAAGTTGTATTTAAGTTTGCTCAAAATTTTAACAATTAGACCGTACCTCAAAATACATAGCGTTACATTCTCCCCCCCTCAAAAGAATTTTGTCCTCAAAATTCAAATATTAAATTATAAATAATTCTTCTACGCTTCCGTTGCGCCACTCTGATTAAATTATAAATTATAATTAATTTTTTTTTTTTTTTTTTTTTTTTTTTTTTTTTTTTTTTTAAACCATAATTAAAGTACATGAAATATTGACAAGTTTAATGAGGCCAAAAATGAATAAGCATTAACCAAAGTTGGATGAAGTCAGATGAGATGCAAGTAAAGTTGATCGAAGATCATTGACTTGATTGTCAAACTCTGTTAATTAATTTACAACAAGGAGTTCGAAATCTCTTTTTAATTAATTTGGTTCTTTGGATCAGTCGTTAGCACGGTTATATGAATTTTCAGGAAAACCAAGGGTCACGAGTGACACTCTCTAAAAGAGAACTTATTAATATTGTAGTATCGTAACAGTTCAAACTAGAACATTGGTAATTTGGTTGTAATGATAAATGTCATTATTAATAAAGATAAATATAAATATAAAATATATTACTACCTAAATTATCAAGGTAAGAATTTAACGTTCTTTTTTTTTTTTTTTTTTTTTTTTTCTCCAAGCCTCGCTGGTGGTTATCGGACCGGTTATTTCTGTCGACTCCACTTTTAATGTAGATCCTATCTTGTCTGACTATTCTAGCTGTGCACTAATGTCGAAATCTTCTTCATCCAATAATTCCTTAAACGTTTTCTACTATGTAGCGTAGTACTATGGATTCGTTTTCTAAAGACCAGACCTTAGTATGTTCTCTCTTAGTGGTTAGTTATTGATATTGTATGTGCTGGCTCTGATACCAACTTAGTTGTCACACCCCCGGACAACCCGCCGCGCATTTACGCGCAAGGCGATTAGCACATCACATACATTATCAATAATAAATCCAAACAAGCCACTTTATTATAAATAAATGAGTTCCACACACAAATAGAAAGGGAAAAACACGTCAGACCTGGCAATTCAAACAGTCACTGCCACGTCTGTACAGTATTTTGTTCATACAACAGAAAACTAAATAAATAGTGGCTAAGTAAATAACTCTCGCTAGTTTTCTCACTCGCGTCCTTCCTCTAGGTCTTCAGCTTCAGTTCCTGGAACCCACATAAAAGTGGAAACAAAACGGGTGAGAGAATCGAACTATCTCTCAGTGCGGGATTTAGTTCCAGCCCGGTGCTTTTACAAATGAATGCATTAAATACCCTAATAACATAAAAGTAAAGGTTTTGAAATAACCCCCAATTTTCCTATCAATTCGGACATGCAATCCTTTCAAAACATTCTCAGTTCTGTTCCTGTTTCTCTTTAAAAATTCTCACACTCCGGGTTCGCCACACACGGACAATCCGGCCTTTCTCCCTTGGGAATCCATGCCCGTACATGAAAACTTAGAGAGTCGTCACACGAGGACGAGCTGTTCTGTTCTGTTCTGTTCTGTTCTGTTCTTACTCCGGATCACCACACCCGGATAATCCGGCCTTTCTCTCTGAGAACCCATGCCCATGCAGGATAGCCCAAAGAGTCGCCACACGAGGACGAATCTGGAAGGGTCGTTGCGGGGACCCAACCGGCGGATCGCCACACACGGACGATCCGATTTTCGAAAACACATGCTGAACCGCCACACAGGGACGGCCCCAATTTAAAACAGTTCATTAAAAGCTTTCCTTGTTCACATTCACACTATCCTGTCAGTTCAAATCAATGCATCCAAAAAGTTCCTAACATGCAAATTCTACACAAAACAAAAGAGAATTCGACATTCTCAACATGCAGTTCATCTACCAGATTGGGAAAAAGGATTACCTACCTTAATCCACGCATTTCTTATTATTTGTAAAAAGACCAGGAACCCGCACCTGTATTTTATGTGACTTCGTTTGAGCGTGTGTCGGGATCTCGCGTATTCTCAGCGTCTCCTAGAATCTCGCGGTTCGCTCCTTGATTATTGTACTGATTAGATCGATTTTAAGAGTAAAGAGGTTCGGTTTGGGTATTGGGTTATTGGGTTTAGGTTTTGGTTCATAGGATTTCGGGTCTAGGGTTAATGGTTAATGGGTTTCGGGTTAGGGTTAGGGTTAGGGTTAATGGGTTAATTGGTTTCGGCCGGCCAAGTGAAGGGAGAGGGGGAGGGCGGAATAGAGAGAGAGGTCAGGGGTTTCGGCCGGGGTTCTTCGGGTCAGCGGCGCTGGGTTTCCTTCGGGTCAGCGGCAGCGGCCAAGGGAGAGGGCGGGGTAGAGAGAGAGAGAGAGCAGGGGTGGGGTTCGGCCAAAGGAAGGGGGTAGAGGGGAGAGAGTTGATCGGTGACAGAAAAATCAAGAGAGAGAGAGGTTTGCCTTTGTCGCAAGAGAGAAGAAGAGAGGGAGAGTGATCGGTGAAAATCAAGAGAGAGAGAGAGAGGGCTGCGTAAGTCAGAGAGGAAAAAGGGAATACAAGGGAGGGGGTATGCTTTGAGATCCGTGCAGAACATACTTGAATGGTTGAGATCCTTCCAAAGTCAAATGAAATACACCTCTTAAGAATTAAATATGGTGGGGTGCGGATCCGAACCAAATTAACTCGATTAATTATACTGTATAATAAAATTAAAAGTTAACCATATAATTTTATAGTTTTAAGATAGAAGTTATTAAATTTGAAACATATATAATATGTAGAATAAGACAATATATAACTGAACGTAATAAGACTAGTTAACCATAATTTATTTTACTTACTGAGAATATACAATAATATGTATTTACTTACTATCTTTATTACACACTGAGATCTGTAGTGCAGTTATTATATGTTAAAACCGCTAATTGATAACATAACTAGTCTGATGAGTTAATGCAGATATAAGAATGAAGTTGAATTAAATGTATGTAATAATAACTTCTGGTAAGTTGCAGGATTACAAAATAAAGTAATTGTCCAATTATAAACTTTAGGAAACAATTTTAAAAGTATGCAATGAAAATTGAATCATTGTATTACTCGTGCCAATTAATAGAAAAAAAATGTTTGAATAAGAGAGTATAGATTTTTAAAGTAGATGAAAATAACTATTACCTAGATTTGTAAATGATGAATATGATATAAATATATTATACAAATATAATATTAGAGAATGAAGATATACGAGAGAAAAAAATAAAGATAAAGAAATAAGAGTTGTATATAAAGAGACGATCATGAACAGATATATTGATTGTTAATAAATATAAATAAGAGAAAATTATGACTATGAAAATCAAGAGATATTGTTCTTAAAATGAAATTTAACAATTAAACCGTACCTCAAAATACATGGCGTTACACATATAAATATTTTGCAACCTTCAGGGTTCCAATTAAGAGAAAATAGCGTAATTACCCAATCAGACGATACTTATATCAATTCAAATCACGTCTTAATACTATGTATTAAATCCATTATATAACAATAAAAAGATCCCCAATACATGAAAAGCCTCACAATTGTTCGCTAGTTGTTTTTTTTTTTACACATTTCTGTCAAATAAAAAAATGTCAAATTATTTGTCGCCATCACTTGTGATGATAACTACAAGAAAAGAATGGAGAGAGGATTGGAAAAAAGACAAGAATTGAGAGGTAGTAACTTCGTATGGAAGACAGAGAGCCTTTTGTTTGAAAGCTGGTCCATGGAGGATGCACACAAGGCGTTTGATGAAATGCATAAGAAAGATTAGTGTGTATTTCGTATGGAAGACAAAGAATGGAGAGAGGATTAGATTAGTGCGTATTTCGAATGGACACACTAGCTGAAAAGATAGAATAAAAGAGAAGATACAAATTGGGAATTAGATTAGTGCGTATTTCAAATTTGTATCTTCTCCCCAAGATGAAATACCCATTTTACCCCTCCCTCTCCTCCCCAATTTGTATCTTCTCTTTTATTCTATCTTTTATTTCTACCTTTGGACAAGATAGAATAAAAGAGAATACATAGTGGGGAGGAGAGGAGAGGAGGGGTAAAACGGGTATTACAAACTTTAATGACTCAATTTTAAGGTTGGAGAGTTATAAGGGCAAATAAGAAACGTATAAAAGAGTTGAGAGGTATATTTAATATAATAAAAACTAGAAGGAGAAATAAGAAACTAGAAGAGTTTTGAAGGGTACATGAGAAATTAAGCCTTTATTAAAAGAGGAAATTTCATGTATATTCCTCAAAAATTTCAATATTACGTATTTATCTCTCCAAAATCAGTAATTACATATTTATCCTTGATAATTATACAACTGACATATTTGTCCAATATAACTCTATAACATATCAAATATCTCTAAAATAATTAAAAAAATTTAACTTTAAAATTTATTTTTCAATATTAATAAATAATATGTTGACCATTATGCCCTTCGTTTCTTTCTCTTTAATCCGCCTGAGTTCTCTTCTCTCTAAGACGCCAAACCTCTTGCCTCTTTCTCCAAATGCCCCAAATCATAGATTTCTCCCCACCTTCCCTCATTGCCTCCCCTCTCACAGATTTCTCTTGCCCCTCGCTGCTTTAATTTTTCATTTTCGTTAGAAGAGAGAGGCAAGAGGTTTGACGCTTTAGAGAGAAGAGAACTCAGGCAGACTAAAGAGACAGAAACGAAGGGTATAATGGTCAACATATTATTAATTAATATTGGAAAATAAATTTTAAAGTTAAAAAAATAATTATTTTTGGAGATATTTGATATGTTATAGACTTTAGATTGGACAAATATGTGAGTTTTTATAATTTTTTAAAGATAAATATGTATATATTGATTTTGGAGGGATAAATACGTAATATTGAAACTTTTGAGGGATATACATGAAATTCCCTCTTATTAAAAATAGTAAAAAAAACTAAAAAAGGTTATGTTACAAGAAGAATGAAAAGGTAGACAAAAATAAAAGGATAAAAGCAAAATAAATAAAATAGAGAACCTAAGACTAAATGTACATAATTAAAAAGATTATAATATATGTAAGCAGATTCAAAATAACGAACCAAACTTTTTGCTAACTTGGGTGGTACATTGCTTGGGCCCAGAATGATAATTCTGCTATTTATTGTTGCTTGTTTGAATATGCAGGGTCTCAACTCTCAAACCATTATACAAAACCTGACAAGATTTAGATAGAATTGGAATTGAAAAATAATAAGTATTACAAAAATAATTTTATTCTTGCAGTGCATGCGCACCATGATCTCTTATAAGAACATTTATATTAAAAGAAAAGAAACCAATTTTATAATATATTTACATGTATGCTATATATTTCAAAGATTGAATCTTGGAAATCTTCATATGATTTACTATAATATCTTAGACACTGTAAAGTTTTGAATATACTGTATTTTGTATTGAGTATTTTTTTTTATATGTTTTTTAATCTTCAAGATACATGAGTATATATATACTTTCTTGACATATTTTTACCGTTAGAGATAATGGTAACACTCTATGAACCTATAACTTATGTTATTTACAATTTGATCATTATTCTACTTTTACAATATTACCCCTCTAATTACTTTTATTCTTCAACACTCCCCCTCAAGCTAGGATTATAAATATCAATTAATCCTAGCTTGCTTGTTATTTCTTCAAACGCCTTTGGAATGAGACATTTCGTGAAGATATCGGCTAATTGGTCTTGACTCTTCACGTAAGGAGTTTCGATTTCCTTCGCTTGAACTTTTTCTCTTATGAAATGACAATCAACTTCAATATGCTTTGTTCTTTTGTGAAACACCTCATTTGAAGCAATATGCCTTGCCGCATTGTTATCACAAAACATTTTCATTGGGTTATCAATTTTGAAGTTCAATTTTTCTAGTAATTGTTTTATCCAAGTGAGCTCACTTGCGGTAGATGCCATGGCACGATATTCCGCTTCCGCACTTGATCGCGCCACAATATTTTGCTTCTTGCTTTTTCATGTGACTAAGTTTCCGCCTACAAATGTGCAATAGCCGGTTGTTGATTTTCTATCGAAACTCCCGGCCCAATCTGCATCGGAATAGCCACACACTTCATTAGATTTGTTATTTTTCATCCATATACCATTTCCGGGTGATTTCTTTAGATATCTCAAAATTCGATCAATGACATCCAAATGTGATTTTCTTGGTGAATGCATAAATTTGCTAATTTGGCTTACCTCAAATGATATGTCCGGCCTAGTTACCGTTAGATAGATCAACTTACCTATAAGCCTTTGGAATTGGTTGATATCTTCTAATGGTTCTCCATCTTCAGAATTTAATTTGCAATTACTATCAATGGGTGTTGAGGCCGGTTTAGATCCTAATTTTCTCGTTTCTTTTAGAAAATCAATGGTGTATTTTCTTTGTGAAATAAATAATCATTTACTAGAATGAGCTATTTCAATTCCTAAAAAATATTTAAGTCTACCAAGATCCTTTATTTCAAAATTTTCTTTTAAGTGTCTTTTAACATTGTTAATTTTTTTCATAATTGCTTCCAGTTATAATTATGTCATCAACATAAACAATTACAACGGTAATATCATTATTTTCATTTTTTTTAGAATAAGGATGTATCGGATTGGCTTACTTTAAAACCGAGAAAAATTAAATATTGAGAGAGATTTCCATACCATGCCCTTAGAGATTGCTTAAGCCCATAAATTGATTTTTTTAACCTACAAATAAGATTACTATTTTTTTCTTTTACATGATCCGGTGGTAGAGTCATATAAACTTCTTCTTCAAGTGTTTTCTTTGAAGAAACGCATTTTTAACATCCATTTGATATAAGTTCCAACCATTATTTACCGCTATCGAAAGTATAATTCTTATGGTGTTCATTTTTGCTACCGGAGCAAAGATCTCTTGGTAATCAATACCATATGTTTGGGTGTATCATTTGGCAACTAGTCGGCTTTGTACCTTTCTATGGTGCCATCACTTTGGTATTTTATTTTATAAACCCATTTGCACCCTACGGGTCTTTTATTTTTTGGTAACGGTACAATGGTCCATGTATTATTTTTTTCTAAGGCTTGAAGCTCATCTTTCATAGCCTTGCACCATATCGGTTGGCTTATGGCTTCCTCAAAGTTTCTTGGTTCTTCCATTTTGGAAATTGAACTAAGAAATGCATGATGGTGTTTTGAAATATTTTTATATGAAATATAATTTTGAATAGGATATTGAACCTCATAGGTTACGAAATCTCGTAACCTTGTTGATGGTTGAGTGGGGCGAGTTGATCTCCTTGGTGCAACTTCTTCTTCAATAATTTCATTTTCTTCAATATTCTTGTTTTGTTCTTCCTCGGCCTCGCTTTGAGAAGTGTTGTTATTTTCGCCTTCATTTTCTTCTTCTTCATTTCCTACAACTCTTTGCTCCTCAATTTGATTAGTAGTCATAGAATGACAAAATCATTTGTACTAATATGGTTATCAAGCTCATTATTATTTTCTTTAAAATATGGCTCATTTTCAAAAAATATTACATCTCTTAAAATATATAATTTATGATTTATAGGATCATAACATTTATAACCTTTTTTTTTATATGAATATCCTAGAAAAATAGCTTTAATAGAAGTATAATCTAATTTGTCTCGTTTATTTTGGAGTACATAACATGTACATCCAAATACTCGTAAATGATTAAAAATTATTTTTCTTTGATAAATAACTTCTAATGGACTTTTTTTATTTAAAATAACACTTGGCAACCTATTTATCAAATAGGTTGCAGTGAGAACGGCATCCGACCAATAATTTTTTGGAACATTATTTTGAAACATAAGTGCTCTTGTTATTTCGAGTAAATGATGATTTTTTTTTTCGGAAACTCCATTCTGTTGTGGGGTATAACACAAGTGGTTTGATGTATAATTTCTTTTTGTTTCAAAAACTTTGAGAAATTTTGATTTACAAATTCCGTTCCATTATCGGTCCTAAGAATTTTAATCTTTGTGTTGTATTGGTTTTCAACTAGATTTGAGAAATCTTGAAAGTGAGAAAATACTTCACTTTTATTTTTTAATACATATAGGCATGTTAATCGTGAAAAATCATCTATAAATGTAAAAAATATTTAAAACCATTATAAGAGTCTACTGGAGTGGGTCCCCAAACATCGGAATGAATAAGTTCAAATATTTGACTACTTTTATAATTTGAGGTTACAAAAGAAAGTCTTATATGCTTTGCTAGTTTGCATATTTCACAATTACTACAATTTAGATTTGGAAAATCAAAAATATTTTTTAAAATTTTATCGGAGGGATGTCCAAGTCTTTTATGCCATAAACTTCTCATGTCTTGTATTTGTGTGTTGAAATTGAATTTTTGGCTATTCAAAAAATAGAGTCCATTTTGATAGAAACCTTCACCAATTATTTTCTTTGATGTCACATCTTGAAAAATACATTTCTAGATGAGAATATAATCTCACAATTTATTTCTTTTGAAATTTTTCCTATAGATAATAAATTAGAAGCACAATTTTTTTACATGTAAAACATGTTTAATTTCTTTTAAAAAAAAGGTTGATTGAGCCATAACCACAAATTTTCATTTTTTCACCGTTTGCAACATATACAAATTCTTGATTTTTATTTTTTTGGTAATTATACAATATATCTTTGTTTCCGGTCATATGATCGGTTGTACCGGAATCTAGAATCCAATCTAACTTATTTTTGGAATTCAACCGATTCAAATCACCTAAATTTGTATATCTTAATTGTTTTATTTCTTCATTTTCGGGCTCAATTTTGTTTGGAATTAAAGGGCTCCTTTTATTTGGTATAACGTATAAATTTTGGTTTGGGCGTAACCCTGATTTAATAAATTTGTAGTTTTAGAAGAACCTGAAGTGGGCTCAGAGGCCTGCTTTAGAAGTCCACTGAGGAAATAGAGGATGCTGGAGATTTTGGTTCTTAATGTTGAGGCAGAGGCGGACCCGTTAGTGGATGATGCGGACCCGGTTACGTGCTTCACTTCGCTCGGTTCGACAGACCGAAATTCCTCCTCTTCGTTTTGTCGGAGAAAATGAGCCGCCCCAGCCAAGTTCTTCTCCCCCTTAGGGTTATCCCACCGATCACATCCGCCGCTCTCCTTCCACCACTTTGGTCGGAGATGAGGATGAAGAAACCAACATCTCTCTCGATTGTGTCCTGATTTTTTGCAATTAGTGCATCTCTCTTCACCACTAAGGTTAGGGTTCTGATTTTTTATGGAGAACGCCATGCATGAGTATTTTCTGGGTTTCTTCTGGTATTTGATTTTCTGGTATGTGTCAGATTTATTGCTTTTGTTTTGGGTTTTTTTTTCCTTTTTTTTTTGGATTATTCTGTTTGATCGTGGATCAATCAGATATTGGTATGAATCTAATTTATTGGGCTATTGAGTTTCAGCTAAAGCATGGAAGGAGGAAAGGTTTGCTCTGATTTGAACAGGGGGTTTTTTATTGGTATATGATGAGCAGAATTTTGAGATGGAATAATTGAAATCGGTTGATAAGAACAGATATAGGGATTATGCAGATCTAATGTTCTGAAACCATATAAAGTTTTGAATATACTGTATTTTGTATTGAGTATTTTTTTTTATATGTTTTTTAATCTTCAAGATACATGAGTATATATATACTCTCTTGACATATTTTTACCGTTAGAGATAACGGTAACACCCTATGAACCTATAACTTATGTTATTTACAATTTGACCCTTATTCCCCTTTTACAATATTACCCCTCTAATTACTTTTATTCTTCAACAGACACAAGGGTCAAGGGGCACAACACAACACAACTGCTGTAATCTAATTACGAGCAAGATAAGTAAGGTTGTGCATGCAACAAAAGAGGAGACTTCATTCTTGTAGTAACACCAAAAGTCTCAGTCATGTCCAACTCTTCTGGCTTCATCCCGATTGGAAGTTCCCAATCGAAACGGTACAGAAGGTTTGCCAATGCTAACTCAAGAATTGGTAATGCAAAGGACATGCCTGGACAACTCTTACGCCCCGCGCCAAACGAGATCAGCTCAAAATCCTTTCCATTGATATGCACATCACTGTTGTCATCTATGAACCGCTCTGGTTTGAACTCCTCTGCATCTTTCCAATATTTTGGGTCCCTTCCTACCGAAACGCAACAATCAAAACAAAAATGGGCTTTCAATAATTAGGAGTCATTAATTTTGCAAACTTTTGCTTTTTTTTTTTCTAATTTCTGGTATAGAGAGTTAGTCCAACAAATTACCAATGGCCCATATGTTTACAAGCACACTTGCCCCTTTTGGAATGTCGTAGCCGAAGATTTTACATGTCTCTCGGCATTCCCGTGATATAAGTGGACCAGGAGGATGCAATCTCAATGTTTCTTTTATAACAAGATGCAGGAAGTTCAGTTTGGAGAGATCTAACTCGGTTATAGATTCACGCCCTTGGAGCTGTTGTCGAACCTCGGTTTGAGCCTTCTTCATCACCTTCGGGTTTTTCATTAATTCAGCCATGGCCCAATCTAAAGTCACTGCAGTTGTGTCTGTGCCTGCTGTAATAAGATCCTGATACGACAAGGAAAAATTATGAAATTTACCTCAAAGCGAAAGCAATTGTTTTAGTGTGTTTGAAGCAGCGAACAAAAAAATTAATGTTGTTTAAAGGAACAATATAAGCCGCTTCCGAAAAACATCGTTAAATCATGACATCTCCTGAAGTTTACTTGTAGATAATTGCATATCAAATATGTAATTTTACTGGTATCCAGTCTGATCTTTTTTGTGATTTGCATGAACTAAAATCATATATACAGAACACAGGTGTTCTGTCAGGTATGCACACCGTACACTTGATACTGGTATCAAATTATCAATGTTGAGTAATAGTCAGGTGCTTGGTCAGGTTTAAGACCAACGGATTCATGTACCAGAGATGGACGGTAGTAAGGCAAAAAGAGGACTAAGCCTATTTTATCCATTAAATCTTGTAATTTTTTGTATACATCAAATACTTTTCAGTCCCTTTACAAAATTGAAATTACACTACACTAGATTTTATAGTCCATTCAATCTTAATTTTCTATTTCTGCCTCTGCATGTACCAACATATTAGTATCTTTTATACTATGCAATTATATCCTATTTTTGTTGGTAAGTTGGGTATGGACCGGACCGTACTGTAACGTGACATATGATTATTTCTTTCCACAGAATACTCCACACCAATTATGAGCAATGGATAATATTTTCTTTGAGATGAATATTTGGATTTTGATCATGCGACTTCGCACTCAGAAAAAAAAAAAACATTGCCTTTGCAAAGGAAAATATCTAAGACAAACCATGCATGGAGGCAAAAGTCAGTATACATAAGCTTAGTTTCAAATGATACAAATTGATTAAGAGCAATTATGCTGAGAAGACTCACAAGGATAACAGCTTTGATGATGTCTGTACTAAGTGAGTTATTCTCTGATTCTTCATCATGTAGCTTGAGGAGAACTCTCAGCAAATCTTCTACCTCTCCATCTGCCTCCCTCTCTCTGTGTTCTCTTATTAAGTTGTCAAATAAATGATCGAAGGACCTACGGCACTCCTCGGCCTTGCGCTTAGCTCCACTGATCAAGTTAGCAATAGAGGATGACGGAAACAAGTTAGCTAGATTGAACCCTGTTAAAAGGTCAAAAGCCTTTAGTATATCATTCAAAACCATTTTTTGATCCTTGATATTTCTACCCATGATTGCCCGTAACAACACATTATTTGTCAGGACCAGCAATCCTTCACTGAGGTTAACAATTCTGCTGCTGGATGACGATGAGGAGGAGATCAATTGGATCAGGCTCCGGACCTCCTCTTCACGGATTGATCGGAAGGACTGGACCCGCTTGGAGCTCAACAACTGCAAAGCACAGATCTTGCGGAGCTCTCGCCAGTGCTCACCATACGGTGCAAAAGCCATATCCTTTCCATCATAATACATTATTTTCACAGTTGAATAAGTAGGTCGAGCACAGAATATCAGGTCATGGGTTTTGAACATCTCTCTCACGGCCTCTTTCGAGGAGACTACTACGGTGGGGAGCTCTCCAAGCTGGAGAAACATGAGGTCGCCATATCGCCGAGAAAAGTCGCGGAGTGCATGGTGAGGATGGCCGGTGCCAATGAGGTGGTGGATGCTTCCTATGATCGGGATGGTCCATGGGCCTGGGGGCAATTTGTAATTGTTTTTCAGTGCGGTTGATGCTTTGGTTTTTAGGAAGAGGAGAAGAGGGAACAGCAGGAGAGAAAGCAAGAGATAATAAGAAGCCATTTAATGTACTGGATAGATCAATAGGTCTTGGGTTGATTAGCTTGGCAGAAACCAAATTATATATAGCATTTTATTTAGACTTGTATTAACTAACCCAACGTATACGTTTGAGTCTAATTCAACAGGTTTCCAGATTAAATCGGCAAAAATTGTCTAACCCAACGTGTACGTTTGAGTATAATTCAACAGATTTCCAGATTAAATCGGCAAAAATTGTCAGCCTCAGGATATCCTGAATTGAAGCACCTCTTTAAATAAAGCAGAAATTCTCAGCCTCAGGATATACTGAATGCACATGCGCCATACAGCCCTTGGACTTTTTAGATATATATAGTGCTCATGCGCCATACAAGTCTTACCAAGACATATTAATTTCATTATCGTACGTACGGAGGAAGGAACTTTGCAATTTCTTTTCTCTGTCAAAAATTAATCGTTGTACACAAGCAGGGGCGGGCGGATCTAGGATTTCCGTCAGGGTAGGGCAAGATAATATCTATGCGGGTACAATATCTAATCGGGTTTAAATCTATTATCTAATCAGGTACTAAATAAAAAACAATCAACATGCCAAACAAAGTTTTTCGAATCTAAACATGATATACAAAAAATAAGTTTGGTAATAGTATCTGTGTATCCGTGTGTTAACCCCTAAATATAAAATATAAATATATACATAATAAATTAAATGGAAAAAGATAGAAGAAATTGAAAAGTCACTAGCTAACTCAGAATATCAAAGGAAATGGAGGCATCCAATAACTATGGAATGGTGAAGAAGAAATAGCAAATGAAAAGAAAACAGAAAGAAAAAAAAAAGGGACGCTGGTTGGCTTGCACCCAGATCATTCAATATATTATGTTGCGCATCCCTTGTTCTCTCTTATTTAATCTTACTGGTGGGCCCACTAATCCAAGACAACCAGCGCTACTCATTATATTATCTCATTTGCTACGTTTGGTTTATGAAAACCGAGTATGTCAGTATCTTGGCTCATGTGCTCGACGTCTATGCAGACGAATGATCTCTTCTTCTCCAAAAACACATTCAAAAATCAACATAAAATTGCAATAAAAGAAAATTTACGGAGGCGAAAGAGAACAGGGCAAAATTGATTGCCAAAATCTAATTCTTTGTATATGGAGAACGAGAAATAAACTCAGCAGGGTAGGGGGGCAAGATCCAAAAACCTAGTACTTGGAAACTAATTTTGAAATTCCAAGGTAGAGCAACTGCCCTACCCTGCAGCATGCTGGATCTGCCCCTGTACACAAGTACCTGAAAAAATAACTAGATAGCTTATTTGAACTGAAAATTTGCTCTACTTTTATTCAACTTTTGAACATTTAAACAGAACATAGTATTAAGAATTAATCTCTTCAATCTGCAAGAGAGGCAATTGAGCTAGCAAAGGGATTCTAATTAGTGAAAAGATATTGTTCGAAAAAAAGTGTGAATAATTATTGAAGCTATAGCTAAGAACCGAGCCAGTCATCTATGTCGCTTTCATACCTTGACAATTATTTTCGGATATATCTCCTCTTCAAAACAAGCTATCTATATCTGATCGTTCACTTAAAAACAGAGAGACGAAAATTCAAGACATTGATGCTTGTTGGGATAACATCTAATTTCGACCGTCCATAAAAATCCAATTCAGACACAAGTTTCAAATTGGATGACTTATCAAACTCTTTGCAGGTTGAAATTCAGTTTAAACAGTGAAAAATAGTTCACTGGTTTTCATTTTTATCTCATGTTTTTTTCACAAAACCAAAAAAAAAAATCTCTTTTATTCACTTGTGTGCAGGGTGAATGAAGTTGAAAATTACAAAGTATTAAGATTATTCCTAAAAATATTTTAATGAAACAAAATTTATCAAAAATATTTTAATTCCGTACATACCCTTCTAGACATCTCTAATTTCTTATTTACCCCTCAAGTCTTAAATTTATCTTATTTGTCTCTTAACTCTTGCAACAGTTTCTTATTTACCCATCACTTAACCAATTCAAAATTATCACTCATTAAATTATAAAAAATCTTGATTAAACTTTGATTAAAAAAGTAAAAGACAAAATTGCCCTTTTTATTTTCTTTCTCTTCTAGTGACATCAATGTCAGGGTTAGGTTTTCCTAAATCGCCATGGATACGGACGTAAATATGGTCACTTTCGGAGAGAGCTCTTCGTCTTTAGCCTCGTTTCGGCAAAGAAGCGATTTGAGTCGAACAGGAGTAGCTTCTCGCTTTAATTGAACACCGTTGTTTTTTTTAGATTTTAAGGCAACCGTTCTAAAATTTTCTTGCAGAAAAGAGGCAAGCAACCATTAAAGCATTCTCATACTTCACAAAAATCGTTCTAATGCGACAAGCATAGAGGACCAATCCATCAATTAAGAACAATAAGACTAAAAGAAGTACCACAGCACAATGTCAATTTGCATACATATAAATTACTTCCATGCAATCCATCAACCTATTTCCTTCTTCCACTCCTTTATTAAACTCAGAAGCAGAAAATATTCCAAAATTAGAACTAAGTTGATATGAAAAATGGTGATCGGTGGAATTAGTACCTGAAATTTTATCATTCATAAGTTGTGGGTTTTCCACTGAATGAGGGTATTTTTGACCAAGGATATCATAGAAAGGTTTCTCCATGGCATAAAGAGCTGATTCTTTGGTATACAAAATATCTTTTTCATCTATATCTTCTTCTAACAGTATCTGGTTTAAGTAGCTCAAGGTCTCATCCAATATGCTATCAGGGGAGCAAGCTGAGCCAAGTTTGTTATTCGGATCATTTCTAGGGATTATTCCTTCGGATAAATTATGTTGGTTTGAATTTCTCCTCATTTATTCAACCCGAGAATAACAAAACCTGTACATAAATTAGGTTCCCAAAATAAGAAAATGTAACTAATTACTCTGGCCATGAAACTTGCAAAACTTCAATTGAATACGAGGCAGCTCGATAAAGAAAAGATTATCTGGTGTGACTAATTAAATTTGGGTCTTTTTGTAAGGGAAGAATTAAATTGTTCAATTTAATAAAATCCCAAAATTTCGAGTTTGCACTCTTAAGCAATAATATATATATATATTTTTTTAAAGCCTGGCAGCAGCTGCCAAGTGGTGTCACTCTTAAGCAATAATAGATACCTTGTTAGTAGGAAAATTCGTAAACCCCCCCCCCCCCCCCCCCCCCCCCCCCCCCCCCCCCTCCAATCAGTTGCGGGTACCTTATGTGTATGATTTGTACAAAATTTCTCAAGGAAAAAAAGGCAGTAAAGGGACTTGATCCTCTAAACAAGGCTCCTTAGAACCTAGACCTAGTCTAGTGAAGTCACTCAGATAAAAAATAGAAGGATGAAGAAAGAAGCAACATACCTCAAAAGAAAATAGAACGGATATAGAACGGATGAAGGAAGGAGAAATTGAGATATTTCCCAGAAATTTTCATTTTAAAAGTTGTCTGTCACGTGAGTCAACAGAGGCTCCATTTTTTTAATTTTTTTCTGTGGAATGTTGCTTTCGGCTCTGATGACTGAGATGACTTCAACTTTTTTAAGTAGATGCATCTTTGAGCCAATATTTAATCAAAATATTTCCAGCGTTGTATCATCATATTTAATCAAAGAATAATTATTTTGGTACCCGCAGTTGAGTACCTGCATTGTACCCGCACTTGATTTCTTTCCCAATTATTAAACTACCTTGAAAAACGTGTATAACTAACTTTGTCAATCATTAAACTACCTTGAAAACGTGTAAAAGATGAGTCCAGTTTTTTTCTTTAAATACTTGATATCTTAAGTATAAATACTTGATGAATTATATATGAATACTTGATATCTTAGGTATGAATACTTAAGATATCAAGTATGAATACTTTTCATATTTGAATATTTGATACTTTGAAAAACGTGTAAAAGTATGTCATCATGGATCTCATTTGAAAGAGAAAATTGTGTAGAACACGTTCGTGGTTTTAAATTTGTAAAATTCCTCATAGATCGTCCCAAAAATTGGTTATATTGAACGGAGAAAAAAAAAACCACCTTGAAAAACGTGTAAAAGATGAGTAGGTATTGTGTCCAGTTTTTTTTTAAATACTTGATATCTTAGGTATGAATACTTGATGAATTATATATGAATACTTGATAACTTAGGTATAAATACTTTCCATTTTGTATGTGAATTAATTTAAACCATGAATGTAGCACTGGTGGTGTGATCCACGTGACTTTTTGGTTGTGATCCCCAATGCAGTCTGACAGGTATAAAAAGGTGCGGGTACGGTATAAATACTTTTTGGTTTTGGTTGTGGTCCCAATTCATATATCATATATGTAGTTCATTGTATAGATATAAATACTTGTCTTGTATAGATATAAATACTTCACAATGTTACTATTAATACTTGTAAAATAAAATTACAGTTTTGACAGCTTAGGTCCCCAAAAACAGTTATGACAGTTTAGGTGCGGTCCTCAAAAACAGTTATAATAGTTTATGTGCGGGTACAGTGCGGGTACTCAACTGCGGGTACTCATATCAGCTTCCTTAATCAAAATATTAGTTAACTCTAATTAATTTAAACCCAGACCAGATGGTCCAACTAAATTTAATCGAACCGGACTTTATTTCATTTGGTCTAGCTACCACAAAAGCAAAAATACCTCTGCATTTCTCTTTATTTAATATGTTCTTAGGCATGATCTGTTCGACAATGAAATTTCTATGAGAATGAAAATTTCAAAATGGAAATATTAATTTTTTAAGTTCAAAAAATATTATGAAAAAATATAGAATATAGGTGTTGATAAGTAAATGAGATTTTTTTCTTTTTGAGAAGTTGATATTTTCCATTTTGCAACTAAAATTTCTATGGAAGGTGTTATATTTAAATCAAACGTGTGCATTAATGTTGTTAAGCCGAAATTTTTATTTGTATCATTAAAAAAAAAAGATAAACTAAATAAACACGAAATCTGATTAATTTTATTTTTGACACAAACGCAATTTAAAACTGTAGACAGAAATTGAGTATCCGCAGTTTCAAATTGCGGACACATTATTTTGTTTTTTAGATATCACCTCTTTAATTTGGTGTTTTTTATAACTTTTATTAACTGTCAAAGCTGCGGAACATTTTTTTTAGATAATCAAAGTTCCAAATGCTTTGACAATTATTAAAAAAAGAAAATGTCTCCGTAGTTTCAAACTGTATCCGTGTTAAAAATGAAATTTATCATATTTTGCGGTTATTCGGTTTATCTTTTTTTTATAATATGGTATAAATAAAAATTTCAGGTTGTTAAGCACTGATTCACATTGATGTAATTGTACATATCAGATTCTCAGAAAGTTAATTATACTAATAATACAAAATAAATATTATGTCTAAAAAACATAATACGCATTTTAATCCAAGTGCTTTGATGCTAAATTTTAAATAGGTGCATAAAAGTTAAAGTTCAATCTATCTTTCTTCACTCCATCAAAATTTATATTTTATATTATTCCTAACAACGAAGGGTCAGACAGGTCACTGACTTACAATTAATGCCTTCATTTAATCTGGCTTCGTGGGCCCCTTTCCACAGTGTCTCATCAATTTGACGGTCCATTTCTTCGCAAACGGCCCGTTAAATCCTTCTCTTTTTTTGGAAATTAAATCTTGACATAGGCTGCCAAGGTACTTCCTTCAGTCCTCCTTCTCAACCACTGACAAGTTCAGTCAATTTGGGCAGCACCATCAGCAACCATTAGATTAAAAGGTTGATTGAGATCCTGATCATCTCAAAACTTAAATTTGATATTGCTCGCATCTGACCGTGTGAACTTGGGAACTTGGGAAATTTTGATGCTATACTATTCACAAAATTTAGTTTGATGCTCATTCGTGTGAAATTGGGAAATTTTGGAAATTAAATGATGCTGTTTTTTTTAAAGAAAACTGGGGCAATACCACCGATTTCATTAGAAATCAAGTAGCACAGGAGCTGGTACAGTGGTACCGATATTAAATGATGCTGTTAAACTGAATCTATACACATCATGTTCCTACTTCCTAGTTGGAGTATCAGATCATTTTGCACCTTACAATTTGACTAAAATTCACAAACATGACTTAAATAACATTAAGAACTATGACCAGTGGCTTGTAACAAATACAAACTTCTTAGAATTGTAAATACATGATATAGCCCGGGGTGGAGCCACCTTAAAGGGATGGGGGAATTGAGTCCTTTTTTTTCAAAAGTTTTGTACTTGTATTTTAATTTCTATATAGTTTAAAGTAAAATGTCACAGGTAGTGTAAAATTAATTTCCTTTCGCAGCAAGAAATTTTATATGATTGACTCTCAAAATTTTAAAGTCTGCTCCACCCCTGCATATAGCATATATAAAAGGTAAAAAAAAATACATGCAGCATATAACCCTTGTCTTTGACAACTGCTGATCAATGCTGCTACCGGTATGCCTTTCTGAGTAATGGCTTTATTAAAATTTAGTTACAAATTTTCTAAAGATACAAATTATTGTTGTCAACAGTGAATCTGACACAAATTTAATCTACATAACCATTTTCATACTAAAATCTACAAATTTTTATGAGCACAACCATTTCCCGGCTCTTCTTTTGGTTTCCATGTTGAAAGAGCATATCTTATTTTTCCCTTCCACCCCTGAAGCATCCAGTTACTATCTTCTTCAATAAAGAACCTCTTGTCATACCCATTTCTCAGCTTCTTCCTGCATTCACTCACTATGTCCGGATCCAGTGGCAGTTGTTCAAAACCGGCTCTTACGTTTCTTCGTTGCCAGTTCTTGTAGGTTTCTGGTCTCTCCAACCAATCGGAGCCTTCACACGCTATAAGATTAATTATAACTGGGGCTAATGCTTCTCTTTCCCCCAACTGCCTTTGCTTGTTGTCTCGTGGCATTAACGAGTCGCGTACATCAAATTCCATGGAGTATTGCAACAAAACCTGCCGAAACCGCAAGGTGAAAAAGGAACTAAATGTTGCATTATATATCCCTTGGATGAAAAGCTGTGGTTTGATCTGCTGGATAAGATTGAGAACTTGATTCCTTGGGCTGTCCATGTTAGAGGCTTCATCCCGCACTCGGCTGAATTTAAATGTGGAATTAACAATGCAAACTTCATCCTCTCTCACATTTAGATCCTCTATACAAATTGACTCCCATTCTGATGCTATCCCCTGGTACTCGAAACAAACATTAAAGCTTCTGGCATAGTCTTCCAACCTTTTTCCTATCTCTTCTAATTTCTCTGCAGGACGAAAACCCCGCTGAGGAAAATCAACTCCAGTGATACGTAGTTTCGGGGGGCCGCCTTGTCTAGTGGCCAGGGATTGGATGAGAGATGGCCACTGGAACCCGAAACAAATACCCAGATCAACTATATGAACTTTCGATGCATTCTTAATTTCCCTAAGAATACTGTTGTTAGCAAAACAGTATGAAACCCTATGAAAAGGGTCTGCCGTGATACACAAATGATAACTACTTAAAATATCAGAACTGTTTATTCTTTTTGCTACAAGTTGGCGGTAAAGCTCGCTACCAGAGCCAGCCAGGCGAGCATCAAGTCCATCAGCAAGGATACATGTGAGTCTCTGAGTTGCATCACCAGTCCTAGAAGATTGCTGTCTTATCTTCATTAGAAGTTCTTCAGCTAGCGGCCGATTATTGATATGCACCGCCTCAGAACAGTGGATAAGGAGCGTATTGAGATCAATGTGCTCATCAATTTTCTTATTGACATATGAGCTTGCCTTGTGTTGCATGATTTCTCGTAAACCAGAAATTTCTTCCTTCTCATAGTTTTCTCCGTGATTAAGGAGCACTTTATCATACATGTCGTCTCTAATTGTTTCTTCATAATAAATAGTTGGTTTTTTGTGATTTACCCCCTCCCAATCAAAGTCCGTGCTACTTTTGTTCTTGTTACCCTTGGACCTAATTATAAATCTAAATTTTTCTTCTTCCTCTGGCCTAAATTCTACCATCCTTCTATTAGCTCTCTGCTCTGAATCTGAAAGCCTACTCAGTTGAAAATCTACAGTGAGTTTGTGGATTGTTGGAAGGAACTTCATTCCCTCTTTTACTCCTCTCTGGAATTCACTGGCCAGTAAATTCTCATCAATCCTTGAGTTTTGTGCTGAAATCTTCTTTGTTGCTTGATCTTCCAAAAGATAAGTACTGGACTTAGGGTCTACTTTCGGTTGACTTGGAATTAATTGGTTTTTTGGTAATTTTGGATATTTTTCCCCAAGGACATCATAAAACAGTTTCTCCATTTCCAATAAATCCGTCTCCTTTTGATACTCACCAATATTTTCATCTATATCTTCTTCCAATAGATACTGGCTTATGTTGTACAGTATTGGATCTGAAATTATCTCAGAATTCTCATGTGGGTTCAAAATAAGATTAGAATTTGGGTTTTGTTTCGGCATACTGTCTGAAGAATTCAGAAGACTACCATTATCTTCTAATCGTGAGTTCTCCGTGGGCAAGGCCATAATGAATAATTCTGAAATTTAAGTAACAATTTGACCTATAAATAAATGAATCAATTAGTGCAGAATTTTTACCCCTGCATCAGTTAGCAGGTCTCTTCAAAAGCTTATTGTGAAATGGTTGGATTGTAGGTCTGTATTTGCCAAAAGAAGACTAGAATTACCAATTTTTCAAATAATTTGATCTTTTGGCTCATTTTTCTATATATAATCGTTGAGCTTAACAAATTTATGACTTTCAAAATGGTTGACAAAATGGTAATGGTTCAAGACCTGGATTTCTAGTTGTTCAGAGAAAATTAGTTTATTCAAAACACTCCCTCAAATTTAATTATTTAAAACTTTAATAGTCGGACCAGTAGGCTTGTACCTAAAAAATATAAATTGCAGAATTGTTGTGTTTAACATCATTTCCTAAAATGAGGAATTATTAACTACTTTCAAGCCTCTCCTTTTAAAAAACTGATAGCCGCTAATTATGGGAAAAGAAAGTTGTTTATTCTTTAGAGAAACCTACTCGATCAAAGAGTCTCAGACAAAAAGAAAACAGGAGAAGTATGATACCTCGAAAGATACACAAGTCAGAAGAGATCTTTCTTAGTTTGGAATTTGGATGGGGTAAAAGAAGACAGATGTGCCTCTGGCAGCTTCCAATAAATCTGGTATTTGTTCTTTGTCAAACTTCAATAAATCTTTCCTCCTCAATCCACTATCCAAATGAGATTTTCCAAAGTCACGCAGAATTTGAGATATCTCAGACTCAGAGGATGCGGGTTATTATTGCTCACGTTTATCAAAGTCAGGATCTTTTGTGGCGGTCATTTTGTGAGCCACTGTATAATGGTGGAGCAGGGTTAGACTTTTGCTGACATGTCGTCAGATCGATTTGTACTACTTTCTTAAAACAGCAAGCGATATGAATTCAGACGTTCATTATTTCTGTAGATCAATATAAAAAAAAATTATATTATCCAAAGAGTTTTATTATTTTTTTTAGATACATCATCGAAAATGAATATTGTACATGAGTAATCTGATTAAAATAAATGAAGAAAGAAAAATAAAATTTCAATTTCAATTCTCAAGTTCTAAATTTGCTTTAGCTTTTTTTTTTGCAAAGAAAAAACAAATTTTCCAGTTCAGAATTTGTCAAAATTAAAATGTACACCAAGAATCCATAAATGCTGATACTTTTTCTTTTGTGAAAACTAGACAGGCTGTCTAGCCTCGAATTCGTATCCTCTGCATTAACTCAAAAGGGAATAATGAATTTCAACCGTTCGATCTGTTTTCATATTTGTGCGAATTAGATCTACACTAATATTGAAAGCCCTGTGTTATAGGCAGAAGCCGGATTGGTTCCGTTTAAAATCAGATGGTTGAGATTCATTAACTCAAAGATTCTCTTTTGAGTTAATGCAGAGGATGCGCATTCGTCTAGCCTCTGCCTAGAGCTTGTATAAAAACGAGTGATTCATTGGTTTACAAGGACTTAGGAACTATGTGAGCACAGGAATTGCTGAGGGTTACGGCTAGGGGTGTCAATGATAATCTTTTATCTGTTTATCTAAATTGTATCGTATTTGAAAAGACAGATAAGAGTAAGATTATTTTTTTGTTAATTTATCAGATATGGATAAGAGTAAAGATTGTTTTTTTTTATCATAATAGTAAGGATACGAGTAATAATCATTTTTTACCCATTATTCTATAAGATAATTTTGAAAACTAAAATTATATATATAGGTATATATATTTGTATGGAGATATACATGATACGATAAAGTTTTGTATTTTACTAAATTTTCATAATACAAATTATTTGATTTCATTATTAATTTTTAAAAACACAAACCGGGATGTTAATAGCACATTTTTATCCGTTTATCCGATCCGTATCGTATTCGAAAAGATGGATAAGAGTAAGATTTTTTTTCGTTAACTTTTTGGTTACAAGTAAGGGTAAAGATATTTTTTTGTTATCATTAAGGGTACGGGGTACGAGTATAGGTATGAACTTGCTTTCACCCGACCCGTATCATACCCGTTGACACCTCTAGTTACGGGCTTCACCGGGCAAGTAATAAAACATGAAGAAAAAAAATCAGTTTTTAGTCTAATAGTACAGATAATATTTTTTTTTTCAAAAGTAAATTCGAATAATTTTTTGTATGGATATAATAACACTTGGGTAACTTGGTCCCAATTTTATTCAAAATTAAAAAAAAAGTATATAAAAGCACGGACAAATTTAAACAGAAAACACGGAGAAAATAGTATTAATTACTAAGGGGGCGTGAAGCCCCAAGGAAAATAATATCAATTCCCCATGTTACGATGAACAATCCCGTTGAATCGTTGAAAGATGAATACTTAGTTTATTCCATTTTTGTGATACTAATAGACGAATATCAAAGAAGACAAATCTGATTAGTCTACTATAATTAGAATTAGTCAAGGTTGTTAGAGATAGTCAAAGCTGTTAAGCTTCTCTGTTAGAGATTCTGTTAGAATAACAAACTCTTGTTAAGATTATGTAGTTACGGATTAGACTTCTCTATATAAGAAGACATTGTACATGTAATTTTTGAATCAATACAGTAAAATCATTCAATCATTCTCTCTCTTGTTATAGATACATTTCTTCAGACTTCAGTAATAAGTAATAACAATCTCATCCTGTTTCCTTGCTAGTCAGTATATATAAGAGCAAAAGGTCTAAAACAAAAGCTGTTTAATTAATCCGTGACGTCATTAGTGGTACATGCCTGTACTATATATACTTAAAAATTGCAATATATATTATATTATAATATATAAGCTACCCATGGGCCATGTTCCTTTACTTGGGATGACTCCGTCTGCTTAGAGGAAATATATATATCTGTTTGAACTTTGAACTTTGAATTGATGATGCTATGAACTTTTAGCAAGAATAAACAACCAACCAAGTTTACTTTTGATAAGCTTGATCAAAGTAATTTAGAGCATCAGGTTTTGAAATAAAAAAAAAGTCCATGGGACGATCCCATTCTTGATTCTCCCCTTGTAGACAGAGCATCGGAACAAATAATATTGTTTTTCATATCTTTTGGCTGCAACCACTCCTACTAATAATTCCTACCTATAAATTATAAATCAAAAGGAAGGAAGCATGTGATCCACTGCATGTATCTACCGCTTCTGTCGGTCAAATGTTTCATGGGCAATTTTAATTTGGTTGCTATTCTCATTTTCTTAATTTCTGAAAGATCTTAATTGTCAACTTACCAGTAACTTAATTATTGGTTAACTATTGAATATTCCAATGAGATAATTATGGCTAATTTTGAGAGAAAAGCAGCAGAGGGAGATAATTAGCCGTTTGATTTTAATAGCAAGACTCGCCAACTAATTAATACTTAATTAATAATAGCACATCGATCGATCGTTATCATCAGTCCCCGTTGGACTCGCCAAGGTCCAGCCTTGGGCCGCAAGTTCGCTCTCTTTAGATTCAATTCATTTACAATGCGATCGAGGTGAGTCATTGAAGAGTTAAAAACAATTTAAAAAGTTAGTTAGGTTATATATGTCGTATGTATGATATGGCAACAAAAAATAAAAAATCTAAGATGGTCAAATTCGACGAAACGGCCTAAATTAATAAACTATTCAAGTACAATTGAATTGAGGTGTTTTGTTCCTATACAAATTAATACAATTATGATGTGACAATTAATGTTCTAAGCCTGGAAGTTCGAATATAATAATTACAAGGATTCAAGTAAAAAATTGTCACAATGCGATCAATGATGAATATGTCCATGGGCCTATTCTACGTACACCGTCAGATGGTGAGATTATTAGATTCCGCAGCTATATATGGACTATGGTGGTTTACAGTTTCCTATTATTGCCCTAATTATTATTCTATTTGTATGATGAGTAAAAATGAATCCGAACAAAGACAACAGTTGATTTCTATTTTGAAAAAGACGTACAGCTAGTGAGTATTGGAATTCTTAGATATTTCATATGTGTGTCATATATTAAGTTTATATTTTTTTTTTACTCTTAAAGTGATATAAATTTTAGATGTTTTGTTATGATAATTACAAGAATAAATAAAACACTATCCTATAAGTTAACTTTGTCTGTTTAAATCAAATTCATAAAATTATGGACAATTAGTTGTCATTGGCTTTTAATGGCAGCAGCAGATGCAAACTCTAAGCGAAATTAATTTATCCCAATCTTAATTAAATTACATTTAGAACTATTAGCTCTGTTCAATACTTTTAGGGCATGTTCGGTTGTCACGAGATTATACGGAATGTGAATTGATGGAGATGGAAATTCATTTTTGAAAAAGTAGAAACTCATAGATTGGAATTAAGTAGGCACTAATTATTTCCGTAACATTCTTTTTTTAAGTTTGGGTTAAAGTTATATCAGCAAATTATTTTTTTTCTTTTTCAATTCTTAGGTTCTAATTTGAGATTTAAAATTTGTTGGGTGGAATCTATTGTTGGTATTTTGATGTTAATTTCATAAATTTTCATTTTTCCAGCAGCTTCGGCTATATATGAATTTTAAAAAAACCTGCTAAAATTCAAAATTATCAAATTCGTTTTTATTGTGAATATAATCAAATTCATTTTTTACTTTATTTGATGCAACGCAAATATAATTATATTTTGACACATCTCAACAGCATTAATAAGGACAAATTAATTAGTTAAATCAGAAAATTAAAAATATAATTATGACGTAGTGCATTTTAGAACAAACAAACATCATCTTGAAAAAGATACAAAAAACATACATATGAACTTGTTATATGTAACTCAATTGCAAATAATCTAATTTACATGTGTAGTGGAAAGTAGAGAGAGAGTGTGGAAAGTAGAGTGGAAAAAACGTGTCGTGCCGTGCCGTGCAGTGACTAACACGCTATGACTTTAATCTCGTGCCGTGCTGTGACCAAGTTAATTTTTCACGTGCCGTGCCGTGCTGTGATCAAAATGTCAAGGAGTGGTCACGGCACGCGAATGGTCACCCCGTGCCTAAACGTACCGTGATCATACGTGACTCGCGTGACTTGCGTAACCATTTAATCATAATTTAGGTAAGTTTATTTAAGATTCACCATTAAATCAATATCTAATGGTCATAATTACACGTGACTCGCGTGACTACGTGTCATGCCGTGCCGTGCCAAAGTTTCAAAAAATGAACACGGCACGTAAATGGTCACGGCACGGGACACGCGAGTCACGGCACGTAACTGACACGCGTGCCGTTCCGTTCTGTGCCGTTCCGTAACGGAGCCAGCTCCGCCGTACCATTTTTCCCACTCTAGCGGAAAGTGAGGGCCTGTTCGACCCTTAAAAAAGAATGGAGATATTAAGAATTTGATAGCAATGGTCAACAAGTAGATTAGCACTTGATTATATCTTATTAAAGTACCAATTACTGGTACATCATCCATAATATTAAAAGAGGGCGGCGGCATCTTTGCAGAGCAGAGAACCTAGTCTGTTCAACGCCATATTCCTCGGGTACCTGTACCACAAAAACAATACAAACTTCTCTGTCGTTCCATTTCTTTAATATGTTTATATTCATAATTGAGTGAGGCTACGGTGCTATGCATAGCACGGATGACTAGTGTACTACGGCTCAATATGGTACTTTTTAAAACCCTAACGGTCGATCCAACCGTTCAATATGATAACTATATGAATATGTACTTGCAAACTAAATTTTATATTTTTTCGAATTTTTTTACTATTTTTTTAGATAGGTAGAATTTTGATGGTCCAGAATTTTCAGAAAACACTGATTTTTCTACCTATCTAAAAAAATAGTAAAAAAATTCAAAAAAATATAAAATTTAGTTTGCAAGTACATATTTGTATGGATATCACATTGAACGGTTGGATCGACCGTTAGGATTTTAAAAAGTACCATATTGAGCCGTAGTACACTAGTCATCCGTGCTATGCATAGCACCATAGCCTCACTCATATGTTTATATTCATAATTGAGTGAGGCTACGGTGCTATGCATAGCACGGATTGGGTCCGTGCTACGGCTCAAAATTTAACTTTTCAAAATCGTAACAGTCGATCCGAACCGTTCAACATGATTATGAAATGAATATGTACTTGCAAACCAAATTTTACATTTTTTCGAATTTTTTTACTATTTTTTCGAAAATCACTTGATCTGAACATTTGGACCATCCAAAAACAGCCTATCTAAACAAATAGTAAAAAAATTCGAAAAAATGTAAAATTTGGTTTGCAAGTACATATTCATTTTATAATCATGTTGAACCGTTCGGATCGACCGTTACAATTTTGAAAAGTCAAATTTTGAGCCGTAGCACGGACCCAATCCGTGCTATGCATAGCACCGTAGCCTCACTCTAATTCATAATTTATAATTTATAAGGTTTGGTACATAAATGTATACATGGAATCGATATAAAAAATCAAATAACATGACTTGAGTGCGGCTAAATAGAAGAATCGCAATCTCCTGTCCTCAACAATACATGGTCCCAAATGTTTCTCAACTGATTCTGCATTTCTGCCTCTTTCTTTGATTTTCAAGAGAATAGTCCTTCTCCACCTCCACGTGTTATTAAATCCCGAAATTAATATAACGAAAATAGGCATCCTTTCTTCTTTGCGCTAGGGTTTCGGAAAGGTACGAATTCTTTTCTCCCAATTTGTTTATTTTTTATCTCAACTATAAACTATTAGGCTGTTCCATTGGGTTATTTTTTTCAGATGGGTGAGATCTAACTTAGCTTACAGTTGCTCTTTTGCTAGTTAATTGCTTCTGATGCTTAGGTCTAACTAGTTCAGTTCTATTTTGGTAATTTGAAAATGCCCACAAGTTGTTTGTGGAATTGATTAAAAGAGTTTGGATGCTTGCATGCTGCAGAATTTAAATCTATGTCTTTGATCACTTCACATTGGGCCCCACATGGTCCAGTTACCCCTACTTTGATCAAAACACCTCCATCATATTTGACTTCTTTATTCAAATCTGAGTCTTTTATGCTGAAATTGATCTGGTTGTTTGTAAATTGTACAGGCTGATCCCTATCCGAAGCTAATGATTCAATGGTTTTTGGCTCTGGTAACCAAGATTCCTCTGGTACAATGAATGAATTAACATACGATTCATTCTTCTTTGAAGATAATCCCTTGTACAATTCATTCAACCAATCACAACCTTTTTTAGACCAAGGCCTTCACAGCAATTTGCCCCAAGCAAACACAATCCCAGTTACCGACCCAAATGGAGATCTCCATTTCAACTTGCCCCAAGCAGACTTGACCTCCGACTTTAAAGAAATCAATTTAGACTTTACTGTAGACAAAAGAGGTGAAAGTCCTGAATATTGTGAGATCACGTCAAACATATCTCTGGACTACATAAGCCAGATGCTTCTGGAAGAAGGCATAGACGAGAAAATCCATTCATACTGTGAGGAGGCAGCAATCAGAGAAACCGAAAAACCATTTTATGATATTCTTGGACAAGAATACCCTCCTTCCTCCAGTGGACGCGTTTCTCCCGGTGGGTCTGATCCTGTCATCCATCAGAGCTTCAATAGTCCCTGTGATAGCTGCAGTACCAGCAACAGCGTATCTGTTAGCAGTAGCAGTACCAATAACAGTAGTGGGGTGGTGGATAGTAACTGGACCCAATTCAACGCCTCAGACTTCTCTGTAAATGTCAAAACTTTTCCAGAGGAAACTGCAGTAAATGCAGGTCCAACAGTAGATTTGACGGTTGAAGACTTACCATTCTGGCATTTTGAAAAGGGCATTGAAGAGGCAAAGAAATTTCTTCCAAATATCAACAAACTTGTGATTGATTTGGAAGTGAATCAGATATCAACACGTCCTGAACCAAAAAAGGAAGCTCAGCCGGTTGGAATTGTCAAATCAGAGGTGCAAGATCAAGAGAGGCAAATTGTGAAGTTTGGTACAGTTGGTAGGAAGAACCCGTTTGACGAAAATTTGGAACTTTCTGAAGGGAGGTTCTCTAAGCACTCGGCTGTCAGCTCTGACGAGCCGGTCAGGGACGCCAATTTTGACAAGGTGCTTCTTTCCGACGGCAGTCATTGCAATGATGAGATCAGTAATTTACGAGAAAAAATGAAATACAAAGGCAGTAAGAGCTCCAAGGACAACCAAGAGAAAAGGAAGGTACAAAGCAAGAAACAAAGCAAAGGAGGTGTGGTTGATTTAAGATCCCTCCTGATCAACTGTGCTCAGGCAATTTCATCAGATAACTGGCGTCAGGCACATGAGCTCCTAAAGAAGATTCGAAAGCATGCTTCACCTGACGGTGATGGGTCCCAACGACTGGCAAGTTGTTTTGCTGATGGGCTTGAGGCCCGCCTGGCAGGAACTGGAAGCCAGGTGTACCACCGGCTCATGGCAAAAAGGACCACTGCCACTGATTACCTCAAGGCATACCGACTTTACCTTGCAGCTTGCCCCTTCAAGAGAGCAACTTATTACTTCTCTAATAAGACGATTGTTAACTCTACAAAGGGGGCTTTGAGGATACACATAATTGATTTTGGGATATGTTTCGGGTTTCAGTGGCCTTCGCTGATTGAGCATTTGGCTAAGAGACCAGGCCCCACTCCTAGGCTAAGGATCACTGGTATAGATGTGCCCAAACCTGGGTTTCGACCGGCTGAGCAGGTTGAGGAGACAGGCCGACGGTTGAAAGAATATGCGAATAGCTTCAATGTACCGTTTGAGTACCGTGGCATAGCTTTAAAATGGGACATGATTCGGGTTGAAGATCTTAGAATAAGGCAGGATGAGGTTGTCATTGTAAATTGTTTGTACCGGTTTCGTAATCTTGTTGATGAGACCGTGACAATGGATAGCCCTAGGGATCGGGTTTTAAAAACCATCAGGCAAATTAACCCACGTGTCTTCATACATGCAATTGTTAATGGGTCTTATGGTGCCCCCTTCTTCGTGACTCGGTTTCGGGAGGCTTTGTTTCACTACTCATCTTTATTTGACATTCTTGATACAACAGTACCGAGGGACAATGAACAGAGGGGGTTGATAGAGAGGGGAATTTTTGGAAGAGATATAATAAATGTGATTGCATGTGAAGGGGCAGACCGGGTGGAGAGACCTGAGACTTATAGGCAATGGCAGATTAGAAACCTTCGAGCTGGATTTGAGCAATTACCATTGGACTCTGAAATGTTTAATTTTATGAAGAGAAGGGTGAAAGAATTGCATCATAAAGATTTTGTGATAGATGAGGATTCTAAATGGCTATTGCAAGGCTGGAAGGGGAGAATAGTGTACGCCATGTCTACATGGAAACCTAGCAATTCATGAAAAAGAAAAAGCTCCTATAAGGTGTAAATGCAGCAATTATTCATTTATTGAACTATTTTGAGGCGCATGGAATTTGTGCAATTTGTGTTATATATGGTATTCAATCTATTAGAAGCAACTAGTTGCATAGATGTTCATAGGTTATGCAGCATTTGGAATGTAAAAATTTTGCCTTAATTATTCAGTACTAGCTACTTTGGATTTACTAATGCTTGTTTTGTACTGGGAGTTTGGTTTATATTATTTTTCCACTTGGAAAAGGAACTGATTTGTATCTCTTATCTGGTTTATAAATTTGCAATTGGCCATGTTGTAAATTTATATTTTGGTGATTCTTCACATGATTGTTAGCTTTCGCTATCATGAAACGTGGATAATTTGAATGTAGACATTTGATTCCTGTGGGTTGAGTGTTCCAATATTAGACCAAGAATTAAGGTGGATCTGTTTAAAAGCGCAGGTGTTAATATGGCGACGATCGAACCTAGAATGGTGCACTTCCCTAGACTAATGAAGCTGGAGTTGTCTGGTGCAAATTTTACAGTGATCATTTAAAAAACTTTTGGCAGGGTGCCATATCCTTGAGAGCTTGAGAATTCAGAATTGCGATTCACCGATTAACAATTTTTCTTCTGAGTCTTTATACCCTCTCGAGTTGTGGGTATTGAATTTATTCAATCTGTCTCCCCAACCTTGACTATTTTCTGCTCCAGGGCTTGAAAATCTGGAATTTGATGGAGACATGGATTAGAGGGATTGCATTCACTTTGAGGGGTGCTTGTCAAAAGTAACCGGGTTAACATCTCAATCAGGTTTTATAATGAGGTGCATGGATACACTTCTGATCTTCTAAGTGGTCTTCCAAATGTTGTGCACAGCTATTTTTTGAAGTTATATGTAAAATTGTTTTACTTTTCACAAATTAATTTTGTGCACAGCTATTTTTTTGCATTAAGCAGTATGTGACCAAAGTAGGATTGGTCAAGCTTGTCAAATCTATTTCGGAGGCCATTCCGGTTTGTTAATTAAATGGCATGATCTGTATTCTGCTGCATTAAAACGGGTGCTTCGGCCTACAGGCCATGAAAGAACCAAAAAAAAAACAGGTGCTTCATTTTGAATTTATCACACTTTCATATATACTTGAATGAATAGGAAAATAGTGCTGGCATGGTTTCCAAATTTAATTACTTAATTGGTATATTTAGATCAAAGGCCGCAAGGCATGACAAAGAGGGACATCTGACTTGGGTCAGGCATTTCGTCAAACAGTTCGGTTGCAATGTGAAAATATTGGTAGGCCGTGCACAGTTGTGAACAATACCAAAAAGCTAAGCCTAAGAATGAGTTCATCATCTAGTAAGAAGCTCTTATCTGATTGATCATATCTAGTATGAAGCTGGGTTCCAATCCAAAAGAAAAATTGGATGTTGGAGTCTGTCAGACAACCACTGGACCATCCCAGCAGACCAAGGCCGGCTGGGAACGATCCTCTACAGCTACCGGATCTCCATTAGAGAGATCAGAGGGCCGTTAATCACGCTCTGATCCAGTGGTCATGTTTCATCAACCAGACTTCGGTGCCTGTCTTCTTTGCTCTCAAGGAGACAGTAGTACGATCCTATAGAACAGATCCTGTTCAAGTAAGGTCGTGCTAATCTTATGCTAGCACTCATATATTAGCGCTTCGCTATTCATTTAAGTTTTGATAGTGGGACTAACTGTTAAACCGTTAGGAGTAAACCGGAGAGACGCATTTGTGATTAAAGCATCTGGGCCGGATGAACCGGTTTTAGGTCTTGTTTGATTGGAAGGTTTCTCAGCCCGACCCAATGGAGAGATCTTATCAATTGAGCCCCTTTTTTCTTATAAAATAATAAATAGTCCTGCATGTGTTTATACTTTATAGTGGCTCTATGAACAATAAAGCCCACCAATAGTGGTTTGAAAAGGGGCCGGGTCGGGTCGGTCCGGTCCAAACCCGCCCGGTCCCCGGGTTGACTCGGGCACGGGTTAGCCCGGGTCAACGGGTTGAGTCGGGTAGGGGGGGGCGGGTTGGGGTCTGACTCGGCCGAACCTAACCCGGTCTAAACCCGGCGGGTTAGGACGGGGCGGGTTAGGTCGGGTCAGGGGTCGGTCCGGTCCGGGTAGGGCCGGTCCGGTTTGGTTTTTTTTTTTTTTTTTTTTTTTTCGGTTTCTGTTTTTTTGGTTTTCTGTTTCCAGAGAGGCAGAGAGGGGCAGAGGGCAGCGGCAGTCGGCAGAGAGCAATTTTTTTTTTTTTGCATTTTTTTTTTCTTTTTATTTTATTTTAACTCAATATATTTTTGTTATAACTTTTAACAAAATCAAATTAAGTTAAAACCGAATTTTGTTAAAACCAAATTATTCTAAAATCGAGAATTCGAGATATACCGAATTAGTTTAAAACCGAATTATTTTTTATCTTTAAAATCGAATTATTTTAAAACAATAGATTTAAAAACAAAAGTTACCCTCCTCCTTTATTCCGGGCTTGGGACCGGCTATGTAAAATAACATAGGCGGAGTTCTAACTTTTTTTTTGTTAGTAATTATTCTTTAAAATAAAACAATTGAAATATTTAGAAATTATAATTTAAAAAAATGTAAATAAAAATTAAAAGAGGATAGAATTTTATACCGACACTACCTATCTAGTAGTTGTTGTGCATATACCATAGGTCGCTCTCTTGCTCAAATTTAAAAAATAAAGTCTAATTCAAATTTTAAAAAAATGTCTAATTCAAATTTTATAAATTTAAAAAAAATAACTCTAATTCAAATTTAAAAAATATATTTAAGAAAAAATAAGTCTAATTCAACTTATAACTCTAACAAAATAAAATATAAATTATTCAAATGTAACCTATTAAAAATAAAGATAACATATTTAGAAATAAATCTAACTATCCAACAACTTCAAAAATAAGAAATAACTAAAAAATCTAACCTATTTAAGATAAATTCGAATTTTAAAAAATAAAATCTAACCTATTTCAAAATAAATCCGAATTTCAAAATAAAATCCAATAATCTAACATATTCAAAATTTAAAAAATAAAATATAACATATTTATCAAACAAATCTATTTATCTAACCTATTTCAAAATAAAATACAATAATCTAACATATTTCAAAATTAAATACAATAATCTAACATATTTAGAAATAAATCTAAAATCTAACATATTTGAAATTATTCAAATGTAACCTATTAAAAATAAAGATAACATATTTAGAAATAAATCTAACTATCCAACAAATTCAAAAATAAGAAATAACTAAAAAATCTAACCTATTTAAGATAAATTCGAATTTTAAAAAATAAAATCTAACCTATTTCAAAATAAATCCGAATTTCAAAATAAAATCCAATAATCTAACATATTCAAAATTTAAAAAATAAAATATAACATATTTATCAAACAAATCTATTTATCTAACCTATTTATAAATAAAATAACTTATTTTAAAAAGTAAAATCTAACATATTTCAAAATTAAATACAATAATCTAACATATTTAGAAATAAATCTAAAATCTAACATCTTTGAAAATATTCAAATGTAACCTATTAAAAATAAAGATAACATATTTAGAAATAAATCTAACTATCCAACAAATTCAAAAATTAACCTAAACATATTTCAAAAATTAATCTAACCTATTCGAAAATAAAGCTAACATATTTTAAAATAAATCAAACCTATTCTAAAAATAAATAGAACTTATTTAAATCTAACTTACTTACAAATAAAATCTCACATATTTCAAAACTAAATCTCACATATTTTAAAAATAAATCTAACCAATTTTAAAATAAACTACCTATTCAAAAACCAATTTTAAAACAAATATAACTAATTTTAAAATGAATATACCCTATTTAGCACAAATAAAACCTATTTAAAATAAAATTTAACTTACTTAAAAATAAAAACCGAATTAAAAATTAAATCTAACCTATTTAAGCTATTTTGAAAATAAATCTAAGCTATTTATAAATAAATCTAACTTATTTCAAGAATAAATCTAACCTATTCAAAAGTAAATCTAATATATTTTGAAATAAATCAAACCAATTCTACTAACAAAGTAACAATAAATCTAACATATTTAAGCTACTTTAAAAATTAGTCTAACCTATTTATAATAAAACTAACAATAAATCTAACATATGTAAGCTACTTTAAAAATTAATCTAACCTATTTATAATAAAACTAACAAAAAATCTAACATGTTTAAGCTATTTAAAAATTTATCTAACCTATTTATCATAAAATTAACAATAAATCTAACTTATTTAATAAATGCAAAAAAATTAATCTAACCTTTGCGAGATGAAAACTTGCGCCTTTGCGGGATGAAATAATCTTGCTCAACCGTATCTCGCGCCTTTGCGGAATAAAATAAATTTCCAACTATTTTTTTTTTCTAATAATTAAATTAATTTCTGAAAAATAAAAAAAAATGATAGAGAATTAGAGAGTATGAGTGAGAGAGAGTATGAGAAGGGAAAATCAGAAATTTAGTGAGTGAGGGAGAGTGAGAAATTTAGTGAGTGAGGGAGAGTGGGTTTGGGGGTTAATTTATGGGGAAATTCGGAACTGTGGGGGCCTGGCTGGGTGTGAAATTGGGGGATTTCAGTCAAAATTCGGAACAGTGGGGGGCACTGTGGGGCAGTGTACCAATATTCCAATTTTTGGGTTTCTCTGCGTTAGCCCGAATCTCAAAGCAGTGTGAGTTAATCCCAAACCGTAAAGTGAAGGGAATCTTTTACACTAATGGAGAGGATAATTTTTGGCTTCCCTAGAGGCTAGAGAGTAGAGAGGCTCTGCGCCTCTGCCTCGTAAAGTGAAGGGAAATAGGGAATAAATGCAGAGGGGGGGCCTGGCGCTGGCGCGGGGAACGGTATTATTGTGCTTTGAGATTCGTGCCAAGTTTAAAAGAACGGTCCAGACAGAGGGAGAGGGGGCTGGCGCTGGCGCGGGTACCAAAAAACCGTGTCACACCGCACGGCACACGCTACCGTAAAAGATTCCCTTAACAATTGCTATTTACGGTTGAGATTAAATCTCAGCCGGTTTGGGATTCGGGCTGACTGAGGGGGCAGTATTATTGTGCTTTGAGATTCGTGCCAAGTTAAAAACAACGGTCCAGATTAAGTAATTGTAAAAATGTACAACTGGCGCAAAATTCACAATTTCACATCCGGCTAAAATTAACAGAGCAGTTTTAGCTTCATGCAGCGCAATATTCACATGAAAACTATATAAAAATGCACTGTCCGTAGCCAAAAAAGCTCTGTTAATATTTACAGAGGGGGGGGAAAATTTTTGAATAAAAGTCTCTGGTTCACCCGGGTTCGGGTTAGGTTCGGGGTAGGTCGGGTTCACCCGGGTTTTGGGTCGGGTTCGGACGGTTCGGGTCGGTTTTAGGCCGGTCCGGGTCGGGTTCGGGTAGACGGGTTGACTCGGCGGGGGGAAGGTCGGATTTCGCCCAGGAAACCGGATCCGACCCGTTTCAAACCCGACCCATCACTTTAGAACGGGTCGGGTCGGATTCAAGGTCGGGTCGGGGTCGGTTCGGGTTCGGGTCCCGGGTTTGCACGGTCCGGGTCGACCCGCCCGGGTTTAATCAATACACTACCCACCATTCACTAAGTTTAGATTACCAAAATTTGCATGTTTATGTGTTTCATTTAAAAATGCTAATGTAAAAACAAGAAAAAGGTATTATGGGCTAACAGCATAATATATAATTATATATTTTGGGAGAAATTTCAAGTTAACAATTAAACCAACAAGCATGAATATTATTTTTAGAATATGAATATCATTTTGGACATAGTATATAGCAAGAAAATTACTAACGTAAAAATAATAGGCCAGAACATATTATACCAATATAAAATTTCATGAATTTTAGATTGTGATCCAAAACTCAAAGATTGGATTACTTTTGGGGGATCCGGACCCGAGGGAGAGGGGGACTTGGCGGCTGCCTAGGATTTTAGAATCACTAAAAAATCGCCCCAGTGGCACTCTGTTTAAAAGATGAAAATTCTGAATTAACGAATCTACGCTGTTCAAATCAATTTTCCTTACGAGTGATATATTTATATGCAAAAATTATAATTTTCAAATTGAAGTCAAGCAGTCAAATCAGAAGATTTTTAAGTTAATGTTTATATTCAATCATTTTTTTATTGACTTCACACGAAGGATTTTTGGAAAATAACATTGTTTTTTAGCTAATAATAAAATGAATTTTGAAAAATTATAAAATCGTAAAAAAATTTAAAAATAAAAAATAATATTCTGCAAATTTAATATATAATCAATTTATTGAGTTATTTAAATAAATATTTTCATATAAAATATAAAATTTAATTGGTAATTGTTTTGATCAAAGTGCTACGGCGATATTGCCGATTTTTTTATTAATAGAAAAAACAAAAAAAATATTGATAATGGAGTAAGATTTTATGAAATTTTGAAATATAGGAAGAACGTTATGGTTTATAACGTCCAGAGTACTGTAGCTGGACGTTATAAACCATAACGTTCAGCTAATTTAATTACTAATGATCGTTAAAAAAAACACTGTAACTGGACGTTATGGTTTATAACGTCCAGCTACATTGTTTTTTTCTGGACGTTATGGTTTATAACGTCCAGCTACATTGTTTTTTTCGTAAAAAACAATCTCACAACAGCTGTAGTTAGAACTGATGTTAAAAAAAAAAAACACTGTAGCTGGACGTTATGGTTCATAACGTCCAGCTACAATATATATATATATTTTTACGATCATTAGTGATCAGATTAACTGAACGTTATGATTTATAACGTCCAGTTGAACGTTATAAACTATAGCGTTTTTTTATTTTCCGAAATTTCACGAAAATGTAACCTATTATCGATATTTTTTTTTAATATTTTTTATTATTAAAAATATCGGGAGATATTGCGCAAGAATTCACATCACCCAGGTACCGTAACAGGAAATCTTTTACAATTACTTGATCTGGACCATTCTTTTAACTTGGCACGAATCTCAAAGCCCAATAATACTGCCCCTCCGTCAGCCCGAATCCCAAAGCGGCTGGGAGTTAATCTCAAACGGTAAAGTGAAGGGAATCTTTTACGGTACGGGGAGGATATTTACCCTATTGCGCAACAGCTTTTTGCTGTCTGCCTGTCTCGCCTCTCTCTGTATGTACAGGGACATTAATTGCGCAAACCGCTTTTTGATGAATAAAGTCATAGACACGTGAATTCTAGACACATCGGCTGTCTCCCCTCAATCCATTTTAAAATGATAAAATTAAGATATGTAAATATTTATCTATAACCACCGCTTCCGACGAGTCGTCCTAACCAATTAACCTAGACACGGTTTAGCGCGCCAAATCCATCTTCCATAAAACCCTTGATTAAAAAGTAACCCCGCCCCTCTTTTCGTCTCTTCCAAAAGGACCAAAACCCACCCATCGTAATTCGAAATCGCAATCCCCTCGATCGATCAAGAGCATTACTGACTCGATTAGAACGCCAGGAGGCATATCCGCTTTTGTCCTTCCCACTTCCTTTCAAGGTACTGCCACTCTTTCTCTGTAGCTTATATCCATTTAGTTTTGGGGGAAGCTTCTGGTGTTGATATAGTGTGCTAGTTATTACAATTTCAGATTTCTTTGATTTGTTTACTGTTACTGTTGATTTTGTGAGAATCTGGGGAGAAAAAAATATATTTCATTCAATCTGATTTTATTTTACAAAATCCTATCTCTATGTATAATACATGGCTTACTAGCCGTTTATTCTAACGTTAATTGTACCCTCGGTACTAATTTTTATTTTCGGTAACTATTGGTACCGATGTACAATCTACCTTTTTCCTATTATAAAAATAATAAATGAACATATCCCATTTCCTGATTGATTCCTAGCTTAGCTGCTTGATCAATGATGATTGGCTGAGATAAATTCTTCGATTCTTCCTTATTTTTAACATTTACATTAGGCTGCTTGTTTTTTTTTTTAATTCTGGATTCTTAGTGCTTTGAGTTAATTATTTACTTTGTATGGAGAATTGCCTGTTCTATAATAGGAATGTAGAATAGTATGCTTCAGCATCAGCTAGTAAGCAATTTTGGAAAATTGGGGTGTTTATGCAGAGGTTTTTGTTTTTGTTAGTTATAGGTTGTTCTTTGTTTTGGTTAGAGTAGTTGCAAAAATAGGTATAATCTTTCATAGAACCAAGATACACGCATTGAACCCAGTATCCATATGTAGGTTATTAGATTTAGCGTTATTTTAATCTTAGATCTATGCTCTCTCTGTGATAGCATGTAGAACAATGGACGACCCCAATGTGTTTCTTTAAAAAAAATTCTTGTTAGGCACTAAGGTACATGAGCTTATACTTCTCTGAAACCTAAACTTATATGTATTATGTATGATCACCACATTATTTGGCTGTGTAGAACCCTTTGTTTAATAATTGCTTGTGGTGTTTTCTGTTTGAACAAGCTTGTCTTTAGATGTCTTCTTATATTCTTTAATTTTTTCAAACAGTAGGTACGTGTTTCCTATTATTAGTTTACATGACAAGAAAAAAGATAGCGAGACTATAGCTTTCATATGAGTGTTACCAGTACAGAAACTAGAGGAGACCTAGCATAAGTTTAGATGCTCCATTATGCCTAGGGATGTTGCAATACTATAATGTGATATGACAATTCTGTAATGAATAATTTAAGCTTCAAAACTGAAGGTGCAAATATTAATCGTTTTGTCTATTTCTAACTTTGTGAAGAACATGTTGTTGTTAATTGGATCCTAGTTTTGTGTTTAGCTAAAGCAGGGACTAAATGGAGAAATGTAAACTTTTTCCCCCCTTGTTACAGGGGCAAAATGAGAAACAGTCACCATGGCAGCCGACACTATCACTGCCACCATCAAGAACTGCGCCAAGACAAACTCATTCCAGAACTAGCTGGCGCTATCTTCATGTGCAACAATGACACTAGAAAAGAATGCTTCAGTCACAGAATATTTGGCCTTCCGGCTTGCAGAGAGCGTTTTGTGAGACAGGTATTTTTACAAAAAAGAATTGTCTGAACTCTAAATACATTTTTCTTTTAGCTCTTAGATTTATTTATTGCAACCATACCCCATCAATACCATGCAATTTAACAGGTAACAGACAAGATGTTTCTTTTTCTATTTGATACTGATGATAGAAAGATGTATGGTGTCTTCAAGGCTACTTCTAATGGTGCCATGAACATTGTTCCTCAGGCATTCACTTCCACTGGCACCACCTATCCTGCTCAGGTACAACAAATTAAAGCTGGATCAATTTTATTTAAATGTTTTTAACATAATTACATTGAGGAGGGTTCCAATACCTCATGCCTTTCATACCTCATAATACCTCATATTTTATATCTTCATTTTCAAAGTCCAAACTGTCGATCCAAACCGCTCAACATGATATCCATACTAAAATATGGTTGGGGATGAAATTTTATCATTTTTGAAATTTTTTTACTATTTTTTAAGATAGGTACAAAATCACTCAAAATCAGTGATTTTCTACCTATCTTAAAAAATAGTAAAAAATTTGCAAAAATTATAAAATTTCATCCCCAAGCATATTTTAGTATGGATATCACATTGAGCGGTTCAGATCGATAATTTGGACTTTGAAAATGAAGATATAAAATATGAGGTATGATGAAGTATGAAATGTATGATGTATTGGAACCCTCCTCAATTACATTTGGGCACTAATTTGAACTGCTTTAGTAAATCATATATATATATTTTTTCTAACAAAATGACATGTTGTGCACGTTGTATTTCTCATCCAAAGGATGTTTTATTTATATGTTCTAACAGTGTAACAACTGTGGGTTTTTTTTTTTTCTTATATGAATTAATCTAAGCTTGGTGACCAACAACTTATGTGTGTATGATGTGGATCCAATTAGAGGAACTTCATGGTTACCTTTTATGCCCTGGTTTATCTCACCACTTTTGATACTATTGTTGGATTCTTCGTATTTGGAATCTAGGAATTAAAAGGTGCTTGGATACCAAATTTTATATTTTTTGGAATTTTTTTACTACAAAATCACTGTTTTCGGATGGTCCTGAATCAAACTTTTAGTCCCAGCCAAATATGACCTCAATAGCACTCCTCTGCAGGTGCCATTCGAAATTATAAGAAAGTGTAAGCCACTGACAGAACCTGAGTTCAAGCCTGCAATCCTGGAGAAGTACTTTACCAAAGTAAAGTTCAACTTTGATCTCAACTTCGATCAGGTTTTCTCTCTCGCTCCCCCCCCCCCCCCTCTCCCCATATTGGTACTTCCTTACTGAGATATGCTTGTTTTGCACTATACCTATTCCTTCTGTAATACTCCATTTTTCTTAACATTTTTTGTTACTACATTGCTGGCGCATACTCAATTGTATGGAAACCCTCCCTGACATGGACACTGATTTATCAGACTAAGATTTGACTATGATTTTTTTTTTTTTAACTCTCTATTTAAATTTCAGGTTCAAAGGCTTCTAGTTCTATTTGAAGAAAAGAAAGTTAGGGGAGTACCTCAATCAATCACTAACAGATGGGATCTGAGCTCCACAACAGACTCACCTTTGAAAAGATATTATGTACATCAACAGCAGGATGACATGTCTAATACAAATACCCTAAGCCAGACCATACATAGACACGTCAGAAACCCTAATCCTAGTGCTGAAGTGGCTATGCATTTCATGAACTCGGACATGAATTCAGCGACTCCAAGAAACATTAATCTGCATCACCGAATTGACACAGATGTGGTAAGAACCCAAACCCAAATTTGCCATACTGGTAATGCTAATTTGTGCCAGTCCACATATGAACCAGTTCAACAGCAGGGACGGTTTAGGTATTGTACTGGTATGGGTAATTGTGAGGTGTGCACTCAGAAGATCGTACCAGATATGGCTTACAATTCAAGTTTACTACAACAAAGCCGATGTGGATTACAGGTTAACCCTGACAACCAACAAGTTACTCTGTCGGCTTATAATCATCCGAACCTTTCTTCTCCTCAAGCTGCACAACTTTATGATCCAGACCCTCCTTGCACATGTTTCGGTTTTTATGGTGGATCACTATTAAGTGATCAAGTCTACAATAGCAGATCACAATTAGAAGGTCAGATTTACAATTCAGTCTCTCCAAAACCTTTATAATTTAAATACAAGTCAGAAAGCAGGTCTTATTGTTAGACATGAAACCAGTTCATTGTTTCATATCAAAACCCTAGTATGGTCAACATTATTTCTTAAATTGGGAAACTAGCTCCAAGAAATTTCTACTCTACCCTTGGTCCAAACCTTTGCCTTAATCCAAATCTGTCCCTGAACTGAAACACAAATCCTAAACCTAGCCTCTTTTCAGATGTACAACGGAGAAAAAGTGTGTTCTTGCGCCTAGCACGAAACCCGCAGAGAACAGCACGGGAGACATATCCTTGTCAGATAGGTGAATACCCCGCCAAGAACCAGCCGGGTCATAGTAGAGCAGCCAGACAGCCCAGACCCATTTACAACAAACAGGTTGTTCAAGTTCAAGAGCCAGTCCATATAGATACAGCTGTGGAAGTGGATGGAATTGAGTTGGGCCCCACTGCACCAGTTTCAACACTGGGTCCTGGTGAACGTGAAACCCAAATATGTATTGTAAATATCAAAAGAAGAAATAGGGGTAGCAAATTGAGCATCGAACTGAAAGGAGATAAAAAGAAAAGGAGGCTAGTCACGAGCCAGTCCATGAATACAAATACGTACACTGAGGCAGGCTCATATTTAGATGTGGTGGATACAATGGAGGAGGTGATCCCCGCTGCCTCAGTATCAAATTCGACTGTGGGGCCTGATGAAACCCAAATACCTTTTGTGAATTTCAATAGGAGAAATGGGGGTAACAAGTTAAGTGTTGAAGCTAATAAAAAAGATGAGAAGAAAAGGAGGTTAATCAGGCCTTCCTTGGTTAGCACTGTATCTGCTTTAGATGGAGATAGTATGGTAATAACTGATACCACCATGGATGTAGATGCTCGAGTGGACAGTAAAAAAAATTCACAACTTGTGCAGGGCTCCATTTGCAAGTCCAGGGAAAATAAGGTAGAATTAGTGGATACCCCACTTGAGGGGTTTCAAGGTAATCACAAAGGAGGAAAGGTTTTACAAATTGCAAACTTTTCTGTTGGTCAGCCAGAGTTACCAGAACTTGGTGAGAAGACTGACGAAAAGAAATCTGTATCCAACCCAGAACCTATTGACACAGAGCCTATAATTGAAATCAAAGATGAAAAGAATAACCTAGTTGCTGATAAGTTGGAAATGGATCCGTCTTGGTTTTGCCAAAAGAGCAAAGCAGTTGAAGACTACATTGCTCTCGAATCACATGATGAAAATAGTAAAGAAACGGTTGAATGTATTGAGATAGCAGACCAGGATTATATACCGGTTGAATAGCTTGGTATTGGTTTTAATCGCACTTCTGCTGAGATAAAGAACTTGAAGACTAGCTTCAACAGAGATATAGTGAATCCTCTCTCTCTCTCTCTTTTGTTCTTTTCGCTTGGGGACTTGTGGGAAATGGGACAAGTTGACTTAGTGGTAATAGTCATGATTTTGTCAATTTGTTCTATTTCGTTGCTCCATGCTCTAGTATTAAGTATGTAGTATACGGAATATTAATTACCAATGCAAGTTTATGCTGTGTTTTTGGTGCATATGTTTGCTGTGTTTGGAACGTCTTTTTATTTCGAAAGCTGGAATCCATCAAACGGTGAAATATCAGATCAGGTACAAGGAGTTTACACCAATTCTGAAATCAGTATTTTTGACATAACATATATGATAGATATACCATGCATGTAAAGAATGATCACATGTTAACTTTTATTTAGAGCAGTCTAAATTTAAAAACTTTGGTACATATATAATCAAACCAACACTCAAATTTTATGAAATTCAGTAATAGAACATCTGCTGCAGGATTTGGTCGAGCCTCATATGCATCGTGAACATCAGCTGCTTGACATTCTGCATGCTTAACATTTTAAATAATTTAGTTTTAACTCCAAAATTAAATATATAAATTAATTGCCTAAATAACCTACATTAATAAATTACTAAATTAAACAATTCCCTATAAAATCTAAAAACTCACATGAATTAATTATCGAATGCATGAAAGAATTTGAATTTTACTTGTTGCACAATCGAATTTGAATTTTTTAGTATTATGTAAAGGTTGAAGTTCTTAAAATATTTTTAGTAATAAATTTCAATTGTGGACATGTAACTTCACATAAAAAATAATGTTTTAAGCAATTATGTTAAGCGTTTATTTATCAATCAAATTTGAATCATACTGTGTTGTGCACTTTTAGAAAAATTGTACAACAAGATAACTTCGAACTTGCTTAAAAGTTTAACTAAGCATGCTCAGGTCTCTTAATTGGAACAAAGGACGGAGAGAACCTTTGAAAAAACGGAGAAAATATTGTTTCTGTAATTTGTATTAGTTTGGTGATATTGAAAAAAATGTTTCTTTTCTTAAACTCATTTCCCAAAATTTTCTTTCTAGTCGTGTTACGTAACTTCCTAAAAATTGAAACCCATATTTTGATAGTTACAATGAATAAGAAAAAGTTAATAAGAAAGAATTCAATGTCCCCAATTTTTACTTACGTTATATATCATAAATATGCATATATTTATCCATTTTTGTGAACCAAACAAATGCAAATTCACAACCTTAGACCTAATCAGGTGCTAATTCACAAAATTAAACCTAATTCATAAAGTTAATGCAAGTTTGTTGCAAATTAACAAATTAAAATTAATTCATAAAATTAAACCTAATCGGCTACTAATTAACAAAACTAAACCTAATCGTGTGTGCTAATTTACAAAATTAAACTTAATCGGGTGCAATTTCACAAAATTAAACCTAATTCATCAAATTAAACATAATCGGGTACTAAATTACAAAATTAAATCTATTTGGGTACAATTTCACCTAATTAAATCTAACAATAGTCTTCACAACAAATCAAATCAATAAATTATTGAGAATTTACTAATTTTACAATCATTTTAAGAAAAAAAAAACTCACGGTAAGAACAGTGAGAGAGGGCGAAATGGAGGATTTGGCGGAGCTGGACGTTGTTGTCCAGTTGTGACTTTCCCGTTACTCTATCCCCATCCTCGTGTTATTTAATACCTCCTCCCCCCTCCGGCTCTCTTACCCCGCCGCCCCATCCTACAGCCAAGATTGCAAAACTCTTCTCCTCCTTTCCTCTAACCTCTCACACGTCCTGGTCCGAAACTTTTATCAATCGAAAATAAATTAAAAAAATATCGGTAAAGGGTATCATTTTGGCGGAATTTCGAAATGAAGGTAGAACGGGTTGGTTTATCCCGTCCCACTAACCCATCCCCGTTTGGCTTAATCACCGCTAATCAAATAACCGAACAGGAAAAAAATCAGGGACGAAATACTCGTTCCCGTCCGACTGAAAAAAAATAATCACGGACGGACGGTATATATCATCTCATCCAACAAGTGAAAAAAAAATTCACGGACAAGTTAATCCGTCCCGTCCGAGACCCTGCAAAATCAACTAGGCTTTATACATAATTTCCGCCGAATTGAATTCACGGACGTGGTTGAAAAGTGTAGACCATAATTTCACAAGACAGAGAGAAAAGTGTTATCTATAAATTTTATACTATACATATAATGTCCGCGGAATTTCAAATAAATTTTATACTATACATATAATGTCCGCCGAATTTCAACCAGTTCAATTGATAGTTTTTCCGCTCTAGGGATGGGACAATCTATAACATCCCGACTTTTTTTTTTTTGCGATCGGACGGGATCGAACTTACCGTCCTGGTTTTTTTTTTCTGTTTTGATAATTTGATAAGCGGGGTGGAGTTGAATTAGGAATCAGTAACCTGATAGGTTAAAATTCCACGTCCCGTGGGACGAGATAAACCAACCCGTTCTACCTATATGTGGAATTTCCGCCAAATAATCCCCTTTAACGATATTTTTTATTTTTATTTCGATTAATAAAAATTTCGGCCTCGTGGTCGGTGTTTTTACAATTATCTGCAGCTGGTTTCAATGTTGATTCTGACCGTATGCTGTTGATGGTGGCAAGTATTTTTTTATTAATTCAATTTAAATTAGGGATTTTGCTAGATAGATAATTAATCTTTTCATCTTGATTCGCCTCAGAGCGTCTCCTTCTCAGGGATTTTCTTACGGTTCAGTTCATCTTTTTCTCACGGTTCCCATTTTCTCAGATATTTGACATCTCCCCTGTCTAAGTATTGGATTGTGTCAAATGTATCCTTCTATTTCTTGAAAATATTTCCAAAGTCAAATGGTTATTTTAGCAAGCTTCCTCCAGTCTGTTGCATAGAAAATTTCCATATTCGCAGTCTAAATAAGTAAAGCCTAATAAGTAGATATGTTCTTTTATTTTATTACTCCTTCATCTAAATTTAAAGTGGAACTTGACCTTTGAACCTAAAATTTGGTCGTCTCCAGCCCCAACTCAAGCCAAAGCTTCAAACTTTCCTTTCAACTGCTTGTTGGTAACAAAAAATAATGAACTAAAATAAAAAGAGTGCAAGGCCATCTAAAATGCTTTTATTCACCTGTACTTATATTTCAAAAGGTTATGTTATTTGTGAATTGTCCTGCAAATACTACTTGGGAATTGTCCCGCAAGTACTACTTGCGAATTGTCTCGCAAATACTTTTATTGAACTTTACATATTGTATAAGAGGAGAGGAGGTCCAAATGCACCATTATTTTTGTGCTCCAATATGCTCCACATCTTTATCTCCATTTTCAAAGTCTGAACAATCGATCTGAACCGCTCAACATGATCTTCATAATAAAATATGCTTGGATACCAAATTTTATATTTTTTACAATTTTTTTACAATTTTTTTTAGATAGATATAAAATCACTTTTTTAAGGAGATTTTGGACCATTTGATAAAGTGATATTGTACCTATCTAAAAAAATAGTAAAAAAATTCTAAAAAATATAAAATTTTGTCTCCAAACATATTATCTTCATATTGAACGGTTCGGATCGACTGTTCGGACTTTGAAAACGGAGATAAAAAATATGGAGCATATTGGAGGACAAAAATTATGGTGCATTTGAACCCTCCTCATTGTATAAATAGTCTGGAAGACGACTTCCCTACAGTAACTAATTAACAAATAAACACCAGTGAATGTAGTTGCTTCTATAAGACAAGTACAAAACAAACAGAGATCATCACTCTGTTTATTGTTCGTTGATTAACTATTGAAAAAAGCCAAGAGTATTTATGAAGGTGCCAGAGATTTTCAGACCCAGTGGTGATGGTTGAGCATAAAATTTAATGTCCACTTTCCCCTTTGTTATTTTCCTGAAAATAACTAACTAAGCTATAAATTAATGGCTAGCCAAATTTCTAAAGAAATCAGCTATTAAGATGGGGGTATGGTTGCAATTTTTGTATTAATTATAAAATGCAAATTCATTATTTTGGTATTCCAATATACTATATGTTGCTTCACCGAACTAGGAAGTGAAATTATACCAATTCTGCCCTGGAATTTTGTGAGAGATAATAACATTTCCAGTGATCATCTATAACCTAAACCAAATGCCCTCTTCCTTGCTTTAGTAACCGTTACTATTCTATGCCACTTACCCAGTTTCAATCTTATTCTTTTGCTATTTTTTAATAATTGCTAAAGCATTTACCAATGCTTTTTACAGGTCTAAAAGATAATACACCATGAACATTTTGCAGCCCCGAAAGGGAAAGTGTTGATCTCGAATTCTCGATTTAGAACGAGATTATATCAGCAACTTGCCCAAAAATATAAGAGAGGAAGTTCTTATGAAACTTCCAATTAAAGAGGTGATCAGGACAAGCCTTCTATCAACCAAATGGAAATATGTGTGGAGGTCAATTCCAAATTCGGTGTTCAACAAAGACTATGCACAGTCAGAGCTAATTAAACTTGTTGACCTAGTGTTATTTGTGCATAGTGGTCCAATTCTACAATTTAAACTCATCAGTAGGCATGCGTGCAATGAGGCAATTGGTCGATGGATGCTTATCTTGTCCCGAAATGGAATCAAGAATCTTTATATAAACTTGGATTCCGTTGAGAAATGCATGATTCCGTCAAGCTTCTTCTCTTGTCTTGCATTGGAACATGTGCTTATATCTTGCAGTTGCAGCACCATACATGTTCCTCAATCTTTCCTAGCTAGGCTTTAAGTTTCTTCGCACCCTAAGGCTGTTCGAGTTTGATTTAACTGGGATTACTATAGCACGACTCATTTTCAAGTTGTCCTTTACTTGAGAGCTTGGAGCTATCTGGTTTTGTTGAGTATGGCCGTTTCGTCATTCATGCACCGAACCTCATATGGCTGAGTATCACAGGGGAGTTTGGTGATCTCTGTTTCGAAACCCCTAAGTTGAGTTTTGTAGACATTACTCTCGAGGGTTATCTCGGATGTTATATGAATTTCACTTTGCCAAGCAAGGATTGTAAGAGTAATATTTTGTGAGTTCTTGGTAGTCTTTCTGCGATTGAAGAACTTGAACTATATATGCAGTGATTGTTTACGGGTAAGAGATCCATACTTGATAAAAGTTCCCATCAATTATCTTAAAAGGTGATTAATTCACACCATTTAAGTTCTCTATATCTTGCGTTTGGCCTACATGTTAATGATAATCTATTCTTTGACTTGTTAGTATTTAGCCAAGGGGCCTATACCAGAAGCGCTCCCGGTACTCTTGTACCGATTGACGGATCTTTATATCGACCTTTCCTGTCAATCCAAGAAAGAGGTTGCAGCTGCTCTTTGTTTGTTCAAAAGTGCTCCAAACTTAAAGGTGCATTCTTTATTGGTGCGTCCAACAAACTTATCACTAATTGGCTATTTGCTACTAGCTTGTTTGCTACAATTAATTTATCTTTCTATTCAAATTCAATCTCATTTTCCATTGTGTTTTTATCTTCTTCTTTTTTTCCAGCTCTACAAAGAGGAGGATGACCCTCCATCATCACTTGCTCAATATTTTTGGGAGGGGAAAGAAAAAGACTCTGATTTGTTTAACTGTCTTGAAATTGTGCACATAGCTTGTTTTTTTGAATGTCCTGATGAGTCGATTCTAAATGTTGCAAAATTCGTTCTAAGCACTGCGCCTGTGTTAGAGAAGCTGGTTATAAAAGCAAGCCGCATTGATTATTTGAATGATGGCAGCAAGGGCGGAGGCAGAATTTTGAATAATGGGGGTAAAAAATGCTATAAGTTCTCAAGTTGTACACATTTTAATAGTCTATTTTTCTTGAAAAATGAATGGGGTCAACTATATAAAATTTTCAGAAAATCTATGGGGGTCATTTTTTAGGTACCCTTAACATTTAACTATAAAATATACAAAAGTAACATATATAATAATTAGTTTTTGAAAATGAATGTGGGTCAATTGACCCCCATTTGATGTATGTGAATTCGCCCCTGGATGGCTGGACATTCGTGAAGAAGCTGGCAAGCTTTCCAAGGTTATCCAAGATGGCCAAAATCGACTTTCTTTAGAGCCTGTTCGTTTGTCACGGGATTACATGGGATGAGATTTGACGGGAATGGGAACTTACTTTTGAAAAAGTGGGAACCCATAGGCACGAGTATGCATGGGATTAATTGTGGAAATATGTTGAAATGAGTGTTCGGTTGTACTACGGGATTAGTTGTGTGAAATCTTGATTTATTTCAAAAGTATGTATTTCTATTTAAATTTCTCATCTATTTAAAATTATATATATATAAAGGTGGGCTAATATCAAAACGTTTGTATCGGAACCGTGGTGCAACCAATTGTTTTTTCAATTTTTAAAGTCCAAACGGTCGATCCAAACCGTTAGATGTGATTTCTATATTAAAATGTGCTTGGAGACCAAATTTTACATTTTTTTAAATTTTTTTAATATTTATTAAGTCAGTTTTAAAATCGCTGATTTTAATAAATAGTGAAAAATTTCTGGATCATTGAAAACAGTGATTTTAAAACTGACTTAATAAATAATAAAAAAATTCAAAAAAATGTAAATTTTGGTCTCCAAGTACATTTTAATATAAATTGAATGTTGAACGGTTTGAATCGACTGTTTGGACTTTGAAAATGTAAAAACGGAAGGGTTTGTTCCACGGTCTAGGAACAAACATTTTGATATTAGCTAACTTATATATGAGGAGGGATCAAGTTACAACAACCATTTTTTTCATTTTCAAAGTTCAAATCGTCGATCCAAACCGTTCAACATGATTATCTAAATAAATGTGCTTGCAGATCAAATTTTACATTTTTTTGAATTTTTTAACTATTTATTAAGATGGGTACAAAATTCAATGGTCTGAATATGACTATTTTTGGTAAAATACTTAATAAATAGTAAAAAAATTCAAAAAAAATGTAAAATTTGATCTACAAGCACATTTTATTGTGGAAATCATGTTGAACGGTTTGGATCGACGATTTGGACTTTGAAAATGAAAAAAATGGTTGTTGTAACTTTGTTGTAACTCAAATTTATTGTAACTTGACCCCTCCTCCCTATATATATATATATATAGAGAGAGAGAGATGAGCTATGGTGAGACGTGGAGTAAAACAAGTTTGTACTCCACGTCATATTTTTATTTTGAAAATCCAAACAACCGATCCGAACCGCTCAACATGTTCTCTATATTGAAATGTGCTTGGAGACTAAATTTTACATTTTTTGGAATTTTTTTACTATTTATTAAGTTACTTTGAAAATCGCTGATCCACTGTGAACAATAAAAAACAGTAAAAGTTTCTGGACCACCAGATTTCAGCTGAAATTGGTTTCTGAACAGTAAAAGTTTCTGAAAATGTAAAAACAGGAGGGTTTGTTCCTGGGCCGTGAAATGCGCCTGCCGAACAGGGCCTTAGTGATTTCCTATGATATAAAAGAAAGCTGAAATTGGTCTTTTTAGTGCATGAAATAGTTCAGCAAGATTTCAAACAATCTACTTTATTTTGTATTACTTTTATTAGCGCTCCAGTTGTATTGGCATATGTTTTGTTGGAGAAAGTTATGGTTTTTCTTGTTCATTTCATTGCCTGCAAAAGCAAATTCCTACTAATTAAACAAATATCAAGGAGCTTTTTCTTTGCATCTTGATATATGATTAAAACTCAGTTTTAATCAAGACAATGTGATCTAAAATATACCGCTTCTATCTATTTTTTTTTCCTCTACAGGTTAAGACATTTGAACAATTTGAGTCTGAATAGTTTCACAAAATATATTTTAATTAGATACATTATTGTGTTTAATTTGAAAATTAATAATACATGGATGAAATATTTTTTTTCTAAGAAAAGCTGGCGTACCAGTAGAATTCTTTTTACTGTGGCGGGTTTTATGATTTTTTGTGGCGACTATTGAGAAGGCTGAAGATGAGACGAACAAACAGAATCAAACCGTTAATTTTTTTTGTTTTTTTATTCCTGTCATTTACAATTTCAGACCGTAAGTATTTATTTTCTCTTTCCATCTAATCACTTAGAAAACTTGGCCTAATATAATTAACTAGGTACAAAGCATCACGGTGCTTCAACCTATTTTTTTTTTTATTATTATTATGTATTAATATTTTAATTGACATGTTGTATTTTAGTTGTTGTACCATAACGAATTATTGTGGTACATAAATTACAATGAACAATTACTGTCTTGTTTGAACATTTTACAAAAATAATGTTATAAATTTAATTTTTATTTTTTGTAATGCCATGATTAAAAATTTAAAATAGTCGGAGTTATATATTGCTCCAAATCAAGTCCCATTAATACTCTGGGCTCTGGCCCATCATCTGTCACTGCCCTCTTGTCTATATCCCGCCATCCAAGCCGTCCATCTCTTCGCTTTTGTATATTGACCGTCGGATTCAATTCATCATTGCTTGATTTCTGTTTTCTCATCTCTCTTTATTTTCCATTCTCCGTTTCATCTTAAATTCCTCTGACATATACATAACCATTCATCCTCTGGCCTCTATATAAATTTCACCAAAAATTAGTGGCTAAATTAAGGTAAAAGAGACGGAGATCTAATGTAGCAATGGTAGTTTAGTAGTGTGGTTTAGTACTTACACAGATAGATTAGGTGCATTTTTTGCACACTGCACACTATATGTTTTTCTTCAGCCCATCTCGCAATTCAAATATCGAAAAACTCCTTGCTATTGTAAAATTCTTGAAACCCGGATTTAATATTTAACTAAAGAGCTAGCTGGCATAATATTTCTTCATCAATAAAACTAAACAGATACTGCTAGTCTGCTAACACAGTCCTATACCAAAATACCAATATAAAATTGCCTTCCTTAAACCAAGAAAGCCCTTGAAGAACCTCAATACTTTGTTACCGATAGTAAGTTTCACGTCTGAAGTCTTTGGCAGCAATTTGATCGAGAAAAACATAAATAGGAAACAAGAAAAATAAAAAGTTCTTCATAAAATAGAAACTAATCTTGCTCTTCCTCTGGACTGGACTCCTGGCAGAAGGTCGCTGGAGAATTCAATTAGTTAGGAGACCGCGCCACATCTGACTGCATCTCGTAACCAATGTGGAAGCTTGTTCGACTTTGACAAATTAGCACCATTATTGCCACTTGGATCCTTGTTGCTACTAGCTCTGGGAATGAAACTCGCCAATTCCTGGGGCCCACCATCACATGATGCAGAGCCTCCTGACACAAATGTTTTGTGCAAATATGGTGGTGTTGGTTCCACCCCAAGACCAGAAACCCGAGTTCCATTTAAAGTACGTGCTATCATCTCATCAGACAAACCTGGTTTGTTGGCAGGCTTTGACAGCTTAGAACTTGACTCATAAAAAAAATTCAGCTGTTCCTCTTTCCATTTTGCACTCAAGTCCTCGGGGGTTCTATACTTTGAAAAAGTAAGTTTGGGATCCCGAAGCATGGTATCCCAGTTCCCATGCCCATGTCGTCGCACCCCAATCCAGAGAGAGTCCAGCTCCTCCTCTGACCAAGCATCTGGCTTTACCCTTTCTGTCAGCATCTTGTTTGTATTAGACTCAACTTGACCAGTTGTGGAGGGATCTGCAAGAGGGAAAGGTGCCTGAAAACATGCAAAAAGAAATTACATATCAATATCGATACTATATATAATTGTTTGTCAGAATAGGTATAGTGAATTATACTTCCTACATAAAATGCCCCTGCCACATTTGCAAATTATTTATTGTACCATTTTTATCATCACCAGATGCACACCGGCCCAACAATTAAAATGCTATGTATATCATACAAGTGTTAATGTATTGCCTAAGGTGCGAATAAACAACCTGCACAACAAACTAATCACAGCAATACTACAGAGCATTAATTGTACTAAATACATGCAAACAATAAATTGACTTAAATGTTGCGATCTATTGATCCAGAGTATAAAATTTTCTTATTTTGTGCAAATAATCTACAGAAAAGTTTTCCAAAGTGAGCCTCTTTAGTGCCTTCCAATTTGCGTTACACACTGTCATGTGTAATGGCAACCTAACAAAAAAGTAATAAAATGATTTTGATAGCTACAAAAATACTTGGATGGATCATTTAGTAAAGCTGGCATAATACACCTAACAAGGACAACCTACCCAGTCAACATGGCATCCTAGCTTGATATGGACTTCATATGATTGGAAAAATCAAACTATCCATGTTCATTTTATACAACAATAAGCACAGGAGCATGAGTTGACTGAACTTAAAATTACCCACACATAAATAATCCAGAACACAATATTACTTACAGACCGAGTAAAAACCACATGACAATGTACCCCGGACCTAAATTTGAAGGCATTCAGACGCAGACAACATCACAAAAGTATAAATTATGTAAACACACAACACTGTGAAGTGTGTTGATGATCAAGAAGGATATATAATACATTAAGAATTATCAAATACTGCCCTACGAAAACTAATCAATGCGGTGATCAAAAGAGAAAATCTCATCAACTTGTACAAAGTCCAGCTTGCCATAATTCAGATCCCAATCAGATTGCATATAGATAGTTTACAGGAAAAATTAAAAGATTATTCCATACTTTGAGTGGTGCCGATAAAAATAATTGCGAAAATAATATGCTTCACAGCAACGTCAACTTGAAATTATTCGCAAAAAAAGTTTGCAATAACAACATGCTTCACAGCAATGTCAGACGGAAAATGAAGAATTACTTGACAATTTTATGGAAATTTCTGTTACGATTTAAGAACAAGATGTAGGAATGGGGTGCAACTTTTAGCATCTTTATGGAGTTCTCTGTTAGGATTACGACTTAGAAAATGGTGAATTTTATTGCATTTGTGCTTTACATATCCATAATCCGACAACAAATCACACCACAGAGCTCATCAATTATCTAGATCATATATTCATGAACCAATGGACCAGTATTTTCTACGCATAAAGGAAAATTTGTTGGATTGACACTACAATTCGTACCGGAATTAAGTTGACGCAAGTAAATAGAAAAACAATCAATTTCCGAAGGAGATTTGAAACTGAGATTACCAAGCATCACCAACATATTAAGTACCTTGACCCTCAAATGACCTGAATCCAACTTAACCTAACAAATAGACAATTAACTGCTAGATACCTCTACATGTAACGATTCCCTAATATATTGATTGCCAGGACCCTGGAATGGCCTGAGCCCATATTAACATAACATCCCTTGGCAGCCTCTGCTAAGTTTTCAGAAAAAAAAAAATAAATAACATGTGAAGCAACCCAAACCCCTGTTTGCCACCTCTACATATAGGCAAGTGATAATGTTAGGTTAGTTGGCTGGTAACCTCATCGATAATTGTCACCAGGGAATGTTGTGTGCTTCGTTTTGTTTTGAGGAAACAAAATTGACTAGAATTTTCATAACTGGAGTACTTGTATATATGAATACTGCCATCATACAAGTTCAAACAGAATTTTGAGTGCACCAAGACATTCTATAGAATCACACAGATTTGTTGTGATGAGTAAATGTTGTGAAGTCTCATATAGCTACCACAAAAATCAAGGAAGTATAAGGTTTCAATATTTATTCAGCAACACTGCAAGAGTTTACATCTCACAACTACAAAATAATAGACAGAGAAAGAAAAGTATATCTGATGGCTTATGACCTTAGTGGTCTTAAAGTATGCATGGTTTTAAAGTATGCATTTCATCCGAAAAAAGAACGGACATAATACAAACCCAAAGAAAAAAACAAAAGGTAATGAAAATAGAAAAGGACCAATGACAATTTACCGCAAAGAATGGAATGCTGCTATGAGGTACAAAGTTCTTCGAGTGAGCCTGCAGCATACTTTTCTTTTGAGCTACCTTTTCCTTTTGTCGAGCACGGAGTATAGCACTGGTTTTCATGTAAAAAATTAAAAAGGTTAAAATATTCCAATAATAAGAATAAATAGAAGACATAATACTATAGAACTAAGAAAATAATTTCTTATATAAACAATTCACAACAACAGCAAGCCAGGGCAGGGGAAAAGGTGTGCAATTATGACTACTGATCAATTGGGAAACTGGCAAAATGGGTTAACTCTGTTAGTTCGGACATGAAATAATGATTTGAACTTACTATTTTTCCTTCTGTGCTCGGCCAAAAAGACTGTACTCATACTCCTCTTCACCACTCTGTATTATCAATAAGTTTGTACAAGTGTCAGAACAAAGAAAAACAGTAATATGTAATATGTAATGCTATCTTCTATTCCTATAAAAAAAAAAAAATAAGTGGCACAACCTAGCTCTTCTAATAAACCTTATAATATTAATTATAAGTACCGATAACAACATAAGTACCTGAGTTACATCATTGAACGATGCTTCACTCCCCCCCAAACCAGGCTCTTCTAGCCCTTCTGTTGACGGAGGTTCAAACTTTTCAAGCATCTAAAAAGGAGTCCAAATTACTTCCAGCAATTGAAAAAAAATGCATCTAAAAGTGCAGAAAATTAACAATTGATTAAACAAATAATAAGTAAGTAAGTAAATATGATAGCCATGCCTCTTGATTCTTATTTTGTTTCTTCAAACTCTGTGACGATTCACTTGGATTATTTTGTCTCTTCCTAAGAGGGGACCCACTGCAACCTGCAGTCGAACTTGCTTGTTCGATCGTCCACTTGTTACGGTAAACCAACTTAAGCTTTAAATTGGATGACTTATTTTTGTCAAAATCCTGTATATCCTCCGCTGTTGATTTTGTAGGAACAGTCTTCTTTACAACCCTTTTTGACCTTGTGCATCTGGGGTGGATGAAGCATTTTTCTCTAGCACATTCTGGACAGAGCCATTCTCCCTCTGGCACCATCTTTTGTTGAACAAAAACAAATAATTCAAAAGGCAAGTCATATTAGATTGAAGAAAAAGTACCTAAAACAGAAACAGAACAGAAATATTACAAATTTTAAAATTTTGATCATCACCTCAATCGGTGGGTTTAGACAGTCCAAGTGATATGTACGGGGACAGCTGTCACAACATAGCAGTTCCCCACCAATGTTGCACTCTTCGCATTCATAATAGTGCTGCATACAAAAGGATCATAAATATGAAAATAAGAAGAATTTAAAATGTACATTCATGCAAAATTCTGCTAGGTGATACAACAAATGAATTCTAATTTAATATAGAATTTCACACAGATTGTCCTTGCCAAGTGATTATAAGTGACTTTTCCTTAATCTATTGTTAAAAATAAAGGATCTATGTCTGAAGTAGTGGTTTTATTAAGCTTTAGAGTGAAGATTTTGACCAACTTCCATGTGAAAACTCATCCAAAGACTTATCAGTAACAAATTTGATATGCTACTATGAACTGCACATATACAGAATCAATGCAGTAGATCAAAACACTTACCCCGTCATCCCCTATTACCCTAGCACGGAATGAAAACTCCTCAATTTCTCTGTTTAGCATCTTGCTGGAAGAATAGATGCTCTTCTCACAGAATGGAGTTGCACCAAATGATGTTGTCGCCTGAAGGGCTCTCCTTAATATATTCAGAGCTGCAAACAGGAAAAATAAAAATTTAAACACTAACAACTTGTTAATTTTGTAATCAACATAGAATTATTAGGTACAGTGATTTGTTCTCTTATGTCCTATATATGCATACCACATTTGTTATTGATTAGAAATTGTAACTTATCTTATAAAGTGTGAGGGAACCTACTGCCCTGTATTATGTCCGATATAATAGAGTTTTGGTGGTAATTCTGATGTGAAGTTATGGTAGAATCTACAGTAGAAGTCACGTAGACACTACTGGTACAACCTACATTGAAGCTGGATAAACCCTCTTTACCATCTGAAACTGGATTATTCCAACTGAAGCACAAATTACAGAGAAATCGTGATCAAAGAGGCTTTAGCTCAATAACCCTTTTCTATCCTTAACATAAACCAACACAACTAAATCAACGGAGCTGGATAGCTCAAAGCTCAAAACTTCACCTCAATCAATCCCTCATTTTACTAACAAGAACGAATAACTCCACCAAAAGTAGATTAACCTGGAAGAAGATTAAAAAGAAAAAAGAAAAAAAAAATACCTGACAACCTTAAACCCGTATCCTTCAAATCAGGCCCAAAATCCTGTTCCTTCTTCGATTTCTCACCGCCTGAGCCAACCTAGAGACTGGATTCAGACTTGATCTGGCAGGGGAGAAGAAGGGGTAGAGAGAGAACGAGAGGCCAAAAGACGTCAAGATAGACTCGACGATGTTGTGGGCGGGGCGTTGTATATCACTTGTCGCCACTGCCACGTCACAAAACCCAGCTGGATCCCACCCCCTGTGCGTTACGCAAAGGAAGGTGGGGTCCACATGGGTTGGCAACGTGATGACACGTGGCATCCCTTTGCGGAGGTACATTGAACGTCAGTTGAGGGTTTAAGTAACTTCCCTTTTTTTTGCTCTTGGTCCGTGTTTTGCGAGGGGTAGAGAGAGAGTGGCGAGATAAGGGAGGAGAAAGAGCGCGCCAATCACCATCTCCTTTCTCTCAGGTAACCAAAGATTTGTCAGGCGGGAAGAGTTCTGAATTCTGATTTGGGTTAGCCGTTTAACAGCCTAATTTGACTTGGCCGAAACGGAGGAGGAGAAAGAGGTCTGGGCGTCTGGCCACTGGGCCAAGGAGATTGGCCGTCGCTGGGCCAGGGTATAAACACTGGGAATGTTTCTATGACAGGTGGGACCAGGAATGTCAGTAACACACAGTTGCAACTCTGTAGGTTGGCGGAGAAGGAAAAGAGTTGCGAGTTAAACTGACTGGCGGGACCAACAATGATCAAACTGGAGAATCATGCCGCGTTTCCACTGGAGAAAATTCGGGGACTGATTCGGAATTTTTCTTTTTAAAGAATAATGGCTCATAAAAAATTTGCAATAAGGACCAAAGAGTTTGACTAGTATAATATTAGTATCATTTCAAATTAGATTGATTTGCAATAAGGATTAAGAGTAACTTATTTCAATGGCTTTCTTTATCCTATTCCTCTTCAGTCAATGTTTATTTTATTTTTTATATTTTTGTTTACCCTTTTTACTATGAACAAGGCTCTCTCTCCCAAGTCCCAAGTCCTAACCTGGTGTCCTGGACAATCGACGATTAGTGAGGATCTCTCTGACTCTGACACGAAGAAAAATGAAAGATAGCCGTGAGAGAAAAGGGTAGAAGGGGCAAATTAATGTTGTACCAAATACTTGTACTATTACGGAGATCTCTGTAATTTTGTTTGAGAAAATCGTATAAAAGACGTGTAAACTGTAAAAAAAAAAAATGCCAAGCAGATGGCAAAAGACATTACTTGTTGATTCTACCTTACCAAGTTTCTTTTTTTTCTCTTCTTCTAATTTCCCCTTCTTCTCTAACTTTTCCAAATTACACCAAAGAAACTTGTAATATCCACTTGCAGAATTGATTATTTTTCTCGGATTAGACTTATTACAAGGTTTGAAACATTCAGTTGATCTGATGAACTAGATAAACGATATGCATTTTGGAAGATGAGATGCACTTTTTTACACACAAAAACAAACTCATTTATTTCTTTCCTACAAAATGAAATAGAAAAATACTACATGTCTATAATTAAATTCTGGTCCTAAATGAAGTTCAAGGCACTTCCACAAGCATGTTTTTTGGTTTACTAACATTGTTTAGAAAGCAACTAAAATAACTTGAGTGCAAAACGCTGAATAAGTGTGGTTCAAATAGAAGTGCTCTGTTATGATTTACATTCAATTTGAGTTTAACCAATTTATATTTGATAAGACAAAACAAAAGCGTAAATTAAATAATTCATTTATGAGGGTTGGGTATTAACACAAGGCATCAATTAAACAAAATAGCAACAGGTAATCAAATGCATGCATGATAGGATCAAAACAGATTTATATCCTCCCTAGATCTTGGCAAGGTTTATATAATACATAAATACAAAGGATAATTTCAGAATATTCCTCAACAATAGAAACTCGAAAAAATGGACTAGCATTCCTCTATTCTATTTTCAAAAACGGGTAGTAACTTGTGAAAAGAGAGACCTGAAGTCAGTTGTAGGAGTTCCTTCTCCCTCGGGCTTAGAAGCTAGATCAAATGCCTTCTCTTTTGCCTCTTCATATTGCAAAGCCTGCACAAGAAAATATTATTAAATATGGAATTGCAGCAGATGATTATAATGGAGCTCATCTGGCAATGCCTCCTGGAAACCAAGTTATTTTCCAACAAAATAACAAAATGATTTAAAAAAGGCCAAAGCACCTGAATGCAAACTTCTGCCACATCAGCCCTCGAAATTGTTCGGGTTTCCGTCTTGAGAAGCTCATCATCTTTTCCAATTAGGAGTTCTCTTACACCACCATCCTTATCCTGTAATCCTCCAGCCCTGCAAATTAAACACAATATATCAGTGCAAATTAAAAATAAAGATGGTCAAACTAGGGGATGAGAAATATTATACCTTATTATTGTATACGGAATGCCAGAATCAGCCAAATACTGCTCAGCCTTGCGCTTCCATACTAAAATATTCCCATTTCCAATGCTGTTAAGAGGGTGATTGACATCGGTTCCGCCCATTGACCCAACAAGCACAATTTGCTTCACACCAGCCTCTTTGGCTGCACAAATAAATAAAGACAACTAAAATAATACAATCATGTTGCAGTACACATGATAAAATCATCATGAAAAAATCTTAACAAGCTGGCGATCTCACCTGTATCAATCTGGTTCTTCTGACCAATCCAATCAACCTAGCAAAAATAGGAAAATGACAAGGATGAAACATGAAAAGTTTTATGCATCATAATAAAATACCCATTTCATAACTGTATCGGTAACAATGGTGCAGTACCCAATCTTTTTTTTATGTTCCCTAGGTCAATTTTATGCAATGTTATCTAACCGTACCTGCTCAGGATACGACCCGTCCTCAAAATAAAACTCGGGTCGGCCTCCCTTGGATGGGTCAAAACCCGGTTTCATCTTTGGCACTGCACTTGTCAGAATTATCAATGCATCTATCCCTTGAAAAGCCTGAGAAACGCTTTCAATATTTCTGATATCTCCAACAAAAACATCATCTGCACCACCGACTTTATTCTTGCTTTCATCAGTTCTGACAAGGCCCCGGGCCGTGAATTTCTCTGGTCTTTCTTTTAATTTCTTGTACGCTATCTGGCCTGGTAATTATTCAAAATAAAAGGGTCACTAATCTATTTTATTATATTATGAACAAAGTGGCATTCATACAGCTGTAGCATGAAACTCTGAAATTACAGACAGTTAAGGCCCAGATGGAAGGGTCAAATTTTTAATCAAGGAAAGATACACAAAACAAAAGGCCCTGATTTGTCAAAAAAAATTCACAAAAATTAAAATTAAAAAAAGTCCTACTTTCCCATGTTTACATAAACTTCCTACTTGTTAGAATTTTGAAATTATAGCCCTGACTGCCACTCTGATATAGAATCAGCTGAAACAACATCTTTTTTTTGAGAGGCATGGTAGAAGCTACCAGCTGAAACAACATCAATGACCGTAAATTAAATATCACAAGTTGATCACTGGTAGTTCAATTAAGACATACGGGAAAAGCAAAGTTAATCACATTACTACTGGACTAGACAAAGCAAATTACCAAATAAAAATCCGGACTCAATACTGAATTCCATAACAAGCTAGGTTCAGTTGTGCAAATTATGAAAACAGAGGGACCTTTCTGTAACTTGTTGAAAACTCAGAGACTAGAGCATCTTTACCTGTTCTACCACCTGCACCAGTGACAAGTACAGTAAGGCGCGACGCGTCAGTAGCCATGGCTTTGATAGAGAGACCTCGGCGGGACCCACCTGTCAAACTAACACACCGCTTTTTGAGGAAACTAGTGGAGCTAGGAGGGGTTGAGAGAAAGGAAATGTTGAGGGAGCTTCTAGTAGAGAGAAAAAGGTTAACCCCCATCTGTTAATGGAGAAAAGGAAATGTGTCAATGGAGCTTTCTAAGGAGAGTATTCCGGAAATAAATCAGCTGAAATTCTGAGATTGGGTACTGTTCACCTGAAATTCCTGCAATCGGAAATCCAGCCATTGAATTTTTTTCGAGAACGCATCTTGAAACAGCTGATTTTTCCTTGCACGCATCTCGGAATAGTTCAACGGCTGGATTCAGATTGCAGAGATTTCAGGGTGATATCGGATTTCAGCAGATTCGGATCCGAGTATTCCACTTGTACAAAGTACAAACAAACACGAGATTTTCATTTGCCACTTGGCACCGACGATCTGACACCGCCTTATCTCTTTATTTGGGCCTTGTATCCAATGGGCCTACAACCTAGTATAACTAAATGGGCCTAACATAAAAATCTTGTTAAGTAGGAAGCCCATTTAGGCCTGAAATTGGTTTCCAGAAGCAAATCAAAGTACTACAATTGCAACTTTCACAAGCCAACCACAGGCCTAATAGGCAAATAAGGTTATTATAATAAGAGTGACGCTATGTAATTTGTAATTCACATCTTCGTTTTTAAAATCTAAAAAAAGGTGGACATAAATCAAGTGGCACTGTCACTTATGAAAGTGATTTAAGAAATAATTTAATGCTTGATTAACATAAATTTTTTGTTGCATTACTGAGTGTTACATGTATGACCGTGTCTTTATGGAATTATTGTCGCGTGGAGTAGGAGACATGCTAAATGCTAGATGGATTCAGGATTCTTCATTTTCTTCTTATTTTTCATAGGGCCACATGTCTTGCATGAGATGCACGAGGATAGCTTACCACTAATCATTATATTTATCATTATGGTTAAATTACAATTTCCAAAGGAAATGATTCTTGTCACCCAACTAAGCTACATCCTAATCCTAGAGTGATTGTTAGAGGCAAAACTAGAAAATTGAGGTTGGAGACTGAATATTTCTTTTGTGGAGGATTCAAATGCCTTCAATTTGTGTTCCACTGTCATGTCTCTATTTTTTTATTCTAATAACAAAAAAAACTAAATTTTATAATATCAAAATAAAACCGTTAGATGTGATCTATATTATTTTCTCTACACGTACATAAATAAATTATCATTTTTTTATTTTGGTTTTATATAAATCAATAAGTTGAAAAATCAACGTCCATAATTTATCCACATTGGTATATTTTTGCAAACTCCAACTAATCGAAATAAAATACAAAATGTCATGATATTTTACGTTTGCATAGAAAAAATGATATTGATAATATCTAACGATTTTATTTTTTGACATTTAAGTTTTACACTTTAAATTATTTTAGTTCTAAAAATGAAGGCATAATGGAGACATAAAAAATGAATGCATTGGAACTATCCCCTTTTCTTTTGTAAACATGACTAAAAGATCTAAGTAATTATAAAATATATAAAATATAAAAGAAAAAAAACTGTTAATTTTTACATTTACTATACTAAAATAAATGGGCAACCTGGAGACCTCTACAGTTGTTATATCAGAGGTAAATAACTAAATATAAATGACTTGCAAGAGATGAAAACTTGTCCTGCTTATTCTTTACAAAGGCAAATGAAAGCTACTTTTAATTTCATTGGTTTGATAGATACCTACAGACTTGTGGTGGAGGCCTAGGGGCGGCTGAGCGACCCCTAAATAGCACTTAGATCTGCTCTTGGTAACAAAATAATTTTGTTTGAATCACGGCCGTCCGATCGGAATCCGGATCAATCCAGTCCGAAATAGAACGCACGAAGCCGCTTTAATAATTGTGAAAATTCTGATTGAACGGTCCAGAAATACTCTGTTACCTTAGGTTATACGAATTCTTTTTCAATTGTATTGCGGTCGGGATAAATCAAGTGATTTTTCATATTTTAGTTTGGTCTTTAATTGTACAAAAGTAAAGAAGAATCTTTGAGCTATATTGGGTTATCTTAGAATTATATAAGCTTATTATGTAAAGTACTTTTGGTTCATTTCAGGTTTCCAATGATTGAATACATTCAAAGTGACTTTAGGTTGTACCAATTTCAAAATTAACCCCACTAAGTTAGAAAGTAACAAGGAAATAAATAGTTTATTGGATCAGACTTTTTCATACAAATTAATTACTTTTATCTTCTGAGAGAAATCAAGAAGATATATAGTGTCGGTGCATGCATCATGCTATAGCATGCCTACAAGGCTACAACCTATATATATATTATGCTTTAACATTAGCTTTTTGTATGACTGAGACGGATCCAAATAAACAAAATGGGATCTGTTGGCATCTCTTGTTGGTGCTTTCTGCAAAAGCTTGGTGGTGATTTATGTAAATAAAATATTTATGCGTATCTTTTTTTTTTAACGTATGTTAATTTAGTATACAGTCAAGCGGTCAAGAAAAAAAATTTAAAAATTAATTTTAATATGTTCATTTTTATCATTTTCTTACAACTTCACTTTATACTAAATTAACTCAAAAAATTATAAATTCTGCAAGTAAATGTATTACTCGTAAAGTAGATTGGTTTTTATAGTTTTAATTTGACGTTTGAAATCAATTCGATAAATTTTGAAAGTAAATTCGTCAAGAAACTCACTTCTTGCTGAGCTGAATTCCTTTACAAGCTTAAAAACACCCTCACTCTACTTTATTTTTGATCCAAAATCTTCTGATAAATAGGGGTGTTCAAATGGTCAGTTCGGTTGAAACCAAACTAAAATAACCAAACCAAACTTTTCTTCGGTTTTCAAAAATAGAACCGAACCGAACCGATTAAACTTATAAACCGATTAAGAACCGAACCGAACAAACCGAAGTAAATTTCGGATTGTTCGGTTCAAACTGAAGTAAACCTATTTGTGCCATTATTAATGAAAATTACACATGTTCATACACAAGTTGTTCAATTCCATACAAAATATGTAAATGTTCTAAAATATTTAAACTAAAATAAAAGAAATGAAGCATTGATTGAATCAAACAAAATATAAATCATACTTAAACCAATATAATTCGGTCGGTTCGGTTTAGTCGGTTTTGAAAACTGTAAACCGAACCGATCCATTTAAACCGAAATAATTCAAAATTTCAACCGAACCGATCCATTTAAACCGAAAAACCGAATCATTTAAACCGAAATTTTTCAGTTCAGTTGAAAACCAAACAAACCGAACTGTTTGAACACCCCTATTGATAAATACAATTGCATGTAAAATGATCGGCAAAGAAACAAATTACATTTTTTTTTATTATGGATCGTATACCATAACCTCCTTAACAAGCCTTTTTTTTTTACTAGTTTCCTTATATTTTTTTCTTTTTTGAAAGCTTCGCAGAAGCTGTGGTTTTCTTATATATTTTCACACCCCTAAAAGCATGGATTAAACACCACGCTGAAAAACTTAACTAAGAGTCTAAGACAAATAAGGTAGATTCTAGTAGCGTTTGTGCGATTTGAACAATCAATAAATCAAATTATGAATAACTTTTGATTGTGAATGAAAAAAAAAATGTATATATTTGTTTCTCTGATGTCTTAATTATAAAAAAAAAAGTTTCAATGTGGCATCAGCTGCATACTATATACTTAATATAGATGATATTCGTATGCACATGTAGATTAACACGGTCCTAAAAGTGAAATAGAGGTGTATAATCTAAAACGAAGAGATGAGACTCAACAATTGGTCTTTTATTTAAAAAGTATAAAAACAGCTATTCATAAAAGAATGAGAAAAGGTATTGTCCTCCTGCCTTATGTCCACGTAAAATCTCCGCCTATAAAACTTTCCATTTTTAGCGGTCCGCCGATGCGTTTTCAACTGTCGCTAACGGCAACGGTCCCCACTTTCTCCGCTGCCACCGACGCGTTTCCTATTTAAAACTTCAATTTTTACCGCTTTTCATTTTTTGAAATTTGAATATTTCCTCTTCTCGTTTTTTCTCTTCTGAATTAATTTATTTCTCTTTTCAATTTCTGTTTCTCTTTACGATCTATTTTGATCCCAGGGTTCTAATTTCGACTATCGAGTAGCAGCATTAAGGAGTAGCATCGACGAACTAGTACTAGCATCGAGGAGCAGCATCGACGATCCCGTATTTTTAATTTTGCGCCGTTTTTCCATTGAGGAGCAGCATAAAAGCTACTGAGTGAGTTTCTGATTATGTACTGGTATCGAATTTCGCATTCTATGAAGGATTTTTTCAATTTTTGATGTAGATTTTGAATTTCGTATTAAAAGTTACATACATCGTTTTTGTTTACATGTTTTCAACTGCAGTTTACAGGATTTAATTATGAAATTTACATGACACATTGCTTTATTTTTTTCATGTTTATCTTGCAGATTTACATTTTGATCTAATTTTTGTTGTATGCTTAACATCGAGGATCAGCATCGAAGATCTTGATCCGAGTGTTTTAATTTTGCGCCATTTTTTCATTGAAGAGCAGCATCGACTTCACATTGAAGAGCAGCATAAAAGGTATTGAGTGAATTTTTTATTATATACTGGTATCAAATTTCACATTATATTAAGATTTTTTTCAATTTTTCATGTAGATTTTGAATTTCGTATTAAAAGTTATATATATTGTTTTTGTTTACATGTTTTCAACTGCAATTTACATGATTTAATTATGATGTTTACATGATACATTGCTTTACTTTTTCATGTTTATCTTACAGATTTACATTTTGATCTGATTTTTGTTGCATGCTTAACATTCGAATGTATCTTGTATACAGTATTTAAATATTTTGTATACATAATTTGTGGCTTTGTTTACAAAATTTGTGGCTTTGTTTATAACATTTGTGATTTTGTTTACATACTTTATATGTTAATTCTTTGTTAAGTAATCTGCTTAATTGTTTCTTTTGTTAAAACCAGGATTATAATGGATTTGGACTTGAATGAATAATATGTAGAGGACATAGTTTCAAATTCAAGCATTCATGAATGTGATTTGAACGATGATGCATCGAACTTTATTGATGATGAGGTGGTAGATATTGTCCAACAGTTAGAAAAAGAACCAGATGCGGATGAGATCCGTTTCATAAGTCCTCCAGTTGTTGGTGATAAGTTTGATTCAGTTGTAGAAGCATACCTATATTGGCAGATGTTTGGGGTACCAGAGTGGTTTTGGTGTATGCAAAATGACTTGTCCCAAGAATGGTGATGTTTTCACCGATTATAAATTTGCATGCAACAAATTCAAAGAAAAAAATGAGAAAATTCTTGAGGGGGGGGGGGGGGGGGGGGGGGCATTTCTGTAGAGGTGGAGACCTGTGGTACACACGAAATGCCAGGCTTATATGAGGATGATATATTGTTCTATTACTGATGTATGGGAAGTAAGTGACATGTCTTTAACGCATAACCATGATCTCGATCTAGGATCCTCATTTCTAATCCCATGTTATCGGTTTATTCCGTTGAGATACCAGAAAATGATGGAATATAATACCGACTAAGGAATGAAAACGGCTGATAACATTGATATCGTAACACAAATAAATGTTAATAAAGAAGAAGAAAAAGAGTTGATTATAATTTAATTAAGTTGATTATACCAGTATTTTTGAATGATAGATTTTGAACTGGAATGAATACTACCCAACGGGTTGAGGGTATGAACCATTTTCTGAATAAATATCTCAGACCTAAAGCAACCTTAGCTGAATTTGTTGGTAGTTTTTTCTATTGTTCTTATTTTATAATTTAAAGTTTTCTTTATTTATATATTATTGATAAATAATATATAAATATTTTGGATTTCTTATTAATAATTTTAAGTTTTTTTATTTTATAATATTTGGGATTTTTTTGCAGGAGGACATCACTAGAGAAAGAATTATTCTGGCAATGAGACTTCTGTCTCATCCTCAAAATATTCTACAAAGGGTGTGCAAGTAGATTTTGTCAGGAGGACAGTACATTTTCTCTTTTTTTTGTTCTGTTTCCTGGATGATTGTAATGTCTGCACAGAATGATTGTAAAGTGTTTACGTGAATATGGTGATGTGTTTACAGAATAATTGGTATTTTTTTACAGAATTATGGCGATGTTTACAGTACCTTTTCTACTTTTTTGTTCTGTTTCCTGGATGATAGTAATGTGTGCACATAATTATAATGTGTTTACAGGAATATGCTTAAGTTTTTACATAATAATTTCTATGTCATTACAGGATTATGGCGATGTGTTGTCAGAATAATATAACATTTGTTTTTCATATTGTCATATTAGTACACAATTCTTGACAACTGAAAATAGTATATAATTTGCATTTGCAAATCTAAAATTATCATTAATTAATAAAATTAATTAAAAAAATTCTTCAAAATAAAGTTTATAGAATTATTCGAAACAGTTTACAGTATAAATGACATTTGTATACCGTATTAGAATACGATGTGTACATAATTACAAAGCTTTGAATGAACATACCTTCGATATATAGAAGAAAAAAAAATTGTGCACGCGCCGGTTCCAAGTGTTAACTGTCAATTATGTTACTAAAGAGGACCACGTGCTGGTTCATTTATGATATTCAAAAGTAGTTAAATATCTTCTAGAAGGTCGTCTCAATTTTTAACTGTCAATTCGGTTAGTAAGGAGGACAACGCGCTTTCATGAGGGCACCACGTGGATATATAACTGTTTTTGAGTATTCGCTACTAGTTCGATATCCACTGTATTAGTTTATAGGTTTACCGAATTAGCTGCATTAGTTTACAGGGACTTTGAGTTATATCCGGAGATTGAGATCCGGGGACTATTAGCGGCTTCCTAAAAGAATACATGTATCATTTTAGTTGGACGGTTTGGATTTAAATTGATCAGTACTGAGCCATCATAAATCAGGTAAACTTAGAGCGGACTCGCAAAAATTAAAAAATTAAAACAAAACTAGGCGACAACAAGGGAATGACGAATGACACAGGCGACCAAAAGGTGCCGTACTGAATTCATACAAGTAAATTCATGCACAATGCACATAAGACAGGCTAGAATGGCGAACATTTGCCCAAGTGGAAGCAATTGCTTGCTGAAAATTCACCTTTCTCTTGTTTTGTGTCATTATCTTTTTTGGCAAGAGAAAAGCGAGTTCATGGGGTACTCAGCATTAAAATATGATACCTTATCAGCTAAAAAAATGTAAATGAAAGGATCCATTTGTAGAATATTTTGTTGTGAAAGAGTTTGCTATAAGCAACAAATTGAGGAAGTTTGGGGGATCTTTGAAGCGACAACTCTTATCTTTGCTCATTGGTTTGGATGTGTGTGAAAGACAATTCGTTACAAATATAAAAAGGAAAACTAATTCTATAAAGCAAATTGAAGATAATGCTTTAAATAATTTTGTAACAAGAGAAGGTTTAAAATGCTTTATTTATGTGTCTTTGTTATATTTCTATTTTTCAACTTTTTTTAATAATAAAAATTATAAATCTTGAATGTCAAAATAAAACTGTCAGATATGATTTAAATTATTTTTATACATGTACATATACAATTGTCACTTTAATGTGTTGTTTTTATGTAAATCACTAATTTGAAAAATAAACATTCAAAAATCATTCATAAGTTTTTGATATATAAGATCAAAACAATTCTCGAAATGTCATAATTTTGTTACATCTACATATCTAATGGGTTTTTCTGCATATAATTTTCAAATTTTAATAATTAAAAAATTAAAAATAAAGACATAATGAAGATATCAAAATGGAGACTATAGCAGACTAGGATGGTCATAGCAAAAACTATACTACTTGATAATTGATATTGACATAAATCTTTCAATAAGATTATGAACAATAATGATTGTGATTATAAACAATTCTGTAGTATTTTGTCAATAAGATTAAGGAAAGGAAAATAAGGGATTGAGTGATTGACTATTTGTTTAATTAAGTCCAATAAAACAAGCTTGTCAATCCGGTCCCCATGGTTATGGTATTGATTGGTTTATTTTAATTGCTCACTGGAATAGATTTTCCAGCCTCTCGTTCAAGTTTCACTGCACTGTGGGGTCCTTAAAGACACGACTACAAGTCAACTATATATGTTTGGAGACCCACCAATGAATTATAGCATTTTCAAATTTCATACAAATGTTGTTTTTTTCTTTTGTGAAACTGGTCCCGTAGGACAATTTCATCTCTATTTCCTCTCTGGTTATCCATTGAAATTACACAACTCTATTAGCAATAAGTAACACAAAAGTAAATTTAAACAAGGGATGGATGCATTTTTATTTGTCAATTGTGACACCCACAAAAAAATTATGAATAAAACAAAATTATATGTATAATCTATATGATTTGAGATAGACTTTTTTTTTTAATTAAAGGTTAAAGGTCAAGCCATCCAACTATTTAATATCCACAAATAATTGTTTCTTTTGGATTTTGAATCTGCAACCTAGCTTCTACACGGAAAATATTGCTTTTGCCACTAGATCAAAAACTGATTCTCGATTTGAGATAGACTTGTGTGTCAAATATAGCATATTTGAAATTCTCATATATAAATAAATCTGATCCATTCACAGTCAACTAATATTAAAGAAAAATTCCCATGTAATATTTTATTCTTTCGATCTTGATAAGTTTTAACGTTAGTTGTCGAATAGATTTGGTTATTAATATAACATCTTTTGAAAATCAGTTTTTTGTTTAATGACTAACTCAACACTTTCTCCGTGTGATAAATTGCAAGTTTGAAATCTAAATAGAAAATTTCTTGTAAATATTTAAATTTGAATGGTTTAACTCCATAATTATCCCAAATGTAGTGGCTTGAAACCAATCTTTTAAAGACAACATAGATTTCATTTATTTTTATATTTTGATGGTTAATTTCATTTAATATTTACATTTTAAAATCCAACAAAACTTTCATTTCTAAATGAACATAATAATCTAAAGGTTTCTTTTTTGCAAATTTACGCAATTGTTCAGGAATTGAGCAACCCCAAGTAACTCGGAAAGAAAAAATAACAAATATTAATAATGTTAATTTGACTTTTAATATCGTCATTCTTTTGATAAAATGAAGCTATCCAACATTTATTTTCATCTGTTATTGTGGTGCATTTATTTAATCAGGTCTTACACAGTTGACTATTTTTTTTTTCTTTTATGTAGAAGATATAGGTTCAAAATTAAACTTCAACTGAAGTTTGTAAAAAAGAAAACCCTTGTACCATTCCTTCAATTACAAAAAAAAAAAAAATAGCAATTTAGAACTACATACACATAAATATAAAACTACATACACATAAATATAATATCATGCCTAATAAGCTACATAAACATATAGAAAGGGAAATTTAGAACATACAACCCTAATAAAGGTAACAATAAGTAAACCCCCCATACAAAGCCATAAGCCACAGCTAATCAAGCACTAACTGAGGTCTCCATTGCAACCTTGCCAGAATGGTACTGGAGAGCTCTTCTTTCCTCAGCCTCAGCCCAGAGCTCAGGCAGTGCTTCTCTTATATTGTGTATAGATTCTAATGCATAATCTGCTCCTTTTGATCTGTGTGATGTGCCAACCTATGTACAAAATAAAGGTCAGAGGTGTAACCCTTAAAAATTTATTTTAATTTAATATTATATTTAATTTATGAGATAACTGGTATACTGGAAAATTACCAGTACTGTGTGGAGGCCAACTTGCTTTCCTGCCAGGATATTGCGCGTACTATCCTCAAAGAATACCTGAAAAAATAATTAACCATATTTTTCAGCTCTTAGTTTCAGTAATAAATAGGTTTAATTTATGTAATCCAATCTTCTATACTATTTACAAGAATGGATTAATGAATGTACATAGTACAAAGGAATGAATTCTTACAGTTCTTTGAGGGTTAATATTGGCAATTTTGAGAGCAAATTCCATGGCTTCCACAGATGGTTTGCAAAGAACTGGTGTTTTAGGTAACTCTACACCGGGTTCAGGCCGTGAAAAGTGTCCTACGATATCAAATATTTTTTGGGTTTCTTTGCTATTTTCAGTAGGAGAAAAGGGTTGATTGAGAGTTTCAAAACATATAATTCCTTCAAAGCAATCCTCTAATCCAAGCCTCTTTAGTGCTTTGATGGCATGCACCTTGTCTCCATTGGTGAAAATCTGTCATATAATATGAAGAAAAATGGAGGTTAATTAACTGTGTAACTTTTTAAATAACTAAAATCACATTAATTCAAATTTAAATTTGGGAATCAGATCTTACTAATTTGCGAATCGGCAAGCTTAGAAGGATGCTTCTAAGAACATGGTCAGGTTTAATATTCTCATATGGTAATCTCCCATGAACAAAGCTGTTTTTAACAAGAAAATAGCATTATAATTAAGAAGTGACAAATTTGCTAATAGAAAAATTAGAAAGACAGTAATAGACTAAGATGTGACAGTTACCTGTGGTAGTCGTCATAATCAAACTGATAACCCACAGCCTATTTGAGTTGCCAAAAATATATGTGAAAATTGTTAGAAAAGAAACGTTGAAATTTTAAATTAGTTGCTTTCATAAAGGATCAATAAATTAATTGAAATAAAATGGTACAGGAAATATACCCTTAGACCAGCCATTGTTGTGCCATAGTTCTTGTAAAGCAGATTAGATAGTTCTGAGATTCTGCTTTCCTCAATGCCAAGCTTCTCAATCATATAATCTATTTTTTTAAAAAGGACATTAGAATATAATTTCAATTAATTATTTTTTTTTCTTTCCTGCCATTAAAGGTTTAAAGTGGTATTGAAAGAACTTTACCTTGAATATTTTTTGTGCATGCAGCTGCAATGCCAGAACTATATGGATACAAAGTATCATCAAGGTCTGAATTAAGACAAAAAGAAATAAAGATTAGAATTCCATTGTAGCAAATTAAATCAAAATATGTGTATAGTTTGAGAAAATGATATGACAAATAGTGCTACCAAAAAGAAGGCAATCAAATTTCTGCCTCTGAGACTGTCTGTAGTGGTCCTCAAATTCCATTTTGGATACAAAGAACCTTCAAATGAAAACAATTCAAATTCAGCATTGAACTTGTTCTTGAAAGTAATCAATTTTGTATTTCAAAATTCCTAGTTATATATGTACCTGTTGGAGAAGCAATGTGGCAGAGAAGGAAGGGATGGAGAAAAGAGGAATGTGGCAGAGTTGAAGAGAGAAATTGAATATTCAATATTGGATATGAATTTGAGAGAGAAGGAAGGGAAAAGAGGTGGTGGGGGAAGAGAAATGGAGAAGCAGAGCAGGTTTATATAGACCCGGTAGAGATCTCTAATTAGGAACTAAAGGAAGGAAAGGGGCTGGTAATTACCACACAAAAGTAGCTCAACAAAGGATTACCAAAGATTCAAGCAAGTTTAAACAAATTAAAATATAAATACATGTCCATGTCCGATCAACACAAAGCTGTATACAGTTGTAGTCGATAAACAAATTAGGAATTTTGGTTCCAATCTGGCAACACTTTTTAATGTTTTGTTCATGCGTCAGGAATCAAGATATTTATCTCTTAAACCAAGATTATTAAGTTTATTACTCTTCTCTTGGATACTAACAAAAACTGATTATAAACAATGCTCATGTTACAACCTCTCCATTTTACATGAACTGGACATGTCCGTTTTTTCTTGTCTATTAAAATGCTATCCACAATAAATTAACTGAATTAGCCATACTAAGATTAATCTCATAAAAAATTCTACATCATACTAAATTTAGCGAAATTTCAAAACAGGATAAAGAGTGGTTAATGAGGAATATATGCAGGTTTACTATTTATTTTTCTATTTTAGTAAAAAAAAAAAGTTACATTATGCTTTTTACTTAATGTACGAGTCAAATAGTACATGCAAAATTATTATTTATTTGATAAGTTCCAATTTTTAATTTGTTCTTTGGATCAAATTTCAACTTTTTTTATAGATATGATATTTTTCATCATTTGGATCATATCATTAATGCTAATGTTTCCGAAATTTTTATTAATATTAAAAAATATATAAAATTTAACATTCTACATCCAAATTCGGAAAAATTCCAATTCTGCCTAATTCAGAGAATAATTCTCCGGATCCAGGCTTACTTTTCGGAGAATTATTCTCCGGATCCAAAGTTCACTTTTCGGAAAATTATTCTCCGAATTTGGAGTTTCGGAGAATTATTCTACGGATTTGAGTTTTTTTAATTAAATAGAAAATATGATGATTTATTTATTTATTGTATTGAAATATTAGAAATATTTTATATTTTTTTTTGAAAATAAATGGAATACTATACAATTTGATTTATTAGAAAGACTGCGACAAATAACCCGGATCAACATTTTTCAGGCCGAATTTCTTGCGGTTGTAAGAAAAATTAAAATATTTCTTTGTGTGTTATTGATAAAAAAATAAAAATGTTTTGAATTTGAGTTATAGATCCCGGTTCAAAAGTCACTTCTAGATAAATATAGAAAATATCGTGGTCCTTCCATTTTTGAAAAATAAGAATTTGTTCTGACACGAAATGATTTCATAATAATTTTTTTTCAAAATAGATACAATATCTTAGAATTTAAATGTACTAGAAGGACCACAATATTTTCTTTATTTACTCAGAAGTGAATTTTGAAGCATAATCAATAACTCAAATTCAAAATATTTTTTTTTTCCAATAACACACAATATTTCAATACAAAAAATAAATAAATCATAGCATTTTATGTTTAATTAAAAAAACTCAAATCCGGAGAATAATTTTCCAGAAAGTGAACCTTTGAATCTGAAGAATTATTTTTCGGAAAGTAAGTCCAGATCCAGAGAATTATTCTCCGGATTGGGTAGAATTGGAAATAATCCGAAAACGAATGCAGATTGTTAAAGAATATTAATAAAAAAATTCGGCCAATTTTTAAACCTAAACCGTAAATATTGTCAAGAATAAATAATAATCTTCTTATTTCACATCATCCCTAGCTAGATAAACATTGCCCTGAGTTTGTACGAGTTGACATCCAATTTGGCATAAAAAAAATTCCTACGTAAATTCAATTCAATTAGTCTGTTTGCTAAAAAAAATATGCACAAAGTCAATCTCAAAAATTAAACCCACTGTGCATCGCAGGAGACGAGGGAGAAGTTTTTGGATACGACTGTGCTGTTATTTTAATGGAAAAGCAGAATTCTGCTTTTCCGATCACAACCATCAAATTAAGTGAGATTCGTGTATGAAAAAAGATTTTTTATCGAGATACGCGAATGAAAAATTTTGAATGATTGGAATTAGAAAAACAAAAATCTGTTTTTCTATTAAAATAACAGCAGAGCTCATTCGGAAGTTTTTATTCATAGAAAATAATATAATATAATATAATATAGAGTTTTTTCGAGTTTCGATGTATAGAAGGACATGCAGAATTTATTTTTTTCGGTTGCCACGGCTTCCCGACATTTTTATTAATATCCAAAGTTTAATACAAATTATTAATTATACCCAGAATCGGATCAATTATCGAAATATACCCAAGCCGGCCATTTTATGGCCGGCTATGTTCCCTCCCTAAGCCGGCCATTTTATGGCCGGCTATGTACCTTTTTTTTTTTCCCGTTTTTTAGAGAGAGACACTATGAAGATCAAAGTATTGAAATTTAACACTGAAAATTTGAAATTTTTTGTTTAAATTATTTGGTATATTACTTCTTTTGATATATAATTAGCATATTTATACTAAAATATGCTATATTAATTGAAATTATATTGAATAACACTATATTATGTTAAATTACGCTAAATTACATTACATTACTTTACAATACGCTATATTAATTGAAATACGCTATATTGTGCTACTATTTTTTATGTTGTGCTACTATTTTAATGTTGTTATATTTTCTGTTTAGCATTATCATGATAATTTATTTTGATCTGTAAAATATAAAAATAGTACCATAAAAGCACACATACACAAGAACCGAAATATAGGATAATCCAAATATACCAAACATAAATAGTATATCAAATATAAATAGTACAAAACTAGTAAAAATACAACTAAAACGAAGAGGGGGAATATCGCTGAGGCGGTACTCCGGCGTTCGTCCGGCGCCAGCGCGGCCAGCCTCCGTCTCTCTCGGGCTTATCTGGGGCATCGGCAGACCTCAGTATCTGCTCAGCAGTATCCCATCTGGCATCGCTCGTGGAGACTGTCGGTACTGGCGGAGGTGTAGCGAAGATAGATGCGGCAAACCCAGTCCCAAAGGCAGGCTGAGTATGAGACCCGCTACCACTAGCCTCTCCATCATGCGGCATCTCTGTGCCATATCGGGGCCATGTCGGTGCCGACATGATCTCCTCGAACTCATGGAGACTGCACGAGAGGGACTCGTACTCAGAAGTATCGGTCTCCGCAGGTGGTGGCTGTGGTGGCATCTCTGCTGGACCCTGCAATCATACACATAAATTATTAAATTTGATCTGAATGAAGAAATTTATTAAAACCTGACAGATACTGAAGTATGACATACATGAGGCTGCACCGGACGTCCATGCTCGTCGTACCATGCCGTCCACCCAATGTCGGACAATACCCAACGATGGTAGTCCCACTCTGGATGTGAATCGGGGGAAGATGGCATATCATCTAACAGAACCGGGATCGGATCGGGCTCCTGCGGATCTATCTCACGCCAGTTGATGTTCTCTCTGGCGTCTCGCAGCATACCGATGATCTTTCCACCGTGCCCGGCATCCTCAACCACATTCGCATTCTTCTTGAGGGTGCGGTACCCAAGCCGTCTCCAGTTCTTCTTTCCCAGCATGCAGATCCCATGCCCGCACTCCTTGATCGCGGCCAAAAGCTGAAAAAAATTTAGCATGTCAGATCAAACCTTGATGTATTACTAAGTTAGATCAAACCTTGTGGTTGTAGGTGCTTTACCTGGCAAGCCCATCCACGACCGTTGGGATGGTAACCATCATCCGTTTTGATCCTGTCGCGAAGATGGGCACCGTAATCACCCTGCAGATAGACACTCGCCATGCAGACCTGCGTGTACCATACATCGTACCTCAACTGGGGATCCCCCTGGGTCTGCTGAAGCACATCTGGCTCGTAATAGAAGTCTGTATACTGAGGATCCTGGGCCCTCTCGTAGTATGCCTGGTAATGAGTGCTCCAGTCCTTATCCAGTCGCCCTCGGTGGGTAACGCTGTAAAGAAGACGTTAGTTGCAATAAAAAACTATCAAGTAATATGATTTATTTAATAAATACAATAGACTACGACTTACCGGTGCAGGTCTCTGTGCGTGTAACTCGGCAAAGATGGGTCTATGGAAATCAACGCCGCTCGACCAAACTGGCGGAGCACCCGATCTGGATAGTGGTGCTCCACTGTCCAGAAATGTATGAGTGGACCTCGATAGAACCACATCTCCCGCTCCTGCTCGTCAGTCACACTGCCCGGCAAGAGGAACTCCTCGTACAACTAATCGTACAGCGTCCACTCAACAAGAGGCTCAGGCAAACTCTGAAGCTCTGACCGGACTGGCCAGATCCCAACGGTAGCACCGTGGGTCCGATCCTGGTAGTGGTGGAAACCGTACCACTTCTTGGCGTATGCCGGGCAGTGAAACACATCTGGCTCTCCCCAATCCGGCGTCTCATTGGGGATAGGACGGCCCACCGGTAGCCGTGACCACGACCAGTGCTGAAGCAGGAGTACCGGCCCGTACATCTGCTTCGCCGTCGGCTTCATTTTCAAGAACATTACACGTCAGTGTATTTTGATGGATTGATTGATTAAATAATTTACACTAAAATAAGAGTTGGTGACTTACCTCACTACTACGACACAGGTGGTAGTACAGATACGCCAGGACAGCTCCACCCCAGTTGTACGACGACGGCCGCTCAATGTCCATCAGCAACGGGAGATACATCATCGGCATCTGATCACCGCTGGAATCAGGAAACATGACAGAACCAAAAAGGTCCATCACGTAGCCCCGTGTATATCTGCAATACAAAACATATAAAAATTCTAATAGAATCATCGTATTATAAATTAATTAGTAGATATTAATAAAAATTTACCTCTGAATCTCCAGCTCGGTGGAATCTGCCGAGAGACCCGCGATGAAGTGCTGCCGTAACCTCGTCATCCGCAAATGGAACTTCGACCTCCCATGTTCCCCAATGATATAGGAAGGATCAGCTCCCAATAACTCCTCGACATAACCTGCGAATCTGGTGCTGTCAGAGACGCCGCCGACGGGTGTGCTACGGATAGACAAACCCCAGAGAGCACTCACATCCTGGAGAGTCACTGTCATCTCTCCGAATGGCATGTGAAACGTGTGCGTCTCGGGACGCCATCGCTCCACCAGTCCAGCGATGAGAGATGCATTGATGATGCTCTTCTCTGTCCGCACGATGTCCACAACCTGGTAGAGACCCAGGTTGACGAGGTACGACTCCATCACCTCGTAGTACCTCATGTGAACGCACCTCAACTTCACATCTAGAAGATCCGTGTCCTGCGTTGAAAAATGTAATCCGCATGGTGACAACATAATAAAATTTAAATCCAACAAAATTTAATGAAAATATAAGAAAAGGAACGTACCTCACGAGAAGCCAGTGAAACTCGGTGCTCGCTGTGGGGAATCCACAGAAGATGACTGATGTGCTCCGTGCTGCTAGTACTGATTGGCTCGTCCACTACTGGACGCTGGGTAGGCCGTGCTCTAGGCATCCTGATATCTAAAATAACCTAAATTCGGTGAAATTACGCTTAATCAGCATAATTATGGTAAAAAAGCCAAAATACCCTAAATATTGGTCATCTGTGCTAATTACACTAAATTATGCTTAATCAGCCTAATTATGGTAAAAAAGACCAAAATACCCTAAATATTGGTCATATGTGCTAATTACACTAAATTGCACTTAATTAGCCTAATTATGGTAAAAAAGACCAAAATACCCTAAATATTGGTCAAACGTGCTAATTTCGGTAAAATTACGCTTAATCAGCATAATTATGGTAAAAAAGGCCAAAATACCCTAAATATTGGTCAATTATGCTAATTACACTAAATATTGGTTAACTTAGCTAATTACACTAAATTACAACAACATAATCTAAATTATAACACCTAAAACCTAAATCCTAAACCCTAAAATAAATAAATTAAAAATTAAATTAGATAAAAAAAAAACTTACCTTAAAGAAGAGAGAATTCGGTTGAAGATGGGAGAATTGTGAGAGGAGAGAGAAAAAAAGGGGTATATAAAGGGTGAAATGCGGGGAAAAAAAAAAGGTACATAGCCGGCCATAAAATGGCCGGCTTGGGTATATTTCGATAATTGTTTCGATTATGGGTATAATTAATAATTTGTATTAAACTTTGGATATTAATAAAAATGTCGGCACGGCTTCCCATGATAAAGCACAGGAGAGAGTTTGAGCAAGCGTGGCGAAAAAATGTCTCCATTAATTTTGAAAGCGGAGAGGAATTGTAATTGAAAAGGTGTCAAGTTGTCGATACATCATTGGTTTGTTTAGTAGCTTCCTAAAATGAATAATGATGTACTTTTCCTTTTGCCTTTTTAAGTTTTAACAGCCCCCAGGCGGCCAGGCCCCACCGCCCCAGCCCTGCTTACGTCCGTAAATTATTTTTTAAAATTAATACTTAGCTTTCATTAGACATGGTCTAATATACTAATCTCTCTGCATTGCCATCAAAAATGATGTCCCAATTTTTTATTTTTTTTATTTTTTAACCCTTGAAAGGTACTCAATTCCGGTTTTCAAGCATATGCTTATTTTTTTAATAAATATCAGTGGGAAGTGTGAACTTCAATCCCACTCCCACCAAACTAAAATTGTTTAATGACTGTGTGAAACAATTTTTTAAAATAAAAGTCAGATGTCAAACCATCCGATAATTTAATATTCATAAAATATTATCTTACTAGATCAAAAATTAATTTTCGACCATCTAAAAGACTAAAACTAATTACCGAAACTTGGTAAAAAAAAAATAAACAAACTATGGAGGTAAATGCTTCCTCAATAAAAAATTATATATTTATGTTGATAATAATTTATAATATAACAGTTTGAAAATAAAATCATTAGTTAATTTAGTGATAAAAAATAACATCTTTCGTATGAAAAATCTCGCATATTAAAATATTAAAAAAATATTTTGTAAATATTAAAAAACTATTAAATGCCTTGGTCCCAATCACTCTGAACATGTGACCAAAGCGGTTCCCTTATTTTCGTCTCACCACGTGTCGCACAATTATTCCATGAAAACATTTTTATTGTATAAATTATTGAGAAATAATCGGAGTGCTATCCATGTTGTTACACCTTTACTTGTCGTTAAATATCACGGTCCGTGCATTGATCTAATAGATTTTTAAACTTAGTTCATCATATTTCTAACGAAGCTAATTCAGCTGCTTTATTCAATTGGTTTATTATTTACTTTTTATTATATTTTCACTAAATTCATCTCTCGTGCTACAATGTAAATTTACCTTTGATCATACGCAACCACTAGCTTAAAGGAAGTAATTAAGTAATTTTATAACTATAATTAAAATACATATAGTAACCAGTATATTAAATAGTAGTAATAATAATAATAAATAACAAAATAAAGTAACAATAATGCAATTAATAGTGATTGTACCAACGTTTACTTTTTAAAATATTTATGTTTAAATTTGGATTTCAATTGGTGCATGCTCTTCATAAAACTACCGACATTTTTATTAATATCCAAAATTAATTACAAATTATTAATTATACCCAATTTAGCTAGGTATTTTTAAAATGCCCAAACCGGCCAAAAAATGGCCGGCCGGGATTAAAATTAGAATCGGTCATTTTTTGGCCGGTTGGAAATTTTTTTTGTGTGTTTCAGAATCTATAAATACTCCGTTTTCTCTCTCCTCTCACTCAAACTTCTCAGAAGAGAAAGAAAGGAAGAGAAAGAGAGAAAGAGAAGGCGATTTCTGAGGCGAAAATAGCGATTTCATAAGCAATTTTGAGGTACTTTTTATTTTTTTAGAAATTGTTTAGGATTAATATAAATTGTCTAACAAACCGTAGATCTTACCATGACATCCAAACTCGAACTTCGAAAATAAGGAAGTGTAACGGTATGCAATGGTCTCATATCCGCGGCTAAATTTTTTTGGATGGGCGAAGCCCGCTTGAAGAGACATTTATCTCATTTTCTTCCACCCAAAGATGTTGAAGAATACATGGCCACGGATGATCCGACTATTAGAAGCGTTCTTGACGAGAACTTCGGCGATATCGACCCTCCACCTGAATGGAAAATGTGTCCAGCATGTCTTGTCAAGGGAGATATTGTGGAGATGTCATTTTGTCATCTCTTTGGCATAGCCGTTCACCTTAAATGTATCGACAAGAATGCAGATCTGGTAAATGACTATTGTTTCCAAATGTGCGTGCTGCTGCAGGCCTTTGTAGACGACGGGAGAAAGTTCCACTACTCGTAAGCCATACTCTTTCTCATATGAAAATATGTTTCGTAGTATTTTATGTTAAACCAGATTGTAATATTTTATGTTTGGATTTGTAGTATTTTATATTTGGATTGTTAGATTTTATGTTGTAAACTTAACATTTTGTTATTGTTGTTTTGTTGTTTATCTATTCGAACAAAACCAATTTATTTTAGTATAATTTAGCATAATTAGCATAATTTATTTTATTTTAGTATAATTTAACATAATTTAGATTATTTTAGTATAATTTGGTGACAAAAAAATAAAAAAAATATAAATACTACCATAAAAATACCATAAAGTAGCACATATAAAAAAAACAAACATAAGATAATCCAAACATAAAATACCAAACATAGTATACTAAATATAAATATTCCAAAACAATCTAACTATAACTACCATAAAAAACTAGTGGCGACGACCACCAGAAGGGGGCCATCACGATGCTGGTACTCCCTTGTTAGTTTCGTCAGGTAGTCCCTCCCATACTCCCTGATCAGGTAGTCCCTGCCAGACTCCCTGATCAGGTGTAACGACATCAGCCTCTGCCTCTCTGCTCAAATGTACTGCGGTATCCCAGACATTCTCATCCTCACCCTTAGTGACTGGCGGGAAGATGGCTCTGCCAACTCAATCGCATAGTCCGGCTGAGCCTGTGACCCGCTACCACTGGCCTCTCTATCGTGTGGCCTCTCTGTAGCATATCGTCGTCGCCCCGGTGACTGAACGGGTGAAAGGCTATCTAAATCATCCAGACTGAAAGATATCCCCTCCTCGTCCATAGGCTCAAACTCCGGAGCCTCCTGCTGCGCTGGCGGGGGCAACATGTACTACAGACCCTGCAAACGTACAAATAATCTAATTTTGCTCTAAAGGAAGAAATTTATACTATCTTGACAGATAAAAAAATATGACATACCGGAGGTAACACTGGACGTCCCTGCTCGTCATAGTAGGCATGCAGCCAGTCATGGACAATACCCAACGATGGTAGTCTCACTATGGTTGCTCTCGGGGGGAGATGGAATCTGAGAAGCTCTAACTAACGGCTCATCATGCTCGTACAAATCTATCGCCCACCAGTCAATATTATCTCTGGAGTCTCGCAACACATTAATGATCTTCCCCTCATGCCCGGCATCCTCAATGAGTACGACATGCTCCTTTATTTTCATGCACCCAATAGCTCTCCAACCCCTTATTCCCAACATCTTTACACCATACGCGACACCTTTGAGCGCCACTAATAGATGCAAAAATAATAATTTATTAGGTCAAAAATTTATAAACTAATCAGTTAATAAAAAAACGTATGGTTTTAGGTACATTACCGCGCGAGCCCAACGACGACCTTTAGAGGTGTAACCCTCATGCCCAGCATCAATCCGATCGCGGAGGTAGGCACCGTAGTCGCCCTCCAAATAAACAGATGCCATGCCAACCCGCAAGAACCAAGACTGATATCTCAATCTCGGATGTCCCTGGGTCTGTGTAACCTCATATGGCATCTGCCACATCTCCTCCAATCCCGGATGCTCTGCCCGCTGATAATGCTCAGCCCAGAATAGACTCCAGTCTCTGCCCGGTGTCGTATGCTTAGTCCTGTAAGGAACATGTTAGTTGCAATACAAATGTAACAAGTAATATGGTGATATGAAATAATAGACTATATGACTTACTGGTATAGCCTCTTTATCTCAGACCTCGAAAAATCCGGATATGTGGGAATGAATGGCACCTGCCTGAACTGACGGAGGACCCGATCTGGTAATGATGCTCCACAATCTAGAAGCAGACTAGCAGTCCCCTGTACCACCAGCTATCCCGCTGAACCAGTGTAACCTCTGGCAATCTCTGACTCTCGTACAATGCATCGTACGGAGTCCAGACAACCTACTATGGAACTAGACTCTGCAGCTGTGTTCGGACCGGTATAATATCCAAGGGACGTCCGTGGTCCTGATCAACGTAGTTGTGGGTACCGTGCCATTTCTTGCCGTATGCAGGACATCTATGAATATCTGGCTGTCTCCAATCTGGTTCGGGCTCATTCGGTCTGGGACAACCCACCAGTAGCCGTGACCATGACCAATGCTGCAGCAAAAACACCGGCCCTTACATTTGCTTTGCCTCCTTCTACATTTTCAAGAATGTTAGCTGTTAAGGTCTTTAGCTTGATTGAGAAAAAAATTAAATTAGAAAAGAGTTAGAGACTTACCTACAAGCATGACAAAGGATATGGTACAGGTGGGCTAGGACAACCCCACCCTAGTTGTACCTCGACGGCCTGTCAAGGTCCTCTAGCAACGGCAGATACATCATCGGGACGATATCATCGCTGAAATCAACAAACATGACAGAACCAAAGAGGTCCATCACGTATCACCGTGTATATCTTCAATATAAGGTAGATAATAAAAAACTAATAAATCACTGTTTGAAATATCAACATTTAATAGAAAGAGTTTATAAGTATTACCGCTGAATCTCTTCGAGGGTGGAATCTGCAATCAGACCGGCGCTGAAGTGCTGTCACATCTTGGTCATCTACATATGGTAATTAGAAGTCCCATTACTTCCCCGTAACTCATCTGGATCAGCTCCCAACAATCGGTCAATGTACTCAGCAAAATGAGTACCGTTAGATACACCACCGACGGTTTTGCCACTGATAGGCAAACCCCATAGGGCACTGACATCCTGTAGTGTCACTGACATCTCTACAAATGGTAAGTGAAACGTATGTGTCTCGGGACGCCATCGCTCCACTAGTCCTGCAATGAGAGATGCATTGATGATGTCACTTCCACTCTGCATAGTAGCAATGTTATACAACCCCAGGTTGATGAGATGCGGGTCCATCTGCTCATAGTGTTGCATCCGAATGCGTCGAAGCTTGACATCTAGAAGCGTCATGTCCTGCGTTTAAAAAAGGAATCCACAGTAAATACAAGAGTTAACATATCCAAATTTAAACTTTAAAATTAAATCAATAAAAGTAAAGTACCTCGCGAGAAGCTAGTGAGACTCGATGATCGGAATGTGACATCCATAGAGGACTAAAATGCTCCGTGCTATCAATGGCGATCGGCTCATCATCAGTTGGTACCGGTTGAGGTCGAGTCCTGGGCCGTCCTCTAGCCATTCTAATTTGATAACAATTAACGGTAAATATAAGTCAATTCTTATGCTAAATTATGCTACTTTTAGTATAATATGCTAAATTAAGCTAATTATACTAAAATATAATAAATTAAGCTAAAATATGCTAAATTATGCTAAATTGTGCTAATTATGCTAAAATGTGCTAATTATGCTAAGTTAAGCTAATTATACTAAAATATACCAAATTATGCTAAATAGGCTAAATTAAGCTAAAATATGCTAAATTATGCTAATTATGCTATATTAAAGTAAATTATGCTAAATTACGACTATTTATGCTAAATTAAAGTAAATGATGCTAAATATGCTAACATATACTAAATTATGCTTAATATGCTAAATTGTGCTAAATTATGCTAAGTTATGCTAAATTAAGCTAATTAAAGTAAAATATACTAAAATGTACTAAATTAAGCTAATTAAACTAAAATATGCTATATTATGCTAAAATTTGCTAATTATGCTAATTAAACTAATTAAAACTAAAATATATTAAATATGCTAAAATATACTTAATTACACTAATTAAAACTAATGAAAACTAATTAACACAAATTAAAACTAATTTGAAACTAAATTATACTAATTTTGGTACATTTTTAACAAATTCTATTAATTTACAACCATTTTGGACTTCAAATAAATTAAAAAAGAATAAAGGGACATGCAAATGTGAGAAGAGGAGAAAATTTGGAGAAAGAGAGAAGGTGAGGAGAGAGAGTGTGAATTTTGTGAGAATGAGGTTTTGAAAAAAAACGGAACTCCTGCCATTCTTTTATAAACACCCGGACCGGCCATTTTTTGGCCGGTTGAGATTGAAATTGTGACCGGCCATTTTTTTGGCCGGTTGGTAAAAAAATTGAAATCGGCAAAAAAATAGCCGGTTTGAATATTTTTAAAAAACCCAGCTAATCTGGGTATAATTAATAATTTGTAATTAATTTTGGATATTAATAAAAATGTCGGATAAAACCACATGCAATAATTCTGAACATTCAATTATTTTTGTAATGCAATTATATTTGACATCTGGCATCTCAACATATAATTCTTACTCTTATGTGAAAAATGCATGATGCCAATTTCAATGTCTTTCATGTTATCATCATACTGAAATCCCAGAGGCCAGGTGAAAAAGGAGAGGTAGCACAGTTAGATTAGAAAAAAGTTTTAGAATTGTTAGTTATCTGAAGGTCGGGAGCTTGATTCCTCCTCATCGCGACTTCCCAGCCTCTACAAAGATTTTCAAAAAAAGCAATCCCAAAACCATATATCATATGGATTCACATCACCCCAGGTATTTAAAGTACAATTAATGAATCCAAACCGTTATTTTGATTCTGACACGAATCTCAAAACATATCTGATGGACCAAAATGGTACTACTACTTTTAAAGATTTATAAATCCTAATTTCTACTAAAGTTCAGATCACAAGCGTATGATCCTACCGTGTAGTATAATTGGGGTGTCGATCCACAGGGATAGTGTATTAGATTTTAAACACTTTTCACTAGTTTTAAAAAGTTTGATGCGGTAGCGCTAATTGTGCTAAGGTTAGAATTAAACAGTAAATAGAGGCCATATAGGGTTCAGGTTCTCTCCTTCTTAATTATGCAAATTATAAATTTCGACATCTCTCTACGTTGCATGCGGCACTGTCACTATCGCATGCGGCCTAGATTGTCCCACAGCTACCCCGCATGCGACACTGTCACTACCCGCAGGGCTTGCTGGGTTCTTGCTTATGCGATTTGAAAGGTTTTCTGATCTTGCGATCGGCTTTTGGGCTACCAAGACTAAAGTATTTTAGGTACGTAATTATATTATTTCCCTATACTACCCCGTAGTTGAAATATCCCAAAGACCCTACCTAATCTAAGTGTTTCCTAATATAATCTAAATGTACAATTTACGCTATCCTGCCAAGGGAGCCCACTGGGTTCTAACCCTAGTCTTTGAACCGCTGTCAAGCCTCGTTAGCCGAAGTGCCTATAGTACTTACATGCATTATCCCACTCACACCGGGATGCAATGACTAAACACCTATTGGTATGTGGAGGGTCATTGGCATATAGTAGACAGAACTATGTATGCAATGACTTAATAAAAAAGAATTTAAATAATAAAGAAAACTCAAATCAACATAAACAAAACATAAACTTATACTAAAACATAATTAAGAATTCGAGTACAACCCTCACCCTAGAGATGAGAAGTTTAGCTTCTCATGGCCATGGCAAAATAAAAGGAATAAAATAAAGAGAACATAAATTACAACCCAATTGAAGATGGATGAACCTCTACCTCCTTAGATGACGTCTTCTTCTCCTGCTTGACTTCCGATAGCTACCCTTCTCTCTCTAAGTACTCTCTAACCTAACCTAGCAATGAGAATTGCTAATCTCGATTCTATGGACTTAACACAATTAAACACGCACACTAAATCCTATTACAAGAGGGGTATTTATAGCATTCCTAATATGAGAGATGGAGTAGTGGAAGTAGTGGAGGTGGTGGAAACTTGGAGTGCACTTCAAGTTTGGATAGATGAAGCCAAAAATAGCTATGAAAGCTTGGTTCCAAGCAATTGCGTCCCTCCAGAAGAATTCTGCCGAAAATAGCATCAACGGTGGATGATCTGATCCCAAGGAAACAGTCCACGGATCGTGCGACCTAGGGTTATGCTGCATGCGGCATAGAGGAGGCCGCACGGCTTCCTGACTTAGCGAATTTTCTGTATTTTTTGTCATTTCGCATGTCGTGCACTTTGTGTGAGGTGTTGCATGCTCCATGTGATGCCCTGTTTTGGTGCTATCTTCAGAAATCGCCTAAATATGACACTTTTGCTCTGTTTTTGGCATAAATACGCAACTTTCTCAAAAATCTACCAAAAAGACTTAAAACCACATTTGCGGTAAATAAATCGGAAAAATGACTACTTTGCATTCGCTTTTCACTACTTTTCGGAAGAAAAGAAAGTAATTTTCGCTATATGTTTTGGCTTTATCAATATCCCTATAGTTACGATAGGCACAAAATTTCTTAGTCCGGCTGACACTAAATCCAGACCGTTCTTTTTCATACAATAACCTCAGGTATTTGAGGGGATACAGATTCTATATCATGCTCTGTTTCGACAATCACTTCACTTTCAAATTAACTCTCTAAAATTGAGATGGAAACAGATAAATTTAGTATAATGTAATTTTATTTTATAAGAAAGCTCAAAAATATTGATATGTATAAAAATTATAAAATTTAATGGACAAAATTAGCACATTTTAATTTATAGAGAGACTCAGTCCTTTTTCCCTTTTGCTAAAGACATCTGGTCTGTTCATTATCTATATAGATTTGTTTTTTCCCATGTAGTGTTTTTTTTTCTTTGTTTTTGGCAAAGTGAACAATTATGTATCGCTATCTAAAAATTATTCAATTAGTATACCTCGGTCTGAAATGTCCCTTTAACAAGTTACAATAAAAAACTATTCTGTTAATTTAAGAATTAAAATTTGGAGGTCGGCGACCGATGCTAGTAAAGAAAAATAAACCAAACAACACATAATTTGTGATGTTACTGATATACATTTATTTATGAGGAGGGTTCAAATGCCTTCATTTTTTGTGTCTCCATCATGTCTCCATTTTTAAAAACTTTAATAACTCAAAATTTAAAACTTAAAAGTCAAAATAAATCCGTTGGATATGATCTACATCATTTTATCTATGTGCTCATAAAAAATTATCACATTTTGATTTTGTTTTTATGTGAATCAATAAGTTGAAAAATCAACGTCTAGAAATTATCCACATTAGTACGTTTTTTACGAGCTCTTGATGACAACCAAAACAAAATTGAAATGTCATAATTTTTTACACGTGCATAGATAAAATGATGTAGATCATATCCAACGGTTTTATTTTGACTTTTTAGTTTTAAATTTTGAGTTATTAAAGTTTTTAAAAATAGAGGCATGGTGGAGGCATGAAAAATGGAGGCATTTGAACCCTCCTCTTTATTTATATATATATATTGAGATTCGATTGTCTAATAATGCCAAAAATTGTAAATGTTTAAAAAGTTTCAGATCAGATTCAGAGAAATCTGCACCGCCCAAGTGGCACAGACTACACATTTACACCGACAGAAAGACAAATTTAAGGTAACTTAAATTAGGTCTGGCTTCAAAGATTCCTAATTGAAAGAGAGGGATAGGTTTTACTGGATACAGCCTTACAAAAAATGGGTTGCAAAATTTGACAGCGTTTGGGGATCAAATTTTATGTTACAATTATGCTCCATATTCTTATTTTTGTTTTCAAAATCTAAATAGTTGATCCAAACGCTTAATGTAATTTTCATATTAAACTGTATTTGGAGATCAAATTTAATATTTTTTAAAATTTGTGTACTATTTTTTCTAATAGGTACAAACAAACTGTTTTTGAATGGCCCAGAATCTTATGATTTTGTAGGGTGCTTATATTATTTCCTATACTCTTTTTGGATTATTCAATGAGAAAATAATGTAATCATGCCAAGAAAAATATATGCGACGAAATGTTTTTTTCGGCTTCAATATCATATATATATATATAGAGAGAGAGGCTAATATCAAAACGTTTGCATCAAGCCTTCTCGTGCAACCAAGTCGGTTTCGGATTTTCAAAGTCCAAACGGTCGGTCCGAGCCGTTAGATGTGATCTCCATATTAAAATCTGCTTGGAGACCAAATTTTACATTTTTTGGAATTTTTTTTCTATTTATTAAGCCACTTTGAAAATTGCTGATCACATGGTCCAGAATTTAGTTGCACTGTTTTTACTGTTCACCCGGATCTAGAATTTTCAAAGTGGCTTAATAAATAGCAAAAAAATTCCAAAAAATGTAAAATTTGGTCTCCAAGCATATTTTAATATAGATTGAACATCTAATGGTTCGGGTCGACCGTTTAGACTTTGAAAACCCGAAAGCAACTTAATTGCACAAGAGGCTTGGTGCAAACATTTTGATATTAGCCCCTCTCTCTCTATCTATATATATATATATATATACGAAATGGCTAGCGTGCTACGCGTAGCATAGAGGCTCTACCGTGCTACGGCTCATTTTTTGAGTTTTCAAAATCCTAACGGTCCATCCGAACCGTTCAACATGATCTCCATATTAATATGTACTTGCAAACCAAATTTTACATTTTTTTGAATTTTTATACTATTTATTAAGCCACTTTGAAAATCGCTGATCCAATGGTCCAGCAGATTTTACTGTTGTGTACAAATTAGTGTTTTTTCAAAGTGGCTTAATAAATAGTAAACAAATTCTAAAAAATGTAAAATTTGGTTTCCAAGTACATATTAATATGGAGATCATGTTGAACGGTTCGGATCGACCGTTAGGATTTTGAAAAATCAAAAAGTGAGCCGTAGCACGGAGTGCTCTATGCTACGCGTAGCACGGTAGCCATGTCCTATATATATATATATCATGCCAACCTTAAAAAATAGTCGACCACCAAAACCAAAACCGACCAATCGGCTTAAAATTGAAAATTAAATCTGCTCAATCAAATATGCCAAACTAGCAACAGAGACTTGTGACGATGAATTTTTTTTGATAAAAATTATAAACGAGCAGGTTTTGAATTATTTTGTCTATCAAGTAATATATATTTTATGATGAGAGTTCAAATGTCTTTATTTTATATGTCTCTATCACGTCTTTATTTTCTAATCGTTAATAACTAAAAAAAATATGCATTAATATCTCAACATTCACAAAATCACACCGAATGTTTTCTTTTTCTCTACACAGTGAAATTGTAATAGATTGTACCTACTGGAATGAAAAGAATATGCATTAATTTGTTCAAACTAATGGATGGTACCTACACAGTGAAATTCTTTATTTGCGTAGAGATGAATAGAAAACATAATTGTTTTGTAAAATTTCTGCATAATGATTAATAATTTAATAATACTATATTTGTACGTTAAAGGTATATATGACATTTTTTTACAACACTGATCATATCCGGTGACGGAACCACATTAAATCAGGAATAGGCAACTGTCTACTTCTGAAGTTTAAAAACTAGGTATATGTATAATCGGAATGTTGTCTATTTTTAGAGAAAATTTTAGGGATCGACTAACAGTCCCCCCATTCAGTCCCCTAAACGTCCCCCTAACGGTCAAAGTACAACTGTCAGTCCCCCATTCAACATACATTAATTCACGCCAAAAATGGAAAGTATGAATACCTAAGATATCAAGTATTCATATATAATTCATAAAGTATTCATACCTAAGATATCAAGTATTAATTCACATACAAACTGGGGACCATTACTTTTCGGGGGCAGTAACTGTCAGACTGTATTGGGGACCACAACCAAAAAGTTACGTGGATCACACCACCAGTCCCCCATTCATTGATTAAATTAATTCACATACAAAATGAAAAGTATGAATACCTAAGATATCAAGTATTCATATATAATTCATCAAGTATTCATACCTAAGATATCAAGTATTTAAAAAAAAACTGGACACAATACCTACTCATCTTTTACACGTTTTTCAAGGTGGTTTTTTTTTTCTCCGTTCAATCTAACCAATTTTTGGGACGATCTATGAGAAATTTTGCAAATCTAAAACCACGAACGTGTTCTACACAATTTTCTCTTTCAAATGAGATCCATGATGACATACTTTTACACGTTTTTCAAAGTATCAAATATTCAAATATGGAAAGTATTCATACAAAATGGAAAGTATTCATACCTAAGATATCAAATATTTATATATAATTCATCAAGTATTCATACTTAAGATATCAAGTATTTAAAGAAAAAAACTGGATTCAAATATGGAAAGTATTCATACAAAATGGAAAGTATTCATACCTAATTTATCAAATATTCATATATAATTATCAAGTATTCATACTTATGATATCAAGTATTTAAAGAAAAAAACTGGACTCATGTTTTACACGTTTTACACGTTTTTCAAGATGATTTAATGATTGACAAAGTTAGTTAGAATTGGGAGGGACGTTTAGGGGACTGGAGTTGGGGAGACAACATCTTTACTCAAAATTTTATTTACTCCTGAACAATATATAGTGTGAATTAATTAATTTACAGCACTTCGCAACCCATTAGTTATACCAGTAAAACTTTTTGCTTATTCTGATAAAAATTCTGAACACACCCCTGATCATATATCATAAATCACAAGTAGTGCCGTAAATGTATGTCCATGGAAGAGTTCTACCTACCGGAGTAAAATAAAAGCGAGAAGCTGAAGCTCCGTCACTGAAAAAGATCATTTATAATTAAACACGCTAGGAGCTGTCAGAACTTCCTTAGTTGAGGTGAAGTACAGAATTAAGGTGAAGTACAGAAAAAAAGTTGAGATAAAGATGGAGTACAACTTCTCAATTCTTTATTTTGCATCAAAATTCGACATAAAGGTATCTTGTGGATATTTAAAATTAGAAGGTTTGACATCATCTCTACCTAAAAAAAAAATTCTTAGCACCTAGGTTTTTAAAGTTTCTTTCGTAAATAAGAATTAAAACAAAAACCTCTAGAAGAAAGAGCGGAAATTAAATAATTGAATCGAAATGAAATTTAATTTTAATTTCAATGAACATCCAACTTTCTTGCTCTGTTTTGCTCTCGTTTCTTTTCTTTGGAATTAAATTCGTTTGGAGGCCATCATTAATGAATGAAAACTGATGGTTGTTTTGCGTTGGATTCTAGAATTTAGGTAGAAATACATGGCATTAATTGATGAGAAACATGACGAGTCTATGATTTAAATGTCTACTTTAGTATTTGATTAATTTTTTTTTGTTGAATTTTGAGTAGAAAGAGAATGATGAACAATGATTTTATTAAAATTGTGTTCTGATCTTTACAAGGTCTATACATGTATTTATAGCCTAAAAATTCTTATAGATGTTGGCCTACTTCCTAATTTACAGAGGCTAATAATTCTAATTGTCCCTAAATTACAGAGATTTGCTAGCTGTTGCTAAGATAGAGCTAGGTACCAAAAATAACTTGACAGCTATACTATTGGATGCTAGCTTTATTTGTTTCCTAATTATGCCAATGATGATTATTGCTGAGGCTAATATTTTATTTCTCAATACTCCCCCTCAAGTTGGGTTCGAATAAATTGATTGAGCCCAACTTGCCAAGTATGTTTTGATGTCCAGCTTTACCGAGTGTCTTTGTGAAGATATCTGCCAGTTGTTCTTTGCTTCTAACAAATGGTGTTTCTATTTCTCCCGACTGCACTTTTTCTCTGACAAAGTGACAGTCGACTTCAATATGTTTCGTCCTCTCATGAAAGACAGGATTAGATGTAATATGTCGCGCAACTTGATTATCACAGTGCATTTTCATGGCTCATGTGTGCTCTATCTTCATATCACTTAGTAACTGCTTGATCCAGATGAGCTCGCTTGCTGTGGATGCCATGGCTCGGTATTCTGCTTCCGCACTTGACCTTGCCACAACATTCTGCTTCTTGCTCTTCCATGTGACCAAGTTGCCACCTACAAAGGTACAAAAGCCTGTGGTTGATTTTCTGTCACAGCTCCCGGCCCAATCTACATCAGAAAAACCAACCACATCATTAGAATTATTTTTTCTCATCCAAATTCCTTGACCTGGAATGCTTTTGAGGTATCTCAATATTCAATCTATTGCACTCAAGTGACTGGTGCGTGGAGCATGCATGAATTGGATTATAACACTAACTGCAAAGGCAATGTCAGGTCTGGTAACTGTGAGATAACTCAACTTGCCTACCAACCTTTGATATTGTCCTATGTCAGATAGTGATTCACCATCCTCAATTCCAAATTTAATATTGGTTTCCATTGGAGTATTGGCTAGTTTAGCTCCTAATTTACCAGTTTCTTTTTTTCTTCCTCAGTTGGCTCAGCCGGTTTTGCTGCTTTTGGTTTTTCTAAGGTTCCATTGATAACCCTAATTTGTTTCTGCCACTGAGGCCTATCTAGATTGATCTAGACCAGGGAATATAGTCTTGGCTTCCACTGAGTGTGATGGTGGTAATTTTAGAGTTGTCAGACATTTTTTTTTTGGTTGGATTTCAGGTATGAAATGGTTCTTTGAATCAGGGGTTTTCTGTTGTGTGATTTACAAGATTAAAACCTGCTCTGATACCATGTTGAATTTTGAGTAGAAAGAGAATGATGAACAATGATTTTATTAAAATTGTGTTCCGATCTTTACAAGGTCTATACATGTATTTATAGCCTAAAAATTCTAATAGACGTTGGCCTACTTCCTAATTTACAGAGGCTAATAATTACATTCTAGTTGTCCCTAAATTACAGAGATTTGCTAGCTGTTGCTAAGATAGAGCTAGCTAGGTACCAAAAATAGCTTGACAGCTATACTATTGGATGCTAGCTTTATTTGTTTCCTAATTATACCAATGATGATTATTGCTGAGGCTAATATTTTATTTCTCAATATTTTTTTATAACAAATATGTTGTACATGCAAACAATTAATTAATTTTAGTAATAAAAATAACCAATAATTAGGGGTGTAAAAAAAGATCACGATATGACCGGAAACGTCAAAGTCCGGCATTACAAGTATATTGATGACGTGTCGTGATTCACGTGTCTTGATCATATTTTAAAAAATTGGCACAACAAGTGGTCGTATGAGTCACGTGTGACAAAACAGTTAGATCTCGATCAAATGGTGAAAATTGAATAAACTAACTTAAAGTATGAAAAATAGTGAAATGTGACTAACAAGAAAAATGTGATCACGGTGTGATTAACGTTCCTCTGAATTTGGTAACAACACGGCACACACAAAAATCTGACTTGATCACAATGCTAGCACGTGACTCCAAATCACGGCGTGATTAGTCAAGGTACAACACAAACTTACATCCCTACTATGTTTTTTAACGTTAAATTAATTACTTGTAACAAAAATATTAACTCTTTAACATTTATTTTCTTTTACATTTCTTTAACACTACTCCATAATCTCCATTCCTCCGGATTGTATTGTACTTCTAAAGTACCTAGAGACACGTGGACGTGGTCCAAGATTCCCTGAATCCTGTTAGCCTATAATAAATGCGAAGCTATCAAACAGGTGTCATGATAGGTTAATTAAGATGTGTGTTCAATTGTTCATGAGTAAGAGAAGTAATTAAAAATAAATATAGCAATTAATTTAAGTTTTTTTTTTACTAAAAAGATTTGATTACGTGCTACTAGAGAATTTTAAAATAGCACATGTATTCTCCAGAGCTGACATTTTACATCAAACTTATATTTATTTGGTTAGACTTTGCTTGTCAAAACATTTGTTTGTTTATTTTAGGTCATGGTGACCTAATTTAATACTTGAATAGTTGATACATAGAAAAGCAATAAAACAAAGAAAAGGAGACACTTGTTTTTTTCAATCAGAAAAATATCTGTATTAATTTCTCCTGTTTTCTTGGTCCAATAAAATTAAAACCTAATAACTAGAGGTACAGTACCTTTTTTCTTCTCTTTCTCTGTCCCTTCTAAAATCCAAAAGTTAATGCCAAAATCAAATAATTGATGTGGTATCATTGGTTGAGGTTTTGCTAGTTTAAGCAGTGCTAGCTGGAGTCCAGATTGGAGATGGCACCAAGTACTAGCTACCTCTTGAATATAGCCAATTTGGTAAAAGCACACGCTTGTTAATTGGACTTGTTTGATTTGTCAATTTGTCATTCTCTTTTCCCTTAGTAGCAGTAGCAAGCACCCACAATTATTGCTTGATTATGATGCTGCATTTTTTATTGTTTTGGTTCAAGTGAGGAACAATAATGGAAGAAGAATTGTAGTATGAAATGCCATTTTCCTTTCCCACTTCATGCTACTAGCCTATTACATGAAATCATAATTGATTTAGAGTGAGGCTATGCTACTCTGCATATTGCATATTGGTTAGTACTATGGATCAATATATCTATATTTAAAGTCCAAACAGTCAATCTAAACCGTTCAACATAATTTCCATATGAAAACATATATGTAAATCAAATTTTATATTTTTTTTTACTATTTTTTTAGATAGGTAGAAAATCATTTTATCTAAATGTTTTGGACCATTAAATACTAGTAATTTATATATAAAAAGAAACATAAACAAATCTAAAAAAATATATAAAATTTAGGTTGCAAGTATATTTTCATATGAAAATCATGTTGAACGGTTTAGATCGACTATTTAGACTTTAAAAACAAAACTATTGATCTATAGTGCGGACCCCATAGCCTCACTCATTGATTTATATATCTATAAAATGCGGAAATATATTCATCTTGATTTTCCAAGTTCAAATTATACTTAGCATTTTGTTTGTTGATGGATAGAACAAGAAATAAAAAAGAAGTAGCCAATTTTCTCAATACAAAATAGATGTAAATTTGAAACAAAAAAATCTCATAAATGATTCTTACAAAATATATTCACATTTACTTTTTGAGGAATTTAGGCAATTAAACGGCGTACAAAAGATATAATCAAAATCGAAATGACTTATAGGATGGAAAAATAGGACCAATATAACAGAGAGAAATTAGCAATTATTGCTACTAGCCTACTAGATGAGATTGGGGAGTAGCACAAATGATTAAAAGCGAATAATACCAGCAATTATTGTTATACATGCAATAATAGTACCCCTTATAATGTAAACTAGCTGTGCATTGGCTGTATAGCAATACGCATTGCTATTTCTGAGAAATGCACGAGGGGTCAATTTCTAGGTGTTATGCTTCTCTTCTCTTCTCTTCTCTTGCCACAAAAACAAAAGAGGCAATTTCTGAAATGTTTTCAGGGCTTAGATTGCTGAAAATTTATCTCTCAGAAAGAATCGACCAAATACAGCATTTTGTTTATTATTTTTAAGCAACAAGTATGATTTTAAAAATATTTTTAAGGAACTGTGGCAATGCTACGATTGCTTTAATTTTTATTCATTCCTATAATTATGCCACTAAAAAACTAAAAATTAAATGAGTTCCTTTAAAGCCTATTAACTCACTTTTTTTTTTTCCATGATTCTCTTGGATACAGTTTCTTTAATTTTCTGTGGCATGATTATAAGAATGAATACAAATTAAAAGGAAACGTTCTTTGGAGATTTTTAAAGGAACCGTATAAATGCTACAGTTCCTTTTCCTATTTCCAACAAATATCGTTAGCCCTACTCTTTATTTTCATATTAATATTCATTTTATTAAAATAAAATTTTCAAAATTCAGCGTTGGCTCTGTTTTTCAATGTTGACAATTAAATAGGAGGAAAAAATATGTAATTAAGTAAAGGACTGATATTTTCGTTTACAATAGTAATGATTTTGAATTAAAAAGTAATAAATCAAGAAAATCAGCTTCTGGTCTAATGGTAAAAGCAGTGCTATCTGTATGGGAGGTCGGAGGTTCGAAACTTAGAAGGGAAAATATTTTGTAGATATTAAATAGTTGGATGGCTTGACCTCCAACCTTTACTAAAAAAAATAATAAATCAAGAGATATGCTATCATGCTTTGGGAAGTAAATAGAGTGTTTTACTTCCTGCTTATATTTTTATTTTCAAAGTTCAAACAGTCGATCCGAACTTCTCAACATGATTTTCATATTGATATGTGCTTGGAGACCAAATTTTACATTTTTTGGAAATTTTTTACTATTTTTTTAGAATTTTTTAAAATCACAGCTTTTCATTAAATAAAAAATAATAAAAAATTCAAAAAACACTGATTTTCAAAAATTCTAAAAAAATAGTAAATTTTTTCAAAAAATTTAAAATTTTGTCTCCAAGCACATATCAATATAAAGATCATGTTGAGAAATTCAGATCGACTATTAGAACTTTAAAAATAGAGATATGAGCGGGAAGTAAAACACCATATTTATTTCCCAAAACATCGTAGCATCACTCATAAATCAATATCAAAATTTTCTAATTAATAAAATTTTGATCCATAATTAAATCTATAAAATAAAATTATATATAGATGCATATTCAATTACGGATAATATAAAACATTGAACGCACAATGAACTAAACATAATAAATTTTTAATTGCACATGCGTGATTTCGCTTCTGTATAATTGTGCATCTCTATTTTTCTCAGTAACTATTGGTAATATCAACGAAGACTAGACAAGAAATAGATAAGAAATTGGAGAACAAGCAAACTGACGAATAAATTAGATTCGTTTAAACTTTTAATATTCTGATATCTTATATTTATTTCGTTTCCTCTTTGTTTTTGTTGTTTTTTTCTCAATCATAAAGATGGATAGATAGTAATTTGATAGTCTATTTGAAAAATATAATAAAACTAACTATCATATTAGTATTATTCATTATTCGTCAATAAACAAACTTTAGTAACATCAAGAGTCAATTCTTAATGAGTAAGGATAGTGTATGAGTAAGATTATTTTTTAGTGGGTATGAGTATGAAAATACTTCCACCTAAATTATATTGTACCCCTTGACATCCCTATATGTACTTCAGTACTTGAAAGGCTAGAACAAACTTTCTTATTGTGCGCTTCCATCAGGGGTGGAGGGGATGATTCGATGATGGACATCCAACAAAATTCGATATGATGTCCAGTTGGATCCGTCTGATTTGTATTAAAATTTGTGCGTATTTGATATGTGTGAATCTTAAAGTTGTCCATACAAATCATGATGCGAATTAGACGGCTTCGAGCTGATATCAAAATGAATTTGATGAATTCAGATCAAGTGCAATACTTGATTGAGTACAATGAGATCTGAGCCATCAGTTTTAACCTGATACGAATCTTAAAAGAGACCTCTATATGGACACCGAATTCTTTTTTGACCCGACTAAAAGCTCAATGTACCGAGTACGGTACCGGAGATGATACATTTTCAAATTTAATCCGATACTCATGGATCCCTTCCGCTTCTCTATTGGAAAGGGAATTAAATCTGCTGAAATCCTTGCGGATTTCAGGGACATTGAAATTCAAAATTCAACCGTCTAAGTTTTTTATACACGAATCTCAAAGCTGACAGTTTTTTATGCACAAATACATATAGACTGTTGCATTGAGAATTTCCGAGTCCTGAAATCCCCGAGGATTTCAGCAGATTTGTTTCCATTGGAAAGACCTTCCCTTGCTTAGGACGCAACAGTTGGATTCTTCCTCTTTCATTTTTCTTTTTTTGAAGTCAGGTGTTATAAAACAAAAGGTACACGATGGCAAATAAAACAAATCCCCTCTTTATTTTTTGTAAGATCATCTGTCAACTTTTTAGAGAATAAATTCCGTATTTAACTTTTTTTTTTTAAATTTAAAAATGTTTGGAATTAATGCTTATTGAGGGCGTTTTTATTTTATTTGCAACAATCTAGGTTAATTGGATTACTCATAATTTTTAGTAATTAAATGAATATATGTTTTCATAAAAAAAAAAAAAAATATGCGCCTCGTTTGCTCTTGATGTCACTGTAGTTTGTTTTTCCTCAAATTTTGCTGCCTTGTTTCTTCCTGTCATTAATCATGACGGTTTTGTAACTTCAATAAATTTAATTCTAATTCAAATAATACCTGCTGTAGTTGATGTACCCAAAACATGGAATAGTAAGAAACACATCATAGTAGCAGAATTATCTATTTTATTTTTGATGAAGCGTAACGGGAATGATTGAAAGAGATTAGCATTTAATTAACAATATGATATTATATATGATTGATCGAAGGCAGTGGCGGAATCAGGAATGATCGGTAGGGGGGGCCAATTTTTGCGGCCAACAGGCGGTTGATAAATCCAAGAGTGCCCGACAGAGGGGGTGCCGGTTTTTTTTATTAAAGAGGGGGTGCCAGTTTTTTTTTTTTTATTAAAGGGCTCTATATTTTTTTGGGCCAAGGGGGGGGGGGGGGGGGGGGGGGGGGGGGGGGGGGGCCAGGCTGGCCCAGGCCTTGATTCCGCCACTGATCGAAGGGATAAGGATAGGATAAGAGGAAATTATTAGGATTAAAATTCTTGTTTTATAGCCATTGGGTATTTGTGTTATTGGTCTTGCTATAACCTATTATTATAACACTAATTAATATCTCCAATCATTTTCCCATGAAGCCATCAACAAGTCCAAATAATGTTCACAAAATTTCAAAATAAATTCTGGTCCTACAAGTAACATTATTTAATAATAAAATAGACAATGATATCGTATAATGGTCGTACCTAGAACTTATTTGGATTATGATGTGTAATTGATCATATCCTCTACTGTTACATGCGTAGCCTTCGATCTACTACCACAAATTTCTAATTGAGGGGTTTGGTATTTTAATCTTTTTTTTCCAAGTAAAGGGAACAAGATTTTTTTAAGGAAATTATCAAATAATAGTAAGAAGAAGAATTTAATGGTCGGGTTGGAAGATTTTTTCCTGACTCTTTATGTAGAAGAAGAATTTTCAGAAGCTCTAAATTATTTTATATTTTTATTTTAAAAAATATCATGTAATTTTATCTGGGTAGAGTTTTTTTTTGGTAAAAAAATAATTTGACAATAGTGACAACTTCTAAAAATAACTTATGATTTTCAATTCTGTAAATAAATATAATTTATGGTTGATCCGAACTGCTCGATATGATATCCATATTAAAATGTGTTTGAAGACCAAATTTTATATATATTGATAGGGCCATGTTACCAAAGCCCTCACTAACCTCTCACGGGCCATGAAAGAACCGGGATTCGGACCTCCTTGAGAGGCCAACCCAGGATCAATACAAAAAGCCCCGGGTCCATCAAAGCCAGGCCCAACAAAGCCTTATAAAGCCTCATGAATTACGGGTTTAACCCGAACTTGGCTTACACCGCCTATGCGGGATAACATTTTCTACGGTTAACATAACTGTCCTATCTCCCCTAACCGACGTAACAACACAGAATGGCGGTTAGGGGACTACTTATATAAGGCAAACCGGTCCATTGAATAGGGGTCGAATTTTTGACTACCCAAGGGAGATATCATATAGGTTAGAGTCCGGATATCTCATAACCACAACCATTCCCACTTCGGTAACTGACTTCATCAATCTCCGCCTGCCACCCTGAGGCAGGACCAGCCCAACCGAAGATCCTTTTCACCTACGGCCTACTCTCCACATGATATTACTATTTGTTTAGATATGTACGAAATCATTGATTCTGGACCATTCAAAAATAGTGATTTTGTACATACCTAAAAAAATAGTAAACAATTTAAAAATAAAATAAAATTTGTTCTCTAAGAATATTTTAATATGTATATCATGTGGAGTGGCCTAGATCGATTATTTAAACTTTGAAAATAAAAGATAAAGAATGCGAGACGTGTTGAGGCATGAAATACATGAAATATTTAAACCATCATGTGTATCAAAAGCGTTGAAAGTTGAATAATATTTTATCGTTCATCATCGAATAATATGGAACTTACAATAATCCATATTTAAAAAGAAAAAAAAATGTAGAGTAAGATTAAAAGACTCCAGTATTCTGTTATATACAAAGTAATAGTGTTTCATGAGTGGGGCTATGGTACTATGCATACCGCATATTGTTCGTACTACGAATTGATATGATCTCCATATTAAAGAATGTGCTTGGAGATCAAATTTTATATTTCATGAAAAATTTTACAATTTTTTTGATAGATAGAAAATCACCGTTTTTTAAGAAGATTCTGGACCAAAAATAGAGAAATAACTACACAACTAATCTATAAGGGAAACAAACATTTATGTAATTTTTTAATTTTAATTTTTTTGACATAATTTGAGAAAGTATTATTAAGGTTGTCAAGATAAACCGTTGTCAACAGATTTTATTAATTAAATTATAATTTATATTCTTTGCTTTTTTTTTTTTTAAAAGTTTCGAAAAAGTTGCGAAGTATTTATATTCTTTGCTCAATAACAACAACAACAAAATTATTATATTATTATTTGTATTATATTTAATATTTCATAACACATTATTTTGAGTGAGGCTACGGTACTGTGTAGAGTGCAGATTAAACACACATTCTCTATCAACTCAGAATTTGAGTTAATGCATCTCAGTCATCTTATGAGGATCTGGGCCAATTCGATCCGAGGTGAAATGTACGAAACCTCTTTAATATTCGTGTTAACACAGATTGGACAGTTCATATTCATTTTGCATTAATTCAAATTCGGAGTTAACGTAGGCGATACAAATTCGTGCAAATTGGTCTGTACTATGGATCGATGTCTCCGTTTTTAAAGTTCAAACAGTCGATTTGAACCGTTCAACATGATCTCCATATGAAATGTACTTGTAAATCAAATTTTATATTTTCTTTTGGTTTTTTTACTATTTTTTAGATAGGTGGACAATCACTATATCTAAAGATTTTAGATCATTCAAAAGTAGAAACATTTAAAAATATATAAAATTAATTATGCAAATATATTTTATTTGAAATTATATTGATTAGTTTCATATCAATTGTTTGAACTTTAAAAATAAAAATATTGATATAGTACGGACCAATATCCTTATGCATATTACCATAACCTTACTCAATTATTTTTGTTATTGTTATTACTGTTGTTGATTTGCTATCGACAATGATTTAAATGGGCCCACGGGCCCACGTTCACCAAAAAAAAACAATGATTTAAAATAAAAAATCTGAGTTCAAATGCTATTCTAAAAATCTCACATAAAGTTTAATTGAGTAGAACTAAGGAGTTCTTAAGCTCACCAAGTTCCTTTGTGAGCTTAACTCAATAGATTGACTTCAAACGACACATTCAAACCGTTGAAACCGTTCTACTTCACGAGTGATGCATTTACATGTCAAATTTATAATTTTTCGAACTAATTTAATATAAAGTCAAGCGGTCAAAAAATAATAAAAAATGAACTCATTAAAATTAACTTATAAATCATCTTTTTTTTACCGCTTGACTTCATACTAAATTAGTTAAAAAATTTAAAAATTTGACATGTAAATGCATCACTAATGAAGTAGATCGGTTTCAATGATTTGGATGCATCATTTGAAATCAATCTGATAGGTTTTTGAGTTAAGCTCACAGCTTAGTTCTACTCAGTTTAATTAATTAAACGGTTCAAAGTAAAATACCATTCACAACATGTTCCCAATGTCCTGTCATTTTTCTATCATTTACACTATTCAATCCAACAAATAAAATGAAACAATCAACTCACACAAATTATTAGTTATTAATTAGTGCATAAAAATCTTCCACGTAAGATTTATCTCAGCGTATGTGGGTCCGCCCCATGGAAAATATACCAGTATCACGAACTGGAGTCTGAAAATATAAACAATGGGGAAATTATCAGTACAAATACAACAGAAAAATAGTATAATTTGCATTCACAACACCTTAATAAAACAAAGAAAAATCTTACTGAAGTTTTGGCAGTAGGAAATATGTTCCAAAATCTTAGGGTTTCATCTCCTGCACCGGTTACTATAGTCTAGAAAAAATAAAACCCATTTGTCAGATAAATTTTTCATCCATCTGAAGAATTTTGTACAAAAAGGTCCTCAGACATAGAATTAGTACCTGGCCATCTGGAGATGCGGCAAGATAGAGTACCCGATAGCTGTGACCCGTCAGAGTTGCTATCTAATTTTTTTTTTAGAGAAAATTAGATTCTCCATGAAAATGTTTTTTTTAATGATTATTCTGACAGAATTTAATATGAATACCTTTGACATAGAAGGATACTTCCACACCATGATTTGGTTCTGAGAGTATCCATGAGTACTAACTAGCTCATTTGCATTCTTGCACCAAGCCAGATTGCACACCTAAAATTGCGCCAAATTTCAATTAAGATTATGCTTATACTAACATACATGTTAAAAACAAAGAAAAAACATACACGTTTACTGTTTGGAATAACACCCAGCATTTTCTCTTATTTGCAAACAACAAGAACATTTTTTCTGGTTATTCACAGATCTCAACAAGAAAATTACTAAATTGCCACTAAGAATTTGTATTAAATCAATCAAATCACTTCATAGTGTAGGATGTACAAATCTAATCTACTGGGCTTATTTTAGATTTTAGTTTAATTTAACACCAGGGGGAGGGGGATTATAAAGAAGAATTATTAGGTGTAGGTCTGGTTCTCCAAACACATGCACACTTATCTAATTTTTTAATTGTATCTGTAAATATTGAAAGAAAAAATGCTCGTCTCAAGGATAAATCAATCAAATCACTTCATAGTTTAATTTTTTAATTGGCTATTATTATATCTTTGCATGCTGGAAAAAGATTGAATTTAATTTCCGAAAACAATTTAATTGATTTGCGGTACTTGAAGAAAAAGCAAACCTGGCTTCCAGTGTCAATTGAATTGAGCATTTTTCCATTAGCTGTATTCCAAAATCGGATGCATCGATCTGCGGTGCCACCTCCTGATGCAAGAAGCCCATGCTGATGTGGCGACCATGCAATGGCCTTAACTGCTGCTGTGTGTTCTGTCAGACGCAGGATCGGCTGTTGGGTCGACCTTTGATTCCACACTAATAGCTGTTTCAATTGATTAAAACATGATAAAAGTTATTTTGAATGCAGCAAATTTGATTAATTCACAAAAAGATATAAGGATTTAAAAAACTTTTCACTATACCTGATTATCATTTCCACCTGAAGCCAATTCACGGTCGTCATGTGACCACTTCAGTCCACACACCTAACCAAGATATATACATATATATTGTTCATAAGAAAAAACAAAATATGCAGGCTTGCAGATGTGCCATTTTTTACAACCACTGTACGGTCAAAACCAGACTATGAATAAAACTGCTGCCCATCTAGTAATGGCAGTAGATGCTGACACTTGACCGGTATGGTGAAGAAACAGCCACTAATTATAGAAGTACAAAATAATAGTATCACCAAAGACATACCAAATACTGTTACTGCAGTTGATTATAACACCACAAGTATTTTAAGTTTATAACTATGCTTACTAGCATCACATGTTTTCACCTACCTCAGATCTGTGGCCGGCAAATGTACTAATGAAGTCAGTTGGTACGCGTATGTCATGTTGCAAAATGTTCTTGTCTCTGCTTCCAGAAGATAAGATACATGAACTCCAAGCAAGCACGCCTGCTCTAGTCTGATGGCCTGAGAAAGTTCTAATCCTCTTACATTTTGTGCTGTCCCATATCTGTCAGACATCAACAATCAGTTGTGTGCAATTATTAAAAAACAAAGGATTCAGTTGGGCTTTCAAAAAATATATCATGTGCATTCAACAATTACCATTTTAAGTAATAGAATCAATGCGTCAGGAGTATCAAAAAGCATATGAAATAATTTGAATTGATATTAGTAATTGCGGTCTTATCTAGAACTGCGTTAGGTTCAGCATATTTGCAAATTGCAGAGTATGTAAGCTTCAGTTGGTGTTTCTCATTATGCAAACTTGAAATGCCAGACTTTATGAATCCATGTTCAATAAGCCAAAGACTGAGCATTTCCGCAAACAGTTATCGTGCAAGAAACTTGAAATGCCAGACTATATGAGATTCAGTTGGGAATTTTAACAAACAGATGGTGTTCCTGGTTAACATTGGTTATACATGTGTTAGTGTACCTGCACTTCTCCACGACCTGTACCAATGGCAAGGTATGATCCCTCCCTTGTCCACTGTACTGCACAAACACCATCTCTTGAGCCCAGATCACACAATTTTGTAACCTAAGAAAGGAAACCACAAATTATTATACTAACATAGCAAGGAGCAAATTTTAGATTTTAATGTGTGTGTGTCAGAGAGAGAGAGAGAGACCTTGCTGGTGGATGCCGACCACAGATAGACACTGGTGCCCAATCCAACGGCCAGTAAATTTTGAGATGACCAATCAACCAAATTGAGGTAGAAATCGTCTTGTAGAGATGGTGCATCCAATACCTACATTTTTTTAACAAATAACTGCATTAATTACCTCGTATTTTATTTCATATAAAAAACCCAGGTCAATTCTCACTACAGCTCAACTGTTGGAATAGAACCATAGTATGGTATGTAGCTGCATACTGGTCTCAATTGGTTAATTTTCACAGGATTAGGGCAAATAATTAAATTGCAAAAGAATAATAAACAAGGGATTGGAATATTGAAATTACCTTGTGAGGTGATTTGGGTATCTTCCTGGGAACCTTAGTTGGTGTCGACACTTCTCCCAACCCATTGCTTCCAAAATCCTGTCCCGACCCGAGACCCGCTAAGGGAGAGGCAGGGGAAGGGTGCTCTGTCTTGTACCTGAAGATCTTACTAGGGCTAACTGGCGAACAGGGTGAACCCGTACCCACTTCGGTCCCAAACATCTCTGCCCGTAACAGTCTCAAGTAGGCCTCATTGCTTCCCTCTTTTTTTGGAGAGGGTTTCTCCACTAAATTGAAATTTTGAAGCCGTGAACTGGATCGACAGGGGATGAACCGGTCGCTGTATGTTGTTTTGGATGGAGAAGTGATTTTGGGTGGGGGCGTGAAATGAATTGGTACCGGGTCAATCCGGAGGCTGGATTGCATGCCTGCTGGGAGGTTTAATTTGCTCTTCTTTGTGGAATCCATTTTGATCTCTAGTTCCCTCGCTTTTCTTGAATCGAGAAAGAAGACAAAATCCGATCTTTAGTTCCCTGGCTTCTAGGTTTTCCTTGCTTGATTGAGAGAAAAAAACCGAGATCTGATCTTTCTCTCTTGCTCTCAGAATTTTCTCCTGCGTTCAGAGAGAGAGAGAAAGGGAGCGGCACTGGGATTCTAGGAAGTAGGAATTTCCAACGGTCGAAAAGAATTAAGAGGAACTCAACTAAACGGAAGAGGAAAGTATGTAATTTTCTAGCTGAACCTGGAGTGTGAATGGGGCGTCAGTACCGATTCCATATAAATATGAGGTCCACATTCACATCCGTGCACCGGGTCGATACAGAAAGTGGAAAGTGAGAGGGCCGAACCAGGAGCATGACCCAAAGTAGCCGTTGGGGCTTGACATGGTTTGAAATTGTGGGCCCTCACATGCAATTTTCGTGTTGGGCTGATAAGTTCGATAAGGCTTTTTTTTATAAGTTGAAAAGGCCCATTATAGTCTTATAGCCTATTTTAAGTGAATTATACATTTCATGGACTTTGGAAACAAACAGGCCAGTACAATAAAATTTCAAGGGCTTTTTATATTTTGTTTGAGTGAGGCTACGGTGCTATGCATAGCACCAATTGGGTCCGTACTACGGCTCAAAATTTGACTTTTCAAAATCCTAACGGTCAATCCGAACCGTTCAACATGATTATAAAATGAATATGTACTTGCAAACCGAATTTTATAATCATGTTGAATTTTATATTTTTTCGAATTTTTTTACTATTTTTTCGAAAATCACTTGATCTGAACATTCTGGACCATCCAAAAACAGCCTATCTAAAAAAATAGTAAAAAAATTCGAAAAAATGTAAAATTTGGTTTACAAGTACATATTCATTTTATAATCATGTTGAACGGTTCGGATCGACCGTTAGGATTTTGAAAAGTCAAATTTTGAGCTGTAGCACGGACCCAATCCGTGCTATGCATAGCACCGTAGCCTCACTCATTTTGTTTTGTTTTTCGAAGCCCAAAAGTAAAATTGTATGTATCTGCTGCAGCAAGAAGAACAATTTTGCAAAGAGTAAAATATATTTGCTGTGTAACAATAGCCAGCTATTTTCTTATGTACAAAATATAGTAATACCTTACAATCTTAAACAGTCACCCCTAACATTCTTTAGTACTATTCAATTCATACTAGCTAGCACTACATCTTTCTCTCTACAATTTCTATTTTCTTCTTCAACTCACATTAAACTTGAGAGAACACTCATATCTGTAGTATAATCATGAGGAGCCCAAGAAAGTATAGAATCTGAAGGCGACGATACTTCAGGCGAATAAAGTTCGTATGAAGAAGAGGTCGCCGAGCTACACGGCCTTCTGACTTGAAACGGTACAACGTCTTCGAGAAGTCCATGTGCATTATTATCTTCATCTCCAACAAGCCCATTTTGGGCCTGGGCTTGGACTCCAACTTGAGCTTGGTCCTGATTGCCAATACCCATTCCTTGATTGTTTGTAATTCCTTCGAAAGGGTCATATGATGTCGCTAATGGGCTTTGCATCGGGCTTTCTGAGGTTTGCTGCTCAGGGTCGTCGGAGTTAGTTTTGTGCTTTTTAGACTGATTCATGGCAGATGCGGGCGTATCATTGGGCCGTGATAGAAGGAAGTGAGAGTATGTATAGTGGAGATGAAGGCCTTCATACGTCACGATCAACGTATCGGGATCTTCTATCGACTTCTCGACGTGCTTCTTTGCATTGCACCTTGGATTTGTGCACCTGTAGTAACTCCTATAATTAAAAAAAAAAAATTTGGTTAGATTGTCTGTGGATTTCATTTACATGTGTGTACAGGAGTTATACAAATTAAACCACTGAAGTCTTGTGTCTGCCTTGTCAGCAAGGGAGTAGGGAAAAAAATATTTGGTACTTGGACTAGAGGATCGACACTGATTCTTATTTTATTTTAAGTATATAAATACTTTTGTACTAAAATTGACGCTAAAAACAACAAACTTTTTATTATGAGAAAGGAATTAATAATGAGAAAAAGAAAGGAGTCTGTTTCAGGGGGGTTGTGGGGCATTTATTTGAACCATGCAAAAACTAGGTTCTTTCTAGAGAGAGAGAGAGAGAGGTGAAATGGACCCAATATTCCAAATAAAACCAATAGTGCCCTTTATTAAATTGTTGCACTAATACAAAAATCTTTGCACTATTGGAATAGCAGCTTGGTAATACATTTGCACTAAAGCAAAAAATCTTTGCATTATTGGAATAGTACTTAATTCGGTTTTTCACATCTTCGTTGTTCTTTTTTGAGCCCTTGAATGTGAGAAAAGAATGGCGGTAACATGTCAAATTAAGAAGCTTTTCTCTTGGCCCCTTTTTTTGCATACCTTATATTTGAACACATGTAAAAATATATTTTTTATACATATATAGGAGTTTATTAATTCCCGTGCTTATATATCCATATTGCTCTGCGTACAAATTGTAAATTAACCAATCTGATCATGGCGATTCTAGAAAGAGGGATATGGTTTTCCCATGGTGAAATGGAAACAGTAATGGTAGCTAGTCATAGTGATAAACTAACAATTTTCTTTCAAAGATGAACGATCATTATATACAGTGATAATGATAATAAAAATATAGTAACCTTGCTTTAATTATTATAGTAAAACATATATATATATATATATATATATACGTACTTTTTACACCCATCTATATAAACCCATACATCCAACGTGTGTGTGTGTGTATATATATATATTAATATATGATAAACGTTGAACATTTTAAAGTTGTACAACCAAATAGTTAATTATATACACCAAGCTTCCTCGTTTGCTTCTCTCTTCCTAAGTTAAGAATTCTCATTAATGAATTGAGACAAAAAATTAATTAATGCCGACCTTATTCCTTATAGGCCTCAACAACCCCATATCGCTTGTCTCACTTTAAAGAAATATTATACAATAATATTCTAAATAGAAAATAAAAGAAAATCTCAAGTACTATATGTAAATTAAATTTAACCTTGGATTGGGGCTATTTTTTATTGCCTTTTGCCCATACTTCCTCCATTTGTAGCCATCATCTGTTAGCCCATTCCCACAAGCCTTGATTTTTATTGTATACTTGTTCTCTATTTTACCCAATCCCTTCTCTGGTAAAGAAAGGCTGCACCAACAAAAAAATTTAATAATTACAGTAAATTCTCAATTGTTATATATATATATGCTATACATACGAAGCTTTCACTGATAAAAGTAATAAAATATATATAGAGGAGAAAGATATATATGAGCGGTGCAATTACGTACATTGGTCTAGAATTGTTCCATCCCTCATTTTCGTTAATCCGACCGGTTAATGATAAAGCACTCTCTATGTCACCGATTGTCGGGCCCGAATACACAGTTGAGATAAGCTTGTTCACCATTGATTCTTGGCGAGAGTTTAGGTCGGTATCTGTACAATGAGAAGGGAAGAACTTTGGTTGTGATTTCTCTAGCAGTTCCTTTAGGAGATCCTCCCCAAAGAATTGATGCCAATTAGAATCTCTCCCGTCCAATTCGGCTGTCATGATGAGATTTCGAAAGGAAAAATGTTTACGTTAGAAGTAGAAGGTATTATAGGATATGAAGATAGAATTGGCTTATGAGAGCTTTTGGAGATTGCCTATGTGACTTGTGCACTATATGCCCTTTTAAAGGGGGCGCTCAAGGCTAATATAACTTTTACCATTTTTAAAGACCAAAATGCCCCTCATTGCAAATTGTTTTTCCCTACTGAAGAAAATTAATTTTGCAGTTTCTTTATTGAGCTAGGGTTTCTAAAATCTCGATCGGTAGGGCAGAAAACCCTATCTATGTTAATGTTACCTTTTAAGTTGAACTAAGAGCACCTGACCCATATCAGTATAGCTATCCCAAGGTAATCAAAATTATTTCAACTAATGCAATTGTCAACCACTAAAGTATAATTTGGATGGACCCTCTCTCAACTAATACTTGCAGCTTTTTAAGCATGGCGCTTTTAATGTGTTGTTTGATTATTAATGGTTTGAGAATCCCATCTTATCAACCAAATTTAATTAACATTGAAGGGCATAAAATACAAACAAATTGTTGTGTGGTTAAGTGATAAGTTCCATTTGAAGGAACATTCCCTTAGCTACAGTATTGATTAAGGCAATGGATGTGGGTCACTTTCTAATCAACCACCACACTAACATAGGTACAAACTAGAAAGGGTCTCAATCACATAGAATATATTTAGTGATTTTTTTGCAATGCCCCTATACAATTCTTGTATAATACGGGCACTTATATATATAGACCCGTTTGATTAAAGAGAGATATATACATCATATATATATAGTGATGCTACGATGCTTTTGGGAAGTAAAGAGAGTGTTTTACTTAACGTTCATATTTCTATTTTCAAAATTCAAACAGTTGATCCGGACTTCTCAACATGATCTTCATATTGTATAATGTGCTTGTAGACCAAATTTTACATTTTTTGAAATTTTTTTACTATTATTTTAGAATTTTTGAAAATCAGTGTTTTACTAATTTTTTATTTTATTTTTTTATTTAATGAAAAACTGTGATTTTCAAAAATTAAAAAAAAAATAGTAAAAAGTTTTCAAAAAATATAAAATTTGATCTCAAGCACATATCAATATGAAGATTATGTTGAGAAGTTCGAATCGACTGTTTGAACTTTGAAAATAAAGATATAAGTCGGAAGTGAAACACCCTATTTACTTTCCAAAGCATAATAGCCTATCTCTCTCTCTCTATATATATATGAAATCACAATATGCAAAAAGTAGTCTTGTGCCTATCTCTAATTGTTTTCAACATTGAATCGCCGGAGCGGTCTGATGGGTATCATATTAAATTCAGTTCGATGTATGGTCAGAACTTTCAATTAACATAAAAATTCAAGCGAACAATTTTAAGATTAATGCGGATCAAGTGCGTATAAAATTTGATGTCAATTAAACAGTTCTGACTAGATATCAAACCAAATTAAATGTTGAAATTGTCTGCCCAAATCTTTGTGTTGATTAGACAGGTCGATCCGACCGTACATCAGACTGAATTTATTAGTCCAATGTTCATCGGACCGCCTCCTAGCTACTCCTTCCAACATATATATGTCTCCAGTATATATAGAGATTGTTTTCAATATTCTTTTATTTAATTGTTGGGGCTATGCGCATGATATTTCTGTTCCTACAAGATTTTACTAGGGTAAAACAGAAAAATTGGCCTTATTGTTTAATTTAGCCTTCCTACCTAATCAGAACCCTATTCTACTAAGAAGATCCTGGAATGCTCCTATTAAAACCCTAATTAATGAAAGCATGAAGACAGTTTCTCTACCTATTTCAATTACCACTACAAGCCCTAGTCCCTAAATCTTTCTCCAACTAAAGGACACAACCAAAAGGGTTCAACTAAAGATTTGGAGTAGGTTAAGCATTACCCGAGGGCATTTTAGTTATTTTGATTTTTGCTATAATGAGTAATTACTAAGGTTTATCCTTCTGAATCCTATCTTCTTCCACATATAAACCAAACGGTACCATTGCATAGGCGTGACGAAAGCATAGAATGGTACAATATTCTCATGTTTTTTGTGAAGTTGACTTTGGAGAGAAATACAATCAAGGTAACTAAGAAGGGTTAAAGTAAAAAAGAAATTTAGAAAGAGAACAAGAAATAATTAAAGCTAGGAGGGATATAATGTGACAAAATGTTGACCGACAGAGAGAGTGGGGATGAACAAGTCTGGTTATTATGTGGCAAAATCTGTCAGATATAATGTGCAGCAGCACATACATATATGCAGTAAGCAATTTTTACTTTTGAACCATGTTTAAAATTACAATTATAACGAAAAAACGAAAAAAAAAAAATATATATATTCTAATTAAGATTGACTCTCATATTATTTTAAAAAAAATTTTGATAACTAACCTGATTGTTTCAAATTATGTTCTCACCCTGCTAGAGAACATTAATATTAATATACATATTATGCAATGTACCTTTAACATTGTAATGTTAATTTTAAATGTTAGTTATTTTTAATACAAAAAATATTTATCTACTTTATTCTAAATATTCTGAGAATAAGTTTCTTTGATCACAATTTGTTAGAAATAAATAATTATTTTAGCTTCGAAGGAAATATATGTTTTATCATCCAATATCAAATATATAAATAAATCTGTTTTTTTAAATTAAGAAGATGCGAGTCGTAATCTCAAATTTATTTTAAATCCAGTTGATGCTGGATTTTAAATGGCAGTGTGATGAAAACAAATGGTCCTAAACGTGAGCCATCGTATGATTGGCCACACAATTAGTGCCACAGATACCACAAAGCGGTGTGGAGAAAGTGTAAAATCATCTCCAATTTGAATATTTAGGTAGGCCCATTCCCCTGTTGGGAACCGAAATAATCAAAATTAGCTGTAGTATGGGGGTGCATTTACAAATAAATGCTCATATGACAAATAATAAGACACATAAATTAAAAAAGGTCAACCTTTTAACCTTTGGGTGGGGCAGAGCGTGCTATGGAACCTTAGGTGGCACTTGCATAGTTGCATGAGAAGTTTGTCCATTCATGTCACATGCATCTCATGAAACCGCATGATGCATGATCATGTTCTAAATTCTCATCAAGCATGCATCATGTATGTGTTTTTGTGTGATTCATCACCCTACCATACAAGCAACTTTCAACATTTCTTGTTTTTCAACAACTTGACTTCTAACTAACTCATGAGTCATGACCCTAGGATAAAATAATTATCAACTTTCAATGGATCAGGTATACTTACATATGTTTATTTCATGGGAATTGATAGCTAATATCAAAATTTGTTTTCTAGATGGGTGGAAAAGTAATATATTAATTAATCATCATTTTTATTTCTAGTCAAACATGGAGATAAGAAAGAATTGGGTCAGCATTGACTAGTGCTCATAAGGTCAAAGATGGGAAAATGGAGAAAAAAATAAGAGCATATTTCCTGACTATTTCTGGGGCCCAGAGGTGGAGCGCTCTCATCTAATGGCCCCATTTTTTAAAGTCTCTGTGTGTTGTGTGGGTCACGCACCTCTGTGCTTATAAGTTTTAAATGTCAATTTTACTGTTTACACCATCACAAGGCCACACTTCTCAGTGAATTGTCGAATTCGTATCCTCTGCATTAACTCAAAAGGGAATCTTTTGAGTTAATGAATTGTGACCATCCGATTTGTCTTAAGATTCATGCGGACTAGATCCGCACGAATATTGAAAATCCCTATAAGTTATAGTCAGAAGCCGGATTAGTTCCGTTTAAAATCAGACAGTTGACTCAAAAAATATTCCTTTTTTGAGTTAATGCAGAGGATACGCGTTCTGAATTGTCACTGTGTGTACGCTGATCAATTGTAATAGCAAAATTAATCACCGGAGTTATAAATTGTTCCTTAAATTTTACTGGATTTTCAATTCGTTAGAATTAAGTCAGTCTGCGAATTTTTTTCTGCCTATACCATTTTTTAAAATGTATTATAAAGTATTATTAGTTTTTAATAATTTACAACTATATGTTTATTTACACACTGTTAATTTTATTTTAAGGAGCAACTTAATTAAATCAAATTTAAATATCCGTAACTTATTAAGGAAATTTTTTTTTTTCCATAAACCAAATTTTGTGGGTGCTGACTCAGAAAAAATTACTATCAAAATAGAAACACCAAATTTAAATTCTGCTAGTCGATATGATTGTAATCGGATAAACTATGCGAGTATATTGGAATAGGTCTTGGATTTCGCCTAGAGGCCCGTTGGGTTTGTAGTGTAGATAATGGGCCTTAGGCCTAAGTTTTTAATAAACTCAATTGAATAAATTTAGTATGTTGCTAGGCCCAATGCTTTTCAGTGCTCTTTCAGGACATCAAAAGCTACTCACTAATTTTTTTTTTTTTATGAAAATTTGAAGAAATTATTTTAATAACATATTGGAGGAGAATATAAGCAGCTGATAATAAGGTTTAATGAGCAATCCAATAAAAATTTAGGAAAATAATTTAAGTCATTAGAGAAATTTTGTGTAGAATACAATTTGTATTTTTTTTGCAAATGTGAATCATGTTTTGCGTAAAGTGTGAATTCGGAGAAAAAGAATTAACTTATTTGCTAGAGATTCGGAAGTTGATAAAGTGTAAATCAACTGCTAACAAGATGTTAATTAGTGTAAAAAAAAATAGCGTAACCACATACAACTTGTAGACAAATTCAGAACGTAGCATGCTTTAAGAATTTATACTTTAACGCTAGCACTTATGCAATCAAATTTTTATAATAAGCCAGATGCTTAAAAACACTTCTAGAATTGCATAAAAATGGAGATCAAGATAGTTTGATTGTATATGCAATAAAATTAGCCCCAACATTATTTTTTCCTACGATGATATATATATGGCTTTTCTCTTCGTTTTTGCTGTCTCTCTTCGTTTTTGCGGTCGAGCAATGTCAATTATGGAAATGTCCATACAGTGAAGTAGGGTTGTAAATGAGCTGAGTTTGAGCGAGTTACTTCCAACTCGTGCTCAGCTCATTTAGTTAATGAGCTAGTCAACTCGAGTTCAGCCTCATTACCAACTCGAGTTGGCTCACAACTCGTTTATAACTTGTTTGACCAGTCAATTTCCTTAGTTATAGTTATATACTAATAAGAGTTTATCTAAATACAAACAATTCAAATGGTTTAGTAAGAGTTTATATAAACACAAACAATTCAAACATAATTAACAAGACAACTAACAAAACAAACAATCCAAACGGCAGCTTAGGAATCATTTAGAAAGGCATGGGATTTATTGTGACGAATTTGGTGTAACTCGAGTTGTTAATTAGCGAGTTGGGGTATGCTCAAACTCAGCTCATTTATTAAACGAGTTAGCCAACTCGAGTTGGAACTAACTCGAGTTGTAAATGAGCGAGTTAAAGCGAGCGAGTTACGAGTTTGAGCAATTTTGCACAACCCTACAGTGAAGGAGCCACATTGAACTAAGGTGTGTAATTTTGAAAACTGGATATAGGTATATGTTATCAACAATAAACATGCATGCATTCTATACCCATATTTTAACCAACAATTAATATAGGTATCAAAAACATATACATATGCAAGTTATCCAACATATATATTAATCCATGCAACAATCAATATATAAAATAGACAACAATTATAAACCAACAAGCTAGCAATATCACACATACAACAATATATAGAGCCATATTTTATTATACCAGAAAACTAACAACTGTTTTTACAACAAAAACTAAACGAACACCAAAGTGTCTGACCGCAAAAACCAGAAAACAAGAACTCTGTTTAAACCACAGGCAACAATAACTGTTTTTACTACCAAAATATCAGCAACAAATCCTCCCACCGCCAAGTACTTGCATCACTAATTAAACTAATTCCAAGAAGAACTTACACTATTGGATACGAATGTCATGTAATGCGTGTTCTTTGTACGGCATTCTGGACAGACGACACTGCATGAATAAATCAAAACATATTAATAACATATATAAGAACTTAATCTGAAAGCATGATAGAAATAAGTGATTGACAAACCTTTGAAAAGAACGTGCATAATTTTTTATGAGCATCTCTATGTTCTTCATTACATAAAACCGGGACTCCCATGAATTGCTTTGTGTGGAGCTATGATCAAATGTGTATTATTTAAAATAAAATATAATTAGTAGTGCAATTGGAACTTGAAATAAGTTGCAATGAAATACTCAATTAAATTATTTCTTACCTGAAACATTCTGACCTCCAGTGTTCTTCTCCCCGGCATGTGCCGTCCTCCCCGGTGTATGTATGACTTATAAGCCCTATAATTAATAAAGGCCAGTATATGGTACCTAGAAGTAGGCCAGGTTAGTATTTTGCATTTTAAATTATATGTATTTTGCTTACTGCTGTAATAGAGGAACAATATATAACTCTCGGTCATTATTGGGCACCGAGTCCAGTAAGTAGACAACATTCTATCTTGGGATAATAACAAGAAGCCTCCAATGTGCTCTACAATTTAAGCAATAAAATAATAAATCAATACAAACTTGTTAAAAATAGACAATAAACATGAGTAGATTAACAGCTTATCCAGCTTGTTGATGGCAAGAATACAAGACTCTTATCCTGAAACTTTAGCAATGTATCGGCTAAGTACGAAAGGGATTGTTCATCAGCATATTTAATAGTTGTGGCGCTTAACATATTGGAGTCCAGGAAACTAATGTCAACATTATTTTGGGCACATTAAGGAACTAGCTTCATACAATATCTGAAAATAGTCAGTGTCAGAATAAAATAAAGGAATTAATTGTAAAAATAATAGATCTATTTATAAAAATAAATACTCACATTATTCAGACTTGGATAATAGAGACGTCGATCTCTTTATAAGTCATAAGATCACGGAGATCTGTGAAACTCACTATTACATTAAAGCCCTCATCCCTGATAGGGCTAAAATAAGTAGTGTTTTTCTCCATCACTTAACCTAAAATATCACCAAATTCAAGCTACAATTGTTTATTTAGGAAGAATCAGATTACTTTTGCCATTTTACTTGATTTTATAGAATTGCATATTTCTGGTGTTTTTGGAGCTAAAATAGGCATAAAACAAAGTATTATGGACACACTAGTTCCAGCATGCGGTTGACCATTCATCTGCATGCGAGTGGAGGCCGCCAAACGCATATAGGTGCATTCCAAACATAGAAGAATAAGTTGCGCAGGAATTCCATGCAGATGAATAATGCAACTGCATGCAACCTAAGCAACCGCATATGATAACTGGCAGATAGCAGTTACAAAACTAAACGTGGCAGCTAAGTTCCACTAAGCCCACTAACACATGATGGACGAATCACAACTCATCTCTCTATCTGAACATGAGTAGAAAACTTAGTAGAATATAAATAGAATAGATCTAGGGTTTTCTAAGGATGCCATTTTAGAGAATAGGATTGCTAAATAGAGAAGAACGCATAAACTCCATTAGAAGAGGATAAGTACAAGAGGTGAAGACGGTGTGTATAAGATCAAGAGAGATTATTTAGGTGTATTCCTTCTATTGTGCTCTTTTACTACTTTAATCATGTCTCTTGTATCTTTTGTTGTTGAATTCACCATGAGCGGCTAAGCAACACCTTTCTAGGGTGAAGGCATGTAATCTTGAATTCTTATGAGTTTAATCTAGAAGTTTCATTTATGTTTATCATTTGCGTTTGATCTGAATTCTACTGCACTTTATTCTTTGTATTTCTATCTTAACTTGGTACATGCTAACCTCGTCCGTATGGTGATAGCTACACCATAGTGTTTAGGCATATAAGGTTGACCTGTTAGGAATATAGTACAATTATCTAAGATCTAATAAGGGAAATAGACGTAGCAGTTGATCCCTTATGATCCGATCTCAGTTAGAAACCTATTAGGATATAGATCTATAGACGAACGTCGCATTCTATAGACTAATAGTAGGGTAATCTCAGTTATTTCAACTATGGAAGGTATAAAGAAAGGACGTAGCTGTGAACTGAAATCCTTCTAGTCTTGGTAATTGAGACTTATCATTGATCTTTATGCGATTGATTAGGGTGAAGTTTGGGTACCATCCTCTTACCAGTCTTTCTCAGTTAGGGTGTTATAGCGTAGCAGTGATTAGCATTAAGATAGGATTAGCAACTCTCAGATTTGTATTTGATACCAGTACAGGGTGCACACGGTTATGGCCAAATAGTATGTGATACCGATTGGAGTTAGAAACCATAATTGACAGGTTTAGCACTCGCATGCGGTTGGTGACAGCACCGCATACAATTGCTTATTCAACCAGAAACTAGATTAAACAAGTAAGAATGATAGATAGCCTTATCCCTAGAAGTCCATCTTCTATACACAAACATTTAATTTCCTGATTTAATTGTTCTTACAACCAAACAATCCAAACAACCAAATCAAACAACCAAAACAACCAAATACTTAGACTTAATTATTGTTAGATCTCTTAATACACTATCCATGTGGATCGACACCCCGAATCTATACTATATGAGATATTCATGCGCTTGTGAATCGATTGCAAAGTAGACAATTAGGGTTATAAATATTATTAGCTTTGATTTTGACCCATCAATCCCGAAACACTCCCGGCCCGATATAGCAGCGGAAGCCTCCTCCTTCATATAGTGGCGTCGCAAGATATTTGTCATGAAGTAGTTGGAATTCCAGTCCTAGTTCGTCCAATGCCTTCTGATCTACAAGCAGGACCCGGCCCCGTATTTCTTCTACAGATATTGGCCGACTCGGTAGCACCAATTCATTAGTCATCTTATTGGTCATCTCATTAATCACATCAGCAGGCCCCTATCATGTACAGATGAATGTATCACTATCGTGTACATATAACAACTTATTAAAAAATCCCAAGTTATTCAGTCAGGTGCCTTACCTAACTGCAGTTCAAGGAATCAGCTTCTTGGGTAGGCATCTCACAGTGCATGGCATTTGAAAGAACATTTGATGCTACTCTAATCCTCTTTGTAATTGTATTTGGCTTTGCTCTAGCTAATATCCAATCCCTTGCTCTTCTTGCATTCCTCCTAACAGGTCTTGACTGGATGCAAATCTTCAAAAAATGAAATATATGTGATTAGATGTAAAGTCAAGGTCTTTCTTGCATATTCATGTTATTGAAGATTTAAAAATCAATAAAATGCCAAATTAGGGAATTTTACCCTTACATCCAATCCAGCATCAATGTCGGTGGTAATATGAATTCGTTGTGGAGTGATCCTTCTCAGTTTTTTCGTACTATTCTTGCAGCTCGTGGGGTCCCTTTTCCTCTTGGCTGCTAGTTCTGGAGAGTGTGGGCATGATTGGGATGACATTGCTGAAATTAAATGACAAATCAAAGAGTAAGGAAGCTCCAAAACTAGAAAGTCTTATAAAACACTTAAAAAAACTAAAGATCTAAAACTAAACCCTAAACCCTAGAACCATATTATCCCTAAAAACCCTAACCCTAAACCCTAAAAACAAAACCCTAGAAAGATATGGACAAATAGTTAGATGTAGGAACCTTCAATAACAAAGAGTGCTCGGTGTTGTTGAGGTGGCAGCCAATAAGTGCTATGTTAAAGACGGAGTCGCGGTGGAGAAATCTTGCAACTTGTCTGCAAGGTTGCATATGATAATTTAAACTTACGTTGCTTAAATTGGCAGTATTGTCGCACCAGACCATCCATTGATTGCATTCTAGACATGTATAAAATTTCCTTCCCGGATTCTTTTTGGTCATTGAAAGCATCATAACAGTCGGCTTAAGACATCTATTGCAATAAGAATCTGATGAGTAATGACTATTTTGGCTACTCATTTCGCATATACAAAACAAAAAAATAACATTAAATAACTAAACCCTATTTAAATTATTCCTTAATTTAAGAAACCATTCAAAATAATGATTAAAATAAATAGAAAATAAAGGAGAGAAGAGTGATCTAGCATACAAATGACGCCGAGAAAGGAAATGCTAGCTTTTTAGTCCGTCGATTTTGGGAAGTTGATTTTCGCAGTGAACTAGTGTTTGGGGATATCAAAGGATTGGGGATAATTGACCTAAGGTTTATTGGAATATCTATATATATATATATATATATAACATCATTTACCATCGGTTCAATATATGGAGCAGATAGTGTAAACTAAAATCGAGGTTCCAATTATTTACAGTGTTGCCCCTGAGAATATATGTCATCGGTTCAATATGGTAACGAGTTGTTATTGCTTTGTACTAACACCAATGGCTCATGTAACACAACAGATGGTAAAAGTACCCCCTCAATGCCATCGACTGTTGAGCCAAACTTGATAGAGTTAGTGCCCTAGAGCAAATGTTGACTATATGATTTGTGTTTATAGAATGATTGAATTGTTCAATTTGTTCCTAAAGTGTGACATTACTAAGTTCATTCTAAGATGATAGTCATGAGTTATGAGATAACTTAATGAACTAAAAGTAACATCCTCTAAATATCCCTAATCGAAGTAATTAGCAAGGAACACTAATTACATATATGATTAGCATGAGAATTAGATGTTTGATAAGATCAAATTGGAATGGTTTCGGTCTAATGTCTCGTGGATTATAAGGGTTTATACGGTATTGGATTGACCATACATGAACATCAAATGGATTCTGTGTTTCATGTCATTAATAGTTCATGTGGTGTCGTTATCTCACATCTGAGATATTCAATATTTCATGCTCGAGAAATATATGTTTGTGGTTGATGCCTAACGCTCACCGTAACTGGAAGTTATAAGGGTATCTTCTCGACATGTATAGACCCGTGTTGTGAAGCTTGTGAAATTAAGAAGACTAATATCCCTCAGGCACATCCGGCAGTATGTTGTATAAGTGATGATATCTTTGGGCCTCTTGATGGAATCAGATTATACAGCATGTACTATGATCCCATTTGATCATAAGTATAATTGATTCATGGATCAAGAAACATAATCGATAAGTTGACAGGAATGACACAATCCTATCTTGTGCTTATTATTAGAGATATCGTGTGATATTGGATACGACATAGGCAGTGTTATACACATTGTCTATATTGGATCACGATGATATATGGTTACATATAATCTGTATCGTTTGGGTGGTCATGATGCATTGCTAGATGCCAATCTTGACTTATCGAAAAAGTTTTCATTGCCAACATGATACAGATCCAAGCATGTCACACCTACAAGGGCTCTAGTCGTTTCATCATACGAGTATATGATGTCACTAGTGCACTATAAAATAGTGCATGTCGAATCCTAAAATACTTAGTTATGCAGGATCATAATAAGTATTCACTTAACATACAAGAAGTATAAAGATGATTGATTAAATCTATTTAGTACACAAGTTTTGTACACAAGAAAATTTAATCATATGAGGATTGATCGAATCAATTTGGTACACAAGTATGTACAAAGGATGATTCGATTCAATGAGGAAATATGTTTAATTAGATTAAACATATTATAGAGTTGAACAATCATGCTATTTTATGAAATTAGATTGTACCATGTTATAGAGGATTGAGAGACGAGCGCGTAGATATGTGGAATGCGTAATTTGGACTTACGTTTCAAAAGATATGGCCAAAATGGTGAAGATTGACCATGGTCAAACGTGGTCAAACGTGTTTGACCAAATGAGTTGGATTTTATGTTGACTTGGTCAACTAAATGAGAGGGAGAAGGTTGCTTAATAGTTAAGCAAATAATTGATTGATTGTTTGATGGACCAATGGTCCCATAGACCACTCTCATGTATGATTACTATTTTGTTCCTTCATTAATTCATCTCGTTTTGATTTTAAGTAAGGGCATTATGGTAATAATAGAAAGTCTATTTATTGTTGTGTATTTTGGGTATAGAAATAATTGGTCTATTTCGTACACTTCTGCTTTAAATTTATAAAATCCTAAATACGTAAAGTTAGATTGAATTGCAAGCGCACAATATATCTATCATTGTAGTAATTATGGGTATCGATCCAAAGATAACGGGAAATATTACTTTCTCCTAAATTAACTAATTCTAAAATAGTGCAAATAAAGTAAAAAGGGGGGGTTTTGTTGTAAAATTGGTTTTGGGTTCAATACCCGATTGAGAGTTGAAATTAAAACAAGACAATTTTAAACAAACAAATAAAAGGAGTTTGTGATTCAAATGGATAAGAGTCTAGAGGCTATCGGCATACAATCATTTGATCAATTCTACATTTACTTGGTATTCTAAACTCATGTTTGCAATTATGGGGTTTCTAAACGTAAATATCAAAAAGGGTCACTTTCGTGAATTAATGACGTGTCTAGATAATTCGGACTTCACGATTAAGTCCTTCACCCTAGCTATCTAGACCATAAGCATAGATTAGCCTAGTTTATCCCTAAATACTAATACTTCACGGTTAAGTCCTTCATATGATATTTGGTTCAATTCTAGGTGTCCCAATCAAATATAAGGCTTCACGATTAAGTCATTCATCTCAATTCAACCTTTGTTCTTGTGGTTCCGGACTAAGAAATAGATTTGGTCATTTCTAATCTTAACCCTAAGGTAATTCATGTATACAATTTGGTACCATTAATTATAACTCCGAGCATCTTAAGTTGGTTAGACTCAAGCGGGAAATTAACAAGCAATCAAATCATACAAGCACATGAATTGTAAAATCAACAAGAATAAACAAACATGCAAACAATCATCATAAAGAAATTAATCCAAGTAAATATTGATTCAACGCAAATTCATGTTTTTAGCCTAAGCCCCTAGAGAGGAAATCTAGCCTCTCATGGGTGAGTTAACATCCAAGAAAGTTACAAGAGAAATCATAATGAAAACAAAGTAAAACGAGTAAGAGAATAGACTACACCAATCTCCTCGCTCGCTGCCTTCGATCTTCACTTTTGCTTGCTCGAGAATCCTTCAAACCTTGCTCTTAATCGCCTTTGATCACGAGGAGAAGATAGAAAATGTCTAGAGAGATGTGGAAATTAAACCTCGGAAGAAGAATGCCTTCTCCTGCTGCCTTCCTGCCCATATATAGCTATTTTCGTGCCTTGAGAAGCAATCCAACAAAATCTGGAAGTGAATTGGGCGAAGATGGCAATAAAATCTGTCCAAATATAGGCTGGGCGGCCATTGGCGCGGCTGTACAAAATTCTACATTCCGAATTTGGATTTGTTTCCTTATGAAAGTTGTAGATCGTTTCGTTCTGGTTCAGTCAAGCTTTGATTCACCCAAATCGGAGTCCGTATGACCAAGATATGGCCAAAATACGAACTGTGTGTCGACAGCTGTAATTTTGTGCGGCCTTCATTGTAGGGTTTTGAGGCTACCCAAAGCCATTAGGCTTAAGCTGCGGAAAGACCGTAAAATAAAATTTTTACTTCTAACTCAAGCCAAAAGGATTGAAGTGGTATGTCGGATAATCTACCGAGAGTTACATACCTGTTCAATCCGTTTCTTAGATTAAAAACCGTAAGTAAAACTTTACTCATTCAGATCATAGATTAAGTAGTATGTCGGATAATAACCGAGAGTTACATACCAGATTAATCCTTTATAGACCTAAAGTAGTAAAACCGTATTTACTTGTTTTTAATCAGTTTATAGATCTATTCCCGTAATTGATTTCTAAAACTTAAATCTATCTACCAAGTAAATAAATTTATATAACATTTATACCTTGTTTCCAAATTACAATTGGAATGCAGACTGAGCGAGAAGACCGGATCTGAGCAATGTCTTCTTTTGAAGCAATGACTTCTCTCGGAGCACCAAACATATGGTGCCTCTATAGGTTATCCACCAGGACTAACCAGAGAGCGGTTTATTTCTTTTGCCAGAAATACTGTAAACCGCGGTCTTACGCAAAAACACTATTCACGAGAAAAAGACGAAATAGCAGAATTCCCGACCCGCAGTTATTCTGATTTTACTAAAAGGCAAAACAGAAATATCGCGACTTTCGGGAAAATACTATTCACTAAAATCCCGCAAACACTATTCAACAACTCGAAAGATAATACGTAACTGTTACGTATAACTTTCGTTTAAACCGCAACACTATTTGGGAGAGAAAACGAGAAAGAGAACGATAACCGAGCCAATTCGAATCGAACTCAGACTTTTCGAACTTTTCGACTTTTTAATTCTCTTACCCCCTACCCCTCTATTTATAGGGTTAGGGAGGTGCTTGTAAGCTGCTTGCAGCAGAGGTGCTTAGCTGCAAGCTGCTTACAAGGACGTGCTTGTAAGCTGCTTGCAGCAGAGGTGCTTATGTGGATAGGATTGATGACATGTCATGCGGATAAGGACGAATCTGAAAAGACCAGAATGCCCTCGTCCCGAACACAATTAATATCTGTATAATTATTCTGAATAATTATATTTCTTGCGGTTGTTGATTTCGGTAATTTATACAACGTGTCCTGCACGTTTATAAACTAACCGGTTAACTTTTATACAACGTGTCATACACGTTTATAAATTAACCAATGTTTTTGCTTGTCATTTTACATGACATTTATAATATAATTATATCAAGTATAATTAATTATAAACCATCTTATTATTGATCATAACCAATTTATAATCAATCAATAAGATTCTCCGATTAACTCCTATAGGTGTGACCCGATAGGATCTGTGTTATGTTGGTAAATAGAATTAAAACCGTTTTAACTTCTATAATCATGAGAGGCATCTGGCAAAACGCATCATGACCATCCAATTACACAGATGATGCTGTACAGTACAATATCACGATCCAGTAAACTATTTTACTCGTGTTAATTCTTTTGTCTCATAGCTGTCAGATTAATTTCAAGGTAGGTTTGTGTCATCCTTGCAAATTAATCTTTTCTTGATCTTGAGCAGATTATCAAATATGATTACTCTTGTATTCATACTGCTAGCAGATATTCTTACTCTATCAAGGGGCCCAGTGACACTATAACTCGTATAATAAATACGAGGGACAATAGTACTTTTGGTAGACCATCACTACCTCAGCTAAGCTATGTATACCGAAGAGCTACCGTTATAGCTACTTTTTACAGATAGCGTTAGGTAACAATCACACATACACATCTCTTAGTTAGGAAAGATGATTACCTCATACTGTAGAACTCAACACTGAATGAAAGCATTAATGACACGAATACAATTCCGTATAATGTTTCATTCGGGGTCTGTCAAATATCATGTTCTCTAACATGTATCTATGTGATTAAATTGACAACTCCTTGTCTATGGTCAGTAAAACTTAACCATCATTTAATCCATATACTAACCTTTAATTGGTTAATTAGTGTTCTTTGCTAATTACCTCGGTCAGTGACTATTAAGAGTATTTATCATCTATATTATGAAGTTCTACTCATTTCGAATCCGAATGCCGAAATGATCCATAATTCGATAAAACTCAAAGAACAAAATGATAATATTATTAATCATTCAATTCATGAACAAAGCTTTATATAATTAAATTATCGTATTATTGACTTCTAGATTATTACTTACTAACAATCTCCCACTTAAGCTAGAAGCCAATCATCGTAGGCTCTACTTTATACAAAGCTCTATATTCTAAAAGATCTCGTAGATCTAAAGAAAATCTCACAGCCAATCTTCTATGTGTTCCAGACCCATAGAAGCTGTATGCATCCGGTGCATGGCTTGAGTTAGAGTTTTGTGAGTGGATCAGCTGTGTTGCTGACTGTGTCAATTTTACGAATCTTTACTTTAGGTGATAACGTTGTAGAACACGTTTGGATCTCGAGTGCGATCTCGGTTCCTTGACCTGAGCTATAGCTCTATTGTTGTCTCAATAGAGGTCCACAGGGCTTTGAACACTTGGAACCACTTATAGTTCGCTAAGGAACTACTTGATCCAGAAACTATCTATAGGTGCTTCGAAAGCAGCTATATATTTAGCTTCGATGTAAACATTTACAGCGAGACTAAGATTAGCCTGATATTTGCTCGTCACACTCAAAGCGTACGAGTCATCAGGGCGAGTGCACAACATGGCGTACATGATAGAGCCAATAGCCGAAGCGTATCGCACTCTATTTATTTCGCTTTGCTCATCAGTTATCGAAAGATACTGAGTCTTGCTAAGCTGTACATCATGACTTATTGGCATGAATCCTTTCTTAGAATCCTGCATGCTGAACCGATTTCAGCATTTTGTCAATGTGTGTGCTTTGACTCAATCATATGAGTCAAATCAATCTATCTCGGTAGATCTGTATGTCTAGTATATAGACATTCTCGCCCAAGTCCTTTTATTGAAGACTTGGCTAATTGTTTTAGCGGAATATCGTTACTGATTTGGAGTATGTCATCTACATATAAATTTTTAGAAAAGCAATTGCACTCCCACTAGCCTTACTGTACACTTATGGTTCTTATTTGCATTTGATGAAGTCAAACGTTTTTGACTACTTCGTCAAACCGAGGAATCCAACTCCGTGATGCTAGCTTCAATCCATAAATGGATTCAAGAAGTTTGCACACCTCCCAGCATTCCTTGGATCTTCAAAACCTGAAGGCTGTATCATGTACAGGTCTTCTTCTAATTTTCATTTAAGAAAGTGGTTTTGACATCCATTTGCCATATTTCATAATCATGAAATGTGGCAATTGTTAGGAGTATCTGAATTGACTTAAACATAGACACGGGCGGAAAAATTTCATCATAATCAATTCCCGAGAATTGGTTTGAAATCTTTCGCTACTAGCCGTGCTTTGTAAACAGTCATATTACTATCCATGTCTGTTTTCCTTTTGAAAACCCACTTGTTAGCTATGGGTTTTATCCCATCAAGTGGAACAACTAGGTTCCAGACCGTATTGTCATACATGGATTGTATTTCAGATCTCATTGCCTCCAGCCATTTATCAGAGTCGGGCCTATCCATTGCTTCCGCATAGGTCAGAGGATATTCAGTGTCAAACACTGAGATCTCGTGCAGTCCCATGTACCTCTCGGGTGCATGGACTGTCCTTGCTGACCTACGTAGCACTTGTTCTTCGGGCTATTTGAACTTGATCCGCAACAATGTGCGGGTTCAGTTCTTTTCCGACTTGCGTCGAAGTATCTGAGCTCGGGACTAGAACCTCATCCACGACTACTTGTGGATTTGGTTCTTCCAGATGCTCATCAGCCGAAGTATCAAGTGGTGGGTTTATCTGATCTGTATCAGATATTATATTGTGTGATGTATCTTGAATTTCTTCAAGTATTACATTACTCCCACTACTTCCTTTTGCGAGAAACTCGTTCTCTAAAAGTATACCATGACGAGCAACAACTATAGTGTTCTCGGATTGGTATAGAAGTAATATCCTTTCGTTTCCTTAGGATATTCTACGAAAAAGCTCTTGTCAGATTTGGGACCAAGTTTGTCAGACATCAGGCGTTTGCAAATACTTTCGCAACCCCAATTTTTAAGATAAGACATATTTGGGAGTTTCCCAAACCATAACTCGTATGGAGTCTTTTCAACTGACTTGGATTGAACCATATTTATCGTTAGTGCGACAGTTTCTATTGCGTGTCCCAAAACAATTTGGGAAGGGTGGCGTTACTCATCATGGAACGAACCTTGTCCAGCAGGGTTCGACTCCTTCTCTCAGACAACATCGTTCTATTACGGTGTTTCTGGAGGTGTGAGTTATGAGACTATCTCACATTCTTTTAAGTACGTTTTTAAACTCAAAACTTAAGTACTCGCCTCTATGGTCAGACCGTAAGGCCTTAATATGACCAAGGCGACAATGTCACATGTAAGTCATACTTTCATGAGACCTTTGAGTTGTCTGTTATTGATGTTAATCACGGATTTATTTGTTTTTCTAGTTCTCAGGACACGTAAAGGGGTTCGTTGGAAAGACCACCGAAAGTTCCTTTTCCAGTCTTTCCTTGCTAGAACCTTTTTCTATGTCCTGATCACTAGCCCGCTAGGCAAATACAATTCTATACTACCGACTGTAACGGCTGCAACGTGTGCTCCGTTTCCAACTCGGAGCTGTATTTCCTTATTGCGTAATTTTCTCTTATTTCTTAGTGCGTGCATATTTGAACGAATATGAGCACATGATCCAGTATCTAGTACTGAATCATTTAAGAGAAGTCGCAATATTAACTTCAATAACATTGATCCCAGAGACTGAAACTTCTGGTACATTCCCAGATTTCAGATCTGCTAGATTCTTCGGGCAGTTTCTCTTACAGTGACTTTTGCTATTTGCAATAATAGCAGTCAAAGTTAGCAGAAACATTTATCTTGGAGTGTTTGTTACCGGAACAAACATCCCTTTGCCTTTGTACTTAATAGCCGTTTCCCTTTTTGCTTTATTAATTTTCCTCCCACCTTCTTGGATCATGAGGACACGAGATCTATTCTCGATGTTACCTTCATTAATCCTCAACATCCCTTTCAGCTCCTGCAAACTCTTATCCATCCCTTGCATTTGGCAGTTCACGATGAACTCCGAATTGCTAGGAGAAAGAGAGTTCAGGATAACGTTCGTGACCAACTCGTGGCTCAACGAATAGCTAAGCTTCTCCAGTTGCTCAGCATCGCTTGTCAAACGAAGCGTGTGAGTACTGACAGAGCTGCTCTCAGCCTTTTTAGGACTGTCAGGGACCGGTGTATTCAGAACATATTCTACTCTTCTCATGTTTGTCTTTGAACTATAGTCAAAATACGGAACGTAATAAGAAAGACGTTTCTTTAATCATGTTCTACCTTTGTAAAGATTTTTAGCTTTGTTCATGTAATGTTTTATTATAATAATAATAAAACTCCCACTACAAATTTGTTCTATACCCGTTTTGTAGTAGGATCCAAGATCCCTATTTTCACTAAAAACCAAGGCAGTGTATGCATATCATGGTCATAGTTATCTTAGGTAAGCAACTCTTTGCTAATCATATCTCTATATGACTCTTGGTTTCGTTAAACATCGCATGTTTAACCGAAACTTTGCCCCGAGCCCAAAACTGTTTTGGAAATCATCGGTAAGTAACCTCACTCTATTTGATCATGATATGTCTGACATATCCCTCGACCACCAAAGGTAAAAGGTGATGCCTACTGAGTAGTGGACCCATCAACCAATGAACAATGGTGTGAGGAGGATAGAGTAGGAAGGGCATACTACTTAATTAGATGGGTTTGTGATTTATGCTTAAGTTTGTAAGCAATCTTTAAAAGAGGTTTGCCAAAAAGACGACTAAAAGGTTCGTGTCTGCCTTTCCTTGACAGAACATTCTTTCATATGCTTAGCCTTATAAGCAGTCAGTTTGTAAAGCTGACTTTAGCTACCGTCTATCTTGTAGAGGTAGTTTTTCTTTGCGGTTTCTTTATAAAGCGATAAATCTAATCTACTCGTTTTATATGAAAGTAGTAAATCTAATTTTTCTTATATACGTGACCTAGTTACGTATATTATTATCAGTTCGTAATGTTGACCTTGGTCGGCATTACGGACATCTGAAAGTCGTTTTGTTAGAAAAAATACCGAATGTGATCCCATTCCTATCTTCCTCAAAGACTTCTTCCATATGCTTCAGTAAGCAGTCGTGGGAAGGAAGTCAGAAAGAAACAATACCGAATGTTGTCCTACATTCCTATTTTTCTAAAGACATCTTTTGTCAGAAAAATTACCGAATGTGATCACATTCCTATCTTCCTCAAAGACCTCTTCCATATGCTTCAGTAAGCAGTTGTGGGAAGGAAGTCAGAGAGAAAGCATACCGAATGTAATCCCATTCATATCTTTCTTTTAAAAACCTTTTCATTTGCTTAGCTTGGTAAGCCGTCAGTTCTTTTAACTGACTTTAGACCGTTTTACGGACACGTGAAAGTTGTCTGCCAGAAAGACCAACCGAGGGTGTCCACCTCCAGCCTTTCTTTGACATCACATTCTTTCACGGTTCCTTGAAAGCGATAAATCTAATTTATGCATTTGCTTAACTAGTAAGCTGTCAGTTCTTTTAACTGACCATAGCAACTATCCTGTCTTATAGGAATAGTTATGCGGCTATGACAAGGCGTTAAATCTAATTTAGGCATTTCATATTAAAGCAGTAAATCCTATTTACTTATATACGTGATCAAGTCACGTATATTTTTATCAGTTCTAATTCTTTATTTTGCAGCTATGCTTTTGTTCTTTATTTATACCGTAATAAGCATATAAACAATTTATATGTTTAAAACACAGTTTATTCTTTTCAGTACGTAAAGCAATTTGGTAATGTGACAAAGTTCCTTTTGGGCCAGCCATTAGGACATGTAAAAGGGGCTCCCAGGAAAGATAGAGAGTCACTAGGACTGTCTTAAGATCTTTCTTTCCTAGACAGAACCATCTCTTTTATGGTGTGGAAATGACAGTTCTTACTCAGGTACTTTATTGCTTCATCACATTCTTAGATGTACTTTACATAACCGAAGGTTTTCGAAAAAGCGAAAAAGTAACATTTTGCCATGCTTTGAAAACGTAAAGCAATTTAGTAACGTGACAAAGTTTCCTTTGGGCCAGTTGTCAGGACACGTAAAAAGAAGGGATTACGTCGGAAAGCCAAACGAAAGTTTCTTTTCCAGTCTTTCCCTTGACATAACCTTATCTTTTACGTGTGGAGATCAACAGTTCTTACTTGGATACTTTATTGCTTCATCACATTCTTCGATGAACTTTAACGTAATCAAAAGTTTTCGAAAAGAAAGCGTAAAATCCTATTTTACCTTTCTCGGTCGGAAAACCGATCCAAGAAATGTAAAAACTTACATTTCAAAAGAACATGTAAAGAAAGCTTTTAAATCTAATTTAAAACTTTCTCGGTCGGAAAACCGAACCTAGAAAATCCAGTTCTATTCGGTTTGGACCTAAGCTGCAAATCTAAGAATTAAACCGATACTATGCATAAGTTATAACTTTTAGAAAATCAATTCAACGGGAAAGCCTTGTGCTCTGATACCACTGTAGGGTTTTGAGGCTACCCAAAGCCATTAGGCTTAAGCTGCGGAAAGACCGTAAAATAAAATTTTTACTTCTAACTCAAGCCAAAAGGATTGAAGTGGTATGTCGGATAATCTACCGAGAGTTACATACCTGTTCAATCCGTTTCTTAGATTAAAAACCGTAAGTAAAACTTTACTCATTCAGATCATAGATTAAGTAGTATGTCGGATAATAACCGAGAGTTACATACCAGATTAATCCTTTATAGACCTAAAGTAGTAAAACCGTATTTACTTGTTTTTAATCAGTTTATAGATCTATTCCCGTAATTGATTTCTAAAACTTAAATCTATCTACCAAGTAAATAAATTTATATAACATTTATACCTTGTTTCCAAATTACAATTGGAATGCAGACCGAGCGAGAAGACCGGATCTGAGCAATGTCTTCTTTTGAAGCAATGACTTCTCTCGGAGCACCAAACATATGGTGCCTCTATAGGTTATCCACCAGGACTAACCAGAGAGCGGTTTATTTCTTTTGCCAGAAATACTGTAAACCGCGGTCTTACGCAAAAACACTATTCACGAGAAAAAGACGAAATAGCAGAATTCCCGACCCGCAGTTATTCTGATTTTACTAAAAGGCAAAACAGAAATATCGCGACTTTCGGGAAAACACTATTCACTAAAATCCCGCAAACACTATTCAACAACTCGAAAGATAATACGTAACTGTTACGTATAACTTTCGTTTAAACCGCAACACTATTTGGGAGAGAAAACGAGAAAGAGAACGATAACCGAGCCAATTCGAATCGAACTCAGACCTTTCGAACTTTTCGACTTTTTAATTTTCTTACCCCTACCCCTCTATTTATAGGGTTAGGGAGGTGCTTGTAAGCTGCTTGCAGCAGAGGTGCTTAGCTGCAAGCTGCTTACAAGGACGTGCTTGTAAGCTGCTTGCAGCAGAGGTGCTTATGTGGATAGGATTGATGACATGTCATGCGGATAAGGACGAATCTGAAAAGACCAGAATGCCCTCGCTCCGAACACAATTAATATCTGTATAATTATTCTGAATAATTATATTTCTTGCGGTTGTTGATTTCGGTAATTTATACAACGTGTCCTGCACGTTTATAAACTAACCGGTTAACTTTTATACAACGTGTCATACACGTTTATAAATTAACCAATGTTTTTGCTTGTCATTTTACATGACATTTATAATATAATTATATCAAGTATAATTAATTATAAACCATCTTATTATTGATCATAACCAATTTATAATCAATCAATAAGATTCTCCGATTAACTCCTATAGGTGTGACCCGATAGGATCTGTGTTATGTTGGTAAATAGAATTAAAACCGTTTTAACTTCTATAATCATGAGAGGCATCTGGCAAAACGCATCATGACCATCCAATTACACAGATGATGCTGTACAGTACAATATCACGATCCAGTAAACTATTTTACTCGTGTTAATTCTTTTGTCTCATAGCTGTCAGATTAATTTCAAGGTAGGTTTGTGTCATCCTTGCAAATTAATCTTTTCTTGATCTTGAGCAGATTATCAAATATGATTACTCTTGTATTCATACTGCTAGCAGATATTCTTACTCTATCAAGGGGCCCAGTGACACTATAACTCGTATAATAAATACGAGGGACAATAGTACTTTTGGTAGACCATCACTACCTCAGCTAAGCTATGTATACCGAAGAGCTACCGTTATAGCTACTTTTTACAGATAGCGTTAGGTAACAATCACACATACACATCTCTTAGTTAGGAAAGATGAATACCTCATACTGTAGAACTCAACACTGAATGAAAGCATTAATGACACGAATACAATTCCGTATAATGTTTCATTCGGGGTCTGTCAAATATCATGTTCTCTAACATGTATCTATGTGATTAAATTGACAACTCCTTGTCTATGGTCAGTAAAACTTAACCATTATTTAATCCACATACTAACCTTTAATTGGGTAATTAGTGTTCTTTGCTAATTACCTCGGTCAGTGACTATTAAGAGTATTTATCATCTATATTATGAAGTTCTACTCATTTCGAATCCGAATGCCCAAATGATCCATAATTCGATAAAATTCAAAGAACAAAATAATAATATTATTAATCATTCAATTCATGAACAAAGCTTTATATAATTAAATTATCGTATTATTGACTTCTAGATTATTACTTACTAACATTCATGCAGCCCGCACAGGCACCTGCAGAACTCTTGGTTAAATCAGTGCGACCCGCACAACTCGCAGTTTTGCTCCTTTTGCTCGATTTCTGCAATTTAAACAAAGGAAAAGCAGTAACTTGATTCTTCGGTGCATTCTATACTAAACTAAACATAAAATACAAGGATTTGGTGCAGTTTAAGAGGTAAAACCTCGACCGAAAGTATATATAATTTAGGCTTATCATTTATACATGAGATCCTTCCATCTCTCACAACTCAATCAAGTCATTCATTCCATTTTTTATCTAGATTAGATCTAGATCAATAATGCTCTTCTCTCTCTCTCTCACTCCACCTCACTCTCTCTCTTCCCTTGGCCGACGCACCACCACCGCCGAGACCGCCCCCACCTAGCCCGCAGCCGCTGCTCCTCTGCTCCACCTAAGACTGAGCCCCGTTGCCGCCCCTTGTCCGTGCGGGCCTCCTACTCAGCCGCTCGAGTTGCTCCACCTAGTTTGGGCCCGGGCCGTAAGCTCCCTTCTCCCCCGAGCCTCCTCCTTGGTCGTCCTCCTCTAGTCACTTATTGGATCTAGATCAGTTTTGATCTAGATCCACTTGATATGTTTCCTTTGTGTGAGACGTTTGATCTTGTGAAAGGTTTGATTTGACTTCTTCTTGTTTGATTCAGTTTTTTTATCTCTCCCTTTTTGCTCCTTCTTCCTGGTTGATTGAATGTGAGACTAGATCACTAGTTTGAGGATTGAATATGTGAAGGTGTGTTGATTGGGAATCGGTTTGATCAATCCAAAAGGGGTTTTGGAGTTAATAAACTGTTGTGATTCGATTGGGGTAGGCGAGTGGATCTAGCAGTCACACGAGCTAGCTATTCGATTACTCCTTGGTGTACATCTCTTGACTTTCCTATTTTGGGATGAGAAGAAGCAAGTGCATTGCGAAGAGACAGCAAGAGGACAAGGTATGCACTATAAAACACTTGCTTGATTGTACATGTGGCACGATCCATAAACTGTGTGTGATTGATTGCTTGTTCTATAGTAAGATCGTGTGTTGCATGTTAGTAAAATTTTAAAATGTACATTCTAGCGTGCACTACATCCCAACAGTGGTATCAGAGCTATGTTGCTTTGTAGGAATGCAATTATCCATATAGAAGCTAGGTGTTAGGGTAATTTTAACTCATGGAGTCTATAGCTAATTGGAAAACCACATGATTTCGTAATTTCTATATTAGACTTGGTTTGTACATTCATGATTTATTAAAAAGGATTTTAAGTGGAGCTTTACATTCTTTTGTAAAATCCAAATTTATGGAATCAAGTATCAGTGAGAGTCTTATAGTGAGAGATTGATGAGAGATTTTGATTTGGATGACTTGAATTAAAATTGGAAATAAAATACTCACTTGACTTGAGATTGTGATTCCATGTTATTTTGAACTCGAGTATTTTAAAATTGTTTTAAAAGGATTCATTCAGATTTAGACAAGTTTCTAGAATTCGTAGAGTTTTTAAAATAGTTAAAATTTGAACAAGTTCTGAATTTAAAATTTGAATGTGCTAATAATAATTACTAAGTGCTAGTACCAGTGTATGGTGCATGTGACTCAGGCATTCGTGAAAAGAATTCCAACTAGTTGGGTGTAATTATATATGTGATTGCCGACAATGATGCAACGGCTGTAAAGCCTGTAATTATGTAACTCTGAATGTATAGTGTAAAGAAAGATTATGCTGACCAATGAATAAATGATCTGTGTGCATCGTACAACCTAGAGTATCTTCATAGCTAGAAAAGATTACAAGCAATAACCATTGGACGAATCCCATCATGCCATTGTATGGAATTTGTGCGCACGTCAACGAGTACATTCAAATTTGACATTTGCAATCCCTTTGAAGACTCACCTCCATTCTTCTAAAACTGGATACTATTTTGTAATGATGACCCGGTGCACGAGATACCAATTAGATACATTTGTAATGACTTATCTTTATTTAAAAATTGTTAAAATCATAAAATACTTTATAAATATGTTATAGAAATGTAGATTAGAGTATCTCCATCTCATTTGGAAATAAATTATTTCATTAATGTCAGTTGGAAAAGAGATAGGTGCAAATTCAAATCATATGATACTGTTAAAATATAGAAAAAAAAATTCAACTTATTTTCAAATATAGAAAGATAATGGTAACGTGTACCGTCATTACTAAAAAAGAAAATAGTACTAACGGCTAGTTTTGAGCCTTGTAATTATAAATAGTAAATCTTGTAATAGGAAAAATACATGTTTGCAAATATATTTCTCTCTCCTCAATTTTACTTCTCTGTTTCATAAATTCAACACGGTATCAGAGCAATAGATGAAGTGTTTTATTGTTTTTATGAATTTGTATGCCTTATAGAAACTCAATTTAATGATAAACTTAAAATTTTTAGATCGGATAATGGAACCGAATTCATAAACAACAAGTTTTCAAATCTTTTTCAAGGAAAAGACATCATACATCAAACAACCTGCATAAATACTCCCGAACAAAACGGAGTATCGGAAAGAAAAAATAGACATTAATTAGAATGGCACGAACCTTATTATTTCAAAATAATGTTCCTAAAATTTATTGGTCGGATGCCCTACTTTGTGTCACACATTTAATTAATAGATTGCCAAGTGTCAGTTTAAATAATAAAAGCCCGTTAGAAATCCTCTACCAACAAAAAATTACATATGACCATATAAGAATATTTGGTTGCACAAGTTTTGTGCATATCAAAAGAAAAGATAAACTTGATTTTGTGTCACAAAAAACTATTTTTTTTAGGGTACTCATATTACAAAAGGGTTATAAATGCTATGATCCAATTAATAAAAAATTGTATATTGCTATAAATGTTACATTTTTTTAAGATGAGCCATACTTCAAAGAAAAAGTATTTGACCAAAAATATACAAACGACCAAGTTAACAACACGGTAATGCCTTACATAGATGACTTAAATTTTTCACCAAATTATAATCAAGAAGTTGAAATTAATAATCATGAAAATGAAATTATTGAAATTAACAATAACACAAGTGAAAGTGAAATGGAAAATGACTTAGGGGTTAGAAGGTCATCTAGGGTACCACTACCATCAACTAGACTTAGAGATTATGTGACCTATACAGTTCAATACCCAATAGAAATTTTGTTTCATATGACAAAAGTTTCACCTGAATACCATGCATTTCTCACTTGTATTAAAAATAAATTAGAACCAAAAAATTTTCAAGAAGCTATTGAAAATCCAATTTGGTGCAAAGCCATGAAAGAGAAACTTAGTGCCTTAGAACAAAATAAAACTTGGAAAATTGTTCTTTTACCAAAAAATAAATTGCTGGTTAGTTGTAAATGGGTATATAAAATCAAATATAATAGTGATGGTACCATAGAGCGGTATATGGCAAGACTAGTTGCCAAAGGTTTACTCAAACCTAGATTATAACGAAACATTTGCACCGGTGGAAAAAATGATATCGTAAAAATTTTATTCTCTATTGCGGTAAACAATGGTTGGGACCTTTACCAAATTATGTTAAAATGATTTCGGATTTTCTTCAAGGAACACTTGAAGAGGAGGTGTATATGACATTACCACCCGGTCATAAATTGGAAAATAATTCTAACTTCGTTTGTAGGCTAAATAAAAATCAATCTACAGATTGAAGCAATCTTCAATTGCATGGTATGACAAACTTAGCTCTTATTTAATTTCTTACAATTTAAAAATTAGTAATTATGACCATTCTTTATTTACCAATTGTGATGAAACCAATACAACCCACATTCTAGTATATGTAGATGACATTAGAATTACCGAAAATAATTTAGAACACATCAAAAAAATCAAAAGAAAACTAAGAGAAAAATTTGATATAAAAGATTTAATTAGGATATCTTAAATATTTTTCAGAGATAGAGGTAGCTTGTTCAAAATAAAGGACTTTTTATTTCACAATGAAAATATACATTTGATTTGTTAAAAGAAATCGAAAAATTAGTATGAAAACCATCCTCTATCCCAATTGATAACAACTATAAATTAAATACTGAAGATGGTGAACCTATAGAAGACAAACCAATTTCAAAGAATTATAGGAAAATTGATCTACCTCCGGATATATCTTTTTTTGTAAGTCAAATTAGCAAGTTCAAGCACTCACCTAGAACACCACATTTAGAAGCTATAAATATAATTTGGAGATATCCAAAAGGGAATCCCGGTAAGGGCATTTGGATGAAAAATAATAATTCTAATAACATATGTGGCTATTCCGATGCAGATTGGGTCGGAAGCTTCGATAGAAAATCGACAACCAGCTTTTGTACATTTGTTGGCGGAAATCTAGTCACATGGAAAAGTAAGAAACAAAATGTTGTGGCACGATCAAGCGCCGAAGCAGAATATCGTACGATGGCATCAACCGCAAAGCGAGTTGACATGGGTTAAGTAACTCCTATCGGACATGGGATTTAAAACTCAAGTACCTATGAAAATGTTTTGCGACAACAACTCGGCACGACACATAGCATCAAATCTCGTGTTTCATGAGCGAACAAAACATATAGAAGTGGATTGCCACTTCATTAGAGAGAAGGTTCAAGCAAAAGAAATAGAAACACCATATGTTAAAAGTGAAGACCAACTTGCGGATATCTTCACCAAAGACTTGGACCTGAATCAATTTGAGAGAATTACAAGCAATCTAGGATTGTACGATATATATATTCCTAGCTTGAGGGAGAGTGTTAAAATATAGAAAAGGAATCCAACTTATTTTCAAATATAGAAAGATAATGGTAACGTGTACCGTCATTACTAAAATAGAAAATAGTACTAACGGCTAGTTTTGAGCCTTGTAATTATAAATAGGAAATCTTTTAATAAGAAAAATACATGTTTGCAAATATATTTCTCTCTCCTCAATTTCACTTCTCTATTTCATAAATTCAATAGATACATGTAAAATATATACCAAATTTTATCAATTTTAATTATGTACATGATCACATTCTGAACATCGAATATTTAGATTTAATTATTTGATAATATATATGACAAAATCGCCAAATTAATCCATACTATATACACACACACACACTAATCAGATGTTCGTTCATATCAGTGTTGTAAATAACGGTATGCGCTCGTCGAACGGACAGGGTATCGTCAAGCGATTAATCGGTATGTGGCTGATTAATCAGAATTATGCGGCCAATTAATCATTTTCATTAAAATTATGTGTATATATTCATAATTTATTAAAAATGATTTATTTAAGTCATCAAACTTATCAAATAAATTTAATTTAACTTAATTTTATTATTATAACATGACACTACACTTATTTCTTCTTAACAACACATACACATTTTACATTTGTAAGTAACACATTTATTTAATGCAAAAATAAATTCGAAAATTATGCTTTTCAAATATTAATAATATTATTTGAAAGAAATGAAACATTCTAACATAAAATCACTAAATTTAGTTAATAATAACAACTTAATTTTATATATGAACATGTCATACTAATTGAAAAAATTACATCCGTAAGTAAGAAAAACATATGCTATATAATAATAGAAGAATTAATCAATTTCAAAATAATTAAGAAGAAAAAAAATATATAAAAAATATTGGATGTATATCCAAGTACAAATAAAACTATAATACAGTATCACACACAATCACAGAAAAAAAACAATGTGAAAATAAATATTCATTGGAATAAACGGGAATAAACAGGAATAAACGGGATAAACGGAATCGTTTATAATCGGCTGATTAATCGGAAAAATCCGTTAATAGACCTCCGATTAGTGTATTCGTAACAGTTTGACCACCGTTAACGATTAAACAGGTGTTTAATCGACCGTTAAGGCCGTTTTTTACAACACTGGTTCATATAATGCACATATTGCATTAATATCCAAAAGAGGTTAAGTAATAGAAAAACTAGGTCTAGAGGATGGGATGGAATGATGGATCATGGAGGAAAGAAACGGAGAGAGACAAAGAAAAGGTTAATGGAGCAGAGAGCAAAGAGGACAGACTAGCATGGTGGCCACCGCCCACAAAGAAAGCAGTGAGACCCCACCTGAACCTGAACCCGGTCGGTTGCAACTTTCAAACCTGATAATATATTATGCATGACCTTTTCATCTCTCTCTCTCTCCGACTCTGCGTTGAAATGAGAGAGATTGAGAAAAAAGGTGCATAGTGAGCCAAGCAATCGTCCTCGGGCTCTGCTTTGTTTTTTGTGTTGTTCCAATCAGCTTCCGGGATTGACATCTTCTTTTAATTTGTGTTGCTTTCATGCATGAACATGACATCTGCTAACTGCTATCGATCATAATTTGAACCGTTTGATTGATCAAGTCGGGTTGTTTCTTTGTTTAGTCGTCCTTCCATATGTTTAATGTTTATATTTAAGGTTACTTTTAATGGTTATAATTTGTTTGTGTATGTGTTTATATATATATCTGAAATTTAACGAGTTTAATTAAAGAAGCTAGGGTGTCAAGCAATCTGTCTAATCTAACAAGTCTGTTTGATAACAGGAGCCTAGCTAGACTTTTAAATTATGGGAATTAATTATATAAAATTTGCATGCTACGAATGAAAATCAATTTTACAATACTCATTACATTTCACTCTAAATTATATAGAAAATTATCCATAAGTATGAAATTTTTCAAAATGAATAAGGTTCAATTGACTCCAATTCACATAGAGTCAATCTGCCTCTGGTCTGATCCAATTAACCCGACCTGAAAAATAACAGACATATATTTTATTTGATTAGGTAAAATTTAGATATCAATTTGTTGAAATATCTACCATGAAGGGAGGCGGTGCTCCTTTTATTTCTTTACTTAGTTAGCTTGGGTCTATTTCCTGTTTTGTATAGATATTTTATTAAATATAGAAATGAAAAGAAGGTAACAAATAATATTGTACCAGAAAAGGCCTTAGGCCACCTGGACTTTTTTTTTTATGTATAACCATGTTATTGGTATTGTAAGACATGTAAGATTATTAATTAAAAAAAATAAAAATATAAAAAAATAAGGGAGGGTCGGTGGGAGACTGGGAGTGCTGTGTTAATGTCTGTGATTGATGCTATAAAATTGTTCATGGTATCAGAGCCTATCTGATCTAAGGACCTGTTGATTACTAATAGAAGTAATGGCGGATAACGTACTCGAGAAGATACAAGACACTGGTGAGAAGACCCAAGTCTTGGATGCACAGAGATTTTTAAAATTGATATCATATTAAAATAAATGGTCCGAATCTCAATTTTACCAGGTCAGGTAACTGGTTGAATCTGAATTCACTCATATACACCTATCTGGATATTAGGGTAAAATTTCGTCAAAGATCACTAAACTTTGTCCTTTGTCACGAATTAGTCATTCGAGTTTGATTTGTTCATATGTAGTTACTGAATTTTTCATTTGTCCCAATTAAGTCACTCTATGATTTTTCTGTTCAAAATACTAACATAATATGTTTATTTTGTTTCCACATCACTATATATTTTATTAGTTTTTTAGATGGAAAGATAATAAAATAATTTGATTGGGACAAAAAAAAAATTCTCAGTGGATACAAAAAGACAAGACCTATTCGTAACATAGTACAAAATTTAGTGAACACCGACAAAATTTATCCTCAATATTAGATATATACATGGACATGACACCCAATCTCTTCATAAATAACTCAAACTAGAGATCTACCAAGCTACCTAACTAGAACCTAGCTCAAATATTAAAAATTTTGAATCATGAATTTTGATTCATTTTATATTTTTTTACTTAAACTAAATATGTCAAAAAAAAAAACTAAAACTAATTAAATTTTTTGTGAAAATTATTTACCTCATTATGATAATCTTATTATAAAATTAAAACAGGTGTACATTAAATATATCAAAATTAACTTATGTTGTATCAATTTCTAGATTTTTTTTACAAATTAAATGATCATAGGAATATTAAATTATATTTGTCTCTAACTCAATGGAGTCAATTATAGAAAATCTCGAACTTGATTGAGCTTCATTGAACTAGCTGAGAATCTAATCAAGACACAAACCAAGTTCAAACAAGCAACACACTAAACTTCTCGGCTAATAAATATGCTCGATTGTATTTATACAATGAAAAATAAAAAGAGGTAATGCCATGATAAGCTTTCATACTTTGGACTTAAATGAAATAAATGACAAATACTTTTGAAAATCACTTCCAAATTATGAAATAAATTAATGACAAATACTTTCGATAATTATTTTGTTACTTAATGTTTAATTTTAAAGAGTGAGACTATGGTACAATTAATGCATAGTGCGAAATAGTCCATACTATGGAACAATATTTTTGTTTCAAAGTTTAAACAGTTGATGTAAACACTTGTATTATAAAATAATTATACTAATCGTGTTGTTATTTTAGTTTATCTAATCCAACAATTGTATTGTAGCAATAGATATATATTCTAACACAAAATGATAGCTAGTCTAGTAGTAGTTGACAAAGTTGAGAACCATATATCTCAGGTTTGAGTCCCGCTTCTAGCAATAATTAATTTTGGACATTTGTATTGGAGTCCACATTTGAAAATAAAAAAAATTGCTTGCACCCGGATTCGAACCAAGGACCTCTTCTAGTGAGGCAAAAACTCCAACCACCTACACCATCAAGAATTACTTGTTCCATTTGAAGGTTTATAAAATAAGAATATATGGTTGAATATTTAAAAAAAGAAAAAACCCTAATCGGCCAAAAAATGGCTAGTCCGTATTTTTATTCCAACCGGCCAAATAATGGCTGGTCTGGGCATTTTTAAAAATACCCAGTTTTGTTGGATATATTTGATATTTTTTTATTTAATGTTGGATATCAAAAAAATATAGGCAAGTTCTGTATGAAAATGCTGTGTATTACTTTAATTTTTTTTTAAATAGGACAAGTCCTATAGGAAAAATCTGGCAATTAACAAAATTTGGACATAAAGAAATATCATTTTCGGAATGTTGAAAAGATGTACAATGAAATATAATACAATAATTAAGTCACTCGAGAATTTTTGCAGAGGAAATGAAAAGGTTGTATTACTTTAAAGAAAGAGAAAAATGAATATTCCAATCAATCAGGACAAATAAGGAGAGGAAACAAAGTATGTAGAAAAACTTAGATGATATGACATAACTTAAAAGTTTGAAAATTTAACTATATATCTTCATGTATCTTAAATTAATAGATTTATTAAAAAGATAATATCGCAATAATGATGAACAAACCATAACTCATTGATTTCAACTTGCCATTTTTATCTTCATGTATCTTAAATAAATTAAGTTATTCAAAAGATAATATAGCAATAATGATCAACAAACCATAACTCCTCATTGATTTGCCATTTTTCTAGATGAAGCGGCCGGTTAGTGATGAGTGATGAAGCGCTTACTCCTATACATCTTAATTGTTTTGCATATATCCCAGTCTAATTATAAAATTAAGGAAAGGATTGGGTTTTGATATTCTACAACCCATGTATATATTTTCACATAATTACTTAATTCTACGTCCAGAATTTCTGGGATGTCTTATGACAGATTAATTAATTAATATCCCATATGAGAATTTGACTAAACTAAATAAAACAAGATTCTTTCTACAAAAAAAAATTATTCTCACATATCACTTCTTATAGTTTATTTATTTAGTAAATATTTCATCTTACAATATATTATTTGTTTATTTCTCAGTAGATAAAAGCAGGAAGCCGACATTTTTATTAATATCCAAAGTTAATTACAAATTAATAAATATACCCAGAACCGCTGGGTATTTCGAAAAATGTTCATACCGGCCAAAATCTGGCCAGTTTCTTCTTCTTCTTCTTCTTCTTCTTCTTCTTTAAGAGACATTATGAAGAGCAAGATAATGAAATCTAACACTGAAAATTCGAATTTTTTGTTTAAATTATTTGTTAGATTACTTCTTTTGATGTATAATTAGCATATTTATACTAAAATACGCTAAATTACTTGAAATTATGTTGAATTACACTATATTACATTAAATTATGCTAAATTATGTTAAATTACGTTAAAATACAGTAAATTACGGTAAATTATATATGAATATGGATGATATCTTTACTGAGAAGGCGAAAAACGACGACGAAACTTCAAACGGCCTTAAAACGGCGCTCGAGTGTTCGATTTCAGCAAATGATCATTTTTCGGAAAGCTTGCAAAAATACGCATGCATGAATGCTCACGATGCCGGTTTTCAAAATTCAGAATTGCCAAAAAACAAAGGGAAGAGCCTCAAAACTTGAGTTGAAGTTTCCGATTAAGATTTTCATTTCCATTATTCAATCTTAGTTCAGTAAATTAGTTATATAATGAACTTGTAGAATACCAATTTTTACTATTTTTGGATTTTTTTTTTTACTATTTTTTATGATTTATGAAAGATGGCACAAAATCGGTCTAATTTAGCGTAATTTGCCGTATTTCATTATAATTAGTGTAATTTAGCATAATTTAATGTAATTTAGTGTAATTCAACATAATTTCAAGTAATTTTCGTAATTTAATGTAATTCAACATAATTTCAAGAAATTTAGCGTATTTTAGTATAAATATGCTAATTATACATCAAAAGAAGTAATCTAACAAATAATTTAAACAAAAAATTTGAATTTTTAGTGTTAGATTTCATTATCTTGCTCTTCATAGTGTCTCTAAAAAAAAAAAAACCGGCCAGATTTTGGCCGGTATGGGCATTTTTCGAAATACCCAGCTGTTCTAAGTATATTTATTAATTTGTAATTAACTTTGGATATTAATAAAAATGTCGGAGCAGGAAGCATCTCTTATTAATTATTATTCTCCCGTTCAAACGGTCACCAAAGAAACACAGGCGTGCATTAATGGCACCAACAACCTCACATGCAGTTACTCTCCTTATATCCTTGAAATGTACACTTCTGTACCTATTCTCCTTCCAAAAGATGCATATACCACTCAGCATTAAGGGATGTATGAATAGGTTTTCAAGGGTCAATTTCATACATCTCTGTATGCTTGCATCAAACGCAACAGAACCGCATCTCATGACTCATCTCATCTCATTTCATCATATCATACAAAAAAAACCCTAATGGCCTTTTCCCTTATTGGAAAAAGTTTATCTCTCTAGGTGCTATCTTGGCTTCCTTTCTCTCTCAATACATCGCTGTCTGGTTTACTCTGTATGGATAGGTTGGTTGTGAACTTGTGATAATGGCTACATATATGTAGCCATGCACGTCTAAAGTAAGTGGACGAGGTCAGGTGGGATTAAAACCCTAGGGTTTTTTTTAAGCACCATAGATGGCGATGTGTAACTGTTATTTGAAAGGTGCGTTGCGTGCTATGCTTTCTGGCCTTGTCTGACACCCCTGTCCTCAACCCCTTCCTAATCCTCCCTAGCTAGTAGTGTACACTCTCTCTGTTATCTATACCCAAATTTCAGAAAATTGCACTTTGTTTGCTAAAAATAAATTAAAAAAGAAAGAAATATATATATATATATATATATATATATGTTTGACAATTATGGATATTTGTTATATAGTTTAGATAATTAGTGGTATGTCAAATTTATTGCAATGTAAAAATCGTTTGGTAATCAATCAAATTGATCGATGAAACTGAACCAATAATTTGTCGACTGCACGCCTGAGAGATCGATGACCCGCCAGTTTTTTAAATTGCATACACGCAATCTATCTGAATTATAGAAAAGATATTGTAATTTTACTTTTTATTTTCATAATTTTTTTATCAGGTTTCATGGTTGCCAAAGAAAGTTGCTGTCAATATAACTTATCTTTCTTTCTTTTAGAACTTGATTGTAGCTATATATGAAGTGGTTTTACATCATATAATCACATAAAAAAAACCCATGTACCTGTCAATATAACTTATCGCTAGAAAAGAAAAGTAGAGGCCATTAGATTTTTACGAGTAGGGGTAATTACATTAAATAAGTACTTGTAGCTAGAAAGTAACTTGTGGTATCTTAATTATCAAGGAATGCATTATTAAAATGAATAATTCCAGCGTACATCAACTTTAGGTACATCCATGCACGTTGTTGTGTGTCATGAAAAGTATTATTGTCCGATCGAGTTAGAAATTTAAAATTGTACATGTGTTTTTTCTTTCTTAAGCTTATGTATTAGATTTGACCCAATTCATTTAATAGTTGTTTAGCATCCTATTAAACAATTTTAAAATTTTAAGGTGATCGAACTTAATTTTAATGGTTAATTTTATGATAGACAACCAGTCAATTTTCAAATTGACTCAAATTATGATATACCGTGTAGCTGTTTAAATAATTAAAAATAAATTACGATTTTCATTTTTCTATCTTGAACAATATTCAGTAAGATATCAAATAGGTACACTAAAGTCTAAAGAAAGATATACAAATTAATGAATCAAAATTGGAAAGGTACAAATTCTGCATTTATAGCTTCGATCGGATTTCTTATTATTTGGATATGCTACTTTGGTATCAATCTTTTAGGAATAGGTTTACATAGCTACGGTTCATTCTGAATTATATAAAAATTGAATTTTTATATTAAAAAACAGACCAATATCTATATCTATAGGAATTAATTAAGGAAAAACTAAAAGAAAAAAGATTTTTTTATATTATATAAAATATAAAAAAAATATATATATATAAATCTTTATATTGAGTTTTTGAGAATTTTAAAAGAATTCTCAAAAACTCAACATATATCTTCTCATATTAGAATTCCGTTCGTTTTGGAATAAAACGAAAATCTTTAATAAAATTTCAATAGAAAAATTCTATTTTATTTTTTATTATAGATAGAAGCTTCAATTTTATTCCAAATGAATAAAATACTATCTATGATAATAATTAGACAAGATATATAGTTTGCACTCACTTATATATTCTATTAAAATAACTACACATTGCTACTGCGGACATAAACAGCATATATATAATATGAATCCTCAGCCACTGCCACATAAATATTATTGTGATGGTGGAAGCCTTTTAATTTGGTACAAATGTAATTTTTTATTAGTTGTACAGCTCACATTTGTAACGTGACAATATTTATTGTGATCGCTTTTATGGCAGTGGATTCTAGTGGATTCTAAATTCTTCCGCCTTTTATTACATAATAACAACGCTCCATTCTTTCTTTCTTTCTTTTTGTCGATCTTCTTGTCTTCATAGTTTCTTTTCTCCATCAAAATATTTGGCCATAATTTTCAAATAAAAGAAAATAACTTGTGAAATATCTATTTTCTCCATCAAAGTACTGGGTAAGCAGAAAATCCCATTTAAACAAGTATAACAAGCAATTAAAAAAACGGCAACAAATAAATGCATATAATAAGCTTGGCAATGTTTAGTGCTTCCTGTATATAGGCAGTACTTGAAAATCATGGCATTAATTTAATTTTCGGGTTGAGGATCCATTAACAATGTAATTTGACAATATCAGCAATAATCAAGAATAATTTTATTTAGAATCTGGTATTTGAAATATAGATATACTGCTATATTATAAGTATACCATATATATATGCACATAAAAATCATAAAACTTGATGCAACTTTTACCGTTCGATTATCAAACGAGTTGAAATTTGCAATAGTCCATATTTATTTACTGATCTTTGATGGAACATGAAATAAACTCAAATTGCATAAAATTCGATACATAACAAATCCATATGACCAACAATATATTTGTATTTTTTTTTTCCTATTTCGAAATTCTTGTAACTTATTTTGTAACTATTAGCAAGATTGTCAAAATAATTTTTTGCAATATGGAAGCAATTGCAGAGAAATGAACTGCTCCTCCCTCTCTCAAGATTCAAGAAGTACTCACACTTTACATACACACCAACCAACTTAACCCCACAGCTAGGTATAGCAAATGTACATTTAAGCCCAGGACTATATTAATATCCCACACATCCCTCTAAGCCTTCACACGGTTCTCTCTTCTCCTCTCCTTCTTTTATTTCTTCCTATTCAAGTATAAACCATCTATATATCCTCTTCGTCTGTTCTGCACCAATGCAACTTTTAGTTAGGCTTAGAACTAGCAAAGATAATATTATCCATCTTATGTGAGGCGATCGATAGCAAAGCAGCAGCCACTATTTTCTAGTGTGGCATCATCAAGATTCACATCTCTTTGATAAGATTTCTCTTGTTAATTGTTAGAAGAGAGATGAAGAGTGAAAATGGGAATCTTGATGATGCTGCATCGGAAATTAAGTGGCTAATTAATGAACAGTCAGCTAAATAAACAAGGACCTCTCTCTAAAAAAAAGTAGCATATGGCATGCAGGTAATACTTGAATGAACTCTTTGAACATCTGTGAATTCTCTTATTAATTTCTCTATGTTTTCTTCTTATTGTCTCTGGTGCAAAGTTGCAAACCTTTTACTTGAACTATATATCTGCTTAATTATTTATATGATATTACACTAAAGTGTGAACAAATTATATAATGCATAGTTCTTTTTTTACCTGTTTGGCATGAGTAATCTCCTTTTATATATTAATTATGAACACAATGAAAAGTTTTCATATCGTCAAGTGTGTTTTTCATGAGTAATCTCCTTAAACAAATTAAATTAATTGTTTTATATATTTGATTGTTTTCTTTCTGCTTAGGTTCAAATAAGTTTACCAGCTAGGTAACAGCTATATCATTGACTTCAATTAATGATGTATTTTATGATCAGGAGGCACTTCGATCCTTATGTTATTTTTGTTGATTTCGGCCAGGCCAAAAAATAATAATAAAATTGTCGGCATATTCCTAGTGTAATTATTTTCCTTTGACTATTAATTGTTATAACTTTTCGTGGGACCAAGTCGAATCTCTTTCTTGATGTAGGGAGTTGCACATATTATTGTCGCCCCCGTATATATATACACTTTTTTTTTATTGTTTATTTTTCTCTTTGGGGTAGGGGTGCACAAAAAGCTAATGACTCGAAACTTAGTTTGGAATTAATTCGGATTCAACTCGCTAATAACTCGAGTTGAAACTGACTCGAGTCAAAACTGACTCGAGTTAACTGAGTCGGTTGATTTATGAGTCGAATCCAAGTTACCCCCAACTCGGTTCGGAATCAACTCGGTTGAACTCACACCAAACCCTAATCCATATATTCCTAAGTGTTGCGTCCCCAAACCTTATACCTGTTTCTCACAATATTTGGTAATTTGATAAATTATGTACTATTTCTTTTGTTTTGTTAATTTATTAGACTCTGTATTGTTTTGTTAGACTTTATTTGTTTGGTAATTTTTACTTATGTACTATTTTGGTATTTTCGTAATTTTTAACTATGTATTGGTCATTGACGTCTCATTATGTACTGTCTTTAATTGTGTATTATTTGGTAAACTATGTAATATTTTTTTTGTTAGAATTAAATTAGATTGTCTCACTATGTACTATATTATGAGTCACAAGTCGACTCGCTTCGACTCGAGTTGCTCGCGAGTTGATTCCAAATTGAAATTTCTAACTCGAAACTAGATTAGCAACTCGAACTCAACTCGGCTCATGAGTTCGCGAGTTGAATCCAAGTTGTTCTTAACTCGGACTCAACTCGGCTCATGAGCAGCCTTACTTTGGGGCTTCTCTGGTGATATTATTACCAGCCTTCTTTTTTATCAGAATAATATTTCACATGTCTGACGTCCACCAAGCACCACAAAAAAAATCCTTGTAAAAGCATAGCAGTACTGGTGAAAGTGAAGAATAAATATATCAATATATATTATATATAAATATCAGGATGTACCTAGTACTGGACTACTGGCCAGGGAATAATTAATACACTCGTGTGGTGAAAAGATTTAATTAATGCGGTGTATCATGTATAGGGTATTGGTTGGTGTCTAGCTAGCTCCAGGCATTTTGTGTGTTGCTGGTACTATTATATATACGCCACTTGATTAGATCTTTTTCTTTCCAGCTACTTCCTTCCACCCAATGTTTTGATTTCTCTCTCTCTGTTTCTTTTTTCTGCCTCAGGTCTGTTCACCTGAGGCACGTACATATGTGTCATTAACATCTTCTCCTTTTTTGCGATTAGATGGATGGATGGATTGGATGGGAGGTTTTGGCATCTGGTGCTGATGCAATGCATCATGCATGCACGGATGCACCTGGAATATGAAAATGTTAATCGACATTTTCTTTTATTTCCCTCTCATCCGTACATACCGTATCTTATGCCTTTTACTTTGTCAGTGCCTTTTGCCTGTAGGCCAGATATTGCTATCAAATTAGTGCTTCCTTTTGAGTTGCGTTTGTGTGCTACTAGTAACTAGCTACCTTCCATTGTCAATGGATCGTGTTGGGTTTTGACCAAACCAAGATATACATATATATCTAGCGAAGTTTGATATGTTGAGTCAGCTTGGACAAGGGTCCGGATTCCCTAAAGTAACCCAATTTTTGAGTTCAGATCCAGATCGTCCAGTTTGAATTCGGGCCAATTCGGTCCGAGGTGGACCACACGGGGCTCCTTTAGGAGATCCGAACTCGATTGGACAAGGAGTTTGAATCCTCTGCATTGTTAGGAGATATATGGTGTAAATATTTTTAGAGATAATTAGCAATAGCAAAATGTAACATATTATTAGAGATACTTTGTCACATGGGCGGCACTAGAAAATTGAGATAGATCTGGCCGTCGGAGTGCGGCAATGAGTAGATTCGACCATTGGAGCGTGGCAGCTATCGGACGGAATCGGATCCGGTCGTGGAGAGAAATGAAAAATGAGGTATTATGATGTTTAAGAGTGTAAATAAGTATGATTAGATGATGAGAGTAGTTTAAATTAATTAATGAGAATAAAAGAGTTTAGATTTGGTAATTAGAGTCATTTGACTCGATGTAAATATATTTTTTATCAATGAAATTGTTAGTTAGCAATTAAAGTCACTAACTTTCAAAAAAAAAAGAAAATTGAGATAGATGAACATGTGTTGTGTAATTTAATTTTATGAGAGAGACTAATAGTATCAATTTAATTTAAAAATTAAAATTTTAAAGTATAAAAAGTAAAATTAAAAAATCATAGAAATGGCTTAAGTTCCTTTCACTGTACAAGACACTTGTACAGAGTTCCATTGCTGATTTGTCAAGTGAAAGTGAAAGAAACTTAAGCCATTTCTATGATTTTTTAATTTTAATTTTTGTCCTTTAAAATTTTAATTTTTACATTTAAATTGATACTATTAGTCTCCCTCATAAAATTAAATTACACAACACATGTTCATCTATCTCAATTGTTCTGCGTTTGAAATTAAAAAATCATAGAAATGGCTTAAGTTCCTTTCACAATGAATATATTACATTCTGCGTTGTTAATTATCTCTAAAAATATATACAACATATATCACCGAACAATTGAGGCCTGAAAATTAAATCAAGCGAATTCAGAGTGAATTTTAATGCCAATACCAAATTTGTATATGTCATTCAATGAGCGGATACAAATACGGATAGTAAATGGATGTCAAAATTTATAATTAAATCTGTCTTAAACAGATACAGAGCGGATTTTTCACGAATACATATTCGAATTGGAGAAGAGAACCGGCAAAGTGTAAATTGAAAATAAAAGGAAGCAATGCGCACTATGCACCCAATAACCAACCGGTCCGGAACAAAAGATTAGTCCCACAAGGCAACTCTCGAAACAAATATATGTGTATCTTGGACTGCATAGTTAGAGTTTTCGGATTCTCTTTCAAGGTATATATTTGTTTCGTTTTCTGATCCAAGTCTATAATGTATGGGATGGGATCTCTTTCAACTTCAAGGTTTGTGCTTATATATAACTCAAAGGGTGAGATACCATTGGTGATATGAATTCGTTGGACAAGTTCAGATGAGTTAATTTCTCACGACTGCGATGATCTTTATATGGTCATATGTATCATGTCTTCTAAAAATGATGAAATTTGACACATGTTTACTTTTTACAGTATGAAATTTAACGATGCCATCACCGAATGATACTCTCGCTGTCTCGCATGAATTTTGATTGGAACACAATATTCAGCAACGTACCGAAGAAATTTACTTGATAGCCGCTGCCAAGCTTTCAACATTATCTGGATTGATAATTGTCAACCTTATCTGGATTGATTTGAAAAGGAATTAACAAAATAATGTATTGTTGGATTATCGAATGATTCTTTCCTATTTCTTTTTATCTAAATTGAACAAACAATTTTGTAATTTCTGAGTGCCATTCTCTGAATGGTTCACAACCAGATTATTAAAAAATATAAATAAAAAATGTAGGCAAAAGACATTTTTCCAAATAAGACCTTTCCGTTCGTATGTCATTAATTAGTTAATCATTTTAATTCTTTGTCCTGTATCTTACCTGAGCTCATTTCGCAGAGGCCCAAAAGAAGGCCTCTTACAAATATTCTTGATCTTAATTAGGCCAGGCCTTATTGGACCAGAAAGTCGGCCTTTTACTTTTTTGTCTAGTTGTGTCGGGTATTCTAGACAAAAAGTCTTATTGGACCAGAAAGTCGGCCTTCTTTTGGGCCTATGCGAAATGAGATCGAGAATATTCGTAAGAGGCCTGGCATATCTCACGAGTCTAGTTGTGTCGGGTATTTCTTTTGGATGCGTTTGGATGATCTAATAATAGAACTAACATTGGGTTAGCTCCACTATTCTCAAACCTTTGTGATCCAAATACAAATTAGCAAATTAGATTAGCTCAAGAATAACTCTATTCTACTATCCCATAGAAATAGTGGGTTAGCAAGAATAGAGCTAGTGAGATTAGTGATATTAATAAAATATTTGATTCCTCTCAATTAGAGTTAGTTTAAATATTAAATTAGTAGTAAATAAAATATTTATTAGTAGTAAATAAATAATATTAGATTAGATTAGTATTAGTATTAAATAAAATATTAGTTTAAATATTAAATGTAATATAATATTAATTTAAAAATATAGTATTAAATAAATATAATATCAAATTAGATTAATATTTAATAAAATGTTAGATTAAATATCATATTGTAGTCATTAAATATTAAATGGAATATAATATTAGTTTAAATATTATATTAGTATTAAATAACTATAATATCATATTAGATTAGTATTAAATAAAATATTAGATTAAATATAATATAATATTAGTTTAAATACTAAATGTAATATAATATTAGTTTAAATATTAAATGTAATATAATATTAGTTTAAATGCTAATTGTAATATAATTATTTGTTTAAATATTAGATTAGTATTAAATATAATATTATATTAAATTAGTATTAAATAAAATATTAGTTTAAATTTTAAATGTAATATAATATCAATTTAAATATTAGATTAGTATTAAATAAATATAATATCAAATTAGATTAATATTAAATAAAATGCTAGATTAAAGATAATATAATATTAATTTAAAAATTGAATGTAATATTAGTGTAAATGTTAAGTGATGAATGTAATATAATATTAGTTTAAATTTTAAATGTAATATAATATTAGTTTAAATATTATATTAGTATTAAATAAAATATTAGATTAAATATAATATAATATTAGTTTAAATATTAAATATAATATAATATTAATTTAAATATTAAATGTAATATAATATAGTTTAAATATTAGATTAGTATTAAATAAAATATTAGTTTAAATATAATATAATATTAGTTTAAATATTAAATTTAATATAATATTAGTTTAAATATTAAATTTAATATAATATTAGTTTAAATATTAAATTTAATATAATATTAGTTTAAATATTAAATTTAATATAATATTAGTTTAAATATTACAGTAGTATTAAATAAATATTATATTATATTATATTATATTAGTATTAAATAAAATATTATATTAGTATTAAAAATATTAGTTTAAATATAACATAATATTAGTTTAAATATTAAATTTAATATAATATTAGTTTAAATTATTAATTTATTCATTCCCTCCATCACTATTTCAAATATACAATCCAAACAATATTTTTACTAATCCGAATAGTCTCAAGTTAGCACTATTCTCAAACCACTCGGGTTAGCACTATTTTTGTATGTGAATTTTAAGTTCTTATGTTATGACTAATGTGATAGCCACAGGCCCACAGCGTGCACATTAATTATTTTTTAAATAATTTGGGGCTCAATTCACGTCATAAAATCACAAAAACTTACAATTAGTTTAACCCGTCTTTTTTTTTCCTTGCTTGTATTTTAAAGAATAACTGCCAGAAGTAAAGTATTTTGGATTTTAATCTCTAGAGTATAGAAGCAACAACCACACAGGCAAGGCCCAAGATAATTTTACAATGGAGGTCACTGAACATGTTGAGTTAAAGGTTATAATAATCTTGACAATAAATTAACAAATTTAGATAAAATTAAAAGTTGCAAATTATTTTATTGGTATATAATTGAACATATAGATAGTTGAGGAGGGTTCCAATGCCTCCATTTTTCATGCCTCCACCATGCCTTCATTTTTAAAACTTTAATAACTCAAAATTTAAAACTTAAAAGTCAAAATAAAACAGTTGGATATGATCTACATCATTTTATCTATGTGCTCATAAAAAATTATCACATTTTGATTTTGTTTTTATGTGAATCAATAAGTTGGAAAATCAACGTCTAGCAATTATCCACATTAGTGCGTTTTTTACAAGCTCTTGATGACAACCAAAACAAAATCAAAATGTCATAATTTTTTACACGTGCATAGATAAAATGATTTAGATCATATTCAACGGTTTTATTTTGATTTTTAAGTTTTAAATTTTGAGTTATTAAAGTTTTTAAAAATGGAGGCATTTGAACCCTCCTCTAGATAGTTATATTTAACAATTAAATTTAATGCAACTTTCAATCTTTGCTCTTGTTAAGCATGTAGATGTCCTGATCCACCAACAGCTGTGATTAAAAGATGAAATTTCGAATTGAATATCAGCCCTCCGATCAAATAGTCTGCTTTTTTTTTATTCTATGCATATTTTTTATATTTTTTTTTACGTGTAAAAGTCTAAATTTTTTTAGACATGTACTCGCCACACAATTGTCAAATACTTGATTTTCTAATTGGTCATGACTTATTTCCATTTTTTAAATGTCATTTAAGAAATTTTTGAATTGATTGGTCATGTCTTCATTTCTTTCTATTATTTTTATATCATTTAAAGAAACTGAATTTGTCATTTTCCTAAACCTCTCCTTATTAGATTGTCATAAAGTGAATTTGAAGTTCTTAAACAAATAAGAACATAGTTTTTTTTTTTTTTTTTGTTATGTAGCTTAACACCCTGTTTGGATAGAGTTTAATGGAAGGAAGGGAATGGAATGGAAAGAAAAATTTCTCTCGAATCGTGTTTGGTTGACAAAATTATGGCGGAGGTGAGAGATACAGGAGGGGAAAGGATTAACCTTGTATAATTGAAATCAATAGAATCGATTTCTCTCCCAATTTGAGGTGTAACGGATGGAAAGAAATTTCGATGCAAATATTATGAGAGAAAAAGACACAAATGGCCAACCCAATATATCTTACTATATAATTCTCATCTAACTACCGGGCACACTAAGACACATCACCAGACGGGCATTAAACAAATAAACAATCCACACCAACTAGCAAACACCGCAAGGAGGAATGGGCGACAGTATGATAGGCACCCTTGGCAAGAAGACAAGATGGAGGTTAATCTGGCTACATGTCTAGACGAAGAATGGTTTCAAATCGGCAATTAAAATTTCATACTTGGTTGCTGATTAGACGCATAAGAGACCCATGAAGCAGGCTGAGCTGAATCTAAATTCTGAGTATTTCACAATTGAATGGACCAGGGATTAAACAGTAATTTTAAGAACTCTGAGGAGGTGCTTTAGAAAATGATGGAAGAAGGCTGATTTCGTACCAGCAAATACAGGGAACCAAACGATGCCATGTCAATGAGACACTGTTTTTAGATTTTTTTTTTTTTTAGATTGAATGTTTAGATGTTTAGATTCTCCTTTTTAGCTTTTCTTAAGTAGTTGGTTTCTGTTGGTTTTCAAATTCATGCACTTAGTTTAGTAGTCAGGGTTCTCCCCTCGCTATTGTTTTCTTTATGTTTCTATTTTTAGGGAGACTACTTAGCTTAGGGATTAATTATGTAACATCTGTATTTCATATTTATGTAATCATACCTACGAGTTTTTTTCATAAAGAAAAAAGATTGTAAAGGGAATAATAGTTACATATATTAAAATATTAAATTAACCTTCTATAATTTTAATTAACCAAACAAGAAAGAAGACGGAAATGAAAATTAAATTTATATTCCCTCATTAATCATCCAAACATGAAAAGGTTAAATATATTTATTTTCCTTTCTATTCCATTCTGTTTCCTTCTATTCTTCACCTCCCCTCCCTTCTTCTACTCTCCATTCAAACAAGGTGTAATGGGAAACAAGAGAAAGATTTTTTTGTTTTTCAAATAAGTTGTTGTGATAAGGGTTATCCTTCTCTTCCTATTATTTATATGCATTTGCATATCTAAAATATAAAATAAAATTATTTTTACTTAAATGAGATCATTAAATGACAAATAACATTTCTTTGACAGATACAAGATGTATAATATAGCTACTACTATAATATCTTCAATTTGCATTAAGTTGACGTTGTTTTTCATTAGACTTTATTATACCGATTGACTTTTTATTTATAACTTGGATTTATAACCAATCTATTTTAATATCATTTATGAATATTGTTGAATAATTATTCTTTTCATTGGCTTATTTTTTTTATGAAATATATCATTTTTATGAGAATTTATTTTTTGTTCTCTTATAATATGTTTCTGTTGCAACGCACGGGCACCATACTAATTATTTGATGATGTATTAAGAACAGTTAATTTTCAACCTCTAATATTTTAAGTTTCTTGTTGTACGTAAATATATATTAAATTTTATTAATATTGTTAGACAATGTGTGAATAATATAAATCAGATGATATGAGATTTTGAATTTAAATATTATCAAAATTATTAAAATAAATAGTTATAATTGGTCCGTCTTTATAATTTGATCGCAGTTTCGGAGGGGGAGTATTGTATTTGGATAGCTCACAGGGATGTATGCGTGAATTGGTCACCTACTCTGGGATGCAAACAGATCGAATACGGATCGGATAGTGGTAAAATCATATTCGTATCCGTTTTTATTTTTCGGATATGGATACAGATCGGATCTCGGATATCCGTAGATATATACATAAATATTATCATAATATATTTTAAAATATATGATATTTATACTATTATTCGAATACAGATAATTAAAATTCAAAATCATATTCGTATCCATATCCGCACGGATATTCGGATATCAGATATCCGTATCTAATTTTCAGATACGGATTCGGATACGGTCGGATATTATCCGATCCGTTTGCACCCCTCGAGTCAATATGAAATCCACAAAAAATCGGTTACGGATCCCCTAGAGTAACGCAAATATTGAGTTTATATCGGAACCGTCCGATCAGAATTCGGGCCAATCGGACCCGTGGTGGAATGTACAGAACAGATCGGACGGACAAGATCTAAACTCAAAATTTGGGTTACTTTAGGGGATCTGAATTCCAAAAAATCTCTATCTTCTTCTCGCCTCACTCGTTCTCCGCAACTCTCCCTCACTCTCAGCTCGAGGTCGGTTAATGGCTTCTCCTTGTACGTCTAATCCGGTACAGAGCTCCGTTCTCTTCTTTTCTTTTGTTTACTTTTTTTGGGCCCAAGTTGAAGTTAGCTCATTCTTCCCCTTGTAAAATTTCGTAATTATTGAGTTTGAATTGGCAATTTGTTTAGTTTATTCTCCAAGTGTAGTTTAGTTTAATTAGGCGGTACCCAGAATCGACAGTTATGCTTAATTTGAGCTCAATTTGTTCGACGGATTTAAACTGTGAAGTGAAGCTATCTCTCGTTATAAAAATTGTATTTTTTTAATTTTACCTATAAGATGTGACTATTGTATTTCCTTTGTTTTTTAATTTGTCATACCATAATCTGTAACTTTGATTCTGTCCATGTAGTATACGCAAGACTAGTTAGAATTGTATGAATACCAACCAAACTCTCTCAAAATGGTCCTACTTATCTAGTTCCACCAACAATTGAAAATTTAGAGGTTGCAATATTTTAAGAATTTTCATTTAGATGATGGCTGACAGCCACAGGCCATGGTAAGTGTGTGTGTGTGTGTTTTTTTTTTTTACATTTACTTTTTATCTTAAAGTAACATTTTTGGACAAAATCAAAATGGAGTGGCTCTAGTGACAAAATCAATTTGGTGATATAAATTCTGACTTGAAGCAAATCAAACTTTACTGACCTGATTCAAACATGGGTTGTTAGCGACCACGAATTAAACTTGGTGATTGAAGTTTGCTATGGAAATTGTTATACTATTAATTAAAATAAATTTTAAGTGCACCCCTGAAAAACTTCAATATCAGGTACAGCCCTTCAAATTCACCGTAGTTTGGCAAATGTTCTATCAGTGATACTTTGATTATTTTCAAAGGTGAAAAGTTCTCTTTGCAATATAACTTGGCTGTTGATGGCTAATGTAATTAAGGTTTATCACGAGACAAATTTATTGAGCTTGGCACGGTAACAACAGTAGGTCTTCTGATGATGATTTAGTTACTATATCTGGTGCATTTGTGATATATCGGTGGTTTGTTGGGGCGTCCATTACAATTTTAAGTTTTTATGCTTTTTCAGAGGTACAAATGAAATTCTGCCTAATTTACTCTTAAGAAATGTATGCTTTACTTGGATGTCTGACCTTATACACACTCTGAGGAGCTGAATCATACAAGTTACATGGTACCAACAAAATATAATTTTGAACGGAAATTTTTCTCTTCTATTGTCAGGAGGCGGAGAAAGGAGACTTGTGGAAGCACAAGTTTGAAGCCATTGAAAGGAAGCGCAAGGAGGCACAAGCTGAGCGTAACATATTGCAAAAGCAAGTTGCAGGATTGAGTGGGAATCTCGAGGCAAGTTCTGTTTCCTCTTTTCCCTTTTCAATAAATAGTTGCCTTTGATGTGCTCTTTTGGTCGCACTGTGCTCATTAAAGACCTTCGTTTTGGTCTTTTGTGTGCCTTGATTACAGTTTACTAATACTCTTTAGTGTTAAAATTATGATGAAAGTTGAAATGTTGAAGGGATCTTCCCATTTTTTTATTTTTTTTTATGTGCAGTCTGCTAAGGACTTAATACCTACATATTTGCAAAAACTAAAGGAGCTACAATCAAAGGTTTTGTCTCTTGAAGAAGAACTAGAAAGCCTGAAGACCTTAGATGAAGAAACCTCTAGTGTCAATTTAGAAAATGTTGCACAGGTATGTTTTTTCCACTTTCCTTTACTTGGAAACTGAATAGTATGCGTGCCATAAAACTTAATAGGAATGAATGTATGAGAGCAAATTTGGTACCAGTTCAGATGCTTACTGGTACTGTACCAGTGAGTGTGGTCCATGCCTGTCAAAATTGCTGTTCACTAAGGGTTGCTATACTTCTGAACAGTATTTTTATTATTAGATTCATTTAACTGATGAGTTATCTGTTCTCAAAATATTACAGGAAGCAGCTACCACTGACTGACGTAGTGGCCCCACTAAAAATTAGATGTGGAGTCTAGTATATTATTGTCAATTTGTTAGAGACTGCTAACTTAGTAGTTAGTTCACTGCAATTCGTAGGAGCAAGCTTGTGACTAATATGCTAAGTACTGAGAAAAATTCTTAATCATGTACTTTTCAAGATGATTGCTGTAATGTGCTGATAATTAATTCGCATATGTATTTTGATTGCTTGTGGTGTGTTTGTTGCGTATGTTCAGCCTTTTTGTTTTCTTTTGGTAAAAGCCCAATCAGTTTTATGCGCATTACTGGCCAACTCATTTGGAACTTTTATTTGATCATATCTGTTTCAGGAAGATCTATCAACAAAATATTAACTCCTAGTCCTATAGTTTGTGTAGTTATAATTTGTTGGAGGGCCAGTTAACCTGAAATTTTTGTTAATATCCAAAAAAATTATGACAAAATCTGCACCATTTTCGGGTTATTTCCACGTCTGTCCAATCCGGAGAATAATTCTCCGGATCCAGCCCTTCTTTCCGGAGAATTATTCTCCGGATTTAGATTTTTTAATTAAATAGAATATTTATGATTATTTTTTTATTGAAATATTAGAAATATTTTTATATTTCTTTGAAAATAGATTAAATACTATATAATTAAATTTATTAGAAAAATTGCGAAAAACAATCTGGATCAATATTTCTTTATGTGTTATTGGAAAAAAAAATATTTTGAATCTGAGTTATTGATCCCGGTTCAAAAGTCACTTCTGAGTAAATAAAGAAAATATTGTAGTCCTTCTGGTATATTCAAATTCTAAAATACTACATCTATTTTGAAAAAAAAATTAAATCTTGTAAATACTAAAAAAAATGTATTTAACTTTTTATTTTATTACTCATTAGACAAACTAAACGTAAAGTAAAATAAGTCTCTTAAGGTGGTGTTTGGTTGTGGACTAAAGTTAAGGTAGCTTAAGTTGTTATTCTAACTTAGGCCGGTCTAAATTATTTATGTTTGGTTGAGGTCTAAAGTTAGACCACGGCTTAAAGTATTTCTTGTTTGGTTAGAGTTGGTGGAGGACTAAAGTTTTGGAAGCCTAAGCTAGTTAATTATTAATAACAAGATATTAATTAAATAATATTAATTATTAATTATAACTATAATATATTATAACATTTTTATAATAATTATTTAATATATTAACAATATAAGATATTAATTATATAATTATATATTAATAATAAGATACTAATTATATAATATTAATATATTAATAATATAGGGTAAATTTCGCTGGAGGTCACTAAACTTTGTCCTTTGTCACGAATTGGCCACTCAACTTTGATTTGTCCCTCCATAGCCACTGAACTTTTATTTTGTCCCAATCAAGTCACCCTATAACTTTTCCATCCAAATTATAACGGAATATGCTCATTCCGTCCAAAATACTAACGGAAAAGTTATATTCCGTTAATATTTTGGATGGAAAAGTTACAGGGTGACTTGGTTGGGACAAAATAAAAATTCAGTGGCTATGGAGGGACAAATCAAAGTTGAGTGACCAATTCGTGACAAAGGACAAAGTTTAGTGACCTCCAGCAAAATTTACCCAATAATATAAGATATTAATTATATAATTATATATTAATAATAAGATACTAATTATATAACATTAATATATTAATAATAACTATAATATATTATAATATTATTATAATAATTATTTAATATATTAACAATATATTATATTAATTATAATTATATAATTAATAATAATTATTAATAATAAGATACTAATTATATAATATTAATATATTAATAATAACTAGAATATATTATAATATTATTGTTAATAATTATTTAATATATTAACAATATAACATATTAATTATAATTATATATTAATAATTAGTAATAAAAAGATACTAATTATATAATATTAATATATTAATAATAACTATAATATATTATAATAATTATTTAATATATTAATAATATAATTATAAGATATTAATTATATAATTATATACTAATAATATATTATTACTAATTAATGAGGAGAGGGGTGAAATGGTTGAAGGTGAATGACAGTGGGCCCCAGTGGCGTAAAATTGAAGCCTAAATTTAAGGCACCTCAAGAGGTGGTTTAATTTAGACCCGTTTAGGCCGGCCTAACTTTTAGGCTATTCCATGTTAGGCCAATTAGTTTAAATCATGTTTGGTGGAATAACAGTGGCCTAAAGCCTTTAAGCCACCTTTAGGCCACAACCAAACATGGAGTTTAAGTCTTAATGTTGAATACCTAAATATCTTAAAAATCAGCCTCACCGACTCGTCGTAGAAATAGCCTCATAACCTGTGAGACAGATAATCAATCCATCTCCGCCGCAACTTAAAAGCCTGAGGCTTAAGCGTTATACAAAAAGGAAAACCCTAGAAAAACCCCATAGGTCATAGCCTCTCTTCCCGGCGGCTCCTCTTCGCACCTATCTCAGTTCGCTACCATGCCTCCGAAGCATTACAGGCCTGCGGTACTCTTCCGACCCTGCCTCTGTTGCACTCTCGAGTTTTGTCTCCGAAGCATTACTATTTTTATGAAGCACTTACGATTTCTTATTGGATTTGTTTGTTTGGTTTGGTTTAGGGGAAGAAGAAGGAGGGAAACGCGGCTAAGTATATCACGAGAACTAAAGCGATTAAGTACCTCCAAGTCAGCCTCAGAGTTTTCAGGTCACTTCCTTCACCTTTTCTTATGCTAATTTTTGTACATACTTCACAATTTAAAAACTTTAATTGGGTACCAGTACAATTCCAAATGCAAAATATTCATGTTATCGAGCTATCGCAAATATATAGGAGTTGATCATCGGCTTAACCAAGCCATAATTACTTAACCATCAAGTTTAACCTTTGACTCTCATTCTTTTTTTGTTCTATAACTTTTGCAGGAAACTATGTATACTCAAGGGAATATTCCCTCGTGTACCAAAGAAGAAGTTCGAGGGAAACCACAAAACATACTACAGCATGAAAGACATAAACTTTCTACTTCACGAGCCTCTGTTAGAGAAATTGAGGTACTCTTCTTTAAAATGGTTTTCAGAAGCAAATATTCTCTTATTTTAATAATGTATCCTATCATGGATTACATTACAAGTTGGCACTTTTATAAAAAGGTGGTTGATGTGTTTCTATTGTTTCTCATTTACAGGCAAATAAGAGCTCATGAGAAGAAGGTTAAAAAGGCAAAAGCAAGGAAAAACAAGGATCTCGCAGAAAGATTGCTTAACAGGATGCCGTGCTATAAGCTTGATACGCTCATTTTTGAGAGGTTCCATTTCCTAACTCAACAACTCTGTTAGAATGTATTTCACTCTACAAGATGGTTCCAGTATGTCTATTCTGTACTGTACTTTCTACCCGAGAATGGTACATAATAATTAAAAACAAAAAAAATGACTAAAAAAAGGTAGTTACTTGATTTCTTCTGTCCTACTTGCATACCTTAATAATAACTTTGCTTTCTTTATACATGGGGTAGAATGACATGACATTTTGTACTGGGGTATGCTGGGAAATTGTTAATCACATTAATTTAATATGTTCAGGTACCCTACATTTATTGATGCTATACGGGACCTGGATGATTGTCTCACAATGGTACATCTATTCGCCTCATTGCCGGCTGTTGAAGGAGAACGTATTCAAGTAAACCGTATCCATAAATGCCGCAGGTACATTAGTACTAGTTTTTTCTGTTTTTGGTGCAATATTTAACTCAATCTATTAGTTGGTTTACTTATTTTTGTACGTCTTTGAAGGTTGAGCCATGAGTGGCAAGCCTACATCTGTCGGACTCATTCATTGAGGAAGACATTCATATCTGTCAAAGGCGTATATTACCAGGTAAAATTGTACATGTTTGTGATGTTGGCATAGTTCTGTAATGTTTTGTGTAGTTTGTAAATACTGAATAAGAATGGGATGAAGAGTGATTGATGATGGATTAATTTATTCATTCTTGCAAATTTGCAAATAACATCCAGTATTTCTCATTTTTTCATAACAATCAAACTTTGCTTGTTTACGTACTAGTATTCAAGTACATGTGAACAAAATTCTTAAGCAACTTGTAGTTCACTGAAGAGTCTGAGAGCAAACTTCTCATTTTTTTTGCTTGACTCGACCTTGACTATTGTACTTAACCATCATACTATAGGAAAATATGGGTATTTATTGAAATGGTAGGTTTAAATTCTTTTACGGTAGTACTACCTAGTCCAAGTCAAATAAAAATAATTTTGAAAGAAGGCCCAGCATCGGTGATAAGAAATCTAACATTCACATGCAATATTATAGGCTGAGGTGCAAGGGCAAAAGATCACATGGCTGACACCACATGCACTGCAACAAGTGCTAACTCAGGACGTGGACTTTAATATCATGCTCACTTTTCTAGAGTTTTATGAGGTAATTAAGATGTTTAATTTTTCATATGGGTGATATTTTTCAATCCCAGGCTTTTGACACAGTCATTTCCTCTGTATGGCAGGCTCTTCTTGGTTTTGTCAACTTCAAGCTTTATCATTCAATCAATGTGAAGTATCCACCCATTTTGGATTCTCGCCTTGAAGCCTTAGCAGCAGGTACATTCCCAAGCAATAAAAAGTGCATGTACAAGACTAGCTAATAGAACCTAATATCATTTGTTCAATTTTGAATTGGTTTCAGATGTGCATGCAAGATAACTAATTGTCAAACCTAATCTATTGTGTTGATTTTATTTTATGTGGTTCCAGAGCTTTATGCTTTGTTTCGGTATGTGGCCACTGGGTCTGCTAGGAAACCTGTTGAGTCCCAAACCTCGGGTTTGATAGAGGAGAAAAAGGACACGGAGGAAAAGATGGATCCAAGTGTAGATGAATCTGAACTCCGACTCGCTCAGCTCCAGCACCAGCTACCATCTAATGAACCAGGTACCTTAATGCAGCTTCTGGAAGATTCTAATACTAATAATGATGATGATGATGAAGATCCGGATACGAAGGAGTGCAGAACTCTTTTCAAAAGCTTGAAATTCTTTTTGAGCCGTGAGGTGTGTTTTTTTCAACTGTGTTTGCTTCTCTATTTTCAGATTTACCTACAGCATGAGCTGCAATGGTAAATTTTCTATTTTCAGATTTCATGGCAGTTTAATATGTTTTGTATAAATAGGTACCAAGAGAGGCTCTTTTATTCATTATACCAGCTTTTGGTGGTGTGGTATCTTGGGAAGGAGAAGGCGGGCCATTTAAAGAAACTGACGAAGACATTGCTTATCAGGTGCTGTTTACAACTTTGTTGGGATATTAGTGATATGGGTCTGTCAAACTTAAAAATCTCATCTGAGAAGCAGGCTTTTATTTTGTGATAGAAAATGTACCTTGTGTTCTTGAAGATAACTGAGGGCTTATCCCATGTTTTTGACTTGAGTTATCGTGTCATAATCAATGTACTTAAGCTTAACATATTTTTACTAATTATACAGAAATAGGCATCATTATTTAACATCTATAAGTTTCTCATAAGCAGATTACATTCCCCTTTTTTTGGGGAAAAAGTGGATGATACTAAATAGGCTGACAACATTAAATAATGTTGAATGTCACCTGTGTCTTGGGGCATACAAACATATGGTAATTAAATGATGTATATTTTGGATTCATGCAGATAGTTGATAGGCCGACGCAGGGACACAAGTTTCTCTCAAGACATTATGTACAGCCGCAGTGGGTGTTTGATTGTGTCAATGCTCGCATCATTTTGCCGACAGATGCATATTTGGTTGGAATGTATGTTATAGTATAATATAATTTCATATTACTGTGGTACCAAGCGTTGGTGAAATTAATGAGCTGCAAGGGGTACCCTTAAATCCGATGGGTCAATTTCATGTATATCTTTAAATCTGTAATGATATATCTTGTATGTTGCTGCATGTGAGAAATATTTTGCCTATTTGCATACCTTAGAAAACGTAGAAGTGAAATGGTACTCTTGCGATATACTTAGCATGAACATATGTAATATACCTCTACCTTCCTCACTGTTTTATTTTTAATTTTTTTTATGTTGCTCAACTTTTACTGAATTTTGCCTGTACACAGTGGACTTAAAGAGGGACAATTTGGGAAATTTGATGAAAATTGGCAATAGGAACACGTGAGGTTTATCATGTTTCAGAGGGGCTCAGTGGATGTATTTTATATTCCTGGTTTGTGTATGATTAACTTACAGCTATATATAACTTAACACTTTTTATCACTATTCAGGGTTCCACCTCCACATCTGTCGCCATTTGTTGATGATGAGGCTGAGGGGTATGTGCCTGAGTACGGCGAGACAATCAAACGGCTCCAAACAGCTGCCCAGAAAAATGTGATGCCTTTGCCTGATTTGGGTAACCAAGATATAGCCGACCCTCAAAGCCTCCTTGCTCAAGGAATTATTGACCGAACGCAGGCTAACGAGGCTGCTGAAGAACGCCAAAAGGTAAAAAGAAACCGATTTAAGTTATTATTTATTGCATATCTGTCTATAATAGAGATTTGAAGAGTTACTTTGCCCAGCCCCAGATTGTATCTAGACAGTATTAAGGAGTTGAGTTAAAGTATTTGGTCTCACGCCACGTTGAATCGGTGCCTCTTTTTTGTCTGGTGGCACGGTAGCAGTATCAGCGATTGTAAATTTGGTCTTTTTTAGAAATTTTATCGAATACTGTTTAGTCTGCAAATGAGAAAATTTTGCCTATGATGTTAACAGTCATGTCCAGTAGTATCAGGGGTTAATAGGAGGGATGCTTGTTCTGATTTGTAATTTATTTATTGATATTTTTAGCTATTATTGCTGGAGAAGCAATACCATGATGAGTTGAAGAAGGAGATGAGTGGAACTACATACTCTTCTTCTCTATCCAACAAGAACTCAGAGAACACAGGTTCAGATGAAATGCAACACCAAGACGAAGATATGGTGCCGGTATCAACTGAGAAGGATGATGAGGATAACCGTGCTAAGCTTTACATGTCACGCAAAAAGAAGGGACTTTTTGAGGCTATGGAGGTATTTTTTTTTTTTAAACATTTACTAGTTTGCCTTATGTGATACGTGCACTCTTCATTCTTAAGAATAATGAGGTTGTGGTTCGGGGTTGATTTGTTTCAATTTACAGTCTAGATACTTAGGCAAAATTCAGGTGGCCTGGGAATTTCAATTTTTTTTTTATTGTTTGTAGATATATTAGAATGATTTTATTTGATTGAGCAGCTGAATAAGTTGTAAGGAACTAATATTCTGTTTTAACAGATAAGCAACCAAAGGAAGAAGAGTAAGGTTGAACTCCTCAAAGAAAGGAAAAGAAAAGCTGAATCCAGCAAGACTGGTTGAGAAAGACTGGGATAATAGGGCTGGATTGGAGGGAAAGGATTATGTCATGTAGATGTAACATTAGTAGGTTATGCATCCTTCTAGGGAAAGGGGTCTATTTAACAATTTTGTTATATTGCATTTGCGTCTTTACATTGAGACACCTTGTACCATTGCCTTCTGGTAATGTACCTAAAATTTTGTGTTATGAGATCTTTTTTTCTTCTCTCTATAGCAATATGATAGCATTGCAGCGATAATGTAACGTTGTTATAACTTGTAAGGGAGTAAAGGATTAGAGATTAAACTGTATTACTCCTTGCCTCTTTAGCAATACGATAGCAATATGATAGCACCTTGGACCATTGTTGTTAAGAGATTAAAAGGAATAAATAGTTTCAGCTTCTGAGATTTCTTGGGTATGTAAGTTGAAGACCCAAGGGGTCAAAGTTTATACTGTGCGATCCTGCCAGTGCCTCACAAGGGTGCAGTTTGAGGCATCGGACTCAAATCAGTTTGATGCCCGTTTGAAACTGTCGTTCGAAACCGTCTGCTTTATGATTCAATATTTGTGCGTGTTGCTTCAAGAATTTGACAGAGAGATAGATGTCTCACTGGTTTTGTAACATGTTGATCCAGTACTGACCGAGTCAATACGGGTTCCAGTACTATGGGACAATAGGCGGGTGATAAAGAAAGAAAAATGGTGCAATGCATGAGATAAATTGGAAGCTTTTGCATAAAAAGGTTTTGATGTCACTTCCGCGTTGGATATCTCATCTCTGCCAGTTTCAATCATCTTTGTTTTATTTATTTCTTTCCGGATCTCACCAATTTGAGCTTTGATTAAAAATGCAGCAGAGTACAAGAATAATCTCTCATTAAAATAATTACGTGGAACAAAAATTGATCCAAACGATTCACACTGAACGTCGCTGCATCAATATATTAATTAATGTTTCTAAACAACACGGGTCATATCAAGCACACCTAATCTTCAGGATTGATACTGTTCCATGAAACAATACCAATATGTACATACAAATTTATTTGTGCACTAACATTTTTTGAATAAATTATACTCAAATATATTTACAGCATAGCGTGCATTTATTATACTAGTTAAGTGTCCGTGCGTTGCAACGGAAATTGAAATATTGTTTTAATCACTTTTTTTTCAAGGTTCTAAATAGTGTGCTATAGCATTTTCAGACCATAAAAGCTATGACGCTATTGGCACTATAGCGCGCTATTGTGCGCTATTTGGACATAGCGCTATTTTTTCAACCGTTCCGCTGTGACACGATAAATGTTATTTAAACCTTTGCTTTTTTTTAGATGTAATTAATTTTTATTTAATTTTTTCATCATATATTAGTCAATAATGACATCAAACAATAGCCTTAGAATTTTTTGAAGATAATTAATTGTTAATAACTCCGAACTAAAATATCAAATCTTTCTACTATGGCACTGATGAAGTATTATATGACATATTTTTAATAAGAGTAACAATTGTTGGTCCCTAAGACACCTAGAGGGGGTGAATACAGAGCCTTTTAAAGTTTAAAGCTAATTTATTATAACTATTGTGTGTACGTTATTCTTGGCGGGAACTCGAATAACGTTAAACTAAGCAATTGTGCGTAAAGTAAATAGAAGAGTTAAGAGACACTTTACACGAGAGTTGTTTATGGAGTTCGGCACTAACGCCTACGTCTCCGGGGTTTCGCGACCTTCGAGATGGCGCGTCTTTCTTTACCCAATGAGAAAGGAGTACAAGGTGGAACCAGTGAGCCCTTACAAACCTTGGGAAGTCACACGGCCCGAGCACGAAAATGACTCATGAGCACTAAAGGCTTAAGTGTATGAATCAAACAAGATGATCACTCAATGATCACTTTACTTCTTACAAGATATTGAATATGGTTGAGCATGCTTGAGATTGGAGTATGAATATTGAAGTTGTGTGCACAAACAACAATGACTTTTTCTAAATATGAAAGAAATTCGAAATACTGCAATTGTGGGCGATTACAGTGATGATCCAAACCTAGTTTTGCTTCTATTTATAGATAACTGTGCAAAATTAGGTATTTGGTCTTAACCGTTGCAACGGTTGATTAATTGTTATAACGGTTGCCACCAAAGTATAGGTTTGGCTGCCTGCGTAACCCTAACAGTTGTCAACAATGGTTGCTCTCTGGAAATTCTAGGTAACCGTTGCAATGGTTGTCACAACAGAATAAATCGATTTGGCTGTGTTTGAATTATTCCGTTGCAACGGTTAAGGTGAATTACCACAATCTCAAGCATATTTAACCAATTTTACGCATTTCTAAACCTAATCTCGAGATGATGCTTCTAGCTCCAATGCTTGATTCTTCATGACTCATTCTTGATTAATTATTGCAATTCATCATGTATCATTGATGTGTACTTTAGCAATTTATATCGTCATGAACCTGCACAATATCTCAAGACACGAAACTGTAAAATTCAATGAATATATGTTTTCAAATCTAGTCAAACAGACAAGTAGATTATGACACAATCCAACAACAATTGCCTCTTCTCCTCCAAAATTACTAATGACATGAATAAAAATTATCATGTAATTAAGCACAAATTTTATGTAGCATATATGAAATATATATCTTGTGACAAAATTACTTAAATGCATGAAAAATGGCTTACAAATCAAGGCATTTGATTCTTGACCAAAATAATTTAATTAATTTAAAATTATTTACATACTCGTAATTAGAGAACACATCAAATTTATTTTTATAAGCAAAAATTGATTAATAGTTCAAAAATAACTACAAATGTATTTTTCAATATAATTATAATTTTAAATCAAAATTTTATTGAGTTTAAAATTCATTTCATCTGAGGCAGCCAAATAATAGAAAAGAAAAGAAAAATAAAATGAAATGAAAAATGAAATGAAAAATCAGAAAATTTTGACAGGCATGTCAGTGCGGAAGGGCTTTATTTAAACAAGCGAAATTCCATTTCTTGATTGAACTCTCGGCCCACAAACACCCGTGTTCACTCTTGTGCGCGGCTCACGAACACTCGGTTTAGACAAGTGAACGAGCATAACACAGCTGACCGCTTCCCTCCTGTGTCTCATTACACTGCTCCAATTAACTCTACGTTGGTTTTATGGTATTTTGATTTCAAACAAATCTGAAGAAAATTAAAGAAGTGCATCAAGAACCAAAAAGAGAAGACCGATCGACAAGGTATACATATGCATGTGATTTTCCTAAGATACAAACAAGCGTGATCATTTTTCTCAAGGAAGAAAAGGTTAAAGAATCTGATCATGTGAGAAAAACATGTAATTAATTAAGGTGAAACAGGTCCATCTATTAATTCTTTGTTCGGCAGAAAATATAGATGTAATGGTGGTGCTCCAGATTAAGCACGATATATCATGATTTTCATACAGATCTTAACATAGAATCGTCATCACATAGCATATGTATTTGCTTTGTGAATTATGGCTGATCTTGAGCCGTTGATTAAGAATTTGACAGTCTCTGTATTGATAATTTTGAAAACAAATTAAAAGCATCAGAAGGCGTAAAAGATCAATGAAGATTTAGAGAAATCAAACCACAAAGTAGGGAATGTCATTTGTTGGTGGTATACAAATTAATTAAGAGAAATTCTATAGTTTCTTTATTTGTTTAATTTTTTCACATTTCATACAAAATTTTAGCAAAATAAAATAATATATATATCTGGGGAAGAAAAGACTGATGCCATGTCTTACCATGCACATGTAGAAATTTGAAAGACTTAACTGATATCAACTTAATTTGTGCAAAAGGCATCAGTAAAAAATGTATATCAAAAGGGTGGGTTTTATTGCAAATTAAATCATGGTGGTTGTTAATTACAAAGTAAATTATCAGTGTTTTTTGTTTGAAGAACGACCTACAAAGAATCTACCTTTCAAGAGAATTATATTAATCTCCAAAAAGCTCTAAAACAAATATACCAAGGTAAGTCTTCTGATAGTATTGAACTGAATTAGATTGGCCACTTGGGAGAAGAAGAAGCCAACCTTAGGGATATAAATTTTTTCTCATTTGCCCCTACAAAACCACATAACATTATTTGTTTCCCTCACCCTTCTAATTCTTTCATTACACCCAGCTAGAGAAGGAGAAATCATGATATATTCCCTATATTTTGTGAGCATATATACATGACATTTTTCTACTGCTTGCCCCTTTAATAATTTATTAAAAATAGCTGGGGTAAAATAGAAGTTGTTGAATGAACATACAAGGCAAGAAAATCATGCAACTGATGTGTTAATCTGCTATCTCTGTAGGAAATATGGTTCTTGCCAATGCGTAAACTATTTTCATGACTGCATAGAGTGATTTATTCTCTGTGGCCCCTCCATAACCTGAACATATAAGCAAAAGATTTAAAATCAGGCTATAATCAAGAATAGCTAGGCATGCTCAAGTTTTCAACAAGCAAAAGTGAACTAAGAAAAATTTGTATAGCCAGTATAAAAATTTTGTTGGCTTATAAGCACTATAAAATTTATAAGAAAAAGAGAACTAATAAATGACAAGTACCTCCAATTTCGAGAAATTCAACTTGTTTGTGTTATATATATATATATAGAGAGAGAGAGAGAGATAGGCTATGGTGAGTTGTGAAGTAAAACGTTGTTTTACTTCATGCCATATTTTCATTTTGAAAATCCAAACAACCGATCCGAACCGTTCAACTTTTTCTAAATATTGAAAGTGCTTGGAAACTAAATTTTATATTTTTTGGAATTTTTTTACTATTTATTAAGCCACTTTTAAATCGCTGATCCACTGTGAACAGTAAAATTTTCTGGACCACCGGATCAGCGATTTTCAAAGTGGCTTAATAAATAGTAAAAAAATTCCAAAAAATGTAAAATTTAGTCTCCAAGCACATTTCAATATAGAGAACATGTTGAGCTGTTCGGATCGGTTGTTTGGATTTCAAAATGAAAATATGAGTGTGAAGTAAAAATGACATCTTACTTCACAACTCACCATAGCCCAGCTCTCTCTCTCTCTCTCTCTCTATATATATATATATATATATATATGATATATGATAATCCCTCTATGCCCTCTTATGAGTCAATCACTCTTATATGGAAGAGAATTCATATCACCGATGGTACCATAAAAGGGATCTTTTACAATTACTTGATCTGGACCGTTCTTTTTAACTTGGCACGAATCTCAAAGCCCAATAATACTGCCCCCTCAGTCAGCCCGAATCCCAAACCGGCTGAGAGTTAATCTCAAACCTTAAATAGCTAATTATAAAAGGGAATCTTTTATAGTACCATCGAGGATATGGATTCTATAGTAAGAGTTCCTAAACTCATCAATTATATTCACTTTGACCTGAAAAAGAATCACATATAAGACAAGCACAAGAATAAACAAAAGAAATAAAAAAATAGAGTGTCTCAGTAAAAATATAGAAGAGGAAAAATGTAATATACCAGACTATGATGGTGTACCAGTTAAGAACATTTCATTTTTCTTTGAGATCCCTAATTTTGTATAAACTAATTTATCCATAGGGAAATATTAGCTGATTCTACATGACCTTAGAGAGACCATTGAGCTGAACACTTTTTTCTTTCGTCTCCAACAGATCATATATTTGGTCTCGAAAAACTTCATAGTCTAATATTTCTACGCCTTCTCCATTTTTATGCAGGATTTCTACACATTGTTTTTTCTACCAAACTTGGATTTTTAACATTGTTAACAGATTCCTATTATTTCAAATAATCATCTAAAAGTTCACTAAACAATTGCCAGACATACATGTATTTAACAAGCAACTAATCTAATAACTTAGGAACCAATTATATAAATTTCAGGAAAAGAAAATTAAAATCAATCTTAACCATAACACTTGGGAACAACCATAAGGCCAAATTCAAAAAATAACATTCAAATTTCCACTCATTAATTGCGTAATCAGATTATAATCTGATCTATGAAAGAATGAGAGCGTTAATATTTAACTATAAGCCACACCAGCAAATTAAACTAATCCAGATTAGCCAAGGCCCAAACCTCTTAACTCCAAAAGGGGGAAACTGAAAACAAAGTCCAGAGAAAAATAACTACAATAAATGATACAATGAGCTACAAGTACCTCTTGCTCATGTTGATATCAGCCTTCTTGCACACGATGTTGGCGAATCTGCGACCGATACCTTTGATGCTTCTCAAGGCAAACATGATCTTCTGCTTTCCATTGGCGAATCTGCGACCGAAACCTTCGCGATCAAAGACTACAATAAAATAAATACAAACAATCAATTTCAGATAAAGAATAACGAACTGTCACAGACCCCTTTGAAGTCAAATCAAGCATCAAATAAACCCATCCAATACAAAAAGAATTGTCCAAGTCTAAGAATTTCAGTATATAATTTAGCATGAAACCTATATGCATATGCATCTAAACATTCACATTTCTCAAAATTCAAACTTTCGATTAAGTCACAGGCTTTTAGAGAGCACTGAAAACAATTCAGATTTTAAATTAGTTCCTATAACAGTGTAAGATTTGTCAAACCAATATGACAAGATGGGAGAAAAATATATAAGGTTCAACAATTTATATAGGCTTACGTACAAATTTGGGCCTTTTAAGACAGAGCTATAAGCTTGAAATGTTATCTCTTTGAAAACTATTGCCATTTTGGGCCTCTTAACATTATTGTACCTTGCTATTGTTGACAAAACCGTGATAAGAAAGAACTACAAAGAAGAGCAAAGATACTGCAAACAAAAACATGTTTGCAAATGATACATTTGCATTATCATCATCACTTTAATTTAAATAATTCAGAAACATGGGCATTGGAAAAATAAATTAAAACATTTTTTTAGAAAATAGAAAAGTAAGGCACCATACTATATTTATAGATCATTTTATCGCCTCTTGACTGATATTAACTGACTATAGGGAGCAAAAAAATGCAAATTGAGTTATCAAAGTTACAATGATATATAACTACGTAACAATGCTAAAATTTTGACTCAATAATAAATTGTGAAGACTGAAAAGATCAGCTCTTGAAGCTAACATAAGCAAATTTACAGAATTAATTCAAATGTTTATAAAATGAGCGATTTGAAAATAAAAAAATTAAAAGAGAACTTTTTCTTTACCCGACGTCTCAATGCCCTTATAGCATGATAGTGCTTCAAGATCTGAAAGAAAAGCAAGTATGAACATAAGATAAAAACCACAAGTATAAACATATGATTGTCATAATTAGCTCTTCTATTTATTTTTCTTTCAGAATTCCATAATTTGTCGTGCTATAAATTGTGCTGAATTTTACAATGCAGTGCTTGAAGAATTGAGTGCTCATTACCTGTTTCTATAGCAGTGCATATCAATATCCATTTTCCATTGCCTACTACCATTATCCATTTTCAATCCAAGTGCTGCAATTAGAAGAGCCTTTAATCAAGTATACCACAGATCTGTCGCAGTATATAACCAAGCATAAAAAAATGAATGTAGCAGTATACTAAAAAAGAAGTATACCAGATCTGCACCAGATCAAATTATAAAAAATATAAATTATTACGCAAGAAAGAAGAAATTAAACTATGAAGTATACTTGAAGCTTGAGATTATGGCATAAAAAACTGATACATCCGAACCTCTTGTTGCAAGTGTTACCTGAGACCCTTTGTATAGTAAAAATTGATACACCCAAACCCAATAGTACAAGGGATCCTTTGTACCATAAAAACTAAAAAAAAAAACTTTGTACCATATTTACAACATAACCCAAGGAAATATAGAAATAAATACTTTAATAAGAGTACTTGAAGCCACTGCTCAAGCGAAGAGGAAGAGGGAAAGAATTGAAATATCAAGTATGCTCTTGCAAAAATACAAGGTACCCTTGTCAGGATTAAAGAGCAAAAATATCAAGTATGCTCTTGAAATATCAAGTATACTCTTGCAAATATATCAAGTATGCTCTTGAAATATCAAGTATGGATCTACAAAATATTTAGATGAAAAGAGCAAGAGACTAAAGTAAACAGGATTAAAGGAAAAAAAAAATAGATTAATTGCACATATAAATAGCTGTACCGCTTATAGGCGCACAAGCGCGAATCAAAACAGCCGCGCCGACGCCCTCCTTGTCAGCCACCACATTCAGCATCATATGCATGCCATAACACAGGTACACATACGCATGCCCCCCAGGCCCGAACTGTTGAATCAATGTATAATTTGCTGATGCATTAGTGATATACTTGACGAACAAAGTTCAATATAATAATACTGTCAGATACAAAGACAACGGCACTCACAAGTGGAGCGGTACGTGGAGTTACGCCAACTCGACCATGGCATGCTGAATCGTTCGGTCTGTATGCTTCCACCTGTAATAGAACAGATTGTATCTACCATAAATTGTTGATTTCAATTCGTAAATTATTGTGAGCTGTGACTATGACAATAAGACCTCATACTATGAGTGATGGATTGTAAAGCTAAAAATGTTTGACTTACAAGGAACGATAGATAAACTTGGATAAAATTTTAGTCAATCTAATTCCTGGAAAGTTCCAAAAAGAAAAAGAAAAGAAAAAAAAGGGCCTAATTACTGAATTTTTTTTGCTAATTTGGGTCACTGCTGCATTCGAGATTATAATCATAGCTTAGGCCAGTGAATTATAAAGAGAATCAACATGATAACATTCATCATAATTTTGAATTCTCTTGTTTTGACACCCTTCAGAGGAAATTAACCCTATTTGTAGCTAAGAAATTCCCAAGTAAAAATGATTGAATATGTAAGGAAGTAAAATTATACATTTATAAATGAAAGAGAATGATTATTGAAAGAAGTAAATACAGAAGAGTAAAATAGTCTACACATTAAAAAAAAGTATATAATGTTATGTTAATGATAAAAATTATGGTGTTAATATTAGCTCCCAAAACAAACCCAGATATCTGTCACACCTGTTCTGTTGTTCATTCCTTTTGTAAAATGGGACCCGATTCCTACTTTATACCCAGCCAAAGAAGTTACAATTGAAGAAAGAACTAAATCGAAACAAAATGCTAATGACCCTTTCCTGCCCAGTTTGTCTGACCTCGCTGCCCCGCTTCCTTTCTTCTCCCTTTTCAAACAAAATGCCAACAGTAACCCCCAAATCGGTTTCATTCCGCTGCAAAAGATAGTGGAACCAAAAGAGAGAGATGGGGTGATTTCGCATAGAAAAGAGAGAGAATCGAAAGGAGCAAACCGAGAGAGATATAGAAAGGAAACCCTTACCCTAGGCGTGCCGTGCTGGTCAGCTTCGTGGCTGTGGTTCGGTTGCATGCATGAAGTCGCGCGTTAGGTGAACCATCGCTTCTTCCCCATGGCGATGCCTAGGGTTTTCATCGTTCCTCTCGCTCTCATCTCTCGCGACATTTAAGATTGAAAAAGGATGCCTATGTCGGTTCTGCGCGCGGGGAAAGAAAAAAAGGAAAAAAGAAAGAAGAGGTGCGTTGGGAAGAAGAAAGGAGGAGCACGCGAGTGTGGAGCTTAGGCTGCTGGACTCTTTCAAAAAAAAATAAAGAAAGGCGAGGGACGCGTGGGGAAGGGGTATTATTATTGGACTTTGAGATTCGTGCCAAGTTAAAAAGAACGGTCCAGATCAAGTAATTGCAAAAGATTCCCTTTTACGCGTGAGCTTTAAGAGAGAAAACGCGTGGAGCTTTAATAGAGAAAAGGAGATTCAGTGATACAATTTCTGTGTGTCACTGTATGTAGCATGAATATAAATCACTAAATTTAGATTTCTACACGTTTGACAACATGAAACAGATGTATAAAATCAAACTATTTTAATTAAAGGCTGAGATTGAGATCTGCTTTGATGAGTGGCTGAGATCTTTTGAAATGGATGGCTGAGATTTGATATGAACGAATAGATGCTTGGATCCTAAAAATTTCAACGTGATATTAGTAGTCCTGATTATTGTTTGTGAATAAATTTTGGTGCGAACGAATTCTATTGAAATGTTTTTACAGTATATTGCATATATCTTTATTCTTTTGTCTTAATTTAGGTCTTATTTCAAGTAGAAAACCACAAAAGACAATTATTGCTCAGATATCATCAACAACTTAAAAAATTAACTTATATGTATAAAGCTTTGTGGAGGAGTTAATGTGCTAGAAATTTTTACAAATATTCTACTTGTTATTTTTCATCTTCTACTAATTGTATTTTATTTTCTTCTAATTGTCTTTCATCGTCTACTTGTTGTCTTTCTAATTGTATTTTCTTCTATTTGTATTTCATCATTTCTAGTTGTATTTCATCATCTATTGGGTTTAGTTGTCTTTCATCTTGTAAATGTTGTCTTGCATGTTCTACTAGTTGTCTTTCATTTTCTAATGGTTTTCTTTCATCTACTACTGGTTGTACTTGTCTTTCATTTTCTTCTAGTTGTCTTTAATCTTGTACTGGTTGTCTTTCATGTATTACATTGTCTTTCATGTTCTACTGGTTGTCTTTCATCTTCTTCTAGTCCTCTTTCATCGTATTCTAGTTCTCTTCCATGTTCTTCTAGTTGTTTTTTCATATTCTACTAGTGGTCTTTCATCTTGTACTAGTTGTTTTTCATGTTCTACTTGTTGTCTTTCATATTCTTCTAGTTGTCTTTCATCTTAAACTGGTTGTTTTTAATGTTCTACCAGTTGCATTTCATCTTCTTCTAGTTGTTTTTCATAAATTGCTAATTGTATTTCATCTTCTTCTAGTAGTCTTTTATCTTTTTCTAGCTGTCTTTCATCTTCTTCTACATATCTTTCATTATCTACTAGTTGTTTATCATCTACTACTGCTTCTTTCATGTTCTATTGTCTTCCATGTTCTACTAGTTGTCTTTCATTTTCTTCTAGTTGCATTTCATGTTCTACATGACTACAAGAAGAAGATGAAATACAACTAGAACAATATGAAATATAACTAGAAGAAGATGAAATACAACTAAAATAATATGAAATACAACAAGAAGAAGATGAAATACAACCTATATTAGACGAAAGACAAGTAGTAGAACATGAAAACAACCAGTAGAAAATGAAATACAACTAGAAGAAGATAAAATACAACGTGTAGTAGACGAAACAACAAGTAGAACATGAAAAAAAACTAGAAAATGATGAAATACAACATGTAGTAGACGACAAAAGCCAACAAGTAGAACAATAAAGACAACCAGTACAAGGTGAAGACAACTAGAGAAAGATGAAATACAATTAGAATAATATGAAATACAAGAAGAAGATGAAATGCAACTAGAATAATATGAAATACAACTAGAAGAAGATGAAATACTAGACGAAAGACAACAAGTAGAACGACAAAGACAACTAGTAGAAATGAAATACAATTAGAAGAAGATGAAATACAACCTGTAGTAGACGAAACTCAACAAGTAGAACAAGAAAGATAACTAGAAGAAAATGAAATACAACACATAGTAGACAATAAAAGCTAACTAGTAGAACAAGAAGATAACCAATAAAAGGTGAAAGACAATAGTGTCCTTTCAGCACTAATACATCACTTCAATTGAATGTCCTTGCAACACTCTAATAGTGTTGTCAGATGGATATAGAAGAGGGTAGTTGCAAACCTATTACAACATTTCAATTGAAGGTCTTTCCAGCATTCTAGTAGTGTCTCCATATGGAAAATGGCAAGGGAATAGAGTAATTGCAACCCTAATACAACACTTCAATTGAAGGTCTTTGCAGCTCACAAGTAGTGTCCCCGGATGACAAGAGAAAAGGGTAGCAACACTAATACAATACTCCAATTGATGGTCTTTGCAGCACTCTATGCAAGGGAAGTGGTTATTTGTAACGCTAATACAATTATCCAATTGAAGGTCTTTGCAGCACACAAGTAATGTCTGCAGATGGCAAGAGAAGGGGGTAGTGACTGCAACCCCAATACAACACTCCAATTGAAGGTCTTTGCAGCACACAAGTAATGTCTGCAGATGGCAAGAGAAGGGGGTAGTGACTGCAACCCCAATACAACACTCCAATTGAAGGTTTTTGAAACACTCCAGTTGTGTCGCCGTATGGATAGATAAGAGGGTAGTTGCAACCCTAATACAACACTCCAATTGAATGTCCTTGCAGCACTCTAATAGTGTCGTCAGATGGATATAGAAGAGGGTAGTTGCAAACCTATTACAACATTCCAATTAAAGGTCTTTACAGCACTGCATTAGTGTCTCCATATTGCAAGAGAAGAGTGTAGTTGCAACACAAATACAACACTCCAATTGAAGGTCTTTGCAGCACTCTAATATTGTCGTCGGATGGATATAGAAGAGGGTAGTTGCAAACCTATTACAACATTCCAATTGATGGTCTTTGCAGCACTCTAGTAGTGTCGTCGTATGGAAAGAGAGGAGGGTAGTTGCAACCCAAATACAACACTCTGATTGAATGTCCTTGCAGCACTCTAACAGTGTCTCCATATGGCAAGGGAAAGTGGGTAGTTGCAACGCTAATACAACTCTCCAATTGAAGGTCTTTGCAGCACTCTAGTAATGTCTGCCGATGGCAAGAGAAGAGGATAATTACAACCCAAGTAAAACCCTCAAATTGATGGTTTTTGAAACACTCTAGTAGTGTCGCCCTATTGAGAGAGAAGAGGGTAATTGCAACCCAAATACAACACTCCAATTGAATGTCCTTGCAACACTCTAATAGTGTTGTTAGATGGATATAGAAGAGGGTAGTTGCAAACCTATTACAACATTCCAATTGAAGGTCTTTGCAGCACTCTAGTAGTGTCTCCATATGGAAAATGGCATGGGAATAGAGTAATTGGAACCCTAATACAACACTTCAATTGAAGGCATTTGTAGCTCACAAGTAGTGTCTTCAGATGACAAGAGAAGAGGGTTGTTGCCAAACTAATACAACACTCCAATTGATGGTCTTTGCAGCACTCTATGGCAAGGGAAGTGGGTAGTTGCAACGCTAATACAACTCTCCAATTAAAGGTGTTTGCAGCACACTAGTAGTGTCTGAAGATGGCAAGAGAAGGGTAGTTGCAACCCAAATAAAACACTTCAATTGAAGGTTTTTGAAACACTCTAGTAGTGTCCCCGTATGGAGAGAGAAGATAGTAGTTGCAACCCTAATACAACACTCCAGTTGAATGTCTTCGTAGCACTCTAATAGTGTCGTCAGATGGAAAGAGAAGGGGGTAGTTGTAAACCTATTACAACATTCCAATTGAAGGTCTTTGCAGCACACAGGTAGTGTCTCCAGATGGCAAGAGAAGAGGGTAGTTGCGACACTAATACAACACTCCAATAGATGGAAAGGGAAGAGAGTAGTTGTAACGCTAATACAACTCTCCAATTTAAGGTCCTTGCAGCACACTACTAATGTCTGCAGATGGCAAGAGAAGAGAGTAGTCGCAACCCCAATACAACACTCCAATTGAAGTTCTTTCAGCACACTAGTATTGTCTCCAAAATGACAAAAGAAGAGGGTAGTTGCAACCCAAATACAACACTTCAAATGAAGTTTCTGTAACACTCTAGTAGTGTCGCCGTATGGACAGATAAGAGGGTAGTTGCAACCATAATTTAACACTCCAATTGAATGTCCTTGCAGCACTCTCATAGTGTTTCCAAATTGTAAGGGAATTGGATAATTGCAACCCTAATACAACACTCTAGTGCTTGTGGGAAGAGAAGAGGGTAGTTGCAACCCAAATACAACACTTCAATTGAAGGTTTTTGCAGCACTCTAGTATTGTCTCAAAATGGCAAGGGAACAGGGTAATTGCAACCCTAATACAACATTCAACTTGAAGGTCTTTGCAGCACACAAGTAGTGTCTCCAGATCGCGAGAGAAGGGGGTAGTTGCAACCCCAATATAACACTTCAATTGAAAATATTTGCAGCACACTACTAGTGTCTCCAAAATGACAAGAGAAGAGGGAAGTTGCAACCCAAATAAAACACTCAAATTGATGGTTTTTGAAACACTCTAGTAGTGTCGCCATATGGATAGATAAGAGGATAGTTGCAACCCTATATAACACTCCAATTGAATGTCCTTGCAGCACTCTAATAGTGTCGTCTGATGGATATAGAAGAGGGCAGTTGCAAACTTATTACAACATTCCAATTAATGGTCTTTGCAGCACTATAGTAGTGTCTCCATATGGCAAGAGAAGAGTGTAGTTGCAACCCAAACACAACATTCCAATTGAAGATCTTTGCAGCACTCTAGTAGTGTCTCCAAATGGTAAGAGAGATGGTGGTTGTAACCCTAACAAAACACTCCAATTGAAGGTCTTTACGGCACTCTAGTAGTGTCTTCAAATGGCAAGGTAATATGGTAATTGCAACCCTAATACAACACTACAATTGAAGGTCTTTGCAGCACACAAGTAATGTCTCCAGATGGCAAGAGAAGAGGGTAGTTGCAACATTAATACAACTCTCCAATTGAAAGTTTTTGCAGCACTCTAGTAGTGTCTCCATATGGCAAGGGAAAGTGGGTAGTTGCAACGCTAATACAACTCTCCAATTGAAGGTCCTTGCAGCACTCTAGTAATGTCTGCAGATAGCAAGAGAAGAGGGTAGTTACAACCCAAATACAACACTTCAATTGAAGGTTTTTGAAACACACTAGTAGTGTCGCCCTATTGAGAGAGAAGAGGGTAATTGCAACCCAAATACAACACTCCAGTTGAATGTCCTTGCAACACTCTAATAGTGTAGTGAGATGGATATAGAAGAGGGTAGTTGCAAACCTATTACAACATTCCAATTGAAGGTCCTTGCAGCACTCTAGTAGTGTCTCCATAAGGCAAATGGTAATGGAATAGAGTAATTCAACCCTAATACAACACTTCAATTGAAGGTCTTTGCAGCTCACAAGTAGTGTCTCCAGATGACAAGAGAAGAGGATAGTTGCAACACTCCAATTGATGGTCTTTCCAGCACTATGGAAAGCGAAATTGGTAGTTGCAACGCTAATACAACTCTTCAGTTGAAGGTCTTTGCAGCACACTAGAAATGTCTGCAGATGGTAAGAGGAGGGTAGTTGCAACCCCAATACAACACTTTAATTGAAGGTCTTTGCATCACACTAGTAGTGTCTCCAAAATGGCAAGAGAAAAGGGTAGTTGTAACCCAAATAAAACACTCCAATTGAAGGTTTTTGAAACACTCTAGTAGTGTCACCGTATTGATAGATAAGAGGATAGTTACAACCCTAATACAACACTCCAATGAATGTCCTTGCAGCACTCAAATAGGGTCGTCAGATGGATGTAGAAGAGGGTAGTTGCAAACCTATTACAACATTCCAATTGAAGGTTTTGCAGCACTCCAGTAGTATCTCCATATGGCAAAAGAAGAGTGCAGTTGTAACCCTAATACAACACTCCTATTGAAAGTATTTGCAGCATACAAGTAGGGGTCTCTAGATGGCAAGAGATAAGGGTAGTTGGAACCACAATACATTACACCAATTGAATGTCTTTGCAGCACACTAGTAATGTCTCCAAGATGGCAAAAGAAGAGGTAGTTGCAGCCCTAATACAACACTTTTATTGAAGGTTTTTGAAACATTCTAGTAGTGTCGCCATATGGAGTAAGCAGAGGACAGTTGCAACCCTAATACAACACTCCAATTGAATGTCTTTGCTGCACTATAATAGAGTCATCATATGGAAAGAGAAGAGGGTAATGTCACCGGATTGAAGGTATTTGCAGCTCACAAACCCTAAACCCTAAACCCTAATACAATATTCAAATTGAAGGTCTTTGCAGCACACAAGTAGTGTCTCTAGATGGCGAGAGAAGGGGGTAGTTGCAACCCAATACAACACTTCAATTGAAGTTATTTGCAGCACACTAGTAGTGTCTCCAAATTGGCAAGAGAAGAGGGTAGTTGCAACCCAAGTAAAACACTCCAATTGAAGGTTTTTGAAACGCTCTAGTAGTGTCGCCGTATGGAGACAGAAGAGGGTGGTTGCAACCCTAATACAACACTCCAATTGAATGTCCTTGCAGCACTCTAATAGTGTCGTCTGATGGATATAGAAGAGGGTAGTTGCAAACTTATTACAACATTCCAATTGAAGGTCTTTGCAGCACTCTAGTAGTGTCTCCATATGGCAAATGGCAAGGGAATAGAGTAATTGCACCCCTAATACAACACTTCAATTGAAGGTATTTGCAGCTCACAAGTAGTGTCTCCAGATGACAAGAGGAGGGTAGTTTCAACACTAATACAACACTCCAATTGATGGTCTTTGCAGCACTCTATGGCAAGAGAAATGGGTAGTTGCAACGCTAATACAACTCTCCAATTGAAGGTTTTTGCAGCACACTAGTAATGTCAGCAGATGGCAAGAGAAAAGGGTAGTTGCAACCCCAATACAACACTCCAATTGAAGGTCTTTGCAGCACTCTAGTAGTGTCTTCAAATGGCAAAAGAAGATGGTGGTTGCAACCCTAATACAACACTCCAATGGAAGGTCTTTGCGGCACTCTAGTATCGTCTTCAAATAGCAAGCGAATAGGGTAATTGCATCCCCAATACAACACTCCAATAGAAGAATGTCTCCATATGGCAAGAGATGAGGGTAGTTGCAACATTAATACAACTCTCAAATTGAAAGTTTGTGCAGCACTCTAGTAGTGTCTGCATGTTGCAAGGGATGTGGTTAGTTGCAACGCTAGTACAACTCTCCAATTGTAGGTCTTTGAAGCACTCTCGTAATGTTTGCAGATGGCAAGAGAAGAGGGTTGTTGCAACCCAAATACAACACTTCAATTGAAGATTTTGCAGCACTCTAGTATTGTCTCCAAATGGCAAGAGAATATGGTAATTGCAACCCTAACAGCACACTAGTAGTGTCTCCAAAATGGCAAGAGAAGAGGGTAGTTGCAACCCAAGTAATGTCTCCAGATCACGAGAGAAGCGGTGAGTTGCAACCCCAATACAACACTTCAATTGAAGGTATTTGCAGCACACTTGTAGTGTCTCCATAATGGCAAGAGAAGATGGTAGTTGCAACCCAAGTAAAACCCTCAAATTGATGGTTTTTGAAACACTCTAGTAGTGTCGCCATATGGATAGATAAGAGGATAGTTGCAACCCTATATAACACTCCAATTGAATGTCCTTGCAGCACTCTAATAGTGTCGTCTGATGGATATAGAAGAGGGCAGTTGCAAACTTATTACAACATTCCAATTAATGGTCTTTGCAGCACTATAGTAGTGTCTCCATATGGCAAGAGAAGAGTGTAGTTGCAACCCAAACACAGCATTCCAATTGAAGATCTTTGCAGCACTCTAGTAGTGTCTCCAAATGGTAAGAGAGATGGTGGTTGTAACCCTAACAAAACACTCCAATTGAAGGTCTTTACGGCACTCTAGTAGTGTCTTCAAATGGCAAGGTAATATGGTAATTGCAACCCTAATACAACACTACAATTGAAGGTCTTTGCAGCACACAAGTAATGTCTCCAGATGGCAAGAGAAGAGGGTAGTTGCAACATTAATACAACTCTCCAATTGAAAGTTTTTGCAGCACTCTAGTAGTGTCTCCATATGGCAAGGGAAAGTGGGTAGTTGCAACGCTAATACAACTCTCCAATTGAAGGTCCTTGCAGCACTCTAGTAATGTCTGCAGATAGGCAAGAGATAAGGGTAGTTACAGCACTCCAATTGAAAGTATTTGCAGCATGCAAATAGGGTCTCTAGATGGCAAGAGATAAGGGTAGTTGGAACCACAATACATCACTCCAATTGAATGTCTTTGCAGCACACTAGTAGTGTCTCCAAGATGGCAAAAGAAGAGGTAGTTGCAGCCCTAATACAACACTTCTATTGAAGGTTTTTGAAACATTCTAGTAGTGTCGCCGTATGGAGTAAGCAGAGGACAGTTGCAACCCTAATACAACACTCCAATTGAATGTCTTTGCTGCACTATAATAGCGTCATCATATGGAAAGAGAAGAGGGTAGTGTCACCGGATTGAAGGTATTTGCAGCTCACAAACCCTAAACCCAAAACCCTAATACAACATTCAAATTGAAGGTCTTTGCAGCACACAAGTAGTGTCTCTAGATGGCGAGAGAAGGGGGTAGTTGCAACCCAATACAACACTTCAATTAAAGGTATTTGCAGCACACTAGTAGTGTCTCTAGATGGTGAGAGAAGGGGGTAGTTGCAACCCAATACAACACTTCAATTAAAGGTATTTGCAGCACACTAGTAGTGTCTCCAAATTGGCAAGAGAAGAGGGTAGTTGCAACCCAAGTAAAACACTCGAATTGATGGTTTTTGAAACGCTCTAGTACACGTCTGATGGATATAGAAGAGGGTAGTTGCAAACTTATTACAACATTCCAATTAAAGGTCTTTGCAGCACTCTAATAGTGTCTCCTTATGGCAAATGGCAAGGGAATAGAGTAATTGCACCCCTAATACAACACTTCAATTGAAGGTATTTGCAGCTCACAAGTAGTGTCTCCAGATGACAAGAGGAGGGTAGTTTCAACACTAATACAACACTCCAATTGATGGTCTTTGCAGCACTCTATGGCAAGAGAAATGGGTAGTTGCAACGCTAATACAACCCTCCAATTAGATATGTCAAGAAAAGAGGGTAGTTGCAACCCCAATACAACACTCCAATTGAAGGTCTTTGCAGCACTCTAGTAGTGTCTTCAAATGACAAGGGAATAGGGTAATTGCAACCCTAATACAACACTCCAATTGAAGGTCTTTGTAGCACACAAGTAGTGTCTCCAGATGTCAAGCGAAGAGGGTACTTGCAACACTAATACAACACTCCAATTGAAGGTCTTTGTAGCACACAAGTAGTGTCTCCATATGGCAAGTGAAGTGGATAGTTGCAACGCTAACACAACTCTACAATTGAAGGTCTTAGCACTCTAGTAATGTCTGCAGATATCAAGAGAAGAGGGTAGTAACAACCCAAATACAACACTTCAATTGAAGGTTTTTGAAACGCTCTAGTAGTGTCGCCGTATGGAGACAGAAGAGGGTGGTTGCAACCCTAATACGAAACTCCTATTGAATGTCCTTGCAACACTCTAATAGTGTTGTTAGATGGATATAGAAGAGGGTTGTTGCAAACCTATTACAACATTCCAATTTAAGGTCTTTGAAGCACTCTAGTATTGTCTCCATATGGCAAATGACAAGGGAATAGAGTAATTGCATCCCTAATACAACACTTCAATTGAAGTTCTTTGCAGCTCACAAGTAGTGTCTCCTGATGACAAGAGAAAATGATAGTTGCAACACTAATACAATACTCTAGTTGCAAGGGAAGTGGGTAGTTGCAACGGTTATACAACTCTCCAATTGAAGGTCTTTGCAGAACACTAGTAATGTCTGCATATGGAAAGAGAAGACGGTAAACCCAATACGACACTCCAATTGAAAGTCTTTGCAGCACACTAGTAGTGTCTCCGAAATGGGAAGAGAAAAGGGTAGTTGCAACCCAAATTATACACTCCAATTGAATGTTTTTGAAACACTCTAGTAGTGCCGTCGTATGGATATAGAAGAGGCTAGTTGCAACCCTATTACAACACTCCAATTGAATGTCATTGCAACACCCTAATAGGGTCGTCAGATGGATATAGAAGAGGCTTGTTGCAAACCTATTACAACATTCCAATTAAAAGTCTTTGCAACACATTCAATAGTGTCTCCATATGGCAAAAGAAGAGTGTAGTTGCAACCCAAATACACCCCTCCAATTCAAGGTCTTTGCAACACTCAAGTAGTGTCTCCAAATGACAAGAGAAGATGGTGGTTGCAACCCTAATACAACACTCCATTATAGGTCTTTGCAGCATTCTAGTAGTGTCTTCAAATGGCAAAGGAATAATTGTAACCCTAATACAACACTCCAGTTGAAGGTCTATGCAGCACACAAGTGGTGTCTTCATATGGCAAGAGAAGATGGTAGTTGCAACACAAATACAACACTCCAATTGAAGGTCTTTGCAGCACTCTTGTAATGTCTGCAAATGGCAAGAAAAAAGTGTAGTTGCAACCCCAATACAACACTCCAATTGAAGGTCTTTGCAGCACTCTAGTAGTGTCTTCAAATGGCAAGAGAAGATGGTGGTTGCAACCTAATAAAACACTCCAATTGAAGGTCTTTGCCGCACTCTAGTATTGTCTTCAAATGGCAAGCAAATAGGGTAATTGCAACCCCAATACAACACTCCAATAGAAGGTCTTGGCAACACACAGTTAATGTCTCCAGATGGCAAGAGAAGAGGGTAGTTGCAACATTAATACAACTCTCCAATTGAAAGCTTGTGCAATACTCTAGTAATGTCTGCAGATGGCAAGAAAAGAGGATTGTTCCAACCCAAATACAACACTTCAATTGAAGGTTTTTGAAACGCTCTAGTAGTGTCGCCGTATGGAGACAGAAGAGGGTGGTTGCAACCCTAATACAACACTCCTATTGTGTCCTTGCAACACTCTAATAGTGCCGTCAAATGGATATAGAAGAGGGTAGTTGCAAACCTATTACAACATTCCAATTGAAGGTCTTTGCAGCACTCTAGTATTTTCTCCATATGGCAAATGACAAGGGAATAGAGTAATTGCAGCCCTACTATTATACTACAATTAAAAGTCTTTGCAGCTCACAAGTAGTGTCTCCAGATGACAAGAGAAGAGGGTAGTTGCAACACTAATACAACACTCCAATTGATGGTCTTCGCACACTCTATGGCAAGGGAAGTGGTCAGTTGCAACGTTAATACAACTCTCCAATTGAAGGTCTTTGCTGCAGATGGCAAGAGAAGAGGGTAGTTGCAACCTAAATTAAACACTCCAATTGACGGTTTTTAAAGCACTCTAGTAATGTCGTCGTATGGATAGACAAAAGGATAGTTGCATATCTAATACAACACTCCAATTGAAAGTCCTTGCAACACCCTAATAGGGTCGTCAGATGGATATAGAAGAGGCTAGTTGCATACCTATTACAACATTCCAATTGAAAGTCTTTGCAGCACACTCCAATAGTGTCTCCATATGGCAAAGGAAGAGTGTAGTTGCAACCCAAATACAACCCTCCAATTCAAGGTCTTTACAGCACTCTAGTGTCTCCAAACGACAAGAGAAGATGGTGGTTGCCAACCAAATACAACACTTCAATTATAGGTCCAACATTCTAGTAGTGTCTTCAAATGGCAAGGGAATAGGGTAATTGCAGCCCTAATATAACACTCCAGTTGAAGGTCTATGCAGCACACAAGTGGTGTCTCCATATGTCAAGAGAAGTTGGTAGCTGCAACACAAATACAACACTCCAATTGAAAGTTTTTGCAGCACTCTAGTACTGTCTCCATATGGGAAGGGAAGTGGGTAGTTGGAACACTAATACAACTCTCCAATTGAAGGTCTTTGCAGCACTCTAGTAATGTCTGCAAATGGCAAGAGCAGAGGGTAGTTGCAACCCAAAATACAACACTTCAATTGATGGTTTTTGAACACTCTAGTAGTGTCGCCGTATGGAGACATAAGATGATAGTTACAACACTCCAATGGAATGTCATTGCAACACTCTAATAGTGTCGTCAGATGGATATAGAAGAGGGTAGTTTAAACCTATTACAAATTTCCAATTGAAGGTCATTGCAGCACTCTAGTTGTGTCTACATATGGCAAATGACAAGGGAATAGAGTAATTGCATCCCTAATACAACACTTCAATTGAAGTTCTTTGCAGCTCACAAGTAGTGTCTCCTGATGACAAGAGAAGAGGGTAGTTGCAACACTAATTCAACACTCCAGTTGATAGTCTTCACACACTCTATGGCAAGGGAATTCGGTAGTTGCAACGCTAATACAACTCTCCAATAAAAGGTCTTTGCAGCACACTAGTAATGCCTGCAAATGACAAGAGAAGATGGTAGTTGCAACCCCAATACAACACTCCAGTTGAAGGTCATCGCAGCACTCCAATAGTGTCTTCAAATGACAAGGGAATAGGGTAATTGCAACCCCAATACAACACTCCAATTGAAGGTCTTTGCAGCACACAAGTAGCACACAAGTAGTGTCTCCATATGGCAAGGGAAGTGGGTAGTTGCAACGCTAATACAACTCTCCAATTGAAGGTCTTTGCAGCACTCTAGTAATGTCAGCAGATGGCAAGAGAAGAGCGTAGTTGAACTCGAATACAACACTTCGATTGATGGTTTTTGAAACACTCTAGTAGTGTCGCCGTATGGAGACAGAAGAGGGTAGTTACAACACTCCAATTGAATGTTCTTGCAACATTCTAATTGTGTTGTTAGATGGATATAGAAGAGGTTAGTTGCAAACTATTACACATTCCATTTGAAGGTCCTTGCAGCACTCTAGTAGTGTCTCCATAAGGCAAATGGTAATGGAATAGAGTAATTCAACCCTAATACAACACTTCAATTGAAGGTCTTTGCAGCTCACAAGTAGTGTCTCCAGATGACAAGAGAAGAGGATAGTTGCAACACTCCAATTGATGGTCTTTCCAGCACTCTATGGCAAGCGAAGTGGGTAGTTGCAATGCGAATGCAACTCTTCTGTTGAAGGTCTTTGCAGCACACTAGTAATGTCTGCATATGGCAAGAGGAGAGGGTAGATGCAACCCCAATACAACACTCCAATTGAAAGTCTTTGCAGCACTATAGTAGTGTCTCCAAAATGGCAAGAGAAAAGGGTAGTTGTAACCCAAATACAACACTCCAATTGAAGGTCTTTGTAACACTCTAGTAGTGTCGCTGTATTGATAGAGAAGAGGATAGTTACAACACTAATACAACACTCCAATTGAAGGTCTTTGCAGCACTCGAATAGGGTCGTCAGATGGATATAGAAGGGGGTAGTTGCAAACCTATTACAACATTCCAATTGAAGGTCTTTGCAGCACTCCAGTAGTATCTCCATATGGCAAGAGAAGAGTGTAGTTGCAACCCTAATACAACACTCCAATTGAAAGTATTTGCAGCATACAAGTAGGGTCTCTAGATGGCAAGAGATAAGGGTAGTTGGAACCACAATACATCACTCCAATTGAATGTCTTTGCAGCACACTAGTAGTGTCTCCAAGATGGCAAAAGAAGAGGTAGTTGCAGCCCTAATACAACACTTCTATTGAAGGTTTTTGAAACATTCTAGTAGTGTCGCCGTATGGAGTAAGCAGAGGACAGTTGCAACCCTAATACAACACTCCAATTGAATGTCTTTGCTGCACTATAATAGCGTCATCATATGGAAAGAGAAGAGGGTAGTGTCACCGGATTGAAGGTATTTGCAGCTCACAAACCCTAAACCCAAAACCCTAATACAACATTCAAATTGAAGGTCTTTGCAGCACACAAGTAGTGTCTCTAGATGGCGAGAGAAGGGGGTAGTTGCAACCCAATACAACACTTCAATTGAAGTTATTTGCAGCACACTAGTAGTGTCTCCAAATTGGCAAGAGAAGAGGGTAGTTGCAACCCAAGTAAAACACTCCAATTGAAGGTTTTTGAAACGCTCTAGTAGTGTCGCCGTATGGAGACAGAAGAGGGTGGTTGCAACCCTAATACAACACTCCAATTGAATGTCCTTGCAGCACTCTAATAGTGTCGTCTGATGGATATAGAAGAGGGTAGTTGCAAACTTATTACAACACTCCAATTGAATGTTCTTGCAACATTCTAGTAGTGTCTTCATATGGCAAATGGCAAGGGAATAGAGTAATTACAACCCTAATACAACATTTCAATTGAAAGTATTTGCAGCACACAAGTAGTGTCTCCAGATGACAAGAGAAGAGGGTAGTTGCAACACTAATACAACACTCCAATTGAAAGTTTTTGCAGCACTCTAGTTGTGTCACATATGGCAAGGGAACTGGGTAGGGCCAACGCTAATACAACTCTCAAATTGAAGGTCTTTGCAGCACTCTAGTAATGTCAAACTCATGGCAAGAAAAGAGGGTAGTTACAACCCAAATACAACACTTCAATTGAATGTTTTTAAAACGCTCTAGTCGTGGTCGCCGTATGGAGACAGAAGAGGGTGGTTGCAACTCTAATCAACACTCCAATTGAATGTCCTTGCAACACTCTAATAGTGTCGTCAGATGGATATAGAAGAGGGTAGTTGCAGACCTGTTACAACATTCCAATTTAAGGTCTTTGCAGCACTCTAGTAGTGTCTCCATATGTCAAATGGCAAGGGAATAGAGTAATTGCAACCCTAATACAACACTTCAATTGAAGATCTTTGCAGCTCACAAGTAGTGTCTCCAGATGACAAGAAAAGAGGGTAGTTGCAACACTAATACAACACTCAAATTGATGGTCTTTGCAGCACTCTATGGCAAGGGAAGTGAGTAGTTGCAACGCTAATACAACTCTCCAATTGAAGGTCTTTGCAGCACACTATTAATGTCTGCAGATGGCAAGAGAAGAGGGTAGGTGCAACCCAATACAAGACTCCAATTGAAAGTCTTTGCAGCACACAAGTAGTGCCTCCAAAATGACAAGAGATGGGTAGTTGCAACCCAAATTTAACACTCCAATTAAAGGTTTTTGAAACACTCTAGTAGTGTCGCCATATGGATAGATAAAAGGATAGTTGCATCTCTAACACAACACTCCAATTGAATGTCTTTGCAGCACCCAAATAGGGTCGTTAGATGGATATAGAAGAGGCTAGTTGCAAACCTATTACAGCATTCCAATTGAAGGTCTTTGCAGCACACTCCAATAGTGTCTCCATATGGCAAAATAGAAGTGTAGTCGCAACCCAAACACAACACTCCAATTGAAAGTCTTTGCAGCACTCGAGTAATGTCTCTAAATGACAAGAGAAGATGGTGGTTGCAATCCTAATACAACACTCCAATTATAAGTCTTTGCGGCATTCTAGTAGTGTTTTCAAATGGCAAGGGAATAGGGTAATTGCAACCCTAATACAACACTCTAGTTGAAGGTCTTTGCAGCACACAAGTAGTGTTCCCAAATGGCAAGAGAAGAGGATAGTAGCGACAGTAATACAACACTCCAATAGATGGTCTTTGCAACACTCTAGTAGTGTCTCCATATGGCAAGGGAAATGAGAGTGTTGCAACGCTAATACAACTCTCCAATTTAAGGTCTTTGCAGCACACTAGTAATGTTTGCAGATGGCAATAGAAGAGGGTAGTTGCATCCCAAATACAACACTCCAATTGATGGTTTTTGAAACACATTAGTAGTGTCGCCTTATAGAGACAGAAGAGGGTAGTTACAACTCTCCAATTGAATGTCCTTGCAACACTCTAATAGTGTTGTCCGATGAAAATAGAAGAGGGTAGTTGCAAACCTATTACAATATTCCAATTGAAAGTCTTTGCAGCAATCTAGTAGTGTCTCCATATGACAAATGGCAAGGTAATAGAGTAATTGCAACCCTAATACAATACTTCAATTGAAGGTATTTGCAGCTCACAAGTAGTGTCTCCAGATGACAAGAGGTAGTTGCAACACTAATACAACACTCCAATTGATGGTCTTTGCAGCACTCTATGGCAAGTGAAGTGGGTAGTTGCAATGCTAATACAACTCTCTAATTGAAGGTCTTTGCAGCACACCAGTAATGTCTGCAGATGGCAAGAGAAGAGGGTAGTTGCAAACCCAATATAACACTCCAATTGGAAGTTTTTGCAGCACTCTAGTAGTGTCTCCATATGGCAAGGGAAGTGGGTAGTTGCAACGCTAATACAACTCTCCAATTGAAGGTCTTTGCAGCACTCTAGTAATGTCTACAGATGGCAAGAGAAGAGGGTAGTAACAACCCAAATACAACACTTCAATTGAAGGTTTTTGAAACGCTCTAGTAGTGTCTCTGTATGGAGACAGAAGAGGGTGGTTGCAACCCTAATAGAGTCGTTAGATTGATATAGAAGAGGGTAGTTGCAAACCTATTATAACATTCTAGTTGAAGGTATTTGCAGCACTCTAGTATTGTCTCCATATGGCAAATGGCAAGGGAATAGAGTAATTGCAATCCTAATACAACACTTCAATTGAAGGTATTTATTGTTTACAAGTAGTGTCTCCAGATGACAAGAGAAGAGGATAGTTGCAACACTCCAATTGATGGTCTTTGCAGCACTCTATGGCAAGGGAAGTGGGTAGTTGCAACGCTAATACAACTCTCCAATTGAAGGTCTTTGCAGCACACTAGTAATGTCTGCAGATGGCAAGAGAAGAGGGTAGTTGCAACCCCAATACAACACTCCAATTGAAAGTCTTTGCAGCACTCTAGTAGTGTCTTCAAATGACAAGGGAATCGGGTAGTTGCAACGCTAATACAACTCTCCAATTGAAGGTCTTTGCAGCACTCTAGTAATGTTTGCAGATGGCAAGAGAAGAGGGTAGTAACAACACAAATACAACACTTCAATTGAAGGTTTTTGAAATGCTCTAGTAGTGTCGCCGTATAGAGACAGAAGAGGGTCCTTGCAACACTCCAATTGAATGTCCTTGCAACACTCTAATAGTGTCGTCAGAGGATATAAAAGAGGGTAGTTGCAAACCTATTACAACATTCCTATTGAAGATCTTTGCAGCACTCTAGTAGTGTTCTCCATATGGCAAATGGCAAAGGAATAGAGTAATTGCAACCCTAATACAATACTTCAATTGAAGGTCTTTGCAGCTCACAAGTAGTGTCCCCAGATGACAAGAGAAGAGGGTAGTTGCAACACTAATACAACACTCCAATTGATGGTCTTTGCGGCACCCTATGGCAAGGGAAGTGGGTAGTTGTAACGCTAATACAACTCTCCAATTGTCTTTGTTGCACACTAGTAAAGTCTGCAAATGGCAAGAGAAGAGGGTAGGTGCAACCCAATACAACACTCCAATTGAAAGTCTTTGCAGCACACTAGTAATGTCTCCAAAATGCCAAGAGAAGAGGGTAGTTGCGACCCAAATTAAACACTCCATTTGAAGGTTTTTGAAACACTCTAGTAGTGTCGCCGTATGGATAGATAAAAAAATAGTTGCAACTCTAATACAACAGTCCAATTGAATGTCCTTGCAGCACTCTAATAGGGCCGTAAGATGGATATAGAAGAGGGTAGTTCCAAACCTATTACAACATTCCAATTGAAAGTCTTTGCAGCACACTCAAATAGTGTCTCCATATGGCAAGAGAATAGGGTAGTTGCAACAATACAACACTCCAATTGATGGTGTTTGCAGCACTCTATTGCAAGGGAAGTGGGTAGTTGCATCGCTAATACAACACTCCAATTGAAGGTCTTTGCAGCACACTAGTAATGTCTGCAGATGACAAGAGAAGTGGGTAGTAACAACCCAAATACAACACTTCAATTGAAGGTTTTGAAATGCTCTAGTAGTGTCGCCGTATGGAGACAGAACAGTGTGGTTGCAACCCTAGTACAACACTCAAATTGAATGTCCTTGCAACACTCTAATAATGTTGTCAGATGGATATAGAAGAGGGTAGTTGCAAACATATTATAACATTCCAATTGAAGGTCTTTACAAAACTCTAGTAGTGTCTCCATATGGCAAGAAAAGATGATAGTTGCAACTCAAATACAACCCTCCAATTGAAGATCCTTGTAGCACTCCAGTTGTGTCTCCATATGGCAAGGGAAGTGAGAATATTATGTCTACTATTATAAATTTAATTAGATAGTAACATCACAGCCCCAAAAAAGAAGATAGGGATGCACAGTATTACCATGTTTATGATGTAATTAAACTAGTATTATATATATATATGATGCTCATGGAAGCTGCTTATAATGGTTTTTTCTACTGCTTGCGTCTGAAATGACTATCCTCTCGTCCTCCAATCTCGCACCAAAAAGTTGTAATTATACACTTCTTCAACAATCAACAGGAACTTATTTTAAACGAAAATGACACTACGCAGCGAAGTCAAAACTGGTATTTCTCTTTCGTAGAACATGTTTTCTTTTTTCCATTCCAGTGTACTTTTCCTCCAATTACAATTAGTTTTGTTGAGAATTGTATCTTTGTTAGGGTTATATTGGGAAATAGAGAATATAAAGAAGTCTAGGGACTTATGTGCAAGAATGTAAAGGCTCTATATAAGCCCAACTCATTAATCAATAAACTATAGTTTTTTCAAAGCAATTAGTTCTTTTTGGTATCAGAGCTAGGGTTTGGCCGCTGCTACAGTACCGCGCCGCTATGGTACCTCCGCTACAATACCCGCCACCTCTAAACCTACGCCAGGCCCCTCTCTCTTTCCTCTAGATCAAAAAGGGGAGAGGTTTGTCCATTGTGTGAAGAAGGCCCGTGTGGGTGGCCGATACCCCATGAATCCCAAGGAAGGGGTTGAGATGTGGAGGACCTAGGTCTTGATGTGAGGAGGATCGAGATCGGGTCAAGAAGAGGAGGAAAGACAAGTGTGTGATCTAGACTCGTACGATCGGGAGTGATCAGTGTGAGGAAACCGAATACGAGTCGGATCGATGATGGAGAGTAAGAATCCGATGGAGGAGATCATCAAGAAGTTGAACCCCGCCGAGGTCTCGACATTGATGCAGCTTATGAGGTTGTCGGTGGGAGAGAGCTCTACAAAGCCACCGTCTGTGAAGGTGGAGCTCCCACCTATTGATCTGAGACTCGATGGGCCAGCTACGTATCTGAGCTGGTCGCGTCAGGTCAGGGGTTCTCTAGTTGGAAGGAACCTAGATGGGTATCTAATAGGAGAAAAGGTGAAGCCAGCACAGGGTGCTGAGGGGAGAGATGAGTGGAAGTCCACTCACATGTTGGTGTACATCTGGCTTCTCAACTCGATGGTCCCGTCTATTGCTGCCACAGTGGATGGCATTGAGAAGGTAAAGGATGTCTGGGAGAAGTTGAGGAGAACTTATGATGGGGTGGGGAACAACCTGAGGGTGTTCCAGATTAAGAGGGAGATCTATGCTGCAGTCCAAGGAGATAAGACCGTGCAGGAGTATGCCATAGAGCTGGAGCGCTTATGGCTAGATCATGATCATTTTTCGCCCCGAGCAAGCTGCAGGGATCCTGAGTGTAAGGAGAGAGAGGCCTCTATCCAGGAGAGGACTATGCTGTTTCTCCAGGGGCTGGCCCCAGCGTTTGAGCAGAGGACCGCGATGCTGCTAGCTCAGACGAAGATTCCCCCCGCTTGAGGAGGTTATTTCAGCTATGATAAGGAGGAGAGTCGTATCGGGCTAGCAGGTGGACTCCAAGGAATGAGATCAGCATGGTGGTCTCAAACTCAAGTAACACAGGGATGCAGCGGGAGACTCGAAAGTGCTACAACTGTGGTGAGATGGGCCATCTGAAACAGGTCTGTCCTAAGCCACCTAAGAAGAGAGATTCGAGTGGACGTAGACAGTCTAGAGGTCGTGGTCGTGGTCGTGGGGGCTGAAGGGATGGAAGAGTACCGGGCAAATCTGATGGTAGCGAAGGAAGAGGGAGAAGCAGAGGTTGTCTTCACTCAAGAGGACCAAGAGCTCTTAGAGATACTGAGGAAGCAGAGAGCAGCAGATGTTGGGACAAGAAGAGAGTGACTGAGGATGCATCTACCTCGCCTTTGCCCAGGGGTAACACTGATACTTATGCTCATTCGACCAAAGGTACTGGTGAAACACATGCTCTTGCCTCTATATCCACCACTACATCACCAGAATGGATAGTAGATTCTGGTGCATCTCGACATGTGACAGGTAATGCTAGAGAGTTCTCTTTTATACTCACCTAGCGGTGCCAGAGAGCATCCAGACTGCTGATGGTACAGTACAGCCTGTGGTTGGTAAGGGTACAGTGAATTGTACCAACTCTGTGACTTTGTCCAATGTTTTGCATGCTCCTTCTTTTCCAGTAAATCTTTTATCCATTAGTGCCATAATACTCCAACTAAAATGTGTTCTCTTTTGATATTCCCATGATCTTTCAAGAGAAGGGGACTGGTCAGAGACTTGGGACTGGCACGTGGCGTAGTGGACTGTGGTACTTGGACCGTGAGGGGATGGACTCAGCCTTGACATCTATGGTTGAGAGTACTGAAGTAGGAGGATCTGGGAGAAGTGTTGAGGATGTGTTGATGTTGCATCACCGGCGCTTGGGACATTCTTCGTTTGTTGTTTTGAGTAGGTTGTAACCGTCTTTGTATGAAAAGGAGAATAAACAAAAACTTGTGTGTGATACTTGTGAGTTTGGCAAGCTCACTATAAGCTCTTATGTTAGTGTTGGTACGTAATAGGAGCTCTTGTGTTTTTTATTTGATACATTTTGATGTTTGGGGACCTTGTTCTACTAGTTCTATGAATGGTTTTCGATATTTTGTGTCTTTTATTAATTATTTCTCTCGTGTTACTTTGTTGTATCTTATAAAAAATAAGAGTGATGTGTTTGGTTGCTTCAAAGACTTTCACAGGGCAATTCAGACTCAATACGGTGCAGTGGTGAAAGTATTGAGGTCTGATAATGGGATAGAGTATACCAACAGGGCATTTGGGAAATACTTGTCAACTCAAAGGATACAGCATCAGACAACTTATCCATACACACCAGCGCAAAATGAGGTAGCAAAGAGAAAGAATAGACATCTTCTAGAGGTAGCCAGGAGCATGATGAATCAACGAATGTTCTGAAACACTTGTGGGGGCAAGCGGTTTTGACAGCCACTCAATTGATCAACCGAATGCCTTCAAGAGTGTTGGAGTGGAAGTCTCCTTGTGAGTTGTTGAAAGGAGATAATGGAGGGATCCTCCTATTGAAGGTGTTTTAGTGTGTTTGTTTTGTGAAGGACAACATACCATATGTGGGAAGCTGGATCCCAAAGCAGTGAAATGTGTGTTTGTTGGTTATTTTCTGCTACCCAGAAGGGCTATGTTTGTTGGAGCCAATTGAGAAGAGGTTGTTTGTGAGTATGGATGTTATTTTTCGAGAGTTTGAACCATACTACACTACGAAGGTGACCTCACCAAAAAGGTGACTCGCCAGATACTTGAGGTATGAGGCGAGAGGGGGAGAGTAATGATAGTGAGAGGTTGATGAATGTGGAAACGATGCCTTGCCCCGTTGTGTGGGAAGGGTCGGCTGAGGGGCAGCCGAAAATTGAGGAGAATGAGGAAAATGAGCCCCAAGGTGGTGGGCCTCGAGCTCAGGGGGAGCTGAGATATACAAGGAGGAGGGGGCAGAATGAGGGAACAGTGCTTACAATGCCTACAGTGCCACTCATGCCATCAAGTCCCTTGTCCTGGTCTACCTCGACTCCTGAGACACCAACACCATCCTCAAACTCAGATTATACAGGTGATATGATTCCTCTCTCTTCTCCTCCCACTCCCATGGCTTTAAGGAGGACAACTCGCAGCAATGCGGGCCATCCTCCTGAGCGTTTTGGTTTTCCACATGACATTGCTCAGTTTGTCTCATATTCTTAACATATCACATGTACATAGAGCATTCATTGCATCTTTGGACTTTGTCACTTTACCCAAGTGTTGGCAGGTTGTTAACGAGGATCCAAAGTGAAAAGCAGCTATGTAAGAAGAGCTTGGGGCCCTCGATAAAAAAAGAACATGGGAGATAATGTCACTACAACCAGGCAATAAGACAGTTGGGTGCAAATGGGTGTTCACAGTGAAGCAGACCCCAGAAGGGAAAATTGACCGCTACAAAGCACGGTTGGTGGCGAAGGGGTATAGTCAGACGTACGGCATCAACTATGATGAGACATTTGCACCAGTGGTGAAGATGAGCATAGTCAGGACACTCATCTCTCTCGCAGTGAATGGTGGTTGGAAGTTACACCAGCTAGACGTGAAGAATGCATTTCTTCACGGAGATCTACTAGAGGAGGTGTACATGGAGATACTCCCGGGCTTTGGCACGACCTAAACAGAGGGCAAGGTATGTAGGCTGAGGAAGTCCATGTACGGGTTGCAACAATCTCCTCGAGCTTGGTTTGAAAGGTTCAGGAGAGCAATGGTAGGTATGGGCTATCAGCAGATCAATGCCGACCACACAGTATTCTTCCAACAACATGGTGGCCACATTACTATGCTTGCCGTGTATGTGGATGATATGATTATCACTGGTGATGATGAAGGAGAGATTGCTCAGCTGAAGGCACGATGGGGCAAAGAGTTTGAGGTGAAGGACCTGGGACAACTTAGATACTTTCTTGGGATTGAGGTGGCCCATGGAGCAGAGGGGATTGTTCTATCTCAGAGGAAGTATGTGCTAGACTTGCTCACAGAGACATGCATACTGGGGTGCAAGCCTGCAGTTGCGCCCATTGATCAGAAGTCCAAGTTGAGTGCAGAGGCAGGAGAGCCAGTTGATCGTGAGAGGTACCAGAGATTGGTAGGCCGTCTGATCTATCTGAGCCACACTCGTCCCGACATATCATTTGCAGTGAGTGTGGTCGTTATATGCATGACCCTAGGAAGGGTCACATGGATGCCGTGTACCATATTCTAAGGTACCTGAAGAGTGCACCGGGAAAGGGGTTGATCTTCAGGAAGAATACGCATTTAGGCATTGAGGGCTATTGTGATTCTGATTAGGCGAGTTGCGCTGATGACAGGAAGTCCACATCAGGATACTGTATGTTCGTAGGGTGCAATTTGGTCTCGTGGAAGAGCAAGAAGCAACCAATGGTTGCAAGGTCCACAACAGAAGCAGAGTACAGGGCCATGGCCTTAGGAGTTGCCGAGATGTTGTGGTTGAGAGCTCTGTTGGTAGAGCTCAAGGTGGACCAAGGGGCTCAAATGAAGTTGTGGTGCGACAACAAGTCCGCGATTAGCATTGCCAATAACCCCGTGCAGCATGACAGAACCAAGCATGTAGAGATTGATAGGTTCTTCATCAAGGAAAAGCTGAATAGTAGACTATTGGAGCTGGGACATGTAGCTACTATGGAGCAAGTAGCTGACTGTCTCACCAAGGAACTTAGTTCACTGGATCTATCTAGGTTGTGTGACAAGATGAATTTAGTGGATATTTTTTGTCCATCTTGAGAGGGAGTGTTGAGAATTGTATTTTTGTTAGGGACTTATTGAGAAATAGAGAATATAAAGAAGTCTAGAGACTTATGTGCATGAATGTAAAGGCTCTATATAAGTCCAACTCATTAATAAATAAACTACGTTTTTCAAAGCAACTAGTTCTTTTGTTTTCCATTTATTGGGTCTCCCGTAATAATTCTTTGTGAAACCTTCCAGAGGAATTCCAAGTCATCCAGAACCAGAAACATCCTATTCATGGAGAGTTCTGCTCATTCCGGGCAAAAACAACTTAATACGGAACAGGCACATTTGAGTTTGTTGCATCTTTTACTTTCAGGACTGGCGAAGGTCAAATTCCGGCTAAGATTGAATTTACAACTGAGGAGAAGACGAACACAACTAATTTATGGAAATATTGGATAAGAGAAGGTACAAATGGCACCTGAGAACATGGACTAAGGTCCATCAACTGTACAAACATAGCATATAAGCCCACGAAATATCCTTATGGTCCCGTCCTCTCCTTAACAAACACAATGTGATTGACAATAACCTAGATAGATAAGCAGAGCTATCCAAACTTTCCTACAAGAGTAATTTTGTTAAACCAACCCAAAAATTTTCAAATCAGAAGCAGAATGTAGCAGATATTCAAAATCATACGACCTAAAGAAAGTTAAACTGGCCTGGAACTCATTTGACCTGACATACAAAAAAATGACGAAAGTTCAAAGCAAATAGTGGAAAATTGCTTGCTGCTGTCTTGTTACCATCAGGAATTGCATTTCTAAAATAAACCCAGAGATGTGCCTGAAACAACGAAACAAAATGCTAAAATTGCCAAAACACGTTGCCCAAATTCCTCGAACATTACTCTCGTCTTTCTTTTTCTTTCTTTTACCTTCTCTATGAGAACAAATCTTCATTTTTACATGACTGGAATATACACGTATACAGCTCTACAAAATTATACAAAAAACGAAGAAGATGGCAGCCACTAAAAAACTGGTGCCTCAAAGCAGCTAGAAGGAAAGAATTTCAGCCCAACTAGTAATGGTTGTGTAGGTTGCTTACATGAGACCTTTTTTCATTCTTTTACTTTTTCCTATGTCCTTGCATTCCTTGTCAATAAAATTCTAAACAATCAACTATCATATGCCTTCTCATGTATATCGCTAATAAGTTGCTGCAGTTCAGGGAATAGCGAGATAATTACCAATTCCAGCATTGAATAAGCCAGCTGCTTAACACATACCGTAGACTGTGGTAAAGAGAGAATAGGTCAAAGTCTGATGAATAAAAAAGTCAATTGTCTAGCAGAAAACATGAAGGTTTCAAAACCTAGAAGATCCCTGAATAGGAGTCAACTGGTAATGGAGTGTGTGTGTGTGTGTGTGTGTGTTGTTTATGTCAACAATTACCAGATATGCTGGCACTAGTAACTGATATAGTAACACTACAATTGTTCTTCTGCCCTTTTTTTCTGGTAGACATTGCAGGAGAGGCATTCTTGTAACTTTTGAAAAGAGTTGCCAGATGACTTCTTACCTGAAGAAAATAATAGACGTCTCTAGCACAACGCTTGTATGCATTTTGACCAATTAAGCTAACCAATGTCGATGGAGTCCCACCTGGGTTAAAATTGTTCAATATTTAATATACAAATCAAACTAGTACAAGAAAACCAGGAATAATGAATTAAAACCTGAAAGCATTTCTACAGTTCAGATTAGATTACACCAGTGACACCGCTACTGTTGTTCTTTTCAGTATGAGTTGCAACCATTACCAACCAATTGTTTGTTGCTTGCTTGTGAATCTGTTATCACATAATAAAGAGAATACAAAAGAATGAAAAGAAAGAAAGCTCACCAAGTAAAAGCTTTTTTACGTCATTTGCTCTACGGGATGCCTCCAGCTGTGACTCGAAAAGTTGGCTAGCACTCTCGGCTGATTGTCTACTGCCAAAACGCCCTTGGCTCTGAGTTTGTTGCATCTTGGGTTGGTAGCCCTCCACCCTTGTAAAGAATGTACCATTCGGCCACAATAGCTGATCAATTTTAAAAAGGTACTTATAAATCGTGGATTCATAACATAAGAAAAAGAAAAGAAAGCATGTACCAAAAATCCATACATCTTGAACCCAGAGTATTCCCCTGGAGACAACATTGTCTCTCCGAAGCAAATGGATTTGGCGCAGAATCCAGTCATCGATTGCATCCTCCATCACCAGCTGCAGTATCTGTTTTGATATCCATAGCACCTGCCTCCTGCATGAACCCCCAGTGCAACCGGCATTTCTTATCTCATGTTTAAATAATATAACAAAGGATACAAATTTCTTCGAAATGTTTCTTGTTAGGAGAAGGTAGATCCTCACTTTCTTTTTTATCTTCTTAATAACTTCACTACTTAATGAAAACTTTCTTTACATAATGTATCATGCTACAAAACGGCCCTGCTGTACTATTACCAAGGAGGTACTATACGGTTTGTGATAATTTTGAGCAAGGGTATTATATCAAAAAAAAAAAATCGAACTCATGAAAATTTAAACAAATACAACACACCTTAGCCAACCTCGTCGGTTCAGTTGGAATATTTTATCCACAAGATTTAATAATGGTACACTTGCATTTGGCGGTGTCCACTGCAGTTAAAAAGAACAGAAATTAGAAAGAGCTGAGAAAATAACTCATGGGCAAGCACTCTTCTGCTGCATCCCCAGAAAACTCACTAATCTGTGCCCTGTGCAAAAGCTCAAACTACCTTCTTTTCTCATCCATCATGGAATGAAAAAAGAATGAGCAAAGCATTTTCGTTCAAGGGAAACGGAATGCAAATGATGTTTCACACATTTTACGAAGGTATGCTCATTTTGCACAAAGGGAAGGAAAAGAAGATTAGAAGAAAAAAAAGATATACCTCAGGTGGCATGCCAATAGGATCTTGAAGAGTATCAGGTAACGAGAGAGTCCTGGACACACCCATTAACCCACGAGACTCAGACTCCTGATTCATGCGTGATGAAAACCCTTTGGAGTCAGATTTTGTCTCATTATCTGAATGCCAACCGCTGGTATAAGCCTCGGTAGTAACCGCAACCATACGGTTCTCCTGGTAGTTGTTCTCGTCATCAGACAGGCTACGTGCAGTGGTACCAAAATGGTCCTGGTTTCGTGTCTCGTTGCCATTCCAGGACATAGCCATGGCATGGTCTGCCAGATGGGTGGTGTTGGAAGAGGAGGGGAGAAATGCCATCGGCTCAGATGAGGGTGTGCTGACAATACGGGACAAGCCATCAGTGACCCCCTTGAATTGGCGTACTATGTCGTCCATTGCATCATCCATGTTGACTGTATTAAGAAAAAAATATGACAGCATTAGATACATGGTTAATAAATAATTTGCTGCTGCAACATTACAAGTTTAAGACAGAGTTCGCTCAAATATGAAGCTTCATTTATTTTAATTTATTTGTTGAAAATAACTGGTTAGTCCTCATTAGACCTGAATTTTAAAAGTCAGACTCAATTTGAATTAAATTAAACTGGGTTCTGCAACTAGTCTGATACTAGAATACAGCTAATAAATAAAGTACTGGACCTGACCTGCAAGGAACTTAAAATCCAGAATGATAATTCTCGAAACATGTTATACCTAAAAATGCATCTGGACAGATACAGGATTGAGGTGCAATTTGCAGTTGCTAGGGTAAAAAAATGTGTTTATCTAATTGATTAACAAACATTAGTGTTGAAAATTTGTCCATTGTAAAGCCCAGAGTAGGTAACTAAATTAACAAGAGAAAAGTTTAATAACATGTATTGAATAATTTAATACAAAAAAAAACACGTATTGAATAAAACTAAATGCATACCGGCCAGCGTTTTCATTACTGAGGAAGACTTCCCAAAAGAGTAATTCTGCAGGGAAAAAAAATCAATGAAAAACATAATTTATGCCAGAAAATGGAGAATAGAGAAGTTTGGATTCAAATGAAACGTTGCAAGTTATTGCATGTGTATGGCACTAGTTTGTGACACCAAATCTCATAATTAAGGATACCTTTGAAGAAGCACTAAGGAAATCCCACACTTCATGTTGCTCTGCTATGTTCGCCATAGACAAGAGATCCTAGCAAACAAATGAAATTCATGCTAATTACTTTTAGAAAATGAAGAAAAATAAATATTTTATTGTTCTTATTATTATTACACCCTCCAGTTTGAAGTTCAAATACATAAATAACTTAGATGCCAAATAAACATCGGATATGAGAATAAATATAATCTGTACAGAAGGTGATTGCAAGAGTTACCTGGAGGTACTTGTCAAGAAGGATGCAACGCTGGTGTACGAGATAATCATCTGTGCTGGATGAAAGAAATTTCTTAGGAGGCAAGTGCAATGAATAATTAGGTATTTCTTTCAGTTGCCGATGCAACCGCTCAAAATTCCTATATCTGCAGTCAAAATGGGTAATGTTTGAGAGGAGTAAGGAGAATTTTACTGTAAAAAGATACTCCATATTACTTCAGAATAGAATATTTTTGGATATGATACACCATCTTGCCTCTTTTCATTATTTTTTGCAAAGAAATTCTATTGAAGATAGTCATTTTCATTTTAACAAGAGTGGACCATTAACAGGTCTCTTTCCACCAAAAATATTGAACCTAAACAATAAATATATCACTGCATAAATATGGGTTACATACTTGAATGTTTATGTACTGTATTTCACAGAAAAAGGAGATAAAGAAGAGCAAAAAGAAAAAGAAAGCATACCTTCTTTTCACAAACCAGGTCTTGTTATCAGCATCTGTTACAGCAATAGAGTAAACTGCAAATGATTTTGACCCAAGTTTCTCAAAGTATGCACCCACAACCTGTCAGCATCACAATATAAAACCATTAATATCAGTTCTGTATTTTGAAATGGTTGATAGTCACCACTAGACATTTCAGTATTAAAAATCCACAGAGATAAATTGTAAACTAACATGCGGAAATTCTCAATCAGTAACATTACCCAAGATGGTGATTTGGCCAGTATTATTGTTACAATAAGGTTCTGTCAGAGGTTCTATAAGATTGGTCCTTTTGGCCAACAATTGATCAAACCTGAGCTCCCACACAGATTAAAACCCCATTAAGAAATTAAATGACAGAAGTACAAGCAAAAACAAAAGAACACGAAAATTAGCAATCATTCTCACGTGCATTCTTGTCAATCCATGTGCCATTAGTTGGTAGCATGCCAAGATCAGAAGTGGCTATTAATGAAAACTCAATAACATGCCCCCAAATATAGTATAAGAAACTCACCCGACACCGGATCTTTGGGACATGAAGATACCCTTCACTGTGTGAACCACCTTGACCACTGTGCCCTCCCTTATCATCTGGTCCCCCCTTATGTACCACCTTTCCTTCCCCACTCTTTGAATTAAAAACTGTATCAATATCAGGTGAACTTGTAGATCTTTTTATCTGACCCTTAGTAGGTCCTTCCTTTTTTTCATAAACCACAATGCTTGACCTTGTCATGTCTTGTGTATTGTTAGTAGCAATGGTACTAGCATGCATCATATTAACCATGTATTTATCATCTATACCAGCTATGCTCTCCTTGAAATTTGCAGTGAACTCCTTCCCTGTTGGACCCACTTCGCTAGGCTGTGTAGATTTTTTTGCAAGTTTCTTTTGGTAGTGCCGCCCTTTGGTCCACATGTTATCAAGGTTTTCTGGCTCAAGGACTTGCTTTCGTCTTTTAGTAGCAGCATCAAGTACCACGGCCCAGTCAGCCTGACGGGGTGTGTCCCGGCTGTCAGAGGTACCTCTGGGTTTAACCTTGGTTAGCTGTAGATCAGGGTGAGTGTGCGGGGTAGTTGATACAGAGACAGATGCACTGGTTGACCGGTCTGAATCACTCTCTTTGCTAGTGGTGTTCTGACTGTTTTGTTTGTTTGATAGGAATACTAGCTCAATTACCTCGTTTATGTAGCTGAAATAAAATGAACAGAAGGGTCAATGTTGGGCTTAAGGAACAACAGAGCTCTAAACTCAATAATCTTTTTTTAGAATAAGCAAGCAAAAAAATTACTAAGAAACATTAATAAAATATACACTAACAAGAGTGAATTTTGAACAATTGAATAATGAATAAAATTTCAAAACAAAAGTACTATCTAAAAAAATTGAATAGGGAGTTTCCGAAAAAAAAAATATGACCAGTATAGACTCAAATTTCAAACTAACTAAAGATTTCAAATAGAAAACCTGAGTCTGCTATCAAAATACCAGAAACTCCTGAAAATAAAATCAAATGAAAAAGATAACATAACTAAAGATATAGACAAGCTTACTTGGGGCTCGCAAAGTTCATGATGGGTTGTAAAACAAGGCAAGTCAAAAGCTCTCTGCTTAGGCTTCGAACTAAAGGGCATTGTGACTCCTGTGGCTTCAATACAATAGCCAGAACACCTCCTACTATTTGTTGGAGAACCTAGTTTTATATTAAATAAATAAAATAAGAACTGAACTTGACAAAATGAGGAGACATCATTGCAATATAGAAGGCTAAAATGAAGGCACATGGATTACTCTTGCAATGATTACACAAAGGATTCCAAGGACCTTTTCAGTCAAGTCTCCAGTTCCCAGTACAAATTTTATCACTGGATTAAGCATGCTCCAGGTTTCTATTTATGTTTCTTTCAGGTTTTACTGCATTAGGTGTCATATAGCAAAGTAAATTGTGGCTGGATATGTCAGGGCTAACTGCAAAACCAAGGAGTAACAGAGATGAAATGGCTTAAATTTCCCGCTCATTTGCTCAAGGAAAGCTTAAATATTCCTAGCTTGTATCAGTCGACCTAGAACTCTTGGTGTTAACTAAACCTAAAACATTTTTCTCCATCAGTAGCCCAGCCACTGCTAAAAGATGAATAAGAAATTAGAAGTGCTTAATAACCTTGTGTTCAGAATGAGGGGAAAGCAAAGCAGGGTGTAGTTCTTTAGATGCCAAGAGATGACTTTTCAACTTCTCATCTCTTTCTTCAGATGAAAGTGTTATCATGACATTAACGCCTATATCTGCCTGGTTCTTTCTGTATAGATCCAACTGGTTTCCTATCAAGTCTACCATATCCCTGTTATATCGAAAATATATTCAGCAAAAAAATTGGTTTATAATTTTATATAAAGTCCCATACAATAATCACAGATACCCTGCACTAGATGGCTAACTCTGGAATGTTGCGAGAAACTTTTCCTTGTTATAAGAATGAGATAGTCCTATCAAGCATCACTAGATACCTTCTGTATAGTATTTTTAAAGGTTATTTCTTTTCTTTGTTTTCTTGCAAGAATGAGATACTTGGTTTCAGCACCGCATTAAACTAAAATCTGAAATGAGTACCAGGTTGACAACCAAATTAAGCCCCTTCTCTTTCTCTTTTTGTTTCCTGGAATTAATTGGCTTTTGATTGCATGCTTAAGGCAAAATTGGGCATAAATACAAGAAAAGACATATTGTACATTAGTCAAATGAATCCCACCCCAGTTAGTGACTGTACCAGACTGCCAATATAGTAGTTCTTTATTTCATTTGGAAATCAATATTTTTATTTTGCTGGAACCTCCACATTATTTCTCTTCGCTTGTGTGGTGTGTATGCATGACCCAACTGCCTTGAGATATTGATATACAGAGAAATGGTGAAAGCTAACCTAGTCAACAAGTCTACTAGATTCATCTCTTTAACCCGTCTCGAGACCTCACCAAGCACATCAAGCAACAAGCCCCTTATGATCTCAGGCACCTCCTTATCGGGCGTAATAGAAGAATACCACAGATCAACCACAAAATCTCTCAACAACTTATCAATCAAGCTCTCCATTGCATCCGCAACTAACGGAGAGTCTACTTTCCTCCTCCATTTTGTGCTTGAATGGACCGAGGAGAGGCGATGATCATTTGTTGACAGCTGGCGTTTGGCTACAGAGGATAAATAGGCCGACTTTTGGACTGGACGGACCCGCCACCTTAGATCCACATGATATGACAGGTACCGCAAGAATGAGAGAATGAGAATTGACATTGGTATATTTGTCCACATTGATTTACTTGTATCTGTGAAATTTTGAGAAACACAACAAAGAACAAAGAATTTTATTAATATGGTGCGACCTAAGGTGAGTAGCAAAGTGGCATTAACATTTTTCTACAGAACTCTGCAATAAAGTACATGAAGCTGCAGTCTGATACACAGATAATGTGGACTGTATAGATGACTTTTGTTTATAAATCTAGATTAAGTTGCAGAAGTGTGCTAAGAAAGATATGTAGTAATGATCTCACTACTGGACAAGTTTAACCAATTGAAATTGGAATACAAATTAAATATTTATCAGACTCGAATCAGACTGCTGAAAGCAAGTTACATGAAAACATCAGAAAATTTGATCCAAATGGGAGAAAATACTTGACAAGAGTTCAAATCATAACTTACGGGATAAGAAATAGCAAATAGCGAAGGTGCAAATAGCCCACCAGACAGTACGGACCTTAGCCTCCTCTATCAGATCCTGCAGAGTCTCCATCCGCCTCATCTCTCCCCTTTCTCTCCCTCTCCTCTTCCCAGTCCAAAGTGATCAAATCACGAATGAAAAAGACAAACGCCAGACCCCTATTTTCAGTTTTTTCGAGGGTTCTTTGAAATTGCAGAGAAAGGGAGGTTACGTGTGAAGAAATACAAGTGACGGCGGTGGCCTCTCGCTTCACGGCACCCGAGAGGGAGAAGACGAGGTGGTGCTTGTCTGATCTACAAGAGTTCGTCGGACTTTTGGGAGGTAAGAAATGTCGAAATTACCCTCGTAACGTGCAGATTGCGGGCTTAGTTCCCAGTTATGAGTAACCCGAGAGAGGAGATTTTACATGAAGTCTACAACCCGAGTCCATATTTTGCTCCGTAACTCATGGACCAGAGCCACGGACTCAACTAAGGCCGTGAGCCCAGTTCAGGTACCAACAATTCGACATGCAGGATGTGGATTTTTTTTTTTTTTTTTGGGTGTTATGCACTAATGCAGGATGCCAGGATGTGATAATGTGAATTGGTAATCCGGGACGACAGCTCATGGTCAACATGCTGAACATGCTGTACATCATTATATTCTAAAATCCAAATAAATTAGTGACTTTTCCATCTAATGACTTGGTCTCTCAATGTTTTCAAAAGTTTGTAAATAAACTTTTTATTAAAACCGTTGACCTTAAAAAAAATGTTTTCAAAAGATTGTATTTGCTTACGAGTTATGAATAACATATACTAATTCATATTGAACCCACCTTTTCAAACTCTCTAATTATTGCACAGTTTACTTTTAAAAATATTACTAATTGTTAGAAATTATAAATAAATAAAGTGGATTAAATTTTTGAACTTCTTGATTATATCATATTATACATGTCTCACCCCTAAAACTATGTTTTTTATCCGGATAAGATTGATCTTGCGTTTTCGTACTTCTATCCTTATCTAAAGAATATGTATTTACTGTGTTTAAGGTAGAAGTTTTTAATAATGATACATTTTTTTTGTATTTTTTTTACAATTTGTTGAATTTAAAAATAATTCATAGAAGTGGCAAAAAATAATTTGAGTAAAGTATAAATTTTACTTGGAAATTTTGTAATTATGATTTCTGAGAATTGATTCGTAGTCCACAAGTTCTTATCCCACACCATATTCAGTATTAATAAGACCTAGTTGATAAAATATGAGCCCATTGTACATATAAAATCTCATCTCAAGCTAATAACATTTATAAATATTCAATATTAAGTGAGACCCAACTAGGAAAAATATGGGCCGCAGGCCTGAATCAACTGGAACATTCTTAGAATTAAAATCGAGACCTCTTGCACCCTTTTAGAATTTGATGAGTTTAGATTAGATGGAATTATATAGTTAGTTAGATATTCGGCAGTCAATTTTTATTTCCAAATTTTTTTTAGATAATTCTCAATCTTTCTGATGGTAATGCAATTTTTTGAAAAAATGAATCCGGTTTCGGATCTAATATTATTCTTCTCCTCACTCTCCACTCTCCACAATAACTTTTTGGAGACTCTTTCCTCTCACTCACTTCACACATCACATATTAAAGAAATAGGTTTCATATATAAAGAGTTGTAACTTATTTAAACAATTATGTGGGACTGACCGTCTGGACTGATCCGGACATTAATTTTTTCTTTTTCTTTTACAAATCACAACAATTTTTTTATTTCGGACCAAAGTGATTATGACAAAGTTTTTCTATTTGAAATATGATTTTAGCATTAGATAAGATACAAACTTTGTTAACAATTTCATTCCATTAATAAATATAACAACTAAAAATCTATTTTATTAAATACAACAATTAGATTATATTCATCTCACTAAATACAATTTATTTAATTATAATAATATTATTATTTATAAGTATATAGTCAAACATTTTGGAAAGAAAAATAAAATTCTCTACAACTAATTCAACGATACAACCGAACACTTAATTCAATGTATTCTCATAATCAATCATGTATGTACCCATAATCAAGAGTTCCCACCTTTTTAAAAATAAATTCTCATTCCGGTCAAATCTCATTCCATGTTATCTACTGACAAATGAACAGACCATCAGCAACAATCATACCACTCGACCAAATTTCCTCATCTGTGATTCATAGAATCGTAATCTTGTTTCACAAAGGAGGTAACAGCATTCGACCCCACATGCTGTACTAGCCAACTTTATATGATTGCATGTTGTATGGTGATTCACTTTCAGTGGAACAGAATGCCGACATTTCTATTAATATCCAAAGTTAATTACAAATTAATAAATATATTCAGAATTTCTTGATTTTTCGAAAAATATCTAAACCGGTCAGAATCTAGCCGGTTTCTTCCATTTTTTTCTTTCCTCTCCCAGAAACCGGCCAGAATCTGGCCAGTTTCTTCCTTTTTTTTTTTTTTTTTTAGAGACACTATGAAGAGCAAGATAATGAAATCTAATACTGAAAATTTGAATTTTTGTTTAAATTATTTGTTAGATTACTTCTTTTGATGTATAATTAGCATATTTATACTAAAATATGCTAAATTACTTGAAAATATGTTGAATTACACTATATTACATTAAATTACTCTAAAATTATGTTGAATTACGCTAAAATACGGTAAATTACATATGAATATGGATGATATATTTACTGAGAAGGCAAAAAACGACGACGAAACTTCAAACGGCCATAAAACGGCGCTCGAGTGTCCGATTTCAGCAAATGACCACTTTTCGGAAAGCTTGCGAAAATATGCATGCGTTAGTGCCCGCGATGCCAGATTTAAAAATTCAGAATTGCCAAAAAAACTAAGGGAAGAGCCTCAAAACTTGAGTTGAAGTTTCCGATTAAGATTTTCATTTCTATTATTCAATCTAAGTAGCTCAGTAAATTAGTTATATAATGAACTTGTAGAATACCAATTTTTACTATTTTTGAATTTTTTTTTTACTATTTTTTATGATTTATGAAAGATGGCACAAAATCGGTCTAATTTTGCGTAGTTTAGCGTAATTTACCGTATTTCATTATAATTAGCGAAATTAGTGTAATTTAGCGTAATTTAATGTAATATAGTGTAATTCAACATAATTTCAAGTAATTTAGCATATTTTAGTATAAATATGCTAATTATACATCAAAAGAAGTAATCTAACAAATAATTTAAACAAAAAATTCGAATTTTTAGTGTTAGATTTCATTATCTTGCTCTTCATAGTGTCTAAAAAAAAAAAAAAGAGGAAGAAACCGGCCAAATTCTTGCCGGTTTCTGAGAAAAGAGGAAACCGGTCAGATTCTGACTGGTTTGGACATTTTTCAAAAAATCAAGAAATTCTGAGTATATTTATTAATTTGTAATTAACTTTGGATATTAATATAAATGTCGGAATCTCATTCCATGTTTTCTACTGACAACATTCCCACTTTCTTAAAAATAAATTCTCATTCCAGTCAAATCTCATTCCATGTTATCTACTGACAAATGAACAGACCCTCAGCAACAATCATACCACTCGACCAAATTTCCTCATCTGTGATTCATAGAATCGTAATCTTGTTTCAAAAAGGAGGTAACAGCATTCGACCCCACATGCTGTACTAGCAAACTTTATATGATTGCATGTTGTATGGTGATTCACTTTGAGTGGAACAGAATGTATTGCAGCGTTAAAGTCTGGTTTTTAATGTCATTGATGTTAGAATAAAGATAGCAGTCAAGAATCCAAAATTTAAATGTTTACAATAGATTTCTCTTATGGATTTTGAACTCGCATTGTCTGCTCAGAGAGCATTTTTTAAGCACTAAACTAATATTGTTGTGGTACAACTGTTATTCAGCCTTTTATTCATTACACATATGACTCCAATATAAATGAGGAACAAGGTGAAGAGAGGCAGGACCGAAATTTTTTAGTTACCATCATAAGAAATTCAAATTAAATCAATACCACCCTAGGCCCATTTTTTCCATTCCCACCACCCACACGGCCTCAGTCCGCGCACCAAATTGGGCTGGTGCGCGGACTGGGGAGGCGCACCAAGATTTTGTTTTTGTTTTTGTTTTGGAATTCAATATTATTTTGTTTTGGTTCTGTTTTTTTAATGCTCAATATTATTTTGATAAAATTACAATGTACGTCATCTATTATACGTATTTTCGTATGTGCGGCTAATTTTATTGGAATGATATGATAGATAATAAGAGGAGAAGATACGCTAAAAGTAGAATAAAAACATAATATCAAAATATAAGTCCCTAATATCCAAATAATATCATAAAAGTCGAACATACGTAATAAAAGTCTGTCACAACATAAGAACTAAATAACAGTCCGGAAAACATAACAACTAACGAAATAACAAATAAAAAATGATGCTCTATTTGCTCGGTGGTTTGTACGACACCTTTTTCTTTCCTTACTCTCTTACCCCGCCCCTCCATCTGCTCCAATTGCGCCAGCGGCGTATACTCTCATGATGGCTGTGGTGGGGCCTCCTCTGGGATCTCCCAGAAAAGTACCTCCTCAGATGGGCCCTAATCTATCCCAGGACCGAAAATAACCTCATGTGTATCATCTGAAGTGTACACAAGTCGATATGGGACATCCTGCTGGATCACTGTTGCACTGTACTGTGGGAGTGGCTCCTCCTGTGTGTAAAATGTAGGAGAGGAGTAATCCTGAGTGTAGGCACCGTACTGAGAACCGCCCAAATCAAACTCAAAGGGTGGTGGTGGCATGGGCTCCTCATCATGTCCCCGCGGTATATCTCTCTAAAATAAATGGATAATTAGGTTTCACAATGTAGATGATATTAAAAGTTATTATAAAAATACATGTACCACTGTAAGACCAGCTGCCTCGAATGTTGCATCAGCAGTCGCGGTAGAATGAATCTCTGAAAAATCTGGCTCTGAGGTGCTCATAGGCTCCGCAGAATTTGCATCATCATAGTATTTCATATTTTGGCAGGTCTGACAGCCTGAGGACCCTGTCGAGCTGGTCCTTGTACCCGGCGACGACGACCGGCAGTGCAACCATACACAACAATTTCTTCCGAAACTTCTTCCAGCCTCTTGTGATTGTCAATCTTGCACTGATCAGTATTTGCTTGATGTTCATGAGTACATGCGAATAAACCATTACAAAATTAGTTCAAATTGCAATTCAAATTACAAAATTGGTTCAAATTGCAGTTCAAAAAAAGTTACAATCTGTTCAGCTGGGCTAGCGCTAGGAATGAAGCCGTACTCATTAGTAATAGTGTTACGTCGTATATGGAGTGACTTCTTGTTCATCTCAGTGATCTGACAGTGCAAGTACACCGTAAATGCACAATACTCCTGATACCAACTGCAATAAGTCTGATCGCATACCTCGAAAGCATACGACTGGAGCTCCTCAGGAATCATGTCACGAGGATCCATCATCTCAAGTCGGTGCACATACTGGTCATGCACCGACCGCCAATTCTTGTTAATCGCAGTGCTCAGTTCCTTGTTAAGCTCGTACCACGTGTCCTTTGTGATAGGATCATGGACAGAAAAAGGTTGAGCCATACCAAACTGCTTCATTACCCGTCCAAGGTAATAATGATCGATAACCTGGTAGAAGACAAGCGGTACCTGCAAATATATAAAAATAAATAAACCTGCATAGTAGAAATAAAAAAAAATTGATACACTAATAATATAAGCGATACCTGAGCAAACCAGAACAGACGCTGAGCTAAGCAGATAGCAGGCAGGTCATGTAGGAAGGAGTAAGGGACAACATCATCGTCCACAACCTCGACACGCTCGTCGATGGTTGCCAACAAACGTGTTTTTCTGGAGTCATTTGCTCAAACTGACTCCGGAAAAAAACAACTCCCATAGGTTTGCCGTGCGGGGTCTGGACGTAAGTCTTTCTCGCACAGAATCTCTGAGCATACGCTGGACATGTAATCCCGTTGGACTCACCCAATGGGAATCTCGTCCACGACTAATGCTGGAGGAGACCAATCAGACCGTACAAATTTGCCTTGTCAGTCTATTTTGATACATGTTGCAGTTAATTTTCAGGTTTTTTTTAGTGTAACCATTCATTTATTTATAATACAAACAAACAAAAATTAATTTATACCTGGCACGCAGTGCATAAACCCCATATAGACATGCCAAGACCGCTACACCCCAATTCATCTGTCTTGGCTGGACCAAGTCTCTCAGCCACTCAAGCAAACAACCAGGGACAGTGCTTCCCGATGAATCTAGAAACATCCAACAAGCGAACATCTCCATGATGTACGCCCGGGTCCACCGATCTACCTCCTCAGGAGAAACATTCACGTCTAGGACTCCACTGTAAATTCTAACTAATTTAGTAAAAATTGTGAAAAATACCATCAAATAATTAATTTTAAAAATAAAAGTTACCGTAATCTCACGTTCTGGAGAGACACCGTAATCTCTCCAACAGGCAAGTGGAATGTGTACATCTCCGACCGCCACCTCTCGACCAGCGCAGATAGAAGGGCAACATCTGCAACTACTTTGGTGAGCTGGGACACATGCCACAGACCCACCATCTGTAACACCGGTGCAAATCGCTCGTCGTAGTTGATATTCATCTGGTCATTCCGTGTCGCCGTGAGGGTATGAGTCTACATTAAATTTCAAAATAAACAAAAATATAACTTACCTATTTATTCAAATGAATATTTAAATTATTTGCAAGTAGTTATCAAATGTAAACTTACATATGAATTTGTGATCTTGTGATTTTTGTACGGGAACCAGCAAACAGGGCTAATACTCTCCTTCGTCAAGTGCGGAAAGACGATAGAGGCCAATTCCATATCCAAATCCAATTCATCGTACGGGAGATTGGTTTCTTTGGTACCGCTTGTTGACGCCATACTAAAAGAAAATTTGTAAATGTTGTAAATTATTGGACACCATCGGTAAAAAAATAGTACAATCTTAGATAATTTCAAACAATACAAGGCCAATTTGGTGCATTTCTAATCAATTTCGGTCTAAAATACTACAAATAAGGTAAATTTATAATTGACTAATTTTTTGACACCATCAATAAAAAATGGTACAATCTTAGGTAATTTGAAACAATACAAGGCCAATTTGGTGCATTTCTAATCAATTTCGGTCTAAAATACTACAAATAAGGTAAATTTATAATTGACTAATTTTTGAACACCATCAGTAAAAAAATGGTATGATCTTAGGTAATTTCAAATAATACAAGGCCAATTTGGTGCATTTCTAATCAATTTTGGTCTAAAATACTACAAATATAGTAAATTTAAAATATTACCAATGTTGGACACCATTCGAATTATTTAATACAATTATGGTTTATTTTGGACTTCATTCGGACTATTTTGGACACCTATATACCCAAATAACTAATTTAAAAACAATAAAGTAAACTAATTAATTATAAAAAAAATACCTTTTTACTGCGGAAGGTGCACGCTGCTCCGTTTGAGCACCAAAATTGGTGCGCGACCTTGTTTATTGTCCTACACCCTTGGTGCGCTCCCTAGTCTGCGCACCAAATTGGTGCTCCCCAGTCCGCGCACCAGCCCAATTTGGTGCACGGACTGAGGCCGTGTGGGTGGTAGGAATGCAAAAAAATAGACCTAGGTGGTATTGATTTAATTTAAATTTCTTAGGGTGGTAACTAAAAAAATTTCGGGAGGCAGGACAAATTTCTCACCTTGTTAATTTTTGTCAGAAAATTATCTCCCATCTCATCACTTATTAGATATTACTGTGCTCAGGTTTTAAAAAGTACCCCTAATCTTAGAACATCTTGATTTTATTTCGAGTCATGATACGTAGTTTTGATATAAAAAAAATTATCGATCCAATAAATGATTGACGCATCGGTATTTTGAGAGCAAAACGGAGTAGGTCCGATGCCCATCGGACCTACTTTTAGGTTCAACGAGCACCATGACCGTCCGATTAATTTAAGATATGTGCGCATGAATATTGAGACAGACCTGCACGAAGTTTAAAGTGTTCCGCACAAATTTTAAAGTAAATCGACGGTGATTAAACCCATCGAACCGAAGTAGGTCCGATGCCCATCGGACCTACTCTCAAGTGTTTTGAGAGAGATCAAAATTTAATGGCAGTGACTAGTCATCTATTGTAGTTTTATGCTGGGGAGTGGGATAAATGGAGAAATATAGCTCTTATCCCTTATGATAGTTCTAATAAGGGTTATTTCCTTATTTATATACTTTATTCATCAATTTAGCATTGCCGATATAATAATTTTGATGAGCTCCAAAACTCTAAATCAACTTTAGCTAAAGAAAGAGCACGTGATCACCATTTATTTGTCTCGGCTATAGATTAACATGCACAAATATGAACCAAAGAAGCTATCAAAAAATGATAAAAAACAAATACATTAAATTAACTTATAAAACTTCGCATGTCAAACTTTTATGTCATGTCATTATATAATAAAATATATATCTAGTATAACAAAAATTAATCACCAATATTGCCATATCTTTAACCAAAAGTTACCAACAAAAAACATTCTCTATACAAATAAATGATCCTAAAATGGATACCCGAAGAGTTGAAAAAAAAGAAACATACGATTAGCCGTAGAGCATCTACATCTCGGGTATGAAAGTTTCTAATCTGATGCGGCAATTTCTAATCCAGTTTCAGAGATATAGGAGAGTTTCTTATTCAGAAACTATGCAGAAAATTTTCTTATCAAAAAACTGTTTATAAACTCCACGCTGACCAAATAATTAACTCATATTATTTCTCCTTTCTAATTTATTGCTGACGTGACTTAATAAAAACTCTAACATCAATTTCAAAGATGTGAGAGTTAGAATATTTAGAAACCTCAATTTCTAAAAAATAGTTAACAGTTATTTAAAACTCATTTGAGTTGCTAGAACGTAGATACTCTAAGTACACTAGAACCCTAGCAAAATTTAAACAACAAAAATATGTACACCACCAAAGAAACTAACAAAGAGCTACTGCCTAAAAGGCACGCCAAGGCACAAATCAACGTCTACACCCTTCTTTGCATCTCCCATCTTCAATCTAAGTCCAATGTTCTCCACTTGCGTGGGAAATAGTTCCAAGCATTCAGTTAATTCCTCATCTTCCCCCCAATCATTACCCATCTCTTTAATTCCATCCTCATCTGTCAGATGGCACAAGCTCTCTGGTGGTTCATGACCTTCCAAAACCATCTCTTTGTTCACCTTCTCTTTTTGCACTCCTTCATATCTGATCAACGCGTTGTGAGCTGTTTTTTTAAAAGAGTTCTCATTTGTTTGTGGCATTGTAATATCTCCAGTATTTGTATTTGAATTCTTACGTTTGAAGACGCCCCAGAGATAATATTTGTCTTGATACCCTGGACAAGCCAATATATCAATTAATAACATTTCTAAGCACTACAAATAAATTGTAAAAACCAACCAGCATATACCAAACAGTTCATAACGTGCAGATGATTGCTTTCTCTTAATTGGTATATTTCAAGATAAAAAGGTCAATTTCAGAACAAATTAATAGTTACTATTATAAAACTATTAATACGTAAAGCTGGAATTTTTGTATGATCAAAACTTAAAATTTCAAAAAAAAAAAATATGTAAAGCATATACATGTGGTGTTAAATTTGAAAAAAGGAAGAAGTTCAAATTGGTGTCAAGTTTATCTCTTACTATTGTAATCTACCGGCAACAAATTAGAGGGGAAGATGAGCAATTCAGCCTCATCCAATGCAACTTTCAACATTAGATCACACCTGATCACCTCTTCTATAAGCTGATCTACCATCTCTTCCACCCTACATATACAAAACAGTCAAGCTTCTTTCAACGAAATCCACTACTGTGGAGGAAATTATTTTTGTTTTAGAAAGTTGAATGAGTAGGGTTAAAAAGCACAATTGGTTTTGTGCTCCAATCATGCTTCACATACTTATCTCTGTTTTCAAAATCCGAACAGTCGATCCAAATCCGCTCAATATGATCTTCATATTAAAATGTGTTGAAGATCAAATTTTATATTATTTTTTTTGAATTTTTTTACTATTTTTTTAAATAGGTACAAAATCACTGTTTTTAGAAGATCCAAAACAGTAATTTTGTATCTATCTAAAAAAAATAATAAAAATTCCAAAAAAATATAAATTTTGGTTTCCAAGCACATTTTGATATGAAGACCATGTTGAGTAGTTCGGATCGACTATTTGGACTGAAAACAGAGAAAAAATATGAAACATGATTGGAGCACAAAACTAATAATGTATTTTAACCCTACTCAAGTTAAATTATATATCATATAATAAAAATAAAGAAAAATAGCCAACAAATTCATATGAAACAATTATGATAAACAATTGACTCCTACCTCGAATCAGGTGGGAAGAAAAAGAGAGCAATATGATCATCAGTTAGAGGAGAAGATTTGAAATTTCTTGGCCATGCCTGCGACCTTGAAACAATAGATAATGGGATAATTTGTGGCAAGGATCTTGTTGCGTTCCATGCTTTCTCACAAGCTTTTGGAGACAGATGTGCTATCAAGGGACCATAACCTCTTCCACAAATCTTGAACCACCCCCTGCCGAGAAGAATATAACACGTAAAAAAAAAAAGATTTTCATACAACGAACCATCAAATAAATACTCCAAAATAGACTTTATCAACCAACAAAAACCATGAAACGAAAATGAATTATTCTGGTGTAGTATAAAAAAAAAATGGAACAAGAACCCTTAACTCGTCAAATCGATCAAAATCAACCGTTCAAATTCATCATTTGAAATCAATTTGATCATCTTTAAAGTTTTAAATTAAGCTCATGAAAATTCACTTTACGTATCTCTTCCAACTTGAACTTATTTGACAACCACGACCAATAAAATAATTATGTTAGAAGGACAATTTTCGATTATTAATCAAGTGTGTTAGTAAAATAATATTATTTAACAAAGGGAAGGTAAAAAATCACTATTTTTGAATCATCCATAATCTTTAGGGTATAGAGATTTTATACAAGTTCTGTGTTCTTAAGTTCACTAAGTTTCTTTGTGAACTCTAACTTCAAAATCTATCGGATTGGCTTCAAACGATCAATCCTAACCATTGAAACTGATCTACTTCACGAGTGATTTGACCACTTGACTTTATACTAAATTAATTTAAAATTTTAAAAAATTTCGCATGTAAACTCATCACTCGTAAAATAGAAGGGTTTCAACAGTTCAGATTTTTCGTTTGAAACCAATCCGATAGATTTTAGAGTTGAGTTCACAAAAGGGCTCGGTGAACTTAAGAACACCCTAGTTCTACTCATTTTATACTATCTAAAAAAATATAAAAAAAATTGATATCCAAATACATGTGCATATGGAGATCATTGATCGATTCGGGTCGACTATTAAAGCTCTGAAAACAAAATTATGAATCCATAGCACAGATCAATCTGCACATTGCAAAATATCATAACCTCTCTCTTATTTATTTCTCAAATGGCCCAATAAAAATTTTCAATACGCAATAAATTCTATACACAATCTACTTGTAAAATAAGTTTAGCGTCAATATAACATATCACTTCATATACATACATGTTCTTATGTCGGATGATGTAGATAAATTTAATGTGTTGATTATAAATATATACAACTTGCATTACAACTTTGTGATATCCAATGAGGCAAATATATCGGATATCTCTTATCTAATTTAGTGTTCAACATCTAAAATCGTGCTCGTCAAATCACCCAATGCTTATTAACTAAGGAATGGCGTCATTTTTATTTATACTCAATCTAAAACGTAATAATATGTAGGAATAACTAGTTAGCTCTTTCAAGCTAGTACTATAACTAATTATGCAATCCAAAGTTGGGAATTATCAATAAACAAGAAATTAGCAACCAAAAAGTTAGATCAACACATAAAAAGACTAAATTGCCAAAATAAACCTAAGAGCATTTACATCCTAGCAACTCAAATGAGTTTCTAAATAACTGTTAACTATTTTTTAGAAATTAAGGTTTCTAAAGTTTCTAACTCTCACATCTCTGAAATTAATTTTAGAGTTTCTATTAAGCCACGTCAGCAACAAATTAAAAAGAAGAAATAATTTGAGCCAATCATTTAGTCAGCATGGAGATTATAAATAGTTTCTTAATAAGAAACTTTACTGCATATTTTTTAAATAAAAAACTCTCCCACATACCTGAAACTGGATTAGAAACTGCCACATCAGATTAGAAACTCTAATAATACCAGGGATGTAGATGCTCTAAGAACCTTGAGAATCATTCTAAATAAAGACTTCACATAATCTTAATATTTATAAGATCGATAAAAAGATAAACGAACCTCCAACTAATAGGCCTTGCCGACACGGATAAGGAGCCCCACCTCATTAAATAATTATCGCTCTTGGTCTTTGTGGTCATCTCATCGCATGTCTTTTGCAAGATTGAGGAAACCATAGTTTCCTTAGCCTCGAGGTTGTTGTCTTCATTATCTTCACCTGACAATGTCAACTTCCTTTCATGGTCATTATGCTTCTTCTCCTCAAAAGATCGACCTAGAGTGACGCTTTTTTCTAGGGTGTTGATCTCTTTTTCCAACGAAGAATCTTTGGCTATGTCATCTATCATGTCATCATCCTCATCTGGCAAAATTAGTTTTCTTCTATAACCATTGGGTTTAGAGCATATAGCCCCACCTTCATTCTCTTCACCTGACAATGTCAGCTTTCTTTCGTGGTCGTTATGCTTGTTCCTCTCAAAAGATCGATCTAAATTGACGTTTTTCTCTAGGATGTTAATCTCCTTTTCCAACAAAGTAACTTTGGCTATGTCATATGTCATGTCATCATCTTCATCTGGCAAAATTAATTTTCTTCTACGAGCATTGGGTTTAGAATATGTAGCCACATCAATCAAGGAATTAGCAGATCTTATGGATCTCCTATGAGTCGTTTTCCAAGCCTTTATTTCATGATCCTCAGGAGCATGTGAATTTGCTCCATTTTTGCATTCTTCACAAGCCCATTTAATGTTCTCGTCTAATTTCGGAAGGGTGTCAAAACAATATCTACAATATATTACGAATTTAATACAATTAACAAAAAAATAAATCTTAATTTATTATCCCCATATATAAGATAAGGGTGTACACAAGTCAATGGGTTATGTCATCATTTTCAAATGAATCCATAATTGTCGGATTAAGACCCTTTCAATCCATAACCAACCGTTATAACTTAAAATGTATTGTCCTCTTCATTAGATGGTTGGATTATGCGAGATTTGCATGTTTGCTTAACAAATAATATCATATATAAACATAATAAATTATTAGAGTCGGGTTATTATGACATCGTTGTTATTTAAGCTATACTGACACCAACTCTAAAATCCATCAAATAGGTTTCAAACAATGAATCCAAATCGATACCTTAAATTTACATGCAAAATTTATAAATTTTCAAATTCAATTCGGATGAAGTCAAGCAATCAAGAAAGAAGATTTTTAAGTCAATTTAAATGCATTCAATTTTTATTATTTTTTATCACTTGACACCACAATAAATGAATTCGAAAATTTTATACAATTTGCATGTAAATGCATTACACGTAAGGTAAATCAATTTGAACAGTTAAGATTCATTGTTTGAAGTCCATTTGATGTATTTTGGAGTCAGTGTCACTACGGCTGAAATAACAACAATGTCATGGTAGCTAAAAACTAAAATTAGTATTATATATTAATAATTAAAAAAATAGTACTTTAACAAATAATTAAAATAAATAAAAAACTTAATAAAAGACTAAAATTAATTGATTATAATCCAAATTTTCAAAATAATCAAAAACATTTTTTATTAGAATCAATTTGATAACGACGATGAATACCAAACTTCCATCATTGATTTAAATAATCGAAAATTCTGCACTTTTATTATTTTTTTTTCAATTTATTCATTTTTTTCAAATGAAACTCAAAAGTTGATTTAATCATATTTTATATTTTTTCTATCCTTCTTCATTTTTTTATTAAAAACCAATCTTTTCAAATTTTATAGAACATATTTTAATATATCAATTTTCTTTTTAAAAAATAAAGAAAAATCCATTTAATAATTTCTTTTAGTTTAATTTAGTCAAATATTCATCCAATAGGTTTCTATGTAATGCATAACAACAAATTTAATTAACAATAAAAACATAATTTATTTGACAATAATACATAAATTATTTTCAACAATATAAAAGAAACAAGTCAACAAAGCATAAGCATAATTTATTTTCGAAACGATGTTGATTCAAAACTTAATAAGAGCTTTTTATAAAAACTATGCAAAGATGCATATTAAATTTTATTATGCAGTCAAATTGGCTTTTAACTGATAAATTGTATAAAATCCATAACCAATAGATATTTAATTAGTAAAATAAAATCTAATTCATACTTTAACCAATATTTTTCGAATTGGGTTAGTTAAGTCACACGGATTTTTGAATTACGTTAGGAAGGTTGTTTGTACGCCAAATAGACTTAACGCGCAATATGCTATGTAGGGGGAATTGGTCATTTGAAGATGATGTCAAACGAGGACCATTTGACACCATAGGGCGACTGGAAAAGAATTCTCAACACATCCACGACAAGATGTATAAAACTCAAGAGAGCTTATTACCTTAACAAGATAGACTAATTTTTCATACTTAATTAAAAGTCATATGTAAAAAGTATAAGAAACTATCAATATAAACATAAAACATACTGATGTTCAGCGGCTACGTGGCACAAACAACAATATACAAGTAGGTCTTCCCAACCACCAACTCCACATTTTTGACAAACAATTGCCTACAACCAATATAGAGAACAAAAATTAGCACATGTTTCATGTTGTTACAGTCTAATAGATAAGTATATTTCTAATAGCTAAGTATACTCTAAAGAATAAGTAGTAAAACGTGCCAAATACATCCTAAATAAAATTGATGGTTGGATTAAGAAATTATTGTGATATATTAGAAGCTCAAAAAAGGATAATGTCCAAATAAAAAGTTTTTAAAAGACCGGCTACATTAAAGTGAAAGTTCGACACGATGGTTGCTATTGCCCCCAATGAAATTACCTAACCTAATTTTAATTTCCAAAATGGTTCCGCTCTGCATAGATTCTCATATTTATGAAAATATTAACTCGTTATAACAAAACCACCAAAAGGGGTCTCATATGATTTTTTCTGTTTAGGGCATGCTCCATAACACCTTCATTAAATGGAGTGGAGGGGAGGGAGAGCAAGATCGATCATGACAAAGTTGGGTTATTTGCTCCGAAATTGAAATTTTTTGGGGGAAGCGGAGGGAAGAGGAGATGAGTTTTGGGTATAAACTGAGCAATTTTTATCACCTTCGAATCGAGTGTAAGAAAAAAAATGAAGTACTGAATGTCTCCCCCTTTTCCTTTTCGTCTCTTGTGGAGCACGCTCTTGGTGGTATGTGAGGATTAAGACTAGAAAAAAAATGTATCTTGTAGAAAAGAAGATGGTGTTGCATTTCCATAAACTATGCTTCAGAAAAGAGGGAAGAGGACAGAATGGAAGGGGTCAGGAGGGGAGCTACCCTCCAAATCGAGGGTAAAGGTTAGAGGAGAATGACGTTCATTTTTATGTCATAGTTCCTCTTCTCTCCCCTCCCCTTGGTTTTTTTCCAAAAAATTTAATTGCTGGAGCAAGTAAACTTGCTTGGGCAATCTGGTCACCCCTCGTCTCCCCTCCCTTCGCCTTTCTTTTTAGTGTGTGGAGCAAAGTTTTTATCAGCCCTCAAGGTTATGGAGGAAGTAAACTTGCTTGGGCAATCCAGTCACCCCGCCCCTACCTTTCCCTTCATTTTTAGTTTGAGGAGCACAGTTTTAATCAGCCCCTGAGGCTAAGGAGGAACTACTATTGGAGTTTGTACCTTCTGGTGAAGGAGAGTTTTAACAGGCATTTTTCAATTGCTTGTTTTATATCCTTCACAGATGCGGTTTAAAAGGTCAAGAACAACTATTGTCCTTTGCCAATTGAAATTGCAACGAACTCCACGAAGTTTTAAGCAAAATATTTTTCTATCTTAAGGAATGAACTTATATGAGAAATCAAACTATACAGAAGACGATTAAAATAATTTCAATCAAGAATCCAGGCAGGACCCGAAGCAAAGATCTCAACTAAACTTCAAAAGCTTCCAATTTAAAGACTAATGTATCATCTAAACACAAAACGTACCATTTTTAGAGATGAAATGAGAATTGAAGTCGCAGCACCAACCACCTTCTCGTAACTCCTCGATTAGCGAAGTAGAAGAAGCCGATAGCGCCGTAAAGAAGTGAAAGAGAGAGGCAAACACTTCCAGATGGTTATATAGATAGCAACTAGCAAGCGTCGAGCGGTCTATGGCGGTGCGAGGTTTTTTAGGAAACAAGTAAATAAGGAATTCGACAATTCGGGTTTTATTAACGAAATCGAAAACGGCTCCTCGCTGATAACGCTATTCGTCCTTTGCTACGGAATCGCTGATCGCCGTTTATATGTGTATTTAACGAAATTCTGCCAACAGTGCAAGAACCGGATATCTCCAGTCCTTATAAATGGAGGTAATAAGAACACTTCGTGAGTGTTATATAGAGCGTCGAGCGGTGTGAGGTTTTTTAGGAAATAAATAAATAAGGAATTCGACAATTCGGGATTTATTTACGAAATCGGAAACGGCTCGCTGATAAACGCGATTCGTTTCTCTGATTAAAGTCTCCGTTCATACAATACAGCAATACTGGAGGAACAGAAACCGGATATCTCCGGTCAATTAAAATGGAGGTATTAAGAATTTTCGGTTCGGAATCAAGAAACGTGGAGCAAGTGGAAGACGAGACGGTTCGGATGTTTCTTGAAACGTCAAAATGCGACTGTAATAATATCACTAAAATTGAATTCACTTATGAATTCAAACTGTTGAAACCGATTTACTTCACGATTGATGTACGTACATGCAAAATTTTGAATGTTTCGAACTTATTTAGTACAAAGTCAAGCGGTCAAAATTAATGAAAAATGAATGCACTAAAATAACTTCTAAAACTTCATTTTGGATCATTCATTTGTCATCAATTTTGACCACTTGACTTTAGACTAAATGAATTCAAAAAATTCAAAATTTTACTTGTACGCGCATCACTCGTGAAATAGATCGGTTTCAACGGTTTAGATTCATCTCATTTAAAATAAATCTGATAGATTGTGAAGTTATGTTCACCAAAAAATTTGATAAGCACATCACACCCTAGTTCTACTCATTTTATTGCATTAATTCACTAAATTGCTCCCTTGAGTCGGTTAGCGACTTAGCGTAACGAATTGTGGGAGCATATCCTCTGCGGAGTTTTAAGCTGCGGAGCTGTGCGGAGCAAAACGAACGGACCAGATTAACTCTCAGCCGCTCTGATATTCGGGCTAACGGAGGGGGCTGTATTATTGGGCTTTGAGATTCGTGCCAAGTCAAAACGAACGGACCAGATCAAAAGCTCCGCACAGCTCCGCATAGGATAGCATTCCACGAATTGTTGGGCTGTCCAAAAAAACTCAGATGCAGTTGAAATTTGAAAATGGACGACACTATTATCAAAGCACTATTGTAATAATTGAGAGAGAGAACAACTTTATAAAAAAATGGACCACACAATTATTACACATCAAAGGAAACAACAAATGCACGTGAAGAGAGAACAACTTTATAAAAAAATAGTTTACAATGCAAACAAAAAAAACACAAGAAGAATTTAACAATACGTTTAGTTATTTGTATTTGTATGTATTCAAGGCACTGCTAATGAGCGGGCTTCGGTTCATACTTGGCCATGTTCAAAATTTAAATATGAAGTGTTCAGTTCATGATCGACCCGAATATGAAGAGCTTTTATTCATGATCAGTTCGTCCAATTTTATCTAGAAATTGTCCATGATCATTATATGCCCTTTTCAGAAAACATCCATTTCAGCCAACAAGTCGAAATATGGATAATAAACGGGCCTTTGTATGGACAACAACCAAGTCGACTTATCAACAACATTACAAAATTTTGGGCAAAACAAAACCTAGTAAAAAGGTGCAAAATACAAAAATACAACTTCGTTTATATGTAAAATTTGAGCTCAAATATATTAAAAAATCTACGTATGCAATTTGGAACCAAATCTATTTAAAAAAATTAAATATAACTTTGTTTTGCTTTGTAATATTAAAAAAAGAACATTCACAATGTTAATCAATTCCATCTAAAAACTAACAAATTAGCACGAAATTTAATTTTTTCATCAGTAAACTTAGCAATACAAAAATCATTTTCCAGTACATACTATAATAAAGTAGCAATCAATCACAAAATATAGTCTCAAAAAAGGAGAAATTGAAGCAATCTTCTTGAGTATATGAGACAAGAAATGTTAACAGTAACAAATAATACTCCATATAATTTTAATTGCCTTTACTTGATGTTGGAATGCTAAAAATAAAATATAAGACATCTGTTAAGCAATTAATCTCAGAATTCTAATTTATTTTATTGATTTATCATGTGACAAGAGCAATTTAGGAAATTTCTAAGTATGCATGTTTATTCTTTATGTCCTGATCAATCCACAACTCCTTTTTGAGTGATTTTTGTTTCTAAATTCTCTAAACATCAAGATTTATATACTGGAGCAGTTTCACAATTTTTGGAATTCTCTAAGTGTGTCAATCAGAGACATTTGTACAACTGAGTTTTAGGTACCAGTGACACTGTACCAAAATTGTAGAAGATTTAGAACATTTTTGAGTTCAGATCTGATAAGGGAAAATATGCCGACATTTTTATTAATATCCAAAGTTTAATACAAATTATTAATTATGCCCAGAATCGGACCCATTATCGAAAAATACCCAAGCCGGCCAGAAAATGGCCGGCTTAGGTCCCTCCCTAAGCCGGCCATTTTCTGGCCGGCTTGGTACCTTTTTTTTTTTTTTTAAACCGCAAAAACTCTATATAACGCACCCCTCCCTTCAGAAGAAGGCACACAGCCCGAGGCAGCTCGCTAATCACTGTTAAGGTAAATTTTTTTATTTTTTATTATTATGTTTTATTTTATAGAATAATTAATTATATTATTAAAAAAATTAATAATAAACCCTATAACCCTAAACCCTAAACCCTAAACCCTATAACCCTAAACCCTAAACCCTATAACCCTATAACCCTATAACCCTAAACCCTAAACCCTATAACCCTATAACCCTATAACCCTATAACCCTAAACCCTAAACCCTAAACCCTATAACCCTATAACCCTATAACCCTAAACCCTAAACCCTAAACCCTAAACCCATAACCCATAACCCATAACCCATAACCCATAACCCAAAAAGAAGTAGTAACCAGTCAATTGTTTACTATTTAGTTACCTGACAAATGTTTACCATTTAGTAACCTGACAATGTTTACCATTTTCTAAAATGTAGTTTGTTTACCATGGCCTTTATTTCATTACACTATGGTGGGAAGATGCTTAATAGTGCACAAGGGGCGTATTACAACAAAGATGCAGCTCATTCATTGATGATTCCAGATGACATCTCACTTTTAGACCTGAAATCCATAGTTTACACACACACCGGTTACAACCCAGAAAGGTGTGACCTAGAATTGGCAACCCGATATTGCCATCCCTCCAGCAGAAAATTTATGGTTGCGAAACTGGTAGATGAGAGTACGTGGAGAGGCATGTTTGGTCATTTGAGGTCCCAGGGTAATTATCTAATAGAAATATTTGCTAGAAGAGTTCCGGTAGAGCCCGGGATTGGAAGTTCGGGCTCTGGATCAGCGGCACCACATTATAGCCCACAACCAGAAACCTACAGACGTGACTCCACCTTACTCCTCAACGAACCTGACCCAGAACCCTACAACTACGTCACTCCACCAGCACCTCAACGAAGACACTCAGTTGTATCCCCACCTAGACACAATCGAGGCAGACCAAGACACTCAGTTCAACCCCACCTAGATCCGTAAATGTCACTCCGTTACCGTTACCTCCAGTATCACCTTACCCCAGACCTGTACCAGTAGACGATGCAAGCTGCCCAGACTTTGAAGATATTAATGAAATACCGGAGGACGAGCTGAGGAGCGGGGATGAATTTGAGGGAGAAATGTGGGGGGATTCAGATCACATGGCAGGTTGCGATGAAGACGGGCCGGTTCAAACAGTTGAAAGGCATACTATGAGGGGGGCCGCTTTGTGGCCGGACTGATACGCACCCGTTCCCAGACCTTAATGATGTTTCTGAGTTTAGAGAAGTAGATATTGGTTATTATGGGCAACGGATTGAGTACAAAGGTGAGCTGATGGCAAACCAATATTTTAAAAGCAAAGAAGACCTAATGAAGAAGATCAAAGAGCACCATATAACTAAGAATCAGGTGTTCAGATCTTGGAAAAGTGACAGGGATCGGGTTACTCTGTTGTGCAAGGACAAGAATTACCGTTACTAGCTTAGGGCAAAGCCGACGGGATGTGGAGACGCATGGGTTATAACTAAGCAGCCCAGGCCTCACACATGTAGGACTGAGAGTACGAGGGACGACCACGAATGTTTGACGGCAGCACTCATTGCCGATGTCATTGAGACCGCCATTAAAAAGGACCCGTGTATGAGCATCCAGACGGTGGCAGACATTGTTTTGTCTGTGTATAAGAATGTGACACCTAAATACAACCGACTGTGGAGGGGCCGTGAGCTGGCAATAGCCCGACAATTTGGGAGTTGGGAGATTTCATACAGCTTGCTGAGACCACTGTTGCTTGCAATTTGCCACAACAATCCCGGCTCGACCCACCAATTTCTGACCAGCCCGGTACGGAATAAGGAAACAGGACTAATCATGCCAGGTGTTGCCCAGTTCAGAGCCGTAGCCTGGGCGTTTGGTCCATGCATTGCAGCGTTCCAGTACCTGAGACCAGTGATCAGCATCGATGCCTGCTTCTTGTCTGGGCGATATGAGGGGAGGCTTTTGATAGCTTGCGGCTACGATACCGAGAACCAATTGTTGCCTATTGCATTTGCAATTGTGCGGCAGGAGGATACTGAGAATTGGGGTTTTTTCTTGCAGTGGTTGAGGAATGAAGTGCTCGGATGTAGTAGATTTGTATGTGTCATATCGGACCAGCACAAGGGGATCAAAGCTGCACTGACAGCTGAATACGGGTGGCCTCCCGAGCTTTTTGTGCACATGTATTGTATGCAGCATGTTGCTGACAACCTGGTCAAGAACTGTGGAGGAGACAGATGGTACGGATGGAGGTTCAGGGAAGGAGCAAAGAGGAAGAAGCCGAGAAAATTGAAAGAGATGTTCGAAGAGTTTGCTCATGTATGTCTAACTTATAACATTTCGTTTAATTATCTTATAAGAATTTTATGAAAATGAAATAACACCCCTTTGTTTTTGTGCAGCTAAATCCGCAGTGCAATGCGTATTTAAAGAGAGTGGGCAAAGTACGTCCTAATGATGTGATGGAGCCATCCAATTATGAGAAAATTTTCTAAACCTGTGACGGAGGATACCGGTTTGGTATCATGACAACAAACGGCTCCGAGTCGCTCAACAATGTCTTATGAATGAGCCGTAGATTGCATGTTTGTGCCATAGTGGAGGATACGTTCTACACGTGCAACAGATGGTTTGTTCAGCGGCGTCAGCGAGCAATGGAATTACAAGACAATGGACAGGTTCTGTCTGACCGGGTTTTGCAGAAGATCAGAAAACGTTGGGAGAAAGCTGGAAAAATGCGGTTGGTGCGTTACACGCACGGCCAAGGTCAGTACCAAGTTTCATCCCCAAATGAGTACGTTCCTTGCACCCATAGCGACATGGGCAACATGGAACCCACTCACAGGGAGTTCATGTATATTGTGACGCGCGGTCTCGACAGACAAATGGAATGCACTTGCAAAGGTATCCAATTAACTTCTATTCCGTGCGCTCATGTCTTAGCTGTTTGCCGTGACCGAAACTGGCAAGAGGACGAGTTTGTTGTAGACTGGTATAAAACACCCTATCTTGTGAGTACTTGGAGCCATGTGTTCAATCCAATTGGCAATATGGGAGACTGGCCTCCTAATCCTGAAGACAGAATCCTTCCGAGTAGTGGTTGGATTAGGAAGGGGAGGCGACAACACACCCGTCGTGTAATGACGATGGATGAAATGGAAGGTAGACGAATGGGGCATCATCCTCGCCGTTCCACTTCCGATAGGCAACGAAGAGGTATGTAACATTCATCCAAAAATTTTTTTTTTCAATTTATACCAACTTACTAAGTAACACATGCAAATGCAGAGGCAAGAATCGCAGCAAATGCGGCAGAAAATGAGCGAGTAATGGCGTCGGGAAGTGGGTCCGGAGGGTCACGGCGTAGCACAGCTACGAGCCGTTTAGATGCAACTGCTATGTATGCCGAAGCAATGGGAGAGGCGGTTGCCAGAGGAGAGGCGGTTGGGGTGCAAGGGGAGCCATCTGTCCAACCGAGGAGATCCACTACTAGACGCACAACAAGAGCATCTACAAGCCAAGCAGCGCCATCTGGAGCCCAGGCCGGCCCATCTAGTGAGCAACCAGAGCCATCTATTAGACCATCTCGTAGGGCATCTTTCGCAAGTGGTTTACTTCGGGGATTACCTTTTAGACGTAGCAATAATAGATGATTTGTATGCATGTTGTAAAAAGTGTGTGGACTCTATTTGCAATTTGTGTGTACTTTATTATTTTGTACGAAACTCATAAATGAAATATTTGACTCTAATAATTTGATCTTCATAGTGTCTCTCTTTAAAAAAAAAAAAAAAAAGGTACCAAGCCGGCCAGAAAATGGCCGGCTTAGGGAGGGACCTAAGCCGGCCATTTTCTAGCCGGCTTGGGTATTTTTCGATAATGGGTCCGACTCTGGGCATAATTAATAATTTGTATTAAACTTTGGATATTAATAAAAATGTCGGGAAAATATGAAAATAAAAGAAGTTCCTTTAATATCAATTATTACCAAAATGCTTTATAATTCATTTCAGCATTGTATTAACGTTTGAATCAATCTCACCATTTTCAAAGTCAACCATGCATAATTAAAAAAAGAAAAAAATGACTATAAAAAATAATTTTAAGATCATAATCTGACAAAATGAGTTAAGACAACAAGCAATTACCAAATATCCAAAATGCTTTATAACAACATAATTGCTGATACAAACAAAAATCAGAACTGTGCCAGTCTACTAGTCACATTAATTTATCAGCTGAATACACACACCAGCTGAATTCACAGGAACTTGAACTGTGCCAGTCTACTAGTCACATTAATTTATTGTAGTTGATTGTTTCTTCAATACATTGATCAGACATCTAGCACTAGAGAGAACCTGACCTGGGTTTCAGAATAAAAATGTTTTGCACATATATGGATTAAGAGGGTACTACAGAGATATTTAAAAAATTCAATTAATAAAAACAGGAATTTGTTGTTCACTGGAAATTAAGTAATAACTATCCTTTAATATACTCATCTAAGATCACAAAAATGTGCAACACCACAGGTACTATATAATTGGTACAAAAACCCAACCAAACTAAACTTGTACAAATAACATGAAACAGTTCTGAAGCTAGACCCAGTTACCCAAAACACAAAACTTTAGTGCCAAAGCGCTGAAGGTCAATTAGATGTAACTTGGTTGAAGGCCAAACACAAAACTTTATCATATTTTAATATGAGGATTATCATATTTTAATATGAGGAGGGTTCAAATGCCTTTATTTTTTGTGTCTCCACCATGCCTTCATTTTTAAAAACGTTAATAAATCAAAATCTAAAACTTAAACGTCAAAATAAAATTGTTAGATGTGATCTATGTTATTTTCTCTATGTGCTCATACAAAAAAAAATCACATTTCAATTTTGTTTTTATGTGAATCAATCATTTGAAAAATCAACATCTAGAAATTATCCACATTAGTACGTTTTTACAAGCTCTTGATGACAATCAAAACAAAGTTGAAATGCTACAATTTTTTACACGTGCATAGATAAAATGACGTAGATCATATCCAACGGTTTTATTTTGATTTTTAAGTTTTAAATTTTGGGTTATTGAAGTTCTTAAAAATGAAGGCATGATGGAGGCACAAAAAATGGAGGCATTTGAACCCTCCTCTTTTAATATTGTTCTTTTATAAACAATTTTTAAAAAGTAATATTAAAAAACAGTAATGTTAGGCTGAAGGTCAATTAGATGTAACTTGGTTGAATTGATGTACAGTTTTGAAACTGCCAAGTAGAGAGACAGTGAGAGAGAGCTGTACGGTACCTTTGTTTGTGTAGGGTTTGGAGCAGGAGGAGGACGGAGACCAAAGTCGCCCAGAGAAGCGATCGAGCAACGGAGGAAGAGAGAAGTAGCGACTCGAGCAGGATTGGAGAGCGCTCAAACGGGCTTGTCCAGTTCGGATAGCTCAATGGACAATCGATGGACAGAAATGACCTGTTCAACGGGCCGTTCAATCATTGTTCAGATACGGTTCGGTTATAAAATTTCATTTGAACATGAACCGAACTTAGGGCCCTGTTCAGATCACAACTCGTCCAGTATCAATTCATTATCTGCTCAGCCCGTTTGTCCACGGGCCATTCTGTCCATTTAGCAGCCCTCATTGTACGTACATCAGACAAGTGCATCGTATCATTGTGAATTAGAATTTGTATTATTTTTGAAATTTTGATATGCATCTAGTTTCAATTTTTTTTTCCCAGAGATATCTTTCTCTACCTGACACATCCTCTACTTTATTTTTTCTGACGCATCTATTTTAAAAAGTTTATATTTAGTATTACACATAATATACAAATTGTTTTATGGTAGTAAATATTCTTCTATAAAGATAGGTTGTAATTCATAATATAAACATAGAATATTATAATTATTATTATTTTTCAGTGTCAATTCTATCAAAATCGACAATCTAAATCTTTTCAATTTGATACTGCAGGAAGGAATCCGGCTAGCGTCCAAACGATTAAATAGAGGTCAATATCTAAACAAGTCATTTTTGCAATTTCAAAATCCAAACAGTCAATCTGAAGCGCTCAATATATTCTCTATATTAAGTGTGCTTTGAAACTATTTTGCTATTTTTTTAGAATTTTTTAAAATCATTGTTTTGATGAATTTTTTTTATTTTTCTACCATATCAAATCAATGATTTTTAAAAATTCTAAAAAAATAGTAAATAATTTCCAAAAAATGAAAATTTTAGTTTCCAGTCATATTTTAATATGGAGAACATGTTGAGCACTTCAGATCGACCGTTTAGACTTTGAAATTGCAAAAATGACTTGTTTAAATATAGATCTTCATCCAAACATTTGGACGCTAGCTGGACTCCTGGAGGAAGAGAAATAGACAACTTTATATCGGAAAATGGCAATAAGACTTTTATTTGAATTTTGGACCTAAGCAATTAACGCACCAGTTCATTGTAAAATTGTTCTGATCAAAAGCTTGGACTGCAATCTGCAAGAACATATGCATTCAGATTTACATTCTTTACATTTTCTCTTTTATTAAGAATATAGATGTCATGATCCGTTAACGGTTGTGATTAAAAGATGAAATTTCTGATTGAATATCAGCCCTCCGATTAAATAATCTATCTTTTTTTAATTCTATGCATCTTTTTTATATTTTTTTACATATAGAAGTCTAAATTTATTTAGACACGTACCTGTGGACGCCTCTCCAGCACTCTCTATCTCACAGAATATATGCTTCCTCCTTTTTCTCATTTTTTTTTAAACTTTCCTAAACCCCACTATTTAATTTTCAGATGCTCGATTTACTGATTGGTCCTGATTTCTTTCTATTTTTTAAATGTTACATAAGAAACTTTTTTGATTGATTGGTCGTGTCTTCTTTCTTTCCATTTTGCTATATCATTTAAGAAATGTTATTTGTTATTTAACAATCTCATTTAAGTAAACATAATTTTATTCTCAATTTTACGTATATAAATACATATAAATCATAAGGAGAAGAGAATAATCCTTATTACAATAACAAGAGACATAATATGACAACAACAAATAATAAAACTTATTTTGATTATTTTTTTTCTATTGTTTCTTGTTAAGCAACATAACCAAAAAAAAAGTTGGTATGTACAAGTAAAAAAACTCATAGATATATCATTAAAAATTGGTCTTTACATTTGTATGAGAATATATTGATCTATTTTATATTGTTGAATAATTATTCTTTTCATTGGTTTATATTTTTCTAATGAAAATATATCATTTGTTATGATAATATTTTTTATTCTAAATATATGCCTGTTACAACGCACGGACACGATAATAGTTGACTAAAACATAAGCATTACCAGCAGTCCACTACCATTCTACCAAATAAGAATAACAAAAACAGATGCATATACATCGAGATTTACATTATTTACCTTTTTAACTAAAATAAACCATTACCAGTAGTCCACTGCCATTCTAGCAAATAAGAACAGCAAATACATGTATATAAGAAAAAACTACTGTCTAAAAGGTAAGGCCTAGTTCAAGGTCTCCGCCTTTCTTCCTATATCCCATCTTCTATCCAAGTGCAATGTTGTCCCCTTGCATGGCAAATAATTCGAAGCATTCATTTAATTGACACAATAGTCAGATTAATGTCCTTCATCAATGTCCTTAATTGACGGTTTGTGAACTATTTCTTTTGTAGAGTTCTTTTTGTTTGCCGAGTTCCAATATTTCTCCAGAATTTGTATCTGAATCCTTGCATTTGAAAACACTCCATAGATAATATTTGTCTTGATACGCTGTGCAAAACAATATCTCAGCATGTTACATTTTTAAATCCAACAATGGTGTTTGGTTAAGGCCTGAACCATGGAATAAGAGGTTTAGGCCCCAGCTATTCTACCAAACACAGATTAATTAGGCCAGTCTAACTAGACGTAACTCTAAAATTATGCCTCTAAATTTAAACCACCTCTTTAGGTGGCTTAAGAGTTAGTCCCCCAATGGCCCCACTACCAGCGACTATCCATTTGTCCCCCTCTTCTTAAATCGATACTATTTCTTAATAACTTAGGTCATGACATAACTTTAGACCTCAATCAAACATAAAAATAAGCTAGGCCAGCCTAAGTTGGAATAGATTATGGCCTCCAAAACTTCAGGCCTGAACCAAACACCGCCAACAAGTCAATTGTAAAACAACCCACTATGTATCAAGTAGTTCACAACATGCTAGTGATCCCATTCTCTAAATTTGTACATTCATCAAGATAAAGGTCTAACTTGGAACAATAAATTCAAATAGGATTATTAAACAAAGCTGGTACTTTTATGTTCTTCTTAGAATTTGTAAAATAATCAAAATTAGATTATAAATAGTAAACCGACATTTACCCATGTTTTGTTAAAAATTGAAAATAGTTATATACAGGTGTAAAATTCATGTCTTACTCTTGTGATCTTTTGGCAACAAAACAGAGGGGAAGACTAGCATCTCCGCGTCCTCCAGCAGAACTTTTAGCACCACAGAATGGTTGATCACCTCTTCTAGAAGCTGATCTACCATCTCTTCCACCCTGCTTATATAAAACAGTCAATTCCTTTCTAGCAAAACCCAAATAGTTTAAGTAAATTACTTACAATCAAGCAATGGAGTAAAATAGCAAACAGATTAAAATGAAACAAATAAAATAGACAATTGCCTCCTACCCTGAATCTAGTGGGAAGAAAAAGAGAGCAATATGGTCATCGCTAGGAGAATTTCCAAAACTTTTCGGCCATGCATGTGACATCGAAACCCTGGTTAGTTGGATAATTGGTGACAAGAATTTTGTAGCATTCAATGCTTTCTCACCCGCTTTTGTAGATAGGTGTGCAGTCAAGGGGCCATAAACTCTACCAGAAATCTCAAACCACCCCCTGTCACAAGCAATTGTAAAATATCAAGCAAATATAAACATAACATATATATCTATATATATAAGATGAAACTTCATTTATATTAACCACCAAATGAGTAATGCCTGTTAGAGTCCTCAGCGTGAAGTTGAAGGTACTTATTTGTGGCTTGAGCAAGTCACTAAATACAATTAAAAAAACTCTACGCCTTTCACATGCAGGGATGTCAATGAAACCTGTTACATATTTACTATATCCATAATGTATTCAGTCAGGCTTAATAGTTCCATTCACGTGGGGTCACATATTCCCATAGACTGGTTAGACTATGCTCATTCGTGTGAGCACATATTCCTTTGAGAATGAAATCTCAGAAGTGACTTCCAAAATCTCCTGATTGCTAGAAGAGTCGCAGGGAAAAAAGTTAGGTTTAATGAATTTTTCTTTCCTCATCGAAATAGAGATTCTTGTAGGAATTGAAGTGTAAAGAAAAAAGAACTGCCAAGTTTGGCATGTAAAAACAAAATCTGCCAAAAGCGGTAGAGTATAAGGCTGAAATTTTCATGTACTTTTTATGGGAATGAGACATGCCAAACAGGCTTTAAGTGAACCCATGATCAAAGACTACAGAGTTACATTATGCAACAACGATTTGGATCACTGAAAAGAACATAAAATTCTTGAAATTCATTGTGAATAAAGACTAAAATTAAAATCCAACTATCTATGAGATCGATATTAAAAGCTGAACGAACCTCCAACTGTAACTTCTGGTAGGCAGTGCCGAGATAAAATAAAATTCACTCTGCAGCACTTCAAATTCTTGAACATTTCGTAACTGTACATTGCTACTTGTACAATTCGTCATCTCATCATCCATCGTTTTTAAGGTCGATCCGAATTCTTTCGTTTCATTATTTTTTGAACAAACAATTCTTTCTGGCAATAATGTAGCCTCAAGGTTATTGTTCTGCTCATCTTCGTCTGACAATACCAATTTCCTTCTATGGTAATTCGGCATTGTCATCTCATCATCCGTCTTTTTCAAGGTTGATCCGACTTCTTTCAATTCATTATTTTTTGAACAAACAATTATTTCTGGCAATAATGTAACCCCGAGGTTATTGTTCTGCTCATCCTCTTCGTCTGACAATACCAATTTCCTTCTATGGTAATTAGGCATTGTCATCTCATCATCCGTCTTTTTCAAGGTTGATCCAACTTCTTTCATTTCATTATTTTTTGAACAAAAAATTCTTTCTGGCAATAATGCAGCATCAAGGTTATTGTTCTGCTCATCCTCTTCATCTGACAATACCAATCTCCTTCTATGGTAATTAGGCATGCCATTCTCAAAAGATTGATCCAAAGGATAGTCTTTCTCAATCTCATCTTTCGAGTCATCATCCTCATCTAGCAAATTTAATCTTCGCTGACGGCCACTGTTCTTGGACCGTTGAAAAGGTTGGGAAGTGGTGCCCCGATTTCTCAAGGGATCAATATATGTTTCTAAAGTCGGCTTAATAGATTTTATGGTTCTTTTATTATTCTTTCCCCAAGCCTTTGTTACGTGACTCTTAAGAGAATGCAAGTTTAGTCTATTTTTGCCTCTGTGAGAAACATGAGCACCGTGTAAGTCATTGGCACTCGAGTCCTTACTAATAATCATTTTATTATCGTTTGATATGAAAAGTTTACACTTGTCTTGATACAAGTAAGCATTACTTTTAGCCGATAAACCAATATTATTGTTAGGTATCTTCAAATCTTGACCATTTGTAACATGAGATAGTTTGATAGACATACTATTGCAATCTTCACATGACCACTTAATATCCTCATTATTATTCGGGAAGGTGTCCATGCAATATCTACAACATATTAAGAATTTAATTACTTTTTAATCTAACAAAAACATATTAAGAATTCATTACTTTTTAATCTAAAAAAAACATATTAAGAATTTATTAATTTTTAATCTGAAAAATTCTCAATAATCATCCTTGAATAAATTAAATTAAAAATTTCAAGTTCGTCTTTTATGAAATTCAAGAAAGCAGATCAGCTTTAGGAAGTAATAATTTTTCGTACTCAATCTAAAGTTGTATTAGAAAAAACAAATAAAACTTGAGATCATACTTGTGTTGAGCAGCTTGATGACACAAACTGCAATATACAAGAAGATCTTCATAACCAAGAGCTCCACATTCTTGACAAACAATTGCCTACAACAAATGAAAATAACAAAGCCTAATTACATACTCTCTCTTTTATTATGTTAGTGTAATTTAACAACCCTAAGAACTACTTCAAATCACATATTTATTAAGAAACTTTTATTTGAAACTAGACAAATCAAATTTTCAACACGGTTATTGCAAAGTCAAAAGCTCAATGACATTTCCTCCTGGTGCCCACAAAACTAATAATAAACATGTAATGTCATCATAAAACTTAGACCATGATGAATTCTATGGTCTTAAACAAAAATAACAATTTAAGACCCCATTTGGCACAAAGGAGTTAACTGTGAAGTAAGAGAAATAAGACTAATTCCGTAATTATGAATATCAAACACTTTTGGAAAAAAATGATTAGATGGGGTAATAATTTGAGATTAAGTAATTAACAAAGTCATGAAGGAGGTAGATTTGGTTAATTCGACAATATACAAAAACAAGTTCAAATCAAGTCCTTATTTTTTAATTGTTCAACTTAAGTTGCTAAAGTATGTGCTTATTTAGGGACGACACATTTTTATTCCTCAACATCATTTCAAGATATAAGGAATTAGATGAATTAACTGATTTCAAAATGAAGTGGAATCAACTAATTCTGAGATTAATTTATGTTGACGAACGAGGCCAAAACATTATAGAAAATGATCACATATATTGAAAGAAATTATAATGTTTAACTCTTCCATTTTTTGAATAATTATTTGTGTTCTATAAAAAAATTGACAACTCAACAAAATTAACTAAACTCCTCTACCACCTTTATCTCTATCTCACCAAGGCTGGATGTTGTATCAACAAACATATTGATGTACATCCTCTATCTCTAGCATCCAGGGTATGTCTGGATGCATAAGAACAGCACTACTACGAAAATAATGTTGCTATTTTCATTTAGATGCAATCCAAACGTGTTCTTCTCTTCCAAAAATAGTGTTAGGTTAGTGCTATGCTACCCAACATTTTGTAGGAATAAAAGATTAATAATTTTTAAAATAACACCGAATTATAAAATCCAAAAATAAATTTGCGCTATTTCAAATATTACAAGATTGACAATCATCCTGCACTATTTAATTAGCATTCTTCTCACATTAATTCATACACTAACCCAAATAATATTATTCTTTGCTGTAGTCCTTTGCTGATCCAAAGGTACCCTTTAATTGTACCTGCTAGAAATACCTATAAAATGGAGGTAGGATAAAATGGGGAATGAGAGACTTCACCAAATCACCACATGCAACTTATTATTCCTAACTTTTCATCTAATTTTTTTTTTATCCCAAGTTAGCCTTGCTAAGGTTCTTTTGGTAGAAAAAGGACAGAATTGCCTTTGCGAGATGGTTTATCCTCCAAATATCTGACAAAGGAGAGACGATGGAGAGGAAATAATGGGCTTCAATTATTTCATTTCCTTATTTCCCGCTATTCACAGTTACCACTAAAATGGTCAAGAAAGTTTTGCTTTACCACACTTGGTAAATTTTAAGAACGGGTATTTTGAACATCAATAAACTTTTGTCAAATGACAACGTTGAATAAATTCACCCTAGTCCCAGTTAAAAATTCAAGGAAGAAATAAAGTAAGAGTTTAGAAAACTTGAAGAGAACAAATGTGTACTCTGTAGTCTGTACCATTTTCAGAGATGAGTTTGACAGATGAAGTGGCAGCGGCAGCAGCAGCACCGATCTTCCTTCCACACGAAATCCTCGATTAGTGAAGACCACGAGCGAAATAAGTCGCAGCGGCGTGAGGATAGAGGAAGTAGCGAGAACGCCAACCGGACTGTGGTTTCTACTAAAAACAAGTTGGTAAGAAAGGATCTTGAGCAAAGCGACTGGTCTGTTTGGTACCGTAATAGGGAATCTTTTAGAATTAGTGGATCTGGACCGACGTTTTTAATTTGGCACGAATCTCAAAGCCCAATAATCTTGCTCCTGCGTAACTCTGATTCTCGAAGCGGGTGGGACTATTAATCTCAAATCTCAAAGTGAGGGGAATCTTTTACGGTACCTGGGAGATACTTTTTTTATCGAAATTTTTTTGTTACCACCCTTAAATCAAAATAAATTAATCACTACTTAAACTCTCAAAAATAAATTCCTACCACCCACGCGCTCTCAGTCCGCACACCAAATTAGACTGGTGCACGGACTGGGGGAGGGCACAATTTGGTGCGCGTACTGGGGAGGCTCACCAAGGAATTGGGAGGGTCGTGCACCAATTTTGATGGTCAAACGAGACGGCGCGCACCTTCACAGCAGTAAAAGGTAATTTTTTATTTTAATTAATTAGTTTATTTATTGTTTTTAAATTAGTTATTTGGGTATATAGGTGTCCAAAATAGTCCGAGTGGAGTCTAAAATAAACCAAAATTGTATAAATAGTTCGAATGGTGTCCAAAATTGGTAATATTTTCAATTTACTATATTTTTAGTATTTTAGATCAAAATTGATTAGAAATGCACCAAATTGGCCTTGTATTGTGAGAAATTACCCAAGATTGTACCATTTTTTTATCGATGTTGTCCAAAAGTTACTCAATTATATATTTACCATATTTGTAGTATTTTAGACCAAAATTGATTAGAAATGCACCAAATTGGCCTTATATTATTTGAAATTACCTAAGATTGTACCATTTTTTTTACCGATGGTGTCCAAAAATTACTCAATTATAAATTTACTTTATTTGTAGTATTTTAGACCAAAATTGATTAGAAATGCACCAAATTGGCCTTGTATTGTTTGAAATACCTAAGTTTGTACCATTTTTTTACTAATGGTGTCCAAAAATTACTCAATTATAAATTTACCTTATTTGTTGTATTTTAGACCAAAATTTATTAGAAATGTCCCAAATTGGGTCTGTATTGTTTGAAATTTATACATTTTTTATCGATTGTGTCAAAAATTGACAACATTTACAAATTTTCTTTTAGTATGGCGTCAACAAGCGGTACCAAAGAAACTAGTCTCCCGTACGATGAATGAGATTTGGATATGAAACTGGCCTCTACTATCTTTCCGCACATGACGAAGGAGTACATTAGCCCCGTTTGTTGGTTCCTGTGCAAGAACCACAATATCACAATTCATATGTAAGTTTACATTGGATAACTACTTCTAAATAATTTAAATTTTTATTTGAATAAATAGGTAAGTCATATTTATTTATTTTGAAATTTAATGTAGACTCATATCCTCACAGTGACACGGAATAACCAGATGAATATCAACTACGACGAGCGATTTGCACCGGTGTTACAGAGGATGGGTCTTTGGCATGTGTCACAACTTACCAAAGTAGTCGCAGATGTCACCCTTCTATCTGCGTTGGTCGAGAGGTGGCGGTCGGAGACGCACACATTACACTTGCTTATTGGAGAGATTACAATGTATCTCCAAGACGTGAGTTGTCTATGGGGCCTACCCATTACTGGAGTACGGAGACTTTCACAGCTCGTTACCGACCTGTTGGGCCCCGGGTTGATGAAGCGGAGGAGTACTAAGAGGAGAATGATTACCTCTAAGAATGACATTAGTCTACCATACTTGTGAGCGCGATTAAGGTAACTTTTATTTTTAATATTAATTATTTGATGGTATTTTTCACAATTTGTACTAAATTAGTTCGAATTTACAGTGGAGTCCTAGACGTGAATGCCTCTCCCGAGGAGGTAGATCGGTGGACCCGGGCTTACATCATGGAGATGTTCGCTTGTTGGATGTTCACAGATTCATCGGGAACCACTGTCCCTGGTTGTCTGCTTGAGTGGCTGAGGGCCTTGGTCTTGCCGAGACACGGTCTTGGCATGTCTATATCGGGGTTTATGCACTGCGTGCCAGGTATAAATTATTTTTTGCTTGTTTGTATTATAAATAAATGAATAGTTACACCCAATAAAACCTGAAAAATAATTGTAACTTGTATCAAAATAGACCGACAAGGCAAATTTGTACGGTCCGATTGGTATCCTCCAGCATTGGTCGTGGACGAATTCCCATTCGGCCGTCCCCAACCACGAGAGAAAGGTTGGACTCCAGCATGGGGTGAGCCCAACAAGATTACATGTCCGGTGTATGCTCAGAGATTTTGCGCAAGGAAGACTTAGGTCCCCTCCCCTTCTCTACTATCTCCTCGAGCACACCTTAAGAATTCGAGCAAAATGAGCTAAGAAGATTTACCCGGACAAAAGAAACATAACTTAATTCAGACTAAAAAGACGTTGTTCGGTGAAATTGAGGAATTAAAGAGTCTAAATGATCTTAAGGATTCTTAAATGTAGATTGTCGAACACCACCAACAGTGAAACTTTCACAAAAAGTTTCACTGAAAGGAAGATGAAAGAGAGTTACGAATCAGATTTCTACCCATATTTGTTTAAATTATTGTTATTTGTATTTATTTTATCAGTCGAGTGTTAATTTCACTTTAATCTTATTTTTATACATTAAAATTAAAATATAAAAATTATTGAATACATTAATAGTCTACAATTTAACTCAAAAATATAATAAACCAATAAATATATTTATTGTATCATTAATAATATTATAGATTATATAAATTATAATTATTGATTTTATTATTTTAAATTATTAATTTTTAAATAAATAAAATGATATAAACTACTGTATAAATTATTTTTGCATAAATTACTGATTAAAATTATATGAAATGTTAAATAAATCAATTTATTAATAAATTATTAAGTAAGAAATATATATATATATAATATTTTATAAATAATTTAATCATAATAATAGATATATATATATAATTATATGTACGAATAAATAATTATCGTATATAATTTTAAATTTAACAATTACATTATAAAATAACGAATACGAAAACAGTGTTGATTTGTGTTCTTCTTTGATAAATTTGACGAAAATTATTTTTCATTTACATTATAGGTTAATAAAAATATCTTATAATGTATATATCTTACTCAATACAATACTGTCACAAATAACATGATTTTGTTGGAACCTCTACTCTCTGTGATTTAGGACATGCTTGACCGACATTTTTATTAATATCCAAAGTTTAATACAAATTATTAATTATAACCGGAGTTCAAAATTTTCGCCAAAAATACCCAAACCGGCCAGAAAATGGCCGGTTTACGCCCCCCCCTAAACCGGCCATTTTCTGGCCGGTTTACTCATTTTTTTTTTTTTTTTTTTTTAAGACTATGAATAGCAAAATAGTAAAATCTAACACTAAAAATTGAAATTTTTTTTTTAAATTTTTTGTTAGATTATTTCTTGTGATTTATAATTACCATATTTATACTAAAATACACTGGATTACTGGAAATTATGTTGAATTACACTATATTACAATAAATTATGTTGAATTACACTAAATTACAATAACTTCGCTAATTACGCAAAATTACGCTAAAGTAGACCGATTATGTGCCATCTTTCATGAATCATAAAAAATAGTAAAAAAATTCCGAAAAATAGTAAAAACTGGTATTCTACAAGTTCATTATGTAACTAATTTACTGAGCTACTTGGATTGAATAATAGAAACGAAAATCTTAATCGGAAACTTCAACTCAAGTTTTGAGGCTCTTCCCTTAGTTTTTTGGCGATTCTGAATTTCGGAATCCGGCATCGCTAGCACTAACGCATGCGTCTTTTCGCAAGCTTTCCGAAAAGTGGTCATTTGCTGAAATCGGACACTCGAGCGCCGTTTTATGACCGTTTGAAGTTTCGCCGTCGTTTTTCGCCGTCACTAAATTACATTACATTACGGTACACTGAAAAGGCGAAACTTCCAACGTTGCGTGGAAGGCATGGTACGATGAGCATGGACGTCCGGTGTCTTTCATCTTGCACTGATTGTTTTTCATTTACTACTGGTTGTCTTTCATGTTCTACTAGTTGTTTTCATGTTCTACTGATTGTCGTTCATCTTTCACTAGTTGTATTTCATGTTCTACTAGTTGTCTTTATTGTTCTACTAGTTGTCTTTCAACTTGTTCTAGTGTTATTTCATGTTCTACTGCTTGTCTTTAAGGTTCTACAGGTTGTCTTTCATCTTCTTCTTGTTTTCTTTCATCTTCTACTGGTTGTCTTTTATGTTTTACTGGTTGTGTTTCAGGTTCAACTGCTTGTCTTTCATCTTCTTCTAGTAGTGTTTCAAGTGCTGCTAGTTGTCTTTCAGCGCTCTCGATTTTTTGAAACATGAAAGAGAACATCGAACTTGAAACATTCATGTTATTGCTGCCTTCATGTTATTTGCAACATTCATGTTCAAGATCTATGCTGAGTGCTTCCCGTTACTGCTGCCTTCATGTTATTCGTGGTTTCGACTTGGTTCTTTTGCGAATCGAGATTGTAGGAGGACTCCTGTAAGATTTCGACACCGCTTTAAGTCAACATCAACGACTCTTTTTTCATGGGATTTGATCATATGATACATTGATTTTAACCTGCAAGCATGAAACGTTAGATCTGGAGGCCATGTGCGGTTTTACCAGTTTGGTTGATTTTTGAGACTTGATATCTTTCAATTCTCTTGGAGGTTTTCGATGAAACTTCACAGTCTTGTTCTATGGCGTCAAGACTATGAGTCAGCCAATTTTCATGATTTTTCATGATGTTTAGCCATGCCAATCAATGGTGCGAAGTGATGACCTGAGCAGCAATTTTACACATTTTTACAGTTTTCTGGATTTTGTCTTTTTCATTGTGATTTATCCACTTGGCCATTTTAGGAATTCTTTATATGGATTTAAAGCTTGACAGGTGATCTACCAGGAGTTCCTAAATTAAATAATTCTAAGAATAAACTCTACATATTTTGAGCAAAAGAAAAAAAAAATATTTTACAATTTTAATAAAGAGTCCGGCTAATATGATATTGGTGTCATTCCAAATTCAATAACACCACATCGTATACCGTTGGATCTGCTTTAATATCCGTGTTTTGCACGAATATTAAAGACACTAGTGTTTTGCACGGATATTAAAGCAGATCCAACGGTATACGATGTAGTGTTATTAAATTTGGAATGACACCAATGTCATATTAGCCGGACTCTTTAATAATCTATAAAATTATTTTTTATAGTACATTATTAATGTACTTGGAATCTTCACGGTATAAAGCATAATTATTTCTATAATTATACTTATATCTCATAAATATATTTACATTTAAAAAATCAGAAACTGTAGACCCGAAACTTTTATTACGTTAACATTGCAAAAACAAAAAAAAACAAAAAAGTTAATGTTACTTGTCTCATAGTGAAAACAAATACCTCAAAAATAAAAATAAAAAACAATTTAAAAAAATAGATAGGTACTCTCGTCTCTCGTGCTCGCGCGAGGTCAGAAGGACAAGGACTAGTCCCATCAATAACATCAATATATTCAATATTTCCGACAGAGTAATAATTAATCGTGTCTTTATTGACCTGTCAATCACCTTGACAATCCACCCTAGGCCCACCCAAAGGGATTTTTTTTAAAAACCATAATTAAAATAATTAAATTTAAATAGACAACATGATTACGTTCAGATTTACAAAAATCATCAAAACCGAAATGTCAATTCGGTCCGAATGCATTTTTTTTCTCCGGACCGAATTGGCAATTCGGTCTGGTTGTTTTTCACTGGGTTATAGAAAGAACGCCACATAAAATAAAAAAACAGACCAGACAAATTGACAATTCGGTCCAGGTTTTTTTTTTTTATAGAGACAAGAGCAAAATAAAGCAAAATATTGTAACATTAATAATAATATAGTATTATCATATTGAATTGTTTTTAATAGTATTATAATATAAATATTGATATCAATTATTATTATCAAAATCATCATCCTTATTACTTTATCATTATTATTAATACCATCGTCATCCTTACTGCTACTATTATTTCTATTTTTTTTAGTGCCTTAAAAATATTAACAAATAGTTGTAGTAGTATTATTATCATTAAAAATAATAATGGTAGTAGTAGTATTATATTTTGATTAATAATATGATAATATCGATTTATTGTTGTAGTTAATATACATTTTTAACTACCAATTTGGTGTAGAAACACTGAAAATTTGAATTTTTTTGTTTAAATTATTTGATAGATTACTTCTTTTGATATATAATTGGCATATTTATGTTGAATTACACTTTATTAAGTTAAATTACACAAAATTACATTAGATTGCGCCAAAATACGATGAATGACGGTAAATTACGCTAAATTACATATGAATAGGGACGATATCTTCACTGAAAAGGCGAAAAACGACGACGAAACTTCAAATGGTCATAAAACAGCGCTCGAGTGTCTGATTTCAGCAAATGACCACTTTTCGGAAAGCTTGAGAAAAGACGCATGCGTTCGTGCCTGTTATGCTAGATTGCAAAATTCAGAATTGCCAAAAAACTAAGGGAAGAGCCTCAAAACTTGAGTTGAAGTTTCCGATTAAGATTTTTATTTCTATTATTCAATCCAAGTAGCTCAGTAAATTAGTTGCATAATGAACTTGTAGAATACCAATTTTTACTATTTTTAGAATTTTTTTACTATTTTTTATGATTCACGAAAGATGGCACAGAATCGGTCTACTTTAGCGTAATTTACCGTATTTCAACATAATTAGCGAAGTTATTGTAATTTAGCGTAATTTAGTGTAATTCAACATAATTTATCGTAATATAGTGTAATTCAACATAATTTCAAGTAATTTAGTGTGTTTTAGTATAAATATTCTAATTATAAATCAAAAGAAGTAATCTAACAAAAAATTTAAATTTTCAGTGTTAGATTTCTTTATTTTTGCTCTAATTTATTAGTGTCTCTAAAAAAAAAAAAAAAAAAAAAACCTGGACCGAATTGGCAATTCGGTCCAGGCTAAAAAAAGCCTCCACACGAAAGGCAACACAGTTTTATTGTGAAATTGAGCGAAATTGAGCTGGACCGAAATGCCAATTCAGTCCGGAGGAAAAAAATGCGCTCGGACCGAATTGGCATTTCGGTTTTGATGGTTTTTGTAAATCTGGGCGCAATCATGTTGTTTATTTAAATTTAATTATTTTAATTATGATTTTTAAAAAAAATCCCACCCAAAGCCAATTCGAACTTGAAAGCATGTATGGTTTCTCTTAATCCCAGCGAGTCGGTATCTTTCTTCTTAGGTCTAAGGAGGCCACAAATTAGCTGGCTTAAGGGAGTGTAAACCAGTTATTTTGTAGTCGGTTTGAATATTTTTAACGAAAATTCAGAATTCTAAGTATAAATATTAATTTCTATTAAACTTTGGATATTAATAAAAATCTCGGAATGTTTGGGTAGGAAAAAAAAATGAGGTTTGAGACTGAATTTTTGAGTCCAAAAAAATGAACTTAAATGGATACAAGTTGGAAATTACTCAAGAGAAATTTGAAAAGAAATATGAGCTGCCGAGCACCCAAATTAGAATTTAATCCCATCTAATCCAAACCCACTAAATTGCCATAAAAAAAAAGTAACAGCCAAACAGGACCTTACTTTTCACAAGTAAAAAAAAACACCGGACAAAAGAAAGGAAAAGGAACACAGCTTTTCCAGGGCACCCGTCATTTCGCAGGTGTATGTTTTCTGTCTATTTGGTTTCTTCCCAGGTTCCCAGCCCATGGGAATATGTGGGATTTGGAACCCAATTGGTAAACTTTTATCAGGCCCATTCGTTGGGATGTCTTCGAGCCATGGGATTGGATAAATATTCCATACTTTGAAATAAAGAAAATAGAAGAGATGAACTGTCGTTTTAGTCTGCTTAGTTCAGAAGATAGATAAATCATCTTACGTCAGGCATGATTCGATTAATCAGCACCTTACCTCATTTTAATGTTGCAGGTAAATTTGGGTTCTAAGCACGTCAGGTAATTAATTTTGCAGCATATTAGACCCAACGTGAGCCTTTTATACATGCCCATGTATTCCTTGCACTTTTATGTGCCATCTGATCAGATACAATAATCTATGTTGTATTTACTTGACAATTATACTCGATGAATGATTCAAGATGAACTGGATCATTATAAGTGGTTTATGAATTATAAAAAAATTTGGGAACAATGAACTTCTAATAAGGTGCACTTACAGTACAATCACAAGTACTAGATGATGAAAAAAAATCCGTACAAAAATATTACTAGAGAATCTAAAGCATTAATATCATAGAGAGGCTAAAAAGATGAAGCACGGACTACAGTAATATTACATAACACTAAAGAACCAAAATACAAAAACATAAGACCAACAAGGTATATACAAACAACTTTACAAACACACTAAGTGATACCCTACTTGTTAAAATATAATTTGAGTACTTGGCATGAAATGATCAACTGAAGTTTCTTACATACTGGTTAGGGCCATTACTGGAACGGCATTGGTATGTAAGGTGTATGGTTTTGGTACCTTCTAATCTTATCTTGCTACAGTCGAGCTTCTATAATCAGTCAACGTCAACTAAGCAAAGAGTAAACAAAGAATATGTATATATGAATTTTGTACCAACCAGTGTATGATCAGCATTACGTCAAATTACGACAGTTACATACAAGATCTAGACCAAACCAAGCCAGACCTTTTGATTATTACTGTAAGAAAATTGCACCTCTCTCTTCTAAGCTTTAGGGGGGAACGAGTTTGTGTTCGGACCTGATATGAGAGGATCGTACTGATGATGCCGATGAGACTCGATCTGATCCACCACGGACATCATATTTCTCATATACCTTTTGTCGGTTTTCAGCCCACCATAGCTCTGCTTGGTTCTCTCCAAACCTTCTTCGGCTATATACAAAATAAGATTTTTGGTTAGGAACTAATAAAACATGATCTGAGCAAGTAGCGTTTTCATGCACTTGCTAAAGAACTAAAAAAATTGCATATATTTAGAATGGAAATAACAGCTGTACCAACCTTCACAAAATTTCCCAAATTAAAATTCCTCCATAATTTATTTGTAATGATATTTTTTTGAAGAAAATTGGGAAGCTTGGCATTTTTTCCTAAGTTGGTTGTTATTGCAGTGTTCAGTAAAGCAGCATATAAGGATATATTATCAAGTCATAACTACCACTTCAATTTACACATTCCATTTTGAAGTAAAAAAAAATTAATTTTAATTAATTTCTAAGGACCATAGAACTGTCATTCATTTTCTAATATAATTGATGGGGAGAGAGAGAGCTTGGTAGCTAGGGGCGTTCATTGGGTCCGGTTTAGTCAGTTTTGAACCGAACCGAATTAGTTTGGACCAAACGGTTCGGTTCGGTTTGCTTTTTAAAACCGAATTATAATTTCGGTTCGGTTCGGTTTGAAAATTTTCAAAACCGAAATAACCGAACCGACCGAACTTTTATATATTATGAATTTGGTCCGGACCATCCCGGTTTATTTCTTAATCAATTGCTTTAAATACTTCAGTTTATTTCTTAATATCCGGGTTTATTTCTTAATACCCCGGTTTATTTCTTAATATACTTCGGTTTATTATGAATCAATTGCTTTAAATAAAAAAATTAATATATTTTGGTTTGAACCGAACAAACCGAAATAAAACTTTGGTTCGGTTCGGTTCGGTTGCAATGCTAAATCGGTTCGGTTCGGTTCTATTTTAGAAACCGAATTATTACTTTGGTTTGCCTAGTTCGGTTCGGTTTCAACCGAACCGAACCGATGAACACCCTTATTGGTAGCCACTACCAAGTATTTTTCAAAAAAAAAAAAAAAAACACAGTGAGAGTGTTTTTGGAGGACAGGTAGCTGTAAGCAGTGTATCATGTAATTTTAGGTTTTTATAATTAATATAACTTGGCAGCCTCTGCCAAGGTTTGGAGAGAGAGAGAGAGATAATGGGGCAGTAGCACAGTTGGCTAGGAAAAAAATCCTAGAACTGTTGGATACCCAAAGGTGAGAGTTCGATCCCCTCTCCCACTTCGCTGAGCGAAGTGGCCTCTGCGAAGCTTTAAAAAAAAAAAATAACAGAGAGAGAGAGAGAGATCTCTTTCAAGGAGAGAGCTAGCGATTAGAAATCCTATCCACCACCCACCTCGACACCCATCACCACCTCTCTTTCAGCCCCTCCGTTTCTTGCCTATCATCTCAGCTCCTCATCCGTCAAGTGGCTCCTAAACTCCAGTTGTCCAAAAATCTAAGCGACTCCTCTCCATTGGTAACCCTAGCCGCAACTCCTCTTTTCCATCTCCGCCCCTCTAGTGCCAGCCTCCCCCGCCACCACTTCCAAGGTCTCTCAAATTAAAAAAGATGCGCTGGTCTGGTGTTGATGGTCCAGATCTGATACTGTGTGGAATGTTGATGTTTTGCAGATGGGATGTGATCATGTAGACAACTACGAATAGTGGAGGAGACTTCCAAGAAGCAACCACCAATGGAAAGTGATTAGTAGGACTCCAAGGTCTTCTAGGCATATCTAGATAGTTAGGTCTCTTGATGCAGTGATGTTGCTGTTGTTTGGTTTTGTTGTTAGGTGTTGTTAATGTTGTTTGATTTAGGTAGTTTGATGTGTGGTATTTATGGTGTTGATGTTTGTTGGTTTGAAGTGATGGATGTAATTGTTGTTTCAATTTTAATGTAATTAAGACCTGGCAGCCGCCGCCAAGGTTTTCTGAGAGAGAGAGAGAGAGAGAGAGAGAGAGAGTTTGGATTTCTTCTCTTTTCAATTACCTAAAACGAACCCGTTTCAGCTCACGAGTACCATCACGAAAGGCGACAAGAGTTATGTAAACACCAGGCTCATACTGTTCAATCCATTCCTTCTCTTCTTGGTTGCTTGAAGCAAGCAAGCTCTGGGCCCTTGACCCGTTTTCGCCATTCCTACCCAATTCAGATATCTTCTTAGCATCATCACTAGCCATATCCTCTCTGCCTTTTGCACATCCTTCTTTACTAGTCTCATTCGGTGAATTATCTTGATTTGAAGTATTATTCCTCATTTGGTGAGTCCCGTTGGTGTTATTCAGCATTTGTGTTGGTTTTGACTCTGCCTTTTCATAGGTGCCTTGAGGCAGTCTCTCAGCCATTTCTTTTAACTGTCAAAAGAAAAGGTACTAAATTATTTGAAAAAGAATCATAATGGGTTTAATGTATGGCAAAGAGAACCATCACTTTCAAACTGTACCACTAACAAAGCAGCCAATAACACATTTCAACTTCTTTTCTTTTCTTTTTTTTGCATGGGCGGATTTATTGATCTGGTTATTTATTGAAGAAAATATCCTCCGGAAACATACTTTCAGTTTCAACTGTTTATGGTGATGATCATAATCATGTTCTTTATTTTGAAAATCTTGACGATCTTCAAAAGTAAAGCTTAATATTGAAACCCAATATTATAGACATGATCTATATTATCAACATATCATGTCTATAAAACATGATGAGATTTGGTACATCTGTCACCGTACATCCAGTAATTTGAAATTTGAATGGTCTGAAATTAACCCTCGATGCATCATCAAATATCAAATAATACAAAAATTTCCTGAAATTTGATTGTTAGGCGAACCATACGTCCAATAACATACCTATAAATTACTTTTCAATTTTCAATTTTATTTGAATACTTTTGAAAAACAATTGTCAAGATTGTCAAAATAACCATTGTTAAGGGACCCCTTCTCTTTATTTATTTATTTATTGTAATCAACAGTCCAGCAATAGCAGCACAGTAGTAAGAATTCTAATTAGAAAAGGGAGATATGTTCCAACCTGGGATGTTAAGGTTTTTATGACTTCTTTAGCTGCCTTTGATTTAGCCGATTCTTCTTCTGCAAGGGCAGTTGCATCATGAGATTGCTTTGTGAGTTTTCTCAGCTCCACTTCCTGTGACTCACACTGCTTTTTGAGATTGTCAACCTAACAAAAGAGAAATTCACATAAATTAAAAGTGCCTAATAAAGTACAGGCGTGCACCAATAACTAGCTATTGGACCTGATCGTGTTTTATCTGTTGCTTTGTAGTTTATGGCTAAACATAGTTTTAATAAGCCACTGCACCCATGTTTAGTATACATATAGTGTTGCAATCTGGCTGAGCATGCAAAATTCTTTCTTATTCAAGAAAAAGACATGGAGATAATGCAAAATTGGTGATACTGCGCAGCTTCAGCTGTTGCAATCTGGCTGAGCATGGAAAATTCTTTCTTATTCTAAAAAAAGACATGGTGATAATGCAAAATGCCAAGCAGGATGCAAAAGCTTTTAAGGTGGAGCTCAATCCCATGTTTCTACATTGTTTTGCAGTGTTAGATCTTTAAAATGGTTTTTTTTATTACCTCCTTGATATGAAAACAACCATTATGTCTATATCTCTATGGGGAAAAAGGGAGAGAAATGTCCGACAAACCTGAGCCCGAAGTCTCTGAACCTCTTCATTTAACAACTCATTTGCTTTTCTGAGACCATCCATTGACCCTTTGGGGAAAGAGAACCCACGGGCCATGGGACCTGGTGTTAGAGACCGTGGAGGGCTCGGCCTCCTGGAAAAAGGTGAGACCGGCCTTGACCCGTTAACTCGTAACCCAAAAGTGCCTGCTTTTTTATTCCCCCATTTTGAATCAACCCCACTGTTCAAAGCGATATCTCTTATTTGCACCAAGGGAAAAGAATCTATCTTAGTTTTAACCATTTCAAAATTATTGGATGGATTTAAGCCTCTGTCACTATTCAGCTTTGCATAACAAGGGTCACATACCCGATATGGCTTGCTTGGATTTGGTGCGTGGGTTGCCCTAAAAGACTTTCTTGAGCTACAGTTATTGCAGTGTGGCATCTTGCAATTATGGCACAAGTGTTTCTTTCTTGTGAACCCGAAAGGCTGCCTACACATGGTGCACTGAGCTTGGTCCGCACCTGGTACCCGTTTGCTCTGACAAATAGCAACTGTGAAGCTGGCTCCACATGCAACAGTTCTGATGGTTTTATCCCTCAAACCCTCGACAAGAGTAGGTACCTTTCTATCCTCGGCATCTCCATGCCCTAATCTGCCATTAGCGCCTTTCCCCCATGTGAAAATCTCACCTCTACTTGTTAATACTGCCACGTGGTATGAACCACATGCAACTTCCTTAATTGATTCACCAATAAGTGCATCTCCAACAAGGCAAGGGTACCTCCCGTCGGATTGAGGATTGCCAAGCTGTCCATAAACCGTACTTCCCATGGTGAAAAGCTCACCCGACGATGTCAGACCAACTGTCAAACTATGGCCACAAGAAACCCTAATAAAGTTGTGCTCTATCAAGGAAGGCACACAAGTGGGCTTAAGCCGTGGCTCTTTATCTCCATGACCGAGCCGGAACTTATCACCATCACCCCAAGTAAATAACTTTCCCGAGTCACCACCTTCTGTGAGTTGACTTGTTGAAACTTGTACTGCAGCTGCCATGTGCCACACACCACAGGCCACTGTGACCGTTCTCAAACCAGACAGAGATTCCACCTCCTTAGGGATAGACAAGCTCTCTCGATTTCCGTGTCCCAATGCACCAAATGTACCATCTCCAAAAGTAAACAGCCGACCGGTTGAGGTAACTAGGGCCGTGTGCCACGTACCACATGAGACGTGCCTAATGTTCAGGCCATCTAATGGGCCCGAGACTCGTTTAGGAATCCAGTGACTGACTTGAGTCCCATGGCCAAGAGCTCCATGGGCCCCATCTCCCCACGTATAGAGCTCTCCATATGTGGTCACAGCGCATGTGTGGAACTCACCACATGCGACAATCTCCAATGGGTTCAATCCAGGACCCATTAAGGACTCGATTAATCGTGGCTGTGTAGAATCGGCCACCATACCACCATGGCCAAGACGGCCTTTGCATTCCTCCCCCCAAGTCAAAATCTCCCCAGTTCTAGTGAGCAGTCCAGCATGTCCGGCCCCACAAGATACATAGTTCACATCAAGTGATAGGTTAGTTTCTAATGGTTTAGGTGCAACTACATCAGTCACACCTTTACCAGACTTATTTTTTATAGTATTATTCAAGGTTATTTCTCCCCATACAAGAATTTCTCCAAAGGTATCAAAGTCCTCATGTGTGGAGCCATGGCTGGAAGTGCTCGGGGCACTTGACGAAATGCTAACCCTAAAAGCATCTGACTGGGTCCCTTTAAGGTGCATGGTGGTTGTTGCATCTGACCTCTTTAGAGGCGAGTTGATGTTATTTGAAGGAGAGAATGCGGGAAGGATTGACGCGGTTGTATTGTCAGGGGAAGTATCAGTTGAAAGCTCGTTGCTGATAAAGCTATCGCTGGAAGTTTTCGAGGCTAAGTCTCCAACATCCTGCAACAATAAATAAACAATTAATAGAAGAGTTGTAAAAAACCAACAGGGGCCTGATAAGTAGTTTAGTACTACTTCCTAATGCTGGAACCGTCCATCCATTTATATCATGTCTTTCTTTAAATGCTTATACAAATGGGGAACAATTGATAACATAATGTGTAGTTTAATTAGGCATGGTACTTGCAAAAAACAAGAAATATGCTTCGGTGACATGGAAAAATATTTTCCAAGTGACAAAACATGGGAGGCATGTGGGTCTTAAATTTTAGATCAAAACCATGAAACCAACAATGCATCAATTGCCAAATTACGGAAAATTCACAAATCTAAATGAAAATGGTTTGGATAAAGACAAGCAGGTAAAGGTGTAAAGCTGCTTAAAATTAAAAATCACTCTTTTGGAAACGTGTAATAATAAGCAAGTGGTATAGATAGTGTGACAACGTGGGCACAGGTAATGATACTTATATGAGTATCTTTGGAAAAAAAGAAGAAGATAGGAGATGCAACGCTTGCCTCACTGTACACTCCATTTGACATTTGTCATAACCCTGGTACAAATCACCCTTTGGAAAGATGTAAAGGGTAAAGGATCTTGTAGAAATAAAGCACTTACATGACGGGAACGGTATCGATACTACTTGTATCGACTTAATTCTGGGAACAAGACAGAGGGGGTATGCAAAGCTCCCCTCTTTGCAAACCGTATCTGTTTGATATTTGCTGCAACCCTAATATAAGGGTTAAGGATGGTTGAACTGAAGGAAGATTAACCATTACTTTCACTAGGTTCTTACACAGACAAACTAGACCGAGGAGTGAAATGCACTGCAACAATTAATCATAAATAACAACCCTCTCGCATCAGTCAAAGTCAAAGATGATCCATTTGGATAGAGATCCAAAATGACACTTATATTGCCTCTATATAAAGCGCCAAGTCTAATAAGCAATATTTAACCTAGAAAAATTTAGTCCCTTTGAAGGTGCCATTTTGCTTGCTTCAGAAAGGGAAGATCTAGCCTAAAGATGTAATTGGAATATTGAACAAAGATGAGACAAGGAAGTACGTCTTCGGAGACCAAATATCATTATTTTGTTCAAGGTAGCCTAATTAAGTCTACTCGGTACCCAGAAGCAAATCTTATGAAGTGACTGTATAAGTGCTACACATTGTATACAATAAAAAGGGAAAAAAGGGTTTCATTTCAAAATACACAGTGAATTAAAAATATACAAACAATACAAGACCAGCACACTATAACTCAATTTTGAACACTGTAACTGAAATATTTACAGCCATATTATAAGGATTAGAGTTCTCTAATATTACCTCAAAACAGAGACCGTTTAATTGCGTATCAATCTTTTCCCGATGGCACTTGTCTGATGAACTTAGTTCACTTAATTCTGCCAGCCACACTTCTGCATCCACTTTAGCTTTGCGTGCCTAATTATTGAGTTAAAAGAATGTAATGAGCATTCCTCGCTAAATCAGACGGCCCCAGCCTGATTAGGGCCATCTGATTTGGGTTGGAGAGACCAAGATGTAAAATAATTGGAAAGCTATCAAGTTAGAAATGCAATTTCAATAATTGAGGGCTGATAATGATCTGGATCAACCAATTAAGGTCAAATTCTGCCTAAAAAAGGCCACTTGTATGTATACAAATCAAGTCCGGCTCTTCAGGTAGATAACTATTAAATGACATCCTCTTAGCACCCTCAATTTTGTAGAGTATCAGGGTCATATTTTATAGCTCCTCTAAAATAATCATACCAGTTTCTTATCTTAACTCCCTTCTGACACATTTTATGTACGTCAAATATATCCCATACCTATAGCATGATCCTCATTCCATTATTATATCACAACAAGAGAAAGAGAGAAGGAAAAGAAAATTGAAAGAAGAAGAAGAAGAAAAAAAGAGATCTCTCCCAAAACTAAACCGGACCTTGTTTCGTAACACCTTACTGTCCTCTTTGTTTCATATGACTAACACCAGCAGTCAAATAAATTCAAACTGGGGTATTTACCAGTTGCCAACTACGTTGAAAATATGTGGTACCAAAAGGACATGCATTTCAAACTCTCTCTCTTTCTCAAATATATATATTGTTATTTTTTTGGCTGAGCATAAATAATACTATTTAAGAGTCCCATTATCTTTTGTTTTTCCTTGACCTAGCTGCTTATTTATTATTTATTTGAAAGCTAATACAGTCAATGCCACACCACGTTGGTGCCATACTGGTGATTCTTCAAATTATAATCAATCTAACTACTTCTACCTTGGACAACAAAAGGACACAAAAATTGAAAAGGGAATAAACCCAATCATATGAGACCTCAAACTTTCCTGAACAAACAATGAAATTAAATAAAGAAATATAAATTACAGGGTCAATATCTAGCTGGAGAATGCTCCCAGTCCCATGGAGATCTCCCATTCCATCCTTTTTCCCTTCATAGGTTCAGTTTCCTTTCTCTCTCATCAATTATCCTCCCCAAACCGAGAAATGTATGAGCTCAAATCGCACTCTCTTTTCTTCTAACCTGAACTTGACCGCGCGCTTCAAAAGAGATACGCAATCTAGGAAACAAAAGCTTCAATCGCTATTTCGTTTAATGGCGGTTGATCGGACTCCTCGGAAAAACTGAGAGAGAGACCGACAGTGGTGTGTGCGGCGGAGTGTACTGCAACTCTGTTAGCGAATATCACTGAAACGCAGAGATGACAAGGGGAGCCCGGTGTAGTGAACCGACAACACGCCGCCTCCAGGGCCGTATTTCCTTAGATCTGGGCCGTCTTTCCTTGGAGAATTTGGTTCTCTTTGGTCCAGTAGAACAGGAGCATGGTGGAATATCTCGTAAATAGAGTCCTAGGACAAGGGAACTGTAAACTGTATAATTTCCTGTACCTAAGGAGTTTACGGATATTTACGGCCCAAAAATATATTGGAAATAACCCAGCCATCAAAACCTTGCAGATTTGATTAAAAGTTTCCATCCCCTGATGATAAATTTTGTTAAATCCTAATAATTAATATATTTCCATCCCCTGTTCATTTTTCCAAGCTTCATACACTTTAATAAATTTTCCTTTAATTAAAGGTCGAATTAGTGTGTTGAAAAAAAATTAGTTTCCATAAATTATTAATGAAGTCTCACTGTAAGTTGTTATTTCTATAGGTATAAAATGATATTTATGAGTGTTATAAAGATGACGTGTCAAATTTTTCGTTAGTGAATTATAATTTGTAACTAATTATCTCTAATATAAAATGCATGACTATTGGCTATTGACTATTGACTAGACCGTTTTATTCAACGGGAAGTATGATCAATTAATGTAGCAAATCTGTCAAAATTTACACCATGTAACTTGTAATACTTTTCTTCTGTTCTGCTTCTGCGTAACCGGATTTGACTGAATCCGGTAGTCAGCAGGAATTAACGGGCAGGAGAGAAAAGTTCGTGTGGGAATCGAAGAGTACATGCAAAGCTATGCCATTGCACTTAACTCGTGCTTCATCTCAGATTCTCAGCGGATCAGGCGGCCTATCCGGCGCGTTGGAAAAAATCAAAATCCATAGAAATGTAAGCTCTCTCTTTTTTCAACGCAGCCACCACTGAAGTAATCTGTATTTTCTATTATTTTAACTAGTCAAAAGTTGATTGTTGACTGTAATCAAAATAAGAAAACCTTATTTCAACATAGATTCAAGTTTCAATATCAACAAATTACGAAGCTATTTTATGATAACATTTATATTTAAAAGAAACCATTGATGTAAAATAATATTTACATTTGCATTTATAATTCTTTTATATAATTATAAAAATTATTATTTAATTTGTCTATTGTGTACAATTCATCAAATAGTGTATAAATTATTGCAAAGTGTTAGCTAATAACATAAATTAAAATAGCTTGCGATTTAATACAAGAGATTAAACATTTATCAAGTAAATACAGTGCAATGATCCCACGGTGCAAATTATTTTCTGTACAAATGTTTTGAATTATAGTAATAGTCTAAACATCTATTGAATTGTAAAAGTAGACATTTAAACATTTTTTTACAACATATTAGTCTAATAATTTTATGTACAATTTTTTCTTATATTAAATAGGTGAGAAATTTAAATAGAAATACATATTTTTAAAATAAATCAAGATTTCCACAATTAATCTCATAATACAACTGAATACTTATTTCAGCACATTTTCATAATTAATTTCATTTGTACCCATATTTATGGATGTCCACTTTTTCAAAAGTGGATTCCCATCCTCGTATAATCCCGTGACAATCAAATAAACCCTTACGAACAACATCGTTCGTTTGACTTTTTCGATCATGTTTTGTATGAACTTTGTCATTGTCGTGTAACACTAAATTTGTATCTCAAACTTCGCTAAAAAAAATGATATTTATGTCACAATAGATTGAATTTTTATAAAGTTTGAAATATTTTTATAAATTCCAAAAACCTATGATAAAAAACAACATGACTAATTACGTAACAAAATTCTATAGAGACATACAAACGTATGTTCTCTTTTTAAATGATAAGATAGAGCATGAGAAAAAATGAGCCCCCTTATCATAAATAAGAAGAGAGAATATAATCAATGAATGAGGATGTCTATGATGCGACCTTCGCGAAAAATCTTGATTTGACATTTAGGTTAGGTCATGTTAGGTTGTGGAGTAAAATTAATGAGAATTAAATTGTTTATTTCATGTTATTCTTTATATTTTATATTTTGTTTAATAGTTGAAGTTATAGTTTAAATTAATTTATTTGGAGGAGTAAGATGTTGGAAAATATGTTTTGTTTATGACAGTGGGTCATACAAATGGAATAAGTGTGAAGTAAGTTAATTCACTTAGATAGGTAAAATAAGTTACTTCGGATTAACTCATTTCTTACTCCTCTTATTTTACTCATCTTTTGGCTACTTAAGTATGAAATAAGGAGTTTACTCCATCTCTTACTCCACAACCAAACATGATCTTACGGAGCAAGATTTCACTCTCATATACGCCATACGTGATTTTCTATGGATTTGTTTTTATAAGATCCGATTTGTATGTCTGAATTGTCAAAATATGCGAATCAAATTAGATCGATTGATATTTTTTCTTTTTGAGGAGAATAGATCGGATATTATTACGAGGGACTATTTTTATGTAAATACGATCTGTTTGTGGTCGATCAATCAACTTAGATATAAAATAAAGAGTGAGTTTATGGTATTATGCATAGCACGGATTGGTTCGTAATACGGATCAATATTTTTATTTTTAAAATTTTAACGATCAATCTGAACCGTTCAACATAATTTCCATATGAATATGTACTTGCAAATCAAATTTTATATTTTTTAGAATTTTTTTACTATTTTTTAAGATAGGTAGAAAATCACTGTTAGACCACCCAAAAACAGTGATTTTCTATCTATCTTAAATAATAGTAAAAAAATATAAAATTTGTTCTGCAAGTACATATTCATATGGAAATCATGTTGAATGGTTCAGATCAACCGTTAGAATTTTGAGGAATATTAAGCCACTCCATAATTTTAAAAAAATCTCATCATGTATATTAAATTTTCATTTCTACTTGGTGTTTGTGTAGTCTTGCGTTCAATTTCTAGTGATCACATTTTTTTGTCTTTTCATATATTATGTATTGTATACTTTAGTCTTCTCTAATCAAATTTTTTAGTTTTGTCCTTGCATATATATGCATTATGTTGTCATTTGAACGTGGTACAATAAATGTTCAAATATACAATGAAAATTATTGTGAAAATTTTAGTTTGAGAAAGATATTAATGAAACAATATTTTTATTTTTGAAAGTCTTGTTATCAATACTACTTTTTTATTAATAATTATTAATAATATTCTGATCGATTTTAATCTAAAGTCTAATAATAAACATATAATAAAATTTTCAAAAAAAAGGAAAGTTTTAAGTAATGGTGAAAAAATAATTTGCAAGTAAATTAGCGATAATTATTTTCAAAATATCATAAAACTAATTGAGAAAGGTTAGTTAAATAATGAATTAATTAAAATTAAAAAATAAATTGAAGATACGAACTCAAGATAGAATAAAAAAAAACACAAATTACTCGTTAATTATAAAATTTCACCCACATTATCTCACAAGTTTCTTAGAAAGAATAATCGGTCCAATTAATTATTCTGTTTCATGATTTTTAATTTTAGATGAAAATCAACTTGAAAATATGAACTCAAGATGAATGAGATTAAGTAGGCAAAAAACACAAATTACTCATTAATTTAAAAGTGAGTCCGGCTACTATAACACTAGTGTCATTCCAAACTAAAGAACACCACATCTTAAACCATTGGATCTACTTTAATATTCGTGCAAGACACTAGTGTCATTCCAGTCCTATCTTGTACACGAATATTAAAGTAGATCAAATGGTTTAAGATGTGGTGTACTTTAGTTTGGAATGACACTAGTGTTATAGTAGCCGGACTCTTTAAAAGTTCCATCCAAAGTCCAAACTCATGAAATTATTTTCATCCGAACGAATCCCAAATATAATGTAGACCGTTTGGATTGGGGTAGTAGCCAACTAGCCATCTCGGCATGGCATGGGAATGACAGGAGAAAGAAGAATCAGCTATGGCAACAAAAGGGTAAAACAAAAGAAATGGGTCTGAAAGCAATTAAGCAAACCTCCAAATTTCTCCCATATCCCTGAGTTGTCGCCACGAGCAGCTCGTGCCAATAGGAATGGACATGCGACTGGATCAGTTTATTCCAGTCAATCCCTTGTATGGAAAAGGAAAATGCCTTGATCGGTTGATCCAATTGCAAAATAATACAAGACTTACTTACAATTGGGAAGTGGTAATTTTCCTGTTTGCCTATGCTGTTGCTAATCAAAAGATTAAAAAAGAGAGTAAATTTGAGGGTTATCAAGGTACGTACCAAGAAGCTAATGCAACTATAAATTTTTTTTGATAAAAAGGCCTAGGTCTATTTCATTAAAAAAAAATAGTTAATTTATACTCATATATTGTTCAAAACCGACTCATATATTAATAAGACCCTAATCATCAACCACAACAGTTTATCACAGTCACTAGTAAGCATAAGTTCAAACAAAACACGACATATAAGCCACACACAATGAGAGCTGAGGTTATTTTTCATGAAAACAAAATTTGGAGCAATGCATGCAACTATATATATGGGTACGTATATACGTGTTCGTGGACTGCGCAATTTTGTTAATCACAATCAAATTACTACTACATTATATATATAGGATTATTGGATTTTATTAACAACTTAATTTGATATAAACCTTGATGACACTTTTTTTAATCAAGTAAAATAATATTTTAAAAATAGAAAAACATTTATAATTAAGCCTTGCCGAATAGTTGAGTATCAAATTTTATCTAACTTGAGTTGTCATTAAATATGAACTGTTGTAAATTTCAATATATTTGATAAACAGTAAAACTTACATCAAATTTTATTATGTTTCAGTATACAATATGCATAAAGTACATGTCATATTTTAAGTGTCGAATTTAAAATTATAAATTACTGTTTATGATTGTCAGTCAAGTTGATCGGTTGTCCCTGAATCGATCTCCATCTATAAATTAATATACTGATGCTATAAATCCTAACTTTCTGATCGGACAGTCTGATCCAAGTTCAAATTTTGGAAAATTCCGGACTTGAACTGAAAGGAGGGCTTCTTTGCAATTTCTTCAAGGGTATTGCTTATATGTATGAAAATATCCAAAAGAGATGCTACTTGTTTGTAAAACACATAAATCATTAGTCATTAGTCATTACTGGTCTTGTAGCCCAAAAAAAAGACTTTAATGGGAATCACGATTTGCCCCACTTAGACAAGGCAACCTCAGAACACGCAAGTTCTTATCTAATTGCGTGATAAAACAGCGCCACCTTTTTTAGCAAAAGAAATGGATCCTCTTTTGCAGTCTTTATGCTATAAATTTTTATATTACATGCGTCATCACATCACTGATCACTATACTGTACTGTTGGTACTGCATAAATTAGTAAACTGTATAAAAGCACACAGGACAGGACGGTGCACCAATTAAGAATCATTGAGAAATGGAATTAACTTGTTTATTAGTGACAGCTACCACCATTTATGGGAATATTTCACCACTTGACACTCAATCTTAATTAATTCTCTCCGTGGTACCTAATTAACTTGATGAATTCCAGCCCTTGATCATTTGCATCAAGATCTGTGACTACACGCTCGGAGGTGTCACAACTCATAAGTCATAACTACGTACTTCAGAATAAGCTTCTCTAATTGCATCCCTGTGGAAGCTAATCACACGAATTTGTAATACACAACACTAGTCTGTAGCGCACGGTAGACTGGAATGTAGGAATATAAAAGAAAAAGACAGAATAGACATAGGTAAAGAAAAAGAAAATGAAGCAAAAACAAAAGAAAGAACGAGATAACATACTCGACAAATCCAGCCATCTAAACATACTCGACAAGTTGGGCTCAATCAATTTATTCGAACCCAACTTGAGAGGGAGTATTGAGGAATAAAATCTTAGCATCAGAAAATATTCATCATTGGCATAGTTTAGGCAACAAATAAGCTAGCATCCGATTGCATAGCTGTCAAGCTATTTATAGTAGCTAGCTTGATCTTTGTAAATCTTGTGTAATTAAAACACAATTAGAGTAAATATTTCAGCCACTGTAACTTAGGAACTTAGGAAGGAGCCCAACGGCTAGTAGGAATTAGGCTATAAATACTCATGTACAACCTCCCTAAAGATTAGAACATACAATCAAAAAACCATTGTGCATCATCTCTATTTCTCCTCTAAATTCAATAGTTAGTTACCATTCTACTACTGTAGATAGATATCACTTTTCATATTTACTATTGTAGATAGTTACCATTCTACTATTGTAGATAGATATCATTATTTTTCATATTTTCTATTGGGCTAGACAAAGGCAACATAAATAGCATTAATATCTTAAGTCAGATTATAAGTTCCTGAATCAAACTGTATTGTGTGGCCCATTTATATTTCCTATTTATCAATTCTAACCTGTATAAGGTTCTCATCAAGAGCCCATACTAAGTATAATAACATTGGTGAAATGGACTCCTTCCTCTCATAGTGTCAATTAGCAATGTTATTTATCATGTTCCACTCCTTTTCTCCTCTTGTATGCTGATATTGTTGTGACATGCATGAATTCATATCACCGGATGAGTTACTTAATTTTGAGCTTCGATCCGGACCGTATGATATGCTTTTGCACGAATATTAGAGAAGCCCACACATTCCACCACAGTCCGGATTGATCCGGATTATGATCCGAAATTCAAAATTTGAGTTTCCTCATAGGATCGGACTTTTTGCTACATGAGATTAATCAAATATTTATTAATAGTAATATTAATCATTTGGCTCTATGTTTTATAATGTATTGTTCTTCGTAAGCAAATATTGCGTTTTTTTGTAGGTTAACTTTTTTAGAAATATTAACAGTAATATTAACCCTTAGTGTACTTTTTACACAAGGCCGTAGTTGTGCCTTCTCCATTTAAGTAGGAAATGTTGTTTAATTTTTTTATCTTTTCTATTACGTAGATAAAATATCAAAAGTAGTTAGTGCGTTACCAGGGATAAGACAGAGGATCCGGGCTGTGACTGTGACTCTGTGAGGTTCCATTATCCACCAGGCACCACAAATCCTGTGGCTTAATCCACAATTTGCCATCCACATTGTTCAATTCAATATATTAGGAGAAAATAAAGTTCATTGACACCTGGGTATTTTGGTAATTTTCTCTAGTGGGCCACCCACCATAGCAGATTTCTATTGGTAGTTGGCGCGTCTATCCGAACACCGCAACTTGCATTTTGTTAATCTAGTTTCAAATGGAATCCCAGCAGGCTGAGTGAGCGAGGTGCTACTTTTGGACTAGTGTCTGTCTGGTCCGGCCAGAATTCGTATCTCAGTAGGCTACCTCACAAGAGAATTTTTAGAATGATTCAAATTAGTGGATTCAGACCATTCTTTTACTTTGCACGAATCTCAAGCAGATTGGTCGGCCGTCAAGCAGATTCTCCGCTATCTCAATTGGAGTGCTAAAAAGCAACCAACGATTTCCAAATCAAGCACCGAAGCTGAATACCGGAGTCTTGCTCTAGCTAGTGACGAATTGGTATGGTTACAATTTCTTCTAGCCGAACTACACATCTCCACCAATTCTCCCCCTATCCTATGGTGTGACAATATTGGAGCCACGTTTCTAACTTCCAACCCTATGTTAATTTCATGCCCACACTAAACATGTGGAGATCGAACATCATTTGATTCGTGAAAAGGTTGCGTCTAAAAACCTTCTCATCCAATTTATTTGCTCGAAGGACCAACTTGCGGATATATTCACAGAGGCTCTTGGCACACCTCAATTTCTCTCTCTACGTGCCAAGTTGACCGTGGTCCCTCCACCGTCAACGTGCGGGGGGGGGGGGGGGGGGGGGGGGGGGGGGGGTTATTGAAGCATAAGAAGAACACTCCAATCTTGCCATAATCAATCTTTGTTGATGCGCAACGGTCTTATTCTCATCTCTATGTTGATTTTTCCATAGACTGTTTAATTTTCTTTGTCTATTTGCGTGACTCATACTGTAATTCTTTTACTAGAGTTAAGAATGTAATCAAGGATTAGATCTTATTTCTTACTGCTATAAATAGAGGATACAATGTAATATTTCAGTTTGAGAAAGATTAATAAAAAGATTCTTCATCTTCAGTTCTTATCTATTCAAAAATTTATAAATAGTTACAAATTTGAGATCTTCAACGAATAATTTTAAGAGCATCTCCATCGAAAGGCAAATGAAATTGATGCCAGCTGTTTTGAAATCAATCTCATCTTAATTTCACAAATACTATATCGGTGAAGCTAAAATTAATTTCATTAGAGTCCACGTCAGCAAGTAGAAAGTCCTCTCCTACACTACTCTGTGCAATAAAATTAATTTCACTGGATCTCCATTAATTTACTTCTACCACCGCTCTATCTCCGTCTCCAATTCACCCGCCTCTCCTCCTTTGTCACCCCCGATCTCAACCTCCGTCTCCAACTTCGACTCTGATTCCAACCAGTACCACCCGATCGGCTTCATCAGCACCTTCTCCAACTTTCTTACGTGCATTGACACCATCGGTTGAGTTGAGGCGATCAAGCAGTCAAAATTGTTGTTCTGATATAATTCTTTTGGAGGTTTTTTCCATACAGAGGAATCGAGGAGATTGGGGGAATCAATTGAAAATAGAAAATGGATTGCAATTTTAGCTGTCATAGACATACGCTATTTAATCAACTTTTTAGATGAAATGAGAGAAACGGGTTCATCAATAGAAAAGGGATGGTGCAGCAGTGGTGTAGAAAGAACTGAGATGTGTGGGTATTCCCTTTTGGCAGTGAAGGGTAGCAAGCCAGTGACTAATTTTGCCAGTGGTGGGTGAATGAAGAAGAGGAAAAGCGATAGCGCAGAGGAGAAAAATGGGTGATAGAAAGAGATTCTACCAACATTTCAAAAGAGAGAGAGTGAGAGAGTGAAAGAGAGAGAGTGGTTCGAGCAGCCAATAGAAAAGATTTTTTTCTCCATTGTGTTCATTTGAAAGTCATTTGAAAGCCTTTCATTTAATGAAAACTTTCATAATTCAAAAGACTTGTATAGCGGTGAAAGCGAAAAAACAAGTGCCACGAGCGAAAAAGCAAGTGCTACATCGGATTATGAAATTACAAATGCAAGTTGGAGATGCTCTAAGGGCTTGACAAAAAGTTCCACAACAGTAGTATAATAAACAAAATAAATTTGGTGATCGATCACGTGCACGTCTCTCTAGGAATATTTTCAGCTTTAGAATTTCAAAAGACTTAATTTCAAAATTAAATCTGATTACATAACACACTTTGGAGGCTTGAGTTTAATTTTTTTTTTTTAAGGAGAGGAAGATGACAACAGAACCAACAATTCTACTGCATTATAAGTCTATAGTCAAGCCTCACCTACAATTGATCAGACAAGTGAAGAATTTTTAATAAAAAAAAAAGTTTACCACGACTAACCATTTGTTTTTAGTTCTGAACTTCTGATGATGGTATGACTCCTCTTAAGTCTTAAAGTTCCGATCGAGTACATGTATCTAAAATAGCTAGCGTCATTACTATAATATATTATAATTATTATTATTTTTCAGTATGCTGGTTTTATCATGCTTTCCAATAATAATTATTATTTTTCAGTATGCAGGGTTTTATTATGCTTCCAAATTTCAGTTCTTTGTAGTACAACAACTCGACTTTTATATATCATGCTTCCATTGTCAGAGTTATTTCCGTACAATGGAATCATTTCAGTAATCTGGTATTTTTTTTTTCATGGTCATAAGTAATAATATATACAGTTGATATAAGTTTTTTTTTTTTTTTTTCAGATTCAGTGTATTTCAATTGACTTAATTGAAGGACGTGTGTCTTCATCACTAGCATAAAAACGACAATCTCGTTCTGAAAATGGAGTTTAGTCGTACCTTTATTTTATATGTGTAATTTTTTAATTTCTAATAACATAAATTGTAAAATATATATGTCAAAATAAAACCGTTATATTTGATCTACGTCATTTCCTCTACATGCACATAAAAAATAATCATTTTTCAGATTTTATTTTTGTATGAATCAATAACTTAAAAAATCAATGTCCAGATTCACATCAGTATATTTTTTGCAAACTCTTTATACCAATTAAAATAAAGTTAATATGACATAAGCTTTTACACATGCATAGAGAAAGTGAGAGATATAGAGCAAAGCTAGGGTGTGATGTGCTCACCAAGAGGGTTTGGTGAGCACAACTCCAAAAGTATATCGGATCGGCTTCAAACGACGAATCTAAACCGTTGAAATTCATGTACTTCATGAGTGATGCATGTATATGCAAAATTTTGAAAGTTTTGAATTTATTTGCTACAAGGTCAAGCGGTCAAAGAAATAATGAAAAATGAATATATAAAACAACTTATAAAATAACTTATAAAATGTTCATTTCTTGGTGAGCACATCACACCCTAGCTTTGCTCATATATATATATATAACAGTTTTATTTTAATATTTGAGTTTTAAATTTGAAGTTATTATATTTTTAAAAATAAAGATATAATAAAAGCAAAAAACGAAGGCTAATGAATTAGAATCCAAATTGGAGAACGATAGCAAACCAACGTATATATTTTGCCTTTTCATTTTCTCATAATTTGCAAGGTATGTTGACTACAGTTAACTACGTAGTCTCGATGTAACGAATCATTGCTTTTTTTTAATTCAGAGCTACTCCCCACTAAGAGAGGACAGGGGAGGGGACACATGGCGAAATCTGAACTGAGTTTCAGCATATCCGCTATCCGTGGGGTTCATCCAATCCGCTCATCTTATTTTTCCTTTATTTTTTTTTTCCTTTGTCCGTGGTTTATCCAAACCGAATCATCTCTAAAACCTCATATCTGGTTCGCTTCCTGTCGCTTTCGCATCGCAGTCTGGGTTATCTATAATTTATCCTTCAATTGGGACTATTAAACCTTTAATAATAAGTAATTTTGTAATATTGCTAAAGTAATCTGCAGTGAAAGGGATATATATATAATTTACTTTTTGTTTATCATGAATATACATAAATGATGTATGTTGAGATTATAATTATATATAGTCTAGTAGTAGTTTATAATAAATCGCATAAATTGCAAAGATGCAAAATAATATGTTAAAATGTTGAACATGTCCTGCACATTTAAATTATACTATAATTGGCAGGGATGAAGATGATTTGAAAGTGATTGAGGAAATTTTTAAAATTTTGATATGACTGGAAAAAAATAATTTTTAATAATTGCTCCATGTACCTACAAATAAAAATACAGTTGCCACGTTGCAATTCCATTATTAGTATATGAAATACTCTCTTAAGTAATGCTAACAGTTCCTCTTTATTCCATCACGTTGGTTTAAATTTTATATGATTATACAGAGTAGAACTAGGGTGCTCCTAAGCTCACCAAGCCTTTCGTGAGCGCGGCTCTAAAACCTATCAAATTGACTTCAAACGACATTTCCAAACCGTTAGATGTTCAATCTATATCAAAATCTACTTGGAGACCAAATTTTACATTTTTTGGAATTTTTTTACTATTTATTAAGATGGTTTGAAAATCGCTGTTTTTATTAAAATTCTGCACCATTGGAAAACAGCGATTTTCAAACCATCTTAATAAATAGTAAAAAAATTCCAAAAAATGTAAAATTTGGTCTCCAAGTAGATTTTGATATAGATTGAACATCTAACGGTTTGAAAATGTTGTTTGAAGTCAATTTGATAGGTTTTAGAGCCGCGCTCACGGAAGGGCTTGGTGAGCTTAGGAGCACCCTAGTTCTACTCTGATTATACATGATATCTCCATAATTTAGAATAAAATACTTTAGAGGTGTCAATTTATAGCACCATAAAAAAAGATGAACTTACCAATTTTGTGGTATGACTGTTTGCCGTTTGAATTTCAAACAAGAAATTGTATCTCAACTTTTGCGTGACCGACGTATACAGGAATTCGGATCCAGTGCATTAATCCAATTTTTGAGTTTTGATCCAAACCTGGCAGCTTCTGCCAAGCCATTTTTCAAAAAAGAGTTTTGATCCAAACCGTCCAAGATGTTTTAACACGAATCTTAAAGGGCCTGGACCCCACAAATAATACTGGCCCCCTGCGCTACCACCGAATAGGCACCGGACACGTCTAAACTCAAAAATTGGGTTACTTTAGGGGATCCGGACTCCGTATACAGTGCCTTCGGAGATAGCGCAGGGAGCCAGTATTACTTGTGCTCTGACATTCGTGCAGAACATATTTAAACAGTTGAGATTTTTCAAAAAGCACTCAAAGTTTGAGATATCTCAGAGGATGCGAATTCCTTCAAATGAGCCTTATGCGCCATACACCAAAGAGTTAGAGCCGGATCTTCATTTACATTTGACTTTTTCTACAATTATTTGATTTTTTTAGGACTTTTCTTTTCTTTTATGTTTCGTTAGTTCCCCAAGTTGCTCTTAGGTTAAAAAAAAGAGATAATTTTTCATATATTTTTCAAAACTCTTACAGTTTCTTATTTACTCCTAAAGTCTTTAATTTCTCTTATTTATCTCTCAACTTGTTAAACTGTTTCTTATTTGTCCTTTTTTAACCTTTCACTTAAATTATGAAAACTCCTTTATTTACTTATGCTTTGAAAATAAAAGACAATATTGCCCTTTGTTTTTTCTCTTGAAGCACAAAATGAATATACCGATCCTGAGAAGCAAGAGCAAGCACCAAGTAGTCGAAGAACAATCTGTAGCAAAAAATATCAACTAAAAGACAAAGAAGATTGATACAACATGACTCTCGTGTAATGTAATGGAAAGAAAGAACACCTTTGCTGTGCTCTATGACTTGTCAAATGACAGATATGAGGAGCAATGAGCGGAGCAATATGAACTCGAAGTTTAGGCATGTGATGTGCCTTTATTGTCAAATCATCTCTAACTAGATTCTCTTGCAAATTCAATTAAGATTAAAAACAAAAAATTATTGTGGTCTATCGACCAGCACCATTGCTGGCATGGTTTTCAAATGGTATGACAAGCAGCTAATTCCTAAAGTGTCAGCATGGGCTAGTTATCATTTAAATTAAAACGGGTCAAGGTAAGCACCTCTGTTTTAAGTGATTTATCCACTTAAAAAACTAAAACTGAAATTTTATGTATATATATATCTATATATAGAGAGAGATGGGCCATGGTGAGTTGCAAAGTAAGAAGTTTGTTTTACTTCACGCTCATATTTTTTATATTGGAAAGTTCAAACAGTCGATCCGAACCGCTCAACATGATCTACATATTGAAATATGCTAGGAGACCAAATTTTACATTTTTTGGAAAAATTTAGTATTTTTTAAGAATTTTTAAAATCATTGTTTTTTATAGTCCAGATTTCATCCAAAAACAACAATTTTCTACCCATAAAAAATAGTAAAAATTTTCAAAAAATATAAAATTTGGTCTCCAAGCACATTTCAATATGGAGATCATGTTGAGCGATTTGGATCGGCAGTTTGGACTTTGAAAACAGAGATATAAGCGTGAAGTAAAACAAGTCTCTTACTTCGCAACTCACCATAGCCCATCTCTCTCTCTCTCTCTCTATATATATATATATATATTCATAGTCCCAACAAGACCCCTATGCAATCGAATTGCTCCCATATATGCTCAGCTTTATATATATATATATAGTCCTAGCAAGACCCCTATGCAATCGAATTGCTCCCATATATGCTCAGCTTTAATAGTTGCGCAAGGATTATAGAAGACAGCTGAAATGAGGTCTTGTGCAATTTCTAGAGCTTTTGGCTGTGACAAAACTTCTTTTATCTTTGATATGCTTAACACTCGAAACTGAAGAACTTTATCCTAAGGAATGAGATCTGCTGCGATCCGAATATTGAGCATAGTAACCCTGCGATCCCTGCTTTTCCAAATCCAGTCGTCCAACTTTTTAGTGCACGCATCTCAAAACAGCTGATTTTTCTGTGCACGCATCTCGAAACAATTCGACAGCTGGATTTGGAAAAGCAGGAATCGCAGGGTACTGTTCACAGTACCCGGATCGCAGCAAATTCTCACCCTTATCCTAAAATCAAGTCTACCGCACGACTCCTAAACATTGAGATTAATTAACTCTGCGAAGCCACAAAAAATTCAACTCAGCATTAGAGGGAGTAATCCATCTGTTTCTTTTTGTGCGTGTACGGTGTTAGTGTTGTAGATACTAGGGCCAAGTTAGAATTTGGTGCGTACCTTCATTGCAAAACATGGAAGAAATGTTGTATTTTTGCTGGTATTTCATTTTGTGTTTCAAGAGAAAGAACAAAGGGTAATTTTGTCTTTTATTTCAAAACATAGATAAATAAGAAACAGTTTGACAAGTTAAAAGGTAAATAAGAGAAATTAAAGACTTGAGAGATAAATAAGAAACCGTAAGAGTTTTGAAGGGTATATGAAAAATTATTCCTAAAAATAAAATAAAAATACCTAATCAAATTATAGAGATATATAAATAAAAAGTAAAAATTTGGAACCTAAATTATAGAGATATATAAATATATTAAGGAACTAAAGAACATATAATAAGAAAGAATGGGTCGAGTGAGCCTATGGTGCTATGCATAGCACAGATGGTTAGTGTACTACGGCTCAATATGGTACTTTTTAAAATCCTAACGGTCGATCCAACCGTTCAATGTGATAACCATATGAATATGTACTTGCAAACTAAATTTTATATTTTTTCGAATTTTTTTACTATTTTTTTACTATTTTTTTAGATAAGTAGAATTTTGATGGTCCAGAATTTTCAGAAAACACTGATTTTTCTACCTATCTAAAAAATAGTTAAAAAATTCGAAAAAAATATAAAATTTAGTTTGCAAGTACATATTCATATGGTTATCACATTGAACGGTTGGATCGACCGTTAAGATTTTAAAAAGTACCATATTGAGCCGTAGTACACTATCCATCCGTGCTATGCATAGCAACATAGGCTCACTCGAATGGGTCTGCAATCTTAATAATTTTGGAACCCAAAGATTGTATTAGATTTTAAGAAAAGCCTTTTGACGGTGCAAACAATTTTTTTAATTATATTAAATATAGTAGAAACAAAATGAGAGTAGCTTGGGTCCGATGCCCATCGGACTCAAATTTGGATCCGATGGGTTTCGAGACTGTCCGATCTGTCTTAACATTTGTGTACACGAATTTTAAAGTAAATGCGAAAGTTATGGACGCCGAATTTTAAAGCCAATCAGACAATCATCGAACCCAAAGTGAGTCTGATGAGCATCGTACCCAAATTCCTCAAACAAATTATAAGGTTGAGGTTGTTATTTAAAAAAAAAACTACTCGTGTTCGATTCAAGCGCAGCAAGTTGCGAGGCAGAGAGGATATAATTATTTTTCAGAAGATTATATGTACGCGTACTCGTTGTTGTCCCCAAACGTTCGACATTCATTCTCGCTCTCTCTAGTCTCTACTCATAAGTCCGTGCACTTTAAAAGACTGTTCTACCCTTATCCCCTCCTCGTATTTACCTCCTGCTTCTCCGGGGTCTTTCTTCACACTTCTCTCTCCAAGATGATGGAGCTCAACCTATCGAAACCCTAGTTCTAACGATCCTGGTTAATCAATTCAATGGGGTTTCTCTCCTCTCCTTATACGAACACTTGGATCTGAGTGTCAACGCGCCATCAATGGAGGCGGGAGGAGGAGCGAACGGTGTAGAGGCGGAGGGAATGGGGGAGAGTAGTTCCCCACCGAGAGGGTTCACCGGAGCTGGAGTCGCTGGCGGAAGTGGAGGAGTCACTACCTCGGGCATGGCAGCGGCTGTTTTTGAGAGACTGATGGCTGATGGAAACCACGAGGCGATCTCTAACCCCGAGTTAAGGTCACTACTTGATGCTCACTTCAACCGCCTTCCTCCGAGGTTTCTCTCTCTCTCTCTGGTTTATCTGAATTGTTCGGTTTTTTTGGCGGTTTTGGCATCTTTAAAGTGATTTATAGTCGTGATAAGGATTTTCAAATCGAATTGTGATGTGTTAGGCAAGAAGGTTAATTATGGACTGGGGTAATCCAAAAAGATTAGTCAGTTTTATAGGCTTGGTTTCTTAAGACTGCAAGAAATAACAAAAATTTGTAAACTACTAACATGTGCCTCACAACCCATGTCATGACTATATATGATTCAGGTTTTACTAGTATACCTTGTCTTCTCCTTAATTTTAGCTTGTGTTGCGGTTCTAGACATATCCGGGGATTAATGGGCACACTTATTTCCAGTCAAAAAGAACAAATAATTAGCTAGGATTGATTCTTATATTAGCTTTCAATTATTTTGCAGCTATTTACTGGATGTAAATGTGGATAAAGCTGAAGATGTGTTATTACACCAAAAAATATTGGCAGAAGCCAGAGACCCAGAAAAGCGGCCTGCCTTTCGAGTCCGTTTTCTCAAGGTACTTGGAATGTAGATTTAAGCTCTGAAAGGAATTTTCTTTTCCTTTTCTTAAATACTTGGCTTTATGTTTGATAGTGCTTTATCTTAGGTAACTGTTTTATTTATTTTTTGTGCCCATATGATATCTGGATGTAGCTTCAATTATGCTATAAATATAAAAAGGATAATTTAAGTGACACTTGAAACTGTTTTGAAAGATTGAAGAGGTGAATTTGAACTCGACAAATGATTCTGATGAAGTTGAAGACAGTACTGATATTGCTGATGCTCTCTCTGCTAGGTATTAAATGCAGTCTGATATTTGAATTACTTATTTATCACCAGACAAGTAAGGAACAGTACCTTATGAACCAATTGATACAGTTTTTATATAAATTTGTTTTTGGTTTAGTTGGAATTTAGCAATTAAGTTTGGCTAATTGGTTTACATATAATGATAAGGTCCTGGTATGAACCACAATTTAGGTTTGCTGCTTACTTTCAACCACATTCTCCTCATTTGCCTGCTTGTTGTTGTCTGGAATCTCCTTGTGTTCAAATGTATTACTTTTGGCACTCTTTTAAGAAACAATGAAGAATATTGATTTCTTTTCTTTCCCTATAGGCATGAAGTGGATTATACAAACATTCACGAAATAATCTTTTCTACAACCGACAAACCAAAGCTTCTTGCTCAGGTTTAGTCATGATTATTTTCATTCTTTTATTCTACTAAATTTTCTATTAAGTGAACAATAGTCAGTATGAAACTCATGAAATTTTCATTTTTCTTGCTCGAGGCTTATTTCAATTTGTAAAATGAGTTCTATAGATGGATGTTATGTTAGTGAGTCTTGTTTTGTTTGTCTTTTTTGTGTCGTCATCTAAAACAATTTTTCTGTTATCTTCTCCCTTTGTACCTTTAGCTATCAGCTCTGCTGTCAGATATTGATCTAAACATAAGGGAAGCTCATGTTTTCTCTACTTCAGATGGATATTCTCTTGATGTTTTTGTTGTTGAGGGATGGGCTGTTGAGGTATTACCTTTCTTCTGTAAATATATTCAAGTATAAGTTTCTGTGAAAAAATAAAATTTAGGTGGTTCTTTCCATTTGTAAGTGGTTTTTTCTATGGAGGCAAAATTCTTTTGCAAGGTTTGGTTAAGCAAAGAAAGTTGGTCTAGTGTGGTCTGGGTTTTTCTATAACTACAGAGAATTTGTGTCAGGTAGTATGCTTAACATTTTTCGTTTGTATGTATAATTTTTACGTAGGATACAGACGGCTTGCACAAAGCACTTGAGGCCTCCATTCTTCGGAATGAGGTACTTCTCAATTTATTTTTGTATCCCGATGTTTTGTGTTAGAATTTAGAAACATTCTTTCTCACTAATCTGGGTCTCGGATCATATTAAGCTGGATTTTCCTTTTATATATATATAGTGATGCTATGGTGCTTTGGGAAGTAAAGAGGGTGTTTTATATCCCGCTCATATCTCTATTTCCAAAGTTCAAATAGTCAATCCGAACTTTTCAACATGATCTTCATATTGAAATGTACTTGGAGACCAAATTTTACATTTTTTTGGAAATTTTTTACTATTTTTTTAGAATTTTTGAAAAACATTGTTTTTCTGAATTTTTTATTATTATTTTATTTAATGAAAAGCTGTGATTTTCAAAAATTCTAAACAAATAGTAAAAAAATGAAAAATTTGGTCTCCAAGCACATTTTAATATGAAGATCATGTTGGAATGTTCGAATCAACTGTTTGAACTTTGGAAATAGAGATATGAGCGGGAAGTAAAACACCCTCTTTACTTCCCAAAGCATGATAGCCTCTCTCTCTCTCTCTCTCTCTCTATATATATATATATAGAGTCCGCCTAATGTCATAACGTTATAATTTCAGCCTAAGTTATAATGAATCAGTTTTTGCGATTTCAAAGTCCAAACAGTCGATCCGAACCGCTCAACATGATCTCCATATTAAAATGTGCTTGGAGACCAAATTTTATATTTTTTGGGATTTTTTTTACTAGTTTTTAGATAGGTACAAACCACTGTTATAATTCTGGACCATCCAAAACAGTGATTTTGTACCTATATAAAAAAATAGTAAAAAAATTTCAAAAAATATAAAATTTCGTCTCCATGGTCATTTTAATATGGAGATCATGTTGAGCGGTTCGGATCGACTGTTTGGACTTTGAAATCCCAAAAACTGATTTGTTATAACTTAGGCTGAAATTATAACATTATGACATTAGCCGGACTCTATATATATATATATAGAGAGAGAGAGAGAGAGTTGGGCTATGGTGCATTGCAATGTATAGGCCCTCTAGTACATTGGACTGTAAACTGTTGGATTCGAAGTTTGAACAGTTAATCTAAAGGGCTCAACATGTTCTCCATATTAAAATGTGCTTGGAGACCAAATTTTATATTTTTTGGAAATTTTATACTATTTTTTTTAGAATTTTTTTAAATCGCTGTTTGTCAGAAATTTCTGGAGCATAGAAAAACAGCGATTTTCAAAAATTCTAAAAAAATAGCAAACAATTTCCAAAAAATGTAAAATTTGGTCTCCAAGCATATTTTAATATGGAAATCAAATTGAACGGTTTGGATCGATTGTTTGGAAATCAAAACCAATGATTTATAGTCCAATGTACAAGAGGGCCTATACATTGCAATACACCATAGCCCAACTATATATATATTTGGTTTTTAATTTTGAACTTTGGGGGTCTGTGTTCAGACATAATTGATGACTATCTAACCATCAAGCATCAATGTTTCAAATTCATGCAGTTAAGCATAAAAAACAACAGGATAATATGTAGAAAATCTAGTTAGTACTTCATGTTAAAAAATCTATACAAATATTGTGATAACCTTTGGAGCAATGCAGGGTTCATGGTCTGGTGGCTCGTCACATTCTTCAGCCACAGAGAGACTACTGTCTTTACAGCCTAAAGGGGGATTAGAATGGGAAATAGATAAGAGATGCTTAAAGATGGGTGAAAAGATTGCTTCTGGATCTTGTGGTGATCTGTGAGTGTACCATTTTATTATTTAGATTTTCTTCTTGCATTTTGGTTCCTTTTATACTGTATTCCCTTTTTTTTATTTGCAACGACCATAAGGAGACTAAAAAGAGTCTTCTACCATAGTGGTAAGGTTAGTACACTGGTACTAAGAAAGAGCTTACCTTTTGGAATGATTCATTGTGGAGTAAGCCATTTGATGTTGTTTACTTTTTGGTAAAGGTACCGTGGTAATTACTTAGGAGAGGAGGTGGCCATTAAAATTCTCAGGTCAGAGCATCTAAACGAGAATCTTTGGGGAGAATTCATTCAAGAGGTCAATATTTTAAGGTACCTATTTCCTCATCTATGTTAATCTGTAGTATTTTTGTTGGAGAGGGTTATAAAAACGTAATGTCCTCTTTCTTACTTCATTTGTCAGGGATCTTCAACACAAGAACATTGTTCGGTTTATTGGTGCATGCACGAAACCTCCCCAGTATTCCATTGTAACAGGTGGTTTAAATACACAACATAGTTTTTATAAACTTACATATTTTCTAAATTTCAATTTGCTACCTTGTTACTAATCGTTATTCATTGTTTGCTGTAGAGTTCATGTCAGGAGGCAACTTGTATGACTACTTACACAAGCAAAAAAATGTGCTTGAGTTACCTAAGTTGCTCAAGTTTGCACTTGATGTGTGTAGAGGAATGGAATACCTTCACCAAAATAGCATTATTCATCGAGACCTCAAAACTGCTAACCTCCTCGTGGATAAAGAACATGTTTGTATTTACAACCTCTCTTCAACAATTTAGAGTTTTTTATATATACTTTTAGTAGAACACAACAGGGATGATAATATTTTCCAATTTCCGAATAAAACATCCAAGTTGAAAATTTGAGACATGAAAATTTGCGTTATAGTTTTGTAACTTCTATTGTTAGACCATCAGAGGAACAAATTATAAAGAAGAATCCAAGCAATGTTGTATTTTGAACCCTTATTTTCTCGAGTGTAAGCATGTGTGCGGTTTGTTGTAAACTAATTTTAAGTATTTGCTTAAAGTTTTTCTTTTCCCCTCGTGTATATAGGTTGTGAAAGTGGCAGATTTTGGTGTAGCACGGTTTCAGAATCAAGATGGAGTTATGACTGCTGAAACCGGTACCTACCGGTGGATGGCTCCCGAGGCATGTGCATTATTTTTTCTGTTATTCTTCTTCCTAATTATGTATTTAGAACTACATGAATAGCTTATGAAAAACCTCCAAGCCACTGGTGTCACAATTCAAGAATTTGTCCTTAGTTTCTATGTCAAATCAGCTAGGCTGGTTGATACTTGACCGAGATTCCTTTTGGCTTTGGTTAATCATTTTTTTATTTCTATTGTTGAGGACCCAAGGACACAAGAGCATAGTCTTTATTGTACATATCTGGTTGATCCCAATACCCCTGACTTGATTTCTTTTAGTGCATGACAAATTGTTTTATTACTTTTTCTTAGAAAATACATGACAACTTATGTTGCATGATGAATAATACCTGCCATGGTTTCCTTCTTAATGCTTTCTTCTTTTCCAAATGTGATATCTTTTTTGTAGGTTATCAATCACCAACCTTATGATCATAAGGCAGATGTTTTCAGTTTTGCTATTGTTCTTTGGGAGCTCCTTACTTCAAAAGTACCCCCACTCTCTCTCTTATTATTATTGTTGTTAAATCTTAGCAGCCAATGCTAAGTCGAGGTCCTATCTAGAATCTAATGCTAAGTACTTATCATGCATGTAGATCCCATATGATACCATGACGCCACTGCAAGCTGCCCTGGGTGTAAGACAAGTAAGTCTTGTTATCTTTTATCAATTTAATCTAAATTAATCTTTTTAGGACATTTTCGCAATATACAGATTTTGGGTTACTTCTTTTGACTTAACTGTACGACGTGCTCTCCTATTTCCATTGCTATTGATTGATTTTTCTCCACTCTTTGCTGACAACCCAGGCTTGTTTATAATACATCAATGCTTAGTTTAAGAAGGAGACTATCTATAAAATTAATCACTTTCTGCTCATAATTAATCATTGACTTTGTACATGATTTACCATTTGATGGTGATTAATAATTTTATCTTATTATATTAATTAGGGATTGAGGCCGAGAGTACCAGAAAATGCACACCCAAAATTGGCAGAGTTAATGCGGAGAAGTTGGGATGCTATCCCTTCTAACAGACCTTCCTTCTCAGACCTTATTCCTGAACTAGAAGAACTTCTTGAACAAATTCAGGTACCTAATTTTTAGCTTGTAGTCGACATAATTTCTGTTAACTAATTCAAGACATAATTCCTATTGATTAAATGAAATTAGAGTCTATTTTAAGGTGTTTTAAACTAGCAATTTTGTGCTTTTGCTGGTAGAATTTAGATTTTATATTGAGGTTGCTACCAAAACATTTTTATCTCAGAACTCGTAAATAAGATAATTCTTAGAGCTTGTGAAGTCCCTTCTTCATAAAGCTTAAGTAGCTAACCAATTTGTCATTTTATTTTAGGGAGCAGGTGAGCCGAGCCTCTCTCAGGAAAATGATTTAGAGAACTCACAGAAGTAATATTTCATTATTGAACCACTGAGCTCATGATAGAATATTATGTAGTTCAATCATCGTCATGATTTCCATTTCTCCCACTATTTTGTATTTTCTTTCTTTTTTTGCCATTTTTTTACCACAGTAAATCATTGTTGATCCTGTTTTGGTTGCTCATTTTCTGTTCATAGTCAAGCGTTACCATCGGGGCCCTGGGTCAGTATGTTACGAGTAAATATCATTTAACAGCCCTCACTAGGAGGGTTTTTGCATTTAGTCGTGGCAAATTTTCTAATGCTAGTCGGTGAGTTCAAATTACTTTTAATTCGAGAAGTCTGTATAATCCGGTTATGTAACTATAATCAATTTTACTAGCTAATGAGTTGGGCCTGAATCACTAATGGGGTCAAACAGATCATAATGTTTTTTTTTAATGTTATACGAGTAATAGCTGGCTTATGCTGGTGTACCAATGGCAGTAGATATATACTACCAGACCCAACCAGCAAGACTCACCATTGTAGGTATCAAATAGATTTTAGATGTTACCCGGAGAAGTCTTGAAGGTTCCAAGTAGACCTCTTACCCTCGATTTTCAACTGTTACATGCTGCACATAAAATCTCTCTTATTATTATCGGAAGTAGCACGGGCACCTATGACTAAATTCAACCTGTATTTTGGTCTGCGAACTGGTAAGAGGCACAATAAAGCATTATAGCTTTGAGCGCTATATTCTGAGCGCCAAAGTTTTAGACACTTGTATCATGGTTTTATGTTGTTGGAAGGATATCAGAATCTAATAAGGGACGAAAAGAATATCGGAAGCACCGTTGCCCGTAGTTCACAAGTTTCCGTTTCTTTTCTACTTCCACAAGAGATTTTTAACCGTTGATTAATGTTGATGTGTTGCCAACACTTGCCACCGTTGCCCCGATCCGGTCTTCCATATACTGCAAGTTCAGGTTCATTGTGTTGTTTGGTTGATGAATAAAATTATTTTTATTGACTTTATGATACTCAGTTTAGCTGTATGTGATTACAAATTTTGTTCTTGATTGGATATTTAATGCTAGATAACGAATAATTAGAATAAGATAGCATGGGTGTTAGAGAATCAGCAGTGTAGTAAAGATCAAATTACCACTGGAAATTATTGGGATGGTCGGAACTAATTAATAAGTTAGCTATTGGTTTGTAGAGCATACCAGGATTTATGGTCAAGTCACAGATTCACAGATCTCATTGTTCACAGTATCTCTGTGTGCATTTCACACAAATATAGTTGCATTCCTTCAAAATAAATAAAACATACAATTGAACTCAGAAAACAACTTGTATATAAGTATGGCAGGCAAACCCTTTATATTTCAGATGTTAGATCATTGAAGTTCACTCTTCTTTCTGAAAGTTAACTGTCCATCCGTTTTATATTTATGTGGAACTAACTTATCATGCATATACATGATATATCATAATAACACATTTTGCTGCATGGCATTTGTTGTGAAACCATTTATCATATAAAACCACATAATGTGAGCTACTGCTAGATGCCTGCAGGAGAAAACCGGACAAATGTACTAATTCGGAGGCTAGAAAAATAATAACAGGCATGTGATTGTAGCAAGGTTTTACTGGCATTAAGATGGTATATACTATTCTGATATAATGCTTCTCGATTTACTTAGAAGTTTTCAGTACCAAATATTAATCTGATGGTATATATTGCCCGATTTGGAAAAGGCCATTCATGCATTAGCTAAATTATGGTACAGTGTCACACGTAGAAATTTTTGTATTGAGTTCCTTCTATCTTCTGTTTTAGTACTTGTTTAAGTGTCCGGGAAACCTAAAGGTGGCATGCATAAAACAAAGGCAAAATAACATGCAAGTAACTTTTATTTCTTTTAATTATTTAAATGAAAACATTAACACCAAACCTGTGCTGGCAACAAGCATTTTGCAACAAAAAATACATCTTATTGATTAGTATCTGTAACAACTAATCTTGGACGTCAAATTAATCAACTGATAATCTGTCACTCTGCTCTTATTCATCATTACTATATAGCACAACTATATCTATATTATAACAGTACCCCTCCAATACTCTAGATGCTTAGTTAGAGGGTGGTGTTGGGATCCATCCATAACGTGGTGGAAACTGACGGTGTGGTGGGAACTGGCGAGGTGGCGAAAATGGCGGAAACCGACCATGTGGAACTAAAACCGGTGGCTGTGCAGGGGGTACTACATAAGCCGGCATTGTTGAATATGAATATCCATTGCTTGGAGGTGTTGGTGTAGGATCAGTAGGGTTCGGTGTTGGTGGCACTATGAACACAGAAACTGATGGGGGAGGTGGCGATAACCTATGCCTAGGAATAGGATGCCTTTGGAACGGCTGAGGGAATTTAGGGTAATTATGAATAGACGACGGGTGTGACTGTGAAGTGTGAACAAGTGGAGGTACTGACCGTACTGAAGAAATCGGTGGTGTGGGAGGTGGCAGTGGAGATTCAACATGGTACAGTGGTACCGGTGGAAAGGCATGGCCTTGACTGTGGTGGCTTGGAGGAACCGGTAAGAATGGTTTTGGAATGTTGTGTGGCAATGCAGTGCAAACAGAGAAGAGCATGGCGATGAGAGCCATACAAATAGTGCGGATCATTTTCGGGGAGTGCATGTATTAATTAAGTTGATTTGATATGAATACGATGGGTTGATGGTTTAATAATTTGTTCAGTGTCTTTATATAAGGGTACGATCGTGAACGAAACAGTGATTGTCTGTGGAAAATTTCATTTAAAAAAAACAAATTAAATAAAAATATACAAGATTCATGGGTCGCATGGGTGACCAACTGACCATCCTAGTGCTAGTGGGTTGGGTTGGTAAATTTGACTCTTTGATAAGTTTTTTTCTACCGTTAGTAAAAAGTAGAAACTAGGACCCAAAAGAATTTGCCTCACGGCCGGGCAGCGTGCTGCAGGGAACATTAGTAATGTACAATATATTAAAAAGAGGAGCGATCTACTTATCACAATTTTGAGTTACAACAAAGTTATCACAATTATTTTTTACATTTTTAAATTTCAAATCCTCGATCCAAACCGTTCAACATAATCTCCACAATAAAATGTGCTTCCAGATCAAATTTTACATTTTTTTTGAATTTTTTACTATTTTTTAAGATGGGTACAAAATTCAATGGTCGGAATTTGACTAGTTTTTGTAAAATACTTAATAAATAGTAAAAAAATTCAAAAAAGTGTAAAATTTGATTTGGAAGCACATTTTATTATGGAGATCATGTTGAACGGTTTGGATCGACGATTTGGAGTTTGAAAATGTACAAAATGGTTGTGGAAACTTTGTTGTAACTCAAAATTGTGGTAACTAGATCCCTGCTCTATTAAAAATTATAAGAATAATTTCATTAATGATGATATTAATAATACGAGTTGGACTACATTAATGCTTCATGAAGGAAGAGCTCACTTTTACTTCATGTTAGTATCTTTATTTTTAAAGTTCAAATTTTATATTTTTTAAAGGTAGAAATTTATGTTTTTGAATGGTCGCAGAAACTTTCAAATTCATGGATTTTCTAATTATCTTAAAAAAAATAGTAAAAAAATTATAAGAAACATAAAAATTTGCTCTCCAAAAACATTATTCATATGAAAATTATGTTGAACAGTTTAAATCAACTGCTTGGATTTGAGAACAGAAATACAAGTGCAAGTAAAAGAGGGCTCTTACTTCATTAATCATCCTAGCCCAACTCTTAATAATAATAATAATAATAATAATAATAATAATAATAAATAAAACAACAATAATAATATTAATATAAACACAACGACAAGAACAATAAAAAAATTATGCCAGACAGGTGCGGAGCAGGGCTTTTGAACTGTGTCAAATACATATGAGGGTCAATTATATAATTTTACAATTTATTGACATTTTACTCTAAATTATATAGAAAATCATACACAAATACAGTTTTTTTTTTTTAATAGGAGTTAATTGACCGCATACATCCTTCTTACCTCCGTCACTGATGTCAAGTGTTCTAAAGATGAACACAAATATTAGTTACATAAAAGTATGTCAAAACCTATCTTCTTTAATTTAAAAATCAATATAAAAGGAAAAAAAATCATTATATTGACTAATTAACGCATAATGTGACAGTTTTCTTTTTAGATGCATGATGTGAGAAACAGAGAAGGGCACCCTTATTTGTCTAAGAATTCACATCCTCTCAGATTACCTGACTGAGTACAATTGAAACGGACGGTCCAGGATCGTTTTTTTAAGTTGACACAAATCTCAAAGCACAAATAAAACTGGTCCCCTGCGCTATCCTCAATAGCAAAACAGGCACCGGCTGAGAGTAAATCTGGACCGTCCGTTTCAATTGTCTTGAGTCAGGAACTTGGGAGGATACATTTGTCTAATCCCTCAACTAATTTTAATTAAGCAAGATAGCAAATTGAAAACTGATACATGAAACTATGAGATACCTTTAGGTGGTGCACTCAAAAACTATATATATCTGATCTTTTCACATTGTCTGGTAAATGGTTGCTGGTTCGTGAAATCTTCTGAAGGAGAGAAACCATCGTGTTTTTCATAACAGCGCAATGGATGCTGGGCGGCGCCTATATTATATATTGGCCTAATAAACTAGGATTTTATATCTTTTAATTACAAACAGTGTTTTTTTTTTTCCTTTCTTTTCTATCCTTGTTAATTATTTTTTGGTCCCGCCATTTCGATAATTAATATTGATACGTCCCTTCCCAAGAGGGCCGGGCCGTACTTGGACTGGGTCCAGTAAGGTGCATGCACGTCCTGTTCCAAGGAAACAGGCCGCGCGGAGGCTGGCTACCGAAAATGTAACTCGTCCCGGTTCGAGCGAATCGGGCCGAGAGGGTGGACACGCGGGGTGTCGGAGGGGTATTAACGCTCTAACCCTTTTTAATACCTCCTCTGGTTGTAATGAAAAAATGCGGTCCCTCTCTCTGGGGATTTCTCTGCCTTAAATAGGGTCGCCTTTACTGTATTAGGGTCTTGTCATCATTAATGACGGGGGCCCGCATAACTGTTTTGGGGGCATCCGCACAGTAGGCGATAATATCCGCATAATCTGTCACAAGCCGAATCAGCGAGGCCGTATGTCGGCCTTCTCTGGCTGTTCGGCATGTTTAGGCTTTGAGCCTCGTTTTATTTGACTCCGAGCTGGCCCCTGTGAGGGGTCCGAGTCCCAGGTTTTTAGCCTCGGGCTGGCCCCGGGAGGGGGTCCGAATCCCGGGCAGTTCTTGACCTCGGGCTGGCCTCGGGAGGGGGTCCGAATCCCGGGCTGTTCTTGACCTCGGGCTGGCCCCGGGAGGGGGTCCGAATCCCGGGCCGTCCTTGACCTCGGGCTGGCCCCGGGAGGGGGTCCGAAGCCCGGGCTGCTTCTGGGTCATGGCCTGTTTTTGCAGGAGGAGGGGGCCTATTCTGTTTTATTTTATTTTAGGCCGGCCTTTTGTGTATTTTAAATCTGAGGGTGCTCTATCGGGCCAGGCCTGGGCTTTTTAAGGTTCATTGGTATATGGACCTATCAAATATCACCTTTGTTTTTTTTTTTGTTAATTGTTATTGAAAGTAGAATGCTTTTCATCTGCTACCTCAAAAAATATATTTCAAAACTACATTTTAACTCTCATTTGCATGTCTAGTTATTATTTTTATGTTAAATTAATGATCTCACAAGTCTAGTCTAAATTTTTTACGGGGCATTATTAAAAAACACTAGCTTTCTTTAAAAAAATACAGTAAATTTCTTCTGAGGTTACTATATAAATTCTACTCCTTGTTATAAATTAATCTTCAAATTCAATTTGTCCGTTCTAAGTTGTTTGAACTTTCAATTTTGATACCATCAAATCACTACACTATCTTTTCAGACAAAAATAACGAGTGTTAATGTCACAGCCACTTCTAAATTTTAAAATTGTTAGATCTTTAATTATATTTAAATTTTTTTAAAGACGTATTAATTATAAAAAAGTAAAAATGTTTGCATATTAAATGTGGTCATCTTTTAATAATAAATAAAAAGTAAACAAATTTCAAAAAATAAAAATAAATTTGATATCCTACAAAATTTTGATATGTTGAACATATTGAACAATTTGATCAACCGTCTGATCATAAGAGAAAACATATTTTTAGCTATTTGTGAAATATTGTACTACAAAATAGAATTTCTTTAATTTCCGACACTAGACAATAATTTTACCCGTCTCTAAATTTGTTGAAAAACACAAACAAATACAAACAATAAACAAAAAAGCAAACATAAAATAATATCAACTAAAAATAAACCATTACCGAATCATATGCCATAATTAGTAAGGAAATACATATGGGTTTACAATAAAGAATGATAGAGACGAAAAGTCACAAGAGCCTTGTTTTTACTTCATAACCTTAATTTGTTGTGCCTAATCAATCGAAATCCAATTCGTTCTTGGCCAAACAAAATTTGACCCTTTGATTTTTGGTTGAGTTGGACGGATGAGCTATGCATCCAGTAAAAATAGAAAACTTAGTATATTTTTAGATTTTTTTTAAAGCAAATCCCTTAGGAGCAAATTTGTATTTAGAAGAGGAGCACACATGGAAAGCTTCTCTTGGAGTCTAGAATTCCTTCATGCCAGTTCATGGATTCCAAATTCTCAAAACACCGGAACACCGGGTCAGAGAGGCAAGGCAACGAAGACAAGTAGGTAGGTACATATATTCAAAGTTTCTGAAATACCGCACTATTATGGTGATTGGTGCCCACCAAAAAGGAAACACCAATATTTCAACAAAGGCGCTCCACCAAAAAGACTATTATGGTGCCCAAGTACCGAATTACTTTCAATAGGGCAAACTTGTAAGCAGTTTCAAGGCCAGATTCTCAATCAACCCTGTTATAACACAATACATTGAACAAAGTTACTTTCAATAGTTTTACATTGTAATTCCATTATTCGTTAATTAGCTTTCGGCCGTATACTTTTACCCCAACAGTGCAATACATGATATAACTAAATTTTTCTCTGAGCATTATATCAAAAGGTCTTATGAAATATGCTTATCAGGGCAACTTTTGGGTTTGAATTCCAGCAATAATAAACTATGACACATCATAAGGTTACATAAAGTTGATATTCAGTAACACAAAAGTATCTTACAAAAAATATATAATTAATGATACAAACTAAAAACCCTACCATGTCAATAGCATTCATACCCATAATATTACACAATAAACTATCTTTCTTTCTCTTTTTAATCTTTATACAAGCTACAAAATAACATTTCTTTCCTTTCTCAGCAACTACCACCGCAACAAACATTTCAAGTCCCAAATTCTTCACATGAAATCCATTGAATCAGGAGACGGGGCACTCATGGGCTGACCACCGTTTGAATTAGAATTAGAATTTGCACTTGAAGACATCTGGAGATGCTGTGCTGGATGGCGGCCCATGTAATGCATGTTCTGCTGTGGTGGCTGGTTCTGCACGAAGAAGGAAGACTGCATGTGTTGGTTGAAGGGATTTCCATTAGCAGTAGGGAGATGAGCTGCTGCGATTTTCAGCCGCTGCACCTCTTCTCTCAGTGCCTCATTCAAAGCTGCATTTCACAAAAAGGAATCTAGCTTTCAGAAGGAATCTCAGTACTGCAGAAGTCAAACAATGCAAGACTATATGGTAAAAAAATCTCAGTTTTCTAAATTATGTTGTTTTGCTAAACCTAATGATATAAACTTTGCTCGACTTAGCCATACAAGCCCCTGTAACACCCCACACTTCCTCATTTCTTAGAGTTCTCCACAGGTGTGGACCTCATCACGGCAGTTGATTGCAAATCTCGAAGCCACCCCCCCCCCCCCCCCCCCCCCCCCCCAAAAGATCAACCTGTGTTTGATTGGATGGTCTGCCCATTCCAAGTCATGGAATATTCTAGAAGATGTGGACTCCTCAAGTGCTCTCCTTCCGCATGCCAAATCCAGTCAGCCATGGTACATTTTATGAAGCACACACAAATTAACCTAATTTATTTTGTTGCTTTTACTATTAATATATACGTCGTGCTCAATGTACTCAAGATGCTGTGTTTAGTTTCTTGGATAAAAAGGTAATTCCTAACCTAAGGTAGTAAAAAAAATAAAAAGGAGAATAGAAGATTCAAACGAATAATTGCAATCCAGTTGTCTGAAAAGAAGAAAAAGCATGTACCATCACGGAGCTTAGCTTGCTCTTCCATAGCTTGTAAACGTAGCTTCAGTTCTCTGTTCTCAGTGGTCAATCCAGTTGTGTCTCTCTATATAATTTTCAGATTTAAATAACAAAGAAATTCATGTTACACACCCAAAATTGTTAGCAAATAAAATTTCATGTCCTTTTTGTAATTTGATCTTACAATAAAAACAAAACAAGGAGGGTTCAAATGCCTCATGTTTTGCATGTCCACTATGCCTCCAATTTTAAATGTTCAATAACTTAATATTTAAAACTCCACTATCAAAGTAAAACTGTCTATTACTTTTTCTACACGCTAAAAAAGATTACAGCATTTTTTTTATGCTTTGATACTGATCAAGAGTTTGTAAAAATCGGTTGATGTGGAAATTTTGGCTATTCATTTTTGTCATGCTCTTGATTGCCTTCAAAATGAAGCTGAAACGCCATAATCATTTAGCAGCATGTAAAAAAAGGTGATATAGATCACATGTGACATTTATTTGATTATTTGAGCTTGATTTTTTTGGTACAAGTGATATAAAAGTGGAGGCATTCTACATGTTATTGGATGGATAAAGAGACGTATTCCCTCCTGTCTAAATATATATCACCTTCAAACTTCAAAAAAGGGTCAAGGAGAATACATAGGTATAGTAAAAAAAACATACTAATCAACAATCTCATCAGTATTACTAATTTTTTTGAAATCATTACTCTCTATATCAGTAAAGCAAGACTGATACATATTTTTTTTTTTAAAAAGCAGTTCGAGTTTAGCTACAAAGCACGAAATATAAACGAGCCATTCAGAATTCTGAAATGCCAGAATGCATCAGAAATAAATAGAGCGATGGGGGGGCACCTGTAGAAGGGTAAGTTGAGCAGAGAGAGTGGTAGCCTCGGTCTGAAGGGTTAGCACCTTCCTCTCCAATTCACTTGTGTACTTTATCTTCCTTTCTTTTGACCGAGCAGCTGACAGTCTATTTGCAAGAATCCTAAAAATACAGCCAATTTAATTTAGCAATTAAAACTATATGATTCATAAACTCTAAGTTTTCAGGTTATAACTAGGTTTATCCAGAACTAAAGATTTGTAATACTATTATACAACAATAAAGCAGTAAAGGGTACAAAAATCTGCTTGGTGTCTGTAAATATCAACAGACAATGAAACAGTACCAGCTGGTGCCCTAATTCTCTTTCATAGTACATGGAAGTTAACAACACTATGTCATGAGCTCTATGTTAAGCACAGCAAGGTCTATAGTGCCGATAGGGAGCTGAGAAGGTTCTACATGATGTCCTGATTGCATGTTTCGGAAAAGGAAATTTTAATGTGAAAAGTTTGTGAAATGAGCCCCCAGAACATAAGAAACCCTGAATTAGATAGAAAGACCAGATAAGGAAAGCAATTACATCATAATTCAATCCTTCATACAAAGAAGTCAAAATCATAGCTACGATAATCTACAAAACCTTAGTAAATTAAGTAAATTACAAGTCCCAAGCTACATACTATAATCTTCATTACAATAAGAACACAATACTAATAATATAATTGCAGAAAAACCAAACAAACAAGGAAAGAGTAAAGAAATGCACCTCTTGGCCCGTTTAGGATCAATCAATGCCAGTTCAGCAAGACGTTCAGGTGCCAGCGCCTTCTTTGCATAATCTGAACCTGTAGAAGGCCCTGGAGATTCTGCCTCATACAATCCAGCTGGAAGATTTGACCCATCCATCGACCCACTACGCCTGTGGCCACCTCCCAACTTCGTCTCCCCTCCAGCCTAAATATTATTAGAAGGAAAAACCTTAGAAAAAAGAAAAATCGCCGATAGTATCCAGTCATCATTCCAGATCACGAGGATGCCCTACTCGAGGAAGTATGCTTTTACTTGTTAGAAAGGAATACCATACTTACTTTCCTAGTTCCTTATACAGCCATTCAAACTTTTAAATGTATAAATTATTAGGTACATGGCTGTATGGAATGTGTAGCAGGTAAAGCTATTAGGCGGCTGTTTTATCTCTTATTTTTGTTGGCAAGTTCTTAATTGGAAAACTAATGTCATTAAGCTCAATCGCAGCATTAAGGGTTAACGAGATAGAACCAGTACGGCATGGTGGTCTATTTAGACAATTTGGATTCCTAAGTAGGAGCCCCATGACCATTTTAAACATACCGGTACAAATAACCCCCAAACTAACAATGTATGGTTACAATCCTCACTTTGATTGAGGCATTTGTATTCAATACTATAATACTAAAATCTAACCCCCAAAATACAGATTCCATTCATTAGTCCTATTTTAGCTCCCAATCATGACTGACAGTAAACCACTTGCAGCTAGTGGCCCTTTAAAAAGCTTAAATACACCTTGACAGTAAAAATGAACCTAACCTTAGTCAGATGCATGTTTACCTGTGCAGTTCGGTTATTCAATTGCTTTATGAAATTATCAGTAACCAATTTTGGTCAGTTTCCCAAATCTAACAAACCAATACCTGAAACCCTAGTCCTTCGAAGAAGGCAGCGTCCATAGACAAACTCCTGATATGAGCCCCACTCTGAGGCCGCCCCGCCAGTCCATCAGGTGGAGGTGGCGGCGGGGGGTCGGATGCATCGTCGGAGAGGGAGGGAAAATCAAGGTCGGAGATGCAGAAATCTGGGTCTGAAACGTCGAAGAGGAGGTCGTCCGGTATTCGCAGAAAGGTCTCGGAATGCGCCCGTCGGTGGTGGCTAGGGTTTGGTTTGGTCGGGAGAGGAGGGATCGAAGTGCCAGAGGAGGAAGGAGACGGTGCACGGTGGCGAGGCCCGGTTGGGTTCATGGTGCACCTGGTCCACGGGGCTACGAGGAGAGTGGGGGTTGGGTGGAGCGGACACGCGACAGAGAGAGAGAGAGAGAGTTCCTGACAGTCGTTTGTCTGAGACTGGAAAAATAATGGAAATTTGGAAAAGAAAGACTGAGAACCAACTACCAAGCAAAAGTTCTAATCTTTTCAAAAAGTTTAAAGATGTAAATCGTGTAGCAGGTAACAGAGCTGTGTCCTCGACTCGATTCAAGGAAACCTTACCTGGCACTGGCAGCATTATCCTCGACTCGATTCAAGGAAGTCTGCATTAGGCTGCGCTTTGTCTCGAAAGAAAAAAAATAAAGCTATTCAGTTGTTAACTTGTTATCTCTGTCTCTTTGACAAGTGTAAATGGGGAACAAGTATCCTCTGTAAAAGATTCTCTTCACTTTACGGTTTGAGATTAACTCTCAGCCGCTTTGAGATTTGGGCTAACGCAGGGGCAGTATTATTGGGCTTTGAGATTGGTGCCAAGTTAAAAAGAACGGTCCAGATCCAATAATTGTAAAAGATTCTCTATTACGGTACCGGGGAGGAGGATGTGAATTCGTAAATGGGTCTGTGGCCAGGGGTATAATTGGAACATAATTAATTGTTCTATAACCTGTTTATACTTTAATACTATTGTTTAATTTACTCCGTTTTAAACTTTAAGAGGGATGTCTTTTAGTGAATTATATTAAACACAAAATTAATTATTTTAGTCTATTTTTTGTGATTCTATAATAATTTTTCGATTGCAATACGACAACTGTTTTTTTATGATAAACAAAATTTATTATACTGTTTTTTGTTAATTTTTTTCTTATTTTTCAATCTCAATTACTATTTCGCATATTTCTCTTATCTAATTATTAGTTCTATATATTCTTATTTAAATTACAAGCTTAGGTGATGCTAGATCTCTTAGTTTAAACTATAACCAATTAACCATGGACAATTTCAAAATAAAAAAATAATAATAAAAAGTATGCACGCAAGAGAAGAATTGGAGAGAGGTTCAGGATAGAAGCTCAACTTTTCATAAAAAAAGAGGCGTGCTTTTAATTTACATTCTATGTACTACATTGTGAAAAAGAACATATATATATTTTTTTTCTCTTTTTTCTTGTAATTAACATAGCATAGATATGGCGAAAATAATGCTGAAATAGGTACAAATATAACAATTTTGTTTATGAGTTTTGAATATAAATTCTAGTACCATATCAATCAACAAAATGACATTTATGATGATAATCTATCTATCTAGTAATTATCTTTCAATTTTGATTGATGATACTTGGAAATAAAATGATCACATAAGTCTTCGATCACCGATCACCGATAGTTAATTGGACAATAATTGATATATAATTTTGTTTAATATATATTATTTTCCGTCATGCAACTATTATATTTAAATTAATTTAGTAGAGAATAGGAGAATAATAATACATATTTCATGTATATTCACCTCCATTTTAGACTTTTAGCTATCAAAAAATGTTACCCAAATTATTGGTCGACAAATCGCTACACGGATCTCTACATCGCTCGGGCCATAGGAGATAAGATTCTTAAAGCCGCAGCAACAGCCAGAAAAAGGAAATTGATTCTCTCCGACATTTTTTTTTTTTTTTCAAACGGAAGCATACCGACATTTTTATTAATATCCAAAGTTTAATAGAAATTAATATTTATGCCCAGAATTATGGGGTTTTGCCAAAGTCCATGGCCGGTTTACTCCTTTTTTTTTTCTTTTTTTTTTGAGACACTATGAAGAATAATGAAATATAATACTGAAAATTCAAATTTTTTGTTTAAATTATTTGTTAGATTACTTCTTTTGATTTATAATTACCATATTTATACTAAAATACACTAGATTACTTGAAATTATGTTGAATTACACTATATTACATTAAATTACGCTAAAATACAGTAAATTTCGGTAAATTACTGTGTGTCTTCATAGTGATGTATAATTAGAAACTATTTTTTGTTTCTCTTTTATCTTCATAGTGATTTATAATTAGAAACTATTTTTTTTAAGAGACACTAGAAGAGCAAGATAATGAAATCTAACACTGAAAAATTGAATTTTTTATTTAAATTATTTGTTAGATTACTTCTTTTGATGTATAATTAGCATATTTATACTAAAATACGCTAAATTACTTGAAATTATGTTGAATTACACTATATTACGTTAAATTACGCTAAATTACATTATATTACGCTAAAATACGGTAACTTACATATTAATAGGGACGATATCTTCACTGAAAAGGCGAAAAACGACGACAAAACTTCAAACGGCCATAAAACGGCGCTCGAGTGTCCGATTTCAGCAAATGACCACTTTTCGGAAAGCTTGCGAAAAGACGCATGCGTCCGTGCCTGCTACGCCAGATTTCAAAATTCAGAATTGCCAATAAACTAAGGGAAGAGCCTCAAAACTTGAGTTGAAGTTTCCGATTAAGATTTTCATTTCTATTATTCCATCTAAGTAGCTCAGTAAATTAGTTACATAACTTGTAGAATACCAATTTTTACTATTTTCGGAATTTTTTTACTTTTTTTTATGATTCATGAAAGATGGCACAAAATCGGTCTACTTTAGCGTAATTTTGCGTAGTTTAGCGTAATTTACTGCATTTTTATCAATTAGCGAAGTTATTGTAATTTAGTGTAATTTAACGTAATTTAGTGTAATTCAACATAATTTCAAGTAATCAAGTGTATTTTAGTATAAATATGCTAATTATAAATCAAAAGAAGTAATCTAACAAATAATTTAAACAAAAAATTCAAATTTTCAGTGTTAGATTTCATTATCTTGCTCTTCATAGTGTCTCCAAAAAAAAAAAAAAGAGTAAACCGGCCATTTTATGGCCGGTTTGGGCATTTTTGGCGAAACCCGGGAATTCTGAGTATAATAATTAATTTCTATTAAACTTTGGATATTAATAAAAATGTCGGGGAAGCATATATGACCGAATTTTTTTATAAAGATAATCTTTCTTTTTTCAGACTCAGAACGGAAGTATTATGGTGCCCCCGTGCCCCGTAGATTTCAAGGGAGGTTATAGATTGAATGTATGTCTTTAGCAATGTTATCAGAATCGAACCGGATATCGACACAGTAAAGCTCTGATAACGGTTCATCAGTCGAACTAGTGGGTCAACCAGTTGAACCGCTGTTTTTTTTTTCAAACAATTGTAATTTATGTAGGATATAAATATGGGTTTGTCTATAGTGCAGCAAAATTAATTTGGCTATAGTACAGTAATTAATTTTAATTAAAATCTGACCTTTAATTTCTGTCTCCAACTTTAAGTTATTTAGGATAAAACTGTCTTTTTCCCTTTTTTTACCTGACACCGTTATCTCTTTCCCACAGAAATGAGACACCGTTAATCTCTTCCTCTCATCCCTAAAAATCGCGGAGAAGAGAGGAGAAATCGCGCCAGGGCTTGCACGGGATTATGCGCTGCCTCCCCACACGACTCCGATCCCTGGCTCGTCTCTCATCCGATCGCAAGCCCGCTTATATCGCTGCTGAAGAAAGGGAGTGTGGTGGTTTATTTGCCACAGGGTCATCCGAAGCATTTGGGGGAGGGCACCGTAGCTGCATATCGGCACGACTTGCCCCCTCCTCAGGTGTTCTACCGGGTCGTCTACATGTGATCTGATAGCCCATATGTTACAATGGCAGCAAGCTGCATATAAGATGAACTTTGAATTTTGACAATAAAAATGTCTCAAAAGCCTTCTGATTTTGCAAGTTACAACTGTGAATTACAGTGCTTCATGTGTTGCCGAGCTTCTTTTGATTGTATTAGCCTAGCTCACTGGCATAATGGTCCCTACAAGCTAAACTCCGCCTCATGCGGCTGCGGAGACGTCCTCCAAAAAACCAGATGATTTTGAGCTTCAGTTGGATTTCTGTTGTTGTACGAGTTCTTTGTTGTAAAGAGGCTTCACCTTTATTCTTAATTTGTTAGTTTTTATCATAAATACTTACTGCAAGAACTTATCATGTCCCATTCACCAACTAATGAATGTATTGATGTGGTAACACTTTCAGTCCATTCTTATTAGAGTGAGCAGACATTTTTTGAAACCTTATATGAAGATTTTGAACAATCTTCTTTGTACCTAAGGCTCTTAGGCCACAGTAAATTTTATAGCATGCTCGAGGTACCAAGTAAAATGTCTTTATGAAACATTTAACTAGTTATAGTAGTACAATTTTCATTTATTTGAGTTTTCGGTATTGATTTGGGTTTAAACTCAATTCTTCATGTCCCTTTGCGATTCTTTTCAACTACTTGGTCATTTAGCATCGCCTTGAGATATAAAAGCTATTTGTGGCATCAATTTGGAGTTTAATTGGGGTTTGGGCATAATTTGGGTTTTTAGTTCTCGGTTTGGTACCGACTTGATACCAGCACATGGTACATTGGTTTTGAATCATGGTTAAGGGTTTGAATGAGTTTCTTTGAGTATCTGGAAGCACATCAAGGGTTGCAGAGGGCTTGGTTTGGCATGGAACATGAATTTGATTAAGGTATAGAATGGGGTTCATGATCTGTCAGCTTTGAACATACATTTTCTCATTAATTTTGATAATGAGTGTGTGCTATTTTATCATGTAGCCATAGAGAAATGTGTGAGCTTTGATTGTGTCAAGTTTCACAATTTTTTGGAATTTTATTTCCATTTTTAAAGTCATTATTTGTGCAGAGGGCCAAAACTGTCACATGCTGTCATATTTTTCATATTGTCCAAATGTCAAATTGTAAATTCAATATAAAATTGAATAAAAATCCAAACGATATGAAATTTGTGTCTTAAAGTGCTTTATGTGCTGTGTTGCCCATTTTTCATTTTGGTCCCTGTACTAATCTGTACTGACCAGTTTGTCAGTGAAGGTCATTTCACTGTTTTTTGATGCTTTTCATGTGCCAGTGGCACTTGCTTTGTAATTCATTGCTGATGATGTGTACATGGGTGTACCAGAGGCTAGTTGGAGGTGGTTACCACTGTGTACATGCCTTTCTGAAACATTTAACTGGTTATAGTAGTACAATTTTCGTTTATTTGTATCCAAGTTCCTTTTCTTTTTAGAAAACATTGGAAGTCAAGAATACCCCTTGAAAATTGTCAAATGTGTCCGAGTTGTAAAAATTTAATTTCATTGAATGTCAGTCATGTTATTTGTTCATTTTTGTTTTCCCTTTATGTATATTGACTGATAAAATTTGTGCATTTTCAGCTAAGTTTTTATTTCTGGTTTCTTGTTTCTTATTTCAATAGGCGGCAATGACGATGTATAATTTATAGCCTGCCAGATTTGAAGTTAGACACTGAGTAGAAGATCAGACGTGTTTGCTTTTGTTAATATGTTGATAGCTTGGAGGCCCCAAAATAATTTTGTGTTGATTTACAGCTGATAGCTAATGCCACCATCATCATATGACAGCAGAAAACATTTCTTTGTGTTAATCTCCTTTTTGTATTTTTCCCTTGTTGCTTCTTAGTTTAATTTCCTTTCTATTTTATTAGGATAATTTGTTTTATTTAATTCTATTTTCTACTGCTTTGTTTTTTCGGATGATGTGATGATACTTGTATCAGTTACGGAGTAGCTTAAATTATTGTTATTTTGTATTAGGATAACATGTATGAGGGCAATTTAAATTTATAATAATATTTAATTATCTATCTATTCATTAATTGCTTGCATTTTAATTATCTGTTAATTCATTTCTTGCATTTGCTTCTGTTGCAAGCACAACACCTCTTGTATTAACCATATTGAAATCCAATTTTTGGTTTGCTGACTGTTGGTAAAACTGATAACGACAGCATAGGAAAAATATCATTATTTCAGTTCGATAAAATTCTGAAACTGCCAGAAATAATTAACAGATACCATAAGCATGTCAGGATGCTAAACTTTCAATTTACTAAACGCAATAAATTGATGATAAACCATCATGCCAGAGCAAAGGCATCAACTTGATTTAGTTAGATTTCATATCTAGTCACATATAACATACAACATATTCAACTTACAACTATATAACTTTAGTTAACAAAAACCACCAACAGTTCCAGATATCTGCCACCAGAACACGGGCAAAAGATAAATCATAAAAGTTCAATACCCATAACTTTTACCCTTATGTAGACCAACAAAATTATTAGCTAATTTACTTTTGTTATAAAATTTACTCGGCTACATGCACCAACTCATACTCCACAAGCGACAAGTTGTTATCTTCTTTAACTATAAAATTAGCTGCTTCTGCTGCCTTCACTTGTCAACTGCTAGCCTCATGGAGCCCTTAAACATGTCAATGTTCGCATTGCGCATTATTGATGTTGATCCAGGTTGCAACACATCAACTGTCACAAACAAATTCCTATGTTAATTCATGCAAATATAAATCAATGTTGGTTCACTGTACATATTTTTAGATACGATGTGGAAAGTGGAATATTGTACATTGCAGTTCTTTGCTCAGTAAATTATGAATTATATCTACTGTTCATCACCAAAGATCTCAAAAACTTAACAGCAATAAATTGTGATTCTTCTAAACTTGTCTCAAGGAGAATGTGACAAACAATACTTGAATTTTTCACTATTAAAAAATCTACAATGTTTGAATATATAACAGGAAAAGAGAAGATATTCTTACTGGTAAAAAAAAGAAGAAGAAAAAAAAAGTGCACTCTTAAGCCAAAATCTGTTATTTAGTATGAATGCGAATTAATAATAAATATTTGTAGGCTAACAACTCAAGTACTGATATCAATCTAATTCTCTCCTAAATGCAAAACTTGAACATGGATAAGATTGTGTTGATCAAATAATATATCAATTATGTCCATTTTTTATGTTTTTTTTATATTTCTTAGAAGAATTAAAGATTAATCATCATTGACATGAACAGATCGGAACTGAATTTGCCTAACAAACTCATGAATTTAGAGAATTAGCAAAATTTACAAAAATTGCAGCACAGTCCTCAGAATTAGTAAAATTTAGAGAATAGGTCAATAGTATTGCTAGCATTATACTAGTACACTAGTGGGAGATGTGCAACAAACAATAGTTAGCATGCACAAAATTATTAGCTAATTTACTTTTGTTATAAAATTTAGTTTAACCTTTCCAATCCAATAGTTAGCATGAACAGCTGGTGATTTCTTTTGCAAACTAGAATAATCAAAGCTGTCTGTTATCAACACTGCATAGAAATTATATAATCCTCTACCAATTAATGCAAATATCATTTAAGCAGTAACTGTACTGGTAGGTTCCTGCCCCAGCATGTGCATTTCTGTACCAATGGTTAGTTCATGACCATCCTCAATTCTCAAACTGCACCCGAACTAAGTGAATTTGGCTTCTTCTTTTTTTATTTAAGTCATGAATAAGGTCTAAACTGTAGTTCCTATTGAGAGAAATTAACAAACAAACAAACACCTTTCTCCAAATACCAGTTCTTTTCATCAATTAATCAAATCACAATAGCAACCATACAGATGTTGGATGATAGTGTCACTGTGAACTTCAAAATTAAAATGCTTTGTAGTGTTTTTTATTACTTCAGTTGTTTATTAATTTTGAGCTTCCTCGATCCAACTTAATTGATTTGCTTCTATTGCTTAAGGAATGACTTCTAATTATCATAATTGCTTCTATTGAACTGTGTGTGTACATTAAAAATACATGGATAACTTCAAATTCGTGTCAAATCCTAATCAATGTAATGTCCGAAGAACCTTAACAGTGGAACAAACAAAGTTCAATATCCCTAGGTTTTTTGTCATTCCTAGCCAACAACCAATGTAGTTGGGTTGGAACAAGGGTCCCGCCTTTCTAATTGGAGGTACTGTCAATTATAACACCAGTAAGAGGCTAAATTGGAGGTACCACCAGTTAACAATCTAATGAAAATAATTAATGAAATTGACACGATTACAGACCTACGACACGAAGGTGATGCAAGGATTGATGAAAGACAACAAAGACTACGCCTACTAGGAAGTGTCATGGCACGTCAATTTGGGGAAAACTTACTGATCGGACGATCCACTAAGATCTGGATCACCCAATCACAATTTGGAGAAATAAAACCAAAAGAAAATAAAAGATGCTGAGAATTAGAGAGGAAATGTAGAGAAGTACCTAAGAGGAGAGGACGCCTGTCTTCGTCACTGCGAGAGGGTCTGAAAGAGGTGCGTCTGAAAGCGATTGGGCGGAGAGCTTCTTACGCGCGCTGGTAGAGAGGAGAGGCAGAGACGGCCAAGGCGGGGTGCGGAGAGGGGTGGCGCGTGAGCGAAGCAGAGAGGCAGAGATGCAGAGAAAGGGTTTGGGTTTGGGTTTACGGAGGAAATCGCGTCTGGACGAGAGAGAAGCGGAGGAGAGGAGCAGGAGACGTAGACGGAGGGTAAGAAAGAGAAGAAATAGACAGACTATTTTACCCTTCCGAAAAAACATTTCCGTTTAATTTAACGCCAGATAGGATTATGAGAGTTAAATAGTCTATATAATCCGAACCATTCAATAGATAAAATTAACGATTGTGATTTAGTTTGATTTTGCTGTACTATAACCAAAATAACTCTACTGTACTGTAGACAAACGCTATAAATATACACATGAGAGATCAAGCAAGAAACATACAACTACATTGGCCCATCACAGAAAATCGACCAAAAATTGTTAAAGACATGAAATAATAAAACATCCCTTAAAACTCCAAATAAATCCAAATTAACATTAAAACTGATATGTACCTGACATGTGATCTCTTCCCAAAATATATGCAAACTCATAGTTATTGACATCAATTAATTTAGGCTTAACTTGAATATTGAATAGTGACAAACAAAGATAAAAATATAATAAATAAGCACATTGTTAAAAATAATGAAGAAATTGAGGATCAATCTCAGTCATCCATCATTGATCGAGTGGTTTAAATTAAATCAAGTATAGTATAGGGTCTTTAATTTATTTATGACAAAGCAACAGTAGGTACCAACTGTATAATAAATAGGCACAGTACCAACGGTACAAAAAGCTAACTGTTAGGCTTTGTATTATTTTTTGACATCGTTTCGATAAAATATTTATATCTTCTAAATTTTCTATAACAAACTATATTAATTTTATTGATCTGTAAAATTGTTAATTTACTAGAAATCCAATTTAATACACGAATTAAATATTAGATTTGATGCTATATGGATTTGTAAAATTTAATATATGAATTAATACTAATTCAGAAAATCATAATATTTATTCAGAAAGTCTTAATATTCGGTTTGACATTTCTTAATAGAGGAGGGTTCCACTGCACCCTCTTTTGGTGCACCTAAATGCACCCAAAACTCATATGGTGCATTTTCAAAGTTCAAATAGTCGATTCGAACCTTCCAACGTGTTCTTCATATTAAAATGTGCTTGGAGACCAAATTTTACATTTTTTGGAAATTTTTTACTATTTTTTCAGAATTTTTGAAAATCATCACTTTGCTGAATTTCAAATTATTGTTTAGTTTAATCAAAAATTCTGAAAAAATAGTAAAAAATTTCCAAAAAATGTAAAATTTGGTCTCCAAGCACATTTTAATATGAAGAACACGTTGGAAGATTCGAATCGACTATTTGAACTTTGAAAATACACCATATGAGTTTTTGGTGCATTTAGGTGCACCAAATGAGGGTGTAGTGGAACCCTCCTCTTCTTAATATTTGATTTGAAAATAATTATTTTACAAACTATCTTAAAATTATATATATTCTTTTTTCTTCCAAGAGTCGATATCTAATTCATATCAAGAACTACTAGAGTCACCGAACTACTAGAGCCACCGAGCTGCTAGAGTCACATACCAAGAGCTACTAGAGCCACCATAACCAAGAGCCGAAAGATTTCGGCCACCATAACAAAAACCAAGTCTTTCTAGCCGAAAGATCACCATAACAATATAAAAAAAGGATGGGGAGAATCTATACCGAATTGTGTTGGTAATACCTAAAAAAAATGAAAATTGTACAAGGGCATGTACAATTAGAAAACTATGAAAGTGAACAAATGACCAAATAGAAGAAATACCAACACCAATACGAGGAGCTAAAAGCTCTCAAAAATGATACATGGGTAATTGTACAATTACCTTTTAAAACTGTTAGAATTTTATTTTCTATTACGATAAATAAGATGTTGAACCAATGAATTAAATATATATAATATATATTATATATTTTTTTTAAAATAATAATGCTAACAATGAAGGGAAGGAAAAAATTATAGGCACAAAGAATATCAAGGATGATGCAACATTCTTCAAGGTTTAGAGACGATACAATCCCTCTAGACATGGAAAATGTTCAAGCCAAATATGAGAAGTGAGGATCAACTTACCAACATCCTCATCAAAGGATTGGATCCGAGTCCATTTGAAAAATATCACAAACAAGCTAAGATTGTACGATATTGACATTCTTAGCTTGAGAAAGGGCTAAAAATAATGAAGAAATTGAGAATCGATCTCAGTCATCTATTATTGATCGAGTGACTTAGATTAAATCAAGCATAGCATAAAATCTTTAGTTTATTTATGACAAAGCAACAGTAGGTAACAACTGTAAAAAAAACTAACCGTTAGATTTTGTAATATAAATAGAACTTAAGAGCTTGTAAAGAGAGATTAATAAAAAAAATACAATGTATTTTTAACCTAAGCCATTTTCTCTTTCTTCTCTTTACTTTCCTCTAAAAAACAACACACATTACTACTTTGACATGTGTACAGGACACAAATCCTTGCATTAAACTAAGATCAAAGAAGGTTGATTCATTGTTTCTTATTTTGTACAATTATGCAAGAAGATCCCAAGGAATACAACAAAATCAAATTATCAATCACCACACAACTGACAATGGCGGCACATATTTCATTCAAGTAAAACCTTGGAACTCCCACCGAAAACACTTCCACTAATATCAATTAATGGGTTACACATGGGGCTACCACCTACCAGTGTTGAGTTTTAAGTAAGCACTTATTTTCATTTGGGCATTTTATCAAACACTTAAAAGGCATGCATCAATACAATAAAATTAACTCAAAAATTAGTGCCTTTTACTTTCACGTATTATACAAATTCGAATTTATTGATTAAATGAGCTTACAGTACTTGATAGTTGCCGTAAATTCTTTTTAAAGCTAATCCTTGAGATTGATAAGATATTTATTGTGAAATACAAATAAATAGATCAAGAAAGGACCCAGCCAAATTGAAAATTGAGAGATCATAGGAGGAAGTAGATCCCAGTTCTCAGTGCTTTCCATTCTAACGATGTGAGAAATAGCAAGAAATTTGAAAGATCTGGGACAAAGACGCGATTTCTGTAAGTCACGTGAAATCAATTTTGAACCCCATCCTTTATTCAATGTAATACTTTTTATTAATGTGCTTTATATCTAATTTACATTTTCATGTTCTGGATTTCTTTTGTGCATTACAAATCCAAAAAGATATCGTGAAAAGACAAATTATAAACTTTGTTGATTAGGTTGAGGTAACACAACCGACAAAAATCAAATACAACTACACAAACTTTAATTTGCATAATGAAATAAATTAGTGGGGGCAACAATGCTACGATTTATGGTGTCTGTGGTGTTCCACTCTTATCCTTTAATCCATTATGATCAGTGTTTTAATATTTAGTTCTCATGCGGTATTCGGAAGGCCACCGCATATCGCATATACGGTAGGCAGCTGAATATGCAGATTCTTTATTTACAGATTTTTTATTAAATATTTAATCCCACAGTACTTAAATACAATAAGGCAACATGTAGAGTGGTTATAAAAGACTTCTGAGTGGGACGCTTGAAGAGAACACCTACCTGGCAGATCTAGAACTCATTTAATGAGTTATGAATTCAGGTCCGGAACTCTTTTAATGGGTTTTGAATGTTTTTTAATTTTTTTAAAGCATGGATTCAATATTCGGTCCGAATAGTTATTTTCTATTCACCGAATATAACCGAATTTTAAAACACTGAGTATGATGCAAATGCCGCAAATATTTTTTTCCTGCCTGTTCATTTTTGTTAAATGGAAAATCGGTTTTCAAAATTTTGACAAAAATTATGTTTAGTTTTTAAATGTATATGTATTTAATAATTTCAAACAAATTTTTATGTATGCGAACAGTTAATAATATCAAATAAAAAATTTCTTGTACAAAATATAGACAACACACATGAAAGCAAGAATGCGATATGACTTGTAAATGTGTACATTAAAAAAATTGGCACATAATTATCAACTATTTAAAATACAGATATTGATGTTAAGAGTCTAAATAATGAGATTAATAAAAAATAATTTTGAAAAAAACTAGCAAATTTTTTATTCTTCCTTCCATTACAAATTAATTAGGGGTGTGCAAGAAGGGGCAAATCATATCTGAAATAAATATACAAAATGAAGCCCGTCTGAAGCACTTGGATGCCGTTTTTCCGGGCTGATACTCCAATGGGCTATATTTTCATTGAAAAGAAAGGCCCAATACAAACTTGAAGCTACAAAGCCTAAAAAATAAACCCAACAAATTTAAACACTAAAAGGCCCAAAATTAAAGAAAGTCGAGACGATTTGGTTTTTGACAGTTCAAATTGCTTCCAACATTAATATTGTATTTGTATCCAAAATGTTGATTAAAAATGATTACAACTATACTCATTTAAAATCAAACTTATTAGTTATTACATATCAAATTGATGACGTCATCGGGTCCTTTAATTTATAATACGTGTACAAACTAATACAGTAATATTCAGCACTAGATAATAATAATTATTTGTGAATATTGAATTCATAAATATATTACTGATTATATGTAAAAATTGTAATTGTTAAGGATGTGAACATACAATTTACTAATTTCTACAATATATAATTTAATGGCATATCTTTCTGTGGTCATACTAAAACATGTACAAAATTTCTGATGGCTTAAAACCTTCAGAAATATAGTCCTGGAATTCTTATTGTAAAATAAATTGATTAATGGTGTAGGTGACAAAGAATTTATTCCATATACATGAAATTAATTATAACTTACCAATTCATTGATTATGATGGCTAATATTGATATGGATGCATTAATATTAATAATTTCTAGCAAGTAGAAACAATATTTAACTTAAAAATGAATGCTACGAATCATATATATATATATATATATATCTCACAAATTGAGCAAAATGTAAACACCCAATGCTTACTGAAATATTAAACTAACTTTCATTTGTAGCGTAAGGTTCAATGTTACAGGTCATGTCTATTGAAGACTAAGAACATTAATTCAGCATTGCACATTCTAAACGATATTATGTTTGAAAATAACATATAGACAACTAATTTTATTTGACAATTTTGATTATTTTCTCAATTCAATTATTTGAAAACTAAAATTATATATGTTGTCCATGATTTAGGTAACCGTGAAGTTATTTTTTGGGTGTAATTTTGGGAATAATTTGCCCATTTTACATTTTTTTATCACTTAATAGTTGAACTATAATTTGCACACCAGTACACCACTTATCTAAATCACAGATAATTTAATTCTTTTATGTTGAATAATTGAGTCATTGTCGTGGTTGTCAAAATTTTAGTTTTAGTTGTTTCCTAACATTTTTCAGTTTTAGTTGGATATTTAAACTTTATCACTTACAATATAATAGTATAAAAGTTACATATTGTATGAATTAACAGCGTCCACAATAATGTTTTTTTTTTTTTTCTTTTTCTTTTTGAATGCCTAATTGGCAATGGCTGCATCTCAATATTACAACTTTTGCCTTAGCAGGAGGCCATCAAGGTACCACATCAATACTTCAATACAACAGCACACACATGCTGGTAATGGAAATCAGAAAAATAAAAACAACTAGAACAACTAGAAGCTATTAACAGCATTAACAGTAACAAAACAGCAGAAGTGCTTCCCGCATTATGGACTGTACCAGTATTTGCACTGACAGTTTGCTATCCCTGAATATTCTCGCATTACGTTGTTTCCACAAGTGCCAGCAAGCACTAATAAGAAAGACTGCCCATTTATTTTCATCCATCAGCCTCCCTGTCAGAATGTACAACCTTGAGGCGACCCACACCTGTACCAGTGTTTCATTCGGTACAATAATCACATTCCCCACTGCTAGCATTAGACGGTGCCATACCTCTTTTGCATAATGACACAAGAATAATAAGTGTATAGCAGTCTCAAAGGAGCAATATATTGTCACACATGACACATTTCCGGTCGGAACCGATTCGACGCTCCTCAAGCACATCTAATTGTGTCAGATTTTTTCCACAATAATGTTGCTATCCACTATAGAAAAAAGAAAAGAAAAAGAAGAACAGTGAGTGCTATAAATTATCTGCTATTTTAATATTGAAGTAAACGGTTCAAAAGGAAGAGTTTAACAAACATTTGCACTTAACGGAAAAACTCCCACAGAAATTATATTTTGCTAAGAGTAATTTAAAACCTTATATTTGAACATGCATGGTTTTCCAACTTCTCCTCATTATGATTAGAAATTCATGTCCATCGGTTTCGGTGCAATGCTAACTCAAATTTGAACCATGTCATTCATGTCAGGGGACAGAATTTAGTGGCTATTCTACAGAAGCTGCCTGCAGTATTCAATATAATTCATTTTTTAAATCATATATGTCATTCAATTTTTGTATTATTCAAGGATAAGGTACGAGCAATTAATTGTGTTGTGGTCCTACGGTGATAAGCATAAGGTTGAACTATTAAACATGCATGATCTCCATATGATATTGCACTTGCAAATGAAATTTATATTTTTGGAATTTGTGACTATCTTTTTAGATAGGTAGAATTAAACCATTGTTTTTGGATGGTGCATAATTTTAAGTGATTTTCTATCTAAGAAAATAGTAAAAAACTTCAAAAAAAAAAATAGAAATTTTGGTTTGTAAGTACATATTTAAATGTTGATTATGTTGAACGGTTCACATCGACCATTTGACTTTAAAAAAGATATATGAGTCCATAGCGCAGGTCGCTTTGTAATATGCATATTACTATATATAGCGTCGCTCATTATTTTATATTAAATTATATATCACTGATTTTATTTTTTTTATTTTTTAAATATATTTGTTAATAGATAATTGCCAAATCAACCTTAAAAAATATCAATTTAAGTCTCGTGTTCTCTGCCTTCTCTTATTATGATAAGTTGAGTTTAAGGGATCTTTTTGCTAGGTACTGGTAATGTTTAATGTCAACATCAGCACTTGGTATCAAGAAAAAAAACAAAGTAAGAACAAAAATAAACAAACAGGCACGCGCGAGAGGTGCACACGACGACACTCCAATTTGTTTAATTGAGGTGGCTCATGATGCTATATTTTTAATACAAGCTTGTGCTAATCAGGCGCTTTCCTCTTCCTATTTTATTCCCATTTGTGCATGTATTTACTTCTGTTATTTTTACAAAATCATTAAATTTATAAATCAGGAAGAGCATCTAGTACAAGTTCCTATCGAATTCATGAAATCAAAATTGACAAAATTTATTTTGACTAAATGCTAAAACCATGATTTCAAAATTGAAATAGTGGCTTAGAATTGATTCCACCTCAGTAAATGTTAGCGCTCTGGCAAAGCTCAAATTGGAAAACCCACTTAATCGTGATAGATTTGAATATAGCAAAAGTCACCTGATGAGCATTTTATCCTTGAATATTAAAATTTTGTATCAATGTCACTCTACCCCTTGGATTGTGCGAAAGGACAAGACAGTATTCACCTCTCTTTTTTTTTTTTTGGTTATTAGGGGTGGGATGGGAATCAATCGTACATATAAAAAAAAAATCCAGGTCGATCTGGATCGTCAGTTCTACATGGATTGTACCATATTTTGTTTGAATCGAGTTTCCATCTTTTTTTAAACATATAGTAGTTGAGAACAGCTTGGGTCCGATGGGATCCGACTCCGCTGCTTTTCTTAAAGAAAAGCAGCAACCTCCTTTTCCGATCCGAACCATTCAAATTCGTTGAGATTTGTGTATGAAAAAGTTATTTTATCGAGATACGTGAATGCAAATTTTTGAATGGTTCGGATCGGAAAAGGAGGTTGCTGCTTTTCTCTAAGAAAAGCAGCGGAGTCGGATCCGGTCCGATGCCCATCGGACTCAAATTTGGGTCCGATGGGTTTCGGGACCGTCCGATCCACCTTAAGATTCGTGTGCACGAATTTTAAAGCAGATGCGAAAGTTGCGGGCCCGAATCTTAAATCAGATCGGACGGTCATCGAACTCACTTTGAGTCCGATGGGCATCGGACCCAAATTGACCTCATAGTAGTTGTACCGGTGTCTGACCAACTACAACCTAAACTATTTGATTTGAAATGGTCGTTATGGATCTGTCGTAGCGCCAGCTGCAACCGTAGTCAGATAGTTGGAGAGGATCTGAGCACAATCAGAATTCGTATGATCTGAATTAACTCAAATTTTGAGTTAAGATCTGAACCATCCGATTTAAATCCTCACTAATATGAAAGGACCGTATGTGTTATAGGCAGAGTCAGAATTTCAAGCTATGTGGTTTTTATCATATAAAATTTGCATGTTGCGAATTGAGGTCAATTTTATGGTATTCATAACATTTTATTCTGAATTATATAGAAAATTGTGTACAAGTACAAAATTTTTGAAAAAAAATGGAGGTCAATTAATACCCATTTATTGAATTTACCTTCAGAATTTGTCCGAATTCTGATCGTACGATTTAAAAATTAACTCAAACGGAGGAAATAGATTCGCACAATTGTGGAGCATTTGTCCTGGAAAGATTAGGAAATAGGCCTCATGGGCTGAACAAAAATGTGTACATTGAGCACCATCACAATTGATGTTTCTATCCAAAAATGGTCAAGATTAGGATCCACCCAATTAGATTAAACAATTCTGATAATGGAACATCGAATGATTAAATTAATTGGAGGTATGATGTGATTAGGCTGCTTGAAAGTTGAAACTACAAGAGACACAAAGGCAAAAACAAGGCCTAGTGGATTTCTATTTGACTAATTATTTCGTTTGCATTAAAAAAAAATATTATGAAAGAGGAAGCCTTTACTGATATCAGATACTCTAAAAAATGAAGCCTAAGTAGGTCTGGCGCATTGCAATAATTGATGAAGAATCTGCATCTCAAAAGGAATATGCTCATAGAATAACGGAATACTAAATTGCTCCATGTGTGAACCGAAAAATCTAGCGAAAATTCATTGCCGCTTTGAGAGTCGTCCACCGCCCACCACACCCACCTACTGAGCAGACGAGGTTTTCCTCCTCTCGCCATCTCCTTCCACCACTTTGCCTCCGTTGAGCTAGCGCTTCCACTTCGGATCTGATCGTCGCACTCTATCACTTTGTCTCCATTCAATCGGCGCTTCCGTCTCGGATCTGGTCGAGCCCACACTTCTTTGCCTCAGATCTGGTCGCAATTCATTCACTCCGCCTTGTTGCTCCGTCATCCCGCCTTGGGTTGCGCTGCTCATATAGCTTTAGGGTTTGGTCCGCGACAGCGAGGCGATCGGAGGGGGGGGTTTGAGAGTCCACCACTTTATCTCGGCTCCTCCGCCCAATCTGGTACTGCTCGTCGCTCAGCCTCGTCTCAATTAAACGAGTTCAGACGGGGTGTTGTAAATTCGCCCCACCTTTACTAGTAGTATCTACTATGTCTACAATTAAATAAGGTATATTTATGGTTAATGATGATGATGCGTTGACGGTGACCCTTTCCTCCTCCTCCTCCTCCTCCTCCTCCTCCTCCTCCTCCTCCCTCACTTCTTCTCCTTCCTTCTTTCTATCCACTTTCTTTGTGTTTTCTTAAATAACTCAAGCACAAACCTCATCTGAGCACGAAGGCTCTCCTGGATACCCCTGCCTAGTGGTTTGACAGTGCCCGTTAGGGGCTGCCCGAACCCGGTCCGCCCGTGCCCGGGGTACCCGTACCCGTGCCCGGGTATTGGCGGGTAAACGGGTACACGGGTACGGGTCTGAAACGGGCAGGGTGGCTGTTTTTGGAAACAAACCCGGGTGTACCCGTACCCGCCGTACCCGTGCCCGCTGCCCGTCTGCCCGCACCCGCCACGGGTGTACCCGCACCCGCGTACCCGTGCCCGTGCCCGTACCCGTACCCGTGCCCGCTGCCCGCCGAAACCAGAAATTTTGAATTTTTTCCCCCCACTGGCTACTGTTAACAGAGCAGTTTTGGCTACAGGCAGCGCACTGAGTACAGCAATGCATGTGAATATTGCGCTGCATGAAGCTAAACCTGCTCTGTGAATAGCGCTGCATGAATATTGCTCTGTTAATGTTTGATGAAATGCCTCTTTTGCTTGCTTTGGTTGATCATAGTTGGAGGACTGGTTGCAGTAGCTGGTGCAGCTAATGCCTCATCGTTGGAACATGTTGTGGTGAGTGCAATAGCCTTGTATGTAAATATGTAATTGATGCTTGAATTTGATTAATTCAGAAACAGTATAGAGATTGATCCAAGCTGCTTTGTTTGGAAAAATAAGCAAATTTGTTACAATCTACCATTATTTAATTTAATTTAGATTTAAATTAGATTTGGATTCAATTTTAATTTTAATTTAGATTTATATTTATATTCAATTTAGATTTAATTTAATTTGCATATAAATTTATATTTGAATTTTTATTTATTTAATTTAGATTTAGATTTATATTATCAATTTAAATTGAACGTTTACAAAATATATTATCAATTTAAAATGTTTATTGTTTTAAAGTAATTGATTTAAGATATTTTTGATTTATATTTTATTTAACCTATTAAAAATAAATGAACGTTTAGAAAATATATTATCAATTTAAAATGAAATTTTGACAAAAAAGGGCATAACTTTTGATCCGTCCGTCGGATCGGGCTGAAATTTTGACATGAGCTCCACAGCCCCAAAACCAAGCTAATTTCCTTTTGGGACCGATCCGACCGTCGGATTCGTCAAAAAACTAAGGGAAGAGCCTCAAAACTTGAGTTGAAGTTTCCGATTAAGATTTTCATGTCTATCATTCAATCCAAGTAGCTCAGTAAATTAGTTACATAATGAACTTGCAGATTACCAATTTTTACTATTTTTGGAATTTTTTTACTATTTTTTATAATTCATGAAAGATGAGCAAAATCAGTCTACTATAGCGTAATTTTGTGTAGTTTAGTGTTTTTCTTACCGTATTTCAGCATAATTAGCGAGGTTATTGTAATTTAACGTAATTTAGTATAATTGAACATAATTTATTGTAATATAGTGTAATTCAACATAATTTCAAGTAATCTAGCGTATTTTAGTATAAATAATTAGACTTGTACTTAGCCGAATAAATATACAAATTTTCGCACAAATAATTTTTATATATGAGTTACAAATTTTATTTATTTAGGAATTATAAAGATGTGACTTGATAATTTTATGTATATATATATACAATATTTGATATTGAACTATTCAGATTTTAAAAGTCGAATTATAAACACGTAATAATATTCGTACGACACGTTAAAAAAAATAAGAAAAAAAATCAGAAAACAGCAAAAAAAAAAAAAAAAAAAAAATTCTACCCGTGCCCGTCCTGCCCGTGCCCGCTGTACCCTTGCCCGTTGTACCCGTCTACCCGCAACGGGCACGGGTTTGAGACGGGCAGGGCGGAGTTTTTCAAAAAAAACCCGCCTACCCGTGCCCGTTGTACCCGCCTACCCGTTGTACCCGTACCCGTCCTGCCCGCTGCCCGGGACGGGTACGGGTCTGCCCTGCCCGAGGTACCCGTTAGCAGATGTCTACCCCTGCCTCATCTTGATTACAACAACACTGTTTTGTGCTAATGACAAGAAATTATGCAGGCTCACAACCTATCAATCCGAGCATGAGTAGGGGTGTTCATTGGTTCCGGTTTAATTGGTTTTAAACCAAACCGAATTAGATTGGATTAAATGATTTGGTTTTTTCGGTTAAATGGATCGGTTCGGTTCATTTTTTAAAACCGATTTAATAGTTTGGTTCGGTTCGGTTTAGAAAATTTTCAAAACCGTCTGTACTGAACTGATCGAACTATGGTTCAATTCATTTCTTAATACCCTTATAAGGTTATACATACCCAGTAGCGCGATTGAATTGAACCAAACCAAGTACCCAACCCGGTCACCGACTTCTCCAGTTCTCCTTGTCGCACTCAGCACGCGCGACGACCGCCCACACACCCTTCTGTCCTCTTGTCCTCCTGTCTTGTCGCACCTCGCAACGTCGCACGGCTTCACGCCTTCACCCATCTCGTGTTCTCAACGTCAAATTGCCAAATTCTCTCGCATGGCAGCACGATGTCCACTAACCCTAAGTACGGTTTCGCCTTTTCTCTCTCTCAGTCTCTCTTAGATCTTAATTTCTTGCTCTTGTGCAACAAGCTATTTGAGAGTTGAAACAGTTTTCTGAATTTTCTCTTTCTTTCTCTCACTATCTGAGTTTTATGATTTCCTTAATTCGTCGAACAATAATCGGTTTTCACTCTTTGCAAGTTGAAATTAGGTTTGAAAGTTGCACAAGAAAGGAAATTAAGTTTGTTGTTTGTTAGTTTTTTCTGTTCAAAGTGCTCAATTCGTTAGTAATTAGCTAGTCAGGCAGCATTAGAGCTAAAAGATGCAAACTGATGAAAATGACAATAGCTGGTCAATCAAAAGGAGATATTGAAGTCTCTGTTGTTCGAGAAAGATGCAAACTACTTGACACATATTTAAAGGTCTCTTTCTCTTTATAACTTATTAAAAATGCAGATTGTTAATTATTTCAGATAATTAATTAGATGTGTGCACTCACTATTTCTTGTCCCTTTTATTTTACTTTTTTTTTACAGTAAATTTGGATGAACAAGAAATATGACAGGAAACAACTCACTTCTAGTTTAGCTGAAGCTTCAAATCCATTCTCTATAGCAGAAACTTCAATTACTTCTATGTTTCACATTAATTGCTTTGTTATTCATCTTGTTAACTTTCTTATTCACATTTGAAATTTATTACTAGTATTGGTATAATTGCTGTGATTTTTTTGTTATCCATTATGTATTTTATGTTTCCAATTGATTGCTTTGTTATTCATCTTGTTAACTTTATTATTCATATTGATTGTTTTGTTTCATTATTCATGTTGGATAGTTCATTACTTCATTATTCACTCTATTTGCTTTGTTATTTAAGTCAATTGCTTTAAATAAAAAATAAATAAATATATTTTGGTTTAAACCGAACAAACCAAACAAACCGAAATAAAACGTCGGTTCGGTTCGGTTGATAGGCTAAAACGGTTTGGTTCGGTTCTATTTTTGAAACCGGAATAAAATTTTGGTTTGCTTAGTTCGGTTCGGTTTCAACCGAACCGAACCGATGAACACCCCTAAGTATGAGCACAAAAAATTCTGCAGGCTCACTATCTACTAATTTGAGCATAGTAACTCTTGGTTCTGCTTTTTTCTGATTTTCTTGTCTACTTTTGTAAAGGGGTTTCAATTGTAAGTGTAAGTACTGGTACAGATGTTATATATACTAGTACAAAATGATGTGTAACTGGTTTTGTTCTGATTAATGAAATATCGCCTACGGACTTTCAACCAAACAAAAAAAATTGCTCCTTGTTTTTTTTTCCGCTTCTATAACTAGGGGTGTTGAAAAAGTTTTATTTTTTTTAATTATCTGTGTTAAAAATAGTTTTTTTTTTTGTTTATTTGGTTTCTTTGTTTAAAAATTATGATATTATGGATTTTATTTTAGTTCAATTTTGAGAGTTGAAAGTACAATAAGTTTGACTTATTAAATAAACCAAAATATTAATAAATATTATTCTTGTGTTGTAAACAACACGGATAATATTTAAACTAGTACGCATTTAAATTAAAGTTCTCGTAACAATTTTTATTAAGTCAAATTTTAGCTTTCTTTAATAATAATGTTTTTGGTTCAATTGCTAAATTATTTGATACATTATTACTGATAGACAAAAGCTTGACTTAACTAATTGTTATTTGATTTGAATTAAATTAAGTTACTGAACTAACCAATGAACACTCTCAAGTCTCAATATATACAAAGCTAAGTTTAAACTACTTTTGCTCCCCATCAGGACTCTTAAGTTTAAAAAGTAAATTAAGGTTCCAAAATGCTGGTTCGCCTATTAATGCCCTTAATTTAAACACAATTAAATTTATAGGTTGGTTTTAAATTTTGGTTCCACATATGTGCCTTGACATTATAGAATTTCGTTAATGAAGTTGACATTTTTGTTAAAAAAATCATTATTTTCATGGCAATGTTATATGCAATTGAAAATATCTAAGAAACGAGTTTATATATATGAGTGAGGCTACGGTGCTATGCATAGCACGGATTGGGTCCGTGCTACGGCTTAAAATTTGACTTTTCAAAATCTTAACAGTCGATCCGAACCGTTCAACATGATTATAAAATGAATATGTACTTGCAAACCAAATTTTACATTTTTTCGAATTTTTTTACTATTTTTTTAGATAGGCTGTTTTTGGATGGTCCAGAATGTTCAGATCAAGTGATTTTAGAAAAAATAGTAAAAAAATTCGAAAAAAATGTAAAATTCGGTTTACAAGTACATATTCATTTTATAATCATGTTGAACGGTTCGGATCGACCGTTAGAATTTTGAAAAGTCAAATTTTGAGCCGTAGCACGGACCCAATTGGTGCTATGCATAGCACCGTAGCCTCACTCTATATATATGTGTGTTGACAAAAGCCACCCAATTACCTTGAGTTGCTTTATAGTGGGGTGCAAGCACAAAATTATTAAGTTGAGTGGCTTTAGTGTGGAATGCACACTCCATCCTCACTAACTAATGTTATCTTCTTCTCATACCACTTATCAGAAAAAATTAGTGGAGGTCTATTCATTAAATTCAATTGGTTCCTTTTCCGCAACTGTGGCTTGTTTGGTATCAATAAACCATTCTATTTCTCTTCCTTTTAAGATTAAAAAAAAAATAATGATTTGGCGCCATATCTTTGGTTACTTTTAAACGTCCTTTAATCTCTGTCATACAGCCATCACATGGGAAAGTAGTAGATTAGTTGAATTTAGCACTACATAATATTAACTACCAACTCTAATAATGTGTTTGTTTATTTTGTTTTGTTTGTGTTTATTCTAATTTATTTTCTGTTTGTTTAAAATTGTTTATTCTAGTGACAAAAATATATGTTCTCTGGTGTAAAAAGTCATTAGTTCGAAATCGGGATTTGAATAAAAAAAATTGAGTGGCTTGACCCAACTCTCTCGTTAAAAAAATTGTTAACATGCATGGAAAGAATGAGATCATATATAGTACTCAATTTATGACTGCTAAATGGAACAAAAATATGCGTGCACAAGCTTGCATTTCTATGGTTAAAACCAGTGTTCTAAATAGCGCGCTATAGCGCCGCTATAGCGTTTTTGGACCCTAAACGCTAAGCTATGGCATGAAAATACGCTAATTGCGCTACGGCCGCTATAGCGGTTGATAGGTCCATATACCAATGGCCCTTAAAAGGCCCAGGCCTGACCCAACTAAACATCTCTAGATCAAAGTTCACAATAAACAGGCCCAAAACAGACCGCGGCCCAGAAATAACTCGGGATTCGGACCCCCTCCCGGGGCCAACCCGAGGCCAGAAATTGCTCGGGATTCGGACCCCCTCCTGGGGCCAACCCGAAGCCAGAAATCACTCGGGATTCGGACCCCCTCCCGGGGCCAACCCGAGACCAGAAATTACTCAGGACTCGGACCCCCTCTCGGGGCCAGCCTGAGGCGAAGCACAAACCGAGACTCTGAGCCCTCTTAAGGGCCCGCCCGGAACTGAACAAAACAAGCCTCAAAGCCTAGCACGCCGTATCAACCAAAGGTTGAACACGCGACCTTGCGGTTCGGCTTGAGGCTTGCTACGCAAACTCTAATAGCCTAATATGTGGACACCCCCAACAGTATGCGGATCTTTGTCATTAATGCTGACAAGACCCCGCTACAGTGGGCCACTCCCTATATAAGGCAAAGAAACCCCCAGAAACGGGGATCGCATTTTATCACATTCTGAGTCAGGAGAGGTATCAAAAAGGGTTAGAGCGTTAATACCCCTCCGGCTCCCCGCGTGTCCGCCACCCCGACCCGCATCGCTCGAAGCGAGACGGGCCGCGCGATTAGCACCCAATCCCCGCACGGCCTGCCTCCCAGAAACAGGGCGTGCCTGCACTCTACTGGACCGAGTCCAAGTACGGCCCGGCCCCTTTGGGAAGGGACGTATCAACCACCGTGGGGCCCCCAGCCTCAACTGAGCAAGATGACTTCCGCAACCAAACAAACCGACATGGGCAAGATCGCCTCCGAGGAGGAAGCCCGCCGGGCGGAACAATCTAACCGACGAACTGAGAACGTGAAGCCCCCGACCGACCCGACCTCGGGCGTTCAACCCAAAGCGTCCCCGAAGAAGACTCCCCGACATGACCCGACCGTGGGGGCAACGAGCAAAAACCCCCCCGATAAACGGGGTCAGAAGACTTCCAACCCGATCGTCCCGCCGAACCCCTCCCTGGGCATGCCGCCCGAAGGGGCACTGGTTAACCCATCCGGGATGAATTGGGAGTCCCTCGGAGTTTCCACACCGGTAGTAAGGCCGATCGACTCGACTATAGTGACCGCCCAGACCACTGGGCCGATTGGTTCGACCCCCCAAAACACACAAAACCAGATGATTTACACCCAGTACCACTCCCCGTATGTTCCACCGTATGTGTACCCACCTCCTTACAACTATCCTCCATACCCGCAATATGCCTCTCCACACCCACAGTACCAGACTACCCCCTTAGCACAATACCCTCCACATGCCGATCCCAACCTACCATACTATCCCCAAACTCCCACCTCAGCTCCCGGGGTACGAATGATTCACCCCCCACCGCCTGTAGTACAATTGATCCGGGCTGGACCTGGATCGAACAACCCAGAGCCCAGTCTACATAACACAGACGGTGGTTTTGACAATCCTGACCCCGAACTTGAGACCCTGATAGGCGAGGGAGAAACGAGACAGGACGATGGACCAAGACGGAGATTATCCTTCGGGGCCGAACGGCGAGAGAGCGAAGGCTCGTCCGCGGCAGCCAGCTCGAGAAGGAGCGCCGGCCGAGCGAGAACAGAGCGGACTCGAGAAGGCCCCACCAAACATACCGAGGAACGGTCTCGCCACTCGAGGAAAGATGATCAGTCTCGCCACTCGCGCGAAGAGCGTCGCCGAACACCCCCTAAGAGGCGACGAAGACCGCTCACCCCACCGGAGGCGGCAGGAGTAAATATGGCAATGATAGACACAATGATCAAAAAAGGGGTGGAGAAAGAAATAGCTAAGAGGGAGAGGAGGAGAGCAGGGACTCGTTCCGGGTCGACGAATATTTTGGAAGGACCATTAGCCCCGGAACTTTACAAGGCCCCCATGGGTGACTTCAAATACCCCACTGGCCTTCCCTGTTTTCAAGGTAGCGGAGATATTCAGGACCCTCAGAACTTTGTATATGGGTTCTACGAAAGGCTCCGACTACATGGAGCGTCGGACGCTGTCGCGTGTCGCATTTTCACCACCTGCCTGACCGGGGAAGCCTGGGAGTGGTACATGAGATTGAGGCAAGGATCGATAAAAACCTTTGATCAACTGTCGAGAGCTTTCCTGACCCGCTACGACATGCTCCGGCCCCCACGAGCGACATGTGACTCCCTTTTGAAGTATGTTCAGGGACCCCAAGAGACAACTCGGACCTTCGTAAATAGATTCGTGAAGGCCTCCAGGGAGGTCCGAAACTACAGTGAGGACATCGCCCTGGCGGCCATACTGAATGGGCTTTGGCAAGGAGGACCGGGCACTCTCCGGTATGATGCCCGAAAAAGAGAATTCAAGAGTTTACCAGAATTCCTGGCTTTTTCCGAAGGGTACATCCGGGCCGAGGAGGACGCCGTCCAGTTCGCCAGACCGCGGTCCAGATCCCCAAAACCGCAGCAGCGTGGCCGGCAGCCCGATAGTGGCCCGTCTCGAAGACAAGGACCACCAAAGAGAAATACCCAAGAAGAACGGCGTGAAGATGGCAGAGAGGGCTACCGACCCCACTACGTGCGGTATGCCCCTTTTATCAAGAAGAGGAGCGAAATGTACCTTGTAATAAAGGACATGCCTGATGTCCCGAGACCGCTACGCAAGCGTATCTTCGAGAAAAAGGACGGGACGGCGAGGTGCTTGTTCCACCGTTTCAATGGCCACACCACGGGGGAATGCCTCCAGCTGAAAGACGTATTGGAAAGGATGGCGAGGGAAGGAAAGTTGATCGAGTATATAGTGCCAGAATTTTTCCAAAAGTTCGCGAAAGAGTATAATGGGGAGGTCCAGGACAAAAAGAAAGCCTCCTATCGGGATGATTACAAAGAACGTGAACACTCGGGACCCAAGCCCGACGAGGGCAAGGGAAAGGGACCGGGAACATCAGGCAGGCGGCCGAGTATAGAAATCAATGTTATTAGTGGAGGACACAGGGTGTCGGCCCCCGAAAAACACAACCGAACCACCACCAAGCCGTACCCTACCATACTGAATATCGAGAGGCCCCTTGAAAGAAAGAGACCCCGGATGGATGAAGCCATATGCTTTTCCGAGAAAGACTTTGGCACCGTGATATGCCCTCACGATGACCCCTTAGTATTGAGACTCAAGATAGAGGAGTTTGGAGTCAAACGGATCCTCGTGGATACGGGGAGCTCGGCTGATATCCTGTTCCTCTCAGCTTTTGAGAAGATGGGAATGCAGCTGGGCGAGTCGCGGAGAAAAGTAACACCCTTAGTAGGGTTCACGGGCGATTCCCTCCGGCCAAAAGGGGTCGCCCAACTGAAAGTGACGTTCGGTTCTTCGCCCCGCACCACCGAAGTTATGGTAGACTTCCTCATCGTGGATGCCCCGTCCGCCTACAATGCAATCCTTGGTAGGAGCACTTTGAACAAAATCGGAGCCATAGTGTCTTCCCCCCACTTGAAGATCAAATTCCCTACCAACCATGGTGTGGGGGAGGAGTGTGGGCAGCAACAGGTGGCTCGGGAGTGCTATCAAACCTCCCTCGGGGGACAAGGAGGGGCGGTCCATCAAGTGGACGTGAAAGCAAAAGCAAGATCAGGTCTCGCTAACTCACGCTTGCAATCCAGCAGAGAGTTCTTACCCCCGAACACACCCATGGTTCTGGATCCCACTGACAAAGAAGAGTTGAAGACATCCCTTGAGCCGGCCGATGAGGTTGACCAGGTCGACCTCGGTGACGGCAAAATCCTGAACATCGGTAAGGCCGTCCAGGGAAGTGCAAGGAAGAAGTTGATTGACTTCCTCCGGGAAAGCCTAGCAGTGTTTGCTTGGACCGCCGCAGACATGCCGGGAATCCCGGGATCTATAGCCGAGCACCGGTTGCACGTCAAACCGGGCGCGAAGCCTGTGGTTCAGAAAAGAAGAAACATGGGGGCTGAGAGGCGTTCGGCAGTAAAGGCCGAGGTAGCCAAGCTATTAGAAGCTGGTTTTATTAGGAACGTGACTTGTCCGGAATGGGTGGCGAACCCCGTGCTGGTGAGAAAAGCGAACGGGGATTGGAGAATGTGTATAGACTACACCGACCTGAACAAGGCGTGCCCTATGGACCCTTTCCCCTTACCCAAGATCGACCAACTAGTAGACTCCACCTCCGGCCACGCATTCCTGAGCTTCATGGATGCGTTCTCGGGGTACAATCAGATTAGAATGTGCCCAGAAGATGAGGATAAAACTGCCTTCACAACCCACTCCGGATTATACTGTTACCGCGTGATGCCCTTTGGTCTAAAGAATGCAGGGGCTACCTTCCAAAGAATGGTGAATAAGGTGTTCCACGAGCAAATAGGTCGGAACGTAGAAGCCTATGTAGATGACCTCCTCGTCAAGAGTATGTCCGACCTGGATCACGTTCGAGATCTGCGCGAGACCTTCGCTACGCTCAATCAAGCGGACATGAAACTCAACCCTAAGAAGAGTTTCTTCGGCCTAACGGGAGGGAAATTCCTCGGATTTATGGTGTCCATGAGAGGCGTAGAGATACACCCGTCCAAATCACAGGCTATCCTAGACATGAAACCTCCCCGAAACCTCAAGGAACTCCAGTCGCTTACAGGCCGGCTGGCAGCGTTGAACAGGTTCATCGCCCGGTCGGGCGATGTCTGTTTCCCGTTCTTCAAGGTAATGCGTAAATCTGCTAGATTCGAATGGACAGAGAAATGTGCGATGGCTTTCGACAAAGTGAAAGGTTACTTGGCTAGCCCCCCCTGCCTCAGCAGACCCATAGAAGGAGACACCTTGGTTGTGTACCTGGCCACCACCAACCATGCGGTCAGTGCCGCGTTAGTGCGGGAAGAAGGACGCGAGCAGCAACCCATATATTTTGTGTCCCATGTGCTCCGGGATGCCGAGACTCGGTACACACAGTTAGAGAAGGCGGCCTATGCCCTTGTCATCGCGGCAAGAAAACTGAGACCGTACTTCCAATCTCACCCAATCAAAGTATACACTGGAGTGCCCCTGAAGAAGGCTTTTGCGAACTTCGATTCCTCGGGTCGCGTGCTAGCCTGGGCGCTTGAACTAACGGAATTCGATGTTACGTTCCACCCCCAGAACGCCATCAAGTCACAAGTATTCGCGGACTTTATCGCGGAGTACTCAGGGGCTCCGGACGAATTCGAAAGCAAGTGGACGCTTTATGTTGACGGAGCCTCCTCCCATCAGGGAGCGGGGGCAGGAATTGCTCTCACAGGGCCACAAGGAGAAACACTCAACTACGCGCTCCACTTCCAGTTTCCTGTGACTAATAACACTGCCGAGTATGAGGCCATGATAGCGGGCCTCAAACTAGCCGCGGGAGTGGGGGCCCGACAAGTCCACCTCCACAGTGATTCTGAACTAGCGGTCAGGCAAATTAACGAAGAATGCCGTGTACATGACGACCGATTGCGGCAATACCGAGAGCAGTTCCATTCGTTAAAGGGACAGTTTGATAAGGTGGTAATAGAACATGTGTCCAGAAACCAGAACTGTCAAGCCGATGCCCTCTCTAAACTCGGGGCCGCAGGAAACCTCGACAAGGACCGCCCCGTGATAGTAATGGACATCCCCGAGTCGAGTATTTCGGAGGGCGCCAAAGAAACCTGTGTTGTCAATGAGCCCGAAGATACCTGGTACGCCCCCATGTGGGCCTACCTTACGTCGGGGACACTACCGGAGGACCCACTGGAGTCCCGAAGACTGAAGAAAATTGCCCCTTTATACTCAATCTACAATTATCAGTTATACAAAAGGGGATATGCCCGGCCATGGCTTAAGTGCATCGGAGAGAAGGATGCTCAGGCAATGCTGGAGGAAGTCCACGAAGGACTCTGTGGTAGCCACCAAGGAGCGAAAACTCTGGCCAAAAGGTCCTGCGCGCAGGATACTATTGGCCCACAATGCAGCAAGACGCGGCCAATATGGCGCGAAAATGCGAAAGGTGCCAATATCATTGCCGATTATCCAGCGTCCCAGGTTACGACATGATCACAATCTCGGGAGCTTGGCCCTTCGACCTCTGGGGGATCGACATCCTAGGTCCTTTTCCTATGGCCGCCCAACAACAAAAATGGATTATAGTGGCCGTGGAATACTTCACAAAGTGGGTCGAAGCCAAAGCACTAACCCACATCACGGCCGAAGCCGCCAAAAATTTTATATGGCAGAATATCGTGTGCCGTTTTGGCATACCACACGCACTAATCTCTGACAACGGCACACAGTTCAATGCAGATGTCACAATGTCCTTCCTGGAGAAGTTAGGTATCCGCAGCAACTTTACTTCGGTTAGCCACCCTGCCAGCAATGGTCTGGCCGAAGTCACCAACAGAACTATTCTGGATGGATTGAGGAAAAAGGTGGCCTCCAATAGGAAGAATTGGCCCGGCAAATTAGATGAAATACTTTGGGCATACAGAACCACCCCCCGTGAAGCCACGCAGCAGACACCATACTCCCTTGTGTATGGCATGGAGGCCGTCACACCTCTCGAACTCGTTGCACCCTCCCTCAGGATGACGGCCTACTCCACAGAAAGCAACCCAGAGGCACGAGCCACGGAACTCGAGCTGGCACAAGAACTCCGAGAAAAGGCCCGCATCCGAACCACAGAATACCAGCGAAGGGTCAAACGCGCCTTTGATAAACGAGTGTCTCCCCGGACATTCGAACCGGGCGAACTAGTACTCAAAAAGGTCGAGGCTGCCGGACAGCATGTCGGTAAGCTTCAACCTAATTGGGAAGGCCCCTTCCGGATAATTCGCGCCTGCGGCAAAGGAGCCTATGAACTCGAAGGTCCCGACGGACGGATGCTCGCCAGGCCCTGGAACATCGTCCACCTTCGGAAATTTTATATTTAAAAAAAAAGGGGGGGGAGGTAGTAGAACAGGCATAGCAGCGGACAGGCCGCTTCTTGTAAAAATGTAATCATTAGCTTTTGTACCTTTTTGGGACCGACATGGGAATGCCCATGTAAGGTCAGGGGCGCCGATGCGATATTATAAGCACGGCCCGGTACCTTCTACTTTCGGACCATCAACACGGCAACGACCGTGTATGGTCGAGGGCGCCGGTGCGATACTATAAGCACGGCCCGATGTTTGTCGTGTTAACTAACAAATTTGGGACCCGACGGCACGCAATTGCCGTCGGGATCCCCCCACAACTGATCATAACAAGGACAAACAAAAGCCCACGGGCAACCTATGTTCAACAAAAAAGAAATTATCACACTAAAAGAGGATAAACGAAAGCCCAAGCGGCAACGAATGCCTCAGCAATAAAGCAACGTTCTTACGACAAAAAAATAAAAGCCTACGGGCAACAAAGGTTTCGCCAACAATCACCATATCGAGATTCGGACCAAAGACCTTAGAGCATAAAACAGCCCGAAACAACTTTTCCATAACAGCGAACGCGCGCTAACCGTGGAAAGTCCGGACGAGTACACGCTATGCGCCCCGCAAGGAAAACTCGCGCTAGTCTCAGGTCAAAGGTCCTGAAGAAAGGGGCACCAAGACAATCTTTCAAAAGAAATTACAGGCACGAGTCACAAAAGTGCGAACGAAAACTCTGCAAAGAGAACGCACATGACTCGGAAACAGGCACGAGTCACAAAAGTGCGAACGAAAACTCTGCAAAGAGAACGCACATGACTCGTAAACAGGCACGAGTCACAAAAGTGCGAACGAAAACTCTGCAAAGAGAACGCACATGACTCGTAAACAGGCGCGAGTTACAAAAGTGCGAACGAAAGCTCTGCAAAGAGCAACGAATGCACATAACTCGCGAAACTAAAGGGACGGTTATGCAAAAAGCGAACGAAAATCCTCATAGGATAACGAACGCACATAACCCTGCTTCGGGGAGATAATAACGGAAACCCGCGGGGTAACGAAAAAATCTCTCCGAGGATCCCGACGCACAGCGTAAGCGAAAGCCCAACAAGGCAACGAACACGCACAAACCGGATAAACATTCCGTCGTTCCACAAGACAATGAACTTGCTTGTCCAACAGACGCAAACGAAAGTCTTGTGGAATGAGCGCGAATAATCTACTGGCCTCGTGAGACAACTAAAAGGCATGGCAACATGCCCGAATAACAAATCTCGCAGGATTTTCCACTGGCACCACGAGACTAACTAAAAGGCATGGCAACATGTCTGAACAACAAGTCTCGCGGAAATCTCTACTGGCTCTACAAAACAACCGACAAGCATAGCAATATGCCCGAACAAAATCTCAAAAGAGCAAAAACAAAATACAAAGACACCTAAAGGAATGCAGAAACTCCTCCCTGAACTCCCGCAAGCATCCCAAATCGGAAGACAAGCGCTATCGGGCGAATAAAGATGACTAGGAATGCTGCAAGCCCGAAGAGATCGCGGGAAGAAACTGCGTGAGGTAAGGAAACTGTTTTTTTTCCTTTCCAAATTGATAACGCTACAAGGTTGGGAACCGAACCGGCAGTGAAATATCGATAAATAATGAAAGGCGACGCTAAATAAAAGTACAGAGTACGGGATAATCCCGTTGAAATTCCCTGACAATTGAACGAAGTCCACCCGAGATTGACCAACCTTGCAGGACCACACGGTCACGTTTAAATAAAGAGGTTCTACAGAACCACAATAAAAACACTACAAACAAGCACATTAAAACAAGAACATACATAAAAACACAATGTTACTCGGGCGGCCGAGCAGCAATCTCGACCAAATTACCCGACAAAAGTTACAACAATTCTGTTTGTTCCCCAACACCTTGGGGGTCCTACGAATAAGCGAAACAAAGAACGAGGCAAATAAATTAAAATTTCGATACGCCTTCCAGGCAGCTCCCCGATCTGACACTTCACATCCCGCCTAAGGCCTACATAAACATAAACAGCAGATTAGATAACACCGAACGAACATACACATACGCGTCAACGGAGCAAACCAGAAATCATACCTCCATTACTCGCCGTCTTTTTCCTCCTCGATAACCACCCCGAGATCCTGCGCAGGGTTTCCTTCCAAGGAAAGGACGATAGAATTAGCTGCGTTGCTGGTCCCGGCTCCATTGCCAACATCGGCCTCGGAGAGAGGACGCACCCAAATATCGTCCGGCCAGGCAGCAACAAGACGCCAGTAATACGGGATCGCCACCGGCTCCTCCCTCAATAGATTTATGTGGCCCGGCACTAGTTCGCCCGCGGGGTCCCGCAGCCTATCCATTGCCCTGTCCCACGAATACCCCTTAAGAACCTTGGGCCGCGCCTCTTCGTCCTTGACCTTGGCGAACCCCACCATCTCGGGCGCAAAAGGATACAGCTTCCCCAACTTTAACATTTCCCCGTACACAAAGTGGCGCACAAAATCCTCCACGCAAACAAGCGCCGCGCTTCTAAACCCATCGCTGCTAAAAAACTCATCCATCAACTTCGTGGCCAGCCCCTCCAAGTCGGCACGTTGTTGCTCGACAATTTTCTCCATCCGCACAACCCTCTTCTTCTCGGAGACCAAATCCTCGGCCATCCTTGCCTTATCTCCCCTCAACCCTTCAACCTCGGCAATAGCACTCGCCAGCCGCTTGGCCTGCTCAACAGCTTCTTCACCCCTCTTAGACAATTCCTCCTCCAGACACCTAACCTTCTCATCGCGGGCATCCAGATCGCTCTGCAGGGTCTGCTGATAGTTCAAAGCCTCCCTGTAGCGTTCTTCCAGGGACTCGTAACGATCCCCACCACCCTCCTTCCCGAGTTGAGCGCTCTTCACCCCCGAGGTGATGTCATCCGCGGCCCGCGTTTTGCCTCCCTCCAGCAAGCGTTCCTCCAACAACGCCGCCATAACACAACCCGTTTCGAAATGCCGACCCAAACAGTCCAGCAAAGACTGCTCCGGGTCTTCCCTCATACGGCGCCGAATGTAAGCTGGCTCCAGCCCAGTGTAGGCCCCGAAAGAGTAGGCGGCTAAGGTAGGCGGCCTCCTGCAGACCCCTATGGTCTTCCCTAGGAAGGGAACATAGAGGCCACAGTGGTTTGGGTCTTTTCCTGGACACGGATGCTCCCAAATCGACCCCCTCTCCAGTTCCCAGTCAAGACTTGAGTCATCACCCCGAGGCACGGGCCCGCCACTCGGACTCCCAACATCCCCGCCATCTTTCCCCGAAGCAGCACCCCCAGCGACCCCCCCAAGAAGAGTCTCCACTCCGGACACTGGCGCCAGCCCGCTCGGGGCAACCATACTTCCCGTCACAATGGGGAGCTCTCCCCTCCTCGGCGCGTTAGCCGGGGCCGTATCAGAAGCCTTCGTCACCGCGAGACTCTTCCCCTTCTCGGACGGACTAATCTGGGCCGTAGATCTTATCCTCTTGACCTTATCCTTCACATTCGCCCCGCCTCGCCTCTTGGAGGCCTTCGGAGGAGACGCGCCCTTCCCTTCCACTGGAGGTGCCTGCTCCGCTAACACGACCTCCTTCGCCTCCTCGATCACCAGACGCTCTTCCTCTCCCACCGGGACCCTCCCGGACCCGAGGGGGATGACGGGCTGAGGATCTACAACAGCACCAGAAAACGCGAACTCCATAGACGTGTTGGCTGCCAAAGAAACAACATACGGACACATATATATCAATAGTTAAAAGACTACTAAAAACAGAAATAAAAGTTAGAAATCTACCACACAATTCATTAAGAATCCCCAAGGCCCTCCGATCATCTCCGGACATAGGAAACCTAAGAGAGGGCACTGACCCCTTCCGCCATAACTGGCGCCAAGTCACCCGAACGTCTTTTAACGACTCAATTCCACCTGGGTGTGGCAGGTATACCCAGCCCCGGTTCCAGTCATCTATCTTGTTAAGCCTAGGATTCTGCTTGGAGTCAAACACCTTGGCATGCGGGCCCTTTCGCTTAAGGATCAAGAAATCTTCGGACGTCTTACCCATGCTAAAATATTGCGAGAACAGACCCATAGTTGGCTTTAACCCCTCCAACTTATCTGAATGATCCGAGAACAAGTTGTCAAAGCTCGTAACGTAACACCAAGCCTTGCTAGTTAGTTGGGCCGGTGTTATATCCAAAGTCTTAACAAAAGTTTGACAAAACTCCGATAAGGGTAATTGAAACCCACATTTAGGCATCTTCCAGTACACGCACATTCCCTTCTCAGAGTCATGCGCTCGGTCATTTACGGTAGGTACTCGGAGATCTAGGACGCTCAGCGTAATAACATCCCGCGCCTCTTGGCGCACCAACTGACCATAAAACACCTGCCGCCACCAGTCTTCACGACGACACAAAGGTATTGACGGCCACAAGCGGTCCACTTCATCAAAAATACCGGGCTGATAAGTAGACCGAGGTATGAGTTTCGGCCCATCAGGGGTCTGGGACAGAGCACTCTTACGACCAACCTTCTTCTCCTGCACCTCCATAGGCACGGAGACGGAAGCCTCTCGCGAAGAGGCGACACGACTCTCATGCAGATCGTCCTCGCCATCCCCCTGTGTCTCGCTTGCTCCCCCGGACTCAGTAGAATGCTGAACAGACAATGTATCATCCGAAGCGTGATACCTAGGATCACTAGGAGACAACGGCAACCTCATCTGCCCAGACGTACCTTGACCGCAATCATATATATGTTTGGCTTTATTATCAAGAGGAAGCGCCGCGTCGCCGCTCGCAGACTTCTCCCTTTCGGCCCGCAGTATAGCCAAAGCTTCGGCACCTTTTCCAGGACCCGGCATCCTCGATGCCCCCCGACTAGAAGAATCCGTATCCAGAAGACCCCAAGGCGGAGATCGCCTTTCCGAGCTCCCCCCAGTCATAGTTAGAAATAACCTAAGTTAGGCCAAGGCGGTCAGTTAAAAAACCAGCAAGAGAAGTATAAGATAACGGCTTCCCCATGTCAACCGAGAAAGCTGCTCGGTAACCTTAAAAAGAACTAACCCTACTTGCTAACACACTCCTCACCAAATTGGGGACGGTAGAGGCAGTTTTCCTACCCCCGCGAAAACTACAAACTGAAAAATCTTAAAATAGAAATTACCTTCCCGAAGACGGAGGCGCGACAGCAATCGACCAAACAAGGCGAAACCAAGTGACTGACCGACTACAGCAACGCTCAAAAACCCAGCAAATGACAATATCCCCAGACAGTCGCGAACGCCTTTATATAGGCATCAGTACATGGTCGTAACGCCAACCGGCACTCTCCCCGAGAAGCCCTTTAACCCACTTGGCGCACTTTGATAGGCCTTGACCTAGCAGCGTAGAAAACCGTAGAAAGGAAGGCCTACACAGTACGCACCGAAGATCTCGATGCGACGTGCCGATTCGAAATTTGGCGCCCTTTCCTCCCTTCTCCGAACCCTGAGAAGGCGCAAGCAAGACGCCCCGACGTTCCGACCTAGCTACCCTACACCAGCATGGCGTCCGAACGCGATCCAAGCGTCGCGCATTTTCGGATCCCGCCCCCCATCCCTTCGCAACTCCCCCACAAACTGAGCGGGCACGAGCGAAGCGTCGCGCCGTCTCTCTCTCTACAGTAGCGATCAGGCGCAGTTATGATGATGGGACGCCTGCATTAAATGCCCACCAACGCTGATCCTTATATAAACCCCCTAACATCACAAGCCCAGTTGTTGCTGTCCCAAGAACGTACTGAAAAAATGGCGCCAAAACCCCGGAATAACAAAGGAAAGAAACCGGCGGAGACTGGCGAGGCGAGCAATCCGAAACCAAGCCGGCCAACGAGCGTCCGAGACTTACCTCCCCGAGTCCGCACAAACTGGCTCCGCTTCTTCCCAAGGAGTAACCTCGATCGGATGATGGCGAGCTCCAATGACAAATTGCAAGATTTCATCAAGTACCTGGTCGACGTGGAAATGCGCTCATATGAACATTGCCCCTGCTGCCCGCATTCCGGTCGCGGTGCACCACCAGCAGCGCCCCCTCGGCGCCTCGCACCCAAGCCTGTTATCCGCAGCACTTGCCCAGCATGTGGGAAGACGGGCAATCGGGCCGATATGCCCCGATGCCACCGGTGCGGGGAAAGGTTCCACCAAGCCTGCCAGCCCGAGGAGACACCCTACTTGTTCCCTATCCCGGGCCTGGAGCACTGGTACTGCGAGGAATGTACAGCCATCCTCGACTCCAGGGATGACACTCGAGAAGATGACGGGGAAGACGATGATGACAACGGCCCACAGTATCACCCCACCAAGTCCGACGACACCGACCCTGAGGAGGAATCCTCCCCGGACGGCGGTTTCAGTGATTGATGCACCGCGCGAAGTCGCCCCACCCACCTAGCCGGCCATTTACTACTCCCTCTTTTGTTCCCCGACATGGGGGATCGTGTTTATGTTTATTAGGATAACTGCTTGAACAACTGTGTTTTGATTGAGAAGGAAAACTCTATAAACCACATGACATTACCCCTAGTTATAACAATCCTTATTTTGGAAAAACTTTCTTTTTACAACATATTTGTGTAATGGCAATTTTGACACTTAAGGCACAACATTCATACACGCCTTCTACACCACCACCCCACCGCAACGAGCAGCGAGTTCTATCACAACAGAACTTCATCATATCGATAACCAACAGGTGCCGCCTAGTTCGCGACCACGCGGTCCCTGATAGACCACCAAACAACTAATTCGGGGCGCCCATATCTCAGGACATGCTCCCCGAAACTAGTCGGTTTACTACGCGAACCCCATGCAGCACCGACACGAGATTGATACCCCACCCCCTTTCTCAGGACAATCGTGGACACACATCTCGGTAAGCAGAGCAGTTTATGTCACGCGACTTAATTGGTCCAATCAAAACAGGCACCGAAAACGCCTTCCCCTTGTCCTACAAGGCACGACTCGAAATAACCCGAATCAAGGAATGAATCTCGCCAAACCGTTGGCATAACTGCCTTACGACGCCCCCTCGCGGCATAAAAGCGCTCTCTACCCCAACTCACGCATCTTGCATATGCAACCATGTACATCCCCCGAACACTGGCCAAACCGACAACGAAGGGCCCTTAATCTAGCTCAAATGATCCGGAAATAACGAGTCTCGCACCAGTAATACCTCGAAATAGCCGCTCAATAACTCTCGAAATGCCTCGAAACAACCGTCCCTTAAATCCAAAACGCCTCGAAATTAACACCGGTCAAACGACGGGCCTACGCCTGTCCAGTCAAGTCACCTAGCCCCAGCTTTTATGAGTTTGTGGGGCCCAGACGCGATAACCGATGGCACCACCCCGCCTATATATTGGCCCACTCAGCCATAAGAAGATCACTCCTCACCTACCAATCCTCCGTGAACTCCTCCCCACTCCATCCACCCTCACAATGTCGTCGCCCGACTCAGTTAACAAACCCGAGCAGCGACGCCCTAATATTACCCTCCCCCGAGATTCCCCCCCTCACCGCCCCCGGCCTAATCCCACGCAACCACCACTGCGAACACTGTCGGAAGGCGAAAGGTGGGTATTGTTACAAGACATATCACACTCAGACTTAGGATGGATGCTAACCCACGAGAACCTTCGAATCCGAGATTTCCTCGACTTCAAGCTCAGCTCATGCCCGAAATTCACCCCGGAAGACGAGAATGCCATCCAACCCACGGCGCCGTCGCTGCGCACGTGCTTCGTGTGCGATGATCAAGATCCCAAGACCGAGATGGTCAAATGCCGAACATGCTTCGAGTGGCGCCACATGTATCATTACGATATAAAAGGCCGCTCCGATCCCCGCCGTCGGTTTTGGCGATGCCCCCGCTGCATCGACCTCAACTTTGGAGGACCAACCTTATACACAGCCACCAAGGAGGAGCTCGAAGCGGACAATACATATGAGGACACCGATAACGAGATCCTCGCCTGAATGCTCCTTAAGTAGCGACATCACACCCGTCTTCTTGCCGAAGAGGACCCCGGAGTGCAACTACCGAAGGGAAAATGTCTCTTCCGCCTGCCTCAGGTCCCACCTCGGCAGCCATGCGGGTATACAGGGAACGAGTCGCCCTGCACATCATAGTTCACTAGAACAAATGTATCTATTGTTGTATGTTATCTAAGAAAAATTATGTACGAAGTATATACTGTTCCGATATATCAATATTCAACGAATAAAAATCAACCAATTAACTTCATGGTCGGGTCGTTTTTTGATTGTCAAACAGCTAATCTTTCTCATAGCACGCCGACCAAACTTTTTATCCCGCGCACACTCCCGATATGCGAACAAACATCCCTCGAGACCCCACGTTATTTAATGCAGGCAGTAGACAGATATACGCTATAAATAGCCTGGGACCCACCTCCTTTATGACCACTGTCACAAACCCCGCCTATAAATACCAACCTTACCATACGTTCAAACGACAACCCCCCATCTCCCCCAACACAACTCTCTGAGATGCCTATCAAAAGAGTAGTCTCTAAACCTAAAAGGCCTCTAGAACAAGGCCAAAGCAGCCGCGACCAGCCTCCTTCCGCTCCCCGCCGCTCTTACAACCCACGACAGGTCCTCTCTCCTACAGAGAGATGGGCCCTCCGCCAACGATTCTCCGAGGAGGATTTGGAATGGATGCTTCATAACGAGGACCTCCAAATCTGCGACTATATCGACCTCCTCCTCGCCGGTGTACCCTCATTCACTAAGGAGGACGAGAACAGCATCTATGATGACGTCAACTTCGCGCCCAAGCTGCGTTGGTGTGTCATATGCCACGATCAGGGGCCCAAGCACGAGATGGCAAAATGCCGGATGTGCTACGAGTGGAGCTGTTTCGAACACTACGACATCCGAGGCCGTGCGGATCCCCGACGCCGGTTCTGGAAATGCCCTGGATGTTTATCCCGCAATTCTGGAGGGCCGAGCCTGTATACCGCCACTCCAGAAGAAATCCACGCAGATAACCTTTTTGAGGACACTGATAACGAGCGCGTCGTCTGATTTCAATATTTCCTTATCTATAGGCATTGTATGATCTCGATGTCACGCCATATTTGGGCTTCATGTTATTTAAGAATATCTTTCATATTAATAACTGCCTATGATTTCGCCATACCCTCCGTTACGCGCAAAAAAAAAAAAAAAAAAAAAAAAAAAAAAAAAAAAAAAAAAAAAAACCGACGACGCGGTATACCGAGCATAGCTCTCGGCTACCCAAAAGCCATCTAACAGGCCAACACTATCCTGAAAAACGCAAAAACCCCGAACAGCTCGGGGGCCGTCAATAGCAAAACCATGAAATACTGCGGCAAAACAAAACCGGCATAAACCACATGTAACCAACAAGCCGTACGAGGCGAAATCACAGGAACAAAATTTTTCAAATAAACAACACACAAACGCTAGGAACCCCCCAAGAGGAACTCAGGGGCTGATAATAAACAAATATCCCGCAAAAACCCGAGTACAACTGAGGGGCTAATACCCGAACGAGAAAACAAACAAGCCGAGACCGGCAAAACAAACTCCTATAAGCTTAACCGAAGTCACCATCAGTACCAGAGCGAAAACCCGGAAGCATCATACTGACGCATTCCGGCTTCAGGGGCTAATGATAGGTCCATATACCAATGGCCCTTAAAAGGCCCAGGCCTGACCCAACTAAACATCTCTAGATCAAAGTTCACAATAAACAGGCCCAAAACAGACCGCGGCCCAGAAATAACTCGGGATTCGGACCCCCTCCCGGGGCCAACCCGAGGCCAGAAATTGCTCGGGATTCGGACCCCCTCCTGGGGCCAACCCGAAGCCAGAAATCACTCGGGATTCGGACCCCCTCCCGGGGCCAACCCGAGACCAGAAATTACTCAGGACTCGGACCCCCTCTCGGGGCCAGCCTGAGGCGAAGCACAAACCGAGACTCTGAGCCCTCTTAAGGGCCCGCCCGGAACTGAACAAAACAAGCCTCAAAGCCTAGCACGCCGTATCAACCAAAGGTTGAACACGCGACCTTGCGGTTCGGCTTGAGGCTTGCTACGCAAACTCTAATAGCCTAATATGTGGACACCCCCAACAGTATGCGGATCTTTGTCATTAATGCTGACAAGACCCCGCTACAGTGGGCCACTCCCTATATAAGGCAAAGAAACCCCCAGAAACGGGGATCGCATTTTATCACATTCTGAGTCTGGAGAGGTATCAAAAAGGGTTAGAGCGTTAATACCCCTCCGGCTCCCCGCGTGTCAGCCACCCCGACCCGCATCGCTCGAAGCGAGACGGGCCGCGCGATTAGCACCCAATCCCCGCACGGCCTGCCTCCCAGAAACAGGGCGTGCCTGCACTCTACTGGACCGAGTCCAAGTACGGCCCGGCCCCTTTGGGAAGGGACGTATCAGCGGTAATAGCGGTCCGCTATAGCGCATAGCGTGTAGCGCGCTATTTGCGCGCTATGCATATTGGGTTTTTTCAAACAATTTATATGGGCTTAAATAAAGATCCATAAAATTTATTTTGTATAGAAAAAAAAATAGAATGAATCATGATGCTTAAGATATTTTGTATAGAAAAAGATCGATAGTTTATGATATTATTATGGATATTTTGAACCATGGACTTTTGTACTAGTTCAATATTAATATTATAATTTCTTAATTAATTTGGTGTTATTTATTGTTATATGAAACTTTAGATAATGTTAATATATAGTACAAATATATAATATAATTTTTGTAAAAAAAAAAAAACGTTATTTGGAATAGCTTCCGCTATAGCTACGCTATTCGCTATAGCTTTTTTTGTAGCCTTCCCGCTATGACGCTATAAACGCTATTTAAAACATTGGTTAAAACGCACAACACCAACTGGAAATTAAACCCAATAAGTTTTTACATCTATTGACAAATCAGTCAATTTGATATTTTTTTGGTAATATGTTTCAATTCCAAAAAAAATCTTATATATTAATTACTTCTCAAGTTCGTGCAGTGACTGTTTGAGGGTCATAAATGTTTCCTTAACTGTCATTATATATACTGTTGTAAATTTTAAGTCGTTTGATGGACAGTTATAATTACATCAAATTCTTTCAAAAAATAATATTTCACTTACATGGTATCAGCATATGGTAGATTACATTTCAAATATACGATTTAAAACTAAAATAAATTTATAATGATTGCCAACATTATCAACTATGGTGGCCTAATTAAAGCAGCAGAAAGTAGCAAATTAATTAATTGTTGTCATCCCATTACCTGTGTAAAGAAAAGTAGTTATTCAAGAGAAAGCACATTACCAGTTTAGCACATATATAGACACACGCCACTCCTTTACAATAGTCAAAGTTGTTTCTTTTAATGCCACAATGAAAATCCAAATTAATCAGTAGGAACTGCAGGGCTGCATCAGATAAGGACAAAAATGGAAAAAAAAAATATCAGTTTGATTTTTGGAACTTTTATTTACACCATTAGTACTTCAACTAGAAGGAAATTAATTTGATCAACAATTAATTGTCTTTATTTTTTCATACTCATTTTCCAAATGAACCTCTTAAACTACACAGTTGACTATTGCTCAATGCACACTTGTTTATTGACTTTATTTTTTTCTTCTTAAACATTGACCAAAAACAATTGGTAATTGTTTAAAAGGTGATGGATTAATTGGAGGCTACATACAATATTCCTTTGAAATTTATCTGCATCAAATTGATGATTAAACTTTTAAGAAAGGATTAAATCGGTCTTAATTTATAATTATCTCAAACAAAATTGGTTATTTGAAGGACTAATGAAAAAGATAATTATTTTGAGAGAAGGTTAAGAACTAATTTATTTTTTTATTCAAATATTTATTAACTAATCAGTACAAATGCAATTTTAGGACAACTTGATTTTTGTAATCATCTTCAATGACCCGTCTAAATGTAAATAGTTTTATTTTTTTATAATAAGATAGGTACAAGTAGTCTTAGTATTTTTTTTTTTAAGACGATCGATGCTCAAACAAGCTTGAGCTTGTAACGGAAACCAATCACAAAGAAGCCAAAAATTTAAAGTTCTTATAGAACAAATGAAAGTTTAAGAGCAATTTGATATTCAGAATTAGTTAGAATATCAAACTTAGAATTGTCTAATAATAAATAATAGTAATTTTACCATACATCAATATAATCTGGTATATTTATTTCATATCTTGAAAAATACTAATTTAAAAAATTATAATCTATGTATCCCGCACCACTTCATTATTCTCGTCTTTCATTTAGATTTGGCACAAATCAAATTCAAGTTAATTTGGAATTTGATTGGTTGTCTATTAGCCATGCACAATTTGATTGCTTGGAACTTTAAACAAATTAACTTGATATATGGTGGAAGACTAAATAATGTTTAAATTGGCATAAATTTAATCCGTCCCACGCCATATATATATATATATATATATATATATATAGATAGATAGATAGATAGAGAGAGAGTGGCTAATATCAAAACGTTTGCATCAAGGTCCTCGTGCAACCAAGTCATTTTTGGATTTTCAAAGTCCAAATGGTCGATCTAAACCGTTAGATGTGATCTCTATATTAAAATCTGCTTGGAGACCAAATTTTACATTTTTTAGAATTTTTTTTACTATTTATTAAGCCACTTTGAAAATTGCTGATCACATGGTCCAGAATTTGGTTGCACTGTTTTTACTGTTCACCCAGATCAGCAATTTTCAAAGTGGCTTAATAAATAGTAAAAAAAATCCAAAAAATGTAAAATTTGGTCTCCAAGCAGATTTTAATATAGATTGAACATCTAACGGTTTGGATCGACTGTTTGGACTTTGAAAATCCGAAAACGACTTGGTTGCACGAGGACCTTGATGCAAACGTTTTGATATTAGCCACTCTCTCTCTCTCTCTATATATATATATTAGAATCAAGAACACATTTATAAATTATTTTTTAGTTGAATATATCAAAATTATTAAATATAGATGTGCACTACAATTGTGCTATACATAGTATAACCAACCATATATGCATGCTGATTGCTGAAGCCACAGCAAGCTCAATTAATTGTGAGCACTAATTCCAACCATTAAATGAACCAAATTCTAAGAGTGAAAGCATCTGATACAATCGTTGAATTAAATAGCTAGGCCAAACCATTTGTATACGCTCTTTTTGTCTTCAAGTTGGATATATATATATATATATAGAGTAAAGAGCCTTGCTTAATTTGCTTAGTATGTGTATGATGTTACTAAATGATTTCAAAGACTTCCTTTTCTTAATAAGTAAAATTCCTTTCATAATTAAGGAGTACAGACTAGCTACAGAGAAGTGTAAAGCATTGAGTATATATATAGCTAATTAATTGTATCAATTTCTAATTGATAAATGATCAGAAAAAAAAGGGCACATGCACGCGGAACTAGTAATGAAGAAAATTTTGGTTGGTAGGACCGGTACCGGTTTGTTTACTATTTGCAAGTTTAATCATAACATATATTCTTCGGTAAAGTTTTAAAGACGAATAGAATTTGTGCTAATTGCTTCAGCATTTGTATGAAGAATATTTAAGCGTATATGACGGGATAATTCCATCCCCATGCCATATATAAGGAACTACAATTAAACTGTGACATTAATTTCGCTCCTTAATTAATTTCAAACACTTAACTCATTAATTAATTACTTGGCTCGAGTGCGTGTAAACAAGACAGCTCAATTTAGATGAAGTATTTTAGTGCAATTGATCGATGTTGGGTAGATAATTAATTAATGCATGGTTTTATAATTCTTTTTCACAGGTCACCAACCGTACATTAAATCCAACATTTCTGTCAACGATCAAACAAAAAGAAAATTAAAGTAGGATTCACTAGCTATATATAATGGTTAGGGACACAAAACAATATTATGTACTGATGAAACCCTGAAACTAGCTAGCTAGCGCTTTATTTTTATTTTTACCTTTATCTCCGTAGTGCTTCTGCTACTTTCTACTCATCCCCCACCACCATTACACTTCCGTAACTTCTATAAAAAGAGCAAAGGATATAATTTCCATTCAATAAATTGCCTAAACCCCCTGGCGTGTGTTTCCCATACTCTCTCCTCATTCACATTCTATCTTAACTAAACAGCACCTTTTAACTAACCATAAGATGGCCACCAATGACACCAAGATCACCATCCCTTGCACTGAACAAAGCCAAGAGAGAGATTTGGATTCGGACATTTCCCGAAGAGCCCAATGGCTCCGTGCCGCCATTCTAGGCGCAAACGATGGCCTCGTGTCGACTTCTTCCTTGATGATGGGCGTTGGTGCCGTGAAATCCGACCCCAAGGCCATGGTTTTGTCGGGCTTTGCCGGCCTTATAGCGGGAGCCTGCAGCATGGCCATTGGAGAATTTGTATCTGTGTCAAGCCAACTTGATGCCGAGCTGGCCCAGTTGAAAAGGGACCAACGGACTGACAAAGCTGATCGGGCTGGACTACCTAGCCCGATCCAGGCTGCCGTGGCATCTGCCCTGGCATTTGCTATGGGTGCAATAGTGCCACTTCTGGCCGCAGGATTTATTGCCAATTATAAGATAAGGATTGCAGCAGTGGCAGTGGCTGCGACTATGGCACTACTGATTTTTGGATGTCTCGGTGCAGTACTGGGACGAGCCCCGGTGGCCCGGGCTGCGGCCAGGGTAATTATCGGAGGTTGGGCTGCCATGGGGCTAACCTTTGGTCTTATGAAGTTGTTTGGGTCTGCTGGACTCTGATTAAAGGCCCGGTAAATGTTGATGTTTTTTTTTTTTTTTTTTTCTCTTTTTGTGTTTTATACTTTTATTGGAATTAGGCATGGGGCCATTATGTTGAGATCACGTACTATTGTGTAGTTCAGTTGCTGGCAGTAAATTGTTCTCAAAAGTAGCAACTGGATATGAATATGATGCTATTATCATTATTTGAATGAAGTAATTAATCAGCTACATTTCTCCAATATATAAATAATTGTTTTAATGTTCCCGTGAAATATGTACCTGATGTGAACTATGTACCTGATATATATATATATATCTATATATTTTCTTTTTCATGTTCCCGTGGAAATTTTCACAGCTGACGTTCACAATTAATTAGTGCCTTTTCAAAGGAGTGCAAGCAGATATATATACTTCAGATTTACTTTTGAATCTTTTTTGAAGAAGTGATGCTCATTGCAATGCCGCTAGCTGTCATATAAAAGCTAAAAAACACAAAATTATTTGCCACAGTTTAAACCACAAAAGTGTGTATACAGTTTAGGCATCAACATATAGTTTGGAATGTCATCGCAACACTTTTATTTTGCTTGTTCTCATTTCTTTTCCTGAAAACAAACAAAGTTTTTTTGCGTTAGTTCTCTTTCTAGCTTTTTCACGTGCATTATGTTTAGGATTTTTCGTTTCTCCTATCACATTTACAAACTGACAACAAAAGTGGACTCTGTTTATTGACGAGAAGGTGCGATCACATTCATTTCAACTAGAAAATCATTTTGTAGAAATATATGAATATGGAAAAGAACATCCTGAAGTAGGGTCATAAGACTCATTATAACTACTTTGGATTCAGAAACCTACTTTGGATGAGCTTGGGTTAGCGCTAACCAAAGAATAGCACTAACCCCGAGTGCTATTCCATGTTTGGACATGTCACACAAAGCGCTCTCTCTCTTGGGTTACTGGTTATTCCACTAACCCAACAAAATGTTGGGTTAGCAATTGAAAGGTTAGCTCAGGTTAGTGGCTCCCGTGTTTCATCCAAATTTAAGGATTTGAAAATCGAAGACGTAGGTTCAAAAAAAAAAAAAAAACTCTAATTAAAATTCAAATGAAACACGAGCGCTGCTACTCATGCCAGAATAATAAGGTCGCGTTATCAGAATCCAGACTATCGGATCTAAACAAAATGTTTGAGAGATCATTTCTAATTCAAGGAATGTTCAATGTAAACCGTTCATAGAAAATTGATTTGCAGAGTCTAGAGAAACCTTGCTATTCCCACTAAGCGGAAAAATAAATGGTGGTGAAAATATGAAGATCCTTCATATTCTGGTTTGTGGAAACATACTGTACAAGTCGAATGCAATACACACACTCGCACTACTAAATTGTCTCCTTTTTCGGAAGGAAATAATTAAACTGAATAAACTAGGGCATACAAGTTGTGCCTATCAAGTTGGCAATGGAGTACACATAAAATTTTGGCATGACATATGGTATGCATTGCACCTTGGTAAGCATGTATCTCCATTTATTTCACTTGTGTGCTAATCCATATACATCATTACAGGGGGTGGTAAGTACAAAAGGGCAGATTATCCAATTCAAAAGTGTTGTGCATGGTATACTACACGAGTGGCAGGAAGTGCTTACTATAGCACAAAATCAAGAATTACATACAGAGGCCGACAAACCTGTGTAGCAGTGTAGAGATGGGAAACAAATGGAAAATTCACCACTAATTCCATATACAACTTTATTACTTTTAGAGGGGTGAAAATCAAACACTCAATGTTATGGTGGAAACTGCAACTTCCTTATAAGAACAAAACTTTTATGTGGTTGGTATAGAGAACAGAATTTACCAAAAGATATCCTACAAAAAGAAAAGGGCGGTCTGGAATAGCCCACTGTCATTTATGTCCACAGAGTCAGGTAATGAAATCTAGAGATCATATATTACTATTATGGCCCTATGTGGCAAGGCTTTGGTTAAATGGGGGAATGCCAGGACTTGTATATACACTGGAATAATTTTGAAGATATACTGATTTGTGCACTACAATTACCAACAACCCAAAAATATGTTTTTCTTACTGTCCTAAGTGCCTTCTCTTTTAAGTCAGAAATATGATATTGCTAATAATTGCTTGGATTAACTGTTGGACAGGAAATATGGAGGAAGCAACAATATCTTATCTGCACAAATAGATGGCTTTGGAGCTGGATGCTATCCCTCTTCAGTTGCCTCTCCCCCTCTGTCACCCTGCCAGAAGAAGCTGAAGACAGAAGGGTACCACTGGTATCCTTGTTGTTGACTGGATATATAACTTGAGAATTTAAAAATTATGCTGGACAATTTTGCAATTTTGAATCCCAGTTATTATGTAATAAGATGTGACTAAAGATGCTGGAGTCCTCTACTTTGGTACCAGATGTTGTTTTGCTGAAGTGGGTAATTTTTTCTTTGAACAAAAGATGTAGGTGCTGCATAGCGTTCTTCTGGTGGTTGCTGAGACCACCATGTATTTTTGGTGGTTGCTGAGAGTTAATTTATTCAAAGGTGTGATTGCTACTTTTAATTTTCACTTTTTCAGCAATGAGAATGAGCTATTTTGCCTTTCTTTCACAAAAAAAGAAACTGCAGCAGCAAAATGTGCACGTTTCTACCAAGGCAATGATAGAAAAAGGCAAGCCTTTGCGGAGTCAAAAAATAATTAAAAAAAATGTTTTGCTTATGCATTTTTCTCCTTTAATTTTTCTCTTTTTTTCTTTTGCATTCCTAAAAACATCACATCTTTTTAGCCCGTTGCAGATTTCTTTTGCATTTCTTTCTTGGTAGTCTGCATAGATAAATGCAATCATGGTGTACGAAATGTGCCTCAATTGAGGACCAGATATAGGTACCAAATGCACGGCGTAAAACCCAACTCATAAAAACACTACAAGCTCAATGACCAACAAGAAGAAAGACAAAATAATTTCAATAAAACAGAAGATTGATTTGGAATTCACCTGATAAAAACAACAGGGCACCGGTGCAATTTTACACCTATATATCAAACTAGCTCAAATAAACAGACGGCCATGTCAGTGGACCTCATCAAGCTCAGCTTATATAAATATTTTTTATATATATTCCTTTTTCTTTAGCTATAAATTAGAGCATCAAAATTAGTATCATGCTAGCTAGATATAACATTAGTACTTTACATATACACATCAAGGCATTTTTCTTTCCTCCATCTCTTTTTCAGGGTTAGTTTCTTCTTTATGCTTGGCTTCTTTTTCAGGGTACGGTTCAGATGGGTGGGGCCCACTCTGGCTTAAAATTGAATCTCTCATATGCATGTAATTCCTCAGCTCTTGTAATGCATCGGCTGCAGTTCGTGACCCAGATGGAGCTGGGTTTGGATTCTGATCCAGGCTGTTAGATTTCTCGAACCCAATTTGCAATTTTGGGGCTGTCTTAAGCATCCGCATGAGTTCACCCACAATGGCACCCTGAGACCTTTCCCCTTCGGAATTGTGTGTCCTGTTTATATAAAGGAGCAAAACTAAATGATAAAAGACATTCAGCACTATCATGGTTTCATACCAACTAAAACAGGTTTGATACAAGTTAAAATTGTTCTTTTCGGTAACAAGAGCAATAGTTTCAGGCTGTTTTAGTTTGATACCAGGTCAATATACATCTGGATTGGTGCCAACCAGAATAGAGCCTGAACAGCTTGGTGTAGATACTGGAGATCTGTTCTTAAAAAAGACATTCATACCAACTGGTACAGTGCATTTCTGTTATAACATAGAGCTATTTGCACCTATCACAAATAACATATGGTGGTAATATTGAACCTAGTAGACTAAAATGAATGTCTGATTGTTTGTAAATTGAAGATTTTTATTTCAGCAAGTACAATGTTTTGAGTAGTGCAAGCTATATTGGCCACAACTACACAGCAATTCCTCTAAATTGGAAAAGACAACTTTAGTTAAACTGAGATGTACAATTCAGTTAAGTCTCAATCACCCTCACAGGTACAAATTATACCAGCCAAAAAAAAAAAACAGGGAGAAATAGAAAAGACTGCCTCATAATTAGTCACTTGAGGCTCCGAGGAGGAAAAGAACGAAATTTTCAATCTACCCAATTAAATCTCAGAATAAAAAAAGATTTATATTTTTACTGTCCAAAGAAGTAACACCCTATATACATCGTAACATGGATATATCTTCTTTGTGTTGCAAGTATAACACTTGCAGAAATATCCTTACAAAGGCAGTAGAGCTCTAAACACATTTTCTGGAAAATGACCGAAAGTACCCTTCTTTTCTCACTTCTCTCCTTTAAGAGGAAAGGTATGATTTTTTGTTAACTGGAAGATATAAACCAGGGGAAATGGGCACATTTACAATGTTTAGAGGTATATGCAACATAAGCATATGAAATATTAAAAAGTATGCTGGAAATTGCCTATTCATGTGGTTTTCTTCTTTTTGACCCATAAACCAACAGAGGAATATTACACCCACATCATAGACAAAGCACAAGACAATTGCAGGGAGTTACCATAATAAACAGCTTTTCTTTCCACCAAAATACCAGAAACCAGCAGAGCACCTGGATGTCCATACTATAATTTAGTGCTTCAACTTAATACTGACCAGGTCGTTACCATATTGGTACGAGGTGGTATTGGTTTTTCAGGCCTACACTTAAAACAAATATCAACTGTAGTCACATGCTGCCCTGAGCGTGGCTTGTTCAGGAGCATATTTAAAAAAAAAAGAAAAAAAGAAGAAGAGAGAACCGAGCATTACCTGTTAATCGCATCTGGAGCAAAAGGATAATTGGCATCAGTGTCTTCATTCAAGTCAAGAGACAAAACCTTAGAACCACACACCCATGACCCACTTGCTAGTGAGAATTTCACCCCCTCCAGGTAACGTGTGTTGTCTCCACCTATTGATATTTCCTAAAGCAAAGATAAACACCATAGAAGTTAATAGTTATAGTTATAGTTATAGGTCAACTGCTACGTGTATTTCTACCGTTATAGGCCAACTGTTATTCAAACAAAGAGGAGGTGTAATAATCCATGAAATGGATGCTATCCATTTCTTTCCCATACAAACCCTTAGCAATGCAGTACTGAGATGTTTCAGCACCATTGTATCGTAACAATCTGCCTCTTGGTACAGACAAGACACAATCCCCGCCTTAATTTGCAGCCTTTAAAAAATACAAAATAAAAAGTTTCAGTACTAAGCTGACAGGGCAATGCATGAGCCCAAGCAATTGAGTGCACAGATTCAAATGTAATCCAATTCCAACCAGCAAAAAAGTTCGTTCTTTAAGTATGATGGACAATCATATACTTTGAAAAATCAAGTACATACCAGCAACATAAAACTAAAGTACAAATTCCTAGTACTGAAACATTTGACAGCATCAAACAAAAATCCAGATGTACTGCACACACACCTTAGGCAGAGAAGTTCCAGTAAACAGCTCGCCGAATCGAACCAGTTCGCTATCGCCCCTTAACAGAGAGGCTTTCTGGGGAGAAGGAGTTAAAAATGGATAGCAGCCTTCAGGCCCCTTATTTCTCTTTTGTGCTTCTGGCAGCGGTGACAGATTCGGTGCTCCCAATCGGTCAGCGCTCCAACTGTGCCTCCTGCTGGGTTGCACACAAATGGGTGTAGAACCGCCTAGAGGCAGAGCCTGAAACCGCTTTAACGGGTCAGTCGTGGGGCTACCCACATAATCCGGTATGAACTCAGTGGACAGAGGAGTCAACGGTTCAGACCCAATACTAAAATCATCTAAGACGGGCAAGTACGATACCCAGTGGCTAAGCCTGCCAGACGGGGTCTCAATTGGGGCTAAAGATAAATGCCTCATTTCCGCCTCTTCTAATCGGGATAACGGGCTTACAAATGGCTGGATCCTGTGCAAAAGGCCTAAGGGACGGATACGACCCGAAGAGTTAATCTCTCTGAAGAGATTGTAAGCTGGTAAGAGCCTCACAAGCATGTACAGAGACCTAAACAAAAGGGTGGCACCCATGTAGTAAGTTCTCTTGGATTTTCGACCCGTACTGGGTTGTTTGCGGGTCTCGTACTGCACAACCCATCTCTCTAGAAGCTTTTCTGTGCCAGATACACGGTTTACAAGGAGAATATCTATGACCAGTGGCTCAAGGTTGCTCTGTCTCCAAAAATCAGAGTTTTCAAGTGCGGCCGGGTAATCATGAAGGGCCAGGTTGAACCAATTGTCACGGGGGCCGCTCGACCTGGTAGAGGGTGACCCGCTGGAGGAGGATGGAGATAAGGGAATTTGATCGAGCGAATAATTGCGCGAGGAGACAAATGGGGAGCGGGATTGCAGTATGACAAGAAGGCTTTTTGCAAAAATTGCAGTTATCACTTGTTCGGTAGCTGGAGTCTCTGAAGAAGAAGCCATTGGGGAATTGTTTTTGTAAATTTTTTGTCGTTGAGAATTTTCCGGGACTATTTGTCAGTAAAGCTTGAGTATTTGAGGCAGTTTGGAAGAGTTGAAGAGAAAAGTTGGAGAATTGGATCGGAAAAAAAAGTGTGATCAGCTTAGATTCTAAAAAGTTCTTAAGCAAACTCACACACCAGTAGAAACTAACTTAGGTGAACTTTAGACAAAAACCAAACTTAAGCAACAATATACCTTGTCAAATTCTTCAAAGAAAATACTCAAATAACTGTTCAAAAATAAGATAAGAGAGGAGATTGTGTCAAACAACTGGATAAGAAAGCGACTGAAAGTGTCAAACGTAACGACTTTAAAAGTAAGCCGAACGGCGATCTACCTTCCTTCTCTAATCTCTAGTACCTTGTTGGGATGGAAATTAATTCAATAAATTACGAATTCCCCCGTCTTCGATGACACTTGAAACCCTTCACACTTTCACAGTAGGTTGAAGAAGAGAGGAGAGCGAAGAACTGGAGAGAAGAAAAAGCGGGCGAAAACCGAATGGACTATGCCACTGTAGTTCGGATAAATTACGGAGAAGGCACCTGTGACCACAGATTGTGAAGAGAGAAAAGACGAAACGACGACTTGGAGAAAGAGACGAGAAATAATCGTCGCCAGTCCCACGCACAGCAAATTTCCTTTTCAAATCGGTCCGTCCGTTTGATTTACGATTCGTGCAATCTCAATCTCAAATGACAACCCTACAAATCTACAGCGCAGATCCCCGCGGGACACATCCAGCGCGGGAGAGGATCATAACTTCGCTTGTCGTTCTAAAATTATTCAAGTTCCCTTTTTGTTTCCTTTTTATTTATAGTACTCTTCTTTTTTGTTTTGTTTTTATTATATATATTTAACTAGTTTTTTTTTAAATCACTAATCTTTTTCTAAAAGAATGTTTCCTATTTATTCCTGTAAAACATTGTGAAAGTATTGTACAATGACCTAAATTTATCTGTGAAATATTGTTAGAACTCTATAATATAAGATTAGTCACTCTTATTTTTGTGATTTTATTTTATATCCACATCAGAGTACATGAAGGTTTTTTATATTGAAAAGCAAAAACCCATGTAAACATCCTTCTTGTTTTATTGAATGTTTTTTTATTTTTAGAAAAAAAATCAAATTTTGGTCTTTTTTCAAAAATGACCAAATTAACCCATAAAACTTTTATTCGTACAAAACTAATCTTTAAACTTAAAAAAAAAAAAATCAAGTCGATACCTAGGTGCTTAAAAAAAGGACAAATTGACATATGAACTTTTATTTATACCAAAAAAGGACTACTAAATTGATTATTTTAACAAATGTTGAAGACTTTAATTTTTTTTAAGCTCAAGAATCAATTTAGTGTAAATGATAATTGAAATATCAATTTAGTTTTTTGGGAAAATTTTAAAGATCAAAACCTGAATTGCAACACCCCCCCCCCCCCCCCCCCCCCCCCCCCCCCCCCTTGTTTTCTTTCTTTTCCATATCACGTTAAACATAGCTTAAACTCAACAAACAAATAATAATTTGACGACTCTCTTACAAGATGTTCTCTTACTCACAAAGTATCTTTAGTTTTTCAGGATACCTTTTTTTCTTTTAGTCCAAGACAATTCATCCTAGTTTTGGCACATCGCATAGCTATATATTCCCATTCAAAATCAAGTTATGGAACATATACTATACTATAGGGGCTGGCTACTATGCTTATATAAGCATATGCCCACATATGCTTATAACTCATTTTTGCATTTCCAATGTTCAAATGGTCGATCCGACCGTTCATCTTGTTCTCCATATTAATATGTGCTTGGAGACCAAATTTTACATTTTTCTGAATTTTTTTACTATTTATTAAGCCACTTTGAAAATTGCTGATCCGGGTGAACAGTAAAAACAGTGCAACAAAATTCTGGACCATATGATCAGCAATTTTCAAAGTGGCTTAATAAATAGTAAAAAAATTTAGAAAAATGTAAAATTTGGTCTCCAAGCACATATTAATATGGAGAACAAGATGAACGGTCGGATCGACCATTTGAACATTGGAAACGCAAAAATGAACATTTAAGCATATGTGGACATATACTTATATAAGCATAATAGCCAAGCACCTATACTATATTATAAATATAATTGAGTAGAATTTGGGTGTTCTTAAGTTCATCAAGCTCATCTAGCTCATCTAGCTAGGAATTAATTTTGTATAAGCCAATTCGATAGATTTTAAAGTTGAGTTCACAAAGAGACTCGGTGAACTTAAGAACACCCTAGTTCCACTCCAATCATGAGATATAAAATGAGATATGTATATAGCTTTATTTGGTCCTTAAATATTAATTTGGCAGCCAACAAAAAATTCTGCACATTTTTTTAATTTAGAAAAAAATTCATGGCTGGTTGTCCGGTAGATGAAATAGTCAAAATAAAAAGAAGAATGCTTGTAAACTTGGTTGTTTCTTACCATTACTCCAAAAACAAGGGAAAGGTCGCCCTCAAAGAAAAACTTGTGATGTTACCTATTACGATGGAATTCTTTTAAAAATACACACACATATTTTACATCCTTGCCTATGAAATTGGTCCAAATTTAGAGGAGATTTATTGTTTCAAACTCATTTTTTGTCCAAATTATACCATTACACATATACTACGGATCGATATTAAATTTTCTAGAAAACATTTATTGTACGTTTGTTTTTGTCTATTTAATTTTTAATCGATCAATTGGATGACATTTTAGATCCTAAAATCATCAAAATTAATTGCTATATATACAATCTTTTAAGTGCTGTCTTTTAGATGTACACAAAATTATTTGTACAATATCAAATATATACATTAAATATTATGCATCATATTTTCATAAAATACAATATTTAAAATAATTTAGTGTATTTGTTAATATGTTTAATCAATTTGAGTCATATTAATATAATTCTGAAATTGCCGAAATGTAAACTTATCTTTATCTCTAACTTGTCTCATTTATACGTACGTATATAAATTTATTTGTGCCATAATATATATGAACAATTTATTTAAAAATCATGCATAACGTAATTAAATGCATTTCATTCCATGGTAGTGTCATGAAAGTCCAGATGAAGCTTCCATTGTCTTTCTTACTAGTTGCAACTTGCAACAGTAGTAGAGTGGAAAAAAAGTGTCGTGCCGTGCCGTGACTAACACGCCGTGACTTTGGTCTCATGCCGTGCCGTGCTGTGACCAAGTTAATTTTTCACGTGCCGTGTCGTGTCGTGACCAAAATGTCAAGGGGTGGTCACGGCATGCGAATGGTCACGCCACGTGAGTCACATCGTGCCTAAACGTACCGTGACCATACGTGACTCGTGTGACTCGCGTGACCATTTAATAATTATTTAGGTTAGTTTATTCAAGATTCACCATTAAATCAATATTTAATGGTCCTAATTACACGTGACTTGCATGACTACGTGCCGTGCCGTGACTAAATATTTCACGTGCCGTGTCGTGCTGTGCCAAAATTTCAAAAGATGAGCACGGCACGCGAATGGTCACGGCACGGGACACGCGAGTCACGACACATAACTGACACGCGTACGGTGCCGTTCCGTGCCGTAACCGTGTCGTTCCGTAACAGAATCGACTCCGCCATGCCATTTTCCCCACTCTGAGTCTACATTGGCCGGCCTGTATATAAGTATAATTTAATTAACTATTCATAACAACAATAAAAATTATAATTAGCTATGTTGTTATTCTATAATATTTAAGCATATTATTTGAACCGTAACAGCTAGTTAACCCGACCTATCAGAGTCGGAAGACAAAAATGGTTTTAGAATGAGACAAATTGAAAAATACATTATAATATTCCTCAGTATATTTGACTTAAAAAAAATACGATTTTTTAGTTAGGTTGGACATAACTAATTTACAAAAGAGTGAGGCTACGGTACTATGCATAGCACGGTTTGATCCGTGCTACGGCTCAATATTTGAATTTTCAAAATCTTAACGGTCGATCCGAACCGTTCAACATGATTATAAAATGAATATATACTTGCAAACCAAATTTTACATTTTTTTGAATTTTTTTACTATTTTTTTAGATAGGTAGAAAATCACTTGATCTGAAAATTCTGGACCATCCAAAAACAGTGATTTTTTACCTATCTAAAAAAATAGTAAAAAAAATCAAAAAAATGTAAAATTTGGTTTGCAAGTACATATTCATTTTATAATCATGTTGAACGATTTGGATCGATAGTTAGGATTTTGAAAACTCAAATATTGAGCCGTAGCACGAACCAATCCGTGCTATTCATAGTACCGTAGCCTCACTCTTTACAAAAACAATAATAGTGAGACTATGGTACTGTGTGTACAGCGCGTATTGGTCCGTATTAGAGATGTATATTTTATTTTCAAAGTTCACAGTCGATTCAAATTACTTAATATGTTCTTCATATAAAATGTTCGGTCATTGAAATATTTACGGTCTGATATAGAATAGACAGTCCAGATCTTCGTAATCTTCCAATAATTCTTGCTTTAGTGGGACCGGCTTCCGACATTTTTATAATATCCAAAGTTAATTACAAATTAATAAATATACCCAGAATGCCTGACATTTTCCAAAAATGTCCAAACCGGCCATAAAATGACCGGTTTCTGAATTTTTTTTTTTAGAGAGACACTATGAAAAGCAAGATAATGAAATCTAACACTGAAAATTCGAATTTTTTGTTTAAATTATTTGTTATATTACTTCTTTTGATTTATAATTAGCATATTTATACTAAAATACACTATATTACTTGAAATTATGTTGAATTACACTATATTACATTAAATTACGCTAAATTATGTTAAATTATGTTGAATTACGCTAAATTACACTAATTTTGCTAATTATAATGAAATACGGTAAATTACGCTAAACTACGCAAAATTAGGCCGATTTTGTGCCATCTTTCATAAATCATAAAAAATAGTAAAAAAAATCCAAAAATAGTAAAAATTAGTATTCTACAAGTTTATTATATAACTAAGTTACTGAGCTACTTAGATTGAATAATAGAAATGAAAATCTTAATCGGAAACTTCAACTCAAGTTTTGAGGCTCTTCTCTTAGTTTTTTGGCAATTCTGAATTTTAAAAAACAACATAGTGTCACTGACGCATGCGTATTTTCACAAGCTTTCCAAAAAGTGGTCATTTGCTGAAATCGGACACTCAAGCGCCGTTTTATGGCCGTTTGAAGTTTCGTCATCGTTTTTCGCCTTCTCAGTAAAGATATCATCCATATTCATATGTAATTTACCGGAATTTACCGTATTTTAGCATAATTTAACATAATTTAGCGTAATTTAATGTAATATAGTGTAATTCAACATAATTTCAAGTAATTTAGCGTATTTTAGTATAAATATGCTAATTATACATCAAAAGAAGTAATCTAACAAATAATTTAAACAAAAAATTCGAATTTTCAGTGTTAGATTTCATTATCTTGCTCTTCATAGTGTCTCTTAAAAAAATATATATATATATAGTTTCTAATTATAAATCACTATGAAGATAAAAGAGAAACAAAATATAGTTTCTAATTATACATCACGAGTATGGCTAACGTGCTTCCTCTAGAACTTCAGCGATATGCTTCCGGGGGCATATCTTAGTGTTTGATGTTCAAACAACAAATGAAAACCGTTAGATGTGATCTCTATATTAAAATCTGCTTGGAGACCAAATTTGACATTTTTTGGAATTTTTTTACTATTTATTAAGCCACTTTGAAAATTCCAGATCATATGGTCCAGACTGTTTTTACTGTTCACCAGGATCTGGAATTTTCAAAGTGGCTTAATAAATAGTAAAAAAATTCGAAAAAATGTAAAATTTGGTCTCCAAGCAGATTTTAATATAGATTGAACATCTAACGGTTTGAATTTGTTGTTTGAACATCAAACACTAAGATATGCCCCCGGAAGCACGAGGCCGAAATGCTTCCAGAAGCACATTAGCCATACTCTATACATCACTATGAAAACACAGTAATTTATTGAAATTTACCGTATTTTAGTGTAATTTAATGTAATATAGTGTAATTCAACATAATTTTAAGTAATATAGTGTATTTTAGTATAAATATGCTAATTATAAATCAAAAGAAGTAATCTAACAAATAATTTAAACAAAAAATTTGAATTTTCAGTGTTTGATTTCATTATCTTGCTCTTCATAGTGTCTCTAAAAAAAATCAGAAACCGGTCACAAAATGGCCGGTTTGGACATTTTTGGAAAAAGTCAGACATTCTGGGTATATTTATTAATTTGTAATTAACTTTGGATATTAATAAAAATGTCGGGACCGGCTTGCACGATCCCAGTATCCAGGAAGAATATCCCGCCATTTATAAAAATAAAATAAAAAATTGAGATATTTCAATGAAGACCTTACTATTTATGATTTCAATTCCCACGTCATTTCAGAAACTTTCAAGAGTCTGAGACTCTGAGCTATATAAAATTAACGTTGAATCCAAAAAAAAAACTGGAGTTGGAGCTTATAACTATTTTCAGTTTAAGCATCAAGATATCTACCTTTTTCTATTATGTATGCGGTGCTCTTTGGATCTACCGACATTTTTATTAATATCCAAAGTTTAATACAAATTATTAATTATACCCGGAAGTCAACTCAATATCGATATATACCCAAGCCGGCCATTTTTTGGCCGGCTATGTTCCTTCCCTAAGCCGGCCAGAAAATGGCCGGCTATGTACCTTTTTTTTTTTTTTTTTTTTTTTTTAGAGAGAGACACTATGATGATCAAAATATTGAAATCTAACTCTGAAATACGATAAATTTTTGTTTAAATTATTTGTTATATTACTTCTTTGAGGAGGGATCAAATTACAACAATTATTTTTTTTATTTTCAAAGTCCAAATCGTCGATCCAAACCGTTCAACATGATTTCCACAATAAACTGTGCTTGCAGATCAAATTTTACATTTTTTTGAATTTGTTTACTATTTATTAAGTATTTTACAAAAAATAGTCATATTCAGACCATTGAATTTTGTACCCATCTAAAAAAATTCAAAAAAATGTAAAATTTGATCTGCAAGCACATTTTATTTAGATAATTATGTTGAACGGTTTGGATCGACGATTTGGACTTTGAAAATGAAAAAAATAGTTGTTGTAACTTGATCCCTCCTCTACTTCTTTTGATGTATAATTAGCATATTTATACTAAAATACGCTAGAATACTTGAAATTATGTTGAATTACACTATATTACAATAAATTATGTTCAATTATACTAAATTACGTTAAATTACAATAACTTCGCTAATTATGCTGAAATACAGTAAAAAAAATACTAAACTACAGAAAATTACGCTATAGTAGACTGATTTTGCTCATCTTTCATGAATCATAAAAAATAGTAAAAAAATTCCAAAAATAGTAAAAATTGGTAATCTGCAAGTTCATTATGTAACTAATTTACTGAGCTACTTGGATTGAATGATAAAAATGAAAATCTTAATCGGAAACTTCAACTCAAGTTTTGAGGCTCTTCTCTTTGTTTTTTGGTGATTCTGAATTTCGGAATCCGGCATAGCGAGCACAGACGCATGCGCATTTTCACAAGCTTTCCGAAAAGTGGTCATTTGCTGAAATCGGACACTCGAGCGCCGTTTTATGACCGTTTGAAGTTTCATCGTTGTTTTTCTCCTTTTCAGTGAAGATATCGTCCCTATTCATATCGTATTTTAGCGTAATTTACCGTATTTTAACGTAATTTAATGTAATTTAACGTAATTTAACATAATTTAGTGTTATTCAACATAATTTCAATTAATCTATCGTATTTTAGTATAAATATGCTAATTATACATCAAAGAAGTAATATAACAAATAATTTAAACAAAAATTTATCGTATTTCAGAGTTAGATTTCAATATTTTGATCATCATAGTGTCTCTCTCTAAAAAAAAAAAAAAAAAAAAAGGGTACATAGCCGGCCATTTTCTGGCCGGCTTAGGGAAGGAACATAGCCGGCCAGAAAATGGCCGGCTTGGGTATATATCGATATTGAGTTGACTTCCGGGTATAATTAATAATTTGTATTAAACTTTGGATATTAATAAAAATGTCGGTTGGATCTACCCTTTGGCTTTCCAAATCTACACAGCTAGCGTAAATCTTTTCTTGTACCATAGGAGGTCTTAACATGAAATTATGAGAAATTGAAGAAAGATCGAAGAGAAGCAAACATATTATGGGGATGGACGGAATTAGAAAATTAAAATTGAAGAAGCTGAATAAGTTATTATAGTACAGAAAGAGATAGCCGCTCCTATATAATTATTTAATATATTAACAATATAATATATTAATTATATAATTATATATTAATAATAATTATTGATAGAAAGATACTAATTATATAATATTATTATAATAATTATTTAATATATTAACAATATAAGATATTAATTATATAATTATATGCTAATAATAATATACTAATTATATACTAATAATATATTATTATAATCATTTGAGTTAGGTCATGACGTGCAATAAAATTAAACTATCATGTGAAGTGGTTTAATTTAGGCGGGCCTAAATATTGGTTTATTCTATCTTAGTCCGGCCCAATTAATGCTCGTTTGGTGGAATAACGAGGACTAAACTCCTTATTCCACCCTTTATAAAGTAGTTTATACAAATAACCGTAATAATCTGGTCGCATATATTTGCTATCCACATAAAGATAAGTGTAACAAGTAACCGTAATAATCCTTAATAGTTTAAAACACAGAGATATTATTTACCAAACAATTAATGTGTTTAGCAAATTCTAAAATATCTGGTCGCACGTATATATATGTATTGAAATCTTCATGTATTTTAGTCAAATATTTTTTTATCTTTTGTAAATATAAAACCAACGAGACATGATTTTTATCTCCGATACTTGCGAAAGGTTTTGTTTTTATTAGGAGAGAGAAAGCGACAGGTATGAGAATAAAGTTTTTTAGCGAATTATTTTAATTTAGAAAACGATTTCTTAATAAGATTTTTTTTTAAATAAGCAATTGAGTACAATCCAGAAATTAAATTAGAAAGTGACACAGAAAATTTAGAAATCGGTAAGAAATATCGATGGAGATGCTCTTATTACAATCTATGTGTGGAATTCAGTTTGCATTCTTGTGAAATATAAATATTGCACACAATTTTGTACAACATTGATGTATAATCCAATAATTTATGAAAGCATAAAAGATATTTTTTATATTACTTGACACTAAATATGGACGGATTTTTATATGAAGTAAATGGAGTCAATTGATCCTCATTTATTTTTAAATTTTCTATATAGTTCAGAGTAAAATGTTATGAGTACTGTAAAATTAACATTCACATTCAGCATGAAAATTGTATATAATTGACCCTTAAGAATTCAGATCCAGTGCAATACCTGACCTAGTACAATGAGATCTGAGTAGTCTGTTTCAGTTTGACACAAATTCCAAAACGGACCCCATATCTAAATAGACACTGACGCACTGTATTAAATTTGGCCCGGCTGAGAGTATAGTACGTACTCGGTCCAGTACTTGAGGGGATACAGACTCGACCCCCATAGTTTGAACGTGTGACTCTGTCTCTATTCTCTAACACTAAATATATATATATATATATAGAGAGAGAGAGAGAGAGTGGCTAATGTCAAAACGTTTGCACCAAGCCTCTCGTGCAACCAAGTCGTTTTTGGATTTTCAAAGTCCAAACAGTCGATCCGAGCCGTTAGATGTGATCTCTATATTAAAATCTGCTTGGAGACCAAATTTTATATTTTTTGGAATTTTTTTACTATTTATTAAGCCACTTTGAAAATTGCTGATCACATGGTCCAGAATTTAGTTGCACTGTTTTTACTGTTCACCCATATCAGCAATTTTCAAAGTGGCTTAATAAATAGTAAAAAAATTTCAAAAAAATGTAAAATTTTGTCTCCAAGCAGATTTTAATATAGATTGAACATCTAACGGGTCGGATCGACCGTTTGGACTTTGAAAACCCGAAAACAACTTGGTTCCACGAGAGGCTTGGTGCAAACGTTTTGATATTAGCCCCTCTCTCTCTCTCTATATATATATTTGTTTAAAATAGGAGAGATTGCTTCAAATTTTGAAAATAAGTTTTTAAAGTAATAATAAGGAGAAAATTCAATTCAACTTTGGTTTTGTGATTCGTAATTTCTACTTGACGATGCGTGCTGCTTTTTTTTTTTTTTTTTTTTCAAAACTGTGAGGTTGTAAGTAAAATTAGATTTACCTTAACTGGTAATAGTTTGACATATATTAACAAAGACTTATATAGTACGTACACTAACTGAGCTCTAACACTTGTTATCAAGGAAATATTCGAAAAGTGCTATCACTGAGATGTACTACTAAATTTTAGCAAACTGGCATAAATGTTCCTAATGGTTCATCGTCAACACACTCTTATTTTTCTTTCTTTTTGTCACTTTTCTCAGTTAATTGTAAGGTTGATATTATTTTAAGAATTTGAATTATAACAACGAGAAAGTTGACAGTCTAGACATATGCATGTGTTTGTAAGACGAGCTTATCTCTCTTTTAATTTTAAGAAATACAGGTTCAGTAATTTATCAGTAAGATAGTGTTGGCCAGATAAATTTCAATTTAGATGGTCTAGCTGCTAGGGTGTTTATTAGATCCGTTTTATTTGATTTTCAATCGAACTAAATAATTTTTTTTAATTAAATGGTTCAGTTTTTTTATTTGAATGAATTAGTTCGGTTGAATTTCTAAATTACCTACTTCAATTTTACATTTGATTCGGTTTAGATTTTTCAAAACCAGCCGCCCGACCGGACTGGGAACACAACAATAAAAACCATCTATGTCCCTTCATCTTCATATTTTTTTTAATTTATTTTTGGTTCATCTCTTTTCATCTTTCTATTTTTTTAATTTTTGGTGTATGTATTGAATTTTCATCTTTTAAAATTTAATCTACCCTAATAAAATTTTAATTTATCTATTTTAATTCGGACCAAGCGTTTGAATGACAACAATATGAATGCATAACATTTGAGGGTCGTAGTTGATATATTATGATTTTACAGGGCTGAAGCCTGAAGGTCCGCCTGAAGAAAGATGACGCGTGGGAAAAAAAATTCCCAGAGTTTGGGGCTTATTACGTACTTCCCCTCCAATAATGTGGTAATCTCTTTTGTCTCCCCCATTTTTCTTCTGGTCACCGAGTTCGTGCCCGGGTGCCCCTCGCCCCCTCCGCTTAGTTCGTCGGTAGCCCCCTTTCGCCACCGCTATCCCTGTCTCCTTACCTTAAGTCAAGCCAAGGCAGGTCTCTCTCTCGACTTTAAGCTATCTTTGATTTGGATCTATTTGATTACGAGTTTTGTATGAGTCACATCGAGTTTGCTCGATAGTGAACGAATTGAGTTTGATCCTTGTTTGCAGCCCTACTTGGGTGAGTATTTTCTTCCATGATTTAATATCGAAGCTCTTTAAAACTGTGTACATAGTTGTGTACTTAATTGTTTAGGCTGTAAAGTTTGACTGTGCTCGCTTGACCTTTGGTTTTTCATAATTAGGGAAGAATTGCAAAACGAAGCCGTATAGTCTCACTTGCTTTTACTCTGTGTTTGTTTAGAACAATCAAAGGATTCCGGTTAACTCATCGGTCTGTTGAGTAAAATATTTCTGAAGAGGAAAGTTTCAAGTTTGCTTCTCGGTATAGTATTTTCAAGCTATTTTATAGCAAGGATCTGTTCTACTTTTGATGTTATTCGAGATTAATTACTGTTCCTTGATCCAGATTCATTGGTTCCTCTATCCAGCATTGCAACATGAGTTTCTGTTTCTCTCTGCAACAAATTTAAAAAAAGAGAGGGTATTATCAACTAAAAGACCTTACAAAATGGAAGGAAATATACCTTCTGGTAACATGATGCAAGGTGCTGCATCATATAGTGTATTGGACCTGCAAACCTCTATGCAAATCCCTCATCACCACCATCACCACCACCATCTCCAGCAAAGCGCCCCCAACCCTAACCCTAATTTCTCCCACCCGGGCTTATCAGCAGCTGGATTCTCGCACCAATTAACTCAAATCCCCGAATCAAGTGATCATTCTGGCATACCCTTCATGGATTATGGAAAGAGTGGGCCCGCAATGGACCATAGCAAGACCCCGGTCTCTGATGAGGACGAGGCTGTGGGTCCCACAGATGAAGGTACTGGTCCTGGTCACAGTAGTGACAAAGGAGGAAAGAAAGGTGCTGGGACCCCTTGGCAGCGCATGAAATGGACTGATGCCATGGTGAAATTGCTTATCACTGCTGTTTCGTACACTGGAGAAGACACGGGATCGGATTGTAATGGAACAAGACGTAAGTTCACCATCTTGCAAAAAAAAGGGAAATGGAAGGCTATTTCCAAAGTCATGGGAGAGAGGGGCTGCTATGTGTCCCCACAGCAGTGTGAGGATAAATTTAATGACTTGAACAAGCGGTACAAGCGGCTGACTGACATTCTGGGTCGAGGTACATCTTGTAAGGTGGTTGAGACTCCCACTCTCCTAGAGCAAATGGACCTTTCTGACAAGGTGAAGGATGATGTCAGAAAGATCTTGAGTTCAAAACATCTATTCTATGAAGAAATGTGCTCGTACCATAATGGAAACAGGATTAACCTGCCAGCAGACCCTGCATTACAGAAGGCGCTCCTGCTGGCACTGCGAAACCGGGAAGAGACGGACCTGACAAAAAAAGGGTTTTCTGGGGAAGGAGATGAGGAGGAGCATAGCATAAACAGTGAGGATGATGAGGAGGATGACATGCATGAAACTGATTTGCATGCTTATTCTCACAAGAGGATGCAGGAGGATAATGCGTGCTGCGGCAATTCAAGCTACGGCAATTCAGGAGGCCATGGGGGGAGGCTAGACATAAACCAAGCGTTGATTGAAGGGGGGGCAAATTGTGGGAATACTAGTTGTGGAGGGAGTGCGGAGCAGATGTTGGAGCTGGAGAAGAACAAGCTTCAATTGCAGGCACAGTCGTTGGAGCTGGAGAGGCAGAGGTTCAAGTGGGAGAGATTTAGCAAAAAGAAAGATAGGGAATTGCAGAGAATGAAAATGCAAAATGAGAGGATGCGGCTTGAGAATGAGAGAATGGCGCTCGAGTTGAAGCACAAGGAGTTGGATCTTGATCTCCAGATGAAGCGGGGGTCTCTGTAGCCAGTGAAGATTCTTGTTTAAATAGGGTTTTGGTTTCTTTCTGCTCCGAGGTAAAATATTTCTTTTAGTTTTTCTTAATTAATTTTGATTACCTGCCAAAATGAATATTTTTGTAGGATCTAGTATACATTCTAGTTTTATTTTTCTCGTTGGTAATTTAAAATAGAAAATTACATAAATATGCCGCAGACACCAACTTTTTACAAAAATATTAAGAACGCAGGCAGGTTTATCTGCCATTTTGGCACTGTCAACATTCCATCGGAATCGGGAGACTTATATTTGGTAGTGTCTTATCGCTATTTGATAGAAGCACAACGGTCAATAGGATTATTTGTCTTATGCGTGCAATAATTTTGGTGTCTCCATTGCTTGGTGGGCACATCAGTTATCTCTTGTTTTCATCTTTTTGATTGTGACTTGATGTGCCAGTGGCGTGGAATGCTTTTCTTTTTCTTGTTACAATATTGTTTATATTATTTTTAAATGTTTAATTGTTCTTTCAACCCAAACACAATGGGATTGGGAGCTATGCATGCCTGGTTGGAATTCATATCACCGACGGTACCGTAAAAGGGAATCTTTTACAATTACTTGATCTGGACCACTCTTTTTAACTTGGCACGAATCTCAAAGCCCAATAATACTGCCCCCTCAGTCAGCCCGAATCCCAAACCGGCTGAGAGTTAATCTCAAACCGTAAATAGCTAATTGTAAAAGGGAATCTTTTACGGTACCGTCGAGGATATGGATTCTGCCTGGTTGTTGAGACTTGAGATAGTAGCACAACAACCTATGAAGCAAACACATCTTTCATGCAAAGTGTTATGAGCTCTTGCATCATTGCATTGAAACAACTGCTCGGATGTAATAATTGATTACTCTGATGAAACATACAATGTGTATTCCGGAATTTTGTCAATGTTCTTACTATTTTGAAAACAAGTTTGTTCTGTGGCCATATTATGAAATTTTGAAATCACCAAAACGACAATAAAAATTATATGCAATCTATCATTTGTACTGCACGGAAATTTGGCTCGAAAATTATATGCCATTTCGCTTAGTTTTTTCATTTTTCTACACGACATGCAATATTCTCTAGTGATTTTTTTGTGCACCCATCATAATTATGTCTTGTGCACCCTTTCCTCTCTCCAGTCATGTCTTTTTTTGGTAAAAGGACAGTTATGGCTTTTATCAGTGGACGGGATTATCAATTTTGAAAATTTTACACTTTAAATTTTACTTTTTTTTATATTTTGTTTTTCAAATTTCTGAACATAGAAGTTAACCATTGTCATACCACTGTTATCATGGCAGTTACCATACTGTATTGCTATACTTTGAAATTTTCTACAACCAAATGTACTTTAGCACTATAATATGGTACCAATAGCTGGTACATTACTTTGTCTAACAACCAAATGTTTCTTGTAATTACAGGCTTACTAACTAGTTGCAATAATAAGAATTGGTAACCTAGAGCAAAATCATCTAATATTTTTTTTTACTTTTTCAGGTGTACATTCAATTTTTCAGTGGCTTCAAAATTGAAATCCTGTGTTTAGGAAAGAAGGAGCTTATTTTATTTTTATTGTTTTGACACTGGAACACTCTTCTAAGCTATATGTTGGCTTGTCAATTATATTGACGTACCTATTCTTCAAAATTGTACTTCCATTCTATGTTGAGCTTGTAGGAGAGGTGTGTAATTCCCACTTGGTAAGTTCAGGTTTGTATTGGGTGGCCTGTGGGGTGAAGCTATATTACTTTCTACTGCTAAGTTATTTTTATTTTGTATTCTGAAATGTTGTTGTTCATTCACTCAGTTCCATTAAATTTTTATTATTGATTATTTGGTTTAATCAGCTTGCTCAACTCTCAGCCGATTTTTCTATTAATAGTAAATAAGAAAAAAAAATTCCGATTCTGACCCCGAATTCTGGGCGTTCGTATTTTGGTCGTAACTTTGTCATTGGATTGAGGTGAAATAAAATCGCTGGAAAGCTCACAAGAGATTTGCAATCTAGATCAAAAGATTTGACCAATTTTTTAAGTACTTAAATTTACATCTAAACCCTAAACATTAAGCATAACCCTGATTCTAAATCGTAAATTGGTGATAACATAATATAAACCCTAAACTTTATATATAACAATAATTCTAATGTTACAAATGGTTTCAATCAACTATTACTTGAAAAATCATTTGTAAAATTAGAATTATTGTTATATACAAGGTTTAGGGTTTATATTAAGTTCTCGGTAATTTACAATTTAGGATCAAGGTTAGGCTTAAGTTTTAGGATTTAGATGTAAATTAAGTACTTGAAAAATAGGACAAATATTTACATTTAGATTGTGGATCTCTTTGTAATTTTTTCAGCGAATTTTATTTCACATCAATCCGGTATGGGATGATAAAGCGGAAGCTGGAAGATGAAAACCAGGATAAAAGCACAACATCGCTCGTTACATTTCCTATGCAAATCTGCCTCACCCCAATAAAAGCTATGAATAATTGAATATTGTACTGCACAGCTGTACTGTACTTACGGTAACTTGCTACATCTTGCCTTGTACTGTATAAGGTCTGATACGAACAGGTCAGGTCAGCATGGATTGATTTCTGACACTGGTTAAAATTGTTCATTGAGCAAATTTGTAGTTCCACTTCCAAATTTTTGTTAAAATTTGGCTGCAGCTGCCTATTGTATTAATAAAAAAAAGGAGTCTACATCATGCAAACAAACTACATCAGTATCAGAAAAAGACGGCACGTGAAATAACAGGAATTATTTAACAACTAAAGAGGAGCCAACAAAAGACCAGTAACAGGATAGCACCAGTATCAATGGTGCCGGTACTTCCATCCTGGAAAAGGCTGCCAAGTGTGAGCATCTCTCTCTCTCTCTCTCTCTCTCTCACTGGTGCTGGTACTTCCGTGATGATATAGCATTGTGTGAGTAGAGTGGGAAAAATGGCACAGCGGAGCCGGCTCCGTCACGGCACGGTTACGGCACGGAACGGCACGCATGTCAGTTACGTGCCGTGACCAATCGCGTGCCGTGGCCATCTTTTGAATCTTTGACACGGCACGGCACGTCACGTAGTCACGCGAGTCACCTGTAATTAGGACCATTAAATATTGATGTAATGGTAAATCTTGAATAAACTAACATAAATTATGATTAAATGGTCACGCGAGTCACGCGAGTCATGTATGATCACGGACGTTTAGGCACGGCGTGACTTATGTAGTGTGACTATTCGCGTGCCGTGACCACCCCTTGACATTTTGGTCACGGCACGGCACGTGAAAAATTAACTTGGTCACGGCACGGCACGGCACGAGACTAAGTCACAGCGTGTTAGTCACGTCACAGCACGTTTTTTCCACTGTGTGTGAGCATCTCCCTCTCTCTCTCACCCGAATCTTTTATTGATAAGAAATCATAAAAACTAATAATTAAAAATGAGATCAGTAGAAATATTTTTTTAAAAATAGAAAAACAGCCTTAGGCTATGGCGTGCCATAGCAAATACCCGTCCACGGAGATAAAAGAAAAAAAATAATTAATTATCTGTTAACAATTTTGTAGTAATGATGTTATGATTAAATTCAGTGAATTGAGTGATTTTCATTTAGTAATGATATGCTGATTTTTAGCAAATGAATATTTAGTTTTTAGTTGGTTAAATTAAATAAGTAATAATTTCAAATTTTAATTGCTGGTAAATCTTGTACGGCACGTCAAAATACGACTTACTAAATTGTGTCGTGTCGTTAAACGTGTTGTGTTTATCTCCGGTACTATGCAGCATGACACATCTAGAAACTTTAACGTGTTGGCACGGCACGACACGTGTTTCAAACGTGTCGTGTCATGTTCTGATCACGTGGAAACACGACACACGTTCGAAGCACGACACAACACGTGGCGTCGAAACATGACACGTGTTCCTGACACGCCTAAACACGACACACGTGACGTGTACCGTCTTTCGGTCTTATCGTGCCCTGTTATGGACACGCCGAAACATGGCACACAATCAAAGCTCGGCTTGGCACATCTAACATGTTGTGCCGTATTCCGAACACGCTGAAACACGTCACACGTCCGAAGCACAGCATGACACATCTAGAATATGTATTGTGTGTGCCATCACATTAAGTTTCTAGACGTGTCGTGATGTGCCGTGCTTTGAACAGGTGCCATTTTTGATGTGTCCGGAACACAGCACGACGCATTCGAAACACAGTACACGTCATGTGTGTCAGGAACACGTGTCGTGCTTCGAATGTGTGTCGTATTTCCACATGTTCAGAACATGACACGACATGTCCGAAACACAGCATGTCCGAAACATTCCTTAAATAAGCATTTCCATTTTCCAGTGTACATAGAAAAAACGGTCTAATCCAGTCATAGCAGCCCATAATAATTGTTATTTGTGATCGGTGTATTCTTCAGTTACTTCAATCTCGAGTAGCAAATGCCCCCACCAAAACCTCTGGTTCATTTGTGTTACTTGGGCCGCTAGCTGGCATTTGTTGGTATCTCTGAACTTTCTTTGTTTTTTCCCCATAAGACACTGTATAGACCTCCAACCATCAGAAGTCCTCCTAATACACTGCAAGAGAAGTACGCTGCTTGTATTGATCTCATGTCATAATCGACACAGTTCATTGTCTGGTTGCAGTACTAAAAACAACATGCAAATGCACTAATTAACCGGAGCATATAGTTTTCATTCTTTTCTTACTTTTCCTGCTGTCCTGGAAGACTTCCATGGATTACATGGCATTTTTTGTGCAATTTTTCTGACTGTACTTGTTGTATTGGAGCTTGGACAAGCTACAACCTTCTATGTATTACCAAGGATCAAATATATACTGATTTTCTGTTTTTTTACCAATAACAGTAATGACCTTTTTAATCTAGTGTTTGGTCTCTGCATCTCCATCCTTACCAAGGTAAAAATAAAGACTTATACCTGAACAAAACACAAATTCTGTTTTGGTTCTTCTAAATTCATTAACCCACTACACTAAGAACTGAACTGTATAAATTTTGTAATGGAAAAATGCCAGCTAAGAAAATCAAATATTTAGATAAAAAAAAATCAAAATTTATACAGTTCAGTTCTTCTAATGCTACAGGGTTTATGCCTTAGAAGCCCTAACTAAATAAAAAAAATCAAATATTTAGATAAAACCCTACAAAATCGAGTATAATTCTGGTATCCATACACCCCTTCTAAGAAAAAAGAATCAGGAATTCCTTCCCATCTCCCAAATTTATGTACCCAGTATACCCCTGGTAAATGATATCATTTGATAAAAACAAAATCTGCCGTATTGGTTTTGAAGGAATTCTGTCCATTTAATGGGATGCGCCACAAAATTAGATGTATCAGAAAAAAAATGGATTGGCTAGTGTAATATTCTGGAATATGATGGAAGCTCCAAGCTGCATAACAGTAGTCATGTCATTGTTGAGACCCATCTATTGAGTTTCTTATGTGGGTAATATGGCGATTAATATAATTTTTTTAATAATATGAACTTGTTTTCTGTATGTCAATACTGAAACAGGTAACTACAAAGCTACTACTTTCCCAAAAAAAAAAAATTAAGATGACTCAGATTAAACTTATTCAAAGTTGGCATCATTTCTGAATGTCAACCATCACAATTTCTGATAAATGTCAACCATCTGTTCTATTCCATTATGAAAGAACTTGCATACAACGAGTTACAACATTCCACCATTACCTTACATTATATACTAAATCTTATATCTCAATTGCCCAGAGTCACTTGTGGGGAGTAGTCATTGCAAAATCAGGCAGACAGATATTGCTGGGCTTACATGAATTACAAATTTCAAGATACGGATTTTAGACTAATAAGTGAAAGTTATTCTGATCTAAATTACTATAATATTACCTTCCTAAGTTGATTGTTTCTCCAAGAAAGAATGAAGAACACGCCAGGGTAGTGAGCAGAGACAAAGGTTGCCACACTGCCAAGAAAACTGCCCCTTTTCGCTCGATGCACCATGCTTGCAAATAGAACGATATGCCCGATACAAATAGCCCCTAAAATGTTGGCATTATTCTTTAGTTTACTCTGTGTTGTTTGGTGGAAAGGTATATTGAAATTTGAGTATTCTATGTTTCATTCATTAATATAATGAAAACAACTAAAGTCAGCTTTAAGGGTATAATATAAATTTTGTGGTTTATATTTCAGTTCATGGACTCATCTGGCATTGGTTGTACGCACCTAAGATTTAGGATGAATAAATTTGGACAATATATCTTGAAGTGTAATGTTCATGCAAATTAAAAAAATATATATAAGGACAAAAAGTATCAATAACCTGGTGCTCTTGCATGTTTCTTTTTATCTAGGCATATTTTTGTGATGATACAGTATAACTGTTTTGATACTTCTACCTATTGATCTAGTCATTTTCCACCTTCCATGGACTGTATACTTATTTTCCTCAGTACTGAACAGTGTACTTTTCGATTTGTGTATACTTATTTTCCACCTTCCATGGACAGTCAACTAGAACAAGTAGAACAAGTGACTACAATATGACTATCTAAGGAAGAAAATCCAGAATATCCAAGTCATCTAAAAGCCTCTATCTCAGCTCTATCTCTCAGATAATCAGAGAAGTTTGACCCCTCTAATCCAAGTTCTGATGACAGTATAATCAAACTGCCTACCTAATTCAAAGGAGAGATCAGTGTTATAATTCTAATCAAGACCATTTGATCAGAGATAGATTAGTGGTTGAGATCTATCTGTCTATCTATGACTCCCTAATTTTACAAACTGAGGAAATTTACTTTACTAGACTATACAATCTACATACGAGGAATACAAGTTGAAGGCCGAATCGAACTCACAGAAATAAAAAGGATATGTTATTTGAACATCGTTCTACAAGGATTGCTTGAAGAAATGGGAAAATGAAACCCAAAATAAAATAATAACACTGTAGTTGGATGTTATGGTCCATAACGTTCTGCTACAGTGTTTTTTAGATTAATTAGCGATTGGATTAACCGGACGTTATGGTTTATAACGTCCAGCTACAATGTTTTGGACATTATAAACTATAACGGTTTTTTTTTTTTTTCAAAATTCACAGAAACGTTCTGCAATTTCAATTTTTTATTTTCCTATTAATAAAAAAATCGGCGGTTTGAGTTACTCAATTCGATTTGTATGCCGAAAAATTTATATGAAGTTAAATTTTTCATTTTTTTAATAATTGTACTATTTTTTATATGAAGAAAATCGTTTTATTGAATATCCAAGAAAATTTAAAATTTATGACTTTCTCTTTGCTCAAAATAGTTAAAAAATCTTTAAAAAAAATTCAAAAATTAGTTTTTTTTTACATGATTTTCTTATGTAGATCGAAATTATCTGCTCAAATCAATCGTTTGAACATTAATTTTTTAGACCGTGAAATTTCGTCTCAACACATAATTCGCCTCTTCAATACCTATATATTTTCTCGTTTTTGTTATTTTGTGTGTGAAGGAGATGAATTTTCACGCTGACTTGTATATATATACATTCCAAAAATATTTAATTGTTTGATATTTTTTTTAAATATCAAGTACAGGCAATACATTTTTGTCTACACCAGGTTTTACTGTTTTAGCCTAGAAACGACTCTAAAGGGGATGCTATTTTGAAAACATTAATTTAGTTATTTCTTACAAAGAGAATTTCTTTTGTATCCGGATACATCTGTGCAGGGGCGGAGCCAGACTTTTGGAGACTATAGGATCAAACGTGAATGGGGGTCAAGCATATAAAATTTTTCTACTACGAATAGGAGTCAATTTCACACTATCCATAATATTTTACTTTAAACTATATTAAAATAAGGTATAAATAAAAAAAAATTCATTGTATGTAGATTCGCCCCTGCATCTGTGTCAGCTATAATAATATTCAAAGTCGTATAATAAGAGGAGAGTTCAAATGCCTTTTATTTTTTGTGTCTCCATCATGTTTTTATTTTTTAATTTTCTAATAGCATAAATTTTAAAACGTATATGTCAAAATAAAACTATTAGATATGATCTATATTATTTTCTCTACGTGCACACAATAAATTTATTAATTTTTAGTTTTGTTTTTATATGAATAAATAAATTGAAAAATCAACGTACATAATGGAAATAATATAGATCAAATCTAACGATTTTAGTTTGATATTTGAGTTTTAAATTTAAATTTATTAATGTTTTAAAAATGAATACATGATGAAAGTATAAAAATATAGAAGCATTTAAACCCTCCTCATTCACTAAATATCTATTTGTATTTGTCTCCGTCAAAATATTCGGCAAATTAAATAATACTTAGTCCATTTACATCCCTATAAACAGTGGTTGATGAACGGTCTCCTCTGTTACCGAAATTTTTATTTTTACCATTTTCTCAAAAAAAAAATAAACCAAAACACTCATTTTTCTGGGGAATTTGAATTTTACCCAGGCTGCATCGGCATTCTGCGAATTCAAATACTGGGTCCGCACAATGCCGATGCAGTCGGAGAGCTGCAGAATGACAGAGTGGCCCTATTTTTTTTTTGGAATTTGTGCATTTGTATCCGCAGAGTAAAAGAAATGAATTTGTGCATTTGGGGCCATTGTTTAATTTTGGAATTTGTGCATTTGTGGTCAAACGGTGGTTTTTTGGTCAAACAGACAATTTCAAAAAACTTTGAGTAAAAGAAATAATTAAAAAATTTGAGTAAAACCAAAAAAGAAATTGAGAGACGCATCGGCATTGTGCGGACTCTAATATTGAAGGCCGCAGAACACCGATGCGACCTGGGTAGAATTCGAAAAACCCAGAAACAGAAGTGTTTTAATTTTTTTTTTTTTGAATAAATGTTATATATAAAAATTTCGGCCTCTATTATTCGGCAACCGTTTAATTTGCTTCCCATTATTCTATCTTATCTTGATAATGAAATCAATTTATTAGTGATTTTATTTGTTTATTTGTTTTGTTCTCTCTCAACTGATCTTGGTGGGCCACCAGCGAATTAGACTTTAAAATATATTTTAATTCATTATCAACATCATCTAGTCATATCAATTTTATATTTTAATTCCACATAAATGAATTCACATTGTATGCATTTGCATCAACTTAATATTCATGCTTCATTATTGTCTTTCTTTAAAATCTAGAAGCATAGACCATATAAAGAACTAACCTCATTGCTAAATCCAAACCTTCATACTTTTTTTTTTCTTACAAGTTATAAAATGTCCGTCATGGAAGAGGAATTTTACAGACATACCTTGCAAAAAGAAAAGAAGTTTCAAATCTGACGAGAAATTTGGAGGTGAAGAAATTAAGTTGTATGAGAGCTCAAAATGTTGCAATTTTTTTTTTCCTTTTCTTTAATGGATTACTGAAATATATTTTTGGAGGAGGGTTCTAATACCTCATATTCTATATCTTCGTTTTCAAAGTCCAAACTATCGATCCGAACTGCTCAACATGATATCCATACTAAAATATGTTTGGAGATGAAATTTTATAATTTTTGAAATTTTTTTTACTATTTTTAGATAGGTACAAAATCACTGTTTCTGGACCGTTCTTAAACAGTGATTTTGTACCTATCTTAAAAAATAGTAAAATTTTCCAAAAATTATAAAATTTCATCTCCAATCATATTTTAGTATTGATATCATGTTAAACGGTTCGGATCGATAGTTTAGACTTTGAAAACAAAAATATAAAATATGAGGTATGAAATGTACGAGGTATTGGAACCCTTCTCATATTTTTGTTAGATTTACCAAAAAATCATGCCTTGTGATTTGACTAAGCTGGATGGATCTTGTCAGTATTATTTTTGCATAACTTAATTAGTTGTGCTCTGACAATAGCACCCCCTCCCCCCCCCCCCCCCCCCCCCCCCCCCCCTCTTAAATTGCCTTCAATTAAATTAAATATGTATAGAGAATTGCGAGTTAGGTAGTCTTGTGGCCTTGTGACACTTTAATTGCTCCCACAAGCATCTGACTTTCATAGACAGTCCACGTTATGCAAAAAACCAATATAATTAGTAAATGACAAAATTTATATCAAGTAGTCTCCAAATTATAAAGGTCAATTTTGATAATAGTTTATATTATTATATATAAAGACAGAAAAAAGAAAAAAGAAAAAAAACTCAAAACACATAGTAACAGAACTGAATTCACGAGGTTGGCTAATATATTAACGTTGGCACAAAGTACTTCATTATACCAAATGTGTTTTTGAATGATTGGAATAAGAGCATCTTCATTCCAGCAAATGTTTAGCAATTAATTTGGATCATGTTACTGAATTTAGCAATTAAAGAGATTTATAATTTTTAAATCACTCTATCTCAGAAATTTAATTAGAGTTGCTTATTTAATTAGAGTTGATTTTCAAAGCAAACTTGTTAATTTAAAAACTGTGGTACTTCCAAGCAATTATATTAACAATTAACACATTAAATTAGCAATTTAAAAAAAATCACCGCAATAGATGCTCTAACAGCAGATTTATCTTCATTGCTCAGAGCTCACATCCTGTCATCCTCTCATGCATAAAGGGAGAGAGGTGGCTTGCCTCGATCGGCCGAGTTCTCCTATTATCCTTAAAAAAATTATTATAGATGTAATTAATTAACTAAACTATTACCGAAGAAATCATAATTTTGAAGGTTCTGAATATATTAAGATTGCGTGGTTATGCGAAATTAGTGAGTAAAAAAAGACGGTGTTTTTTATATGTTTTTTAGATATTTTTCATCACCAAGTTGAATTGACAATAAATTTAAATATAATTGTATTGGACAAAATAGTCCTTTTGAATTTAGCATGCGATGACTGGTCTCTCATCCTCATCCTCTTGTTGTTTTTCTTGTTACTCCCTTCTTCTTCTCTGACTCTCTTTAATTTTCGCCGCTACGTGGTCCCCATAAGTAGGACACATCGTGCTATGTCTCCGCAAGAGAATCAGAAGTTGTCCGATTGATGTCAGACCAAATTTAAACATATTTTATGTTAGAGTCATCCAATTCGCATCAAGATTCATGTACCCTTGATATGTATGAATTTAAAAATTGTCAAATTGTATTTTTATAATTTGTTAAACCACTCGCAATTAGATAATAAATAGAAATTAGAACAATTTTTTATAGTTTGCAGTTAAATTATTTGTCTTCTTATAATATTTTGGTATTATTATCACAAACACAAACACAAACAAAAGATATTCTACTAGTCATGTCAAGGAAACATTCCATGCTTTGTGTTTTATATAATTTTTATAAGAATAATCGTTAGGAATGACGCAAACTCGATAATAAATATTTCTTCTTTTGAATCGACCCGCCGACATTTTTACTAATATCCAAAGTTTAATAGAAATTAATTAATATACATCCGCTGAAAAGTTATAAAAATATCCGTACCGGCCATTTTCTGGCCGGTACTCAATTTAATTCAGTATCGGTCGGAAAATAGCTGGTACCCAATTTTTTTTTTTTTTAAAGAATGGGCATAGCATAGTTGGCTAGAAGAAAAAGTCGTAGGAAACTCGGATTGAAGTACCAATATTTTTTTTTACAGTGTCGTATGACACTAAAGTTTATTGTTCGCATGCGGCTAGTGAATTTAATTTGACAATAACCAGCATTCTAAAATTGAGTACCAATGTTTTATGCACGGCCTAACTACGACAGAAGTGTATCGATGTTTCATTGCAAAAACATCAGCGACGCACTGATATTTTTTTAGCAGTACCCGCATAATTGCTAATGCTAAGTCTAATAAAACATCAGTGACGCACCGATGTTTTTTTAGCACTACCCAACTAATAGAACATCGATGTTTCATTGCAAAAACATCGATGATGCACCGATACATACAGCCGATGTAACACATACATCCAACCAAATGTATTTGTTTGATCTTAGCCAAACTGAGTGCAAACTTCAATCTGAGTTTCCTACGACTTTTTCTTCTAGCCAATTATGCTATGCCCATCCTAAAAAAAAAATAATTTGGGTACCGGCCATTTTCCAGCCGGTACTGAATTAAATTGAGTACCGGTCAGAAAATGACCGGTACGGATATTTTTATAACTTTTCAGCGGTTCTGGTATATTAATTAATTTCTATTAAACTTTGGATATTAGTAAAATGTTGGTCGACCCGTTAGTTTGTGTTAAAAAAGCAGACAAATGCTTAGAAATTAGAATCACACACGGTTCACTCGGTATGGTTGACCTATTCTTTACTTTTCCCAATATACCCAAAAATGAGCGAATAGAAAGGGAAAAGAAATGCCCATTATCGTCATTTGACAATCTAGATCGCCTCGCCTAGTCGCCCATCTGGAAACATTCCTCGCACGCTCCGAGACCCGGTCAAGAAGTTGCGATGCCCGATGCCCCGATCCAACACATGTAAACCCATGATGAGATTTTGCCGCGTCTCTCCCGCGTGCTCTTCGATCCCACGGTAGAGAACTAGAGTCTAGAGAGTAGAGACTCGGTCTCCGGCCGTGGTCAAGGAATCATCCAGTTAGACATTTTGAATTATGAAGTGGCATAATATTTGTACAACTTAACGGAACATGTTTATAAAACATCCACATGACGTTATTAGTTGGAAATTAAGTGGCTATATGCGAAAGAGCAAACGAGGATCAATTCATTTCATCATCAATTTATTAGGAGTAAATAAATATACAATGAGAATTGAGAAGCCATATCTAAATCTAAAAATAAATAAAACAAACAAATATTCTTTTTTTAGCGCACTAAATTAATCCCCACAATAAAAGACCTAACCATCTCATTTCCTCCCCAATTTAATCAATCTCTCCTTCCTTCTTCCCCTTTCGCCCGTCCTTGTCGGGAAATCCATTAATCATTTAATCTACCATTAGCAATTAGAATTCCTTGTACCATGCACGCCATCCGGAATTCGAGTCCATCTCGCTGAATTCCGACTCCATTTACGATCTCAAATCCAATGCCTGCTACAGACTACCAGGGATCGTCAGTTCCGTTCGCCTCTCTCGGGCGATCAATCCTGTCCATCCGTCGCGATCAAGTTCACTCAATGGACGGCCACGATCCCTCAACCGAGCAGGAGCTTGAATCGTTCCAGCGCCGCGTGTCAGACCTCTTCGCCGACCTGTCCTCGTCCCCCGACCAAATCCTCTCCCTTGCCTGGATCCGGAAGCTTCTAGAAGGTTTCCTCGTTTCTCTGGAAGAATTTCGCGTTATATTGTTCAACCACAGGGCAGCGGTCACGCGACCGCCGTTGGATCGCATGGTGTCAGATTTCTTCGAGCGGGCGGTCAAGGCACTCGACTTGTGCAACGCCGTGAGAGACGGTGTGGGCCAGGTATGTCAATGGAACAAGCACGTGGAGATCGTGGTTCAATCCCTCGCATCCTGGTGCGAGGTGGATGAAAGTGGTGCGAAGAAAACACGACCTTTTGGTGAAGGTCAGTTGAGGCGAGGGAAGAAAACGTTGATGGATCTAAACTTTTTGATAATGGATGAGAAAGAATCCGCTTCTGCGTCACACCGCAACCGCTCATTTGGGCGGTCAAAGGATCCACACAAGAGCTCATCCTCCTCACCCAGCCACCTCAGCAGTGGGGTCCACTTCCGTTCTCTTTCCTGGAGCGTCTCGCGCACCTGGTCTGCTGCACGCCAGTTGCAAAACATAGCTGCTAACCTCAATGCTCCACGTGGACATGATGTAACTGCAACGGCCGGTCTTGCCATGCCCGTTTACACCATCAGTACAGTACTTGTCTTCACCATGTGGGCCCTCGTGGCAGCCGTCCCCTGCCAAGACAGGGGTTTACAGATCCACTTCTCAATACCTCGTAATGGATTTGTGTGGTCACCGGCATTGCTTTCTCTCCATGAGAAGATAGTTGAGGAATCGAAGAGGAAGGACCGGCGCAATGCAAATGGTCTTATGAAGGAGATATACCAGATCGAGAAAAGCTCGCATCAATTGCTGGAATTGCTTGATGGTGTGGAGATGCCAATGGGAGAAGAGAAAGAGAATCAATTGAAAAATAGTGTGCAGGAGCTTGAAAATGTTTGTGAAATTTTGAAAGGAGGTCTGGAGCCGCTAGAGAGGCAGATAAGGGAGGTGTTTCACAGGATCGTGCGTAGCCGAACTGAGGGTCTAGATTCACTCTCGCATGGCAACGAGTGAATTGACTTCAGGGAATGATTTGCTAGAATGGCGTGAGATGGAGAGAAATTGGGTATAGAGTTCTACGGGCTGGAATTGAAATTTGAAATGCAGATCCATTTCAGATAAGGAGGTCGGAGGTTCAGGTAGTCTATGTTTCGTTGATTCCTGTGCTTTTTTGTCCATGTCGTTTTGATTTTTATGGTAATTAGTATATTGTGTAAAGCCAAAATGTTGGTATGGTGGTCTGGGAGGAGTTGAAATTTGGGGATGAAATTGTTGTTTGGTCTTGTGATTATTATAAAAAAAATGAAAAAATAGCCATTGTTTTTGGTGAAATGGGTGCTTATTTTTAAGATCAGTAGAACTCCAAAGGCGTGCGATAATTTCATTCTTGCTAAATCCAAGTTAGATCAATGTGAATTGTGGGTTCATTGATGATTGCTTAGTTGTTTATGAAACTTTGAAGCAGCCATTTTTCTGGTTTGATATCCTTTAGCATATATCTTATGTCCCTATTGTACAACAGCTCATGATGTACCAGTCAGTTTCAATACCTGCTCAATGCTGGTATATACTGCCTGCTAACTAGTCTTGACCATGGAAATATGGAATACATGTCCAATTGATCATTGCCTTATCACTGGTGCTGGTGCTTGAAAAAAAATGAAAAACAAGATATTCAAATTCTGGTGAACAAATTAGAATATTTCTAACAACAATGGTCTGGCCAGGTATTGCACTTGATGTTGGTTCCCTGCCAATACCAGTCGTCTTGTGAACTAATAAAATTCAGGAAAGTGTTGAACTTGGATGTTAGCTTAAAGTGGACTATCATAAAATCCACTGTTTGCTATAATTTTGTATCCGCAAATGTAATGTCTCAACGGTCATTTCATGGTATGGATTGATTTTAGTAGAGCCAGTGTTCAATGGATTGATTTTATGCTTGCTAGCTTCATTCTAGTAAAATCTACTATTATCAGAATGAATGCAAAACCGGACCAATATTTATAGTGATATTTTAGTGTTGAATATTTTATAATTTTTTGAAATATAGTTTGAACTTGTTTCATTTTCTCTTATTTTATATTATATTATGACATTTGTCTCCGAATGAAGAGAATGTCGCATTCGAAATTGGATATGTACCTGACTATAACTGATTTGATTTCTAATGACATGTAGCATATACTATATATATGAAGTTCCTATTTTTATTGCATGAAGCACATGGAGTGAGCACAAGTCAACAACAACCCTGATCCAAACCACTTTTCTTGGTGCTTCCATCTTTGGCACGTGTGAATAGAAAGACCGTTAAATTTCATTCTACTCCTTCAACTGTTCTACAGTACTTGTTTCAATATGAGCGACATAAGTTGGATTTTTTTATTTTCTCCAAACAGTGCGTCCAATTTTAAATTGTAAATGGAAGGCTGATGGCGATGAAAGACTTCTTTTTCAGTTCTTTTCCATCTGGTAAGTTTAGGAGAATCTGGATATATCACGTATCTTTCGGAAGAATCGGAACATTACCATCTTGTTTTAAAAAAAAAAAATCGGAAATAAGGATTACCACATCTTGGCATAATCGTCGAAGCACTTAAATATATCATAAACAAAAAGTAAATCTTCACACTTCCCACATGTATCATAATTTTTTAGAGTCTGTTCTGTTGTCAAGAAATTGTGCTGGGTGAGATATTTCGGGTTTGAAAATTTTCAAATTAATTTATGGGAACTCATACTCACGAGTATACATAGAAAAATATTAGAAGAATGTGCTGAAATGATTATTCGGTTGTACTGTGAGAACTGTTGTAAAAAAATCATTTTTTTCTTCTACAAATGATTGATATCAATACAATTATTCTTATTAATAATTATTAATATATTTAAATAAAATGAGTAAACAATAACATGACAAAATTTATTAATTATTATTTCATCACAATGCTTTTGCTTGTAAAAATATTATCCAATCACCCAAAAAATAAATTCAAAAATAAATTAGCAATTGGTAATTAACGATTTCTAATTTGCTTGAAATATATTACAAATATATATAATTTTTATATTTTGTTATACTATAATTTTATTTATTTATCAAATATTATGACTTTTTTAATATAACAACAAATATTATAAATTAAATTGCAATTAAAATAAGTTAATTTAATGTAATAAATTTTAGAAACTGAAATTGCAAGGAATCAACACATATAACCTTGGAAAAAAAATAGAAGAGATAACACATGAACTTTTATCGTGGAAAAAAATATTGGGTCCAACTTGATGTATTTTTTTCCCATCAATTTGCACTAGAATGAAAAAAAAAAAAAAACCAATCTCATTTCATACAAACTACCATCCGAATGAATCATGAAAATTAAATCATAATTAGTTCAAAATCCCACCCATTTTCATGAATTCGGATAAACTAACAGACCGGTGCTCTTTCATGTTTTTAAAAAACTTTGCAAGGCTCATATTTGACTTCCGTAGAACAAATAAAAACGCCAAGTTTCATGTGACTTGAGGCCACACATTTCGCAACAAAATCTGCTGCTTTTCTTCTAGAAAAGCAAGAACATACTTTTCAAATTTAGAGATGAATATTGTTACTCTTTCTCTTCTTTTCAAAATCTGAACCATTGAAAATATTTGAACGATTGAAAAAAATATTTGAACCATTAAAAAAGTCACCCATAGTTTCACCATCCTCCCCAATGACAAAAAGAATGCAGGGAAAGAAGTTCGCATCATTCCACATATTTTGACAAGGAAACAACGAACTTATTTAAGAAGTACGACAAAATTTAATCAAACGCCAGCACATCCTAAATTTATTATTAATACATGTCACAAGAACAAAATAAATATAATGATAATAAATAAGGTCCACTCAAAGATGAATAACTCGTTACAAAGTATGTTTGCTGTCCCAATACTAGTTTTTGCAGAAAATATATATCAAACTAACTTTTCATACATTCATAAACAGGTGCTGATATTCGCACAACTATTTGTGGCATTTCTGTTTCCCAAATTAAGTACAATTGAGAAATTTAAGAAGGATGGATTCGTCCAAGAATTAATTTTTTTGAATGTTGTTATGTCCATAATAAAAACTACCATGAAAATATTACCTCATCTTCAAACTAGGGTCATTCATCTCAGGAACCTCGATTCCCGCAAACAAAATACCAAAAATAAACTACCGGTCTCAGCTGAAAACCCCCTAAAAGAAAGCTCAAATACCCTTTCCTTCCACCATAATGTTCGAGTCCCCGTTTCTCTTTAAAGTACCCAAAATGCTCTCCACAATTTTCTTCTTTTCATCCTCAACTTCATCAGCTACAAACTTGTACTGTCCTTTCTGGGACCTCAAAGACCTCGGCTTTCTGACACTATCCCCTAACCAAAGCTCACTTCTATTGTCGTTGTACCTTCTAGAACAATCAAAAATCTCAACAAGCCCTAAAGGCTTCTTTCTCATAGCGTCCCCATCTTTGGTACTGGCAAAGGTATCGAAAATTTTGTTGAGTGAACTCTGTTCCTTTGTAGTTTCCCTATTAAAACCTGTGCTCGCCTTGGTTTCTGATTCGTCAGAGAATTCCTCATCAGATAGGGAAGGCTCATGTTTTATCTTCTTTGATATAGGACCCAGCTCATCAAACACAGAATCCTCTTCATTGCTATCTGCCACATCCTCTCCAATATTGTCAGCTTCAATTTTCTTCTCTTTTCTGTCATACTCACGTACCTTGTTCCCAACTATCTCTATACCAGGTATTGTTTGAAACAGAGATACAAGTTTTAGGTACCCAAGTTTCCTATATTCCAACATGTAACCAAATTTTTTTTCAAATCTTGGTTTGAAATAACCCATTTGGAAACCCTCAGGTTGCTCATCTAGCATCTCTTTCACAAGCTTGCGAAAATCTGATAGCATCTTTCTTTTCAGTGGGGGCTTTTTAATTGACGATTGATCTGGGTTAGTGATGCTTTGAGGCAAATTTTCCTGGCTTGTAGTAGATGGGGTGGAGGCAGATGGGATAGAAAGGGTAAAAGGGAAGGTACTTGATGTATTTTCTCGAATCCATTTCTTCTCTGAAATTAGAAGATCTATTAATTGGATAATGTGAGCTTCTTCTAGGGATTTTAAAGAGAGTAGTCCTGCGTTGTGTAGACCCTGCATCAACTCTTCCCTAATAAAAGAAAAAATAAATAGAAAACATTAGGATATTGAAGAATTAAGGCAATACTACACTGGTGGGACAAATCATAGACAACAAAAAGAATGATTGTTTAATCCAGGGAAAACTACTGGACAAGACTATGGACCAGCATAATTCGAAAATTTGGTAGAAGCAACCCCAAGGAAGAAGAAAATAAACATACCGAAACACGAATTAAAAGATCAAGAAATAAACTAAGGATCAACAAAAATACATGTACGCAGATCATACCTAGTTCTTGATTTTGCAATAAGATCAGAACCCTCCAGGCTTGTAAGAAAAGATTCCACATCACTCCAAAATTTGTGGTCAGCAAACAGATTAGTGCCTCCTTTTTCTCTCCCAAATCCAAACCACCTCCCTATCCTTCTGAATAAACCCCTATCACTCACAGCATGTTTCTCTTTTGGTTCATCCTTCTGATTGTTCTCTGTAAGTTTATCCTTTGCGACAGGAGCTGAGACTGAAAGTGAAGCAAAAGAATCCTCACATTTTACAACTGGATTGGCTTTTTCAGAGTTCTTACGATTGCCGTAGAAGACCTTCCGGAACCTCCCAAAAATACCCTTATCCATGTCATCAACCTGATCTGTCTTTTCAATATCAAGCTCAAGGCTAGGGTCAACTGGTTCCACTGGCTTGGTTGGCAGTTGAATCATCTTACCTGTTCCAGATGATTTCTCCTGACTTGGTTTCACTGGTTTATCGGCCTTGATGGCTACCTAAAATAAAAAACAAAGTGAAAGAAAGGTAATGTTATTTTATCCCTTCATCAAGTATCCTCAAAACATAAGATTTAAGAAAAACTGTGCAAAATCCAGTAATTTTTCCAAAAGGCTAATTTCATCAAGTTCTGCAAAAGCATGATCTGAAACTTGTACCTCCCATCAACATAGCTCAAATAAATTTGGCGATATAGCGACTAGAGTTCTTAATAACTTTTTAATGGTATTAGTTAAATCACACACCTAAGTCTCTAAAAAATTATAAGAAACAGAGATCTCCTTGTTTTAAAACATTCACATAATTTTGTATACCCAAAAACCCCTACCTGAACAGATATGAATCATTATTTTCTGAATGAATGGCTGAGATTGGATTGAAGTTGCTAGGTTTCTCCTGCACCTACCAAAGTACCATACACAGCCTATGTTTCATCCCTTTCTTTCCTTTGTAAAGTGTATTGAAACAAATGGAAGTAAATAAAAAACTCTGAAGGAAAAAATAATTGATGTCGAATGAAGACGGAATAATAAATGAGAAAAAAAAAGGGAAAGTAGTTCAAACATAATTTGATGGTAAAGAAAGACTTGAATTTGTAATTCTTGCTAAAGAAAGATATGAAAAAAAATGGAGACAATGGCAAATCAGAACAAAAAGGGATACTTCCTATTTTACCACTCACGCTTTGTTATAGAGGAAAAAAACTATTTGTCTCTGATAGATATTATTGTATACCTTTTAGTTACAGGTTCAACAGCTGACACATTGGGCAGGAGAACTGGATTTAAATATTAAACCCTTCTCTCTTCGCTTATCATTCCATTCGGTTAATAAGAAGGTTCTGGTGGAGATGGACTGGTCAATTTGTTGATGAGACACTAGCTTAAAGTGGAAAGAAACACGTAAAACTTTGCTATATGAATGCTGATGACAGGGTGCCTCTACCCAGCCATGGCCATAAGCATACAAAAGATATCAGTCCCTCTAGCACCCTCTCTCCTGTACTCTGTTGAGGTGAAATTTTTATAACGAATCGAATATTTGACCACCACATCAAAATTTCAAGTAACAAGGAATAAGGAGACATGACTGCAATTAGAATTCTGGAACAGCTTTTTGCAATACATATGTTACTGAGAAGCAAAAAAATTCTGTGTATATATCCACATCAAATACATGTAACATAAAGCACACACGAAACAAGCACAGATCTGTTTATACTGAAAGATAAGAATACAAGATTTTGTTGGCCTGTACAAGAGAGTACCTGTTCCAGTTCAGCAGGCTGTGCAGATTCCTCCATGCAAGGTGGTTCAACCGATTCGTCAACCAGCTTAGCAGACCGTTTCCTTGTTAGAAATACGTAAGGTTCGTGTTTACTAGGATCAGGATGCCGGACCAGAGTGACAATGTCAGGCATGGAGTCGATTAGATTGGAGAACTTGTTAAAACCGAAGAGATTATCATTTAGAATATTCTTGCTTCTGACCTTGGAACTAAGGATCGAAAGGGGAATCCCATCAGGATACGAGTGAAGGACCTGACATATATAGCTCACTACTGACTTGGGGATTGTAGGAGTCTCAATCTTCACAACTCTCTCCATCGGTTCCTGTCACGGTGAGTAGGGGATTATCAGTCATTGGCTACTTGGGTCATGTTTTATTGGCCATGGTTTTTGAATGAATGCTTAAGTCTCATACAAGCAATTCAACAATACAAACAAAAATGAATGAAAATTGGAGCAATCTGGTAAGTGATTGGTCTCATAATTATTTGAAAAAAAAAAAAAATTGTATGGTCTCCTTTATTAATTCTAGACCTGAGCACTATTGACAGACTTCTTTATGCAAGTAACAAAGTTTTCTTGATGGCGACGTTGTAAATTACTTTTTGTTCCTTTTTAAAGTGCTTATAAGTGTAATTTGTGTGTGAAATTACAATAGTGGGGATGCTGCTTTTATTGTACCTCCTCCAAGGGGTCACACAGGAGTCCCTTCTGATGTCCATACCATGACCCATACATTCCATCAGGAGGATGATTGAATTGCTTGGCGGTGAAATTCTCCCCCTTGGCAAGCAATATCCATGGCCATATTAAAGTGGCCGCACTATGTAAGGAGGATTTTACTTGAAAATCAAAGCAGGAGAGAAGAACATTGTAGTTCCTCATTCTGAGACGGTGAAGGATGGTCGCAAAATCACTATCATTGGAGATGAGGAAAAAATGGGCTGGTGGCGGATTATCTGCAGTCCAACCTATCAAGTCAGCCATGAGCAACCTGTCTGCACTGTTCTTTCCATCTGTCACGTTGAGATTCCACGAGTCACACACAATTCTCTTTTTGTCAATAATCAATTGTGAATTTGAAATACAAGGTCCATAAAAGAGTCGGGAAATTTAACTAAAAAAAGTACCAGGCACAACACAAACTAAAGTTCCTAAAAACTTGATGAGATAGAAAAAATCATTGAAAATCATTATACTACCTAGGCAGAATGGCTTTGATTGCAATTCAATGTGGTCAAAGCTCATGGTCTACTGCCTTTTTAAAAATTCATGCGGTCTATTAACTGAAACCTACTTAGCTAACAAATATTAGTGATCGCAAAAATAACATTGCCTTTGCACCTAATTAAAGAAGATTACAAATGATGATCATTTTAGATAGGATTAGGAGGTGCATTAAAACCAAATATACATTACTTCCACTATAAGGAAGGTTTTAAAAAGGAAAGTTTCATTCACATTTTGATTTGCAACAAGCTAAATAAAAAGCGATTAGAATTAGAAAATAAATCAGGTGAATTTAATCAATCATATCAAAATTGGTTTGGTGGATAGGTGAGGGTTTAACAAATAACTCACTGTGTGGCGCATGGGTGAGACAAATGCCGGTGGAGACAAGAGCCTCCCGAGTGTCACGCGATATCTGACAAATGTCACCGAAGGCATTAATGGTCACAGGTCCTCGGATGCCACTGGACCGTAATGCTGAAACGATCCTGTTCCCAATCCGGTGCACATTAGCACCAGCAGGGATGGCACAGTTCTCATAGTCCCACCACACCGAAACCTTAATTGACTTGCTCTCTTCATCGCAGGAATCCTGTTGTCTCAAGAATTCCGTACGGCGACATGACAATGATGAGAAAGAAGAGAAAGGGGGACGAAAAAAGAGGAGGAGGTGGAGGCGAGGCCACGAGAGAGGGGAGGAGGCTGTAAGGAGAAACGATCGCGATGGATTTAGGGTTTGCATTTTCTCTCCTTTGTTCGGTTTAGGTGTCCGGTGATGGCTACGGAAGCAAAATGCCGCCACTCAGTGAGCAGCCATTGTAGATGGAAGGAAAGAGGCACAGGGTTTTGTTAAACCTAGGGGTGTCAACGTGGAGGCATTTTTGAAAAAAAAATCTTTTACTCGTATTTGTTTTTTTGAATACTGTACGAGTTGAGTAAACGGATAAAAAAAATGTCATTCACATCATGATTTATGTTTTCTATTTATATACAAAACTTTATATTATGAAAATTTAGTAAAATACAACTAATTTATATTATGAAAATAGTAAAATACAAAATTTTATTGTATTATGTATTATCTTCATACAAATATATATTTATATATATAATTTTATTTTTAAAAATTATCTTGTAAGATAACGTGTAAGATAACGAAAAAAAATCATTACTCTTGCGGTCTTACCCGTACCCGATAAGCTAATGAAAAAGAAATCTTACCTTATCCGTTTTTTCGGATACGATACGGGTTGAGTAAACGAGTAAAAGAGTATCATTGACATCCCTAGTTAAACCCGTTGTTTTTTTTTTAGAGAATGTTAAATCGTTGTTGATGGTTTACTTCGACAGGCTCAGTTTAGGGGTGAAAACGGATTGGATACGGATCAGAAAACAATTTCGTATTTATTTATTTTATTGATTTTTTTTAATACGGACTGAATATTAGATGGATACATAAAGATACAAAAATCAGATATTCGATATTTGTAGATATATACATAAATATTTTGATAATATATATTAAATTATATAGTATATATTGAGCAAAACTAGCCGAAATTTTTATTTATAACATAGTTCCAAAAAAAAATAAACCAAATAATCATCGTTTCTGAGAATTTCGATTTTCACCACGACCGCACCGGCATTATGCGGACCCATTTCAGCGGGGCCGCAGAATGCCGATGCGGACCCTAAAATGAGTCCGCATAATGGTTCTGCAGACCTTTTTTTGTGTTTTATCGAGACACCACGCTGAGATATCTCAAATATTTGGTTTTTTAATATTTTTTTTGTTCTAGAAATGCGTGTCACATAAATTATGAGATATTTCAAAGTTTGAAAAAAAAATGAGATATCTCAAATTTTTTGGTTTTTTAATATTTTTTGTTCTAGGAATGCGTGCCACATTTATGATTCTGCGGAATGATTCAAAGTTTGAAAAAAAAAATGGGTCCGCATCGGCATTCTGCAGCCCCCCTGAAATGGGTCCGCATAATGTCGGTGCGGCCGTGGTGAAAATCGAAATTCTCAGAAACGATGGTTATTTGGTTTATTTTTTTTTAACTATGTTATAAATAAAAATTTCGGCAAAACTAGGGTGTGATGTGCTCACCAAGAGGGGTTGGTGAGCACACCTCCAAAAGACTATTGGATTGACTTCGAACTACGAATCCAAACAGTTGAACTCCATCTATTTCACGAGTGATGCATATACATACAAAAAATTTAAATTTTCGAATTCATTTAGTACATGGTCAAGCGGTCAAAAAATGATGAAAAATGAATACATAAAACAATTTAAAAAATAACTTATAAAATATTCATTTTTTTGACCGCTGGACCATGTGCTAAATGAATTCGAAACTTTAAAAGTTTTGCATGTAGATACATCATTCACGAAAATGGATTTCAACGTTTGAATTCGTCATTGGAAGCCAACCCGATAGTCTTTTGGAGATGTGCTTACCAACCTCTTTTGATGAGCACATCACATCCTAATTTTGCTCGTATATATTTATGTACTAGTATCGTGCACGTGCGTTGCAACGGAGACATATTATAAGATTGAATAGAATATAAAGAGATATTTTTATTGACATTCATACAAAATTAAGAAAAAATATATTTAAATGAAAATAAAAAACACAAATGAAAATAAAAACAGAGATCCAAATAATAAATAACAGTAAAAGAAACAACAACAAATGATAAAAAGGATCAAATATATCATGAAAAAGTTCTTGAAGTATCCTTGTCAATGTGATCCTCTTCGATATAGCCTAATATTTCTTAAAATGAACAATCATTTGTTGAGAAGTATATTATAATTGCTCAAATTAAAAACATATAATAAAATTAGAAATATTAAATTAATTAGGTTCGTCATACCTTATTCCTCACTCAAGACCTCCCGGTAAACTATATTTTTTGTATACAGTCCTGGGACATCAATTTTCGTAGACTGGAATCAACAATTTGAGCTCTTGTACCACGCCTAACAACTGGGAGCACCTAATAATAATTATATAAATTACGTGTATGAGATAATTTATTTTTGAAGTAAGTGGTTCTTACGGAAAATGCATAGCACAGGTGCAGTGGTACTACAAGATTTGATTTGAGTCATTTCGTATTCAATTCATATTTTCATCAATGAAGGGTGTATATAAGTCATGTAGATATCTTTTATGATCATTTGTAGATCTGTTTGAGATGGTTCAAATTTGGTTTTGGCATGTAGGTATATGATTTTGGAGTTTAGATAGATGAATTTGGAATTTTACACTTAGGTCCTTGGTTCTAATTAATCAGCAAAGTGGCAAGATATTTCAATTTGGCCAGTAAGCTAAGGGTAATTATGTCACCATTTATTCCTCTGATTTCTCTTGGGTTATTGTTTGTTCGAGTTCTAGTTTATAGACTTATGGAGTCTATGTAAAGTTTCAGGTACAAAAGACATGTATAGCATATTTCTTATTTTCTAAGCATGTAAAAGTGCTTACAATTTTCAGCAGACAATCCTCTCCTGCGATTTAATTTCTGTCTGAACTTGAACTTGGGATCAACAATTTCAGATTCAGTAGATGTACAGATCCTGTATTGGACATGAAAAAACAACTAATTAATTACATGTCTGAAATCACCTCCGAAAACCATGATCTTCCCTCCAAAGGGTAAATTTTTTTCAATTATATCTTGCATTGTTCTATCGAGTACTTCAATTGCCTGTCGCTTTGTCATTGATGTTTCATCCCATATGATCAAAGTTGCTATTCACAATAATTGTGCAATTCCACTTTGCTTCTTGATATTGCAAACAGAGTTGTTCTCAATTTTCAAGGGAATTTTAAGCCTAGAATGTGCAGTTCTTTTTCCTGGCATGTTATTTGTTGCAGATCCTGACGAAGCAGTTGCCAGTGCGATAAGATTCATGGAACGCACTTTAGCTAGTAATGCTTTGTATAGATACGTTTTACCTATGAAATACATGAAACACACTTTAGTTCAATAAATAGTTTATTATAAAAAAGAAGTATTTATCATTTTTTTTTAGAAAAAAACCCTTAGGCATGTGCTAATCATAAAATAAAGTTATACATAACATTAGTTCTTCCATCTAAGCTAAACAAAGTAAAAGACAAAGTAGCGCTACATAACATATGCTACATACATGGTACCAATAAACAGTGAAGGAAAATAAAAATAAAAAGCTAAGCTAAATAAAAATTCAGGGCTTAGTTTGTATCATAATATACTTGAAGTTAAAGAGAGTAAAATTACCGGTTTCGCCTGGTCCATCAATAAAGAAAACTCTATTTTTCTTATCAATAACACACTGCATAATCTCATTGAATGCGGCCAATTGTTCAGGGTTTAGAGAGTCACACAAGTGCAAATGTTCTTCATCAACCATTATTGCCATGTCATCAGCCACCTCACGAAATTCGTTGACATTTAAATCACCTAGTTGACTTAGCTCTGGTAGATCATACATTTTCATGTTCCTGCCCATTGATTGTAATAAATCATTAATGCTCTTCAGGACCATCTGTTGTACCAATTCGAAAGAATTGTACTCCCTTTGATAGTTCTCAGAAATTTTATTAAAATGTTCATTCCACAAGGCTCGAACATTCCCCGGCTCACAATAGACCAATATGGTTGCAAACAATCTTCTAAGAGCAGAAGGAAATTGCAAACAATCTTCTAAGAGCAGAAGGAAATTGCAAATTAGCAGCTTCCGAGAGACAGTTCAATATACCATTATCTTCCTCTATGAGACCTCTAGCTTCAGCCGATGTTCGAAAACTATTGTGTAGAACTCCATGAATTGTCAAAAAATTTGCAAATGAAGTTGGACCTCTGACATGATTAAGAAGTATACGCAAATAGTACCGATCACCATCAGACATACCTGACTTTGAGAATTTATTTTGAGCAATTGGCTACATCATTTTTTGAGTTCTTTATATGTAAATGTAGCCTAACATGCTCAGGAAGTTTCAGGTCAATTTGGAACTCAGAACTATATCAAATCAGTGTTTTGGTAAGGGGATAGCTGCTGAATTTTAATTGAGTTGCAATTTTGGGTGTTTGAGAGCTAGATTTCAAAATTAAATTCCCGGAGATTGGCTAAACAGATTTTTTTGTTCTTTTTATGAAAATGTAGGTCTAAGATCAGTCTATAATCTAGAAAAATCTTAGGTTCGTTGAAGGTCCATGTCTTGTACTGGTATGGGGTTCGGAGTAGGGGCATTTCTGTCCAGTGTGCATTTAAAATGCTGATTTTCACAGATTTAAATGCCAACTTCAAAAATACCTAACAAATAGTATAAACATCCTATGAATGCAAAGTTTGGGTCTATTTTGTGTGTTTTTTAGTCCTCTATTTGACTGTTCAAATGTATTTTTAATTTGAGTTTCAGGTCAGATTTTGCTGTCAGATTTGTCATGAGGTGTCATTTAGGGCTTTTCTGATGTTCATATGGTACCAGCCACACACCCATTCGGTTTTAATGCATGTGCCATGTAAATATGAAAGTCATTTGTCTTATTTGTTCAAATGTTCTACATCAATCATTACATAATAACTACATTTAAAGTTGAAGATTGTTACCTTCAACTGTGATCTCTGAGAATTGTTTCAGATAAGAAAATCTGCACTTCCCATTTCTCATGCAAGGACATCCTGCTTGTAAAGCGCCGCAAGGTCCATGCAACATGTGTTTGACAACCAACCTGTATAGCTCTGGATACTTTTGAGGGTCAGGGATATCAGCAGAAACAATCTTGTCATACATGTCTATCTTCCAAAAAGTATAAGAATGAAGAAAATAAATTTAAATAAAAGAAATGTTACCTCAGCATCAACAAGTAGTAACTTCATTCTTTCCTTTGACGGATAGTGCTGAACATTAAACTTTTGCTCAACTCGTGCACATAAATTTCATTTGCAGTATCCATAGGATGAAGAACAGTAAATGGAGGAAAGGGTTTCTTCCTCTTAAATCTGTGAAAATAGCAAAAAAAAATAAATAGACCATGAACAATAAGCAAAGACAGATGACAAAATCTTCATATATTGAAAATAGCAAAAAATAAATAAAAGAGACTATGAACAATAAGCAAAAACAAATGACAAAATCTTCTTAAATGGAACTTTCATAAATTAAAAGTACCGTTCATTTGTCTCATTTTCTTCCTTCTCTAGTTTAATTTCTGTTGTAAGTTCCTTTTCTCCACTCGACTCATCTTCTCCTATAGTAACTGTGACCGATGACTCAACAATATTGGATTGTAAGTTGCTGTCAGTGACATCTTCATTCACTTGAGATTCAAAATCAACATTCATGACACCTTTGGTTGTCATGTAGCAATACCTAGTAATGAAGGAATGCAAAAAGGTAAGAAATTTTGTTTAGAACCAAAATTTTGTTTGGCGGAGAGAAAAAAATAATGTTCTCTTATAATAAACAAATTGAAGAAAGAAATAATGGAAAAAGGGGATCGTGATTTATGAGCAATTGAAAGAAACAAAATAAAAATCTTCCGACTTGTCATAAGAAAGAAACAAACTTGCAGATGTAGGGAAAGAAACAATTGAAAAAAATCTACGGAATACCTAAGAAAGAAACAAGCTTGCATCTCAATTGAAGCACCTAAATTTTAAGAACGAAAGATTAAAAAAGAGGGAAAGCAACGAAAGATAATGGAAATAAATAAAATTTAAATAATGGGAAGAAATAAGAGGCGGAAGTGTACAAATTGTCGTACCGTCGAACAAGAGGTAGAAGAAGGAAGGATCGATCGTACATGAAGGAGGAGGAAGGGTTGTATCGTCTTTGTAGCGTCTCTTCTAAAACTTCCGATCAGTTATGCGAAAAAACTTTCGACTTTTCAAGCGACAAAAACTTCCAATTCGACCAGTTTATTAAATTTTAATTGTAACATCATGTGGCCGTTTGTGTAGCAGATATGGTTTTAACTAAATTTAGACTTCTACATCTAAAATAAATACATTCAATCAAAAGAAGACATTATGTGATTGGAGGGCTCATATTGAATCCGAAAATTCATCTTTCAATCTCAGCCGTTGACGGATTAGGACACCCAACGTGCTTAATAATGGAATGGAGATATATCTACAAAATTTAAATTGAAATTATATTTATATCACTAGGATATTTATGTGAATTACATGTAAATTAAATGTGAGTTTAGATCCGGAGCGAAGAGTAAAGAATCCATTTTGACGCGAGTAGCTAGTTACCCAGTTTTGAGTTTAGATCCGGACCGCCGATTAAACAAAGAAATGAAAGAAGTCTTAAATGTGAGAACTCCAACGAACGAGTATGATAATGGGCTTTTCTTCCAACCAGTTCGGCCTGATATAAATGAAACAACTTACGGGCTTTCTTTCATTTTATTTTATCAAATATTAAATTGTTTTATTTTAATAAGTATATTAAATATTAAATATCTAATAAAAAGAATACGCATATATAAATGTGCATTTTTAATGTATATGCGACTGAATATGAACCGCTACATTGAGACTATAGCTCGCTATGCATGCTCATAGTTATTCTAAAAGTTCAATTAGATTGGTTCGGGATTTTGAACCAAGGGCAATTTAATAATATTTCTGAGCGATGAAGAAGGTTTATTACGAGTTTCTTATCATATTGTGTCTATTGAGACTTAATTTCACGATTTATCAAAAGTCAATTTACCATTTTAACTACTAGTTAGACTTAGATTCAATAAAAAATTTAGGAGCACATGTTTTTTAATTACAAACTATTAAAAAAATTGTGACAATTAGAATATTTATTATGAGATAAAATTGATTACTATTATAGTAGGTTTGCTAAAATCATCACATCAACAATTATAATTAATTTCCAGCTTGCAAGATCGGTTGGACTTGTAACTTCAAAATTGATAAATTAGCTATTAAAATGAGTAACGCAAATTAAACTTAAAAGTGAATTGTAAATAAAGATAATTTGATGTTACTAAAGAAATTTTATTAGAATAAGTGTTTTTAAATATAACCGCATGCATGAACCCCATATGCATATGCAGTCTCTGTCACGTTCAAAATATCATGATATGCAATCATACATACACACAATAGTACACGCGACACCTAGGAATTAATTAGGAGTCCGGCTAATATGACATTGGTGTCATTCCAAATTCAATAACACCACATCGTATACCGTTGGATCTGCTTTAATATCCGTGTTTTGCACGAATATTAAAGACACTAGTGTTTTGCACGGATATTAAAGCAGATCCAACGGTATACGATGTGGTGTTATTGAATTTGGAATGACACCAATGTCATATTAGCCGGACTCGTTAATTAGAGTTTTTATTAGGGATACCCACATCTGTGCACCTAGAATTGTCTGCAAAACTTAAAAAATTTATATAAATTCACTCCTTTTGAGTTTTTTAAGGTTTCTTTATATCAAAATTTATGATTTTTATGTAAAATTTTATCATGAATTTTATTTCATAAAAAACACTGTCCGTTGTTAACGACTTTCGGGAGATTGAGATTTTAAAGTATTATTCTCACTCACAATTTAAGAAATTAATATGGTAAATTCCTTAGACATATTTTCAAACTATTTAAGGTTCAACAACAGTATATATTTAAAATCCGCATACATAAGTCTGTATTAAAAACCGCATATACGGTATGCAGTGACCTTCCACATGCATGAACAAAACTGTATTTTAAAACATTGATTAGAACTATTGATGTGACATATCAGCTTTTATAATAGATGATAAAAATGGAAGTCTTCGGCCGAAAGTCCATCCCACGCTATTTCAGACGTGCTGACCTAAATGATCAAGATTTAACACAAAACAAAATTCCCACAAAAAAAAAAGAACGTCATAATTTTCAAATTTTTTTTGGTAAACAACCCGTTGGCATTTAATTCAATTTTAGTACTACTGTAGTGTAGCGTGAAAAAGACGATCAGGTAGTGGGGCACCTGCCTCTTCTTCGAAGGAGAAACCACCCCGTCTCGTCGGTCCATTCGTACTTGTTTCTTCTCTTATTATCTGTATTTTACACCAGTATGACAGAATCCTGCTATCCAGCATGAACCGTATGATTTAATCTGACGGTTTATATAAGCTTGAACAATGCTGAAATCCATATTAGATGCCTTCGGAATTGGAAACAGATATTCAACTGTTCTTCTCGATTGAACGGTCATGAGTTTAATAGCAGGGACCTACTAATACTATAACCTAGAACAACAACATAGCTGTCCATGTCCGTGTCTGCATCTGTATGTCTGCCTCGTTCAGATCAATTTAATTTTTGTTTGTAAGCATCTGAGATCCGGACACAAACTTTATTGTCCCCTCATGACTCCCGAGTTCCCGATCCCCTCTCCATCTCTCTCTAACCTCGCTTGACTTGGGGTCAACCTTCTCCCGCCATTTTTCTCTCAGAGAAAACCCAACCCATTTTCTTCTTCTTCGACTCAACGCCCCTCTCTATCCTCGACCAAAACCCTAGATCCTCACAAAACAGAGGAACAGACTAAAATTCACCCGAATTAGATCATCTTTCAAAGATCCGTTCAATGTATGTCCGGAAGGAGCATCGTATCACCGACCAGCCATCTATATTGATACCATTTTCCAAAAACTGAGTGAGATACGCACAAGTAGACAAAAACAAAACAAGCCAAAATGAAATAATCTGGGTACTTGCATGAACAATTGCACAAGAATGAGCGAAATACAACTCTTGACAGCTTTTGTCAGCTTATCAAAAAAAAAAAAAAGAAGAATGAGCGAGATGTTCCTGGCTATTTGTGTTGAGCATCACACAAGCTGCTAGGCTCTAATCGAATCGCATTAGTTGTTTGAAGAATCGTGTGTCAGTCAGAGGGCTTGTCCCGTGGTAAATTCACATCCCCTCATGTTACCTGACTGAGTACAATCGAATTAGACAGTTCAAAATTATTCTTTTTTAACTTAGTTCGAATCTCAAAGCATAAATAATACTGGTCCCTGCGCCATCCCGAGTAGGCACGGGTAATGATATTAACACAATGATTTATTTTATTAGCAGAAAATGAATAATTTATTTTATTAACACAATAATTTGTCCTTACTTAAAATTCTTTCTAAATACCATATCTTTTCTAGGATAGTGCTTTCTTTATATTAAAGGTCACTGATTATTTTTTTTTATTTCCATAACTAAACATCTAGTAAAAATTTTAAAATAATGTTTCATTTTTCAAATTTGAGAAGTATAATAACAAAAATTTAAGCAATCTTTTTTTGCAGCAAAAAAGAATAGAATAAAACAAACTTTCTTTTTAGTGACTTTAGTCGAATTTATATCATTAAATACTTCATTTCATGCATGGCAATTTGTTTTGTTTTTCTCACTTTTATTGAAATTATTGCTTAAAAACTTTACATTGTTGAGTTTCGAAAAAAGAGTACAAATTACATTCATATATATTATCATAATTCAATAAAAAAAATATACTAGAAACTCTATTAATTGAAAATACACTTCATACTGACACAAAAGTATTATCTAACATAATTGTTTAACGGAATAATTTTTTATATCTGTAAAGAATGAATTTCTTAATTTATTATTTTCTATTCTTTGAAATTAAAATGTTTTAAGGTAAGTTTAAGTTATGAAAATAAATAACATATAGCCATTAATATGAATAAGTAAAAATATATGTATCTAATTGGTTTACCATCCCTATACAATTTACCTCTTTTTTACTATCTACTTCCACAATTTCTTACATTTTACTTTTATTTGCTCGAATGTTTAGTTCATTAAAATAAATATGTATTCAATGTGATTTTTTATTTTGATAGAAATTAATCTAAATCTTTTTTATCCGATATTAATCTATTACCCGTCTTGATTTTTTGAGACAAATAAAATCTATTATTAAATTATATGACAACAGGATATATGACCATATTAAAAAAAAACATTAATAGTTTTCAAAATATCATCTGAACATAAATGCTTCAAGGTAATATAAAAGAATACGTCAAATTAATAAACTTGTGTTAATATTAGAAATAATTAATCTCTTACCTTAACATAAATTAATGAATTAAAGAGTTCATCCTACGACTTCTCTCAAGTCTCAACATTATTTTGAAAATAAGCTCCATTGTTGAGTTAGAAAAAACATAAATTATAGGGGAAATTGGTTTCATGCCATTCCAAAATGGTGAATTTAGAAAATGCCACCCCAAAATTTCTCTTTTGCTAAATGCCACTCCAAATCACATTTATTAAGAAAATTACCACAAATACCATATTAATGTATAATTTTAAATTAACAATTTACAGATATAGTGAATTGACCGAAATAGCCTTCATCTTCAAAAAAAAAAATTCTCTTCTAAATCAAATGAAATGGAGTCGCCAGATACATGAGCTCGCCTCCTCTTCTAAACTGAAGTCGCCTACCACCTTCGGCCCGCCTCCTCTTCTAAACTGAAGTCGCCTACTACCCTAAACCCTCCTCTCCGATCTCCTCTCCGCTCTCCTCTCCGCTCTCCTCTCCGCTCTCCTCTCCGCTCTCCTCTCCGTTCGCCTCCACCTTCGGCGAAGAGAGGTATGGTGGAGACGAAGTGTCAGATGCCGGAATGAATTTGGGTATTACTGGGGTTACTTTTGACTCGGTAAAAAGAGCAAACCAATTGAAGAATCTGCCGAGTATAAATTTGTAATTCTTTCTCTTTCTGAATCGCCTATATAAGGCTGATGATTGTAACCAATTGTTTTGTGAAATATAATATCAATTTTGTTCCTCTTTCCACTTTCTCTCTTTCGCCCTTATTACTGAGTTCAACTCAGATTGTCGAAATTTGTTCAAGTAGCTGAATCTTCGGCTCAATTGCGGATTGAGATTTGATCGTCAGATTGAGTATCTGACACGAAGAGAGGAGACGAAGAGAGGAGACGGGTGAGGGTTTAGACCATTTCTTTTGGATCGGATCGGACCCATTAAGGGTTACTGTGAGGGCATTTTTGGAATATACGAAAATACTACTCAAAATACAACATATTCTATTTATTTTTTATTACAAATGTATAATAATTTGTTAATTGTGGCAATTTTCTTAATAAATGTGATTTGGAGTGGCATTTAGCAAAAGAGAAATTTTGGGGTGGCATTTTTCTAAATTCACCATTTTGGGGTGGCATGGAACCAATTTCCCCTAAATTATAATTTATTCTTCATATGTTATTAAAGCATAAGATTTGGTTAGAACTAATAATTTTATGCTTTTATTGCAACCTTTTTTTTCAAGTGGTTGTTAGTTTGAATTTCTATATGCGGTTATTAAAAATAAACTAAGTTAAATTTGTTAAACAAAAAATGATATATCATGTAGTAAAATTAATTTTTATATTTCTCATACGAACTAAATATATTGAAACAAAAGAGGACCGAAATATATATGTAACGAAAGTTAAATACATTTGAAAGGAAATATATATAGAGGGCAAAATTGTCTATAAATTTTAAAAATTTAAAGTCGTTGTCTTAAAATAAAGGGGGAATTTCATGTATACCCCTCAAAAACTTCAAAATTACGTATTTCTCCCTCTAAAATTCATAATATCATATTTACCCTTCCAAATTTTAAAAACTCACAAATTTATCCAATTTATTGACTTTTCTATTAAATCTCATTTAAAATTTCTGAACTACCCATTTTATCCTTTATTAAAAAATAAAAATCTTTCCTCCAACCTCCCTCCCCTCTCTCTCTTTCTGAATACCACAAAACTCAGCATTACACATCATTTTTTTTTGCCAAACATTAGATATTTTTTGATGAAAATCCCATAGGCCTGATTTCATATTAAACTAAAAGAGAAAACTTACATATCGTCTTGATGCTAAAAATTTAAACATACTGGTAACACAGTTAAAGCTCTAAACATGAGTATGAATATTGAATACTAAAACTTAAACATGAAAATGAAATATTAAATCCTAATCATACTACTAAAGATACACATATGTCAGATTGCATCCCCCGTTGCTTCATTCGGATACCATATCAGCTATGCTATTGTGTTGCTGAAAAGCTACTTGTTCAATTGTGTATCAAGGTGCAGTTCCCTTGTGAATGCTTCTGTAGGCGGGCCTTGATAATTCGGCCCTGTTCTTCGCACCCGGTTAGCTAATTTGTGGTGTTTCGAGCATTCTCCTTGTGATGTACCGTATCTCTGTATGACTTGAGCATGATTGGTAGATTCTCACACATCTTGCCACACTTGTACCGCCTGCCAAGAAGGTACGTAGGTCTTCGATAGGGTTTTAATCATTATTCGATTTTGGACATCATAAAACACATTAACAATAAATAATTAGATTTGCATGTATTCCGTAACTTTTAAGAGATCAGAACGTCGAAGAAACTGGACAAACCAATAAAATGTGCTCATTAGAATAACCACAATCTCTTGATTATTCCTAGCATATTAAGTTCGAATCAGAAAATTTCTACAATAAGTTAACATTTGACAAAATAAAATATTAAAAGCATGAGATACGGTGGGGATGAATAGGATACGGTGGCCCAAGTCAAGTCAGAACCATAATAAAAGAAAAAAAAAGAGAAATATGTTCATTGATAAATTAGAAAGGCTCAGCGCTATATGAAGTGGTTTTGAAGCGGTATTTGCTGCCTGTTGGAGAGGGAGAAGGAGAGGGAGGAGGGAGGATTTTTTATTTTTAATAAAGGGTAAAATGGGTAATTTATGAATTTAAAATGAATTTTAACATAAAAGTCAATAAAATGGATAAATTTGTGAGTTTCTGAAATTTTGAAGAGTAAATATGATATTAAGAAATTTAGAAGGGGAATACGTAATTTCGAAGTTTTTTAGGGGTATACATGAAATTTCCCCTAAAATAAAAAGTTATTGTGTTAGTGTCAGCACCCGTGGGCACCGGCTGGGAGTAAATCGTGGTAACCCTTCCGTTCTTCTTCTTCTGCGCTTCAGTAGAGAATATTCGAAGGGAAGCGAAGTCGACCGAAACAAAAATAGTGTTATTTTCTGTGAATTGAACTCTCGTCGAATCTCTCCGATTTTCATGAGAATTCGTTGAAGCAAAAATCTCCGTCCAAATCGCTCCGAAAGAAATCATCTCTCGTTGCTGTGCGTATTCTGATCTGCGGATTTGCAATTTCGTCAATTCTATCTCTTTTTTAATGGGAGATAGTTGGTTCCGATCAGACCCTAACCTCGCTTGACTGGGTCAACCTTCTCCGGCCATTTTTCTCTCACAGAAAACCCAACCCATTTTCTACTTTTACGTCCCGACGCCCCTCTCTACGCTCCACCAAAACCCTAGATCCTCTGAAGACACAGGAACAAACTAAAATTCACCCAAGTAGAGATCGACTTTCAAAGATCCGTTCAATGTATGTTCGGAAGGAGCATCGTATCGCCGACCAGCCATGTTACAGCGGGTGAGGCGGCTTATCGGGTTGGATCCTAAAAGCCCTCCCTCAAGCAGGGTCTCCAGCGCCAAGTCTCCACCTTCCTCCACGGGAGGCGCGGTTTTGTTCAGGCCGCCAGAAATGTTCGAGACTGTGCACGAGATCGCCATTTACATCCACCGGTTTCACAACCTCGACCTCTTCCAACAAGGGTAATTTTGTAAAATTCACTTGGGTTGAGTTCATTTTTCACGGCTGATCTCACATATTTCCTGTTCGAGTTCATTGAATCCTTGGCCTTCAATCACATGTTGATTAATTTACGGTTAAACAGGGTAAAAAATTGAGTTCGTCACAGAAAAAGCCAGTATGAAATCGGATGTATAATTCCTCTTCAGTTCTGTAATTCTATCTGCCAGTTTGACTAACATGTGTTTGTTTGGTTACAGATGGTACCAACTGAAGATAAGTGTTAGGTCTGAGGATACGAGTTGTGAATGGCATGGTATACCTGCAAGAGTCGTACAATATGAAGGTGATCACTTTTGCTTATTGACTTTCAGAAATTTTGAACGATATTGGTACAGACTGACTGGCATATACAAGCACTGTACGTTACTGGTATGGTGCGAATGATGTGGAGCCTGAATTAGATGTTGATTTCTCAATTAAGCAGCAGGCTGTAGTAAATAAACAATATTATACTGAATTGGAAAAGAGTGTCAGTGTTGGAAAAGCACCTGACCTCACAAAATAGTATCAGAGGTACTTAGAAAAAGCAGTCTGTAGTGAAGTGTTACCTTAATTTTGAAATGCCTACTAAGGAAATGACAATGTGTCTGCTGATGCTACTGAATATGTAGATTTCTTGAATGATACTTGATAATTTTTAGTAAAGTACTTTATAAAGATTAATTATATTGAAGCTCCCACTTGAAGTTAGCTTTAATAGAAAGAGAAGAAGTACCAATAGTCCAAAACCAACTTTATTTTAATCTGACTTTAGAAGGATTTCAATATTTATGCAACTTTTGGAGACTGTGTTAGTGGTCATTGGATCCAAGTATTTGCAAAAATTTTAAACAAGCCTTTGAAACAAGTACCAGTTTTAATGTGGTTGATACCTCTTTTTAATTAACATCCTTTATCCGTGAAGGAGTGCCTAAATCCTTAACTCAACAATACATCTGGAGTTGTTTTATTTAAGGGGCTTTTGGCTATTTTCCAACTTCTCTGAAGAGTTACCAATGGTTTTAAATGCTTCAAGTAACCCTAAATTTTCTTTACAACATTTTAAAAACACAAATGTTCATGTTTAACTTTAGGATAGTGAATCCTCTTTTTGCAACTCCTTTTGCAGAAGAGTACATGTGCAAAGCATAAACTTAATTCTTTTTTTGGATATTTAAAACGTACTTTCCAATTACATATACTTTACACATAAGTTGCAGTAACACCAGTGCAACTAGTATAATATATTGTCATGCTGTCTGAAGCATAGCAGTTTCAGGTGTTCACCTATATAGGAGAAGCAAGTTCCCTAGATGGCCTAGTTAATTTATCAGTAATTAATAATTAAGCGAAAGAAAAATGAAAAGTATCTCATGCCTCAATAGTTCTCTGTACTGAACAAACTACAAAGACACAAAACTGAAGGTAACCCCAGGAATTTGTAGCCTAGGAAACAGGAATTCTGTGCCTTAGGGAAATGTTATTGCCACTACAGGCAACTCCAGCCCACCTAAAAAGCAACACTGAAACCCAAAAAATCGTACAAGCATGAAGGAATGGGGAAAATGACCAATCTGACATTCAAATTAAACCTTTTCAAAGAAGACATCAGATTTTGATTTACAAAGTTGATAATTTGACATAAACTGTAAACATTGTTGGCCTTGAGCTAATAATAGGAAATTGACGTTGTTAGGTGGATTGTGCAGCTCCTGAAGCAGTATCAGAGGAAACACTAGGAGTCTGGAGGATAGATGATTCTGACAACAGCTTCTACACTCAGCCCTATCGTATCAAATATGCCAGACAAGATGTCTACCTCTCTGTCATGGTTTCTTTCAACTTGATCATGCGTGAAGATGAGGTTCTCTCCTTGAACTTTCCTTTTATGGTTAAGATTCATTAACCTTTTAAAAAATGATCTTTTTTTTTCTTGCATCTCAAATATACATCTATGATATTATGAAAAATGTGCAATGATGTAAAAAAAAAATACTTCAATAAATTAAGTAGGATTATTTTTGTCTGCTTCTTTTATTAAAGAAACTCCATCCTTTTTACACCTTAATTCAACCACAGTATCCAACATCAACAACAAACCATAAACCTAAGCCTGCTTTTGAAATGCCATTCTTAGTCTCTGAAATCACTTTCACCATCTGTGTTGTCTATCAGCAGATGACCTTTTGGTCTTGAAGCTGGTTTTGAAAGGCTGGCCACAACTTTGCTGAATGCATGTGTTTCTTTCTGATATTAAAGAATTAAATTTTTTTCTTTTGTTAAGATCTTGATTCAGATCTCATAGAACTTCTCATTGCTTTCTTCCCTGATTGCATGTTGTAAAGGACCTAAATTGGCATTATGATTCAGGGGTTAAAATAGAAAAAATATGTTCCGAAGGAAAGCTAACAGTTTGTCTGCTCTATTTATTCAGGTTCCATCAACATCTTCGGTGATATTGAAGTTTGAGCTTATCTACACCCCGCTGTTGGGAAATACGTACGTGAGAAAAGAAGATCCAATTATTAGGGTTGGTAATATACACTTGGGGTATCTGTATCAGACTAAACTACCGTATAGTTTTTGTTAAGGATAGGATATAATGTTGACAATATTCTTCAAATCAGGCCAAAAAAGAGTTCCAAACTGAATAAGGTCACAGTCGTCTTGTTGGACATATAGATAGCTTACTGGTCAAATTTTACAAAATGAGTTTCATTTGCTTTTATCAAATTTATTAAATGTAGACATCCGGTTTGATAAAGTGCAAATTCATGAACAGAATCTGATAATTTTTAATAATAATGGATTAGAAATTAAATACTCTCAATAGCTAATTTTCAAGTGAACATACCAACAAGGGATCCTATCCATTCAATATATTAAGAAAAAGGCCAAGAATTGAAATGGACCTGGTATCTTCACTCGCAAATACTGAAAGGATTATAGTAAGCCCAACATGTGTACCAACCCACTATAGACTACTGTAGCCAGTAAATTCACATCTCAATCTGTCAGGCTTGCATTGCTTGATCCAAGTATAGACAGAAGTGTTGGATTAAAACCATAGTCGGGATAACTTCATATAAGTAGAAATAAAAGACAATTCCAGAAAGAGCTGACCATGTCCTTATATAAGCATAGTTTGCATGCCTTATGTACAGATCAAAAGTAACTTGTTTGTTATTTTAACATTTTTCTTTTTGGTATAGGATCGACATGCAAGACTCATCAGGTTCATCTTCATCTTCTGTACATGAATTTAGGCTGCCTTGCAAGACCCTCATGGGGCTGCACTCATACTGCCCTGTGCACTTTGATATATTCCATGCGGTGCTTGTGGATCTCTCAGTGCACATTGCTTATCTCAAATCAGGAACTAAATCCTCTCTGAAGACACACAGGTTTGTGATTTTTCTCCTTCAATTTTAACATTTTTTATTCTTTTTTAATTTGCAGACGTGCTTTTACTCGAGACATATTCAGATCTCTTTGAAAAGCTGCAATTTTCGATTATTATTAGTGGTAGTACTTAAAATTATCAGTAAACATGAAAGGTGTGGTAGTTTGGGTCTTTTCAGATGTACCTTGTTAAGCTGCAAATGTTGTATTATGGTTTAATATCAAATGTGAAAAGACACAATGAAATTGTAATTCTCTCTGTTTTCATTTTCTTTGAATGCCTAAAATTTTCCTTTGCTGCTGCTATTCGCTGTATACTTTTGAGAATGGAAGGACTTCATTGGATGTGCCTTGACACTATGTGCTGAATTTGTCTGTACTGCAGTGATTTGTTATGTTACTTTTGATAAAGTTTGCTAGTACATGAAACAGTTATTTTTCCTATTTGCTCTGATATAGAGCTTTTGGCCCATTCTAATTAATTATATGAATTGAAACATTCTAGTTTGATGAATGGTTCTACCAAGGCTGTGCAAAATGATGGAGAAAATGGAGCAGTTGATCAGGTACTTTAATTTCATTCAATTTAATCCCAGTGTTAGTTATTACATGTACCAGGTGACGCATAGTGGTATTAATCTAACCGATAATAGTACGAGTAATGATAGTATGCCAAAATCTACAAACCAATGATGACTCAGTCATTGTGCAAGTATATCTCAAACCTAACCCAATTAACAATACCACTCCCCAAGGTAAAGTTTTAAAATGGCCATACTGTTACAGGTACCATATAGCTTGCCTTACTTTCCTACATAAGATATGAAGTTGTTCCAATCCCTTGGATATCATTTGAGATGACTGCTGGCTTGATTCAAGTATACTATTACATTATCATTTGTATAATTCTTTCATAACTTTGACTTATCTTAGGTATCCACAGTCCACAGATAATTCTTGGATATCATTTGGTACAAACTAATATAAATAGTCCATTGATAAATATAATTTGATTAATTGCCAATTAATGTTTTACTCTTAGTAACCAGTCCACAGATGTTTATAACGGAATAATGTAATTGGGCAGGTGCTGGGGCAAGGTTCGGGTACAAAAGCAATCGAGATTGTGAAGTCATTTTTAGCCTCTCGTGAGATACTTTTAGAAGAACTGCAAAAGATTAGTGAAGCAGTTGGTCAGACAGTAGACGAGTTGCGTGATGCTGACCTTACCCTTGGTAAATACGAGACAATTGTTGCTTCACGAGCCGGGGTACCGTTGTATAGTATTGGCTCATCCGGAACAAATAAGGGTGTTGGGCAATTAGCAGGAATTTTGCATAACTTTCTTGAGGTTTACCATTTATTAGCTGTTCCTTCGTTGTTTTTGTTCTTTTTTCTGTGTGTTTGAAGTTTTGGCACATGTACTCCTGCAAAACCGGAATGAACTGCATATTAGCTTTGCATCTTAATAAATTGAGGAGCGGTGAGGATATTTTCACATTATTGATGTGAGAGGTTTCCTGGAACTTAAGTGTATGTGATGCCTCAGGTTTTGTAAGGAATTGATGGCACTTCAGTGCTTCTGTTGATTTGTGGGTGCAAGCTTGAATTACCTTTTGGTACAACATATCAGACTGAAATTCAATTACGGACGTTAAGGTTTTACCAAAAATTGATATTTGGGATTTGTTAAGCTCTTGCAAGCCAAACCTCCCAAAATAAGTGCAGAAAAGTTTTATGAGAAAGGTGAAATTATCTTTTTCTTGATTTGATAGTTGCTAGTTTTTAGGTATTGATTTGGTCCTTTTTCTTGTTCAGCTTATGTATTTAGTGTCTCAGTGTAGACTTCACATTTTAGACATATTTATCGTTTTATGTTGTGCAGAGGTCTGATGGTGGGGTTGATCTTGACAATAATGTGATGCTCCATACTCTTTCAAAGGAGGAGCTTCTTGATTTATTTCATACTCTTGGCACCCAGCTTTCTTTTGTATGGAATGCATTCTTGCGATACCACAGGTACCATTTTTTGGTTTTAGAGAGATCCAGTTCACAAAAAAATTTAGTCTTGGTGCTAACCCAGATTTGCAACAATTCATATTGCTTGGTACATGCATATATATGCTGGACTTGATTGCACAGAACAAGTTGATGCTGTATTGTTTACCAGGTGGGTTTTGTGAACATTCTTTTAATTGCATGTACCAAAAGTGACTAGGATGCAAAACAGTCTTGATATGTGTGAATCGGGATGCAATAGTTATTGTGCCTATCAATTCTTTTAGAACCTTTAGATGCTTATTATGGAGATCTATGTTGCCCTTGTACAGGATAAATAGATTTAAGATAGTGGATTATTTGCATGATGTGTGGGCCAACGATAGAAAAACTGAATGGTCGATATGGACAGTTCATTCAAAGATAGAGATCCCCCATCGATACCTGAGGAGCGGTACAGACGAATCATCTCACCGGAACTCTATAGGAAAGATGGTTGCTTCACGCAAGATACCTGAAGATGTAATAGATTTTATCATAATGCTATCAGTTATATGTTAGGGTTGGCAAAGCTGATATTGGCGTTGAGCCCTGCGCTAACCAAAATTTGATCCCAACTCATCCCTTGTTCCTTTTTCTTTGTTTAAACTTTCTTCCTTGTTTAAACTCGTACTAAGTCTTACAAAGACCAATGATTGCTGCCCTGTGAGTTTACCATCTCATGCTCTATATTGTTACTTTTTATGACTATCTTAGAAGAAATTCAGACATTGTGATTTTGAAGTTTGAGAGTGTTATACTCTTTATATACACCTCTAATGGTAAAAATATTTCTGTAGCCAACACTAGCTGCCATCGCACGTGCTGAACTACATAGAAAAAGCATCGGCCAAATGAAGGCAAGTTTAATATCTGCATACAGTTTCTTTATCCTTTCCTACTTCACTTTGGATGTAACTAAAAATCATTGCATCTGTGCAACTTGGAAAGGACAAAATTTACAGGGCCCATTACAACAAAGGATGATATGAGCCATGCTATCTGTGTTTCTAATATCCTTGGGTCCTAGAATAGATTGAGTGAACTGTTTCATCAAATTTGAATGCATTGCTTGAACACATTATAAGTAACCAAGATAATAGCTTAGGGTTGCAACAATGCTAGCCTTGTATAGTATTAAAAATTTAGGCACTGGCATATACATTGTTAAATGCTCGTTCATTTTTTAGCTAATATATTAGAAAATTCACCGGGTCATGCAGATCAGCTCGAGATCTATACAGGATATGCAAATATTTGGAGACCCTTCACGCATACCAGTTGTTGTGATAGAGCAACATGTAATGATTGTACCACAACATAGTTCGTCTGTCAACAATTCACCCCCAAGTTCTGACCAGAGTGAGGCGAGCACAATAGTACTTCCCCTACATAAAGAAGAAACTAACATCTTAACCAAGACTCGTAATGCTAAAAGAACTGCTCGTGTGCTGCGGGCTGTTGTCTTTGTGCATGGATTTCAGGTAAGCACCTAGAAAAAAGAAGAAATATAAGAGAAAAATAAAGAGAGAAAAAAACAATAACATAACAACAGTAAAATGATTGAAAGAAAGAAATGTGGTAATTATTTTATTTACTTTTGTGCTGTACAGAATGATTAAGGTTACAATGACTACTACTGAAATCCATGACTAGATTCCTTGGTTTCTGGTTTATGGTTTGTAGGTACAAACACATAAGAATGTTTTGATTGAATTATATAATATAGTTTCAAACTGCAAAACCCTGGAAATATACTGAGCAACCAAGACAGGATGAATTTTTGCACTTCTAGCAGACTCCTAGAAATTTACAGCAACCTGTGTGAAATGCTAATACAGGGTCATCATCTAGACCTTCGACTTGTGAGAAATCAATGGCTGCTACTGGATCCTGGTGCGGATTGTCTTATGTCAGAGTCAAATGAGGAGAAGACCTCAGGGGACTTTAGGGAGATGGGTGCCCGACTGGCGGATGAGGTGGTCACCTTCATTCGCAAGCGGGCCGATAAGTTGGCTCGGTATGGCGGTTGCAAGGAAATCAAGCTCAGTTTTGTGGGCCATTCCATTGGTAATATCATCATCAGAAGTGCCCTTGCTGGTATGCCATTTCTCTTCTCATTTTGCATGCTTTTATGATCATCAAACCTATGTATTATGTTTTGCATATTGTACTCAATAATTTACCTTTATGCAAAACATATGGAAATCTTCTGATACTGGTTTGAGAACTTTTGCCCCATTTGGTTTCTTTTGCTGGTGAAACCAGTATCATAGTGCTCTGTCATACTAATCAGCTGGGGTGATGCCTGTGTGGAATTGATGAACATTTTGGTACTTGGAAGATCAACTCTCTTACCTTGTTGTATGACTTCTAATTTTTGAAACTTGACTAAACGAAACTTTCTTCTAAATGTTTATTTAATTATTCTATTCCTTGGTTGAACAGAAACAGTAATGGGTCCATATCTGAAGAACTTGTATACCTACATGTCGATTTCTGGGCCCCACCTTAGCTATTGTTACAGCTCTAATTCGCTATTCAACTCTGGATTGTGGCTCCTAAAGAAATTCAACAAAATTCAGTGCATCCATCAGCTCACTATGACTGATGAAGCTGATCTCTACAATACTTTCTTTTACAAGCTTTGCAAGGTACCAAATTTCTGTACTTATGTTAAACCTACATAAATCCCAATTAATCTACCATTGATCAATTAAGCACCAGCACATCCAATTTCCCAATTGGCTGTAAATTGTGCCTCAATTAGCCTCAACTTCAATCATGTTAGCAAACACAGAACAATCCAAAGAAAGAGCGAAATAAAGAGGCCTAAAAGTTTAGTTTTATCGCAGTGGCTCAGATATGATATCTTTTGAAAGATCAGAAAAAAATTCCTTCTAGGTTTCAGAAGTTTGATTCTCGTCTCTCTTTGTTTAATTTTATTTCAGGAGAAGACATTAGAAAATTTCAAGAACATAATGCTCTTATCATCACCTCAGGTAATTCCAAATTTAAACAGCAATATCTAATAGGGTATCCCAATTGGTGACTAAAGATGTGTTGAAACATATAATTCTTGGGGGTGCTCAAGCCATTTAAATTCTGGTGATTAATTGCATAATGATTGATAAATCAATTCCAGATTGTTGAGATTGTTTCTTAATTGAGCTAAAATCTTTTAATTGCGGCAAAATGGTGATAAAAATTGATGTTGTGGTATATCTTAGCCTCAATTCAGTTTTGACTGACCATAATTGCAACCATTTGGAGTTGAGGGGTGGAGGTTGTGCTGCAAATTAGTTTAAACTCTATGGGTACTTTGTGGTAATTGCACTTGACATGTTGTATAAGTTTAAACTTTGGAACTGTAATGCTTGCAGATTGTATTTTTGTTTCAATTAATTAGAATTTTGATGATGAAATCTAAGATGAAATAAAATCCCCCGTACAGGATGGCTATGTCCCGTACCACTCGGCCCGGATTGAGCTATGTCACTTGTCATCTTTTGACAACTCAAAAAAGGCAGAGGTTTTCACAGATATGCTTAACAGCTGCCTTGATCAGTTTCGAGCGCCTACTTCTGAAAAACGAATTCTTATGCGATGTGACGTAAATTTTGACACCTCCTCACAAGGGAGAAATTTAAATACACTAATCGGCCGGGCGGCGCACATTGAGTTTCTCGAAACTGACACCTATGCAAAGTTTATTATGTGGTCTTTCCCCGAAATGTTTCGCTGATAATATTATACATAACTTGGTAGAACCTCTTAGGTTAATTATCTTAACCGGCTGGTTTTCCTTTGATAGAATTTGTAATAGGTTTTGGTTTTGTTTTCAATAGTTGGGTTTGGTTGCTCTTGGTCAGCCATGTACAAAATGGCTAGTTTGGGAAGTACATCTACATTGTAATTATGTTTAGAGTGGTCATAATTTTTTGTTTTTGGCTCTTCGTTTCCCCCCTTGTTTTCGGTGTTTTAGTGTGGTGGTTAGAGTGCCTCATTCATTGTATAATTTTGCACAAGATGCTGAGATGTACTTTAAATAGTGAGGTTAAACTGTTTCTTTTCTCCGTCATTATTGAAAGACCCACATGCCATATGCCAAGCTCTTAAGTTAATTTTTGGACATGATTCTTAAGTTGTTATTTCTCCAAATGCTTTTTGCGTGAGAATGGTGTTCTAAACTTCCAATGAGTAGGAACTTTTGAGCTGCCATGGTACGCAGATGTGACATTCAGTACCGATACTGGTTTCTGTATATACGATGCAATGCCTTTAGCTCGGTTCCCATCTGATATATCAACTGCTCAATAGTATTCGAAGTGGACTATTTCTTAGGGTGAGTAGGTATTACTCAATTATTTTGCCCGTTTTGATCAAAATCGAGCAATATGAGCGCTTCATAATTTAGATTTTAGAGGAACTTTAATATATATAGCTCTACAACTCCCGACTTACATACAGTGCTTGTTTAAAGAAAAGTGATAATCTGAGTGATCTAACGGGATTGTTGTTCCATTTCTATCTTAAAAAAAAAACTGATTAAAAGTTTGACAAATTTTAAAAACTAGATATAATTAGTAAGTAAAAAAGAACTGCAAAAGGTACGAGATAAAATGATTAGGAACATATAATGCAAAAAATGATTGGTGGAAATGGGCAACAAGCAGTGCAAAAATTTTCTATCCGACTTGTCAGGAATAGGATTAGAATTCTTCGTTTTTTTCTTGTTCATAGAGCCGTGAATCTCATCTTGTTAAATGGACCAACCGATTCGTCAATAATATGACGGATTAAAATTTATAACTTCCAAAATCAATTTATATATATATATCTATCTTACAGGCTAATTTTAGATGCCGAAGTGAACAATATCCTCTGATACTGTACCTATGACAGTTGGGTCCCATATGTCAGCGCTTTTTTTTTTCCCTCTTTTTTTCTGACTCTTCTCTCTTGCTCTCTGGAGAGTTTTTTTTCATCTTCTTTCTCGAAAATTCTCTCCGCCTTTCCCACCGTTTTCCTCTCTTCTCTCTCTTTCCTTTTCGCCATTCTCCTCTCTCTGCGCGCTCTTCCGTCCCTGTTGTTTCTCCTCTCTCTGCTAGCTGGACGAATTTCTTTTGTGAAGGGCTTTCTAGAGTATTGGTTGTAATTGAGTCTCCTTTTTGTAACTTTTGTTCATAATAAAAAGGTAGTCATACCACTTCAATTAATAAAATAAATAATTTCTCAAGTATGGATGCACAAATTAATTGAAGACAAAATTCATCAATTAGAGTGGTCTTTCAAGTAAGCTGCTTTCTTTTCGCGTCATAGAAGTTTGTTTATCAGAGAACTCTGCTGTAATTGTTAAATCAACCAAGTTTTCAGTTTTTCTTTTGTTCCTTGATAGATGGAAACAAAGACAAAAAAGCTCCCCTTGGTATCGTGACCAGCAAGATACAGTACATGCTCAGTACCAGCATGTACTGTACCTGGTAGAATGATAATAATCTTTTGTTAACTATAATTACATGATTATTATTGTCCATTCATGATGTTCTAATGCCATGGTGATATGTTTCTTAGATTCTCTTCCATATCTCGATAATCATGCGCAAAGAACCACAACTTATCCCAATCTGCCCACATCTATTCAACAAGAACTGCCACTAGAGCATCTATGCAAGACAAAGAAAATGCCACCAAGTAACTCGACTTTGTGGTGATTGGCAGGGGTGTGGCTGGGCTAAGGTACTATAACCAAATCTAGATCAATTGATATTCTTTTTACTGTTATCAAACTCCTTTTGTGCGGCAGTCAATACCAAGAACTGAAACTTAAAAGATTGACCAATTTTGGTACCAGATTGACTATTTCTGCCAAAACTCAATCAAAGTGACAAGAAAAAAAAGAGAGAGAAAGAACTGGATGAATAACTTAAAGATGTTAATGTCGCCCAACAACAACGAGTTTCACTATTGGCCAACAATAAAAAATTTCAGCTGAAATGTTGGAATTTTGTTAAAATTGTAAATTCGCAGTTAATTTACAAGCTGAGAGCATGCAAGAAAATTAATGGAAAATAGTTTATTTGGTAGGATTATCTCTATGTAAGATTGTGAAACTTGGATTTCATTATTATCGCTTTTACCCTTATAACAGGTATGCTCTGGAAGTATCTAAGCATGGGTTAGTTGCTATTAAAACAAAGGGAGAGCGTATGAGAGTAACACAAACTATGCACAACGGGGCAGTCGGCATTGTTTTGTGCGTCACCAATTCAGTGGCGAGCCGCATGCATGATACAATTTTGGCGGGTGCCCACCAGTAAGGCCACAACGTTGCCTTGACAGAAGCATGAGTGCATAGCAGGGGTAACATTATTCTTTTAACTTTTTATTGATATTAATCTTTATTTTTAATTATTTAAAATAAGAAATGGGGACATTAATAAAATACGTGAGTTTAGACCGGAAAATAACTACTTTCAGAATTTTGATAGGGAAATATCTAAATAAAAAAGTTATGATGGGTATATTTATAAATTTCTCTTTTTTTTTTTTGACAATTCTTTTTTATGTTGTCATGCGATCAACTGATATAACAATCTCAAATATCTACTTCACCCATCACAACGAGGTGTGTGCAAAATCTTTGTGCATTACTCAACATATACCTAATTGCAAAGATTATGGATATGGTCGTAGAGAAAAAGAATAATATTGGACATTAAAAGAAATTAGACTGTAAAATAAAGATAGAAGGCATCAAAGCTCGGAACATCGACTGGTTCAGGTATGTGCTGCACATTCAGTGTGTTCACTTAAAAAAATTGTGTCGGGTTTGCATCTCAAGAATTGTATTGATACTGAAGCATTATTAAATAATAATCAGTACTATTGGGCTCATGTCATTGTTTTGGTTAATTAACTACATTTGTCTGCCTCTTTTGTGTTATTGGGGTTTCGAGCCACATGAATAGTATTAAATCTTTTTTTTATTTATGGGTCCCTAAAAACTATGATTAATGTAGGTAGTGTTACTGAATCACAGTGATTTGTAAGTGAAGGACAAGGCAATGCAAGTAACAATTTCTTTCAACCATTTTGAAGAAGGGCTCATTCAGAGAATGCCACGATAATTATGAGGGTTCTTAAGAAGTAAGAGGTGTCATAACTCATAGAAATATAGTTGAAATAAATAAATATTTACTTTTTTACTCCAAAACAGGTGCAGGCACAGCTACTTCCACGTGTTAAATAATGACTATACACACTACAAGATGTAAGCAATAGGTGGCAGTGTAGATCCCACCATCAACAGCCAAGGCAATAGATATCTTGCTCCAACCAACCCTTTTGCGAAAGAGGTAAACAAACAGTTGTCAAAAAGTCTACTTGAATGGAGCATGCTGGTAGAAGTGATCGATGTATTCCCGACCAGTAAAAATGGTTATTTGATGGGGGTTTTTGATCAATGATGTCAAACTCATCAAACAAAAAACCCAGAAAATAGGATTAACAGCATGGTAATTCAACAAGAGAACAAAAATTGAACTTGGTTATTGAAGAGGTTGAATGCCAAAATGGTAGTTTGTTTGATTGTATCAATAGTGTGCTACTTGAGTACTGGAGTTCTAAAGGGTAAACAATAAGAAAGTTTTTTTTATTATTTTGGTCTCCAAATTAATCAGGTAACAAAAAGGGTTGACTCAATTCAAGCACTTGGAAGGATTGGAACTGGAGGCCAGTTTCACTCCTTCAGGCACTGGGCTCTTCTTCAAAGTTATGCAGGAACTTCTAGCCTCGAGGCCGAATCGGCCTCCGTGGCTGCTCAAATCACATAAGACCCTGGTACACTTTCATGCTGAAGTGGTTCCTTTTGCTAACTCCAAATGCCAAATCATCAAAGAGATCAAGAAACATAATACAAAAGCAAAAGCTAAAGAATATAGATGGTTGATCTTATAGATATTCTCATAATAATTTCCATGGCAATTGAAACATCAATTCTCAATAAGTGAAAGATTAATTTCCTTTTCATGTTTAAATACAAATTATATTAAAGATAGAAGTGTCCCTTTTTCACTTTAGTTTATTTTTTTTTTTTACAGCATCGGGAGAATGAAAGAGCCAAATAACTCAATATTAGTGCATAAGAGCTCTCAGGTTCTCTAGGAAGATGCACAAATGAATATACATATGAGAGCTTATATGAATCTTTTCTTTCTAATTTAATTCTTCATGATGTTTTATTATTATTATTTCTTTATTATGTATGCTTTAATGTTTAGAGTTGATGAATGGAGTTGTCCCTATAAAAAATTGAAATGCTTGCTGTCAGCATGAAGATGAAATAAGCATGACAACTCTTTCTTTAGAAATTTGCTTCTCATATATCATTTCAATTCAATATGTCTACCATTAATATATGAAACAAATTTCTGTTAACCAGTCATTAACATACCAGCCTTTAAAGATTTGTACCAGTCTTAACATAACAATTAAACCATATGAATATACCAGCCTTAACATCCAATTAACCTACCATATGTTTTCAGTGATGTTCATATGTTGCCTATAAACAATAATTTTTTTCAAGTGTAGAAATTTTGTTTACTTTAGATCAAACTTTAATTGAAATTGTTGTGATGTTGATATGTTTCTGCAGCACCGAGAGCAACAAAGGGAAGGAAAAGCATGATTAAGAGCCCCACATCCACAAAAACAATCTCCCACCTTTTGTATATTGTAAATATTATTTCACCTACTATCTCTACAAAAACAAACACTGGAAAACATTTTGTTGAAAAACAATGTTTGCAAGTAGACTACAAACCCTTCATATGGCATGTAATAACTGTAGGTAAGATACAATAAAACAGTACCGGTAGAAAGTAAGTAGGAACTTTTGTATGGAGCTAGCCTAGGATCCTAAGTTAAAGGCTGAGATTGATATAGGTATTATGTATCTCCTATACCATTTTAGTATGGTTGAGTTACAAGTTGCTTATTCTTTCAATGAGGCAAGTTACAATACTATAAGACCATATAAACTCCAATTGGGTACACATTTTGTACAATATCATGTATACTGTTTGACATATTATAACTAAATTATCACTTCTGTACAATGCAGCTTCTATACACTCATTTATTCAAAACCTCTACACACTTCTCTATCAGCCTCGACAACTTTTGCCGAAGCAACGTGAGGCCTCCGGCTAGTACACTAAAATTTTACTAAGAAAATAAACTGCATTGTTAGCATAAATTATTATACATTTGGAAGTAATATATATTTGTTAATCGACATAGTAATAAGTTTGAAAAAACGTTGAATTCGTTAATATCAGAAAACATGAGTAGAACTAGGGTGAGCTGTGCTCACCAACGGTTTTGGTGAGCACACCTCCAAATAACGCATTTTCAAAGTTCAAATAGTCGATTCGAACCTTCCAACGTGTTCTTCATATTAATATGTGCTTGGAGACCAAATTTTACATTTTTTGGAAATTTTTTACTATTTTTTTAGAATTTTTGAAAATCATCAGCTTTTTATTAAATAAAAAAAAAATTCAAAAAACACTGATTTTCAAAAATTCTAAAAAAATAGTAAAAAATTTCCAAAAAATGTAAAATTTGGTCTCCAAGCACATATTAATATGAAGAACACGTTGGAAGGTTCGAATCGACTATTTGAACTTTGAAAATGCGTTATTTGGAGGTGTGCTCACCAAAACCGTTGGTGAGCACAGCTCACCCTAGTTCTACTCCAGAAAACATTGTATTATGATATCTAACAGTTAGTAAACTTGAATTCTCTTTCATTATGATTGCCTACAAGTTCAAGCCTGCGAGAGGTTTCGTTACACGTAGATATTGTAAGAAACAAATCTAACTTTTTGAAATTAATTTTTTTGAACGTTACGTTATTAAAAGTTATATTCATATTCTAACAATTAATTATCTATTCATAACATTTACTAAATATAATTAATATTTAATTAACTATAATAGAAAAAAAAAAATGTAGATATCCAGCGCGTAGAGGATCCGGGTTTAGGGTTTAGGGTTTAAATACCAACCCTAAACCCTAAACATCAATAAAAAATTCCAAATTAAATACCAACCCGAGAGAGGATCCGGACCTCTCTAATTGGTGGAGCTATAGAGGTGGTGCTCCATGTACCGTATTCTCGGGGGAACCCGGAGAAGACAGACACCTTTAGGTGGAGGTAGAGGTTTCAGGTCAGAAGCGGCCTTAGACGCCATTAGATGTTTCGTTGAAAGAGGAAGAGAAACAGGCGGGCTGAACGTGGCGTTGTACAACTATCCCTCTTTCTCTGGCGCATACGCTGCTCTGTTCGCCTCTCTTTTTCACGCCAAGCTCCACCTCCCTTTTCTCCCTCTCCCTTTCTCTTCCGTCCACCCTTTCAAGTGAGTTGATTTTACTCTCTAAACTCTTATTTTGTTGTTAATGCATCCTATCACCTCTTTTTAAGGCAATGAGGCTGCTTGCATACTGTGTGTTATCAGATTTTCGATCCCTTAAGTTGTCTTCTTTACTAACAGTGTTGATTAACAGCTTCAGATTGAGTTCCTAAGTGTCTCATAGAGCCATCAATCTTTGTCAGCTTAATTTTTTTTAAACCACCATCATAGAGTGCTTAAGCATCACATTATTATGGAACGTTTTTCATGTAACTTTATTGGTAGTTGATCAGTGAACAGAAATGGTATTGCCGTACAGGGAACTACTTAGTTGACAAACCATAGCATGATGATTATTTTAAACTATTTTTCATTTTGCAAATAACACCTAACCAATAGTTTACTGTGATTAAAGAGGTATATTTCCTAAGTTATCGCTATATACTAGTAATTTTTTTCCCATCAACATTAACTGCAATTGAATATAATAGAAATTTTGGGATTTACTTGTGACAACCTCAAGAATAAATAGACCTTGAACAATTTGTGCATTATTTGTAAGTGAATACCTGATGTTATGGGCGGAATATGCAAATGAACTTTTTTTTTTATATATATTTGAAGCTCCATTTTTGTCTTTTTTTTTGTCAAAAGAACTTTTTACCTTGAATTTTCTACATTCTACAAAGGGTGGAAGATTTCAAGCTTGCAGATGTCAGAACATGCTATCTTCTAGATTTCATTGGTCCAAAGGATTTCTCATTTGAGCTCTCACAATTTATTCCTTGGTATGACAAATTGTTATCTTTTTTGTCAACCAAAGTACTAAGATTAAGGAAGGATGACCGTGGTCTTGAATCTTTACTTGCAGAAATTTAATCTCATCAACCAAACCCTATAACTAGCCCATGGACCAATAATTATTAAGTTAAAAGTTCAGTAATCTAGCCCTGAATTTATCTGAAAGGGAAAAAATAAAGGGGAACATCAATTAATGCTTGACAATTTGTTTTTGCACAGTGTGATTGCATTCGATCATCGCCAATCTACAATAACCAGGATTTCTAAGATGAGAGAGAAACTCTCATCCAATGTTGATCTGCAAGTAGATACCACCAGAAGCAGCGCCAGAGCCACTTTTGATTATTTCTCTACTAAGCTTCTTGTGAATGTAAGTATGAGATCCTTAGAATATCTAGTATTTCGGTGTCTTTCTTTACTAGTAGGCTTTAAGAAGAAAGCTTGTTGGAGATATGTAATGCCATCAGTGTTCATGGCAGTTTGTACTGAGCTAACTTTGAGGCTGTTTTTATTTACTTTTGAGCTGATTTGTGTTCATTTGTGGTCTATGAGTGAGTTAGATATTAGTTATTACACATTCACGCTATATATATTAGCTTTTGATAAAAAAAAGCTTGCAATTTGTAAAATACTTGGGCTGGAAATTGTTCTGATTTCTTATATTGTCAAATGCACTAGTATGGTACTCTCAGAGACCAAAGAGTCATAAAATCACCGAGGATACCATAACCTGGTAGTTTACTATTTGTGCCGGTAGCAGTTCATGTTACATTTTTGCGGAGCGTGACTACTTTTACTGAGCCTGACTTGTATGTTTTGTAAGCTTTGGCATGTGATCCGTGGTTGGTGGATAAGTTACTTGTATATGTTTAGAAGCTAAAATTTTCTGATGAAGAGCTTTTATGTTGAGAGTAGGATAACTAAATAAATAACAAACAATAACTACATGTATTATTAAGGCTTTTAGAAAAGTTGGTTGATTAACATCATATCAGATTTATCAATGTGTTTCCTCCAGTGATTCTTATCTGCACTTCAAGTGGTCAAGATATAGAATTGACCAGCAATGAGCATGGTGGAGATGTAATACTAAAAAGTAAATTACAATACATGTTTTTGGTATCGAAACTTTTTAAAATATCTGTACTTTGTAAATTGAAAAATTTCCGCCCCCCCCCTCCACACACACACACACACACCTTCATTACAGCAAAATGTACCTAGGTTCCTAGGCTAGTATTTAAGATTGTAATTTACCATAATCAATAATGGTTTGTGCAACAGAATTGCAAAAATGAAAAATTAAGCTTAAGTTGATCAGTGGTATATAGAAATATGATAACCTCTTAGATTGTTTTGTAGGGTGGATCTCAGAGACTGTTGAACACAGAAGACCTAGAGAGAGTTACATTTCTTCTTAGATACTTAGAAGACTCTGATCTTTGCCAGTGGAAATTACCTGACATAAAGTACTTCAATGCTGGGATTAAGGACCTACGTGCAAAACTGAATTGTATTGTAAATCCTCATCTTTTTTACCAGGTTTACTTCTTCTTCGTCTTATACTTTCTGGTGGAGAATGTTTTGAGAGAGGGGGTGGGGGGCATTATGGGCATGGAATTGTGCTATCTGAAGCTTTTAACTTGGTATTATGGACATAGAAACTGCCATCATGGATTCTGCATAGTATTGGTCGAGTAGGTAAAAGTTACACACTTGGATTGTTCTAACTTCTAAGCTTTTACCAGTTACTAGTAGGTGATTGTTCGTTTTATTGCTTTTGCTTTTATTTTTTCATTACCCTGCCCTTTTTTTATCAAGGTAATTTATTACAGATTAAGTTTTCAATTCAGTCTTGAGTGCACTACAAAGATCTATTAATTGTCAGTATTGTTATTGTTCTGTACCAGTTAGGTTTAGTACCTAATGCTGACAGAGATTTTTCAGCATGGGAAAGCACATGAGCTGAAATTGCTATGACTGGAATAGTAGTGTACTATATAATTTAATTAGGTACAACTATGTTTATCTGACAAGAGACGTTACTGATAGCTACTGGAGATTGATACCAGTGCCTTAATAGCCAAAGGGAGATCTATTCTTATATCGCGGCAGAATGAAGCTGGCACTTTGGTTAAAAATGCCTTCAAAATTCGTCTAGGAAGAGGATTATATGGAGAGTGCCTGGTAATTTTCTTAGTTTTTTACTTTACTAGTCACTTTAAAGAAAATCTAATTAGATAAATAATTACTTCAATTTCTGTATCCTCATCAAGGAACAAAGACCTTGAGGGTGTGCTCCAGAAGAGGGGAGAGGAGAGGAGGGGAGGGGAGAGAAGGGGTGACCGGATTGTCCGAAGGGTGTTTACTTGCTCCACAAACTAAAATTTTGGAGGGGAGCCAAGGGAAGGGAACGGGAGAGAAGGGGAACCAAGACACACAACTAAATAGAGTTCCCCTCCAATATCTACCCTCCGATTTGGAGGGTAGCTCCCTCTCTTACTCTTTCCATCCCCTCCCTTTCCCTTCCCTTCTATTTGGAGTTTGTGGAGCACACCCTGACTAGCTGGCGTTTTACTGATCAAACTGCTTTCTGAAGCATGTACCAATTGCTTATTGTTTTGTAACCTTACAAGTCAGTTTGAACTGGCAACACATCATATAATTATGGTAGAAAACTATACTGAGATTCGATGCCATGATTCATCGTTTGGGTACAGGTCTTACTGGAACTCTAGTACAAGTATTGGGAAGCTTATTAATAATAAATATAAGAATTTTTTTATTTGGAAATAAATTGGAAATTGATATTTCAGGCAGTTAGGTCAGATGGTAATTCGAATCTAAGTCACGAAATCAGCTTGGAGCTAAGCAGGAGAAGCTCTGCTGCTGGTTTAAGGTAATAAATCTCAAAAACTTAAAAAAAAAATTAAATAAAAATTATAAAATACCCATAAAGTATGAATCCATGATCCATATATGAAAATGTTTAGCTGATGCTTAGAAATTAATGGATATCCATTGTATCAAGTAGATTATGGGTTCAGGTTTGCCTGCTCAGATCATACTAGATTTTAATATAGCTTGGCTAAGGTTGTCTCTGATAAATAGGCCCATAGGTGCAGCAGTGTTCATGCAAAGGGGCATTATAAAGGTGTGTCTTAGGAGCTTTGATAATACAGCGGACACTTCAGAAATTGCCAAGGTACGTTGTGATAACAGTATTCATGAATTTGTGTACTATCCTTTGCAATTAAGCACCAAGGAAGCCGAGTTAATGACGTAAATTTGGTCTAAGTGGTATTGGAACTGTACTAGTGGTGGTACTGCAATTTCCGTACTCCAATTCTTTGGTCTACAAATGCAAAGTTCCTAATTTTGGTTTCACAATGGAGGTCTACGGTGGAGGTGGAAAACCTAGCTCAAGCTCTTTTACACTAAGAATGGATGAGTACAATCTTTGGACAGCTAATGTTCCTGAATCCTGATACATATGATAGGTAATATAATGTATTTGTTAGATTAGATAATAATGGTGTCAACTATTTTGCTCAAGAAAAAAAAAATATTTTCCACTTGGAGCAATGAAGATGAGTTTTGTGTCCATGAAATGGCAGAGTCGGACATAACTATGTTATTCTTTTATTTAAATTTGCATACAAGTCAAAATTTCAGGAGCTTATCCACAAAAATGAAAACTGTAGAGAAACTTAAACATGAGTTGCAATATATATACTGAGGTTAGTGAGATGTTTTCCGTCTTATTTTGTCTGTTGAGTGTTTTTCCGTAATTATTTGGTGTGTTGATAATTCTGTGTTTATATTGTATTTAAGTTTTAAAAAAAAAATTCAAAGTTGTTAGTTCTTCTGTAGTATTGAATTGCTCCACTTGATTTGATGCGCTATATAAAGTTGAGATCTCTTTTCAACATTGTGAGTCCGGAAAATTTAAATTTGAATCAGTTGCAAAATATAACCTAGTTTATTGTCAGAATTATATATAGCTAAACTTTGGTTGAAATTTTTTCTATTTTAACATGAAGTTAGCTTTTTCTTTCTTCTTTTGTTTGGAGAGGAATATGACATCAAAGGGGTACTAATTACAAAATTCTTGGTGTGAAATTTGTGGGTTAAAAGAATTGTTTCAGAGTGCCAATTGTTGCCGGGGTATACCTTTTGATCCAATGCAGGATTTTCAAATTACTGCAATGTACTGTGTTTTATCTCTAAAGTTTGGGTTACACAATTTCCACACGCCGTGGTCCAATATGACATATTTATATACATTTACAGTAACATTCTATGGAATATCATACATCCGTTTCTTTTCTAGTGTCAGGCTTTAGGGGAGGGGACAAAAGTATTGTTTGACCTATGAATGTTTTTATAAAGAAAAGGAAAACAAAAACAAAAATGAGAAAGTTCCAGGCTGACAAGTAACAATGTTTCTACAGCAAACGAAATTGTAATATTGCTCTCTCTCAATACACAAAATATGAAGCTTTTGACTCAAACACAATGGACTATATACATAGAACCAATTACAATGTTTTATCCCGTTGATCTGGTACGCCTCTTGTTCCGAAGCACATGCATGAACAGTGCCATGAGTGACAGAATAAACACTGACCCTGCTATCATGCTAGGGTAAAGTGTCGATTTGGCTCCTCTCCTTCTTCCCCTCCTCCATTCCTTTTCATTTACTTCCTCTTCCTCTTCCTCTTCTGTTTCTTTACTGTGAACTTCACTCTCTTGATCTGATCCAACTTGATTTTCTTCAGAACTGGATTCCTTTCTCTGAACTGATTTTGGCGAATCTGGATCAGGATCTAAAAGTGGATGCACCATGGGCTGGTCTTCTTTAACTTGTTGTTCATTCTGATCTGGTTTGTTTTTCTCAATTGATCTTATTGAGTTCAGCTCAGGATCTGACGGTGGAGATTCAATAAATGGGTCTTCTTGAACTTGTTGTTCACTGTGGTCTGGTTCGCTTTTCTCAATTGTTTGTGTTGAATCTGGATCAGATTCTGGTGGTGGAGATGTTATAGATGGGCCTACTTGAACTTGTTCATCATGGTCTGGTTCGCATTTCTCAATTGGTTTTGGTAAATCTAGATTGGGATCTGAAGTTGGATATTCTGGAGGTGCATCTGAAGTTGGATATTCTGGTTCGCATTTCTCAATTGGTTTTGGTAAATCTAGATTGGGATCTGAAGTTGGATATTCTGGAGGTGCATCTGAAGTTGGATATTCTGGTTCGCATTTCTCAATTGGTTTTGGTAAATCTAGATTGGGATCTGAAGTTTGATATTCTGGAGGTGCATCTTCTATTGTCTCTTCTTCCTTTTCTTTAGGTTCCATTTTGGTTTCTATTTTTTGTGGTTTTGGTGGACCTTCTACTATCTCTTCTTCTTTTTCTTTAGCTTTTGTTTCAGTTTCTATTTCTTGTGGTTTTACTGTGATTTCTGATTCCAATTCTGGTTTTTTCATTATCTCAACTTCCCTTTCGTTGATTTCATTTTCTGTGTTTTCCCTTCCGATTTCTAACTCTTCAGATTTTGATTCTTCATTCATTTCTACTTCCAGTTCCAGGCAGCCTTGATTGATTTCTATATCTGGATCCGGAGCTTCGTGATTGATTTCGAACTCTGGTTCTGGGTCTTCATGTTTGATTTCTGGCTGCACTTCAGGTTCTTCATGTTTGATTTCTAATTCTAATTCTGAGTCTTCAAGCTTGATTTCTGATACTGCTTTTGGTTCTTCATGCTTGCTTTCAAATTCTGGTTTTGGGTCTTCAAGTTTGATGTCTGATACTATTTCTGGGTTATCAAGATTTTCTGGTTCTAGTTTTGGATCGTCATCCTTGATTTTTAATTCCAGATTGAGTTCTTCTTTATCATTTTCTAGTATCTCTATATCTGTTGTAATTTCAAGTTCATCTGCTTCTGTTATTTCCTCTATGGTTTCAATTTCCCATTCCACTAAATCTTGTTCCAGGTTTTCATGATCGACCTCCAACTCCTTTTCTTCATAGATGTCAGTTTCTTGTAAATCAAGTGGTATCTCTTTGCCTATCTCCAAAGCAATCTCTTGTTGTTGTCTTACCACTTTAGGAAGTGTAATGACAAGAACAGCCTCTTCTTCCTCAAAACCTACATCAATCCTATCCAAATCAACCCCACTTGGTATTAAGAAATCCTCCGAGAACCCTTGGATCGAGACTTCGTGAGAGATCCTGACTCTTTGTGAGACCTCTGTATCGATCGAGTAAGTTTCTCCTTTGTCTCCATTTATGTTGATTTCAGTTCTTGTTTCATTTAAACTCACTGCTATGTCATCTTTCTCAAATCCTAAAATCAATGTTGAATTTGAAAGTATTTATTTGTATCCCATGATGAAAAACAAGTACAAAATTGTGACTCAAAATTGAAAATTGGAGAAAATTGTCTTCAAATTTTACCGTAAATTCTAGGCTTGTGACCTTTCTAAAATAATATTAGACTTAAAAATCACAATGCCCTAGGATAATTGTGAAATATATTTATATGAAGAATTGAAATGGTGGATGTATCGTACCAGGGAGATGTGCGAGGATGAGAAACACCGTGTCACTCTCGGTGGATGTGAAGGTGATAGTATCCGCTAAACGAGTTTCGTGGACCCCTATATCCAGCTCCATGCATGCCTATCTACAACATAAGTATTTACTATTTTTTTTGTGTGGTATTTTTTTGCTATACCAATTGTTGAATCTGGAGACACAAGAATTCATTTCTTTGCCTCTAGTATAACAGAGATGCCTAATGGAAGGGAAAGGGAAAGGGAAAGGTTTAGAGAGGGAGAGGACTTCTTTTCAATGGGAACGTTTCTTTTCTCTGAAGTGTGGAAGAGAACTATAATTTACACCTTTTGCTTCACGGGAAGGTTTCCTCTCTCCAGTTTTTCCAAGTATGAAAGTATGAAACCGTCCCTTCTTGATCTGGTTTACCTAAGGTAAATCGGATGGTGCACATAATACTCTTCTCAGGTTTGCTATTAGCCTATTACTATAGTCTCGTTTGTTCAGGTGACTCATGGGTATGCTCTTGGACACTCGCTATATTTAAATACAAGTACACTTTGCCTCCGGACCTAAATAAAAGAAAATAGAATTACACCTTTTAAGGATTAACTTATAAAAGGATCAAGTACAATCCTGTATATTGCTGACATGATACCATCAAGAGAAATGATTCTTCCATCTCAAATTTTGTAATCCTGTTATGTACTTTAAAAATATCCATATTTAATGTGTAAATTGTTTGTATTTGAATTTATCAATTTATGAGTATTTATATCTGATATGCTGAATATTCTGTACCTCAAAAATGTGTAAATTGTATCACTTGGTACAAATACATTTTGAAAAAAAAAAATGTATAAATATATTGGAGTTGACCAAATTATGTCTACATGATGTAACAAAATATCAACTTCGTTGGATTCTTATCGTCAATGGTGACTTCTATGTCGTATCAATTCGAAATTTAAATGCATGTAAAAAGAAGTGCGAGCATTGAGTGAAAATGCCAACGAGATAAAATTTAATATTCTAATCCATCTCTGAAGGCATCACACCGGCCATGGTTATATGTTGAGCGTACTACCGAACGATTGACATTCGACGCATCATATGCCAAATCTGAAATTAAATAGTTTGGATACCTTCCTGGCCAGATGCAATTTTGCTAGTTTTTTTGTCGGATGCAATCTGTGTAGCACTGTATTTTTTTTGAGAAATTCAATTTTTTTTTTTTTTTACGAAAAGATTAACTTATAGACTGCATCTACATGCCATACACATGGGCAACAATTCCTGATAACTAGCACCTTCACCAACTATTTTGAACAATGCATCTACACAATTTCTTATAACTGGTCGCCAATCTTAAGCTTAATAGTTTAAGAAGGTTGCATTAAATTTAAGGGTGACAAAGAAGCAGCTCATGATCGCCATTTCTCTATCTTCTTGTTAGTAGCTTGACCAGGCTTTGAGTGTTTCCAATAAGCCCTTCCACCAATGCACCAATCTGTTCCTGGCCAGGCAGTGCTTGTCCTTTCTGAAACAGTTTGCCAACATTTGAGTGCTCACCTGTTGCATCGTATGCAGCACCCTTACCCATGCCGTAGCCAAAGCCCAATCCAACACCACAATCGGCACCAGCACCTAGCCCGGCTTGTAGCCCAGGAAAACTGGGCCCAAATCCTAACCCTCCAAAAAGGCCGATTCCAAGGCCGACGCCACAGCCGGCGCCAAAGCCAAAGCTGAGTTTGCCTGTATCGCTTGATTTCACCTCTGGAAGCTTCCAAAGCAATCCCTTAGTTTCTTCCATTGTTGTTCGTTGCGGACTTGCGGCTTCTTCACCATCTCTCCTCACTCCTTTATCTTTTTGAAAGAGAATCTGCTGCGATCTTTCACATGTAAACAGTACCCTCAAATTTCTGTTTTTTCAAATTCAGCTGTCGAATTGTTTTGAGATGCGTGCACAAAAAAAATCAGCTGTTTTGAAATGCATGCACTAAAAAATTAGACAGCTGAATTTGAAAAAACAGAAATTCAAAGTTACTGTGCTCAATGTTTGAATCGCAGCAGATCCCAATCCATATCTTTCTTTTATACTCTCTTTTCTTTCCAAGTTTCTCGTCCGGTCGCTGTTTTACTTGTCTGTGTTTTGAATAGTGATTTGTATTTTGTAAAGAAGAAAGAGAAACCCCTCGGCCTCCGCCGTTGAATTTGCGATAAGCAAACAAAAGGGGCTTTTTTCTGTGTAGCACTGTAGCTGCTCCTCATCCTTCTCTCCGTTTGCATTGGTGTTTTCGAAAAATATCGGCACTGTAGCTGATCATTTATTCAATTTAATAAAATTAGGTTACACTTTGTAACTCTGAACAAATTCACTGTACAACTTCACACAAGCAATTAATTACAAGTCAAACCCTGTCAGGAACCAAACCGGTACAGTAACTCAATCTCAGCTACTTCTACCGTCCGTTACAAAGCTTGCTCTATTTTGTCTCCTTGACATGCTTCTAAGTTCTAATGGCCTTTTCCAATGTCTGAAAATGAATCGTCATTCCTAGACTGACACTAGAAACTAAGTAAAGCAATAATTTTAGTTCCAATGATGTTGTTGTTGCAGGAGCATTGTCCTTGAAACAAACTTTATTACATTCAAGCTAAATTGTCCACTACACCCCTAATCATTTCTACCAATAACCTATTTATAAAAGGAATACATGCATCTAATAACTATAAATCCTCAATATTGGTACCATTAAAAGTAAATTCATTATAAGATGCAATCCATTTCCAAAGCAATTTAATATAAAAGCACTCTACAAAAAAATGATCAGTACTTTTAGGTTAACCACAAAACAGACAGTCAGATGAACCTGACCACCATTTTTTCAATAAATTAATTATAGTTAAGATCTTATCTTTTCTAACAAACTATTTTTATAGGCACCGTAGTTTATTAAAATCGGTCACGCAAAAGTTGAGATATCTCAGAGGATACGCACTCGCTGTACAAGCTCATGATGAAACGCTATCTTCCTTCTCATTTGACACCTAGTTTATGAATATCGTGCTTACTTTTGTCAATTAGTCAAATGATCTGAAAAGATTTTGTCCATTCTTTGTTTTTTTGTTGGCAGTGCGAATTCTGAGCTAACTTTTGATATGTTGAGTTCCATTGTCCATATTTCCGAATTGTTTTAAGTAATTTTAATTTCTCAAATTGATATAAACCTCATGTTATACGTATATATATCAGTATAAAAGAAGTTCTATGCATCATTGTAGAAAAAATTCTAAACATATCATCATAAATGCAAATGTTATTTATAATGCAAAATTTCGATAGTATGTATCGGTTCATTTAATATTACTTTGAAAATAATGGTATTCTCCTGTCATAATTTCCGTAGATTCTCCAATCCCGATATAATAATTCATATAGTAATTATTTTAGAAATTCCTTTTTTTATACCGTTCAATCATTTCTTATTTCTTATATTGGTGAAAAAATATGACTTGACATGTGTCATGTCACAGCACGTGATTTGACGTGATATTACTAAAATGACAAAGAACAAGACAATCATGTTATGTAAATAATCACGCTTAATTATTTTTTTTTTAAATTGTTAGTTCATAAAAAACAATATAAAAAATGATGCTGAATATAAGAAAAGATTGTAAATAAATTTAAATAAAAATATTGAAAAGATTTGTCGGATGACGTGACATGATCGGATCAATTTGTATGACGTTTTATGACGTATATTTTTTTATCAAAGGAAGACATGTCATACAAATAAACACGCACACGAGTCACATTACGTGACCATATGTATGACGTGACGTACCGTGATAGAATATATAGCAATGTGACTACTTTTCTCTATTGATTTTTTTTTTTTTAAATGTGTGAGTGGGTCTGCCACTCTGTCTTTATGTTTTTTTTTTTTTTTTTTTTCAATTTAAGTGAATTTGGTGCGAATTTTCCTATATGATGACATTTTTTGTGTTATTTTCTTTACAGCCTGCCGTGTATGGATAAATTATAACACAGAGTTTATTTGTTACATGTTACACTCGATAACATTGAGATGAAAAAGGCCCACATCAAAAAGTAATATGGATCTCTTTTTGTTTGTTTCAATCTTGTGCGACGGTGTCTGCGCAACAACTATAAATAATCATAAGGTTTGCATTTAAATTGCAAATTATTTGCGAATTAAACGGTTTTGAGCCATCAACGTATCAATCGGTAAATGAAACAGTAATTTGCGAATTAAACGAATTACTCGTGAATTATTTGTGAATTTTATGAATTTTATAAATTTTACTAATTAAACGCATTTAGTTCGGAAAAATTTGTCCCGGAAAACGCTGGAGTTTTGAGTTTTGACATGTGCTGCGCTGGAGTCACGGGTAAATTTTTTTTCTCACGGTATAACTAAACCTTGGATCGAGTGTAACTTTGCCTGGACAAGTATCCTCTCCAATATTGTAAAAGATTCCCTTCACTTTACGGTTTGAGATTAACTTCTAGCCGCTTTGAGATTCGGGCTAGCGCATGGGCAGTATTATTGGGCTTTGAGATTCGTGCCAAGTTAAAAAGAACGGTCCAGATCCAGTAATTGTAAAAGATTCCCTATTACGGTACCAGGAGGATTTGAATTCACTTTGCCTTGGGTCACAATAAAACACTTGGCTTTTGTGGCTCCAAATTTGGGGATGACAATGGCGATTTGGCCTTCCCATTCGAGGAAATTTCACCTCCCCACCTTTACTCTGGCTCCCCATTAACTGCTCCACTTCTTCTCTCCATACAAGCTTCTTTTATTACCACTCTCTTTATACGTCAAACCTGCACAGATCTCCACAGATGGATTGCCATTATTCCCCTACAGCGCCCTACAAACTACTGCATTTACTACGTGCATTTACTGACCTTGAACCCTGGAATTTAATGACCTTTGTCCTTTCTTATACTAAAATCTTCTACTCTCTGCTATTCTTTCCCAAACTAAAAACACCCCACCCCGACTCTGCCCGTCTATCTTAGCTCCAAAACCATGTGGAAAGCCCAATCTGACCACCGTCACCCTCATACTTTACTGAAACATATCGGCTGCATGAGGAGCAAGACAATCACCAATCGGTTATGGATATAGAAAATCGCAAAAGTGCAGATTGGCCAGCTATGGAGACACACGATGGCCATACTACCGACTGCCACTGTCCATCAGAGGATTAAGACAAAGTTGGCGTGACATCTCAGAAGCTACAGCTCAACACAACACAGAAGGAGGATGGGACGGCTGCTGAACTATACAGTAAGAAAGCTGATTTTGGAAACAATTTTGTTTTTCAGACTAGGGATCCAAAAGTCGTTATAAATGTGGGAACTATCACCATTCTCGAAGAAAAGGTGGTACCAACGGTCAATAGTCATACATAACAAGGCCACAGTGATAAGACAAATTACAGGGAGACAATAGAGGAAAAAGACAAATATACCATAAGAGTGGGGGATTTTTCGGTCATGAAGGTACCATGGCAGCAAAAATAGGAACGAAAAACAATCGAGGAATTAATTTATAAAACATATGAAGTTAAGGGGCCACAAAAGGTTGTCAAAGAAAATTCTGAAGGGGAAAAGGGCCCCAGAGGCATCCAATCACAGCTAATGAGTCAAAAAATGGAATGTATGAGTAAGCCAGCCCAAGAATATGAGACAATGTGGAGAGAAATTAAAGAAAAAAAAGGAAGAGAGGGCTTTTAACTGGGTAGGTGCCAAACCAAAACCCATTAATGAACCCAAAAAAGATATAAGAGCAATACTGGACCAAGCGGGGCCACGAAACACAATCATCATTTGTCCAACAAAACAATCAAAAGAGCCCAACACTCGAAACTCAACATAACTTAAACCAAAAACACCTGGCGAAGATGAATCAGGATGATGAAGAGTTTATCGCACAATTTGCGAACCTTTCCGCGGGGTCATCGCCCCAATTGCCAATATCATTGGCCGACAGTGAGGCACAGACTCGAGACTGTAACATTTGTGCTATGGCAAGGGTCGTCTCAGACCGAAGCGTTATGGAAGGGGGTTTTACACAAACCATGATGAAGGCGTGGGGATCCCATTATAACACAGAAATCACGACCGTGGCACGGAACATCTTCCTAATTCAGTTCGTGAATGCACATGAGTTGTCGAGGGTCATGAGTAGGGGCATATGGACATATCGGGGGGATGCGGTGGCGCTTAGAAGGGTCTATGGCCGTTAGATTTGGCCACACCGAAGGTGACACACATGGAAGTAATGACCCAGTGGCACAAGATACCACCGCACGCAATCTCGAATTCTGGACTACTCTCACTAGCAGAGAGAATTCGGGGGCCAATGTCGGAAGTCATGGCCACTTTCTGAGCCGGTATTAGGTACAGTAAGATTAAGATGCTAGTTCCTATAGAAAAGTCCCTGAAGGGTTCCATTCCTATGGATCACCCGACTTTGGGAACTTTCCCTATTTACATATCATATGAGAGACTATATAGGGTGTGTAACTTCTGTGCAAAAATTGGTCACGAGTTAGAACATTGCCATGACAAAAACAAAATTGACAGGATGCGTATGGATCCCAAATATCGGGACAGACCTGATGTGAACTCCATTGCACAGTCTAAGGCCGAACCCTAGTTGATTAACCCGGCTTTAATCCCTTCACCAGAACAAAAAGTGACCTAAGTGACACACAAAACCCAACCCAACCAACAGACCTAGAAAGAACACGGGCTAGGCGAAGAGGCCAGGAAAATAGTGGGTCGAGGCAGATGGCGTTAGAGGGAGAAATAATGAGAGAAACTGAGGTGGTTTCAAACCGAGCTGTGAATAGTGCTCGAGGCAACAAAAGAAGAATAGTGGAGGCGAGTCAAGAACCGCCTCCACCAACTCAATGAGTCTGGTATCTTGAAGCAACACACATGAATATTAAAAGTAGCACATACAAATTTAAAAAAAATTGAATTGAATCGAACTATTTAACATTAAATCGAATTTATTCCAATGCTCATCAAATTAGTACAAAATATTTACTCTAGCATTATATTTTATTACTACAATATATGTACTCTAACATTATTTTATTTACATTTAGCATGATACATTATTGCCTTGCCTCATCTCGAGACAGAAAATGGGAAACCCTTTTATCTTTTCGGAACACCCACGTCTCAGAAAGGTTAAGTCACTGGCATGTGCGCCGCTTTCTTATAAGGGTGAAGGCCCACTTGAGTGTTAGGGGACCTTTCTTTCCATCCGTGACTCGCTACAAGACGTGTTCTTGGGAACCTTTAATAGAAGACTCGGTTTTTATGTCAAAAGAATTTGAGTCGGACCACGCCAATATTTCTGGTGAAAGATTTACTTTCTATTTTTACGATAACTTACAATGGTGAAGTCTCCCAAAGAACTAACTAGGAATTAGGAAATCATTCTAAACATCAATCATTTCCCAAAAATAGATGAAGAGACATCAGACATAACATATAATATATACTGGAAATAATTGAAGAGAAATTAAAAATGGGAAAAATATTGGAGCACGATGAAATATATAAATACACTCTGGTGCCTTTCCCTAATTATCCTCCCATGTGCATTTCTGGTTCATAACTTTTGTGGCACCTTGTGTAGCGAGTGGTGAAGCTGTATTTAGTAAGTGATATATAAGCTGTATTTTGTTTTAGATATTTGTGGCAAACTATATAACTTTTCATATATGCTATTTCGATATTTGTAGAGTGACAACTTGTATCACGAGTTGTTACAATCCAATCAACATAGAAGTTTCCGTTTTCTCATTACCTCATTACGCTCTCCTTATCTTTCTCTCTCTTACCCGCACACAGACCCACTATCTAATTGACCGTGTCGTATGCAATACTCATTACATTCTAACTGAGTGCAATACTTTCTAAGAGCAAAGAGAAAAAAAGTGTAATTCTTCCAATATTATTAAGAAAAATAAATATACATCAGTGCCAAGTTATTAAAAATTATGTAAATTTTTTTGTTGCCAAGAATAATTAATTATAAGTTTGAGAAAATATACCAAAATTTACGTAAGAATATAAGATAATATTTTTAAAAATGGTCAAATGAATATTATTATCTACCAATTTATTTTGATAACAGTTATAAAATAAAATGTCAAGATTCATCGAAGTCCAAAAAAAGATTATTAATATGATTTTTTAATTTATATAGATTACGGATCATTTGATTATTTTTACCAGATTTTTGTTAATTGACACAGTAATTGAATAAGTATATTGTCGATATAACCATTTTTTTTAAGAAGAGAAATATATCGATGATCAAAATTACTAAAAATTATTAACAACTAAATTCATACAAGTAAGAACTAAAACGTGCTTTAATATTTAAATAGGTTGTGGATCAAATTCTCTAATATTTGATAATTTCTTTTTGGTTGAAAGTCTGTAGGCGATTGTATTAATTAAAAAAAAATTAGAAACTAGCTGTTACGTGATATTAGACAACGAGTGTCTGTAAAAGTATTCAGCTGTAAATAAATAAACACACATATGTGATCATCCTTGCTTGATTTTAATGATAGGAGTCTAGTGATTGTTTCTACTGTGCGCATATTTGTCTTGTTTCTTCTGGCAGACTACACCGTATCGAATCCTTTCTTGTACACGACACAGAAGGCACTGAATCATACCGGACCGGGAACTCAATCAACTGAACCGGGACAGTCACCGCTCAGAGGAGTGTGCAGCCGAGAAGACACTGAATCAACTGAACCAGAAACTAAATCAACCGGACCAGGACAGTCACCTCTCAGAGGGAGAGCCTCCAGGGTTGGAGCTAGAAAATTTTATTAGAGCAAGAGGAGAAAAGAAGAAAATGCAGGATACAAGCAAACAACCAACACAAAACAACAACAACAAACATATACTATAAATATAATATAATAATTATATGTACAACTCGTTCCACCTATTCTTTCATTGTCAAAGAAAGAAAGAAAAACACAAAATAAGAGAAAAAAAAACAAACTGACAGTGCGTATCGACAACTCGTACCTTGTTCTGCCATCATCAGGCGACGGAGAGGTGAAGAACCGGCTGCTCAAACGACTCTCAAAACAGTGGTTTTTCTTTTTCTTTTAATTTTCTTTTGAATTTCGCCTGCTGTTGCCTTCTGTCACCGCTTAGCAAAATCCTAAACCGGTGGCCGTTTGATAATTATTTCATCATTAACTAAATGTTGGTAAAATTTAATAGTCAATATTTCAATTAGCATTGAGCTTCAATTATATCAAAGTTGATATAATATCCATCTAGATTACAGAAAGTTCTTTCTAATAATATTCCTTTTGATTTTGACGATTCGTTGATCAACATCACAATTGCTAAATAATTATATTTATTCATTTTTTGATTGATCTAAATGTTTATTTAACTATTATGAACTTACATTTTAATTTTCAATAATACACATAAAATTTAAAATATGTGTTTAATCTTACATGCCCTTTGTCTTTTACCATGGCATATTTGACGATAAGGAATTAAGGACTTGATAATCAATCAAGTATTTCAAGCCAATAATATTTTGGTTTCCATCGCCGCGGATATAGGCTCACGGAGCCGTCATTTTTATTAATATCTAAAGTTAATTACAAATTAATAAATATACTCAAGTTAGTTGGATTTTTTTTAAATACTCAAACCGGTCATTTAATGGCCGGTCCTCATTTTTTTCTCAACTGGCCATTAAATAGGTGGTTTGGGCATTTATATATATGTGTGGAGGGTGAGACATTTTTCTCAAAATTCATTCTATCAAATTTCACACTATCACTGTGATCGGAATGGCTACACGATTTCTCAAACGCGAAATGGAAAAGGAATTCATGTCGAGTTCGTGATCGGAAGCGAAGATTAAAGGCAGCGAGAATCGATTCGGCAGGATTTGAGAAGGAAAAAGTCGCTCAGCTAAATCGCGTGAAAAGTGGAGGTATTTGGCGAGAATCGAATTCAGCGAAGTGTTAAGACGCAATAGCCCTCCGTCTTCTTCTCTTTCTTCGTACTTCCGTCTTCTTCTCTTTCAATGGCAGCTTTTGTAAATTAAGTGAAAATTTTGACTTTTTTGCTACTTTAAAAACTGAATTCTCTCTCTATGCTTGAAGCTTCCGATCAATAAAATTCAATTCTGTATCATCTCTTTTCTATTGAATTGAACTCAATTTTAATGTTGAATTGTTCCGATCACAGCCTATCTCTCCTCACTTTATCTCTTTCTCCCAAATTTCTCATTATTTTCCCAGATTTGCAAGTAAGTCCCTCTAATTTTTTTAAAATTTATTTTCAGTGCAAAATGGTTGTCAAATGTTAGAATTTGTTAGTAATGTACCAAAATTAGTATAATTTAGTTTTAATTATTTAATTTAGAGTAATTAGCTAAATTTAGATTAATGTAGCGTAATTTAGTATAATTAGCATATTTTAGCATATTTTAGTGTAATTTAGCATAATTTAGCATTTTTACCATAATTAGCATAATTAAGCATAATTAGCATATTTTAGCCTATTTTAGCATGTAAACATGTATTTTAGCATATTTTTAGCGCAATTAGCATATCTAAGCATAATTTAGCCCAAGTGAGCTTAATTAGCATATTTTAGCGCAATTAGCATATTTTCACTTTGTATTGCAGATATACACGGGCTTCATGATAGACCTCTTTGGTTCTGTCATGTTTGCTGATTCCAGCGGTGATGCCGTCCCAATGATGTATCTCCCGCTGCTGGTAGACCTTGACACCCCGTCGAGCTACAACTGGGGTGGGGTTGTCCTAGCCCATCTGTACTACAGCCTGTGCCATGGTTGTAAGGTAAGTCCCTATCTCTTTTCTTATTTAATTATTTTCTCAACCAATCTAAATACCCTGACGGCTAATATTCTTGAAAATGCAGAAGGAGGCGAAGCAAATGTATGGGCCGGTACTTTTGCTGCAACATTTGTCATGGTCACGGCTACCGGTGGGGCGGCCTATCCCGAATGAGCCTCCGGCGTGGGAACAGCCCGATCAGTTCAAATGCCTGACATACGGTAAGAAATGACACGGTACTCACCACTACAGGGATTAGGGTCACGGTGGTACCTTAGGTATCAGGCCTGTCCGAGGACAGCTAGAGAGTTTAGTTGCAGAGCATATTGTCTGGACTTCGTACGATGAGCTCTACGAGAGTCACAGGTTGCTGGGGATTTGTCTGGAGCAGCAGGAGAGATGGTGGTACAGAGGTCCACTAGTCTGCTTCTGGATAGTGGAGCACCACTATCCAGATCGGGTACTCCGTCAGTTTGGTCAGGTGTCATTGATTCCCGCAGATCCAGATTTGTCGAGGTCTGAGATCAAAAGGCTACACCAGTAAGTCATATTCTATTATCTATTATCCACATATTACTTGATAGCTTTGTATTGCAACTAACGTGTTCCTTACAGTACTAGCCACGGTTCATATGGAGGCAGAGACTGGAGTGAGCATTATGGGGAGTATTACGCTAGGGCAGCGGCTCCGGGAGACGCCGATATGTGGCAGATGCCAGATGATTTTACGCAGACCCCGGGACATCCCCTATTGAGATATGAGTCTTGGTACTTGCGGGTCTGCATGGCATCGGTGTATTTACAGGGCGATTACGGTAGCTTCCTACGCTAGAAGATCCAGGAAGACCCAGAGGGTTACACCCCCAACGATCGCAAATGGGCTTGCGTGGTAATTAATCACTCAAAAGAGAGCGATGTTTCTTTTAAAATTTATAAACTCAGAAATGCTATCGGTTCGGACTGCAAGCGCACAATCCTATCGAGTAGTATATTCGAGATTGATCCACAGGGAATATTGATTTAGAGTCTTGAGCGATCGAATCACAATCTTTCGAAAGGCTAGACGAAATCTAAAAATTGAGAGTTGAAGTTGTGATCAATGTAAATTTGGAAACAATTAAAAGTAATTAAAATAAAGATAGAGATGATAATTCCTAGGTTTTCAGCACACCATTGCTACTCAATCCACTTTGGTAATATACTTTTGTCGAGTTTGATTTCCTGTTGTTGTTTTATGAAAGACACCACATAGGTCACTGCGAGTTATTTTACATAAGTATGACAGATCTTTCATCGAGATTCTACATAGGACACTGCAAGTTATCTTATGCAAATGACTGATCTCTTAAATACACAAGTTACTACACAGATCACTGCGATTTATCTTACGTAAATGATAGAACTTGGTTCGCATTTTGTTGTTCTGATTTATGGTTTCCCCGCTAAGGTTTTCTTCACATAAACCTAATAAATCTCAACAAGGCTAATTCGTGCAACATAGTTTCTCTTACCATTAAAGTACTGTCACTACCCTAACGGATTAAACTATATCATCGAAGTTAGATGAAGAGATAATAAATCACAAAAGTATTTCGATTAAACAACAAGAAATCATAATCAACAGAAAATATATATATCAAAACATCAAGAGTAACAAGGTTTACTGCCTAGCCCCTAAGAAAGGAACTTAGCCGCGGAACGGTATGGTTACAATCACTCCTCTCTTTCTCACTTAATCAAATCTAACCCAAATTACAAAGATAACTTATTCTTCTGTCCAGGGGCCTTATATAGGAGTGGAGGGACGTCTGGAGTTGAGTGAAGGCTAAGAAACTGATATGGATACAGCTGTCGACAGTTATTCCCCAAGAGGCGCCTTGGTTATTGTCCGTATCAGGTGATACGGTCCGTATTGAGACCATGTCGCTGAAGGGTTTAATGCATTTCACGCTATCTTCTGGTCCATATTCGGCTAGGTCTGTATTAGGCAATACGGACCATAACAGAGACTTAGTCGATGAGCGTCGCTGATCCGATTGACCCGATTCTTGCTCTATTTGGTGTAAAATAGTCCCAAAACCTATTTTCTGCAATAAAACATAAAGAATGGTGACAGTAGCCTTTTTCTATAATAAATTAAACATAAGTGTGAGAAAATATGCAAAATCTAAGCCAAAACCCTATGTAATTCATCATTATTTTGACTCTGATAAGTAATGCACCTAAAACAACAAATTTTTTTACTAACTGATTAGTTCATAAATTTTTTATCTAACAAATTATTTTTTTTGGCAGCTTTTAGTGGCACTTAAATGTTGCGCGCATGGGATCAAGATGCTGGGAAAAAGAGGCTGGAGATCTTTTGGGTGCTTGTTATTGAAGAGCCATGCCAATTTTGTTGAGGATGCCTGGCATGGGGGGCAGCTCATCAACATGCTACGAGACACCGGAGAGAACATCGACTGACGTATGGTAGATCCGGCCGAGCCTGACGCGCCTCTCGTTAGAGCTAGTGAGATGCCATCTCCCCCTCCGAGAGCAACCAGAGTGGGACTACCATCATTGGGTATTGTCCATGACTGGCTGGCATGCATTCTATGACGCACAGGGACGTCCAGTTCACCCTTCGGTATGTCATATTTCTTTAGCTGTCAAGTTAGTACAAATTTCTTTCTTTAGAGCAAATTTACTTAATTATTTGTATGATTGCAGGGTCCGGCTTACATGCCGCCACCGCCAGCGCAGCAGGAGCCTCCGGAGTTCTTTCCTATGGAGGATGAGGGGCCATCTTTCAGTCTGGATGACTTCGAGTTCGGGTTTCCTCCGGAGTTTGATCCTCCGAGACGACGATACGATACAAAGCTACCTCATGATAGAGAGGCCAGTGGTATCCGGTCTCAGACTCAGCCTGACTTTGCGACTGAGTTGGCAGCATCCATCTTCTCTACACCCCCGCGAGTCCCTAGGGGTGAGGATGAGAATGTCTGGGATACCGCGGTACGGATGAACATAGAGGCCAAGGCTGATGCCGTTACACCTGATCAGGGAGGATGGGAGGGACTCCCCGACAGAGAAAACATGGGACAGGCACCTCAGCGATGGTCCCCTATGGTGGTCATCGCCACTGAGTCCTGTATTTTATGGTAGTTTTAGTTAGATTGTTTTGTTGTATTTATGTTTGGTATACTATGTTGGGTATTTTATGTTTGGATTATCTTATGTTTTGGTTATTTTTTATGTGCTACTTTATAGTGTTTTTATGGTAGTATTTATATCTTTTGTTAGATCTTTTTTGTCACTAAATTATACTAAAATAAACTAAATTATGCTAATTATGCTAAATTATACTAAAATAAATTGGGAGAGTTCGAATAGATAAACAACAAAACAAAAATAACAACATGCATACTACAACATAAAATCTAAATAGAAAATACTACAATAACATAAAATACACACCACATATTCTCATATAGCAAACACTATGGCTTAGGAGTAGTGAAACTTTCTCCCGTCGTCTTTGAAGGCCTGCAACAACACGCAACACACTCCCACGTTTGAAAACGATAATCGTTTACCAGATCAGCATTCTTGTCAATACATTTGGGGTGAACTCTTGCGCCACAGAGATGACAAAAGAACATTTCCTCAATGTCTCCCTTGGCTTGACATGCGGGGCACAATAGCCATTCAGGTGGAGGGTCGATATTGCCGAAGTTCTTGTAAAGAACGCTTCTAATAGTCAGATCATCCGTGGTAGCATATTATTCAATATCTTTAGGTGGAAACCCTAAACGAGATAAGTGTCTCTTTAAGCGGGCTTCACCCGCCCAAAAAATGTTAGCGAGTGATATGCGAGCATTGCGTGCGGTTTCACTTCCTCCTTTTCGAAGTTCAAGTTTGGGTGCCATGGTAAAATCTAGAGTTTGAAATGAAAGTTATGGATTAGACAATTTATATTAATTCTAAACAATTTCTAAAAAAAAATAAAAATAATAATAAATTTACAGAAAAATCGCTTCAAATATCGTCATTTTCACCTCAGAAATCGTCTTATCCTTCTCTTTTTCTCTTCCTCTCTTTCTAATCTGTGGGTTTGAGTGAGTTGTGAGAGGTAGGAGAGAGAAAGATGAGTATTTATCGAGTCTGAAACAACAAACAAAAAATATCCTAACCGGTCATTAAATGACCGGTTGAGAATAAAATTAGAGACTGGCTAGGCATTTTTAAAAATATCCAGTTAAGATGGACATTATTATTATTTTATAATTAATTTTGGATATTAATAAAAATGGCGGCTGACGGAGTGACGGAAGTATTGTATAATTCTACAATACTCTATATCAGGATATTCCACTCTTCCCCCTAACAGAACCCCCATGGGCCCCATCCCCGGACAAAATAGAAAGACCAAAAGGGCGAGAGAAAAAAAAAAAAAAAAAAATAACACGAACCTATCCCCTTCCATTCATCTCCTTGTTTGCATCTTCCCTTCTCTTTCTCTGAAATCCCTCTCTCTGGCTGCGTACCTCAACTCAACTCATAAGATCTAGTACCATGGATCCGAGTGAGGAACGCCTGAGGCAGGTTCTAGGGACCGGTTTCGATATCTGGTCTCTCATCGACACGGCAATCGCCGTTGCGGTGCACGACCACCCTGCCGACCTCCGCCTCCGCCGGGAAGGAATTGTCCAGTCTCTCTATGCCCTGACCCCGTGCCGAAACTGCGATCCAAACCGATCCAACTTCGCAAATGGGCACGGACCCGATTCGACCCGCACCAACGGGGACGGATCGGTGGTAACTCTTGTTAACGGGGATGGTCCGGTCGTAAACCCTGGTTATGGTATCGAAGAATCGCCAGACATGAGAGCTGTGTCTCCTACACCATCGCCTGAGCTGGAAATAAGACATACAGAACGGGAAGATGAGAATGAAACAGAGGCATCTATTCGAGAGATAATCTCGATGAGGGAGTTCTTGGAAGATACTGAGCAATGGGTTATTTTCTTTCTTTCTGTTACATTGTTTTATTTAAGTGCCTTATTAATTCTTACTAATTTTTGTGATGCTTAATCTCTATTTATTTTTCTTTCAGTCCGATGAAGAATCGTTGGTGTGTCTCCTGCAGAGTCTGGCAGATATGGACGTCACTTATGAAGTTCTCTTCGTAATCAATCCATACTTGTCCAAAAATGTGCATAAATTTTTAGATACTACAATTTTCTAGTTACTTATAAATTTCTGGATTCAGCAAACGGATATTGCGCGCCATGTGACTGCTATCCGCAAGCAACATCAATGCGAGGAGGTGCGCCAATTGGCCAAGCATATTATCAGGTAAAAGAAATAGAAATAATTTTTTTAAAAATAGTATCAGATTCGCTGGATTTTCACTTTCTTTTACTGGAGTTGCAGCAAGTGGAAGATGCTGCTGAACGCGCAAATGAAGACTAATTCCGCGTGCGACTCTTCCTCTTCGCCTGTTCCCAGTAAGCGACTTAATTTTTATTTTACTTGCAAATTTACCCAGAATTTGATTTTCAAATCGAACTAACAAACCAGTTTTATTTTGACCCACCACCGCAGCTGAAAATGGCTCGCCTCAGATGATCGCTCCAAGGAGCCGCCACCAGAATTCCAGTGGGCCCCATGTGAGAATTATCGCAAAAATCTTTTGCTACATTCCGAATTTTTTTTTATAGAAAATAGTTGATGAATAATAATAATTGCAATAACAAATTTTGATTGGTTGCTACTTTTGAACACGCAGGAGTTCGTGCGCTCGCCGAAGCGGCAGAGTGAGTGATGCGATGGAATTCCAAAAGACGAGCATATTCGTTCTTAGGAATTAGTTTAATTAGCCCCTATGAATCTCAGAATATTACAAATAATTATCCAACTTCATAATCTGTACTAATATGATTAATGAAGTCGAATGTTTGGATTTGCTGGAGCAGATGGAGTAGGCTCTTCGGAGAGAAGCGGGTCGGATTATTTACCATCCAAGCCAGGATCCAGTTCGCGAAGCGAGGCGAGAGCCAAGCCTGCCACCAACGACCGTTCTTCCATCCCAGCTGTCGCCCCTCCAGCTGTAAGACAGTACTCGTTTATCTAAACAATTCCTACAACTAGAACTAGAATAAGAAAACGAATATTCTTTTACTAATGATATTAGTAGATATTCTCCCATGATTACTAATGGAGGGACTTTTACTTCGGTAGGCAAACTCAAAATAGTTTTTGTGCATTTTGAACGGCAAATATAAATAGTTGGTTGATTAACTAAAATATATATTTTTTTTTTGCAATAATGACATGTTTTACATGCAGTACTGCTTGCTGGGAGAATGGTTAAGACTTGGATCGATGCGTTATATGCACCATAAATATCATAAATCAGCAAACTAATTCTTTATAGTTTGGTTGTGACTTGTGAACATAATCTTAATCAGAGCTCATTTTGATTTGCTTTCAAAATTATCCAGAAGAGGAAGGAGAAAGAGGATAGCTTGGCTGACCAAGCAAGGCTGGAGTCCGCCAGGAAAAAGCTACAAGAGAACTACCAAGAAGCCCAAAATGGTACACAAATTATTCCATTATTTTTTCTGCTAACAAATAATTCTTTCACAGCCTTCAAAAAAGCCCTTTAACAAATAAATGCCCTATATAAGCCATTAAAATAGGGGAATTCTTTTTTGAAGAGAGGATTCTATAGTTTTTTTTTTTTTTTTTAAAGAGAGAGAGAAACAGGGGATATTAAATGCGCCACCTTTAAAATATGGAGTACTTGATGGTTTGGGAGACGTGCAATATTTTCAAACTTAAATTAAGGGCTAACAATGCTCTTCTGAAAAACTGAATCAACTAATTTAATATGCCTTCTTTTCTTCTAATTTTAGCTAAGAAGCAAAGGACTGTTCAAGTGATGAGCATAAACGAGATCCCCAAGCCGAGGAACGGCTTTATCCGCAGGGGGGGCTCCACCTCAAGGAACCGCTGAGCCGCTTCCGACTATATATATATATTTATATATATATATATATGTCCTGGTCCCATTGATAGGTTAAAAAGTTTATCGGTGAACAGAAGTGGATCGTGTCGAGAACAATTATTGCGAATTTGCGGCAAATGTCGCCATCCTTTTTCTTTTCTTTATTTCCAACTGATATCTCTCTGCTGTAGCAAAATGTTAGACAGGTCCGAACAGAAATGAGGCACTTGCCTCTTCTTGGATCCCGGGAGGTAGTGGGCCCCTAAAAGAATATAATATATGACCGGCATTTTTAAGAGATTTTTATTTTGCTTTCTCACATACTGTTTCGAATAGTTTTATTGCTTGCAAGTGTAAGGCACTGCAAGTGTGGCTAGCTTTCTTGAGATATTTTGTGAAATCTTAATTACTTTAGAAAATATAAATATTTATTTGCGTTATTCAGCCAGCATAAGTTAACTTTTAATTGAAAAAAAAAGTACTTAATGGGCTCGTTGAATTATATATAAAACGTATAATAAATCGGCATTTCTTTGTTCAATATAACTAGTTCGAGATAGGGCGGTTAATGAAATCGAGTTCAAGCGAGTTGAGGTGCTCGTGTTCGGTTCATTAAGTTAATGAGCGAGTTCATTCGAGTAGAAAAAACAATACTGAGTTAACAAATGTGCTCGTGCTCAACTTGTATAACAACTTGAGTTGACTCATAACTCGTTAAGCAACTCGTTAAGATTTATGACCAATTAATGTTTGAATTTTAAGCAATTTGAATTTCTTAAATTCGAAAGTCCTAAATAATACATAATAGAAAGAAAATTTAACCCGAAATTTTTATTTATAACATAACCCAAAAAAAATAAACCAAAACACTCCAGTTTTGGAGAAATTCGACAAATATCCAGGCCGCCAAACGGTTTAGCGTCCCCAGACTGGGGCCGCCCAATGCCCCTGCGGCCCCTGGGGCTGCCCAATGGCTCTGCGGCCCCCCGTGCTATATATAGGGGCTGCTGGAACTCACTTCATTATCCATTCAAGCATCCATCCCTTCTAGCTTGGTAAGTTTTCTTCTTCTTTTCTTGTTTCAATTTTTAATTTAGAGTAGTAATTAGGTTTAGGTTTAGGGTTTAGGATTAGGTTTAGGGTTTATGATTAAATATTAATTTTTACTGTTTAGGATTTAGAATCAAAATTTAATCAAAAATTAATTAGGTTTATTTTACCAAAATTAAATTGTTTACGACCAAAATTTAATTGTTTAGTACCAAAATTAAGGACTTAGAATAGTACAAAAATGGTACTATTTAATTAGTATCAAAATTAGATTATATTAGTACCAATGTCAATTAGATTAGTACAAATTTTAAATTACACTTAAGGTACCAAATTGGCAACACATTTAACCAGAATTTTTATCATATTTGACCAAAATTGGTACCAATATTAATAACAAAAAATTATCAAATACAACATGGCATCTAGTAGAGATATACCGTCTTCTAGTAGGGATGTACCATCTTCTAGTAGGGATGTACCATCATCTAGTAGAGGTACACAGCATGACCCTATACCCACTCCGTACGAGATGTCCCAGTTAGTCGACAGGGCGTTGACAGATGTTTCGGGTATCCGAAATCGCACTGCTATGGTCAACGACTTTTTGTGGTACCCGAACGCGGAGCACTCCATTCTAGAGGCTGCCACTGAGGTAAGTTTTTAATTATTAATATTTATAAAAAACTAATAACATCATTTTTTCTATGAATATTTAATGAACTCGACCTGAATTTTTAATTAAATGTAGGGTTTGGATACGACTACGGTTCGTCACAACCGCATGTGGCTAAAGTACCAGCTGGCATACGGAAGGACACTGCGTGCGATGGGACTATATCAACTATCCCAGATGTTCGGGGAGATACATGATGAGGGCTTGTCTTCCGTTCTCATTGAGCGATAGCGTCCCGAGATGCACACCTTTCATCTCCCCCATGCTTAGATAACAGTCACCCTATAGGATGTCAGCTGTCTGTGGGGTATGACTATTATTAGGGAGTCTACGACGGACGTTGAGTACGGGGACTTCAGGCATTTGTGCATAGAGTTGCTGGGGGACTCGCACGTGGAGATCCAGAAAGAGAAAAAGAAAGATGAGAAGATTCAGATCTCGCCCAGTACCATCAGCTTAGCGAAGTTGAGAACAAAATTCAAAGAGTATCCGGATCGTCCAGATCAGGTATGTAAATTTTATCTTATTTAATTTAAATAATATCAAATTTACTTCTAATTTAAATTAAATAATTTAAAAAATGTATCTGGCACGACATGTAGTCACGCGATCACGTGTAATTAAGACCATTAGATATTTGATTTAATGGTGAATCTTAAATAAACTAACTTAAATTATGATTAAATGGTCATGCGAGTCACGTATGGTCACGGCACGTTTAGGCACGGCGTGACCATTCGCGTGCCGTGACCACTCCTTGACATTTGGGTCACGGCACGGCACGATACGTGAAAAATTAACTTGATCACGACACGGTACATCACAAGACCAAAATCACAGCGTGTGTTGTAACTGCACGGCACGGCAATTTTTTTCCACTCTAACTACAAGTCTACAACTATGAATAACACTGTAACCGGTAAATCTACAGGAATATCATGCTCGTGTTGGCGGCTGCTCATCAGCGCATGTGTATTGGAGGTGGGGCCCACAAGGTTTGAGCGGACGAATTACCCGCGACAGTGAGGGTCTGCTTCTGTATTTTTGGTCTGCTGGGTTTGAAACCATGTAATATTCGTGTCGAATACCTTAATTAGTTAACTCTTGAACGCCGTAACATAGTTTATATGGATAAGACCGCAGGATGTGCAAAATGGTTTTATTTATTCTTCAACTTTCCTAATAAACCCTTGTGGTATTTAAAATCACAAAATATTTTTCATTGACAGTAATTATAATAATTTAAATGTACTTATCCTCTGGTGTAAATTTCAGATTAGCCTTTTTCTTTTTCCTAAAATGTTTATCATCGTCACGAGTAGGGCTGCACAAAAAATTCGTAGTTCGTAATTCGATTCGAAAAAGTTCGTAAAAAATTCGATTCGAAATTGAGTTCGTTCGAAATTAATTCAAACCAAACTTAGTTCGAAATTAATTCAAACCAAACTCAAACTGGACCTAGTTCGTTCGAAATAGGTTCGCAAACCAAACTTAGTTCGAAATTAACTCAAAACGTGAACCGTTAATTTCTGCTGATAATGAACTTTAATGTTTTATTTAGGATAATATTTGGATTTGTAATAATTCTAAGACTTTGGTGATTGTTCTGTACTTCTATTGATATTTAAATTGTACTTTAAATACTTTGGATATTTGAAAACTTTGGTGATGTTGCTCCCATTGGCTATTTGGAAAACTTTGGATTCTGTGATTGTACTGAACTTTGATTGATTGTACTAAACTTTGGTTTTTGATATAAATTTTGGTATTTGTAATGAACTTTGATATAAACTTTGGTGTACTGTGTAATTAGAATTCAGAATGTCTGAGTTTTTATTGAAGTGTTGTAATTTCGAACTATAGCCCAGCCATAAGTCATAACTCGTAAGTCGTAACAAAATTCGTAAAAGTTCGAAATTGAGTTCGTAAATAATTCGATTCGAAATTAAGTTCGTTCGAAATTGAGTTCGTTCGAAATTAATTCAAACCAAACTCAAACTGGAGGCAAGTTCGATTCGGTTCGGTTCGTTTGCAGCCCTAGTCACGAGCATAACTAGTGTAATATTTAAATATATTTTATGACTATGCTGATAATTTTTTTGCTTTTATTATTTAATAACAAAAAATATGAATAAAAATATTGTCATAAGACAGATACTTTATAAATTAATCCGGTTAAATTAAAATAGCTTATTGGTTCTAAATAATAATATATGGTCTAAAATACAGAGAGTTTGGCGCAGAGCATTTGAGTTTTGAACATTGTGAAATACAAATAAAGCTTTACTACTCGTTAGCTGTGATGTAGAGTAAAATTTAAGTAAAGTTTCCAACCCAATTCTTATTTTTTTTTCAAGATTTCTTGTTTATAATATGAAAAGTCCCGAAATTTATATTAATATTCAATATTAAATAAAAATTAATAGAAATGCCCACAATTTTTTAGAAACTTTAAAAATGCCCAGGCCGCTGAGTTTCTTGGCGGCCTGGATGTCTGTAAAAGAATGGAGAGGCTGACAGTTTTGATAAAAAACCATTCTCTCAAAATTTACACTCTCTCCTTTCTTTCTCTCTTTCTCCAACAACTACTTTTGCATATAAGTCCCTATTTTTATTTTTTATTTTGTAGTTGAAATTAGTTATTAATTTGTTAGAAATGTACCAAATTAGTATAATTAGTGTCAAATTAGTATAATTTAGTGTAATTTGGTATAATGTAGTTTAATTTAGTATTACTTAGTATAATTAATGTAATTTAGTTTATTTTAGTATATCTTATTTTAATTTAATAATTAGTAGAATTAGTATAATTTTGTACAAATTAGTATAATGAAGTATAATTAATATAATATGCTTTATTTTAGTAAATCTTATTTAATTTAGTGTAATTAGTATAATTAGTATAATTTAGTACAAATTAGTATAATTAAGTATAATTAATATAATTTAGTTTATTTTAGTATATCTTATTTTAATTTAGTATAATTAGTTTATTTTAGTATATCTTATTTTAATTTAGTATAATTAGTATAATTTAGTACAAATTAGTATAATTAAGTATCAATTAGCATAATTACTATAATTACTATAACTTTTTATTAAGCCATCGAAACACCAAAATTTAGGTTCGAAAACGACCAGACTTGACTTAGATGTACGAGTCAACCATTCTATGATCAATATCAAAAGCAACAAACATATTTGCTCTAGGACACTAATTCCTTCAAAACTAAAACATCTAAACAAAAAATATCATCACAATATCATTACAAAACATAACTCAATTTCAATATTTAAACATAACTCAATTTGTTTTCGCCTCAATACGTTAAATAACAACTACTCAATTTTAACAAATGATGTTCAAATTGAAAAAATATATTCTTCCATTTTGTCTTTTCATTTACTCTATCAGTACCATTTAGTTCCATAATCACAACCTTTATCAGAGTTTTAACCGTTGGCCCAGTCTCTCTCTTCATTCTTTGAAGTTGTATTTTGATTTCCCGTCGTGGTCGCCCCCTCTCTTCCCGAACCTTAAACCCTAAACCTTAATTTCGCCGATGGTGCCACCACCACCTCCTTTTTTCGCGACTTCTCCCTTCTTACCGACATCAAGACTCCGTCACATGTCACTTCATGTTCAAATTTAAAAAATAAATATGCCCGGGCCGTCCAGAAACTCGGCGGCCCAATTCTTTTCTCAGCCACTGAGTTTCTCAGCGATCCAGAAAAGAATTAGGCTGCCGAGTTTCTCGGCGGCCTTAGAATTTTTATAATTTAAAAAAAAAACGTGGGCATTTCTATTAATTTTTATTTAATGTTGTATATTAAAAAATGATGGGAAAAGTTCACTGGATATTTTGCTTGAAATTATACCTCCTTAATATACTAAGTGAAACTCGGCAGCGTGAGCATTTCTATTAATTTTTATTTAATGTTGTATATTAAAAAAATGATGGAAAAAGTTCACTGGATATTTTGCTTGAAATTATACCTTTCTTAATATAACTAAGTAGTCATAGAGAGCAATGATCTTTAGATATTTGAAGTCCAATGGATATTTTTCTCAGGCATCATAAAATATTTCTATATTAGATAATTTACTTATCATAATTTTTTTTTAATCTTTGGGCATTACTTCTATATAATATTATAATATTATTCTTTTTATTTGACAACAGAGTGATGATATTTAGCCGGATGTTCTTCGCAGATAAAAGTCGATTTTTTTTCTCTAGCACAATAAACAAATCTTTCAGATATGTAGTCATAAAGTAGCATGAGGTTATTTAATATTATAAACTAAAATTGATTTATAATTTCGCATTTGATAACATGGTTTAAATTTATATTTCAATTAAACAACTTTGTTCGTTTTGTTTTTTTATGTATTTGTTTATTTTAAGAAAAATATAATAAAAAATTATCAAAATATATAGGATCAATTAAATATAATTTAGAAAAAATATTACTACTTAACAATTACAAATTTTTTTTTTTAAATCATTCGTAGAAGCTGCAAAATCGTAAGGAAAAATCAAACTCTAATAACACAATTTTAAAACTTTTTTTCTAACCAATTGAGCCACTTCCCTTTCTCAATTACAAATTCTTCATTATACAAAACTACACAGTATATCTTGGTTAAAAAAAAAATATTACTAAAAACAATTAAGTCGGTCAAAGACTCATAGTAACGCAATGCTTGGACATTAAAATGTAGAATAAAGATTTTGGTACCCGCAGTTGAGTACCCGCATTATACCCGCACTTGATTCCTTTCCCAACTAACTTTGTCAATCATTAAATCACCTTGAAAAACGTGTAAAAGATGAGTCCAGTTTTTTTCGGTAAATACTTGATATCTTAAGTATAAATACTTGATGAATTATATATCTTAAGTATAAATACTTGATATATTAGGTATGAATACTTTTCATATTTGAATATTTGATACTTTGAAAAACGTGTAAAAGTATGTCATCATGGATCTCATTTGAAAGAGAAAAAAAAAATAGAACACGTTCGTGGTTTTAGATTTGCAAAATTCCTCATAGATCGTCCCAAAAATTGGTTAGATTGAACGAAAAAAAAAAAAAACCACCTTGAAAAACGTGTAAAAGATGAGTAGGTATTGTGTCCAGTTTTTTTTTAAATACTTGATATCTTAAGTATGAATACTTGATGAATTATATATGAATACTTGATAATTTAGGTATAAATACTTTCCATTTTGTATGTGAATACTTGAAAAACGTGTAAAAGATGAGTCCAGTTTTTTTTCTTTAAATACTTGATATCTTAAGTATAAATACTTGATGAATTATATATGAATACTTGATAATTTAGGTATAAATACTTTCCATTTTGTATGTGAATACTTGAAAACCGTGTAAAAGATGAGTCTAGTTTTTTTCTTTAAATACTTGATATATTAGGTATAAATACTTGATATATTAGGTATAAATACTTGATATATTAGGTATGAATACTTTCTATTTTGTATGAATACTTTTCATATTTGAATATTTGATACTTTGAAAAACGTGTAAAAGTATGTCATCATGGATCTCATTTGAAAGAGAAAAAAAAAATAGAACACGTTCGTGGTTTTAGATTTGCAAAATTCCTCATAGATCGTCCCAAAAATTGGTTAGATTGAACGGAGAAAAAAAAAACCACCTTGAAAAACGTGTAAAAGTAATGGTCCCCAGTTTTGACAGTGTAATGGTCCCCAATTCATATATCATATATGTAGTTCATTGTATAGATATAAATACTTGTCTTGTATAGGTATAAATACTTCACAATGTTACTATTAATACTTGTAAAATAAAATTACAGTTTTGACAGTTTAGGTCCCCAAAACAGTTATGACAGTTTAGGTGCGGTTCCCAAAAACAGTTATGATAGTTTATGTGCGGGTATAATGCGGGTACTCAACTGCGGGTACTCATATCAGCTTCCTAAAATGTATGCAAGAGAAAGGAGAGCCGTGTGTTATGCAAGAGAAAGGAGAGTAGGCCTACGGGCTGTGAATGAAAGCAAAAAAAAAAAAAAAAAAGGAGAGCCGTGTGTTATGCACGTGTCTCTTGCATTTTTTTCTCTGGTATTTCTAGTGGAGTTCTCCGTATCGCCTCCTGATTTCTTCTTTACTTCAGCTGTTTTGACTCACCACGCGCCTGGCTGTAGTAGAACAGGTTCACAACAAATTTCATCGATGCACTGTTCATTTTTATGAGAGAACTCTGAATCACGCTTTGCCCGTGAGTCGTGATCGACGAATCTCATTCACTGACACATTAAACATTAGAGGAGAGTCTCAAGAGTGCTGGCAGTGTTGCACTGTTGCGTGTCGAGCAGCTATTGTCTCTTGTCTTGTTTTGCTTTTTGTGCAGACTCCCGTGCATGAGATTATGTTATCATTTGGTTTCTCCTTTAATCCAATCGTTTTGATCTACCACACACCTGACTATAGAAGAAGTGACGTACAAGATTCAGTGTATGCACTGTTCATTGAATCATTCTTCAGTTGCACATTAAATAATCTGAGAAACATAATGTATAAATCTGCACAACTTCTTGTATTTGTACTTCTTCCCAAGTTGTAATTGTTTGTTGGGATATTTCCCCTCTATTATTTTTGCGATAACATTTTTTTTTTGTTGAGAAATGTCCTGGCCTCTTTCGAGCTATCATATCCGAACATGCCTTCAATTAGTTTAACATAAAAAATCTTTCAATTTTGCCTTCAACTAATTTAACATAAATAACATTTTACAATGCTCCTCGCAAATATTTAAATCTCTATCTGCAAGTATTTAATGCAAAAATAGATGTTTTAGGTGCCTTTCAAAAGAGCACAAAAGTTCAGGTGGTAGAAACACTATTAGATGCCTTAAATGCAGAACTTATGGCCACACGACGGGTAGATGCACTGCCATTAAGAACAAGAGTATATTGCCTACAAAAGAACGTGCTGCGAAAACAATGAAATACACACTTCCTAGAAAACAAATTGTCATACTCCAAATCAGAAATTTCCGATTAAGGCATTATCAATCATCGCCTCGTGTTTATTAATCAATAAACACGCAAAATATTGGTACCATTGGTATTACTGGGCTCGTACCACTGGTACCGGCATCGCACACGATCACAAAGAACAAGGAAAAGAACAAAGCCAAGATAGCACAACACAGTGGGAACAAGGTAGTACCGGGTCAGTACCAACAACAAGAACAAGGAAAAGAACAACACCCAACATGGTACTGGTACGGGAGTATTAATGTACCATAAATCAAGCAAGGCACCAGAATCGGCACAAAACAGCACCATGATCAATTTATTAATTTAATTTTAATAATTTTTATGGTGATTTAGTTAAGCAAAATGAAATATTGTTATGTTATTGTTTAATTGATTTAATTTAATTTAATTAATAATTATTTTATTGATATAAGTATTTTAGAAAGAAAATAGGATATCCCACAACTATTTCCATGGTACATCCGAATACTCATTCAGTTAGAGTGGAAAAAATGGCACAGCGGAGCCCGCTCCGTCACGGAACGGCACAGCACGATACGTAGTCACGCTAGTCACGTGTAATTAGGACCATTAGATATTGATTTAATGGTAAATCTTGAATAAACTAACCTAAATTATGATTAAATGGTCACGCGAGTCACACGAGTCACGTATGATTACGGCACGTTTAGGCACGGCGTGACTCACGTGGCGTTACCACCCCTTGACATTTTGGTCACGGCACGGCATGACACGTGAAAAATTAACTTCGTCACGGCACGGCACGTTTTTTCCACTCTACATTCAGTACATTCCATAATTATGAGTTCCCACAAATAAAAAATTTGGTTCCCGAACCCGTCAAATCCCATCCCGCACAATCCCGTGACAAACGAACATGTCCTAAATTTTCAAGCTTTTAAGCCTCAGTCTATAACCATTTAAATATTTGATTCCACCTTTTAAACTACTACGTTCAAGCATTTAAACCTCTGATGTCGATCATATAGTACCACACATTTAAATCTCTGTGTACAACCGTTTAAAGTAGTTGTGTCAAGCTTTAAAGTAGTTGTGTAAAATATTTAAATAGTTTCTATGTCAGATTTAAAAGATTGTAGAATGAGGTTTAAAAGTTTGAGAATTTAAAATTCTCACGGGTTTTACTTAAAAAATATAAAAACAACGACTTTGAAAAAACGCAAAAGTATTTCTTCATGGATCTCATTTGAAAGAAAAATCGAGGAGAAAACGTTTGTATTTGTAGATTAGCTAAATTTATCACGGATCGTCGGAAAAATGGAGAATGGTCAGAAGAAAAAAAAAGGTGGGTGAAAGGAATTTTTCCTTTTTTGGATTGAAAAGAAAAGTAATTAGGAGTTAAAACTACTCAGATTTAGAATTTAATGTTTGTAGGTAGCGATTTAATGCTTGCGAGTAGCATTGTAAAATGTTACAAACAGAGCTTTAAATGGTTGGATATGAGCGCTGAAAATGAAAGTTAGACATTACATACTTAAGAGGCGTGCTCGAGATTTATTTTGGAGACAATTATCATGCTCTTTTTTTCTTCGATATTTTATAAACTTAAATCTGTTTTCTGAGCTCCGTTTCGGAAATAGAAATTCGTTTGTTGGATACTAAGTTAAATAGTTTCACAGATTCAATCCAAAGTAAGTATCAAAAAATTAATATGACTGAAATCTAATTAAAATAGGATTTACTTTGATCATAAAAATAATACAAAATTTTTGAAATAAATTTAACTCGATCTAAAATTTAAAAATAAGCATATATAGATAGAAACAAAATTATAATCTTGCTATGAATTTTTTATAATTAATGAATTTTATAGAGAGAAAAAATTGAATCATACAAGCCATGTGCTTATTTTGCCGAAATTTTTATTATTACTATTTGAAAAACGATAAATAAATAATTATAAAATTTAAAAAATTATATTTTTGACACTGCCGCAACTTAAAGTTGCAGTCATAAATAGAATGTCCGCAGAATTTGCGAACAACAACTTCTATTTTTTTTTAATTCTCCCAGCCGCTGCAACAAACCTTTTTAACTTTTTTGTGGGCCCCCGTTTTTCACAGTCAATCAGAACACGTTGAATGGTCAAAGGTGTTTTAAAAAAAAATTTATTTGTCCGCAACTTGGCCGCGTTAAAAATGAAATTTCTCATATAGTGTTTTTTGTTTATTTTTTTTCGAATTGTAAAAATAAAAATTTCAGGCTTATTTTGTCTCTTTTGCATGATACAATGATTTGTAACCATTCAATTGAAAATTGAATATTTATTGTTATCAAGGGACCATAAAAACTTAAACAATTGAAATGAATTCAAAGCCTTTCACGATGGTAGGAGTTAATGCGCGACAATCATTACGTGGATGGAGTAAAATCTTACATTGACTTTCTGTGGAATTATTTTATTGAAAATAAAGGCTACAACTTGTTTTTCTATTGTTTATCGTGACAATACTATTCGTCTATGCAATATTGTTTAGTTTTTGGTATTGATATTTTGGATAATGATTTTAACAGAGCTGGCTTCATGTAGTGCACATAGAGTGGGAAAAATGGCACGGCGGAGCCGGCTTCGTCACGGAACGGCATAGTTACAGCACGGAACGGCACGGCATGCGTGTCAGTTACGTGCCGTAACTCACGTGTCCCGTGCCGTGACCATTCGTGTGCCGTGTTCATCTTTTGAAACTTTGGCACGGCACGGCACTGCACGTGAAAAATTTAGTCACGGCACGGCACGTAGTCATGCGAGTCACGTGTAATTAGGACCATTAAATATTATTTTAATGGCGAATTTTGAATAAACTAACCTAAATTATAATTAAATGGTCACGCGAGTTACACGAGTCACATATGGTCACGACACGTTTAGGCACGGCGTAACTCACGTGGCGTGACCATTCGCGTGCCGTGACCACCCCTTGACATTTTGGTCACAATATGACACGGCACGTGAAAAATTAACTTGGTCACGGCACGGCACAGCACGAGACCAAAGTCACGGCGTGTTGGTCACGGCACGGCACGTTGTTCCACTCTAAGTGCACATATCATAGAATTAAAGCATCATATATTACACATGGTCTGTGCACTGCATGAAGCTAAAACTGTTCTTTTAAAATATTTACCCGATATTTTCAATAAAAAGTAAATTTTAACAGATTGATTGAAATTTTTTTTTTAGAAAAAGATTAATTAATATTATTTACGGGTTGATGTCACCGGATTGATAAGAGATAATTACGAGGGAGGAGCAATGGGAAGGCTTGACTACTTTTACGTGTATTATGTAACGCATAAGATACAACAACGAGTGTGTGTCTCCACATGTATTGGAGGGAATAACAGAGGCGGATGTGAGAAGGCAATATGGGGTTAATTGACCTTTATTTTTTTTTTTTTTATTAATGTATAATTTTATATATAATTTGAAGTAAAATATCAAGGAACAATAGAATTGATCTCCATTATCCGTAAGAAAATTTTATATAATTGATTCTCATATATATTTGACATTCATAGTTTGAAAGTCTGGCTCCGCTCATGAGAGAGATACTATAATAAATGAACGGTCCAGATTAGTTTCAGTCAGATCAAATTCAATCCGATGTCTACGTAGTGGGTCCGCTCTGAGATTTTTGTCAAGTTAAAAAAATGATCCGAATTTACTTATTGCACCTTAATTACTACCTTAGGTATTTGGGGGATACGAATTCGAACACCAACATGGGTAAAAAGCTCATTTTTAATGCCTTCTTTCGCTCAAAATGTTGCATGTGATTAGCTTATATGGATTGAAAATCTCGCACGCATCCCCACGCAATAGAGGGGAGTCTCAACACACTTTGAATTAGGGGCGGATCCAGGATTTTCGTCAGGGGAGCAAAAAAATATCGATTCGGGTTTAAATACCTAATCGGATTTAAATCCATTAACCAATTTGGTACTCGATAAACAACAATGCTTTAACTTATACTTTCCAATACTTTGACTTGTAATTTCTGATGTTCTGACTTATAATTCTAATTACCAATCAAAATTTAACAAATTTATTTCAATTTTAACTCTAAATTTAACCCGAATTACAAATCAAACATTCAGAGAGGGCAAAAGAAATTTTATGGGAGGGGCAAAGTCGGCCGGGACCGATAAATCTCCACTAAAACTCAAAATCTAAGGAGGGGCAGCCTGATTTCATGTCGCACGGGTGATCGGAAGCGAAGGAGAAGTAGTGAGAGAAGAGTTCAATCCACGCGACTTTTGGACCCTCAAATTGTGTTAGAAATTTACAGCTAAAACAAAAATATTTTACAAGAATTGACTGTTCGCTAATAAGAAGACGTATCTACCCTTTCTGTTTTTCTCTCCCTTCATCAACTGGTAAAATCGATCTCCCTTCTTCACATCGGGAGCTCCAACGAGATTTTGAGTTGCTTTTCTTCATTAATTTTATGCTATGATGAAACTGGAAACTTAATTAGTACAGCTATTTCTTCATTAATGGAAATAAAGGTTACAGTATGTAAAAGTTGTTCGTGACGGCTTGACCTGAATTTATAAAATTCAATTGGTCACAACTCACATGACCTAACATCTTTATGAAACATGTTAAACATGCATGCTTGCTGGCTATCAACTCCCGGTTCAAGTGGAATTTAAATGTTTATATTTATATATTCTTGCTGGCATTTTGTTACTTCTTCTTATAATATGTGCATTATTCAAATTAAAATAAATACAACAAGTAGTTAATTGAAGCAGTAAGTTATACTAAGTTGACTTCTGAAAATCTCGGGATTAGATTGCCAAAAAGTAGTTAATTCAAATAAAAGTGGCAGTTCCTGATGCAAGCTAATAAATTAGATTGCCAAAATAAAAATTATCTTGTCACTAATATATATCATATATAAAATATGTTGTGTCAAGGAAAACAATGATAAATTAAATTAAATAAATCCCCCATTAGTTCTGTAATTTTCTCAACTGGTACATTAATTCTGTAAATACACGAGTCTGAGTGGTACGAAATAAAATAATTTATTACTGATATTTTAAGCTATTTTTTTGACTTACCAGTATATGACTAGTAATAGTATAATCTATATAGTACGGATGCCAACACGAATGCCAATACTATACTGTATGACGCAATATTTTTCAAAAATTATTGGCACTAGACGGTTCTTGACAGAACAGAATAATTCATTATACAATTAGTTTAAATTATCCTTTTTTTACATTCTTTACGGTGATTGTATGCAATATTCTAATATTTTGTTTGACATAATTTGTAAAACATACATTAGTTGAATTTAACCGTTTACATACTTTATGTTCGGAACGGACTAAACCGTATGGAATGGATTAAATTATAAAATTACAGAGAGTTCCAATTTGGTTTCGTTCAGGACGGATGTCATCTGTTGGAACACTTATCAAGTTTTGTAAGATAAATTGTACTAACTGTCCTAAACGGACATAAACGTTCAAAACGGTTAATATTAATTTATTTATTGCGGAAACCCTAATTTCAATATTTGTACATAATCCAATCTGAACGGATCTGGCAAATTTGGAGCCCTCACTATAAAAGGAGTTACCCACTTCAGATTTGACCATGCTAGCGCCTCCCACATTAAAAAAATATTTATTGTGCATTCTTGAAAGCTTTCATTGTTGAATGAGCTTAAACTTCAATATTCTCTCAACACTCTCAAATACACTCAACTTATCTTCTTGGAGATATAGTTTAGTGGATAGGATTTAGTTCTAGAGCCTTTCCATCATAGCTAGTGCTTCCTTCTTGTAGGGCGTGAAGGCATTCACTAGCTCGAGCGTTTCTTCTCAAATATATCCATAGGTATGTGATGATCCCGAGGGACTCTCCAGTTCAAGTTTCTAGGCTCATCACCTTGTACACGAGTTAGGTCGTGACTTCTCACCATTGTTGGACTCACGTGTCATGAGTTGTATTCTTTCTTTTTGGTAATAGGAAAGGGGAGCCGACGAGGTTGCTCTATCCCAGAGACGTAGACATTTTACACCGAACTCCGTTATAATCTTGCGTGTTAAATTTTTCTAACTCTACTCTATTACTTGTACACGCCTTGTTGTTATTTGTTTGACTTATTAGTTTAGAGGGTTTAATCGAACTACTAAATATTATTAAGCATCTATTATAAGTCTTTAGAAGTACAATTTAGTACTTGATGATCTTTAATATCACAAGTTAGTACCAGTTGCGAAATATTGAGGTATAAAATTCGTGTCGTATCGACGTATCGTAATGAATTATTCTGTAACTACGATCATATGTTGTGATGTACAGTAATTAAATTAGATTTTTAGGTGTTATGCTATGCGGTGATCAAAATTATGAAGATTAATTACAACACGGATGATAAAAAGTGATTGGTTATGTGTAGTCACGTTATGTCATGTTTTGTCATATATATTGTGCTGTGATTAAATCGATTCACACATTGTGTTGTGTAATTTTCCAAAATAATGATTACAACACAAAAAATGGACACATCAAGGAACCTGAGAATCACAGCACATGACCGATACGCATGTTGTGTTGTATCGGAATCATGTAGTGACTTGATCTTTTACATTTTTCACTAGAAATTTCTAAAGTCTAATGGTTTTTAGATGGTTCCCCCCTAGAAAAGTAAGTGACGCGAATCAACTTGAGTCAGAGTCGGATTCGGGTTCGTACTCGCTTTGCATATTTTCTATGATATTTATGTTTGCATATTTTCTATCAGAGCGAATTAATACTAAACTTAAAATTGGGTTTAGTATTAGAGGCTCATGATTTTCCGTCAACTTAAATTGGTGTTTAGTATTTAAAAATATTTGTCTAGCTTTCGCCGTCACTTACATTGGTGTGTTTAGTATTGTCTAGTTTTTTTCGTCACTTACATTGGTGTTTAGTATTGTCTAGTTTTTTTCGTCACTTATATTGGTGTTTAGTATTAGAGGCTCATGATTTTTCGTCAACTTAAATTGGTGTTTAGTATTAACTCGCTTTGCATATTTTCTATGAACATGAACGGCGAAAGCGAGTTAATACAAAACACCAATTTAAGTTGACGAAAAAGATCATGAGCCTCTAATAATACTGTAGCATTCATTTCAAGTAAAAATAAGAATAACCACGGTAATTCCATAACTTGAGTAATTGGGAATGTAGTGAAATGTTCTCATGATATGAAATTATGAATGAATAAAATTAACTTACGAATAGTCAGCAGTAGAAAAAATGTATATATTATAGTGAATTGTACACATCATAAACACAAATGGCTTTGCAATTTATCCGATGAGGTACTAGGATAATTTTTAAAAGGTAATATATATGTTCAAATTTTCATAGAAATAAAATAATATACAATTACATACGTACGATCCTTTTCTGTTAAAACAATTTAAAAGAAGATTAACTCGCAACTCTTTATAATATATCCTAGCTAGACACATCAGAGGAAGATACTTAAGAATTTTAAGGACCTGTGTTGCCATATCTAAAAGAATAAAAAAAGAAAGAGAACTTGATCTCGTGTGTTTGTAAAATATAAATAATTAATTAAAGCTCAAAGGGTAAGACCATCTCAAAGTCATATGTACATTATTTATTAATAATTTCAATAAAAGACATTAAAGGGCATAAAGCATGGATAGAAGAGAAAGAGAGAGAAAGAACAAATCTAACATATAAAAAGAGAAAGTGATGCCACCAGAAGAGAAGGGGGAGGTGGAATATGAGGTGGTGGTTGTCGGTGCAGGAATAGCTGGTCTAGCATGTGCCAGAGCACTGCATCAGGTGGGAGTGCAACGTGTGCTGTTATTGGATAAATATGACGGTGTTCGATCGGATGGGGCAGCTGTGTTATTATATCCTAATGGTTGGCATGCCTTGGAGGCTCTCGGCCTTGACAAGCTTAAGGATGTTTATCCGACATGTCATTTGTATATCTATCTATCTATCTATCTCTTATATATGTCGTTAGAATTAATTTTGAAATATATATATGCTTAGTTGGATTTCAGATTTTGTCTATATTATTCAGATCGTTATAATTATAAGAGGATAATTAATTGTTTTCACTAACTTAACTGTTCATTAGGAGGAAACAAACAAATCTTGAGACGGGGGAGACTAAAGAGATGCTTTTGACTGGCACTGTGGACAGGTAATTCTAAGTACTGTTGTTCTGCCAAATTAGCATCAGATTTAAGAGGAACAATTCAGTGCTATACAAGATCACTGAGAATAAAATCTACTTTATAGAATAAATCTAGGTTATCATCAAAATAGAAGCTAACATATAATTTACAGATTTAAGAAATCCTCAAGACATTGTCTTGAAATTAAATCCTAGCTAGATAGATGATCCTTTAACACTGTAAAAGACTTGTTAAGAAACCGGTTTTGTTTCTCCTATAACAAAAAGGGAGATGTTTATTCAATAGAAACTAGGAAGAGTTCCCAGCTTCCTAAACCAGCGTTGACATTTAATTCCCAGACTGTACTGTGGAGGCATTTTAGTGTTAGAGGCTTATTCCCGATTTGCTCGGCCCATAAGCCCATCCTGGATATATATACGAGGGACCCGCCTTATGATTCGATCTGGGCCCATTGTGGGTCGTGAAACTTTCTCCTTCCCTCCCTGCGCACAAGGTGTACTGTATTCTGTATTTAGCAATGTTGTCAAAAACGTGCCGATTAGTTGTTGGCGGTAATCAAACTATTACGAATTTAGTGCGCACAAGGTGTTCGATGAAAGTCTCAAGTGAAGTATGGGTACCTAATGCTTAGGAGATCTGGTATTCTCAGTTACAGGGTTTGTTTTCTGTGGGACCAGTTCTATTATAGTTGAATGTATAAAGGAAGTGAAAGTTTGTCTTCAATATTACAATCAAGGGTTTGAGAAAGGAAATTGATCATCCTCATTCCGATTTTCTTTGCGAATTTGAAGGCCTGGAATTGGAGTTAGAACTGTCCACAGAAAGGTGCTACTACAAGCTCTTGCAGAGGAACTACCACAAGATAATGTTAGATTTACATCAAGACTTGTCTCCATAAAGAGCGAACCCGCATCAGGAAAAACTTCTTTAAATTTCACAAAATTGCAATTGGATGATGGTAGTGTCATAAGAACAAAGGTACTATAAACTCTTTTCTTCCATGGTTTCCTTTTGTTTCTGAAAGATTTTACTAAAGCAAGTAATCTAATCTTTGTTTTTCAGTGATGCAATTCTAAAAGAAAAATTATTATTTATAGGGTACTCAGTAGTTGAATTTCTAGGAAAAGTACATTAAAACACTAGCAAGGTGCTCTCATCTATAAGAACATGTCAGCAATATGGTACATTAGCTTAGAATTCGTGAATTCCAATATGTATCCAACGCTAACATGTATACTTTAAAAAAAAAAAAAAAAAATCTTGCCTACTCCAAACAAATGAGTTACATTCTGAACATTTACTCCATTTTTTAAGTTTGAACTGGCAAATATCAACATAACTTGTTATATTCATTTTTAATCATTATCTGCACTCCAAGCATATAGTATATGCATTCTAGAACTATAAAGTTTTCCATTTAATAGGCTGCTAATGCCAGGTACTGATAGGATGTGATGGTGTGCACTCACTGGTGGCGGAATGGCTAGGGTTGAGCCAGGCAGCAGAATCAAAGCGCTCCATTATTCGTGGTTTGGCGGAGTTTGAGAATGGCCACAATTTCTCAAATGAATTGCAAGAGTACGTTCTCAAGGACAAAAGGGGTGCATTTGTACCTGTAAATGGCAAGGAGGTTTATTGGTACATCACACATGACACTGGTCCAAGAGGTAATTTTTTTTATTCTATAGGAAAGAATTATCTTTTTTTAGTGTGTGCGTGTGTAATTGTATCTGTTCATAATGTGGTAGTGTGGTACTAAATCACATATGATTTTTAGAGGTCACCAGTAGAAATTTCCAAAAGTTCATTATTTTACCATTCATTTAAGATTTAACATGGGATTTAAGATAAAAGCACATGCCTTAATTGGAAAATTAACCGGAAAAATAACCCATACTTTTTGTTTCGGTTTTTTCCAGTTCCTTTATTAGTTTTTTTTTATGGTGTACCTTCTTTGAAAGGGTGTGCATTAAGAAGCTTAGACTAATTGCTTCAAAATATCCTTGATGGAAGTTTTGTCGAATGACCTACCTTTTGTAGTATCTCCAATCAAGTCTGTCAGGGAACCAGAAAATTATGGTACTTTAATTGCAAACAGAAACAGAAATGTGAAATGCTACCTCCACAAAGCAAGTAATGGTGGGCTATTAAGATTCAGAGTGAGTGTACTGCAAGAATTTTTTTTTTCAAGAAATGAGATTTCGAGTGAGTGGGTCAAACTGAAATACTCTTTTAAGAAATAACAGATGATTGTTTTTGAATATTAATGCATTTGTTATGATGTGACAGAAAAAAGTGGATTTAGTGGAAATTAAAGTAATTTGTGGAATTGTCAATTGTTATATGCATAATTTTCTGAAAATCTAAATAGGATGTAGAATTGGGTAGTTGAAGAAAATGAGGAAGTACCCATAATTAGCTTTAAGTTAATTAAAGTTTGATTCAATCATATTGCTGTTCCAATGGAAAAAAATCGGCTTACATGTTCTCAGTTTCAGGACACCTGTATTATTACAGAGTTCAGACCCTTTGTGCAGTATTCTCCTAACCCTTTCCCTAATGCATAATTTTTGTAGAGAATAGCATTCAACAAAAATTAAGGGCTAATGCAGTGAACTTAATTTTTGGGAAATTTACATAACCCCTTCTAATAATGATAAGGGAAAAAACGTTAATCAGATTTGGAGGCAACAAGACGCCCGAAGCGGACCCTAATGCAAGTGATGCATAATCTGGCTGAAGGCTTTCCTGACAGATTTGTAAATGTCGTGCGCTATTCTGACCCAAACACTGTCACACGGACCTACATGCTATATCGATCCCTGTGGGGTCTGCTTCTTGGTCGGCCCCACCGCAACCTCATCACAGTAGCTGGTGATGCATTTCACCCGATTGGATCTGACCTGTCTCTTGGTAGCTGCATGGCCTTAGAGGATGCAGTTATCCTCGCACGCCACATCAGCAGCAGCATGCGAAATCAGCATGATCGGGAGGATGCGATAGAGGCCTATGTAAAGGAGCGAAGATGGCGTGTAGCTGCTGTGGCAGCATGGTCCTACATGTCAGTTTGGACCCATCATAACTGGTCGGAATTGGGTTTTTGTGGCCGGGCTGTCAAGTTCTTGGTGGAGAAAGTGTTTGATTGGTTTGTAGGACCAAGGATCATGAAAACCATGAACAATGATTGCAGGGATTTGAATAGTGGGGGTTATTAATTAGGTCCGATGCTTGTAATTAATTTGATTTATGCTTGGGTTGAGTGCATGTGAAGTTTTTTTTTGGCTCATGAGGTGAAAATTCTAGTTGGCCTAAATGTCAGATTATTTTTTCTTTAATCTGGAACCTGAAGTGCCGAGTACTTAATAAAAAGCTGAGAAATTCAATTCTGGTATGTTGTGAGTTAGGACGCAGTTTATATCAGTGATTATGTTACATTGTTTCTGTCAAAAATTTGAGACCCCGGTTAACTATTGTTTCTAATGAAATATGTCATCCTGCACCAATACGTTGACTACGTAAAATACTATTTTTAATACGAATTAAGCACTATTTTTTTTGAGAAAGGAATTAAGCACTACTTCGTCATTATTTGATAAAAGCATAGAATTATAGAAAATAGAAAATAATGTCATAATATATACCTCTACGGTTGCACAACTAAATCATTAAAAATAACATTTGAAAAATAAAGGGAACTTTGACCGACAATCTTTAATCAACGGCAGTATTATATATTGCCGGAATCTGCCTAAATGCAACCCATGACATGACCAACACTACGTGCATACATGTAGTCCTTAGAAGTTAGTCTCTCTTGCATTATCGATCTTAGTCTTGATTTTTGAACAAAAGTAGTCAAAAACCATACAACAGCTCGAACAACTATTCAATTTCCTTATATTAGTTTTGTTCTCATAAAAGAAAAGGATAAAAATAGATACTTATGACAGGCGAGCAGTTATTATCCTTTGTCTTCTGTTCTCTCTCTTGATTGATTCTGTTCCTCACTTATTTCAAAAAACTTCAACACCATTATTAATCATATCATTTGAGGATTGCTGATAAACATGGAGAAAAATGGCAATCCAGTTCTCCCTCAAAAATTCAGTAGTTTCTCTTCCTCAGCCCGTGAAGAGAAGCTTCGTGAATCAGATCGAAACCTCTCATTAGGCAATATCAAGCTTGAATATAATGCAAAGAAGGAACTTGATTTGGCTAAAACTCAAATAAAAGAGGAGGATGAAGAAGGGGAGAATGCTGATGAAGAAAGAAAACATGAAGATGCTTCCCATGGAGAAGAATCCAACCCACCAGCTGAAAACGAACCCGACTTTGCGACCCTCTCAGAAGAAGTTGACCAATTTCTTGCCTCTCTTGCTAACACTGAAAAATCTGATGAAGTGCCCGAAATCCCTGAATCAGTCATTGAAAAGTTCCTCAATGTGGTGGAGAAAACACTCAAAAAGTATGACAATGAAGATGAAAAATGGCTGCCAGAGCATGATGATCTTCCTCTCCTACCAGCAATTGGCCGTGTAATGCATCTAACAACTGAAACCGAAAAATATTATGCCGATCCGAAGTATGCTCATGCCATGAACCACGCGGGAGGCATTCTCCACCTATCGATGGCATTCCTCGAAGAAGAATTCTATTTGCTCCTATTAGAGGATCCCCATGTTGACTCGCATCGAACTAGTTCCTTTGGAAGGAACCATGAATCTGATCGATGTGTCCTCCCCCCTTCTTCAGCAGCAGAAGGGGAAGGGGAATCAAAGGAGCCCTCTTTTCCGTACCCTTCAGAAACTATCGAGCGGCTTCGGGAGATTGCTACAATGATGATCTCCGCTGGTTACATCACCGAGTGTTGCCAAATCTTCAGCATTGCACGGCGTAATGCTTTTGAGTCTAGCCTATCATTGCTGGGCTTTGAGAGACCAAGCATTGATGATTTGGTAAGGATGGCGTGGGAGCCATTAGAAGGGGAGATTGCCACATGGATCAAGGCGTTCAAGCATGCTCTGACGAAGGGTTTTCCATGTGAGCGTGATCTGGCCGATAAGGTATTCAATGACAATAAAAAAATTGCCGCTGAATTCTTTTCAAACTTGGTTAGTGAGACAATTTTACATCTCCTCAACTTCCCGGAGGCTATGTTTATGACAAAGTGCTCCGCTGAGAAGCTATTTAAAATGCTCGATATTTACGAGGCATTGAAGGACTCTGAGATTGCGATTGAATCATTCTTCCCTGAGGGTGATGTAAAGGATGGAGAGGAGGATCCGACTGCATCCTATAAACTGGATCTTAAGTCGGAGGTTGCAGCAGTCCGATCACACATTGGTGAATTAGCCAAGGCAATCTTCTGTGAACTAGAGAGATCAATAAAAGCCGACAGCACCAAGAATCCAGTGCCTGGTGGTGCAGTTCATCCATTAACCCGATATGTGATGAACTATCTCAAGTATGTTTGCGCGTACAAGAACACCTTAGAGGAAATCTTCAGGGAACACGACAAGACCAGTTGCGACGATGATGAAAAACCTGAGAAAGGTAACGACAACAATAACCACCACCACCACAACAACAATAACAACAACAGCGACAATCCCTTTGCGGCGCAGTTGGTCGAGGTGATGGATCTGCTTAATTCAAACCTCGATACGAAATCGAAACTATACAAGGACATTTCGCTGAGCCACATTTTTCTAATGAACAATGGGAGGTACATTGTGCAGAAGATTAAAGGATCAGAGGCCAGTGCGCTACTTGGGGAGACATGGATCCGGAATCGGTCAGCCGATGTAAGGAACTATCACAAGAGCTACCAAAGAGAGACCTGGTCTAAACTTCTAGCATGTCTAAAGAATGATGGGTTGGTGGTAAAAGGCAATGTGCAAAAACCTGTGCTAAAGGAAAGGTTCAAGAGCTTCAATTCAATGTTTGAGGAGATTCACAGGACACAAAGTACATGGGTGGTGAGTGATGAACAACTCAAATCTGAGCTTAGGGTTTCGATACAGGCGGTGGTGGTACAGGCATACCGGTCATTTAAGGGCCGGTTTGAGCAAACCTTCAGGGATTTGAGACAAACAGAGAAGTACATTAAATTTTCTGTTGAGGATTTAGAGAAGTATGTTGATGAACTATTTGAAGGTAATCCGGCATCCATGGTGAGGCGGAGATAAGCGGTAATGCTCAAAATATAACGAGTGTTGGGCTATCTATTTTTATTGTTTTTGTTATCTTTGATCATTGAAATTAGGATAAATTATTGTTTTAATGTACTTTTTGGATTTTATTATTTTGAGACGGTTGTGTTAATTAAATTGTCATCTCATATATATAAATATCAAAGGAAATTGTACTTGTCTAGTATTGAAGTTGAACAATAGTTTTTTCTTGATCTCTAGTTTGAAGAGATTCCTTATTGTTCTATTATGAGTTTTCTAGACATAGGTTTCAACACTTAAGGTATATTGCCAAAAGCTTGACGCTGACTATTCATTTCGCTAATTTCATTTCCCATACAGTAGATATGTTGTATCCAGTGTATCTACATACTAACACAATTATCTGAGATCTCGTTATCCAATTTTCGGTCTATTTTCTGCGTCAATTCTTGTTACGGGCTTTATATGTCAATCCAAACAACGACATGTGAACTTTCAAGCAAGGATTCATAGGTTGGTTCCTATATTGCATGGATACGGATACACGTATTGTATACGGTAATTTAAAAAAAAAATTAGAATACGATATAACTATTATAACTATTATTTTTTTATTATTTTAATTATATTATTAATTCAATACTTGTATTATACGATAATTTAAAAATTAATTACACACCATTTTTTATACTTTCTTGTTGAGTTAAATATAATATCTTGTAAGAATCTATTTATAGAAGTACATTAATATAAAAGAGGGCTCTCATCATAACTCTAATTTTATCCCCAATTAAACTACATGGTATCACAGCCAGAGCGGCTCTGGGTATCTAACGATTCTGCTAAGTTCTTGCTAGTGATTCTTCCTCCGCTGAAGACTTCTTTCTTCTGGCGACCTAGCGATCTGAGTCGCTATCTTTAGGGATCAACAAAAATCTCCAGCAATCTGTCCCTTCTCTCTCTGGCGATTTACTCCAGCAACTAGCGACTTTATTTTCTTATGCACATGAACTAGCCATATTCATCTGCATGGTGACTTTATTTTTTAGAAACTTTTTTGTTTCTGTTTTTTGTTGTATTGTGTTGAGAGTAATTCGTGCTTTTTTTTTATTTTCAGTGATTACCATCTGGCAATCCCACTTTGCATATCTTTTTTTTTTCCACCATGGTTGTACCCTCTCCTTTCTCACTCGCTTTGATACTAATTTGTTAGTATTTGATATGAACTTAATATATATAATAGTGAAAGAGAGAACATTCTATGACAGAAAATTAACTCTATATCAATATTCTCTTACTATCTTACAAATTACAAATGACAACATCTCAATTTATAAGCTACATAGTTCTCTTTAGATAACATACAACATAAATATCATTAAACATGACACAAATACCAAATGTATGAACTGTACAACCCAACATGACTCTAAAAAACCTAAACATTTAATCTATCTAGAAAACCCAAATATATTTACACGAACCATTTGACTAATTGACCAATTAATTAAGTTCACTATTTCCAACACCTCCCCCCGCCAATCCTTATTTCAGTTCCACCCCTGGTGCTGAACTGTGATTCATGTTTCTATTGTTACTACTGTTGATTTTGTTTGGTGTGTTCAACTAGAGGAGGGTTCCAATGCACCCTCTTTTCTATGCTCCCAATGCACTCAATTTTTATTTTCTCTATTTTCAAAGTTCGAACAGATGATCCGAACCGATCAACATGACCTTCATAATAAAATATGCTTGGAGACCAAATTTTATATTTTTTAGAATTTTTTTACTATTTTTTAAGATAGATACAAAATCACTTTATCGGATGGTCCAAAATCTCCTTAAAACAATGATTTTGTACATATCTTAAAAAATAGTAAAAAAATTCTAAAAAATATAAAATTTGGTCTCCAACCATAATTTATTATGAAGATCATGTTGAGCTGTTCAGATCGACTGTTCGGACTTTGAAAATAGAGATAAAGGAGATAAAAAATTGGGTGCATAGAAATTTGGGTGCATTGGAACCCTCCTCGTTCAACTAATAGTGAATGATTCAAATATAATAAAAATAGAAGTTACCGATTCTATCTTTTTGGGGTCGGTTATTATTAGGGCTGCAAACGAACCGAACCGAATCGAACTTATCCTCAGTTTGAGTTTGGTTTGAATTAATTTCGAACTAAGTTTGGTTTGAATTAATTTCGAACGAACTCAATTTCGAATCGAATTTTTTACGAACTCAATTTCGAACTTTTACGAACTTTGTTACGACTTAAGAGTTATGATTTATGGCTCGGCCATAGTTCGAAATTACAGCACTTCAATAAAAACTCAGGCATTCTGAATTCTAATTACACAGTACACCAAAGTTTATATCAAAGTTCATTACAAATACCAAAATTTATATCAAACACCAAAGTTTAGTACAATCAATCAAAGTTTAGTACAATAACATAATCCAAAGTTTTCCAAATAGCCAACAGGAGCAACATCACCAAAGTTTTCAAATATCCAAAGTATTCAAAGTACAATTTAAATATCAATAGAAGTATAGAACAATCACCAAAGTCTTAGAATTATTACAAATCCAAATATTATCCTAAATAAAACATTAAAGTTCATTATCAGCAGAAATTAACGGTTCACGTTTGAGTTAATTTCGAAACTAAGTTTGGTTTGCGAACCTATTTCGAACGAACTAGGTCCAGTTTGAGTTTGGTTTGAATTAATTTCGAACGAACTCAATTTCGAATCGAATTTTTTACGAACTTTTTCGAATCAAACTCGAATCGAATTACGAACTACGAATTTTTTGTGCAGCCCTAGTTATTATACTGAGCCAGAGGCGAATATTCTTCTTAAAATTGTTTGAGGTAAGATATCATATGTCTATCCATTTTTCTTTTCTAATCTGGGACATCTCCTTTGAAGTCATCTCTGTTTTCTTGCACAGGCTAATTTTATATAGAATTTAAGAGGTTTTAAACAAGGTCTCTATCTATTTTTAGGAAATTTGAGATACTTGACCCAAGGTCAATCTTCTCCCATTTTTCTCTTTCGCTAAGTCATTTGTTTAACATGGAATCCCAATTCTGATTTCCTTCTTTTTTTTCTATTTGATCCTCAATTTGCTTTTTTTTTGCACCTGTTACCATCGTGAAGAACTAGAGCAAAAAAATGGAGAAAAGTGAGCGACGCCTGATCCCTCAAAAGTCCAATAGCTTCTCTTTTTCTAGTCACAGGAACAAACTCCAACGCACTCTATCATTAGGCTTCATCAATCCCAACTCAAATGAGAAAAAAACAGCAGAATTTCTGAAGAACCACATAAAAGAAGGTCACAAAAATAAGAAATCTGAGAATGAACCTAACAACAAAAATGCCGACAATGCAGAGGAAGCAAACCATATCCTCAAATTTGCAACACTCTTGCAAGAAATTGACTTATTTCTTGCCACAGTCAATGACCTGGAACAACCCGCTGAACCACCACCGGAACTGCCAGAACCTGTCATCAGCAAGTTTCTTGATATGGTCGAAAAGGTCATCACAAAATATTGCTCAGGAGATGAACCGTGGGTCCCGGAGGATGACGATCACCCGCTCTTAGCCACCATTAACCGTGTAGCTATAATCAACTCAGAGATTATCAAACATTACTCCAATTCAAAGTACACTCGAATTATTGACAGATCAGGCAGCATCCTCCACCGGTGCATGGTATTTCTTGAAGATGAGTTTCATCTCCTCCTACTAGAGGACCACAATGCTAATTTATGTTGTATCATCCCCCCACCTCCGAAGGAAACTGAAGGCAATTCAGAGAAACCATCTCTGCCGTACACTTCAAAAATTGTTGAGCGGCTTCGAGGCATTGCTGATTCTATGATATCTGCTGGGTATGTCACAGAGTGTTGCCAGGCATTCGCCACTGCACGACACAATGCATTCCGTTCTATCATCTCGTCTCTTGGTTATGAGAGGTCTAGCATTGATGACATTCTTCGAATGCCATGGGAGGCGTTAGAAGGACAAATCCCTATGTGGATAAAGAGTTGCCAGCACACCATAAAAGAGGTCATTCCATGTGAGCGTGAGCTTGTCGAGAAGGTCTTTTCTTGTAATTCCAAGTTTTCTTCTGATTTTTTCCAAAACTTGGCAAGAGAAGCCATCATTTACCACCTAACTTTTCCTGAGGCCGTGGTGATGACAACACAATCCATCGAGAAGTTGTTTAAAGTTCTTGACATGTATGAAACCTTGAAGGAGTCAGAGCTTTTAATTGATTCTCTCCTCCTTAGTGAAGGGGAAGCTGATGATGATCCCTCGTTATCATATAACTTAGATCTCAAGTCCGAGGTCAAGTCTACCAGGTTGTATCTTGGTGAAGCAGCTGTTGCGATCTTCTGTGACCTAGAAAGGTCAATTAAAGATGACAGCAGTAGATCAGCCATGCCCGGTGGGGCTGTTCACCCCCTAACCCGTTATGTCATGAACTACCTTAAATTAGTTTGTGAGTACAAGAACACCATGGAGCATATCTTCAAGGAGCATTACAAACCAGCACACCATAATGACGATGCAGCAGACGATAACAATAACCCTTTCGCAGCAGAATTGACTAAGTTGATGGATCTCCTCAATGAAAACATTGAGGAGAAGTCAAGGCTTTATAAGGATGTTTCATTGAGTTACATATTCCTCATGAATAATGGCGGCTACATGGGACAAAAGATCAAAGGATCCGAGGAGATCAGCATGTTGTTAGGGGCTTCTTGGGCACGTAAACGGTTCAGTGAACTAAGACAATACCACAAGAATTACCAGAGGGAAACATGGACTAAGATTCTTGCATGCCTTAAGGATGATGGTTTAACGGTGAAAGGAATCGTACAGAAAACAGTGCTAAAGGAACGTTTCAAAAGCTTCAATTCGATGTTTGAGGATATACACAGGACACAGAGTGCTTGGGTGGTTAGTGATGAACAGCTCAAGTCAGAGCTTAAGATTTCAGTGTCAGCAGTGTTGGTACCGGCTTATCGGTCATTTACGGGTCGTTTTGAGCAGCATTTGGGCTCAGGGAGACACAGAGAGAAGTATATCAGGTTTTCGCCAGAGGATATAGAGAAGTATATAGAAGACCTTTTTGAAGGTACCCCCATGTCCATGCCACGACGGAGGTAACCCTAAGATCAAATATTAGAGTGGGATGTTAGAAACAAAGCTCTCTCTATATATAAATGTTCCAAGACACGTTTTGCATTTTTGTATCTTTTATTTTTTTTTGTTTTATTTTTTTTTCTTTTTTTGGGTGAAAAGTTAGTGCAAATTCTCGCACTTGTATGTATACGATAAACCATGATAGCTTTTCTGCACTTATTTAATATTTTGAAATTTACCGGCTTTATTGTCAAGTTTTTTGTTGTTATAAAGTAGTAGCTTATATATATAACCTATTCAAAATACTTTATCTTGATATCTAATTTATATAATACAAGTAATGAATTAATAATATAATTAACATAATGTATTATAGACGTATCGTATCTGGGATTTTTGAAATTTACCGTATCGCCGTATCCGTATCGTATTTGATACGATACCCGTATCCGTATCCATGCAACATAGTATAAGAGGGTTCGATACCCGTATCCATGCAACATAGCATACGATACCCGTACCCGTACCCGTATTCATGGTACTGATTGTGTTCACAAGAAAAAAAAAATAACCGAAATTGTTCTTCGTTTTTATATATAACTTATTTCATTACAACCAAAGAAATGTTCATTTTGGAAACATACTGTGTAGTTTTTTTTGTGTATATTTTGCGCGTATGAGTTTTTTTTTTTTGAAACCCTTGACAGTGCAATGTATCATCTCATCTAAAAATATTATGGTCATTCTACTTTTGAAAAAAAAATTATCAAATAAAATAATTTTTATCAATTTAAATGTGCTAAAAGACCACACTATTGAAATTAAATACAATACCTACGTATTTATTCTAAAAAAAAATACCAACTATTGTATAATTTTGTTATATCTCTAAGCAACTCACTAATTTTTAATGTACATAATAATAAATGAGAGATAAAGTAATCGCAAAAAAAATTGTAACGTACAATTTTTGCATCGGAAAAAGAAATAAATCTGCTGTTATTCCGATCCTGACCACATATGAGCTACAATAATTAAAGCTCTTGATTATATTGAGTACCAGATTCTGATTGATTCCACTAAATAAAATAAATCATTAATTTGCGTTGAGTGGATTCACTCAACGCGATAAAATTATCATTTGTGGTTTCGATATGCACTGAGCATGATAATGCATGGCGTCCAATTCAGGTCTTGTGTTATCTTTGTGTTATCTCGGGATATAAAAATAAAAATAAAACAAAAATAATAAATAAAAAAGTAAAAAGTAAAAAAAATAATAAATAATAAATAAATTTTTTTAATAATAAAAATTTCAAAAATTCATAAAATATAAATAAAAATAATTTTAAAATAAATAAATAAATTGAATAAAAATACAAAAAAAAAATAGTTAATTAGAAAAAAAAAGGCTCTCTTGCCGGTATACACATCAGATAAACCTCTGTTGATATACACACCTGGCTGGACCATATAAGCACCTGAATTCAAATTCCGCCTGTGTTGGAAAATAATAATAACAAATGAGTTTGTTGAATAATTGAAACCAACTTGTCGTTGAAAACCGCGTTTTGATCCCAGTGAACCCGGTTTAGACACATCTGGGTGGACCATATAAGCACTTGAATTCAAATTCCCGCTTCGTTGAAATATAATAATAAATAAATGAGACCGCTCTAATAATAAATAAATGAGACCGCTCAAGAAGTCAAGCTTGTCGTTCACATCCGGAGCTCGTCTATACACATCCGGAGCTCACATAAGCACAATTCAAATTCCGAAAGATAACAGACCGACACAATACACCCTCCCTTCCAATCTTCTCTCACTCTCTCCTCTCCAACTTTCCCTACTGGAATGAGACATGGTGGTGAGAATTCTAGGGCAACAGATTCTGAAAAAGAACCCTCGATTGACACACGTTGTTCCGTCAAAACAGCAATGGAGTTTTTACATAGCACAGTCTTCCCAAATCTCAAGCGGGAGCATTATAAGCTCTTGGCGAAAACACCTTTTTTTCCCCTTTTAACTTTAGACAAGAACACTCAGTTGTGCCGCCCTATACTGCATAACATCTTATTGAGATGGGATCTAGAAAATGGATCATTTTCTCATAAGAATATATCAATCCCACTCACTGTAGATGACATATGTTTAGTTATGGGATTTTCTACTGGTGGTGATACTGTACAATTTAAATGCGACAATGATGTCCCAAGATCCATGTTAAGAGAAAAATATTTCATTCCAACTGGGGAAATATCTAGGAATGATCTGCAGGATAAAATTAAGGAATTATTAGGTGATGAAACACCTGTTCCTCCAAACGATATAGTTGGACTAATAATAATGTATTTAGTTACAATGATTCTTTTTCCACAATCTACCGGTAGTGTTCAAGGGAAACTGTTTCATTACCTCGATGATGTCGAGTCCCTCAGGAAGTACGGTTGGGGCGCAGCTGTATATGACATGCTGATACTTCATGTACCTAAAAGTGCTGCATGGTGTCAGAACATAAAGACAAGCGATAACATTGATGGTTCAACAAGGAGCTCCTTTGTGGGTTGTGCATTTGCTCTTTTGGTATTGTTCTTTCTCTTTACCTTAATTCAAAAATAAACACCTGTTTCTGTGATTTTGCTCCAAATTGACATTTTCTTTGTATAATATCCTCTTTGCATAATTTCCTCTCTTTTAGAGGGGTTCAAGTTCAATATTTACCAATATGGTGGTCGGTACCTGTACCACTTAGATCTGGTTGGTGTGCTTGTCTCAGAGTCCAGTATCTGGTTGATGATGCTTGTCTCAGATCTGGTTGTGCCATGTTGTTGTTGTTGTTATTCTGACACAAATCCAGATATCCCTAAATGGAATGGGATACTAAGCAACAAGTCACAACTCCCTCTTTGTATAATTTCCTCTCTTTTAGAGGGGTTCAAGTTCAATATGTACCAATATGGTGGTCGGTACCTGTACCACTTAAAGTGAAAGTGTTTACTTGGTTACTGTATAGAAACACAATTCTTATCTGAAAACAGTACAGCACCAACACATATGGGGTGTTCCCATGAACTGCTTTTGGCACATTTGGTTGTGCCATGTTGCTGTTGTTGTTATTCTGACACAAATCCAGATATCCCTAAATGGAATAGGATACTAAGCAACAAGTCACAACTCCCTCTTTGTATAATTTCTTCTCTTTTAGAGGGGTTCAAGTTCAATATGTACCAATATGGTGGTCGGTACCTGTACCACTTAAAGTGAAAGTGTTTATTTGGTTACTGTATAGAAACATAATTCTTATCTGAAAACAGTACATCACCAACACATATGGGGTGTTCCCATGAACTGCTTTTGGCACATTTGGTTGTGCCATGTTGTTGTTGTTGTTGTTGTTATTCTGACACAAATCCAGATATCCCTAAATGGAATAGGATACTAAGCAACAAGTCACAACTCCCTCTTTGTATAATTTCCTCTCTTTTAGAGGGGTTCAAGTTCAATATGTACCAATATGGTGGTCGGTACCTGTACCACTTAAAGTGAAAGTGTTTATTTGGTTACTGTATAGAAACATAATTCTTACAAGTAACAGTGTTGAAACAAAAAAGAATGGCAAGGGGATACTATGTGTTACTTTAGCTCGAGTGAAGAAGAATCAACAAGCACCTTTTTCTTACATGCCACTACTTGTCTCAGATCTGGTTCTTGATAACCTTGCCTGGGTCTCAAAGTCCAGTATCTGGTTGATGATGCTTGGTGTGCTCCTGAGACCATTCTAGGAATTCTGGATTTTATTTGCTCGGTGTGCTTCCTTAGATGCTTTATTTTGGTACTTTATTTATTTTTATTTTTATGCAGACATGGTTCTTTGAGTATTTTCCAATTGGTGGTGATTATCGGAAAGGAAGCGGTGGGATTCCAAGATGTCATAACTGGGATCTTAGCAATAGCTCACGTGTGATTACTTTCTCAAAAATGATTGAGCGCATACCTGAAGGTCGTGTCTGTGAAAAACTGACTCGGACACCTGAGGAGAGGAAATATCAAGAGATAAAATTCTTGGCGGTAGACCACATTGATCTCGTCAGAACTGGAGAGGGTTTGACAAAGCCCGAAAACAAAATGTTAAAAAATTTGTTGGTTGAGATGGCTCCAAATTACAAGATTTTAGGATTTGAAGTTTGTGAGGAAGTTTCACAAAGTGCTAGAACTGGTAAATTTCTTTTTTTGCATAATTGCATGGTTATTGCATGAATGAGGTGAACTTGGATTTTAATTTGCAACTTATTTGGAAATGCTTGCTCAATACAGTTGCAGCGATTTGGAAATTAATTTATTTTATATTGTATAAGTACCATATTTTGGTAATAATCGTGCCATATCTTCTTATTATCAGAGACCCAAAAAAAGAAGAAAAAGAAAAATACTAAAAGAAAGAGGACTGAAGATATGGAGCATCAGGATATCTTCCTCGATAGCTCGCCGCTGGTCACAAATGAGGACTCGCCGCTGGTCACAAATGAGGAGGATGTACGGGATGCCTTGTCAAATATAAGGACGCCGGCCACGAACCCCGCCACCCATGATAGGGTGGTGGAGCAACAGATGGAGGAGGAGACAGATGGAGAGGGGCAACAGATGGGTGTGACGCCGGCCACGAACCCCGCCACCCATGATAGGGTATACTTGGCTTTGTCTAACGGTAATTATCCCTATTTATTTTTTTCTTACTGTTTTTACTCATGATTTTTTCTCCATCATTTGTACTCTGCTCCACTTGTAATTATCTCTGATTATGTCCATCACTTTCTTCGTATAGTTACTTCGGTATAATATGGCAACCCAAGATTTTGTCATTATCAGTTAGAACTTCCAAATTATTGACATAGGCTTCTACATATTATTTTTTCATATGTGAGATGTTGAATGACACTTTTGAAGTGTATATACTTCAGGTAGATGTGGAATTTTTACAAAGAAGAAGAATGGATTGGAAGGACTCATTTACCAGTATCTACAAGAAGCTTATAAATAAGTCATGTAGCATCTTTTATGGTAAATCTATGGTTGTTGTGCATTTTTTGTGATATATTTTTTTTGTTGCTTTAATCTAAAAACCATTTTATCAGTGCAGTGTGTACTTCAGAATTTGTGGCACTTTTTGTTGGAGGCTACTTTTCTGGGAAGAAATGGTCCTGCAATGCTTATTTATCGAGATCTACACGCTACATGAGATCCGAGCTTAGAAAAAATGTGGGTTTTTTAATATATTTATTGTTGTTGTTATTAGATTTACTATTGGTTATTATGATTGCTTTTATTATTGTTATTAGATTTGCTTTTATCAAAATGTACAAGCTACTTGTAAGGCTAGGTTGATTTGGTTTTTGTTCTAATTGGGTTCTGGTTGTTTGGCTTTTCATTTCTCTGGTTCAGATCATACTGGGCTGAGGTCAGATTGTGTTAGTGTTGGGCATATTAAAAAGGTCAACAAATTACTGATCAACTTATTAATGTTATGTTCTGATTTCTTGTTAAGGATGTTAGCTTTACCCCTCTTTTCCACGATGAAGTGGTGCAGGATTCACAAGATGACCCGGCTGAGCTGTTATTTGAGGTTAAGTGAAGTATACTCATTATAGTAACATGAGTTAAAATTTCCAAGGCCTTGCCTACTTCTTTGAAATTAGAACTCTGTTGTAAATACAAAGCTGATCTCTGTAACATTCATTTTGTCTAGGGTATTTCCGATGACCCATTTGTTGGCGTGAACGGAACCTTAAGACCTCCAAAATCTCTGCTATCATTCACTGGGAACTTGAATGTTGTCTTTGCCTACTTTGAAATTAGAACTCTGTTGTAAATACAAAGCTGATCTCTGTAACATTAATTTTGTATAGGCTATTTCTGATGACTCATTTGTTGATGTGGACAAATCCTCAAAATCTCTGTTGTCATTTACTGGGAACTCGAATGTTTATGGTCTATATTGTTTTCTACTGAACCAGAGGTATATTCAAGTAATGTGTGAAATACTGTTTCTGTTTGTTTATTATTTTATTTGCTCTATCTGTTATTTATTTACTATTAAACAAAGTTCGTTTACCTTTTGTTTGTAGCTTCTTTTATAGAAATAGTGATGTTCCTCTGATTTATTCTATGGTGCCGTTTCAGAATTCTTCCCTTCATTTTACAGAGGTAACACTTGTAGTTATTTTTACTCTCGTTTGATTTATTTGAAGTACTGGGATTGATTGACAATGAGTTGATAATCTTGACAATACTTTTCAAATCAAGCCAAAAAAAAATAAAAACCAGAAATGCCTAGAATCGTCTAAGGAGCCCACCCAGAATTATCAACCAGATACTGGATTTTGAGACTGACCAATCCAAGAGAAGTATCAAAGTTTCAGCTGTTTTATTTGTAACAGCATCAACCCAGGCAAGAACTCAATCCAATCCTAAAAGCAAAGTAGCAAAGGCACTAAACAGTGTGCCAGAACATGAAATAAGCAATAGGCAGCAACAGCTGTGTCAGAATAACAACAGCAACAACAAAGCACTAACAAATGTGCCAAAATGAAGCCGTTAAAGAATTCAAAACCCCGTTTTCATACCATTGGACCCCGGTCCAATATACACATCTGGGTGGTCCATATAAGCACGTGAATTGAAATTCCCGTCTCCGTTGAAAAATAATAACAAATGAGGCCATTGAAGAATTCAAACCAACTTGTCGTTGAAAACCGCAGTTTGATATCATTGGACCCTGGGTCTGGATCCCAGATAAAGCAACACATAGTATCCCCTTGCCAGCTTTTTTTTATTTCAACATTGTTACCGGCTGTTGTTAGAATTTTGTTTCTAAACAGTAACCAAATAAATGCACAACCCACAAAGGAGCTCCTTCGTGTACCATCGATGTTATGACATTCGCTTATGCCATATTTTTTTGTTTCAACACTGTTACTTGTAAGAATTTTGTTTCTAAACAATAACCAAATAAACACTTTCACTTTTAAGTGGTACAGGTACCGACCACCAGAGTGGTACAGCCATCTTTTTTTGTTTCAACACTATTACTTGTAAGAATTTTGTTTCTAAACAGTAACCAAATAAACACTTTCACTTTTAAGCAGTTCATGGGAACATTTGGTTTGATATCATTGGACCCTGGGTTCGGATCCCAGACCGATAAGAATCTGACAGTGGGGATCTAAACTCAAAAATTGAGTTACTTTAGGAGATTCAAATAATTAAAGGTTTTTTAGTTACTTTAGGAGATTCAAATAATTAAAGGGTTCTCTTCTTTCTGTTTCATCCTGGAGAAGGAATTGAATCTGCACCCTATTTGTTTTCTCTCTAATAGGACACCCTAAATTAAACCCGCCCTTCTCTCACTCTATCTTCTCTTGCCGATAATTTCCATAATTTCCCATATTGAACTTGAACCCCTCTAAAAGAGAGGAAATTATACAAAGAGGAAGTTGTGAATTGTTGCTCAGGATCCCATTTTCATTTAGGGATATCTGTATTTTCTGCAAGTGTATAAGAAATGATAATGACAACTATTTCATGTCATTCAGAGAGGAGAATGCCATGGATGAAATACAGGGTTAGTACATAGAATAAATACATGAGAGTGTGCAATGGAGAGGAACTCTCAGAAAGCCAAGTATCCATCCAAAACCTAACACTTGTTGTGACTTGTTGCTTAGTATCCCATTCCATTTAGGGATATCTGGATTTGTGTCAATGTGCCAAAAGCAGTTCATGGGAACACCCCATGATTATTACAACCAAGCAAATAAATCCATAACTACAGATCATTCCTAGAAATTCAACAAATATCGTTTGAAGTTATTTTGTGATGATTGTTACAAATTACAGTTCAAGCTACTTGTATTCTCATCCACTAATAAAAATTGGACAATTATTTTAGATAGTTTACAAGGACAAAAAATGTGCTGATGGCCCAATTCCTTTGGGCGGTGATACCTATGGCCTTATTAATTTAAGAGATTCTATTATTCCTCCTTGGGTTATTTCTGGCATTTCTGCTGCAATGAAGGCAAATGGGGCAACTTTTACCATAATTGTTCGCGCAAAAGCGCAACGCAAGTTTCGGTACGCTTGAGGGCGTACCTTTTAAAACCGCGTTTACACTCCACGAGTAAGGGTTGCAAGTGCACAACCCCTATCGAGTAGTATAATCGGGTATCGATCCACAGGGACGGGCAATTACTAGGTTAGAATCTACCTAACTCGATTAGAAACTAGAAGTATGAAGGTTTTGGTTTGGTATTTAATTTCCTAAAAAGGTCAATTCAAACAATTCAAACAATTCAGGAAGATGTAATAAAATGCTAGAAGCAATGTAAATTGTGTTTTGATTATGGATAAAAGGCGTTTCCAGGGTTTCAGACTTCATCTCTGATCTGCCTCTAGAGGTACGGCCCGTACCAGGTTGGTACGGCTAGGCCGTACTTCACTTGGTAAGGCAAGGCCGTACCACTCTGGTAAGACCCGTACTGGCTTCCCAGAACAGAGCTTACCAGTTCGAGTTGATGCATTTCCTTGCTGGTACCTTGTGCTAAACTCTTTAGAAAGGTTCAATTGACCATACCTAAGGTTCCTAAGCCTCAACTGTCGTTTGTTGGATCAAGATCTAGGTTGGAATGCAATTGATTGCCTTTTAGGGATTTCTACACCTCAACTCTCATTTGTTGGTACAGATCTACCCTAACTGGTTGATTGGAGACCTAAGGCACCCTCTAATCTGTCGATTAGAGGAGAATTCAACCTCTCGGCTTCAATTCGAACTATTCTACCCTAAGCACTTGATTTGGATGAAAGATTGAGATGATCACATGACCTTGATAGGTTCGATCTAAACCTAGAGGTTCATCATACACAATCACAGCAAACAAAGCAAGAGATGACAAAGTAAATCGCAATCAATCAATCAAAAGAGTTCATACAAGATACAAGTCAAAGAAAGTCAAAACAAATCAAGAATCCATCTCTAAACCCTAGAAACTAAAATAACTACTCACAGCACATGATCTGATCTAAAAATACAATAAGAGGGATAGAGATAGCCATGGATCGAAGGGATCGAGAGGAGGAAGCTAGATCCGTCGAGTTTCGCCTCTTCCTCTTCCTTCCTTCTTGCTCTCAGCTCCTTAGCTCTCTTTCTCTCTCTTACTGTGCTCTCAAATAGATCTGGAATGGAATCCTCTCCGAAATTGGAGAGTTCCCCGCTTTAAATAGCCTCTGCCAAAATTTGAATCTGTCAGGCCGTCTTTAGGTACGGCCCGTACCAAAGTGGTACGGCCAGGCTGTACCGGGCGTGGTGAGACTGTAGATCTTCTCGCTAGCTTTCCAAAAAGTGGTCATACGCTCAAAACGGAATTACGAGTCAAAAGTTATGACTGTTTTAAGTTCGGTGCTGAAATTTCTGGATCTGACGCAGGTCGCGTGGGGGAAGTCAGAACTCTGCCTGCTTTGCTTGTTTTCGCCTATTTCCTGCAAATCAACCACAAAACTGCAGCAGTACCATATTCTATTGATTTTCAATGTAAACTATGCAATTTAGTGGTCGAAAACATAAGGTCTGGTCTGAAAATAGGTCGAAATAATAGATGAAATATGGACATATCAAATTCCCCCAAGCTTACCCTTTGCTTGTCCTCAAGCAAATTTGTACTTTCAAACCGGGTTTGGATTCTAAATGCAAGCTAAATGCCTAAATGTGAAAATTTACTCGATTGACTCAATTAAGAAACTCAAGAATCTTTTTGCTATGATTTGGACTCACCTTGGTAAATTTTGATTCACCTCACAAATTGATTAACAAAACCTCAAACTCTAAATGTTTCAAAACTTGCAAAGCTGATTACTCGAATTTGTCGATTTATCATTCTTTCACTAAACTGTGCCCTCGTTTGTAGGAGATTTACCCTTTTGGCCCCCCCAAGCTTGAATCAAGCTTAGGTCAGAAAGTTGCGGACTTCGTGTGTTGATATGTGCAAAAATTTTATTTCTTTCATTTCTAATTTGGGAGACGAGCTCAAAGGCGCCCATTCAAGGCTTATTGCCAGTACTCTTATTTTCTCCATCTTTTCATCTCTCTCTCTCTCTTTTTTTTCTATTATTTTTTTTTATTTGCACATACCATGAATACACACATCCACTAGCGTTCATTCACACCAACGGATATCCCAACCTTTCTTTATTTGAAATCCCTATTTCCAAAATTTAAAGGCACAATTCAGTTTCTAAATTCTATTTCAACATTCAAGTCTCCATTCTCACAAGTCTCAAACCATTTGTTCCTAATCAGTTCTATTTGGTCAATTATGAGGTTAGTTCTAACTTCCCAAAGTCATCCCAATCACATGAAAATGTTCAAACAGGTCCCAAATCGAAACAATCAAGCAAATTTTTCACCTAACAATGCAAGAGAAAAGTAAAAATGACCTAAGTGCAATCAAAATAAATCCTAAAACACAAAAGTAAATCCTAAGATACAAAAGTCGTCTTCCCCCCCCCCCCCCCCCCCAAGCTTAGCCTGAGCATTGTCCTCAATGCTTCAAGACTGAAAGATAAAGAGATATAGAAGCAAAAGGGAAAGAGAAAACATACCCGCTCAGTCATCGGTGGGAGGTGGATCAGGTGGCACTGGTGGGAGCACCCACTTCTGAGGTACACGGCCCATGCGATCACACTCTTGCATCAGAAGAATCCGCAAGATTCCCATCAAGTTCTTGATCGAGCGCCCGATCGCGCTTTTGTGCGCTTCCAATTTCTCCAAGAGTGTAGCAGTCCGATCGGGTTCAAGATCTGCACTTATGATCACAGGACGACATCTATCTGGGTCTAGAAGCTCATACCTGAGGTGAAGAGGCTTGAGCTCAGGAGTCAGCCGCTCTGTCTGGGTCTTGACGCGGGTCGCATCAGGTGGAATGGCATCGCATGTTGACCAATCCGACTCGCTTCCTTTGGTCTCCAGGTCATCAGAACACGGCATGCGGGTCGCATCGGGTGGCATGCGGGTCGCGTCCATATGCTCTTCAGGTGGAGATGCGGGTCGTGTCTCAATGATGCGGGTCGCGTCAAGTGCGGTCTGGTCTGTTGGCTGGGCTGGTCCTTCGCATTCTGGCTGAGCTGGCAGCTTTTCAGGTTGAGATTGGCGTGAGGTGATGATGTGACTCAACTGCTCCAACAGCTTGTTTTGAGCGGCCATCTGCGTGGACATGTTTTGCAACTGTTCCCACAGCATCTGGTTCACCTTCCCTTGCTCGTGTATGAATTCGATCTCAGCGGGATCAACGTACGGCTCGGGTGGGTCGGGTTGGAATACGCAATTGTTCGAGTCATCGAATGGTGCAGGGTCGTAGAAATTGCAATTGTTGTTGCTGATATAGCCATCCTGCTCCGGTTCCTCACTCCAATCAGCCAGTGGGCAATACTCATAAGAGTGTCTCCTGTCCCCACACATGGCACATGGCTGTGGTTTCTGGTTTCTGGCTGCCCTCATGCTCATTCTGATTGAATAACTCTCCATGGCCTCCTCTAGCTCGGCAGCTCTAACATATAGAGCTATGATCTGATCAGCTTTGGATCGGCCGCCTCCTCCAGCTTGAAAATTGTCGCGGCCAAACCAATGTTGGTCTGTCGTCATGTTGTACATGAGATCCATGGTGTCTCGAGCTCCTCAGATAGTAATCGCCATAGTGTTCCTGAAAAAGAGAAAATAAATAAATAAAAGAAACAAAATAAAAGAAAATAAAGGATACAAGATAAAGTCTAGATTAACTAAGTAAGGTAAAATCTAACTAGGCAATTGGTTACCGTCCCCGGCAACGGCGCCAAAAACTTGTTCGCGCAAAAGCGCAACGCAAGTTTCGGTACGCTTGAGGGCGTACCTTTTAAAACCGCGTTTACACTCCACGAGTAAGGGTTGCAAGTGCACAACCCCTATCGAGTAGTATAATCGGGTATCGATCCACAGGGACGGGCAATTACTAGGTTAGAATCTACCTAACTCGATTAGAAACTAGAAGTATGAAGGTTTTGGTTTGGTATTTAATTTCCTAAAAAGGTCAATTCAAACAATTCAAACAATTCAGGAAGATGTAATAAAATGCTAGAAGCAATGTAAATTGTGTTTTGATTATGGATAAAAGGCGTTTCCAGGGTTTCAGACTTCATCTCTGATCTGCCTCTAGAGGTACGGCCCGTACCAGGTTGGTACGGCTAGGCCGTACTTCACTTGGTAAGGCAAGGCCGTACCACTCTGGTAAGACCCGTACTGGCTTCCCAGAACAGAGCTTACCAGTTCGAGTTGATGCATTTCCTTGCTGGTACCTTGTGCTAAACTCTTTAGAAAGGTTCAATTGACCATACCTAAGGTTCCTAAGCCTCAACTGTCGTTTGTTGGATCAAGATCTAGGTTGGAATGCAATTGATTGCCTTTTAGGGATTTCTACACCTCAACTCTCATTTGTTGGTACAGATCTACCCTAACTGGTTGATTGGAGACCTAAGGCACCCTCTAATCTGTCGATTAGAGGAGAATTCAACCTCTCGGCTTCAATTCGAACTATTCTACCCTAAGCACTTGATTTGGATGAAAGATTGAGATGATCACATGACCTTGATAGGTTCGATCTAAACCTAGAGGTTCATCATACACAATCACAGCAAACAAAGCAAGAGATGACAAAGTAAATCGCAATCAATCAATCAAAAGAGTTCATACAAGATACAAGTCAAAGAAAGTCAAAACAAATCAAGAATCCATCTCTAAACCCTAGAAACTAAAATAACTACTCACAGCACATGATCTGATCTAAAAATACAATAAGAGGGATAGAGATAGCCATGGATCGAAGGGATCGAGAGGAGGAAGCTAGATCCGTCGAGTTTCGCCTCTTCCTCTTCCTTCCTTCTTGCTCTCAGCTCCTTAGCTCTCTTTCTCTCTCTTACTGTGCTCTCAAATAGATCTGGAATGGAATCCTCTCCGAAATTGGAGAGTTCCCCGCTTTAAATAGCCTCTGCCAAAATTTGAATCTGTCAGGCCGTCTTTAGGTACGGCCCGTACCAAAGTGGTACGGCCAGGCTGTACCGGGCGTGGTGAGACTGTAGATCTTCTCGCTAGCTTTCCAAAAAGTGGTCATACGCTCAAAACGGAATTACGAGTCAAAAGTTATGACTGTTTTAAGTTCGGTGCTGAAATTTCTGGATCTGACGCAGGTCGCGTGGGGGAAGTCAGAACTCTGCCTGCTTTGCTTGTTTTCGCCTATTTCCTGCAAATCAACCACAAAACTGCAGCAGTACCATATTCTATTGATTTTCAATGTAAACTATGCAATTTAGTGGTCGAAAACATAAGGTCTGGTCTGAAAATAGGTCGAAATAATAGATGAAATATGGACATATCAATAATGTATGACCAACTCTCTAATTTTATAATTTTCTTTTGTGCTTTTTTTTTTATCTTTCACTTTATGCTCATTAAAAATCTATGTTTGGCCCAAAAGACAAGTACTCACGAAGGGGAAAGAAAAATAAAAATAAAAAACTATACTGACAGGGAAACCTTTTTTATTTGTATTGTACCTTTTTCACTATTTTTTTGTGTTTTATTAACTGAGGCATACAAAACTAATATCCAATTGTTGGGTTTATTTATAGATCAAAAATTGACCCTTCTTCCGAGGGATTGAATGTTGCTTTGGACAACATTTCCCACAAATTGGATTCCAATGCAACTTCCTCTTCAAGGACTGAAGATAATACATTGGGTATTCGGAATACAGTTCTGGTACCTTCATTGAGGAATGGAGCCCTAAGAAGTATTTCTTTCAGATCAGGTTTATATACATCGTCAAAAATAGATTGCCTGGTTTGATGATGTTAAAACTGTTTGTGGTTGTTTTTAGATGCTTTATTTTGATACTGTGTATCAAGCCGTGTAGGCTTCAGTGTCAGGGTATTGACTATTGACATATGCTGTCGAGTACTATTTGCTAGTGCATGGAAGTATTTCCTGTTAATTGGAATTAATTTAAGAAATTTTTCGAATTGCTAATTGGAATTAATTTAAGACTTTCATGTGCATGGATTAACCATATTTACGACACTATTTGGTATACAACTCCCTCTTTCTCTGTTTAGGCTTCATGTGCATGGATTAACCATATTTACAACTCTCTCTTTCTTTGTTAATTGCACACTGTCAGTCTCAGAGTCCGGTACAAATGATGCAGTCTGAGCTATCGTCCTGCGTGTACACACCAAACTTGAAATAATGATCCGTTCCTCCTCGATCAGGAGCGACATATTTGTGAACTCCATCGATAAAAGAAGAAATGTTTCCCCAACGGTATGGATCACATTGAGTCAGAAACCATCTATCATAAATGTCGTCTTCTACAACATGATCAGTATGATAGTACTTTAGTTTGCCATCATACACATGCAACATGAATGATGTGGCATAACCGGAAGCGTTGAATATTTGCATGATGGATACGCCGGTCGTGTAGGGATTTCGGGTAGGTTATATGTGCAACAATTTGAATCAGTTCATAATTTGTTCACTATCCGAAAACCATAATTCATGTATAAAATTAATTCCAAGATAAATAGAGTTTACCACTAGACGCGAAGCGGTAACTTCAAACCCTAACAGTAACCTTCTTCACTTCATACACCTTGTGTCGGATCCACGCAACAGTAACTGCAGCCACGTCTCTACCGGTATCCACACGAACAAGTTGACAAACAACTACAAGTCGGAGTACTAGCGCCAACTTACAGTCCCCTCTTGTCTTTCTACTTTTCTCTCTCGGTTTCTGAATTGGTGCGAATACAAACAGATCATATTTTCGGTCTAATCCAATAAAACCGAAAATATTGTTCTTCTATTTTCTGTCTCTTTTTCTCTTTCTGTGTGATTTCGGATAATTTACTGATCTCTTAAAAAAATGAAATACTAACAGATATATATAGACTAATACACATGCAGTTCGTTTGCATCCATTCATTCGCACCTAATCAGATAGGTCTTATCTGATCAGATCAGATCATAGAGAGAACAGATATTTCGAGCCCATATTTTGATGCAACCCAATAAGACTTAATCCATATTATAATTTCATTAATTAACTATTAATTACGGGCCAAACTATTCTGGCCTGTAGAACATTTCTAACAGGTCGTCCCATTTGGTACGTATCCATACCCTTCAAATTGCCATACTCCATTAGAGTAGTCATATCCCTTCAATAGAGAGAAAGAAGTACAAAAAATTTATGGAGTGCTATATTGTCTAATTTAAGTATGATAGCAAAATTTATAAGTTTACTAGATGAGTTTTTTTTTTTTTTTTTACAATTTCACTAGTTGAAAGAGAACATGTCAGTTTAATAATATGTTCTTAAGTTACAATTACTTACTCTCATCCGGATCTCGGTATGTGGTTTGGTACCGGAGGATTCCTGGAATGGCTTGTCATCGTAGTAGACCCACAGCCGTCGAACGCCACTTTTGAGACTGTAGCGCTCATTCAGTGGCACATTGTATGATTGTTGTTTTACAAAATTATCTTCATTTAATTGAATTGCAGTGAAATCATCAGTTGGGACGCCATGACAGAATGTAGCAAATAAAGCAAACCAAACAAATATTGTTGAGAGAAATCAAGGAAAAAAGTTGCAAGATATCATTTCCTCTTCTGTTGCGCAACATACATGCTGGCATAAGCAAACTTGGAATAGTATCCAGCGATATATCACTGTGATTGTTTTCTATTTTCTAGGAGATTAGCGATTTTATTTGTTTCCTTTCTTGAGTACTTAGCTTATTTGCATTTGCTCCTTCCTGTATTAAAGGAGACATATATCTCTGCAGTAGCTTGTAACAAAATATACAGAAATTTATGATTAATAAAATCTGGGAGGGAAGGGAGTTTTCTGGGAGTCTCGTGTCACCTCATATTTTTTCTACATGGTATCAGAGCGGAGGTTGATTGGTTGTACTGATTGCTGATGGCTATGCCGAAGGTGATCTAGATACTCCATCTATTCCGTTCTTGATAGCACATCTCTTGGCTTCCGTTTCGCTGCTTGACGAAGTTACTTTGCCCCTCCTTCTAACGATATACCAGGTTTTTTCTTCCTATCACCAACGAGCACAAATTTCTCGTTGTACCCGACCCGCTAACCTTCTCTGTACTGTCAGAGTTATTTTTTTTTTACATTCACCCCTTGTTTTTTGCACTTTTATCAATTGGTCTCATGGCTGACGAAAATCAAGAAAAGTCTCATAAATCTCTTGTAAATTTTTTGTTGAATGGTGATAACTACCTAAACTGGGCCCGAGCCATCAAATTGGCACTTGGAGGGCAGTCTAAGCTCGAGCACATTCTTGGCCGAACTAAAACTATAGGTAAAACACCAGCAACAGATGTAGATCCAGCAGCAAAGGCAACAGATGCAGATCTAACAGCAAAGGCAGACATTGAGTGGGAAGTGAATGACCTACGGGTTATGTCACAGATCCTAAACTCCATAGAACCGAAACTTTATGGTATTTTTGCCTATGCAAACAACTCTAAAGAATTGTGGGATTCTATTTTTGAAATGTATGAAAATGCTAACAATTCTTCTCGAGTTTTTGAAATACAGCAAAGTATCTCATCTCTTAAACAAGAACAAGATCAAACTTTTCTGCAGCACTTTGGAACCTTTAAGCAGAAGTGGGAAGAGCTTCGTCAGTATCGACCCATCGCTGCAACTGTGATGGAATACATCAAGCGAGAGCAACAGGACCAAATCTTTTACCTTCTGGCTAGCCTCACCACCGATTACGAAGAAGTGAGAAGAGAGATTTTGATGCGGCCAGAATTGCCATCACTCAACTCGGTGTGTGCCATCATCCAAAGTGAGGAGACTCGCAAGAGAGTAATGGGAAAAAAGGTAATTACTTCTTCTCAGAATTCAGAAAACTATGCACATTATTCTAGCTCTAGAACTGGTGACAGTAACAAATGGACCAAGGGAAAGGACAAGAAGGGTGCTCGGTTTTTTTGTGATCATTGCAATCGCAGTGGGCACTCCAAAGAAAGGTGTTGGGTGTTGCATCCACATCTCAAACCCTCACGCAATCGTCCTAATGAGGCAAATCTGGCGGCAAACTCTGAGAATGATGGTATTCAACACAAACTGGAGCATATCACCAAACAGATCGATTTTCTGATGAAGAAGTGCACCACCGACAGTGAATCGGTTCATGCTGGTCCAAGTGGAGAATCTCATGTTGCTCAACATACTGGTAATGTTTTTGCACTTTCTACTTCATTTTCGCAAATCATTATAGACTCAGGAGCCACCGACAATATGTTCACCTCCAGTGAATTGTTAACAAAGTTTCAACCCGGAACAAGTTACCCACATGTTACTGTAGCAAATGGTCTGGTAATACCTACAAAAGGAACAGGAACAGCACGCATTTTTTCAAAAGATATAGGTGTTACTGTGGTACCGGATTTAAAGGCAAATTTGCTATCCATCAGCAAATGTACTAATCAACTGGGTTGCAATGTTCTTTTTACTCCTCAGATAGTAGTCTTTCAGGACAGAAGTTCAGGGAAGACGATTGGTGAAGGTAGCCTAGTCAATGGGTTATACGTATTAAAGCCGGATCAGCTGGCACTTTCTACAGTAAATACAGCCTCATCTCAACTCTGGCACAAGAGATTGGGTCATCCATCAGACCGAATTTTAAAACATTTAAACTTGTCTTTAATTCATGATTTCAATAACTGTGAACCTTGTCAATTTGCTAAGCTACATAAGCTACCTTTTCCTGAGCATTCTAATAAATCTAATGATGTGTTTGATCTTGTTCATTCTGATGTGTGGGGAAATGCACCTGTGGAATCTAAAGAGGGTTTTAAATATTTTGTCACTTTTATTGATGATAAATCCCGTGCAACTTGGTTATATTTGCTTAAATCCAAAAAGGAGGTATGTGAGAAATTTCAGTTTTTTTGCAAAATGGTTGAAAATCAATTTGATAGAAAAGTTAAAACTCTTAGAACCGATAACAGTACTGAATACCTGAATCATGCATTTCAAACTTACCTGCGTAACAATGGTATAATGCATCAAACTTCTTGCGTTGGTACTCCCCAACAAAACGGTGTGTCTGAAAGGAAAAATCGGCACTTACTTGAAATAACTCGTGCCTTGCTTTTTTCGGCTCATTTACCTAAAACCTACTGGGCTGATGCTGTTCTCACAGGGTGTTATTTGATAAATCGACTTCCTAGTCGGATTCTTGATTTTCAAAGCCCAATGGAAATTCTATACAACAGAAAATTCAATTTGTCTCACCTACGTGTATTTGGTTGTGTTTGTTATGTGCATTCACAAAATGCAGGAAAATTAGATTCACATGCACGAAAATGTATCTTTATTGGTTACTCTTCAACACAAAAAGGATATAGGTGTTATGACCCAAAACAGCAACGTGTCTTCATCTCTAGAGATGTCCGATTTGATGAAACTAAGATGTTTTATGCGACAGAAAATCAGGGGGAGATAACTGCATATAACGATTTTCAATCGCTGTCATTCCAGTAGATCACTACTATAGGCCGAATGGCACAGCAGGGCCGAATGGCACAGCAGATCCGAATGGCACAGGGCCGAACCAAATTGAAATAAGCCTGAATGACACAGCAGCTCTAGATGGGCCTAATTCCAGTAGATCAGTCTATGAAGATTCAAGCCCAACTCCATCTCGGTCCGAATCAGGTGGAAGCCCTATGGCTGATTCTAATAGGCTCGAAAATGAAGAAGGTCATGCAAGATTCTCACCTGTGCGGAAATCAACTCGTGTAACTAAACAACCTGCCAAGTTCCAAGATTTTGTGACTTACCACACCACATCGTATCCAATACAGGAAGTTGTCAGGTATGATAAAGTATCACCCAAGTTCTATTCTTTTTTAACTCAAATTGAAAAGGGTTCTGAACCAAACAACTTTGAGGAAGCCAAAATGGATAAAAATTAGGTTAATGCCATGAATGAGGAACTTGATGCATTAAAACGAAACCAAACCTGGGATCTTGTCAAATTACCTAATGGAAAACAAACTGTTGGGTGTCGTTGGATTTACAAAATCAAGTACAGAAGTGACGGAACATTAGAACGGTATAAGGCGAGATTAGTTGCCAAAGGGTATACCCAGACTTACGGAGTAGATTACAAGGAAACTTTTGCTCCTGTGGCTAAGATGAATACTGTTCGCACTCTCATGTCGGTTGCAACCAATTGTGACTGGCCATTATTTCAAATGGACGTGAGAAATGCGTTTCTCCAAGGAGATCTCGAAGAAGTCTACATGGACTTGCCACCTGGTTTCCCTGTTCCAAGAGAGAGTGGTTTGATCTGCAGATTAAAAAAGGCAATTTACGGCTTGAAGCAGTCACCAAGGGCCTGGTACGGTAAGCTGAGTTCAGCTCTTGTTAAAGTCGGTTTTAAAAAGGGTGAGGCAGATTCCTCCATGTTCACTAAAACTTCAAACAAAGGTATCATTGTTATCTTAATCTATGTGGATGATTTGGTGATTACACGAAGTGACTTAAGTGGCATAGAAACCCTGAAACGTCACCTGAGCCTTGAATTCGACATTAAGGACTTAGATAATATAAAATATTTTTTGGGTATTGAAATTGCTCGCTCCCAAAAAGGTTTGTTTCTGTCTCAACGAAAATATGTTTCGGACCTACTTAGAGAAACAGGTAAGTTAGGCACCAAACCGGCTAATATTCCTATGGACTTTAGTCAGAAAAGTACCACTGATAATGAACCCCTTGAAGATGTTGGCATGTTTCAAAGACTAGTAGGCAAATTAACATACCTTACTATTACCAGACCCGACATAGCGTATGCTGTAAGCTACGTAAGTCAGTTTATGCAAAAACCTATGAAGGGACACTTGGAACTCATTAATCAAATATTAAGGTATTTAAAGTCTGCGCCAGGAAGAGGCATTTTAATGAGAAATCATGGTCATACTAATATAGTGGGTTATACTGATGCTGATTGGGCAGGAAGTCCGCTTGACAGAAAGTCCACTACAGGTTTTTGCATGTTTGTAGGAGGAAATGCAGTTACTTGGAAAAGTAAAAAACAAGCAGTGGTGGCCAGGTCTAGTGCCGAGGCTGAGTATAGGGCTATGGCCGCGGCAGCAAGCGAGATCATCTGGTTAAGGTTATTACTTAAAGAGTTGGGGCACAATTCGGATAATAGGTCTACTACACTATTCTGTGACAATCAAGCGGCAATACACATTGCAACGAATCCAGTTTTTCACGAAAGGACTAAACACATTGAGGTGGATTGCCATTTCGTGAGAGAGAAGATCTTGAACAAAGTCATTGAAACTGCATACATCCGAAGTGCTGATCAAATAGCGGACATCTTCACAAAACCATTGCCCAAGGGAATTTTTGAAACATTGAAGAACAAGTTGACCTCCGATGATCTCTACGGGTCAACTTGAGGAGGAGTGTTGCGCAACATACAGGCTGGCATAAGCAAACTTGGAATAGTATCCAGCGATATATCACTGTGATTGTTTTCTATTTTCTAGGAGATTAGCGATTTTATTTGTTTCCTTTCTTGAGTACTTAGCTTATTTGCATTTGCTCCTTCCTGTATTAAAGGAGACATATATCTCTGCAGTAGCTTGTAACAAAATATACAAAAATTTATGATTAATAAAATCTGGGAGGGAAGGGAGTTTTCTGGAAGTCTCGTGTCACCTCATATTTTTTCTACATCTTCTTAATTTGAGTTTGTAATATATTGTTGGTTTAATTTGAGTATATCTAGATCATCATCTGGAGGCCTTTTATAAGCAAAGTTTGGATCAGTTTTGCACAAAGTCTTCAAATGATAAATTGACTTGAGGTCAATGCCGCGCGCATGGAGTAGATAAAAATGTTTTACCGATAGCACCCAGTATTTAATTTCTGCGGGAAATTTACATTAACATGTTACTGGTCAACAAATGGTCCTTTTTGGTCTCCAAGTTTACGAAAATGTCAATATTTTAAGAAAGCAAGGTTAATAGAAAAATTGTTACAAATTGTGAGCTACAATATCAAGTGATGGGTTTTTACGGAATTTTTCTAAATATTAGAAATAAATTTACGAGGAAAGTGTCATAATAACTGACGATCAGCCGAGTTAAACCAAAGTCTTCATTTATTTCCTAAAATGGAGACGACTGATAGCTAGAGTTGACCGAGTCAAACAAACCAAGAGATCCACGAAATTCGAGGTGGATCGTGTTGACTGGGCCATCAGGAAATTGACCGGATTTAATGATTCCATTCCTTGATCCTTGTTAGACCAATATGTCCTTCTCCTTTACTTCTAATTATCTCCCTTCTCTATACTTCATGTCAGATATTTCTTCCTCCTCCAATGGCAGTTTCCCCTCATTCCTTCCCTCCAAAAATAGTTCTCAAATCCTTTGTCGGTTTCTTCAATATTATCTTTTTTTTTCTCCGTCGATCTCTGGTCAAAGTGAAGTTTCAGTATGACATCTCCAGCGTATTAGCTAGGAAAACATGCAAAAGAATGGTTTCAGGATTATGAAAATAGAAAATTAATTAGAAGATTGGAATAATTGCAATATACCGTCCTTATTGGATATGCTTTATAAATTGACCATATGTTGATTCAATCAACAAAGTTAAATTTTTAACTTGACCACTAATTTACATTTTTAGTTGCTGGTGCCAATAATATTAATGCCTCAATCTTCTTTCAAAAAATATTAATGCCTCAATCAACACCAAAATTAAACATAAAAAACACCTTGCACTAATACGTACTAGCATGGTACCTTGCCAGTTCACTGAGATGAGATGAAAAGCTTGTTCAATTCTTTAATATGTGCAATCAAATGCCAGAGTTTTAAAAAAAAACATCAACTTAAAAAGAGAATGAGAGTAGATAAATAGTAGGGAAAACTTAATTAGCCTTGATTGATAAAAGCTTAATTGAGACTCAGTGCCAGTTCGAACTCATAATTTAAGAAATATTTCACACTATAAGCCACCAAAATTGTGTGGTCTAATTGGCAATTGAGCCTTGATTGATAAAAGCTTAATCGAGACTCAAATAATTTACGGTAAATTAATAGAGAAAATCACAATTGTGTAGAATAATAGAGAATAGATTAATCGACGCTCAAATCATTTACTTTATTTTGAGGTAAAAGCAGAGATCAAACCTCCTTTTTATTAATATTGAAGAACTCTTTTTGCAATTTTTTTTTTTTGAAAAGAAAAAAAGAGTTGAGAAGAATATGGTTCTACATCCTGCTGAAGTTATTTGAACTACATTCGAAAAAAGAAACAAAATAGAGGAATTAAGTATCAGAGATGCATTTAGATAAAAGCAAGAAGAGAAATTCCAAATCAGCTCATGCAAAACACCTCCCCTCTTCGAATACCTGATTCACAATCCGAGCTGGAGATGTCATATTGAAACTTCACTTTGACCAGTGATCAACGGAGAAACTAATTAAATAAAAGGTTATATAATTGAAAGGGAATAGAAGAAAGAATGTTAAGATTTAATGAGAATTTTGAATATTATAATAGTTTGATGGGAGAATTGGCTATTTCAAAAATTTACATGGGTACACTAGAAATTTTCCCTTTTATTATGTGCAAAAGATCCTCGAGAGAACTCTAAAAAGCTGCGGGTCTAAGGGGAGGCTGGCTTTTATTATCTCGCTGGGCTGGCTTGCTGGCGGGCTTGACGACGGATCCAATGGTGTGTGGAACCTGTTGAAAATATCAGATCCAATCAAGATCCAAGCTGATCCAATTAGAATCCTGACAGCTCTCAACTTTACAATTATAACCCTGTAAATTAGGCAATTCCAGCTGGTGTAAATCTGTTGTAATCAAGCAATACTAACAGCAAGAAATTAGATTAGGAAACTATAACGGCTAGTTGACCTATATATACTCTTGTAAAGCTTGTAAATGAAATATACTCAATATAAACAATTTATTTTATTTACTGTAATTTAATTTGAAACATGGTATCAGAGCAATAAGAATTCTAGTAATACCGGATCCGCTCAGAGAGAAGTCAAAATTGTCGCGATAAGTGAAAACCAAACCACGATCGTTGGCGAGGCGACATTTGAGATGTCTGGCAACACAGGGGCAGTAGTCGGAAACCTCACCGGCAAGCCCAATTTCAACAGTTCAGGCATGAACGGTGGTCCGAGCAACACCGGCAGGGGGAGAGGCAAGTCGAGTGCAAAATGCGATCATTGTCATTGCAATGGACACACGAAGGATCGATGTTGGTTCTTGTACCCCCACTTGCGACCAGCAAAGAAGGAGAAGACCGGAGGCATTCCGCAAAAAAGTTAAAAGAAATTAAAAAAAAAATTGAATTTTTTTTACCGGTTTACCGTATTCAAAGAAATTGTTTACAGAGTATGTGATAAGGTTTATAGAATTCAATACCATTGAAATAGCATCTAGATGCAGATTTTAAAAAATAAAATTTTGAAAACATTTACCGGTTTACAGGATTCAAAGAAACGGTTTACAGAGTTATGTTTATAGGATTAAAAAAACGGTTTATAGTATTCAAAGAAATAATTTACAGAATTTAAAGTGGTCCCGGATTAGTTGTTAGTTTTGAAAAGTCGTTAGAGAACTTCTAAAATTGATCCCATTGGTCATGGTCAAAGTACTACAAGTGGTCCTGATCAAAGCGGTTAAACAAGAGGTTAAACTGAGGGTTTATTGGGGACCACACGGTAATGAAAAGTTGTTATGTTTACAGAATTTGTTTAATCATTTTACATAATTTAGTATTGAAGTTTACATAATCTAGTAAAGAAGTTTACAGACATTTTTCAGTTAATCCAAAAATAATCTGAAGATTGGTGTCCTGGAGCTGTTAGCAGCTTCCTAATTTATATATGTTGCTTTTTCATATTTTTAATCAAAACGAAGCGTAAGTGGCACAATTTCTCAAATGTGCGTTTAATAAAAATTAATATAGATAATCTAATATTTTATTTTATTAATTCAAATTTATATCATATTGCATTATATTTATTGGAGATACGACAGAGCACAAAAAAAAAAAATTCAGACCTCATTAAAGATATAGGTTGTAATGTTTTTCATTTTAGCTTAAGTTACCATAATCAACAGAAATTTAACTCTCGTCTCATACTAAAACAAGTTTCAATTTGATTATCACACTATAATCTGACAAACCTAACTCCAATCTAATTCCAATCCACTAGGTGAGATTAGTGAGATGATATGGTAAGAAAACTATCTGAAACGGTCTCAAACCCCATATAATGTAGTTAAACACATTACTAGTTTAGTGTACTTTTATTTTCTATTTTGTGAAAAGAAAAAATAGTTTAGCTCGTTTGTTTTCTTTTTATTTTTCCAAATGCCCGAACCAATAGATAGTACTTATTTTCCTATACCTCTCTTGGGCTTATTGTAATATATATATATAGAGAGAGAGAGATGGGCTATTGGGCATCGCCGACCTCGAACTTCGAAATATTGCTCTCATGACTAGGTGGTGGTGGCGCCTCCAAGCGGACCCGACCTCATTATGGGCCCTTGTGGCAACGAGACTTCGATGGATCGGTACATACGCGCATGGACCGGGGTTTTGGTCGTTGGATGGGTCTTTCTTTTGGCGACAAATGGTAAAATTACACTTTATCTTTCAACTCTCTACTCAATGGACGGTGGGATCAGGAATGGGCATTTCATATTGGTATGATGCATGGGCGGGACAGCCAAAAGCTCGGTTGGGACCGGGCCAGCCACGCCCGCCACAACCGCACATTTCACTGGCTGATGCCATGTCCATCAACCAAATCTTCAATCCGGAGTATGAGGTGCTCAGGGATCTGGTCCTAACATCTGAAGACGATCAAATGCTCTGGAGGTGGGGCTCTTCCGGTTCTTACACAGCGGGCTCGCTGTACATGGCGTTGGTAGGCATAGGCAAGATTAAATGGCCTTTCATGATGGTTTGGCAGAGTCGGGTTCCACCCACGGTTAAGGTCTTTACCACCATGATGCTTCGAGATAAAATCCTAACACATGATGTCATGAGTAAACGGGGTATGCGATGTGATCTAGCATGCCTCATGTGCGCCAACTGCCCGGTGGAATCCACCTTGCATCTGCTGTTTCTCTGCCCTTATGCCACTCATGTATGGTACCTTGTTTCTCAACAGCTGGGCTACACCCTCATGTGGCCGGCCTGGACTATCCACCTCACGTGGGAAAAGTCGATGTCTAAACGGGGGGCTCTATCACTTCAGAGATGGGTAGCATATTTTATATGCACGGTATGGACGATCTGGAAGCACCGTAACGAGGTAGTCTTTCGAGGTAGAAGAAAGGAACCAAAATTTTTGGCTCAGATGATAGTTAACGAGAGTGTGCTGTGGATGAATAACTGCTGATCCTGGATGTCTGCGGATGATGCTTATTTTTCTTTCCAATTTTTAGTATCTTGGCTGGCGCTGTAACGAGGTGTGGGCAGAGTGCGTTTGGTTGATATTTCAGTTGAGTTGTAATATTACACTGTTGACCGATATAGCCTGCTGCCAGGCAAAGGTTGCTATCGGGTTGTAATTTTTCTACTTCAATAAAAAGTTCACGGCTTGGTAGCTTCTACCAAGTATTTTCAAAAAAAAAAAAAAAAGAGAGAGAGATGGGCTATTGTACTTTGCGAAGAAAAACCCCCGTTTACTTCGGGTCATATTTTGTCATTTTGAAAATCCAAACAACCGATCCGAACCGTTCAACATGTTCTAAATATTGAAATGTGCCTGGAGACTAAATTTTACATTTTTTGGAATATTTTTACTATTTATTAAGCCACTTTGAAAATCGCTGATCCGGTGGTCCAGAAAATTTTACTGTTTTTTACTGTTCACAGTGGATCAGCGATTTTCAAAGTGGCTTAATAAATAGCAAAAAAATTCCAAAAAATGTAAAATTTAGTCTCCAAGCACATTTCAATATTTAGAACATGTTGAACGGTTCGGATCGGTTGTTTGAATTTTCAAAATGAAAATATGAGCGTGAAGTAAACGGGGGTTTTACTTCGCGAAGTACAATAGCCCATCTCTCTATATATATATATGGGCTATGGGGAGTTGTCAAGTAAGGATCTTGTTTTACTTCACGTTCATATTTTCGTTTTAAAATACGAAACATATGATCTAAACCGCTCAACAAGATATCCATATTGAAATGTACTTTGAGACTAAATTTTACATTTTTTGGATATATTTTACTATTTTTTTAAATATTTCAAAATCACTATTTTTTATAGTCCGGAACCATTCAGAAAGAACTGTTTTCTCCCTATCTAAAAAAATAGTAAAAATGTCCAAAAAATATAAAATTGGGCCTCCAAGAACATTTCAATATGAATATTTTTGATAAGCGGTTCAAATCGACTGTTTGATATTTTAAAACAGAGATATAAGCGTGAAGTAAAATAAGATCCTTACTTCGTAATTCACTGTAGCCCTTCTATATGTATATATACATGCTCGATGCTTATGCAATTATAGCACACAATAGAGGGGCTTTGTAATTGTTTATTTTCGCCGGACCACTATTGGGCTTTACTGAACTTAAAATCTGAACTAAGATGCACACATGCCTATTCTAAGTCAGTCAGTGCCACCCCATATTTTCCAGCCCCTGGCGTGTCAAATTCGTTTAATTTTTTTTGTTTTTTGTTTTTCGTATTCTCAGGGATGAAAATCAGATAAAGCTTGCTCGAAGCCAGAATTAACGTTTAAAGTAAAAGTTGAAATGTTTTGTTTAAAAGCAAAAATAGTCAATAATGGTTTTTTATTTATTGTCGGGTAAAGCATCACAGTCAAGCAATTACAATTAACAAGAAAAATAAAAGTTTCCAATCCTTCTCTTTTTCGCAAAGGAATTTAAGAAGTAGACCTCATTATTAAAAATACTAATTAAATTTTATATTTAATTCCTTTTATGAAACTTTTGCAGAAACAGGCTGAGCAGCGCTTCAGAGTTTAGAAGAAATGATGCTTCTTCTCATGATGCTCCTTGTGCTCCTCCTTTTTGTCATAATGCTCATGCAAGGCGTATCCTCCGCTTGCCAAGACCGCAGCTTCGGCCATCTTTGCCTCTAATTTGTGCCTGTGTGCATGCTCCGGGTCTTTCTCCGCCTCGTGTTTCTCGTGCTATTAAATTAGCATATATATTTTTTGAAAAACAGGGGTAAAGTAATAGAAAAAAAAAAAAAAAACTTCTTAAATGAATGAAGTTGCTTTCTCTTATCTGCCTTTTATTGCAGCTAACTTATCCTCTTTCACACTTTTTTATTATCTTTTTATTTGTAAATAATTTATTTTTACTTGTTAAATGTCTTTATCTTTGAATTTTTTTTTTGACAAGAAGACTTTTTTCACCTCATTAATTGTTATGTGAACATCTCATCAGTTAAAGTGAGCAATTGATTTGATAGGCATATGTATGGTTTCACATGATTGCCTTCCTCATCGATTTATTGTTCGTAGTTTTGGACTTCTCAGTTCAAAATTGTAAAAGCATTTTTCATATGAATGTTTAAATTTTCCGTATGATTGTTAAATATTAGGGAGGAAAAACAAGAAAAATAATTAGTGCAAAGGTCAAGGCGTATTTATATACCCGAGCATAGGCCGCAGCAGGCAGCAGCAAGCCCACCAATCTCGCCCAGGTGTTCGTGATTCTTGTCATGGTGCTTTACATTAATTGTGGTGGAAATAGTAATGGTGCTTGTTGTTCTCATCAGCCATTTTGCAAATTAGTAAAAGCTTCTAAAATGAGAAAAATATTTTTTGGTTGCTATAGATGATCTATAGGTGCAGCACGGGGATGCATATAATGAGGATTGAATCAAGCCATTGGTACAAACTACAAATTATTCATCTACCGGTTATTTGTGGTATATAATCTAGAGTTTCATGCATGTTGCTAAATTAAGTTATGTTAATTTGTAACTGATTTTGCTGGTATTACGGATCAGTATTCAACATGTCCTTGTAATTAATATTTCAGAAACAATGAAGTGCATTGATTCCCCAGGTTCATTGTGCATGAACGAGTTAATCGGAGAAAAGCAATCAGAATACAAAAATTAATACATACACAAAATCTTAGAAGAAAAGTAAGTTCACATACAAGATACATAGGGCCCTTATACAACTCATAAATCAAGCCACACCACTTGGCATCCTTTCATTATTCCACTGCACAAACACCCAATACTAGCTGATGATAAATGGAAAATTAAAGAAAGTTCAAAGCAATTCGCACTCAGATGACAAATACGTTCAAATGGAAGAAAATGATGAAGGGGTAATATATGACAAAAGGGCCCCATCCATTTTTTTTGTAAATCTGATTTCAAAAGAAGTGGTGCTTTTTCTTTCCTTCATGCTCCTCGGCCTCATCCTCGGCTTCCTTTTTCTCATGGTGCTCGTGGAACACATAGCCACCGCCCCCAACTGCCGCTACAGCTGCAATTTCCTCCTCAATCTTGTGCCTTCCGGCATGCTCCGGGTCTTTCTTTACCTCATGTTTCTCATACTATTTTTAAGAAAACAAAATTAATAGATTTCAAATAATATATACAAGTTATTTATATGTAAAGAATAATATTATTTGATTGAAGAAACAAGTACCAGAGCAAAGCCGCCGGCTGTTAGTGCACCCATCTCGCCGAGGTGCTCCTTTTTCTTGTGGTGTTTCTCCTCCTTCTTGTACTCCTCCTCGTTAGTCGGCTCAGAGGCTACAGCTGTAGTCTGGCTGCTATAAGTACTGTCACCGTACTTGTCAGCGCCAGTGCTGTAAGCTGTCTCCTGAACAACGACTTCCTCATCGGCTGGTGTCTCCTCCTTGCGGTGGTGGTGGAAGAAATCGCCGGAACGGTGCTCTTCGGCCATGTCTCTATAGTTGTAATTTCTTTGTGTGTGTGTGTTGGTTATATATCAACAATCAAGAATTAATTGAGTGAGGTTTGGTTCAGTTGAGTTTTGGCTAAGAGAGTGAGGGTATTTATACTTTTATAGGGGTTTAGCACTTGGAAAATCACAAGGACGGTGTGACCGAATAATTAACCCAATTCACGGATTTGATGCGTCCGCTTATTGGGGAAACGGATTGTTCAATTTGATGAATCCTGGTCTCCCTGTACGTGGCGCCACCGTGTAGCAGATTATTATTATTCTTATTCTATTATTGTTATTGTTGTTGTTATTATTCTATTATTATTGTTATTGTTATTATTGTTATTATTCTATTATTATTATTGTTATTGTTGTTATTATTATCCTATTATTGTTATTGTTATTGTTATTGTTGTTATTTGTTATTATTATTGTTATTATTGTTATTATTATAATTATTTTATTATTATTATTATTATATTATTATGATTATTCTATTATTGTTATTGTTGTTATTGTTGTTGTTGTTGTTATTGTTGTTATTATTGTTGTTGTGATTATTGTTATTATTATTGTTGTTATTGTTGTTATTGTTATTGTTATTGTTGTTTATTGTTGTTGTTGTTATTATTATTATTATTATTATTATTATTATTATTGTTATGACTACTATTATTATTACTATTACGATTACTATTACTATTGCTATTACTATTACTATTATTATTATTAGTCAGTGTATTAATATTCAGTTCTTATTTGGTATTCGGAAGGCCACCGCATACCGCATATACGGTATGCGGCCGAATATGCGGATTCTTATTCGGATTTATATATGCGAATTTTTTTATTAAATATTTAATCTCACAGTACTTAAATATAATAAGGCAGCATGTAGAGAGGTTATAAAAGACTTCTGAGTGGGACGCTTGAAGAGAACACCTATCTGGCTGGTCTGAAACTCATTTAATGGGTTATGAATTCGGGTCCGGAACTCTTTTAATGGGTTTTGAATGTTTTTTAATTTTTTTAAAGCATGGATTCAATATTCAGTCCGAATAGCTATTTTCTATTCGGCCGGACACCGAATAAGAATATACGGCCGAATATTCACCGAATAAAATCAAATTTTAATACACCGGTAGTAGTAGTAACATAATCGTCATCGCCATCATCTGTCGTCTAAATCTGTTACCTGGAGTTAATTTTAATTTTTATGTTTCTGGAACCAAAGTTGCGCTTCCAAATATTGGAGTAGGTAATTATGTTGCTTAACCAGAAATTGAGTGGTGCCTGTAGTACAAGTGTGCGCCTATCTTTTTCTAGGTATAACATCACAGATGAAATCATAGCAAGGGCAACAGAAAAACAGAATCTGCATCAACGGGTGGTGTTTTGTAGCTAATTTTTTGGTTATAATAGTGGATTATGTATGGATGGTGTCCAATTTCCCTTTGACCAGCAGTTGGGCCTCCCTCGAGTAGGATGGATCGTCTTAATTCGACTAGGTGCCACTGTTGGGTCGGGTTTGGACCTTCCACCTTGCACCCGATCCACACAAATGGGAGCCTACACAACAGACAACGGACAAAAAGAACAAATAAATCTCTTAAAATTAAATATTTAAAAATCATTAATCGGATTTCGAATACGTAAACTTTCATATGAAAAATATTATCTTAATTATTGGATTAAATTTTGATTTTCAATGAACACCAATTTGAATTTAATTTTAGTAATTTCAACTTTTTTATAAACTCAAGTATAAAGGAAAAAAAATATTATTTGTAAGTCTTACTTTTATAATATATAAGAATAAAATATAAAAAACACTACTAATTTCGAATTCTGAACTGATTTGTGTTATGCCATCCTTGTTATATACCTATGCTGTAACACAAAATAAGACCAGTCGGATCTGCATTTGCTCAGCAAAAAGGCTCCTATCAAGATTTGCATTTGCAAAGGCGTGATATTTTTGGGAACCAATTATGGTGTATAATTAGGGAAGGTGGGATCTACAAACAAGTCTTACCGAAAACGATGTGGTCGGTGGATTAAAGGAACTCGCAAAAAATAATTGTATCCTATGGGGACGGTAACGGGAGGCTCTATCCCCCAAGCCCCGTTGTCAGGCCGTCGTTTTCATATCCTCTCCATTTTTATATAGTAATATTGACTAAATTTTGGTAAACTTCATGGACTGGAGAGGATGTTGCTACTCGAAGCAATGCTGTCGGCAACGACGACAAGGGATAAATGGATAATGCGAACGGGTGCCACGAATATGCTTAAAAGAAAAAAAATATTCTCATACAAAATATTAGTTTTTTTTGTTCTTTTATAATGTAATTTAATGTTCGGTTCTCAATTTTTTATTTTTTTTATTTTTTGTTGTTTTAGGGTTTAAGGTTTATCTATTATACCAAAGATAATTAGCATAATCATGATAATTTATTTTATTTTAGTATAATTTAGCGTAATTTAGTTTAATTTAGCATTATTCTGATAATTTATTTTATTTTAGTACAATTCTCATTAGTTTAATTTAGTATAATCCTGATAATATTTTATTTTGGTATAATTTAGCGTAATTTAGTTAATTTAGTATAAGTTAGTGACGAAAAAAGATCTAAAAATATATAAAAATAGTACCACAAAAGCATACATAAAAAAGAACCAAAACATAAGATAATCCAAACATAAAACACAAAACATATTATACCAAATATAAACAGTACAAAACAATCACCGCTGGAATGGAGAAGGGGACCATCGCTCAAGTGCATGTCCTCTGTTATCTCGAACCGGCCAGACTCTCCCTGGAGGTGTGGCCTCTCTGCTCATCCGCACCGCGGTATCCCAGACTGACTCATCCTCACCCCTAGAGATCGGCGGGGGTGTAGAGAAGATGGATGCAGCCAACTCAGTCGCAAAGTTAGGTTAAGTCTGAGACCCGCTACCACTGGCCTCTCTATCATGTGGCATCTCTCTCATATCGTGGTGCTCGCGGTGGCAGCATGTCAGTCAAATCCTCATAGTACCCGAAGTCATCGAGATTGAAAGCTGACACCTTGTCCTCCATAGGAAAGGACTCTGGAGGTGGTGGCAGCATCTCGGTCGGACCTTGCAATCATACAAATAATTAAGTAAATTTCTAATGGACTCTTATAATTCAAGTTGGCACTTGAATATCTATTTATCAAATATGTTGCAGTAAGAATGGCATCCGACCAATAAGATTTTGATACATTATTTTGAAATAAAAGTACTCGAGTAATTTCAAGAAAATGTCTATTTTTTCTTGAGAAAACACTATTTTGTTCAGGTATATAGACACATGTTGTTTGATGCAAAATTCCCTATAATTTGAAAAAGTTTGACAAATTTTGGTTTATAAATTATGTTCCATTATCGGATCGAAAAGTTTAATTTTGCTTCATATTAATTTTCTACAAAGTTATAAAAAATGTGAGAATACTTCACTTTTATTTTGTAATAGATATAACCAAGTTGTTTTAGAAAAGTCTACCTATAAAAATAACAAAATGTTTGTATCCATTAAAAGAGTTAATTGGTGCGGGGCTCCATACATCTGAATGCACTAAATCAAAGTGTTTTTCACTTTTACTACTTGATAAATTAAAAAGTAGTATGTTTTCCTAATTTACATACTTCACAACCACTATTATCTAAACTTGAAAAATTAAAAAGACTTTTTAAAATTTTGTTAGAAGGATGTTCAATTCTTCTATGCCAAAGAGTACTCATTTCTTCCTTTTTAGCATGAAATTAAATTTTTCTTTATTAAAAAAATAGAGTCCATTTTTCAAATATCCTTCACCAATCATATTTTTGATTAACCATTATTGAAAAATCACCTTTTTTTATGAGAAAATAAGCTCACAATTTAATTCTTTTATTATTTTACTAATGGATAAAAATTGGATGCACAATTCTTTATAAACAAGACATTTGGAATTACTTTTGAGAAAATAGTTATTGAACCCCCTCCAACAATTTCCATTTTGTCACCATTTGCAACTGTAATGAATTGTTTGATTTTGTATTTTTCAAAATTATCTAACAAATTTTTATTTCCAGTCATATAGTTTGTATCACCAGAATCTAGGATCCATTTTTTTATTTGAAAATTATGAGTAAAATAAGCTGCTATACCAGATGTCTTTTGATTATATTGTTGAAGCAGCACAATAAGTAGCTGGAGCAACAGCCTCATCAGATCTGAGCTCTGAGATCTGCTAGCGTCTGAAATGGAATCCTCCATTCTTGTGCCAAATGGAGAGAGATCAGCTAAAAAAAATCTCATCTGTTGATTTCTCTCTTTCCCCCATTTTTCTTTCCTCTAATATGTTGCCTCTTTTCTTTCTCCTTTCCTCTAATCCATCGCCTGGATGTTGATCAGAGTCAAAATGATGATGAATTATGTAGGGTTTTGGCTTAGGTTTTGCACACTTATGTTTAATTAATTAGAGGAAAAGACTACTGTCACCATTCTTTATGTTTTATTGCAGAAAACATGTTTTAGGACTATTTCACATCAAATGGAGCAAGAATCAGGTCAATCAGATAAGCGACGCTCATTGACTAAGGCTCTGTTACGGCCTGCATTGACTGATACGGATCTAGCCGGATACGGACCAGGAGATAGCGTGATACGCATTAAACTTCTCAGCGATATGGTCTCAATACGGACCGTACCAGTCAGTACGGTCAGTAACCAAGGCACCATTTGGGAATAACTGCTCCAGCTGTATCCAGATCAGGTTTCTTGGCCTCCACTCAACTCCAGACGTCCCCTCACTCCTATATAAGCACCCTGGACAGAAGAAGAAGAAGATATCTTTGTAATTTTGGTTAAATTTGATTAAGTAAGAAAGAGAGGAGTGATTGTAACCATGCCGTTCCGCGGCTAAGTTCTTTTCTTAGGGGCTAGGCAGTAAACCTTGTTACTCATGATGCTTTGATATATATATTTTCTGTTGATTATGATTTATTGTTGTTTGATTGAAATGTTTTTGTGATTTATTCTCCCTTCACCTGATATCGATGATTTAGTTTAATCTGTTAGGGTAGTGACAGTACTTTAATGGTAAGAGAAACTATGATGGACGAGTCAGTCTCGTTGGGAGTCATTAGATTTATGAAGAAAACCTTAGCGGAGAAACCATAAATCGGAACAACAAAACGCGAACCAAGTTCTATCATTTGCGTAAGAAAACTCGCAGTGTCCTATGTAGTAACTTGTGTATTTTAGAGATCTGTCATTTGCATAAGATAACTCGCAGTGTTCTATGTAATATCTCGATGAAAGTCCAGTCATTTGCGTAAGTAACTCACAGTGTCATATGTAGTGTCTTCCAAAACAACAATAGGAAATCAGACTCGACAGAAGTAGAATATTAAAGAGGATTGAGTAGCAATGGTGTGCCGAAACCCTAGGAATTCTCATCTCTATCTTTATTTTAATTAGTTTTAATTATTGCCAAATTTACATTGATCACAACTTCAACTCTCAAACTTTCAGATTTCGTCTAACCTTTTGAAAGATTGTGATTTTATCGCTCAACACTGTAGACCAATATTCCCTGTGGATCGACTTCGATTATACTACTCGCTAGGATTGTGCGCTTGCGATCCGAACTGATAGCATTTCCGAGTTTATAAATTTGAAAAGATAATATCGCTCACTTCTGAGTGATTAGATGTGCCCTTTCTTTTTTACAGTTTGAGCATTTTTCGATGTTCAATCTAAGGTTAGGGTTTTGGTTAGGCCGCATTTTACTTGCTTAATCTTTGTTGATTTTGTGTATATGGCTGATAAGAGTAGAGAATTGGAGCTTGATTTGTTGTTGATTTTTAGATTTGTGATACTGGTTTTGCTGGTACAAATTTAATTCTAGTACCAATTTTGATCTTGAGAAATTTCTGGTGTGATCTGACTTGGTTTTTTTAGCCTTGTGATTTTCTGGTATTTTTATGTTGTTGTTTACAGCTTTTCTAATATTTTCTAGCTTTTTTCTGGTAATAACAACACTACTGGTATGTTGCCTTTTTTTCTAATAAGATCATGGTTTTGCTGGTTTGCAGTTGCTGGTACTGCTGCTGGTTTGCTTTTTTGCCTTGAGTCAGGATTTTAATCCTGCTCTGATACCATGTTGATTTTCTAAATTAAAACAGAGAATATGAACCGAAATTTTTGTAGTTACCATCCCATAAAATCAAAATTAAATCAATACCACTGGTTTCACTTTTTATCCATTCCTACCACCCACGCGGACTAGGTCTGCGCACCAAAATGGACTGGTGCGTGGACTAGAGAGACACACCCCTTGGTGCAGGGACTAAGGATGAGCACCAAGATTTGAGTACAAATTCAACTAAAAAATTAAATTAGACAAATTGACTTTATGAGATCAATGGACGTTTATATATCAGCGTGGACCCCACTTAGATATCTAACTGAATTCCAGGTCCCAGCATGTAATTGAGAGTTGTGTGGGGGTCCAGAATGCTAGCTACTGACAACACAGTCTGGCGGTCCATACCTGCCACAGAGGATCTAGAGGCAAAAACAAATTAAGGCCATTAAATCACCAAACTAACTATACTTATCAAGTCAAATGGTGTGCACTGATCTCATAAAGTCAAATGGTGCGCACCCCACTAAAATTATTTTTTTACTTGAATTCCACTCAAATCCTTGGTGCACACCCTCAGTCCACACACCAAGGGGTGCGCCTCTCCAGTCCGCGCACCAGCTCAATTTGGTGCGCGAATTCAGTCCGCGTGGGTGGTATGAATGAAAAAAAGTGAGTTGGGTGGTATTGATTTAATATTGATTTAATATTGATTTATTAGAATGGTAACTAAAAAATTTCAGGAATATAAATGAGAAAGAAATATATTTCATTCTTATCTTTTTATTTGTTCAGTGAGGCTTTTATATCCTAGAAACTAAAAATAAGTGTTGGAAAAGTAAACGGTTGTCTATCTCATGAGTCCCTATGTTGCCTATACACTATGTTACTCTGATACTTCACCTAGGGTCCCGTACTCGTATCGGGTGCGTATCGGATACGGATACGTGTCTGATATGCCAGCTGGAGTATCGGTTTACGTGGTGTATCCTACACACCTTCGATACTCTACCGATATGCTCTGATACTCCCCGATACTTTCAGATACGCCACAGATACTTGTACATCCCGTGGACTGCACCCGTATACCGCGCAAGAATGATGTACCATGAGCCGCGCAAGAATCCAAAAAATTTCACAACAGCGTGAATCGAACCTGAGCTTGTTTGTTGAGAACCAAAGCAACTACCACTACACTACACAAGCCTTTGTTGCTAACAGCCTTTGTTGCTAACATATGTAACTATGGTATAATATAAGTGTTTAATTAATAATATAATTAAAATAATAAAAAATAATATATTTAATTGGCGTATCGTATTCGGAATTTTTTAAATTGTCGTATCGCCGTATCTGTATCGTATCCGATACGATACCCGTACCCATATCTATGCAACATAGCCTATACATAACGGTAACTTTCTATAAATGTACATGAAATTGAGTTATCTTTTTCTCTATAATTAATAAAGCAATACTATAAAAGAATATATTGAATGACGGATCCTTATCTTCTCTTTTCTCAACAGATCTACTATGGTACTTGTCTTGAGGCCTACTAATTGACGGTAGAAAAATTTAACCCTGCTCGTCAGCTTGAAAATTATACATAAAAATGAAGTTAAAATATGTAAAAATAAAATAGTACAATGAAATAGTAGCCGCGCGGATCTTTTATTGATGGCTTGTTGTTAAATATGGGATAAAAATCAAGCGGGCCTTTTTCTTATGACTTTTGCAACATATAAGATCTACACAATTGCTGAGGTTTTAATTGTGCAGTGTTAAGTAGAATGTGGTAGGCCAAATTCAATTAATAAATATATTGAGCTAAAAGGGAATGGATGTCATTTTTCTTATGTACCCTGTGGCATCTCTGGAGACAGAGAAATGAGAAAATTTTTGGAGGTACTGATCTCTTGATGGAATTGCTACGTACAAGGATAAAGAGTGAAGGGGATTTGTGGATTAAATTCTGCAAGGGAGGAGCAACCACTGTTACTCACAACAGAGTCGATACATGAGCTGGAGATGAAAGAGTGAACGGGCTTGTGTTTTTGATGTATTTTATTTTTACTTTTTTTTCTTTTCTTACAAAGCTGATAGCTCCTATTAGAGTGGAAAAATCGTGCCGTGCCGTGCCGTGTCGTGACTAACACGCTATGATTTTAGTCTCGTGCCGTGCCGTACCGTGACTTGTCAAGGGGTGGTCACGGCATGCAAATAGTCACGCCACGCGAGGCACGCCGTGCTCAAACGTGCTGTGGCCAAACGTGACCCGCGTGACCATTTAATCATAATTGAGGTTAGTTTATTCAAGATTCACTATTAAATCAATATCTAATGGTCCTAATTACACGTGATTCGCGTGACCACGTGTCGTGCCGTGCCGTAACTAGATCTTTCACGTGACGTGCCGTGCCGTGCTGTGCCAAAGTTTCAAAATATGAATACGGCACGCGAATAGTCACAGTACGGAACACGCGAGTCACGGTACGTAACTGACACGAGTTACTCGTGTCAGTTACGTGTCGTAACCGTGCCGTTCTATGACGGAGCCGGCTCCGCCGTGCCATTTTTCCCACTCTAGCTCCTATCATGCTTCTTCAATTGTATAATGTTTGAAAGAACTATTGCAGCACTATAGCAGAACTAGTGCATATATTTAGAATCTTTTGAATTATTTGAACAGCTTCTTCGCAGCGACCAGTAATGATCTTTTTGTCGGTGGTGTTGATCGAGAATATTTTGAAAAGGAATTTGTTGGACGAAATTCTAAATTCACATATCTTTAAGGTCGTTTGATGAAATTAATCCGACTGATTCTGATGTGATTTTTATATCGTAAAATTGGATCCAAGCAGATTTGGAGATAAATATTCGTGCGTCAATTGGTTACAAAAATGTCATATCATGGGAACATGTCAAAATTATCTCTTCTAGTGGCCAACGTGCAAATACCAAATGGAAACAAAAAAGATAACATCTCTCGTAGAATAAGAAGTTACGGAAAGACCATAATTTTCAGCAAAATTTACACATTACCAGAAGGGCTCCTTTATTTTGTACTATCTGCATTTCTAAGACGAATTTTAACCGTGATATAAAAAATCTAATTAATCTAAGTAAAACAGAATAGCCTATTATTAATTTGTTAACAGAGTATGAGAGTAAGATGTTTCCTGAATCTGTAAATAATTCCCAATGCAGAAATTCTCTGCAATTTATCATTTCAAGACGACCTAATATCCTTCTATCATTTATTGAAGCCTACAAATTGACAAATTGTTGGATATGAATCAGATAAACGCATTTTTATACATATATACTCGTGAAAAATTCAGTATATATGTATCCCAAAATTCAGTATTCTCAAAATTCATGTATCCCAAATTTATTTGATTACCCTCACTTCAGTATTCTCAAAATTCATGTATCCCATTAAGAGAAATTATATACTATGGTTCCACTAATTATATGATCCCCATTAATTATTATTTTAAAAAGATATTATATGGTCCCCACTAATTATATGGTTCCTTTTACAGTTCTTGCACTCGTCCCCGCGTCAAACTTCATATATATAAATACTTGAAAGATAACATATTAACACTTGAAAAATAAGATATTAATATTTTGATGTGTTAAATTGTTATGATCATCCTAAAAAAGTCCCGAAAAAAAGATTGGTGTCCTGAAACTATTAGCAGCTTCCTAATTTATATATATTGCTTTTTTTCATATTTTTAATCAAAACGAAGCGTAAGTGGCACAATTTCTCAAATGTGCGTTTAATAAAAATTAATATAGATAATCTCATATTTTATTTTATTAATTCAAATTTATATCATATTGCATTATATTTATTGGAGATACGACAGAGCACAAAAAAAAAATTCGGACCTCATTAAAGATATAGGTTGTAGTGTTTCATTTTAGCTCAAGTTACTATAATCAACAGAAATTTAACTCTCGTCTCATACTAAAACAAGTTTCAATTTGATTATCACACTATAATCTGACAAACCTAACTCCAATCTAATTCCAATCCACTAGGTGAGATTAGTGAGATGATATGGTAAGAAAACTATCTGACACGGTCTCAAACCCCATAGTTAAACACATTACTAGTTTAGTGTACTTTTATTTTCTATTTTGTGAAAAGAAAAAATAGTTTAGCTCGTTTGTTTTCTTTTTATTTTTCCAAATGCCCGAACCAATAGATAGTACTTATTTTCCTATACCTCTCTTGGGCTTATTGTAATATATATATAGATGGGCTATGGTGAGTTGCGAAGTAAGAATCTTGTTTTACTTCAAATTCATATCTCCGTTTTAAAAGACCAAACATATGATCCGAACCGCTCAACAAGATATCCATATTGAAATGTGCTTGGAGACCAAATTTTACATTTTTGAACATTTTTTTACTATTTTTTTTAAATATTTCAAAATCATTGTTTTTTATAGTCCGGAACCATTCAAAAAGAGCTGTTTTCTACCTATCTAAAAAAATAGTAAAAGATGTCCAAAAAATGTAAAATTTGATCTCCAAACACATTTCAATATGAATATCTTTGTTGAGCGGTTCGAATCAACTGTTTGATATTTTAAAACAGAGATATAAGCGTGAAGTAAAATAAGATCCTTACTTCGTAATTCACTGTAGCCCTTCTATATGTATATATGAGCAAAGCTAAGGTGTGATGTGCTCACCAAGAGGGTTTGGTGAGCACAACTCCAAAAATATATCGGATCGGCTTCAAATGGCGAATTCAAACCGTTGAAATTCATGTACTTTACGAGTGATGCATGTACATGCAAAATTTTAAAAATTTCGAATTTATTTGCTACAAGGTCAAGTGGTCAAAGAAATGATGAAAAATGAATATATAAAACAACTTATAAAATGTTCATTTCTTTGACCGCTTGATCTTGTAACAATAAATTCGAAACTTTCAAAATTTTGCATGTACATGCATCACTCATGAAGTACATGGATTTCAACGGTTTAGATTCGTCATTTGAAACTGATCCGATATACTTTTGGAGTTGTGCTCACCAATACCTCTTGGTGAGCACATCACACCCTAGATTTGCTCTATATATATATATATATATATATGACAAATTCTTCTATGGGCATAAGGACCTATTTGTAAAATGAGCATATTTTCATTTTCAAAGTTCAAACAGTTGATCCGACCGTTCAACATTTTCTCCATATTACAATGTACTTGGAGGTCAAATTTTACATTTTTTTGAATTTTTTTACTATTTATTAAGATGGGTACAAAATTCAATGGTCTGAATTTGACTAGTTTTGTAAAATACTTAATAAATAGTAAAAAAATTCAAAAAAATATAAAATTTGACCTCCAAGTACATTTTAATATGGAGATAATGTTGAACGGTCGGATCGACTGTTTGAACTTTGAAAATGAATATATGCTCATTTTACAAATAGGTCCTTATGCCCATAGAAGCATCCCTCTATATATATAGAGGAGGGATCAAGTTACAACAATTTTGAGTTACAACAAAGTTACTACAATCATTTTCTACATTTTGAAATTCCAAATCGTCGATCCAAACCGTTCAACATGATTATCTAAATAAAATGTGCTTGCAGATCAAATTTTACATTTTTTTGAATTTTTTTACTATTTATTAAGATGGGTACAAAATTCAATGGTCTGAATATGACTATTTTTTGTAAAATACTTAATAAATAGTAAAAAAATTCAAAAAAATGTAAAGTTTGATCTGCAAACACATTTTATTGTGGAGATCATGTTGAACGGTTTGGATCGACGATTTGGACTTTGAAAATGAAAAAAATGGTTGTTGTAACTTGATCCCTCCTCATATATATAGGAGTTGGCTACGGTGCTACATGTAGCATAGAGGGTCTCCGTGCTACGGTTCAATATTTGAGTTTTCAAAATCCTAATGGTCAATCCGAACAATTCAACATGATCTCCATATAAATATGTACATGCAAACCAAATTTTACATTTTTTACAATTTTTTTACTATTTTTTTAGATAGGTAGAAAATCACTTGATCTGAATGGTACATAATTTTCAGATCAAGTGATTTTCTACCTATCTAAAAAAATAGTAAAAAAATTCTAAAAAATGTAAAATTTGATTTGCAAGTACATATTCATATAGAGATCATGTTGAATGGTTCGGATCGACCGTTAGGATTTTGAAAACTCAAATATTGAGCCGTAGCACGGAGGCCCTCTATGCTATGCATAGCACCGTAGCCAACTCCTATATATATAGAGGAGGGATCTAGTTACCACAATTATTTTCTACATTTTCGAAGTCCAAATCGTCGATCCAAACCGTTCAACATGATCTCCACAATAAAATGTGCTTCCAGATCAAATTTTACATTTTTTTGAATTTTTTTACTATTTATTAAGATGGGTACAAAATTTAATGGTATGAATTTGACTAGTTTTTGTAAAATACTTAATAAATAGTAAAAAAATTCAAAAAAATGTAAAATTTGATCTGCAAGCACATTTTATTGTGGAGATCATGTTGAACGGTTTGGATCGAAGATTTGGACTTTGAAAATGTAAAAAATAGTTGTGGTAACTTTGTTGTAACTCAAAATTATTGTAACTAGATCCCTCCTCATATATATATATAGAGGAGGGATCAAGTTACAACAAAGTTACAACAATCATTTTTTTCATTTTCAAAGTCCAAATCGTCGATCCAAACGTTCAACATGATCTCCACAATAAAATGTGCTTGCAGATCAAATTTTACATTTTTTTGAATTTTTTTACTATTTATTAAGTATTTTACAAAAAATAGTCATATTCAGACCATTGAATTTTTTACCCATCTTAATAAATAGTAAAAAAATTCAAAAAATGTAAAATTTGATCTGCAAGCACATTTTATTTAGATAATTATGTTGAACGGGTTGGATCAACGATTTGGACTTTGAAAATGAAAAAAATAGTTGTTGTAACTTTGTTGTAACTTGATCCCTCCTCATATATATATAGGCTCGATGCTTATGCAATTATAGCACACAATAGAGAACGCGTATCCTCTGCATTAACTCAAAAAGAAATCTTTTAAGTTAATGAATATGAACCGTCTGATTTTAAACGGAGCTAATCCGACTTCTGACTATAACATAAGAGGATTTTCAATATTAGTACGAATCTAGTCCGCACGAATCTTAAGACAAATCGGATGGTCGAAATTCATTAACTCAAAAGATTATCTTCTGAGTTAATGCAGAGGATACGAATTCCACAATAGAGGGGCTTTGTAATTGTTTATTTTCGCCGGACCACTATTGGGCTTTACTGAACTTAAAATCTGAACTAAAATGCACACAGGCCTATTCTAAGTCAGTCAGTGCCACCCCATATTTTCCAGCCCCTGGCGTGTCAAATTCGTTTAATTTTTTTTTTGTTTTTCGTATTCTCAGGGATGAAAATCAGATAAAGCTTGCTCGAAGCCAGAATTAACGTTTGAAGTAAAAGTTGAAATGTTTTGTTTAAAAGCAAAAATAGCCAATAATGGTTTGTTATTTATTGTCGGGTAAAGCATCACAGTCAAGCATTTACAATTAACAAGAAAAAAAAAAAGTTTCCAATCCTTCTCTTTTTCGCAAAGGAATTTAAGAAGTAGACCTCATTATTAAAAATACTAATTAAATTTCATATTTAATTCCTTTTATGAAACTTTTGCAGAAACCAGGCTGAGCAGCGCTTCATAGGTTCAGAAGAAATGATGCTTCTTCTCATGATGCTCCTGCTCCTTGTGTTCCTCCTTTTTGTCATGGTGCTCATGCAAGGCGTATCCTCCACTTGCCACGACGGCAGCTTCGGCCATCTTTGCCTCTAATTTGTGCCTGTGCGCGTGCTCCGGGTCTTTCTCCGCCTCGTGTTTCTCGTGCTATTAAATTAGCATATATTTTTTTGAAAAACGGGGGTAAAGTAATAGAAAAAAAAACTTCTTAAATGAATGAAGTTGCTTTCTCTTATCTGCCTTTTATTGCAGCTAACTTATCCTCTTTCACACTTTTATTATCTGTTTATTTGTAAATAATTTATTTTTTCTTGTCAAATGTCTTTATCTTTGAATCTTTTGACAAGAAGACTTATTTTCCCTCATTAATTGCTATGTGAACATCTATCTCATCAGTTAAAGTGAGCAATTGATTTGATAGACATATTGATTTGATAGACATATGGTTTCACATGATTGCCTTCCTCATCGATTTATTGTTCGTAGTTTTGGACATCTCAGTTCAAAATTGTAAAAGCATTTTTCATATGAATGTTTATATTTTCCGTATGATTGTTAAATATTAGGGAGGAAAAACAAGAAAAATAATTAGTGCAAAGGTCAAGGCGTATTTATATACCCGAGCATAGGCCGCAGCAGGCAGCAGCAAGCCCACCAATCTCGCCCAGGTGTTCGTGATTCTTGTCATGGTGCTTTACATTAATTGTCGTCGCCATGGTGGTGGAAATAGTAATGGTGCTTGTTGTTCTCATCAGCCATTTTGCAAATTAGTAAAAGCTTCTAAAATGAGAAAAAGATTTTTTGGTTGCTATAGATGATCTATAGGTGCAGCCCGGGGCATTGATTCCCCAGTCCATTGTGCATGAACGAGTTAATCGGAGAAAAGCAATCAGAATACAAAAATTAATACATACATAAAATCTTAATTAGAAGAATATTAAGTTCACATACAAGATACACAGGGTCCATATATAGACAACTCAATCACAAGCCAGTGAAGCCACACCACTTGATATCCTTTCATTATTCCACTGCACAAACACCCAATACTACATGATGATAAACAGAAAATAAAAGAAAGTAAAAAAGAAATTCGCACTCAGACGACAAAGACGCTCAAATGGAAGAAGATGATGAAAGGGGTATATGACAAAAGGGCCCCATCCATTTTTTTTGTAAATCTGATTTCAAAAGAAGTGGTGCTTTTTCTTTCCTTCATTCTCCTCGGCCTCATCCTCCGCCTCCTTTTTCTCATGGTGCTCGTGGAACGCATAGCCACCGCCCCCAACTGCAGCTGCAGCTGCAATTTCCTCCTCAATCTTGTGCCTTCCGGCATGCTCCGGGTCTTTCTTTGACTCATGTTTCTCATACTATTTTTAAGAAAACAAAATTAATGGATTTCAAATAATATATACAAGTTATTTATATGTAAAGAATAATATTATTTGATTGAAGAAACAAGTACCAGAGCAAAGCCGCCGGCTGTGAGTGCACCCATCTCGCCGAGGTGCTCCTTTTGCTTGTGGTGTTTCTCCTCCTTCTTGTACTTATCGTACTCCTCCTCGTTAGTCGGCTCAGAGGCTACAGCTGTAGTTTGGCTGCTATACTTGCCCGAGTAATCGCTCGTGTCACTGTACCCACCTGTGGTCTGGTTATACCCGCCACCAGTCGAGTAACCACCGCTCTCGTTGTACCCGCCACCTGACTCCTTGTACCCCCCGGTGGAGTAGCCCGTGTTCTCCTTGTACCCGCCGGTGGTCTCAGAAGGGTCAGTACTGTCGCCGTACTTGTCAGCACCGCCACCATATTTGGTCTCAGAAGCGTAAGTACTGTCGCCATACTTGTCAGCGCTGGCACCATATTTGGCCTCGGAGGAGTAAGTACTGTCACCGTACTTGTCAGCGCCAGTGCTGTAAGCTGTCTCCTGAACAACGACTTCCTCATCGGCTGGTGTCTCCTCCTTGCGGTGGTGGTGGAAGAAACCGCGGGAACGCTCTTCGGCCATGTCTATAGTTGTAATTTCTTTGTGTGTGTGTGTTGGTTATATATCAACAATCAAGAATTAATTGAGTGAGGTTTGGTTCAGTTGAGTTTTGGCTAAGAGAGTGAGGGTATTTATAGGGGTTTAGCACTTGGAAAATCACAAGGACGGTGTGACCAAATAATTAACCCAATTCACGGATTTGATGCGTCCGCTTATTGTGGAAACGGATTGTTCAATTTGATGAATCCTCGCGGCGCCACCGTGTAGCAGATTATTATTATTATTATTATTATTATTACTGTTATTACTATTACTATTCTATTATTATTCTTATTCTATTATTGTTATTGTTGTTGTTATTATTCTATTATTGTTATTATTGTTATTATTGTTATTATTCTGTTATTATTGTTATTGTTATTATTATTGTTATTATTATTCTATTATTGTTATTGTTATTATAGTTATTGTTATTATATTTATTCTATTATTGTTATTATTGTTGTTGTTGTTATGATTACTATTACTATTACTATTACTATTACTATTATTATTAATATTATTATTATTAGTAGTAGTAACATAATTGTCATCGCCATCATCTGTCGTCTGAATCTGTTACCTGGAGTTAATTTTAGTTTTTATGTTTCTGGAACCAAAGTTGCGCTTCCAAATAGTCGAGTAGGTAATTATGTTGCTAAACCAGAAATTGTGTGGTGCCTGTAGTACAAGTGTGCGCCTATCTTTTTCTAGGTATAACATCACAGATGAAATCATAGCAAGGGCAACAGAAAAACAGAATCCGCATCAACGGGTGGTGTTTTGTAGCTAAAATTTTTTTTTTTTTTTCTGAACGGTATTGTATGCTTACTTTCACTTGAAGTTTTTGGTTATAATAGTGGATTATGTATGGATGGTGTCCAATTTCCCTTTGGACCAGCAGTTGGGCCTCCCTCGAATAGGATGGATCATCTTCGACAAGTCACTATTGGGTCGGGTTTGGACTTTCCACCTTGCACCCGATTCACACAAATGGGAGCCTACCCAACAGACAACGGACAAAAAGAAAAAGAGTTAGGCTATGGTGCTATGCATAGCACAGATGGCTAGTGTACTACGGCTCAATATGGTACTTTTTAAAATCCTAATGGTCGATCCAACTGTTCAATGTGATAACCATATGAATATGTACTTGCAAACTAAATTTTATATTTTTTCGAATTTTTTTACTATTTTTTTAGATAGGTAGAATTTTGATGGTCCAGAATTTTCAGAAAACACTGATTTTTCTACCTATCTAAAAAAATAGTAAAAAAATTCGAAAAAATATAAAATTGAGTTTGCAAGTACATATTCATATGAATATCACATTGAACGGTTCGGATCGACCGTTAGGATTTTAAAAAGTACCATATTGAGCCGTAGTACACTAGCCATTGGTGCTATGCATAGCACCATAGCCTCACTCAAAGAAAAAAAATAAATCTCTTAAATTTAAATATTTAAAAATCATTAATCGGATTTCGAATACGTAAACTTTCATATGAAAAATATTATCTTAATTATTAGATTAAATTTTGATTTTCAATGAACACCAATTTGAATTTAATTTTAGTAATTTCTATAAACTCAAGTATAAAGGAAAAAAAAATATTATTTGTCTGTCTTACTTTTATAATATATAAGAATAAAATATAAAAACACTACTAATTTCGAATTCTTAACTGATTTGTGTTATGCCATCCTTGTTATATACCTATGCTATAACACAAAATAAGACCAGTCGGATCTGCATTTGCTCAGCAAAAAGGCTCCTATCAAGATTTGCATTTGCAAAGGCGTGATATTTTTGGGAACCAATGTATGGTGTATAATTAGGGAGGTGGGATCTACAAACAAGTCTTACCGAAAACGATGTGGTCGGTGGATTAAAGGTACTCGCAAAAATAATTGTATCCTATGGGGACGGTAACCGGAGGCTCCTATCCCCCAAGCCCCGTTGTCAGGTCGTCGTTTTCATATCCTCTCCATTTTTATCTAGTAATATTGACTAAATTTTGGTAAACTTCACAAGTCGGAATTTAATTGGAGAATCAGAGAGTTTCATGGACTGGAGAGGATGTTGCTACTCGGAGTAATGCCCGATATTTTTATTAAAACCCCCAAAAAAAACAAATTATCAAATCTGCTCCCATCCCAACTTTATTTTTATTTCTACCCCAACCGCCCGTGGACTGGGCGGTCCTATTTCCCAACCTGACCGCCCAGCGTCCGGGCGGTTCACTTTTGAAACTTGACCGCCCAGGGGCTGGGCGGTCTGCTATTGTTTTTTTTTTTTTTATAAGAGTTTTATGTTTTAATTGTTTGAATGTTTTATATTAAATTGTTAATGATTTGTTTGAATGTTTCATATTAAATTGTATGATATATATTTATTATTTGTTGACGATTATATTTTTATAATTGACGATTATTTGTATATGTTATGTAATTGTCTAGCTTTAATATAATTGATTAGTTTTATATTAAGTTTTGTTAATGTTTAAATGTTTCTAAATGGTAATCGAAATGGTAAATCTAAACAACAAAAGTAGTAATCGAAATGGTAAGTCTAAACAACAAAAGTAGTAATCGAAATGGTAAGTCTAAACAACAAAAGTAGTAATCTAAATGATAAGTCTAAAAATGAAACATAACAGTCCAAACACGAAATATAATAATCCAAACTAAAATACTAGAAACCTATCAAACTAAAAAAAATATAAAAACCCTAACGGCGATGACGAGGGCGACGTCCGGAGAGCTCCAACCTAGTAGGTGCATGGCGGTCCCTCTGCGACGGCGGACGCCTCTGGGGAACCTCATCCACCTGCATGTCATCGTGTACGGCCTGTGTACGCAACACCCACGGATCGGCCTCCCAAGTAGGAGGATACGTGGCCGGGGGCGGTGTGCCAAATATAGCAGCGGCAAAGCCATCTGCAGTCTGTGCCCCACTCCCACTGGCCTCGCCGTCGTGCTGTCTGGGCTCCGTATACTGCGGTCGGTGGGAGCTAGCTGGCTCCCATCCGCCCACATCTGGAGCTAGGTCATCCAATGAGAATGAGGCGGCGGCGGCGGCGGCGGCAGCTTCATCCTGCATGTAAACAATGTTAAATTAAAGACATAGAAGTAACGAGTAAATTAATTAAATAATGAACTTTTGCTACCTCGGTAAGCTGCACTGGAACTCCATGCTCGTTGTAGTACGCGTTCCACGCGTTGTTGTTCAACACCCATTGGTGGATCGCCCAACCCGAGTCATCATCTGCAGAAATGAAGATAAATTAATAAGAATGATCTTTTAGAGAGACACTTAATAATGATCATTTGTATGACATATTATTACCTGCAGGAGGTGGCGGCATCTCCGCAGCGTAGATAGGGTCTCCAGGCTGCTCCGGATCTGGTGGTGGGGCCTTTATCTCGCGCCAATTGATGTCCTCCCCAGCATCGTGCAACATACCAACGAGGCGACCGTCCCAGCCAGAGTCCTCCACGATCGGTGCACTATGTTGGAGCATTTGACATCCTATCGCTCTCCAACTTTTTCTCGCCATGCACACCAAGCTGTGTGCCACTCCTCTAATACCCGTCAAAATCTGCACACAACGTATTTTTATTATTATTATTGAAAGATGAATAAATAACTATAATTTTTTAAGCATTTCAGTTTCATTTAAACATACCGAACGAGTATGGATCGGGCCGAAAGGCAAGTAAGTCCTAGATCCGTCACCAGTGAGTCTCCGTCGGAGAGCATCACCATAGTCCCCCTGTAGATAAACCGTCGGCATGCCCCATCTCTGGTACCAGACTAAATATCGTAATCTCCAAGGCCCGGCCGGCGTAGGGGCATCAACAGCTGGAGGCGGGGTCCATAAGTGATCCCCAGGTGATGCAGCACGCTGGTAATGCTCCCAGAAACGCGTCATCCAGTCGACTTTGGGCTTGTTGTGTTTAGTGCTGCAATATAAATTAATTAGCAACGTGTATGGCTGAACAAGTAATAAAATAGGCAAACAATAAGGTAGTGGGTAGTTACCTGTGCAGCTGGGTGGTCTGCTGCTCGCCCAACTCTGGAAAATCAGGGACATATGCATCCAAGCCAAACTGACGGGGCACTCGATCAGGATAGTGATACTCAACTATCCAGAAGCATACGCACGGCCCCCGATAAAACGAGAGATGTCTCTGGTCTAAAGTCAGCTGGCACAGAAGGCCTCGATCGTAGAACAGACGATAGGGGTACCAGGTGATGCTCGCCTCGTGAAGCATCTGGAGCTGACCCCGGACATACGAAATCCCCACGGTCCTCCCCCTACCCGTGTCCTCGTATGTGTGGGGAGGAGCCCATATGGCACCGTACCCCGGACGTCTCTCGGGGTCATCTCCCGTCCATAACCCATGCTGAGCTGGAGGAACAGGCCGACACACCGGTATGTGCGACCAGGACCACTGCTGGAGTAGAAGAAGCGGTCCGGCAATCTGCTTGTTCGTCGCCTAAATTTTGGACATGCGGTGCAATTCTGGTAAATATGGAACCCTAATATTTGTAATAAAAAAATTAAAATATTTGTATAAACTTACCAGACAAGCATGACACAAGCCCCGGTATAAGTGGGCGAGCACGGCTCCACCCCAGTTCCACTTCGACGGCCGCTGAATGTCCCTCAGCAGAGAGAGGAACATAATCGGGACTGCGTCACCGCTGGAATCGACAAATATGACGCTGCCACATAAATCCATGACAAACGCCCTCACGTACCTGCAACATAAATTAGAGACATAAATAACTACAATTTTTTTTGAATCCATAACATATTTTAATTTGCAACTGTTTGTGATTACCTCAGAACGGTCTGCTCGTCACGTGTCTCGGGGGTGATCCTACGCCGGTGGAAGTAACTGCGGAGCGCCGCAAGACTGATGCAGTATTTGGAATACCGGTACTCCTCCTCCTCCTCTCCTTTCTTCTTCTTCTTCTTCTTTTGCAAGTCCGTCGGAGCGGCCCCCAGCAGCTCCGGTATCATGTGCATCAGGTCCGGATCGTCTGAGACACCACCGATGGGGTCGCCATCTATCCGTAAACCCCACAAGGCGCTGACGTCACCTAGTGTGACTGTCATCTCCCCAACCGGAAGGTGAAATGTATGCGTCTCCGGTCGCCATCTCTCCACTAGACCGCAAACGAGGGCCTGGTCAATATCGCAGTGAGTCATAGTGGCCAGCTGATACAACCCGAGATGCATGATGCACCGCTCCATCAACGGGTGACGGACGTATCGTATCTCGGGGGTGCGATGTCTCACTGTCAGCATCGTCGTGTCCTGCATTTTACAATGATTTCAATATAAACGTCTAATTAAATAATGCTATTTAAATTAGGATTACAAAACCAACGTACCTCCATAGATGCAAGTGAGACACGGTGCCTGACATGTGGGGTCCACAGAAGAGGACTAAATGTGTCAGGATGGTGAGGGGGATAATCTCCAAAGGGAGCATCTGCACCGGACGTCTCTGTACCGGACGTCTCTGCACCGGATGCCTCTGCACCGGATGCCGCTGCACCGAATGCCTCTGCACCGGATGCCTCTGCACCGGATGCCGCTGCACCGGATGCCTCAGCATCGTGATCATGTGAACTCTCCCCCGTCTCCAGAGGGGCATCCCATGCACGTCCCCGTCTAGTTCTGACCATACTACATTTCAATAAACAGAAGATTTTATCTTATAAATCCTGATTTATAAACCCTAATTTAGGAATTCAACCATAATCTAACAATTCAACCTTAAACCGTAAACCCTAAATTAACAAATCAACCGTAAACCCTAAATTAACAATTCAACCCTAAACCCTAATTTAACAATTCAACCGTAAACCCTAAATTAACAATTCAACCCTAAACCCTAATTTAACAATTCAACCCTAATTTAACAATTCAACATAATTTAAATAATTTAACCCTAAACCCTAATTTAACAATTCAACAATAATCTAACAATTCAACCCTAAACTCTAATTTAACAATTCAACAATAATCTAACAATTCAACCCTAAACCCTAATTTGATCCCTAAACCCTAATTTAACCCCTAAATCCTGATTTAACCCCTAAACCCTAAATTAACAATTCAACCCTAAACCCTAATTTAACAATTCAAACCTAATTTAACAATTCAACATGATTTAAACAATTCAACCCTAAATCATAATTTAACAATTCAACCCTAATTTAAACAATTCAATTATAAACCCTAATTTAACAATTCAACCATAATTTAACAATTAAATCGCGACAGGAAAATCAACAACCCGCACACGATAATTAACAATTCAACCCTAATTTATAAACTTCAGTTTTGTCAACCCTAAATCCCTAAACTACAAACTCTAATACCGGAAACCCTAATTTTGAACAATTCAATCGTTTCGGGAAAATCAACAACCCGGACACGATAATTAACAATTCAATTCTACCAATCGTTCCAATGCCAATACAAGATACAAAATATAAATTAAAAACATTATTTAGAAACTTACCCGAAAATAATCGGACTGTTGTCGAGATGGCCGAAATTAGGGTTCGGGTGAGAGAGAGAGAGAGGAAGAGAGAGAGAGAGAGAGAGAGGAAGAGGGAGAGAATGGCAGAATAGAGAGAGAGAGAGAGGAAACCCTAGAGAGAGAAAGGAAGAGAGGGAGAGAGAGAGAGCTCTAGAGAGAGGAAGAGAGGGAGAGAGGGAGAGAGGGAGAGAGAGAGAGAAAAGCACTGCTGGGCTGGGGTGGGGTGTGGTTTCGGGCGGCGACGCGGGCGGCGGGAGAGGCTGGGCTGGAGGCAGAGAGAAGAGAGAGAGAGCCGCTGGAGGGGCGGACCGCTGTTAAAAAAAATATATATATTCATAGTGGACCGCCCAGAGGCTGGGCGGTCAGGTTTTAAGAGTGGACCGTCCGAACGCTGGGCGGTCAGGTTTCAAAAGTGGACCGCCCAGTGGCTGGGCGGTCTGGTGGGAAAAGTGGACCGCCCAGTCCACGGGCGGTTAGGGTAGAAATAATTATAATTTCAAAGTGGGAGCAGATTTGATAATTTGTTTTTTTTTGGGGGTTTTAATAAAAATATCGGGAGTAATGCTGTCGGCAACGACGACAAGGGATAAATGGATAATGTGAACGGGTGCCGCGAATAATGCTTAACGCGTCAGGATCGTTACCGGTGAGGGTCCCACTTCCTATTACAGTTAAGTAGTTAACTAATCCGTTGATGTAATTTTTTGTTTGTTTTTCTTCACATTTTCGCTCTCAATTTTATTTTCAGTTTAAGCTCTATCCTGTTTCGAGACGACGGGTTGATGGATCTTGTTGATTTTCTGAATTGAAACAGAGAATATGAATGAGAAAAAAATGTATTTCATTCTTGGGTAAATTTCACTCGAGGTCACTAAACTTTGTCTTTGTCACGAATTGGTCACTCAATTTTGATTTGTCTCTCCATAGCCACTGAACTTTTATTTTGTCCCAATCAAGTCACCCTGTAACTTTTACATCCAAAATATTAACGGAATATAACTTTTCCGATAGTATTTTGGATGGAATGAGCATATTCCGTTATAATTTGGATGGAAAAGTTATAGAGTGACTTGATTGGGACAAAATAAAAGTTCAGTGGCTATGGAGGAACAAATCAAAGTTGAGTGATCAATTCGTGATAAAGAACAAAGTTTAGTAACCTCCAGCAAAATTTACCCTTCATTCTTATTTTTTTGTTTGTACAGTGAAGCTTTTATATCCTAGAAACTAAAAATAGCTGTTGAAAAAGTAAACGATTGCCTTATCTCACGGGTTCCTACGTTCTCTATAGATAATGGTAACTTTCTATAAATGTATATGAAATTGAGTTACCTTTTTCTCTATAATTAACAGTGTTCTAAATAGCGCGCTATAGCGTTTTTAGACCCTAAACGCTAAGCTATGACATGAAAATACGCTAATTGAGCTACGGCCGCTATAAAGGTAATAGCGGTCCGCTATAGCGCATAGCGGGGAGCCGCTATAGCGCGCTATATGCATATTGGGCTTTTTTAGACATCCATAAAATTTATATGGGCTTTTAAAAATAGCAACTTATATGGGCTTTTGGTCTAACTCCTTTTTTATATAAAATTCTCTTTCTCACTCAATCGTGCCTCCTTTGCCTCTTTGAAATTATTTAACTTCTCCAGATCCATAATGCACAGTTTGCAAAAGCTTCTAAGACTCCCTAACTCCGTTATTTGGTAACCCCCTTCCTGATAATGATGTCTAGGTTATTTTGAAATTTGAATAGAAAAAAAATAGAATGAATCATGCATGATGCTTAAGATATTTTGTATAGAAAAAGATCGATAGTTTATGATATTAGTATGGATATTTTGAACCGTGGACTTTTGTACTAGTTTAATATGAATATTATAATTTCTTAATTAATTTGGTGTTATTTATTGTTCTATGAAACTTTAGATAATGTTAATAGATAGTACAAATATATAATATAATTTTTGTAAAAAAAAAACGCTATTTGGTATAGCTTCCGCTATAGCTACGCTATTCGCTATAACTTTTTTTGTAGCCTTCCCGCTATGACGCTATAAACGCTATTTAAAACAGTGATAATTAATAAAGCAATACTATAAAAGAATATATTGAATACTGACGGATTCTAATTTTTTTTCAATCGATCAAGTCTTAACTTATTTAAATTTTCATCAAATAGTTTCGGATCTAAACCCTTGGTGAAGATGTTCGTCAATTGTTCTTCACTTCTCACAAATGGAGTTTCAATTTTCTTTGCTTGAATTTTTTCTCTAATGAAATGACAATCCACTTCGATGTGTTTTGTTCTTTCGTGAAACAATGGATTGGATAGATAATTATTTACGTAAAAATTGTTTACCTCATATGTATAAATACTTCTATGCATAGGTATTAATACTTCTTTGCATATGTATCAATACTTTAGAAAATAATTCAGTGTTAGAGTTTTTGCGGTCCCGCCTAGGTAGTTATGGTAATAGTGTGGGTACTGTTATCAGCTCCCTAATAATTAACGAACGATAAATAATTATCAAATAAATTAATAATTTAGAAAAATCTATTATTTAGATAATTAACTGAATAAATTAATTAAGGAACTACAAAACATGTGTATAATGCCAGAAACATATAATGAAAGTTTGTACATCTATTGATTTCTTTTTTAAAAATGTATCAGTCACTAAAATGTATCATTACAAATTTACAATCATTAAATGTTTAAATGATTGATTACAAAATTAGTACATTAAATATTTCTTTTATAGAATAAGGGTTCAGGGGCGAATTTAAGTGATTTGTTGAATTGTGATATTTGTTAGATAGGAAGTAATTAACAGATCCAAAATAATATTTCTCGTGAGACACTAGCATCTTGTTTCAATTTTCTCCTCGTCTTTAACATCCATATTCCCACGTTAAAAAAAAAAAACATTTTTACCGGTAAACTTTGGCAATGATTCTAAAATACATCCTTTATAGATTTTGACAATTTTCTTATAAGTTTGTAATCAAAATTTAAAGATATAGTTGGGTAACTTAACCCTGAATTACCTTTACTCAAAAACGAAGAATATATAAAGGTGTCATCTATTATTATTTAGATATGGTGTACCTTAATATATAAAAAGAAATGTGTGATTATTTGCAACAATAAACTACTAAAAAGTTCAATCGTCACTAATTAATAGTGAAGCAATTTGTAAACTATGTCAAATAGATATAAATTTTATTTAAAAATTAATGTAACTCATCAGTAACTCGAACCTACAAATATTGTCAGCCGTATAAAGTAGATTATAAATAACAAAATAAAATCACTGAATGTATGCTACAATTGATATTTTTATTTAATACGCTTACGATGCCCGTTTTTTTATATTGTCATCTTGTCTGAATGGGTATTTTTTTTTTTTTTTTTTTTTGCCATTCACGAGTTGTGCCGTGTGCGTACAAGAAATTCCGATGATGCTGTACCACTCTTTTTTGTCCATTATTTCATCTAATTTTCTGGTTTCTATTAATGCTGTGGCCAAAAGATCCGAGATATGTTATGTTCCCTGTTATACCGCCATCAGTGTTTTTCGCTTTTTTTTTTTTTCTGGTATCATCTCCATGCAAAACGCGTTTCAAACAGCTCTGCCCTGCTTTAGGATTCGCGCTGAGCAAGTTTTTAAAATCTCTTGAAATCAACGGTGGTTAAATGCGCGGGAAGGAACTCGTACTTTCACAGCCACAGTTCTTGTTTTAGAGGCACTTCCGCACCAACGCACCAATAATGGTTTACATGTCCGAATTTTCATATTATATTGTTTAGATCGTAGAAAATATATATGTTTTTAAACGATAAACTCAAAACCAACAGCAATGCCTTCAAAACTAGAAATTAACATAAACATTTTTATTCCATTAAGAGATCTCGGTGGTTACATCAAAATCATAATTAACTAATTAAAACACAATCCAAAAACTTGGCACGTGCAAAAGCCGCCACCTCCGGAGCCGGTGCAGGGCTCTCTATAACTAACACTAAACCACCAGATCTTTGAAGTTTGAAATCTCTTTTAAGCCGCCACCTCCGGAGCCGGTGCAGGGCTCTGAGTAGGTGGGGCCCTGGTCACAGGCGCCCCAGGCCCGACCTCAGCATCGCAATATCCCCTCAAAATATCAGCCTCTTCGGCAGTGAACCCGACAGTGGACAGCATGGACGGCCAGCAGTGGAAGGTGATTGTGCGTATGGCATGGCAGCAATCAATGGTGAGGTACGATTCGCCGTTAAGGAAGAAGAGCACGATCTCGCTGGTACAGGATTTCAGCTCAGTGAGCGCATTCCAGCAGTCAACGAGGCTGCCACCGCCACTCAGTTGGAGGCGCGATTGGAGAGAGGCGTACTTTGTGATGTTAGGGTTTATTTTGAGATGGGCATTTCTTGTGGCGGTGGTTGTGGAGGATAAAATGGTGATGGCGAGGAGAAGAGAGATTACGAGCTTTGAAATGTGATGCATTGTTATGAGGTAATTGTTGTAAGAAAGATCGATCGAGTTGTTGATGTGTAGTGCATTTGAGGTATGAACTGAGAGTATTTAATTTATAGGAGAAAGGATACAGAGCAGAAGGAAGGGAAAGAGACGATGGTTTCAGATGTTTTGGAATTTAGAAAGGTTCAAGCATTTCGCTTCTAATTCCAGAAATTGCTATTGGATGTCAGTTACTGTGGAATATGATCGTGATTATTAATTAATGAATTAATTAATTAGGCACTAACTCACTGTGTTCATGTTGTTGGTGCTTGAATGCGTCGTTTCTCTTAAATTCTTTGTTTCCTTTCAAGTCCCAACCCATTCATGGTTTAAGAGTTTTAGACATTATTTTTAATTTGTAATCTACAAGTGAGATTAGCAGAATTATTTTGGGTTCTGATTGTAAATAGATTGTGACTTTAATTATGAGCTACAGTCAGAACTGAGATGTACTGGTATCTGTGTAAGCCCCCGGTGTTTAGAAAATTACCATCAATTAATTACACTCTGTTAATATATAATTTCTTTGTGTCGTTTGTCATCCCTAAATTTTACAAAATCTGTCTATAAACTTGGCACACTAAATTTAAGTAAATTGGGTTTCAGGGAGATGTAAACTTTAAAGGATAATTTCTTACTTGTGAAAATTGAATATCAACAGATTTTATGAAACTTATGATGAATTGGGTTTCAGGGGTTGTAACGGTTAAGGAAGGTGAAAAGATTTTATGAAAATTATATATGATGTAATAAACTAATAATAAATGGCGGAAGGACAGAGAACGCAGTAGTTATTTTTGTACTAAGAACTGTACATTTTTATTAATATCTAAAATTAATTACGAAATATTAATTATACCCAGCTTAGAGCATCCACAATGGTAATTGTTTTTGAATTGCTAATCTGATGTGTCAATTGCTAATGTAATTGTTGGGTTGTAGGCCAATTTCTAAAAAAACAAATTTGCTTATAAAGCAAACGATTTCTTTTGGACATGCTAATACTCTCTCTCTTTCCTATTGGCTCTGACTCTTTTGTTCTCTTTCCTATTGGCTCTGACCCAATTTCTGGAATGGAGAGGTTAAGAAATTAAAAGGAACTTAATTTTTAAATAGTGCTCTACAACTGTTTTTAATTTTTTACGGATTGCTGGGTTGGAGATGCTCTTAGCTGGGTATTTTTAAATGTCCAAACCGGTTATTTTTTGGCCGGTTGGATTAAAAATTCGGACCGGCTAGTTTATGGCTGGTCAGGGGTTTTTTTTTTTTTTAAATTTTTGTTAGATTGCTTCTTTTGATGTATAATTAGCATAATTATACTAAAATACTCTAAATTACTTGAAATTATGTTAAATTAAGCTAAATTAAGCTAAGAGAGACAATATCTTCACTGAGAATGTGAAAAACAACGACGAAACTTCAAACGGCCATAAAATGGCGCTCGAGTGTCCGATTTCAGCAAATGACAACTTTTCGGAAAGCTTGCGAAAAGATGCATGCGTCGGTGACTTATCCGCCATTTTTTGAAATTCAAAATTGCCAAAAAATAAAGGGAAGAGCCTCAAAACTTAAGTTGAAGTTTCCGATTAAGATTTTCATTTCTATTTTTCAATCTAAGTAGCTCAGTAAATTGGTTATATAATGAACTTGTAGAATACCAATTTTTACTATTTTTGGAATTTCTTTATTATTTTTTATGATTTATGAAAGATAACACAAAATCGGCCTAATTTAGCGTAATTCAGCGTATTTCAGTATAATTAGCGTAATTTAACGTAATTTAGCATATTTAAGCATAATTTAATTAGCGTAATTTAAATTAATTTAGTGTAATTAGCGTAATTTAGCGTAAATTAGCTATATAACTAGCGTAATTTACTGTATTTTAGTATAATTATACTACTTAGCTATATGATTAGCGTAATTTAACATAATTTAAAGTAATTTTGCGTATTTTAGTATAATTATGCTAATTATACATCAAAAGATGTAATCTAACAAATATTTCACAAAAAAAAAAAAAAACCTCCTGACCGGCAGAAAAATGACCGGTCCGAATTTTTAATCCAACCGGCCAAAAAATAGCCGGTTTGGACATTTTTAAAAATACAAAGCTAATCTGGGTATAATTAATGTTTCGTAATTAATTTTGGATATTAATAAAAATGTCGGGTAGATTTGCATGGCCTACATAATATAGATGAATTGTTTATATTAAAACAGTCCTTTTCATTTGTTATCATAAATTCAATGTTGTATCAAGTGGAACGTTGGAGGGGAGAATGTGATGATACTCTTGAATCGTTGAAACCACGGCAATTTTATTTAGAAAGAAAGCGATGGATAAAAAATCTATCAGTGCCGATCAGTCCCAACAAATATGCGATTCGATCTCTATCCGTATCCGTCAAGTATTTGATCCATATTTGTATCCAGAAAATAAACAGAGACGCCAATATGATTTTATGATTTTATCACTCTCGGCTCCATCCGTATACAAACAATTTCAAAATTCAATTAATGTGAACTTCTCCTGTCCTCCAAATTCTAGGGCTGGACTTTCAAAAGTCTTATTTTCTTTTATAGGCTCCACTGGGCCCTCTACTTGCACTGGTAAACCGTCAGAGCCTATTGGAAAATAATATTTTTTGCCCATATCTCTCTCTCTTTTAATTAATTTTTTTTTAGTAAAAAAATCTCTATTTATACTAATAATGAGAATCTTCATTTTTAAGTGGAATTTTTTCGAATTATGTAACACTATGAGGCTTACGCTTACATTCAAATTTCAGCAGTTAATGTCAAGATTTGACAATAAAAATATTTTATACTGAACATAAAACTTATTTACATCTGAATTATAGTGTTTATATATATCACACATAATAATAATTATTGTTGTTTACTAATAGCATCAGCATTCAAATAAATAATAAAGGGACTAGGGTCTCTCTAAATGAGGGATGGATAATATATTTAAAAGAGGAGGATTCATATATCTTCAATTTTTGTGTCTTTGTCATTTGCATGTCTTCATTTTAAAATTTTAATAACTCAAAATTTAAAGTTTAAATGTTAATAAAATGTTAGATATGATTTACATCACTATCTCTATGCACATGTACAAAATTATGATATTTCAATTTCGTTTTGATTATTTGCAAGAGCTTGTAAAAATATCCGATGTACGCAATTTCTAAACGTTGATTTCTTAGCTTATTGATTCACATAAAAACAAAATCAAAAAAATGATAATTGTTTGTGTGCATATAGAAAAAATAACATAGATCAAATTTAACAGTTTTATTTTGATATTTACGTTTAAATTTAAAATGTTTTGTTATTAGAAAATTAAAAAAATTGAGACATGACAGAAGTATAAAATAAATAAAGATATTTGGCCGAAATTTTTATTAATATCCAAAAAAAATATTAAAGTTCAAAATCTACACCCTTTTTGACAAGATTTCAAAAACTGTCCAAACCGCAGATTTATTTTCCGGTTTTAAGCTGAATTAGCGCATATTTATTTCCCAGTTTAGGCATTCCAAAACCGCACTATTTTTACATAACCGGGAAATAAATTTCCGGTTTTAAGTTGTGCACTTGATTGATGGTTTTGCCTTGGGAAACGGGAATTAAAAAAATAAAAAGATTCTTGAATTTTTTTGTTTCTTACAGCTAGTGATTTGAAACAACCCGGCCGGTCCAAGACCGGCCCGTCCCGGACCGGGGTTAGATACGGTCCAGTTCAGGGACAGGTCGGTTTGGTTTTCTTTCCACAGGACCGGACCGGACCCCCTATATTCGACCCGCGTTCCCGACCCGTTCCGGACCGGACTAAACCCGGACCGGACCAAGACCCGGATTTTCTACTGTAGCAACGGACCGGAACCGAACCCGCTGCACCCGTGAGCCGCGCATACACCGGCCAGTGAACCACGCCCGCGCTAGTGAGCCGCAACCGCGAACCGGACCCGCACCCGTGAGCCGCGCATACACCGGCGCAAAATTGGATTTTTTTGGTTAGCAGCGGATTCGAACTTGGGACCTCTCTCAATACAACCAAAACCCTTAACCACTCCGCCACAATTTAACTTGTGATATATTATAATAACTTTTTTATTTGATCTATTCTTACTTCTTAGATGAAGCCTTTAACCACTCCGCCAGAGTATCAAGATTCGTGCTCCAGACTGAGAATGCGATTGTTTTGCTGGAAAAACAGAGAGATGTGATTTCTAAAATGTCTTTGCTTGTATGTTAGGATGATTCAAAATACATTAAATTAAATTTCTCACAAGCTTGTGTAAACTTTAATTCTCAATTTCACTTTTAAGACATAAGTATTATGTTAGGTCTTTTTTGGGCTATGCAGTCACATGAATTTTTAACAGAAAGCAATAACAAACAATTAGTTATCTGTGTTTCAAAAATATTTGGTGTTTTTTTTTATGGTCGGCGAGAACGCCAACAAATATATTGATTAAAAAAAAGTTATTTACACATGTCCTACTTTGTAAAATAAAATAATTTACAAAGTAATTTACACACTCTAAAAATTAACTCCGTTGTCCAAGAGGGAGCTCATCCACTAATGTATCTCAAGTGCTGTGTCGTTGATCAAGTGATGAACGACTTTATGCTTGCCGGAAAAGACCCTCCTGTTCCGCTCTCGCCATAAGGCCCAAGCCCCTACCGCCCAGATAATGTTCCACCGTGCCCTCACCTTGGGTGGTTGCCCTCGCAGCCCCTTGAGCCATATATCCTTAATGCTGCTTGCCCTTATTAGAAATGACGCATTATGATGAGCCAGAAGACCTGTCCAGAAACTTCGTGAGTAGTGGCAGTCCCACATGATGTGATTACGTGTTTCCGTGATGGCGGCTGTGCACAGTTTACAACCCAATTGGACTACGCATCCCCGTGTTTGCAATATTTGCTGCGTCAGTATCTTGTTTGCCAGCATCAGCTAGATGAAGATTCTAACCTTCATAGGTACCTTCATTTTCCAAAGCAATCCTTGCGTAGGTGATATAACCCCTGAGTGATGCATTGCTTTGTATGCCGAGGCACAGGTAAACCTGCCATGTGCAGTCCATCTCCAGATCCGAACATCATTCTGCACTCGTAGTGAGGCCGAGTAGAAGTGCCAAATTTTTGCCAAGTCTTTAATGAAGAAGGATGCATTTGGACCCACTGCCGCACATTGGTCAGCAGTGCTGACCCCATGTAGTGTGCGTATGGTGGATGGCCAAAGTGCGTCAGGACTATTATCTAGGTTCCAGAGCCATTTTGTCAATAAGGCGTCATTCTGTTGCTTAAGATCGATAATCCCTAATCCTCCGTTTATTTTGAGGCTGCACACCCTTTCCCAGTTAATCAGGCAATTGATACTCTTGCAGGCGTCCTTGCCTTTCCACAAAAAATTCCTTCTCAATTTGTCCACATGTCTGATTATCCCCGCTGGGACCTTAAATGCTTGCATGTAGTGCAGTGGCATAGCCGACAGTACCGCTTTAACCAGTGTTACTCTACCCCCATAAGATAAAAAATTGGCAGTCCACCCTTCGATCCTGCCCTGCACTGCCGACAACATTGGTTGAAAATCCATTTTCCTTGGTTTCCTGATAGATAAGGGCAACCCCAGGTATCTGATTGGTAGCGATGATGAGGGTGACGCTAAGATAGCCTGAATTGTCGGAATCAATTCTGGGGGAATCGATATAGGGACAAACGAACTCTTGTGTCTGTTGATCCTTAGGCCTGTGAGCTCAGCATAAACATTAAGAATATGGCTAATGACTTTCAGCGTAACCGGATGTGCTTCACATATAATCAATGTATCATCCGCATACTGAATGGTCTTAGGGGGCAGGAAAACATGCGGCGGTAGGGTGCCGGACACATTATGGATAAACCTATTGAGTGAGTCGGCCACGAGAATGAAAAGCATTGGCGATAACGGGTCGCCCTGGCGTAGCCCCCTTTTATGAGTAAAAAATCTCGTGTATGACCCATTTACCTTGATTGAAGATTTCGAGGTACGCAGTATATTCAACACCGCCGAGACCCAACCCGGGGGAAATCCTCTCTCAATCAGTAGATTCATGAGAAAACACCAGTCAACAGTATCAAAGGCTTTCTCAAAGTCCACCTTTTATAAAATAGCCAGTAGTTTTCTTTTTGAACAGAAGTTTAGAAATTCCCGCGCCGCCAGGAAGGACTCCATTAATGATCTCCCTTGCACAAAAGCTGTTTGGTTCGGTGAAATTAGTGTCGGCAGAAGAGGCCGCAACCTATTTGCCATGATCTTGGTAATAAGCTTCGCAATGGTGTTGATGACACTGATTGGCCTGTAGTCCGATACCTGCTCCGGGTTAGGCTTCTTGGGGATCAGTGTAATGGCTGCCCTATTAAGGCTCTTAATAGACCTATGATTGGCAGCAAAATCATGAATTAGGTCAAGGACGTCATTCTTGACTATGGGCCAGAAGGCCTGGTAGAACTCGGCAGGCAAGCCATCCGGACCACTCGATTTGTCTTTTGGCAGTTCCATTAATGCACTCAGGACCTCGGTTTCGGGGATTAGATTATCCAGAGGGCGGAGCTCCTCAGTTAGGGTCGGCCCCACTTTCCCAGAGAGATCGAAGGGGCATTGATGAGACAATCTTTGACCGAGAAGCTCTTTGAAATGCTGCCTGAGGTGTTCTGGGAGTAGGCCTGGTGGTACCGCTGAGCCATCCGGCATTAAGGCCACTATGGAGTTGGTATTTTTCCGTGCATTGGCTAATGCATGGAAATATATAGTGTTCTTATCCCCCAACTTTAACCATGTGCATCCCGATCGTTGCTTCCATTTTGCCTCATTATCTGCCACTAAGGTCCGAACGCGGTCTCTAAGTCGGATTCTCAGACGGAATTCTATCGTATTGAGTTCGCGGTGTTCTTCTACCCTGTCCAGTTGTTGCAGCACCCACTTAGATCGTGTTAGGAAAGTTTCTTTCTTAGCAAATCTCTCCTGAGCCCAGATACGGAGCTCCTCTGCACTGCGTATATCTTTCTTTGTACCCGACTGATTGGGTCCGGTAATGTTACCGAGCTCCATGCTCTGGATACGACTTCCTGAATGTCCTGATATTGGAGCCAGTATGTCTCGATTTTGAAGTGTCTCTTCGGGGGGTTGGTGTGAGGCCTGAGGCGCAGGAGTAGCGGAGCATGGTCAGATGCGGTGGCCAGCAGGTCGCATAGGTGAAAAGATACCCAGAAATCCTGCCAATGGTGAGATAGCAGAACCCTGTCAAGCTTAGAGAATGTCGGGCTCGATCGTTTATTTGACCATGTGAAAGCTCGACCCTGCAGTGGTACCTCAATGAGGCTTGAATCATTTATGAAATTATTAAAGTCAATCATTGCACCCAAGTTTCTAACACCTCATGTGGTTTCTTCAATTGTTCTTAAAAGATTAAAATCTCCTATGATTAGCCAAGGCAAGTTATTAATTGCTCGGATCATTCTTAACTCTTCAATAAAAAGCCTCTTGTTATTGTCGTCCTGTGGTCCGTAGACCCCAGTGCACATGAAAATAAAATCTCTCTTTTTCATAATTATTGTCACTGTAAAAATAAATTTGAAGGTATCAATTAGAGAGAAAGCATTACTCCACGCAAGTAAGATTCCTCCCCTTGATCCTTCCGCATCGAGTGTTACCAGGTTTTTAATTTTTGGAGGGCATACCTTCCTTAAATCAAAAATCGAGCAATTACTCCACTTTGTTTCTTGAAAACAAACTAGGTCCGGACTGTTGTCAGCAACCATCTCTTTAATTACTGCACATTTTTCAAGGTTCCCTAATCCCCGCACATTCCAACTAAGAACATTTAAAGGCAAAGTAAATTCATTAATCATTTAAAGGTTCACAAAAAGCACTTGTTTAGTCTTACAAGGAATCGACACGCGATCATAACAAAAAATAACTAACACAAGGCATAACAACCTTAATTAAACCCCTAACTATGACCTAAGCGGTCGGGGAGCGGTGGCCCTCGTCATCTGCACTATCAAAATTAAAGGTATCAAGGACTGAAGCTCCCATGTCAGCCTCCTCTCCAACCGAACCATTTGCCTGATTAAAGTCAATAGGCCCATTAAGAGCCTCATCTTGCTCTGCCGCCTGATGCATATAATCCTCTGTCTGATTTATGTGATCCGCAGCCTGATTGGCTTGAGCGGTCCCCTGGCCCACTCCATGGTTTATTTGCGCAGCCCCTCCAAGTCCATCCATATGCGCAGACCCTCCTGATCCAATCCGCTCCAATACTAAGGTGTTGCCTGCCTCCCCAGACCTGATCTGCTCCAGATCCGAACCCGGATTGAATACGGTTCCAGGAGCCCCGTTCGGTTCTCCCTCTGTTGCCCCTCCGTTGGATATTAATCCTTCCATCGCCTCCCTAACTACTTCCGAGATGAACTGCATCGCCCCTCCTATCACCTGAATTCCGCCGCCCAATAGCTGGTCCGGCGCTTGAGTTCCGCCGCCCAAGAGCTGTTCCGGCGCCTGAGTTCCTGCCCCCTGAGTTCCGCCGCCCAAGAGCTGGTCCGGCGCCCGAATTCCTACCACCTGAGTTCCTACCTCCTGAGTTCCGCCGCCCGAGAGCCGGACCGGCGTCGGCGATATGATTCCGCAATAGATGGCGGCTTGTGTTGCAACTGATTCTTCTAGCGGCACTGTCAGTAGCGATTCGTCACGCAAGGAGCGCAGCAGCTCCGCCTGGGTCTGCGGGTTCAACTCTGCCGGCCCGGTTCTAGGGGTTCTCTTGGATCTAGTACCGTTGTTGTACCGTTTGGTGACACCCCTGCTGGAGATTCGTGCGCTGCGCCTGAGATTGGGGTTGTGAGATGCAATGGGTGGTGGCGAACCCGGCGGCATCGGGTCGGCCTCAGGTTGGTTCTCCGCCTTCTCTTCTTGTAGGGGCGGCTGTGCCTGAGCAAAGTCTGCTAGTGCGCTCTGATACGCAGTCTCTTCTTCCATCAGTTTTTCCTCCGCATCAATTGCCGCTTGTAGTTCTTCAATCTCGTGCGAGTTGCTGATTTCTTCATCGATTGAGTCGCTGGAGCATGGGAGCCCTTCGGCATCGATGGTGAAGTGCAAGTCAAACCCCTCCAGTCTGACCGAGTCAGGCATAGCATTAACCTCTAAGTAGTCGTTGATATTCAGGTCTTCCTCGAGCTCCTCTTCGATTTCGACCTCGTATGGTTCAAATTGTACATTTGATACATCTTCCAACATATAGTTTTCGAGCTCCTCCATAGGCTCGGATTGGGGCTCCTCCTCAGGTTCTTCTTCTGTTTGGGAGTCTTCTTCCGGTTCGACTTCCATTGGGGCAGGTTCTGCATTAGTTGGATCAGAGTTGGCTTCAACTCCATTTCTTATGATCAGAGTTGGATCAGAGTCGGCTTCAGCTCCCAGGTAATCACACTTCTTATGTTCATTTAGTAATTGGTTTGGTGGTTTTGGGGAGGAGGTTGGGAGGGAATGGTCTTGGGTTAGTGGGGTCCCTGTTGCTGGTGAGATAAGAGAATTTCGGCTATGGGCTGTGGGTGGGAGTGCATCAGGATTAATTGGGGTAAAAATGATTGGGCTGGATGTTGAAATGGTTGGGGGCCTGTCTGTTGTAGATTTGGGGTTGAGTAGATTTCGGCCTGGGGTAATTGGGTTTGGGCTTTGGTGATAGTCCAGATCTATAGATGGGTTTTGGCTAGGTATAATGGCAGCCACCTGGCTGATGTTCAAAATCTGATTTTGAATTTGATTCCCTCTGGTTTCAGTTGCATCTGAGGGCCCACAGTTATTAATGGTTGTACTGATAACTTGCTGGGTAGTCATTTGGGTACGAGGTACAGTAACCAGGGTCAAATCAGAATTTATTACTCTATTAACACCTCCATTTGTTGCTGAACTGGCTCTCTCCATTTCTCCATTAACGTCCAGATTTTTCCCTTTTCTTTCTCGTTCCTTTGCCAGGGTGTCGCCTGCCTCCTTTCTTGCTTGGTTGAGGTATTCCTCAAACTGAGGGTTTGATCTCAAGGTTTTTCCTAATGCATCTTTTTGAGCTCCCTCCTCCAAATCCATCCAAATTGGAAACAAAGTCTCAAAAGCAATGGTGACCACATCCTTACCATCTGTCTTCTTGCTATAACCAGCTGTAGCGTTCGCGTTCTCCTGCTGAACTTTCTGGAAATATTGTTCACTCGGTGTTGTGTCCAAAGGTGGGGTGAGAGGAAGGGATTCTTCGATCCAACTATGGATCACGACCTCAATGTCTCTAGAAATTTCGCGAATCCACATTTTAACGGAATATGGGATGGCTTCTAGTTGAGGAACAGCCACTACCGCCATCATGCGCTCGAGTGATGGTGCCTTGTTCAAAGATGAGTGATCGAGCACAATCCCGAAGGAACTAATGGCCGCAATGAGGTGGTCGATACACCATGCTTGCGGCGACATTCGCTTGAGTTCGATTCATATTTTAAACTTCAAGCTCATCGGATAACCATTTACCGTGGGACTCCAAGGGAAGACGATATACCCGAGTTGTTGGAGAGGTTTGCCGAATTCGGAAAGGAACTTGTGGCGGTCAGCCCCCATTGGTAGAAGCAAGAGGTATTGGACTCCCGACATGTGTGTTAGGGGGAACGGGTATTCGGAGTTGCAAGTGGTCATCAAAACCGATTGGAGCACGTGGGGTGAGTGGGAAGGGCGCAATCTCGCGTCAATCACTATGGCTCTATTTAACTCGAGTGCGTCTTGTCTCATTTGTGGCGTCTCGGGAATAAATACCGTTGCCACTTTTGGTCGGTCTTTTGGAATCAAAGAATCGCCCATGTTGCCACGTGGATTGAGAGGATCGAAACGAGTTTGGTTTGACGTACGCATGCATGATTTGGCCTCGTGCCCTTTCTCCCAACATTGAGCGCAAACTCGCTCTCGACTCGAGCACTCGTGTTGGTCGTGCCCAAGGTTGAGGCAATTATAGCAACGGCCGCGCCATTTTGGGTGGTTGGGATCGGGTGGTAGAGGCAGCAGGTCGAGTGAGAGAGGAGATGTAGGAATTGTAGCTTGGGAGAGGGAAGAATTCCAAGGATTTTGATCCATGTAATGGCGCCATGGAGGGTATTGGTATCTTTGAGTATTAATGGGGGTAGGGGTGTGAGGAGAGTGGGCATTGGGAAGAGAAGGGTGGTGCTGGACAGTTTGGGAGTATGTGAGGGAGTGTGGGTTCTGTGGAATATGTGGGTTGTGTTGGAGTGGGGCAAGGCCGTGAGTGTGGTGGGGGGAGTTAAGTCCAGAAATTGGGGTAGGTGGGGTGAATTGAATTGGCATTGATTTGGCATATGGAGAGGGAAAAGGGTTCGGGTGGTGTTTCTTTTTAGCCATTAAATGCTTTGTTGGTGGTTGGTGTGAATTTAATGGTGTAGGGATTGCAACAGGAGATGAAGTATTTGTAGGTGGAAGGAAAGGTGGAGCACCATTAATGCTCTTAATGGCAAGATGTGGTGAACCAGGAAACAAGGCCTCAATAGTACTAACATTAATGGTTTTGCCAACTTGTTGCAGTGGCCGGTACATGCTTGAGAGATAACCATAGCTGTGATGATGGTGATTCATTGAGAGAGACTTACCTGAATAGACGGCTGAAGGACAGTTTGGGTGCGGCTGACAAAGCCCCTGCCTTGGGAAGTTTGCAAAGGTAGTCCTGTAGCTCTGCTTGTAGCTCGGCCTGTAGCTCGGCCTGTGGCTGCGCCTAGAGAAGTTGTCATGGCGCCTAGGGAAGGTGTCCTGGCGCCCACTCCTTGCTGCCCTGCTGTTCCCCTGGGGAAGGTGGTGTTGCCTCCTGTCCTGCCAGCGGGCCTGAACCGTGTACCATCCATCACCAGAGGGCACTGCTCTTGTTTTCATGAAGCTCCTTTTTCCACTTGGATCTATTATGTCTCACCAAAAATATTTGGTGTTAACTTGAAATTTTACGTATATTAATGTCTCCTATATTTCCTTCTCTGTTTACTTTTCTTTTGTGAAAATCAAAATAGTAGGTATATTGATTACCATATATATGGTCTTATACTAAAATTGAAACAATTAAACAATAAATTCTTCCTTGAGCTTCTAGTCCAGAGTATTAGACAAGTTTATATACCTGCCAGAGTATCAAGATTTGTGCTCCAGAATTAATGATTAATAGTTTAATATACTGTTTATGTCTGGAACGCAGATTTTTTGTTTTTAATTCGGAATAAATTAAACTTTAAAGTTTATTATCTTTCCTTAAAAGTATAATAACTGTTATATATCTAAAATATTTCTAAAGAAAGCTAATATACCAATATTTCTAAAATATTTCTAAAGAAGCTTCGATCAAAATATTTAAACTGAACAACTGAGGCGGAACTAGAAAATTTAAATTGTAGAGCTCAAATTTAAAATACCTAATTAATGCACGTGATTAGAATTTAAACCCAAATCTCTACAATATACATAATTTAAGGGGACTGCTATTTTGAAGGCAGAAATTCATTTATTTCCCTTCTTAAAACCTTTCTTATTCTTTGCTTCTAATTAATTTCTGCTATAATTAGAAAAGTTAATAACCGGTTATAAGTTGAAAGAAATTGCTAGCCCATTGAAAATAGAAATTTTATTCTTAATTTGTTTATTTCAATATCCTATTTTGTCTTTCTTTCTTGATCTAAATCTTCTTATGGTTTTAGTTTATTGTTTCTCTTTGTAAGCAAGAACTAAAATGAATCAAAATATAGAGAAATTATGTGATTTTCAAGTATTTTTGTAAAATTGAGTTTATGTCTTTTTGTAAATATATGAAGATAAATATATTTAATCCTACTATGTAAAATTATATCATTATTTTTTTAGTAAAGTAAAATTATATCATTATATTGATGTTGATATTTGAATTCTTCCCACAAACACGTTCAAGTATTTTAAAATCAAAATATGATGAATTAAACTCTAAAATTGAGTTTATTGTCTTTTTGTAAATATATGAAGATTAATATATTTAAGCCTAATATGCAAAATTATATCATTATATTTTTAGTAAAGTAAAATTATATCATTATATTGATGTTGATTTTTGAACTTTATGTATAAAAATGATTTAATTGATGCTAATTTGTTTCTTTGTGTAGATAAATTTAATACGTAATTATAACTGCACATAATTAATCATGACCAAAAAATAAATAAAAGAGGAGAAAAAATCTTAATGGTGAAATACATATCACATGGAAAATAAGACATCATGTTAAATATATTTTCAAATAAAACGAACTTTATATTTCCAAACATGTAAATACAGCCATTGTATTGAACGTTTCCTTATATGCTACACTGCTTGCTTATAATTAAATTACTTGCCTATTTAATTTTTTAATTATTGCAGCATTTAATTAGAAGCAAAAAATGAGGAAGGTTTTAAGAAGGACAAAAACAGTATTTAGAAGAAAAATATCTCTTTGCTTTCAATAACTCAAATTATGCGTTGAAAATAGCAGCCCCTAGCTATAATTTAAACCCAAATCTTAAGACAATAAAATAATAAAATGGTAATATCCATAATTAAAAAATTAAAATTATAGGAGTGATTAAGCATCTCTTGGTTTGCCTTAAGATTCGCACCTGCGGAACAACTAATACTAAGATTCATATATAATCTGAATGTCAAACCAATAAAAAATGAATTGTAAAATAATAATGCAACATAGGTCTTGTATCCTAATTAAGTCTTAAGAATAATAATGCAACATAGTTAATAAATTGAATATTGTAATTTAAAATTTATTAACACAAATATTGACAACATATTTTACCTAGAACTATTGACAACATATTAACTTAAGGAATTTTTGTAATATAAAAAAAATGATCTAATTCGGTTTTGTTTTTAAATCAATTGTTTTAAAATAAATCAGTTTTAAATTTTAATAAAAGTATTGGAATGTCGTGAATTTCAATTTATATCGTATTATAACAAAAATTGTTCGGTTCAAATAACAAACTTATTGAATTGGAAAAAAAAACAGCCAAAAAAACAGCCAAAAAAAACAGGAAAAAAAAAAAACGGTGGACCGGACCGTGACCCCCCGGACCCGTGGACCGGACCGGCCCGGACCGTGGAACCGCCGGACCTGTGGTTTGATCAAGGGCCGGGGTCGGCCTCTGAAAACCGGACCCGTGGACCCGTCCAACCCGCCGGACCCGTGGACCGGGCGGGTTTGGACCGTCCCGTCCCGGACCGGACCGTTTTCAATTCACTACTTACAGCTGGGAATTAAATACTCACTACTTGATTGATGGTTTTGCCTTGGCACAGATTAACCTTGACAAGGGATTTTGACCGTCGATTTTTTTGTTTAATTAAAAAAAAATTTAACCAGAAATTTAATTTTCGGTTTTGGAATTCCAAAACCAAAACCAGAAAATTTATTTCCCGGTTCTGGAATTCCAAACCTAGGAAATAAATTTGCGGTAATTCGGCTTAAAACTGGAAAATAAATCTGCGGTTTGAACAGTTTTTGAAATCTTGTCAAACATGATGTAGATTTTGAAATTTAATATTTTTTTAATATTAATAAAAATTTCGGGATATTTGAACTAAAACAATCCGACCCGGCCTAATCAGGAACTACACGATGGTTATATGGATTGTGCACAGGTCTGGAATATTTGACATGATCGGACTCATTTCATTGTGTTTTGTTAAATTTAGTTTGAAATTCGATACTAATTAATATTGTTACCCACTAACTAAGATTAATTAGATATTGATGTAAGATTAAGTTGCATGAATATATTAAAAAAATAATTAATAAATTAGTAATGAAGTTACATGGGTCGGGTTAACTGGTGACCTGCTCGAATCAAATTCGGGTTAAATGATTTTATTCGAGTCAGGAGTCTGGCCGGATCAAGCCAAAGAAAATAAAAATAATTATAACGATACGACCCGAACGCGACAACCTATTGAGGAGAACGGAGTAGGTCCGATGTCCAACGGAGTAGGTCAGATGCCCATCGGACCTGCTTTTAGGTTCAACGAGCATTATGACCGTCCGATCTAATTCAAAATTTATGTGCACGAAGTTTAAAGTGTTCCGCACGAATCTTAAAGCAAATTGACGGTGATTAAACCCAACGAACCAGAGTAGGTCCGATGCCCATCGGACCTACTCTCAAAGCCCCATTGAGTACAACGATTGGGGTGCAAACGAATCAATTCAGTAGTATAACTATATCCATTTTTATTTTTCAGATACGATCAAATCAAACGGATATTGATACTGATCTAGATACAAATACATATCAGATATTAAATATGTACAAATATAATTCGAATATCTAATTTAAATATTTAAAAAATAACATATTATTCAATAGATTATTTTTATTAGAAAATAAAAATAACATGAATTACGACTATAGTTTGAATTTTCAATCATTACACTGAACAAGATAATTTTTTTTATATTAAACTTGATATGTCACTACAAAAATATGTATCTTGTTAACAAAAAAACAAATCATCAATATAGTCATATTTTTAATCAAAACATACCAGAAAAAATAATATCTCTCTCTTAAAATGTATGATTCTAAAACAAACAAATAAAACAATATGGATACGGATAATTGGTATCTGTATATGTATTCGTATCCGTGTCCACACAAGCATATATTTAGAAAATTAATATAGTACAGATACATATAATTGAATATGTATCCACACAACGAACATCTAAAAAATTAAAAAAAAATACGGAAACAAATAATTATTCATATTTATATCCGTATCCACTTCATAAACTGTATTCGTATTTGTATCCACGTAAAGCTTATATGTATCCGTAACCAATTTCACAAATTATATGCATCTGAATATCCGAATCAGTAAAAAATTCGAATAAGGAATCAAATACTGACTAATAATATCCGATATGTTTGCACCTATAACAACGAAACTTATCTAACCACTATAGTCTGCCGTGAAGTATTTCCACTAGAAAGTTTCAAATTACCTAAAAATAAACATGAAAAAAAATGCACCTTCAATCTTATTTAGTTTTATCTGACATGATACTTCATGAGCACATACAATATCACGAAAAATAATTTTACCTTTTAATGTGGTTATTAAATAATTTTACCTTTAATGTGTCTATTAATGTGGCTATCCTATTAATAGTAACTTAATGATAATTTTCAAAATACAGCTGATCAAAATTAAAGGGCTAAACTGTCTAACAGCAACAACATCAACTACATTACATATCAGACAACCATAAGCTATTTTGACCTTTCCATTTGCAAAGTACGTTTAAAATGCAATAACAAGAAGAAAAAAAACGGAGCATCTAATATATGATTCATATTAGAAAATTAGATACGGATATCCGATATTTGAATATCCGTATGGATACGGATACAAATATGATTTAAAATTTTAGTTATCCCTATTCAAATAGTAGATATATATCATATAGTTCAATGAGGAGGGTTCCAATGCCTCCATTTTTCATGCCTCCACCATGCCTCCATTTTTAAAACTTTAATAACTCAAAATTTAAAACTTAAAAGTCAAAATAAAACCGTTGGATATAATCTACATCATTTTATCTATGTGCTCATAAAAAATTATCACATTTTGATTTTGTTTTTATGTGAATCAATAAGTTGAAAAATCAACGTCTAGAAATTATCCACATTAGTACGTTTTTTACAAGCTCTTGATGACAACCAAAACAAAATTGAAATATCATAATTTTTTACACGTGCATAGATAAAATGATATAGATCATATCCAACGGTTTTATTTTGACTTTTAAGTTTTAAATTTTGAGTTATTAAAGTTTTAAAAAATAGAGGCATGATGGAGGCATGAAAAATTGAGGCATTTGAACCCTCCTCTAGTTCAATATATATTATGAAAAAAAATTATGTTATTCAACATTATAATTAAATAAATATTATGAACTTTAATATTTTTTAATAATATTTTTATATTTTTTTAGTAAATATCCAATCCGATTGATATCTATATCAAATAAAAATAAATTAGATACAGACATGGTTTTACCGTCGGGATCTGAAATTTTAGTAACAATACACGGAAAAATAATAATGTTAAATTTCCTCTAAACTAAAGGGGAGCTATAAATTACGTGAACAAGAAACCACGGGAACTGTGGAACTGTTAATCTCCATATCACGATCTAAAATAAATTAAAAAACTGAAAGGAATAACAATGATAATATTACTCGATAAACCGAAATTTTTATTAATATTCAAAATTATTAATTAATTTCACAATCTGCACTTTCTTCGCTCGAATTTTCAAAAATGACCAAACCGGAGATTTTGTTCCCAGTTTTAAGTTTTCTTTCCGCAAACAAAAATCTTAGTTCCTACCTCCCTGAAACCAGATAGTAGAACTAAAAATTAAATTTCCAATTTCATCAATAGAAACCGGGAACAAAATTTCCGGTCCCAGAATCGGAAATTTTGTCTCCGGTTTCAGGTCAGTCACTCAAAATATCGATTTCTTGCGAGATTTTATATTTTTTTTATTGAAAAATGAAAATAAAAAAGCTCTCAACTGAAACAATTAATAAATCTCACTTCTCGAGGCAGGATAGATATGCATCAAAATGTTGAATGAACCAGTTCTTTAGTAAACTAGTGCAAGACATATGTATATAGGCATATTTTACTCAGGTCCATAACAACACAGGCGCACGTAAATCTTGGAGCTTAGCGCCTCCTCAGCTTTAACGTCAATTTTAAGCGTACAAAATCTCCGGTTTTGGGACCGGAAATTTTGTCTCCGGTTTCTATTGATGAAACCGGAAACTTAATTTTCAGTTTTAGAAACTGAAAATTTTGTTAGAAACTGAAAATTTTGTTTTCGTTTTAGAAGTAAGAATTGGGGTCTTTGTTTGCAGAAAGAGAGTTTGAAACTGGGAATAAAATCTCCGGTTTAGTCATTTTTTGAAATCCGAGCGAAGAAGGTGCAGATTGTGAAATTAATTAATAATTTTGAATATTAATAAAATTTTTGGCTCGATAAATCCTCGATGCAAACATAAGCTAGAACCGAAGCAATACTCATTATACCTGTTTGGCTGAGGAAGATTAAGCTTCTTTAACGTTCTTTAAATCCTTAATCCATGTTAATCCTGCCGAACAGGGTCTTCTTTGACAAGATTTAGAATCCCTCCTTGGCAAAAAATCTAAATCCTAGATACCCCTTTCTTAGGGCTTGTTCAATAACATGGAAATTTTATGGGAATGAGAATTTCAATTTGTCAAAACCAAAGTCATTTAACTCATGAGAAATTTTAGAATATAGGTGTTTGGCAAATGTATGGCAAATGCATAGGTGTTCGGTGACATGGGAATTACAAAGAGCTCTTTAATCTCCGTCATGTACAACTTAGAAACCATATTGAAAAACTTATTGGTATTTTAAAAATACGGTTTCCTATTTTAAAAGTTGCAACATATCATGCAATTGATAAACAAGCGGACATAGTTCAAGCAACATGTATTATACAAATATTTTATTGTATATCACAGTGGTGATGCCGCTTGGATTGCAAACGCTAATTTGGAAATTGATTCGAATGATATTGTGGATGTACCAGATAGAGATGAAGAGTACGGCAACGATGTTGGAAGACTTAACAATCAACATCAGACAGGGAATGAAAAAAGAGATGAAATTGCTGGGCTTATGTGAGATGATTATGTTAGACGTCATAATATGAACTTAATTTAAAATTAGCTTAATCTATTAAAATTAGGTGTTGCTAGTTTAATTATGCTTGTTTAATAATTTCTTGTATTATTAAACTGTGCTTGTTTAATTAATTTTAGCCTTTGTATTATTAAATTGTGTTTGTTTAATTGAGTGCTTGATTGTACAAGTTAATTTCAGTTTAATTAATTAAACAAGTATTGATTAGTATAATTCCTCTTTTAATTAATTAAAAAATTAAATATATATTTTAATTAATGAACAAAAGTTACTATCTAAATTTTAAACAACTTTGAACGGTCAACTTGGAACAAAAGTTATTATATAATTCAATTATTTTGATTCTTCACAAGAGGCGCACCATCAGGGAAAAAAAACGGAGCTCCAAGTGAATGTATATTTCCCATAAAAATTGAAGAAAACAAGAGCAAAATACTCATCTGAAATAGTGAAATAGAAAATAAAACTTGTATGCCGAGTATTAGAAAATATTCCTACACAAGCAATTTCTAAAATAATAATCATGAGAAGGCTCTTAAGCTTTTGGGTTCCTTAAGGCCTTCTTTTGGGCCGAAAAGTATATTTCGTTGGACAATTATATCCGCACCACCAGCTCCTCCTTAAGCCCTTCACATTACTTTTTCGTTTTTTATTGTCTTCTTCTTCAAGAGAGGAGAACACATCCCTAGACGCGGGAAACAAAAGAAACTGCTCTCTCCGACAAAGATTGACGGCTCTCCGGTGATAAACTTTCAAATCGGACATCATACGGACATTCTCGTCGATGCGCTCTCTCCATTGACACCCATCAAAGTGGATAATTTTTCTTTCCGTAACATATCTGTGAAGTCCATGTTATTAGATTTCTTTCGTTACCATCTTCGTTGACACGATTTGAGAGTTTTGAGAATCATTTGATTAAATAGTTCTAAAGGTTCAGACATGATTTCGTTTGTTTTGACCTACTCCCATGTGTTGTGATATAATTTGCTTGGAAAAAAAAACAATTTGAACAATATAAGAAAGTTTACGGACCAAATACTTTCTTTTTTTAGTGGTGTCAAGGATAATTCAGTACCAAATACTCTCTTGTACCTGTGCGCTGCTTTTATCATACCAGTACAGTAACAGGTACAGTTGGTTTGTTTGTCCAGTAAGATATGTGGTGTTGTTTGTTTGTCCAATAAGATATGTGGTGTTGTTTGTTATCTTGTTTTTTACTGATACAATGCTTATTGTAAACTTTTGAATATCAAGTATTGAGAGAGGTTTTATGAGCTCTGAGTATATTCGGTATTTTATTTTTTTTATTGATATGAATTACAGAGATGATCTCTGGTGCATATATACACCTCTAAGTTCTATTGTACCGTTGGTACCTATGAGTTGGTACCAACGGTAACTTCCTATTCCTATTCTATGACATAACCTCTATTATTTCCTTATTTACAATTTTGTCCTTTTTCTATTTTAGTCCTCTAACTTTCTTTATTCTCAACACTTATGTGCATTATCAGAGTTACAAGTCTTTGAAATTGCTACAACTCATTCATTATTTGTTCAGTAATCTGGGATTTTACATATGGAGTTGAATGATATTTTAAATATTATTAGTTCAACTTCATTTCCTTTACAATATTTGTTTTTTTTCTTCACAAAGACTCTTAAATTATAACATATTTTCTTTTCTTTTAGTGTCCATTTGATGATTAATTCTTCAAATAAGTTAGGATGCTTATTACTTGTAATACAATTTTGATTGTTCATATCATTTTAATTATAACAGATTTTCTCTTCATTTCAAAGGTGAAGCTAAGTTATAAATTTCATTGCGGAACAAGCTCAAGTAACTGGGAAGAAATCGAAGAGGACATGGAAATTAGATATTGCAGCTATTTCTTTTAATTACCCATACACACCCATACATGCTGGAAAGGAATTCAACCTCCAATCCAGTAAATACTTTTCATTTTGATATTTTTTTTTTGAGAAAGAACAGGGATCACGTCCCTATTTCATTGATAAGTCGTTCTTACAAGAAGAACTTGCAGTAAGTAGTACAAAACAAACTCAAAGAGTTTTGAGCAAAAGAAATAACAGAAATAAGAAAAGCCTAAAAAAAGAAGAAATAGGAAGCGAAAAAGAAAGGAAGTAAAGCAGATAAGCATATTGGCTAGGCCATTACTCTCGCTGCATGGTTATTTGCAACCGCGGTACCGGTACAATTGTTGTGTATCTCCATTGTGCTTGCACCTATTCCAGTAGGTCTTGTACTGTATTTTCCTAGTCTCTGAATATCCTCGCACATCTTTCTCTCCATAATACAAAGCAGGATATTAGAATGAACAACCTTTGTTTGATTGTAACTGAAGGATCCGTGAGGACCCTTATTGCTCTGTTACCTGGTCCCCTGGTCCGATATGCTGTTGCCACCCGAAGCTGTTTCGCCATCTGACAGTCTCCTACCATATGCTGCACTGTTTCCAGGGCTGTCTTGCATAATATGCATCTGTTAACAATTGGTATACCCCTTTTCATCAAGTTGTCAATAGTTAGAATCATATTCAATATCAAGAGCCATGCGAACACCTTAAATTTTGGTGGTGCCTTGAGGTCCCAAACCCTGTGTATATTTGTGGTTATTGTGGGGGTGAATTTGAGCGCTTGATAAGCTGATTTGACCGTGAATGCTCCCTGCGAGGTCCATTTCCAAACCGGTACATCTTGTTCGTTTGTGAGGGTAATCTCCATCTCCTCAATTTCGCTTTTCATCTGTTGCAGCTGTTCCTCTGTTGTTATTGAAAGTTGATCTCTGAAGATGGATTCCAAATCGATTGTCATGACTGTGTTGACTGTAATTTCCGCTCTCGTGGTGAAGGTGTGTAGTATCGGAAATCTCCCCTTTAGTATCCCTAAACTCTAATGGTGTCTCCAGAAGCTAGTTTCGGTACCGTTTCCCATTTGTCTTTGAACCGATACACTTTTCATTTTGATATTTATTTTTAGAAATCATTACTTCTTCAAATTTAGGTCTCATATCTATGGAGCCGCATTTTGTAATCTACTTATCAGATTCTGTTTTGGAATCTAAAACTCTTGTATTTCTAATTTATAATTTTGTAATATACAAACTTTCTTTATCTTGTTTAGTGGTGGGTGTATTTATTATTTTCTATCATTACTTTATTTATATTTTAATTATATTATTTGTAATAATAATTTTGGTCAAATTTAACACGGTTTACTTTAATGAAATATATATAATTATATTTAATTAAAATCATAACACAATTTGATTCATCAATCATATTATTATATGACAAGAACAGTACAAGGGGTAATATGGTCTTTCACTCATCATATATATATTTTATTCAAATATATGCTACAATCTTAATCATTTGCATTTGTCGAACACGCGTTTCTTAAGTTCTTAATCTTCCACTCCTTAATCCATGTTGTCGAATGGGGCCATTATTCACTAATTTAATTTTTAGAAATTGTAAACTTCAACAAGATCGAGAAATATATGGGTTTATGCGAGAGTAATATTATCATGATTCATGGGCCAGGTTAACAAACAGAAAGGCCACGGTAGGAACAAATTGCAGTGGATTTATCAAACAATGACAAGCTTAAACTTCAACAGATTAGGCCCGGTTAACAAACAAAAAAGCCCCACCCGGGTCAAACATGGGCTATTCCCCCGAGAAATGAAGGGGTATTTCTGTCCATTTCGAAATAAGGCGTCCAGTATAGTCTCTATATATAATCAGCTAGGGTTTATGCGAGAGCCTCTTAGATTTACGCCGCCGGGACACAACCAGGTACTCCCCGAAACCTACCCCGTGCTTGTAATCTCGTTTCTATCTCTTTTTATCAAAGTTTGATTTTCTATCTTGTTCGATTATTCTCATTTCCTTCGTCGATTAGTTGTTATAATCATTTAATCTCGGTTTCTACCAGCTCGTTGGTAGACGTGATCACATTGGATGTTTTTAGACAATCGTAAATCTTGTTCTACAGGCTCAGTCTTGTAATTTGTATGTGTGTATCTGTTGTTTAGTTCAGGCACTAATTATTTCTGTATAACATTGTATACTAATAGCGGAATAATTTTGTATTTTATAGGATTTAGTAGCCTCCATTGATTTAATAAACACATTGCAATTATTCTGAATTGTTGCATTTACTGGTGTTAAATGAAGGATGAGACTTGCAGCTCAGGAAACGCAAAAACTTAGTTTTCCGTTGTAGATTTACTTGTAGTTCTGGATATCGTTCTCATTTCCCTCTTTATTGTTAGTAAAACTGAGCTTATTACTGTTTCTTCTGACCCCTTCTGACTTCTTATCTGTCTATTGTAAGGTAAGAAGAGGTGTGAGCAAAGATGTCTCATAGGAAGTTTGAGCACCCACGGCATGGTTCCCTTGGTTTCCTTCCAAGGAAGAGGGCTAACCGTCACCGTGGAAAGGGTAATGATATTATATTACTTGTTTTGTTTTTTCTAGATTGACTTGAATTTTAGGATTGATCATATATTTTGAAAGAATTTCACAGCATGTTTTCTATATTTTTAAATAAGTATGACTTTTGTGCTAGAATTAGTAATGCTGTAGGTTATCCTGAATAAGTTGAACAAAGAACTAATATTGTGTATGCTTTTGTAACATGTAGATATAAAATCAGTTGTAGATCCATTTGAATTGCAACAATCAAATATTTATATAGCAAAATACATGTTGTGAGTTGGGTATCTGTTCTACTTGATACTTGGATGTTTATTTTTATGAAGTTTGGTGCTCACATTTTGCCAATGTTGATTTCAGTGAAGTGCTTCCCCAAGGATGATCCTACAAAGCCATGCAAGCTGACAGCCTTCCTTGGCTACAAGGCTGGTATGACCCACATTGTTCGTGAGGTCGAGAAACCTGGATCAAGTATGCTTTCGTCTCTTGTTTTACTATATTGTAATTTTAGATGTGTTCATCTAGTTTTCTATACAAACTGTTCCCTAAATACTAGGTGATTTTCTTGAAAGAAAAGTTGCCTTTTTGAGTGTAGTTGTAGTGAGCATGAGTTACCACCATTTTATTAAACTTGTTAAATTTTAATCTGTCAAAATGTTATTTAACTAGTCATTACAAATTGTTAGGTCCTAATATGTTGGAATGAACATGAGTTATCTTGTTACTTGACATTGTATATGCTCCAGTAGTAAATGAGTTACCTTGCTATTTGTATCACAGAGCTGCACAAGAAGGAAACCTGTGAGGCTGTGACAATCATCGAGGTACCACCAATGGTTGTTGTTGGTGTGGTTGGCTACATCAAGACACCCCGTGGCTTGCGAACGCTAAATACAGTGTGGGCACAGCACTTGAGTGAGGAGTTAAGGAGGAGGTTCTACAAGAACTGGTACAAGAGCAAGAAGCGTGCCTTCCTCAAGTACTCGAAGAAGTATGAAGCCGAGGATGGCAAGAAGGAGATTGAGGCCCAGCTTGAGAAGATGAAGAAGTATGCTACTGTCATCCGTGTCCTTGCTCACACTCAGGTTAGAATCAGACTTTTTAAAACACCATTTCAGTTGCCTTCTGCTTTGTAGTTGCTATTTTATTTGGTTCATGTAAAATATTGTTTAAAGATCACATTGCATGTTCAAATCTGAATAATAACCTGCATCTTTGTTTTACTTTCTACAGATCAGGAAGATGAAGGGGCTCAAGCAGAAGAAGGCACACCTGATGGAAATCCAGGTCAATGGAGGGAGCATTGCACAAAAGGTTGACTATGCTTATGGTTTCTTTGAGAAACAGATCCCTATTGATGCTATCTTCCAGAAGGATGAAATGATTGACATCATTGGTGTAACCAAGGGTAAGGGATATGAGGGTGTGGTCACTCGTTGGGGTGTTACTCGTCTCCCCCGCAAGACCCACAGGGGTCTCCGCAAGGTTGCCTGTATCGGTGCCTGGCATCCTGCCAGAGTGTCATACACTGTGGCACGTGCTGGTCAGAATGGGTACCACCACAGGACTGAAATGAACAAGAAGATTTACAAGATTGGCAAGGGTGGTGATGAGTCTCACATGGCCTTGACTGAGTTCGACAGGTAACATCTTTTATGATTTGTTTCTTGCTGGATGTTATTTTTTAGATCCACAAGCTTTATTTCATATTTTAAGTTGGTTTAGGCTAACAGTGGGCTCTTATATCCTTCTTTTCTTGTCCTTGTTGGAGTGTGAATGTGGGGAGGGCAATTAAATAAAGAATATTTTTGTTTAGTGTACACTAACATCTGTGTATATACAGGACTGACAAGGATATCACTCCAATGGGAGGGTTCCCGCACTATGGTGTTGTGAAGGATGATTACCTCATGATCAAGGGTTGCTGTGTGGGGCCCAAGAAGAGGGTGGTGACTCTGCGCCAGTCTCTCCTGAAGCAGACCTCACGTCTTGCTCTGGAGGAGATCAAGCTCAAGTTCATCGATACCTCTTCCAAGTTCGGTCATGGCCGCTTCCAGACAACCGATGAGAAGAAGAAACACTATGGCAAGGCTTAATTTTGTTTTGAGATTGGTGTTTGCTGTTCTTGAAACTTTAAGCAGAGAGAGTTTTGTTTTGGTCGAGTTTTGTAGGGTCTATTTTTGTGTTTGAAACAAACAGCATGGATTATTTGTTATTTTTGTCCTGCTCTTGCTGGTAGTACTTTTGGAAATCAAGTTACTGCTTAGTGATTATGGTAATGAGGTCAGTTTTATTCAATCTATTAGTGTTTAAAAGTGAAAACCAAAGCAATCCCTACCTACAAAAGCTTTAAATTAGTAAATACGCGAAGTAAATAAGCTGGTGTGGTGTTAAGTTTTAGCAGCTCATGCGAACAAATTTAAGGTCAGATTTTTTTGTTGAATTTGGATTAATAGGTTTTGTAGGATCTAGTAACAGTTATCATTTGGAAACCATACAACTATACAAGCCTCAATATAACATGCGATCTAATCTGGCTTGGAGTATGATAAGGTAAATGCTCAAAGTAGTAATGATAATATTAGATGAACTAGATTATTAACAAACTGCTAAAAATTCGGTGGCTTATTAAGGATTTCTTGGAATGCCTGATACTTACCTTTTTATACGTGATATTTTGACGTATTGCTGGGTACACGAGATTCTACTCTAAAAGGAGGTCGGATCAGAGTATTTTTTTTCTTTTTGGTCAAACCGTATATAGGTATATATTTTATTAAGTACAAAAGAGTATACATCAGAAAAGTTACATGGTAGCATGTACAATATGTACTACTAGAGTACTAAGCTAAAACATAATATAAGACAACAAGTGTTTTTGAAAATATTCAGCTCAGTTCAAACTAAAAAACTCATAAGTATGTGCATCATATGGACACAAATTTATTCATCCTTGTTTGATTATAATAATAGAAGTCCACTAATTTTTTTCCGTGTTATTCTTTCTTGCAGACTTGTGCAGCAGAAAATGCACTTAACTAAATGGAACCGAAAACTGATAGGCACAACAATCGCTTATTTTGAGCGGTGACTAGATCCACTGGGTGAAAGCAAGCACCAAGTACGGTGGTCAGATCCATTAAACAGAAGGATTGAGAATAATGACCTGATCTACGGGACGGAGCTTCCGTCTCAGACGGAAATGGAGTGACGGGATGAGGCGGGTGGGACGTATCGCCTTAGGCGATTTCTGAATCGCCCTTTTTCTTTGAGCGGCAGCGGCACCGAGTATTTTTCTGTTAAGGTAGTAGACAAAGTACCTAATTTAAATTATACCAATAAAACAATATATTTACAGAGTTCTGTCGTGACAAGAGTTCGCCTTTCTCTGCTAGCCTAACATTAGTTCTAGTGAGCACAATGCGATCCACATAGGACCAGATCATCCATTAGACTTTGTTTATTCACATCTAACTAAGAACGATATATAAATATTGTCATGTTCGTTTGGCTTTGTATATCCCAATTGAGAGCAATCATTATCCCGATATTTTTCCTTAACATTAAAAAAAAATAATCCACTAAAATCTCATTTCATACCACAAATGCTGATTTTTTCAGCATTTCAACTTTTCTGATGAGCTGTTTATAAAAGACATCTGCTTTCATTTAACCCACCACACTCACAAAATTCACTGTAAAAATATCTTGAGCCTTTTAGTTTTGTTGGTTTTTCAATTTTATTTTTTTACCATAAAATGTATTTAGTATTTACATAGGTATAAAATTTTAAATATGTAGTTCATTTACCAAAACAATCAGAATAATTTGCATTATGCTATATGTCTGGGTACGACCCTTCTTTCCTATTGGGGCTATGTTGTGAGTACAACATTGGACCGAGATTTTCTTTCCCTGCAACAGCTGACAACATTTTCGATGTTGTTAAAAGTGAGATTTATAGCCGACTTGGATATAACCAGAGTGACCACGGTTTAAATATTTAAGCTCGATTTAATGCCGCTACAAAAAAAAAAAAAAAAACCGGTATCATCAATTGGTCCCAATTTCTGATGAAATAAGTTGGAAGATGATTTTTGGTATGGTAATATCGGCCGGAATCCAGTACCCTATCCTTGAGCTTTTCATTGAATTGGTTCTAAAGCCCATGCGGGTTCAATCTGCATTTGTGTCTTTGAAGTGCTGTTTCCGAAACACAATCAGTGCCCAGTCATTGTCGGGTACCTGAGGTACAAGCGTACCCCAGCCAAGCATGGTATCATGATTCTTTCCCTGATGTCGATGACCTGTCCCCTGTTTCGCATCATAACATTGGCCGCTACCAGTGTCATGAGGAGGTAGATGATGAAGAAATTGGTAGAGAAAGTGATGAAGATGCCTTTTTATGGAAGGTGACATTCCACCGAGTCGACAAACACAACCACGTTGATCTCAGCATTTTCCAATCTTCAAGAAGGGTGGAAAACATTCAATACCGGACTTCAATGACACATCCACATTGTGAGCTTCTTCGGTATTCACATGAAGAAATTCTAATGGTAATTGACGACATGCAAGGCAGACGACTCAGACATTCTAAGTACTTGCAATTCTATCTTCTTTTCTCATTACATATTAAAATAATGAGTAATTAACATCTGATTTCTCATCAAATCATGCAGGAGCTTCATCTAGTGGGAGGAGTCGTTAAATTATATGATGACACAATAATTTGATATGTTCTGTATTGTCATAATGTGTTTTGATGTGGTTGATTACTTGATTTTATTTAATGTATGGATGCTATTTTATTTTCTTATTTACTTCTGATACTATTTCACGTTCGGTGATATTTAGTCGTGTTTGGTCTGAGTTTTACTATTTTTTTCGAACTTTAAATTTGTTCTAATGAAGAAAAAAAATCAGAAGTGTAAAAAAATAAATAAAGAAACAATGTTGTAAAAAAATAGTGTACAAATATAAATCTATTGTCCGAAATTTGATTTGTTGGTTGGGAAAAATAATGATATAAATTTTATAAATTTGGTCATGTGTACAGTGTAGTCATACGCCATGCCGTATCGTACTGTGACTAAACTAATTTGCAAACCACAGGATGATCACGACAAGCGACACGTGACCCTGTGCCGTGACATGTCCGAACACGACGTTGATCCTATCCCTTGCAAATTAGGTATTGACTCAAAGAGGACCACTACAAAGGCTGATCCACAAAGTATACAAAACAAGATGTTATACGTTGCAATTGGAACCAGCAGATATCATGAACAGAAGAACTTTCTACTCAAAACTACTACACATTAACCATTCAAAACTGCTTAATAATGCTAGATTGTAACAGTAAAATTGGTAAAGCTAGACCCTAGCTACAAAACCACATGTCAAGAGGCTCACCGGCAAGAGCATGTCAATTAATTCAAAATTACATTTCAACATTCAGATCGCACATTACAAGCAAAGCATGTATTTCATAACAACTTCAGAGAACACAAGTGGAGCACCATCTTTTACTGGCTTTCAGTTTTCGGCTTCAAAACGGCCACGGCCACGACCAGGACCACGGCCACGGCCACGGCCACGTCCCATCCCCCTTCCCCTGCCACGACCTACAACAATAATGGCCATACATGTGGAATATTAAAAAATTGATGTGTTCAGGCTGTATTAGCTTCCATGCTAAATTTGGACTCCTTACACCTAATCAAATCCACACAAAAAAAGAAAAAAAGCAAAGCAAAGCAAAGAACCCTAATACCCATATACCATTCAGTATTAAACCTGTTAATGTATACTGAATGATATGTTAAACTTCAATAAAGGACGATAAATTAACATTGAGAAATTATAGTGGAATCCTTACCACGGCCCTGAGGTGGCTGAGGGGGCACATCGAGTTCGCCATCATCATATGCACCACGTTCATTCACCATATCTGTGGCACCATAATTGTCATTGTAATAACCACCCCTACCACCTCTGTAGGGCCCACGACCACCTCTTCCCCGGCCTCTTCCTCTGCGACCATATCCATAACCACCTCCACCACGGTTGCCTCCCCATCCTCCTTCCCCACCATCATAGCCCATCCCATTGCTCATTCCTATTTTAAAGATTTATTAGGAAAATACTTCCTGTGTTTGCTGATAATTTTTTTGGAGTAAAGAAGACTAGAGTGTGTGGTACTACTAATATAATCACAATATTGTTCATATGTTATTGGCAAACAGCAACACTGAAGAATATGGTTAAATGTTGCATGCGATGGAACTTATGTGTAAGCATAATTCAGAATCTATTATACCGAATATGTAAATTACAAAAAGAGAAATGCATAATTTAAGGAAAAGTGAAAAGAAAGGAAGCACCTCGACTCCTACCCCTTCCGCCACCACGGCGCCCCCTTCCCCTACCAGCTGGCACAGCATCTAAAAATTATACAAAAAGCACTGAAGTTAGAAGGGTCAGCAGCACAAATTCTTTCTATGGGGTTCATTCTACAAGTATCCATATTAAATATCATAATTTCATTATCATGATAATTAAGAATGGGGGTCAATAGTAAGAAAATTTTAATAGCTTGTGGATCAATTTTGTGTACATCTACCAATTTGTCTAAATAAAATAAAGAAAACAATTAATAATTTATGCATTTTGGAAAAATTATGGGGGGTCAACTCCCATTCTGTCCAATTCTATCCATCAGGCATGTTAGGCTGTGAAAGGATTTCTTTTTTCTTTGGCAGAGGGGGAACATAATAGTAGTTACCTTCTTCGTTATCAAAGTCTGCAAGTAGCTTAACCTGATCAGCTGGCAATGGTGGCTGGTACCTACAAAAAATGAGGTGCCACCAGAAAATTAAACAGCACACGAAAACTGTCTATTATAGATTTCATTACAAAAAGTTCTACTCTTGCACAATATAATGAGAGAGAAAACACAAAATGTTTTGGTTTATGTTCTGCTTTTGTTAATCCAAATAGTTAACTCACGCTGGTTAGTGATTACGGCAAATTGAGATATTAGTTCATAATCAACATGCCTAGCATAACAGTACAATTTGGTGAAGTATTATTTGATCTTATTACTTACCCTGGAGAAGAATTATCAAGCTCCTTCTTTGACAAAGTTATCGTTATCATTGACACATGTCGGGTTGTCTCCAAACTGTCATTAAACAGAATAGAAGCTAGCATTAGCCTACATAAAAAAAATACACAAATACATGCAGAAAATCCACAGAAAGCAAATAAATTTGCAATTATTCTTACGGGAGAAGCCCTTCTTCCAGTGGCTCCCATACATCAGTAATATCAATCGACTCAGTGGTTGTAATCTGATGCAGACCCACAACCCTTCTCTGAAAAGTGTTTATGATTTGACAGATTTAGCATAGTGATCAGATAATTATACTACAAGCAAAGGTAATGTGCTCAATCAAGAACAGAAAAAGAAGTAAATAAACAAAGATATATTGTACCTTGATCAATTCTACTATCATTACAGTCTTATTTATTGCTCTTCCCATAGCTTTAATAACAATCTCGTTGGCATCTTTCTCCTAAATTATCAGCACATAATTCAGAAAATCAAGTATACAGTTTTTTTAAACAATGATAAAGAATACAGTACAGTACATTAATAATGAAAAAGCTGTGGTGCCGATGGAAGGATTTCATCTAAATAGACTGTAATGAACTATAATTTTTTAATTGTAACCATCAGTAATTTCTAGAAATGCGCAAAGAACCTCACCATAAACTACACTGACTTTTATATCTGTCATTAACAACATAAAGAAACAGGTTCACCTAGTGAGCATATTTAAATTACAACACGCTAAGAAAGTCACGACAGTAACAGTAAAACCACAAGATACTTACAAACCCACTGAGGAACATGTTTTATTAGAGAACAAAAGATCATCACAATAGAAACTGCAGCTTTCAAAGTAAATTTTAACCAAAATCTAGATGACAAATACTGGTAATAGCACAGGATGATCTGGATTAACTTTATTGCATCATCAAATCATTTTCTGACCATAAGTTCCAGTCCGCACTGGTCAAGGAAAAACAGGGCTGGTACATAAACCACTCAAATCTTGTTATATGATAGTTGGAACATAGAAAAATAACAGGAGTCATAGTAAAATAAAGAGGAAAAAAAAACAGAGAGCCGGACCTGAAGCAAGGTCAAGGCATAGCTGATATAGTTCCTCATCCTTCCAAGTGCTGTTATTCTAATTTCATTTTCACTGATAGGTGTGTCCTCTCGTGGTTTCTCCACCCTCTGGTACCGGTCCATTCTAAACCATGCAATTAAGAAGGTTACAGGTAAAGAGAAGTCCTGCTTCACTAATTGCATTATATTATATTTAAAAATAAATGTAGGTTCACAAGGAGTAATTCGCACATAAAAATAAAAATAAAAAATCCCAGAACATGTAGGTACATAGTGGATATACTACCACACCAGCAACGATAACAATGCGATAAATAGACTCAGCTTTCATTTATAAGGGGGCACAAAAGTGAGAAAAACAACAACAAGAATTCAACGAAAGACTTCAGATTCCTGTCAACAGACTTCCAAATGTTGCATATAATTCTTGGTTAATTAAGTTTGATGCACTATTTATGATATGCTTGGACTTCACACCAAATGGACTAATTAAAAATATCACATTGCATCCTAATACACACACAAAATAAAAGGTCAGTAAAAAATATCATAATTAAGGAGCATGTCACAATTTCAAAGACAGTCAGTATTTTTAGTTTATACTTACCAACAAAATAATTGTTCATGTCACTTGATTGTTCAGTCTCTAAGGAAAAAGTACAGCAAAATAGGCAACTAATTAATTCAAGTATTCATCAAATAGTCAAAAAGAAACTTTAGTCCAACCTAGAGTACCAAGCAAGGAATAAGACCAAACTCTGCTATCCAAAACACAAGAATGGTGACTTAAACAGTAAATCTAATACCAAATCCTAACTATCTCTAACAAACCCCCAAATATGAAAGAATCAGGTTAAACTATCTTAGAACCTGCTTGTGTCAAAAATAAAATTTCAATTAAAAACTTTACATTCATTCTTTGTTTAGCTGAAAGCAAAATTTCCTCTAATATAGACAAAAAATCTTATCTGAAGTCCCCAAATTACCTTTTACAAACCACAAAAGTTCAATAATTAGATAAAATCTAAGAATTACATGTACAAACAACCCATAAATTAATCAAAAAATTGATAGTTCTGGCAAACAGAAAAAAAAAAAAAAAAATACATAATACATATTTATGTGGGGGTTGGGGGGGTAAGCACTGGGAATAAGAGGTTGAGGTCAACTTTGAGTTTTGAGCCTTTTATTCGTATTTAGTATTTGCTAACAAGATAGGGAACATAAAGACTTTGATATTGTATTCATTTCAGACTACAATCAAAGTCGGATCTCAGAAACCTATCTCGTACAATCCGTTAGATAAGGGACTGAACTCGAAACCTTGCACCTATTACATTTAAAAACAACAATTTCTACTATAAACTGAGTCGACTATAAGAACCTTCAATGCCCATGCAAGACAACATATAAAAAACTCATCTAAAAAAAAACTACTCCTTATAAACCCCTTAAATAGAGCAATTAAGACCAGATATCACGGCAAATCTGCATGCGAGGTGAACTAGGGTTATGATTTAGTACCTTATTTCCTTCTTCTCTTGCTTGGATAGAGCGAAAAAAGGGAGAGGTTTTCTCGCGGGTTTTGCTCGGTTTCGCCCTGATAGAGAAGGGTTTTTCCGTGGACCGCACCTCTCTATTTTTAAGACGTTTTCCCGATAGGGTTACCTCTGTTCATTCCTCCCTACACGTTGATCACAGTCGTACGTATAGAACCAAACCTCACAGTGTTCAATTTAATATCGAAGCTTAATCAGTGCACTCAAAAACCATGTGCACATATTCTTTGGAAGGGTAATTTGAAGGATGAGTTGTAGTGTGCACAAGGATCATTGACGTCATGGAGTAACATTTATCTGTCAGTGGGCCCAATTTATGGTAAACTATTAAGGTATAGCCAGATGTCTGGAACTTTGTGCTAAACCGGGTAGTCCCGGTAGCGTAAGAGCGTAAGAACGAGGGAGCTAATGGGGAGTTGACATGTCGGATTCGGTTGGTTGGAAACTTGGAATGGTACAACTGCGCAAGTACACGCCTAAGGGCTTTTCATCACAAAAAAAAAAGTACACGCCACACAGAAACTTGAGTCCCCATCGTCTGCATTAACTCAAAAGAGCTTCTTTTGAGTTAATACATTTTGGCCGTCTGATTTTAAACGGAGTCAATCCGACACTCGTCTATAAAAACAGAGTTCTTTAATATTAGTGCAATTTTGATCAGTACCGATCTTAAAGCTGATCGGATGGTATAGATGTTAACTAAAAAGTTTCTGTTTTGAGTTAATGCAGAGGATACGAATTCCAGAAACTTTGCAGCTCGCAAATTCGCGAGCATCGTGTCCTGATGCGGAAATCGAAATTTATGTACTGATCTGACCGAACCTATCAAATTGGAAGATTTCACTGATAACGAGATGGTTTTTCTTATTGGAGTTCAGGAACGAGATACACTTTTTGGGCCGTTAAAGTCTTATAGCTGAGCTTGGTACGGCTTTTATTACACACCTTCGCACGAATTTCTGAGCCCTTGAAAATTACAACAAGGGATGGATTGATTGAGATTTGAGAGCAAGGATTTCGGCCCTCACTTCATAAATTTTAATCCGAATTGAGTTACGAATTTAGGTTTTTATTTTATGGAAGACCAACAGCTAGACGCCTAGACGTGGTTATTTTACAGAAAATAATATATAGACGATTAATTTTATACGACAAGCGATCAGAATCTAAATTACACATGCAATGTTTATCAAACAGATATAATATTTTTTTAATATGCAGTCTATTTTAATAATAAAACTCAAAATTTTTATTTTTACCATTAAAACAATAAACAAAAAACCACAAATTTGTGAAAATTCTATTTTTGACACTTTTTTTTTTCCTACTGACATCCGTTGCAACATTTTTCTTTTTGGCCCCCATTTGTTTCTAACCAATTAGCCAGTCCCATTTCTAGCCGCAACTTTAAGTTGCTTCCGTGTCAAAAATGAAATTTCTCATATTTCGTGATTTTTTGTTTATCTTTTTTTAATGGTAAAAATAAAAATTCGGTAATAAAACAAATATATTTATAAGTTTTTATTCTTATATTTTTAATCCACAACAGATCAAGTCAGATGTGGAACCAAGAGCGACAACATGTGTCTGTTCCTAATCTATTTTTTTAATGTCCTTTTTATTATATTTTTCAAAAAATAGTGTAAAAAAGTTTATATTTCAAAATAATGTAAAAATATGTTCCGTTGTGAAATTTTGTAGTATTCTATGTCACACATTCTAGTTCTGCTCTGACCAAGCAAACCTCTAACGGTGGGAAAAATTGATTTTTTTTTTAACTAAATTGGTTGTTTAATAAATGGGCATAATATGATTTATGTAAATATGAACGTATTATTTTAGTGAATTTGGTACAAAGAAACTTTTGCTGAGTTTCCTTATTTAAATTTTACATCAGCTATAAATGTAACTAAATTGGCACTGATCGATAAAGAGAAGTAATTTTGTCAAGATCAAGTTGTTGGACTATATAATATAATTATTAACTATAGACTATACATATAGTAAGTATTTAAATTCAATCGTGCCTCAGCACATTCCCAACAATCTCAAAAGTTCAAAACAACATCAATAAATATTTGCGGAATCTATAGATGCTAACTGTTACTGATTCGATCGAATTATTCGAAAGAATTTGTTGAACTACGTACTCAGAATGTAATATAAAATGATAAAAAAACAATTTGTTGACTTGCATTTGTGGTAAAAGGTCAATCATTTCGGTCTTTTGTTTTTTCATAATTTGCTACCTTGCATAATTTTATATAATTTAAATAAATTGTGTATTAATTCTGAATTAATTAGTTATTTGTTGAGAGATTTAAAATTTTCTGAAATAAATGACCTTACGCGTCGTCGTTTCTATTAAATATAGAAACATAATTCATACAATAATACAGTCAAAATCCTCATCTACCCAGTCCCAAAAAACCTCCCCCCTAAGCCTTTACCATAAACACAATAAAATTTTCCCTTACCTTAAATTAATATAATAGTTCTTAAAGACAAAAAAACATAAAGAAATATATTAGTATTAGAGTGAGTTTCTAGTAATACTCATATTACAGATCGACTCATCATATTATGAATTTATATTTTTATTTTCAAATCTCAATAGTCAATCCGAACTGTTAACATGATCTTCATATAAAAATGTATTTGAAGACTGGATTTTATATTTTTCAAAACATTTTACTTTTTTTTTGGGATAGATAAAAAATCAATGCTTTTGAATGGTTCACAATTTTGAGATTGACCCATATTATGAACTCATATTTTTATTTTCAAATCTCAAATAGTCGATCCTTATCGTTAATCATGATCTTCATATGAAAAATGTATTTGAACACTGAATTTTACATTTTTTTAGAACTTTTTACTATTTTTTTAGATAGATAAAAAATCAATACTTTTGAACGGTTCACAATTTTGAGATCAAGTGATTTTCTACTTATCTAGAAGAATACTAGAAAATTCTAAAAAATATAAAATTTGATTTTCAAATACATTTTCGATCATTTTTAACGTTCGGATTAACTGTTTGAAATTTAAAAATAGATATATATGATTGATCCATAACAATGTTATCGTAACAATTCCCTCTTACTATATACAAACCGCAAATTCACTCAGACACCAAATCTTTAATCTTCATCTGCTGTGTCCAAAGCAGACACCATATATAACCATCAGGATCCTCCTCTAAATTAGCCACACTGAATTCATTTCCAAATTCCAACCTTTCCTAGCTGTTATTGCTAGTTTGTCATCCTCTTCTTCCCCTAATTAAGCTTAGCTAAACCACGGAGTCATGCATGAATTCACATCACCTCAGGTTACCTGACTCAAGCAAATTATGATCGGATGGTTCTTTAACATGGCATGAATCTCAAAACAGCTCTCCTACAGTCTCCATAGGTACCGGATTTAGTTTGATCAAGATAGAATTAATTTGGACCGTCCGTTTCAATTTGCTTAAGTCAGGTACCTGAGAGGATACGGATCCGTCATGCATAGCCCCATGAGTTCACGTACCTGTCTAAAAAGGAAAGGATGATAAAATTAGAGGCAACTATGCTTGTAACTTTCTTTGGTTGCTCTGAATTGAAAATTACTCTATGTTTCTTTCGAGTCATTAAAGTGAAATATAAAATGAGCAAGGACATATCTCCCAACAATTTATCATTCCCAAAAGATATCAGACAACCATTTCTTAAAAACATTACAAATTTACTGACTCAGCTTCTTTTCTAAGTTTCTAACTGATTCACAGAATTGAGAGGCCCTATTAGTGCATCATATAGTCCATAATAATTGAGCATTTTGAAAAATAAAAATGGTGTAGCTTTTCTTGGTAAATTATTAATGACAAAAAAAATCAAATTACATCAAATTTGATATTCATTCTAAATAATTTTCAAATTAAATTTGATTGAGTTGGAGGGCTGGATCAAATAACGAGTATGTTCTTAAGCTCACTAAACTCTTTGTGAGTTTAATTCCAAAATCTATCGTGACTGACCTCAAATGCGAATTCAAACCGTTGAAACTAATATACTTGATAAGAGATGCTTCTACATGTAAAATTTTCAAATAATTTATAATAAATAAAAATGGTAAAAAAATAATGAAAAACAAACATATTAAAAACTTATAAATTCTTTTATAATTTTATCGCTTTACTTTATACTAAATCAAGTCGGAAATTTATAATTTTGACATATAAATATATCACTCGTGAATGTGAGTGGCTACTCTACTTACATAAGTATATGAGGGCATATGCTTATAAGTCATTTTTGCATTTTCAATGTCTAGATGGTCGATCTGAAGTGCTCAACATGTTCTCCATATTAATATGTGTTTGGAAACGAAATTTTACATTTTTTTGGAATTTTATTACTATTTGTTTAGAATTTTTCAAAATAGCATTTTTCAGATTTTTTTTTATTATATTTTTTACCATATTAAACCACTGTTTTGAAAAATTCTAAAAAAATAGTAAAAAAATTCCAAAAAATGTAAAATTTCGTTTCCAAAGAGTTATTAATATGGAGAACATGTTGAGCGCTTTAGATCGGCCATTTGGACATTGAAAACGCAAAAATAACTTATAAGCATATGCCCTCATATGCTTATGTAAGTAGAGTAGCCAACCTCACTCGTGAATAACATAATTTCAGCCGTTTGAATTTATTATTTAAAACTATTTCGGTTTATTTTAAAGTTAACATCAAATAACTTGATTAGCTTAACACCTATTTCTCCGACATTTTTATTAATATTCAAAGTTTAATAGAAATTAATTAATATACTCAGATCCGCTGGGAAGTTATAAAAATACCCATACCGGCTATTTTTTGGCCAGTACTCAATTTAATTCATTACCGGCCAGAAAATGGCCGGTACCCAAATTTTTTTTTTAGAGACTATGAGAGCATGCTCAAATATAACATTAAAAATTTGAATTTTTTTTAAATATTTGTTAGATTACTTCTTTTGATATATAATTAGCATATTTATACTTAAATACGCTAAATTACTTGAAATTATGTTAAATTACGCTAAATTACACTAAATTACATTAAATTATACTGAAATACGCAAAATGACAATAATTACAAAATGAAAGATACTCAATTTTAAGATGCTAGTTATTGTCAAATTAAATTCACTAGCCGCATGCGAACACTAAACTACGTTTTTTTAGGTACTAACTTTTAACAATTTCACTATGCTGCATACGACACTGTTACTAGCCGCATACGGGTCGTTGTGTGAAACTCAATTTTTTAGGCACTAACGTTGTGTCTCGTCCCAAGCTTTCCGAATTGGGGTCATACGCGCAAATCCGAGTTTCCTAGCCAAAGTTATGGCCTTTTAAAGTTAAAAAAAAAAAACGATGCTTTTGTGCAAAAACACCGATTACGCAAAGATGCTTTATGCACAGCCTAACGACGGCAGAAGTGGATCGATGTTTCATTGCAAAAACATCAGCGATGCACCGATGTTTTTTAGTACTACCCTGCTTAATTGCCAATGCTAAGTCTAATAAAACATCGATGTTTCATTACAAAAACATCAGTGACGCACCAATGTTTTTTTAGCACTACCCGGCTAATAAAACATCGATATTTCATTGCAAAAATATCGATAATGCACCGATACATGCAACCGATATAACACATGCATCCAACCAAATGTATTTGTTTGATCTTAGCCAAACCGAGTGCAAACTTCAATCCGAGTTTCCTACGACTTTTTCTTCTAGCTAACTATGCTATGTCCATCCTAAAAAAAAAAAAAATTGGGTACCGGTCATTAAATGGCCGATACTGTATTAAAAAAAAAAAAATTTAGTACCGGTATAAATATTTTTATAACTTTCCAGCACCTGGGTATATTAATTAATTTCTATTAAACTTTGGATAATAAAAATGTCGGCCTATTTCTGCTCTCAAATGACTATCCACTGCTGCAGAATTGATTTGAGTGAAAACTGAAGAGCAAGAGCGGTGTTTGGGCTCAGAATTGGCGAGGGAAGGCTGGTTTTCGCGTGAAATTTGGTCCTGCATCAGCATGTTTCCCTGTTCCAACCTCCTCCGCACTTTCTCTCCTCACTCTCCCCTATTTCCACTCCCAATTCACACCGCTTCCCCTCTCCCTCTCCGCCTTCCCTCTGTGCGTCCCCTTCACTGTTCCGACCCGAATCGAAACCCAAATAAAGAATTCGACCCGGTACAATTCGAGTCCCAGCGGCTCCGCCTCGACGAGAAGGCGCGCAATACCATGGCAGCGGAGGCGGCAGTTGCGGGGACAAGTAGTGGAGGAGAGAAGCAGTGGAAGTGGAGGATAAGGAAGAGGGTGTGGGACATGATGGAGGCCGAGGGAATTGCTCGCAACCCCCGACCAGTACACCACCGGATCCCCAACTTCGAAGGAGCTGCCTCTGCTGCTGATGCGGTATGATTTCTTTATTATTGGAGAAGAGCTCTGAACACGTGAGCTTTCGTAGCTCAGTTGGTTAGAGCACCCGTTTAGTAAGCGGGAGGTCTTGAGTTCGACTCTCAACGAAAGCATATTACATTTTGTAAAAATCAAATTAAAATCCTTTCACTGATATGGATACATTCTTTTTTTTTCTACAGTTAGGAAAACTGGAGGTGTTTGAGAAGGCAAAATGTGTGAAAGTTAATCCAGATTCACCTCAGAAGCAAGTTAGGTTTTTAACGCTAACTGGTTGGTTATTCTTTTTGCATCATGTTTTCTTTTAACACTATTAAGGGACAATAAATTTTCTTGAGGAAGATAATTGCAAACTAGTGGCTACAGGGGCCCAACTAGAAAATTGAGATTGGGGTGCTGGAAAATCGAATATAGTGTAATTTCATTTTATAAGGGGGCTGAAAGGCACTAATGCATATAAATTTACAAAATTTAATGGACAATATTACAATTTTTGGATTTACCGGGGGTCTTAGCACCCTTTCCCCAATAGCCTTCTTGCCCTTGAGTGGCTTAACATAGCACATTTAAATTGGAGTTGAGATGTTATTTCATTTTACTTAATGTAAAGCGCAAACTAGGTCTAAGGACTGAATTAGGCTAAACAGAGCCACACAATGCACCACTGCACTGCATAGCTTAAAGCTGAGTTATGGGACTGTGCTGCGCCTCATAATTAAGATTACCATTCTTTCTCTGTCCATGTTTCAAATTGGATATTCATTATTTTATCAAACATAATGGGCTTTTAATTTATTTTTTTGGGTAAAATAATCCCTCTTTAGGTGGAAAGATGCTGTTAACTCCACAACCACGACTGAGAACTGGGTTCTTTTCTGTATTGGAACCTCAATTATTACCAGTTGGATCTGTACTCGAGGCATGCACTTCAGTTGGTGCAGCCAAATATGGGAAACCTATTGATTTGGATGAAAAAATAATAGTGGATCTACTTGTTATCGGGTCAGTGGCTGTTGACCGAAATACTGGCCCCCGTCTAGGGAAGGGTGAGGTATTGTCTGGATAGATTATTACAGTTGGCATGTGTATCCTGAACTGGTAGTCCCAAACTTTTAGATTAAGCCCTCACTCAATTACCCTCAGTCTTGCAAATTTGACCTCTTTGTCAAACTCAATGGCACATATTTAAATAACTAATATTATCTATTTGGCAATTATACTTTGAAAAGAAATTGTAAGAAAGAAAAATCAGATAAATGGTTAAACCACCAAGGGTACCGAGCCAGATAACATCAGATCTCCCTGGTATAACCCCAAAAGAACAACTGAAGGATGGTATAGATTGTATAAGGATACTATTGATTCCATATTTTGCCATGCTTTATTTTTATAAAACAGTTTATTGACCTAGAGGTCTTCTTAGGGTTTTGCGGAGCTAGAGTATGGAATGTTGCGCTATATGGGTGCTATCAGTGATTCTACCATGGTGGTGACAACTGGTAAAATTTTCTCCTAAGCTCTAATAACCATCTAACACAATGCGGGGATGATGATACTTTGCTGTGCTGCAAAGTTGCATTGCGAATAGCACACAATTGCCATCTTTTCTTTCAGAAAAAGTGGGGAGGGTGGGGGGGGATCAAATCTGATCAAAAGTGCACGAGTCTTGATGCAACCTTCTCTGTACGATCTATACAACAGAGGATCTCAGTGTCAACCCCTCAACCACCACCAAATAATATATTGCTCTTTGTTGTTAGATTATAGTTCTAGTTTGGTGTTATTACTTGTGTGTGTGTGGTCTTACTGCTATTTCCATGTACTTATCACTGGAGAGAGTGTGTGTCTTTGTTTATGTATATAGTTACACAGAAGGGTAAATCTGGTAAGATTTGTCCAAACCGAAACATCTGACCAAACTGAGAGAACCTGAATGTGTCTGAATATCTTTCAAAACTCAATAATTAGAACCTGACCTGCTCAGGCAGTTAGGCTTGACCTGGTTTGAACCTGAGCAATACTTGAAAGTTATTGCACCCCCAAGAAGAAATCCAATCTGATCTGAACAAAAATCAATCACAATTCCAAATTGATTTTCTTGGGACAAACTGACCTGGCCTGAACTCAATACCAGATTGAGACCAAATATGACCGAACCTCCATGATGGGAGACGAGAAACTGATCTTGATCTGACAATACTGCAACCCGATATGAAATAACCCCACTGTTTGTCTCCTCTGCAAAAGACAAATCCTAAATTGCTATTTTTTCGTTAATACACTAAAAGAATAATCCTTTAGACATTTATACTAGCTTCTTTTTGACATTAAATTTTCTCATTTTGTAGTGCATGACAAGCAATTGGTGGATGATATTCCTGTCGAGAAGTTGCTAGTTCATGATGTACCAGTTGATATAGTTTGCACTCCTACCCAAGTAATTTTTACAAATACTGCTATACCCAAACCACAAGGTTGGTCAAGTTTTCTTCTACTACTAGGAATTCATCAAAATGCTTTTGATTTTCTTTACTGCCCAAACTACTTTCAGATTTATATTATTGATTGTCTGTTACATGTTTTGTTTCCTTGTTTCTATTTTTGTTTTTATTTTTATGTTAAGATATCTGACCAGGTATTCACTGGCCATCTATAGAACTGTATGGGCATTAACTGGTTGCTATATATTATAAGAGGAGGGATCCACTTGCAACATTTGAAAGTTGCAACATCTTACAACAATTTAGTTTTGCGATTTTCAAAGTCCAAACAGTCGATCCAAACCGTTCAACATGTAATCTGTAATCTGGACCACTAAAAAACAGCAGTTTTGTAAAATACTTAATAAATAGTAAAAAAATTCAGAAAAATGTAAAATTTGGTCTCCAAGCACATTTTAGTACAGATTATATGTTGAACGGTTTGGATCGACTGTTTGGACTTTAAAAATCACAAAACTAAATTGTTGTAAGATGTTGTAACTTTCAAATGTTGTAAGTGGATCCCTCCTCATATTATAAAATACATATTTTGGTAGTGATGATTTGGATGCAGGGATATATTGGGAAAAACTTTCTCCTGAAAAACTGGGGCAAATTCGAATCCTAAGAGAATTGAAGAGACGAATAGAGAAAGAAACCGGTGCAAAACTTCCTTGTGGGCCCTCTGAGAAGCTTCCTCCTACTGCCAAAAGGGGAAGGCGATAGTTCCTTTGTAAGATCTAAGATCTGTTTTGATTCTTTTTTTTTTAAATGTTGACAACGTACCTACGAGATTGAGAAATTGACCATTTTTGTGAATCTACATCTCATACTTTATTCAACTTGCTGAGAAGATATAGAAGAACATGTTTTAGTTTTTCAATTTAACCCAATTGTCTAAGTTTCAAGTTTAAGTCAATTCTTTTGGAGGGGATGTGTCTATATTATTCCTTTATTTGTTTCTTTATTTTTGATGAACAAAGGTGTTTTGTTTAAACGATCTAATTATTTTCTGGCAGTTGCATTTGTGTAATGGGTTACGTAGAAAGGCTGGTCTTTTTTAGGTCCAGCCCAAAACAACAATTTTTATTCTCCAACTTAAGAAAGCCTCAGTGCGAGTGTGTGGCGCTAAATTATATTAGGAGGGATTAATTTTAAAAATCTGAATTGTTTATCTACTTTAATATTACCGTATGAAAATTTGGGACAAATCTCCACTCGAATCATCATCAGCCAGGGGTGCAAACGGATCGGATATTATCCGTCCGTAGTCCATATCCGTATTTGAAAATTAGATACAGATATCTGATATCTGAATATTTGTGCTTAAATTTTAATTTTCGTATCTAAATAACACATAAATATTAGATAAATATTATTAACTTTGATATTTTCTAATAATATTTATATATTTTTTAATAAATAATAGTATTAAAAAATAGATATCTAATCTGCATTCGTTTCTGAAAAATTAACGTGGATACAAATATTGTTTTACCACTATCCGATCCAATCCGTTTGCACCCCTACCATCAGTTTTTCCCGCCTCTTTGTTCCTTTCCATATTGGTGAATAGTTTTATTTTTTTTAAAAGGTTATAGGTAGTCTCTAACGACACTTAGAGGGGGTGAATAAGGAGTCTTAAAGACTCTTAGACGTTTTTTCAGTTAAACTCTCTAAACTAACAAGTCAAACAATTGTCAAGCAAGCGTGTACTAGTAAAGTAAATAGAGTAGAGTTAGAGAAATTTGACATGCAAGATGATAACGAAGTTCGGCGTAAAAAACTTACGTCTCCTCGTGACACGTGAGCCCAACAAAGGTGGGAAGTCACGGCCTAACTCGTGTACAAGGTGAGCCTAGAAGCTCAAGCTGGAGTCTTTCTTGGGATCGTCACACACACAGCTATGGATATATTTGAGCGGAAACGCTCGAGCTAGTGAACCACTTTGCGCCCTACAAGCAGGATGCACTAGCTAGGATGAAAAAGCTTTAGAACTAAATCCTAGACACTAAACTATATCTCCAAGAAGATAAGTCGAGTGGATTTGAGTGTTGAGAAGATATTGAAGTTTAAGCTCACTCACAATGAAAGCTTTCAAGAATGCACAATAAATGTTTTTTTAATGTGGGAGGCGGCTAGCTTTCCCAAATCTGGAGTCGGGTAACTCCTTTTATAGTGGGGACTCCAGATTTGTCAGATTCGTTCTCACGGAAGTGATCTGTCATAACGGTTTGTACGAATATTGAAATTAGGGTTTTCACAATTTAATTTTAATTGATATTAACCGTTCTGAACGTTTATGTCTGTTCAGAACGGTGATGAGTCCAAATTGAACTACTTACTTTCAGTATAAATTAATATACTTTTTAACCCTAATGTCTACTTACGTTCAAATCATAAGCGCATGATCCTACCGTGTAGTATAATTGGAGTGTCGATCCACAGGGTAGTGTATTAGATTATAAACACTTTTCACTAGTCTAGGTGCTCCGGTTGGTTGAAAACAGTTTAGAAAATAATTTTATAATAGTTTTAAAAATAGTTTGTTGGGTTCAATACCCTAAAGTTATAGGCGGAGGTGCTAATTGTGCTAAGGTTTGAGTTAAACAATTAAGTAGAGATTATCTAGGGTTCAGGTTTTCTCCTTCTAAATTATGCAAAATATATATTTCTGACATCTTCCTACCCCGTATGCGGTCTATCACCCCGTATGCGGCATAGAATTGTCCCACAGCTACCATGCATACGGCACTATCACTACCCCGCAGGGCATGCTGGGTTTCTGTGTACGTGATTTGAAAAGTTTTCCGATCTCGCGATCGGCTTTTGAGGCAACAATTCAGAGTATTATAAGTATACAATTAACTTTCTCACACAAACCTAATTGTTCATATCCTATTCTACCCCCCAATTAATACCCTACCTAAATTAAGTATCTACTAGTAAAACCTAAATTTCCAATCTACGCTATCCTGCCAAAGGAGCCCCATGGGTTCTAACCCTAGTCTTTGAACCGCTGCCAAGCCTCGTTAGCCGAAGTATTTGAAGTTCTTACAAGGGTGTCCCACTCACACTTGGATTCTCAGACTTTACACCTATTGGTATGTGGTGGACATTGGCATATAGTAGACAGAACTATGTATGCAAAAACTTAATAAAAATGAACTTAAATAATAAAGCAAACATAAATTAACATACACAAAACATAAATATATATTAAAACATAACAAAGAATTCGATTACAAACCCTCACCTTAGAGATGAGGAGTTTAGTTCGTCATGGCCATGGCAAAATAAATAAAATAAAATAAAGAGAACATAGACTACAACTCAATTGATTGAAGAGCCCTAGCCTCTTTAGATGACGTCTTCTTCGCTTGCTCAGCTTTCGATGACTACTCTCATTTTTCTAAGTAACCTTCTAACCTAACCTAGCATGAGGATGCTAATCGATTCTATGGACTTAACACAATTAAACACGCACCCTAAATTCTATTACAAGATGGGCTTTTATAGCCTTCCTAAATGAGAGGTGGAGTAGTGGGAGTAGTGGAGAAGGTGGAGACTTGGAGTGCACTCCAAGTTTGCATTGAAAGAGCCAAACTTGGCTTTGAAGTAATCACGCCCTTCTTGAATAATTCTGCGGAAATTAGCATCAACGGTGGAGATTTGATCAGAATCTGAACAGTTCACGGATTGAGTCCACGTATTGTGCGGCATAGAGTGACCCTGCACGACCTCCTGACTTAGCGAATTTTCTGTAATTTCGCTATTTCGTATGTTGTGCACTTCGTGTGAGATGTTGCATGCTTCCAACGGTGCCCTGATTTGGTGCCAACTTCAGAAATCGCCTAAATTCGACACATTTGCTCCATTTTTGGCCTAAATACGCAACTTTCTCCAAAACCTGTCAAAATAGCCTAAAAACATGTTTGCGGTAAATAAATTGGAAAAAGGGCTACTTCACATTCGCTTTTGGCCATTTTCCACAATAAAATATATGAATTTTCGCTATATGTTTTGGCCCGATCAAACGGTTAGTACAATTTATCGCATAAAACTTGATAAGCGTTCCAACGAATGTCATCCGTCCTGGACGGAACCAAACTGGAACTCTCTGTTAATTTTCAATTTAATCTGTTCCATACGATTTGGTCTGTTCATAATGGATGCTCCAGAAATCAACAATCCTTAAATATATATTTTACTTAACTACTTGATTATTACAAATCTATAACTTTATAAAGTTTTGTTGACTTCTTCAGTCTTCAAATGAATCTTGTAATTAAGCTCTTCATGAACCTTGGTTATTTCTCATAGAAATCTTGCAATTAAGATCTTGAACCTATCTTTGCTTCTTCATTATTAATCTTGTAATTAAAGCCTTGAACCTACAAACTCACTCAATCATGTAAATGGTTAAATTCAACTAATGTATGTTTTGCAAATTATGTCAAACAAAGTATTAGAAGATTGCAAATTATGTCTGATACGCCCTATCTCGGGAGATGAGGTCGTATGGAGGTTGTGGGCTAAACTGGATTCGTTCTGCCAAGGGATGACAGACCGAGATGTGGGCCGAGTTGGGAACTCGGGGTGGATTGTGAGAGATTCGGGCTCTGACCTGTATGATCTCTCTCTTAGTCAAAATTGCGTCCCCCGTTACATGGGGGATCACTGCCTTATATAGTCTAGCCATAACTGCCATCTCGGGCGTTTATGGGAGAACGTGGGCAGTTATGTCGTCCGTTATCGTCATTAAACCAGCCGTTTCTGGGACGTGGGCATTAAGCTAGCCGTTTCCCGGCTATCCCGTAAGTCGGTTGGCACGGGCCTATCTCGAGGCTCTGGTTTGGGGCCGGCATATTGGGCCCCGGCTTAACGATCTTTTGGGCTTTTTCATATGACGTCGGGTTGGCCTTGTAAAGGTCCGAATCCCAGTCTTTCATGGCCCATTTTGGAACAAGGGCCTGTGGAACATGGCCCTATCATTAGCCCCCGAAGTCGGAATGCATCAGCGAGATGCTTTCGACTTGAAGGTGGATAACTCATCAAACATTTTATTAGATGTTATCTACGTGTTAGTGATGTATCATCTTGGGATTGAAACATGTCATCCCGGAAGTCACCAACCGTACCATCTAAATTTGTATGTATATGTTGAAATGACGATTTATAGCCCGGTAGTCCAAGCAAAGCTGGTTACCTAAGCCAATCCTGTTTATTTATAAAATTTAGAAATGGCCGAAGAACAAGACGGATCCCGAGACCAATCATCTGGTGCCTCCGGGGAGGTATCCCCACTGTCTTATCATCCTCCCCGTCCAGGCCGGGGGAAGAGTTTGTATGGTATGGCTCCTCCAAATCCCGACACCGTACTAGAAGACGTTGAAGAAGGTCAAAATAGTGAAGCAAGAGAGGACAAAGAAGATCAATCTCGGGGAGAACTTGTCTCATCCCAAGCCGGAACATCTAAGAAGCTACGAAAGAAAAAGGCTCATGAAAACATTGGTCTTCGCGAGGGTCGTCCACTTGACTTGAAGTTCCCCACATCGGCTGACATTGTTCCCAAACGAGTCGTTCGATGTGAAGATTACGCAAATGCCTTTTACGAGGAACTTGTGAATGAGGACGACAGAGAGGATTATCCCCAACATGCGCTTGATTTGGTAGCCCCGGGCCCGGATGACCGGGCACATGACTGGAAACGGGGGACATGCATCTATTGGAAGATGCCCAAGTGTGGGTTTAAAGTCAGGGTTTCTAGGTTCGTTCGAGAAATATTACGACATCTCGACGTGGCCCCTGCACAGTTAACCGGGCCTGCTTGGTGCTATATCATGAGCTTCAAATATTTGTTCGATTATATGCCCGAGTTAAAGCTGTACTGGCCGAACGTCGGGTTGTTCTTTCATTATTTTTCTCCTATATATAATACCGAGAGTCATCTTGCAATTCGGAAGCGTGGTACAATTTCGCTTTTTGAGAGTATATCCAAGGTGGAGGACTGGAATCAGGGTTGGGTATACCTTGCGAATCCCGAGGATTTGCCTTGTTTCCGCGAGATACGGAGGAAATGGCGTTGCCTAACGAAGGAAACTTTGGTCCCTAATTCTCCCCCTCCTTTGACATCGGCTGATTTACAGGCTGTCAAAATTCTTGATACTTATTTTACAAGTTAGTCCTTCTTTGTTTTACCTCATACCTGATATACCTTTGCATCGCATTTATTCATCGATCATTTTGTTATACATAAATTACTAATGTGTTTTTACCACAGGGCGCGGGTTTATGGCATTACCTTGGAAAGCCGCTCGTTCAGTACTTGTCTTTGAAACCCCAGAAGACGGCTTTACTAAAGGGAAGGCGGTTGTGACCTCTCAAAAGCCGACTTCCTCTTCCAAGGGTCCGAAGACTGTAAAGTCGGGGTCTGTTAGAACTACCACAGTTCATCCGAAATCTGCCGCAAACACTGCAGCAGCCACCAAAGGAGCCAAGGGCGGTGTTTCTGGTTCTTCCAAACTCGGGGGTTCCCAGAAGAGGAAAGAAGCTCCCGTTGACTCTCCCGTGTGTTTAGCGCGGCAAGAGAAGGGGAAAGGAGTTGAAGTGGAAGAACCTGAGCCGAAAAGGCAAAAGGTTCAGTCCGATATTGCGTTAGAAGTGTCTGGGGTTGCCCCGAAGGACACACCCCAATCTCGGGTTGAGGCCGCTGAGAAGGAGTTAGAAAGAATTGTTGAAGAAGCGGCACGCGACGTGTGGGATCCCGCAAAGGAGCACGCCGAGCATCTGAAGTCGAGTATATCTGAACAGGGGCGAACGACCGGATTCGTGTGGGGGACCCATATTTCACAGGGATTCCCTGATAGTATTTTGGCGTATCTCCCCGGATACTCCACCATGCAGGATGAAGAAGAGCATCCCGAGGTTCAGGCCGCATTTTCTCCGGAAACTTTCAGGCTGACCACAACCGCTCACCAGAAGAAGTGGGCCGAAGAGCATCCTGACCAAGTTGTCGGTCAGGTGTTAAGGTCGCTGCATGATGCCGGGGTTTTCTTCGGGTTCCTCAAAGATTCCCTTGAAAATCGCAGTGCTCTTACTATTACGACTGATCAAGCGGCGATCAACAAGGCGATCATGGAGAGGGACTATTTTGTCAAGTTGGCCCAATTAAAGGAAAGGGAAAGGAAGATAGCTACTGGCGAAGCCGCCGTTGCCTCGGCAAAATACGAGATGGCGCGGATAGTGGGTTTGCGGGCTGACAAAGAGCGGAAGGAAAACGAGGAAAGGGCAAAGCGCTATAAGCGTAAAGCTAAGGAGTTCAAAGACAAGGTCGATGACCTTAACTCCAAGTTCGAGGCCCAGGTAAAAAAGGTGGAGGAGGTGAGATCGGAAAATGCTCGGCTAAAGGCCGAGATGAAGAGTTCTAAGAAGAAAACTTTGAGCAAGTTTTTGGGCAGTCAGGCTTTTGCTCAGGCCGCCCCCTACGCGTGCCAAGAAGTGATGACGGAGACCGTGTATTGTTATATGGGGGAATTGGCCAAGGTTTACCCGTTTAAACCCGAGCATATGGGTTTTACGAAAGTGGAACCCGAGAAGCTCGTTATAAAAAATCTCTCGGATTACGGTTGGGACGAAGAAAAGGATGTGCTATTGAATCCAGATGGTACTCCGGTCCAAAGGGAGTTAGAACTCGAAAACCATCCTCGTGGGAGAATTATTCATCCTTGGCCGAAAAATAAATGGCCTCAACATCTCGAGCTCATCGATAATGAGGCTGAAGGAGATGATGACGGTTTTCCTTCCGATAGTTCTTCTGATGAAAGTGATGAAGATGAGACCGACATAAGGAATACCGAGATGAATGTCGAAGTGGACCCCGAGACTAATGTCGAGGTGGACCCCGAGACGAATGTCGAGGTGGACCCCGTTGCTTTGCAAGGTGATGGAGAGGAACCGGAGACTGCTTCTATCTTTCCTCGTGATGGTGGAGCTAACGTTCTCGAGACGAAAAAGGCTCCCCCATCTGTAAGTAAAAGACTTCTAATATCGTGATTGCCGAGATGTTGCTTTCACACTTTATCTTATTCCTTTTGTTTTGTTTGTAGGAAGGATGATGGCAAGCAGTGTATTCGATATGTAGGAGTTTGAAGATTGCTGTTTTATTGGCACCCCCGAGATGTAGGGGTTAGCAGAATTATCTCACATTGTCAACTGTTTTTATTTGTACCCCCGAGATGTGGGGGATATAACAGAAATATTTGTAATATGTTATTTGATACCCCCGGGATGTGGGGGTTTAACAGAACGATTTAGATGTAACTTGCTTATTTTTATCGCATGTTTATTTGTCCGAAGTTGATCTCTTTGTCAATTTTATCTCGGTTGCATGCTTTGATTTCGTTTTTGTAAGCAAGCAAGATGGGCTTGACTGTATATCCTTGCCCCCCTTTTTTTATTTTTGACAAAAAATGGTCAATATGGAGGGACAAGTACGTCGTGCGAACGTATGCGTTACCACAATGGGTTTTCGATAAATGTTCTCAACATAAAAAAAAATTCATGTCACTGGTAGAACAGTCGTCGCCCCTTAGGACTACATTAATTAGTTGTGTATCTCGGGAATATTACCCGAGACAAATTTCGTTGCCATAAAAGGCTTTCGTTCGTTTATCTCGGACCCATTAAATGAAACACAATCATATCATATATATTGATAAAAGCTTAGAACCATACAAAAATTTTGTATCCTGGTCTAAGTGAATACATGGAATAGAAAACAAAAAACAAAGGTTTATCTCGCTCTGAGTACATCGACTCTATTAAAAACATAAACGAAAACGATATTCACTAAGTGTAAAACTTTCTCAAGTGGCAAGTGTTCCACGGGCGAGTGAGCGTGAAACCACTCGGGTCTTCTAATTCGTAAGCGCCTTTACCTCGTGGGCGAATGATCTTAAAAGGACCTTCCCACTGAGGGGCAAGTTTGCTGACATGCTTGCCGGTCGCTTCCACGGTCTTAAGTACTAGGTCGCCTGGCTGGAATTCTCGAGGTACTACGTGTTTGTCAAACGCGCGTTTAACCCTGCGTTGATACTCCATGGTCCGGATGCGGGCTTTCTCCCGACCTTCCGTGATGAGATCGAGTTCTGCGGCGCGGGCATCGCGGTTGTTATCGGAGGAATACGTCAAAGTACGGAGAGATGGTTCCATCATCTCCATTGGAGTGACTGCTTCCATTCCGAACACCAGAGAGTACGGGGTTTGCTGTGTGGCTTCTCGAGGTGTAGTGCGGTAGGCCCACAGAATTCCATCAAGTATGTCGGGCCAATTCTTTCTGTTTTCGGCAACTTTCTTCTTGAGGCCATCCAAAATGGTACGGTTGGTGACTTCTGCTAAACCATTGCTAGCAGGGTGACTGACCGAGGTAAAGTTGTTCTGAATGCCCAGGTTGGAGAGGAACGTCATAGTGCGTGCTGCATTGAACTGTGTTCCATTGTCCGAGATGAGGGCATGTGGTATGCCAAAACGACAAATGATGTTCCGCCAGATGAATTTCTCTGCCGCTGCAGCAGTGATAGTTGATAACGCTTCGGCTTCGACCCACTTAGTAAAATACTCAACGGCTACGATAATCCAACGGCGCTGTCCGACAGCTTTGGGAAATGGCCCGACTATATCTATCCCCCATAGGTCAAAAGGCCAGGCTCCCGAGATGGATATCTGATCGTAAGCCGGGATGTTGCTCAATTTGCTGTGGTATTGACATCGCTCGCATTTTCGAACTAGGTTAGCCGCATCATGTTGCATGGTTGGCCAGTAAAAGCCGGCTCTGAGGATTCGTTTGGCAAGAGTTTTCGCTCCTTGATGGCTGCCGCAGACGCCTTCATGTACCTCAGATAGCATTTTCGAGGCTGTCTCCTCATTGAGACACTTGAGCCAAGGTCGCACGTACCCTCGTTTGTAGAGGTGGTTGTTGAATATAGAGTACATCGGTGCGATTCTTTTCAATCGTCTGGCTTCCAATTGATCAGTGGGAAGAACCCCGGTGTTAAGGAAATTCCACATCGGGGTGAACCATGATTCACCAGGTTCACCGATTGCGAGTACGGTTATGGTCTCAAGGTTGATGCTGGATTCCGGGATATCCATAACAATCACGGGCCGATCTTTGTCGAGGTTGCCTGCAGCGCCAAGTTTTGACAAAGCATCAGCTTGGCAGTTTTTGTTGCGCGAAACGTGCTGGATGTCAACCTCGTCGAAATGGCTCTTGAGTAGGTGGAACTGCTGTCGGTATTTGCGCAACTTCTCGTCCACAACTCGGCATTCATCATTTATCTGCTTGACTGCTAACTCGGAGTCACTGCGGAGATGAACCTCGCGGGCGCCCAATTCTTTAGCTAGCTTCAGACCTGCTATCATGGCTTCGTATTCCGCGGTGTTGTTTGTTACCGGGAATTGGAAATGGAGGGCATAGTTCAAGGTTTCCCCGTGTGGCCCAGTAAGGGAGACCCCGGCTCCAGCCCCTTGTAGTGAAGATGCTCCGTCAACATGAATTATCCAACGTCCTTCAGACTCGGGAGGAACTCCGGAATACTCAGCGATGAAGTCGGCGAATATCTGGGATTTCAGAGCATTTTGGGGGTGGAAAGAAATATCGAACTCGGACAATTCGAGCGCCCATGCTAGCAATCGCCCGGACGAGTCGAAATTCGCGAACGCCTTCTTGAGTGGGATCCCGGTGTAAACCTTTATGGAGTGCGACTGGAAGTAAGGTCTCAACTTTCTTGCGGCTACGACGAGAGCGTATGCTGCCTTTTCGATCTGGGAATACCTTGTTTCGGCATCTCGAAGCACATGAGAGACGAAATAAATCGGCCTCTGATCTCGTCCCTCTTCCCGAACAAGGGCAGCACTTACCGCATGACCCGTTGTTGCCAAGTACAACACCAGGATATCGCCAGTGATCGGCCTGCTAAGACATGGTGGATTAGCGAGGTAAGCCTTGATTTTCTCAAAGGCCGTGGCACACTCCTCTGTCCATTCGAACTTGGCTGACTTGCGCATGGCTTTGAAGAAGGGGAAACAGACGTCCCCGGATCTCGCGATAAACCTGTTGAGGGCGGCCAACTTGCCTGTGAGGGATTGTAACTCTTTGAGGTTCCTCGGAGGTTTCATATCGAGGATGGCTTGTGATTTCGAAGGATGAATCTCGATGCCTCGCATAGAAACCATGAAACCAAGGAACTTACCACCGGTTAAGCTGAAGAAACTCTTCTTCGGGTTGAGCTTCATGTTGGCTGAGTTCAGAGTCGCGAAGGTTTCTCGGAGATCTCGGACGTGGTCGAGATCGGACATGCTCTTGACAAGCAGGTCATCCACGTATGCCTCTACATTTCTCCCAATTTGATCGTGGAATACAGTGTTGACCATGCGCTGGAACGTGGCCCCAGCATTACGTAACCCGAAAGGCATAACCCGGTAGCAATATAGCCCCGAGTTGGTGGTGAAGGCGGTCTTCTCTTCGTCCTCTTGATTCATTCGGATTTGGTTGTACCCGGAGAATGCGTCCATAAAACTGAGGTAGGCATGTCCCGAGGTGGAGTCGACCAGCTGGTCGATTTTGGGCAAGGGAAATGGATCCATGGGGCATGCCTTATTGAGATCGGTATAATCGATACACATACGCCAGTCACCGTTGGACTTCTTTACAAGCACGGGATTGGCTGTCCATTCTGGACACTCGACATTTCTGATAAAACCAGCGTCAAGTAGCTTCTGGACCTCGCGCTTTACGGCCTGCTGCCGTTCTTCCCCCATGTTACGTTTTCGTTGCCTAACCGGTTTTGACCCCGGTTTGATATGCAGTCGGTGTTCTGCTATTGACCTCGGAATCCCTGGCATGTCGGCGGCTGTCCAGGCAAAAACGGACTGATTTTCTCGGAGAAACTTGATGAGTTCGTCCTTCGCTTGCCCCTGGATTGCCTTCCCGATGTTGAGCGTTCTGCCTTCGCCCAAATCGAGTTGTTCGACTTCATCTGCCGGCTCGAGGGAAGTCTTAGTCTCAGCTTTATCAACTGGATCCAGCGTCAGGTTGGTGTTGGGCGGTAGATACTCGGTACTCGAGCGCAACCGCTGTTGGTTGGTTTTTGCTTCCGACTGTTCGACTTGATGGACAGAGCCTCCTTGACCCTGGATGGAGGTCATGTAACATTCACGCGCTATTTGCTGTTGGCCATTTTCTTCCCCTATCCCGTTATCTGTGTGAAATTTGATTTTCAGGTGGGAAGGAGAGATGATTGCACCGATTTTGTTCAAGGTTCCTCTCCCCAGGATTGCGTTGTATGCGGAGGGAGCATTAACGATGAGGAAGTCCACCATGACTTCTACCGTACGAGGGGACGTACCAAATGTTACTTTGAGTGGCATCATGCCCCGAGGTCGAAGGGCATCTCCCGTAAAGCCTATCAAAGGCGAGATATGCTGTTGGAGGGCACGAGTGTCGAGGCCCATTTGCGTGAAGGCCGACAAGTACAGGATGTCTGCTGAGCTTCCCGTGTCGACTAACACCCTCTTAACCCGATGGGTGTTAATTTTGAGGTTTAACACCACGGGATCATCGTGTGGACTAGAGATCTCACCTAAGTCCTTCTCAGAGAAAGATATTGCTTCCTCCGGGCGAGGTCGTTTTTTATCGGTCTCAACCTGTAAAACAGTGGGGTACGGCTTTCGATTGTCGCGAGGTAAGATTGTTCGGACGGTACCGCGATGGCCTCCACTGATCACGTTAATGACAGGGCTGCCCTGCCTTTCCTGGTGCCTTGTCTCGGGACCCTCCCGAGTTTGGGGACTGACCTCTCCAACCCGAGGTCCCGTATAATCCTGTCTGTAAGGAATAGGTTTCTTAAAAACCTTACCTTGACCGTTGTACTTCCTGGAGAACTTTTTGAAGAAGTCGGGGTTGATGAACTCAATCAGCTTACCCTCACGGGCTAGTCTCTCCAGGATGTCTTTGAGTTGAAGGCAGTCCGCAGTGGAATGCCCATTGAATCCATGGTACTCGCACTTCTTGGAGTTATCTTGTACTGTGAAGATGCCTTCTGGCAATGGCGGGGGAAGGTCGAACATCTCCTCTACGATGTTGTACATCTCGTGCCGCTTCTTCGTGAGAGGCGCGTATCTCACGAAGTGTGGTCGGTACCCCTCAGTGCCAGACTTGTGTTCTTGCTCGGTTGATCGGTTTGGTTGGCTTCTCCGAGGTTCCCTTTGGTTGCGAAACCTGTCCGGAGCTGGCTGTCTGTTAGTTTGATGGCGGGGGGATCGAGATCTCGGTCTCGTGGGGCTCCCGTTGTCATCTTCGGCACGGATGTAACCCTCCGCAAAGGTTACAAACTCTCTCAGAGTATTCATTTTCTTCATGTGAGCTTCGTAACGCAAGGTTCCTGGACCCCCTTTGCGGAGCCCTTTCTTGATTGCGGCTAAGGCGAATTCCTCATTGAGGTTCTGAATTCTCCGAGACGCCTGTATGAAGCGGTTGACAAACGCTCCTGTTCTTTCGCGCTGTCCCTGGACTATGTCCAAAAGCATCTCGCACGTGGCTTGCGGTGGTTTGATTATCGTGTATCTCTCCAAGAACAGTTTCGCGAAGTCCTCGAATTTGTTGATGGACCTCCGAGGTAGCGCCATATACCAGTCCCATGCTTCTCCAGTTAAGCAAGTGGTGAAAACTCGGCACATGATTGCATCGGTGGCTCCAAGAAGGCGAAGTCGCTCGAGGAACCCGTATACGAAGTTGTGTGGATCCTGTGTATCGCCGCTACCCCGGAAGCTGGGAAGGGTTGTTGGGTATTTGAAGTCCGTCATTGATTGGCGGTAGATGTCTCTGGACAGGGGGCCGTCCTCGATTCCCATAGGCCGAGAGTAAGTGCCTGCCTTCTGGGATTCGAGTTCGGCTAGTTTGGCCGCGAGTCTGGTTTGGATCAGCTCTTCGACTTGGGCCATGTTGATACCTCGGGTTGGGGTAGGCGATCGTCGGTTCCTTCTCCGGTCATCGCGGCGATCTCTATCCCGACCTCGGGGTGGACTTCGTTCGCGCCCTCTATGGGAACGAGATTGGTCCCTGCGGGATGGTCTGGGCCCCCTGCCGTGGTTAGCTGATTCTCGCTCGTTGTTAAGGTGAGCTCTGGGGCCTTCAGCGTGTGGTTCTTCCGCGGGATGGGGCCCCCTATTCTCATCTTGACCTTCCGGGCGCCTTCCTACCTCGGGGTGTATCCCTGCAGGCAGGGCATTTTGGTCCCTGCGTTCGGATTGGTCCTGTTGGTCGGGTAGTGAGGGGGTGTCTGTCTCCTCGCCCGTTCGGACCTGTGCGAATTCTCGTTCCAAGTTTCTTGGCGAAACATCTGCCGGCCGGCTGTGGACACGGTTTGCAGATAAAGGTCGCGGTACAACTGCAGCGGGTGATACAGTCCGATGGACAGGTCGTAGTAGTATTTGCTGAGAATATGGTGTTAGACCTGTCATGGGATATGCCCCGTGGGCGCCTCCGGGGCCCCATTGCCCAGGTGGCGTGACATAGGGATACTGGGGACCCGTGGGAGTGTAAGGCGTGTAAGGAGGTGCGCCGTAGTGATACAGCGGTGTTTGCTGAGGGTAATACGGTATGTAGGGTATCTGATAAGCACCAGTTACCTGATTGTGATAGGTACCGGCCATCTGATTGTGTTCAGCGTAGAGTGGCCTGGTTGTGTTCCCTTCAGTGAATGAAGGTCGAGTAACGTCGGGACGGGGTTGAGCTGGTTGAGGACCCTGGGGTCGCATTGTTGAGCTGCTGGGTCCCGTTCCCGGGAATTGACTGTGGGAAGGATTAGCTGTAAGTGATGCTACCACTGGAGGTGGTGTGATTGTTACTCCTGGCGGGGTCGTCACCCCTGGTGGGAGCGGAGTTGATGTGGTCGGACGAGCCATCTAGTTCTGCGTTTGAGCTAGGTGTGGCCCCACGGTGGTTGATACGCCCTATCTCGGGAGATGAGGTCGTATGGAGGTTGTGGGCTAAACTGGATTCGTTCTGCCAAGGGATGACAGACCGAGATGTGGGCCGAGTTGGGAACTCGGGGTGGATTGTGAGAGATTCGGGCTCTGACCTGTATGATCTCTCTCTTAGTCAAAATTGCGTCCCCCGTTACATGGGGGATCACTGCCTTATATAGTCTAGCCATAACTGCCATCTCGGGCGTTTATGGGAGAACGTGGGCAGTTATGTCGTCCGTTATCGTCATTAAACCAGCCGTTTCTGGGACGTGGGCATTAAGCTAGCCGTTTCCCGGCTATCCCGTAAGTCGGTTGGCACGGGCCTATCTCGAGGCTCTGGTTTGGGGCCGGCATATTGGGCCCCGGCTTAACGAGCTTTTGGGCTTTTTCATATGACGTCGGGTTGGCCTTGTAAAGGTCCGAATCCCAGTCTTTCATGGCCCATTTTGGAACAAGGGCCTGTGGAACATGGCCCTATCAATGTCAACCAACAAACTCACTCAATTATGGTGGACAGTATGCAAGATCGGAGACTCGGACATTAAACTCATCATGAGAACATTGATAGGAATGCAGCAGGTAAAATGCATGATTTAATTATTTACATATACTAATTTATTGATTCTCTCTTGAAAAAATACTCATTAATTTATATATGTTTTACTTGTAATGTAGAGGAAACAACAAGACAAGCAGAAGAACGATCATCTTCCTCAAGAAGAGCAGTAAAATAATCTTTTTCTGCAAGAGGATCTTATTCAAACAGACGCCAACGTTGATGTTTCTTAATTTTTATGTTGTTGTAATTTTAATTTGTAGTGACAATTCTGGTTTTTATTTTTATGTTATTGCAATTTTAATTTTAATTTTTACGTTGTTTCTTAATTTTCTATTATTAGTGATTTAATTAATATATTGTTTGACATCTGAAAAAATTTGAATTTCAATATTTGTACTTCCATTTGACAGCATAAACAATTACCAAAAAAAATTTAACATAATTAAAACAAACAATTAAAATAAATAATTTCAAACAATTTAGAATATAAAACATTCAAACAATATTAAATATTAAATATTAATAATTGATATGAAATAATAATAACTAAAAGAACAAACAATTAAAACATAAAAAAATACAAAAGATAAAAGTCGCCAGAAAAGTTCAAATCCGAAAAATTATTTTTCGGATTCACAGAATGAAAAGGTAATTTTCTAGAAAGACAATATCCGGATCGGAGAATAATTCTCCGGAAAGAAGACCTAAATCTGAAGAATTATTTTCCGGATTGGGTAGATTTGAAAAAAAATCCAAAAATAGATGTAGATTATGAAATTTTATAAATTTTTTGGATATTAATAAGAAGTTCGGGAAAAAGAACTTGCAAATATTTATTTAATTTTGTTCGTAATACTTTCATTATTCTTACCAAAAACTGCATTAACTTTGATAGCAATAATAATATACGAACCTTTCATTATGAATATACACTTATCTATTTCTAAAAAAATATATATTCACGAAATTGCATCAATGGTATGCATCGTACGGGGCTATGGATTATGGTGATCATTTTATTTTATACTGTGGCCCTGTGGAGCAGTGGGGGTGGGAAGTTATCCTCTGCGGAGTTCTATAAAACTCCGCAGGTGCGGAGCAAATGAACGGACCAGATTAACTCTCAGCCGCTTTGTGATCGGGCTAACGGAGGGGGCAGTATTATTGTGCTTTTAGATTCGTGCAAAGTTAAAACTAACGGACTACTAACGGACCAGATTAAAAGAACCGCAGGCTGCGGAGCTTTTAAGCTCCGCAGAGGATAACGTTCCGGGGTGGGGGTATAGACGATACAGAATCCAATCCGAATTCGATGCGATATGTCGGCATCATATTGCCACGGAGTTTGCCTTTTACGGTTTTACCCCGGTGTCAGAAGAAAATCTTTACAGCTGGAATGCAACTGAACAGGTATGAACGAAACCCAAAGCCGCAATTTTATCTAAAAGGGAAGGGAAGAAGGTCCAAAGCCCTTATTTCTATTTGGGGAAAAGGTTTTGCTTTTCTGTAAAAACAAACTGATGAGTTTCCGGTATTTGTTTTTCAAGCCGCATATACATGGGAGAATCTTGCCTTTTAGCCGTTCTCTCAAATGATATCAGACTATCAGTGCATGAACGGTATATGTTTATATTCGTAAATAATTTTTTTTAAAAATAATTTGTCTAATATTTTTGTCAATTAATATCCGATTATATCCTTATTATTCATTTTTTTCCGAATTTTCCCATCATTACTGATTTGTTGAATTATACTTACAAATTTACAATGTACTATTTATTCAATACTATTAATAAAATTGAGTAGAACTAGGGTGTTCTTAAGTTAACCGGGCCTCTTTTGTGAACTCAACTCTAAAACCTATCAGATTGGCTTCAAACGACAAATTCGAACGGTTGAAACCCATATACCTTATGAGTGATGCGACTACATACGAAAATTATAAATTTTGAAATTATTTTTGTATAGAGTCAAGTGGTAAAAAAACTTTCAATGATAAATGCCTTAAAATTAATTTATAAACTTCTAATTTTGACCGATTGATTTTATACTAAAGGTAAACCATGACTGCCACTACAGGTTTTCATATTTTGAAACCTTTGCATAATTATTTCATTATCAACATCATTGATCAAATCTTTCTCAATATAAGTAACAAAATAATCATTCAACTATTGATCTCCCATGCTATTTCTTGATTCATTTTTCACCACATTCATTGTCGAAAATACCATTTCAATACTAGCAGTAGTTACCTACAATATCAAAGAAAGGAAAGAGTCAAGCAAATCAGAGAAGGGAAAGAGTTGATGTCGGAGAAGGAAAAGGAGAAGGGTCAGGATAGAGAGTCGGTTTGAGCGAAATGAGAGGAGGCTACGCTAATCGTCTTTTTTTCTCTCCCCTGGCGAGTGGCGCGGTAACATGCAAATCGTTTTTTTTTTTTGCAATGCAAATTTTTTTTTTGTCCTCCTGACAAATCAGAGCCGAGTAGTGAACCTTCTTTTTTGAACGAAGTAGCGGACTGAACCACAATCTTTTTTTTTTTTTTTTTTTATACAAATCAGTCTGGACTGACTTTCTTTAATACATGATTTTTTTGCTGAATCGTAAATTAAATTCATAAATAAATCTTTATTATCGTTCGGAAATTGACACAAATATAAAATATCATTTACCTGACAAAATTTCAAAATCCCGCCGATGGTTGAAAGTGACCCACAAACCCAAAATGTGACCGCATACGTTGTTTGTTTATAAGGTTTGCAGTCTGTACATATTATATCCGGCGCGTGGTATGCGTGTCCGTATATACGTACGATATGCCATTTTATATGCAAAATTAATTATTAGCACATTTAACTTATTACAAAATATAAAATATAAATGATAATACTGTGTTCATACAGAATCTCCAATATATCACTTTCACCCCCGAGTCCGACCCCTGTTATATTCTTTCTGTTGTTCGTTCTTTTTTTTGCTGGTGAAATTTAATACTGTACGTCCATTGACAACTAAACTTTGAACTTGTCAATGTTTGGTTGCCGCTATTTTTCCACTTAAAACTAAAATAAATAATTCATGAAAGTTGGATCGCTCTTTTTTTTTCCCCCGACATCCATCGAATGCGCCTCATTTCTTTTTCACCAAACTAGATGACTCTGCAAATTATTCCCTTTTTTTTTTTGAGGGGGCCATGGTCCATAAATGAATTCTTGCATTATATCTTTTTGGACATAATGAATTGTACTCGAGCAATTAGCATATATTATTAATTTTTATATACAAAATAATAATGTCATTAACATCATTCCATAACTTCATCACCAAATTAAAATATTTATATTTATTTTGATATATTCGAGCTTGTTTACAAAAAAAAAAACATACTAAAATACCAGCGGCATTTTTTTTCAGTATAAAAGCAAAGAGTAAATGGTTGACCCATTTGACCAATATGAGCAACCGACAAAACATCGAGCGTACGGGAAACACGTGGCAACGCGTCGATGGTCCATGGTAGTCGGCCTGCTTGGTGTGTCCCACTGTCGATGAGACGATGACGGGACCAACTCCAAACTTATCATGTCTCATCTGCTGGTTGCATGCCACGTGTTACCTACCGTTCCTTTTTAGTTGCCTATATCTTCAATTCTTTACTGTTTTAAGAGAAACGAATAATCACGTTTTTCTTAAAAGGAAAGAAACATGCTGGAGTTTACGATCAGTTTCTTATAAAAAGTTTAGAAGCAGCACAGAGCACAGTCGCAATAAAAAGCAGTACACACTACACACGATGACAAAACACAACTAAAGCACATAAAACACGCGAACTAAATACATATTAGCAATTACAACAACAGACACAACTTTAGAGCTCCATCTCTTCTTATTTTAGTGTGTTCAATTCTTCGAGGTCCCCACTACCTGACCAGGTACCTACCATCTGATCTCCTATCTTGCCATGTGTCCAATAAAAAGTTAATGAAAGAGCATTAGGGTTCCTAATTAAGCACCATTGTATGATTATATTTAGGACAGTAGATGAATAAGATTAATCGTACCTAATTCTTGTATATATAAATAAATGCAAATTCATTAAAATTTTATAAGACAAATAAGCAAATTCGTATTCAATAAAAATTTGAGAATCTAAATAAATTTATATCCACTATCGTATCGGATTATGGACCGGCTTTGAATCATATTAAATATTTCAGTTTAAATGTTTAAAATAGTAAATATATGTATAATACAGGTGACTGTAATTATTTTAAATTATATATATGCATATTAAGAATAATAACCCCATTAAACTAATTTGTCTGGATAATTAAGATTTATTTTTTATTAATAAAAGTGGTCCATATTATAATTTACCACTTATTGATTTCTTAACGAACTTCGGATTTAAATTATTTGGAATATAATAAGTAAGGTGGAATTTTTTTTCAAGATTCATATAGGAATTCCATAAGCTATTGAATATGTTTTTAAGGAGTCTAGCTAGTATGATATCAGTGTTATTTCAACATATAAAATATTAATTTTAAAGCCTATCAAATTGACTTCAAACGATGAATTCAAACTGTTCAAACCAATCTACTTTGTTAGTTGTGCGTTTACATGCAAAATTTACAATTTATCGAATTTATTTAGTATCAAGTGAAGCCGTCAAATATGGGAGTTTTAAGTTAATATTAATGCATTCATTTTCCAACATTTTTGACCGCTTGACTTGATACTAAAATAACTCAAAAAAATATTTGCATGTAAACGCATCACTTATAAAGTAAATTAGTTTGAACGATTTGAATTAGTCGTTTGAAGTCTATCCAATAAGTTTTGAAGTTGATGTCATATGACCCTAATATCATATTAGCCGGACTCATTTCTAAGCTTTATATATGGATCCGTTCATGAAGATTGATGAGTCCAAATTGAACTACTACTTTTAAATATTTATAAACTCTAATATCTACTTACGTTCATATCATAAGCGCATGATCCTACCGTGTAGTATGATTGGGGTGTCGATCCACAGGGATAGTGTATTAGATTTTAAATAATTTTCACTAGTCTAGGTTATCGGAGTTTTTAAAAGGTTTGATACGGTGACACTAATTGCAATCAAGGTTAAGGTTAAACAGTAAATAGAGAGCCTCTAGGGTTCATGTTATATCCTTCTTAATTATGCAAAATATGAATTTTGATGTTTCTCTATGTTGCATGCGGTACTATCACTGTCGCATGCTGCACTATCACTACCCGCAGGACGTGCTGGGTGTTTGTTTATGCGATTTGAAAGGTTTTCCGATATTGCGATCGGCTTTTGGGCTACCAAGACTGAAGTATTTTAGGTATGCAATTATATTCTTTTCCTATACTACCCCGTAGTTGAAATATATCCAAAACCCTACCTAATATAAGTGCTTCCTAATATAATCTAAATGTACAATTTACGCTATTCTGCCAATGGAGCCCACTGGGTTCTAACCCTAGTCTTTGAACCGCTGCCAATCCTTGTTAGCCAAAGTATTTGGAGTACTTACATTCATTATCCTTCTCACACAATGATGCAACGACTTAACACCTATTGGTATGTAGAGGGTCATTGGCATATAGTAGATAGACTACGTATACAAGGACGTAATAAAAATGAATTTAAAATATAGAAAGAAACTCAAATCATCATAAATAAAACATAAACATATACTAAAACATAATTAAGAATTCAAGTACAACCCTCACCCTAGAGATAAAAAATTTAGCTTCTCATGGCCATGGCAAAATAATAGAAATGAAATAAGGAGAACATAAATTACAACCCAATTGAAGATGGAAGAGCCTCTGATTAATCCAGAATATACATTTTTGATCCGTATTTTACAAAAATATTTGATAAAATAAGATTAGACTATTGTATATTATTTTCTTTGTAACTATGTGATTCTGATATATATATGTAACTCTATCAAAATACTATTGCAAGAATATTATACTATTTTGGCTTTTAGTTTTCTTATAAGAACTTATTTTATGTTGTTCATAGATTTGGATTATATCCTCTTTTTTTATTTGTACATTTTTTTTTTATAAAAGTAGCAAGCCACTTGTTTTATTAGAAACAACATAGTTCATACAAAGCTGAAAAAACTAGAAGTCATAAAAAATCCTCAAGGTGTGAAGCACCAAAAGGACATCTAAAACTAATGTCATAAAGTATACATGGCAAAACATATTGCCATAATAACTAAGTAACAAGAACACTAAGACAAAATAACCACAAGACAAAGCATAGAGTAAGACAGACTAATGATCTCTAACAATAAAACGAGAAGTAGAGGCACTAGCAAAAGAAGAACCTGAATCAGCTGTAGATGAATCAGTCGCCATAAAAGCAGCATCAATAGCATCATACTCAGCACGGTCTCTAAGGTAATAAAAAAGATCAGAGCCCTCGAGACCAAGACATGGGTCTTCCTCTGACAGGTTGTTTTCCCTTTTCCTGGTTATCTGAATCCGACAGAATGATAATGCTGCCTGCCTGAGTTAAATGAGTAACATCCAAAGGCAAGATCAAAGACAATTTAAAAAATGAATCATCTAAATTAGATTTACACCAAAATGAAGTAAGGGTAATAATATGGGAACCTAAAGATTTAATAGATGGTATTGGTGCATTATTAAAACAAACATTATTTCTTGCTAACCATACTATCCAAATGGTTCCTGCCCTAAGAAGTGAAATTAATTTACAATCCTTAAGAGGGATCCAAGCATCGAAAAGCCACAAATCTAAAAGAGTCTCAAAATTGAAGGTAAAATTATTATAATTTGCAATCCAGGACCAAATAGAACTAATTAAGGGGCAAGTAACAAATAAATGATCAGTAGTCTCAACTGAATTGCAGAAAGAATAAGTAAGAGAACCGCGCCAGCCTCTGTTAGCAAGATTTGATTTAGTAAGAATTTTATTTTCTTGTACCAGACACATAAAAAATTTAATTTTAAGAGGAATCTTAGTTTTCCAAAGGGTAGTGTATGCTGTATTTTTGATACCCCATATTCTAACCACAAATACAAAGAATGTACTGTAAATGAACCTGACTGAGTCCATCTCCAGAAAATATGACCAGGGATAGATAAATCAGTAAAAACAGAAGAAAAAGTAATATCATATTGTGAAAACTAAGCTAAAGTGCAATAGTTGAAGAGAGAAGAAGAAAGATTCTTGTATTCATTTCAGTGTCTCAATTACATTGTACAGTGCCTTTCTTATAGACTAATCAGACATTAACTAATAGTCTAACTGATTCTGTTACAATATGTCTTAATCTCCTATTACATGCTAATGATTTGTATCTAGTCTTCTGCTGGCTGGACCTGGTGTACTGTGTCAGATTGTAATTTTATTTGTACATTTGTAATAAATAATTATTGTAATTATATTTTATTTCAATATTTTCTGTTAAATAAATCTTTCAAATCCGACCACCTTAATAGATACGAATTAGATAGTTTGAAGTTATAATGAGTTACTCAAAGATGATACATTTTGCAATTTGATTATTAATTATGAGTCAAATTGAAAACTTGGATGAAAATGGATCAATTCGACCTGTACTTGTTTTATTTTGTTACAACTTACAAGGAAGTACACAAAAAATCACCTCATTGTTACGAGGGCAACGAACGTATGTGATGACGTACGAGATCGAACTGATGAAATTACAGGTAAATTATGCCAGATTGAGATACAAATTTGTAATTGAAATACTCGAAGAAACAATGTACGACCCAACAACTAGGATAGCACATGCGAATTTTGTTCCTCTCATTAAAAACAATGAATGTAATGAAGAAGGTACACAACAAATTTAATAATGCAAGGATGTAGACGTAAAAGTAGGTTTTCTGGCTTTCAAAGATATCCATTAGTCCATTTAAAAAAGCAGGGCAGGGTCAGGGGGTCACGAAGCTTTGACTTTGTTTTTAATTAAAACGATCATATGTATAATATAATTTATTCAATTCAAAGAGAAGCCATACGTAAACAAACACTCATTTAAAAGTGGAAAGAATCCGAGGCAAAAGTGTGATATAAGAATACAAATATATAAGGTCAACGGAATGAATATTGGCACACCGAGGTGCTATCGGGTCGTGTAGGGTCTAGATATTATTTTTTTTGAACCCGTACCCTAAAAATATTCGGTTCAAATTTCGATCCATATACTTATTTGTTTCAAATCGGGTCGGGTTCGGATCCAGATACTTATCTACCCATAGATATTTCGGGTCTAGTCTTTCGGTTCCGGGTAGATATATACTCATAACTTGTTTATGGATTACAGGTCCGGTTCGGATCCGGGGCGGGTCCGGATCCGAAGTGGGTACATGTCGCAACTCACAAGCATTTGAGAAACACTTTACGTTTAAATATAATTATAATTTCTTAAACATCTCACATAATATATCATTATAATATAAATTAAAATCTACTCCAAAATATTGAAGGTGAGATAATTTTTGAAACTAAAATATTGGAGATGGTGATTTCATTATATGGTTCCAAAAATCCAGGAATAGAATATTAATATCAATTTGTTTCAATCAGCGAAGAGAGCAATAAATTTCAATAATCCGTGCAGAAAGGTAGATACATGGTAAATAAAGAGATCAAGAAAGAAATTAATTAGTTTCGAAAATTTATAGGCAAAAGGTGAACATGACATTTGATTTCAATAATATGTGCGAAAAGAGCAATAAATTTCATTCAAGAAATTAAAAGATACTACAAATGATTGTCTTTTCATAGTTATTAACATATGTGTTTATATTAAATGATTATAAAGAAATGATATTATCATTTTATCAGGTATTTATACGGATATTAGGTCAGGTTCGGTTATGGGTCGGATAACTAAATCAAATCCATATTCTATCCCTTACAGTATCGGTTCCGGTTCAGATCCAGGTCGGATATTAAATTATTAATTTTGTAACTGTACCCATAATTTAACCGGTTATATTTTTAAACCATGTCCTATCTAAATTAATCGGATCCGGTTCGGTTCCGGATCGGATCCGGATAATCAGATCAAAAGTAGCACCTCTAGGCACACGATCGAACTACTGTGATTTGGTCTTATGCCGTTAATTAGATCCAAAGAATCGTATACAATTAACGTGCGTATGTATACATAAGAGCATCTTTATCTCAGAAAACTTTTTTAAATTATGATTTCTATTATAATTTCACTGATGTACTCAAATTTTTTATTAATAATTATTTGACAAAATTTCTTATTACTAAAATGTTTCTGATCGTCACGTTATCAAAACGATTCACTCAAATTATTTCTTGTAACTCATGTGGTCTATTTAGAAACTTTAAAAATAATTTTAAAAATGTGAAAATTTAAAAAATTTAAAGACTTTGATTTTTAAATATTGGTTAGCAGTTATTTAAAAATTCATTTTAATTGTTGGAATGAAGTTGCCAGTAACATACGTATTTGCACACCTCTGTTTTGCTTTACGATCATTTCTCACCGAGTAAATAAAGATCAAGCAATGTAGTTTAATTAATTTAGAATGTCTGAAACAGTAATAAAAATAATAAAAGTCAAATGACTATATCTATTGTGATAGTGTAAATCTTTAGAGCAATATTTTTGTTATTATTGTTGGGTTAATATTAAAAGAAGGATCCAATGTTTATGATTTTTGTATCAAATTTTTGTCAATAAAACTAAATCTAAAATATTTATTTTTTGTAATCGTCAATATAATAAGACAAAAAAATTGGATATATTATACGTATTTTGCACTACATGTGAAAAAAGTTATATCACCTCTTGTCTTTATTTCGACATATATCGAGAGCTATTAAAATTAACGGATCAAATGTTCCAGTTTTAAATCGTTGATGGCTACAGAATAAGATCCAAATACTATATATTTCCTTATATGTGTGTAATTGGGACGATACAAAATATATTTAAAGATTTAAATTTGTTAATTTAAGCATAAATTAAAAAAGTTGATTTGTGTGACATTAATGCCAATTAATATTGGATTCCTTCTCAATTTAAATATAACTCAAGGTCTACAAAGATATAACAGGAGCAAACATTAAATGAAAACTTACAAATAATGTTATTATTTCTCGATAATGGAGAAAATCTAACAAAATCAGAACAATTTACAATGCTAAAGGCCAACTTGTCAAATTTTTGCCATGAAAATAGATGTTTAACGCTTGTTAAATTTTTCCCATGAAAACAAATGTTTAACGCTTGTCAAATTTTTTCCATGAAAACAAATGTTTAATGCTTGTCAAATTTGTGCCATGAAAACAGATGTTTAACGCTTGTTAAATTTTTTAGCGACAACCGACAAGAAAATAAATGTCCAGAGAGATTACTCGACGGCTCATGGTTGTGTCACAATTTTTTTATTTCAAAAGGACAACCAATGAAACAGCTATTGGTGCGTCCTTTTTGTAGTTCAGAAGGAACTCGTTGGGTGTCTCGATATACACTACCTCGCAAAATCACAAATTTATTTCGTCGCGAGCCGCGAGTTGTTAGCACATAGTCTTTAGCACCATAGAAATCACGAACAATAAGAAACAAATCATCACGATTTCAAACTTCAAATTAAGAAGTTGATTGTTTTTATTTGCATCATTCAAAACTTGATTTTTAAGGTTTTTTTCCCACGGGTTAGAGAATTGATCCATCTATTCAATTAACAAATAGAAATTAATTACAAAACATCAATAAAAAAAATTTCTAACAATTTTAATTAAAATAGACGTATAGATCATAACTATCAAATTGAGAGAAAAAAAAATATAAAAATTATAAAATATATTACATATTAAAGCGAGTGTTGTAATATAAAAAAAGTTAAATACGTACTTTGACCTGACTGCTTAAAACCATAATTGAATCGAATGTTCTCTTGTGTAAAATATGTAGCTATATTTCCATGAGAAAAAGGGAAGATCAACAAAATTCTGTAGCTTTTGATTTTACATGAATGCAAAATATAAAAAAGAAAAAAATATCTACAATTATGGAAATCAAATAATTAATAAATAATTACTATATTAATTACATTATAAAAAAAAATAGTAGTTAGGAAGATATTTAATGAGAGTTAAAATTGTTAATATATTAATTTTTTTAATGTTGTGTTAATATAAATGTGTGTGATGTCGATATGCCTAACCCGCATTCGGAAAGTACGTCATAACAACTCGCTCATTTTGTCCGGTTTTGAATTCATATTTTCATCCTCTTGTCATTACTTCTAAACACACTCCAAACATTGGGAAAAGTGAGAAGGAGAAAAAACACGAGCAATGACTTGTTCTACTCATTTGGAGGGAGAACTAACGACGCCAACTTGAGGTACTAAAAAAGGCATGATTTTGAGAAGAATTGATCGCAAGCCCTCTAGTCATGTTGAAGGAGATTGACAGCAAACAATCAGACCGATATGATAGCAGAGCAACTTCATTGGTGAAATTAAAAACAAAAGCAACAAACCATGCTATATTAATTGTTTTCTAGAGATGTTGTATTCGTCTTTAATTCGTCAAGCGCGTTAGTTGACCATGTCTATAAACTAAATTTTTGGATAATGATTAATTCAAACATAGATGTTTCTTCCGTGGTCAGGAGAAATACGTCTCTTTGCCCACACCTAAATCCTTCTAAACAGATCTTAAAATTGTTAGAAGAATGAGGAGTGATAAAATTAATTGTCTCCACAAGAGCATCTATATTCCAGCAACTCAAATAAGTTTCTAAATAACTGTTAATTTCTTTTTTAAAATTAAGATCTCTCAAATTTTTAACTCTCACTTCTCTGAAATTATTTTAGAGTTTCTATTAAGTCACTTCAGCAACAAATTAAAAAACAGAAACAATTTGAGCCAATTATTTGATTAGCATGAAATTTATAAACAGTTTCTTAATAAGAAACTTTACTGCATAGTTTCTAAATAAGACTCTCTCACATTCTTGAAACTAGATTAGAAACTGTCACGTTTTATTAGAAACTCTAATAGTACTAGGGATGTAAGATGCTCTAAACTTTATAAAAATACCGAAACTTTTTAGTTACCACAGTAAAAAATAGAAATTAAATGATTACCACCCGGCCCAAGCTAGTTTCAATCCTACCACCCACGTAGACCTAGTTCGCGCACCAAATTGGGTTGGTGTGCGTACTGGGTTGGCGCACCAATTGGTGCTATAACTGGATTAGTGCATCAAAATTAGTGCGCTCAAACGGAGTGAAATGCACCGAAGAGCAGTAAAAATTTCGGAACAGTTGGTGCTCTAACCCAGTTAGAGTCCCAGTCCCCGCACTAACTCATTTTGGTGCGCAAACTAAATCCGCGTGGATGGTAGGATCAAAAAAATTTCAATAAGAATGGTATTCATTTAATTTTGATTTTAGACTTTGTTAACTTAAAAAATTTCGGCTACCAAATTGGGCAGTCAAGATCAATATCATTTCGCTGGTAAATAAAACACCATGTCTTTCCCCATTTACATAGCTAAACGTGCTCTAATAAAATATAATAATCATATACCAGGGATTATATATAGCTGACCAAACTGGTGATCTCAGTTTTTTTTTTTCTGTCTTTTTGTCTTGTTGTCTATCTCTGTCTCTCTTTTTATATATATACGCGGCTACTCGACATTCATGAGAAAAAAAAAAAAATTTCTTTCCTTATGCTTCACACACATTACAGACGGGGTAAACTACTTAATTGAAACAAATAACAAAGTCAACCTATAATGAAAATATACAATGAAGTATAAAAAATGAAGAATATTATTGCAAAAATCATTTTACAAACCTCTATCAAATATCAGAATAATCAAAAGTATGATTGAAAAATAAGGCAAAATAAACAATGAATAAATTATCAGGAACTTGGCGGCTCTGGCGGTGGCGGAAACCATTCGGGGTCCGACCAATCGAATTCCGAAAAATAGTCGGAACTGCTTGCTGCAATTCCACTTGAACCTGCAATTCCACTTGCACTTGCATTTCCACTTGCACTTGCAATTCCACTTGCACTTGCAATTCCACTTGCACTTGCATTTCCACTTGCACTTCCACTTCCGACGGCATATTCATATCCAAAGTTATGGACTTGCTCTGCTGCTCCTCTGCTTACATCACCAGTGCCATACATCAGATGCGGCATAGATACAGAGCTTAAAGGTCTCTGCACAGGCAAAACCTGTTCCAGCAGCGGTGTCGGGTTAGAGGTCTGGTACGGGTACCTCATAACATCTCTTGAAGCATCCAGAAGCGACGGTGGAGTTACCATAGCAGACGGCGCAATCTGAGCCTGCCCCTGTACCTGTGCCTGGGAAGGATTCAGGGTTGCATGCTCGGGGAAGTTTAGCTTGGCACGGTTGCCACGGAAGCGTAGAGCCGCCTCATCATAAGCTCGTGCAGCTTCCTCGGCAGTGCTAAAGGTGCCGAGCCAGACACGGGACGCCTTATGTGGGTCCCGTATTTCAGCAGCCCATTTTCCCCAGGGCCGCTGTCTGACGCCTCGGTACCGCTTCTTTTGGGGTTGAGAAGTGGAGGAAGAGGGAGAAGGGGAGGGAGAAGTTTCCTCTGTTTTTGTTGTTCCTGCAGAGGTGGAGGTTGATGCAGACATGGCTTGTAGTTGAGGGCTTTGATTAATTGTACCTGTTATGGAAATGAGAAATGAAATTAGTTTTTAAATAGAGATGCTCTGTTTCTGTGTCAAACAGGAAAATTATGGAAAAGCAGAGTATATGCCAGTTTTGTAAATTAAACCATAAATGATGTCAGAATTCTCTCTTCGGTAGTCAAATAGAAATACAACTCAACTAATATAATCCTTTTCAGAAATTAGATCTGATATAAGAGAACTCGTGACAGTTCCTTAACCATTAATTATATTAGATCGGCACGCGTAGGCATTTATGAGCTGTGTTGAGATGTGGAAAGTCGTGTCCGGGCTTTCTACCAAAGTATCAATAAATCGATACTTAAAATAATTAAACATCTCGGTTAGGCCGTGATTATAAAGCATAAAATTTTATCTAAAAATTAAAATAAAGCTTAAACTCATCAGGAAACCCAATTAAGTAATTATGTGCAACGTGTCAAACTCTAGCATGACACCCAAATGACAAAATAATACTTTTTATTCTCTCAGACTGACGTCTTCTGGAAACAAAATGACGTCTTTACCCCTTTCCGTATCGATCTTCTTTTGTTAACTCTTTATTTTATTCCCGTACCGACCTGAAGAAACGAAAATGACGGTTTTACCCTTTTCCGTACCTATCATTTTTATAACTCTGAATCCTCGCACCGACCAAACGGAAACGAAAATTCTCACACGTCGTAAACCAAAAAAAAAAATTTTAAAAAAAGAAAGAGGAAAACTCAAGAAAAACATGAAAGAAAAGAGACTGCCAATGGAAGCTCACCTCCTGGGACGGATGAAGTTGAGGTCTCTCCCGCTTGCCTGGACCCGGGCCACCATTGCTGCGCGAACCCTCTGTAGTACCTCAGCACCTCCTCTGTAACCACTGCCTCATTCTCACGCTCCCTCTTGATCGGCAATTGTGATGTCACCACTGCAGGAACTGACGTCATATCCAATGGTAGGGCCCCCTCGCCAGAAACCACTCTGGTCAGAGCCGAGACCATTACCGACATCTCTCTGGCCTGACCGTAATCTGACATCATCAGAGATGCCGCCTGCAGCTGCGCTCTGCTCTGTTGTTCTTCTTCTTCCTCTGCCTGTCGTTGCGGATCGGTTTCATTAGTGCTCTTGAACACGTGAGTGTCACGTGAGTGCGCCACGTTGATGTAGCACATGTGGAAGCTCTATCGCCGCTCAAAGGCCGAGGTAAATGGGGAGGCACAGCGGCAGTAAGAGATAAACGAAGATCGATGTCTTAATTTCTTGTCTCGCAAGACAGAGACAGAGGGTAGAGCTATCAAACCTTGGTTAATACTTAATACGGTCTAAAGGCTCTCGAAGTTTTGAATCTTTTGATCTGGTGATATACTTCCTATATTTATAGGCCACGCGAACGAGAGAGACGTGATTAAAAGGAACAGTAATTGCGCTATCCACACTGTAAGTTTATACTAGAGGCGGTTAGGAAGCCTGACCGTTGTTTCGGCTATATATTTATTCAATTATTTTATAGTTGCATGTATTTTACATAATCAGAAATTTAAATGTTTTTAAATCATAAAATCATATATAACTGTAGTTTGAACTTAAATATATACTATATTTTATAAATTTATTGATTGAAAAAAAGAATAAAATCTGAAATATCTTTGAGATAGATTATACAAAACGGTATTCTATAAAAATATTTAGTTAGTAAAGAAATCAAATAAATAGTTTACACAATAAACGTGTATTAATTTATTTCTAAATTAATTAGTTGATATTTTAAATAACTAAAATTAATGTATATTTATGTATATCGTAATTAGTAAAACATAAATAAAAAGAATTTACCCAATGACTTATTCTTATATACTGAAGACTTGCGTAGAAATTGAACAAATGAAAAGTTCTCAATAATCATAATTTTTTGTTTTATTGTTCGATTAATATCAAATAAACATTAAAAAAGAAACATATCTTAGTAAAAAAAAATTATGTAAAGTTATGGGAGAGATTTTTCTTGCAGTTTATAATTGTAACAAAAAATAATATTATCTCTATTACTTTTTTTGTACGATGGTCAAACTTGAGGTGCGATTAACATCATTTATATAATTTTTCACATCATATGATCAATAGGAACACACGCAACATATATAAATTTTATATTAAATCTAACAAAATTATGTATATTTTACGGTTCCATATCGCAAAATTAAGAAACATATGACTACCAAAATAATTGAAAGAAATACATTCAATATTAAACTAACGAGCATTATGAAAAAACAACATTTCAAACTGATATGGGCAGAGGAAGTTATACATTAAAATATAGAAATAAAAATTTACTATAATATTTTTTTTAAGTAAATATTGAAGATCAAACTGTTTTTTTTTTTTCATTGCTGAAAATTGTTAATTACAGATGCTAACAAGAACCTCTAATTCTGGACCGAGCTAGATAATTAACTCAGCTTGTTAATTCTGGACCGAGCTACAACCGAGCGAGTTAAAACGTGACAAACGTGACCGGTCACGTTTAGACACGTCACATATGGTCATGGTGTGATTAACGTGTTGTGACTATTCACGTGCCATGACCATTCTTTCAAATTTGATCACGCACGACACGACATATAATCCAAGTTACGGCGTGACTAGTCATGGCACGGTACATATATATATCCTTCATAGCATATCTCTTTTTCTCCTAACAATCAACGATTCTTTCATTCAAGTGGAGTAGCTAATCTGTGTTTTTCTTTCTTTCTTTTACGTAAATCAGTCTGAGCTGACTTTCTTTTCAGTACAATTTTATTCTACTGAACCATGAATTAAATCCAGAGAGTAAGCATTATATCCATCCAGAGATAAATACAAGTATAAAATACCATTAAATTTAAAAATAAACACTTGCCTATTCCTGATTCTTTTTGGATCTGCCACTGAATATAGTTTTACCATCCGTTTGCACCCCTACGTCCGCGGCTCCATTCGAAATACATACATAAAAGATCGTCATCTCCTGATCTCCCCCTTTGCATAAGAAATATATTTGCAACCAAATCTCTTATTCGCTTAATTGCATGTGCACCGAAATCTCATTTGGATCTATTCAATAGACGACTACGACAACAACCCAATTGAGTGATCGATCGTTTAGGCTTTGACTTTTAGATAGTCAGCTTTAATTAATTTGATTGCTTTCTAATTGTCTCTGAACGAACTCGAAAGATAAAAATTAACATGTTATTCCATCATGTTACCCTTGCATTTAATGAGGAAACCAGAACGATTCAATAATTAGTTAATGCAACCAGGCTTGTTTGATCTTTTGGTATTTTCTAATCGAACCTTTGGTCATGCTAAGAGTGTGTTGGAATTAATGTTTAGATCTCCAATTGTAATCAAACTAGAAGCTGTTAAGATTTACAATATATTATTACTTCTCCCAGATTCTTGATCTACAATTTCATTTTTTTTAACTTACATGAGAACACAAATAGGAATGGAATTAAAAATTAAGATTAAGAAGGCTAAATAAATTACTGAATAATTTTATTTTAAAAAGTCAAAAAGTTTAAGTATTTACAGCTAATTTTTATTTATAGGGATGGTTTGGCGCACTCATAATCAACATGTAGATCCGTCTTTGAACTCAGTAATAAATCATGCTGATTGCATTACAAAATGAACAATTGAAATTTGTATTCGAACTCAATAAAAAAATATGATGCGTGGATTACGAAATTAATAATTAGTACTTTATTTTATTTTGTATGGTTCATTATTCCTTTGATCTTATTGGGGGGGTTTTTTAGATAATTTTGCTACAATTCATATCAATTAGTGAAGAAACTTTTTTTTACTAAAATTAAAAATTAGTCTTAAAAGCAAAGTAAATATTCATTACTACATGCTCTTATTTCATCAGATAATCAAAATTAGTATCAAATTTTCTCTCATAAAATGTGGTGTACTGAATAATAATTAAAATACAAGTTAATATCTCTTTCCTAAGTATCTAAAAAGGCTTATTTTGCAGATAATCCGATAGTCATAAATTTAATTGTACATTTCATTTAGTTCAGATATAAATCAGAATGTTATATTTTATATAAGGTTTTTACTTTTTACTATAATATTGTATAAACTCATTTTACTCTGAAATTTTTATAAATAACATACAAAATAAATAATTTAAAGAAAATAACATCATTTTTCTGGAATTTTCAAAAATAACACTTTTGCTGGATAATTCAATGGAATTTAATTGCAATTCCGCTGGATAATCCAGCGGAATTACAAAGTTACGAATGAATTGAATAAAATTGGAGAAGTTGAATCTCAATTCCAGCTCCAATCCGGCTGTATAATCCAGCGGAATTGAGCTAATTCAATTCTGCTGGATAATCCGGCAAAATTGCAATTTAATTCCGCTGGATTATCCAACATAAATGTTATTTCTGAAAATTAGTTGGAAACCATGTTATTTTATTTAATTTATTTGTTTTGTATGTTATTTATATAAATTTCGGCATTTTACTTCACTGTAACAACATTGACATGGAAACCCGACATTTTTATTAATATCCAAAGTTTAATACAAATTATTAATTATGCCCAGATTTCCAAACTTTCGCTAAAAATACCCAAACCGGCCAGAAAATGGCCGGTTTACTCTTTTTTTTTTTTTTAAAACCCGCAAAAACTCCATAAAAGGGCACCCCCTCCCTTTGGATGAAGGCACACAGCCCGAGGCAGCAGCGCACTGTTAAGGTAATTTTTTTTTATTTTTTATTTTATAGAATAATTAATTATATTATTAAAAAATTTAAATTTAATTAAAAAAACCCTAAACCCTATAACCCTAAACCCTAAACCCTAAACCCTAAACCCAAAACCCAAAACCCAAAACCCAAAACCCTATACCCAAAACCCAAAACCCAAAACCCAAAACCCAATACCCAATACCCAATACCCAATACCCTATACCCTATACCCTATACAAATGTGTCAATTGTTTACTATTTAGTAATCTGTCAATTGTTTACTATTTAGTTACCTGACAAATGTTTACCATTTAGTAACCTGACAATGTTTACCATTTTCTAAAATGTAGTTTGTTTACCATGGCATTTATTTCATTACACTATGGTGGGAAGATGCTTAATAGTGCACAAGGGGCGTATTACAACAAAGATGCAGCTCATTCATTAATGATTCCAGATGACATCTCACTTTTGGACCTGAAATCCATAGTTTACACACACACCGGTTACAACCCAGAAATGTGGGACCTAGAATTGGCAACCCGATATTGCCATCCCTCTAACGGAAAATGGATTGTTGCGAAACTGGTAGATGAGAGTACGTGGAGAGGCATGTTTGGTCATTTGAGGTCCCAGGATAATTATCTAATAGAAATATTTGCTAGAAGAGTTTCGGTAGAGCCCGGGGTTGGAAGTTCGGGCTCTGGATCAGCGGCACCACATTATACCCCACAACAGTCCGGGGTTGGAAGTTCGGGCTCTGGATCAGCAGCACCACATTATACTTCACAACCAGAAACCTACGGACGTGACTCCACCTTACCCCTTAACGAACCTGACCCAGAACCCTACAACTACGTCACTCCACCAGCACCTCAACGAAGACACTCAGTTGCATCCCTACCTAGACACAATCAAGGCAGACCAAGACACTCAGTTTCAAGCCCACCTAGATCCGTAAATGTGGCTCCTTTACCATTACCTCCAGTATCACCTTACCCCAGACCTGCACCAGTAGACGATGCAAGCTGCCCGGACTTTGAAGATATTAATGAAATACCGGAGGACGATCTGAGGAGCGGGGATGAATTTGAGGAAGAAATGTGGGGAGATTCAGATCACATGGAAGGTTGCGATGAAGACGGGCCGGTTGAAACAGCTGAAAGGCACATGGGTCGTTCTGATGAGGGGGGCCGCTTAGTGGCTGGACTGATACGCACCCGTTCCCAGACCTCAATGATGTTTCTGAGTTTAGAGAAGCAGATATTGGTTATTATGGGCAACGGATTGAGTACAAAGGTGAGCTGACTGCAAACCAATATTTTAAAAGCAAAGAAGACCTAATGAAGAAGATCAGAGAGCACCATATAAAAAAGAATCAGGAGTTCAGATCTTGGAAAAGTGACAGGGATCGGGTTACTCTGGTGTGCAAGGACAAGAATTGCCGTTACGAGCTTAGGGCAAAGCCGACGGGATGTGGAGACGCATGGGTTATAACTAAGCAAGACAGGCCTCACACATGTAGGACTGAGAGTACGAGGGACGACCACGAATGTCTGACGGCAGCACTCATTGCCGATGTCATTGAGAACAGCATTAAAAAGGACCCGTGTATGAGCATCCAGACGGTGGCAGACATTGTTTTGGCTGTGTATAACAATGTGACACCTAAATACAACCGACTGTGGAGGGGCCGTGAGCTGGCAATAGCCCGACAATTTGGGAGTTGGGAGATTTCATACAGCTTGCTGAGACCACTGTTGCTTGCAATTTGCCATAACAATCCCGGCTCAACCCACCAATTTCTGACCAGCCCGATACGGAATAAGAAAACAGGACTAATCATGCCAGGTGTTGCCCAGTTCAGAGCCGTAGCCTGGGCGTTTGGTCCATGCATTGCAGCGTTCCAGTACCTGAGACCAGTGATCAGCATCGATGCCTGCTTCTTGTCTGGGCGATATGAGGGGAGGCTTTTGATAGCTTGCGGCTACGATGCCGAGAACCAATTGTTGCCTATTACATTTGCAATTGTGCGGCAGGAGGATACTGAGAATTGGGGTTTTTTCTTGCAGTGGTTGAGGAATGAAGTGCTCGGCCCGTGTAAATTTGTATGTGTCATATCGGACCAGCACAAGGGGATCAAAGCTGCACTGACAGCTGAATACAGATGGCCTCCCGAGCTTTTTGTGCACAGGTATTGTATGCAGCATGTTGCTGACAACCTGGTCCAGAACTGTGGAGGAGACAGATGGTACGGATGGAGGTTCAGGGAAGGAGCAAAGAGGAAGAAGCCGAGAAGATTGAAAGAGATGTTCGAAGAGTTTGCTCATGTATGTCTAACTTATAACATTTCGTTTAATTATCTTATAAGAATTTTATGAAAATGAAATAACACCCCTTTGTTTTGTGCAGCTACCGCAGTGTAATGCATATTTAAAGAGAGTGGGCAAAGTACGTCCTAATGATGTGATGGGGCCGTCCAATTATGAGAAAATTTTCCAAACCTGTGACGAAGGATACCGGTTTGGTATCATGACAACAAACGACTCCGAGTCGCTCAACAATGTCTTCCGAATGAGTCGTAGATTGCCTGTTTGTGCCATAGTGGAGGATACGTTCTACACGTGCAACAGATGGTTTGTTCAACAGCGTCAGCGAGCAATGGAATTACAAGACAAGGGACAGGTTCTGTCTGACCGGGTTTTGCAGAAGATCAAAAAATGTTGGGAGAAAGCTGGAAAAATACGGTTGGTGCGTTACACGCAGGGCCAAGGTCAGTACCAAGTTTCATCTCCAAATGAGTACGTTCCTTGCACCCGTAGCGACATGGGCAACATGGAACCCACTCACAGGGAGTTCATGTATATTGTGACGCGCGGTCCCGACAGACAAATGGAATGCACTTGCAGAGGTATCCAATTAACTTCTATTCCGTGCGCTCATGTCTTAGTTGTTTGCCGTGACCGAAACTGGCAAGAGGACGACTTTGTTGCAGACTGGTATAAAACACCCTATCTTGTGAGTACTTGGAACCATGTGTTCATTCCAATTGGCAATATGGGAGACTGACCTTCTAATGTTGGAGACAGAATCCTTCTGGGTAGTGGTTGGATTAGGAAGGGGAGGCGAAAACACACCCGTCGTGTAATGACGATGGATGAAATGGAAGGTAGACGAAGGGGGCATCAGCCTCGCCGTTCCACTTCCTATAGGCAACGAAGAGGTATGTAACATTCATCCAAAATTATTTTTCTTTTCAATTTATACCAACTTACTAAGTAACACATGCAAATGCAGAGGCAAGAAACGCAGCAAATGCGGCAGAAAATGAGCGAGTAATGGCGTCGGGAAGTGGGTCCGGAGGGTCACGGTGTAACACAGCTACGAGCCGTTTAGATGCAACTGCTATGTATGCCGAAGCAATGTGAGAGGCGGTTGACATATGAGGAGAGGCGGTTGGGGTGCAAGGGGAGCCATCTGTGATCCAACCGAAGAGGTCCACTACTAGACGCACAACAATGGCATCTACAAGCCAAGCAGGGCCATCTACAAGCCAAGCAGTGCCATCTGGAACCCAAGCCGGGCCATCTACTGAGCAACCAGAGCCACCTGCTAGGCCATCTCGTAGATCATCTTTCGCAAGTGGTTTACTTCGGGGATTAAATTTTAGACGTGGTAGTAATAGGTGATTTATATGCATGTTGTAAAAATTGTGTGGACTCTATTTGCAATTTGTTTGTACTTTATTATTTTGTACGGAACTACAAGAAGTAATGAAATTAATTAATACTCAAATAAATTACAACATACTTCATCTAACTACAATAAAATACTATTTTTTAGAACCAAACTCCAGATGGTGCCCTTTTATGGAGTTTTTGCGGGTTAAAAAAAATAAAAAAAAAAGAGTAAACCGGCCATTTTCTGGCCGGTTTGAGTATTTTTAGCGAAAAATTGAAAATCGGGACATAATTAATAATTTGTATTAAACTTTGGATATTAATAAAAATGTCGGCATGGAAACCAAGCACAGCGGTGTTTGTTTGTATGTTTTATTTCTTTTATTTGGACTAGCTTTTTTGAAAATGCATTTGGCCCTTTCTCAAGAGAACAAAAAGGAGATTTGTAAGTTTGGTTTCTTAATGTGGGGTAGGAACCGAACCTAGATTTGTGCTACTTTGACCGACTGAGTTCACACGTTTGACAAACATTGGGCCTTTGGAAGGGCGAAGGGATCATATAATATCCATTCATGTCAACCTCATTTAATTCAGGCGGTGATGTTTACAAGCGGCGAGTCTAACTTTGGGTCGGTGTTGACTGTTGGGCTGCTTAGATGTGGACCAAATTTTTTGGGAGGCGCACCAAAATTCTTCTTGTTTTACAAAAAAATTATATTTTTCATTAAAACGAACGTGTTTTAATTAGTTTTTCTGTTATATATTTTTATTTTGACATTTTGATAAAGGGGATGGCAATGGACCGTTGGAACTCAGCTTTAAGACAGACCAATTTTCCAAGCTGGTCCAGCATGTTTCATTTTAATGAGATATTCAGTGATAGAAACTATTTTATTAATATTATTATTATTATTATGTAAACTGACTATATATATGTATTTTTTTTCTCAAATATTTATATGCATGTACGATTATAGTCAAAAGTATGGCCTCCTAAATTTTTAATAATGTTTTCTTTGAAGAATTTGATGTCCTTTTATAAGGTTTATATATATCAGCTTTAGTTTCGTTGAAAGAAACATATTTAACAGGTCAATTTTTTCATTTCCATCTTCTAGTTAAAATAAAATAACATTTCTACGAATAACATATGCCTTTAAATATCTTGTTTATTCCTTAACTTCTAGGTTTAATTAAAATTGCAAATTGATCTGATAACCTGTTTTTTTTTCGGAAATTTAACATTGTGATAATTTTCTCTCTCATCCAATACGGCAAATTCTTCTTACCTACAAAAGAAAAATGGGGCTCAAATGCCTATTGCACCAAAATTTATTGAACAAACACTTCGGCCGTTTGAATAACGAATTTGACAAATAAGAATCCGTTAAACATATTTTTAAGCTCATTTAAATTTAATATCAAATTAAAGTCATTGAGAGGTTACATCTTTACAATCCAACAGTCAATAAAGTTAATGAAAAAGGAATCACTTGAGTCATTTCTTTACCAACAAAAAAAAAATGATTAACTCGTTGATCACACCACCAGAACTCGTTAATTTTGGATTCAATGAATTGAAACATACTCTACCAAAACCCGATTTTTTTATTAGTATCCAACATTAAATAAAAAAATAGAAATGCTAAGTTTTTTTCAAGAATTTAAAAAATGCCCAATTAGGCCGCCGATGGATTGTTTTTTCTTCTTTGAAACAGGCTATATATTTTTTTTAATTTTTTTAAAATTGAGTAGTTGTTAATTTAATTAACGTATTCTGCATTTTCAAGAAATGAAGTTATGTTCAGATGTTCAAATTGAGTAGTTTAAATGTGTGATGACATTTTTTTTAATTGTTATACAAATAAAACACAGCGGCCAATATGAGTTGTGTTTTGTAACAATATTGTGACGATATTTTTTAGATATATGTTTTAGTTTAAATCAATGTGAGTTATGTTTAATTTTTACAAAAGAGACATACAAATAAGATAAACATAAGATAATCCAAACATAAAATAAAAAAATATAATATACCAAATATAAATACTACAAAACAATCTAACTAAAACTACAACAGTACCATAATAAACTAAGTTCAGTGGCGACTGGCACTCCTCTGTTTCTCTGTCAGGTAGGCCAGGTGTAGCGGCCTCGGCCTCCCTGCTCATCCATACGGCAGTATCCCAGACATTCTCATCCTCACCCCTAGTGACTGACGGGTATATGAAAAATGGAATCTGCCAACTTAGTCTTATAGTTAGGCTGAGTCTGTGACCCGCTACCACTGGTCTTCGCATCGTGTCATATCTCTATATCATATCGTAGTCGTCTCGGAGGCTGAGTCGGAGATAGGGGTGGTGCACTGTGCCATGAGCTGGCTCTCCACCTCCATGGGCTCAACCTGCTGCGCCTCATGCTGCGGCATGTAAAGTGGACCCTGCATACATACAAATAATCTTAATTTTGTTCTGAAAGAAAAATTTTGTACTAACTTGATAGATAAAAAAATATGACATACCGAAGGTAACACCGACTGTCCCTGGTCGTCATAGTAGGCATGCTAGCCAACATTAGACGATACCCAATGATCAGAGTCAAAATGATGATGAATTACGTAGGGTTTTGGCTTAGGTTTTGCATATTATCTCACACTTATGTTTAATTAATTAGAGGAAAAGGCTACTGTCACCCTTCTTTATGTTTTATTGCAGGAAACATGTTTTGGGACTATTTTACACCAAATGGAGCAAGAATCGGGTCAATCGGATAAGCGACGCTCATCGACTAAGTCTCTGTTACGGCCCGCATTGACTGATACGGACCTAGCCTAATACGAACCAGGAGATAGCACGATACGCATTAAACCCCCCCAGTGACATGGTCTCAATACGGACCGTACCAGCCAGCACGGTCCGTAACCAATGCGTCATTTGGGGGATAACTGCTACAGCTGTATCCAGTTCAGGTTTCTTGGACTCCACTCATCTCCAGACGTCCCCTCACTCCTATATAAGCACCCTGGACAGAAGAAGAAGACATCTTTGTAATTTTGGTTAAATTTAATTAAGTGAGAAATAGAGGAGTGATTGTAACCATGCCGTTCCTCGGCTAAGTTCTTTTCCTAGGGGCTAGGCAGTAAATCTTGTTACTCATGATGCTTTGATATATATATTTTCTATTGATTATGATTTCTTGTTGTTTGATTGAAATGCTTTTGTGATTTATTATTCCTTCACCTGATATCGATGATCTAGTTTAATCCGTTAGGTAGTGACAATGCTTTAATGGTAAGAGAAACTATGATGGACGAGTCAGCCTCGTTGGGAGTGATAGGTCTAAATTATATATACATTCGATCTAGTTTTTATCACATAATAGCATCAAATATCTTGTATTTTAGTAGAGAATAGAATGAAATATATCCAAGAATCAAGTTACTGCCAAAGTCTATTTAAGTTACAGGAAATGGAGCAAATTGTAGATCTTCTCGCAAGCTTTCCGAAAAGTGGTAGAACACTGAAAACGGAGTTACGGATCATGAGTTATGCCCGTTTGAATTTCAGAGCAAAACAGGAGAAACCGAGCCCAGTGCGGACGCACTGACCCAGAGTGCGGACGCACTCAGCCATCAGACGCAGAAAACAGAAAAGTCCGAGCGCAGTGCGGACGCACTCGGGCCGCACTCGATCCGCACTCAACGACACATAGTTCGTATTTTGGTCATATCTTGGTCATACGAACTCCGATTTGGGTGATTCAAAGCTTGACGGAACCAGGACAAAGAGATCTACAACTTTCATGAAGGAAACAAATCCAAATTCGGAATGTATAATTCTGTACAGCCGCATCAATGGCCGCATCAGCCTGAAAAACTGCTAAATATGGAAAGTTAGTGGGCTTAGTGGGCGCCAAAATTAGAATAACTTGGTCTCCAAGTTATTAATCACAGAATTAGAAATATAGAAGTTAGTAGGCTTAGTGGGTGCTGAAAATATAACAACTTGATCCCCAAGTTCAGAAAATGACTAACTTAGTGGGCGCCGAAAATAAAACGACTTGATCTCCAAGTTCAGAAAATGTTATATAAGGCTAAGAAGATCACATGAGAAATTATCACTGCTCACCATTGCTCAATTGAAGTTATTCTGCTCCACTTTCCGGCGGTGATCAAAGTTGCGAAGGAAGAGAAGGAAGAAGTCGAGGTTTTGCTTGAGCGACAAGGGAAGAACTTGGGCAGGAACTAGGAGATTGGTTGTATTCTTTTCTCTTACGTATTTTCTCAGTTTTTACCATGTTTATCTTGTATTTTCTTGTGGATGCTTGCTTCTCCATGAGAGGCTAGTTCTCTTTCTAGGGGTTTAGGTCAATGCATGAACTTGTTTAATTCTAGCTTATTCAGATATTTGTTTTTATTATGATTGTTTTATCGGATTTGATTGTTAATTTCTGTGATTTATTCTTTATGAATTTCATTAGTACTTAGCCTTTTAGTTCACCTGGTTAGGGTTTATTGAATTGAAGTAGTTAGAAATCGCGTTGATCGTGTTTTTCCGCTTTAAGTTTATTAAATTCCGGCATTGGTCAAGTAGGAGAGTACTAATTGAAACCATAAAGACACACCTTAGGATTGGATTAGAAGCGACCGTACTTTGATATCCAATCCGGAACTATAGAAATTAAGGTTAGGATTTTGGTGAAGGACCGAAAGGTGAAGGCAAATCATAATTAGGACACCTTAGAACAAATATCGATATATGCTTTGAAGCATGTGATTAAATATCCCTCTAGGTTAGTGACAGCCCTAGAATTCGAGACACATTAATCCATCCACCCAAAGTAGTTGTATTAATATTTGTTCCAAAGGCTAACATAGGTTAGAAACCTCATCGAATCAAACATGAATTCAAACAAACCGAATAAGTAGAATTAGCAAGGAATTGTAGACCGAATGTCCCTAGATCTCCTCAAACTTGAAAACAAACCAATCTTTCTTCCTTTATTTTATTTACATTTATTGTTTGAAACTCCTCTCTTTCGGGTATTGAACCCAACCTTAGAATTTTTAGAACAAACCCCCCCACTTTACTTTTATTGTTTAGTTTTAGAAGTAGTTTTCTTTATTAAAAATTGGTATTTCCCTATCTCCCTGCGGATCGACACCTAAATACTACAATCGATAGGTTGTGCGCTTGCAACTAACCTATTCATTGGGTACGAAGGTTTATAAATATTAAAGGCAAAAAGAGTATAAAAACACCATACCTAAAATACTCAACAGGGAGTCATTAGATTTATGTGAAGAGAACCTTAGCGGGGAAACCATAAATCGGAACAACAAAACGCGAACCAAGTTCTGTCATTTGTGTAAGATAACCCGCAGTGTCCTCTGTAGTAATTTTTTTTAAGAGATCTGTCATTTGCGTAAGATAACTCGCAGTGTCCTATGTAGTATCTCGATGGAAGTCCCGTCATTTGCGTAAGTAACTCGCAGTGTCCTATGTAGTGTCTTCCATAAACAACAACAGGGAATCAGACCCGACGAAAGTAGAATATCAAAGAGGATTGAGTAGCAATGGTGTGCCAAAACTCTAGGAATTCTCATCTCTATCTTTATTTTAATTACTTTTAATTATTGCCAAATTTACATTGATATCAACTCCAACTCTAAAATTTTCAGATTTTGTCTAGCCTTTCGAAAGATTGTGATTTGATCGCTCAAGACTCTGAACCAATATTCCTTGTGGATCGACCTCGATTATACTACTCGATAGGATTGTGCACTTGCGATCCGAACCGATAGCATTTCTGAGTTTATAAATTTTAAAAGATAACATCACTCACTTGTGAGTGATCACCCAACGATGGTAGTCCCACTTTGTAGCCGCTGGGGGAGATGTCATCTCTGAACCTTTGACGTACGACTCATCAGGCTCGTACGGATCTACCTCACGCCAATTGATATTCTCTCCGGCGTCTCGCAACATGTTGATGATATGCCCCTCTTGCCCGGAATCCTCAACGATGATGGCATTCGTCTTCAATTTTTTACACCCAACCGCTCTCCACCCCTTTATCCCCAACATCTTGATGCCATGCACGTCATCTCTAAGTGCCACTAATAGCTGCAAAAAAAAAATTATTAGGTCACAAATTAATAAACCAATTAGTTAAAAAAAGTGTGGTTTTAGGTAACATAACCGCGCAAGCCCAACGACAACCATTTGGGGTGTAACCATCTGTGTCATCCTCTATCCTCTGGCGGAGGAACTGACCGTAGTTTTCCTGCAAATAAACTGATGCTATGCCCACCCGCAGGAACCAATACTGATATCTCAATCTCGGATGTCCTTGAGTCTGCATAACATGATATGGCATATCCCGTGTCTCGTGAGCTGCCGACTGCTCCGCTTGATGATAATATAGTGCCCAAAATTGACTCCAGTCTCTGCCATGTATCAAGTGATTGGTCCTGTAATGGACATGTTAGTTACAATACAAATGTAACAAGTAATATATTGATAATGAATAACCGTAGTATGACTTACTAGTGTAGCCTTTTTATCTTAGACCTCGGCAAATGATGATCTGCGGGAATCAACAACACTTGGCCGAACTAACGCAATACCCCATCATGAATCAGACTAGTGGACCCCTGTACCACCAATTATTCGGCTGCAGCAGTGTAACTCCCAACAACCTCCCCACGTCGTACAAGTGAGCATACGGTGTCCAGTCAATCTGCTCTACAACTATACTCTGCAGCTGTGCTTGGACCACCCTAATCCCCAAGGTGCGTCAATGGCCCGCATCCCTGTAGATGTGAGTATCGTACTATTTCTTGTCGTTTGTAGGGCATGTATCCAGATCTGGTGATCCCCACTCTGGTTCAGGTTCATTCGGGATAGGCCGGCACACTGGTAGCCGTGACCATGACCAATGCTGCAGCAAAAGAGTCGGCCCATACACTTGCTTTGTCTAATTTTGCATTTTCCAGAATGTTATCCGTTAATGTCTTTGGATTGACTAAGAAAATAATTAAATAAGAAAAGAGATAGAGACTTGTAGTAAATATTAGTTTTATGCAAGAGCAAATTTAAAAAATTTAACTCAAAGAAACCCACATAAATCTATTTATTTAACTAACGATGGATCTTATTTAGCAATTCAACTTGTTTAAACTTTATATCTCAAATCTTGGTCTCTAAACCAGAAAGCCTCCACTAATATCCACTAGGGATTCGAGAAGAGAATCCAAGTTTCCCTTGCTAGAGGTACTACTTAAATTCAAACTCTTAAATCGATGACTCTACTTCTTCTTCAAGCTAACTATTAGATGAGATTGGTAGAGCTTTTTCTCAACACATGAGAGGATGGAAGAGAGAGATGGTGGATGCCCCAATTGTCTTAGATGGGGGTGGTTTTATACTCAAAAGTTAAGGTTACCTTTATGAGTGGTATTTATTGGGCCAATGGGCCAATAGACAAACTTACCGACATTTCTATTAATATCCAACGTTTAATAGAAATTAATTAATATACCCAGTTCTGCTGGGAAGTTATAAAAATATCCGTACCGGCCATTTTCTGGCCGGTACCCAATTTAATTCAGTACCGACCGAAAAATGGCCGGTACCCAATTTTTTTTTTGCAACAGTACCGGCCATTTTCTTGCCGGTACTTAATTTTTTTTTTTTAAGGATGGGCATAACATAGTTGGCTAGAAGAAAAAGTCGTAGGAAACTCGGATTGAAGTACCGATGTTTTTTTTTACAGTGTCGTATGACACTAAAGTTTAGTGTTTGCATACGGCTAGTGAATTTAATTTGACAATAACCAGCATTCTAAAATTGAGTACCGATGCTTTATGCACGACCTAACGATGACAGAAGTGCATCGATGTTTCATTGCAAAAACATCAGCGACGCACCGATATTTTTTTAGCACTACCCTGCTTAATTAACAGTGCTAAGTCTAATAAAACATCAGCGATGCACTGATATTTTTTTAGCACTACCCGGCTAATAGAACATCGATGTTTCATTGCAAAAACATCGATGATGCACCGATACATGCAACCGATGTAACACATGCATCCAACCAAATGTATTTGTTTGATCTTAGCCAAACCGAGTACAAACTTAAATCCGAGTTTCCTACGACTTTTTTTTCTAGCCAGCTATGCTATGTCCATCCTTAAAAAAAAAAAAAAAAAAAAATTAAGTACCAGCTAGAAAATGGCCGGTACTATTGCAAAAAAAAAAATTTGGATACCGGCTATTTTCCGACCGATAATGAATTAAATTGGGTAGCGGCCAGAAAATGGCCGGTACGGGTATATTTATAACCATAGCCGGCCCTGGTGCAGGGCACCCAGGGCGACCGCCCCGGGCCCCAAGATCCAAGGGGCCAAAAAAAAAAATTAGTTTGTATATATATATTAAAAAAATATTAATCTATATATATTATAAATAAATAAAATATTAGGGTCCAAATTTTATATATATAAAGGATCTAAACTTTTCTATAAATAGGTATGATTTATTGGCATATTAATCATAAATGCGACCGGCTAATAGGCTTCCATAAGTACTTCAACACCATATGTTTATAAGTCGTTTTTGCATTTTAAAAGTCCAAATAGTCGATCCAAACCATTCAACATGATATCCATATTAAAACATGCTTGGAGACTAAATTTTATATTTTTTTGAATTTCTTTACTATTTTTTAAAGAGGTAGAAAATCATTGTTTTTTTATGGTCCAGAATCTTCTGAATCAATGAATTTTCTACCTATCTTAAAAATAGTAAAAAAATTCCAAAAAATGTAAAATTTGGTCTCCAAGCGCGTTTTAATATGGATATCATATTGAACGGTTCGGATCGACTATTTGAATTTTGAAAATGTAAAAATAACTTATAAGTATATGGTGTTGAAGTACTTATGCAAACGAATTAGCCGGTCTCATAAAAAATTGTATATATAAAGGGCCTAAATTTTTTTTCTGCCCCGGGCCCCAAAATCTTCAGGACCGGCCATGTTTATAACTTCCCAGCGGAACTGTATTGTTAAACTGCTGTGCTTGAGCTAAGGCAGTTTATAGGAAAATAACATAACGTGGAGACAAACAACTAAAATATGAAGCATTGATTGGCCAATAGAGCATTGCATTTGCATATTTGGAGTTGGGTTTTCTCTTCAAATTTTATTCAAGTCTCCAATAGATCTGAATCTTCGATTTTAGATGGAACGGTCCAGTGCAAAGTTATTTCATAATCGTTCTCAAAAGGTAAAATGCCGAAATTTTTTTAGTTGACACCCTAAAAAAACGAAATTAAATGATTACCACCCATTTGGGCCTAATTTCAATCCTACCACCCACACCAATTGAGTTCGCGCACCAAATTAGCAGGTGCGCGCACTGGGTTGGTGCACCAGGTGCGCGCACTAGATTGGCGCACTGGGTATAATATTAAGCAACTGTTAGAATTGATGTTGCAGGTTGAAATTCAAATATTTTTATATAAATTGATTGAATATTTTAATATTCTTATATTTGTAACATATTTTATACGGAATGTGTATAATATTTTAATAGAAGAAAACAAAAATGTCAAATGCAATTTGAGTCAAACCGTAGAATCCTCCATTCATTTATAATATTTTAATATTTGCAGTTTGGAAATTTCGGTCTAAAATAAAAAGCAACTGTTAGTATCCTCCTTTCATTTATAATATTTTAATAAAACATGTATAATATTTTAATATTAAGCAACTGTTAGAATTGATGTTGCAGGTTGAAATTCAAATATTTTTATATGAATTGATTGAATATTTTAATATTCTAATATTTGTAACATATTTTATACGGAATGTGTATAATATTTTAATAGAAGAAAACAAAAATGTCAAATGCAATTTGAGTCAAACCGTAGAATCCTCCATTCATTTATAATATTTTAATATTTGCAGTTTGGAGATTTTTCTGGTGGTATGATTGAAAATAGGCTCCTAGGATGGTATTCATTTAATTTGATTTTTTTGAGGTGTCAACAATAAAAATTTCGGGGTAAAATGCTAGCATTTTGTATTGACTATTTAATTTTGGACAGAAAATCAAAATTTGTGGAGGACTATTAATGAAATCTGTTTGACGAAAGAGGAGTACAAGTTAGAGCATCTACATCGCAGTTGTTTTTTCAATTGCTAATTTGACGTGGCAAGTTTTATTCAGATTGCTGGGATGTAAAATAATTGCTAAATTAGCAAATTTGCTTTAAAAACAAACGCTTTCTAATTGCCACGCTGGCCAAAACATCTATTTCTAACTGCGCAACCCAAGGGAAATCATCTATTCGCTGTCTATTTTCCCGATGCAGCACCTTTAAAATTAAAAATAAGTTAATTTCAATTATCTTGACAACAGTTGTAATTAATTGCTTTTCAATTGCACCGCTGTAGATGCTCTTACAACCCGCCTATACGAGCTGGGTTGCAAAACTTACCGGCCCTTTAAGCAAGACCGAAAAAAAGTAATTGCAATTGGGCTTTTGAATTGATTAATTAATTAATTAATTGTCAATACAAAACATGTATGACGTGGCCATTATTACACTTTCAATCAAGACACCAAGTAGATTGTTCGGCTAAAGTTTGTAGTTGTATGACACATGTAAAGCAGAAACATTTGTTTGAGAATGCTCTGTTGGCCGGAATAACAGGTGCCAATTGGATTGGCAGGTTAGTTGGATCATGTCAGGTTTAGATTATTTCGGATTTAGGTTTGTGTACTCTCCAGTCAGGATTATTTGGGTGGCAAGTCAGTCGGGTCTGAATCAACTCAAATGTTCGGATTGATTTGGTTTAGATTGCATTTAAATTACGGGTCAGGTTGGTCTAACTCTACTCAAGTGCACATGATCAATTGGGTGGAGATCATTGATCGGAGATCGCTTTAGGTTACACCTCATTCGTGTCTGAGTCAACTCGGATAGAGATCAATTCAGTTAAGGGTAGTTCTTAAATATTTGATCAAAATTTGAAGTTGTAGTTTGTAGATTTTATGACATTATTGTTTCCGATTGAGTTATTGTTAATTACTGGAATCTGTACTAGATTATGTTCAAATAAGGATCAGGATTGATTTGGACTAAGAACGTGTCAAGGTAGATCATTTCGGATCATATCATTTTAAGCTGCAGGTCATCTGAGGTTTGGCTTGCCTCAATCATACGGAATTCGAGTTTCAATTGTTTGAGTCCGCATTATCTCCGGTTTTCGGTTGTGTCAAGATTAGGTCGAACCATATTCCAGTTAGTTTGACTTGTATAAATTATAGACGAGTTGGATGTAATTATGTGTTAGGTGGGAAGAGTCTTATGAGTCGGGTCAGAGTTTAGCTCGAATCTGATTGAACGGGTCCATCAGGTTTGCCCCCTCTAGTAAAAAAGGCAGCATTCAAGAATATAACTTGCTAATAAAAAACTCTTTCCCTCGTGAATTCTATCTATACTATAAACATATTCTCACCGCTACTACATTTTATGTCACAATGTACATCTAATGACGCTAACGATATTCAGTACTAAATTTTTATCTGAAATATAGTAAAGAAGTTTCTTGTGAATACAATATTTGAAGTTTCTTTGTTATATTAATTTAATAGTTTCTCAAATGTTGCAATACCTTTCAATTGCATTTCGATTATGATGTCTAATGTGACAAACGTAAAGACTATTGCATACATGTCAAACAAATTGTTAATATAACAAAGCATGTCGATGGAGTCATTGTAGAAAAGCCCTGACATATGAAGACATAACGACCAAAAAAAATTTCGTTGGTTTTGGTTAATCAACTGGACAAACACAATTCTAATCAAGGTGGTTCATGATTCTGTATAATCCTCGTAAGAGATGCTAGCAATTATATTATCCTATTGTAGTGAAGATGGCAAAATACTAAAAGTAAGCATACATGTGTTCGACTCCAGTAGTACGAGAATCATTGGATAGTCCTGGTCAAATCTGGATCATTTATTTCAGGTCAGACTTCTAGATCTATCATGACTTTTTTACCATAAAAGTAAACAGAGGTACCATAAAAGTAAACAGAGGACAATTAAAGGGGGTGTATTGTCAAACTTCTGGACTGTTTGATCTGAATGACCAATTTAGATTTGCAGGAACATTCGGTAAGAATTGTATATTTGGGGAAAGGCCAACTCAGATACCACTAAATTAGACAATAATAATAGACAGCATCCTTACATAATTCACAAAAGCTAGTAGAAGGAAATGCTGTACAAAATTCTGCGCTCCTGTTCTCTTTCAAACTTAGCTACTATATCGTCTATTGCATCCTCCCAGCTCTCTGTTGTTTCAAGCTACAATATCAAAAAAAGAACTTTCACGATCAGATACTGGAAAGAGTATTTTTAGTTTTCTGGTTGCATCAGCAGCGACAGAGCAAAAAATGCTTTGACAACGCAACACAGGATTACCCCTCCATTGAAAGTATAACAACAATTATATAGCCAAACACTATAAGTTCATTCGGTATGCTTTACTTTTAACAACTTTAGAGTTGCATTAGTGAGCACCTGAGCTTATAAATTAGACAACCACCATCACAAAATTGCCATGGTGTGATAATCACCTGGCTATTGAACCTCCCACTAACTTTTAAAGTGGCATTTGAAATTAAAAGCATAACAGTACAATCTCTTTGACAAAAAAATTTAATTTTCTCAACCACAAACATATTAGAATTCACCACGGATAAAATTCCTTCTTTTTTCAATTTTTATGTGGAAATAATGGAGACTAGTCAGGTTCAACTCTTAACACTTCTACTTTAAAGTGAGAATGAAATAAAAAATATTTCAATTAATAGCACAACTAAAAAAAATCAGGGTATTTTTAATAATTTTTCAGAAGAAGTTAAAAATCTTAATTGAAACTAACTCAAATTCGGGCAGGGACATTCGTCAGAAATAAGGGACTGGAGGCTGATTTCAAAACTAAAGGGGAATAAATATCACAACTCAAAAGTTAAACCCACCCTTTTCCAAAGTTAATTCACAACTTCAAGAAATATGCACATTAACCAAAAATAATAATAGGATAAGGATGTGAATAAAACCAAAAACAAACAATGAAAATACCTCTTTGCATAACTCTAATGCAACCTTAGCCCCAGCAGCTGCTTCTTCATGGTTATCTTTTACCTCCAAGTTAATTATCAACACAGCTTTCATTAACTTCTGCTCCCGATTGTTCATATCTGCCCGAAATTCAAATCATTTTACCACGAATTCTTTGATACTCTTTGCAAATGTGTTATAGGATATGGTATCTGTAAGATAGAGCAGGGTGCGGTTGATTTGTACAGACCAGGAAATTCAAAGTTCTGCCCAAAATATCAATCTTAAACACAAGGAAACCTCCAATATCAATATGCAAAAGGTGCTTAAAAATGCAGGGTATACTTAAAAAAATAACACAGAGAGAGAGAAGAGAAGTGAGAAACCTTCCATAACCAGATCGAACACACGCTCCTCAAATGTCATGACGATATCAAAGCAGCCATCAGCCAAATTATCCTGCCACCGCTGTGGCGCATTCTTCACTGACAAGTTTCGTTTCAGCATTGGCAGTATCCCATTTCTCTTGTACCTAATTTATGAGTTTGGCCTGGTTTAGATGTCCATCATTTTGTTCGTTTCAGATTCTACTTTATCAATATTTTGCCTGCTATCCTCTTTTGATTAGACATAGATGGAGCCAAGCAGGTACTGGTACTACGCCAAGATACACTGAGCTGTTAACCAAACAAACAGCTTGTATTTGGTAATATCAGGCTCCAGTAGGGTGTATCTCCTGCTGTCTTTATTGTGTGGATGCTAACTGTACTATTTACTTCCCTTTACCGATTTATCCAATCCTTAGTCTCTAACCCCTCAATTGTAAACCCTAAATCTCTAATACCATTCCTTCACCCGTCTACGTATCCTCACTATTCCTCTAAATACTAACGCCGCACATGAAAATGAAAAAAAAATAAAATAAAATAAAAAAATGTTGAAGGACGCGTACAGGTCAGGGTCTTTGCGGCGGAGCTCATCGTACATGGTCTTGTACGGAGTTCCAAATTCGTATACATTGGGCTCATGAAGCGACGGCCCGGGAAGCTTCACGTGAGCCCCAGTTCCGTACGAAGCCACGTCGAGGCCGTGGCGCTTCAGCACCGAGTGCGCCTCCATGCTTCGGTTCTGGTTCGACGAGCACACCATGGCGAACCTCATCCTTTTCCTCCCCTCCGCCATTTCCCCCTCTGCCCCGGATCTCTCTCTCATTTTCTCAGTTCAGTTGCTTAAATTTTAAATCTGGGCTTCATGAGGCTTTATTGGGCCCAATATATAGCTAACCAGGCCTGTCGAGGTATTTGCCACTACCAACAACTCAAGTACTCAACAAGGATACCGAGAAGTGGACCAAGTGGTAAGTAGAAGACCAATTGAATTGGCGACTGGCGAGCAAAAGTTTCATGGATCTTCTCTTCATAAGATTTAGACTGCATTGCGGGTCATAACGAAGTTTGAAAGTTGAAACCAGTGAATTTGACCCGGTACACGATTTGGAATGTTAAAAAGAAGCAGGAGATGGCAAATCGGAAATCTCCTTCTCTTCCTTGTTCTTCAGTTTTCGTGGTCCCTGTTTTACACGAGTAACCAGAAGTAAACTTATTTCCGGACAGTGTACTCCAAAGGAATATTTTTTATGAACCATAATTAAAGAAAATATTTTTATGAAACTAATATGAATATTTTTTTTTACAAAAATTATAAGAACTGAAATGTCGTTTCTTATTTTTTTTTTTATTCCGGACCGAAATGACATTTCGGTCTAGTCTCCTTTTTAAATTTTCTGTGACGGTTCATATAAATACCACAAAAAATTCAAAAAGAGGACCGGATCATTTCGGTTTAGAATAAAAAAAAAAAACGAACCGAAATGACAATTTTATTCTTATGATTTTTTTAAAAAGAAATAATCGCGTGGATTTCGTAAATAAATAATCGCGTGAAATAATCGCGTGACCCAAGCAAAAGTCAACAATCACGACTCGAGGCCCCACAGGTCATAGACTCCGTGACAGAGACACCATGGGCAAAGGCAAAGCGCGGACTCGGACACTTTCTCAGTCAACCTCAGCATTTTCTTCCTCCAATTTCAGTTCTTTTTCATACCAATATCTCTCTCTCTGCATACTGTCTATCATGGAAGCGCCTGTCGAAGCGCTAATCGCTGCCGTTGTTTCGTTTGTCTTTATAAGCATCCTCTTCGCATTTCTCGCGCTTCTCTGTCGCAAACCTTCACCAAATCCTCCATTTCTCACCTCCAATTCGCTACCCTTCACTGTCACCACCGCCTCGGCCCCCTTCGAGGAATCAGACAGCTTTGACACGGCACTCCATCGAGTCTCCCTTGCTGAGCTGGCCGCTGCCACTAGGAACTTCTCCCCTGAGTCGATAATCGGTGATGGTACTTTTGGATTCGTGTATAAAGCGCAGTTGCCGTCAGGTGTTACAGCCGCAGTGAAGAAATTGTCGTCGGATGCATTCTCTCCACAAGGTCTGCGGCAGTTTCGGGCTGAGATTACTACTCTTGGCCGCCTCCGCCACCCCAATTTGGCACGTATTTTAGGTATGAGGGATTGGGAAATTTTTACTAACTTGATATTCTTATTCCATATTAAACAACCAATCTTTTTATTTGAATTTAGTGTGGTATTAGAGTTTACAATTGGTTCCTTTTTGTCTGTAATCCTAAGCTTAACTGAAAACAAGCAAGGAAGTCCCTGAATTGTTTATTAAGTATTTATGGGAATCAAGATGGATCAGGTAGTTTAAGTCATTTTTTTCAACACAAACAGCTATTTTAATAATTCAACTAATAATTGAGTTTATTTGCAAAGAAGTTCTTGCCATTCAGTTTCACCTACAGATAGTAGAAATTTTGTGAGTTCTATTTGATAAGGTCCCATTGGATTGTAAAATCAAGCATGACTTGTGACGGTCAAGCACTAGAAATTCTAATATCATTCCTTGGAAAATGCAGCTGAATGATTATATTATGGAAAGCTCCAAGTCTTCTCAATTTTTTTCTTCTTTTCACACTAGGATTTTGCTCTTCGGACCATGATAGGCTGCTAATTTATGAGTACCTCGAACAAGGCAGCCTTGATTCTTGGTTGCATGATGATGATTTAGAGATGAATTGTTCAGTATCTCTTCTGACTTGGCCAGTACGAGTAAAAATTGTGAAGGGGGTGGCTGCAGGATTGAAGTTCTTGCATGATGAATGTCAACCACCGGTTATACACCGAGATATTAAAGCCAGCAATGTTCTGTTGGATGGAGATTTTCAGGCGAGGATTTGTGATTTCGGGCTGGCACGGCACATGGATGGGTCGCGGTCTCATGTATCAACTCAGGCAGCTGGGACTTTGGGGTATGCTTTTATTTATTACCATCTTCAATAAGTTAATGAATTGATGATGATGTGTTATTAGTATTATTGTATTGTTTAAAAGGAGGTCAATTACTAAGAAATTGTTTGAGAATGGATTTCAGAGAATTTTGGAACTCTGAATTTCTTGCTTTTATACCATGTTAACGGCCAGATTCTTTTGTTCCTTGAACTTATTAAAAAAATTAGAAAATATGCTATTGGAGATTTTATTCAGTTTAAAAAGGTATTGGTCCAAGCTATTTCAGGTTGATTTAATTACCAAAAATGGGATGAAGAGTACTAAGATCAGCAAATTAGCAACAATGCAAAAATATAGAGACCAACTGTATTCACATTAACAGGTACATGGCACCGGAGTTAAGGGAGGGCATGGTGGCAACAGCTAAGGCTGACGTGTACAGTTTCGGTGTCCTTATGCTAGAGATAGCATCTAGGCGACGTCCAAGTTGGCCAGTGAGGGAGGAGGGGGGACCTGAAGTCAGTCTCATCAGGTGGGCCAGAAAGAGGATTGAGGAAGGTCGGCTGAAAGAGATTTTAGACCCTCGAATGGAGGTTGGAGAGGAAAAGATGGGAGAGGTTGAGGGTTTCATGGCTGTTGCTTACAAGTGTACAGAGGAGAGTGCTAGAAAGAGGCCATCAATGGGGGAGGTGGTTTCGATTATGGATCAGCTCTTGCAAGAAACAACTGTTAGCTGATGCTGGGTTGATGTGCGAGCTGTGGCAACAATTTTTTTTACTTTTTTTTTTCTTTTTTCGTGCAGGAAGTGTAAATGTAAGATGTGATCAGTAGTTTGTGTTTATACAGGTTACTGCAAGTACTAGAATATATACTAAAGTCGTATGAAGTTTCTTCCACAATTGTAAGAAATGTAGGGAGTTTGCTAATTGGAAAGAATAAAAATTCTCTTGCATAAAAAATTGTTGCATCTAGCTTATGGGTAGTGTGTAATGCCGTGCCGTGTCTGCACATATCGGACACCAAAGTGTTTGTCAGACGTTTCGTGCATTTGTTGTGGCCTGTAAGTATCATGTCGTGCCGTGCTAAAGGTGCAGAACCTTGACACAACACTTATAGCATGCTTGTTAAATTTGAGATACTTAACTGGTTAACTATAAATAGTTTTAGTGCCAATAAATATTTCGAAATTCTTGTGTATTATGTATTATCGTTTGATTACCATCATTCAAAATTTAATCTGTAATATCAGATCACACCTCAGATTAATTATGGGAGCATATTTATTTAATAAATAGTCAAAATAAATATTTACCTACTACTGGATTGCTAAATTAATAAAGTAGACTCTACGTCTCTACTCTCCAGCATCGAAGGACGATTTTATCCTTTTCAATTTGACATAATCAGTTTCTTAAATTGTGATTTACAATTTGATTTCCGTATAATGGTATACTTGTTGATTCTATAAGAGAAGTTGAGGAATATAAAAAAGACATTATTTCTAAATTTTACAATCAGTTTCTTATAGCATTCTTTTTTCATTTTTGACAACAACACTTTATTACAACTCATTCATTATCTCATATCTCAAAATAAATATTGATTGCTAAAACATTAAAATATTAAAGGAATTTGCACCAAGGAGGGGATTGCAAACCGGGTCCATATCCTCTCTCATCTGATAGAAGTAAAAATTTCAATTTATTTAAAACCGAATCCTATTCAATTCGGTGCCTATTCGGATATAAGGGACAGTAATAATTGTTGCTTTGAAATTCGTATAATAAAGATTTAAAAGCTCTGGATTTTGTCCAGATCAACCCAAAATTTAAGATTATCTCAGGGATGTGAATTCGTGCAAACCTCCCTATGCAGCTATGCTGATTATTCCACTTGTTCTGTCATATCCAGACTGTTTATTTTGGGCCGAACGATTTCAACTGAGCCCAACCAGTCAACCACATAACTCCCGAACTACCAGATTTAATGCGGAAATACTAGGATATACATATCCTTAGACCGTTCGATTTAAGAATTATGGTCTAGATCTGATAACGGACCCTCAATTAAGCCGTTGCTGGAGAGTATCCTAATTCGCTTGTTTGGCCATCTTTTTGAGTGGGAAATTCGCTCGTTAGCCGGCTGGGAGACCTTCAAATTATTTCGAATCCTCCTCTTTCATATTCCCCAAAATTTCTCTCAAAAACTTCACCCTTCTAACGCTTACTTCGACATTCAGCCATGGAGGCGGGGATTCTACAGATAACGGTCCTAAAAGGTCACAAAAATGGCGAAACCCTGGTTTGCAAGCCAGGATCTAAGGTCCGAATCGGGCGAGTCATCAAGGGCAACGATTTCGCTATGCGTGACCCAGGTATATCCGAAAACCACCTCTGCTTCCACTTTTTTCCAGAATCTTCCAGATGGGTCGTCTCTGATCTGGGTAGTTCCAATGGGACGATCCTCAATGAGTCCAAGATTCAAGCCTGGGTGCCGGTGCCAATTTCAGACAGTGATGTTATCAAAATTGGTGAGAAATCCGCGCTTGGTCTAAAAATCGTGCTGTCTGTGTTATTGAAGGAGAACGAGGAGGAGAATGAGGATGTCAAGGGTAGGAGGGTTACTGCAAGACATTGTCTTGCTAGGGGTAGTACAAAGGCTGGTTCATCCGGGGGTTCAGAGGACAAAGAGGTTAAAGAGGACAAATCTAGTGTATTAGTTCCAGTAAGGGATGCAAGGAAAAATGCTCAGGCCAATAGTGCTAGGGTTTCAAACGAAGAAGGGACTTCAGACTTTGGTTCTGGTTTGCTGCATAAAACGGCTCACAAACGGAAGGTAGGGGGTCAAAGAAGCAATAATGCAAAAGATAATACAAACATCGATTTCAATGAGAAATCAGAGGGGAATAGGAATTCAGTTCTATTTTCTTCTGTACAGATTGAAGAACCTGATCAGAGCAGAGGGATGAAACTGAGAAGAAATCCTAGGAGGGGCTGTTCCTCAAGCGCTTTGAAGGAAGTAGACATGAATCGTGATGTTGGTGTAGGTATAGAAGAAAAAGGGGTTTGTGTGAAGAGAAAGGAAAGGAAGGGGAAAGAAATTGGGGTTTTAGATGATGAAATGTGCAACAGAATTGATAAATTGTTACTGAAAATTGGCAACGATAATGATGACTCTGACAATGTTATCATTTCAGATGAGGGCAAGGGTTTTAAGGCCAAAACCACAGTTAACTCTTCTAAGGTTACAGAAGAAGAAAAGGGGGGTGGAAATATTGGATTAAAAAAGGGGTTGGAGGTAAATTCTGAAGTTGGGAATCATTTTGAAAAGTTGACTCTGGAACAATGGTTTGACAGTATGGAGTTGTTCTTACCTAAGGTCATTCATGATGAGTCTGAGAAGATCATAAATATTCTGAAGGAGAAAGCTAGGAAAATTGAAGAATTTATAGAAGCAGGCGGTGATGTGTAATTTATACTATGAAATCTGAAGTGATAGGGGATAGATGGTGACGTACTGATGTGTAATTTATAGAAGCAGGTTTTTGGAACTAACTTTTGCTTTTGGAATCTGATATCAATCTTAAGTGTTAGGAAATAGATGGTTGCTATGAGTTGTAAGCTTGATCAAGTAGTTGATAGCTAGATTTATATATTTAATATATATATTTTTTTAATTGTGTTTTCTTTTCCATGATTTTTAAGTCTTACTCGTACAATTTATGCATACATTTGGGGGGTGGGGGGGATTTTATTGGGCTTATTGATGGATAAGTGTTAATTGAGGTTCAAATAAGCATTTGCGTAAATGGCACAACAGTTGTTCACTAATGCAATACTAGTTCCTTTCAGAATTTATTAGTGTTAATTTACATCACAGACTTTAATGTAACCTACTAAGCGGGCTCGAAGTTGTTGATTGTGTAGCGTGGAGTTGTTTAGGCATTCTATTATAATTTATCAAGTTGATTCCTATTTTTCTGTTTTTCATATTCTTCAGTGCTCTCTGCTCCATAGCTCTAGAAAGAAGATGAAGCTGGTGTGATCTATAATATGAATATCACTCTTCCCAAATGTGAAATTCTGAATCGGCAGATCGCTCTGCTTAACAAGAAAGAAAATTCTCACCAAAACTTTCTTTGTGCATTAGTTGGATTTTCGTTGACTCTAAAAAAAGGAAGGGAATCAAAATTTTCCCTGGATAAGGGAGCAAACAACAATTGTGAAAAATTTCATTGTCATTCCGGCAAGTATAAAAAATTACAGTGTTGAAGACAATATCCTTGTTGATTTCATTTGACCTTAGACCTGCTAATGAGCCTAGCTCAGCACAAAACTTGGCCCAGCTTGATATATAACTAAACAGACCCAATTCGGGTTCAACTCGCTTTTGAAGAAAAAAGCCCGGCTCAGTTTACTGAGTTTGAGCCTTTAGCTCAACTCAAACTTAGCTCGGCTCATAACTCAGCAAAGAATTAAACTATCGCGTATGATGATGAAAACCATCACATGTACAAAGAATTAAACTATCGCGTATATTGGTTTATCCTATCGTCATAGCAAATTGCTTTCGAAATAAAATCCAATAAAATTGATATTAAACTTCCATTGAGGTTCCAATAAAATCCAATAAAATTGATATTAATCTGACTGCAAAGATAGCCCCTCGAACATAGAAACTTATCAAAATGTCACAACAAAAGTTTCAGACCACTAGAGCTCCTTAAAAACTATTCATGTATCACCATCACTCTCTTCATCACCATGGCTCTCTTCCCGAATCCTTCAGAAAAAAAAAAATACAAACAACATATCAAGCTAACACAAGATAATTTGATAACCATCTCTAATCTCATGCTAAAAAATAACAAAAGGCTTTCATTTTGCATAGCTGACTTATAATTGAACTTGAACAAGCTGTCTCAATTTACCTTGAAAACATAATTTAGCTTGATTGGCAGACAAAACATAACGATTTCTGTGATGATGAACCCATTATCAGAAGGTACACAATGTTGGTATGTCAAATCTTATGCAATAATCAATACTGAGCTACACAGATGGTCTCTATTTCAGAAGGTACACGATGTTGGTATGCAATAATCGATGTTGGTATGTGAAGAGCATCAGATTTTCAAAGAAATACAAACTCAGTTTATATATTTTAGACCTTGTGCATATCAGGTATGTTCAGATCAGTAGGCTCAAGCATGTGAAAAGTTCACTTTTATCCTTGCCTTGTCAGATCCTAATATGCAATTGTACAAAAAATTACTAGAAAATCAATAGGGCCAACAGGAACAAAAGGCAATAATAATGTACAAAGGGTACAAGAAAGTTCATGTCTTATAGGGCTATACATGCAAATTCATTTTTTCTTAAGGTTCTTATGCATAAGAGTACATCTAGTATACCGTGTTTTTCTGCTTTTGACAGGAATAAAAGCCTCCCTACGAGGGACTAATGTCACTTCCATTAGCTCTCAAAATGTTCTCTCGCAATGCCAAGTTTTTATATAAAAGTAGTAGCCATGCCTACAATAATTAACCATTTCTCCATGAAAAAAGTTGTGAATATAAGATCTGGAAAGATAACATATGCTTCTATAATTTATTTTATGGTACCTTTACCTGGTACAATTGAACTGGTAATGCTGGGAAGCATCCAGTCCAGATCCAAGACCTCAAACAAGCAATGTCGATTGGAAGAGAAGAAACAAAAAAGCAGTTCTATCCTGCACAGAAAGATGATTACTTCTTAAAATTACAAAAAATATTTATGAAGGAAAAAGGGCACAAATGATGATGAAAAACCACCAGTTATAATCATATGAATATGAGATAGCATGGTACCCTGTATCTGTAGTACTCTTCTTTAATTCTAAGCTTCTCCTCTTTTCTTCTGACATGTATATCTACTGGTTCAAGAAACATTTAAGAAACCGACCTATAATTCAAAACAAGTTTCACATAATTATTTTGATGATCATTTAATCAACAACACACCAAAGAAGCAGAGTTTAACTTAACTGTTTCGATAATCATTTAATCAACAACATTACATTCCGTTGTACCAGTATTGTCGAGATGAAGCAAAACCACTACTACATATACTATTAGGGGTACCAAATGAGCTCATTCATATGGAAACACACAAGATCTTACCTGATCAGAATGGTATCGAACTGCATTCAAGCATTTTCAAAATTAAATACTCGAGAAATGCCAGAAAATCTGAAGCCACATGTACGATTAGCGGAGCGATAACTGGGGGTCATGTAGGTAGATACCAGAGGTATCAGAAAATCGAAGAGAAAAGAAGATGAAATTGCAATCAATTTGTACAGATCAATCAATCGTCTTACCTGCTTCAAATTCGGAGAAGCTGCGACAGGACGCGAGAGAGAGGATCTGTCAGAGGGCGCTCTAAGAGAGACTCCGGTTAGGAGAGAGGAGAGAGCCGGCGGAGGATTTGCGAATGCGAGAGGAGAGGGGGCGACACTGCGAGAGAGAGCGAAAGGAGAGAGCAAATGGGTTTTTGCAATTATCTGATCCGATTAGGAATAAATCAAATTCGATTTGGAAGTCCCATCAATTTTCGCAATTCAAATCTGATGAAATCCTACGGTAAGATTGCCCCAAACTAGGTCCGATGGGCGTCGGACCTACACCTATTCCGTTATGGAAAAGCTTGTCTATTATTGTGAGGTGTACTGTAACATCTTCACTCGGATTTCTTTGGATTTTTTTTTTTTACTATCATGATTTTAAAAAGTATAATAGTAAGAGAGCTATGGTAATATACATATGACTGATCAACCCGTACTATTGATCTATATTTCTATTTTTAAAGTTTAAATAGTCGATCTGAACCGTCAAATATGATTTCTGTATTCGAGACCAAATTCCACATTTGTCAGGATTTTTACAGGAGGAGGGATCAAGTTACAACAAATTTGAGTTACAACAAAGTTACAACAACTATTATTTTCATTTTCAAGGTCCAAATCGTCGATCCAAACCGTTCAACATGATTATCTAAATAAAATGTGCTTGCAGATCAAATTTTACATTTTTTTGAATTTTTTTACTATTTATTAAGATGGGTACAAAATTCAATGGTCTAAATATGACTATTTTTTGTAAAATACTTAATAAATAGTAAAAAAATTCAAAAAAAATGTAAAATTTGATCTGCAATCACATTTATTGTGGAGATCATGTTGAACGGTTTGGATCGACAATTTGGACTTTGAAAATGAAAAAAATGATTGTTGTAACTCAAATTTGTTGTAACTTGATCCCTCCTCTTTTTACAGATAGGTAGAAAATCACTTTATCTTAAAAATAGAGATGTGGATCCATAACATGAGTTGATCCGTAATATGCATATTATCATAGCCTCGCTCTAATAATAATATTTTTATTTCAAAAATTTAACAGCAGTATGTTTATTTATGAACATATAATTAATTTATAAGTTATTTTGAACTTGTGTGTTGAAAAAGCTAAAAATGCCTAAATAATATTTTTATTTACCAAATAGAAACTGTCCGAACTTATGCATTCAGTCAGTTATTTCGGTACTTGAAAAAAAAGATTTTTTCATATTTTAAAAAATCTGAATCTATGAATTTAGAATAACAACACATGTATTCAAAATATTAATATAGTATTATATTATTAAAGTATTAATTTTACAGATTTTTAAAATCACAATAGACAAAAAAGTTCATATCTTTTGTGTAGCATATGGCCCATAGGTATTTATATGGGCCCAAATAAAACAAACTTTACCAGAAATCTACCATGCAAAATTTATAGGCTTGTGAGTCCTGAATTGAGCAATCGCCACGCCAGTACGCCACCACTTGTTAGGTAGACAAACGATCATTATTTGATAATGTGTCCTATGAAATGTCTCTTGATGTGTCAAATTGTGACCTGTACCAGCAACGGCTTTTCTTTTCTAGGAGGGGTTAATTGGTCTCCAGTAAACCTCACTTTCCATTGAAAGCAACATTTAGTCAGAGATAACAATCATGGTAAAATTGTAGAAAAAAGAGTAAGTCAGCCATGGTATAAAGAAGTAAAAAATTCAATGTAAAAAAAGTACTGGTCGACAATCGATCTTGGATCAAGCCTGATACCAACTGCACACACCACTAACCTATGTGTCCTCCAAAACAGCCTCTCTGTTCTCTCTCAATTAACTGATCAAACTGTGAGATACCTCATCAGAATATACAGCTTTACAATTTTACCATGTCTACTACTACTGAAATGAAATTTCCATGACCAAAGTCGCATTTGTTTATTTGGACTTTGACAGCATCAGTTTAATTTTTCCTTGATTGGATATTGTGATAATTAAGAAACTAAACATGGACCACTGGAAGTACCAGAGACCTTTTGGTACAAACTGCACGGTGGTCCTCTCTTTATATCTGTTTACTCAATGGTCATGCATCATATATGTAACTTATTTTTTCTAAGATCAAAGCAAACTGATGAGTTCAAATTTATTTCAAAATTTTGTTAGTAATAAAAAGGAGAAGACTTGAATTGCAATACTGTAATTATTAAACAAAAAAAAAAAGAATTTGAACTACCTTGCTTGTATAAACGAGTCCAGCTAGTATAATATCGATGTCATATAACACCAACTCCAAAATTTATTGGATAGACTTCAAATGACGAATCCAAACCGTTCAATCCGATTTACTGTATGAGTGATGCGTTTACATGCAAAATTTATATTTTTTCAGATACTTAAGTACCAATTCAAGCGGTAAAAAATATCAAAAAATAAATGCATTAAAATTAACTTAAAAACTCTCACATTTGATCGCTTGACTTAATACTAATAAATTCGAAAAATTATAAATTTTGTACGTAAATACACAACTAATGAAGTAAATCGGTTTGAACCATTTAGATTCATCGTTTGAAGCTGATTCTATAGGTTTTAGAGTTGATGTTATATAAACTGAAATGACACTGATATCATGAACTATTCACTTAATTTCGATTCGCATCTAACGTGCGCCTCTTATTTATTCAAAAGCAGGAAGAGGATGAAAACTAAATTCATATTTTTTTTGTTTTAAATCAAGACATCATCCCCAACTTTTGTACACCGTATACATTTCAAGGTAGCCAGAGACAACTCGTAGTTAAAGAATAATAACTTGGAATACTTGGCAACATAGAATTGTACAAATGAAGAAACTGTAAAATGTAAAATCTGCATTTCCAGTCAAATTACTAGCAGAAGAAACAAGACAGCAGGGATTGATCCGGATTTATTAAATTGACACGCCTGTCTCTGTCTCAGAGGCAGTATTTGTTAATGCGACTGAACCCACACCCACACTCACACACACACACACACACAAGCATAGATTTCTCTCTGATTAGTGATTACAGCTACAGTTAAAGAGTGAGAGGAACAGGAGGAGAAAAACTCACATATTTTTTCTTGCTAAGATTTCTGATTGCCTTGATCTCTTCTCTCTCTCTCTCTCTCTCACACACACACACGCACGCACGCACAAACCCACGAACTCTGGTCCTTTTTTCTAATTCGTCTCCTTAGTTCATTCTATTTCAAGAGAGATCTGGTTACAATTCTTTGTTTATTAGTTTCTTTACATGAGCAAAGGAGGGGAGAGAATGTGGAATTGCGGATTTGTGGTCAAAGAGGCTCTCTTTTTGTGTGCTCTTCTTTCTCTCTTCACATTGCCTCATGCTTTCAAACAGAGCCTTTGCTGTGGTACACATTTACTTGCTTCAATAACAGCTTTATCTTTTTTTTTTTTTTAATCATTTGTGTATGTACTTCTTTCACATTGTACATTAACTTGTACCAAAATAATTCTCTTGTTTATTTATTTAGTTTTTTTTATTGAATTCGTCCTTTTTTCACAAAATCTAGTGGCTATAAACATTGGAACTCTCAAAAAATTTACCAGAGCAAAAGTACTTAGTTCAAAATTTCAATAGCCTCCACCAGCAATGGTGTAACTAGAGTTTCTTTGTCTTCTTATGAAATGTATGAACTTTAGCTAACCAGTTGTTTTTTCTTCTGTTATCTTGGCAGAGCGCACAAATTTAGGATCAAGTTTTCAGAACCACCAGGTTCAAGTTAATCCTCTAATTCTCCGTTTATACACAAAAACATGTTTAATAAAGTTGTATCGGCAATGGTAAATAAGTTCGGGGTCTGGAATGTCAGTACAGTCTCGCTCTCCATTTTTGTGCCAAAATAAAAATTAAAAAGATAAAAATAATAAGTCGAACAATTTTTTTTAAACATGAAATTGTAACTTCATCCTGTTGTCGCAGGCAAAGACCCAAAATGCAGCTTATGACGGGCCGGGTTCATATCCACCAAGGTGCACCGGCAAGTGCGGCGACTGTACACCATGCGTACCAGTACACGTGCCTGTGCCACCGGGCACACCTGTCATTGCCGAGTACTACCCAGAGGCATGGCGTTGCAAGTGTGGTAACAAGCTTTACCTGCCATAGTTACAAGCAAGTGAACTTGCTGCAAGCAAATCTACTTACAAACAGTTTGCCTGCTGTCTGTTTAGCTAGTTAGCTATCAGCATATCAGTATATCACTCATTACATGAGAGATATAGCTGGCCCCACCATGAGATAAGGCCATTTTTTGTTTTATACGTAGTACGTGTATATAAAGATTTATCTAAAGAAACTAGGAAATGAGATCTCATAATAACAAAATTTTAATCCTCATTTCTCTTTTCCTCCTTTTTTTTTGTATGTTTAATTAATTTGCTGGTTTTACAGGGTGTGGGAAGTGAATTAACACTGAGCAGATAGCATTGCATGCACTGATCATCCATGATTCCCCAGCAATTATTTCTTGGCGATATCATTATTGTGTCCCCACAATTGTTTGGTTTGACTGCTTTAATATTGGTAGCAAGTTGCATGCATTAGCATTGACTGAACTAACGCACATGGCTGATGGCACCTAGTACTACATCTTGTACTGGGCTTACTGGCTCATTTTATAGCCTGTCGGCCTCAATGGGCCCATTCTATCTCCGGCCCATAAAATATTTTGTTCCTGACTAATTTTTTTTTCTTCTTCTGTTGTTGACCTGTGTCGCTGTTATAAGGTTTATAAAGAGAAAACAATTTAATTGTGTCTTCTACTAAAAAGGAACACGTGGAAAGTCTCACGATTTTTTAACATAAATCTCTAGTCTGAAAATGTTTTCTTTTGAATATTCTTCTCAACTTTTTATGCTTTGATTTGAAACAATTTTAATGATCTCTAGCGTACACGCAAATATCTCCTCTATATCTCTCCCGAAATAAGAAGAAAACAAGTGTTTTGATTAATCCGAATTATCAAAGAGTCCGGTGGACGGTGGGATCTGGTCAAAATTCAAACTTCAAAAAGTATAATTACAAAGTAATAAATATATCCAGAATTAGTGGGTATTTCGAAAAATATTCAAACCGGTCAGATTCTGGCCGGTTTTTTTTTTTTTTTTTTTTAGAGACACTATGAAGAGCAAGATAATGAAATCTAACACTGAAAATTTAAATTTTTGTTTATTAAAATTATTTGTTAGATTACTTCTTTTGATATATAATTAGCATATTTATACTAAAATACACTATATTACTTGAAATTATGTTGAATTACACTATATTACATTAAATTAAGCTAAATTATGTTAATTATGTTGAATTACACTAAATTATATTAAATTAAGCTTAATTACACTAATTTCGCTAATTGTAATGAAATACGGTAAATTACGCTAAATTACGCTAAATTAGGCCGATTTTGTGCCATCTTTCATAAATTATAAAAAATAGCAAAAATTTCCAAAAATAATAAAAATTGGTATTTTACAAGTTCATTATATAACGAATTTACTGAGCTACTTAGATTGAAAAATAGAAATGAAAATCTTAATCGGAAACTTCAACTCAAGTTTTGAGGCTCTTCCCTTTATTTTTGGCAATTCTGAATTTTGAAATCCGGCATTGTTGGCACTGACGCATGCGTATTTTCGCAAGCTTTCCGAGAAGTGGTCATTTGGTAAAATCGGACACTCGAGCGCCGTTTTATGGTCGTTTGAAGTTTCATCGTCGTTTTTCGCCTTCTCAGTAAAGATATCATCCATATTCATATATAATTTAGCGTAATTTAATGTAATATAGTGTAATTCAACATAATTTTAAGTAATTTAGCGTATTTTAGTATAAATATGCTAATTATATATCAAAAAAAGTAATCTAACAAATAATTTAAACAAAAATAGTGTCTCAAAAAAAAAAGGGAGAAACCGGCCAGATTCTGGCTGGTTTCTGGGAGAGAAGGAAACCGGCCAGAATCTGGCCGGTTTGGACATTTTTTGAAAAACCAAGAAATTCTGAGTATATTTATTAATTTGTAATTAACTTTGGATATTAATAAAAATGTCGGTTGTGTCGCTGTTATGAGGCTTATAAAGAGAATACAATTTAATTGTGTCTTCTACTAAAAAGCCGACATTTTTATTAATATCCAAAGTTTAATACAAATTATTAATTATGCCCAGAATCGGATCCAATATCGAAAAATACCCAAGCCGGCCAGAAAATGGCCGGCTTACTCCCCCCCTAAGTCAGCCATTTTCTGGCCGGCTTACTCTTCTTTTTTTTTTTAACCCGCATTTCACCCTATACATACCCCCATTTTCTCTCTCCTCCTCACAACTCTCTCATCTCACAACCGGATTTGAGCTCTTCTTTGAGTTAATTTTTTTTTATCTAATTTAATTTTTAATTTATTTATTTTAGGGTTTAGAAGTTAGAATTTAGATTATATTGTTGTAATTTAGTGTAATTAGCTAAGTTGACCAATATTTAGTGTATTTTGGTCATTTTGACCATAATTAGGCTGATTAAGCGTAATTTTACCGAAATTAGCATAGATGACCAATATTTAGGGTATTTTGGTCTTTTTTACCATAATTAGGCTAATTAAGCGTAATTTTACCGAAATTAGCACATTTGACCAATATTTAGTGTATTTTAGCCTTTTTTACCATAATTAGGCTAATTAAACATAATTTAGTGTAATTAGCACATAATTTAGTGTAATTAGCACATATGACCAATATTTAGGGTATTTTGGCCTTTTTTACCATAAGTAGGCTCATTAAGCGTAATTTAGTGTAATTAGCACAGATGACTAATATTTAGGGTATTTTGGCATTTTTTACCATAATTAGGCTAATTAAGCTTAATTTAGTGTAATTAGCACAGATGACCAATATTTAGGGTATTTTGGCCTTTTTTACCATAATTAGGCTAATTAAGCTTAATTTAGTGTAATTAGCACAGATGACCAATATTTAGGGTATTTTGGCCTTTTTTACCATAATTAGGCTAATTAAGCGTAATTTTACCGAAATTAGCACATTTGACCAATATTTAGGGTATTTTGGCTTTTTTGGCTTTTTTTACCATAATTAGGCTGATTAAGCGTAATTTAGTGTAATGAGCACAGTTGACCAATATTTAGGGTATTTTGGCCTTTTTTACCATAATTAGGCTGATTAAGCGTAATTTCACCGAAATTAGGTTATTTTAGACATCAGGATGCCTAGAGCACGGTCTACCCCGCTTCCAGTAGTGGACGAGCCGATTAGTACCAGCAGCACGGAACACATCAGTCCTCTCCTGTGGATTCCCCACAGCGAGCACCGAGTCTCACTGGCTTCTCGTGAGGTACGTTCTTTTTCTTATATTTTCTTTAAATTTTGTTGGGTTTAAATTTTATTATGTTATCACCATGCGGATTACCTTTTTCAACGCAGGACACGGATCTTCTAGATGTGAAGTTGCGGTGCGTTCACATGAAGTACTACGATGTGATGGAGCCGTACCTCGTCAACCTGGGTCTCTATCAGGTTGTGGACATCGTGCGGACTGAGAGAAGCATCATCAATGCATCTCTCATCGCTGGACTGGTGGAGCGATGGCGTCCCGAGACGCACACGTTTCACATGCCATTCGGAGAGATGACAGTGACTCTCCAGGATGTGAGTGCTCTCTGGGGTTTGCCTATCCGTGGCACACCCGTCGGCGGCGTCTCTGACAGCACCAGATTCGTAGGTTATGTCGAGGAGTTGTTGGGAGCTGAGCCTTCCTATATCATTGGGGACCATGGGAGGTCGAAGTTCCATTTGCGGATGACGAGGTTACGGCAGCACTTCAGCGCGGGTCTCTCGGCAGATTCCACCGAGCTGGAGATTCAGAGGTAAATTTTATAACTTGTTTCTACTAATCAATTTATAATACGATGATTCTATTAGAATTTTTATATGTTTTGTATTGCAGATATACACGGGGCTACGTGATGGACCTTTTTGGTTCTGTCATGTTTCCTGATTCCAGTGGTGACCAGATGCCGATGATGTATCTCCTGTTGCTGATGGACCTTGAGCGGCCGTCGACGTACAACTGTGCCGTAGTAGTGAGGTAAGTCACCAACTCTTATTTTAGTGTAAATTATTTAATCAATCAATCCATCAAAATACACTGACGTGTAATGTTCTTGAAAATGCAGCCGAAAGCGAAGCAGATGTATGGGTCGGTACTCCTGCTTCAGCACTGGTCGTGGTCACGGCTACCGGTGGGCCGTCCTATCCCCAATGAGGTGCCGGATTGGGGAGAGCCAGATGTGTTTAGATGCCCGGCATACGCCAAGAAGTGGTACGGTTTCCACCACTACTTGGATCGGACCCACGGTGCTACCTTTGGGATCAGGCATGTCCGGTCAGAGCTTCAGAGTTTGCTTGAAACTCTTGTTGAGTGGACGCCGTACGATCAGTTGTACGCGGAGTACCTCTTACCGGGCAGTGTGGGTGACGAGCAGGAGCGGGCGATGTGGTTCTATCGAGGTCCACTCATACACTTCTGGACAGTGGAGCACCACTATCCAGATCGGGTGCTCCGCCAGTTTGGTCGAGCGGCGTTGATTCCCGCAGACCCATCTTTGCCGAGTTCCACGCACAGAGACCTGCACAGGTAAGTCGTAGTCTATTGTATTTATTGTCAAATACATCAAATTACTTGATAGCTTTGTATTGCAACTAACGTCTTCCTTACAGCGTAAACCACCGAGGGCGACTGGATAAGGACTGGAGCACCCATTTCGATCCATACTACAGGACGGCCCAGGATCCTCAGTATCTGGACTTCTATCACGAGCCAGATGTGATTCTGCAGACCCAGGGGGATCCCCAGTTGAGGTACGATGTTTGGTACACGCAGGTCTGCATGGCGAGTGTCTATCTGCAGGGCGATTACGGTGTCCATTTCTGCAACAGGATCAAAACCGATGATGGTTACCATCCCAAAGGTCGTGCATGGGCTCGCCAGGTAAAGCACCTAAAACCACATAGTTTTGGTCTAACTTAGTAGTTCATCAAGGTTTGATCTGACATGCCAAATTTTTTTCAGCTTCTGGCCGCGATCAAGGAGTGCGGGCATGGGATCGCCATGCTGGGAAAGAAGAACTGGAGACGGCTTGGGTACTGCACCCTCAAGAAGAATGCGAATGTGGTTGAGGATGCCGGGCACGGTGGAAAGATCATCAGTATGCTGCGAGACGCCAGAGAGAACATCAACTGGCGTGAGATAAATCCGCAGGAGCCCGACCTGATCCCGGTTCTGCTAGATGATATGCCATCTTCCCCAGATTCGCATCCAGAGTGGGACTACCATCGTTGGGTATTGTCCAGCGCTGGGTGGACGGCATGGTACGATGAGCATGGACGTCCGGTGCAGACTCAGGTATGTCATACTTCAGTATCTGTCAGGTTTTAATAAATTTCTTCATTCAGATCAAATTTAATAATTTATGTGTATGATTGCAGGGTCCAGCAGAGATGCCGCCACAGCCACCACCTGCGGAGACCGATACTTCTGAGTACGAGTCCCTCTCGTGCAGTCTCCATGAGTTCGGGGTATACGAGGAGAGTTTCATGTCGGCACCGGCATGGCCCCAATATGGCACAGAGATGCCGCATGATGGAGAGGCTAGTGGTAGCGGGTCTCATACTCAGCCTGCCTTTGGGACTGGGTTTGCCGCATCTATCTTCGCTACACCTCCGCCAGTACCGACAGTCTCCACGGGCGATGCCAGATGGGATACCGCCGAGCAGATACTCAGGTCTGCCGATGCCCCAGATGAGCCCGAGAGAGACGGAGCCTGGCCACGCTGGCGCCGGGCGAACGCCGGAGTACCGCCTCAGCGATATTCCCCCTCTCCGTTTTAGTTGTATTTTTACTAGTTTTGTACTATTTATATTTGATATACTATTTATGTTTGGTATATTTGGATTATCCTATATTTCGGTTCTTGTGTATGTGTGCTTTTATGGTACTATTTTTATATTTTACAGATCAAAATAAATTATCAAGATTAAACAGAAAATATTACAACATTAAAATAGTAGCACAACATAAAAAATAAACAAAAAAAATAAACTCATCAAGATTAAACCGACATTTTTATTAATATCCAAAGTTGAATAAAAAATTTTGCGGGTTAAAAAAAAAAAAAAAAAAAAAAAGAGTAAACCGGCCAGAAAATGGCCGGCTTAGGGGGGAGTAAGCCGGCCATTTTCTGACCGGCTTGGGCATTATTCGATATTGAGTATTGAGTCCGATTCTGGACATAATTAATAATTTGTATTAAACTTTGGATATTAATAAAAATGTCGGACTAAAAAGGAACACGTGGAAAGTCTCACAATTTTTTAACATAAATCTCTAGTCTGAAAATGTTTTCTTTCGAATATTCTTCTCAACTTTTTATGCTTTGATCTGAAACAATTTTAATGATCTCTAGCGTACACGCAAATATCTCCTCTATATCTCTCCCGAAATAGAAGAAAACAAGTGTTTTGATTAATCCGAATTATCAAAGAGTCCGGTCGACGGTGGGATCTGGACCATCTGGTCAAAATTCAAACTTCAAAAAGTATAATAATTAGTAATTAAGCTCGTGTAGCGAGTCACTGCCCCATTGATTATTTTTGCATCTGTTAGCTTTTGTAACTTTTTTGTAGCAAGTAAATTTCTGCTGGAGAACATAATATAATAATTTATTATAGATCTCGTATGCAATTTTATTGTAGTTGATTCAATACACTTGTTTTTTTGGGGACCTTATTTTTTTTATATATATTTCTCAATTTAGTTTGTAACATATAAGAAAATATTTGAAACTTTTAGTTTAACATAGTAGTCCATTAAAAAGAAAGAGCATAATTAAAGTCGGAATTCAAATGTTAGAAATGAAATTAGATTGTAGATATAGAAGAGATGAGTAAATTCTTATTTTTAATAAAAAGAGTACAAGAGTATGGAGTATAAGACTTTGATACATATATCCCACAAATATATTTGAGCCTCTATGATCTATTTATATTAGCTAATGTCTGAATGTTGGTCAAGACGATTGTGGATTATACATGTTATAAATATATAAAATTTCTTTTCGATACAACACATTACAAAAAATAATGAATTCATTGCGAAGGCTAAGTTAAATGAATAGGAGATCAGAATATAACCTTCTTAATTTAATCAAAGCAGCTTTATTGTACATCGAGTTTTGTAAAAGATAAATGAAAATGTATTTCATAGTGTAATTATCATAGACATTAAAAAAATCATTAGTTCTTAAAAATTTGAATGGGAGGAACTCAACCATTTTCAATGATTGTTTCTATTTTTTATTGTAAATACAAATCAAATAGTTTAATAAAACAATAATTGTTTACATTATTCATTGATACGTGTAGTAATTTTTTTTTTTCTGTTATTGCACCTTTGTACTTATAAAACTTGACCACTAATTTTACAAATTAAGCACCACGACATATCACTTCTTTAAACTTAGAGCCAAGCCTTAGCTCAATTTATTTAAGACTCGGTATAGAGATGGCTACACCAGAAGACCGCGAAAGATCAGTGGACTAGCTTTTCTCTGAACCAAGGTCCACGTGGACAGTGGCTGAGCGGCTCACGAGGTGCCTGTGTTAGCCCTTGGACACTTGTAAACCACCTGGCTTGGCGGTCTAAAAATTTATCTTCACTTTACCATGCTATGAAACACCCTTATTGTTCGTTGTAATTACGATATGACCACCTATTCAATCCGAATGACTTCATAATTTGACCGCGAGCTTCTAATTTTTGTTTCATTAATTATTCATTTCTTATAATAAAAGGATATTTTTATTTTGACCGTAGATGGTTGACATTGAGATATATCATAATTCTCCAACGCATTGACCACAATATTTTTTGTTTTTAGAAAATAAGAATTAAATTATCTGAAATAAAATTAATTATTTTTCTCTCAATAAATGAAATGATTTGGTCTCATTGGTGTCTCTCCAATGGAGATTAGGATGAAAGTGAGAAAAGAAAGTATAAGAGAGTTTATGTGAAATTCACAACTCTTATTATGAACGAATCAATAATTAGGTACCAATAGTTTTCAAATTTCCAATCACAAAGATACTCTGAAATTTACGGAAACTTCTAAAATTAAACTATTGATTTGATCCAAAAAGATCTCGATAGAACCGAATCATGGGTTTAGTATCATTTATGAGATTGAAAATAACAATCGATCTTATTTTCGATAATTTAATTTTTAATTTGCGTCGACCAGGCGTGAAGTTATTTCTCAGGCGAACTGCATTTTCTTAGAAAAAAAAAAGCAAAAGAAAAAGAAAAAAAAAAGAATAATGTTGTTTATATCACGATATGATGCCAGATCATGTGCTACTGACTAATTGCAATATGGGATGATAGATGGGGAACCATGGAATGCCAGCTTAATAAGAGAGCAGCTTGGGTCCGATGCCCATCGGACCCAAAGTGAGTTCGATGAGCTCGATGACCGTCCGATATGCTTCAAGATTCACGCCAGAACTTTCGTGTCTGCTTTAATTTACGTGCGCACGAATCTTGAAGCATATCGGACGGTCCGATGGGCATCGGACCCAAGCTGCTCTCGCTTAATAAACCGTGAACACTAAACAGTTTGGAGTTGGCTACGGTGCTATGCATAGCATAGAGAGCCTCTGTGCTACGGCTCAATATTTGAGTTTTCAAAATTGTAATGGTCGATCCGAACTGTTCAACATGATCTCCATACGAATATGTACTTGCAAATCAAATTTTACATTTTTTATAATTTTTTTAGATAGGTAGAAAATCACTTGATCTAAAAATTCTGTACCATTCAGATCAAGTGTTTTTCAGCCTATCTAAAAAAAATAGTAAATTTTTTTAAAAAAATGTAAAATTTGATTTGCAAGTACATATTCATATGGAGATCATGTTGAACGGTTCGGATCGACCGTTAGGATTTTGAAAACTCAAATATTGAGCTGTAGCACGAAGGCCCTCTATGCTATGCATAGCACCGTAGCCAACTCCTATATATATATACATATATATATATGTACTTGAAAACTAAATTTTACATTTTTAAAAAAAAAATTATTATTTTTTAGATAGGTAGAAAAACACTTGATCTGAATGGTACAGTATTTTCAGATCAAGTGATTTTCTACCTATCTAAAAAAATAGTAAAAAATTCTAAAAAATGTAAAATTTGATTTGCAAGTACATATTCATATGGAGATCATGTTGAACGATTCGGATTGACCGTTAGAATTTTGAAAACTCAAATGTTGAGCCGTAGCACAGAGGCCTCTATGCTATGCATAGCATATTAGCAATTTCCTATATATATATATATATATATATATATATATATATATGAGGAAGGTTCAAATGCACCATTATTTTTGTGCTCCAATATGCTCCACATCATTTATCTCCATTTTCAAAGTCCAAACAGTCGATCTGAACCGCTCAACATGATCTTCATATAAAAATATGCTTGGAGACCAAATTTTATATTTTTTAGAATTTTTTTGCTATTTTTTTAGATAGCTACAAAATCACTTTTTAAGGAGATTCTGGACCATCCGATAAAGTGATATTGTACCTATCTAAAAAAATAGTAAAAAAATTCTAAAAAATATAAAATTTGGTCTCCAAACATATTTTATTATGAAGATCATGTTGAACGGTTCGGATCGACTGTTCGGACTTTGAAAATAGAATATATGAGGAGGGATCAAGTTACAACAAATTTGAGTTACAACAAAGTTACAACAACCATTTTTTTCATTTTCAAAGTCCAAATCTTCGATCCAAATCGTTCAACATGATGGATATATTAAAATGTGCTTGCAGATCAAATTTTACATTTTTTTTGAGTTGTTTTACTATTATCAAGTATTTTACAAAATCATTTTTTTAGACCATTGAATTTTTGTACCCATCTTAATAAATAGTAAAAAATTTAAAAAAATATAAAATTTGATCTACAAGCACATTTTAATATATTCATCATGTTGAACAATTTGGATCGAATGTTTGAATTTTAAAAATATAAAGTGTAATCCGGTATCACAAAAAAACGGTGTAAGTAGATCTCTACTCTGTGTTTGTGTGTATGCTCTCTTGCCACCGCTACAATGGTCGAACTAGCTACCTTCTTTCCATGCCATCCTTTTCAATCTCTTTATCCTCTTACACCTAATTAAATTAATCCTTAAAAATCTCTTACATCTTCGTCGTGACTCATGAGATGTCGTGAAGCTCGTCACGATACAATAATTAAATACATGAGCAGCATTAATTATTTTTATTAAGATTAAATTTATAGATTTGCTCGCCAGCAAATCCCAAGTTTGTCCAAGGACCAAGACTGAACTACTTTGCTGAACAGAGAAGCATTAAATTTGATTTTTGAACAAGCAAAGCTAGGGGTGTAAATTTGGGGTTTGCTGGATTTTCTTAAGATCTTCAATCTAATTAATTATAGATGGAGTACAATATTTTCAATTTGCAGTTAGCTAATCACAAAATAAAAACTTATTCAACCGGAATTATATTTTAGGTGATTAGTTTTGCAGATTTGGCGAGTTCTTCATTAAAAAAAAGTCGTTCTAAAAATCAAGTATAACAATAAATTATAATAGAAAAATACAGATAAAAATATAATATAAATCTATTAATAATAATATAGAGCATGTTATAATTAAAATTTAAAACTTAACAAGGGATCGTATTATTTCTATGATAAGATCACTACGGATGTACATATTTTCTTAAGAAAATCTTATACGTAGGGCCGGATTTTACTCTTTACTCTTTTTTTTTTCTTTTTCTTTTTTTACAAAATCTAATCCAAAATATTTTTGTTGGGTTGATCAAAATTCACTTCATGACCAGATCAGCATTTTTTATCTTAGCAGCCTAAAATCCTAAACTTGCCTTTTGAAATGTTATATATATAAATCTGGTCCAAATGGCTAAAAATGAATGGAAAATGCTAGCATATATATCATTATCAACAGATCGACGGTGTGGTGGGGCTAAAACAAAGAACTTGTACAACGCATCTATTTTTTATAGAAGATGTATGATTAATGAGTACTATCATGGGAGTAGTCAAGGTTCAAATCAGGAGTGGACAAAACTATTAATAGTTCAAATTTCGTCAAAATATTAAAATATAATTCACAAACTACAAAATTCATTAAAAATGATATAAGTTCTAATATATAATAATTTTTTTCATATAAAAACAATAGACATAACAATATTAAATTTAAAGTCAAAATTAAAGACTATATTATTAACAAATTGGTTATAACTAGTAGAATCTAAATTACTAACAGATGGGTAATTACTAACATATTGGTAATATACATTAGCCTAACTTACTAACAAAAGCTAAATTAGAGACTACATCACTAACAAATTGGTTAATGATATTAATTATAAAAAAAAAATTAATCGCTGATTTGCAGTAAAAAAATTAGAGTTAACTGAAAAGAATTTTTTATAATGCACGTTTTCAATGGCGTCGCTGTCCTCTCGCTCTGCCTGCCTCCGCCCGACTAAGCTCATGCGTTGTTGATCGCTCTTCCTTCGCTTTAATCGCTTCATCCTGTTGCATTTGTTTTCCTTTTCGTTGTTTCGAACTTTTTTTGTTGTTCATTTGCGAATTGGTGATCCGGGTTCGCACGGGTATAAATGGCTAACAGATAGTCATTAGAAATTAGAAAAATAAAAGGATTCGCAACTCTGTAGAGGGAGTGGACAGCGAAAAAATAGAAACTGAGCTGCGTTGGGAAATTTAGGCTTTACATGGTAGAACAAAAAAAATTTGGAAGTAGGGCAACAACCAATACCATATGGGTTAATTTATGTAATTTTTTTTTTTTTTCAAAATCTAGAGTAGGGAAGGTGTCCAACTCTGGACTATAGTAGGTCCGCCACTGAGTAATATTACCAATTTCATGCATTAAATCTGCATTTGTATTTTCACATATAGAATTGAGATCCGCTGAAATCTCCAACTCTGATTTCAGATCCTGAAATCCCTCCTCTCTCCTTGTCTCTCCTCTCTCTTCTTTCTCTCTCCTTAGATTTTTCAGGAGAGAGGAAGAAGAGGGAGGAGAGAGATAGGGAGAAAGGAGGGATTTCAGGATCCTGAAATCGGGGTGGGGATTTCAGCAGATTTGAACGCTCACACATATACTAATTAAAGAGGGCAATGTTCCGTGTATCATGGTTTATTGATAATATAGTAATTTGATGATAATATTGAAAAATAAAAATTATAAAAGCTCAACTTGCAGGGTTCATATGTATGATATAATTATTGTGTTTGTAAAAAAATAAAAATGAAATTTAGTTTATGTTTTATTATTTATCCAATTACAATTGGGACCTTATATTATGAACTTAGTAATATTTGATATGTAATTAAACAATACTAAAACTGGACGAAATATAATACGCAACACTGCAACCATAACTTATGTTTTAGGTCTTTTAAGTACATTTTGATTTTATTTTTGGAAAAGAAAAAATGATAAAATATTCAATAAGTAATCCTTTTTATGTCCACCGGAGGCTCCCTGCAAGCAGCTCGCCACCAAGGCGGCCCGCAAATCTGCTCCGGCAACCGGCGGCATCAAGAAGCCTCACTGTTTCAAGCCAGACACAGTTGCTCTTCGTGAGATCAGGAAGTACCAGAAAAGCATTGAGCTTCTGATCAGGAAGCTCCCATTTCAGAGGCTCGTCAGAGAAATCGTGCAAGATTTCAAGACGGATCTGAGGTTCCAGAGCTCCGCCGTAGCGGCGCTGCAAGAGGTGGCGGAGGCGTACCTTGTTGGATTGTTCGAGGATACCAATCTGTGTGCGATTCATGCCAAAAGGGTTACGATCATGCCTAAGGATATCCAACTGGCGAGGAGGATCAGAGGTCAGAGAGCTTGAGGTGTAGATTAGTTGTCCGAGGGTTGGGTTTGTGCAAGATTTGTTCTTGAATTAGTATTTGCTTAATTCCATCTAAAACTGTTTAGGCTGAAGATGTTATAGGTTTGTTCGATGTGGAAAGTTGGTGAGTATGTTTTGTTTCTTTTTGGAAATGGTATCCTGTATTTCTTTGTCTAAGACTGAAATGGATATTCTCTTATTTCTAATAAAAAAAAGTAATTATTTTTATTATTAGTTGATGGAGTAGGCATATATAAGAAACAGAGTCAGATTTTTAAACTATGAGAATTAATCATATAAAATTTTTCTACAGAGAATGAGAATTATTTTTACTATTTTATGACATTTTATTGTAAATTATATACAAAATTATACATTAATACAATTTTTTTTTTTAAATAGAGATCAATTAACTCCCATACTGTCTTATTACATCCGTCTCTGCATATATAGTCAACAGGTGGAATACATGTACGTATTTGTATTTGGATAGTAATGCTATTTCAATATTTGCACTTTCATATCATTTTTTTAAAGAAATGATTTTTGCTCGTTGAAAATATTCTCGTCTCCAACTATGTCATATTACGGGTACAACCTTGTTGCATATATATAATTTTATTATATATTTGCAAGACAATCAAATGTGGTCCCCACGTATCATAGAAAATATTTTTCATTTATAATATAATATAATATAATAAATTAAATTTGTTTAGTAAGTATCATTTCTGACATGACGGGTTAATGGTACGATTCCATCGTGCTAGAATGTTCGTTTGTGGAAACTAAAGAAGCAATAATGTAATATAACATGTTAACCTCTATGATAGCATGCATTGCATGACTCAAATCTTCGCTAGCTAATATATACTCCTTATCTATACCCAGAGTTCACAAAATACATTAGAAGTTTCTTAATAAAAAAAATGCAATCTTATTTCAAGATCAAACTAATACTACGATGCAATGGCACGGAGCTATTTGTTCAATTGCATATATATTAACCAATTTCTAAATCAAGTTTTCAAATTAATTTATCTTCAAGTTTCAAGCAAGCAAGAGAAATTGACATCATTGTTATTCTAGATATGACTAGTTAATCATTCAAGCAAGATTCTACATCGATCTGGTGAACCGACAAGAAAGTGATCGGATCATACGAGTTTACAAATCTAGTGACTCTACTTCAAAAACATCATCAATGGACCTAACATGCCATATCAATCAAAATTATTCAATCGCATTACTTTATGTTTTCTTTTTCTTTTTTCAAATTAATGCAATATGCGCTGGACAGATCTACAGTCATTTAAAAAAAAAAATACTTAGCCATTCCATGACTCATTGTTTTTAATTATATATATCGAAACTTAATTGATTATTTTTTATTTTTTACATAATTCAACATTCTTTATATGATTTTAAAATGTGCGTTTATATTTAGTGGTTATAATTCTATTTTGTAGTTATGAAGACTTGAGTTCAAATTTTAGTGGTTTCACATTGTGTATTTTATGTTTCAATCCTTCAATTTAAAATTTCTAATTCTGCCCATGAATGTGCTAAGTGATTATTTAATGAATTAAGCGGTAAAGTTTAAAACATTCTGCAACTATGATTTTATCTGGTAATGTATTGACGTTTATTGTATTGAAGTTTGTATTTAGTTATCTGAACACTTGCTACATTTATTTTCTCTTTGTAATTTCTTCATATAAATGTTGTCATATAAGCAATTAATTGATAACATTTCTTTCTTTCCTTTTATGTTATTGATTACAACAAAATAATAAATAATTAGCATGTTTACTCACTAAATATTAATTACTTTCCTATTTAACGGAGAGGTAAAGACAAAATAGATCATTTTATTGTTGAATAAAGATAAATTATAAAAAGACAAATATTGTTAAAGATGAAAATACTTGATATGATTTGCTTCTATTTTTTATATTTTTTTATTTGAATTTTGAACCCATAGCAAAGTACGGACAAAATACTAGTAATTTATAATATATACAATGACGTTTTAATATTTCTTAACAAATTTAATTTTACTTTTTGTTGCTTAGATGAAAACTTCAGATGAAAAATAAATACAAAAAAGAAGAATAAAATAGATTGCAATATCCATTACGTAAAAAGAATTCATATCACCGACGGTACCGTAATAGAGAATCTTTTACAATTACTTGATCGGGACCGTTCTTTTTAACTTGGCACGAATCTCAAAGCCCAATAATACTGCCCCCTCAGTCAGCCCGAATCCCAAACCGGCTGAGAGTTAATCTCAAACCGTAAATAGCTAATTGTAAAAGGGAATCTTTTACGGTACCGTCGAGGATATGGATTCTACGTAAAAACCGGTCCCGTAACGGATCTTCTTGCGTTAACACGTGACAATTTTCCGTTGCTAATTTCAACTTGATTCCGGTTTCGGTGAAGCTTTGAAGAGTAGGCTATTGGGCCGCTGAATCCAGTAGACTGTTTAGACTTTTTAACTCATTCGTAATAATGACTAATTCAGGGGTAGAAATGTAATTATATTATTGGACGATGAAGATGAACCCTCTAATCGCCGGATTCTTAAGATACAATCGCATTGAATTGCGAACTCAACGAGACGTCTAAGTTTTACCTTACAGAGAGAGGGGGAAGAGATAGTCAAAAGAGAAATTCGAATTTTTCAGTTCTTTGTCAAAGGAATCTTTCTGAGAATTGTCGTTGAATCAGCCTTCTTGTCGATCTTTCTCTTTCACTTTCAGATTGAAGCACTTGAGTTCTGGTATTGATTTAGATCCGATGGAGGTGCTCCAGCTCTGAAAAGGTAAACTTTTGCGAGTCCTTTTTCAATCACGAATCACAATTTGGAAAATATGCCAGACGATGACTTTATTTGAATTTGATCATTTGATGATTTATTGTTAGTATCACTGTGGGCGATTTTGTTGCTTTCTGATTTGAAATGTCGTAATATCTCCACTAAAAGTACTTCATCCCTTTGTAATTGCGACAAAAGAGGGTTTGATAATGTCGTATGCATGATCTAACTTTGGGATCTGGCATTTGCTCTTTTCTTTAATTCTAAGTCTCTTTATCTCGACGATATATTCAGACATTGAATATTGATTTATTTTTCAGTAGGGAACTTCTTTTATTTATTTTGTGTATCTCAATTAGTCCACTATTACCTTAAATTAATATTTTTATATAGCTGTAATTGTCAGAACAGAGTTTTTCATATTCATTCTTTTTTCTTATCCTTTTTAGCTACCTATATACAACAACAAGATCTTAGTTTGTTAGCATCATAGAGTATTCTCTGAACTGTTAGCTGAAGAGTTATTTTTGTTTAGTCCTATGGTAATTTTTTTTTTTTGTTATAAGTGAATGAAACATATACAGCATGACTACTGTTTCCTATCAACAGTTTGTTATTCAAGTCCTCTTTTTGTAGTAACCTTGATGTAAAAGATTTGTTTTTCAGATAATCGGGGCAAGGAGGAACCAAAAACTTCCGTGGAATGCATAAAGATGCTGTTGCAAGGAGAGAACATCTTCCCTGAATCGAGCTATATTCCAAATCAATCTGATTACTTATCATTGCTTCCTCATAAAAGAGCTTATGTGCTGATCCTTGGCAAATTGCAAGTGATAAATCATTATATTGGTGACGACGGTTGATATTTCATTAGAGGGATTCAGAAAAAGGAACTAAGAAAGTTCCAGAAAGGTCTCCTTGTAGGTTAGATACGAGATTTATACCATTTTGGTTTCTGAGTGTAGATAGGCGATTAAATAACATAAAAGCAAAATCAATTATGGATTCTAGGCGTACCATTCTGATGCAAAAGTATGAAATTGGTAGACTACTAGGCCAAGGCAATTTTGCAAAGGTTTACTATGCCAGAAACCTCAAAACCAACCTGGCTGTGGCCATAAAAATGATTGACAAAGATAAGGTCTTGCGGGTCGGGTTGATGGAGCAAATTAAACGGGAGATATCCGTTATGCGACTTGTCAGACATCCCTATGTGGTGCACCTCTTTGAAGTAATGGCCAGTAAAAGTAAAATCTATTTTGTAATGGAGTATGCCAAGGGCGGTGAGTTATTTAACAAAGTAGCAAAAGGAAGGTTAAAAGAAGAGGTGGCGAGGAAGTATTTCCATCAGTTGATCTTAGCTGTTGATTATTGTCATAGTAGAGGTGTTTTTCACCGGGATTTGAAACCCGAGAATTTACTTTTGGATGAGAATGAAAATTTGAAAGTATCAGATTTTGGGTTAAGTGCTTTGGTCGAATCCAAGAGGCAAGATGGGCTGTTGCACACCACATGTGGGACCCCTGCATATGTGGCGCCTGAGGTGATTGCTCGAAGGGGATATGACGGTGCTAAAGCTGATATTTGGTCTTGTGGGGTTATTTTATTTGTTCTAGTTGCTGGTCATTTACCTTTTCATGACACAAATTTAATGGAGATGTATAGGAAAATAAGCCGAGCTGATTATAGATGCCCCAGTTGGTTCTCATTTGAGCTGAAAAAGCTTCTTGCCAGGATTCTGGACCCAGATCCAAGTACCCGCATTACCATTCCAAAGATAAAAGAGTCTTCTTGGTACCAGAAGGATGTGCATGCTGGGAAAGAAGATGGCAGGAATAAGAGTGTAATTTCTGATGAATCTTCAGGGGCTTCCACTTCGTCAGGAAGTGGGTCCCGAGAAGGAGGTATGCGTGAATCATTGAGCCTCCCTAATTTGAATGCTTTTGATATAATTTCTCTCTCTTCTGGGTTTGATTTATCCCGCCTTTTTGAGGAGAGGGAAAGCCATAGGGAGGTGAGGTTCACCTCAAGACAACCAGCTCTGACAATTATATCTAAATTAGAGGACTTGGCTGCAAGATTGCGACTATTGGTTAAAAAGAAGGATAATGGGCTTTTTAAATTGGCTGGAACTAAGGAAGGGAGAAAGGGGGTAGTGGAGCTAGATGCAGAGATATTTGAAATAGCCCCTGAATTTTACTTAATTGAAATGAAAAAGACGAGTGGGGATACGTTGGAGTATAAAGATCTTATGAAAGAGGAGATACGGCCAGCATTGAAAGATATCGTGTGGGCATGGCAAGGTGACCATAATTACCAGCTAGAACATGAGAAGCCCCCGGAAAACTCAAACCAGGAGACGACACATCACGAGCCTGACTCAGCATTGTGATTCGTGATTGATATGCTTCTTTGTTTTCGGATCTAACAGCATATAAATCAGGATCAACAGCACGGATGGATTATATAGGGGATTTTTAATCTGGATGTGATCGGTAGGATAAAAGCTGTGTCCTGTTTTCTTGGCGTGAATAACATTGGAAACAAACTGAGTGGTGCAATTCCACTAATTGGTACATCCTGATTGAAGAACCTTTTTAGTTTTACTTTTAGTTTCTATGTTTTTTTGGTTGTTGTAAAGTTAGAACATAAATGTCTAGATTTTTTCTAATTCTGGTAATTTGAGCTATCATACATTTCATTTTGTTTCTAAATTTGCTTAATCCCACTTAAAGTGCTTAATATTTTGTTTTATTTTGAATATTTTCTATATTTGGTGGGGGGGGGGCTAAAATTCGGATTTAATTGCTAGAGCGGTCTATTAATCATACTCTTAATCTGATTTAAAGCTAACAGTTTAGGCTGTCCATTCAACCGAGTTTAATCCGATGGGAGTCATATCTTTACATCTTTTATTGTGAAGGTAGACTGCCTGAATTATTATGCATTATTGCACATAATTCGAAGAGATAGAAGGGGAGAAAGGAGCTGGAATTGGAAGCCTATTTAATGCCACAAGCATGTTCAAGTACTATCGTGCATGTGCCATGACAATCCAGGTCATTTAATCGGGTTCGGATCTTTCGAAAATAGTTTAAAATTTGAATTTGAATCCCGACCGTCGATCAACATTTGGACCAATGAGGTCTAAGTAAAATTCACGGGATTTTTAATATTCGGACCGAAATTAGTTGGGAATCCGTATCAGCTAAGGTAACAAAATATTTCTGTTTGGATCCAGACCGTTTGAATAGAATCTGCACGAATATTAAGAGGTCCGTGCATTTCACCTCAGGCCGGATTAATCCGAATTCGATTCAATCAAATTTGGGTTAATTTAAGAAATCCAAATTCTCTTTAATCCGGCCGGCCCAGCCCATGAAATAGTGAAAAAAGCTACATGTAGCTCAGTCCATTGGTATATTGGCAAAATTTTACCTATACGGTCCTCTCTATTTTTTCACACAAAAATTGTGAATATCAGTTGGTAACTTGGTATATAATCCTCCCGCTAATTCGGGCAGTAGAAGGAAGAGTGGCCAGCTGGAAATTAGCACTGTTATCATATGGGGGTAGATTGACACCGATAAGATCTGTCTTTTCGGCAATGCCGTTGCACTTCATGCAGGCTCTATACATCCCCAAATGGGTCATCAACATGTGGACAAAATCAGAAGGAACTTCCTGTGGAAGGGACATGAGGCCTGTAAGGCGATCAACTGCCTGGTTAACTGCGAGAGAACATGTGCGCTCAAACAAAATGGTGGGTTGGGAATCATAGACCTACACACACAAAACAAGGTCCTCTTGACTAAATGGATCTGGGTCCTACAACACGACAACAGGAGCAATTGGGTAGAAACACTGTCCCTACTGCATGAGATTGATGACATTTCGCAATTGGGCCTCAGTGCGAACCACTCTTTTTTTCCTCAAAGATTTAAAATCTCTTATACCTTTTGTTGAGGTATCAATGGAGATTCAGCAGCCTTCTGGTACGGTAGTGTGGAGATCGGAAGCCAGTGGGCTCTTCTCAACGGTGTCGACCTACAAAGTGTTGCTTAACTAGGGCATCAACTGTCATTTTGCTCGTCGTCTATGGAAATTGAGAACCCCACCAAAGGTCAGAGTGTTTATTTGGGTGTTACTTCAGGATTAATTGCTGACAAGGAGGTGCTCATAGAAGGGGTTGCCCACCGATTGACGGATGTCTAATGTGTGGGCAAAACATAGTTGAATCAAGTGTTCATCTTTTCTGGGATTGTACTTACTCGGCCACATTTTGGTCAACACTTATGCGCGCACTACAGAGCTGCCCACCCTCGCGGGCTATAGCTTCACACGTGGCCTTCTGGATAGCACACTCACAAACCTTGGACAAAATCCAAAAGAGAGAATGGGACGCCATCTGGGCAGCGGCGCTATGGGCACTCTGACGGGAAAGGAACAACAGGTTTTTTTCTCAAAAAACTAAGACGATCCGCATTCTTTTGGGAGAGACAGTGAGAGATATACAACAGTGGTTGGCATATTGTTAGGGAGTGGAGCTCCTTTGTAAATATATAGTTTTTATTTTCTACATTTTTAGAGTTTTGTGTATTGCTCTTATGGCCTTTTAGCGCTAGTGTAAATACTTTTTTTAATCAATGAAAAACCGTAAGATTACAACTTGCCACCTTACCCTAAAAAACTTGGTATATACTATTAACAAAAATTTTATGTTGCGATTATTACCATTACCATCACAAAAACAATTCCCTTTTTTTATTAACAATTCAAAATCTAAACATCAAAACAAGAAATATGAATAATTATTCTTTTATTTACAAAATAATGCATTTACGTAAAAAAACCCAGAGAATTGTAAATCAGTACAAGATTTATAAGTTAAAAAGGTCAACGGTCTATTGTAATTAATTTGCATCATTGGTTTTTCCATCTTTTGATATAGTACAAACTAAAAAATTTATAATTTTTAACATAAATACATAGCTTTAATAACAAAATAAGACTAACGAATCATGTATATGCTTTTAACTCTAAATTTTAATCATCAGTGATAAATTGTAATCATGATAGGATATCAAAAGTTATGATATTTGCATTATATTGCTCCTAAAAAAACCAACCCAAGCGAAGAAATATCCATTAAAACGGAATCTTTTCAAGAAAACAAAAGGTCCTGAAAGTCCTATCAAAAGTACACGTAAACAAAGTTCTATATAGTCCTCAAGAGTTCGTTAATATCAAAATGTTTGTTCCAGAGTCGTGGAACAAACTTGAAAATTCGGAAATTTATTTTTCGGCTGAATTTATTTTGTGCGGCCCGCACCAACTCGCAGTTTTGTTCATTTTGCTTGATTTCTGCAATTTAAATAAGGCAAATGCAACAATTTGGTTCTTTGGTGTATTCTATACTAAACTAAGCTAAAATACAAGAAATTTGGTGCAATTTTAGGAGTAGAACCTTGAGGCTTATCAGTAAGATATGGTTTTAATTTTAAATGTAACATGTAGATTGTTTGCACTAATCAAAAGTAAAATGAATCTAACATCAATTGACACCTAGATATTCACAAGACAGAGTAGACGTAGCGAATAGTGCGAATTCAATATAAAAAATATTGATTGTTAAATGTTTTTAAGTTTTACAAATATCATATAATATTGATTGAATTTTAGAAATATAATTACTGAATAGTTTACATTATTTGATTTGGGTAATATAAACGATAAAAATCAAGTTTTAGAAAAATGAAAATGTAACTTTTTTTAATTTGGGTAATATAGAGGTTGGCTAATATCAAAACGTTTGTTCCTTGGTCGTGGAACAAACGCTTCAGTTTTTATATTTTCAAAGTCTAAATAGTCGATCTAAACCGTTCAACATTCAATCTATATTAATATGTGCTTGGAGATCAAATTTTACATTTTGTAGAATTTTTTTACTATTTATTAAGTCAATTTTAAAATCGCTGTTTTCAATGATCCAGAAACTTTTCACTGTTTATTAAAATCAGGGATTTTAAAACTGGCTTAATAAATAGTAAAAAAGTTCCAAAAAATATAAAATTTGGTCTCCAAGCACATTTTAATATAGAGATCACATCTAACGGTTTGGGTCGACCGTTTGGACTTTGAAAATTGAAAAACTAATTGGTTGCAACCTCTATATAGAGATCACATCTTACTGTTTGGGCCAACCTCTATATATATATATATATATAGAGGTCGGCTAATATCAAACCGTTTGTTCCGGAGCCGTAGTGCAACCAATTAGTTTTTCGATTTTGAAATGTCGAAGAAAGAAGGCCACCCAGAGAACGGTCTGCGGCCCTACCTTCAAGAGCTGTTTGCTCTTTAAGTCTTTTTTAGGTGGCTTTGACTCCTGAGTGGCTTTCTAGAGCTGAATCCTGTATTTATTTGAGTAGATTTACAGATTCTATTTAGGTATCTAAGTATTCCCCCCCCCCCATTCGCGTGATGTGTTTTGCAGTATCAATTTTTTCAAATCATGCGAATGGTTACGACACATAACATGCAAATTCTGGTACATAACCGATACACGTGCCGTAATGTATCCAGCCATGGCATGACTTTTTTATATCCCTAATAGCAATTTGGTTTCAGGGTGCTTAAGTGAACCAGCCCAAAATCAAGGTTAGTGTACTGGTAGCACTTGATTTCCATTGGCGAACGCAACCCAAGTAAACATAGTCCAAAATTTGCTAATAATATAGCCAGTTACATACGTCTTACTCATTTTAAGTTCAAGCAGAGATACACTGAAAATTGGAAACAAAACGAAGCAAACAAGGATTTACTGAAAGACAAAGTAGCCAAACTGAACAAAGGAGATAATTATATAAATTATTAGACATCATTGGGAAGTCAAAACATATTTATAGACAGACCACTGGCAAGGACCCAAACCAAACCAGCATCCTTTACTAATCATAAATAATTCTCTTGACTGGCCCTCATTTCTATCCAATACAAATTGAATTCCAAAAAATACCATTTATGTAGGGAACACAAGTTTTTTATTGGATGAAGCAATTAAGCACTTTTGTGTTTACTAAAGCTACCCTGAGAGCTAAACCCCTGCTTCTTCTTTGTCTTCTTCTTCGCCAAGAGAAGTGTAAAAATGACTAACCCTAGCTTCTTTCGCTTGTTTGGTGCCTTGCTCTGACGAGTACTGTCATCTATCATGAATGGCGAATATGCCTCATAGCTCTGACTCAAAATCTGACCCAAAGAAACCTTTGGTTTTGTGTTATTCTTTCCCTTGACTCTCCTTTCACGCTCTTGGGGCCCCATAAGTTTCATGTTTAGAATCTGGCCAATAGAAATCTCCGGCTTACTCTTCACCAAACTCAATCCATTCACATCTAGTAAAGCGGGACCACCTTTTCTTGGCGTTGCAACCGAGTTTTTGAACTTGGTTAAACTCTGCAAAGTGTTTTTATGATAATTATCATTGCCATAGTGATCACAGCGCCATCTCCTAAGCGCCTCTTCTGATTCGAGTTTTCTTTTTGTAGCTATTGCTTCTCTTTTTAACGCATTGTTTAAAGCCTTTCTGCTTGTTTCAACATCTGTCATAGCTTCCTCTACTTTTTCCAGTAATTCCCTTTTCGATTTACGTGCCTCCTCTACTTCTTTCATTGCAGTCTCAATTTTCTTCCGAGAAATTGCATCTGCTTTTTGTGCTTTGTGGATTAACTCAGCATGATCTTCTGGAGATAGGGTAATTCCTGTGTTTACTGTGCTCGGGCTTTTTGCATCAATCTGTGTTTTGATCTCTGAAAGAGCAAGTGCTTCGGCCGTGTTTGATGCTTCCTTCATCTTTTGTGCTACAAGCACTCTGACTTGCACTATTTTTGTTCTCGACTTTACCTCTTCGATTTCGGCAATTAAATTAGAAATCTCAGATTTATACACCTCTTTCATCTCCAAATGCTTGTCCTGTTCACTACTTGCTTGCTTGATCTGGGCCTGTATATCCAACTTGGGAACTTTTTTATGTTCTATCTCAGAAATTGTTTTATTTAAATCTTGCTCCAGAGTGGTTGCTTTGGCAGTTTTCAATCGAATCTTTTCACGGGTTTTCTCCATTAATAATCTCTCCTCTTCAACCTTATTCTTTAAAATTTGAGCTGTGTTTCTGTTTAGGTTCACCTTTGCTTGTTGCAATTCTATCAGAGTAGAATTCGGAGATTTTTGTCTGCCCATATTTCGAGTGGTTGCATCTTTATAACGCAAAAGTACAGGGAATTTGTCTTCGCTTGTCCGAAGGGCTAGTGGCAATTTGTTATGGAAAGTTCCCTTCTCTAGTTCTAAATTTAGATTATCAATTCTCTGCTTGGTAACTTCTAGTTCTCTTAACACCTTAACTGTCTCTCTTTCCTTAACAAAGAGTTCCATCTCAAACTTGACAGTTTCTTCTTCTACCTTCATCAGTTCAATCTCCTGAAAATGTATATAATGAGTGTTACTGATCTAATAGATATTTTTAACATCACAACTAATATGAGTACCACTAAATAGACATTTTTTTAATGTTTTTTTAAGAAAACCCTGATGTTTAAGCTTAACTAAATCCAGCTAATGCTTCCTTATTCAAATCTGCCAACCCGACTATCCAACCTGACCCGAAATATAACTAATGATTTCATAATCATTGGCAGGGTGGTGATTGGGGGGTACTTGCCCATAAATAGCTGGAAGTTTAAATTCCTAGGACCAGCTAAATCAAATATAATTTGTGTTAACATTTCATTATTGTTTTACTATACTAGCGGCAATCTTATTTTATTAAAATTCCATGTACACAATACTCCCTATGCGTATTGTTAGTATCTAAATTTCACCAAATGTAATATTCAATACACCACCCAGAACAACAGTTGGATTGCATATACAACCGTATAATATAGTTTCAATCACAACCTAATAAATGTACACCCTGATCATACTACAAGCCCAATTCACTTTTGGGCTGGATGAAACTGGCAAGGCCCAATGTAAATTACGTAATCAAGTAATCAATTTTGTTTCTTAAATTTTTCTTCTTTTATGGGTTTCATTATGCTATATCGGCTATTCCCTCAGAAGTCGAAAAAGATTTCTTTCCTCAACTGCTAGCGCTACAAAGAGAAACCGCATTAAAGGCGCACATTTAATTAGGCAAGTAAAGCAACGCCAGAACACCAAATTTTTTTTACTACGTCAAACTCAGTAACTGGTAAGAAAGCAATTAGCAAACCCCTGAATAGTGTATACGCCAACCAATTATTTTTCTTAAAAAAAATAACATCAGCCATTAATGGCTTCATTGATTACATCCCTGAACTTGCCACTAAAAAGACAAATGAGAGTCTCTATGCGAAAGAAGTAAATAAAAAAACACTGAAACTAACCTCCGGGCGGAGATGGAATTGACCTACATTGGGTCGCCACGGTACCACAGGTGAGGTGGCGGCGCTTCCTCCGAAGTGGTTTACTGCCTCCTTGACCGACACAAATTGAGACGATGTGTCCACCTCTCCTCTCTCCGCCATTAGAGATTCTAACCAAAGCAAAGCGAGAAAGGCAAGAGAGTGAGAGACTAGTGCAGTGAAGGGACGTTAGGAGGTTGAGAGGGATGGGATCATGGGAGACAGAAAGCGGGGGATACGAAGCCCCGTGAATGGTAATAATTTATTTATTTTTTATCTGAGAGACCAGGAGAGATGTAAATTTTGATGGGAACTGTGAAAGCGGAGGATCGGATCTGACTTAGAAGGATGCAACTGGAACTGTAGAACAGTCTCTTACCTCAGGCATACATTGACCGATATGGGGCCCAATTATCAGAATTATTAGGTTATTTTTAATTTTTACGGGTTGATCCAGGTGCAAGTAAAGTTTCTTACACAAGGGAAAACTTCTTATAGTTTGAAACTGGACCTTGTCTACCGCAGATTCCATGCACCCAAATACTGTAGATTTGTTTTTTCATTGTATTTCATCTGATAGTTATCGTACGATTGTATTAAAATTCTCACTGCCGCTAATGTCAAGCAAAATAATCAAAATTTGATTATTAATATTTTTAAATAAGACAGTACATTTATCTTCTTTTATATAACACTAATTATTTAGACACATTAATCTGCATATTTTATACTCTCTGTTGGCTGGTGTATGGAAACGTGGCAAAACAGATGTATGCGGGGATGTGGGTATCTGGGGAGGGAATAACGGGGTCCATAAGGCCCAAAAGAGTCCGGGCATAAAGACAAGGTCACATGAGAGAGGGTTAAAATAAGGTTTGGATTCTAGCGACACGCATTGTCGGTGTTTAATTCTTTTCCATTTTTTGGGTAGTAATTGTTTTTCTTGTTTATTTTTTGTCGTCACTAATTCTCGACTAAAATTACAGGTTAGACACTTCTTACAAGTTGTACAAAAATAAAAATGAAACTGTACTGTTTAAAAAAATAAAATGTAGATGCGATGTTACAATTACAAGCTGTCAGTTGCTCATTGTATAAATATTTTGAATTTTTTAATCCATATAAAAATTATCTGTGATTGTTTTATATAATATGAAGTGTACACCCGAAATTTTTATTCACTCTCTAGTGAACCGCTCAGAATTCTCAAAATTTTTGAAGTGAACTGCTCAGAATCTTGGCAGTTGTTTTTTTTTTTTTTTTTCAAAATTCTCAAACAAATAACATATAGAATTATAGATGGAGGATTAATTGAGGAGTAAAATTATTCATCAATTAATTTTTTTAATGATTAATATCAACCTCACAATATATAACTCTAACTAAATGACAGAACAAAAATTATTTATGTAAATATATGAAGTCTCATATCTAAGGCTTTTTATTATATTTTCATTTTTCAGTTAAAATGTTGTTATTTTAAAATTGAGTTTAGTGTTTTTAGTATTCAGATAAGGGTATGCTATAAAAAGAATAAACAATCACTGGGTAAACAATCACTGGAATTTATAAAGTATCGGTATGTCATCGATGCACATGTGATGGGATTAACTAGGGTATAAAGTATCGGTGTGTCATCGAGGTTTTTGCAATAAAACATCGATGCATTATTTCAAACTTAAAACGGTCATAAATGTTGGTAGGAAACTCCAATTTGAGTGTTTGACCATAATTTGAAAAGGTCGCGAAGAGAAAGAGGGCCTAGTGTCCGAGGCAAGAATCGGAATTGCAAAAAAAAATCGTTTAGGGCCTCAAAACTTCAGTTTAAGTTGTTTCTGATTCTGCATGCCGCTAATTATTCATTAGAAAAAAAATATTTTACAATAATAAACATTCTAAAATTGAGTATTAATCTTACAAAAAAATGAGGTGCATCACTTACTTTTTTTTAACTTGAACTAATATAGTATTTTTGTTTTGTTCTATCATTTAGTCAGAATTATATACTCAAAATTATATACAGAGATATTTATCATTAAAAAAGTTATGAACAATATTATCCTCAATTAATCCTCTATCCATATAATATTTGTTTGAAAATTTTCAAAAAAAAAAAAGAACCGCCCAAAATCTGAAGAGTTGGAGCAGTTTTAAAAATAAAAAAAGAAGGGATTGGTGGATTTTTCTTTTATGGAGGATGTAATAAAATTTTCAGGGAGTAGACAAAGTAAGTGATCAAGTTCTCTGCAATGGATAAATTTTAGCATGTTAATTGTTAAATATTTTAATTTCTATAACTAAAATATTAAAAATAAGGTCAAACCTAACAATTTAAATATTCTGTAGAGATATTCTTCAAACAAATATCCAACATGCAATATCTCACAATAGTACTATTTTTATCACTAAAAAAAAAAATTACAGAATTTTATGTTAAAGCCTTGAAGGATCATTAATGAACAAGACTCGCCTAATTAGTTGTGCTGGCTGTGCTAAAATAGCCTGAATATGCTACATGGAGGAGCTTGTCATGAGAAAATATACCTTACCAAATTAGTAGTTGGAATTTCTTCGGTTAACAAGGCCACCCCAATCACTGTCTCATTGGATTGGGACAGATTTGGCAATTTAATGTTCATGGGCCAGTTAACCTGTCCCAATTAGCTGTTTATCTAATAAATTGTACAAGTTTTTAAACAGGGATAGCTTGTTAATTTCACGGGATTGACTGCGAACACTGAAAAAGGCAAACATTTTAAGTAAGACTTAAGCATTTTGATAATAAATACATTGGCATTAGCATCTGTATGGGATCACTAAAAAGGTTTGTGAAAGTCGTCTACGAAGCTATTTAATTAGCATTGTAAATGAAGACAAATTAGTTGTCTTCCCATGTTCAAAGTTCAAACTATCAATAATAATAAAAGTTCATTCTACTAAATATCGCAAAGTAATCAAACATAATGAGTAAGGCTATAGTACTATAGTACTATGCCTACGGGAGATTAATTGATCCGTCCTACACGAATCATATTTTTATTTTTAAAGTTCAAATAGCTTATATGAACTGTTCAACTTAATTTTTATACGAAAATCTAAACCGTTCAATGTAATTTTTATACGAAAATGTACTTACAGACTATTACTTTAAAAAAAAAATTATATAGATAGAAAATTACTACTTTTGAATTGTCGATCAAGTGATTTTTCTACCTAACGGGTAATCAATCCTTCCAATTCAGAACAAAAACTCCTGACTTTTTGATTGATTTGAATCCAATTAGAGCCATAGGACTTTATCCATTTATTCCATAGACCAAATAGTCATTTTTGTCCAAAACTCCAAACAATATGATTTTGGCTAATTATAACGAGGAAAAATACAGTTAAAAAATTATAAAAAATATAAATTATGATATACAAGTGTAGTTTTATAAGAAAGTCATGTTCAACAGTTCATATTAATTTTGTTTGGACTTTGAAAATAAATATATTAATTCATAGTATGGACCAATATGCATTGTGCACAGTACCGTAGCCTCACTCAAACATAATAAAAGATATTTTTAAACAAAATAAATTAGCTCGTCAGTTGACGTTAAGACTTAGAATTTAATTGTATTGGAAAAAGGACGTGAGATTGTATATAAAAAATTAAGAAGACAATAAATGATTCTCATATATACAAGTAATATAAGAAATTGGGCGGTTCATATTTGCTAAGAAACAATAAACCTTTGTATATGTAAAACTTTTTTTTTCGAGGTGAGTTTTAATATCATTAAATTTTGAAATTGCTGATTTTGTTTATTCTCATTAGAAATGTGTCCATGTAAAATTTTATGATTTTTGGACTTCATGTTCTACAATATTAAGATGTAAAAAATAATGGATTTAAATTAATAGATGTGTTCTACAATATATAGATTACTAGATGTGTTCATTTTTTAACCATTTAATTAGTCTTATATAAAATATATTTTAAAAATCATAGAATGTTATGTTGATTTATCACTCATGTAAATGAATTAGATCAATTATTTGGATGCAACATTTAGATTTTAAATTTTGAATATAAAAAAAAATAATTGATTTTGTGACAGTTTGTAGCATTAATATTTGTGGCATCGGAACCTTCATCTTGTTTTCTTCACAACGAAAATATTTCATCACACTAAACAACATCAGAAATAATAGGTTGGAACTGATTAAGAGGTTTATTTACAAATTATGCAAAAAGAATAACTCGTACAATTGATTATTTTTATGTAAGTTTATGGTAAATTGAAAATTTAGACTATGTAAAAGCGGGGCTGTTTGGTAACAAGGGATTAAGAGCTTAAAGAGCACTAAGGAATCGATGTTCGGTTGTCTTAATTCGTGGGTGAAAACTAAGAAAGCTAAAGGAAGGGGTAGAGGTGCCTTAAAGTCCGGACAGAGGATTAAGATCCGGGCAAAATGAGGCTAAAAGAGGTGATCTTAATCCGCGCAAAAGAATCGGTGTTCAGCAGGATTAAGTGACTAAGAAAACTAAAAGAAACGAATTAAGCCTTAAGGAGGCTTAATCACTTGTTACCGAACAACCCTAGGGCTTAAGCTATAATAGTAGTGTTAGACAATAGTGATGAGTGATCTAAAATGATCACTTAAAAATATAAAATAGATCTTAATAGTTTGAATATTGTTATTTCCAATACATAACCTTATTTTCCTTAAATTGATAGTAATAATCTTATTTAACATTAACTATAAGTGAGGTTAGCAATCAAAAGCATAATAGGAAGCTAATATCTATGCTTTATGCCCTTCATTTATATACTTTATGAATATAAAAGGAAGTTATAAACATGTAATCCTTTACTAGTATCAAGCTCGTGCGTTGCAACGGGAACATATTATAAGAGAACAAAAAAATTATATAAAATGACGTATTTTTATTAAAAAAGAATTAGACTAACTAACAAATAATATTTTTTAAATGACATATTAAATGACATCTACATGTAAATAACATTCCTTAAATGACATATATGTTTTTTTTTTAATCTTTTTGACATATTTTCATAAAAAAATCTCATACAAAATGACATTAAATAACAAATAACATTATTTAAATAATATAAAAAAATAGAAATAATGAAGACATGACCAATCAATTATCAATCAATTAAAAAATTCTTTAAATAACATTTAAAAAATTGAAAGAAATCATGACCAATAAGAAAGATAATACAATTTGCATGTGACGAGTACGCGTCTAACTAAATTTGGAATTCTACACGTAAAAGAATATCAAAAAGATGTATAGAATCATAAAATGACAGATTATTTGATTGGAGAGCTGATATTAAATCTGAAATTTCATCTTTTAATCACAGCCGTTGGCGAATCAGGACATCTACGTGTTTAACATAAGAATGGAGATACATAATAGTAGGGTTCTGTATCGGGTCCCCTCGCTTCTTTTCTGACAAGTCTACCCACTTGTTAATCACAATTATCTATTTATTAATTAAACTATATAATTATTAACTATAGTACTAGTTGTGATATCAGTAGTATTTGTCACTAACTTCAAAACTTATTAGATAGGTTTCAAACGAAGAATATAATCCGTTCAAACTAATTACTTGATGAGTGATGTGTTTACATGTAATATTTATAATTTTCAAATATTTTAGTATCAAGTCAAGCAGTAAAAAAAAATAATGAAAAATAAATACATTAAATTTTAACTTAAAAAACTCCCACATTATCTATTTATTAATTCAATTATATAATTATTAACTATAGTACTAGTCATGGCATCGGTAGTATTTGTCACTAACTTCAAAACTTATCAGATAGGTTTCAAACGAAGAATATAATCTGTTCAAACTAATTACTTGATGAGTGATGTGTTTACATACAATATTTAGAATTTTAGAATTATTTTAGTATCAAGTCAAACGGTAAAAAAATGATGAAAAATAAATACATTAAATTTTGACTTAAAAAACTCCCACATTTGACCGTTAGAATTGATACTAAATAAATTCAAAAAATTATAAAATTTGCGTGTAAATGCACCACTCATGAAGCATATTGGGTTGAATTTGTCGTTCGAAGTCAATTCGATATGTTTTCGGAGTTGGTGGTTTTTAAGTTAAATACTACTAATGTCACAGTAGCCAGTAGCCGGACTCCTATAGTAAAATATAATTACTTATATTTATGTAAATTTTTGTAATCAATTTTAATTGTAAATTATTATGTATTCTCAGTCAAGATATATATTACTTGTTAATATATAAGTAAATAGTTAAGTGTGCAAAATAATGGACTCCTATGAATGTCTACAAATTTTGCTCAAGAAATAATTGAGGATAAATAAGGAGAGGGAGGATATAAGTTACAGATGCAATAAAAGAAATTAAACGAGCTTAAATGACAACAACCAAATTTCATAAATTTTGAATAATTAATATAGTTTGGGAAGGACTAAACAACCTGCCACGCTGTGAGAAGGGACCATCTATAAATCAATGCATCTTGCGAGGTTTCTTAATTGTAACAATTGTGAGTCCTTTTGATCAAGGAGTGAGGCAGTCCTATAGGCATAGGATAAGACTAAATTTGGTTTGATACTCGGTTGAATTTGTTCGATTCATATTATAATTTGTGCACATTTGATATGTATAAAATTTGAAGCTATACACGTGAATTTTTCTTTCGGATTTCAAACTTGCGACTTCTCATACGGAGACATTGTCTTTGCCGCTAGATCAAAATGTTGGTTCTCAAGTATCAACCCAGTTGTATAACGCTATGAATCTAAATAAATTAATTGTCAGCTGTGAAAAAACAATCTGAACTACATCCGACTTAATATGACACCAAATTGAAGACAATCTAAAATCAAACGATTTGAACTTGAACCGAACTAAGTTCTGAAATGATCCAAAGCCGGACAATTGAAAACTCAATCTTACTAGAAAGAGGAAGTAGCACAATTGACTAGAAAAAAAAGTTCTAGGACTATTGATTACCCAAAGATCGACAGTTCGAGTCCCCCTCACGATTTCGTAGTCTCTACAAAGGTTTAAAAAAAAAAAAAAAAAAAAACTCGATCTTACTCTAACTTGAATTACCTAAAGGCCGAGACACTAAAATCCCAATTTGACCCAATTCAAGACTCGAAAATAATTTGAACTTACACTATCAGAATACGATCTAATTTATAATCTGACAATTCTTCAAAGAGTGAGGCTATGGTGCTATGCATAGCACGGATGGGGTCCGTGCTACGGCTCAAAATTTGACTTTTCAAAATCGTAACGGTCGATCCGAACCGTTCAACATGATTATAAAATGAATATGTACTTGCAAACCAAATTTTACATTTTTCCGAACTTTTTTACTATTTTTTTAGATATGCTGTTTTTGGATGGTCCAGAATGTTCAAATCAAGTGATTTTCGAAAAAATAGTAAAAAAATTCGGAAAAATGTAAAATTTGGTTTGCAAGTACATATTCATTTTATAATCATGTTGAACGGTGTGGATCGACCGTTATGATTTTGAAAAGTCAAATTTTGAGCCGTAGCACGGACCCCATCCGTGCTATGCATAGCACCATAGCCTCACTCTTCTTCAAATATAACCTAATCGACTCAAATCTGATACATACAGACCATTCAACCTGCGTTGAACTATTCTGGCGCAAGGCAAAATTAATACGAAATTACGAACTCATGCATTAATTATACAAAGTAAAAACAAAATAATGGAGTTCACCTACCAGTTGATATGGACCAGGCTTAAGCCAATCGACATCGCCTGAGTCAGTGCCCAGTGGGGAAAATTACTGTAGCCGTTAACTATTTTTTTTTTGTTTTTTTTTTTTGGAGTGAACTATTGTAGTTATCAGTACATCCATCTGCTACTATTTTAACAACCCCTTTCCAACCAATATAATAAATATCTTTGGTTCCTACCTGATAGGTAAAGAAGCTCCACACTGTGTGTCTGAGTAATCATTCTCTGCGGTACCTTACACGATCAGGTTAAGTTCCAGATGAACCTGTTTAGATTTCAGGCCTGTTTAAATTGACGAGGCACAGGGGCGGACCCAGGTAGTCCCGGGGGGCAGCTGTCCCCTCCTGAATTTTGTGTTTTAGTAAAAATCTATCGGTTCTGATCGACTTTGTCTTCCTCTGAAATATTTTTGTCCTCCTCTGAATGTTTAATTTGTAATTCGAATTAAATTTAGAGTTAAAATTGAAATAAATATGTTGAATTTTGATTGATAATTAGAATTATAAGTTAAGAGTATCTGAAATTACAATTTAAAGCATTGAAAAATATAAATTAAAGTATTATTTTTTTATCGAGTACCTAATTAGTTAATAGATTTAAATCCAATTAGCTATTTAAATCCAAGTCGATATTTTTTTGTCCCCAGACGAAAATTCTGAATCCGCCCTGACGAGACAGCTTTGATATTATTGCGGAGGCATAACGAACGGTTCGTATTTAACTTGACCGCATTAGGTACCTGATTATCCGAATTCAACTGTGTCGCTGACATGTAAACAATCCACCAGTTCAGAAATCAGAATTTCAGATCCAAGATGGAAGCAACTCGCTACACCGAGTGCCACAGACTTTAGCTGCTGGTCCAAAGAACATTGTACTCTTGTAAGTTGTAACAGCTGGTAGGTCCACCCGACATTTTTATTAATATCCAAAGTTAATTACAAATTAATAAATATACTCAGATTTGCTAGGTATTTCGAAAAAATTTCAAACCGGTCAGAATCTGGCCGGTTTTTCCTTTTTCTTTTTTTTAGAAACACTATGAAGAGTAAGATAATGAAATCTAACACTGAAAATTCGAATTTTTTATTTAAATTATTTGTTAGATTATTTCTTTTGATGTATAATTAGCATATTTATACTAAAATACGCTAAATTACTTGAAATTATGTTGAATTACACTATATTACATTAAATTACGCTAAATTATGTTAAATTACGCTAAAATACGGTAAATTACGGTAAATTACATATGAATATGAATGACATATTTACTGAGAAGACGAAAAACGACGACGAAACTTCAAACGGTCATAATTAAAACGGCGCTCGAGTGTCCGATTTCAGCAAATGACCACTTTTTAGAAAGCTTGTAAAAATACGCATGTGTTAGTGCTGGCAATGCTGGATTTCAAAATTCAAAATTACCAAAAAACAAAGAGAAGAGCCTCAAAACTTGAGTTGAAGTTTCCGATTAAGATTTTCATTTCTATTATTCAATCTAAGTAGCTCAGTAAATTAGTTATATAATGAACTTGTAGAATACCAATTTTTACTATTTTTTATGATTTATGAAAGATGACACAAAATCAGCCTAATTTAGCGTAATTTTGCGTAGTTTACCGTATTTATTATAATTAGCGAAATTAGTGTAATTTAGCGTAATTTAATGTAATTTAGTGTAATTCAACATAATTTCAAGTAATTTAGCGTATTTTAGTATAAATATGCTAATTATACATCAAAATATAACAAAAAATTTAAACAAAAAATTTGAATTTTCAGTGTTAGATTTCATTATCTTGCTCTTCATAGTGTCTCTTAAAAAAAAAAAAAAGAGGAGAAACCGGCCAGATTCTGGCCGGTTTGGACATTTTTCGAAATAACGAGCGATTCTGAGTATATTTATTAACTTGTAATTAACTTTGGATATTAATAAAAATGTCGGTAGGACCACCGTTAAAAGTTTCTATTTGTTTATTTGTTACAATTCAACTGAAAAATACAAATGCTTTTTAACTACGGAGCTAGAAATATTGTATAACTGTGTATTCAGTAGAACTAGGGTGCTCCTAAGCTCACCAAGCCCTTCCGTGAGCGCGGCTCTAAAACCTATCAAATTGACTTCAAACGACATTTCCAAACCGTTAGATGTTCAATCTATATCAAAATCTACTTGGAGACCAAATTTTACATTTTTTGGAATTTTTTTTTAATATTTATTAAGATGGTTTGAAAATCGCTGTTTTCCAATGGTGCAGAATTTTAATAAAAACAGCGATTTTCAAACCATCTTAATAAATATTAAAAAAAAATTCCAAACAATGTAAAATTTGGTCTCCAAGTAGATTTTGATATAGATTGAACATCTAACAGTTTGGAAATGTCGTTTGAAGTCAATTTGATAGGTTTTAGAGCCGCGCTCACGAAGGGGTTGGTGAGCTTAGGAGCACCCTAGTTCTACTCCTGTGTATTCATTAAAATTTTATGATCAAAACATTTTCCATCAAAAATTTAAAATTGACTATACGCACGTATCAATTAAAAAAATCTTTAATATTTTATCACTGTACAATTTGATCTAGTTAGCATATATTAATTCAACTCATGACTACCTTTGTTTAAATTATAAAACGATCACTTTGCTCCATCTCCTCTTTCCCTCTCCTGCTTCTCTTTTCTCTCGCTGAGACGCGGCAATATATGTCTCTTCCTCTAAGAACAAAATTATTCACTGTGCTTTGATTATAATATATTAATTTTAGATAATTCTTTAGATAGAACATAAATCAAAATTAATTTAATCTGGAATTTAATTGGCCCTTCATTAAAATGCCATCAATGTTCAACCGTTAAAATTTTAAATTAATTAATACAACGCTAAAATCCTTTTATAAACTTGATACACATCCTATTTAAATAACAAAGAACACATGTAATTTTAATTTTTTTAAAGTTTTAATAATAATTTTTAAATACCCAATTAGTGCATAATAAAAGTTGGATGGACCCTAATACTATTCATTAATTTTTTCTATAATGAAATCAAATGTCATCTAGATTAAAAGTTTTCAAGATCCTATACGAAGCTTTTCCATATAAATTTTGGGTATTTACCTAAATATTTATCTTGGTCAATTCAAGGGAAAAGTAGGATAATTCTACAATTAATTTTATGTAAAGGATTTTAGAGGAGTCTAACCCATCTATGTCTTAGTTTCTGTTGGCGGGTCAACATCTCCCCTACTTAGTACTAACTAATTACCGTTTTCTTAATTAATCATGCTTAGCTTACCACACTTGAGTCAGTTTAACTGGAGACCTAAATTATTCTTCACAAATAATCCGTCACCTCTACAACTCTAAGTCAAGACCATGTGCTAATTAATCATTCAAGTACTCTCTTCTTAACTACTTGGTCTATATAAATATAATGCAACCACATTCTCCCTCACAACCATCGTTTAGAGATAGTACAATTCATGGTATAATGACCGCACCACATAGCCCCATTCACATAAAGCATGAAGGGAAGTTTTTTGCTAGGCTCCTAACAAAGGAGAGCTCCATGTCTAACCCTTCCTTTAGATACTACGGTGTGGGGCCGGGGTCAGTCCCATTCATCTGGGAAACTGAACCCGGTACACCGAAAGTTGCTGTGTCAGGAATACAAGTTCCAACAATCACACCACCACCTTCATACAGGTACCGGTGTGATGAGACGAGCCCAAGAAAGAAGAAGAACAAGAGATTTATTATGCGAATTGGCGTAATCGCAGCTCTTATTAGGAGGTTTAGGCTAAAGAAAGCAAACACTGCGAATTTGAATGTGGTTTCGAGTTCTTCACGGTGGTTGTTTTCTTTGCCGACCGGAGAAGGAGACAGTACGAGATACAATTCTTCGACTCGGCATGGATCAATGTGCTTCTCTATGCGACGGGCCCCACGGTTTATGTTTCTTTGTTATCAAAGTTAATTATTTTCATGGTTGATTTTGAGAAGTTAATTGCATTTGTCCCAAATAACTGAGAGAAGCTATTGTTTGATGTGTTAATTATTTTGTGTTGAAGTATAATTTCGATTAATTATATGATAATTAAAGGATCCCAGTTCTGATCTTGGTATTGAATCAGTTGACTAAGTCATGTGTTATAATTTGACTGTGCAGATTTTCATTTTGTTGGAGTTATAAAATATTCATAGATCTACTCAAAAGTAATTAATTGGTTGTGAAGCATCGCAAGAAACTTTCACGAAAATTCAAGCACATATATTTTATTTTTCTTTAAATGCACCGAGTCATGAGCAGAGTCAGCAGACCAAGAGAATCATTACTAATTAGTAAAATTAGTAGTCTACTGATGAAATAATTAGGCCTAAGGGCCATTTGTTTATTTTTTAATATATAGAACATAAAACATCATGAAATAATTGCGAAGCAATCCGTTGCAAAAGTATACAATACTATGCTAATACTAATTATGCAACAAGGGCCAGTACTGTTACAGGAGGGCCCGGTGCTGAGTGTATGATTTTGTATAAATTAAAATTGATATTTGACAGAAACAAAATTAAAACTAAAATGTTGTGTGCTCTAATTAGTAGGTCAGCCGAAGATGCAAATGCTCCAGTATCAAAAGATATTATTTTAAATATTAAAATAGTTCTTTTTCTTAAGTACGACGTACGAATGAGCAAATCGAGGAAATTAATACAATTAGTAAATTAAATTAATAGTCTACTGTTTTTTTTATGTTAAATCTGTAGACTACTATTGAAGCTATCGCACGAGCAACTCCTCGTAAAGTTCTCTCAAAAAAGAAAAATAAAGAAAAAAACTCCTCGTAAAGTGCTAAAATTATTGTAAGTACTTGCAAATGGAAGCTATCTTCTCTCAGGTATTATTTGAACCGTCGGATTTCAGATCGCACTTTGATAAAAAAAAAAAAGGGAACGCCTCAGGTTAGCCCGAAGCGGATTCCTTCATTTCTTGTAAGGTACCGTACGTGAAAGTCTGTGTACCAAGCAGTGTTGTGAAAAACATACACTCAGGCCGATTAATCCGCTAATTTGTCGTTAGCGGTAACATAACTGTTATGAATTTTTCTGATTAATTGGTCAATTATTTTTAATTATGACCGATTATTCTTAGTTATTTCTAATTAATTGCTTAACGGTACCATGCCTGTCCGACGAACGCATAACCATTATTTACACTGGTACCAAGTGAAACAAGCAAAAAAATGGGTAGACATGTGAAGCAGCATCATAGTCTACTGAGAAAAAAACCATAACACAGCCAGATCCAATCTCGTAGTGAATTCGGATCCCCAGGTATCTGAGGTGCAATATATAAATTTGGACTGTTTTTTTAATCTGATACAAATCTTAAAACAGATCCTCTATAATATTCACAAGCACCAAATTAAGTTTGTCTAGCTGGACTTAATCTGAGCCATTCATTTATACGTATTGCACCTCATATATCTGGGGGGATACGGACAAATGCGTATCCTCTGCATTAACTCAAAAGAGAATCTTTTGAGTTAATGAATCTCAACCGTCTGATTTTTAAACGGAGCCAATCTAGCTCTTGGCTATAGGAATCACTGTAGGTCCGATGCCCATCAGACCTAGTTTGGTTCTGATGGGCAGATCTACCGTAGGATTTCAATCGCGAAAATTGACGGCATTTCTAATCGAATTTCATTTTTTCCCAGTTGGACCCAATAAATCAAAGAAATCCATTTGCTCTATACGCCAGTTTTATTTTGCTCTTTCTCCCAGTCGCGTCCACCCTTCTCCTCTCTCGCGCGCGCAAACTCTTCGCCGACTCTCTCCTTACCGGAGTCTCTTTCTTAGCACGCCCTCTGACAGATCCTCTCTCTCGCGCCATCTCTCCATCGCGCCCTGTCATAGCTCCTCCGAATTTGTAACATGGGTTAGGCATTGCGTAACTTCCTTTCTCGCTTGGCTGAGGCTTTGCGTGAAATTTGTAGTCGTCTGGTAAATTAATTTACTCATTTGTTCACTATTCATTTTCTTTATGTATAGGTTTGTACCTGCATATTTGGGGTTATATAAGAGATATTCAACGAAAAAGGAAAAAAAAATGGAATTGTGCATGCACAAGAAAATACCATAAATGCAGAAAATTAGGATCAGATCTTTCAGGCATACAAAATTTCAAGTATGATAATGTTAAATATTTTCAATATATCCAATATATATGGTGGTTGTTTGTCTGTTATAGAAATTAAATGTTCCCCAAATCTGTTTCTCAAAAGTTAGCTTGGTTTGCAGTCTTCTTCATGTGCATATCAACGGGCATAGCAGTAGCTTATATGTTTATGGTGGTCTGGTAAGTTCATTTGTGATAGATTTATTTTCTTTTCTCTTTCTTTTTTGGCTTTTGTCTGATTTTCTTTTCTCTGAAAATTCAGAAGAAGCCGTCACTAGTGAACCTTGACCAACGTGCACAAAACAAAAGACCACAAATTCAAAGCCTTTCAGATTTAGAACGGATGTAAGTTCCATTTCAGATTTTATAGTGATTCATTTTTGCCAAAAAGAGAATGATGTATGTGGTACATGTGTTGAATAATCTTGATGTAAGATCAATTAAGATAATGATAATTCATATTAAGATCATGCAAAAAAAAGAATAGTCAATGAAATTGATATCATTTTATTTCTGTGTGTATAATTTAGGAAAGAGGAATAGTCAATAAAATTAGTTCTCTTACACTTGTAATATTTTTGAATAATTTAGGTCTGAAGGATTCACAACCATGGAGCCAAATTCACAATCACTATGAAACCTACAACTCGATCAGCCGACAATCTCTTCTCATGGTTAGTATTCATTGATATTTAATTAATTCGTGACCTATCATTTTGTTAGAGGAATTGCTTAGATTTAATTAACATAGCACTTATAATGTTCTTCTTGCTAGAAAATGTGTTAAACAATATTGAAGATGGTAATTCTGATGACAATCAATTGCAAGAATCTTTGATACCTACAATTGGAGTGGAATTTGCATCAGTAGAAGAGGCATATAATTTCTATAATGCCTACGCTTTACAAGTTAGATTTAGTGTGCGGAAAAATCTTGATAGGAAGAACAAGTCCAATGTTATTACTATGAAATACTTTACATGTAACAGAGAAGGCAACTCTAGAGTAAGATCGCCAACTAAAGCTCCACCAAAATTTACTAAGAAGGAGATAAGAATTGGATGTACCGCACATATGGAAATTAATATTTGCAATAAGGGAGTTTACATGGTTACTTCTTTTGTTTCAAACCACAATCATGCCACCTCAACTCCAACCAAAGCAAAAATGTTGAAGTCTCATAGAAGCATAAGCAATGCACAAAAGACAATGGCAGATTTGGCTGATGCTGTTGGTATTAAACCAAAAGCAACATACGATCTTTTGGCCAAACAAGCTGGAGGGCGGCGTAATCTTACTTTCATTTCAGACGACTACAAAAACTACTTGAGAACAAAAAGAGAGAGTGCTATAGCATTAGGAGATGCTAGGGCACTAATGCAATATCTTCAAGACTGTAAAAAAGAAGATCCATCTTTCTATCATGCGATTCAACTTGATAAAGATGATCAAACTACTAACATCTTTTGGGCTGATGGAAGATCGTCATTGGACTACGAATATTTTGGTGATGTCATTTGTTTTGATAGTACTTATAAAACAAATGATTATGGTAGACCTTTTGCTATTTTCGTAGGCATTAACCATCACAAACAAACTGTCATATTTGGTGCCGCTTTGCTCTATGATGAGACTACTCATTCGTTTGAGTGGTTGTTTTGTGCTTTATTGAAAGCTACAGGTGGAAAAGCTCCCAAGGTGCTGTTATAAATTACTTTTATATAATTTAGTTGTGTTTATGTGATTACTTAATATATTTCTTCTATCTAATTAGTTTGACAATCTTTTAGGTAATTTGGACTGATCAAGACTTTGCCATGAGTAAAGCAATAAAGAATGTTCTGCCTAACACTACTCATCTTGTGTGTTTGGCACATGTACCAAAATGCCGCTAAGAACTTGAGTCGAGTATTCGGCGGTTCTAAATCTTTCAAGCGTTATTTCAGCCATTGTGTGTATAATTGCAAAGATGACGAAGACTTTGTGCGTGCATGGAAAGAGATGCTTAGCAAATATGATTTGTCCAATAACAAATGGTTGGCTGATTTATTCAAAATTTCGAGAGAAGTGGGCGCTTGTGTATGGTCGATAAGTCCTTTTTGCTGATTTGAAGTCAACTCAAAGAAGTGAGAGCATTAATAGTGTTATTAGAGATATTTGGATAGTCAGACAAACTGCTAGACTTCTTTAATCATTGGGAGAGACTTTTAGAAGACCGATGCCATAAGGAGTTAGTAGCAGATGCTAGAGCAAGTGAAGGCAACCCTAAAGTTCCATTTTCAAAAATTGTCAAACAAGCCTCAGTTATTTACACTCCAATTGTCTACCAACTGTTTGAAGATGAATATGGATACTTTCTTGATTGCTCAATAAAAGACAATGGCCAAAGAGAGAATGTACACGAGTACATTGTGACAATTGGGCGTCGGGAGCGCATTGTACGGCATGACCTTTCAACTGATGACATGACTTTCACTTGCCTCAAGTTTGAGTTCATGGGGATCCAATGCTATCATGTCATAAAGGCTTTAGATTTTATGAACATCAAGCGGCTTCCTGAAAAGTACTTTTTGAAAAGATGGCACAAGAAGGCAAAGACTGGCACACGAATATCTCTTCCAAACACTGAGATCGAATCTGAAGTTCACATTACAAAGCGTTATAGTCTTTTGATGAGGAGATTCAATGGCATTTTTTCTACAACATCACATAGTGAAAAAGCATGTATATATGTTCTTGGAATGGCGAGAGAAGTAATGTCTAAGGTGGAGAAGCTCGTTTTCGAAGAAAGTCGAAACAACCAAATAGATGACAATCGAATGACACCCAAAAATGAGGCATCTGAGATCTCTTTAGAAGCAACATCAAAAAAGCCAAACGGTATAAGAAAAAGAGACAGTGAGCAGGACGTCGCCGATATACAAGCTCTCTTGAAACAAATAAGAAGAAAAAAAAGATAGGTTAGTGGTTATATATATTCACAATTCTCTTAATATGTTGTAGTAATGCTATTAATTTCTTTTTATACATCATTTTACAGGTGAATCCACTGATCTATCGAATTCGAGGTCTACAGAGATATCGCCGAATGCAAACTTTGGTGGACATGATCTCATATATCCACAAACCTCTGGATTAACAGTATGCACAATTTTTACAAATTTACAATTTGCACATTGTTCGTGAGCTATCTAGCCACTGACCTCCAAAAAAAAGAATATAAATGTATTTAGTATTTACATGGTTTAATTTATTATGCAGGAAACACATTCTTTTGGATATTCGACCCAACTTCTTACTGCAATGCATGTTCTTAGCACTACAAACTCCAGTCTTCTAGATTGTCGAATGCCAGCTACCCCATCTAGTTTGGCTGGTATGATATATAAGATATTTTTGTTTTTCACAAAACTTAATTCTTTGAAACTATTCATAATTTCTTTGTTCTTTACTTTACAGGTCAAGAGAAATAGAGTGGCTAATTTTACATAGTTTTTGGTGTACATTTTGGTGACAAATCTGTGTACATTTTGGTAACAGATTTAGAGAAACTGTTATGCTAGAATGAGTACAAATCTGTGTACATTTTGGTGACTGATAGCATAATGTTTTATATGTGATAACAACAATTATGCAACTCTTGCAATTTATATTAATCTGAGTTTGCAATTTTAATTTTTGTTGAACTGTTACTTGAGTATTTGTTCGTGTACCATGATTCCAAAATGAAATAAGGCACTTCATGATTTTTAGTGGATCAACTGATACTATAAGCATGGTCAATATTGTAATTGTTTCAATCAAACTATATATATTATTGGAACCACCAAGCAGTAAACAAATAGCATTATACTTCCTTAAGTACAAGCATTAGAAAAGTTGAAAAATAGAACAAAAAAAGAATGACAAATTTGATCAAACAATCGTTTAGTTACAATTAGACTGTGTGATTGAAAGCTCACAAGCATTATCATTTTTCCATGAACACCTTTAACACTTATTCCAAACATTTATTTTGAAACATTTACACAAATATTCCCTAATATCTAGTACAAATATTTAGTTACACTCAAATATTCTCTAAGTGCTCTTTTCATGAACACCTTTAACACTTATTCCAAACATTTTCATATGCCCTCTTTAACACAATATTCTCAATTCATTAAGTCATGCTCCATTTCTGAGTTTCAGCTGCCTATCTCCATCTCAACTGCCAGATAAAATATAAAATATTAGACAACTAATTTAGCACTAAAATTAAAAAAAAAGGTTGTTTCAAATAACAGTGAATAAAAGAAAGTTTTGTATTGATTGAATATATCATTTACATTGATTACACTGATTGAATATAAAAGATTACCCAAAAAAATCAATACTGGTGCATTATAAAACACTAAGATTTGAGAATAGTTATATTGTTTCTCAATTTTCTTCTCATCTTATCATTTGCTTAAATGAGATTAAAGAAGAAATAAGACTCCAAAACCAGTAACTTGGATTTCTTACCCTGTAACACTTCCACAGTTTCAAACAAAATTACCAAGATCGCGATTTGCGTATACTGGCATTGCAAAAAACCGTTGCAATCTGCGACCCATAACTCTAATTAGGTTCATATTTGTTAGGTACAAGAAACCCATTAATTTATCATGAGATACAAAATTACAACTCAATTCCTATAATTATTTTTCTTATAAAATCTGATAAGATCCTTATTCAGCAGAGCATCAAGCTTTCATATGCTTTATCAGTTAAAGCATCATTTGGAAATTTGAACATAAAAAGATAACTATATGAATTTAAATCTTGGAAGAGAAGCAGAGATAGTAGGCATATCATCTAAACCTAGTTTTTGTAAAGTGTCTCAGCCTGATTTCTCAAGCCAGGGGAAAGCAATTATATTTTTAAAGAAACACCTGAAAAGAATGGCATCTATTGTTTCAAACAAGGCATCTATTTTTTTTTTCTCCTTTTTCCATTTATCGAATTTGCAAAATGATTAATATATAAGCTGCTTGACACCCAACGAATTTATTCATTCACGAGCAATACTAATAGAATTTCACCTTTATTTCATGATATTTCATGGCTTTCTAAAGGGCATCAGCCTCTATATAGGCTGTGAAATAAAGGTTAAATTGAGAAAGCCATGAATTTTCTTTTGTTTTGCTCTCTGACTAGCGAAGGAAGTTTTTTTTGTCTCTGACTACGTAGCCAAAGACAGGAATAACGAATAATTTCTTTTATTTGGTCTTTAAGTATCGCTAGCGAAAGTCTTTTTTACTGGATTGGGTTTATCAATAGCGGAGGCAGCAACACAGTTGATTCAGCAACGGAGCGGGACTTGGGCGTTTGTTATTTAATTTTTTCTCGGTTAGAGGTAGGCACCAAGTTGAATCAAAGGTAGGCATATGAACAAAATTACACCAAGTCAGAATTAAATTTTAAAATTCGAAAATAGACACTTATCTGTTTTCTCTAGATCTTTATGGATCGGCCGCGCTAGATACAAAACACCACAAACTCTCAATTATGTCTAAAGAGTGGGAAAAAGATATTGACAGAGCAGTTTTTGCTTCGTACAATGCGCACAGACAATAGAATCCAAAGAGCGCTACGTATAAATCGTACGCTGCATGAATAAAAAACTACTCCGTCAATATCTTTACCCTAAAAGTGGTTTAGCATGTTACATATGAATAAAAACAAGAATTTGGTTCCTCAGATTTTACTTCGGACAATATGTTTCGAAGAACGGATTGTATCATGTCATGATTCTGAAAAGCTCGATGTGTTTGGCATAAATGCCATGTGGCGATACCACACGGGATCTGGAATATTACCTGACGTGTCGAAACGTATGGACTTTGAAGAAACCACGAGAAGACACGTGTAATGGAACATGTTGTGCCAATATATATATATTTTTTTATGAAAAGCCCTAGGCATGCCAATATGTCTTTAATACACTATTCTCGGTGCTACATAAAAAATATTAAAAATAAAATATAAAACCCATTATGAAGTATTACTTGTAAATAATTATAATGAATTTCTCTAACTTTTAACTTATTTTACTGAATTTTCAATTTTTTGGAATTATTTCATTAAATCTTAAAAAATCATAAATTTCTGGATATTAGTTGTACATATTCCTATGTTTTTTTTTTTTCTGATTTTTCAAACTTTTTTCAGATATGTTTAGATTCCCTTTCAATTTATTTCAATTGCAAAAAATAAAGCACACTAGCGTGCCAGGCCGAGCAAAATTTGGTTGAATTTAATAATTCATTAGCTAGTTGAATTCTTAGTTATATATTCCTGGTAATAATTTGGTTGAATTTAATAATTCAATATAATAATTTGCAAGTAAGATCAAAATCCAGCTAAGGCCTTAAGCCCTTAACTTATTATAGAAGAAAATGTGGGCCTGAAATTTTATTCAGCCCAAAATTTGTATGAAAGTAAAGAAATCTCTGTTCCTAACTGAAGTAATAATCAAAATTCAGCCCAAAATTATTACAGTAGCTCTGAATTTGATACAGCTCAACGGTAGCCGAAATTTTTATTAATAGAAAATAAAATAAATAAATATCGACATTGAAGAACGATTTGGTGAAAATTTGAGATCTAACAAAGACGTTAGGTCCATAACGTCCAGGGCACTGTAGCTGAACGTTATGGACCATAACGTCCAGTTAATCTGATCACTAATGATCTCCAATTAACAAAAAACACTGTAGCTGGACGTTTGGTCCATAACGTCCAGCAACAGTGTTTTTTTTTTTTTGCTTGCTTGTTTGCGATTTTTTTGAAAAAAAATCACTGTAGCCGGATGTTATGGACCATTACTGCCTGATTTTTTTTTTTTTTTTTTTTTAGCGTGTCGCTGGCCGTTATGGACCATAACGGCCCGTATTTTTGTTATACTAACGCAGGTAGTTAGGTGCTAATCTGGCCGTGATGGTTATGGACCATAACGTTTTTGTTAGATCTCGAATTTCCGTCAAATCGTTCTTCAATGTCGATATTTATTTATTTTATTTTCTATTAATAAAAATTTCGGCAACGGTAGTGGTAGAATCAATAGGACTGATGTTTTTAGGTGGCATAAAAAGAGGAATTAAGATGATGTAATTGTAAGGTGTCTGATTTAGATCCCGATCATTTATCTTAAGTTTTCACAAATCTTAAAGCAGATTTTCCTATATTTAAATAGGTTCTGAAAAAACTTTAACTGGATGGCTGGAGTATTATATCCCTGCAATACCGAAGGGATTCTTTTTTAAAGAATATATAAAAAAAGGAGATGGAAAGAACACGATCAGTCGGTTAAACTTAAACCTGTTTCCTAAACCATATTGTATTTCCATACTCCATGATCTGAATACACATATACACAACATACATATGCTATATATATATATATATATTTTTTTTTTTTTTGCAAGTGAAAGTGAGTCGTTGGAAACCCTCTCTCAAAAAGAAAAAGAAGTTCGACGCGAAAATGACAAAGTGCTTCGGGATCATGGTTGGCTGGTTTGAAGAACTAGCTCCTTTTTTTTTCGGGGAAGGAATTCATAATAGCTAAGGTAACAAAAAAGTTTATGTTTAGATCCGAACTGTTCCGTCAGTTACGTGTTTTCAACGTTATGAAGTTTTGTTTGATTAAATACGGTTTAATTTGCAGAACATGAAGGGATCTCAATGTTATGTGTTGAAATTTCAAAATTTTATCATCAATGAGAAGCGTAAAGTTTAACTCAATATTTGTCTAAAAAAGTTAGCTACATGTCAAGATATTTGTCTGCACATCTATCTTGATTAGTTAGATTCACAAAAAGTATAGAGAAAAAAAGGATCCATTGTATTGTTATTCTAATTATTTGAAATTTATAAACAGAAACTCTTGATACGTACATTGAACTGAACATATTTGTTGGCTGTAAAAGATGTTTCCAGTGAGAGAAAAATTCACATATCAGAAGTCAAAATACACAAGCTAGCAAACCATGTGCGTAAGCAACTAATTAAGAGCTGTCATTGGAAATACAGAAATTTATTCTCTTCACACAGTAATTCTAACTATAAATTACATAATTTTCTTTCTCAATCAAATGCATGCACAAGTTTAGTTTCTTCCCCAACCAAGCATATGCCAGTTGTTTTCTTTGACATCAGCCAGACATCAGCATATATTCTTTCTTGTTCACCAGCAATTCTGCCTCTTTCACCTCGTGCATTTATTTATTTAGATGTAAGCTTTTAGCCCCACTTTCTCTAAATACCTTGCCTTTTAAGCACTCCTTTCTTTCTCTTTTATTCCTTCTTACTACATTAGTACAACAGCTCTAACTCTCTCTGATTCTCTTAATTTCTAGAGCATGCCTCAATCTCCATGGAAAGGTAAGAATTTAGTTATACAAAATTTATCTTTTTTCTTTTTTTATGAAAGGAATTTGATTCCTTTTCTTTTTCCTTTTCATTTCTTATATTCAAACTCTTTCAATGATCTTTGTTTGTTAGAAGCTTAAGTTTAAGCCTAATTATGTTTTCTCATGTCAGATTCATTCCCACTTCATTTAGAATTAGGCATATGCTTCATTCGTCGTTGCCTTGATTAATTGAAGGGATAAATTCTGACAAGTATAAATCCCCTCACAGCCAGCATAAATTTATTTTTTGACCTCATGAATCAATATTATCACCTTATTGTACACTAGATCCTTTCTCATATACAATACATTCTTCAAGAAAATATACCTCTTGTGCCCTAGTAGCCCTCTCTAAATTCATGTGCTGTCTGAATTACTATATGATAGGGAAAGATTTGATGAGATTGGAAAGAAGATCAAGCGAGAAGCAGAGATAATAGCATCGATCGAGCAAAGAACCACAAGGCATATGAGCTCGGCAGGAACCCTAAACATAATTACACCTTGCGCCGCATGCAAACTCCTAAGACGTAGGTGCGCTCAAGAGTGCCCCTTCTCCCCTTATTTCTCCCCTCATGAGCCCCACAAATTTGCCTCCGTGCACAAGGTCTTTGGCGCAAGCAACGTTTCCAAATTGCTAATGGTAATATACCTAAAAGAGAAGATAGATAATCTAGCTACAGAGGGTAGCTTAAAGCTATAAACCTCTTTCTACTACTTTGCTTATCTTGTTTGAAAAACACTAGATATATACTATAAAGTTAATTTACACAAGTAAAGAGTATAGCTAATGGTAATATACCTAAAAGGAAAACTGGATAATCTAGCTAGCTACAGAGGGTAGCTTAAAGCCTTTAACCTCTTTCTGTAAATTTGTTTTTTTTTGGCTTTAAAAAGCTAGATATATACTATTAAGTTAATTAATTTACAAACGAAGAAGGTATTGCTCTACTTACAATAATACACTACTAAAAGTCTCCTGCACAAAACTAAAACTTGCTCTTTTTCAATATCAAAAGGGATGAAGTGATTACTAATTAAGGACAATTGCTCTAGTAAAGAAAATCTAAACATCATAAGATCTTCAAAAAATTCATCTGCAAGGTCCTGATCTGAAAATAAAATTTAAATATTGTTCCATTAAAATTACTAAATGATTTTGTAATATGTTAGTGCAAAACATTATTTATCCACAGTTATGTTTGAATAACTATAACATGATCATTGGATCACTATTATCAACTTATCAGTAATTGTTTTGCCACGGTTTAGGTTATTGATACAAAATGTATCCTTTTTAATTACATAGGAGGTTCCTGAGTCTCAGAGAGCTGATGCGGCCAACAGCCTCGTATACGAGGCAACCCTACGGCTGCAGGACCCAGTTTATGGATGCATGAGTACCATCTCTGCACTACAACAGCAAGTGCAATTGCTAGAAGCTGAGTTGCAAGCAGTTAGAACAGAGATAATGAAGCACAAGTACAAACAAACTAGTCAAGTAACAAATCAACAAGTTAGCACGACAAGTGCATTGGTTTCGCCACATGCTGACATGTCAATGGCTGTACCTATAGCACCTGTGACGGCTGCGCCTGCAGCTCCAGTAGCTTCATCCTCATCTTTGTATAATGCAACTCCAAATTCTACTGACACAGACTATAACTCCATTTCGAATAGCGAGAATATGACATTTTTTGGTCGAGGTACTTAATATTCTTGTAAATTTGGTAGATCCATTGGCAATTAATTAGAATATTAATGGTATTGATAAAATCTATTCTAATTTATTGGTTTATGAATCTTAGGGTTCAAATTGAAACCCTCTGGAAGATGTCAACGTTGAAACTTTTAAGTTTTTGTTAAGTGACTCTTTAGTGTTAAGTTAGTATAACACGTTATGTACATCTTTGGCATTCTTCAAGGTGTAGATAGCTAGCTAGGTACGTATACATGCATTAAAAGAAGCAACATGTTTACAAGCCAAGCAACAGTAGGGAAGAAATGTATTTGTGGAATATTATTTTGATTTTAATTATTAGCTAGGTGACTAATACCGTACTAATACGCCTCATATCTTCAAATAGTCAAACTAACTTTTTTAGTGATTGTTTGTACATGCCGTACGTTAAATATATATTAAGGGGAGTGTGTTACTGTGTTTCCATTCAAATTTCTCCGGGCCATTAATATATATATTTAATCTCGCTAAGCAAAGAGTTTAACAGAGGGGGACACAAGGCATGCAAGTTGATTTCCCAATGATAGATTGGAGAAATGACAACGTATAATATAAACTTCCAAGAAATTGCCCATGTGGGTGAACATGAATGCATGCACATGGCAGCTTATTACTGGGACCAATGCACAATATATATATAGGATTGGCCAAACCAAACTCAATTTATTTTGTTAATTAATATATAGCATATATTCTGCTATCCAACTAGTCAAACACATAGTCATCACTTAAAACGGAGAAAATATAAACAGGAATACAAAGCAAAAAAAAGAAAAAGAAACGAAAAATAGGTTTACTGGTTGAGTGGTCAAATTAACAAGTAGCCAGCTGTTTGTGTATTGCTGAGTCAAAAAAATTATAGTTGGGGTTTCCTTGGCGTGTGGATTTCTCCATGAATGGGACGTGGGGAAATAGAACAAGTAGCATATCCATGACATGAAAAGAGGAAAATAAACAAGTCATAATTCATGCAGTCCTGCATCTCCTTGGTCCTAGACATAGGTATTAATTAATTAGTCTCTTTTTAAGTACAGTTGCTAATCAATTGTCAGACAATAAGACGACTATTAGTGCTTAATTTAATAGGGTTCAAATCCATTAACTAATCGGTAGACGGTGGTACTAGATAAAAAAACAATCAATATAATAGAAAACAACATGATTCTTGAGCCAATACCATTTGTTTTGAGATGTAGAAAAACAAATACTAAAATAAATAGGTTCAAGATCGGATTCAATACTTATATTGGGTACATAATATGGGCATGGCGAGAAGAGCAACTGGCTCCAGTCCAGTACCAAACTAACGCATATTGGGTACATACTATGAGCCAGTACCAAATTAACTATAAATTTATCGCAAACAGAGAAGAGCGAGAGAGAGAGAGAGATCGGATTTGAATCATAGAGATAAATTTTTATCGCTAATAGAGAGATCGGATTTCTTCGGAGTAAGACTGTCAGAGAGCCAGGGGTGATTCGAAATTTATCTTTATCAGATCTGTGCGCTAAGAGAGCAGTTCGAGAATTTGGTTTTGGGCTTGGCCCGTTAAAATTTTATTTTTAACAGTTCTTTTACAAGTTTTTGGGCTTAGGTCCAAAGAGGAGCAAACAATAACTGGACTTGTATTTTTTCACTAAATTTCAAAACCTAGGGAAGTAATTGCCTCCCTCTGGACCTTACTGAATCCGCCTCTTATATTGAAGTGGAATTGCACAATATTGAAGCAACTCGCCTGGATCTTAATGCGAATCGGATGGTATCAAATTCCATTTATCTTAATTTGAGTTTGATGCAAGCACTCCTTTTGCTTGATTTAGTAACAAAAGACAATGTCATATGTGTGAAAGATCACAAATATCCTGAATCATCCATGAATATTAAAATTTGAGATGCTAAACCTCCATATTTTTCGTAAAAAATAACAATTAAGTTCAGAAGTTATCAAACTCAAATCTGCTTGAAATTGTGTATGTTGAGACACACATGGCCCAAGTAAATTCTCAGTGCATCTAGGCCATTCAACCTAATTTCAGCCCATTTATACAAACGAAACAGTACGGCCGTAATAAATGGGCACAAAATTGAAACTGATCAGATTAAATTTGGGAAATTCGCATCCCTCAGATATCTCAAATTTTGAGAGTTGATATGTGAAAAATATGAACCATCCAAATCCTTTATGTACAAATCTCAAAGCATAATAATACTGGTTCCATGCATTCTAAGTAGGCACCGGAAAAAAATTGAACCGGCTTTAGATAAACTCAAAATTGAACCGACTTTATCAAGGTCTTGTAGGCCTGTTTCGTAGAAGCTTTAATAAAATGAATGGAAATTTAATAAATTCTAAAAAGCAACTATTTCAAAATTGTCTTGTATTTTATTCTTTTGGGTCAGTGAAGGCCCATTAATTACCATGGTCCATTTCTTCAAAGGAAAATAGATAACAGGCTGAAAAATGAAGAGACAGTTATCATAGTCCATTTCTTCCGGCGAAGAGGTCCATTGAGGGCGGCCCAGTCTAAAAATAAAAGGGAGAAAAGATGAAATGGGGTTACCCCATTGTTGAGGAATTCATATCACCTTAGGTAACATAATATTTTTGTTTAGATTCGGACTGTTTAATCAGAATCTGCACAAATATTTAAAGAGGTCACGTACATTCTATCTCGAGCCGAATTGGTCCTGATTCTTACAGACAGTCCGGATCTAAATGGGCACGCTAATACTTCCTATTTCACTTTTTGATATGTAACACAATTTTTAATTTAGAACAATTTTATTTAAAAAAAATCGCTTTCTAACTGTTTTTATCGGCTCTCGTCCCCGTTGCTCTCTCTTTCTTCAGTAATAATTGTTGACGTGACCGCTAAAAATAATTAAAACTTAATTGCACGAGTGTAGAGATTTAGAAATTAGAATTAACTTAACGAGTGAGGCTATGGTACTATGCATAGCACGGATTGGTTTGTACTATGGATCAATATCTTTTATCATAATCCACACAGTTAATATGAACCGTTCAACAAGATGTCCATATGAAAATGTCCTTGCAGAATAAAATTTGCATTTTTTACTATTTTTTTTAGATAGGAAATTATTTGATCTAAAAAGATATTTTTTAACAAAAATTAAATATTTAGTTTAAAAGTACATTTTCAAACAAAAATTATATTGAACGGTTTATATCAACTGTTTGAATTTTAATATCGGAAATATTAATCCGTAGTACATACAAATTTTCTCTGTACATACGATAACTCACTTGTAACTAGAAGTTAATAGATTTTTTTCTTACGCAACTTGAAGTCCGGTCTGCTCCCACTTTCCCATTATATAAACTCGAGTTTCGCAAGAGGATTAACAAAAGTAGAGAACCGATTTGCTCTAACACAAGGAAACAATTTGTTTTCAATAAGAGCTAGCTAGCTACGTCATAATGACGCCAGCAGGACTGATTTTGACATCCAAGTTTCAACAGAGATTTTTTTTTTTTTTTAAACTGTATCTTCTTTTGGTTTTTCCTTCTTTCTCTGGATAAAGTTTTAGAAATTCCCTATGACATATGAAAGGAAAGCGAGTTAATTATGGCTGTTTCCTGGATTAACATCTCAAAGCGGCAACACCACCGTCCACCAATTATCTGATCATTTGTTCTATACTTCTATGGTTCTATTAAATGGACATATCCTTTAAATTTAGTGCACTACTAGTATAATAATTATATTCCATAGAAGTGCTTTTGTATTATAGTCGGCTGATGTGGTTTGTGCATTTGGGGATCTGCATGCTCAAAAATAACCTCATAAAGCAATGTTATGAACCTTTTTTTTTTTCCATTGAAAGTTGAAACATCCCATGTTAGCTTGGGACTCCTATAGGAGGTCCAATTAGGCTTAGAATCAACATATGCAGTTATTCTAAAGGAATAACATGTTCCTCTTATTTCCAAACAAAATTATGCGCGAATCTCAATGAAAATCAATAGTTGGGATCAGAATAATAGGTTTTGATTATTAGGCTTACTGTAAACTATTTCATTCAACAGTAAAATAATTGTCTCAGAAACTACAAATGTTCAAACAAAATCTATAAGTTTGTTTAATTCAATTTTCGATTTCTTTTGTTGTTGAATCTCCCAATCTTGATTTTATGCCAATTAAATATATATTTAATTCTGTCACATACAAAAGATTTTAAAGAATCTTCTTAAATGGTTTTATAACAAGTAAATCTTTTGTTCAATGGCCTTTAAATTAAAAGTGTTAAGTGGAGAATACAAATGGACATCTCCGGTTGCTCCAAACCGGAGATTAAACGGTCGTTCATACTCATGCCCGGCCTTAGCTTTCACTTGTTATGTAGTGGCCCGGTGTACTAGGTGCCTAATTAAATAAAAATGGGCCATATAAGCGGCAATCAGCAAACAAGCATTCAAGAAAGCATCATGCAAGAGTTCACCTCTTTAATGCGTCTTTATTTGCTGTCATGATAGAATAGTTTGGCACTTTGTTCCCCCAATATTAATTATTGACAATTGCGTCATTTTCTCATCATCATGATATCAGCAAAGATCTTATGGAAAATTGCTCCGGGAACAAAAATACAAAATGGATGATTGGAATTTGAGATAGGATCTCCATCTCCATGGTATCAGCAAAGTCTAATGTTGCGTGTGTGGATATATATAGTTTTTTCAGGACACGGGACCGTTTTTAATATTTTAATATCTTTAATTCAATAAAAAAGAAGAAGATATTACCAGTATGTGCATAGAAAGGAACTTTTTGGACTGTTTTTTTTGTGAATCATTTTAAAAGCATGCATCTGTATGTTTAACGATATGTTGTAGGCTTGTAAAATGCAGATAATATCTGAGAAGAGTTCACTGCACATAGCTATATTAATTGCTAGCATTTTAATACAAACTTTAACAAGGTACATATACTACTAATGGACCCATATAAATCATATTCTTATCCAAAACTTCCCACTACTAATCATATCACAAATTTGCAAATTTTCCCACTACTAATATCAAAAGCAATATGAATGAATTTCATCTTGGTCCAAATTGTAAATATGTACTTCATATTGAAATAGGATGTAGAGTGAGGCTACGGTGCTATGCATAGCATGGATTGGTCCGTGCTACGGCTCAATATTTGAGTTTTCAAAATTCTAACGGTCGATCCAAACCGTTCAACATGATTATAAAATGAATATGTACTTGCAAACCAAATTTTACATTTTTTCGAATTTGTTTACTATTTTTTTAGATAGGTAGAAAATCACTGTTTTTGGATGGTCCAGAATTTTCAAATCAAGTGATTTTCTACCTATCTAAAATAATAGTAAAAAAATTCGAAAAATGTAAAATTTAGTTTGCAAGTACATATTCATTTTATAATCATGTTGAACGGTTTGGATCGACCTTTAGAATTTTGAAAACTCAAATATTGAGCCGTAGCACGGACCAAACCGTGCTATGCATAGTACCGTAGCCTCACTCTAGGATGTATATCAAATTATGATCAAGTTAAGAGTTATTAAACATTTCATCAAATAAATTTTAATTTTTGATAGTTCAATTCAATTACTATTTAATGAATGATCAATTAAAATTTAATGCATGTTCTATAAATAATGATGAACACATCTACAAATTTAATTTTCCCATTTGAACAATATTTTAATAAAATATCAGATGGATGTACCACAAAAGTTTATATACGTTACAATTATCATTGTATGCAGTTCTATAACTCCTCTTTCTATCCTCATTTTCATCGAGAAGTAATTTTTCAAAAATCCCGAGGTAATAAATGTTTCTACACCGAAGATTAGGTTGCAATAATGAACAAATTCGAGAATTTTTTATTCATAAAAATTAATAAAAAATGAGAAAGAAAAATAAAAAGAGTATACTAATATTTACATCCACAGAATCATTGTACCGATTCAAACTTACTCGGAACAATATCTTCTGTTGAGAAAAGGGACTAATCAGATCCAATAACCCTCAGACCCGTTTAGGATATTCATCATAGGGTTTAGGTATACAAAAAAGAGAGTTACTGTTTATAAATAAAAACAACTCAATCTTTATGTACAGTGTTCTGTAAAGTTACCGTTTGTACTTTTGTATAGGGTCAGATAGGCAACAGTAGGCAACCGTTATTTTTTCTTTCACTTAGTTTCAGCTTAAATAGCTCACTGTAACAAAAAAATAGTAGAATGAAATAATTATTTTTTCCTCATTCAAACTCTTTGTCTCAGATTCGTAAATTCTATATGGTATCAGAGCAGGATTAAAACCTGACATAAGGCAGAGAAAATAACCCAGCAGCAATACCAGCAACTGCAAACCAAAAAAAAATTCAGATCAGCCCTGATCTTACCAGAAAAAACCAGCACACCAGTAGTGTTGTTTTTCTGCTAGAAAAATTCAGAAAAACTGTAAACAGCACCAAAAAATCGCAATGGCTCAAAACTATGAAAAACTCACAGGTGTGATGCTCAATGGTAAAAACTACCACGTGTGGGCAAGACAAGTTATCTTCTACTTAAGCAGCCGAGAAAAGAGCGATCACATCAACCCAGAGGACAAGGCTCCCAAGCAATCAGAGCTCCCAACTGAACCCGAAAAAAAGGCACTAGCAAAATGGAAAGTAAGCGATCATACCGTGATCACTTGGTTACTCGCAACAATGGAACCATAGGTATCCGACTTGCTTTCATACAAAGATACCGCATTAGAAATTTGGCAAAGAGCCGAAAAGCTATATGGCCACAAGAAAAATTATGCTCATATTTACCAAATTCAAAGAGAAATGCAACAAGCAAAACAACAAAATGGTCAACTAGCCATGGATCTATTTGGATTTCTCCAAAAGAAGAAAGATGAAATTCGGGTTTATCGACCCCCTACCACTGACCTTGCTGAAATCCAAAAACGAGAGGAGCAAGATGAGGTCTTTCAATTTCTAGCCTGCCTCGACTCGACCTATGAGGCGGTAAGGTCTCAAATTCTTCTCCTAGCTGAACTTCCATCTCCGGATGAAGTGGCTTCAATGATACAAGGAGAAGAAACAAGAAGAGAGGTAATAGGGTCTCAACCACCAGAAAACCCAGAATCAAAGGGATTTATAGCTGCTGTTGTCAGACCGAACCCTAACCCTAGTTATCGGGCGGAGGTGAGAGTAGACCAAACAGCTGAGAAGTGTGAATACTGTAAGGAGGCTTGTTGGTTTCTCCACCCTCACCTCCGACCAAAGTGGCACAAGAAGGGAGGAGATCGGAACAGAGGCGGCTACGGTGGATTTGAGAAGAAGAAGGGTTTTTTGGCGGAAACAAAAGAGGGGAGCAAACGGACTGAACGGGTTGAGTCTAACCCGGGTCCTAGAGATATCGCTGGCTCCTCCAATTCGGATCCTATGCGGCTATTGCTCCAACAGCTCACTGTTTTAATGAATCAAAAACAAGAAAATACAAAAACCTCTAGTATGATTTGCATCTCAAATTTATCTTTTTTTCCAAAAAATTCTAGATGGATATTGGATTCGGGTGCAACTGACCATATGACCGATAACATAAATTTATTGACCTTATTTAGAAAATACGAAACCAAACAATTTGTTACGGTTGCAAATGGTGATAAAATGGAAATTTTTGGAGAAGGCTCAATAATTATTTTCTCAAAAATAATTCAAAATGTCTTGTATATAAAAGATTGCTCATCAAATCTATTATCCATTAGTAAAATCACAAAAGAGTTGAATTGTGAACTCATTTTTTTGACAAAAAATGTGATTTTTCAGGATCGGATAACCAAGATTATGATTGGTGAAGGATTTTTAGAAAATGGGCTTTATTTTTTGAATGAAGAAAAATCCAACCTCAACACTACCAAAAATGAAGAATTAAGCATACTTTGGCATAGAAGAATTGGCATCCTTCCGACAAAATTTTAAAGAGTCTTTTTAATTTTTCAAAATTAGATAATAGTAGTTGTGAGACATGTAAGCTAGGAAAACATACTAGATTACCTTTTAATTTATCAAGTTGTAAAAGTGAAAAACCTTTTGATTTGGTTCATTCGGATGTATGGGGTCCCGCCCCAATTAATTCGTTTAATGGATACAAATATTTTGTTATTTTTATTGATGATTTTTCTAAAACAACTTGGTTATATTTACTAAGAAATAAAAGTGAAGTATTCTCACAATTTCTAGATTTTTATAACTTCATAGAAAACCAATATGAAGCAAAAATTAAAACCTTTAGATCCGATAACGGAACGGAATTTATAAACCAAAATTTCTCAAACTTGTTTAAAGAAAAGGGAATTTTACATCAAACATCATGTGTTTATATACCCCAACAAAACGGGGTTTCCGAAAGAAAAAATAGACACTTGCTTGAAATGACTCAAGTACTTTTATTTCAGAATAATGTACCAAAAACTTATTGGTCGGATGCCGTTCTCACCGCAACATATTTGATAAATAGATTGCCAAGTGCTAATTTGGATTATAAGAGCCCATTAGAAATTCAAAGAAAACTTAATATTGAGCATTTGAAAGTATTTGGTTGTACATGTTATGTACATAAAAATAAACAAGACAAGTTGGATTATACATCTATTAAGGCCATTTTCTTGGGTTATTCATCACAAAAAAAGGGATATAAATGCTATGATCCTAAGGGTAAAAAGTTATACATTTCTAGGGATGTAACCTTTTTAGAAAATGAGCCATATTACAAAGAAAAAATTCATGAGGAATTTATTAGAGAGCCTTTCAAGGAAATTACATTACTCCAATTCAATCCATCAATAGAAGAGGTAAGACCAATGAGAATTGAAATTCCAACCGAAAATGAAAATAAAAATAAAAATGAAAATGAGGAGGAAATAGAGGAAATTTTCTCAAATAGAGGAGATCAAATCATGGGAGAAGGTCGGTTCGAACAACACAACCTTCAACAAGGCTAAGAGATTTTATAACCTACAAGGTACAATATCATATCCAAAATTTTATTACATATGATAATGTCTCTTCCAACCATAGAACTTTCTTAACCTCAATTGAAAAAGAACAAGAACCAAACCTATATGAGGAGGCCATAAAAAATCTCGTATGGAACAATGCCATGAGAGAAGAATTAAGAGCCCTTGAAAAAAATGAAACTTGGGTAATCATTCAATTACCAAAAAATAAAAAGCCCGTAGAGTGCAAATGAGTATACAAAATTAAATATAAAAGTGATGGTACCGTGGAACGGTACAAGGCTCGCTTGGTTGCTAAAGGTTACACACAAACACCCGTTGCTAAAATGAACACCGTAAGAATTTTATTTTCCGTTGCAATAAACCAAGGGTGGAAATTGTACCAAATGGATGTTAAAGATGCATTTCTTCAAGGAACACTTGAAGAAGAGGTATATATGTCATTACCACCCGGTTACGAAAAAAAACCAAAATTGTGACTTAGTTTGCAAATTAAAGAAGTCAATTTATGGATTGAAGCAATCTCCAAGAGCATGGTATGAAAAATTAAGCTCTCTTTTAATCTCTTGTAATTTTAAAGTTAGTAATGCCGACCACTCACTATTTGTCAAAATTAAAAAAGAAAATACCACTATCGTTTTAGTATATGTAGATGATATTATCATTACCGGAAACAATTTAGAAAACATTAAAACCATAAAACTTCAATTAAAAGAAAAATTTGACATTAAAGACGTAGGCTATTTAAAATATTTTTTGGGGATAGAAGTAGCATATTCAAGCCAAGGTTTATCTATATCTCAAAGAAAATATACTTTAGAATTGTTGGAGGAAACAGGAAAATTAGGGTGTAAACCAACTTCCACACCGATAGATGGTAAATACAAACTAAACACCGAGGATGGTGAGCTGTTAGATGATGTAAACCAATTCCAACGACTTGTAGAAAAATTAATCTACCTCACGGTAACCCGTCCGGATATATCATACTCGGTAAGCCAAATTAGCAAATTTATGCATAGTCCAAGAACACCGCACTTAGAGGCTATAAATAGAATATTGAAGTATTTAAAAGGGACACCCGGTATGGAAATTTTTATTAAATGCAATAATTCTAACAAAGTATGTGGCTATTCCGATGCATATTGGGCTGATAGCTTTGATCGAAAATCAACAACCGGTTTTTGCACGTTTATAGGCGGAAATTTAGCCACATGGAAAAGCAAGAAACAAAACGTGGTGGCACAATCAAGTGCCGAGGCGGAATATCGTGCCGTGGCGTCAACCGCTAGTGAATTAACATGGATCAAACAACTCCTTGGGGATATGGGAATTAAAATTCAAGAACCAATGGAGATATTTTGCGATAATCAAGCGGCACAGCACATTGCATCCAACCCGGTATTTCACGAAAGAACAAAACACATTGAGGTGGATTGTCATTTTATTCGAGAAAAAATTCAAGCCAAAGTAATCGAGATTCCCTATGTACGAAATGAAGATCAATTAGCGGATATATTCACCAAGGGTCTTGATCCGAAACCAATCGCTAATAATACGAGCAAGCTAGGGTTAATCGATATCTACAACCCTAGCTTGAGGGGGAGTGTTGAGAAAAGGGACTAATCAGATCCAATAACCCTCAGACCCGCTTAGGATATCCATCATAGGGTTTAGGTATACAAAAAAGAGAGTTATTGTTTATAAATAAAAGCAATTCAATCTTTATGTACAGTGTTCTGTAAAGTTACCGTTTGTACTTTTGTATAGGGTCAGATAGGCAACTAGGCAACAGTAGGCAACAGTAGGCAACCGTTATTTTTTCTTTCACTTAGTTTCAGCTTAAATAGCTCACTGTAACAAAAAAACAGTAGAATGAAATAATTATTTTTTCCTCATTCAAACTCTCTGTCTCAGATTCGTAAATTCTACATCTTCGATCCAAACTAATTTGGTTATTATTATTCTTGTTGGCCGGATTCTCTGTATCCAGATCTATTGACCGGAAACAATGCCAAACTGAGGCAATTGTTCACAATATTAAAATTGAGGCGGCTACACTTTGTAGGATCCGTATCTTCCCAGGTACCTGACTCAACACAATTGAAATGGACATCTCAAATTTACTCTCAGCCGGTGTTTGCTCGGGATGGTGCAGGACAGTATTATTTGTGCTTTGAGATTCGTGAAGTTAAAAAGAACAATTTTAAGTCATCCAATTCAATTGTACTTAGTCCGATAACATGAGGGGATGTGAATTCCATTTCGTATTATTTAATTGCATCACGTATATTGAAATTGAGGCAACTGCAATTTTTGAAATTTAATTTCACTATTTTTTTTTTGAGGAAAAATATGAGTCTTGCCCGTATTTGATTAATAATCGCGGTTACAAAAGGGTTTGTAGCTGCATGTCGAAAATAAACACAAAGGTGCTCAAGTACATTTGAGCAAAAAGATGAAAAATAACGAAAACAAAGAAAATGAAATCTTCTCCCGATGTTTCAACGTGGCGATATAACAGTTGCGCCACTTCTTCTAGCAATTCTTCATATGTCTTATGTGAATCTCTGAAGATTCTCACACACTTTTTCCTCCAGGTAACGAACATCGCAACCAGTAGATGTTTTGACCGTAAACAATTCTTGATGTGTCTTATGTTTTGACGGTAAACAAATTTAATTTCACCGTTATCATTAAATTAATGTTTTTGTCTTTTACTATTGTTTTAGTGCGTAGATGTTTTGACCGTAAACAATACTCAACTTGGATGCAGACAATCTGGCCAACAGAAATAAATGAAAACAACCAAATTAGTTCGGATTGGAGAAGCAAGGTATTGTTTCTGATTCAAACTTTGAATCAAAACAATGATTTCGATAATTTTATGAGTATAAGAATGAAAATACTCTTTTTATTTTTCTCTTATTTTTTTTATTAATTTCTACGAACAAAAATTGTCAACAAACTACATATATAGTCATACTTGTACAATTGAGTTTTCTTTTCTGTTGAGTTTTGAAGTATCTTGTCACGGTAAACTCCTGTTCACCAATTTGAAACTTTGTACTCTACCTCATTACTTGAGGAGAGAAAACAAAAGATATCTTTTTTATCTAAACTCTTTGGTGTGATTGTTGGAAAGGTTTCCAGTCATCTTAAAATCTCTCGGATTTTTAGAAAAATATATCCAAAGAAAAATATAGTCCATAAAAAATGGGGATGTGAACAAAAGGTCCCATGGTATCTTCCACGTCACCAATTTTACGAACGTCCCTGTTCTCACCTCTCAGCCTAGATTTATAGTGGTGACAATGTATCTTGAAACGCAGCTGTGTGGGTCCCAATGTCTCTTGCCACACATTTTAACAGGCCTCAGCTGCCATAGAAGATCGAAGATAAGTTCTGTTTTTATTGGACTAGCGTCAATGTAAAGTTAAACCGATCTTGAATGCTTTCTGTGGAGTCCGGCTAATATGACATTGATGTCATTCCAAATTCAATAACACCACATCGTATACCGTTGGATCTGCTTTAATATCCGTGCAAAACACTAGTGTCTTTAATATTCGTGCAAAACACGGATATTAAAGCAGATCCAACGGTATACGATGTAGTGTTATTGAATTTGGAATGACACCAATGTCATATTAGCCGGACTCCTTTCTGTGTATTTGACCACTTGGAAACCTTTTTATCCTTGCAATTATGTTGTCTATTCTGCGTCGATCTCACTCGATGTGTTACTTAGTACTTACTTGTGTATTTCATAATATTTTTTTGTTGATTTGATCTCGGACGTGTGCATTTTAGATTCGTATCATTTTCAATGCTACTAAGCACTACTAATTGTTCCACTTACTCGACATTTAAAGTATGTCCCATGCACTGTGAGTTTGTGTATCAATAAATCAATCAAATTCAGATAATCAGATCTTTCTCTCTGTCGTTTTGCTCATTTTTCTTTTTCCTTCTATCCCCTTTCAACAATCAGTTATCCTTGTTTTCTAGTTAATTGTTTCTTTTTAAGGAAGCAAAACTTATAGTTACCCTAGTAAAATTTATTAAACACAAGCCACAGCCCATAGAGGATTTATTATACATATACTCCAATTTAATAAAGTGGGATGTCCCTTTAAATTTCACCATATGGTGTGAGACATTAATGGTAAAATTGGCAACTGAAAGCGACATTCATCAATTGCAACCTTTTTTTTTTTTTGAAATTCTTGGTAGTGGCATCAATTGCAACTTTAACTAGGTCAAATTGATCACTGCAATAATAAATTGTTAGTGGCATCAAATTGATCACTGCAATAATAAATTGATTGAAAGAGATTGCCTCCAAAATTAATTGAGCTTGCTTATAAATGGTAATTAAGTTCTTTCTTTACAACCGCTAAGTGCATTTTGACGATTGAGCCTCGAATTTATTACCATGGTTGATATGATTGGTTCGTACCATGAATTCAAGTTTAGATAGATCAAGCAGCAAACTAAGAATTGGCTTCAAATTTAATTTGTGGTGCTCCCAGGCGTAATTTAGACCACCAATTGAGCATATTGTGAGATAGTGTTTGAATGGTTGAGATAAAACAACATCAAAGCAAACCATCATGGTTTAACCATGGGAAGTATTCATTTATATTTTGCTTCTAATTCTATATTTTTCTGAATGTTCTTCACATACAACACAGTATAGCAAATCGCCAAACCCAAAGTCTTAAATCATTTCGGAGCAAACTAAAACTAGGGGTGTCAATGGTGAAAACATTTTCATACCCATACTCATTAAGAATTGACCTTACTTATACTCTACCCTTATCCATTAAAAATTGACATTACCCTACCCTACTCATACCCGTTAAAATTATTGGGTAACGAAACAGTAGCGGGTGAATAACGAATAATACTAATATAATAATTAATTTTATTATATTTTACAAATAGAACATCAAATCTCATTCTTTTCATACATGTGCAATCACATTACTAATAAAAGAAAAAAAAAACAAATGTACAATCAATTCCAACTAAATTATTTTTTATAAAGTAGGAGAATTTAAAAATACAAATATATCTTTAAACAAATTTAATTTTTAACTAAATAAAAAAACATGTAAATAAAAGTAATATGATTAACATTTTTCTTATAGCAAAAAACATATACTAAATAACAAAAGTACATAACTAATTATTGCTCAAACATTATCATATGAAATATTATGCAAATAAATTTTAATATCACTAATTATTGCTTAAATATTATAATATAATTTTATTTTATATAATTACCCTATAGAGTAACGGGTACGAAATAGCCTTTACCCGTACCCTTACCCGTTTAGCTAATGAAAAAAAAAATCCTTACCCATACCCAATAAGCTAACGAAAAAAAAACCTTACACATACCCGCCTTATTGAATACAGTACGAGTTGAGTAAACGGTTAAAAGGGTATCATTGACACCTCTAACTAAAACTTACCCTATAGCTTTGACTGAATAATATAAACGAAATACTTGAACCTTTAATATGAATGAAAAAAAAAAACTTTAGAGGAGGCAGAGAAGGTAGCTCAATTAGCCGAAATTTTTATTTATAACATTTCAAAAAAAAAAGATAAACTAAATAACCATCGTTTGGTGGAAATTTGAATTCTAGCACGGCCGCACCGATATTTTGCGGACCCATTTCAACGGGACCGCAGAATACCAGTGCGGGCCCTTAATTGAGTCCGCAGAGCGGTTTTGCGGACCTTTTTTTTTTCAAATTTTGAGGTATCTCATGGCATGCATTCCTATTTTTTGCGTGTATCATGTTAGCACTGGCTTCCACTATTGTGTTTATCTAAGGCTCATAGGTTTCCTTTCACACGGATACAAATTTGCCGTGATTTTTTGGAATCACAGGATTATGTTATTCTAAATCCATCCATTTATTTGTTTGGAGATTCGTGTATGAAAAATAAATGTAGTTGAGATTCGTGCATTCCAAAAAATGAAGAGATAGATTTGAAATTACAGATTTATTTCCCTTTCACACACACACGCAATCCTCACTCCCATATTTATCTTATGGCACGCATTCCTAGAAACCAAAAAAAATTAAAAAACAAAAAATTTGAGATCTCCTGCTTTACACCGGTGCATCGATAAAACAAAAAAAACAAAAAAAAAAGGGTCCGCAGAATACCGGTGCGGCCATGCTAGAATTCGAATTTCCACCAAACGATGGTTATTTGGTTTATTTTTTTTTTTGAAATGTTATAAATAAAAATTTCGGCTCAATTAGTATGGACCATTAATAGAACAAAGAGAGTTGCACGTATATAGGTACTAGGAGTATATAGCCATATCCAGAACGAAATAATTAGATGTAGTGATAACATATAATGCATGCCTCCACTCAACTGAAATATCTAGCTGCTTTTGCTGCCAAAATCTATAAATATCCCCCGACTGGATTAGCTTTTGGTAAGTTATTTGATACCTAATTGCTATATACTGAATTGAATATGTATTCGTGATTCCTCATATCAGAATTGTGTCTCATATTCTTTATCTTTATTTTTAAAGTTCAAAAATAGTCAATCCGAACCGATCAACATGATCTCTCTATATTAAAATGTAATTGGAAACCAAATTTTATATATTTTTAAGAATTTTTTACTATCTTATTAGATTGATACAAAATCATTGTTTGTTAACCATCCAAAAACAGTGATTTTGTAACTATTGAAAACAATACTAAAATTTTAAAAAATATATATATAAAATTTGGTATCCAAGTACATTTTAATATGAAGATCATGTTGATTGGTTCGGAGTGACTTTTTGAACTCTGAAATCGAAGAGAAAAAATATGAGACACGATGTAGAATGAAAGATAGCATTTGAATCCTATGAATAAAACTAAAAGATAAAGCTGTACAAGACTTACAAATCACATTAATTATGTGTAGAAAAAATATTTTCTCGTCTGAAGCAACTTAATTTTTTAGCTCCCCAACTAATAGAATTCCATAATGTGTGTGACATAAATCCTATATATACTTACGTAATTTATCCTTAGTGTAAATACTTTATACAGTATCCAAACACGTGACTAAAGCTTCATAGATAAAACAAGTCCGAGTGAAATTGTCTCATTATTTATAAATACTTTCTTTTTGTGTGGTCTGACATGGCTCAGATCAGAGTATATATAATATAATAAACCAGTCCCAATCAATTGGAGCCGTTCAAATGTCGAACAGTTTATCAGATGGGTTCATGGGACGCATTGACTGAAGTGGGCTCTGCATCTCATAAATTCTTTACCAGAACAATCTGCTCATGTTCGTTTAAACAATTATTAGAAATGCTTTCGGTCACTTAATAGTTTTCATGCATCATCAGTCGTAACCCATGTGCACCGCACGACAACTCATTTTTGTTTTGTTTTAGAAATTAAAAAATAAATTTATCGATGGATTTTTTTTTTTCTATAAATGGATGAAACCAAGTTAATGGTACTTTCTCGTTGATTTCACAATTTATCACTTTAATAACCACACAATGTGGAAAATTGATGGAGCCGAATTATTGGTTTAGTCACATTGGTTTCTCTCTAATAGAATCTGGGTGGATGAGAGAAAAAAAAGAGAGAAGAGAGATCGTGTTGAGATTGAAAACAAATGATGGGTCGCAACCCATTTGCCTTTTGCCATCGGTTTGGAGTTAAACCGATGGTAATTGGTGTTTTTCTTATCGGCAGAGATATCAGACCGATGGTATTTGTTGTTTTGCCATTGGTAGAGAGGCCAAAGCATTGGCGTTAATCTTCTGATTAAAAGGATCTCATCAGTCGTAACTTTTGGAGTGGAGCCATTTTGTGAATTTTGAGAAGCTCTCTGTCTCTGTTGCCTCTTCACCAAGCCTTCTAGGGTTTTGCTCTCTTCTTCTTGAAATTTGTAAGAGAGTGTGTGAGCGAGTGCTATTGAGTTTGATGATATCTTGTACTTGTAAAACTTTATTGATCTAGTGAATTTGTGCCGTATGCTCCCGTGGTTTTCTCCCGAAAGGGTTTCCACGTAAAATCTTGTGTCTTCTCTATTTTCTTGTGCTTGCTTGCTTGCTGTTTTGGTATCTTGTGTGATTCCTCTATTTACCCCATATTTATTAAATTTGCCCAACAAGTGGTATCAGAGTCGATCTACACTACCGTCAGATATGATCGGTAGTTCAAGGACGAAGATCGCTCTTCCATTTGCTCCGCTGCAGTTTGAGGTAAATTTCTGAAATGGAGGGTAGTAGTAGTGGTACCATGATTAAATTGAACTCCACAAACTACTCTATTTTAAAGTCTAGATTGGAGGATATGTTGTTTTGTTAAGATGCCTATGAATTAGTAACCGGTGTGAAACCAAACACAACCAATGATTTGTGCTTGGACCACATCTAATCGCAAAACCATTGTTTTGATTAGACAGTGGATTGATGATTCGGTATTTCATCATGTTTTAACGGAACCCGATGCCAAAAAATTATGGGAGAAGCTTGAAAGTATGTATGAGCGCAAAATAGCCTAAAACAAAACCTTTCTCATTCAAAAACTTGTGAACATGAAGTATCATGAGGGATCATCTGTGAGTGAGCATTTGAGTCGGTTCCAGAATTGTGTGAATCGCCTGTCTACTATGAAATTGGCTTTGGAAGAAAAATTGTAAGCCTTGATCATTTTGAGTTTCTTACCGGATAGTTGGGAGACTCTTGTGGTGTCATTGAGTAATTCGGCACCTAACGGTACTGTCACTCTTTATATGGTAAAAGATAGTATGCACAATGAGGAGTTGAGTCGCAAGGAGTTGGGTATTACAAATGAGTTGGCAGCTCTTGTTACCGAGAACCATGGAAGGAGTTCACATAGAAATTCTCACGGTCATGACCACAATGACAAGTCAAAAGAGAGATCAAAGTCTCGTAAGGGCATTGTTTGCTACTATTGCCGCAAGCCGGGTCACATAAAGTTCGAGTGTAGAAAAGTGAAGGAAAAGGGTAAGAGAGATAAATCTAGACCTAGATCGGATGAAAATGAGAAGGAAAGCACCGCGGCCGTCGCATGTGACGGTAAAGTGTTCATTGCTTGTGATGACGGGTTTGTCAATTACACAAGTCAAGACTCCACTTGGGTGATCGATACAGCAGCCTCATTTCATGTCACTTCTCGACGTGATTTGTTCACTTCTTATATGAAATGTGATCTTGGCAAGGTAAGAATGGGGAATGATGGGGTATGCAAGATCTCCGGTATCGGAGATGTGTGTGTGGAGACCAATGTGGGTACAAGTTACTTTTCAAGAATGTTCAGCATGTGCCGAATATGAGGCTTCATCTAATTTCTATTAGTGCTCTTGATAAAGAAAGGTACCGTAGCCACTTTGCTGAAGGTAAGTGGAAGTTGACTAAATGCTCTCTTGTTATTACTCGGGGTGAGAAGACAAGCTCGCTTTATACAATACAGGTCAAATTGTGTGGTGAAGTGAATGCGATTAAATGCAACTCAACCGATTTGTGACATTTGCAGTTGGGTCACATGAGTGAAAAAGGGCTTCATATTTTGTCTAAAAAGGATTGTGTGCTAAGTGATGGTACATCTCTGACATCCTGTACGCACTGTTTGGAGGGTAAGTAACATAGAATTGCTTTCAAAAGAAGTCCTACCATTGAGAAATCGAATGTCTTGGATTTAGTTTATATCGATCTGTGTTCTATGGGTGATAGGACACTTGGATGAGCTCTTTACTTTGTCACTTTTGTGGATGATCATTCCAGAAAGTTATGGGCCTATGCCTTGAAGACAAAAGATCAGATTTTGGAGGTGTTCAAGCACTTTCTTGCTGAAGTTGAAAGAGAAACGGGTCGGAAATTAAAGTGCATTTGATCTGACAATGGTGGTGAATATTGTGGGCCATTTGAGACCTTTTGCAAGGTAAATGACATTAAGCTTAAAAGTCCGCAACATAATGGAGTAGCTGAGAGGATGAATCACACAATTTGTGAGAGAATACGGTCTATGCTCTCTCATTCGAAACTTTCAAAAGTGTTTTGGGGCGAAGCCTTAAACATAGCTGTCTATTTGATCAATTTGTCACCTTCACATGTGTTAGATGGTGATGTTCCCGAGTAGGTTTGGACCGGCAAAGATGTGTTTTATGGACATTTGCGGGTACTTGGTTGTAGAGCATTTGTGCACATTCCTAGAGATGAAAGGGCTAAGCTTGATAGCAAGTCAAAGGAGTGTATTTTCTTGGGTTACAAAACCGGTGAGTTCGGTTATAGATTGTGGGATCCGATTGAGAAAAAATTGGTTAGAAGTCGAGATGTAGTTTTCTTTGAAGAATAAACTATTGAGAATTTGAGCAACCTTGACAATGCGAAAACCTCTTCTAGTTCCCATGTTGACCTTACACCAATATCAAGTAACCAAGAAGTTCAGACCAACCAAAACCATCAAACCGAAAACCAAGGTGAACAATCCGAAAATGCTATTGAGAATGATATCTCACATCCAAATCAAGTCCCACCTCAACAAGAGTTGAGAAGATCAAACCGTGAACGAAGGCCAAGTTCAAGATACTCTTCAAATGAGTATGTCTTGCTTACAGATAATAGTGAACCCAAAGATTATGAAGAAGCCTTGTGTCACGAGCACAAAAGCGAGTGGATTGATGTTATGCAAGATGAGATGAAATCCTTGCATGAGAACTCCACTTTTGATTTGGTAGAGTTACCAAATGGTAAGAAGGTGCTTAAAAACAAGTGAGTTTTTTGGGTTAAATCTGAAGGAGCAAGTTCAAAATCGAGATACAAGGCTCGGTTAGTGGTGAAGGGTTTTGATCAAAAGAAAGGGATTGACTTTGAGGAGATATTCTCACTTGTGGTCAAGATGTCCTCTATCCGGGTTGTACTAGGATTGGATGCTAGTTTGAATTTGGAGATTGAGCAGCTTGATGTGAAAACCGCATTTCTCCATGGTGATTGGGAGGATGAGCTCTATATGGAGCAACCCGAGGGGTTTATTGAAAAAAGGTAAAGAGGACATGGTATGCAAATTGAGGATGAGCCTTTATGGCTTGAAGCAAGCACCACAAAACTGGTATAAAAGATTTGAATCTTTTATGTGTGACAACAATTTTAGCAAGACCACTTCAGATAATTGTGTCTTCATGAAAATGTACTAGTGGCAATTTCATCATTCTTTTACTTTATGTTGATGACATGTTGGTTGTAGAGAATGATGCAAATGAAATTGGAGCTTTGAAAGAGAAGCTTGGGAATGAATTTGCAATGAAGGACTTGGGTTCCGCAAAACAAATTCTTGGTATGAAGATCACTAGAGATCGCAAAAAATGCAAACTTTGGTTGTCACAAGAAAGGTATTTGGAGAAGGTGCTTGAACGGTTCAATATGAGCAAGTGCAAACTGGGTTCTACTCCGCTTGGAAGTCATCTCAAGTTGACACTTGATGATTGTCCGAAGGATGAAAAGGAGAAAGAAGAAATGAAGAAGGTGCCGTATGCATCTGTGGTCGGTTCATTGATGTACGCAATGGTGTGTACAAGACCCGATATTGCTCATGCCGTTGGAGTTGTAAGTCATTTTCTTTCTAATCCTGATAAAGCTCATTGGAATGCTGTGAAATGGATTCTTAGGTACATTCACGGTACCACTTGTTATTGCCTATGTTATGGGGCTAAAGAACCAATTTTGGAGGCATACACGGATGCCGACTGGGCCAGAGATGTTAACTCGAGAAAGTCAACATCTGGCTATTTGGTTAAGTTTGTGAATGGTGTTGTCTCGTGGCAATCAAGACTACAAAAGTGTGTTGCACTCTCCACAACAGAAGCTGAATACATAGCAATCACAGAAGCATGCAAAGAACTATTATGGATGAATAAGTTATTTCATGAGTTGGGATTCAACAAGAAAGGTATGTGTTATTTTGCGATAGTCAAAGTGCAATTCATTTGAGCAAGAATCTCACTTTTCACATAAGGTCAAAGCATATTGAGATACGTTATCATTGGATACGTGATGTGCTTGAGAAGAAAGAATTGTTGTTGGAGAAGGTCCATACAAGTGAGAATGGATCCGACATGTTGACAAAGTCCTTACCGCCTTTGAAGCTTGAAGCTTGTCGTAACAAGGCGGGTTTGGTTAAGGACTCTACCTAATGGATAGGTTGGAGCATGGCACGGTGATTATGATATCAAGGAGGAGCATTGTCTTCAAGGAGGAGATTGTTGAGATTGAAGACAAATGATGGGTCGCAGCCCATTGCCTTTTGCCATTGGTTTGGAGTTAAACCGATGGTAATTGGTGTTTTTCTTATCGGCAGAGATATCAGACCGATGGTATTTGTTGTTTTGCCATCGGTATAGAGGCCAAACCGTTGGCGTTAATCTTCTAATTAAAAGGACCTCTTCAGTCGTAACTTCTGGAGTGGAGCCATTTCGTGAGTTTTGAGAAGCTCTCTGTCTCTGTTGCCTCTTCACCAAGCCTTCTAGGGTTTTGCTCTCTTCTTCTTGAAATTTGTAAGAGAGTGTGTGAGAGAGTGCTATTGAGTTTGATGATCTCTTGTACTTGTAAGACTTTATTGATCTAGTAGATTTGTGCCGTGTGCTCCCGTGATTTTCTTCCGAAAGAGTTTCCACGTAAAATCTTGTGTCTTCTCTATTTTCTTGTGCTTGCTTGCTTGTTGTTTTGGTATCTTGTGTGATTCCTCTATTTACCCCATATTTATTAAATTTGCCCAACATATCGTATATCGCAGCCTCTCCTGAGACATAATAAATGATTCGGTTTCATTAATTCTTGAACTTTTGTTTTGACAAAGACATGAATTCTAGTAGTTTTTAAATTTTCCTTGACAAAAAACAGACTACAACGGTATAACTTATGAAAACTATTTGACACAAAATTATTGATTAAGTCATGTATGATATTCAAATGAATGATTTGGTTCCATATATGAGATTGAATAAAACAAAATAATCTTGCTCATAACCAACTCTTACGTGCTCATACAATTAAATTATTGATTATACCATCATATAAGGTAAGATTATGACATTTTGTATATGTATACCATTCATTCTTGCTCGACATATAAATTAAGATAATTATATATCTGACACATTTCAAACGTACCTTACAACCCACATACTAGAAAATGACTACATTTAATTATTTCTCAACATTTTTTACAAAATGAGTAAATTTATTTGTCAAATTCATTTGGCAATATACATTTACATCTACTCAACTTGCCACAAATGTTGGAAAATTTTGAAAATGTTGCCGACAATATTTACATAGAGTGAGCGCGCGCGCGCAGAGTACATTTCATTTTAAACATTGATTTTCAAGTTCGATATAAAATTTCAAAATCTACTTAGCTAAACATTATGGAAAAGAGAAAAGTTGAAACCTTCCTTCACTCAAAAAGGAAAATGTGCCTAGCTTAGCTAGGCAACAGCTAGCTTCTGATGTTAATGTTAATAAAATTAATGCATCTTTATTTATATATGGATTGAGGCGGTAACAATAATTGCAGAAATCATGGTAATAATTATTATAAATTATCAGGACTACTTGATTTATTACTTGTACATGAAATAATATAGATATGGAGGCTACATGGTTTATGACTTAATTTATTACTTAATCCTGCGAGGTTTAAGACTTAATTAATATTGCAATTCTTTATGTATGCTACGACCACAGCTTAATATACAACATGTCATTATTTAAGCTAAATGTTTAACCTAGTTTATTCTTGCTGCCTTAATTTATTTCATTTTTGGTTACATATCTATAGTACCATACCACATAGTAAACCCTACGTAATTGTCACATTTAATCAAGTGTCATTGAATTTTTTTCTTTCTGAAAAAGCAATTCAACTGTTTAAATTAAACTTTATTTCTCTCAAAAAAAAAATGTATATACATATATGTCCTTCACCGATCAAAACCTTACCTACCAATAATCTACAGGGGAAAAATTGGTTGATTGCATCCCCTAACTTCATGTTTGCCTCAATCAAATCTGCTTCCGTTTCAAGAATCAAACTACCAAATTAAAGCGCTTTGCATGTGGGAGCAAATGACGTGCAATTATTGCATGCATGTCTGTCCTGTGAATAAGATGTGATATACATATTCTTTAATTTCTTCAATTTTTGCAAATAGATTATAATAATTAATGGGGCATTTATACTTGTATATTTATCAAGTTTGATGGATGCTGCAAAACAAGTGGCAAGAAGTCAGATTATTACATATATGACATATACCATGCTTATTGATACATATATATCTAGTATAGAATTATATCTGACTTTCCATGCATTGGGTATACCAGTATCGTGTTCGTATGTTGCAATATGACATATTATAAAAAAAACAAAAATAAAATTCTCATACAAAAAGATAAATTTTTATAAAAATAAAATAGATCAATAAAAAAATCAAATTATGAGTAAAAAGTCAGTCAGTATAATAAAGTCTAATGAGAAATAACGTCGAATTAATTAGTGCAAATTGAAGATATCATAGTAGTAGCTATATTATACATCTTGTATATGTCAAAGAAATGTTATTTGTCATTTAATGGTCTCATTTAAGTAAACATGATTCTCCAAAAAATTTATTTATATCATAATCTAAATAAATCAAAAGACCACCTTTCATGGGGAATTCGAAATACACCTAGGTTGTCCAATGCCTCTGCGGCCTCAAAGACTGGGGGCCGCCCATTGGCTCTGCGACCCCAGTCTAGGGGTTGCCCAATGCCCTTGCGGCCCCCCCTTTTTTATTTAACAGAAATTGTATTATTTTGTTTGGTTTTTTATTTTTTAATATAGTTTATATATTATGTTTAATTGTTATCTTGTTTTAAATGTCGTTTATTTTAAAAATATCATTCGTTTGTCAGATTAAAATTTTGAGTCTGTTATTTTTTTGAAAATATTGTTTGTTTGAAATGTCGTTTGTGTACGAAGAAATAATGATATAATGAACAAAATAAAGAAATAACAAAGCAACAAATGAAATAAATAACAAAGAAACAAAATAAATAATTCACAGTATCTGACAAACCCCCTAACAAAGTACAAATCAAAACCTAAGAATCTGGACTAAATAACGTCTTTGTCTTTTAAATCCTAACCCCCCCTACCCCGCCTGGAGAGTGGCGTGTGGTCTAACTCGTCCGAATCCTCATGAACCTCCTCAATCTCGGATGTCTGCTGGACTTTAGAACCAAAAATTGTAGTCTGTCCATACTCACCCTGTGAATAAAAATGCCTATCTCGCTATGGGGTCATCGAGCGAAGGGTATGGCATGGGAGGATATGATGCTTGTTGTGTGGAGGATCCAAGAAACTCTGAGATGGGCTCTGTATGAACATACCCTGGCTGATAGGCAGGAGGTAACGCTGAGTCGGACTGTAATCCTTAGAATACATTCCATCTCCCTCTGTGCCAAAATCTACCGAGATATTGTAAAACGGCGGCTCCTCCTCCTCACCCTACAATAACTTATAAATTAGTTAATCAATAATTTTGAAAAAAAAATACAATTAGGTATTTTAAATAATACTATTCTCGGCATCATGAGTAGGCATGACAGGGATCTGCGGCTCGACACAATGCCTCTGCACTTCGGTCGAACGCCTGACCAGTGGTCTCAGCGTTCTGAACACCTAAAAACAATGCCTCGTCGCTAGCATACTTGACGTAGATATCAGGCTCGTCAGATATGTCATCAATCTGATCATACCAGCTCATGAGGGTTGTCGGCGATACACCCCTCCAGAAATATGGTGTAGGCACCGTTATCCTGATACCAATCTCTGTAAGGTCTGTATAAATTACAAAAATGTGAAATATTACAATAAGAAAACTGTAGTGAAGAATTAAATTAAAAAAATAATTCTTACATGGGCGCGACATCCATGGGACGGTCGGGCTTAGCTATAGGGGGTCACAAATGATACGAGGTGCACGTAATCAGCACGTAATCAGCACGCACGACTCTCCAGTCCTTGCCCGCAGCTATGTCCCTCGCATGATGAAGCTGTCACCACAGCTCCTCGCTAATCGGTGCCTGGGGCAGAGATTGCTGATGCATCCCAAACTGTTGCATGACCCGTCCGGGGTAATGGTGCTAAAAAACCTGTATATTTAATTTTGTTACATTGCTTATATGAAATTAAGTTGCAGTGCCAAAATTTAATTAAGTTAAATTACGGTACCTAAAAATATATGAGCGGCACCTCTGCACGCCAGAAATGCTCTACCTGCCGACATCGCTCTGGCAGTAACTCCAACAGGCACTGATGTACCCCATCTACCTCGACCTGAAGTTACAGATTTGAAACTTGATATCAATCCAAACAACAAAACTAAATTTTTTTAATCAAATTTAAAAAAATAAGACTTACATATTCTTTGTAGGGCTCCCAGGTCACATACTCCGGATTATCTCTCAGATGCTCGATCTCCTGTCTCTAAAATGTGAGGCCGAGTGATGCGCCATGACTTGACCTGACCCAAATCTTAGGGAAGCAGTACTTGGCACCGTATGCAGGGCAATTGTCTAGCTCAGGCTTGCCCCACTTTGGCACATTTGTCTTGTTGGCCAGGACTGGACAGCCGACGATCAAATGCGCGTACGACCAATGCTGCAGCAATATGCATGGCCCAATGAAAGTCTTCTTCTTCTTCAGGCAAGTATTGTTAAGACCCCTGAACAATGTTAGTGTTGACAACAAATGTATTACTTATACTAAAATATAGAACACTAATTAAAAAATTATACGAATAAATTTTGTACCTATATAGGCACGTCAGTACCACACCACCCCAATTGTACCTGCCTGCAGCGGGAAAATCATGCAAAAGCAAGAGACAGCCGTACCTGATCTCCGTGTGAATCCAGAAACATCCGAGACGTGATCATCTCCAGAATATATGCGCACAGATAACGATCAACAGTCAGTTGTTATTTATTTAAATTAGAACATTATATTATTTAAATTTAAATTAGAAGTAAATTTTATATTATTTAAATTAAATAAGATAAAATTTACATGCCTGATCTGGACGATCCGGATAGTATAAGAATTTGTCCCTCAACTTCGCTAAGCTGATGGTACTGGGCGAATCTGAATCTTCTCACATTTCTTCTTCTTTTTATAGAGCTCCGTGTGCGAGTACCCCAGCAACTCTATGCACAAGGACCTAAAGTCCCCGTACTCCACGCCCGTCACAGGCTCCCCAAGAATACTCATACCCCACAGACAGCTGACGTCCAATAGGGTGACTGTCATCTCGGCATGGAGGAGATGAAACATGTGAGTCTCAGAATGCCATCGCTCAATAGAACCGGAAGACAATCCCTCATCGTGTACCTCCTCGGTTATCTGGGCTAGCTGGTATAGCCCAATCTCCAGCAATGTCCCTCCGTATGCCAACTGATACTTTAGCGACATGCAGTTGTGACGAATCGTAGTCGCATCCAAGCATTTAATTAAAAATTCAGGTCAAGTTCATTCAATATTCATAGAAAATAAATGATGTTATTATTTTTCAAAAATATTACTAATTTAAAACTTACCCCAGTGACAGACTCTATAATGGAGTGCTCCGCATTCGGGTACCACAAAAAGTCACTGACCCTGTCAGTGCAACTCTGGATACCCGGAACATCTGTTAACGCCCTATCGACGTATTGGGACATATTGTAAGGAGTGGATATATATACATGTTGTGTACCTCTACTAGACGATGGTACATCCCTACTGGAAGATGGTATATCTCTACTAGATGCCATGTTGTATTTGATAATTTTTTTATATTAATATTGGTACCAATTTTGGTCAAATATGATAAAAATTATGCTTAAATATGGTGCCATTTTGGTAGCGGTCAAATTTTGGTTAAATATGGGATTTAATTGGTACCTTAAGTGTAATTTAAATTGGTACTAATCTAATCGACATTGGTACTAATTAAATCTAATTTTGATACTAATTTAATTTTGGTACTATTTTAAATCCTAAATTTTGGTACTAAACAATTTAATTTTGGTCGTAAACAATTTAATTTTGGTATAATAAAACTAATTACATTTTGGTATTGGTCTAATTTAATTTTGGTGCAAAGATAGTTAATTTTGGTACTATTCCAATTAAATTTTGGTACTATTCTAATAAAATTTTGGTCCTAAATCCTAAACCGTAAAATTTAAACCCTAAACTAAAATCCTAAACCCTAAACCTAAACTAAAAATTGAAACAAGAAAAGAAGAAAAAACTTACTCGAGCTCGAAGGGATCGAAAGCGACGTGAAATGGCAATGAAAAAATGAACCAGCGGCCCCTATATATAGCACAGGGGCCACAGAGGCATTGTGCGGCCCCTAGACTTTTGGAATTCCCCAGGAAAGGTGGTCTTTTGTTTTTTTTATTATGGTATAAATAAATTTTTTGGCATGATTCTATTCTCCATTTTAGGTACACAAATGCACAGGGATGAAGTCAGACTTTCAGAAAATAGGGGTCAAGCATATAAAAATTTTCTGCTACGAATGGTGGTCAATTTACACTACCCATAGCATTTTACTCTAAACTATATAAAATAAGGCAAAACAAAAAAAATTGAAAATAAATGGGGGTCAATTGACCTCATTCTTTGAAGGTGGATCCGCCCCGCAAATGCATATGAATCCTAGGGAGAGGAGGATAATCTTATAACAATAACAAGTGTCATAATATGATAACAACAAATAATACAACTTATTTTGTTTATCTTTTTAGTTTCTCTTGTTTCCCCGTTAAGCAAGATAACAAAAATAATTGTTTCGAGGTGTTATTATTTGTTAAAAACTTCAAATTCAGTTTCTGATAATCAAATAAGGAGGTTTAGAAAAAATAACAAATTCAATTTTCTTAAATGATATTAAAAAATGGAAAGAAATGAAGACATGACCAAACAAATATCAATCAATCCAAAAATCCTTACATGACATTTTAAAATGGAAAAAAAAAATGAGGACCAATGACAAAATCGTGTATCTCACAATCAAATGAGGGGGTTTAAAAGCTTTCAAAAAAATGGAAAAAGAGAAGCGTAGATTTCGTGAGATTAAGAGTGTTGGCGAGGAGTCGACGAGTACGTGTTTAAATAAATTTAGACTTCTACACTAAATAAAACATCAAAAAAATGCATATAATAAAAAAAAGGCAGACTATTTGATCGAAGGGCTGATCTTCAATTCAAAATTTATCTTTTAATCACAATCGTTGACGGATCATGACATCTACATGCGTTATAAGAGAGAAGAGATGATATTTGTTCAAAATGGAAGAGACATTGTATGTGACTTGTAAATATGTTATGTAGACAGTAGCATTTTCTAGCTAGCCTCTCATGAAAAATAAATATTCTCCAAAATCTATGTCTTGAATAATGATCGTAAGTGTGACAATCATATATATAATGAAAATAGATGTGATGAAGGCAAAAGGAAAAGGATTAATTAGTTCCATATATAGTTTGTTGCTTAGCACCTTGTTATATAGACATGCTACTTTAGTAACAAAGACATTTCCTAGCCTCGCATGAAAAAAAAAAAAATCTCCAAACGCTATGTCTCGTACGTAGTATTTTTTTTTTTTATTTAATAAAACTTTATCAATAATTGAATACTGATCGTAAGTGTGACAATTACATATAATGAAAACAGATGTGATGAAGGCAAAAGGAAAAGGATTAGTATACGTTTCCATATAGTTTGTTGCTTAGCACCTTGTAATTAGACATGCAACTTTATTAACAATGACATTTCCTAGCCTTTCATGAAAAAAAAATTCTTCAAAAGCTATCTCTAGTAACATGCATGAAGCTAGCGGTCGCTGGCCGGTGACATGTCAACAGTCACTAGAGAAAACATGCTACTAACTAGAGAGGCATGCAACACTTGCATATAGCTTAGTGGCTTATAATTAATGTGGGGTAAAATATAATTGTCTTTATTTTACTGTACGGTAGTGTGGGACTAAGGTTGGTTAGCTGTTTAAAGGGTACTTTAAAGCAGAGAACCGGTCCCCCCCACTCCCACAATTTCTTGGGTCCGGATCGATGAAGTAACTCAAAATTTGACTTTGGATCCAGACCGTCGGATCAGAATTCACATCAATCTGGTCTGGTCTGAGTTGGAATTCACGGAACCTCTTTAATATTAGTGTGAATTCTAATCGGATGGTCCGGATCTAAACTCAAACTTGGGGTTACTTTAGGTGATACTAATTCCAATTTTTTTGTCCATTGAAAGTAAAATGTCAAAATTTTAAACTCACCGACTTCTACTTAGAACTTGGAAGTATAATAAAATTGAGCTGAATAAATAGAGGGCTAAAAAAATTATAAACTTACTAATTACTTCTCAATTAAACTACAAAAGATTAAATTATACATTGAGTTTGGGGATGGAATGATAATCTATAGTATAATAACATCAAATATAAGAAAATGTAACTAGTTTTCAAATTTTTTGGGAGGCTATAGTCTCTTTTATCCCAATGAAGCTCTGTCATATTGAATGGTTTTTTCTTTCTTTTAAAGGGTAGGAATTTTGCCTACTAGAATCTTATTAATTGAAAAAAGTCATTACGATTAAGAAGAAAAGAGACAAAAAAGATTTACCATGCATAAATACAAGCACAAGAAAATAATATAGAAAAAAGAAACCGAAAACAATTATGTTTAGGAAACTAATTACCTAAGTGAACCACTAACCTTCAAAAAAAAAAATTACCTAAGTGCAAAGGTGAATAAGCATTTGTTTTATTTGAGTTGGAGCTTATGCTCAAGATTTTAGTCCCCTCACATATCATCTCCCAGCATGCGCAAGAAAAATCTTGTTAGACGGACGATATAATTGACCCTATCATTGTACCCACAAAATTGACTCAATGAACTCTTTTCGATGAGCCAAATGATAAGTGTCTATATAACATAACATGTCATTGACAATATGTTAAAATGTGATTTTCAATATCCATATATATTATTGATCACGATGTTTCAAAACTTGCGTACAAGATATAAATTTGTAAAGTTAATTTAGTCAAAAAATTATAAGAAGATACCAGTATAATTTTTAATTTATTAAATTATATATACTATAACATCAATTTTATAAGTTTAACAAGACACAAATTTTAGAAATAAGTCTTTTATTGAATATATGGTGCATGCTTTTATACATGCAACCTTGTACTGTGCAAGTATATGTGTTGAATTTTGAGAGGAAGCAACTACTTTTATTGATTTCTAATTGTTTTTTAAATTTCTTATACGGTGTCTATTTATAGTCTACAAAAATATAAAGAACCATTAAAATATTTTCTTATTATATAATTTGATATATAGGGAGTGGCTAATATCAAAACGTTTGTTCCTAGCCTCCGGTGCAACCACTGTTGTAAAATGCGGTTCATGCGGCTGCATATGCGGCTGCATATGCGGCCGCATATGCGTATGCGGTTGGCAACCGCATGAAAAATCAATATGCGGTTCCGCATATGCGGCCGCATATTCGACCGCATATTACCGCATACCGCATACCGCATACCGCATATACCGCATACCGCATATACCGCATATTGACCGCATATCACCGCATATCACCGCATATTGACCGCATATCACTGCATATCACCGCATATCACTGCATACTTGTTTATATATATATCAATTCTCATTTTAAAACCCGCATATATAAGTCCGCATGAAAATCCGCATATGCGGCCGCATACCGTATATGCGGTATGCGGTGGCCTTCCGCATACCGCATAGAAACCGCATTTTACAACACTGGGTGCAACCAAGTTGTTTTCGGATTTTCAAAGTCCAAACGGTCGATCCGAACCGTTCAACATGTTCTCTATATTGAAATGTGCTTGGAGACTAAATTTTACATTTTTTGGAATTTTTTTACTATTTATTAAGCCACTTTGAAAATTGCTGATCCGGGTGAACAGTAAAAACAGTGCAACTAAATTCTGGACCATGTGATCAGCAATTTTCAAAGTGGCTTCATAAATAGTAAAAAAATTCCAAAAAATGTAAAATTTAGTCTCCAAGCATATTTCAATATAGAGAACATGTTGAACGGTTCGGATCGACCGTTTGGACTTTGAAAACCCGAAAACAACTTGGTTGCACCGAGGGCTAGGACCAAACATTTTGATATTAGCCACTCTATATATATATATATAGGACAGTGCTACCGTACTACGCGTAGCATAGAGCACTCCGTGCTAAGGCTCACTTTTTGAGTTTTCAAAATCCTAACGGTCGATCCGAACCGTTCAACATGATCTCCATATTAATATGTACTTGCAAACCAAATTTTACATTTTTTAGAATTTTTTTACTATTTATTAAGCCACTTTGAAAAAACACTAATTTGTACACAACAGTAAAATCTGCTGGACCATTGGATCAGCGATTTTCAAAGTGGCTTAATAAATAGTAAAAAAATTCTAAAAAATGTAAAATTTGGTTTGCAAGTACATATTAATATGGAGATCATGTTGAACAGTTCGGATCGACCGTTAGGATTTTGAAAACTCAAAAAATGAGCCGTAGCACGGAGAGGCTCTATGCTACGCGTAGCATATTAGCAAAATCCATATATATATATATATAGAGATGGGCTATGGTGCATTGCAATGCATAGGCCCCTCCGTGCATTGGACTAAAATCGTTGGATTCAAAGTCCAAATGACCGATCCAAACCGTTCATCTTGTTCTCCATATTAATATGTGCTTGGAGACCAAATTTTACATTTTTTGGAATTTTTTTACTATTTATTAAGCCACTTTGAAAAAGTCTGATCCGGTGGTCCAGAATTTAGTTGCACTGTTTTTACTGTTCACCCGGATCAGCAATTTTCAAAGTAGCTTAATAAATAGCAAAAAAATTCCAAAAAATGTAAAATTTGGTCTCCAAGCACATATTAATATGGAGAACAAGATGAACGGTTTGGATCGGTCATTTGGACTTTGAATCCAACGATTTTAGTCCAATGCACGGAGGGGCCTATGCATTGCAATGCACCATAGCCCATCTCTATATATATATATATATATATATATTAGGAGGGCTCAAATCCCCCATTGCTTCATGCCTCAATTGTACTCCAACATTTTTATTTTCAATTTCAAAATTCAAACAAACAATCTGAACCACTCAACATGATATCCAAGTTAAAGTATGATTGGAGACTAAATTTTATATTTTTTGAAAATAATTTACTATTTTTTAAGATAAGTACAAAATTATTGTTTTTAAATGATCCACAATTTCCTGAAAAACTGATTTTGTACTTGTCTTAAAAAGTAGTAATTTTTTTTTTTCTTTTTCTTTCTTTTCTTTCTTTTCTCTTTGTTTCTTCTTCTTGATTCATCTCTCAGAGAGCAAATCCTGCTCTGATATCACGGTGAATTTTGAGAGGAAACAAACTATTTTTATTGATTTCTAATCTTATTTCAGTCTCTTATATGGTGCCTATTTATACTACATATTAATTATAAAGAGTCATTATATTAAAAAATTCCCTTACTACATCATCTGTTATATATGTTATTTAATATACTAATTGATCTCTAATTGTTATACTATTAATTAATGTAATTAATCTGTAATTTATTATTTATCTTCAACAATATACGACTGCATATTCGTCTGCGACCACATTTTAGTAGTCATTCACATGACTTGTGAGTTATGACACAAAATTGCAAAAGCAAATCGACCATATTTGCAGCCTACTGATTCGTAGACTTGACAGATAAAATACAAAAAATATGTAAGGAAATAAAATCCTAGATTTGTCTACTTGAAATTCTAGTGTAGTGCTCCTGACAAAACAAAAGGTGAGAAATTGGAGGAGAAAAGTAGAGAAGAAAGTAAGGCATGCCAAACTGTCGGCTGAAGCCAAGTTGGATTTTGTTTGTGGAGCTACGTGATGAAGTGCTCTTAAGATAATCACAAGAGGGAATGGATCGATATTAAAAATCTCAAAGGAAGTCTGAGTGTACAAGTACGTGTCTATCAGATTAAAACTGAATTATAGAAGGCAAATTAAAATTTATCCGGTTTTCAATGATACAACTGAACTGATCGAAATAAACTTATAAATCAAATTAAACTTGATCAGAACAAAACGAATTGCATTTCGGTTTGTTCGGTTCAATCAAAATAAGAAGATTAATAGAAAAAAAATTGTTAATTTTTGAATTTTTAAAGATGAATTTTAAATTTTTGTTTGGTTCAGTCTAACCGGTTTTAAACCGAACAAAGCAATATACATTATTTCGTTAGTTCTGATTTTTTATAATGTTTGATTTGGACGGGAGACAGACTTAAAAATTAATTTCAATCAGTTCGGTCTAACTGGTTTTAAAAATTTCTAAACCGAACCAATTATTTAACCAAAAAAACAAATCATTTAATCTGAACTCTTTCAATTTGATTTAAAACTGATTAAACCAGACCAGATAAAAACCCTTATTTTGAGTGTGATCAGATGGAAAAGTGGGTTGCGACCGTATAGGGTCACTGGCATGGCACACAATACATTATTTTTGGCTAAACAGATCAGGCTGAAATCCGTAACCAACGGCTCGACCTAATATGAGTTTGTAGCGTTTTTTTTCACACCCTTTGAAGTGAAAACTAAAAGATTTCGTATGATACACTTTTATATTTATATTTTTTTTTAAATAAAGATTTGAAGTTAAGCCACCCAATTATTTAATATATATTCACAAGAAATTTCTTCATTCAAATTTTAAACATGCGACATTTTATACGGATTGCATTGTCTTTGTCACTAGACTAATATATTTTTGTTAGATTTTTGAGTTCTCGAATCACGAAACAGGTCCGATTGACTATAACAGTCTCCTCTTGCCGATTGCTTAAAGTTTTAGAAGATAAGATGTGTTGTGCAAGAATAATAATAAGATTCATTAATTATTTGTTTTCAGCCCCTTTTCAAACTAATAGACAAATTATATGGATTTTTAAATTCTTCTATTTCCACAAATTTTAAGAATTTTTCTGAATTTTTCGTGAAATTATTTATTATAAAAGAAACAATATATATTTTACTATATCTCAATTATGAATTTTATATTTAGCCGAATTATTCTCTAACCTGAATTTATCACTGTGTGAGCAAATAATTGAGTGATGTCACACCTAAGATGTAGAAAGAAAAGTAGCGTATTATCTAGGCAATCGAGATTGTTTGGAAAGTAAAATCTTTTTGCTAAATGTTACAGTTACCTTTTAAACGTTTGTGTCCGCTTTTCAAAAAATTAATAATTAGTGGTCATTTAAAGTCAAATATTTTGATTAGAGGTGTTAAATGTCATAACTACTTAGTGTTGAATTAGTAGGATTTTTTATCCACAGGAAATAATAGAAAAAAGAGAAAGAAATAGAAAGAGTTCATGGGAATTTTTATTGGTAGTAAGACGGTGGTGCTATTGTTTTTTTTGGATCGGTAGAGCTTACTACTAATTAAAAGTTTGCAAAATATATATATATATAATCGGTGATGCCATCTTACTATCCATCAAAAATCAAATGCACTTTTTTTATCTCTTCTTTTCTATTATTTTCTTTAAAAAAAATTCTCTTGAATTAGTATCTACCTGTCGTCGTATTAATTATTCAACTAATTATTCAACATATGTTTCATGGTGGTCATTTCTAATCTGGACAGCAATTGGTAGATACTTAGCAGCCATCACTTGTAGTTGTAGTATACTATCAATTAACCGAATTTTTTTTTAATTTAAGCCTGACAAAAATATAATTTAAACATCTAAATCAATTAAAACAGAAACTTAAAATTTCATCTAGAATTGAATTTTTCTTTGATAGAATTTAAGAGTTTTGAAAATTTAACGTTCAAAAATTGTCTAGATCTATAAATTTTATAAACTCTTGATAGTTTCCAACATAATGTGAAAATATCATAAACTCTATTATACGTGTAGATTAAGTAAAATAAATATAAGTAATTTTATTTTTGATATTCGAGTTTTAGATTTCAAGTTATTAAAGTTTTAAAAATAAAATAAACACTATTATATGTGTAGATTAAATGATTTAAATATATTAATTTTATTTTGATGTTGAAGTTTTAGATTTCAGGTTATTAAACTTTTAAAATAAATTAAACTCTATGATATGTGTAGATTAAATTATTTAAACGTATTAATTTTATTTTGATGTTCAAGTTTTAGATTCTGAGTTATTAAACTTTTAAAAATAAAATAAAAGGTACGCCTGAGGCAATAAAAGCCGTTATTTTTCAAAAAAAAAAAAAAACTGTACTTGGTATTGGTCTAGAGAGAGAATTTTTTTGGTAGTCAAATATTTTCTCAGAGGTGTTGAATGTCATTTTTAGTGTCAAACTAGTATCTAATATCTACCTTTCTTATTAATTATTCAACATATGTTTGATGATGGACACTCCAGATTTGGACCGCAATTGGTAGATACTTAGCAGCCATCATTTATGGTATACTATCAATTTACCGAAAAAAGAAATTATTTAATCCTGACAAAAATTCAATTTAAACACCTTAATCAATTCAAACAGAATTTCATCTGGATACTAATGTTCACAAATAACAACTTGGACGCTGAAAAACCCGAAATTTTTATTTATAACATAGTTCAAAAAAAAAAATAAACCAAATAACCATCGTTTCTGAGAATTTCGATTTTCACCACGGCCGCACCGGCATTCTGCGGACCCATTTCAGCGGGGCCGCAGAATGCCGATGCGGACCCTTAAATGGGTCCGCAGAACCATTCTGCGGACCCATTTTTTTTTTCAAACTTTGAGATATCTCATTTAAATCAGATAGAAAAGATACGGTCATGTGGACTTTGATGGTCTCGGGTTATGTGGCGGGGCACGCAGAACAAAAAAATATTAAAAAACCAAAGAATTTGAGATATCTCATACAGAGATGCACGTGGTGCCTCAATAAAACACCAAAAAAAAAAAAATGGGTCCACACCGGCATTATGCGGACCCATTTAAGGATCTGCAACGGCATTCTGCGGCCCCGCTGAAATGGGTCCGCAGAATGCCGGTGCGGCCGTGGTGAAATTCAAAATTCCCAAAAACAATGGTTATTTGGTTTATTTTTTTTTTTAACTATGTTATAAATAAAAATTTCGGCTGAAAAACTACAGCGTCCTTTTAGTCCATTATATGAGATAGCATTTCTTTTCATCTTTCTATTCTTTCTTATTCTTCATCTCGAAATTTTAATTAAATTGATTTACATTTTTAATTCCAATCTTTTCAGATCTTAGATTAAAATAATTGGATCTCCATATGTTATAGAAGGGACTAAAATAAATAGTGATGTGTCAATTTTATGGACACTGTTAGCTCAAAATTTTGATCATAAGAAATATTTAATTGACAATTAAAAATTTCAAAAATAATTAGACTAATTTCGATTTCTGAGAAGTACGAACAAAACAAAAAGGGGTGGACCTACCGATGTTAAAAACCGCGCACGGAATTGACAACCCATGCTCTCAATTATTTAATTTTCGTCGCAATATTTCCGAAAGAATTAATTTCTGAATAAATTTTGATTAAAATAAAAAATAGTCTGTTCAAAATGCATCATGCTAATGTTAATAGACTTAAGCATTTATTCTTGAATAGTACATCCATTGTATAAAATAATTGAAGTAAATTGCGGCTAAGTGATTGAGGCATTGAGCAATGTCTGTCATAAACTATAGCTCCAAAATATGTCACACTTATAAGACTGTGATCTGTTATCATTTTCCTATATATGTATAGTTGTTATGTACTATTTTTTTTTTTAAATAATAGTTGTTAAGTACTTTATTGAGGAAATGCTGCAATTAGAAACAAATAGTCATGACAATTAATAAAAAAAAAGACTATTATCTAAATATTTCAACTAAAAGGATAACTTCAAAAATATATATAGTTGAAGCATTTTCAATAGTTATGACGATCACAACCCATGTATAGTTGTTATGTACTTAATAGAGAAAAATGCTGCAATTAGAAACAAATAGCCATGACAATTTCAAAAATGGACTTTTACCTAATTATTTCATATAAAAGGACAATTTCAAAATTTGTTAAATCATTTTCAATAGTTATGATGAGTTATGACGATCACAGCCTATGAGCCTATGTATAGTTGTTATGTGTTTAATAGAGAAAATGCTGCAATTAGAAACTAATAGCCATGACAATTTCAAAATAGACTTTTAACTAAATATTTCAAATAAAAGGACAATTTCAAAAATAGTTAAAATCATTTTCAATAGTTATGACGATTAAGTATATTATTCAATAGCATTGACGATTGTAGAATCTCCAGAGGACATTGAATTGAAACAGAGACAATTGCAGTTAGTAATTACATTGTCAATTTTATTGCACTTTTTCATTTTGCTTAATTTGTATTCCACAAGTCAATTCAACATCGATCCATTGTGTAATTAAGAACTGTTAGGTCCAATCTACAAGTCTAGTTAGATGTTTTCTGTCGGAGAAGAATCGTCCACGTAAATAGTTTGATTTGTACATACTACATACTAATAAAAAATAATACAAGGAGAAATTTTTTTGTATATTTATTATTGGAGTCACTTCAGAGTATAATACATAAGACCCAAGTAATGATGTCTCCATCTAAGAAACAAAGGAGACCAACTAAAAAAAAAAAAAAAACTATACCTCTATCCCTATGATAAAATCTAGCACTATAAGCTAAATCTACATATACCAATGTTTTTAATTAGACAGTAATCTTCTTCCGAAATTCCTAGACCGTACATACAACACGGTACATAATATGGTGCCAATTGTACAAGTACACCCCCAGATAAGAAAAGTATTAGCATAGCATTTGCTTCCAATGCACTTGTTATTTCCTTGTGCTCCTTTTTGGTAGAGAAATGCAGCAAAATACCCGAAACAAAACGACCCAATTGGGATATTTGCAACCACTATATTGTGATTTACGCCGAAATTTTCCGTGCCGAATAATTCTGATGTAGCGGATACGGCAAATGACGTAATTGCCCCTGTGCAAGCACCGATGATGGCAGTACTGATGAATAATGTGTAACTGCTTGGGTGTAGGAGGAGGAAAAATGCTGCTGCCGATGGTGCCATGAGTGCTGCCATTGATGCTGTTCTAGAAATAGAGAATCCCCTCCTATATACAGATATAAGAAAACATTATTTATTGGTATAATAAATTTCTGATAGTAAAGTGGTCCAGAGTAGGACAGGGAACAGAACATCTAGGTGTATTAAATGTACAACCAATCTAGTTTCTTGTCCACATTAGTATTTAGTAAATATAAAATAGGAGGTATTAGAATTTTGGCTTTTTGAAAGGATCACCAGCGTTCTCGCCACCCTTAATTTCTAATAAAACGTTCAAATCTAATAATCACATAATATCAAAGTAAAAAAAAAAAAAAAGAAGTATCCCTATAAATCAATTTCTCATCTCCTACAATTATAATTAGGAAGTACACATGAACTCTTTGAAATGAAGCATGCTGAAACACTTGATAACAACCTCTCAGATAAATCATAGGAAACATGTGAAGAGAGAGAGAAAGATAGAAGAAAAAAAACTACTTTATCAGATACAATATCAGTATAATGGAATATGAAGAAAGAGATTGATTTAGAAAGAAAAAAGAGAATTACTTGATAGAGAAGTAGTCCAAGAAAGATGGAATGAGGCGACCGAAGAAGCCAAAAGACGAGCACAAAGACACCAGAGTTGAAGTGTCGCTTAAACCCCGCGACTCTGCTATTTGACCTAAATTATTCAAAAAGACCAACCCTAATGTACCACTAAACATGTAGCTCATGAAATACAGCCAAAAATCCACCTTCTTTAGCATCTCCATCCCACCAACTTCATCGCACTCTTTCTCTTCTACGGGTTGTACCGGTAGTGGTACCGTTACAGGTACAATAACAGGTACCACCTCTTCTTCTTCATCTTCCTTCATCTCTTTGGCTGATTCTACATCTTCAATTCCCAAATCATGAATCCTATTCTCTTTCTTATCTCTTAAAATCTTTCTCATGGTTTCTATGAGGCTGATACCAACCGGTACAAACAGGGGAGAAGCTAACAGTACTCCCAAACTAACCATGTGCTCTGTTGATGACAACCCGTACGATTTCGTACCGATACTCCCAACCACAGCACACACTCCGGTAGCTAATGTGATACCAAACATGAAAATGAAAGCAGAGTGGGTTCTTTCCTTAGTAGTCTTAAGCACTCTCAGAGAAGGCGTAACTAATATAGTAACAATCATAGGTAGAACGGCATTGAGGAGGAGGTATGACTTCGCTTGTAACTTGGCTTTCGAAAAAACCGCATCGGCTATAACAGTGTAAACCTTAGCACTTAACCCTAGATAACTAGTGGATAAGCCAACTGCAACCCTGCTATCAGAAGTGAAGTTTTTTATGCATATAAGATAACACACGGTATTTATCCAGCATATTCCATTGCCGGCCATGGAAGTGAGAGCAAATAGATGCCAGTATTTTAACTTAGAGTTTTCCAAGAAGAGATACTGAACACCGTAACCAACCATAGTAAACGCCGCACCGGTGAGCGCCACAAACCATAGAGGGAGGTAAATGGCGGCCACTCCAGAAAACCAACCGAAGAGTTTTCCCGCATCTGAGGCAAATGCAAGGTTGTTGAGTTGCACTTGTGAGATATTCTTTAGATCCTTCAACTGGGATGAGTAAACAGGGAAATCAGAATTGGGGCCATTAATGGCTTGAAGCCATATGGTACCAACTAAGCTCAACCAGTGAAGAGAAGAAGACATAGTGGAGGAGAGATTTGAAGTAGTTTAGATTGGAAGATGAATTCAGTGCGTATGTATTTAAAGAGGGATGGTACAGTTAAAAGAGTGGTAACAAACAAGTGTCTTTAATGTATGATTGTGATAGGTGTGGTTTGTAAAAGAAATATGTGGTTTCTTGTTAGCCAGTCTGAAAAAGTAGTTGAGTGCCGTTAAGTATGGAATTTTGTGATGTTTGATCATATACCAAAGGTGCATATAAGAGGCGTATAGAGGTGATATCAAAAGAAATGGTGACCCATTCTTGGACACTTTGTTTATAAATTATACATATCAACTTATGTTGCTTCGCACATTACAAACTTTCAAATTTAATTTATTTTTATGGAGTGTTTTCCATGTAGTGCTTGGGAACATCTTTAATGAATGAGATCAGTACTAATTCTAATTCTTATTAAGGGTTGTTGATAGCGTCACCTTTTCCAGTTTGCGAAACAAGAATTGTGGTTCTATTAATATTTGCTCACTTAAGTTCTCATTGATGTTTCAAATTAATGCCTACTTAATAATGAGATCATGCTTACGCCATTTTAGCAAATGCTAGAGATGGTAACAGTTTGCACTTAGGGCTATTTATCTGACACGAACAGTAGATAAATGCCTTAGGTTATCTGAGGAAATCTTAACCAAGCTTGATTTCGTAGAAATCACAATCCAGTCTTGTCTTAAGTACCAAAGATTAAATTCATATTAAATTTAATTGAATGCTGATTCAGACATAACAACTGAGAAGCCTGAGAAGATTTAAGATGAACTATTGGTTAAAAAGTCTAAAAATTAATTGAAATAATAAATTCACTGAACTCAGACAACTTAGAAGGGACGTTACGGCAGCAATTAGCTGAAGAATCATCAGTAAATTGTCAAATTACAGCACTGCCGGACAAATTTTGTTGCCATTAATAGACTTCAATGTCACAGCAAATATATATCTATCATAGGGATGAAAATGGGGATGCATAAGTACCACAATTATAATATGTGGTTTTCCATTAGCCTGAATAAGAAAGAAAAAAACAGTCGAATCCTTCTTTAATTACTTGGATGGCAAAAGTTTGAAAAGTTTTGGCCATATACACTGAATTACAAAATAATGTATGTGATTAGCAGCCGTAACTGCTCATTAACTCTTATAAAGAAAATGGTAAGATTAATACGCAACGGAACAAATAAACATATAAGAGTCAAATTTAACGAGTTGATTGATTCAAAGAATAACAGTCCAATACAGCTATTTGGTGAGGGCGGCACGGTACACGGAAACATTCAAGGAATTAACCCAGTTAAGGATTGACAACTCACAAATAAATATCTAAATCTCTCTGGTACTGTCATCTCACTGGGAATAATTTGTCACAATTTCATGCGAGAAAAGACAATACCAGTAAACATAAAACGTATAGAAACTCCAGTAATTAGACTTGTTTGTTTGCAATACTTTTTAAAGACTACTTTGTTGTCCTTTTTTCTTCATATTTTTCCTATAAGTGGATATGTTGTTGTAGAAGTCAATCAGTCTAATGGCGGCTACTAGTTTTAGTTTACATATGAACTCTTTTAGTACAATTTCATCATGAAAAGGAAAGGTGTATCTACAAAGTCAGTTATTAGAGAGGTGATATCAAAAGAAATGGTGACCCATTCTTGGACACTTTGTTTATAAATTATACATATATAGAAACGCAAAAATCTAAGAAGTTATTAGAGAGGCAGCTAGAAGAGGAAATATTACACATTTCACAAGCAACTTGCGTTGCTTCGTACACTACAAATTTTCATTTTGATTTATTTTTATGGATTATTTGCCTTGTAGCTTGGGAACATCTTTAACGAATGATCAGTACCAATTCCTAATTCTTTTTAAGGGTCGTTGATAGCGTCACCTTTTGTAATTTGTGGAATAATAATTGTGGTTCTATTATTCTCACTTAAGTTCTCATTGATGTTTCAAATTAATGCCTTGATAATGCAATCATGCTTACTCCATTTTAGCAAATTCTACAGATGGTAACAGTTTTCACTTAGGGCTATTTATCTGACACGAACAGTAGATAAATGCCTTAGGTTACCTGAGGAAATCTTTACCAAGCTTGATTTCGTAGAAATCACAATCCAGTCTTGTCTTAAGTACAACAGATTAAATTCATATTAAATTTAATTGAATGCTGATTCAGACATAACAACTGAGAAGCCTGAGAAGATTTAAGATGAACTATTGGTTAAAAAGTCTAAAAATTAATTGAAATAATAAATTCACTGAACTCAGACAGCTGAGAAGGGACGTTGTGGCAGCAATTAGCTGATGAATCATCAGTAAATTGTCAAATTAGAGCACTGCCGGACAAATTTTGTTGCAATCAATAGACTTCAATGTCACAGCAAATATATATCTATCATAGGGATGAAAATGGGGATGCATAAGTACCACAATTATCATAAAATGTGGTTTTCCATTAGCCTGAATAAGAAAGAAAAAAACAGTCGAATCCTTCTTTAGTTACTTGGATGGCAAAAGTTTGAAAAGTTTTGGCCATATACACTGAATTACTAAATAATGTATGTGATTAGCAGCCGTAACTGCTCATTAACTCTTATAAAAAAATGGTAAGATTAATACGCAACGGAACAAATAAACATATAAGAGTCAAATTTAACGAGTTGATTGATTCAAAGAATAACAGTCCAATACAGCTATTTGGTGAGGGCGGCACGGTACACGGAAACATTCAAGGAATTAACCCAGTTAAGGATTGACAACTCACAAATAAATATCTAAATCTCTCTGGTACTGTCATCTCACTGGGAATAATTTGTCACAATTTCATGCGAGAAAAGACAATACCAGTAAACATAAAACGTATAGAAACTCCAGTAATTAGACTTGTTTGTTTGCAATACTTTTTAAAGACTACTTTGTTGTCCTTTTTTCTTCATATTTTTCCTATAAGTGGATAAAACATTCAAGGAATTAACCCAGTTAAGGATTGACAACTCACAAATAAATATCTAAATCTCTCTGGTACTGTCATCTCACTGGGAATAATTTGTCACAATTTCATGCGAGAAAAGACAATACCAGTAAACTTTTAACGTATAGAAACTCCAGTAATTAGACTTGTTTGTTTGCAATACTTTTTAAAGACTACTTTGTTGTCCTTTTTTCTTCATATTTTTCCTATAAGTGGATATGTGTAGAAGTCAATCAGTCTAATGGTGGCTACTGGCTAGTTTTAGTTTACATATGAACTCTTTTAGTACAATTTCATCACGAAAAGGAAAGGTGTATCTACAAAGTCAAGCCCAATAGGAAATAATTTCCAGAAAGTTCTCACCGAAAAAAAGCATGTAGGAAATATATATAGAGAGAGAGAACTTGGGTTGATTCGGCCCACTAGGGCCCATTGAAAGGTAAACTAGAAAGGTGAAACAAAAAAGAAGACCCACAGAATAAGTGTCCTAACTCCTAAAAACAAAACTGTTGGAGACAAAAAGAAGAAAACTATGATTTAGAAAGAAAAAAAATCTATAAAGGCAACGTAGAGAAGTTTATCTTTTAGTTTATTACTGGGCTATATAATGATTATGTTTTTTTTTATTTATTTAACCAATTTTCATTTTATTTGCCCATGCTGGAGATTCAATTCTAGCCTAGAGCTTACCTGGTACCGGGTTTAGTATTGTAGAATACCAGTCTGAAGACCCTACAAAGAGAAATAAAAAATAAGATGAAAACTCTACAACTAAGAAGTAAACTTCACAAATGGCCAATTTTCAACTAGTAAAAATACTAGGATGAAGTTCTTGACTAAAATCCAAAAGTTTTTATTAACAAAAAATTGGTGAATTTCTTGAGAATTTATCCCTTGAATTCTAGATACTGGTAGGAGAAGAACCCGACTCGGTATTGGGAATTCCAAGAGGTCAGAAATTTAAGCATACATGTATGCAAATTTATGTGTGACTTAAAACTTAAAAAGTCTATTGTTCTATGTTTAATGAAAAAAAGAGTAGATATTCATGATGATACTGTTTAACAAAGAAGCCTGCTTACATATATTGCTCCTCTGATAAAAAAAAACAAAAACAAAATAACAGAACAATTAAAATTTCCTGAGATAGGAAATTTACACTAATCTAAATTAATGGCTTTGCCATTAATCTGTGATCATTTCTTGTAGCTTGAAATTCAATTGTTCTCTGTACCAGGAGGGATAACACTTATCTTCTTATTGCAAACTTTCCAACAATAATAAATCAAAGCAGCAATGATAATAAAAATTGCAATTAAATCAATTACCCCGCCAATTGCCACAAATTTTTTCACCGTATCATTAGAAGTACCATCCCTTTTCTCTTTTGGCATTTTAACCCAGAAACTTTGACCATTTTCACCATACACCTCTCTTGCACCAGCCACCAGTCCAAACTGAAAGCATCTTTTCTCTTGATCAGAATAAACAACAGAATCACATGAACAGTTCTCCATGCAAGAATTCACACAGGATTCTTCACTTATATTTAAAATAAAATAGGGGGATCTTAATATACTTTCTACACCTTTAAGTTGCACCATTTCCACCTCATCCCCAAATAACTCACATATTCCATTGTACATACCTGTTTCAAATCTATCGTTAATTTCATCTCTTATGCTCCCGGTTTGAAGATATCTGCATGTGTTTTGAGGCGAGCAAATGCCGTATAATCCACATGCCAATGGCAAATCACATGAGCCAAGTAATTTATAAGAGGGTTTAACCCTCCCTAATTTCAAAGAATAATGATAGAATCCTAAATTACCATCAATTCCCATTGTGAAAAGTTGAATTGGATCAGTACCGTCAGATAAAATCTGTGCAATTTTATGAGAATCTTGATTGAAAATTTTAAGTCCTCTCGTACCAAGCCTCATGAATTCAATTGTTCTATTTCCATGTGGCTTGAGTTGCCAATAAGAATACTTATTCTTTCGCCAATATATGTATGCAACAACCTTCTCTTGGATAATTTCAAATGAGTAGAATACTGATGAGTTTGTCGGGAACACAGTTAGAGGCAATGGTGCTTTGAGCTGCTGACCCCATAAGATTGTATCGGTTGGATGAGAAAAGCACTGCCATATAATTTGATTTGCTTCATCAATTAAAACAAGATTGCCAATGTGTTCCTCTAGGTGTAGCATCTGTTTGATAGAATTAGGAAGAAACCAGTAGAATTTCAATTTATCTATTTTTTTATTTGAGTTGTAATATTGTAACATATTTTAATGAAATTAATAAGGACATTCCTTTAAAAGATTTGTTCATTAGTTGCTTCTGAATACAACAGCATGCACCATATCAGGTAATAACTAACCTTTTTTTACACACAGAATGGCCCCTTAATAATTTGGACAAAATATATATTATGTGTATCTATAGGTTCAACTTAAACTCTGACATTAATAATGCAAAGAGTTGAAGTGGCTCTAAATTGAACCTAACAGATTGAACCAGTTAAGTTTTCCAAACTACAATATGAACCAGTTAAGTTTCCCAAAATAACACGCCTAGATCATCTCGGTCAAATCACAAGTTTAACAGATTGAAATGCACAATTAACTATTTGCAATTCACTGTACCATAACTACTAATCCTAGTGCACTGGGACTCTAAGCAATACTAAAAGTAACATACTTTTTTTTATCAAACACAAAAAAAAAAATTGCTAAAATCACCTTTACACCTCGATAGGAAGTGCCAGATTGCCACCCAATGAACCCAAACTGATCCATCAGTTGCAAATTTCCATCATGGGTTAGCTCGAGAACACATTTACTGGCCGGTATGAACTTGACCACATGGTCAGATGCCCATACTTTGAAATCATCAAATAATACTATCAGAGAACAAAAATATCTCCCGCTTATCGCCTCCACATTCAATGCAACTCTAAATTTTGAAGAATTTGATGAAGAATCTAGAACATATGCTCTCCCTTTGAAACCAGGTTGATATATAGATGGTATTGGTAGAGAAACTTGGCTTCCAATAGGAAAATCTAGAGAAGATAGCGTTTGAAGGAAGAATGTAGAGAGAAAGAAGGAAATAAGAGTGCAAAGGCCCATGTATTTTTTTCTTCTATTGATTTGTTTTAGTTTTTAATTTCCTTGGTTTTGGAGCAATACTGATCGTTTATTTTTGGAAATTATAAATGGAATTAATTTCCAATTGGAAGTGATCTAAGAGACAGACATTTATTCCCATTATAACATTGGAAATGATGGCAAAAATGGCAATCAATTACACTGATTTTATTTAGTGATATTGCGGTTCAATGCATGGTGACTCTGATTATAAAGAATTTGCGCTTTCAAATTTCGTATTAATTGGTGGTGATTCCCATGTATATTTGCCAGAGAATATTATCTCCCGAGAATAAAGTCATGATTAATGATTATTACCAATCTGGCATGTATTATAGTTTTGAAAAAATGTTATTGTTTAGCAGTGCATTGTAATATTGTATTAAAATATTTTTGGATCGTCCTTCAAAAATGCTGGTCTTGCACATAATTTCTAAGCTGAGGCCCATTCTAAAGCCCAGTACTTTTCGAAGGCCATTGAAAAATTGAGATCCATCCAATGATCCAATTACATGAATCCAATCTTGACTGCAAATTCTTCCTAAACTCGTGCTTCCACGAGTTCTCTAGGATCTTACATCTTCTGAATGTGGCCTACTCTTAGCCTAAAAGAGGTGGTGTGCTTCAACTCAATGACAACGGTTACATCTGCAAAAATAATTACATCGTATGATATAGTTAAGATTCGTCGTGGGATTTTCCACAACACTATTGATGCATGGTGAAATTCTGCAGCACAACACCATGTCATAGGGGCGTAAGGACTAAACAAATTGCATATTTAGAATTTAATTGGTTAGATATGGATTGAATTTTGATTAATCCGACAAATAAAATTTGAATATGCATATTTTTAAATAACCAACGAAATCATTTAATTAACAATCATTTTACATTCTTACAAATAAAATTATAATTACTTTATTAACATTTATAATATTTTTACAATTTACAAATAGACAGAGATGCTCTGGATCAAGCTTTGACTGAAATAAGCATATCACGAAGCAGCGTGCGGATTCTCTGCTCCAAACTTACAAAAACAGAGAATCATGCAAGTCACTGGTAGGCTTGCTTTATTAGTCATAAACTGCCTTTTAGTTTTGGTGGGTCTCCCAGTAACTCGTAACAGGAATCATTCATGCAAATTAAAAGCAGAAAACCAGGAAGGGTCGAGAAGCTTTTAAATTTTTGTTTTGTTATCCGTGCGCTAATTTTGTTTCATTGCAGGTTTGGATCAATACAAGCACACACAACACTTGGCGGCCTGTTGGTTCGCTTAATTTAAAATATCTGTAGCTATGGCCGTATGGGCGTGACACTATTAAACCCCACATTAGGGGCGGACCCACATCTATAGCAGAAGGACACTTGTCTTTTGCTTAAAAAACTAAAAAATATACTTTTATTTACAAGCTTTTTGAAAATAACCGATTTTTTTTTTAATATCCAACATTAAATATAAATTAATAAATATATTCAGTTTTCCTGGACATTCTTAAAAATGTCCAAACCGGCCAAACTTTCAGTGGCCGAGAAAAGAATACCTGATTTTTTTTTTTTTACAGTTTTTTATATTAACTTTTATGGTTTATGAAACGGGTGACAGGTGACAGTATGAATTATAATTACATTCACAAATATTAATAAATTTTTATATTTATAAAAGTAATTGAGTTTTAAGATCTCACTAACAATAGCATAAATAAATTTAAGGTTGTTATTTTATATTTATATAGTTTATTTATTATGTTTAATTGTTATTTTGTTTAAGGTTGCATAGGTTTTATTTATACTTTAGCAAAAAAAAATTATTTTTAAGTCATTTTGTGCCATCTTTCATAAATCATAAATAATAGAAAAAAAAATTTCAAAAATAGTAAAAATTGATATTCTACAATTTCATTATATAACCAATTTACTACTTAGATCAAAAATTAGAAATGAAAAACTTAATCGGAAACTTCAACTCAAGTTTTGAGCCTCTTTCCTTAGTTTTTTGGCAATTCTAAATTTTGAAAAATAGCATAGCTATCATGAACGCATGCATCTTCTCGCAAGCTTTATGAAAAGTGGTCATTTGCTGAAATCGGACACTCGAGCGACGTTTTATGGCCGTTTGAAGTTCCGTCATCGTATTTCGCATTCTCAGTGAAGATATCGTCTCTCTTGCCTTATCCCTTGTCCTAGCCTTGCCTGTTTACGAGAGATGTCTTGGATAAATACATGTACAACATACATGTGTTTTATAAATGAAAGAAATGACTTACAAAAAAAATCATATACAAAAATTGTGTATAATTCATATACATCCGTCTGAAAAAAAATTCATACTTCATTCTACAAAAAATACTAATCAATTATCCTTTCTTGATTAGGATTAATTATTTAACGCACGTTGGCATTCTGTAATTTCACAATCAATTTAAAAAAAAAAAAAAACGAGCCACCAAAACTTTCGGCGGCCCTATTCTTTTTTCAGCCGCCGAAAGTTTGGCCGGTCTAGACAATTTCAAAAATGTTCAGAGAAACTGGATATTAATTAATTTATATTTAATGTTGGATATTAAAAAAAATTGAGAAAATAATTAACATCATATACTCAATATATAAAAATTATAAAATTATATCTCATCCAAATATTTTCAAAATATATTTTATTCTGTGTTTGTCTCAAATTACTTATACAAATATACTTCATATTCAAATTAATTTTAAAATTATGCCTCGTTCTAAAATTTTGTCCCGCTCTACTGAATATTTTAACTATGTATGTCTATAATCGTATAATTATTCGTAAATATGTAAATAAACTATTCACATTCAAATCGTATAAATACAATACGGATCATATTTGGGTGACATAAAATGTTTACAAAGAATTCTCCAGCTCGATTTTGAACCTGCGACCTACTACACGAAGAACGTTGCATTTAACGACCAAACAAGAGTTGATTCTCCACTAGTTACTCGTTAGAAAAATTTTAATTAAAGCTAACTCATTCATTCATTTTAAATCAGATAATCTTGATTAAATTAGATTTCATAAGTGAAATTCATGGAGATTTCTCTCAATTTTTGTAAATTACTCATTAGAGATACTTAAGTAAAGCTAATTCATTCATTCATTTTAAATCAGACAATCCAGATGAAATTTGATTTCATAATTGAAAATTGATGGCGCCAACGAAAAGGAGACCTATACAATTATAAAATTTGCCTAAGTGCCCAGATAATAGAAAGTTATTTATTATTATTATTTACCTACATTATACGTGATTTTTAATATCAGACATGCTATGTGCACTCGCTACACCAGTTCGCTATCCATACTCGCCACAGAAGATCCTATTTTTCAGTGGCCCTACTATGAGTCATCCCTTATGTCATGAAACCAAGTTTTATATTAACCACTGAAGAGGACCGCGTGTTGCTGTTATCTGCCACTGACAAATAATCCAAAAGCAAAAACAGATCAACCCTGTAAAGTAAACTTAAAAATCTTAAAAAATTATAATCATATTAATTAGTTGAACGATCACAAGTTCAGAACTCTTCCTAAAGATAATGCCAATGCGTCATCTGAGTCGGGACAATACAAAAGTTTTGTAATCACGCCAATGCACTAGGATTGCAAACGTATATCGATATAACAACCAGTCATTGTTTCTGATCTACGGATCAATATTTTACTTCTCATATAAGTACAAGAGCAAAGCTAGAGTGTGATGTGCTCACCAAGAGAGTTTGGTGAACACAACTTGAAAAGTATATCGGATCGGCTTCAAATGGCGAATTCAAATCATTGAAATCTATGTACTTCATAAGTGATGCATGTGCATGCAAAATTTTAAAAGTTTCGAATATATTTGCTACGTACAAGATCAAGCGGTCAAAGAAATGATGAAAAATGAATATATAAAACAACTTATAAAAGGTTCATTTCTTTGACCGCTTGACCTTGAAGCAAATGAATTCGAAACTTTCAAAATTTTGTATGAACATGCATCACTCATGAAGTACATGAATTTTAACGGTTTGAATTCGTCGTTTGAAACCGATCCGATATACTTTTGGAGTTGTACTCACCAAATCCTCTTGGTGAGCACATCACACTCTAGTTTTGCTCTAAGTACAATACTGATTCTATCATTGCTCACGTGTCACATACGGCTACATCATATCATTAACAAAAAAATATATAGAAAAATTAAGAAGAATAACAAGAAAAAACGGCACTGGCCCAAGTGGAATTTTTCTGGCGAAAAAATAGGGTAAGTACAGTTCATATGTAAATGACAAATCAAGATTGAGTAGGGTTAAATTGTCTCGTTTATTTTTTACTCCAATCATATTCTATATTTCTATTTTTGTTTTCAAATTTTATATTTTTTTAAGAATATTTTTTACTATGTTTTAGTTAGATACAAATCACTATTTTTCAGAACATTTTTGGAATTATATTATAATAAAAAGGAATTGTTTGATAGAATGATTTTTTTTCATCTGTGAAGAATGAGATTTCTAATTTATTATTTTATGTTCTTTGAAAGGAAAATATTTTAGGAGGAAGTTTCAGTTATGGATATAAAACAAATAACAAATAGCAATTTATATGAAGAAATAATTAAACACGTATCGTATTAATTAGTAGGGCATCCATATACAAATTGGTTGTTCTTTAATTGTGTTCTACCACAAGTGTTTACATCCATAATTGTCTAAATTTATTTTCACAAATTTAATTCATTAAAATAAATATGTATTTTATGTGATTTCTTATTTGGATTGAAATTAATTTAAATCTTTTTTGTCTTTATCTATTTGCAATAATCTAAGTTATCATGTTTCTTTGAGATAAATTTATTGTTATTTTTCCTATCTGTATCACTTCTCTTATTCTTTATTAATATCTCCATTCTTATATTAAGCACGTAGATGTTCTGATCTGTCAATGGTTGTGATTAAAGGATGAAATTTCGGATTGAATATCAATCCTCCAATTCAATAATCTGCCTCTTTTGATTTTATGTATTTTTTTGATGTTTTTCTATGTGTAGAAGTGTAAATCTATTTAGACACGTACTTGCCACATGTAAATTGTATCATCTTTCTGATTGGTTATCATTTTCTTTTCATTTTTTAAATGTTCATGTAAGGAACTTTTTGATTGATTGATAATTGATTGGTCATGTCCTTATTTCTTTTCATTTTTTATATCAGGTAAATAATGTTATTTGTCAATTAATATGTCATTTTGTATGAAAATATGTCAAAAAGATTAAAAAAAAAATATGAATATCATTTAAGAAATGTTAATTATGTGTAGATGTCATTTAGTAATGTTATTTGTTATTTAGTCTATTTTTTTTATGAAAATATATTATTTTATATGAGATTTGTTTTTGTTCTCTTATAATATGTCCCCGTTGCAATGCACGGACATGATACTAGTACAAATATAATTACTTATAGTTTCTATTGTATTTTAAAAATGGCCATGTTCAAAATTTCCTTGAGCAAAAATAAGTTACATCCATATCTTGTATTACATCAAATTTTAATGTGTATTGTACTTTTTGTTATAAAAAAATCGGTTTCTTTATGTTAGAATATATGTAAAAGAATAAGTTGATTATATTTTTTTTTTGGGTGCCTTCGTCTAATAAAAAGTTAAATGCACCAAGTTGAATAGTTGATGACCCAAATCTAACGAATCAAAGACGTACATTTTACCTTTCTCAACCAATTAAAAATGTCATATTCATTCCTATATTTCACAGTTTACATGTTGTAAATGACAAAAAAAAATTAAAAAAAATCAAGCAATATGCATGTATACATGATAAAACAATATTCACAACCACTATGGATGAACAAGAAAATATAGCATTTATATATCTTGTTCTAGATTCTGGATTTTAGATTATTGAGGACAGTATAGAGTATACTGCAATGAAAAAAAAATTGAAAATTGGTACACCGTTAGATAACTTAATTAGGTTTGCATAATCACGCAACCATAAGGTCATAAAATGTATTTTATTGGAGCAGAACAATCAAGCTCCAAAAAATATAATACCTGTCGTGTGGAAGGAACGCACATTGCAATTATAAATAGTAAGATACTATGCTTACCGACATTTTTATTAATATCCCAAGTTAATTACAAATTAATAAATATATTCAGAATCTCTGGAATTTTCAAAAAATGCCCAAACCGGCCATTTTCTGGCCGGTTTCTTCCTTTTTTTCTTTTTTAGAGACACTATGAAGAGCAAGATAATGAAATCTAACACTGGAAATTCGAATTTTTTGTTTAAATTATTTGTTAGATTACTTCTTTTGATTTATAATTAGCATATTTATATTAAAATACACTATATTACTTGAAATTATGTTGAATTACACTATATTACATTAAATTATGCTAAATTTTGTTAAATTTTGTTGAATTACTGTAAATTCCGGTAAATTACTGTGTGTTTTCATAGTGATGTATAATTAGAAACTATTTTTTATTTCTCTTTTATATTCATAGTGATTTATAATTAGAAACTATTTTTTTTAAGAGACATTATGAAGAGCAAGATAATGAAATCTAACACTGAAAATTCAAATTTTTTGTTTAAATTATTTGTTAGATTACTTCTTTTGATGTATAATTAGCATATTTATACTAAAATACGTTAAATTACTTGAAATTATGTTGATTACACTATATTACATTAAATTACGCTAAATTATGTTAAATTAAGCTAAAATACAGTAAATTCCGGTAAATTACATATGAATATGGATGATATCTTTACTGAGAAGACGAAAAACGACGACGAAACTTCAAACGGCTATAAAACGGCGCTCAAGTGTCCGATTTCAGCAAATGACCACTTTTCGGAAAGCTTGCGAAAATACGCTTGCATCAGTATCTATGATGCCGGATTTCAAAGTTCAGAATTGCCAAAAAACTAAGGGAAGAGCCTCGAAACTTGAGTTGAAGTTTCCGATTAAGATTTTCATTTCTATTATTCAATCTAAGTAGCTCAGTAAATTAGTTATATAATGAACTTGTAGAATACTAATTTTTACTATTTTTGAAATTTTTTTACTATTTTTTATGATTTATGAAAGATGGCATAAAATCGGCCTAATTTAGCGTAATTTTGCGTCGTTTAGCGTAATTTACCGTATTTCATTATAATTAGCGAAATTAATGTAATATAGTGTAATTCAACATAATTCAACATAATTTAGCGTAATTTAATGTAATATAGTGGAATTCAACATAATTTCAAGTAATATAGTGTATTTTAGTATAAATATGCTAATTATAAATCAACAGAAGTAATCTAACAAATAATTTAAACAAAAAATTCAAATTTTCAGTGTTAGATTTCATTATCTTGCTCTTCATAGTGTCTTTAAAAAAAAAAAAAGAGGAAGAAACCGGCCATTTTCTGGCCAGTTTCTGGAGAGGAGAAAACCGGCCAAAAAATGGCCGGTTTGGGCATTTTTCGAAAATCCCAGAGATTTTGGATATATTTATTAATTTGTAATTAACTTTGGATATTAATAAAAATGTCGGCTATGCTTATATATTTTCAACATTGGCCCCAAGCTTGGTAAAAAATTGTAGTAGTTCCGGAAAATAGAATGGTAACAATATAATTAGCTACCTTCAATCCATGGTCATCATCTAATTCATGAATATTTTTCAATGTAAAATTGTAAAGCACATCATTTCACTTTACAGCATCTCATATTACAGTTGCAATTCTGTTACTGTTTATTACCTTAAAAAAAGCTGTTACTGATTATTACATCGTAACCTCCTTGTACCTTTTTTCTTTTCTGAGAAGCTACTTGTTACAAGTTACAACGAATTCGTGACGGCTCTTCAACCTTCAATTCACGGCCTTCTTTTCCTTTTTGTTTGAAAAAAAAAAAATCAGTATTCAATTTTTAATCTACGAGTTAGGACGTGCGAGGTGAGGAAACAAGGGATAAAAAAAAAGGAGTGGGGTGGGGATCCGAATCTGCTGATATTCGAGGTTGGTACTGTTCATTCTGAAATTCCTACAATTCTAATTCAGTCATCGAACTATTCCGAAATGCGTGTAAGAAAAAACCAGCTGTTTCGAAATGCGTTCTCGAAAAAAATTCAATGGCTGGATTTCGAATTGCAGGAATTTCAGGGTGAACAGTACCCGATCTCGGAATTTCAGCTGATTTATTTCCGTGGGGTGGTCCGATGTCTGTCCAAAGCTATTCCATTCATATTAAAATTTTAATTTGTACAAATATAAAAACAGTCTGCGCAGATTATAATGTTGACAAAACTGTTTTGTCTGGGCATCGAAGTCCAATGCCCATCGAACCGCCACCGGTTTCAGAATTTTTTTACTAATTTTTGGATAAGTACAAAATTATTGTTTTTGGATAGTTTTCATTTCAGTACAAGATTTATTTCAATTAACAGAGTTTACAGTATCTCTTTGTTGAATTATAATATTATATTTTGAATGTAATTTGTACTCATTTTTTCAACAATATAAATTTTTTTACGAACAACCTAATACATAATAAATAAAAGTAAGAAAAATAAAACAACATATGATGCAAGAAATAAATTAATGACGCATTCAATGTTACAAATTTGACTAAGTTGAATAAAGTCACTAAAAAGTAAGTTTGTTTTTCTCTATTTTTTATTTGTGGCAAGAAATGATGGCTTAAATGGCTTAAATTTTTGTAACTGTACTTTTCAAATTTGAAAAAAAAAATGAAACATTCTCAATAAGTTCTTGAAAATTTTACTACAAGTTTTAGTTATAAAAATAGAATAAATAATCAATGACCATTAACATAAAGAAAGTATGTTTAAAAAAAAAGATATGGTATTTACTATTTATAGAGAATTTAAGCAACGACAAATTTATTCATACAAGTAAAAAGTTTGAAGTTGTTGTGTTAATATAGTCGTTCCAACTTCCAACAGTTATATTATAATCAAGCTGGTTCAAAACATCGGAATATAAGTTATGAATTCAGCTATGAATTTAATAATATTTATTAAATTCAGAATAATTATATATAAGGACAACAACAAATTAAGCAATGAATTCTATTTTTTTTTTAAATATAAATTAGAGGTCAAGCCATCTAACACATTTCAAATTTACATGTATTAATACAGAGAATTTTCCTACTTTATAGGTTTCGAACACACGACATCTCACATAGAAATTAGTATTTACCACTAAATCAAAAATAGGTTTTTTAATTCTAATATTTTAGTATTGTACCATAATATAAGTCATTAATATTTAAATCTAGTCAGAGAAGTTACAGCTGGCTATCCTTTTTAACCTTTTGGATAAACATCAGTTTTTAACCCACGGGACGAACTCGAAACCTATTGCAGATAAGAGTAACAGTCATCAGAATGATAGAATGATTGTTGAATGAAAAACATGGCCAACACAAAAAAGAAAAACAGATTCCGTGACGTGATTATCAGAAAAAAGTTCATCAGTATAATTAGTGAAAGAAAAACGTGATCAACACAAAAATAATTCACATGATTTGATTGAAATAGTTGATGATAATTACGTCACGCACATAACGTGACGTGGCACATATCTTATTTTTTTTTTTTAAGTTAGTTTGTAGAAAAAATGATAAAAAATAAAATATATTGTATAATAAATTAAAATAACGAAATAATTAATGTCAGCAAATTGAATACGTAACGTGTCACGTGACGTAACTTTATTATTTTGTGAGACATACTGTGACGTATTATTTTCAATCGAAAGGAGACATCACACGAATGGACACGTCTTGTGACATACAAGTCACTTCATGTGCCTGATATACGTGTCGTGGTGTGTAAGGGCGGATCCAGGATTTTTGTCAGGAAGAGGCAAGAAAATAACGAATCGGATTTGAATAGTTAATCGGATTCAAACTCATTAGCTAATCGGATATTAGATAAAAAACAATACTCTGATTTCTAATTTCCAATGCTTTAACTTCGAATTTTCATTACTCTAACTTCTAATCCTAATTACCAATTAGAATTCAAAAAATTTATCATAATTTTAATCCTAAATTTAACATTAATTACAAACCAAAAGTCCAAAGAGAGCAAATGAAATTCTAGAGGGGTCAAAGTCGAATCGAACCTATAAATTTGTATAAAACTTTAAAATTCAGAGGGAGACAGTTGACCCCTGAACTAGCCCCTGGTGGTGTGTCTATAACAACGTGCCATGACTAATCGGTAATAACGTAACTAATTTTATTTCCTAAAAATAATAAAAGAGTACAAGCCAATAGACTTACAGAGTAAATACTATAGATGAAGAATTCATAGTATTATGAAAATGACATTACGAATCATGATAGAACGGACACACGATCCACGGGAGATCCGACGTGTCAGTTATCAAGAAAATGATACCTCGCATCATCAAGCTCTACAGAACTGGACCCCAACCTTTACGCGGAAATAAATCTGCTGCGATTCCAATCCCAACCATTCACATATTTCGAGATTCGTGCATAAAAACTGACTTATCCTGAGTTTCATCGTTCAAACGATTGAGATTAAAATCGCAGAACCGCGATCCTTAGAATCACAGCTGATTCGCTTCCACCTTTACGCTCCTATAAATGCCAACCCCTCGACTCTCGTTCTCTCTCCAAATCAAAATAGACGGAGGAGAGAGAGAGAGAGAGAGATTGAAGCTGTCTCTCTTCTTTTGCGAAAGAGGGCTTCTAAATTGTGCACAGAAAAATAAATCTTTGTTAAGATGCAGAGGTTTCTCTTTCGGAGGGCATTATCGTCTTTGGCGTCCAAGCGAGGCAACTCTGGAATTGCTGCCGCGGAGGTGGTTGCATCTCACCGCGATGAATATGCGGAGGCGATCCCCAAAATGCCCCCGTTCGACTACACTCCTCCACCGTACGATGGGCCACGAGCTGCTGATATCCTTCGCAAGAGACTCCAGTATCTCAGCCCCTCTCTCTTCCATTTCTATAACAAACCTGTAAAAATTCCAATTCCTCCTTTTTTATTTTTTTTTGGTATTTTTCATAGGATTTTTTTTTTTTTTTTTCGATTGCCCCTTTGAGTTTTAATACTATTTACATATTATACGTTAATTTCTTTTAAGGAATTTTAAATTTAGTAGGCGTTGTTGAACATCTAAAACAGAGGTTTGGGTGGTTGGCTGGTTATTGAAAGAATTGAACGGTGTTATTTTCTCCTCTGTTCTTTTGCCTTTATTTGGGTTTGTCACATTAATGGTTAGTTCACGGTAGAAAAGAAGAGGGTTTGTTTTGTTGGGGAGGGTTTTCTGGTAGTTTGCTTTGTTTGGTCGTTGGATCGGCACTTTTGGCAACGAAATAAATGTTTAGACTGGGGAGATTTGTTTTTAGCTGGTTTTCTTTCTTTTCTCCAGGAATCTGGGTTGCTTACAGAGTTACAGTACATCAAATATGTATAAGTTTTTTTTTTTTTAGAAACATCAAATATATAGTTGGTAGCTACTCTCACTTGCCAACTCACTCAGCTTTGTCGTTTTCACTGGAAACAATGTTTTGTGCCCCCCCAAAGTAACACCATGATAATATCTTGGGCCATTTTAGAAGAATATACTTCATAACTAAATAACAATTCATGGCCCATGGGTTAGACAGGTGTAGTACCTAATGACTTGGACTTATCAACCTCAAAAATATGTATGATAGTGATACCAGTTAATTTAAACATACATGACAGTAAACAACTTACAACTCTTTAATTTTTTCTGTTTTCTTTTTTATGACAGTTAAACATAGTAGAAGGAAAGATGCAATATCTGTATGATGAAGATGGCCGACGGTATTTGGATGCATTTGGTGGCATTGCAACAGTATGTTGCGGGCACTGCCATCCTGATGTGATTGAGGCCATTATTAATCAGACAAAGAAAATTCAACACTCTACCGTGTTATATCTCAACAGCGCCATTGCTGATTTTGCCGAGGCTTTGGCCAACAAGATGCCCGGTGATCTTAAGGTGAGTATTTTTGCATTTTTTAGAATATTTTTACTATTTTTTTAGATAGGTAGAAAATCAAATAGTAAAAAAAATTCTAAAAAAATGTAATTTAGTCTGCAATTATATTTTCTTATGGAAATCATGAAGAACGGTTTCAATCGATGCTATGTATAGTATCATTGCCTCACTCTTATAATTTAGGATGAGATGGGCTTTGTAGAACTGAGTTATGCTTGCTTTTCTTAATTAAGCAATTTATTTAGGAAAAAAACAAGACTTGTCATAGTTTTCCTATGCAAATATCTAAATTATACTTGTATCTAGACTAAATAAAACTGTAATTTTAATGATTATAGGTTGTTTTCTTCACCAACTCTGGTACTGAGGCAAATGAGCTGGCGTTAATGATTGCCCGACTTTACACTGGCAGTCAAGATATTATTTCAATCAGAAATGGTTACCATGGAAATGCAGCTGCAACAATGGGCGCAACTGCACAATCGAACTGGAAATTCAATGTTGTTCAGGTAAAGGATTGTACTGATGAAGTTTTATAATTCCCCGATCATATAAAATTTTATACAAAGATTATACTCCTATTGTTGATGTTATTTTCCATGTGAAACAGAGTGGAGTACATCATGCATTGAACCCTGACCAATACAGAGGTCATTTTGGCACTGATGGAGAGAAATATGCAAAAGATGTTCAAGAAATCATAGATTTTGGTACCACCGGCAGGATAGCGGGTTTCATCTCAGAAGCCATACAAGTATGCTCTTTTTCAATAATTCCTGAAGTTACATAACATTCAAAAATGTCAAAAAAATTTAAATTACTGTTCTGACAGGGAGTTGGTGGAATTATGGAGCTGGCACCTGGTTATTTACCAGCAGTTTACAAAATGATTAGAAATGCCGGTGGACTCTGCATAGCTGATGAAGTTCAAGCTGGATTTGGACGCACTGGCAAACATTTCTGGGGATTTGAATCGCATGATGTAATTCCAGATATAGTAACCATGGCAAAGGTGGTTTTTTCTGACTTATAATACCCGTGTTAGTTCTCTTATGTTATAATAATATCAACACTAACCTTACATTTTTAAATTTATCTGTTTACAGGGAATTGGAAATGGGATACCTATAGGAGCAGTTGTGACGACCCCAGAAATAGCTCAGGTTTTGACCCGTAGGAGCTACTTTAACACCTTTGGAGGGAATCCTGTGTGCACTGCTGGAGGCCACGCGGTCCTCAAAGTGCTGGAGAAAGAAAAGCTGCAAGAGAATGCACATCTTGTTGGGTCCCACTTAAAAGACCGTCTCTCCGAGCTCAAAGAGAAGCATGAGAGTAAGTATAAAGCTAGTAGTAACGAGTCATATCTCCTTCAAATTGTATGAATTAGTAATTGTGATTGTTTAACAGTAATTGGAGATGTCAGAGGAAGAGGCCTGATGCTTGGGGTCGAGCTTGTGACTGACCGGCAAAAGAAGACACCGGCTAAAGCTGAGATAGCACATGTACTAGACCTCATGAAAGGTAACCAACCGTTGAATTGTATGGAAAGGTGACCCAATTCTTTTGCCATATTAAAGTTTGTTGACACCCTTTTTTTTACAGATATGGGAGTGTTGGTAGGAAAAGGTGGCTTTTATGGAAATGTGTTTAGAATAACTCCTCCTCTGTGCTTCACAAAGCAGGATGCAGGTGAGTCTTTAATCCTCAAGAAATGTATAAATTTACAAGCTCTATTTTGCAAATTATCCAAGCTAAAATGTAAACTTATTTTTCCCCCTTTGTTTTTTTTATTCAGACTTCTTTGTGGATGTGATGGACACTGCACTAGCTAAGTTGTGAAGCCTTTATGATTAAATTTCCCTATGTGCAAAGTGTTTGTAGATGTGTTGTATAGGGAAATTAGTCCAATAATAAGAGCTTCTTGATAATTATAATGATAATGAACATCTTGGTGTATTGAGAGATAGCACCTCGCTGTCTCGTAGTGTTTTGACTAGGATATGGTTGCTTAATGGCCACCACATCTTTTTCATTGCATGAACTCTTTATTTCTATTATTATCAGCTGCTGCTATTTCGATTACGTTGGTATTGTTTGTATTACTTTGAATAGCTCTTGTTTGGATGGTCCAATTTGAACTGTTTCTGATTAGATTATCATGGATGGTCCAGTTCATCCTTTTTAGTTTGAACATAGCCTACAAACTTGCAATATTGGTATTCTCTCGACTAGATGTGTCACAATGCGACTGTGCACTGGTAAGTGTACATTACAGTCTCCTGTTCGCATCAAGTGCACTGGTCAGTGAAATGTAGTACATAGCATGGCCCAATGTCTCAGACTGTGCTCCACAGAGGGGGAACGGAGGGAAGGGAACGGGTGGGTGGGGGAAAAATGAAGAAGTTACTCGCTCCACAAAACAAAATCAAGAGGTAGAGTAAACAGTGAGAGTGACCGTTACTCTACACGGATGAAATTCGTCCCTCCCGAATCGGGGTGTAGCGGAGGGAAAAGAGGACCCACTAGCGACAATTTACTCATTCTACCCTTTTCCCGCCTCTTCAATTCTGCATTTTTTGTTTTACCTCCTTCTGTCCATCAACAAAACTAAGTTCTCAGTTCGTCTCCTTCTCTCACTTGATCAAGCAAGTCCTCAAGTATTTCTTTGAATCACTATCAAGTTTAAAAAAAAAAAAAAGTATCTCTTTGAACTCTGATGCATTTCATTGTTTGCCATCAAAAGATCGTTCTTTGCTTTGATTCTTTATTTACTTAATTCTTACTTTAGAGAAAATGTGTTGGAATTGTGTTGGCTGATGGTACTAGTACCAATCTACATGCTAGTACAGGGTTGGATCACATGGTTATAACCGATATTGGATAAAAAATCTTATACTGGTAAACTCACAGGGGAAAGGAAGAGCACAACCACGCTGGAGACATGTAGTCAAATAAATTACATAAGTTTTTTTTTACGCAACTTATTTTCATAAAACTGTTTTTTTTTTTCAAGTTTCCTGATATTCTCTTTTTATTTTTTTGCCATGCTCAACTGTTTGAGCGTTTTTCATTTTCTTTATACCGGTTACAAAATTCTTGTAACTACATCATCATTAATGAAATCAAATGTGAGCATAGTTTTACAAAATTCTTTTCGTCCTTGATTTTTATAAAATTGTACTGGTACCTTGTGGTCTGTACCAGTTGTACTGGTACGCTGGTTATACCATTTTGGGAAACAATTTACACTTGTTAGATATAGATAAAGTTTGTGTAAGATATTATAAAATGCTATTTGCATCAATGAAGCTGCTGAAACCATAAAAGCTTAACCGAAGGGTAAAATAGATATTATAAAATGCTATTATAAAAGTATGATAAGTACCATATAAAATGCTATTTGCAGTATGTACAGTATTGTGAAATTTGTAAAAAAAATTTGCATTGAGCTATGTATTGTGAAATTTGTATTTTTTTTTTTGCTACTGTTAATGAAAAGTTGTTTTTTGTTTTGATGTTTGCATTCTATGGTGCTAGTACACCTCTTCGCAGCCATCTTATCTAATATTATGTTGGTTTCTTAATTAAAATGCTTTTGCTTTCCTTAGAAAATTTACAACAAATTAGGGATGTACATGGAGGAAGTTCACATGGAATTACATAGTCAAAATTTATCTTTGGACATTTATACAAAGAGTAGCACAGAGCAAAAACGACAGTTGATTTGAGGAAGCATCTGGATGATCTACTTGATCAAGTCAAACTGCAATGGAGATATTTGAATTAGGCTTAAGCACAAGGGCAAAATCGGAATTACAATGCATAGAGGTGGATAAACCAACTACTGGTAAATGAATGAGGAATTTTTAGAGAATAGTCAAAGAATTTTGCATACACTGGTAAATGAAGTTTATTTGCAGTGGAAATACATGAACCAATCTACATAGATTGCTATGAGGGCAAAATAGTCATAGTTTGATCAAATACAAGTTAAAATCAAAAGTTACACTGTAACGTTCCTTCATTTCTATGAACTATTGGAGCAAGTAAATGAATTACAATTCTTCCCTCCCGTCCCCTTCTCTTCCCACCCCTTCCCTCCTCTACCCTCCCCTTCCCCTCTAATATAATTTGTGGAGCACAGTGACCAAATGCAAATTTAGTAAAGCATTACAATTGGAGTAATGTGATGTGCATGGCATAAATCTTGTTGAGAATCAAGATTGTATCAAGGGTATTTTGGTAAAAGAGTAATTAGGGAATAGTTTAGGGATCTCTATGTCTAAATATGTACTAGTGGTTTGACACTACCCATCAGGGGCTGCCCGAACCCGGTCCGCCCGTGCCCGGTGCCCGGGGTACCCGTACCCGTGCCCGGGTATACCCGGGTAAACGGGTACACGGGTACGGGTTTCAAACGGGCAGGTCATCTATTTTTGGAGAAAACCCGGGTGTACCCGTACCCGCCGTACCCGAACCCGAATACCCGAACCCGAATACCCGAACCCGTTTACCCGCTACCCTTACCCGTGTACTGTAGCACTGTACCCGAACCCGACCCGCCTGGAGTGCTGGACCCGATTTGACAGTTTACTGTAGCACTGTAGATTTGACCGTTTAGTGTAGCACTGTAGATTTTCGAAATTTTTTGAATTCAACGGCTCCAGTTACTGTTTTACTGTAGCAATCCGAATTTCCCCCAGTTACTGTTTTTGAATAGGTTTTATTGTTTTAAAGTAATTGATTTAAGATATTTTTTATTTATATTTTATTAACCTATTAAAAATAAATGAACGTTTAGAAAATATATTATCAATTTAAATTGAACGTTTACAAAATATATTATCAATTTAAAATGTAAACTACAAATTTTGAGATATAAATAAATTATGAAACTATATAATTAGAATGAGAGTTTGAAAATAAAATAAAATTACTCGTGTAAAGAAATAAATAATTAGACTTGTACTTAGCCGAATAAATATACAAATTTTCGCACAAATAATTTTTATATATAAGTTACAAATTTTATTTATTTAGGAATTATAAAGATGTGACTTGATAATTTTATGTATATATATATACAATATTTGATATTGAACTATTCAGATTTTAAAAGTCGAATTATAAACACGTGACGTAATAATATTCGTACGACACTGTAAAAAAAACAAGAAAAAAAAACAGAAATTTTTGGCAGAAACATAAAAGAAAAGAAAAGAAAAAACCCGTTTACCCGTCTACCCGTGCCCGTTGTACCCGAGTACCCGTTGTACCCGTGCCCATTGTGCCCGCTACCCAACCCGGGTTTTACCCTGCCCGGCCCGAGGTACCCGAGAGCAAATGCCTAATATGTACTCTCTGTGTACCCAAGTTGGGAATTAATGAAATTAGGTTTACGATTACAATTTCATATCAAAGCCACAGCCGGCTCGTTTCTGCTCAGTCCTTCCTATCCGATCTAGCTTACGCAAAGAAAAAAAAAAAAGGAGACAAAGTCGCTCTGCCAACTTTGTCTCTCTCCAGTCCGCCAACCCTCACTAGAGGCTCTGCCCCTCTCCTTCTCCGTAGCCCATGTGGGGGGCATTTCCCCACAGACCCGTGCAGGGTGAGATGAGAAACGAGAGAAGACCATTCTAGTCAGAGAAAGGAGAAGAGGTCTTTGACAGGAGCCCAAAGGAGGAGAGATAATACGGATTCTTCCAATACCATCTGTTCTGGCTAAGACGAGTTTGAAGGAAGGGTTTGAGGGATTTATGAGAGTTTGGTGGAAACAGAAAGAGACGCTGGGAACAATTTTTTTTTGCGAGATCTTACAAAGAACAATTTTTTTAGTAAAATTACGAAACTGGCAGTGAGACTAAAATTAGCACCTATGTTAGTTGAGACAAAACATAGGATTTTAGCAGCTATGTTATAAACTATGTATGAAACTGTTCATGCGACCATTGTTTTGCGGGTCGTGAGAAGGATTGTAACTTGTGCTACCATTATGGGGGTAAGCGCAGGTTGAAAGGATGGATAAATTTTTTAAAAAGTTGGATCACGAGAAGATGAAGGTGTTAGTGAGGTTCATGAAGCAGGCAGAGACGTTAACGTCAGTGTCGACATCAGGAACATAGCAGAAGCAGCTGAAACTAGACCTTCTTCCAATCGATATGAAACTTGATGGACCAACCACATATTTGAGTTGGTCACGACGGATCACAGGTACCATAGCAGGGAGAGACCTTGAGGGTTACCTGACAGGAGAGAAGAAAGAGCCTGGAAAAGACACTGTTGAGTGGAAAGAATGAAATACCACACACATGTCACTTTATACTTTGTTGCTCAACTCTATGGTCCAATCGATTGCTGTGACAGTTGATGGCATTCAGAGTGTGAAGGACATTTGGGCTAAACTGCATATAACTTATGTTGGGGCAGAGAACAATATGAGGGTGTTTCAGATAGAGCGAGAGATAGATATGTTGTTCAGAGAGATAAGACTATCCAACAGTATGTTGTAGATCTAGAGTGTTTATGGAATGACTATGACCACTTCTCGCCTACGACAGGGTGCAAGGATCATGACTGTAAGAGCAGGGAGATCTTCGCACAAAAGAGAACCATGCAGTTTCTAAAGCATCTTAACCCAGCATTTGATCAGAGGAGGGCAGTTCTTTTAGCTCAAATGAAAATCCCTCCACTTTAGGAGGCGATTGCAACTATATGCAGGAGGAGAGTTGCATAAAACTACACTTGGAAGCCTCTGGACTCCTAAGGATACGATCAGCCTTGGTACCCTCGAATCGTAGTCTCTTTGGGAGTTATGGTAAGACTCAAAAATGCTACAAATGTGGTGAGGTGGGTCATTTGAGCAAGGCCTGCCTAAAGCCACCTAAAGAGAGAGAAGCTGGTGGACGAGGGCAGCCTGGTGGTCGTGGGCGCGGCCGTGGTGGCCGACGAGGAGGTAGAGGTGGCCCATCTGGAGGATACCGGACAAATCTAACAGTGGCTGAGAAAGATGAAGAGACTAGTGTGAGCTTCACGGAGAAGGACCATGAGCTTCTGGAGATGTTGAGGAGGAAGAAACTGGCTAGTGATGATGGTAAGAAGGCCACTACTAAGGGAGCCTCCACATCCTCTTCATACAGGGGTAACTTTGCCACTTATGCTCACTCAGACAAAGGTACTCTCGATACACGTGCACTTGCATCCATATCTACCACAGGGGCATCAGAATGGATACTAGATTATGGTGTATCTCGACATGTCACGGGGGCTTATTGTGAGTTTTCTACCTATACTCACCTAGCAGCCCAAAGAGCATCCAAACTGCTGATGGTACTACACAGCCTGTTATTGGTAAGGGTATCGTTAAGTGTACAAAGTTCATGACCCTGGCTAATGTGTTGCATGCTCATTTCTTTTCAGTAGACTTGTTATCCATTAGTGTCATTATACTCCAACTAAAATGTGTTGTTTACTTTGATATTTCTAAGGTGATCTTTCAAGAGAAGGGGACTAGCCGGAGACTTGGGACTGGCACGTGGCGTAGTGGACTATGGTACTTGGACAATGAGGGGATTGACACAACGCTGGCATCTATGGTAGATAGAGTAGGAGTTGGAGGATCTGGTATGAGCGTGGAGGATGAGTTGCTTTTGTACCATCAGCGCATGGGGCATTCTTCTTTTAGTATTTTGAGTCTTTTGTATCTGTCTATGTATGAGAAATCTGACAAACAAAAACTTGTATGTGATGCATGTAAATTTGGCAAGCATACTAGGAGCTCGTATGTAAGCTCTGGTAATAGGAGTGCTTGTGTTTTTTATTTGATTCACTCAGATGTATGGAGGCCTTGCTCCACAACTTCTATTAATGGTTATCGATATTTTGTGACTTTCATTGATTGTTATACTCGTGTTACTTGGTTATATTTGATGAAAAATAAGAGTGATGTGCTTGCATATTTTAAGGATTTCCATAAGGCAGTTCAGATCTAGTATGGTGCAGTGGTGAAGGGTTTGAGGTCTGATAATGGGACGGAGTATACAAATAAGGCTGTAGAGGAGTATTTGTCAGCTCATGAGATACAACATCAAACCACATGCCCTTATACACCAACGCAAAATGGGGTGGCAGAAAGGAAGAATAAACATTTGTTGGAGGTAGCTCGATGTATGATGATTTCAATGCATGTTCCGCAACATTTGTGGGGACAAGCGGTCTTGACAGCTGCACAATTGATCAACATAATGCCTTCAAGAGTGTTAGAGTGATAGACTCCATGTGAAATGTTGAAGGGAGATAATGAGGGCATTCTTCCTTTGAAGGTCTTTGGATGTGTGTGTTTTGTGAAGGACTACAGACCAACAGTGGGGAAGCTGGATCCCAGAGCTGTGAAGTGCCTTTGTGGGCTATTCGGTCACTCAGAAGGGATATGTTTGCTGGAGTCCAGCAGAGAGGAGGTTGTTTGTAAGCATGAATGTTACCTTCCGAGAGTTAGAACCATATTTCTCATATGTGACCTCACTTTTTGATGACTCGCCAGATACTGGGGGTATGAGGCGAGAATAAGAGAATAGTAGTAGTGAAATGCTTGTAAATATGGGATCTATCCAGTGCCCCTGTTCTATAGAAGAGTTGGCTGAGGATGAGCCGGAAGATGAGAACCGAGATGAAGGGAATAAGACTCAGGGGGAGTTGAGAGTGTATAAGAGGAGAAATAAGCATAATGAGGGTCATGTGTCTGCGCCGGCTGAGATTGAAGTGCCTCAAAGTCCCTTGTCTCGGTCTGCCCCAACACCTGAAGCACCTACATCTGATTCAGGTGATATGATTCCTCACTCTTCCTCTGACACAGAATTGAGAAGGACTTCTCGTAGCAATGCGATAAATCCCCCTGATCGATACGGTTTCCCACATGATATTGCTCAATTTGTCTCATACTCTAACATATCACCTGTGTATGGAGCATTCATTGCATCCCTGGATACGGTTTCTATACCCAAGTGTTGATAGGTAGCCGAGGAGGATCTAAAGTGGAAGGCTACCATACGAGAGGAACTTAGTGCCCTCGATAAAAATAGGACATGGTAGATAATACTACTGCCAGGAGAAAGTTGATCGCTATAAGACACGATTGGTGGCGAAAGGGTACAATCAGACATACGGCATCGACTGTGATGAGACATTTGCACTAGTGGCGAAGATAAGCACAGTCAGGACACTTGTTTCTCTTGCTGTGAATACACCAGCTCGATGTGAAGAATGCGTTTCTTCATGGGATCTGCTGGAGGAGGTGTTATTATGGGGATACCCCCATGCTTCAGCACAAACCAAACAGTGGGCAAGGTATGTCGACCAAGGAAGTCCTTATATGGATTAAAACAGTCTCCTCGAGCTTAGTTTGACAGGCTCAGGAGAGCTATGGTAGGAATGGGATATCAGCAAATCAATACCGACCACATGGTGTTTTTTCGACAATATGGTGGTCATATTACTATACTTGATGTGTATGTTGATGATATGATTGTCACTGGTGATGATGATGGAGAGATTGCTCAGCTGAAGGTGAGATTGGGTAAAAAATTTGAGGTGAAGGACCTTGGTTTGCTCAGATACTTCCTTGGGATTGAGGTGGCTCGTGGAGCAGAGGGGATTGTGCTATCTCAGAGGAAGTATGTGCTAGACTTGCTCATAGAAATATGCATGCTGGGATGTAAGCCTACAGTTACTCCAATTGATTAGAGGCACAAGTTAAGTGCAGATGCTGGAGAGCCAGTTGATCGGGAAAGATATCAGAGGTTAGTAGGTCGGTTGATTTATCTGAGTCACACTCGTCCTGATATCTCATTAGTAGTAAGCGTGGTGAGTCGCTACATGCATGATCCAAGGAATGGCCATATGGACGCAGTTTATCAAATTCTGAGTTACCTGAAGAGTGCTCCAGGAAAGAGGTTGTTATTCAAGAATAATGGTTATCTAGGCATTGAGGGCTATTGTGATTCTGATTTGGCTAGTTGTGCTGATGATGGGAGGTCTACATCAGGATATTGCATCTTTGTAGGAGGTAATTTGGTCTCTTGGAAGAGCAAAAAACAATCGGTAGTGACACGGTCTACCGCTGAGTCCGAGTACAGGACAATAGCCTTGGGAGTTTCTGAGTTGTTGTGGTTGAAGGCTCTTCTAGTGGAGTTGAAGATGGATCAGAGGATTCACATGAAGCTATGGTGCGATAACAATTCGGCAATCAGCATTGCCAATAACTTGGTGCAGCATGACAGAACCAAGCACATTGAGGTTGATAGAATCTTCATCAAGGAAAAACTAAATAGTGGAATACTAAAACTAAGTCACGTTTCAACTGAGGATCTAAGTGACGGATTGCCTCACAAAGGGTCTTAACTCTTTAGGTCTTTCTAGATTATGTAACAAAATAGGCTTAGTAAATATCTTCTGCCCATCTTGAGGGAGTGTTGAGAATCAATATTGTATCAAGGATATTTTGGTAAAAGAGTAATTAGGGAATAATTTAGGGACCTCTATGTAATATGTACTCTCTATGTACCCAAGTTGGGAATTAATGAAATTAGATTTACAATTACAATTAATCTCACCTGCGGTTAGTTATGAAAGGGCATAACCCACTACAGCAAAAAGCACTATCAGCGACCGGAATTTCGGTCACTGATAGTATGGGCGCCGGCCGCTGATACTTGATCCGGTCGCTGAAACCCCGGTCGCTGTAAGCCTTGTCGCTGATAATGTTCTGATGACGTCATCGGTCGCTGATAATACGTCACCCGGTCGCTGATACTATTTTTGCGACCACTTTTTTTTTGGTCGCTGATATTTTTTCTGACGTCAGGAAAAGGTATCTGCGACCAAAAAACGGTCGCTGATAGTTAAAACCGGTCGCAGAAAGTCTTCTGTCAGGTTTTTGAATTTTTTTTATTATTTAAATTTGCACCTTTTTTTATTATTTAAATTACAACCATTTACAATAACAGAGTTTAAATTTTACATTATCCAATTGATAGTATTATTTACAACCTATGATATATCTATTAGAACAATGGGCTAATAGTAATTAAAATCCACAATTACAACCATTTACAATATCCAATTTTAAATTTTACATTATCCAACCTATGAACCGAAGACTGTGGGCGCTGAAGGCTGTGGGCGTCGATCGCCAAAGGCACAGGAAACTGTTCAGAAAATAGGAAAATGAGTTATGAAGATATTATACCAATCTAAATAGATAAAGTTTAAAGATTCAATTAGTAAAACAATTAAAAAATAATTTCTACTTTTCTCTGGCTAATACAATTGCATTCTCTGTCAATGTTTCAGAACTTCACTGTAAGTCTCTAATGTGTACTGGGTCAACCCACAACAATTTTTTTGCAGCTGATGACTAGCATGCATCTGAATTGGCGCTGTATTTTACCTGAGTATAGGAAGCAATTTCAGTGGTGAAGTTCTTGGCTCCAAAAGAAATGAACTAACCTTTCCATTTAAAAGAAATGAACTGGTGTGTCTGGTGTGCGTACCAGTTCTATTTAAAAGAAATGAACTAACCTTTCCATTGTCGTACCAAGGATGCCAGTTGAATAGTCGAATAGTATTCCGGGTAAGGGATCAGACTCTCAGTAAAATGTTTTGATAAGTTCACAAATTTCCTACATTTGACCAAGCTTCTTAATAATACACAAATTATCTGTCAAGATCTGTCTCAAATCAACTTTTACCTACCTACTTATCGAACTACAGTAATTATCCCTAATGAGAAATTTATTCTCAATTCAATTAATAAACTACTAAAACCAACTTTTGGAAAGATTTCTACTAAAAATATCTAGTCAAACCTTTTGGAAAGCCAACTTGTTATCCGCCGATCCGACGAAGAGTCTACGGACGAGATACCGTGCTTCAACATTTCTGGCCCAAGCTTCGCCAGCTGGACCGCACAAGACCCGACACCACCCGAGGCGGCGGGGTCACTCCGATCTCCAGCGGCGGGGTCACAGCGTCGGGGTCGGGGTCAGAGAGCGGGGTCGGGGTCGCTGATCGGGGTCGGGGTCAGTGATCGGGGTCGGGGTTCCAGCGGGGGGTCGGGCGGCGCAGGGGGGTCGGGCGTTTTGATTTTGGGGAAGGTTTGATTTTGGCGGAGGCGTTTTGATAAAGGCGCGCGTTTTATTTTTCAGCAGCCGCGTTTTTTTCAGCGATAAAAAAAAAAAAAAAAAAAAAAAACTTTCAGCGACCGGTGTTGGCGCCGGTCGCTGAAACAGTTGGTCGCCGGAATTTGAGTGAAAATCTTTATTTTTGGAGAGAAATTGAGAATCAGCGACCGGCGTTACCACCGGTCGCTGAAGCTCCGTTTTGCTGTAGTGACCTTTGTTATTTTTTGCTATTGCGTATAGGTCGCATAACACCTTTTCACTACACATGCCAAAACGTGCAAAATAAGTAAATAAACGAAAAATAAAAATAGAGGACAAATAATCCAGATCGTATAGAAGTAAATTAATAGATTATTTGAGAAAAGAAAATGCAATATGATCTTCCTAATATTTGCTTAAAGTAACACTTATTGATCAACAATCCTCCCCAAGAGCTAGGTCAACCCGCGACTAATTAAAACCAAAAGAAAAGTCAAAAACCATTGTCCGGATAAACTCAAGCCAACATTGTTGCTTCCAGTATAACACAACTGTAGAATTAAATTTAATTAATGAATACTTTATCAACAAAACATGCAAGAACTAGGAAAATATGATCTCGTGTGTATAGCATCACCCCTTTAACAAAACTAATGTAAGAGAAGAAGAGCCCCAGCTAATTGAAGATATACATCACATATACATAACAAACCAGTGGTACCAACTTTGCACATCTCCTAGACTACTTTTTACCATTAACCATAGGCTGTCCTGGCGCACTTGTCATATTACTAGATCCTCTGTTGTTCACCTTATTCCCTGAACCAAAGCTTTTGATGTCTATCAAATCTCCAAACAAATTATCTGGCATGTAGTATGGCTTGGACCCGGCAGGCATCTCTTTTTTCAGAGCAGGTTGCGAAACATTCATACCAGTATTACCCACACCAGAACTGCCGAATGGAACAGCTGTAACCGGAGCTGGAGTCACAGTAGCATTACTTGTACCAGCAGCAGAGCCAAATGAATTAAATCTCTGCATTTGCACAGGAGCAGTTGCTGGTGCTGGTACTGATGCAGGTGGTACCTGGTACTGAGTTGATGGATATGCATAAGGATTGGAGGGGTAATATTGAGTCTGAGTTGGAGGGGCAGTTGGTTGGGCCCATGATGCAACGTAATTATTGTACGGGTTGTAATTGTATCCTTGATTGTAAGGGTAGTAAGTTTGGGGTTGCATTTGGGGGCTTGGAGGACTAGTAGAGGAAGGAACAGGAACTAAAGCCCAGGGGTTGGAGTCAGTGGTGAACGTAGAGGTAGGTGAGGTGGCATCTGGTTGAGGTGGGGTCGAGTTTTCAGTGGAGGAAGGATTGGGGTCACAGAGGGCAAGAGTCAAAAGGTCGATCATATCTGGCTGCTTTGGTGCTTCTGTGGGTGGGGGCGGGTCAATTACTACCAATGCATTGCTTGCCACAGATTCTTCTACAGTAACATCACTCTGGCTTGATGATGCCTCCTGTTCAATCCCCTTCCCTTTTGATTTCCTGTGAACCGGATAGGATTATCAATTATTGCACAAATAAGAGGTAATTTAAATAAAATTGAATGCTATTTAAGACCACCTTTGTGCTATCTGAGCAAATTCATCATCCTCATCTTCCTCAGGTTTGGTTTCTTCTACAACTGGAGTTGGTGCAACTGGAGGCGGTGCAACTGGAAGGGGTGCGGCAACTAGAGCTGGTTCAGGTGGCAAATTGCCTGATGCAATGGCATCATGCTTTGCAATCACATTTTGTAGGCCATCATTCAGGGTAAGAGCTTCTGCCAACACTTGCTCATCACTGTAATAATCCCACATGAAAATTGTAAAGCTCATATACCAACTTCCTTTGAATTGATGTTTTTCGAATTTTAATTTATCTAGATAGATTAAAGGGGAGAAGGGAATCACATACCCACTGGAGTTGATCAATTGCACAATCTTGTTTTGGTTAGACTTGCATTGGCTTACAAGGTCAGTGATCACTTCATCTTGAATGGCCTTTGAAAAGGGATAAAAAAGGACAAAATGGTGCATAATTAGCTGTGAGATAGAAATTGTATTTTAACAGAACTAATAACCAAATAGTACTATACATATAGAGAAAAGAGAGGAAGGGCAGTACTCCACGATCGCGAGGGTTGACAGCTCGCAACATCTCAGTAAGGAGCTCCATTGCACTCCTCATGTTATGTAACTCCCCCATACTAACCAACCATTAATAAGAAAAAAACATAAAGCAAGATATGAGTTCAAGGTTGAGGAAGGGCAAATTTGTCAACACAAAAGGAAAATATGCCATTTGAAACTATGTCATGTAGTTCTCAGTTGCAAGAATGTAATTTACAAATTCAAAGATGAGGTTTTATCACAGGAAAGGGCAAATTGATAAAATTGACCAAACATACTTTTATCCTCCAAACCAAATGTACAAGTATCCTTTGTACATTACCCAAAACGATTTGGCTTTAACTTACCAACAAGAGGAAATTTTGGTGGTACTGGCCATGTTGAAAGTTGAACATATTAAAAATAATAAACGAAAAGGAAAATGAAATGTAAAGGACAAGAATTTACCTCACGTTTGCAACAACAGGTGCACCTCTTTCTCCTGGTGCTTGGGAATTAGAGACATAGCCAGAAGAAGCATAAGGTTGTGCATGAGGTGAGGAAGATGATGTGGCATTTCCAAATGTCAGAGGAGCATCAGGGGCCCGTCGTGGGAATTGTACTCCAGATCTCTGAAAATATTGTTAGAATTATAGATTCTATTATTCATAAGATTTGCATCCAATTTTAATGAAAACAAAATAGGATAGATAGATAGATAGATACCTTCAATTCAATGTAGGCCAAGTAATATTGGGGGTATTGCCCTCCAGGCCCACCAAAGGCTTCTTGCCATGAATCAAGCAGTATCAAAGCTTTGTCTCTCACTTGAAAATCATTCTTTGAGAAATTTCACGGGGAAAAACAAAATCAGTAAATGAACACACTTTAATATTGCTAATTAACAATCAACTCCACTGATCCTTTTGTTTGTTTTCCCTTTTATAGTAAGGAAGATCATAACAACTAACTGATCGCTAACAAAGATAGTGATTTCAATGTCTTATCCAAAACAAGACTCTCAAGAGTCACAAAGTACTGGCCTAAACATAGTATAAAGCCAATTATACAGCATATTACAGTAAACGTACGAAATACATTAAATATTGCTAAAGGCGCACCTGTTTTCTGACAATTTTGACCATTTCTTGGAGAACTTCATACTCAGCTATTTCAAAACGAACCGATTCACCACAGTTCTTCATCATAGCCTCTAAAAGCTACAGAAAATATAAATTAAACTTAATTTTGAGAAAATATACTGGGCCTTAATCCTCTTGAATTAGCAACTGAGTTATGATGCTTACCGTTAAAGCGAGAAATTGAACGTTAGAATGCTTGTTTTGCAACCTTTTCCTAATTGCTTTAATAACTTCTTTTGAATGCCTGATTTTTATCAACAATAAAAAAATATAAACAATCAGAAACATCAGTTTATAGAATTGCTTTTGTTCCTTCTCAAAATTTGCTTTTCTGAACAAAATAATGAACACATACTGGTAAATTAGTGTCTGAGAGGTGAACTCTTACTCAATTTCAAGTTATTGCACCAAATTCAGTATCACAAATATGCGCATACTACTTAATTGAACAACCTCATATTCATACATAAAAAAACCAAGATAGAATCAGGCCAGTAATAAATATTATGCTTCAAACCAGCTCGTTTAATCACACGAATAATACAAAACAGCAGACCTCCCAAATATCCTTAGGTCAACTCTTAGAAAATGCCTAGTTTCTTCTACTTATCACGAAAGAAAGAACAAGAAGAAAAAAAAAATCGAGGTTGGATAAGTTGAGCACATATAACAGAGATAAGTGAAGCAACTCGTCATCACAAACTTGAAATATCATGAGCGAAAAAGACGAAGTTCAACCGACTTGATTTTCCTAAAGAGAAAGAACGAGATAGAAAGTTTACCAACGATTGGTGTTGATCATGTCGCATATCTCTAAATTCATGGCCCAATCGGGACCAATCAGCAGGTGACTTGTGGCCTTCTCGACCAGCGAAGAGGCCGAGACGGAACCCAGAGAAGACATCATCGTCTCTGATCGAACGATCAAAGAGGAGAAAAAAATAGAAGGAAATGATAGCTCGCCTTTTCTAAAGTGCGAAACAGTTGCAAAGGGAGGTATCTCTTTTATTATTTTTTTCTTTTTTTTCTATCCTTTTCTTGTTTCCTTCGATGGACCGAGAAAGGAAGACGAAGGAAGCAGCAAGTGGGGAAGAAGAAGAAAAAGGAAATTACAACTACTTTAAAGAAAGAAATTATAAAGGATTTAGGAGGCGGAGGTCTAAGCCTGCTGCGTGTCGCACTAGGGTGGGGTGGGGAGGGCTTTTGAAGTTTGGGCGTTGCCCTTCATTCCAGTGCAATACCTGGCCGTATAGAATGAGATCTAATGCGCCCATTTTATTCTGGCACGAATCTCAAAACGGACCCCATATTATAATTACGTATTGAATTGATTTTGGCCCGGCTGTGAATACTCTACACGATCAAATACCTTAGAGCAGGCTAAGAGTATGTAGTGCGCAAAAAATTATTCTACGGAGAACTTAGATAATACCGAAGATATTCTGTGCAATTTTTTTAGGACCTTATTTTACTTAGCTGTTGTCTAAATTTATAGTGCACTATTTTGAGTAGAACTAAGGTGAGCTGTGCTCACCAACGGATTTGGTGAGCACACCTCCAAAAAACGCATTTTTAAAGTTCAAATAGTCGATTCGAACCTTCCAACGTGTTCTTCATATTAATATGTGCGTGGAGACCAAATTTTATATTTTTTGGAAATTTTTTACTATTTTTTTAGAATTTTTCAAAATCAGTGTTTTTTCATTAAATAAAAAAAAAATTCAAAAAAATTCAAAAAACACTGATTTTGAAAAATTCTAAAAAAATAGTAAAAAATTTCCAAAAAATGTAAAATTTGGTCTCCACGCACATATTAATATGAAGAACACGTTGGAAGGTTCGAATCGACTATTTGAACTTTGGAAATGCGTTTTTTGGAGGTGTGCTCACCAAATCCGTTGGTGAGCACAGCTCACCTTAGTTCTACTCCACTATTTTATGATAATTAACTTCACAATAGAAATATGTCACGAAATATTGTCAAGACAATGACATTTGTCAAAGTCTAATAAGTTATTTAATGTTGTTAACTATTAATAGAACCTCCTACACCTAAAATAGTGGTACATTTATATTTAGATAATAATATAGCTTCCCTATCGAACATAATTTTTAATTCTAACGGAAAATAACTATGGATATTAGGACAACAACATAATTTGAAAAATAATTAAGTTGTTTGTAAGTAACAGAAATGTGTCTTGATCAGTTCATAAAACTAGTAATTACCTTCCCGCCCTTGAGTCTATTTTTTCCAAAAAAAAAATATCCTAATTTTGTGTGGCTTTTATGTATTTCATAAATTACTCCCAAGTAGGTTCTAGAAGTATTTTATAATTTTAATTATTATTTTCTTTGTAACAATAAAGTATCAAGCATTTATAACAAGGGCGGGACCTAAGCATGAACAAGCTCCCTTAAACAATAAAAAAATGTTATATTTTCAATATTTAGATAATTAATTTAGCATAAAATTAATTGTTTGTTTGTAATATATAATCATAAAAAAAAAATTGTGTGACTGTAATATAGATATTGCACGGATCTCTATTTATATGTAGTCGGTTTTGCCTCAGCCGCGTAAAAAGGGTCAAAGGGCTTATCCACTGACGAACGTTATATACCGTCAGGTTCAAATACGCATCCCCTGAGATATCTCATATTTTGCGTGACTTATTAGAAAATCTCAACCGTCCAAATACGTTCCACACGATTCTCGAAATTCAAATAATACTGGTCCCGCGCTATCCCCCAATAGGCACCGGACACGTCGGTCACGCAAAATATGAGATATCTCAGAGGATCACACTCGTCAGGTTCAGGTCAAGAAAAGGCTACACTAAAAAAAATAGAAACAATTACATAATTGCGTAGACCCGGCTCAGCCCGATTATATGGCTCCTCTAGTCAAAATATTCTGTATATTTTCTTTTCTTTTGGTTAGCCCAATACGCGTGCCTACAGACCAGACATTCGGAACCCTGGAACCACTGAAGATTCCTGTTGTTTAAAATTCGAGCACATCCGTGTAGAGAATCATTGCAACCTACTTATCAGCGGTGATGAACCGCTGCAGGAAAGAATGATAAAAAAGGAACATAGAGAGGAGTCATCAAGTCTCTGTGGCAGGATACCCAGAGGGCCGACATTTTTATAATATCTAAAGTTAATTAGAAATTAATAAATATACCAGTTCCTCCGATTTCGATAAAAATATTCCTACCGGTCATTTAAATGTCCCTACCGATCATTAAATGGCCAGTACCTAATTTATTCCATTACCGGTCATTAAATAGTTGGTACCTAATTTATTCCATTACTGGCCATTTAATTCCGGTACCCTTATTTTATTTTTTTTTTAGACCATATAAATAGTCATCTCTCTCTCCCTCACAACTCACTCAACTCACAAAAGAGAAAGGGAGGAAGGGAAAGAGAGAAGAGAAGGCGATTTTTGAGGCGAAAAGGGCGATATTTGAAGGGGGCCAAAGGATGAACAATAGCAACCGAGGTAGGTCGTCCTATCGTGGCCTAGCGAGAGGAGGATCAATTAGTGACGAGGTAAAAATTAGGGAAAAAAAGTACAAGTGTCAAGTATGCCCTGATTAAAAGACATGTCAATCATTCATACAGGAAGCATTTCTTAAGTATGAAATTTCAGACGATGACTTTGTGGAAAACCCTTAAGGCTATGGTTTGAAAAAAAGAAGGTTGATCCAGAGCCTCCAAATCGGACGATAGGTTTGTTTCGTGTACGTATACTAGTAAGTCTACCACTTCGTCTGTTGTGACTGATCCAGATCCGGCAAAGTTGGCTAGTTCTAAGAAGTAGTATTAGTAGGGTTCAAAATTTGAATGCATTTGAGCTGGGTTATAAGAAGTATTATTATTGTAGTTGGATGAATTAGGGTTGTAAATTTTTTGAGTTTCTTTAGTGCCTATTTTGTAGACTTTATTTCATCAATTCAGAGTTTGTTTAGACTTAATGTGTTGATATGCATGTAGAGTTGAGTGGTTGAACACTTGCTTATGATAGCCGTAAAAGTCTGTACACTGCTGGCCAATTGCCATCCACATTAAAAACCTTTTCTTATCTTGATGTGTGTGACTTCTCAAAATGAAGGCGTGAAAAAGAATTCAGAGTCACAATTAAATTTGCAGCCAAGTTAGACTTGCATCATCTCCAACAATTTCTGCAAAGGAGGCAATCTGATTCACCTCAACAAACTATTCATGCATTAGACGTATCGTACAAAACAATAAAATACACACAAATTGCAAATAAAAAAATCCACACAAATTGCAAATAATAAAGTTCTGAAAGCAGCATCTAAATAAACAAGTTCACAACATGCATCTAAATCACCTATTATTACTACGCCTAAAACTAAATCCGAGAAACCGACCAGTTCCAGAAGATAGCTTACTAGATGGCCTTGCTTGGCTTCCAGATGCCCTTGTTGTACGCCTACTAGTTGACCTCCTCGGTTGGCTTCCAGATGGCTCTCCTTGCACCCCAACCGCCTCTCATCCTATGGCAACTGCATCTCCCATTGTTTCTGCAAACATAGCATATGCATCTAAATGGCTTGTAGTTGTGCTACGCCGTAACCCTCCGGACCCACTTGTCTCTGCCATAACTCGCTCATTTTCTGACGCATTTGCTGTGTTTCTTGCCTCTGCATTTGCATTTGTTACTTAGTAAGTTGGTATAAATTGAAAATAAATATATTTTTTTGATGAATGTTACATACATTTTCGTTGCCTATCTGTAGTAGAACGGCGAGCCTGATGCCCCATTCGCCTACCTTCCATTTCATCCATGGTCATTACATGACGGATGTGTTTTCGTCTCCCAACCCTAATCTAGCCCTTGCTCGGAAGAATTTTAGGTTCAGTATTAGGAGGCCATTCTAGCATATTGCCAATGGGAACAAACACCTCACTCCAAGTACTTTCAAGATGGTTCACAGTATACCAGTCTGCAACAAATTGGTCATTGCACCAGTTTCGTTCACGACAAACCGCTAAGACATGAACGCAGGGAATAGAAGTTAATTGGATACCTCTGCAAGTACATTCTATTTGGTTGCCGGAACCGCGTGTTACAATGTACATGAACTTCCTGTGAATAAGTTTCATATTTCCTGCATCGCTGCGGGGGACTGGAACGTACTCATTTGGGGATAAAACTTGGTACTGACCTTGGCTGTGCGTATAAGGTACCAAACGCATTACTGCAGTGCTGCTCCTGGTTACATACACCATTGGTGATGAAGGACAACCGATGGTAAATAAGCGATAATAAATGTGTTTTTTGTAGTAGTGATCAGTATCAAATGGTCATAAATATTTTTTTTTATTTTAGAATTTGTGGATCTACGAGAAAAAAAAAACTACGCGCACCATATTTTCTTTATATATCCGATCAAGATTAAACTATTAAGTATATGTTGCTTATACAACCCATTTTTTTGTTGACCGGGATTAATACAAAATAAATTAAAACAATTTTCTATTTAAAATATGTAAGCATACATGATACACCTATGTTTTCGGACTATTTGATCAATATACGACGACAAAATTTGAAATATACGAAATCAATCGAAGGGTTAATATCATATATACTGTTTTAACTCTTCATAGATATCATATTAAACCTTAATTGAAAAGTAATAGAAATGTATATGGCTTGTTTTGGTCATGCACTTGATATTGAAATAGTCAGCAATATTTTTTTTTTGTCATTTATTATAAATTCACAAAAGTATACATATGTACTTGATATTGAAATGGTGAGTATCGGATTGAGTTCGCTAAGCAATAACTGCATCTGCCTAGAATTTGGATGTAGATTTTGACCAATATTACTAGTTTTTTTAGACCTCAAGAAATTTGGGTTGATATAAGCTATACTTTTGGAGAACTATTTGATCAATATCACAAATCGGTTATCTTAATTCTTTTTTTTTAATCGATATGAAATGTCTGGAGAAAATTTTATTTATTTTTTTAAAAAATAAAAATTAATCGTAGATCTAACACAGATAATGCTGAATCTCACTTCTCTAAGGAGAAACACATGTTAATTTTTTACAAGAAACGTCTAAACAATAAATATCAAAATTAGCATAAGCTCTTGTTTAAAAAAGAAAAAAAAAATAAGCCTAAGATTCAACTAACAATCTGATATCGAACAAGTAAATAAAACTGTGTAGACACCATTGTTTTGTACGTATTGTAAATTATATCGAGCAACAAGTAACATGTTTTCTATTTTAGAATCGACCAATGAAATAAAAGCTGTGTACATTTAGAGGCGGAACCAGACTTTCAAGCTACGAGAGTTAAACACAGATTGGAAGTCAATTATATAAATTTTTCATGCTGAATTGGAATTAATTTTACAGTACTCGCAGCATTTTACTCTAAATTATATAAAAAATCATATAGAAATACAAAAAAAATTGAAAATTAATGAGAGTCAATTGACTCCCATTCACCACATATGAGTCCGCCTCTGAGTACATCAATTCATACCTCTTTTAACAAACGATCCAATTTTTTCTCACTTGTATGATCGATATAAAATAGCCAATAACTTTTTCTCCAATTTTAGAATTTATAGATTTAGATAAAGCTAAGTATGATCCTAACTTTTAGTGCTTAGTGGAAGTAGAATTAGAGTGTTTTTAAGTTCACCAAATCATTTAGATAGCATAATTTAACAATATACATGATTGATTTTAAACGATGAATTCAAACCATTGAATCTAATCTACTTCACGAGTGATGCGTATACAATCAACATTTATAAATTTATAAATTAATGTCGTGTATACTCGAGCGGTTAAAAAACCTTGAAAAATAAATGTATTATAATTAAATTATAAATCTTTTCATTTATATAATTTTTTTTAACAGAAATTGCAATGACACGTATGAAAATTTACATAAAAGCGGGATAAAAGGAATGGGATCTAGGGGGGATTTTCCATTTGGGCGGCGAGCCGCTTTTTTTATTAATACAAAAAAAAAATATCAAATCTGCCCTCAATCTCAAATTTTTATTAAAAATACTCTGACCGCTTCTTCATTGGGCGGTCCACTGTTCATTCCAAACCGCCCACTATGGGGCGGTTTGGTATTTTTTTATATTTTTTTTAGAGACAATATGAATATCAAGATGCTGAATTCTAATGCTAAAAATTCGGATTTTTTTTAAATATTTGTTAGATTACTTCTTTTGATGTATAATTAGCATATTTATACTAAAATACGCTAAATTACTTGAAATTATTTAAATTACGATGAATTACACTAAATTACGTTAAATTACGCTAAATTACAATAACTTCGCTAATTATGCTGAAATACGATAAATTACGCTAAACTACGCAAAATTACGCTAAAGTAGACCGATTTTGTGTCATCTTTCATGAATCATAAAAAATAGTAAAAGAATTCCGAAAATAGTAAAAATTGGTATTCTACAAGTTCATTATGTAACTAATTTACTGAGCTACTTAGATTGAATAATAGAAATGAAAATCTTAATCGGAAACTTCAACTCAAGTTTTCAGGCTCTTCCCTTTGTTTTTTGGCAATTCTGAATTTTGAAATCCGGCTTGCTAGCATTGACGCATGCGTATTTTTGCAAGCTTTCCAAAAAGTGGTCATTTGCTAAAGTCAAACACTCGAGTACCGTTTTATGGCCGTTTGAAGTTTCGTCGTCATTTTTCGCCTTTTCAGTGAAGATATCGTCCCGATTCATATGTAATTTAGCGTAATTTACTGTATTTTAGCGTAATTTAATGTAATTTAGCGTAATTTAACGTAATTTAGTGTTATTCAGCGTAATTTAACATAATTTCAAGTAATTTAGCGTATTTTAGTATAAATATGCTAATTATACATCAAAAGAAGTAATCTAACAAAAAACCTAGCTCACGTGGGTATATTTATTAATAAAAATGTCGGAAACTAGGGTTTAGAAATTAGGGTTTAGGATTTAGGGTTTAGGGTTTAGGGTTTAGGGTTTCTTTTAAATATCACTAATTTTTATAAATATGTTATGTGAAAATTGTAAATCATTTAATGTATGGTAACTTTTAGTGTTTAGGGTTTTAGAAATTGTCCAAAATAAGAGTAAGGGTTTAGAGTTTAGCGTAATTTAAAATAATTTAGTGTAACTCAACGTAATTTAATACAATTTCAAGTAATTTAGCGTATTTTAGTATAAATATGCTTAAAAGAAGTAATCTAACAAATATTTCAAAAAAAGTTCGAATTTTTAGCGTTAGATTTCAGCATCTTGCTATTGATATTGTCTCTAAAAAAATAAAAATAAAATAAAATACCAAACCGCTCCACGGGGGGCGGTCTGGTATGGATAGTGGACCGCCTCCCGGCGGTCAGGGTATTTTTAGTAAAAAATTAGAATTGAGAGCAGATTTGATATATATTTTTTTTATATTAATAAAAAAGCGGGGCGGCGAGTCTAGACTCTAGACTTTAGGAAAAGGGGAGAGATTTTGAATTAAGCAAGGTTATTGTCGTTTTTAAACTTTTTTTATTGCCAGAATAGTGGCCCAAAGACCTGGGCTTTAATTGCTTTATGGATCTATTTATTTTTTACTTATTTATATTTGAAAACATAGCATGAGTTGATTGTTTTGCACGCGACACGGATATGAATAATATGTTATTTTTTTCTTTGTTCAGACCACCTACAAAGACGAATTCGGATCCTCCCAGGTACGATCAGTAAATCCGGACCATTCATTTAACGTGACACTAATTTCAAAACGGATCTCTATAGTTTTCATAGACTTCAGATTAAGTTAGGCCGACTAGAATTAATCTGCGCTGTATGTTTATATAAATTGTATCTCAGGTACCTTGTTGGAACATACGGACGCCTACAAAAACAGCTGTAAATGGTATTATTAATGGTAGATTGTAGGAGTCCGCATCGTCTGCGTTAACTCAAAAGAGCATCTTTTGAGTTAATGCATTTCGACCGTCTGATTTTAAATAGAGTTAATCCGGCTCCTGTCTATAAAAGCATGAGGTCCTTTAATATTAGTGCGGATCTAGTTTGCACGGATTTTAAAGCAGATCGGATGATCCAGATGCATTAACTCGAGAGATTTTTTTTGAGTTAATGCAGAGGATACGAATTCAGATTGTAGGAGGCCTGAGCGGCTGAGCAGATGGCTTGTTAGAAATCCATACTGTGCAAGCAACTAACCAATTTAATGCTCTGGGGCTTTGTGTTTTTGTTCTTTTTTTATTTTTATTTTCTCTTCCTATGTTTTATTTCATCCATTTGGATACAATCCCTGTAACCATCTTATTAATGAAATATGGGCTTGACTCTTATTTTTCTCAAAAAAAAAACTTTTTATTTTCTCTTATTCTAGTTGTAGGTTACTTCATGTGAATTGTACCAAAATGCTATTTCTAGGCTCATTTTTTATATTTTATATTTTATTGACTATGCTAGTTGTTCAATAATACTGTCTCGTGGGAACAATATTATTTTGACTTCCAATTTAGCTCCACGTGAGTTCAATTTAAAAAAAAATTAAATTGACTTTCAGAACATCATTCACATCAAACTACATCTGCATCTAAACACATCAACAACTAAACATCAATATCTAAACCATAACATTTAACAACACAAAATAACTATAACAAAAAAAATAAACAAAATCTCTCATTCCATAGTAGACACTAACAATTTTCAACATCGGTTAATCAATATCGACCGAAAAAAAATGAGACATTAGTTTTTTCGGTTTAGGTTGTGGGGCAGGAAAGGTCGGTATTGGCCTCGATCTCATCTGCCCTATCTAGGGTTTTTATGGAGAGATTTTAAGGAGGTATTTGGTTTGTGCTTTTGGAGAGTGATTATGTGGTATTATAATTTTATTACCATATTTGATAAAAATAGTAGGAAATAGATATAGTAATGTATAATTCTCTCTATCCTCACAATTTCTAGTTAATGGCTATTGGGTTAGTCACAGAAAATGTGGCTTTCCTTTATTCCCGCTGGACGGAAATCTCTTCTATGACGCTCTTCGTTAAAAGAAACAAAATTTCGCGTGGCTCTGCGTCTCCGACTTCTCTTCTCCGGTGGATTTAATTTTTTCGCGTGACTCTCCTCTCCGTCTCCAACTTCTCTCTCTCCTCTCTTCTCCGATTTGCTCTCTCTCATCTCTCTCAGAGCACAGCCGCGACCAGAGCTTTTGAGCAAAGTGAGATGCTAGTGCACGGCACGGTAATTATCTGATCTTTTTATATTAATCAATCGCTATTATTTCTAATTATTGGTTCTAATTGGGGGTGGGTTTAAGATCAGATCGATTTGTAGTCAATCGCTACTGTAATTGAACTTGTTAGTTGTCAAGAGAGTAGTGACATGTACGTCTACGAATAGCAAAGTCCTCTTTTACCCATTTGGTATGTTTGGTCCAATTCCAATAAGTTTTTTTTTTTTTTTTTTTTAAGTGTAGTTAATATTCAATTCCTGCTTGAATTGAACTCAGAACCAGCGACTAAACCTCCCAGTGCATACTACTGGTACTGGACCTGAGCTCATAACATTATGGGGTACCTGACGGTTTGCCTCTGGTACGGTGCAAATTATATGATACGATGAAAGGTTTAGATGAAGTAAAATTTGGAACTTTGTACAGAAAATGAAACAATTACACATTTATTTCTGACTTGTTCCCTGGCTTAGAGGGTCTGGTTTTGGTTAGGTAAAAGTCAGGATTTTATGCATACTTGGCATACTTTTGAGGATATACTTACTTTTGTTTACTTTTGGTTAGGTAAAAGTCAGGATTTTATGCATACCTGGCATACTTTTGAGGATATACTTACTTTTGCAATGCATTTACCAGTACCAGAGAAAATAGGTTTCTTAGTAGTACTAAGTGCTGTGTGCTGGTCCCTGTGGAGACATCGTAACGATTGATGTTTTAACAATTGTACAATTAAATCAGCTAGAACACTTATCTTTCTAATTAAATCTCTACTTTGTTACTGGTCAGGAAATATCAAAGAAGGTGTGCAGCAAGCAGTTACAGACTGGATGCCAATTATTGAAGATGCGATCCCGTTAGATCAGTATATGCCTATGGATATGGTGGTGTATCAGCCACCAGCGTTCCCAGCTCAGCAGTGAAGGCAGTTCATAACCAATTTTTGTATTTAGAATATATCCTTAGCCCCTTGTTGTGCGGCTTAATTATAGCCTCTTTAGTATACTTTTGGAACTTAGATTCAACACAAGCTTGGTATATAGCTTGGTTGTTATGCTTATTATGTTGTTTCGTGATTATTTTGAGCACTATTATATAGTGCTGCAGGGTCAAAGTGATACCTACTTTGGTGAACACTGTTTTTATTATTATGGTTTCATGTTAATGGAACGGACTTATGCTTTTTTTTCAAAAAGTAAAATTTGGAACAGATTGGTGTATAGTGCACACCAATTAGTGAAATTGACTTGCAACAAAATCTACTGTTGTCAACACCTCTTCATTGGTTCTTTGTTGCTTAGAAGTGCAGTGCAATGAGACGCGACCATTTAAGGGAAGGAAGGTTTATAATCTCAAGTGTCTCGATACGCCCAGTGCATGAAAGGTAGGATGCTCTAGTGATGGACGAGTGAAATTAAGTTTTACTTCTTTTTGCTATGTTTTGTTGTTGTAATGTGTTATGTCCTTTGATTAAGGCTTGATATTTATTTATTAGTAAATCAACCTCATCGGTGTGGATCAGCAATACTTAATGCATGTTGGATGTACCAGAATTTTGTACTAAGCCGGTACTGGTAGCAGCGAATTAGATCATTATTTCAGAAAATTCCTTTGCCAATAGCAATTATGTTAACTGTCATAAACGCCTTCCTCTTTATTATGTTTCAGATCAAATACATCAAGTGAGAGTGGGCTGTCTGAAGAAGCCTCATATCCTTCAGGTTCAGATCAAATACATAATGCATCATTATTTAGATCTTTGATTTGTTTTTCCCTTTGTAAATAATTGGTGATTTATTTGTATGAAATCAGGATTTGTACGGAAGATAGACATGTATCTTTTGAAAATGGCTCTGTGGTGGGTACTAAGACACCTCATTTATCAACAATGGTTCTGTAGTGGGACAGTCAAGGGGTATTCACAGTAAAAAGCACATCCAATGCAATAATACTGGGGCCACTCATCAGAACACAAATCCATAAGATGTGGATGCTAAAGATTCCACCCAGAATGAAAGTCCCTTTACAAAACCCTTTTATAACCGGATTGTAATTAGTATAAACATTAAGGACCTTACTGCAAATACGCTGGTGCAACCAACAGACCTGATAACAGATACAAGATTTAGAAAAAAAAAATAGGGCTACTTTGCTTATTTCGCAATTTGTATTGTGGAGGGAAAGGGGAGTTCGAATATTTGCCGACTCTGACAAGGGAATTGAGGCACTGGTAGAAGAAGTTATGGAGCAACTCAAGTCGACAGAATTACCAGTGTACCAGTAGTTGGAACTTTGAAGCAGCGCACCAGTAGATGATGCTTTGAAGTAGCGCATCAGTAGATGATTTTTTTCACATCAGTTTTGAGCCAATTTCCTTCCTTGGCGTTTTCATATTTACTACTTTCTTTTAAATTTATTTATTTATTTATTTTGTTTATTTTCCAGCTGAATTTTTTTTAGCAGCGTTTTCTATTTCTGTTTTGGTGGTTACGATCCTTGTTTAACTAAACCTATTTAATCTAATACGAATGGGGACAAGACCCTCATTTTTCTCAAAAAAAAAAGTTAATAATTTTATTTTCAATTCAAATCCTACACGAATCCAACATTATAATGAGAATGCTATATTTAGGCAACTTAAATAAGTTTTTTTTGGACAATTTATTAATTTAAAAGTAGTGAAGACATGTTTTGATAGCCATTGCAATAGCTATGTGCGAATCAAATATGGGTATGACACATTCCATGAAATGCTGAAGCAATAACCATGTGCAAAAATTAAACATGGTAATAACACATTCTTTGAAATGGTATTTCTTGGTATTACATTTCTTGAAATTCTTCTATTTCCTGGAGTCTATAGCGCAAACCAAATGCCTCCTTAGAGGTTAGTGGGATGAGACAGAGGGTGGGTTGCTGGTGGAGCAGGACATGGGGTGCGGAGGTTGCTGGCGGAGGGAGTTTGCTGAGGAAGGAAGGGAGCTGATGGGTAGAAGAGGCGGCTAGAGTTTCGTTGTTGTTTTCTTTTCTCCGACTCAAGCTCTTTCTCTCTCTCCCCAAGAGATATAAGTAGATAGATTTAAATGGTTTTGAATTTGTCGTTGAAACTATTATGATAGATTTTGAAGTTAAGCTCACCAAAAAGCTTGGTGAACTTAAGAACACTCTAATACTACTCTTAACATTAAAACACAATTAAAAGATACGGAATATAGTGAAACAAAAAGCACTTAAGATAATCAAATTTGGCATTATAGAGTAACTAATTTAGAGCCTCGGATGTTCAAAGTTATATAAGGCTCCAATTACGTACCAGTAGTCGTGCTGTCGGCTGCTCTACAACTAGGGCTGCTAATGAGCCAAGCCGGCTCATGAGCCAATGAGTTGAACAGCTCAATAAATTGTATCGAGCCAGGCCCTAAACTAAATAAAGCCCGACTCGACTCGGCTCATATTTTATCACTCAAACAGGGCCGAGCCCGAGCCGGCTCATGAGCCAAGGAGTCTCTTCTATTTTATCACTAAAACATTTACTGTTCGGTTCTAAAATTATGAAAATTTTATTATGTTAATGTTGTATTTGCAAAATAGTAAATGTTTTATTATACCGAGAGTTGTACATATATTTTTGCAAAAATATAGTACACAAGATTTTATAACCGAACAGTAAACGAGTTGAGCTCATGGCCCAAAACAGTAAAGAATTTTACAAATGTTTGTTTTTTTAATGCTTGGCATGAGTTGAGCTCGCGAGTTATGAGCCGAGTTGAAGGCTCAAACTCATTAAATTGAGCCGAGTTTTTTCTTCAAGACCGAGCCGAGCCCGAGTTGAGCCTGTTTAGTTATATGACGAGAGCTGAGCTGAGTTTTGAGTCGAGCTTGGCTCATTAGCAGCCCTATCTACAACATCTTGATATTAAAAGATACTGGAAAATAATAAAACAAAAAAAAAATTCAATAATCAACTTTGTTATTACAGAACAGAATTAACTAATTTCCAGCCTTCTATATTATATAATTTGTATATATAAGGCTCCAATTACGTACTGGTAATTGTGCTGTACGCTGATCTAGTAAATTGTGAGGCATCTGCTCCATGAAAGTCTCAGATGAAGTTCAATTATGAATTTTCGAGTGCATCGTATAATCTGTGAGGTATACCTTGTCGGTACCAACCAATGGAGAATGAAATTGAGCTAGAATGAAAATTTATCATCAAAAGCTACCAAAGGCTAGAAATAGTTGCAAGCATTTCGTTTAGCATTGATAAAAAAAGGCCATAAATAAGCAATAATTAAAAGGAAGAGGTTACAGAGATAAATATAGACTAAGTTTACAGTTTTTTTTAATGGTGTTAAGAATATAATTAATAAAAAATTAAAGATAAAAGGAGAAAAACTAATTATTTCTTCAGTAAGTTCAAGAAATTACATGCAAAGATTTTGCTAATAATTAACTGACAAAATAGACAACAAAGAGAACAATTACCAGCAATTGCATTGCAGATGAACTACATCTCTGATCAATCCCTTTCTAAGGTGCTCATTCATGTAGAACATAAGTTTTAGGTAATTAGGTGGATTGCACGAGATGGAGAAAACAGGCACGTGAAGAACTATATAGCCAAAATGAGATTTCTAAATAGTAGTGCACGTGCCCTGCTTCTCCATCCGGTACAGTGCACCTCAAAGGAGCAAGAGAGCAGCACTAAAAGAAGAAGATAGGTTAATTCCTTTGGTAGTAGCTTCTAGCTTCCTGTGTACACAAAATAAAAAAAGAAATCTGAAATTGACTTGTTCAATTCTTCTCATTCATCATGTCCATGCCTTATGTAACCCGGTATCTGGTCCCATATGAGATGCGCCATGCCCAATTTGGTGCCAATTGCCCACTACTGTCATTAATTAAAAGGTACAACAGTAATATGACTAAAGCATGAGAGTTACATCAAGAGGAGAATTGAGGGTTTCATTTGTGGAGTGGGAGGCGGTACGATGGGCATCAAACCATACTCAGTCCAATGTCTGATCAAAGGCATCCAATCTACATCAAGATCCGCACACACTTAATCCATACGAATCCTAAAGTCATCCGAACAAATCTTAAAGTTTCCCACAAGAATCTTGTTCCAGATTATACAGCCATGATCGTAAATCAGACCGAATGTGGTCCGATGCCTACGGAATCACCACCGCTTCGTTCATTTTTACACTGTTGCCTGCGCAATGTACATGGGTGGATATAACTTTAATTTATTTTTTGTTGTAGGGGGACAGGCCAGCTAGACATCCAGAGAAGCAGGGGAAGATAACAATGCGAGTGATAATGGCACCACTATTTTTTTTGCTTTCTCATGATTGTCAAGAAACAACCAAATCTTAACATGTTTCCACTAAGTCCAACCATATAGTTGAAACTATATAAAACATATATACATATATATATGTGACATGTACCATTTGGGGCTCACATACATGTGCCTTGATGAATCAAATAGGATGGATCTAAGAAAATTATTCTACTATGGTTAATTTATTTCTTCTTGTTATTTTTTTTTTATCTTTTTAATATATTTTTAGACGAGAACCAGCCTTTGTCTAGTGACACAGGACAAGTGGATTCGAAACCCAAATGAGAATTTTTTATAAACAATTAAACAAAAGTTGGTAAGCTTGATCTTCATCTTTCTATTTTAAACAAAAAATTATGGACTTTTAGTACAGTAACTGACATGCATGTCATAGGGCTGCTCATTGGACAGGTTTGTCCGTGGACAAACCGGGCTGAACAATCGTTGAACAAAGTTCGGACAAGTTGTAATACGAACGGGCTCAATGTTCAGTTCAGGTTCAATATAATTTTTATCCGTGGATCAAATCTGAACAGGTCCGAACAAAGTTTGATTATGTTCAATTAGCAGCTCGTTTGAGAAGCCCGTTTGGACAGGTTTTGAGCAGCCCGTTTGAGTAGGTTTTGAACAGATCTCTCTCACCCTAGTCCGATGACTCCGATCTCTCTCTCTCTCCCCTTTCGCCGCCAGTGTCCGACTCTCAGTCCGCCTCTCTCTCGCCGGCGCCACCTCTCCCCTGTCGCGCCACCTCAACAGGCCAAGGTACCATCTTTTTTCATTCTTTCCTCTTTTTTTTTTATGAAGTAGTGATCTTGAGTGCTAATTAAGATGTTGATGCCATATATTGGATGCAAGAATGACTCTAAAATTGCATGATTAATTCTGGTTCAACTTTTGGCGTACCCGCTGAGTTACATTTTTTAGTATGAACATGGATTAGAAATGGACTTTGATCTTGTTCTATTTGGAACCCTAATTGGAACTTTGATCTATGGTCTGTATTGTGATTCCCATGATTTTATTTGGATTTATATTTTCTTATTTTCTTATTCTTAGCTACATTGGATTGTTCCTATGAACAGAAATTAAAAATCTTGATATTATTATTCTTCAATTTGGATTGTGATCCTCCCCATGATTTTATTTGTATTTTTTATTATAATTTCTTAATATTATTGGTTGAGGTAGGTCAATCCCCAAAGTCAACCAATTGTGCTTCACTTGATTTCATTTTCTTTATCTGACTCAATGTTTTCTTAATATTAATTTTCAATCCCTTTGTGGTGTTAACTTTTTCTATGCCAGGACTTCTTCGCCGGTCTATTTTGGTAGAGAGAAATATCATTCCTTATTCATGGAGCAATGAGAGGTACTCTTTTTTTTATGTTACTTGCTTTTTTAAATGTTGGGTTGCTTTTTCATTCGGATTAATGGAACCCTTTTAGCAAGGCTCTCAAGGTATTGATCAGTACAGGCAACTAGAGAATTAAGAAATGAAAAATGAATAATACAGAGCAACCAGTACTAATACATGAAAACTGAATTGTTACTGATACAGTAGCGATACATACCAGAAAATTATTGATAGAAGCAATTTTATACAAGAAAACCAGTACTTACATCTGCAATATGTTCAATTTATTTTATTCTTTGTAACGCCCTCAGATGTTAAGCTCTGAACAATGCATTATTTATTCTATTATCTTTAATCATCTATTCATCTCCCATATACCATTTTGAATTGGGAGTAGCACACCTGGTTGATCACAGTGATGTAAGCAAATTTTTAGTATACAAGGCTTGATCGAAGAGAATTCGTATCCCTCCAGGTACTTGAGTTGCAATATATAACTAAATCTGGAGCGTCTTTTAATCTGGCACAAATCTCAAAAACGGATCTCCTATAACTTCCATAAGCACCAGATTGAGTTTGGTCTAGCTGAGATTTATCCGGGCCATCTGTTTTTCATTGTATCCCTCCAATACCTGAGGGGACACGCACTCGATCGAAGGTCGCTTCTGATTGTTTGAATTAGTAGGATTTGGGGCAGCTTCAACGACACTGACTTCTCCATAGAGAGAGTCTGAGTGGCGATCTGAATGGACTGCCGATCAGAGAGAGTCCCAATGGAGATGGTGGCAATCAGAGAAAGTACATCAGAGTGAACTGGCGATCAGAGAAAGTAGACCGAGGAGAAAGGTATGCAATTAGAGTCTCTAACAGATCGGCGTTGCATGGAGATGGAAAAGTCAGTGTTGACGTCGTCAATTTCGAGCAACATCGACGAAAAATGGTGAAAGAAGTGCCAGTGGGGAAGCTGACGGTGAGGGTGTGGAAAAAACAAGAGAGAAAAAACTAAAAGTCGGTTAATGAAGGGAGAGAAAATATGTTAATAAATGTTTGTCTGACAATAAGCTTCACAAATGGAGTAAGTTAATTCTTCAGGAGAAGTGGAGTAACTTGTTTCAAATTAACACAGTTATATTCTATGTTACTTATATTTTACTTCAGGTTTGACTGCTTAAAATCATGGAGTAAGAACTTAAATGGCTGCGAACTCTATAAGAAAAGTTAGACTTGTTTTTAATGTGATCAACCTGTTCTAGACTGCTTAGATGTTAACATTTTATATCTGAGGGATTCAAAAGTTTAACTAAAGAGTCATCTTTGTTCTTCTACTTGTCTTTCTTTGAGTCCTTAAAGCATGAAATTATTAATTCCAATTTCAATCCTCGGCATCTTATTCTACATGGACAAAATCATAGTTGATTATTGAGCCCCTTTTGCAGTTCTCATGAAGCAAATAGCAGGCTCTTCTAGGTTTCATGTTGGCACCGTTAGCTGATTAGTTTAGTGCATCGAGTATTGGTACTGCTTGTGAGAGATCAAATTGGTTGGTGACGAGAATTGCAGAAGCAAATGTGGCAGAGATCACAAGAATAAGATAATTTCATGCAAAAAGTATTCATCAAGGAATTTCAGTAATTTTGTAATTTTTTCTACCCTTTTAGCAACTACTAACAAATTTGAGTGGTATCACCAGTTCCTATGTACTGATGAAAGAACAAAACTGCTAATTTTTTTTTTTGTATTGACCAAAAATATATAAAATATGCATCAGTTTCATTGTATTTAATTGTCAATTGTTCTGAATCTACGTATCTGTGTCATTTAGTAAATATTTAACTTAAACCCCCAAAGTATGTACAAGTGAGGCAATTTTTGCTTATACATGCAATGTTAAAAATGAAATAGGGTTTATGCATATTAAAGTTTCAGTATTAGATGTAACCAAGAGTTGTAACTGATAACATCTGATTGCTCGTCAAATATTTGGTCCATGATTCAGGCCAAACAAAGGGCTTATTGTTCAAGTGTTGTTAGTAGACACCTACTGTTCCTGTGCCGATACGTGCTGTTTCTCTGGTTTTTGTTTCAACTTTTGCATGAGCTTACTATCTTCTTTGATAACAAAACATCAGTAGTTGTTGTCTTGTAGCCGCTTTATGACAAGACATTTGCTACATTTATACTGGTACTAGTGGAATCAACTTGACTGTTTAACCAACATCTAGACCAGACAGTGGCAAGTCCCTGCATCTCCTTGTGTGAGTCTTGACATTGAGGGAAAACAAAACATCTAGAATTAGTATAATCTTGAGAGCAAAATACAAGAACTGACAAGAACCTCATACCAGACTTGGCTGTTGTATATTCTATTTTGTTTCTGGCATGTTAGGCCAGTTAGTTGATCCTGTTTAGTTCTGAGTTTAAAATAGAAGCAATCAAAATAGGCGAGAGTTTTGGGACGTCAAATTAAGATCGTGTGTGAATCTTGATTGAAACATTTTTTCAGAATTCATAATCTAATTAATGATGTTAGAAGAAAAAAATAATATAAGGTACAAGAGATCCAGCAGTGGCTATATATGAATCCACTTCTTGTGGCTATATACACTTAAGCAAAAATTGCTCATTTATATACCAATTACAAGTATATGGCACCTTCATTAATTCTACGAAAATTTTATACAAAGGATCAATTATATATCGTTAATTAATTCCATGTATAGTGGATCAATTAATTTATTGTTAATTCACTAGCTAAGCTAGCACATTCGATCCGATCCCAACCCGAAGCCAACCATTGGGCCCCAAGTCAGCTAATCTATCATCACTCGGCTTTCTCTTCCTCTCATTCTTCACCTTCTTACTATCAACCTCGTCTTCTATGACGACCACATTATCCCTCGGACTCACAGTAACTAGACCTAAATCAAGCACCGACATGTTCGCCGAGTTTGTCGGTTGGACTGTGAGCGGCTCTTTTGGCTAGTCTTTGAAGAGATTGAGCATCTTGGTCGAGCCAGAGAACACAGGAGCAACTGTCCCTGCATGGCCAAGAGTGGCGACCTGTTGTTCGTAAGTCATCTGGTTGCTGTTCTGCACGAGCCAATGACAGCGCTTGTGGCCACCAAGTGCCTGTCCGGTGGGGAACAAGTGGTGGCAGATGGTGCACTCATGAATCTTCATTTTCTTCTTCCCTGGCTCGGTTATTGCGGTGTGTGCGTGTTCTGACAATACAATTGCCATTGAGTTGTCTATCTCATCAGTAATATTTGTTGCACCAGTCCTGTACAGTAGATCATTATTCGAATCTTCGGCAAGGCCATTTGCTAAGGAACAACCCTTCACCTTTCTATGGCTGGCGCGGTGGCCACCGAGTGCCTGGTGCGATGTGAAAACTTTGTTGCAAGACTTCTTTCTATAACCCGAGCCTGGTTTTGGGTCTTTGACAGGTGTAGCGGGCATCATCTGCTCCATGGACCGAAACCTGATTGGAGGTACCATTAGTGGCAACTTTAGCCTTGCTTGCTCCACAATTGCTGCTTCAACCCGGCATGATGGCCCAGACGATGGCTCCAGTACTTCTTTTAACAGGGGTAGTGCCCATGGTTTGGGATATGTTAGTCCCTCGTCGCGAGAAAGCATAACCAAACTCTGCGCAACTTGTTCATCTTCCGTCAAAGTGTATCCAGGCTTGAAGTGGGCCTGGTCCATGCAAGACCGCTTGCTCTGGCACCTGGAACCATCATTGATGATGTCACTCGATGATTGGTTAGTGAGGTCATGATCACTAGGCAGGATTGGATTACATGAACCGAACATCGCATGGTGATTCCTGTAGCAACCCCCTTTGGTGCGGAGTGCGTACTTCAGCTTTGGAGACTCCGCACCAAAGCTTAAATGAAGCTTCAATGAACAAACTCGGCAAATGTGGAGCTTCAATGAAGGCTCTATGGGGACCTCATGATGAGGCTGGGATTGGTTGATAGCTATATCCATTAATTGTGAGGAGAAAGAGGAGATGAGAGGAGAGGAATGCAATGCAATGAGATTTAGGTAGTGGTGCATGAAAGAGAATGTGAAAGTTGGGAGAGATTTGTAGAGGCAAGTGACAGTTGTGTTAAAACGGTGAGTTAACGGTTCGTGTGGTAATGATTAGTCGAGACTCGAGACTAATTTGATGATGAATTGTACTCGGTAGTACACTTGTTACAATTTTGTTGCAAACGCTTAATTTTAGGTTCACCATACTACGCATGGTTGACCAATAATGACCACATGGCGACAAAGGTGGAGACTCCAAAATTCAAAACAGGCCAGTGAATTTCTGATTTGGTAACCCATTTATTAAAAACAGGCCATTCAAAATTAAAATTTAATAAGGCCATACCTATACTGAGCCCAGTAAAGCCCAAATATCATAGCTCGTCTCCTTCCTAGTCCATCTCTTTTCCAGATCTAAAACAAACTAAACTACGTCACCTCTGAGGCTCTGACCTCTCCGTTGCATGCGCGCGATCACCCCCCCCCCCCCCCCACTGTCTATTGGTACTCTCTCTCTCTCAATGTAATAGAGAATTTTGTTGTTCTTTTTGATGAATTGCTAATTTTTTTATGCTGTCTTTAAATTGGATTTGTTTGGGATGGTATGTCTTAAAATTATGATGATTACCTATGGAATCAATTAATGTGATAATTTCCTCTGAAAATAACTGACAGTGATTTTCTTAATTATTTCCAATAGTGCATAAACACAACAAATGGATGAGGTCTCACTAGCTGTAGAAAATCTGAAGAAAGAGTGGGATGAAACCGTTTCTCAATTGCAAGAAACAATCCGAGCAATTGAAAACTGTGGGAAATCTGGCAAAGGCACAGAGGAGGCGAATGCACTGCCTAGACTGAATGGAGCGGCTCAGGATGGGCTCGCTTCACTTCGATCTATGCAGTTCAGGCTTGATTTGCTCGCGCAACAGCTGCCGACCATGGAGGAGGTACAGTCTGGGCAAGCTTTGGTGGAAATTTGGAAGGAACAGTACCAGAAGTATGTGCTTTATTTCGCTACTTGTTTTTCCTTCACAAAGTTTGATCTGGTAAAAGCTGATTGGGATAAATGGTGATTGGATTTTCAGCTTAATGGATTTGTATGATCTCTCTAGTAATTCTGGCCAGAAAAGATCAACAAGGACTAATATAGTTTATACCAAGCCATTCTGTTAGTTTGCTGACAAGCTACCCCGCCAATCTGGTATGAGTACCATAATTGGGGAGTATTCATCAGACTTTAAAGTGGTAATGGCTTAGTATTGTATAGAGATATCAATTTTTACTTTTTGTTCCATTGCCTGATTAAACTTGACCTGGTGCCGCCCAATCCAACTGAGCAATATGAACCCAACATGACAGTCTGAATGATATACACTATTGATATCTATATAATTATGCTTAGTTATATTTCAACAATTCAACATCATTTATCAAGTTCTAGCAGGCCAAGCTGACAGTATATATGTTAAACATATCAAGTTTTGAATGATTGTAGGTTGCATATGGGGTTGAGAAATGCTAATTTCCAGGCCAAGGCAAATATCAAGAAAGCAGCTCAAGAAGAGGTAATTAACTGTTATTTTCAAATATATGGAGTTTTTCATTGATAATTTTTTTGGTGCTGACATTATGTCAGTTTTAATAGAAATATTTGATGTCATAAGGTCTTTTTACAGTTTCAACCTTAAATTGAATTGTACAACTCAGTACTAAACATCCTAATGTCATTTAAATGGTTTGATGTCCTTGGAAATTCTTTTAATTTCTGTATATCATGTATAGAGAGAGCTGCTTTTGGGAGGTGGCGAAGAGTCTACTGTTCGAAGGCGTAATTTACAGTATGTTATTTGCTTTCTCTATTTTTTTCTAATAGGATAGGTTATATTAACAACAACCTTATTTATTATACAACCACGACAAACGGTTCATTGGTTACCAAAAAAAAATTGATCTGTGGGTATGTTAATTATGATTTAGGTAGGCCATTTGTCAAACTTGGTGCACTTTTAAAACTGATTGTTCGTCCATCAAGCAATTTTTGAAATTAACAGTCTTCCTTAATTGGCATTTGATTGGCTATCAAACGATCCCCACATTGCACCAGATCCGATACACGATCTTTCTGAATGCAGAACACACCTTGATATAATTAATTGTCACTGTAGCAACTTTACGCACTGAATCCTATATCAATACCACCAAATAACAACTTTGCTTGTTGTTCTGTAGTCAGAGTAAATGTCTGGTTCTGGCTAAGCAAATTTATCAAATTATTACCCAATTGCCCCAAATTAGTTACTATTCCTGTTATTTGGATCTGCTACCTGTAGTTAAGACTTGATGCTCAATTTTATACTCTTATTTATTTGGTAGGACAAAAGCTGGCATGACATCTGCTGCTGAAAGTATTACTGAGAGCCTACGTCGTACCCGTCAAATGATGGTTCAGGTAGTTATAGCAATATGGAATTTACCTCAGTAGTTAATCTTAACAGTAAATCATAATTAAAATATTTCAAATTTCCATTTTATCTTATCTACATGTTCTTTTCATTGATTAATTCAGGAGGTAGAACGGACTGCAAGTACCTTGGCGACTTTTGGTATGTTTATAAACCTGCCAGTTGTGTTTTGTTGCCTATGATAGGTTTTCATGATTAACAATGTTTTCCTATGCAAAACTCAGACGAATCGGGCAACGTCTTGAAAAAGGCTGAGAGTGAGTACAAAGGCCACCGATCCTTGCTGTCTCGCACACGCGGCTTGCTTTCTTCTATGAAACGCCAGGATGTCATGGACAGGTGAAGTTTCTCTTCAAGTCTTAATGTTTAGAAGGAAATTTTTTATTTCTTTGTTATTTCAATACTTTTATTTGGTTTATGCAGGATTATACTCATAGTAGGGTTTCTCATATTTGCAATGGTGGTGCTCTATGTCGTCTCAAAGAGAATTGGTGTATTGACATTACAGAGAAAAATTGTAGCTGCTATAAAATCAGGTTCAAATGTAGCACTGAACCAAGGTATTGCAGCACCAAATGTTAACGATGAACTCTGAATAAAGAAAATTGTCCAAGTGTTTTTTTTTTTTTAATTCAGTTAAATGTTGGTAATTTTTTAACGCTGTATTTTGTGGATTAGTTTGATTAATATGTAAGCTGAGTCTTTACAGTTGTAGTTATATAATATATATATATAAACTAGAGAACAGTATGCTTTGAAAGTTGTGTATAGTTTTATACTTTATTTTTCTGTTAGCCCATTTGTATCAGTACATGGGGGCACGTTTGATTATTTGTTTATTTGCTTGTTTATTCATTTAGTATTTTTTTGTCTACTGGGGAACATCTTTTATAAAAAAATAACTCTAATCGTTAATTCAAATCCAAGTGCTAATTGTTTGCTTATTTGTTTGTTTAATTATTTCGGTTGAAAGTTGTCAATGTTTGCAACATATATTGTCAACCCATCTAAATTAAAATGTAATATGTGGATCAAGTATGTATATTGCAGCTGGAACATTGAATTAGTGACTAGTAGTTATGGTCGAATCTTGGTAACGACAATATAATATTATATAATAGGCAACTGTTGATTGTTATTCCTGCTCCAAAACACCAAGGTTTTATTTACTTTTCTCAATCTGAATGGACTACTGCAAATTTTAGTATTGAGATTTAAACTCTCTCAAAATATTATAAAATATGTATTATTGTTCACTAATGTATATGGAGACTGGTGTTTGGTTGGAATAAACTCTCTCAAAATATAATGAAATATTATTGTACACTAATGTCGTCTAAAATGAAGAAAAAATCCATCAATATAAAATATTATAAAGAGACCAGCAGACCTTTACATGTTCCTTTCCCCAAATCAACCGTCACTGATTAAGGAGTAATTGGGGGTGATCAATCATCAATGGATTTGTATTCTTGATCTCAAAGCAATTAAATTAATGAAGGATCTCTTCAAGATTTGAGATTTTAATTGAGTTAAATGTAACAATAGCAGAGATTTAAAGCACTCTGGCTAATTGATTTTTGGATTCTGGTGTTCCTCTTTCTTTGGATGCTAATGCTATCTCTACACCACACATGTAATTTCTGAGGCACCTCTCAATTTGATAACCTCCCCCAAAACTCACCTCTCTTTCTAAATGAGAGCAATAACTCTCAAAAACACTTGGGCTAACATTTAGCCTAAAACCCATCAAAAATAGAAAATTTATTTCCAAACTGTTCAGTTCTTCTGTGCTTAATCCCCCAACTTTTGCGAAATATGAATTGCAGTAGTTCCTGAAAATTATTTGAAACAGAAATCAAATTAGATTTGTAATTGGTACAGAAATGAAGCAATGAAGAACTGTTGCATTGATTGCATACAAAATTACTTACAAGTCCTCTACAAATTTGGAAGCAACCATGATAGAGGTTGTGAGAAGGCGGTGCACATTAGTGGAGACAATCTGCAAACCCTGATTGAACTGACAAAGCCGATCCATGTAGACATATGCCACAACATACACCGGTGGCGCCACATGTGCATACCGAAAAACCCTCTCGAGAAACGACTGGATGCTCATGTCTAAAACCCTGCAATTATCAAATGCCGCAACTACTTCATCTTTCGAATCACCATTTGTAGCCATGCTCATGCCTCCTCTCTCATTTCTACAGATTGTTCTCTCCAGGAGAGAGGCGACAACTGAGATCACAAGTGGTGGCGCGCTTCTCTCTTCTTCGTTTCCAAAGCTGTAGAGATCAGACCTTAGTGTTTTTGGAGACATTCTAGTATTGGTATTGAATCGAATGAAATTGTGGCTTAAAAATGAAGTGCGTTGGTTAGTGATGGGTCGATTAAGGGTTTGTTGAGAATGAATGAGATATGACATAGCACAATAGGGAAGAAGAGAAGATGCAAAGAAACATCAACTTTATTTTATTTTATTTTATGAAGAAGACAAGTTTTCCCACGCCTTCCATTTGGCATTTGATTGATTCCTTTATTTGTAATTAATTTGTTGTGTTATTATTATTCTGGCTTGATAGAAGCTTCTCGCCCACTCAAGCCCAATCCTCTCTTTACAAACCTCTTTTGTAGGCTTGGTTTTCATTTAAGTGTTTGGGCAAAATGAATGTGAGCAACTTGTTTTCTTCTTCAAAAAAATAAATGAAAAAAAATAAAAAAAATAATGGAAACTTTGCTAAGAAATAGTAAAATTTAGGATAATATTTTTTTCTTTAAGACAAAATCATCCGGTATTCACCCATCAATAGAAGAAATTACACATGTGCTCATGATGTATAAAAATATCATAAAAGTACAAATACTAATAAAAATTTCTAAATATTTTATATAAGAATTGCATATATGTCAGTCCTCCAAATGATTGTTAACAGGTCCCTACAATTGTAATTGATTTATTTGAAACTAATAATGCAAGTTAAACTTTTCTTAATGGTGAAAATTCATAATTTCGACAAAATTATAAATAGTATATAAGTTAGTTATAAATTCTTAACGAGAAGCTTATTTTATAAATTTACTAATTATAATTTTTGCTAGCATTCGACTAAATGTAAAAAAAATTATATGAGAAATTTATAATTTAAATTTTTTGGAGTTGAGAATTCATTATTATATTGATGAGGGATCCGATTACACTGTTTTATGGTGACACATCTTGACACCATATTTTTATAAGTCATTTTTGCGATTTCAAAATCCAAACAGTCGATCCGAACTGTTCAATATGATCTCCATATTAAAATGTGCTTGGAGACGAAATTTTACATTTTTTGGAAAAAATTTATTATTTATTTAGAATTTTTGAAAATCGTTGTTTTTCAATGGTCCAGAATTGTCTGAAAACAGTAATTTTGTACACATCTTAATAAATACTAAAAAAGTTTCCAAAAATGTAAAATTTTGTCTCCAAGCACATTTTAATATGGAGATTATATTGAACGGTTATGATCGACTGTTTGAATTTTAAAATCGCAAAAATAACTTATAAAAATATAGTGTCAAGATGTGTTACCATAAAATAGTGTAATTGGATCCCTCCTCTATTATATTTCACAAAGGTTTAAATAGCGTTTATCGCGTCATAGCGGAACGGCTGAAAAAACGGCGCTATGGCCATATAGCGCCGCTATAGAGCGAAATAGCGCGCTATATGGCCATAGCGTCATAGCTTTTTTGGTCCGAAAACGCTATAGCGCACTATTTAGAACATTGATATTTCATGTAGGAAGTTTATTATGTAGTGTAGGAATTGAATGAAAGACATGGTCCAGATATTGTGTGCATAGGTACTTGTTGTGGTCCGGTTTGTCCTGCTCTAGCAGAGGCAATATACCATGTACATAAAGTACATTCATATCAACCGTTCATCTGTCACTATTCAGATCAATGCAAATTTTTACATATCAAATATTTCGCATACAATCATCTATTCTACTAGTCACTATAAAATTTAATCTGTTCCATTTAAAATGATGATTATTGCTATTAATATTGCATTAAATCCTAAAATTAATTACGAAAATGACATAAAATTGAAAGATCTGAAAGAGTCCTCCAATTTTTTTTTTTTTTGTGATTATTTGTTGTTTGCTGATTATAAACGTTTGAGCTCATTCAATAGAATAAATAATAATAATAATAATAATAATCCGTTTCTCATTAGCCAAGAGTGTGAACTGTGATTCTGGGAAGAGCATTTGAAGAAAACTGGATGTCTCCTGTTTAGAAAGAATGGAGAAAACATCTAAAGCATTGATTTGTGCCCGTGATTTGTGCGGTCTCATTATGAAGAGAATTGTTTTTATAAAGCCACCTACAGCGCAATCTCTGATTTTGTTCTAGATGATGGAATTTATACAATCCCAGTTATTTGTTTTCACAGAATTACAAAATAATATATACAATTTTGTTCTACCCTATATATATTTTTAGTCATAAAAGTTATTTAAAATTGTCCAAATATAGCTACAGCCGTTACATCTTACGCTATTATAACTAGTATTATGCATGTGCGTTGCAATATAATTTATTATAAGAGAACAAAAAAAATTATTGTTCAATACTTTATTTTTTGTGGCCATCTTTTTTGTAAAAATTAAAAATTGATTTTTTTAGAAATAAATGACTAAAAAAAAAATGTTAATTTTTTAATTTTTTTTTTTTTGATTTCAAACCCGTAGGTATTCATTAATTAGAACTTTTAGTACAAAGCCTAGTGATTAGAATTATCTCTAAATGAAAACGAAAAGACTACTTAGTTCTAAAAAAGGAAACAACATTTGAAAGGATAAAATAAGCAGCAGAAATTAAAGAACTCCTAGGTGCTCCGGCCTAGTGTTTGTGAGCGCTTCCGGATTGTTGAAACAGTGAAGGCGACTCGCCCGGACCTAACTCTGAGGGCTGCGCCTGAATAGGTTCGTATCCAGAACCGTAGTAATATTGAACTGTTGTGCAACTTGTTCTGGCATTGCGCTGAGAAATGCGGTACCCGTGGTTCGTGCCCAGTTTGCCATGTTGTGTGGTTGTGTGAGTACAGTTCTGGGTACATGTCTGATGATGATCCTCCCCGTTGGTATCCTGTAAAGCTGTATTGCACGTGCGACCGTATCCGCAGCTCGCCAAGAGGGGATGTCGATTGTGTTGCCTGCCACTACAGCTTCCACCAGTGTTTTGCAGTCTGTGCAAATGATGCCCGACATCAGCCGGGTGCCCTTTATATACTGTAGAACCTCCAGTAATGCATGTGCTTCCGCATGGAAAGGATCCTCACATGTGAGATAGCTGGCTTGCGCTTGGATGAGGTCCCCCTGTGAATCAAAACAAAGGAACGCTGTACCGGCTTTTTTCGTAGGGTCCCAGGACGCATCAGTTAGTAGGACATTCATCCCCTCTGGTATATCGCAAAAACTGGGGTTTTCAGTTGGTGATCGGGTCACAGGTGCACTGCTGTTCATTCCCATTGACCTTGCCTGGGCTATAATCGCCTGTGGGGTAGTACTGTTACCACTGAAAATCATTGCATTTCTGGCTTTCCAAATACACCAGGTTAAATTCGAGAAAAGGATAATTTGTTCAGCATCCAACTCGGCCACGATAGCCATCAATGTCAGTGGGAAATTATCCGATAAGCCACTTACTCGGATCGCAAAGGGTGATATGAACCATGTAACCTCAGACAGTGTGCAGAAGAACAAAGTATGCATCAAGCTTTCGGCTGCCATGCCGCACCTTTGGCAGAGAGGGTTGAAGGAGCGCATTCTGCTGTGGAGTATTTTAGCCGTGGCCAAGCCCCCATGCACCGCTCGCCAAAGAAAATGTTGCACGCGTGGAGTCATACCCTTCCATGCCCAAATTGCATTGAAAGCAGCCTGCTGGTGCTCATCATACGGGATTACGTGCTGTCGACCTTTTGTAATTACTTCATATCCCTCCTTTGCCGTATATCTCCCCGATTTACTCTGAGTCCATATTAATCTGTCCGGTACCAAAGTTTCCGGATTCGGAGTTCTTGTCGAGGCTATAATGGAATTAAGCGCCCCGGTTCCTAGCAGGTCCCCAACCTGATCTTCCCGCCATCTCCCCTGCGCCTGGTCATATAGGCTGGCAACCGTAGCATCTCTTTGAGTGTGTGTTGTAATGCGCCGCAAGGTCCACCCATCGTACCAAGGCTGGTTTACAGCGTGGATGTTGGTGCCATCCCCCACCAGCCATCTGGTGGTGTCTTTGAAAAACGTCTTGAGGTGTTGGAGTTCTCTCCACAGCTTGCTTGGCCTTCTCCCCGTTTTGATAGCCCAGAAACCTCCGCGCGGGAAATATTTGGCTTTCATAACCTGAACCCAAATCTTATCTTTGTCTTCTGCAAGTTGCCAGATCAATTTTAACAATAGAGCCTCATTGAAAGCCGTGATGTCGCGTATTCCTAGCCCGCAATTCCATCAATCCAATTTGAGTCTTAATTAACTGACACACCTGTCATGCAGTGTTTAATTTTTATCAAATTATGAAATATGCCTAAACTTTTAGCATCATATAAAAATTATTAGAACATAATTAATCCAATTGAAATTGAAGCACACATCCAACAAATGCACTCTTAAATAAATAAAGTATTGTACAATATCTTAATACAAACCGATTAACTAAGAAAAACTTATATTAATTTAGTTATTACTGAATGAATCTTGGACCACCTCTAAAAAAATATTTTAATACATGAGTGTTCATTTACTAAATTGTGATTATAAAAAAGTAGTTAGACATAATAACTTATGATCAGACATGACTAATATGTCACGACCTCTCCGGTTATTATTAAACACTGCATGACACAACATGTAACAATTAACTTGATCATACTACAACACTGAGTATAAATCATAATTTACTATTCACATATTAGATGAAACTTAATGAAATCCAGAAGCATGACCTCTACATTTTTGTTTAATAAGAAACTTGGCTTGAGCAGTTGAAATTTAAAGGCCCGGCGTGACTGACAGTGGAGTGGTCATCGCAGTCGCGATTTGATAGGGGTGGGTGAAACTGTGAGAGAGAGGGGTTCGGCGATTTGATAGTGGAGTGGAGCCGTGGAGGCCGCGTGCGCGACTTAGCCAGAGAGGAGGACAGGTTAGGTTTCGAGTATTCGAGTGTGGCTACTGGCTAGCGCCAGCGGTAGCCGATGGGACGGGGATGGCGATGGCCGATGGGATGGGGTCATGGGGATCTAGCGTTACGGATGGCCGATTTGGGGAGAGAATGGATAATGAGAAATTGAGAATATGAGAGTTACGCGGTTTTAGAGTATGGTATGGCACATCCGGTTTTAATTTAGACACAATTGAAACGATTAAAATCTGGGCAGTCCGTTTTAACTTACGCGATATAAAATCAAAATTGAAGTTCGGTCAGTTCAGTACATCCGGTTTTAAACTTTTTAAAACCGAACCGAACCAAAGTTATTATTCGGTTTTGAAAAACCAACCGAACCGATCTATTGAACCGAATTAAAAAACCGAACTGTTTAACCCGAACTAGTTCAGTTCGGTCTAAAACCGATTAAACCGGACCCACGGACCCAATGAACACCCCTAACTGTGATTCTGGGAAGAGCATTTGAAGAAAACTGGATGTCTCCTGTTTTGAAAGAATGGAGAAAACATCTAAAGAATTGATTTGTGCCCGTGATTTGTGCGGTCTCATTATGAAATAATTGTTTTTATAAAGCCACCTACAGCGCAATCTCTGATTTTGTTATAGATGATGGAATTTATACAATCCCAGTTATTTGTTTTCACAGAATTACAAAATAATATATACAATTTTGTTCTACCCTATATATATTTTTAGTCATAAAAGTTATTTAAAATTGTCCAAATATAGCTGCAGCCGTTACATCTTACGCTATTATAACTAGTATTGTGCATGTGCGTTGCAATAGAATTTATTATAAGAGACAAAAAAAATTATTGTTCAATACTTTATTTTTTGTGGCCATCTTTTTTGTAAAAATTTAAAATTGATTTTTTTTAGAAATAAATGACTAAAAAAATATGTTAATTTTTTAAAATTTTAAGATTAAATTTCTAATTCTCATACACTACCCACAATGGCTAATTACTCGATACATCTGATCCGCATTATTGACCAAGAATTTAAAAAACATATATCACAAACCATCACTCATGTTGTATCACCACCGACACCGTCATAATTATATAAGAGGAAAATTGGTCTAAATTTTGGTTCTAAGTTGAAATATTAAGATGCAAGAATTTATTATTATTTATTGAGTCATATGACTCCCCTAAGTTATTAGTATTTTCTCAAGGTTACTACAATTGTTAGGTATATATATAGCAAGTTATTATACATAATATATTTTTTTGTTTATAAATTAATTTATATTGTTTTTTTTTTAGTAAAGATTGGAGGTCAAGCCACCTAACTATTTAATACTCCTGTTTATTACAACAAAGGATTCTCTCTATCCGGATTTTGAACCCATGATCTTTTACATAGAGATTATGTGTCTTTGCCACTAGACCAAATGCTAGTTCTTAAATTAATTTATATTGTAATGCTAAAGGGCTGAACTGTTTGTTAGGCCTTCATATTATAAGTAGTTCATAAGCAACGTCGCTTGATTGATTATTGCTGCAGTTTTACGCCAAATAAATTCTTTGATTTAGACTGCATAACATGACACATCAATTTTAAGAATTCTCATTCATCATATTGACAAATTGAAAACTTATTTTAGAAAGCAAGTATCTAAATTGAAATCATTACAGCTAAGTTTTGGAAGATCAAATTTTATGCTACTGCTCATTTTTAATTACGAGAATACATACATAGACTACGAGTATATTTTTTTATGAAAGCACGCGAATTAATGGTCACGCCACATGAGTCACGCCGTGCCCAAACGTGCCGTGATCAAACGTGACTCGCGTGACCATTTGATCATAATTTAGGTTAGTTTATTCAAGATTCACCATTTGATCATATCTAATGGTCCTAATTACACGTGACTCGCGTGACCATGTGTCATGCTGTGCTGTGCTGTGACTAGATCTTTCACGTGACGTGCCGTGCAGTGCCAAAGTTTTAAAAGATAGTCATGGCACGCGAATGGTCACAGTACGCAGGGGCGGATCCAGGATTTTGGTCAGGGGTAGGCACAAAATACTAATAGGAGTGCAAATTTTTTTTTTACTATCTAATCTCATGAGCTAGAGTACAAAATACAAATTTTTTGGGTCAGGGTTGGGCACGATTTTGAGTCAGGGGTAGGCACAGTCTAAAAAATACACTGGGATTAAAAAAAATTTCAAATCCAGGGGTAGGCAAGTGCCTACCCCTGGGCCCATGTGGATCCGCCACTGACAGTACGGAACACACAAATCACAGCATGTAACTGACACGCCTGTCGTGTCGTTCCGTGACAGAGCCAGCTCCACTGTGCCATTTTTCTCACTCTATTTCCAATTCCATCAATCCAATTTGAGTCTTAATTAAGACTCGGCGGAAGTTCTTTTGAGCCTACTTGTAAATTTTTTTTATCAAGTTATGAAATATGCCTACACTTTTAGCATCATATCAAAATTATTAGAACATAATTAATCCAATTGAAATTGAAGCACACATCCAACAAATGCACTCTTAAATAAATAAAAAGTATTGTAGAATATCTTAATACAAACCGATTAACTAAGAAAAACATATATTAATTAGTTATTACTGAATGAATCTTGGACCACCTCTAAAAAAATATTTTAATACACGTGTTCATTTACTAAATTGTGATTATAAAAAAATAGTTAGACATAATAACTTTTGATCATGACATGACTAATATGTCACGACCTCTCCGGTTATTATTAAACACTGCATGACACAACATGTAACAATTAACTTGATCATACTACAACACTGAGTATAAATCATAATTTACTATTCACATATTAGATGAAACTTAATGAAATCCAGAAGCATGACCTCTACATTTTTGTTTAATAAAAATAGATTGGATGGAACAGCTTTTATGTGTTGGGACTTGTGAGGCTTTTTTTTTATGTAAAACGTAAATAAAAAAAAAAAAATCAGAAAACAGGTCGATTACTCTCCAATTTACAAAATCTATTAGAAATTCAAAAAAAAAATTCCGGTTACTCTATTAGATAACCCAATTTTTTTTTCCGATTACCTCATTGCCACATCATTACACCCCGGACCACACCATAGATTCCGCAAATAAAAAAAAAAAATCAAATTGGTTACCACCCATGTGGCATTTGCAAGTTATCCCCCAGTTACCCCCTCATTACTACCACTTCTACTTACTCTCACGAAAGAAAGAAGAAGAAGAAAGTGGTAACCTATTATTATTTTCGGTTACCACCTCATTTTTTTATTTTTAATTTCCGGGTAACCGAATCTTATTTTCGGTTACTACTTTCTTTTCTTTTTTTTTACTCTCTCGATAACTGAAATTTATATTAACCTTCAATTACCTTGCTTTTTAACTGTGAACTTTTTGAATTGTTTTTTTGTTCGACCCTATTAGAGTTTAAATTTACAATGTAAATTAGTAAAATAGTTTAATTAGTTATTTTGCTATAATTATTGTTGTAGGCTTTTTGTTTTAGGCTTTAGTCTAGTGCTCAGATTCCTGCTTAAAATTCATTACATTGCTACGATAATTATACATATAAAATAACAATACCTAATATGAATGGCATCACATAGATGAGAACCGTATTTTACATATTAACATAATTAAACTATATTTACAATACATTTCATAATTATAATTAACTAATTAAACTATTTTATTGTAAATTTAAATTCTAAAAAACCTAAATTTGCACTACAAATATTAAACATACCTTTTCTTTACACTACATATTAATTAAGATAACCATAAAATTAAATTTGTAGTGCAAATTTGCACTACATATTAATTTAATTAGGGAAAAGAGAGAGAAGGATAACCGGGTAGAAGAAGTAGAAGTGAAGGTAAGTAGAAGTGGAGGGTAAGTTGGGGTAACTTGCAAATGCCATGGGTGGTAACCGAAATTTTCATTCGGTTACTCTTAAATTTGATTTTTTTTTAAGTGGGTAACCGAAAAAAATTTCGGTTACCCCATAGAATAATCGGAAATTATTTTCTGTTTTGATGATTTTTATAATTTGAAGAGTAATCAATCTGTTTTCTGATTTTATTTATTTATTTACGTTTTATAAGAAAAATCCGAATTTGTACATTTCATGATTAATTTCTGACACAACGGAAAGCAATGTATCAGTGCTCAAGGAAAGAACTTTATAATATAAAGGTCCAGAACATTCGTTTCTTCTTGTTTAACTAACGAGTAGATTTTCGTAAAGTAGATCATTAACTTTATAATTTAAAATTAACAATTTAGATGCTGTACATTTTAGTAGAGTACTCGAGGAAAATAAAGTTACACATTTTTTTTATTTTTTGAAGCTCACAGTGAATTCTCTTCTCTACAATAGCAATGTTTCAGCCAGAGATTACCCTCCTGGCCTCCTGTATAATTCTGACGGAGGGTGGAACTTTTGCAGTCCACACCCGGTATTTTGGACTAATTATTTTCCCTCCCTCTGACAAGATTTTGTAAATGGATTTAGAAGTATAACCCACTTCCACCGGATTCTATCGGGAATTAACCTCTGTAAATCTCAAATTTAATCCCAACCGTTGGATTTCAAAATAAAGTATTGATTCTTATTGACTAATTAATTAATAAATTGGTTATGAGCTTAGCCCATGATTAATTAGTTCTAGATCTGTTGGCCCAAAACACATTAAAATTATTAATTAAAAACCTTCGTCGGTAGGCGGTAGCTAATATTAATTATAAAGCTGCAAAAGCAATTGTCAAAGGGACAGGGATTAGCTAGCTGATAATTAATTAAGATGATTTATTTTCTGGCGTCTACTTGATTGCCTTTTTTAAATTTAAATTGATTTGTCTGTCTGTTGGCTGTCGTCATATATATTTTTGTTCATTTGTTCTGTAATTTTCATGACCATATATAGGCCAATTCCGTTGAAATTAAAGCTGAAGAAAAATTAAATGAAAAAAGAGAAACTTATATAGATAAAGATAAACACATGGAATAAAGAAAAATAGACTTGTGCGGAGGGGGAGACGCACATGCCTCTTCTCTTGTTTCCACACTGCTATTCAAATTAATCTCTCCATCGATTTTTCAAGCCATAATCACACCAAAAATTGCATATATACGGCCACAACGGTAAAAGGAAAAAATAAAATAAAATAAGAACATGATAAACAGAACCCTTTTAAAGAGAGGAAAAATTGCACTCTGCAAACAACTCCTTCAGTAGTCATATATATATACCCACTGAAGGACCTCTTCAAATTTTAAAACATATTTAATTTCAATTAATTAGCTCGCGTAGTTCACCGCAGATTCATAAGTCTGGCCTGGTCCCCACCCTTCAGGGATCGCGTTCTCCACAACTAGGACTTTCCCGGAGCCCGTAGTGATCCTAAATGAAAAAGGGCCGGCCATCGCTGAGTCGCCTTGATACTTATAGACTGCACCCCAGGAGGTCTCCATGCATGGCAGCCCAACCAGAACCTGGGCATGGCATCACTTCAACTTTTGTCATGTCTCCATCGCCATGCTACACACTTAATTAATACTGCTAAGTAGTACGGGTTCGAGCCAGAATCTACAAGGAAGGTTATTTTTACATCTTTGTAATCGCATGTTACCCTGTAAAAATGCAAAGGAAATTAATAGGTGAATTTAATATGATATTGACAGCATGTATGAATTAAGGCCTTGGATTGAGGCAAATTAAGGAACTAAAAGTAATTTTCATATATATACCATCACTTTTTGCCTCTTAAAGTTTATATATATATATATATATATATATATATTACACACAACACACACATATTAAGGCTCCTACTGAATCGAAATTAAGACATTGATTTTAAGAATCAAATGGCCTGAACTGTCATGTCGATATTGATCGTATATGAACAATAAAAAAAGTCAATCCATTGATCCATTTATAGGTATTATCTTATTTTGAAGTAAATTAATTGTTTTTACCTTCTATATTCAACCTTGACTCTGCCGAGATTACGGAAGTGATCAGTACTGAAGGATCCTGACAATGCTCCAAATGCTGTAACGCTCATATAAAAAAAAGGCTGTATCGTCGTAGCACCCAGGGCACTCGTCAGTAATTACAACAGTCACAGGATTTCCAGAACATAAATGTGAGGTGCATCTCAGCTGCATTATCATTGAAATAAGAAAATGAACAATGAAATTGGAAAGTTCCCTTTATTTTTCAAATATTGTGATATGCAACTCATGCAAGGATGAGAATATTGTGCATGCCATTAATGTTTGGAATTAATGTTTTAGACTTGTTTTGAGTAATGAAAGAAGACAAATAACTTTTTACCATATTATTACACCGAAATTTGACTCAAATATTTTTGAAAGACAATTTAAATAACTTAGCACTTAATTAATTAACCTACTATTTAATTTTTATTTTGGATTTGGTATTTAAAAGTGATACGTCTATTCTATGAGGAACATTACATCAATCAATCTAAATGATATATATTATGAACCATATATCTAATTAGAGGCACGGGAAACATAACATTCGAAATAATGACGATGGATGAAATGGAGGGTGAAAACACATCCGTCATGTAATGACGATGGATGAAATGGAAGGTAGACGAATGGGGCATCAGCCTCGCCGTTCCACTACCGATAGGCAACGAAGATGTATGTAACATTCATCAAAAATTATATTTCTTTCAAATTATACAACTTACTAAGTAACAAATGCAAACGCAGAGCAAGAAACGTAGCAAATGCGGCAGAAAGTGAGCGAGTTATGGCAGAGGCAAGTGGGTCCGGAGGGTTACGGCGTAGTACAGCTACAAGCCGTTTAGATGCATCTGCTATGTTTGCAGAAGCAATGAGAAAGGCAGTTGTCATAGGAGGAAAGGCGGTTGGGGTGCAAGGAGAGTCATTTGGAAGCCAACCGAGGAGGTCAATACAGAGACAAGAAACGCAGCAAATACGGCAGAAAATGAACGAGTTATGGCAGAGGCAAGTGGGTCTGGAGGGTCACGGCATAGCACAGCTACAAGTCTTTTAGATGCATCTGCTATGTTTGTAGAAGCAATTGGAGAAACAGTTGCCATAGGAGGAGAGACGGTTGGGGTGCAAGGAGAGTCATTTGGAAGCCAACCGAGGAGGTCAACTCGTAGGCGTACAACAAGGGCATCTGGAAGCCAAGCAGGGCCATCTGGGAGCCAAGCAGGACCATCTGGAACCCAAGCAGAGCCATCTGGTAGGCCATCTTCTGGAACTGGTTTGTTTCGCGGATTTAGTTTTAGGCGTGGTAGTAATAGGTGATTTATATGCATGTTGTGAACTTGTTTATTTAAATGCTGCTTTCAGAACTTTTTTATTTGTAATTTGTGTGGACTTTATTTGCAAATTGTGTGGTCATTTTTATTTGCAATTTGTGTGTACTTTACTGTTTTGTACGAGACTCTGAATTAGCTGCGAATTTAATTGTGAATCTGAATTGGTTACGAGACTCTTTTTTATTTGCAATTTATGATGCAAGTCTGACTTGGCTGCGAATTTAATTGTGACTCTGAATTCTTTCTCACGCCGTCATCTTTAAAGGAAACAACACGTGACTACTAAATAAAAAGTAATTCTAATTTAATTAATAAAGCACAAACACGTTAAGTTTAAACAAACTCTGAATTAATGAAATAAAATCTACAAAATAGATACTAAATAAACTCAAAAATTTTACAACCTAATTCATCCAACTATAATAATACCACTTCTTAGAACCCAGCTCAAATGCATCCAACTTTTAAACCCTACTAATACTATTTCTTAGAATGAGCCGATTTTACCGGATCTGGATCAGTCACAGTAGACGAAGTGGTAGCCTTACCAATATAAGTACACGGAACAAACTCATCGTCCGATGTTGGAGGCTCTGGATCAACCTTTTTTTTTTCAAACCATAGCCGTAGGGGTTTTCTACAAAGTTATCGTCTGAAATTTCATAACTAAGAAATTCCGGCTGTATGAATGATTGACATGTCTTTTTATCAGGGCATACTGGACACTTGTACTTTTTGCCCTCATTTTTACCTCGATCACTAATTGATCCTTCTCTCGCTATACCACGATATGACGACTTACCTCGGTTGCTATTGTTCATCCTTTTGGCCCCTTTAAATATCGGTCTTTTCGCCTCAAAAATCACCTTCTCTTTCTCTCTGTCCTTTCCTCCCTTTCTCTTTTGTGAGTTGAGTGAGTTGTGAGGGGGAGAGAGAGAAAGATGAGTATTTTATAGGGTGTAAAACAAAAAAAAATTAAGAGTACCGGCCATTTAATGGCCGGAATTAGATAAATAGAATACCGGTTAGAAAATAGTCGGTATTTAAATAAATAGAGTACCGGTCACAAAATGACCGGTATGGATATTTTTATAAATACTCAGAAAATATGAGTTTATTAATTAATTTCTATTGAACTTTGGATATTAATAAAAATGTCGGCGAGCGATGTTATGTCTCGAACATTCTTTTATTATTCCATTGAACTTGGGGCTCTATTAAGGAAGAGGAAAAGGGGCATATGTGGGCCTTGCTATTGGGCTTTCTTGAGCCAGAAAATTGGAATTTTGTTAGCACACTGAATGGAATTTTATCATTACCTAAAAAATTAAATATGCGTGATGTTTTAATTTTAATGATAATAAAAGATTTGAACTTATTTCAAAGGTAAACAAGCCTTTACTGGAACGTACTACTACTTGTAACTTGTACACTCTGGAACTGTAGTGATGTCTGGGTTTCAACTTTCAAATGATAGAAAAAATAAAATCGTAATGTGTTTTGCAATTAGAACATAAACAATTCAGAATCCGTAAATCCAAAATAAAATAGCAAATGTAATTTAAATCTTACAGTTTTGAAGTGACGACATCGTTAAGCAAAAGCATAAATACTGATCATTAATTGTTTTCCTCAGACGTGATGATGGAGATCTTAATTAGACGTTTTTATTTTACTTCTCTATTTATTTTCTTAAGGACAAAATTTTTAGGATGGGATGCATTCAAAATAAAATAAAAAATATTTAATAACTCTGAGGTAACCTTTGGGACCAGTATATTTTATAAATAATAATCTGAATTTTTTTTATCAAAAATTACGCATGCCTTTTCATTAATTTCTGTAAATAAAATTAGTGCACAATAATAACATAGGTCACATAATTAAATAAAACTAACATTATGTATCCACCAGCTTGTAATTCTTACTTAGTATTAATTCTACACACTGTAGTAATTAAGATATTTAGCCAACACGTGTAGTTAAACTATTAATTAATTTATACCCTTCTTTAGACTTTTTTTCATACTGTTCATATTCCCTAGCTATATATGTTTTTATTTTAGTGTTTTTCCTATTTTTTATTATATTTTCTTTATGCGTGTCTAGTGCTCTCCTTAAAATTAATTTTAATGCATTTATTTTTTGGATGCCTTTTGACCACTTGACTCTATACAAAATTAATTTTAAATTTTAAATTTTTTGCATGGAGACACATCACTCCTAAGATAGAAGAATTTCAATGGTTTGAATTCATCGTTTGAAACTAATTCGATAGGTTTTAGAGTTGAGTTCACAAACAGACTTTGTGCACTTAGGAAGACCCTAGTTCTACTCAACAAACCTAGTTCTACTCAACAAACAAAAGAAGTAAAGACAACACACCGAACCGAATTAAGAGGCTACCGGATTGCATTAAATGAACTGCAGCTATAGAGCCTAGAGGGGAGAACCAACTAAACTTCCTCCTCCTCTTGGCTCTTGGCATGGCCATGTCACTTTTATTTGTTATTACTTAATTATTACCCCTCCTAAAATATCCAAGCACACTTAATTAATTTCCACTACCATATATGCATCAAAGGATCTTGTAATCATAAAACAAACAGACCCTCTGTTGCACTATACAAAACTCTTAACTCTAATAGTTCACCACCGAACGGTACATTGCACCGGGTTGCCACCCTGTTGGGATCACGTTGTTTGCAATGATCGTTTTGCCAGAGTCGGATACGAGCTTGATAGAAAATGGAGCTTGCAATGTGGAGCCGCAGTCAAGTTTCCATACTGCGCCCCATGACTGTAGCATCGGGGTCCACACGCCAGAGCCTCTCTGCATTAGGCTTACAGCTGAGAGATCTCCATCCCCTGATTCGTACTCGATCACAACAGCCAAGTAATTTGGGTTCGAGCCCGAGTCGACGTGAAATGCAATGTCGGTACCATGGTAGTTGCACGGGACGCTGCGGCAAATTAAATGAAAACCAGATGATTAGTGTCTTAAATTTATATAGACGACGAAATTATTGCTTGTAATTAAATATGGTTTCGGTCATTAATTTGGTTGGTAAAATGTAAGAGATCTGTGTGCTAGTAAAGTAAGTTTGTTTAAAATGCCACTTTTGGTCAAATTAGAAACGGAAGCATTAAGCACTTTGTAGTGCTTAACTGAATTTTAATGCATTCGTGCATGCATGCATTCCCCGTGGCAATTAGCGCACTTTTAAGTTTTTTTTTTTTTTTTGAAAAAAAATGTGAGTAACTCACCGGTTTCACTTGAAACCAAAGATTTTAATCTGGTACCAAAAACTGGTACATGACAAGATTACATCCATAATTACCTCTAGAAACAAGCAAAACGCATTAATTCTGTATGTAAATCAATTAGCGTGCAGCACTACAGAAAAAAAAAACAGAAATAGAATAACATAAATTATCGATCGAAAATTTGAAATGCCTTACCGAGCATATTCGACTTGGAGAATTCCGGCACCACGGAGTTGATCTGCTTGTCCAGGTTTAGCCAGTGCCCCGAAAGCAGTCCCACTCAAGTCAAAATGGCTAGGTTCGGCAAGGCATGGTCCACCGGGGCACGAGTCAGTGATTGCAACAGTCACCGGGTCACCGGAGCATGCAGAATTACCAGTACACTTAATCTAATATAACATTAGAAATTTAGAATAACATTAGTACGCACGAGTACTTTTATGCTATTTTTAAAAAAAATTATGAAGTACTTGTAACTAATTCTATTCAATGGTTTAATTTACGGTACCTGGTAACATGCCCCGCATCCCTTGCCAGAATTGAAGATGGAAGGGCTCCCAGCTGCGATCATTGATGAAAAGGGCGGCTGATCCACCGCATTTTGGTAGCCGCATGCACCACCTTAATAATTTCATGATGAATATATTTAAGATTTCCAAGAAAAAAAAGGGTACTTAATTTTTCATGAATTAATTAATGTGTTTTTCTTTACATTTGGTAATAAACCTGACTTCCCATTCAATTTTGAAATTCAGTTCTTCTGCTTAGAAAAAAGAATGAGATCGAGTTGTGTTATATAATATATATACCGTCAGTTCCGGCGCCGTTTGCACTGCCATACCAAGTCGCTCCGGCAGTATCCCAGTCAGAGGAGTAAGAAAGTATGGTGGTGTTCATGAGCTTACGATTGAGAGATGCAGCAGCAGCAGGGCCAGGATGTATGAGTGAGGTAGTAACTAGTAGCATGACAAGGAAAGTAAGGTCAGCAAAGGAGAAACGAAGAGAGAAAATATATGCTATCATCTCTTCAGAAATTTAAATTAGTTGAAGATTTGGGTTGTATGGAGGGTTATTTATAGGCCAGAGGAGGATGAAACAGAACAGGACTACCATACCGGACTGGTACCAACTGGAATGGAATGTCAGTTACTTGTTTTTTTTTTTTAATAAAGAATATATATAAAAATAAGATGCTTTAATATCCATAGAAAAGGAAGCTACCAGAAGAAGCGATGTAGTTGTAACATGTAAGATATGCATATTAAATGAAGCAAGAATTGACTGCAGTCAATTCTACAATTTTTCTTTCTTATTATATATATTTTTTTTGTTTTTATGCGTTTTAATTTTCAATTTTCCTAAAAATATTTCGGACCATTATGCCCTTATTAATAAAAATACTGTTTAAAAAAATATTTTGACAATTTTGAAAAATAAAAATATTGTTTAAATTTGCATTTCAACATTGTAGACAATATCTATATTATTCACATATATAGAAAACATGATAAAATTTGTTGTATGCTTCATCATATATACATCAAGTGACATATTGTAATGTTTCAAAATTAATGATCTTTGATGCATCGTAAAACAATATATAATTAAATTGCATGAAATTTAATTATTGATTGCCCATATGTTAAAAAAATAAACTTTTTACTTTTTACCTTTCACTTTTTAATTTTTAATTTATTTAATTTGTTTTGGAAATAATTATTTTTTAAGTAATCGCTCCTTTTTAATATAACTGAGCCATAAAGAAGCTAATAAGACTCTTCATTGGCTTAATTTTTGTCATATCCTTGGCAAATTTCATGGTTTGAACAGCATTATTATTTATAGAAATAATATAAAAATAATAGAGGATAATGGATTTTTCATTAATTTAGAATTGTCTAGAAAAATTGAGAAAACAAAATTAGCTTATTTCTAGGTACCATATACTGACCTTTAATAATTCTAGGACTTTTAAGTCATACATAAACCGGAAAGATCGGCACATGCCGGGGAAAAGAGCACTGGAGGTCATAATGTTTCAGGTAATAAATATTTTAATCGAGTATTTCATTGCGACTTATTCAAGTTCCAATTGCACTACTAATTAGATTTTGTTTTAAATAATACATATTTGATCATAGCCCCACGCAAAGCAATCCATGGGAGTCCGGGTTTTATGTAATGAAGAACATGGAGATGCTCATAAAAAAATATGCACGTTCTTTCTCAAAGATTTGTCAATCACTTGTTTCTATCATGCTTTCAGATTAAGTTCTTATATATGTTATTTATGTTTTGATTTATTCATGCAGTGTCGTCTGTCCAGAATGCCATACAAAGAAAACGCATTGCATGACATCCGTATCCAATGGTGTAAGTTCTTCTTGGAAATAGTTTAATTACTGTGCAAGTACTTGTCTGTGTTGTAAAACATTTGTTGTTTTCTGTTTTTTGCGGTCAGATAATTTGATGTTGGTTTTAATAATGTGGTTTAAAACAGTTGTTAGTTTTATGGTACAATGACATATTGCTCTATATATTGTTGTATGTGTGATATTGCTAGCTTGTTGGTTTATAATTGTTGTCTAATTTATATATTGTTTGTTGCATGGATTAATTAATATTGGATAACTTGTGTATGTATATGTTGTTGATGCCTATATTAATTGTTGGTTAAAATATGAGTATATAATGCATACATGTTTATTGTTGCTTTGCTGGGTTTTAAAAATAACTAGCAAATATATGGAAGCTAGCCCCTAATTAATTAATAATGAAATATAATAATTATATATACATCACAATCGGCTCAATTAATGACTGATGACAAACTAGAACCTGCCAACGCCAACTCAAACAAAACAAATGTTGTAAGACACTTTTGCAATCGGCTATTAAAATTCAACAGACAGCGTTAATTACATTTGTCGTCGGTTGCAAAAAGAAACAGATGGCGTTGGGTACTAACACCGTCCGTTTGACCAATGTGCTGCCAATGGCATATCGATTAACACCATCTATTTTGAGCCGATGGCATATGGGTATACATTTCCTATCGGGGCGATAGGCATCAGTTCAGAAACCGATTACGAATAGCGATTTCGTCTGACGGCGAAGTATTTCTTTGTAGTAGTCCCATAACTTGAATGTATAGTTCTGCTCTTTGGATGGATCAGATATATTATCTTGGATGATACTGTTTGTTTGGTGATTAATAAAGCTATATGCCTACGGGCGTGATTTTCCGCAAACAAACAAAATCACTGAATATTATGATTAGCTTAAAAGTGCTCATTATTATCATAAATTAGTTTCTCGCTCATGCCCTCGAGTCCTCGACCTCGAACTTCAAAAATATACAAAAAAAAGAAAGAAAAAAATGCCTTGGATTAAGAGAATGATTGAAAACAATCAGCCAAGATTTCCGGCTAATTACCACTCCGGTGCGAGATTAACTCATTAACACAGTCACAGTCTAAAATTAAAAAAGATGAGAAATGGACGGTCAGATGGCACCGAAATAAATAAGCACTTTAGCAGCGATGGCACCACGTGATTTACTTTCAAGATTCAACGGCCACGTGGCAGCACCATACGAATTCGGATCCCCTAAAATAACTCAATTTTTGAATTTGGATCTGGACCGTCTAATCTGCTTCACTCGAACGGGCCTGGATTCTGATCGGACGGTGAAGATCTAAACTCAAAATTTGTGCTATTTTAGGGAATCTGGACCCGAGATTTTAGGAATTTGACGCAGATGAGACGCCATGCCATTTCCATGTAGGCATTAAATTGCGCACCGATTTTTGTTTGCGGGCCCCTTCTAACCGACTTAACGCTCTCGCTCTCATTTTTATTTTCTTTTTAGGTGAGCTACTTTTTCCTCTGCAATTATCCTTTTAATCCTAGTTGTTGCTATTGTTAATTGCTGACTGTAAAGAAGCCAAGTCAGGTAAAATCTTACATTAACTTTTAATTACTAGTTGTCCCTATAAACCCTGTAACCCAAAATTTAACCCTAACTAGAAACCCCTAGAAAGATATAGATAGAGAGTCAGATGCGTAAACTTTCAATGACGGAGATTGATCGAGTACTAGGTGTTGTATTGAGGTGGTGGCCGACAAGTGATTAGAAACGGAGTCGCGGCGGAGAAAGCTAGCTAGTGACGACCACTTCGAGAGTGCTAGAACACTTGTGTTGTTGGATATATATATTGAAACTCTTAACTTGCCATCGGCTCCGTAGTGATTATCCAATTGGTCAGTAGTTCCACCGATGGCGTTATGCGGATAAATGCCAATATTTAGTATAGCGAACTTGATGTAGTCCGCACGAATCTTAAATGCGTATCATCTGCATTAATATTAGTGCGGTTGTAGTCCGCACAAATCTTAAAAAAGATCGAATGGCCGAGATGTATTAACTCAAAAGAGTCCCTTTTGAGTTAGCATGCAGATGATACAAATTCAACAAACTTTGCCCTATGTTGATATTTTTTAGAAATTGCTTAATTTGTATTGTCAATTCTATGGAAGTTTACCTTTACTAATTCAATACGTGGAGTTTAACAACACCGATCGAATTGTACATGAAAGCAACATTCCCTTATTTATCTATTTGTGCAATTAATCCACATAGAAGTTACCAAGTTGTGCAAACAAACATAAACAAATTTATCTACTCAAATAAACATCCATAAAATTCATCTCCTTATTTACAATTACAACACAACAATTAATTACAACACACCATATTCAACAATTTGGGACCCAAACATGATTAAATATTCAGAAAAAAATTTATTAGTTGAAAATTAATTAGTTTGACCTATTTCTTTCGAACCTAACCAAGATAAAACATGTTCTTACAAGGTGTCAAATAAAATATAGTGAATTTAGTGAAATCAAAAAAATTTTTGGCAGTGTAGAAATTGACATGTTACAGTGGATTTACGTTATTGTTTAAATTCTTTCGCAAACCAAATCTTATTCAAAAAAAATGTGTGTAAGAAATGAAAGTCACAGGGGCTGGTAATATATGGATCCAGGGGCGGACCCATAAATTCGAAAATGATCAACTAACATAATGTTTGACTTCTTTTGTGAAAACTAGTTAAATGAAAATTGTAGATACCGTTCGGATCGTGTCGCAAGTCACACGCCAATCCATAGATCATGTTAAAATTTATGGGGAAAGAACCAATGCCAACTCAAGTCAGTTTCGAATTTATTTGCTATAGGGGCTGGTAATATATATATGGATCGGCTTCAAACGGCGAATTCAAACCGTTGAAATTCATGTACTTTATAGTGATGTATATACATGTAAAATTTTAAAAGTTTCGAATTTATTTGCTACAAGGTCAAGCGGTCAAATAAATGAACATTTTATAAGTTGTTTTATATATTCATTGTTTTTCATCATTTCTTTGACCGCTTGACCTTGTAGCAAATAAATTCGAAACTTTTAAAATTTTGCATGTACATGCATCACTCATAAAGTACATGAATTTCAACAGTTTGGATTTGCTATTTGAAGCTGATCTGATATACTTTTGAAGTTGTGCTCACCAAACCCTCTTGGTGAGCACATCACACCTTAGCTTTGCTCCTTATTTTTTATGTACGAATCTCCAAACAAATGAATGGATGAATTTAAAATAATAGAGTCATGTGATTCTAAGGAATCACAACAGCAGATTTGTGTCCTGTGAAGTGAGCATTCTAACTTGAGTGTTCTATCATGTGTTAGAGAGAAATAAGAGAGAACATTTTTATTTTGATAATTCATATGATTAAGATAACTTTTAGGCTAAATGGTAATATAAGATAAACATTCACATCGTAGAATTGTACAAAGAAAATTAATCAAACTAATTTTTAATGCATGGTTAGACCACATCACTTCTCCTACCGACATTTTTATTAATATCCAAAGTTTAATAGAAATTATTATTTATGCTCAGATTATCGGGTTTTCGCCAAAAATGCCCAAGCCGGCCACAAAATGGCCAGCTTATTCCTTTTTTTCCTTTTTTGTTTTGTTTTTGTTTTGTTTTTTTTAGAGACACTATGAAGATCAAAATATTGAAATCTAACACTGAAAATTTGAATTTTTTCTTTAAATTATTTGTTTGATTACTTCTTTTGATGTATAATTAGCATATTTATACTAAAATACGCTAGATTACTTGAAATTATGTTGAATTACACTATATTACAATAAATTATGTTGAATTATACTAATTTACGTTAAATTAATATAACTTCGCTAATTATGCTGAAATACGGTAAATTACGCTAAACTACACAAAATTACGCTAAAGTAGACCGATTTTGCTTATCTTTCATGAATCATAAAAAATAGTAAAAAATTTTGGAAAATAGTAAAAATTGGTATTCTACAAGTTCATTATGTAACTAATTTACTGAGCTACTTGGATTGAATAATAGAAATGAAAATCTTAATCGGAAACTTCAACTCAATTTTTGAGGCTCTTTCTTTTGTTTTTTGGCAATTCTGAATTTCAGAGAACCACATAGTGGTCACTGACGCATGCGTATTTTCACAAGCTTTCCGAGAAGTGGTCATTTGCTGAAATCGGACACTCGAGCGCCGTTTTATAACTGTTTGAAGTTTCGTCGTCGTTTTTTCGCCTTTTCAGTGAATATATCGTCCCTATTCATATGTAATTTAGTGTAATTTACCGTATTTTAGCGTAATGTAATGTAATTTAGTGTAATTTTAATTAATATAGTGCAATTCAACATAATTTCAAGTAATCTAGCGTATTTTAGTATAAATATGCTAATTATATATCAAAAGAAGTAATCTAACAAATAATTTAAACAAAAAAATTCAAATTTTCAATGTTAGATTTCATTATTTGCTCTTCATAGTGTCTAAAAAAATAAAAGAAAGGAGTAAGCTGGCCACGAAATGGCCAGTTTACTGGGGGAGTAAACCGGTCATTTTGTGACTGGCATGAGCATTTTTGGCGAAAACCCGAAAACCTGGGCATAAATAATAATTTCTATTAAACTTTGGATATTAATAAAAATGTCGGCTTCTCCTACGATATTGTACTTTAATATAAATAAAGTAGAATTAAAAAGCCTCATTGTTTCCGTGTTCCAATCATGTCTCACATTTTTATCTCTATTTTCAAAGCTCAAACAATCGATTCAAACAACCAAACATGATCTCCATATTAAATATGTACGGGGACCAAATTTTATATTTTTTAGATAGGTACATAATTATTGTTTTAGGATGGTCCAAAATTTTAATACGCGCTTATATCTTCATTTTTCAAAGCCAAACAATTGATCCAAACTGTTCAACATGATCTCCATATTAAAATGTGCTAGGAGACCAAATTTTATCATTTTTGGAATTTTTTTACTATTTTGTTAGAATTTTTTAAAATCGTTGTTTTTCAATGGTTTAGAATTTTATGAAAACAATAATTTTGTACCCATCTCAATAAATAATAAAAAAGATTCTAAAAAAAATGTAAAATTTGGTCTTTAAGAATATTTTAATATGGAGATCATGTTGAATGGTTTGAATTGACTGTTTGAACTTTGAAAAATAAAAATATGAGCGCGTATTAAAAGATGAGTTTTAATATGCATATTACATTAGCCCAGCTCATATTATATCTATCTAAAAATATTGTAAGAAATTTCCGAAAAATATAAAATTTGATATCTTAGCACACTTTAATATGGAGATCATGTTGAGGAGTTTGAATCCGCTATTTGGACTTTGAATTGCCATTTCAATTTTAAAATTAGTCTTATACACATTTTTTAATTATAAATATTTTTTACTATTTGTATTGAAATAAGACTAATTTTAAACGAATATAAATAGTAGAAGTAATTTTCTGGCATATAGAAACTAATATTCTAATTTCTACATTGGTAGATATAAAAAGACGCGTACCGGTCGGCTTGACTGACCCGTTAGATGGTGCCATATAGTTTGTTGTAGAATTGAATGATAGACGCGATTCTTATTACATTAGAGCATCTACATCCCAGCAACTCAAATTAGTTTCTAAATAACTATTAATTTCTTTTTAAAAATTAAGGTATCTAAAATTTCTAACTCTCACATTCTTGAAATTAATTTTAGAGTTTCTATTAAGCCACGTTAGCAACAAATTAAAAAACAAAAATAATTTGAGTCAATCATTTGATCAGTGTAGAGTTTATAAACAGTTTCTTAATAAGAAACTTTACTGCATAGCTTCTAAATAAGAAACTTTTCCACATCTCTGAAACTTGATTAGAAACTGCCACATCAGATTAGAAACTCTAATAGTACCAGAGATATAGATGCTCTTAGCTGTCAAAATATATAGGACGAACTTAGGATGATCGGAGCCAATCTGGCTTACATCTATAACGCATGGGCCCTTTAATATTAGTGCATATCACAATCAGACGGTCCAGATCTATTAACGCACGTTCTGTTAATGCAGAGGATACGAATTCATAGTTGGTTACTATGATGATGCCATCATGTCGACATGTCGTAGTCTTGCGCGCATATTGACAATTTGTAATTCGAGTAGGTAGGATATGGGACAAACGATGTTGATTTTAGTTTCATATACTTCAATTACATTTGTTTTGTTCCCATTTTAGACGGTAGAGATCTACATCACATAATTATTGGTCCTCGTTCGACCTTAGCTTAATTTCTTTCTAATTGTTATCACTATTATCAAATTCTCAAAATCTTAACACTCAAGCTTCCATTTTCAAGCAAAAAGGTACCAAAGAAGCTGATGAAGTTCATGCTTAGCTATTTCAAATTCTTGACCGAATGCTCAAATGCTAAGTATCTCATCTAATTGGAGAATTTATAGTGCAAATGGCACGTGAAAAAGCAAATTTTTGACATACACTTGTTGATGATAGTTGAATGTTCTCATAATGTTTGATGAATTGATCAAATCAAATATTTTCCAAACTTTTTTGGAGGGGCCTGTTCACGGCTACTGGTATGGTACCGCCACTGCCTCAAATAACGGACTGGTACGATATCTGGTTTGAACAGGGAAACAGGATGCAACGCGGGTCCAGGATGAGATGGGATACGACGTGGGCCGTGGGGGCATTGGGCGTTATGGCACGAAAGAAATAAGCAAATCTTTGATCAAAGGATGCAATCGGTGGATTACATTATCAATGATACAGAAGCAGAAATACGACAGTGGAGCGAACACTGCTGAGGACAAAATGTATTCTGCATATTCACCGGGAGAAGGTGACCATGCAAGGAGCTACACCGCGTGGATAGGCCCACTATTTTCAATTTGAAATTCAATGTCATTCTGGTATTCTGGTAACTTTTTAGTTCAGTAAATAGTTACTAGAAATTTCACTAATTTACAGGGAGTAGATTGTAAAACTTACTATTAATACAATGTCGGAAGGCAACTTGCCACCTGACCTTCAAAAAAAAGTTCAGAAGCATTAATTTAATAGCTAGGCCAAATATTTTGAAACTAAATTTCATATTTACAATCCTTGTAAATGTGCTAATATATGTGGTTGAAAGAATATTTGTAGACACAAAGTTTACTATGGTTCGAAGCAATAAATATCGTTAGATAGGCTGATTTGCTCTCCTCAATTGCATGTTGTTTGTTTCACTGCACGATTAGAGTTTTATCATACTTGAAAGAATAAATGAGATGTTGTTCTAATAAAAGATATACATATATATATATATATATAGAGTATGGCTAACGTGCTTCCTCTAGAACTTCAGCGATATGCTTCCGGGGGCATATCTTAGTGTTTGATGTTCAAACAACAAATGCAAACCGTTAGATGTGATCTCTATATTAAAATCTGCTTGGAGACCAAATTTTACATTTTTTGGAATTTTTTTACTATTTATTAAGCCACTTTGAAAATTCCAGATCATATGGTCCAGACTGTTTTTACTGTTCACCCGGATCTGGAATTTTCAAAGTGGCTTAATAAATAGTAAAAAAATTCCAAAAAATGTAAAATTTGATCTCCAAGCAGATTTTAATATAGATTGAATATCTAACGGTTTGAATTTGTTGTTTGAACATCAAACACTAAGATATGCCCCCGGAAGCACGAGGCCGAAATGCTTCCAGAAGCACATTAGCCATACTATATATATATATATATAGAATCTGGCTAATATGCTACGCATATATAAGGGCCCCTCCGTGCTACGGCTCACTTTTTGAGTTTTTAAAATCCTAACGGTCGATCCGAACCGTTCAACATGATCTCCATATGAATATGTACTTGCAAACTAAATTTTACATTTTTTAGATTTTTTTTACTATTTATTAAGTCACTTTGAAAATCGCTGATCCAATGGTCCAGCAGATTTTACTGTTGTGTACAAATTAGTGTTTTTTCAAAGTGGCTTAATAAATAGTAAAAAATTCTAAAAAATGTAAAATTTGGCTTGCAAGTACATATTCATATAGAGATCATGTTGAACGGTTCGGATCGACCGTTGGGATTTTGAAAACTCAAAAAGTGAGCCGTAGCACGGAGGGCTCTATGCTACGCGTAGCACCGTAGCACTGTCCTATATATATATATATATACCGGTTTAAAATGCTATGGAGCAAAATTGAATGCTTTTTAGATATTTGATGAAATGCCCGAACCACAACTCTTAACTCAAACATATGGCGTTAATAATAGAAGTTTAATTATAGAGTCAACTAATGTTTGCTGATTCAGTGAGAGGCTAGCTTACAAATAAAATAGCCCTTTTTGGATACGCTCTAAGTCTCTAATGATTAAAAGTAAGAGGCTAGCTTACAATGGAAGAGGCAATGCTGTGGCTTATATAGAGAGGATCTTATTGTGAATTGTAAATATCTGCACAAGTTATATTGTATTGTGATATAAGGACCTATTTGCAAACATTTAAAACTTACAAGGTTTCTTTGTAAAATATGACATTATTCCTTGTCAGAAGGACTTTAGGGCTATAACCATTTAAAAAAATCACTAGTTGAACTAGTTGACCCATTGGTCCAACCATGTTAAATCGTTGACCCGAAACTTTACCAAATTAACATCCAATCCGGTTCTGATATAACATTATCCACAAGCATGCATCTAGCATGTACTAGTGGCTATATATATAAGCAGTTTCCTCTTCTTGATTTTTTATGCTGCGCTAAAGAGATATTTCAAGCTTTGTTACAATTAGTTTCTGTTAGGGATAAAAACTAAAAAAGAACGAGACAAATCAAGCTTCTTAGCTACATCATTAAGTTAAACATGCATGTTATATCATAAAACATTAATAATTTAATTAATCACGACTACATAAACATGCTAGGTAACAAACTTGCACACTATATCTGATTAAATTACCGGCGGAGGGGAGAACTCACCCGCCTCCTCCTCTACACGCCGTCTTATTTTTATTCCTTAATTTTAACACGTACATAAAACAGGACCACACTTATACATAGATCCAGATAACAACGTAATATAAATTATAAAGCATGCATATTTAATTATTTATTCCCATGCTTTGTAAGATTTTGTTGTTAGAAGTTTGCAGTCGACTTGTAAATAGCACCGGCATGCCACCCTTGAGGAATCACATCATTTATCACTAGGGTTTTGCCCGAGTCGGAGGTGAGACGAATCGAGAAAGGGGCTTGAAGTGTCGACCCTGGGTTCAGCATCCAGACGGCACCCCACGAGTGTTGCATCGAGCTCCATGAGCCGTATCCTGCTTGCATGAGATCAACTGCTGAGAGGCTTCCATCTCCTCCTACATACTCGATCAGTACTGCAAAGTAGTTCGGGTTTGACCCTGCGTCCACACGAAATGTGATCTGGGTGCCTGAGTAGCTGCACTGGACACTGCAGGCATTTATATATATGCATATAGGTTAATTTTCTGTTTTTTTTAAGATCATAGGTTAATTTTCTGTTGTAGAAGAGTAAATATATGCATTCTTGCTGAAAGATGTATTAAAAGAATGCTCACATGCATGAGATCATATAGTATGCACCGAATAAGTGTGTTTGATTTTTTTTAGATGGCAAACCAAGTACGTTGAGTTATATATAGCTACAGCATGCATGACGGCATAACCTTAGTTTACACTTGAATTGAACAAACTCCATGTTAAAGGATCTGATACTTAATTAGGTAATTGATAATTAACTTAAGTATATACATTACGAAATTTTAATAAGTTTCTTTTAAAACAGTCCCCTTTTCTCAAAATGGTTGGAAAGTTACTGTCTACTAAATAATATTAAAAAAAATATAAGTATAAATATATTAAATATTCCCACATTAATATATAACAAAGTAAAGACATAAAACTAATTAACATATACATTTGTTGTTAATGCATCATTTATGGTATCCTTACCGAGTATACTGGATTTGAAGAACACCGGCATTGCGAAGCTGGTCAGACTGGCCTGATAGAGCCATGGCTCCAAAAGCGGTCCCACTCAGGTCAAAATGAACGGGCTCTGCAAGGCACGGACCACCGGGACACTCGTCAGTTAATAGAACCGTCACTGGGTTACCAGAGCAAGCCGCATTACCAGTACACTTGACCTGATAACAAGCACCGCAACCCAAACCGGATTTGAAGATTGAAGGGCTTCCGGCGGCAATCATTGATGAGAAAGGAGCCTGAACAACTGCATTTTGGTACCCACATGCACCACCTAAAAAGTAACACCGAGTTATTTAAAAGCTATGCATGCATGGATCACTTATCTCATGTGATCTCTACTGTGCACGTGCACATTAAAATGTTGGTTGTGTTTTAAAAGTCAACAAATTTTGTTTCCACAAAACCGCTACTAATTATAACTTACGAGTGATCTGAAATGTTGAATATAGAACTTAATTTTCATTTATTTAAATAAATACAACTGATCTAGACATAAAATTAGTAATCATGTATCTACATATATAATGAAGTATAATATATAATTAATTGCAGTAAACGAAATTTAATCATGTACAAAAGTATAATAATTAATTGCATGCAGGAAAACAAAAGTAACATTAATTCATGTTTTATGAAATTCTTGAAATATTTGGCATGCACGTGTGTTCTTCATTACTAAAATGGACAAATCGACACCTAGCTAGCTAACCGCAAAATCTTTGAAACTTAATTAGAAGCATATTTTAAAAACTCCTTGTTATGAGCTATAACTTGGTACATATATATTAGTAACATCCCCTATATATATATATACACGCTGTATGCACCTCCTCATCATGAACACATAACAAACTATATATAATATATGAAATGCTAACAAGTATATAATAGTTGCAATCTGCACCAACAATAATAAGGATAAACAAATAGTGATGCATGATGTGTGATGCAAATTACCATCACTGCCAGCACCGTTTGCGCTGCCGTACCATGTCGCTCCACCTGTGGACCACCCCGAGGAAGCAGCAAGAGTGGTGCTATTCAAGTCCAAGAGTTTGCGGCTTTGGCAAGCTCCTGGGCTGATGAGCATTGCTAACACTAACACAATCGTGAAGAACAAGTCAGAGACAACAAAATCAGCCATTAATTAATTGTCACTTAATTGAGATCCTGAGGAAATGATATATTAGTTAGATTTCTTTCTGAGGAAAAGAAGAAGAGTGCAGGATTGATGAATTGAGTGTGGTAAAATGTGCTATTTATAGACAGCACGGGGGTGTTAATTAGGTCAAGTTGTTACACATGGCTAAGAGAAGGCAATTAGATAGTGTAGCCTTTTCTTCTTAGTGAAGATTAGTACTATGTAAGGTTGTTAAATTCTGGTCAATAGTTTGGTATTTTTTTTTATACCAAATTTTAGGATCAAAAAATTTATTACAGGGAGCAATTGAAACCTAAATTTCAATATTCTTCAAAGATGATCAGGTTTTACTTGAGGTTTCATTGTAAATATGTTATATGGTGTATAATACAATATTTGTTTCTCATTTGAACGACTTCAATATGACATGTTATGATTTTGTTTTGTTTATTGTTGATTCTATCATTAAATAGATTTTATATAAGAGATTCCCTTTAGATAATTTTCCAGTAATGTACTTTAGACATTAATCCCCGTATTTTATTGTACCAGTCAATAATAATAAAAATACTTCTTTCCCATTTATATTAATTTTCTAATTTTACCAGTTGCCCGAAAATATCCTTGGTACGTCTGAATCAAAGAGCTAGTTTGAAAAATTAATCTCATTGCATTTAATTTCTATAACAAAATATCAAATCTACCCTCAACCCCAAATTTTTATTAAAAATACCCTGACCGCCCCTTCACTGGGCGGTCCACTGTTCATACCAAATCACCCCACTGTGAGGCGGTTTGGTATTTTTCTTTTATTTTTCCTTTTTTTTAGAGATAATATGAATATCAAGATGCTGAATTCTAACGCTAAAAATTCGGATTTTTTTAAAATATTTGTTAGATTACTTCTTTTGATGTATAATTAGCATATTTATACTAAAATACACTAAATTACTTGAAATTATGTTAAATTACGTTGAATTACACTAAATTACGTTAAATTACGCTAGATTACAATAACTTCGCTAATTATGCTGAAATACGGTAAATTACGCTAAAGTAGACTGATTTTGTGCCATCTTTCATTAATCATAAAAAATAGTAAAAAAATTCCAAAAATAGTAAAAATTGGTATTCTACAAGTTCATTATGTAACTAATTTATTGAGCTACTTAGATTGAATAATATAAATGAAAATCTTAATCGGAAACTTCAACTCAAGTTTTGAGGCTCGTCCCTTTGTTTTTTGGCAATTCTGAATTTTGAAATTCTGACATCACTAGCACTGACGCATGCGTATTTTTCAAGCTTTCTGAAAAGTGGTCATTTGTTGAAATCGGACACTTAAACACCGTTTTATCGCCGTTTGAAGTTTCGTCGTCGTTTTTCGCCTTTTCAGTGGAGATATCATCCCTATTCATATGTAATTTAGCGTAATTTACCGTATTTTAGCGTAATTTAATGTAATTTAGCGTAATTTAACGTAATTTAGTGTTATTCAGCGTAATTTAACATAATTTCAAGTAATTTAGCGTATTTTAGTATAAATATGCTAATTATACATCAAAAGAAGTAATCTAACAAAAAATCCAACTAACGTGGGTATATTTATTAATAAAAATGTCGGAAACTAGGGTTTAGAAATTAGGGTTTAGGGTTTCTTTTAAATATCACTAATTTTTATAAATATGTTATGTGAAAATTGTAAATCATTTAATGTATGGTAATTTTTAGGGTTTAGAGTTTAGGGTTTAGGATTTTAAAAATTGTCCAAAATAAGAGTTTAGGGTTTAGAGTTTAGCGTAATTTAAAATAATTTAGTGTAATTCAATGTAATTTAACATAATTTCAAGTAATTTAGCGTATTTTAGTAATATGCTTAAAAGAAGTAATCTAACAAATATTTAAAAAAAAATTCGAATTTATAGCGTTAGATTACAGCTTCTTGCTATTCATATTGTCTCTAAAATAAAAAAATAAAAAAAATACCAAACCGCTCCACAGTGGGGCGGTTTGATATGAACAGTGGACCGCCTAGTGAAGGGGTGGTCAGGGTATTTTTAATAAAAATTTGGAATTGAGAATAAATTTGATATTTTGTTTATTTTAGAGTATTAATAAAATAAGCGGTACTGCCTTCATATATATCTTGCTAAAAGCTGTGAAACAGTACACCTCAATGGTTCTATTTAGAGATAGACAGGTGGTGATCACATCTATTTTAGAGATAACCAACTAACAGATAGCATAAAATAAAATAGAATATTTACCAAATATTATAGCATGAAAATATATAAAAAGTAAGAAAAATAAGCATAACATAATTTTTATTTGAACAAACTAATTAAAATTTAGCACCACGAAACCATCTTCTAAAGCATAACATAATTTATTTCCTTTTGAAAAGTTTTTATATATATTTTTTTCATAAAATCCAACATCCAGTCATTCAAATGCAATGTCACTGCTTGAATTGATCACCCTCAAATTTTCATGCAATTAATAATGCCTTTTGAGTTCCTGAAATTAACTTTTTCTTATTACTATGTTTGAACTGATCAGGCTTGTGGTCTGCAGGAATATTTATACAGATATATAAATGCGCGATCTTAATCCACGCAGCACGACTGATCATGAGGTTAGTCGAGAACCAGCTTTTGATCTAGTGGCAAAGACAATTCTCTCCGTGTGGGATCCTGGAAATTTGATTTGTTTGGAGATTCATTTTTTTTTTTCCTGTGGAATACAAATGCCTAAATTAATTCCTTTCTAAAAATAAAAGCACATGCCCGATCGATTATTTAATGAGAAAGGGCGTTATTTCAGTTAATAGGAGACCAACAGCCGACCAAGGCAGAGGGTTTAAATAAATTTCCCTAATCTAGGCTCAACGAAAGCGAAACATTATGAAATGAACTTATTCATCTGATGGTCATGCATGATTTCATCTTGTCGAACAAAATCCTTAAATTTGGGCAGATTTAGAGCTTATTATCCCCCCTTTCCCCATGGACTTTACAATTTGACCTGGTAATTAGGCGATTTCTTCAAGTAACTGGATTTATGTAGGCTGAGGTATAGTAATAGGAGGCATTGACCTTGCGCTAGTACCATGTGATGGATGTATACCAATAATTTTTGTTAGCATTTATTTTATCAAATACATAAGGCTCTCAGGCTCTCAGCCATTTACTTGTGCAATCAGAGGCGAATGTAGTAAGGCAGTATGGGGGTCAATTGATTTTCATTTTAAAAATTTTTTTTTTGTATTAATGTATAATTTTGTATATAATTTACAGTAAAATGTCTTCTCCGTAGAAAATTTTTATATGATTGACTCACATATATATTTGAATCCCATAATTCAAAAGTCTGGCTCCGCTCCTGCGTGCAATTGTGGGTGTCATCTTATGGAAGTAGTGAGGTGTAGCTAGACTCCACCCGTACTGTTATTTCATTAATAAAATAAAAGTGTGCACGCTACAGAAATCCATATTTATACGAATAAAAGAAAGAAAAATTAAGTAACAAGTTAAGTTAAAAGATTAAAATAAAAAAATTAACTATACATGATTACAGCACTGCATATACAAGTTTTATTGCACAAATTATCAATATAAAAAATCTCTCAAGGTCAACGCCCGTCAAAAATGAATATCTGTGGCAAGTAATTCACCAAGTAAATGCATAGTAGGTTATGTATTGATAAAATAAATGAGCGGCATCGATCTAGGATGAGAGCGGAAGAGAATTACACAATTGCAAGGCAAATTAAAGGGAAATAAAAAAGAAGGATTTGATTGTATAACTATAAATTGCCAATAATATATTGTAATTTACTTGATATATAGTTTATGTGCCAGTGTTTATCAAAATCCACCGTAAACAAAGATATCGGCCCAAAGGCTCATAAAGGGTGCTCAGAAGTGGATATACAAATAAAAATGGGCTTTTAAATGGGCTTAAATGGATCATAGATGTTGATCCCAATTGGTGAACCAGTGTAAGGCCCTCAATGCTACGGGTCCGGATTCTTTCCTCCGTCGTCGCCCATCTTTTGACCAGATAAGATAGTCATTAATAGCTTTCTGCTTTCTGCTTTCTGCTTGCCCGAAGACAGAGTCAAATGTAACTTCCATATGATTCTCTCTGTGTAACTAATGTCTCCTCTCCTGTATATTAGAGATATGTCAGCTATTGTTAACAGAGGGCTTCATTAATATCGGCATAGAAGAATCAACATTTAGAAAATTTAGATCCTCTACAGTCTACAGTGTACGGTTATATATCTTAATTAATTCCATGTATAGCGGATCAAGTAATTTATTGTTAATTCACTACCTAAGCTAGCACATTCGATCCGATCCCAACCCGAAGCCAACCATTGGGCCCCAAGTCAGCTAATCTATCATCACTCGGCTTTCTCTTCCTCTCATTCTTCACCTTCTTACTATCAACCTCGTCTTCTATGACGACCACATTATCCCTCGGACTCATAGTAACTAGACCTAAATCAAGCACCGACATGTTCGTTGAGCTTGTCGGTTGGACTGTGAGCGGTTCCTTTGGTTGGTCTTTGAAGAGATTGAGCATCTTAGTCGAACCAGAGAACACAGGAGCAACTGTCCCTGCATGGCCAAGAGTGGCGACCTGTTGTCCGTAAGCAGTCTGGTTGTTGTTCTGCACGAGCCAATGACAACGCTTGTGGCCACCAAGTGCCTGTCCGGTGGAGAACAAGCGGTGGCAGATGATGCACTTATGAATCTTCATTTTCTTCTTCCCTGGCTCGGTTATTGCGGTGTGTGCGTTTTCTGACAATACAATTGCCATTGAGTTGTCTATCTCATCAGTAATATTTGTTGCACCAGTCCTGTACAATAGATCATTATTCGAATCTTCGGCAAGGCCATTAGCTAAGGAACAACCCTTCACCTTTCTATGGCTGGCGCGATGGCCACCGAGTGCCTGGTGTGATGTGAAAACTTTGTTGCAAGACATGCACTCAAACAACTTTCTATAACCCGAGCCTGGTTTTGGGTCTTTGACAGGTGTAGCGGGCGTCATCTGCTCCATAGACCGAAACCTGATTGGAGGTACCATTAGTGGCAACTTTAGCCTTGCTTGCTCCACAATTGTTGCTTCAACCCGGCATGATGGCCCAGACGATGGCTCCAGTACTTCTTTTAACAAGGGTAGTGCCCATGGTTTGGGATATGTTAGTCCCTCGTCGCGAGAAAGCATAACCAAACTCTGCGCAACTTGTTCATCTTCTGTCAAAGTGTATCCAAGCTTGAAGTGGGCCTGGTCCATGCAAGACCGCTTGCTCTGGCAACCCCCTTTGGTGCGGAGTGCGTACTTCAGCTTTGGATGTCGGGCATCCATATCAGATGAGTACGGGCCTGACCCGTCAAACTCGGCAATGTCCAAATCCTTTTGGATGCCATGGATACGCATGTGGCCTCCAAGCGCACACCCGCTTGCGAAGGCCTTGCCACAAACTCGGCAAATGTGGAGCTTCAGTGAAGGCTCTATGGAGACCTCATGATGAGGCTGGGATTGGTTGATAGCTATATCCATTAATTGTGAGGAGAAAGAGAAGACGAGAGGAATGCAATGCAATGAGATCTAGGTAGTGGTGCATGAAAGAGAATGTGAAAGTTGGGAGAGATTTGTAGAGGCAAGTGACAGTTGTGTTAAAACAGTGAGTTAACGGTTCGTGTGGTAGTGATTAGTCGAGACTAATTTGGGGATGATGAATTGTACTCGGTAGTACACTTGTTACAATTTTGTTGCAAATGCTTAATTTTAGGTTCACCATACTACGCATGGTTGACCAATAATGACCACATGGCGACAAAGGTGGAGACTTCAAAATTCAAAACAGGCCAGTGAATTTTTGATTTGGTAACTCATTTATTAAAAACAGCCCATTCAAAATTAAAATTTAAACAGGCTAGTGAATTTTTTTTTTTAAATGGTATAAATTAAAATTTCGGAGTTGGAACGCTAGAACAAATGTTACACGAACAAAAATATATTATCTGGGAGGCGCTTGACTAAAAATAAATTAAAAAAATCTCAAAATAAATAAATTAAAAAAGCCTTGAACTTTACATTTTCTGCATTTATCACAAGCAATCTACAAATGTGGGGAACCAAAGTATTCGTTCCAGAAATACCAATTTACACATGTACCAAAAATATGATTCACGCAGCCTTAATAAATAAAGAAGAGTGAGCTTCCAGTACTGTGTACAGCGCATATTAGTCTGTATTATGGATTGATATCTTCATTCATTTTCAAAGTCCAAACAATCAATATGAACCATTCCACGTGATCTCTATGTGAAAATGTATTTGTAGATCAAACTTTACATTTTTTTAGAAAAAAATTACTACCTTTTTAGATAGGTACAAAATCACTTGATCGAAATGTTTTAGACCATTTAAAAGTAGTGATTTTCTATCTAAAAATAATTAGTAAAAAGAATTCTAAGAATGTAAAATTTAGTCTTGCAAGTACATTTTAATATGTAAATCATGTTGAATGTTCATATTGACTATTTGAACACTGAAAATGAAAATATTGATCCATAGTACGAACCAATCTGCGCTATGCATAGTACCATAAAAAAATGCAGACTCAATCATTTATGTAGCCTAAATCACCTGATGCTGCATGCCACCAAGCCATCTCTTTTATTTTAGATTTGTATGACTTAACAGGTGATTATCATCCATAAGTGGAGGTAACTTTCTCTCTTACTGAGCTCATAATATTGGAAGCAATTGCAATTGAACTTGTAATCACTGCCAGAACTATCATTGTCCCTGCCAATGCCTTGTCTTTTCTTGTTGCAATCCCATGTACATCCCTGTATAATCTTACAGTTACAATCTTGAAATTGTGCTTGTACAAAATAATTAACAAGAAAGAAAGAGATTGCTGTTCATGTATAATTAAATTATTGTTTTTTTAATATATCTAGAGAAAATATCTAGCCAAAACATTAATGGTTCTAAAATTATCTTGGACTATAAAAAGTATTTAATTTCTAGAAAATGGGCTCAAACTTGAAGTAAATATTATTGTTGGTTTAATTTGAATTTTGAGCCCGTGGACCGTGGTGCAACATTGCCTATATTCAACAATCAACAATCAACAATCATGAAGCAACAGTCCATACTCATCTGACAATGTTTGATCACCTCTTTTAAAATAAAATCAAACGAAATTTTCACATAATTCCAAATTGTACTGATATTGTGCCCCTCCAAATTTATCGCAAAGCAGAGCAGCTAGCACTGTACTACTTGGGTGTAGCAAACCAAAGTTGCCTACACCAAAGAGAGTGTATTGGACAAAAATTGGGGCAATGTTGGAGACAAACTATAATTTGAAATTTGAAAACAAAGAAGGTAGGTACCTTAGCACAAGCACGGCAGGAAAGATGAGCGACACACAAACAGCAGAGGTAGAACCAGAGTACTGAAAAATGATCCAAATGTTTGGTATAGCGATGGCCGCCACATATAACACTCCCATCAAAACCCCAGTCAGAAAAAGAAACCTCAGATTATCTGAGACAAGCGGCCTTCTTTGCGGGAAAAGAAACTCGTCCATGTTTAGTCTCAGAGAATAGTGCAACAAGGGGAATACGAGAACTAAATGGAGAGCATAGCTGAGTCTGACGATGTCATTGAGGAATGGAGGGACAAGGGTGCTGGAGGAGGCAGTGTTTTCGAAATTGGAGAGGATGTCTGCCATGGTGGACTCGCCAAAGAGAAGGAAGCCAAAGAAGCCGACAGTAAAGTAGATGAGGGAGCACAGAGCAAGGGAGATGCGCACCGCTGATGTCATTTCAGATGTCTTGTTTAGTTCGCCATAGATCGGGTGTACTGTAGTTGAAAGAACCGCATGTTTTCAGAGAACACTTGAATCGATGATTAAAGGAACTAATTATAGGTTACCATGTTGTAGCAAATGCTCAAGCTATTAAGAGACTATATACGGTAAATATGTTATGCAAAAAAACAATTAATAGAAATAATTGATGTATGTACTGTGTGTGTATTTATATCTATCTATACGAAAAGTTTGTTAAGGTACATAAGAGAACGAACCATATAATCTTGTATTGATGCAGAGATTGGAAAAGCAAAGAGTACAAATTTATGAAGATTTTATCTCACTAAATTACAAGGACCAGCAGCTGGAGCTAACTTTATGTTATTAACAAAAGTTTATTATGTATTTTGACATTTTCGGCTAAGGCAAGGCAAGGTGATTACCGTTGAAATGGAAGGTAAATGCTACGACAATGACGGGGACGGCAGTGAACACATCAAAAAATGACGGCAAGTGATCGAAGTCAGGGAAGAGCCTCGGGGTCTTAGTTTTTCCTTGAAACAGAGCATAAATAGCTATTCCCAAGCTTATGCACATGAACAGCACGGCAAGCAGAATCGATAATGCTGATGTAAATCTCAATGAATCTGCAAACGAAATATATTTCTTTTCAGATCTTTGGATTATTAAAACAAATAATCTGGCTTCAATAACAATCACAAGATTTGAACCATCAAATTAGACCGACTAAATTTTTTAGGATTTAGATAAAATAAAAAGCCTTTTATTATTGCATAAATTTAAAATTTATGTCCAGGCCATTCCTGATTCCTCACATACTAAAAACATAATAATGCCAGTCCATTTAAAAAAAATCGGATAAATGACATGTCTAGCCCAAGCCCAAAAGATGATGATCTCAATTCTCAACACGTCCAAATCAGACAGTACAATACAAACAAAACGACTCATGTTCATCAATGATCTACTGGGGACCATTAGATCTGGCTTTGGGCTCACTGGAGCAACGCTAGGGATCACTTTGTCTCTTTCCATCAACAGATATCAGCCGTCCATAAGAACTCCTTAACATTATTAAATTGGAATAGTGGGACGCGGCAGCAGGACTATTGTCTATTGTCAATTGCTATGTAGATCTCATCTAACCAATAATTGAACCAACCAACACAGGAGAATTACAATTTACAAAGTTGAAGAATAGAATACTACTTTTCAGCCGTGCGATCGGTCAAAATAAATGATCGACGGCCAGCGATTACGGGAGAACTCACCGACACGCTTGGCGAGCACGAGGGGAAGGAGAACAAACACGGCGATGATTAACAGCGCAACCTCCCGGCCATTCCACCACTGAGGCCCAAACCACTCTTGCAACACCCCTCCGTGATTCTCATCTCCCACCGTTGTCCCAGACATCACATCCCCTTCATATGACAACGATAAATGCTAAATCAACCTCATGTATCCATAACATAGTAATTTTTGCAACCAATTGTAAAACAGAGGAGAGTACTAAAATAGTAACTGACTGATTATTTTATTTAATTATACCTATGATGATGAGGTACATGACCAAAGTGCCAGCTGTGGTGAGCGAGACACTGAGATTGAGCGCGGTGGACCCCGCACGGCCGAAGGCGTCCCTCATGATTCCTGCATAGGACGGGGGGCCGAGGGACCACCCGGTGTATCGGAGCATGAACTCAACCGAAACATCAGATAAGAAAGCAACAGCCCCGATTAGAAAAAGAGCAGGGATCACACCAAGTACCTTCATGGCTGCTGGGATTGACATGATCCCGGCACCGACTATGCTTGTTGAGACATTAAACACTGCACTAGAGACTGATGCACTACCACCTGAGGTGCCAACCTCTAGCGGTGATTTTTCAAGGAGAGGCTCTGATGAGTCTGTTGCTTGAGATTTTAGTATTGGAGCCATCTGGACAGAAATACGAAAGATGATTCGAATTTTTTCTTTCTTTTTTTACTTGCTCTGGTGGAGGCGATGGAAGAAAGGAGCTTGGTGAAGAGACTAAAACAACTAGTGATGGTTTGGTTAATGGTTAGAGAGAAATGATTGGTAAATGATTGGTGTACCTAGACGGGAACACGGGTTAATTAAGCCTTAGTTATTATGGACAAGCTGGGACTGATCCGTGGTAATTCTCCTCTTGTCATTTCGAGTCAGTCAGCCCTAGGCATTTGCTCTCGGGTACCTCGGGCCGGGCAGGGCAAAATCCGGGACGGGTAGCGGGCACAACGGACACGGGTACAACGGGCACGGATAAACGGGTTTTTTTTTTTTAAAAGTCTGCCCTGCCCGTTTCAAACCCGTGCCCGTCTCGGGTAGACGGGTAAACGGGTAGACGGGTTTATTTTTTATTTTATTTTTCTGTTTTTGCCAAAAATTTCTGTTTTGCTTTCTGTTTTGTTTTCTTATTTTTTTTACAGTGTCGTACGAATATTATTACGTCACGTGTTTATAATTCGACTTTTAAAATCTGAATAGTTCAATATCAAATATTGTATACTGAAATACGGTAAAAAAAACACTAAACGAATATTATTACGTCACGTGTTTTTTTTAGTGACTTTTAAAATCTAATTATGCTGAAATACGGTAAAAAAAACACTAAACTACACAAAATTACGCTATAGTAGACTGATTTTGCTCATCTTTCATGAATCATAAAAAATAGTAAAAAAATTCCAAAAATAGTAAAAATTGGTAATCTGCAAGTTCATTATGTAACTAATTTACTGAGCTACTTGGATTGAATGATAGAAATGAAAATCTTAATCGGAAACTTCAACTCAAGTTTTGAGGTTCTTCCCTTTGTTTTTTGGCGATTCTGAATTTCAAAATCTAGCTAAGCTGGCACAGACGCATCCACATTTTCGCAAGCTTTCCGAAAAGTGGTCATTTGCTGAAATCGGACACTCGAGCACCGTTTTATGACTGTTTGAAGTTTTGCCGTCGTTTTTCGCCTTTTCAGTGAAAAATATCCTCCATATTCATTTGTAATTTAGCGTAATTTACCGTATTTTAGCGAAATGTAATGTAATTTAGCGTAATTTAACATAATATAGTGTTATTCAACATAATTTCAATTAATCTAGCGTATTTTAGTATAAATATGCTAATTATATATTAAAAGAAGTAATATAACTTTGGATATTAATAAACTTTGGATATTAATCTTCAACATAATTAATAATTTGTATTAAACTTTGGATATTAATAAAAATGTCGGCATTCTAATTATATAGTTTCATAATTTATTTATATCTCGAAATTTGTAGTTTACATTTTAAATTGATAATATATTTTGTAAACGTTCATTTATTTTTAATAGGTTAAATAAAATATAAATAAAAAATATCTTAAATCAATTACTTTAAAACAATAAAACCTATTCAAATCTAAATTAAATATAAATCTAAATTAAATCTAAATTAAATTAAATCTAAATTGAATATAAATCTAAATCTAAATATAAATCTAAATTGAATCCAAATCTAATTTAAATCTAAATTAAATTAAATAAAAGAAAAAAAAAACAAGGCATGAAGCCTCTGCTGGCTTTCAGCCTTTGCCGAATTTCAAAAAAAAAAAAAAAACAAGGCAGGTGCCTCTGCCGAATTTCAAAAGAAAAAAAACAATATAAATCTAAATTCAAATCTAAATTAAATATAAATCTAAATTAAATATAAATTCAAATCTAAATAGGTTTATATTTGAACCGGTTACTGTAGAACCGGAGGGAAAAAAATTTGAAAAAAAGGGGTTCGGGTAAACCCGGGCGGGTACACGGGTCCGGGTACACGGGTGCACGGGTTCGGGTAAACGGGTGCGGGTACACCCGGGGCGGGTTCGGGTACACGGGTAGCGGGCACGGGTACACCCGGTATTTTCCAAAAATAGGGGCCCTGCCCGTTTAAGACCCGTACCCGTGTACCTGTTTACCTGGGCACGGGTACGGGTACCCCGGGCACTGGGCACGGGCGGACCGGGTTCGAGCAGCCCGCCATGGGTAGTGTCAAACCACTAGTCAGCCCCGACATTTTTATTAATATCCAAAGTTTAATAGAAATTAATTAATATATCCAGATGCACTGGCTATTTATAAAAATATTCATACCGATCATTTTTTGACCGGTACTCTATTTAAATACTGGCTATTTTCTGGTCAGTACTCTATTTATCTAATTAACGGCCATTAAATGACCAGTACCCTTAATTTTTTTTTTTTTGCTGTTTTACACCCTATAAAATATCCATATTTCTTTCTCTTCCCCTCACAACTCACTCAACTCACAAAAGAGAAAGGGAGGAAGGGACAAAGAGAAGAGAAGGCGATTTTAGGCGAAAAAGACGATATTTGAAGGAGCCAAAAGAATGAACAATAGCAACCGAGGTAAGTTGTCATATCGTGGTATAGCGAGAGGAGGGTCAATTAGTGATCGAGGTAAAAATGAGAAAAAAAAATACAAGTGTCCAATATGCCCTGATAAAAAGACATGTCAATCATTCATACAGCCGGAATTTTTTAGTTATGAAATTTCAGACGATTATAACTTTGTGGAAAACCCCTACGGCTATGGTTTGAAAAAGAAGAATGTTGATTCAGAGCCTCTAACATCTGACGATGAGTTTGTTCCGTGTACTTATACTGGTAAGGCTACCACTTCGTCTGCTGTGACTGATCCAGATCCAGCAAAATCGGCTCGTTCTAAGAAGTAGTTTGATGAATTAGGTTGTAAAATTTTTGAGTTTCTTTAGTGTTGACTTTATTTCATCAATTCAGAGTTTGTTTAAACTTAATGTGTTTGTGCTTTATTAATTAAATTAGAATTACTTTTTATTTAGTAGTCACGTGTTGTTTCCTTCAAAGATGAATGCGTGAGAAAGAATTCAGAGTCACAATTAAATTCGCAGTCAAGTCAGACTTGCATCACAAATTGCAAATAAAAAAGAGTCTCGTAGCTAATTCAGAGTCTCGCACAAAACAGTAAAGTACACACAAATTGCAAATAAAAAGGACCACACAATTTGTAAATAAAGTCCACACAAATTGCAAATAAAAATATTCTGAAAGCAGCATCTAAATAAACAAGTTCATACATATGTCACAATGTACATGAACTCCCTGTGAGTAAGTTTCATACATATGTCGCTGAGGGTGCAAGGAACGTACTCATTTAGGGATGAAACTTGGTACTGACCTTGGTTGTGCGTATAACGCACCAAATGCATTCTTACAGCTTTCTTCCAATATTTTCTGATCTTTTGCAAAACCCGGTCGGAAATAACCTGCTTCTTGTCTTTTAATTTCATTGCTCGCTGTCGCCGCTGAACAAATCATTTGTTGCACTTCTAGAACGTATCCTCCACTATGGCAACCACTAGCATTCTACGGCTCATTTGGAAGACATTGTTGAGAGACTCAGAGCTGTTTGTTGTCATGATACCAAACCGGTATCCTCCATCACAGGTTTGGAAAATCTTCTCATAATTAGACGGCTTTATCCCATTATTAGGACGTACTTTGCCCACATTCCTTAAAAATGCATTACACATTGGATTTAGCTGTACAAAACAAAGAGATGTTATTTTATTTTGAGAATAGTCTTATAAAATAATTAAACGAAATGTTATAAATTAGACATACCTGAGCAAACTCTTCGAACATCTCTTTCAACCTTCTTGGCTTCTTCTTCTTCGCTCCTTCTCTGAACCTCCATCCGTACCACTTTTCCTTTCCATAGTTCTGGACCAGGTTGTTAGCAATATGCTGCATACAAAATATGTGCACAAAAAGCTCAGGAGACCATCTGTATTCTGCAGTCAGTGCAGCTTTGATCCTCTTGTGCTGGTCAGATATAACATAGATGATTTATCATATCCGAGCACTTCATTCCTCAACCACTGCAAGAAAAAACTCCAATTCTCGGTATCCTCCTTATGCACAATTGCAAATGCAATAGGCAACAATTGGTTCACGGTATCATAGCCGCAAGCTATCAAAAGCCTCCCCTCATACCGCCCAGACAAGAAGCATGCATCTATGCTGATCACTGGTCTCAAGTACTAAAACGTTGCAATGCATGGACCAAAAGCCCAGGCGACGGCCCTGAACTGAACAACATGTCTCATAATTTCTCCTGATTCTTTATCTCGTATCGGACTGGTCAGAAATTGGTACTTCGAGCCGGGATTCTTGTCGCAAATTGCCATCATCAGTGGTCTCAACAAGCTGTATGAAGTCTCCCAACTCCCAAATTGTCGGGCTATTGCAAGCTCACGACCCCTCCACAGTCGGTTGTATTTCGGGGTTACATTGTCATACACAGATAAAACACAGTCTGCCACCGTCTGGATGCTCATACAGGGGTCTCTCTTAATGCTTCTCTCAATGACATCGGCAATGATTGATGCCGTCAGACATTCATTGTCGGTCCTTGTATACTCAGTCCTACATGTGTGAGGCTTGTCTTGCCTCGTTATAACCCATGCATCTCCATATCCCGCTGGTTTTCCCCTAAGTTCGTAATCACAACGCGGGTCCTTGCACACCACATGAATCCAATCCCTGTCACTTTTCGTCATTCTAATCTCCTGATTCTTAGTAATATGGTGCTCTCTAATCTTCTTAATTAGATCATCTTTGCTTTTAAAATATTGGTCCAACGCCAGCTCACCTTTGTACTCAATCTATAGCCCATAGTAACCAATATATGCTTATCTAAACTCAGATACATCATTGAAGTCTGGGAACGGGTGCGTATCAGTCCGGCCACTAAGCGGCATATTCTCATATCCGGCAACAAATTGAGCTATTTCAACTGGACCATCTTCACTACAACCCTCCAGGTGATCAGAGTCCCAGTTTTCTCCATCAAATTCATCCCCACTTTGTAGATCTTTCTCTGGAATTTCATTAATATTTTCAAAATCTGACCTAATTTCATCGTCTACTGGTGTCGGTCTGGGGTAAGGTTCTGGTGGCGGTAATAGTAAAGGCTCCACATGCATGGGTCTAGGTGGGGATTGGGATATTGGTTGAGGTCATGATTGGGGTATTAGTTGAGGTCATGATTGGGGTGCTGGTGGAGTGTAGGGACTGTCTGTTTCTGGGTCATTATATGGTTCTCGTTGTGTTGGAGGAACAGCGGGAGTGTATGGTTCTCGTTGTGTTATATAAGTTGGCGCAACTGAATTTTGGCTAGAACTTCCAACCCCTGGCTATATCGGAACTCTTCGGGTGTAGATTTCTATTATAAAATTTTCAGTGGCCTTTAAATGGCCGTACACCCCTCTCCAAGTACTTTCATCTAGTAGTTTTGCAAAAGTATATTTCCCGGAGTTTCTGTTGCAAACTCGGGCTACCAATTTCAAGTTCCATTTTTATAGGTTATAACTAATGTATGCGTAAATCATGGATTTCAAGTCACAAAGTGAGATATCATCGGGAATCATAAATGAATTAATTGAGTCTTTGTTGTAATAAGCCTCGTATACATTACTAAGAACTTTCCCACCACATTGTAATGAAATCAAGGTCATGGCAAACAAACTACATTTTGGAAAATGATAAACAATTGTCAGGTTACTAATCTACATGTATAGGTTACAGAAAATTAATTAAAAATAAATAAAAAATTAAATACATTAATTATTTTATTAATTTACAAATTAAATGAGTGTAAATTAAATGGATCATGTCTGTATACATGTAATGGTTAGTCCACTAAATTTTAAAAAATTAAATAAGTGTAAATCAATTATTTTTAATAATACATTAATTATATTTAATAATTAAATTAATTTTTTTAATAATTAAATTAATTTTTTTAATAATTAAATTAATTTTTTTAATAATTAAATTAATTTTTTTAATAATTAAATTAATTTTTTTAATAATTAAATTAAATAAAGCAAAAATATACCTAAAGAAAGAGGAGAATTCGGGGTTGAGTTGAGTGATGGAGAGAGAGAAAGATGGGTATTTTATAGGGTGTAAAACAGCAAAAAAAAAAAAATTAAGGGTACCGGCCAGAAAATAGCCGGTATGGATATTTTTATAAATACGAATCTGAATATATTAATTAATTTCTATTAAACTTGGGATATTAATAAAAATGTCGGCAGTCATGTCTGTGTAAACTGTAAAGTGAGTTTAGTTTTCTTTTTCTAATAAATTGCTAATGTTCTGTTTAAAAAAAAATGAAAAAAAAAATAATTTACTCATGTTGTTACAATTTATTATACTTCCGTATCTTAATGTTCTATATATTTTATGCAACTAAATTAAAATATTATACTGCCATGGTGGACATTTGAGGATGAGGTTCCTGTGCATAAAAAATTTGGAAGGGTGTTATTAATTTGATCGGATAATTATTATTTAACTAGAAAGTTTTATAATAAAATTATTATTTTAATTATATATTTATCACAATATGTGAAAAGAATCAACATGACAAAACATGTGACATTATCTTTTCTGGTTTTATTTATAAAACTTATTATGAAAAAATATGTAACTTATTATATTCAATTTCTCAATATTATCTTCACTTGTATGCGGTCTATTGGAATAAATCTCAACTATTTATAGCTATCTCGCATTTCATTAAACAAAAAATCAAGAAAAAAAAAACATGTCTGTTCTATATTTAGCAAATAAATTAAAGCAGTGTTGATACCAAATCACTCTGAAATTCTTTGACAAAACATTTACATTTGTTCTTATTTAGCAGGTGAAGTAAATTAAAGAAATGTTGATACTAAATCACTTTAAAATAGAAACGTTTGATAGTAATAAAATAGATAAAATACCATTGAATGCGAGGCCAATTTATTCTGATGTTCTATGTTAACAGTAGTAAAGCTAAAAAGTGTCAAAAGTTAAAACTTGATGTGTAAATTTTATTATACCTGAGGAGCATTACCTTTCCTCCCCCATACAACATTTTAAATATTTTTTTGTTTGCTGTATTAAAATGTCATGCTACTTTATTTCAAGGTTCTAAATAGCAATTATCGCGTCATCGCATAAATGTTTATAAAAAAGCTATCACGAATAGCTTAGTTATAACGAAAGCTATCATACATAGTGTTTTTTTTCAACAATTATATTATATATTTCTAATAATTATCAACATTATATAAAGTCTCGTAGAGCAATAAGTAACAACAAATGGATTAAAGAATTATTATAATTATATTGAACCAGTACAAAGTCCAAATTGTTATTCAAAATATCTCTAGTTATATCATAAACTATCTATCATTTATTATTTAAAATAACCTAAGCATCATGACATAACCTATATATATTTTTCTATTTAAAAACAAAATCAATCTGAGCCTTAGAAAAATTTGGCCTTTAAAAGAAATTTTCAGTTTGAGCCTTAAATAAAAACCTAAACAGCATAACGTGCGTTATTTGTGCTACACGTTACGCGCTGTAGCTATCGTAGCTGAATTAACTCATTTTTATCTCATAACTTAGCATTTAAGGTCCGAAAACGCTATAGCGCACTATTTAGAACACTAATAAGTCAAATACATACTATATTTTTCTTAAAATTTATCAAGCACATGATTCAATCAGTTCATGTGTTGGGACTTCATAAATGATTCTACTAAAATATTATTATTCTTGAGTGAGGTTATGATACTATGCACGGTGAAGTCAGATTTTCAAACTATGGAAGTCAAACTCATAATGAGGATCAATATTTAATAATATAAAATACATGGTAGCATAAATTTTATGTATTTAAAATTTTTTACTATTCATTTAGATACATTTAGATAGATAAAAAAATTATTATTTTGAATGGTCTTAGAATCTTTGAATCAAGTGATTTTCTACCTGTCTAAAATATAGTACAAAAATGATAAAAAATGTAAATTTTGATCTACAAGTATATTTTCATACAGAGATAATATTGAACAATTCAAATTGATTATTTATACTTTGAAAATAAAAATATTAATCCATAGTTCATAACAATATATAATATACATGGTACCGTAACCTCGCAATCATCATATAAGAATGTACTTAGACTTCAATTGTTTTTAGTATTCCAGTAGTTATGTGAAATTAAATTCACATTACTTGAACTAGGGCCTACAGAAGGTGAAAGCTAGGTAGAATAATAATTGAATCTTAAAAATGGGTTGCTGGGTTGCCCTGCCCGATTTTTTCCTTTACCAAGCTTTTTTAAAAATAATCTATTTAACTATTTTTTCCGAAATTTTAATTTTTATCAGATCCGCAAGTAGAGTGGGAAAAATGGCACGCCGGAGCCGGCTCCGTCACGGAACGGCACGGCACGCGTACCATTCGCGTGCCGTGACTCGCGTGTCCCGTGCAGTGACCATTCGCGTGCCGTGCTCATCTTTTGAAACTTTGGCACGGCACGGCACGTGAAAAATTTAGTCACGGCACGGCACGTAGTCACGCGAGTCACGTGTAATTAGGACCATTAGATAATGATTTAATGGTAAATCTTGAATAAACTAACCTAAATTATAATTAAATGGTCACGTGAGTCACGCGAGTCACGTATGGTCACGGTACGTTTAGGCACGGCGTGACCATTCGCGTGCCGTGACCACTCATTGACATTTTGGTCACGGCACGGCACGGCACGTGAAAAATTAACTTGGTCACGGCACGGCATGGTATGGCACGTTTTTCCCACTCTATCCGCAAGTAATATCTGCGCATTTAGTACAGAGGTTCCGCAGGTATAAACTGCAGAATCAAAGTAATAGCTGTGCATATTATAAATTTTATAAAAAAATTCTGCAGATTATACCGGCGCAACCTATCCGTTGGTTGCGGAGATATTATTTACGGACCTGGTAAAAATCAAAATTTTAGAAAAAAAACTGGCTAAATGATTTCTTCTTAGAGCATCTACATTTCTGAAACTCTTAGAGTTTCTAAATAACTGTTAACTGCTTTTAAGAAATTATAGGCTCTGGAGTTTCTAAATGTTCACATCCATAAAACTAATTTTAGAGTTTCTAATAAGCCACATTATTAGTAAATTAAAATTGATAAGTCACATCAGCAGTAAATTAAACTAATTTTAGCAAATCTAAGCCAATTACGATTTCTTAATAAGAAATTATTGAGCAAAGTTGCTAAATAAGAAATTCATCTGCATCCCTGAAACTGATTTAGCAACTGCCATATCAGATTAGAAACTCTAATAGTTTCAGGGATGCATATGCTCTTAAACATGGTAAAAAAAAATTGATTGCCCTGGTTTATGTGCAAAATAGGTTGTTGAACCTTCCGACATTTTTATTAATATCCAAAGTTTAATACAAATTATTAATTATGCCCAGAATCGGATCCATTATCGAAAAATACCCAAGCCGGCCAGAAAATGGCCGGCTTAGGTCCCTCCCTAAGCCGGCCATTTTCTGGCCGGCTTGGTACCTTTTTTTTTTTTCTTTTTTTTCAGAGAGAGAGACACTATGAAGATCAAATTATTAGAGTCAAATATTTCATTTCTGAGTTTCGTACAAAATAATAAAGTACACACAAATTGCAAATAGAGTCCACACACTTTTTACAACATGCATACAAATCACCTATTACTACCACGTCTAAAATTTAATCCCCGAAGTAAACCACTTGCGAAAGATGCCCTACGAGATGGTCTACCAGATGGCTCTGGTTGCTCACTAGATGGGCCGGCCTGGGCTCCAGATGGCGCTGCTTGGCTTGTAGATGGGCCGGCCTGGGCTCCAGATGGCCCTGCTTGGCTTGTAGATGCTCTTGTTGTGCGTCTAGTAGTGGACCTCCTCGGTTGGACAGATGGCTCCCCTTGCACCCCAACCGCCTCTCCTCCTATGGCAACCGCCTCTCCCATTGCTTCGGCATACATAGCAGTTGCATCTAAACGGCTCGTAGCTGTGCTACGCCGTGACCCTCCGGACCCACTTCCCGACGCCATTACTCGCTCATTTTCTGCCGTATTTGCTGCGATTCTTGCCTCTGCATTTGCATGTGTTACTTAGTAAGTTGGTATAAATTGAAAAGAAAAATAATTTTTGATGAATGTTACATACCTCTTCGTTGCCTATCGGAAGTGGAACGGCGAGGATGATGCCCCATTCGTATACCTTCCATTTCATCCATTGTCATTACACGACGGGTGTGTTGTCGCCTCCCCTTCCTAATCCAACCACTACTCGGAAGGATTCTGTCTCCAGGATTAGGAGACCAGTCTCCCATATTGCCAATTGGATTGAACACATGGCTCCAAGTACTCACAAGATAGGGTGTTTTATACCAGTCTGCAACAAAGTCGTCCTATTGCCAGTTTCGGTCACGGCAAACAGCTAAGACATGAGCGCACGGAATAGAAGTTAATTGGATACCTCTGCAAGTGCATTCCATTTGTCTGTCGGGACCGCGCGTCACAATATACATGAACTCCCTGTGAGTGGGTTCCATGTTGCCCATGTCGCTACGGGTGCAAGGAACGTACTCATTTGGGGATGAAACTTGGTACTGACCTTGGCCCTGCGTGTAACGCACCAACCGCATTTTTCCAGCTTTCTCCCAACGTTTTTTGATCTTCTGCAAAACCCGGTCAGACAGAACCTGTCCCTTGTCTTGTAATTACATTGCTCGCTGACGCCGCTGAACAAACCATCTGTTGCACGTGTAGAACGTATCCTCCACTATGGCACAAACAAGCAATCTACGACTCGTTCGGAAGACATTGTTGAGCGACTCGGAGCCGTTTGTTGTCATGATACCAAACCGGTATCCTCCGTCACAGGTTTGGAAAATTTTCTCATAATTGGACGGCTCCATCACATCATTAGGACGTACTTTGCCCACTCTCTTTAAATACGCATTGCACTGCGGATTTAGCTGCACAAAAACAAAGGGGTGTTATTTTATTTTCATAAAATTCTTATAAGATAATTAAACAAAATGTTATAAGTTAGACATACATGAGCAAACTCTTCGAACATCTCTTTCAATCTTCTCGGCTTCTTCCTCTTTGCTCCTTCCCTGAACCTCCATCCGTACCATCTGTCTCCTCCACAGTTCTTGACCAGGTTGTCAGCAACATGCTGCATACAATACCTGTGCACAAAAAGCTCGGGAGGCCACCCGTATTCACCTGTCAGTGCAGCTTTGATCTCCTTGTGCTGGTCCGATATGACACATACAAATCTACTACATCCGAGCACTTCATTCCTCAACCACTGCAAGAAAAAACCCCAATTCTCAGTATCCTCCTGCCGCACAATTGCAAATGCAATAGGCAACAATTGGTTCTCGGCATCGTAGCCGCAAGCTATCAAAAGCCTCCCCTCATATCGCCCAGACAAGAAGCAGGCATCGATGTTGATCACTGGTCTCAGGTACTGGAACGCCGCAATGCATGGACCAAACGCCCAGGCTACGGCTCTGAACTGGGCAACACCTGGCATGATTAGTCTTGTTTCCTTATTCCGTACCGGGCTGGTCAGAAATTGGTGGGTCGAGCCGGGATTGTTGTGGCAAATTGCAAGCAACAGTGGTCTCAGCAAGCTGTACGAAATCTCCCAACTCCCAAATTGTCGGGCTATTGCCAGCTCACGGCCCCTCCACAGTCGGTTGTATTTAGGTGTCACATTGTTATACACAGACAAAACAATGTCTGCCACCGTCTGGATGCTCATACACGGGTCCTTTTTAATGTTGTTTTCAATGACATCGGCAATGAGTGCTGCCGTCAGACATTCGTGGTCGTCCCTCGTACTCTCAGTCCTACATGTGTGAGGCCTGGGCTGCTTAGTTATAACCCATGCGTCTCCACATCTCGTCGGCTTTGCCCTAAGCTCGTAACGGCAATTCTTGTCCTTGCACAACAGAGTAACCCGATCCCTGTCACTTTTCCAAGATCTGAACTCCTGATTCTTAGTTATATGGTGCTCTCTGATCTTCTTCATTAGGTCTTCTTTTCTTTTAAAATATTGGTTTGCAGTCAGCTCACCTTTGTACTCAATCTGTTGCCCATAATAACCAATATCTGCTTCTCTAAACTCAGACACATCATTGAGGTCTGGGAACGGGTGCGTATCAGTCCGGCCACTAAGCGGCCCCCCTCATCAGTATGCCTTTCAGCTGTTTCAACCGGCCCGTCTTCATCGCAACCTTCCATGTGATCTGAATCCCCCCACATTTCTCCCTCAAATTCATCCTCGCTCCTCAGCTCGTCCTCCGGTATTTCATTAATATCTTCAAAGTCCGGGCAGCTTGCATCGTCTACTGGTGCAGGTCTGGGGTAAGGTGATACTAGAGGTAACGGTAAAGGAGCCACATTTACGGATCTAGGTGGGGTTGAAACTGAGTGTCTTGGTCTGCCTCGATTGTGTCTAGGTGGGGATGCAACTGAGTGTCTTCGTTGAGGTGCTGGTGGAGTGACGTAGTTGTAGGGTTCTGGGTCAGGTTCGTTGATGAGTAAGGTGGAGTCACGTCTGTAGGTTTCTGGTTGTGGGCTATAATGTGGTGCCGCTGATCCAGAGCCCGAACTTCCAACCCCGGGCTCTACCGGAACTCTTCTAGCAAATATTTCTATTAGATAATTACCCTGGGACCTCAAATGGCCAAACATGCCTCTCCACGTACTCTCATCTACCAGTTTCGCAACCATAAATTTTCCGCTGGAGAGATGGCAATATCGGGTTGCCAATTCTAGGTCACACCTTTCTGGGTTGTAACCGGTGTGTGTGTAAACTAGGGATTTCAGGTCTAAAAGTGAGATGTCATCTGGAATCATCAATGAATGAGCTGCATCTTTGTTGTAAAACGCCCCTTGTGCACTATTAAGCATCTTCCCACCATAGTGTAATGAAATAAAGGCCATGGTAAACAAACTACATTTTAGAAAATGGTAAACATTGTCAGGTTACTAAATGGTAAACATTTGTCAGGTAACTAAATAGTAAACAATTGACTGGTTACTACTTCTTTTGGGTTTAGGGTTATAGGGTTATAGGGTTATAGGGTTTTAGGGTTTTAGGGTTATAGGGTTATAGGGTTATAGGGTTTTAGGGTTTTAGGGTTATAGGGTTATAGGGTTATAGGGTTATAGGGTTATAGGGTTTTAGGGTTTTAGGGTTATAGGGTTATAGGGTTTTAGGGTTTTAGGGTTATAGGGTTATAGGGTTTTAGGGTTTTAGGGTTTTAGGGTTTTAGGGTTATAGGGTTATAGGGTTATAGGGTTTAGGGTTTAGGGTTTAGGGTTATAGGGTTTATTATTAAAAATTTTAATAATATAATTAATTATTCTATAAAATAAAACATAATAATAAAAAATAATAAAAATAATAAAAAAATAAAAAAAAATTTACCTTAACAGTGATTAGCGAGCTGCCTCGGGTTATGTGCCTTCTTCTGAAGGGAGGGGTGCGTTATATAGAGTTTTTACGGTTTAAAAAAAAAAAGAGGTACCAAGCCGGCCAGAAAATGGCCGGCTTAGGGAGGGACCTAAGCCGGCCATTTTCTGGCCGACTTGGGTATTTTTCGATAATTGGTCCGATTCTGGGCATAATTAATAATTTGTATTAAACTTTGGATATTAATAAAAATGTCGTTTGAACCTTTGTTGCTGCATTTTAATGTCTAGTAGTTAGTTGAATCCATATACTCCGAGGTAACCGAATATTTCTGTTTGGATCACGATTGTTTAATAGGAATCCGAACCAATTCGGTTAACAGAAATATTTTGTTACCATAGGTGATACGAATTGGTAGTTAATTACGGAAGCGGAGTGTGTTTAGCTAAAGCAAATCTAGACAAAAATCACACCAGCAGCGTTATTAATTAGATGGTTTTAAAGAGGTTTTAGTCTTGTAAAAAACTATGATAGTAATCCAATTCTGGGCTTTAAAGTTTCATTTGCAAAAAAAAAAAACAGGCCGTGAACATGATTCGATAAAACAAAATAATAATCAAGTCTTAGTATTAAGTTGTATGAATTGCAGAATTAGAATTCAGACTAGTAAAAAACTCAAAATAATATATATTTTTTATTTACCACTGAATAGAATATTGTGAATAAATCTAGAACTGACACCAACTAGGCAAAATATATAACTACTTTTTTTTAATTTAAAAAAAATAACAGGGAAATAGTCGAAGTTCAGAAAAATATATATTGATGTGGTCTCTATTTATTTGAAATTTAAAACAATAAAGATAAATCAGACTTGTCCGATGATCTGGTGAGGGGTCGTGCTCCCGACATTTTTATTAATATCCAAAGTTTAATATAAATTAATTAATATATCCAGATTTCCTGAGTATTTATAAAAATATCCCTACCGGTTGGTTGCGGAGATATAATTTACGGACCTGGTAAAAATCAAAATTTTAGAAAAAAAAAAACTGGCTAAATGATTTTTTCTTAAACATGGTTAAAAAAAATTTGATTGCCCTGGTTTATGTGCAAAATAGGTTGTTGAACCTTTGTTGCTGCATTTTAATGTCTAGTAGTTAGTTGAATCCATATACTCCGAGGTAACCGAATATTTATGTTTGGATCATGGTTGTTTAATAGGAACCCGAATTAATTCGGTCTGAAGTGGAACATACGAGGTTGTTTTAATAGTCATGTGGATTCTGATTGAACAGTTCAGATCCAAACAGAAATATTCTGTTACCATAGGTGATACGAATTGGTAGTTAATTAAGGAAGCGGAGTGTGTTTAGCTAAAGCAAATCTGGACAAAAATCACACCAGCAGCGTTATTAATTAGATGGTTTTAAAGAGGTTTTAGTCTTGTAAAAAACTATGATAGTAATCCAATTGTGGGCTTTAAAGTTTCATTTGCAAAAAAAAAAAAAAAAAAAAAAAACAGGCCGTGAACATGATTCGATAAAACAAAATAATAATCAAGTCTTAGTATTAAGATGTATGAATTGAAGAATTAGAATTCAGACTAGTAAAAAACTCAAAATAATATATATTTTTTTATTTACCACTGAATAGAATATTGTGAATAAATCTAGAACTGACACCAAGTAGGCAAAATATATAACTACTTTTTTTTATTTTAAAAAATAACAGGGAAATAGTCGAAGTTCAGAAAAAATATATATTGATGTGGTCTCTATTTATTTGAAATTTAAAACAATAAAGATAAATCAGACTTGTCCGATGATCTGGTGTGGGGTCGTGCTCCCGACATTTTTATTAATATACAAAGTTTCATAGAAATTAATTAATATACTCAGATTCTCTGAGTATTTATAAAAATATCCTACTGCCATTTTCTGACCGGTATTCTATTTATTTGCCTACCAACCATTAAAAAGCCGGTACCCTTAATTTTTTTTTAGACACTATGAAGAGCAAGATGCTGAAATCTAACACTAAAACTTTGAATTTTTAGTTTAAATTATTGGTTAGATTACTTCTTTTGATGTATAATTAGCATATTTATACTAAAATATGCTAAATTACTTGAAATATGTTAAATTATGCTGAATTACACTAAATTACATTAAATTACGCTAAATTATGTTAAATTACGCTAAATTACGGTGCATCATCGATGTTTTTGCAATGACATCGATTTTTTATTAGCCTTAGCATTAGCAATTAAGCAGGATAGTGCTAAGAAAACATCAGTGTGTCGCTGATGTTTTTGTAATGAAACATCGATGTTTTATAAGCCTTAGTATTGGCAATTAAGCAGGGTAGTGCTAAAAAAACATCGGTGCGTCGCCGATATTTTTGTAATGAAACATCGATGCAATTTTGCTGTCGTTAAGCCGTGCATAAAGTATCGGTGCGTCATCGGTGTTTTGCACGAAAGCATCGTTTTTTTTTTTAACTTTAAACGGCCATAACTTTGGCTAGAAACTCGGATTTGCACGTACGACCCCAATTCGGAAATCTTGGGACGAGACGGGGGGCAATGGCGCCCTCGGGGTAATCCCCCATGGGCCGACGGAATCAGAATTGCAAAAAAACGTCGTTTAGTGCCTCAAAAATTGAGTTAAAGTTTTTTATCATCGGTAGACACACAACGACCCGTATGTGGCTAGTGACAGTGTCGTATGCGGCTGATGATTAGGAAGGATAGGAAACCTGAATCACATTAAAACAACTTGATCAACCTAAACTAGTGAAATTGTTAAAACTTAGTACCTAAAAAAACGTAGTTTAGTGTTCGTTACTGAATTTAATTACTTGAAATTATGTTAGCGGAATTTTGCGTATTTCAGTATAATTATTATAATTTTGCGTATTTCAGTATAATTAGCGAAATTAACATAATTTAGCATAATTTAACATAATTTCAAGTAATTTAGCGTATTTTAGTATAAATATGCTAATTATACATCAAAAGAAGTAATCTAACAAATAATTTAAACTAAAAATTTAAATTTTTAGTGTTAGATTTCAGCATCTTGTTCTTCATAGTGTCTCAAAAAAAAAATTGGGTACCGGCCATTTAATAGCCGGTAGGCAATTAAATAGCGGCCAAAAAATGGCCAATAGGGGTATTTTTATAAATATTCAGGAAATTTGAGTATATTAATTAATTTCTATTAAACTTTGATATTAATAAAAATGTCGGGTCGTGCTCTTGGGAGCAAAGCTGGTAACCGATATTTTTATTAATACCCAAAAATAAAAACAAATTATCAAATCTGCCCCCATCCCAAACTTATTTTTAAATCTACCCCAACCGCCCGTCCACTGGGCGGTCCACTTTCCCCACCAGACCGCCCAGCGGCTGGGCGGTCCACTATGCATAGCTGACCGCCCACTGTCTGGGCGGTCCACTATGCATATCTGACCGCCCAGTGACTGGGCGGTCCAGTTTCCATAGCTGACCGCCCAGCAGCTGGGCGGTCCGCTAGTGATTTTTTTTTTTTTTTAGAGACAATATGAATATCAAGATGCTGAATTCTTAACGCTAAAAATTCGAAATTTTTTTTTAAATATTAGTTAGATTACTTCTTTTAAGCATATTTATACTAAAATACGCTAAATTACTTGAAATTATGTTAAATTACGTTGAGTTACACTATATTAAGTTAAATTACACTAAATTACATTACATTACGCTAAAATACGGTAAATTACAATAAATTACATATGAATAGGGACGATATCTTCACTAAAAAGGCGAAAAACGACGACGAAACTTCATACTGCCCCTCAAAATGACCACTTTTCGAAAAGCTTGCGAAAATGCGCATGCGTCCGTACCCACAGTAGGACTGTTATGGAAGACCGGATATACCTTTAGTTTGTTGAAGATCAACCCTGCGTTAACGAGGCACGGACCTCGAGTGAAATACCAAAGTTATTTGCGGTGCACTAGCAAAGTTAAAAATTATTAAATGTATCTTTGTTTTAATGAAAGAACATTTGCACCGACGATGAATTTAAGGCAACGAAGCTTTAATACACAAAAGGAGAATCTTTACGGAACTGTAGATGGACCTTTATTGGAACGTAGTAGGACGTTTATGGAATACCCGATATACCTTTAGTTTGTTGATGATCAACCCTGCGTTAACGAGGCACGTACCTTGAGTGAAATACCAAAGTTATTTGCGGTGCACTAGCAAAGTTAAAAATTATTAAATGTATCTTTGTTTTAATGAAAGAACATTTGCACCCACGATGAATTGAAGGCAACGAAGCTTTAATACACAGTAGGAGCATCTTTACGGAACTTAAGATGGACCTTTATTGACACACTGTACAACCTTTATGGAAGACCCGATATACCTTTAGTTTATTGAAGATCAACCCTGCGTTAACGAGGCACGGACCTTGAGTGAAATACCAAAGTTATTTGCGGTGCACTAGCAAAGTTAAAAATTATTAAATGTACCTTTGTTTTAATGAAGGAACATTTGGCACCCACGATGAATTTAAGGCAACGAAGCTTTAATACACAGTAGGAGAATCTTTACGGAACTGTAGATGGACCTTTATTGACAAAATGTAGGACGTTCATGGAATAACCGAGATACCTTTAGTTTATTGAAGATCAACCCTGCGTTAACGAGGCACGGACCTTGAGTGAAATACCAAAGTTATTTGCGGTGCACTAGCAAAGTTAAAAATTATTAAATGTATCTTTGTTTTAATGAAAGAACATTTGCACCCACGATGAATTTAAGGCAACGAAGCTTTAATACACACAGTAGGAGAATCTTTACGGAACTGAAGATGGATCTTAATTGACACACTGTAGGACTTTTATGGAAGACCCGATATACCTTTCGTTTATTGAAGATCAACCCTGCGTTAACGAGGCACGGACCTTGAGTGAAATACCAAAGTTATTTGCGGTGCACTAGCAAAGTTAAAAATTATTAAATGTATCTTTGTTTTAATGAAGGAACATTTGGCACCCACGATGAATTTAAGACAACAGGCACCTGTACGGAAAGACCGCCCCGCCTTTATGTGACAAACGATGAAGTCTCCATTGACTAAGCGTGAACCTTTAGTGAAATACCAAAAGGCTTTTGTTGACTGCAATCGGTAGCTGATAAGTTATTTTTAGGGCACGAATCTCGATGCAATCGGACGATCTGGATGCTGCGCTACACGTTATTGCGCAACACCAGGTTCCGTTCCTCAATAAGGTGGGTTTAAAATCCCGTTAACACTAAGTTATGAAGGTCAAAGAACATTTGGCCAATTTCACTACAGAACATCACGATTCCAAATAAGAGAGATAAGAACTTAAGCACCACAGAATAAAATAAGATGCCTTGATCTTTTTTTTTTTTTTAAAGCTTCATCGCCATGCAAAAGCAACAAATCATCTGGTTACAGCAGGACGTGCTAGTATAATTCTAAAAAACAACATACTGCCCCTCAAAAAAAAAGAAAAAAAGAAAGAAAAGAACTGCATCACCCAAAACAAGCATGAACCCGTGTCAGTAAAAACTGTCACATGTACCAGTAATAATCAATAGTTCCTCTTACCAATAGAAGAATTGAGCACTATGTAAAATGCTCTCTCTATCTCACAAACACACAATTCCCCCAAATACCCACAGAGGTTTTTATCGACTCAATCCTTAGCTTCAATTAATTAATTTTATTGATGCTGTGGAAAAGCTGATCATTGATTCATATCAAACAAGAAGGATTTAATTATCAGTATTCTTACAAGTTACAATAAGAAAGAATTGCAAACAACTGAAAATTTCAACATTCTTTCCATTTAGCCCCTCATAAACATTTCAGTCGTTCTAAAATATTTGATTACTCCTGTACCGCTTTTTCAAATATACCCGCACGAGTTCATCATATGGCCATCTCTTATTCTTAACAGACTCCAAAAGAATCTCAGAACTTGCGTGAAAATCACCTTTGCCCAATGCCTCAAACACTAACGGGTCGGTACGTACCACAGGTACACGGGCTGTACCCATTTTCTCTAGTGCAAAAGGAAGATTTCTTCCAAGTCTTCTCTCCAAGTAAGCATCAACAAAACAACCATACATCACTAGATCCGGTCCCAAAACATGCACATTTTTGAAAAGGCAAGAGCTCTTATATTGAATGTGTTCAAATCAGGTCTGAACCCGTTATCCAACATGTTAATTCACAGCATAGCCTATCCAGAAACCACACGGCACTGGTAGAACATATCATGGTACTTTATTAAAAGGATGGCAGCATAGACGCATATCCATTCCATGTCACATATCAATTCACAGCATAGCCTATCCAGAAACCACACGGCACTGGTAGCACATCATTCACAATAAAACCACAATTAAAACTGAAAGGTTAACACAATGTTCACTCATATAACATTCAATTGTGCAGCTGTCACAAATTATTGAACAGCTTAAGCCAATCTGGTGCTCTTTACCAACGAAAACTTCTCACTTGCTCTCAGTTTCTTCTGACCAGACTACCTCTTCCTTCCTCAAGCATTTGACAATATCCGACAGGGAATTGGTTACTCAATTATCCTTGAGCCCTAATTCCCTCTCACATAGAGCAATACCTCAAGGTAGCTGAGCAATATCTGGTTACAGAATTCATCATTGAGCCGTACCAGTTCTTACATCAGCAACAAACATCTATAAGGATGTTAAAGGTCACGACATCAGGTTCATACCCTTTAAACAGCCCAAATTAAACAGTGTCAAGTTTGTTTGTTATGTATTATTTTTCACTTTTCTAATCTGTGTTGATGGGGTTAAGATATAATGAAAATGCATTTACATAACTTGAATGCAAAGGCAGCTTTCCTTGTTAAATTTTTTGTCTTCTTTCTTGTCTATTAACAACTATGTTTATGAACATCAAAAGAAATAGTAAAAAAACCTAGAAAACAAAGGTCCCACTGTGCCAAAACCATAGTTTAATATGGCTGATACCATGTGTCAGAGAACTGAAATAAGCATGGTGGAAAGTAATCACTGGTACATACTCTGTGCAGCAGAAACTAAATAGAGCAGTGAATACAAATAAATACCAGAAACATGAGTGCAAATGTGGCTAGGAACACTTGCAATGCTTCATCCAGCCACTCCTTAAAATTGTTAAACCTTGAACTACTACCTTCACTGGCCCCACCGCCACCACGTGGAGGCTTTTTACCAGCTCCACCATATCCACCAAAGTCAAGTCCCAAAATGCCTGAGTTAAAAAAGAAAAAGAAAAAAAAGGGAAGAAGAACATGAACCTTAAATGCATAAAAAGAGAACTATCACGCGACATACAAAATCCCAAATGTCATGTAATTGGTTCAAAAACAGAATTATCTCAAATCTGTCTTCACGACCGGGTAGGTGTGATGCAAGCTGATACCCTCCTTGTGCGCTTCTTCTGTTCTTCTCGTGCCTTCTTCTTTTTTGGCTTTCTTGGCTTCTTCCCGCTGAAGGAAAACCTTTCCCGTTCCTTCCTGGCACGCCGCTCCCTTCGTACAGCTATTGGGAGGTCCGCACGCATGTCCTCTTCCTGTAAACTTACACCTCCCTCTTCATCCTCTTCATCTTCTGGATCTTCCCCTATAGGTGGCGCTCCCTCTTCCTCCTCCTCTTCCTCCTCTTCCTCTTGATATCCTGTAGCTGTAACTGCAAAATGTCAATATATATGTTACATCTTCAGATCTTGTCTATATATGAGTCCAATGAAACCCTAGCTAAGCAACCGTTTGAGCATTCTGATCCCAGCTTAAATTTGAATTCGGATCCAAACCTGGAAAAGGTGTCTTTGGGCAGGTCCCACTCGAATAATCAGATCCATATGAATGGGGAGTTAGAAGAAGAGAGGAGCAAAGAAATTTCAAGATGCATTGGGACAAGTACGCACACAGAAGATGAGATACTAGCCATGTATGTGGCTATGGTCCAGTTGGACTTTTTCTCGGAGCTACTGATTGGAGCTGTGAACGGTGCAAATGATGGGGTGATTAGAGCAAAGAAAAGAACACTTGAATTGGAAATGGATTTGCATGAATCAAACAAAAGTTGGAAAGGGACTGAAGCAAAATATGTATCAAAGTGTGATGATCTAGAGCAGTTCCAATTCGAATTTTGGAGGCCAAACTACATGATCTAACTGAAGAAAGAGATAACCTGGAAGGGCTTGTTTATAGAAGAAAGCACACAGAAAGGGAAACTTGACGCTGAAAATGGTGCTCTGAAAGAAAAGATTAACAAGCTGAACGAGGAGGTAACTTACAGGACCATGGTCGAGTGGCGATAGTGAATGACATGTTTTCTCCATGTATTTGCTCCTCTGCTGCACACATTTAAGTTTATTAGTCACTAAATTAGCACTTGCAGCAAACGCACATGCAGGCACCTCTATGAGGGGTTTTTCCAATTATAATTGCCAAATAACGAAGGTTTTCGTGTTTGTTTCTTTGGAATGGATTTTGTTTTTGCTTTTGACAGTCAAAAACAGTCCCAATTAACTACTAGAATCTGATTCTCAATGTTGAAGTTTGTTTCATACAGACTAAAGGCTTGTTAATTTGTGTGGTACCTAACAGTACTTAGTGTGGTACCTATTGTACTTAACAGTACTAGAATCTGATTCTTAAGTACCTAACAGTACTTAGTGTGGTACCTATTGTACTGACCTGCAATTCTATTCACAATTCTATTCACATGCACTCTTACTAAAAATATGACATACAGAAAAATATGACATACCGTCCTCTACTCGTTCCTCTTCATTGGCACTTCTCCTTTTCCTTTTCCCCTTTCCCCTAATCTTTTCCATAACAGGGTCAGGAGGATTTACACTTACTAATTCTGGCCGGCAACCCTTTTCCAGATGTTTGCACTCATAGGAAGTTAAGGGGAGTTCGTCCTTTCTAATCTGACCCTTAATAATTTTGTCAAAAATTTCTTTTTCTGCTTTCTCTTTTGTTAAGGACGTGTGACAAAGGTTCCAGTTGTGGTACTTGGGCCAGCTGCCATTAGCAATGTGGTACTTGTCAACTCGGCACCGCTCCAAAAATGAAATCTAGTAGAAATTATGGTGAAAATTAGCAGAAATTGTGGTATTACTGGTACATGTGACAGTTTTTACTGACACGGGTTCATACTTGTTTTGGGTGATGCAGTTCTTTTCTTGTCTTTTTCTTTTTTTTTGAGGGGCAGAATGTTGTTTTTTAGAATTATACTAGCACGTCCTGCCGTAACCAGATGATTTGTTGCTTTTGCATGGGGATGAAGCTTTAAAAAAAAAGAAAAAAAAAAGATCAAGGCATCTTATTTTATTCTGTGGTGCTTAAGTTTCTTATCTCTCTTATTTGGAATCGTGATGTTCTGTAGTGAAATTGGACACCAGACTACCTCTTCCTTCCCTCAAGCATTTGACAATATCCGACAGGGAATTGGTTACTCAATTATCCTGGAGCCCAATTCCCTCTCACATAGAGCAATACCTCAAGGTAGCTGAGCAATATCTGGTTACAGAATTCATCATTGAGCCGTACCAGTTCTTACATCAGCAACAATGCCTTTTCTTGCACAATCCATTTATAAGGATGTTAAAGGTCACGACATCAGGTTCATACCCTTTAAACAGCCCAGATTAAACAGCAATTGTGCCAGAAAAAAAAGGCTACATATAAGGTGAATCAGTAGCCAAGTTGATACTCCAGAAACCACACGGCACTGGTAGCACATATCATGGTACTTTATTAAAAGGATGGCAGCATAGACGCATATCCATTCCATGTCACATATCAATTCACAGCATAGCCTATCCAGAAACCACACGGCACTGGTAGCACATCATTCACAATAAAACCACAATTAAAATTGAAACTGAAAGGTTAACACAATGTTCACTCCTATAACATTCAATTGTGCAGCTGTCACAAATTGTTGAACAGCTTAAGCCAATCTGGTGCTCTTTACCAACGAAAACTTCTCACTTGCTCTCAGTTTCTTCTGACCAGACTACCTCTTCTTTCCTCAAGCATTTGACAATATCCGACAGGGAATTGGTTACTCAATTATCCTTGAGCCCTAATTCCCTCTCACATAGAGCAATACCTCAAGGTAGCTGAGCAATATCTAGTTACAGAATTCATCATTGAGCCGTACTAGTTCTTACATCAGCAACAAAAAGGTCACGACATCAGGTTCATACCCTTTAAACAGCCCAAATTAAACAGTGTCAAGTTTGTTTGTTATGTATTATTTTTCACTTATCTAATCTGTGTTGATGGGGTTAAGATATAATGAAAATGCATTTACATAACTTGAATGCAAAGACAGCTTTCTTGTCTATTAACAACTATGTTTATGAACATCAAAAGAAATAGTAAAAAAACCTAGAAAACAAAGGTCCCACTGTGCCAAAACCATAGTTTAATATGGCTGATACCATGTGTCAGAGAACTGAAATAAGCATGGTGGAAAGTAATCACTGGTACATACTCTGTGTAGCAGAAACTAAATAGAGCAGTGAATACAAATAAATACCAGAAACATGAGTGCAAATGTGGCTAGGAACACTTGCAATGCTTCATCCAGCCACTCCTTAAAATTGTTAAACCTTGAACTACTACCTTCACTGGCCCCACCGCCACCACGTGGAGGCTTTTTACCAGCTCCACCATATCCACCAAAGTCAAGTCCCAAAATGCCTGAGTTAAAAAAGAAAAAGAAAAAAAAAGGGAAGAAGAACATGAACCTTAAATGCATAAAAAGAGAACTATCACGTGACATACAAAATCCCAAATGTCATGTAATTGGTTCAAAAACAGAATTATCTCAAATCTGACTTCACGACCGGGTAGGTGTGATGCAAGCTTATACCCTTCTTGTGCGCTTCTTCTGTTCTTCTCGTGCCTTCTTTTTTTTGGCTTTCTTGGCTTCTTCCCGCTGAAGGAAAACCTTTCCCGTTCCTTCCTGGCACGCCGCTCCCTTCGTACAGCTATTGGGAAGTCCGCACGCATGTCCTCTTCCTGTAAACTTACACCTAGGGCTTCGTCCTCCCTTTCCTCTTCCTCCTCTTCCTCTTCCTGTAAACTTACACCTCCCTCTTCATCCTCCCTTTCCTCTTCCTCCTCTTCCCCTATAGGTGGCGCTCCGTCTTCATCCTCCTCCTCCTCCTCCTCCTCTTCCTCTTGATATCCTTTAGCTGTAACTGCAAAATGTCAATATATATGTTACATCTTCAGATCTTGTCTATATATGAGTCCAATGAAACCCTAGCTAAGCAACCGTTTGAGCATTCTGATCCCAGCTTCAATTTGAATTCGGATCCAAACCTGGAAAAGGTGTCTTTGGGCAGGTCCCACTCGAATAATCAGATCCATATGAATGGGGAGTTAGAGGAAGAGAGGAGCAAAGAAATTTCAAGATGCATTGGGACAAGTACGCACACAGAAGATGAGATACTAGCCATGTATGTGGCTATGGTCCAGTTGGACTTTTTCTCGGAGCTACTGATTGGAGCTGTGAACGGTGCAAATGATGGGGTGATTAGAGCAAAGAAAAGAACACTTGAATTGGAAATGGATTTGCATGAATCAAACAAAAGTTCGAAAGGGACTGAAGCAAAATATGTATCAAAGTGTGATGATCTAGCAGTTCAAATTCGAATTTTGGAGGCCAAACTACATGATCTAACAGAAGAGAGAGATAACCTGAAGGGCTTGTTTATAGAAGAAAGCACACAGAAAGGGAAACTTGACGCTGAAAATGGTGCTCTGAAAGAAAAGATTAACAAGCTGAACGAGGAGGTAACTTACAGGACCATGGTCGAGTGGCGATAGTCAATGACATGTTCTCTCCATGTATTTGCTCCTCTGCTGCACACATTTAAGTTTATTAGTCACTAAATTAGCACTTGCAGCAAACGCACATGCAGGCACCTCTATGAGGGGTTTTTCCAATTATAATTGCCAAATAACGAAGGTTTTCGTGTTTGTTTCTTTGGAATGGGTTTTGTTTTTGCTTTTGACAGTAAAAAACAGTCCCAATTAACTACTAGAATCTGATTCTCAATGTTGAAGTTTGTTTCATACAGACTAAAGGCTTGTTAATTTGTGTGGTACCTAACAGTACTTAGTGTGGTACCTATTGTACTTAACAGTACTAGAATCTGATTCTTAAGTACCTAACAGTACTTAGTGTGGTACCTATTGTACTGACCTGCAATTCTATTCACAATTCTATTCACATGCACTCTTACTAAAAATATGACATACAGAAAAATATGACATACCGTCCTCTACTCGTTCCTCTTCATTGGCACTTCTCCTTTTCCTTTTCCCCTTTCCCCTAATCTTTTCCATAACAGGGTCAGGAGGATTTACACTTACCAATTCTGGCCGGCAACCCTTTTCCAGATGTTTGCACTCATAGGATGTTAAGGGGAGTTCGTCCTTTCTGATCTGACCCTTAATAATTTTGTCAAAAATTTCTTTTTCTGCTTTCTCTTTTGTTAAGGACATGTGACAAAGGTTCCAGTTGTGGTACCTGGGCCAGCTGCCATCAGCAATGTGGTACTTGTCAACTCGGCACCGCTCCAAAAATGAAATCTAATAGAAATTATGGTGAAAATTAGCAGAAATTATGGTATTACTGGTACATGTGACAGTTTTTACTGACACGGGTTCATTCTTGTTTTGGGTGATGAAGTTCTTTTCTTTTCTTTTTCTTTTTTTTGAGGGGCAGTATGTTGTTTTTTAGAATTATACTAGCACGTCCTGCTGTAACCAGATGATTTGTTGCTTTTGCATGGCGATGAAGCTTTAAAAAAAAAGATCAAGGCATCTTATTTTATTCTGTGGTGCTTAAGTTCTTATCTCTCTTATTTGGAATCGTGATGTTCTGTAGTGAAATTGGACACCAGACTACCTCTTCCTTCCTCAAGCATTTGACAATATCCGACAGGGAATTGGTTACTCAATTATCCTTGAGCCCTAATTCCCTCTCACATAGAGCAATACCTCAAGGTAGCTGAGCAATATCTGGTTACAGAATTCATCATTGAGCCGTACCAGTTCTTACATCAGCAACAATGCCTTTTCTTGCATAATCCATCTATAAGGATGTTAAAGGTCACGACATCAGGTTCATACCCTTTAAACAGCCCAGATTAAACAGCAATTGTGCCAGAAAAAAAAGGCTACATATAAGGTGAATCAGTAGCCAAGTTGATACTCCAGAAACCACACGGCACTGGTAGCACATATCATGGTACTTTATTAAAAGGATGGCAGCATAGACGCATATCCATTCCATGTCACATATCAATTCACAGCATAGCCTATCCAGAAACCACACGGCACTGGTAGCACATCATTCACAATAAAACCACAATTAAAACTGAAACTGAAAGGTTAACACAATGTTCACTCCTATAACATTCAATTGTGCAGCTGTCACAAATTATTGAACAGCTTAAGCCAATCTGGTGCTCTTTACCAACGAAAACTTCTCACTTGCTCTCAGTTTCTTCTGACCAGACTACCTCTTCCTTCCTCAAGCATTTGACAATATCCGACAGGGAATTGGTTACTCTCCTTGAGCCCTAATTCCCTCTCACATAGAGCAATACCTCAAGGTAGCTGAGCAATATATGGTTACAGAATTCATCATTGAGCCGTACCAGTTCTTACATCAGCAACAAACATCTATAAGGATGTTAAAGGTCACGACATCAGGTTCATACCCTTTAAACAGCCCAAATTAAACAGTGTCAAGTTTGTTTGTTATGTATTATTTTTCACTTTTCTAATCTGTGTTGATGGGGTTAAGATATAATGAAAATGCATTTACATAACTTGAATGCAAAGGCAGCTTTCCTTGTTAAATTTTTTGTCTTCTTTTTTGCATATTAACAACTATGTTTATGAACATCAAAAGAAATAGTAAAAAAACCTAGAAAACAAAGGTCCCACTGTGCCAAAACCATAGTTTAATATGGCTGATACCATGTGTCAGAGAACTGAAATAAGCATGGTTGAAAGTAATCACTGGTACATACTCTGTGCAGCAGAAACTAAATAGAGCAGTGAATACAATTAAATACCAGAAACATGAGTGCAAATGTGGCTAGGAACACTTGCAATGCTTCATCCAGCCACTCCTTAAAATTGTTAAACCTTGAACTACTACCTTCACTGGCCCCACCGCCACCACGTGGAGGCTTTTTACCAGCTCCACCATATCCACCAAAGTCAAGTCCCAAAATGCCTGAGTTAAAAAAGAAAAAGAAAAAAAAAAGGGAAGAAGAACATGAACCTTAAATGCATAAAAAGAGAACTATCATGTGACATACAAAATCCCAAATGTCATGTAATTGGTTCAAAAACAGAATTATCTCAAATCTGTCTTCACGACCGGGTAGGTGTGATGCAAGCTGATACCCTCCTTGTGCGCTTCTTCTGTTCTTCTCGTGCCTTCTTCTTTTTTGGCTTTCTTGGCTTCTTCCCGCTGAAGGAAAACCTTTCCCGTTCCTTCCTGGCACGCCGCTCCCTTCGTACAGCTATTGGGAGGTCCGCACGCATGTCCTCTTCCTGTAAACTTACACCTCCCTCTTCATCCTCCCTTTCCTCTTCCTCCTCTTCCTCTTCCTGTAAACTTACACCTCCCTCTTCATCCTCCCTTTCATCTTCCTCCTCTTCCTCTTCATCTTCTGGATCTTCCCCTATAGGTGGCGCTCCCTCTTCGTCCTCCTCTTCCTCCTCTTCCTCTTGATATCCTGTATCTGTAACTGCAAAATGTCAATATATATGTTACATCTTCAGATCTTGTCTATATATGAGTCCAATGAAACCCTAGCTAAGCAACCGTTGAGCATTCTGATCCCAGCTTAAATTTGAATTCGGATCCAAACCTGGAAAAGGTGTCTTTGGGCAGGTCCCACTCGAATAATCAGATCCATATGAATGGGGAGTTAGAGGAAGAGAGGAGCAAAGAAATTTCAAGATGCATTGGGACAAGTACGCACACAGAAGATGAGATACTAGCCATGTATGTGGCTATGGTCCAGTTGGACTTTTTCTCGGAGCTACTGATTGGAGCTGTGAACGGTGCAAATGATGGGGTGATTAGAGCAAAGAAAAGAACACTTGAATTGGAAATGGATTTGCATGAATCAAACAAAAGTTCGAAAGGGACTGAAGAAAAATATGTATCAAAGTGTGATGATCTAGAGCAGTTCAAATTCGAATTTTGGAGGCCAAACTACATGATCTAACTGAATAAAGAGATAACCTGGAAGGGCTTGTTTATAGAAGAAAGCACACAGAAAGGGAAACTTGACGCTGAAAATGGTGCTCTGATAGAAAAGATTAACAAGCTGAACGAGGAGGTAACTCACAGGACCATGGTCGAGTGGCGATAGTCAATGACATGTTCTCTCCATGTATTTGCTCCTCTGCTGCACACATTTAAGTTTATTAGTCACTAAATTAGCACTTGCAGCAAACGCACATGCAGGCACCTCTATGAGGGGTTTTTCCAATTATAATTGCCAAATAACGAAGGTTTTCGTGTTTGTTTCTTTGGAATGGATTTTGTTTTTGCTTTTGACAGTCAAAAACAGTCCCAATTAACTACTAGAATCTGATTCTCAATGTTGAAGTTTGTTTCATACAGACTAAAGGCTTGTTAATTTGTGTGGTACCTAACAGTACTTAGTGTGGTACCTATTGTACTTAACAGTACTAGAATCTGATTCTTAAGTACCTAACAGTACTTAGTGTGGTACCTATTGTACTGACCTGCAATTCTATTCACATGCACTCTTACTAAAAATATGACATACCGTCCTCTACTCGTTCCTCTTCATTGGCACTTCTCCTTTTCCTTTTCCCCTTTCCCCTAATCTTTTCCATAACAGGGTCAGGAGGATTTACACTTACCAATTCTGGCCGGCAACCCTTTTCCAGATGTTTGCACTCATAAGATGTTAAGGGGAGTTCGTCCTTTCTGATCCGACCCTTAATAATTTTGTCAAAAATTTCTTTTTCTGCTTTCTCTTTTGTTAAGGACCTGTGACAAGGGTTCCAGTTGTGGTACCTGGGCCAGCTGCCATCAGCAATGTGGTACTTGTCTACTCGGCATCGCTCCAAAAATGAAATCTAGCATAAATTATGGTGAAAATTAGCAGAAATTATGGTATTACTGGTACATGTGACAGTTTTTACTGACACGGGTTCATGCTTGTTTTGGGTGATGCAGTTCTTTTCTTTTCTTTTTCTTTTTTTTTGAGGGGCAGTATGTTGTTTTTTAGAATTATACTAGCACGTCCTGCTGTAACCAGATGATTTGTTGCTTTTGCATGGCGATGAAGCTTTAAAAAAAAAGATCAAGGCATCTTATTTTATTCTGTGGTGCTTAAGTTCTTATCTCTCTTATTTGGAATCGTGATGTTCTGTAGTGAAATTGGACACCAGACTACCTCTTCCTTCCTCAAGCATTTGACAATATCCGACAGGGAATTGGTTACTCAATTATCCTTGAGCCCTAATTCCCTCTCACATAGAGCAATACCTCAAGGTAGTTGACCAATATCTGGTTACAGAATTCATCATTGAGCCGTACCAGTTCTTACATCAACAACAATGCCTTTTCTTGCAGGCTGGGTGGTCCACTATGCATAGCTGACCGCCTAGCTGCCGGGCGGTCCAGTTTCCATAGCTGACCGCCCACTGTCTGGGCGGTCCACTATGCATATCTGACCGTCCAGTGACTGGGCGGTCCAGTTCCATAGCTGACCGCCCAGCAGCTGGGCGGTCCGCTAGTGATTTTTTTTTTTTTTAGAGACAATATGAATATCAAGATGCTGAATTCTTAACGCTAAAAATTCGAATTTTTTTTTTAAATATTAGTTAGATTACTTCTTTTAAGCATATTTATACTAAAATACGCTAAATTACTTGAAATTATGTTAAATTACGTTGAGTTACACTATATTAAGTTAAATTACACTAAATTACATTACATTACGCTAAAATACGGTAAATTACAATAAATTACATCTGAATAGGGACGATATCTTCACTAAAAAGGCGAAAAACGATGACGAAAGTTCAATGGGTCATAAAACGGCGCTCGAGTGTCCGATTTCAGAAAATTACCACTTTTCGGAAAGCTTGCGAAAATGCGCATGCGTCCGTGCCACAATGCCAGATTCCAAAAAACAAAGGGAAGACCCTCAAAACTTGAGTTGAAGTTTCCGATTAAGATTTTCATTTCTATTATTCAATCCAAGTAGTTCAGTAAATTAGTTATATAATGAAATTGTAGAATACCAATTTTTATTATTTTTGGAATTTTTTTACTATTTTTTATGATTCATGAAAGATGGCACAGAACCGGTCTACTTTAGCATAATTTTGCGTAGTTTAACGTAATTACCGTATTTTAGCATAATTAGCGAAGTTATTGTTATTTAGCGTAATTTATTGTAATTCAACGTAATTTAGCGTATTTTAGTATAAATATGCTTAAAAGAAGTAATCTAACTAATATTTAAAAAAAATCCGAATTTCTAGCGTTAAGAATTCAGTATCTTGATATTCATATTGTCTCCTAAAAAAAAAAACACTAGTGGACCGCCCAGCAGCTGGGCGGTCTGGTGGGAAAAGTGGACCGCCCAGTGGACGGGCGGTTGGGGTAGATTTAAAAATAAGTTTAGAGTGGGAGCAAATTTGATAATTTGTTTTTTTTTTTGGGTATTAATAAAAATATCGGAGCTGGTAACAACTAAGACGAGATTTTTTTCCTACACAAAAAATATATATTAAAAAGTGACTTGGCTTTCCCTCTTAAATTTAACAGAGCATTAAGCAGGCTCTATTTTCAAATTATTTTATTTTTACAAACTGAAAAATCAAATTATCTAAAAACTTGATGGATTATTTCGATCAAATAGATGAGACCGAGTGAGTGGTTTGGATCCATTGGGGTATTTGTTGAGACCAATCAATTTTTAGGTATAAGTAGCTTCAGAAGTTTTTTTTTTTAGATTGGCGGCAAAACAGATATATTAATATAAAGAAAATGCTTATTTATAAGATTTTATCTATCAAATGGTGGCGAATCCCCCATTTGATAGGAAAAATAAAATTAAAATTCAAGTAGCAAAAATTGCCGCCAGTAGGGCACAATAATCCCGCGCATGATTTGCACTCTGTGCTCTCCTATTATCTCCTATCTTGAGCCCAAAATAAAACATCCATTGTTGTATCATTTATCAATAAATATCCCGGTTTTTGCTTTTCAGTGAACACTCTCCTATTCCTCTCCTTTCAAAGTGCCCAGGGTCCTGCTGCCCAAATTATGTTCCGATGTGTACGCTCGTCCTTCGATGCCCCTTGTTGCGACATGTCCCAGCTTCTTCTGAGATTCCTCTCCGTCCTTTGAGGAAGATTATAGTGCTACCACAGGCCTCCCCAAAGATCTTTGCGTAGGGGCATGACCACATGATATGGTTTGTAGTTTCTGTCTGTGGTGAGTTGCACAGTTTGCAGCCTAACTGGACTGTGCACCTCTGGTTGAGAAGAACTTCTTGTGATAAGATCTTGTTATCCAGCATGAGTCATAAGTATATTCGAATTTTCATTGGGACTTTAATTCTCCAGAGAAACCTGTGGTGAGGGGAGATAATACCTTTATGATGAAGGAGCCTGTAAGTCAACGAGGATGTGAAAAGACCGGACACGGTCCACCATATTAGCCCATTATCTCGGTCCACCGAGCATGCATATAGAGGTAGGAGCAGTGATAGGGATTTAAGGAAAAAGAATTCGTCGGCCAAAGTAATCTGACCTCCTATTGTTGTGATCCCATATAGTCTCCTTAGCGTGGAAGCCCAGAGACCTGTCGGTTTCTTCTCAAGTTCCCATAGCCATTTAGCCAATAGCGCATCGTTTTGATTTGCCAGATCAATGATACTGAGTCCCCCGTTCTCTTTTAGAGCACACACCCTCTCCCAGTTTACAAGACAATTTATTCCTTTGCATGATTCGTTACCCTTCCAAAGGAAATTCCTTCTCAGTTTGTCTATGTGTTTGATTACTCCAGTGGGTAATTTCAATGCTTGCATGTAGTGCAAAGGCATGGTCGAAAGTACCGCTTGACTAGAGTAATTTGCCCCATATGATAGAAAGTTTGAGGTCCAGCCTTGCAGTTTGTTTTGAACAGCCGTCAGCATAGGTTGGAAATGGACTTTTCTTGGCTTCTTAATGGTTAACAGGAGGCCCAGGTAGGTGATAGGCAATTGTGTTGGTGTTGCCAATAAGATCTGTTGAATGATTGGTACGTAACGGATGGTTATTGCTATTGGAACGAAATAGGATTTTCGAGGGTTAAGTCTGAGGCCAAAGAGTTCGGTGTAAACCTTTAGAATATCTGAGATGATCTTTAGTGCCTTGGGGTGTGCCTCACTGATAATCAATGTGTCATCGGCATATTGGATTATTTCCGTTGGTAAGCAAGCATGTTGAGGCATTAGGCTATCTGCATTCTTGATGAATCTGGCCAGAGAGTCGGAGGCAAGAATGAATAGTAGAGGTGATAGTGGGTCGCGCGCCCTGGCGTAATCCTCTCTTGTGTTAAAATAGCGAGTTTGCACCCCATTTACCTTGATGGTGTAGCTTCATAAGTTGCAGCATTGTTTTGGCCAAAGAAAATAAAAAAAAAATACTGAGATCACATAATTGATTCGGTCCCACTATAAATTGTATTAGTTAGAAATCAAATTATTAGTTCGATTCATCAATCTATCAAAAAAATCATTCAATCTTGTTGGAGATAATTTAATTTTTTAATTTCTAAAAAAGAAAAAAGTTTGCTCTCACGTACCTAGGCCGAGCCATAATAACTTTTTAATGCGCTGCCCAAATTAGGGATGGCAGAAAAGTCCAATTAGCCCAGCGGTCCGGTCATACCCGCTCAGCCCGCCCTTTACTCAGTCAGCCCAACGCTATGATGGGCCAGGTAAGGCCGGGCCTAGAAACAGACCAAGTCAGGCCTGGGCTTATACCGAAGCCCACAGGCTGCCTGATGGGCCTATTTTTTAAAAGATGTGCTAGGGTTTTTATTTTGGCCTCCGACGTGGATAACTTTATTTTATAAGATGTACTAAGGATTTTTTAAAAGATGTGCTGGAGTTCTAATCTAACGTGGATAACTTTATTTTTCCGACATTTTTATTAATATCCAAAGTTAATTACAAATTAATAAATTTACCCATGATTCCCGGGTTTTTTCAAAAATGTCCAAACCGGTCATTTTGTGGCCGGTTTCCTCATTTTTTTTAGAGACACTATGAAGAGCAAGTAATGAAATCTAACACTGAAAGTTCGAATTTTTTGTTTAAATTATTTGTTAGATTACTTCTTTTGATTTATAATTAGCATATTTATACTAAAATATACTATATTACTTGAAATTTGAATTACACTATATATATTGTATTTTTAATTTGTTAGCATTTAGTCATTTATGTATGGTTTTATACAAAAGTAGATAGTTGATACAAAGATTTATTTCAGTGTTCTCTTAATTTGTTTATGTTTGATCTATGCTTGTGATTTCTTTAATGAATTCGGTAGCACATGTTACTTTTCAACAAAATCAGCCAGTATTGGTACAATTATGTGATCTATATGCTTGAGATTTCTTTAATGAATGTTTGTTGCATCTGATCAATACATCACTAATTCACTATATCAGTTTCTATTTTGACTGAAATTTGTTGTATAGGTTGATTAATTAGTTGGTCCGAATGCTGACACTGTTATTTGTACCTTTTAGATTTGTACCAGTTCCTATTTGAGTTGTTATACTTATATGCTTACATTGTTTCGAGTGCTGAGTACACGGTACACCCTATATTTATTCTAAGTTATATAAATTGTTTGTAGGGCTATTGGCAACTGGCCATTACCAACTGGATCGAAAGTGACTGGAAGGTCATATTCACTTGTGCAAAGAATAGGAGCTATTGTGGTAAAGTATTCTTTTATTTAGCTTATGGATGTTATGCCTAATATTGAATCCTTAAAAAATTTATATTCTTATTTATAATCAGTATTTCTGTTTTTATTATTACTAGTCAAGTGTCCGTGCGTTGCAACGGGGAGTGAAATATTATTTTGATCACTTTCTTTAAATGTGATTAATTTTTAATTAATTTCTTCATTATGTTTTCATTTGGCTAGGAGATTGAAAAATCAATTATACAATTATTTCATCCTTTTTAACTTTGCTCACTTTTATGAAATGAATGTAAATGCAATTATTTGAATTTTTGTAGTCAATTATACAAAGATATGTATTTTAAAGATCAGATGGAAATTTGTTTTATCTCTAGCATAATCTGATGATATGTACTTAAAAAGTCAGATGAAAAATGATTACAAAATATGATTAAAATTATTGATTAAAAAATATACATAATACAAGAAAAATGATTTCATTGAAACTAAAATGACACTTGTGTCCGATTACATATAATGTTTAGTAAAGATATGATGATTTATCCCTTATTAATACAAAGGAATATTGATAACATCAACTATCAGTACTACTAATATCACGTTGGATTTTTTGGCATCCAAGCATCTATTCGTTCAGAGAGGATCTGAGCCGTTCATTATATAAATCTCAGCCACTCATCAAAACAGATCTCAATCTCAGCCTTTAATTAAAATAGTTTGATTTTATACATCTGTTTCATGTTGTCAAACGTGTAGAAATCTAAATTTAGTGATTTATATCCATGCTACATATAATGACACACAGAAATTGTATCACTGAATCTCCTTTTCTCTCTTTATTTTTCACGCGTTTTCTCCTGTTTACACGCATTTTCTCATTACTCCTTCCCCACGCGTCCCTCTCCTTTCCGACGATGGCGCCTCTAGGGTTTCCATTTCGCGGCCAAGGAGAACGACGGCGGCTCTGATGCAAGAGTTCCTCAGAGGAGGCCGATCTGGAGCGGAAGAAGGAGGAGGTCGAAGTGGAGGTACAGCAACCTGAGCGCCAGCCAAAGGAGTTGCAAGAAGAGGTGTCGTCTGAAGATCGGGAGAAGCAGAATGAAAGTGAAACAGGTAATTCAGTCTCCTCCTCACCGACTCTTCTCTACTTAAGATAAGAAATCGATCAAAGAAGAAATCGATCAATTTGCTTTCCTCTTCCGTTCCACCTCTCCTCCATTTACTTTCTTCCCAATTTGAAGACGACGAAGCTCTACCGCAGACTATACAAAACGCAACCACCTAACGACGAAGGTTCACCGCTATTGAGGCCGCGGTCTCCCCGAGCTACCTGTTGTTCTTTGTCGCGGGTTTCACTCTTATCGCTCTCGATTTATCTATTATGAATTTTGTCCGGACCGTCTCGATTTATTTGTTAATACCCCGTCTTATTTCTTAATTAATTGCTTTAAATACTTTGGTTTATTTCTAATAATTCCAGTTTATTTCTTAATATCCCGTTTTATTTCTTAATATACTCCGGTTTATTATAAATCAATTACTTTAAATAAAAAAAATTAATATATTTCGGTTTGAACCGAATAAACCGAACAAACCGAAATAAAACTTTGGTTCGGTTCAGTTCGGTTGTAATGCTGAATCAGTTCGGTTTGGTTCCATTTCTGAAACCAAATTATAACTTTGATTTGCCTAGTTCGGTTCGATTTCAACCGAACCGAACCGATGAACACCCCTGATGTCAAGGAATTCGCATTCTCTCATATATGTCAATTTTTTCATTTTAAATTTTCTTTGTTTGTATTATTGGTTTCATTTTATGTTTTATTTTTGTTTTTATTTTTATTTTTGTTTTTTTCATTTTATTTATGTTTTCGTTGTTTCTATTATTGATTTATTTTTTTCATTCTGTTATATTTTGTTCTCTTCTGTTGTTTTGTTTTGTTTTTTTCATTCTGTATTGTTCTGTACTTTCTCATTCTATTTACTATCCCTATTCACTTAGACAAATACGAATTTGTCAGAGTCGGAATTCAATTTTAAGTATAGAGGAGCTAACTGAGTACACATCATATATTTTTAAAAAAGAATCTCTATAACACAAGATTATAAGATTTTTCACTATTTAAATTCATGAAAATAAAATAAATCATTAACATAAATATAAATGACATGTCTATGAATTAAACATAACATACTAATATTTTGTTCATCAAAATATTGACATGTGATTTTTTTAAAAATCATATTATACTTTCGTACAAATTGTACACAAAATATTAAATAGTTTCTTCTATAATTCCATTACACAAATTATTTTTGTCCAAAATTAATTTTTTATATAAAAAGTTAAAAATCGAAAATAATTTATGAATTTAACAATTTGTAAATAGTCAATAAATAAGAAGCAAACCTTGAAATCAAACCTCAATTTCAAGAAAAAAAAATATGACGTCCTTCACATCAATTTAAATTTTACCTTTTTATTGATGAACATGCATGTTCAAATGATAATTCAAATTAATTGTTATGAGGAAACATGTATGTCCAAATGGGAAATAGCACCAAAATAATATCAATTGGAGGAAACACGCATGTTCAAATGATAATTCAAATTAATTGTTATGAGGAAACATAAAGCAAATAGCACCACATGCTTACAAGCAACAACAGTAGCACTAACAAAAAAGAAAGAAATAATACAAATATTGATGAACAACAATTTAAAAAAATTTATGGCTCCAGTATAGCAAGAACAGCAAGTGTTAGCACATCGACTCGGCTGTTAGATAAAAAAAACATAAGCTATTGAGAAATTTAGTTAAATATTTGAAGTTAATAATTTAAGCTTAATATTTACCTCATTGTGCTGTTAGAACTTCTCGGTATACAACATTCTTAGTAAAAACTCCTTCAGATGCATTACTATTTCCACAAGGTTTTACAAGTACATGTGTTGTTTGCCGAGATACTCCTCTTGACAATGCCACATAGAGTTGACCGTGCGAAAATACAGGCTCAGGCAAGTAAACACCGATATTTGGTACAGTCTGCCCCTGTGCTTTGTTAATTGTCATAGCAAAACTCAAGCGGACTGGAAATTGCTTTCTCTTAAATCTGAATGGGAACAAATCCTCATCCGAGGGGCTTAAAGGAATTCTTGGAATAAAAATCCTTTTACCTGCATGTTGTCCAACTGCTATCTCCGCATCTATTGCATTATTCTGAAAATTACGACACACCAGTCTTGTACCGTTGCAGAGCCCATCAACTTGTGCACATGAGGAGACAACCCATTTGGAGTTAGTGAGTTGAAGAATTCAGAAGGATAATAATTATGAGTGTCATCCTCAGCCATGTCAAAACTATGGTAAATCTTCTCTTCACCAGGATAACGATTGATCATGCGCTAATTTAATTCATCTACATGATCATTTTTTATTGATAAAATTGCTCGAGAAGTGATATAATCTAATTTATGTCCATTGAGATGTAAAGAAGGAAAGACAGCTTCTATGAGTTCATTTATGGACTGCTCATCATTTGTGTAACGAATTGCCATGTCATCCGGAATACGAATAAAATCATCCTCAAATGATGATTCAGTTCCATCACCTACGCGCAGTACGAATTGAGAGAACGATGGATCCAATCTAGCTCGCATATTTTGTGTAAGCCTTCTTCTCTTTACGGATGACCACAACGGGGACATTGGGAGTGTCGAGTCGACAACCTCTGCCCTAGTTCCACGCCTAACCACGGGAAGAACCTGTCTAAAATCACCACCAAATACTACAATTTTTCCTCCGAACAGTTCATTGCATCCTGTTACATCTTGCAATGTTCTGTCAAGTGCCTCGATAGCTTGCCTATTCACCATGGATGCCTCATCCCATATGATCAAAGTAGTCCTCCGGAGTAGCTCTGCAGTCGCACTTTGTTTGCTGACTGTACAAACAGATTTGCAATCGAGCTTGATAGGAATCTTAAATCTAGAGTGTGCCGTCCTCCCACCGGGCATATTATTAGCTGCTGCTCCAGAAGTGGCAGTAGCAAGTGCAATGAGCCGACGGGATCGAACAGTAGCTAACAATGCCCTATACAAATATGTTTTTCCCGTACCACCTGGCCCATCAATGAAAAAAACAGCTGGACTGTTGTTTCCAACATGCTCCATAATCTCCTCATAGGCAGATAGTTGGTCTTCATTAAGTGAATTAGATGCATGCAAATCATCTTCTGATACCTCTATACTATTCTCTTCATGTACTTCCCGAAAATCCCTACAACTATAATTGTTATTTGCAGAGATCTCAGGAAGACCATACATATCTAAACTTTTCCCCATAGTTTCGAGATATTCACCAACACTCTTGAGTGTCATATGTTGCACCATTTCCGATGAGCTATGAACTCGTCGGTAGTCTTCCGACATGTCCATATAATGTTTGTCCCACAACTCGCGGGTATTGGCTACCTCACAAAAAACTAAAATCGTTGCAAAAAGCCTTCTAAGAGCTGACGGGACTTTGAATGTTGCTGCCTCAAGAAGGCACTCAGATAGACTGCCATCCATTTCTATTAGACCTCTCGCCTGAGCTGATGCTCTGAATGATGGATGCACAACTCCGTCGACCGTTTTAAGATGTTCAAATGAAGTTGCTCCTCTTACATGGTTGAGAAGTATGCGCAAGTAGTATCGATCGGGATCTGTTGGAGGAGCATAAACAACTCTACCGACCTGACCTCCTCTTTTACGCAGTTTCCATATTTTACAGCTTTGATCCCATGTAAAATACTCTGGGAACTCCCTATATAGGTAATTCCTTGCCTCTGGGAAAGTCTTGTTAGCCTCAAAAAACTCCGTTAACATAGTTTTCTTTAGCTTATCCCTCTGGCAAACCTCCTCCAAATCATTGTTCTCGTTGTAACAAATGGATTGTTTACCAGAAACATGCAGCTGCAAAGATCTTAGCCACCTATATTATCAAGTACAAAAATTTCAATAATACAAAACTCTTGCATTTCTTTCTTTCCATACATTCCATGTTGTGTAGAAGAAATAGGATAGCCAAACTTCTTCCCTGATTGTACTATGAACCTTCACCTGTTGTACTGATGCCTCCCAAATCTCATGAACTGTTGTGTGCGGATACATTAGTTGACAGCCTAACTTGAGTGATAACAGCCACCAAACATGTGCTGCATACGGGCACAGGAACAGCAAGTGGAGTGCAGATTCGATCGGGCAGTTATTGCACATTATGCAACTCATCTGACATTGTATTTTTCGTCTCCTCAAAACATCCTGTGTTAGAATTCTTATGTTAAGCACTTGGCATTTGTGTTACAGTTCTTTGTTTTAATTTTCCTCACATGGTGTCATAGTTCTAGCATGCATCTATGTTCCTAGGGTCTTATACACATAAGATTATAGGGGCATTTTAGGTACTTATTTTATGGCTCTGACTCGGCCACAGTTTCTGTTTGGATTATTCTGACAGTCAGTTTTCAAGAAATATTTTATGGGCAATCTGCTAAACTAAATTTTTTGTTCTTTATGTGGAAATGCTTGTTGAATCATGCTCTCAATCCTCATGAAATTTTGGAATTTTTGGAGCTCAGGAGCTAATTTTAGTATGCAGTTTAGTAAAGGGGTAGTTTGGTGTTTTGTGCTGAAATTTGACAGTGTTTGTATTTTGAAAAAGGTGAACTTCAAGAATACTTTAAAAATCCGAAAAAGGGAAAATTTAGTATGCAGATGCTTGGGGTGATGTCCTCTACCTGACTGTACAATGGCAAGGTCTAATTATTCATTTAACTACTTTTATTATTTTTCTTTCCTTTACTGTTTTTGAGTGTTTTCCTGTACCAGTTGGAGTCAATTCATGCTATGCTTGTATTTTCTGCTGGTACATGCATGGAATTATGCCAAAAAGTCTGTTTAGAGGTCAGCGCACCAGGTTTTGAGGTCTGAACTATATCAGGTCTGGTTTTTAGAGGTTCTAAGCCACTGTTTATGTGTAAAGCCCAGAGTTTGTTTTGGCCTATTTTTTGCCCTTTAGTATTAGGTTGACTTTTAAGGTAATTCTATATGCAATTGAAGCTACTTTGGTTGGGTTGAAGCTTTGTACAACAATTGACTGTTAATTGAGACCATTCACAACAGGGTTTTCATTTTATTCATTGTATCTCGTTTTAAAAAAAAATCATTTTATTCATTCTATTTAGTTCTTCTTCAATCATTTTTTAGGAAATAAATAGAATGAATAAAATGATTTTTTAGGAACTACTTCGAAATCCTAATATGAGCACAAAACTAACATCATAACAAAAAAGAAAAAAAATGCAAATCGTACCGAAAGCGAAATGGAGGCAAGTGGCTGAGAGGCGTTTTAAAAACCAGAGAAATAGTAGAAGTCTCTTGACTTTCTTCAGAGATCTCCCAATCCGGTGAAAGACTGAGTCCACTCTCCTCCCTTGAATCCACCATCTGCACCTGGGTGCCACACATGCCAGAGACGGCACCAGCGGGCCCATCGAACCAACTACTCATGTTGCTTGGATCCATACACTCTCGCCTCACTGAGACCAACCAAAACAGTCAACCCATCCCCTGAAATCTTGGCATTATGGTCAAGTCTGGATTTTTCTTATTCGGTTCTAGTTCCTAATTCGACTGGGACCCGCGAGAAGGTGAAACGTGTCAGAGCCCATGCAGCACTTGACCTGGGACTCGTGGATCCTCTCCCAATGCCAGCTAGGCCATCAGCACCTCCTCTCTGAAATATATTTCAGACATGGACAAAGAATTTAAGTATAAAAAACCAATGAAAAGAAAGTGTTGTTCTATAGTTGTCAAATGAAACTATATTTCACCTAACATAAATGTAGTAGTACACCCGATTTAATCCATTAAGGTTCTTCTATTTTTGCTTTTCTTTTACTTTATTTGTGTTAATCTGCAATCATATAATTGTATAGCCTTTGATCACCCCAGGGTCAGCAAGTACGTCTAGCCATAAAGAAAGAGAGAGGCAATCCGAGAGAATAAAATAAACAATGTGAGACTATATCTTCGCATGACCAGAACCAGACTCCATATTTTTTTTCTTTTTCTTTTTTCTCCCTCTTTCACTGGTTAATTTAGCCCTATTTTTTATTCATACTCATTTAGGAGAAGGGACCATATATGCCAAAAACTTCTCATTCTTTGATGGGTCTGACCCGTTTGCCACAAAGCTCTTCATAAACTTAATCAAATTAAGATAAAAATAAAATTAATTAAAAATGTACCGAAACTGAAGAACCTACTACAAATTAATCAAATAAAGATAAAAATGACCACATAAATCACTTACCATTGTAGAAAATTCACTGTTAGTGAGTATTCTGAAACTTTTCCAAAAATGGAGTCTTTTGCATAATAACCAAAGTCTGACAAGGTAAGGGCAGTAACTTATGCGAAAAATATTAATTAAGTGAAAGATAACAGAAACGTCCCTCATTTTTCTTTTGCATAATAAACCAAGAAATACCTTATTTGCATTTTAGAAAGTGAGAGATAACAAAAACGTCCCTCATTTTCTTATTTATATAAAAACTCCATTCACAAGTACCGTCATTACTCTTATTTTTATACATATACGTCAAATTGTCTCAATTATGTAAAATTGATGTAGGTAAAAGATAGACCAAAAGCTACTAATAGTATATGTACACAGTACATATGTTGCTTATGTTAAGGTTATGTGCAATACCTTATGGTGAACAATTGACTCATGAAATGCACAGCCCAAAAGAAATGTATCTCCCGCATGTTTTTCCCCTTTAGTCAGATAAATATCACAATATAACTCAGGACAAATAAGTGGAGAACATAGAAATGAACTCATCAACAACACACCATTGCAGCTCGCCGCCGAAAGATGGATGCAACAGTACCTTCCCAAGATCTGAAAGGAAATATTATTAGTTGCAGATAATATCAGTATAAATAGGTGCAAAAAATCAGAACAATTTGTTTTTAATAAATACAACCCTTTCAGAAAGAACTAAATTCAGAATCTGAATTAAACTTCCAGAGCTGCGAAATGAAGTTGGATAAAATAGAGGAAAAAACAGACAAATTAATTAAGTATAATTAGTTTATTATTAATTAAATTACCATGGATAAGAGCAGTGAATTGTAGCCAATCCTCATTAGGATAATCGCGTCTAATTGCCTCGGCAGATTGTAGCAAGTGTTCAATTTGGGGCTTATCAAGATCCGGATCACTTTCATTGACAAATTCGTTTAATAACTCGATGCATTCTCAAATGCTCATCTCAGCCTTTTCCAGGTTCCCATACTTTTCCTTCTTCCTCTTAGCCTAAATTTGTCAATTTACAAAATTCATTCAATTTGCTAAATTTTGATAAATTTACGTTGAGGAATAACTTTTTTGTGAAAAAGAAAAGCTTACAAACAAATAAGCCTGGTTGATGTGATTCACTTGGTAAAATTCTTGTACTCCAGCTCTTCTCTGGCTTTTCTTTTCATAGTATCTGGAATAAGCTAGACCATACAATTATTACAAATAACAAAATTTTGTGAATTGGAAAAGTGCGTTTTTAATGTATATGAAGAATATAAACTGGACAATTTGCAGTTGAAGGCGTATTCATTTTTTTTCTTTTAACAAAAAAATAGAAATTGAACTGACCGTTGAGCAGAGAGCAGCTGATGCAAATGGAGGGGAGGACTGCTGCCTGTTTTTTTCATCATGGTGAAGTCAATCTCCTCCACTTCCGACTCCTCATCTACCTCGCCCGGTCGTCATCCCACGCTTCATGATGCGTCGCCGGTTGCATCGTTGCTCGGAAGGTTGCCGATTAGGGTTCCAATTTGGGGGATTCGAAGGGGCAAGAGGTTTCGAGTTGTGGGTTCAGCAAAAGAGAGAAGGGAGACAGGGAACCCTATTTCGATCCATTTGCACAACTCTCATTTTCCCCTTTCTTCGCTCAACCCTCTCTCTCTCTCCGGGAACCGAATCGCCTGCCCACACATGGATTTGCCGTTCAATATGTTTTGAGATCCGTACTGTGATGAAGCTTGATGGAACGGAAAAACTGAAAGTACTCGTCCGTTAACTCTTTTATTTCCTTCCGAGTTCCGACTCTCTCTCTCTCTGTCCTCTCCTTTCGCCTCCTGCGTTTCTTCTCTTCATCCCGCTCTCCCAGCCGCGCCACTTCTCGCTCTTCCAATCGTGCTGCTTCTCGCTCAGACGTGTTGCGTTCTCCCAATCGCGCCTTGGTTCAGCGCACTCGAAGAATTTACCAAATTTACCCTCTTTCCGCTCAAGTCGTCTCCACTCACTCTTCTTGGTCCCCCTCATGTACGCAGTCCCCTTTAAGTTTAACAATTTCTATTTTCTCTCAATTTTTGAAATTTTCTCAATGTTCGTCATTTTGCTATTACAGTAAAACGTCAATATACATTTTTGCTTTGTAGAGATGTTTAATTTGAACATGTGTGAGAAGCAAATTTTTGGAATATAGTGTGTCATGTAATCTACTGTATTGTACCAGTCGGTACGGTACTGGAATATAGTGTGTCATATAACTTATGAATGCACCATATAAGGAGATTTTCAATTTTTTTAATACTACTCTACGTGCCTTATATATTCTATGTAATTGAAAATCTCTTTTTTACCGAGGTGAGGGCAAAATAGTCACATTTAAGATATTGTCACCAAACCATTACATTCTTACTGCTGGACACAATAATCATAAGCATAATGCAAAGTCGCAAACAACAATTTTATTTTTCCAGCAATGATAAGCAAATACATTGCAAAACAATTACAAGCACACAAAACATTACATAAAAAAATGAAAAAGCCATCAAACTATGTTAAAAAATAGAAAACTTAAAATGACCACAGTGCGACTCAAAGGTGAGATTGATTATAAACAAGTTCTTCTCTATTGGCTTGATTCATTCTTTAAGTTGGATTAAGTCTCCAAGCATGATCTTCTCAATGTCTGAATAAAAATAAGGTCAAAATGGAAAACGTAGATTTATCATGGAGAATAAGAAAAAAAATATACAAAATACCTTTATTCCTCCAGTATACAAGTAGTTCCCACCTTTAGAGAAAAGAACCTGAGAATTCAAAACATCAACAAGTCTAAGGCAAACATATCGCTCTGAGCATAAGCAAGAACAAAGCAGATCGATGACACAATGGCACCATACCATACTGGTACAGTGGTACCATTACCATAACATAGTGGTACAGAGGTACAACACCCCTCAAATTGCATACAACACCCCTCAAACTGTATACAATACCACACCATACTGGTACAGTGGTACCATCACCATACCATACTGCGTAAAACTTCGAAATGCAAACTTAAAATTTGAAAAATGTAAATTTTCAATTCTACTCCAAATTTTATCTGAATTTCCAGATCAATCATACAAGCAAACATGTTCATTCCAAGCATAAATAAGCATATCAAGTAAATTAAAAGAAAATAGTAAAACACATATAACTTAATTAGCAAACATATTTAATCTAAATGTGTAAAAGTTACAAAAGCATATTAAAAACAAAAGGTTAATCGAAAGAAAAAAAAGGATAAAAATTAACAACTAAAGACAAAAGTTACTAATATGTCCAATTTCAGAACAATTGTTAGTTTGAGATCATATTGACAAATTCTTCAATAATCAACTAAGTAGATGAAATAATGCCTAGTTTTTGTTTGAGCAATTCATCGAACACCTTAATGGCATCCAACTGTAGTTAGCTATGGATAGTATTTGCAAAGTTTTTCCTTTAGAGTTAGGCCATCTACCTGGTCAAGTAGCCTAATACCAGTATTTTCCAGTAAGCCAAATATTGTCGTTATATAAACGCCCTCTTAAAATTGTAGTACTGCACATGGTGTACTTGCCATGAAAGAACATTAAAAGAATGAATGATTTGGAGATAATACTTCAAATGCAATGAATCGTATACATTCCAATCATCCTATTTAACGAATTTTAGAGATTTGAGATAAAAATATTATCTATGAGCCGAATTTCCTACAAAGCAAAAATGTGCATCCACGTTTTACTGTAATAGCAAATAGAAATGTTAAACTCAAAAGGGGACTACGTACTTGAGGAAGACCAAGAAGAGTGCATGGAGACGACTTGAGCGATAAGAGGGTAAATTCATCGACTGCGCTGAGCCGAGGCGAGGCGAGGCAAGGCGCGACTGGGAGAACGCACCGCATCTGAGTGAGAAGCAGTACGGCTGAGATAGCGAGAAGCGGTGCAGCTAGGAGAGCATGAAGAAAGGTTGAGGTTGCGAGATGGAGAGTGAAACGCAGGAGGCAGAAGGAGAGGACAGAGAGAGATAGTCGGAAATTACTAAAAGAGTTAACGGGGAAATATTTTTCAGTTTTCCGTTCCATCAAGTTTCATCGCAGCGCGAATAAAGCAGATCGAACGGCTAATCCATGTGTGGGCAGGATTTTCCTGCCCATAAGAGGGCAGGTGATTCGGTTCAATCTCTCCGTTCAAAGAGAGAAAAAAGAGAGAGAGAAGAAGGAGAAACGCGTCGTTGCATCGGGAAGGAGAAACGCGTCAGAAAGAAAAAAACGCGTTCCTTCTGTTTGTTTAGCTGAAACGATTTGCATGTCGCTTTCCATGTGGCGAGTACGTTTGTTACTAAATTGGGACTTCTACACGTTTGGCCACATGAAACAGATGTATAAAATCGAAAATAGCAATTAATGGCTGAGATTGAAAATGATTTTGATCAGTGGCTGAGATCTTTTCAATGAACGGCTCAGATTCTCTCTGAACGAATAGATGATTGGATCCCACAAAAATTTACGTGATATTAGTAGTCCGGATTTTCTTAACTCTGAATTGTTTAAGGTTAGTTTGTATAGAACAGCTTTGATTTCTGGCACTTATGATAGTAGTTAAATTTTAAATCATGTCCCCCAATTTTGTCTCGTTTTACTTGCTTCAGTTGACATACTAATTAAAACATTTTTTTGTTCTTAGGCAGAGGCAGACAAGTTGATGAAAATTCAGACTTTAGAGAAACTTGGACGAAACTAAAATTATCCTTGTAAGCTCTATCTTATCTTGTTCTGATCTGGAAACTTTTAAATGATTTGGTTTAGTATATTAATTGAAAAGAACTTTGATGATGTGGTTTAGTATATTAATCTCTTTAACACAGTAGGTATTATACTCAATTGTTCTCTTTGAGGCTTAGATTTTAAGTTTGCAATAGTTTGCATATAATTTGCATAGTTTACAAGTTGTGCATATACTATTGAGTTTATTACTTTTCCTTTGATTATGTGCTACAGTTTGAGTAACATATAGCAATAATAGTCCATTATAATTTCGATTTTCTGAAATTCATAAGAATCTTGGTTTGCTTTTAATTTTCTGAATTATATGCTTTTAAGAACAATGTGTTAAATGAATGCAATTTTGTTTAATACTCTTCTTTTGGTAGGCAAAATGACAACCCTGTAGATATTATCATGGCAACCCCGCAAGAACCGACTAATCAGATTTCAGATTTCTAAATTAGATGCATATATAATCTGATATGTATAATCAGATTTCATATTTCTAAATTAGATGCATAATCATATTTCTAAATTAGATGCATAATCTGGTATGTATAATCAGATTTCAGATTTCTCAATTATTTTTCTGTTGATTGTGTTAAATTATGCAGGTCGGAGCAATAGAAGAATTAGGCGATCGAGTAGTGGTTCAGGACTGTAGAACTAAAGCCCATGCCTGGCTTAGCCCACAGGTATTTTACTAAGCCTATGCCTGACCTGCCTGATAAAAATTTATGTCTAACTTGCTTGGTCCAAACTCACAAACTGAAAAATTTGCAAACTAAACATATTTAAGGGTAAATTTGTGAGTTTTTTAAATTTAGAAGGGTAAATATAATATTACGATCTTTAGAAAGAGAAATACATAATTTCAGTCTTTGAAGGGTATATATATGAAATTCCCCCTTATTTATTTTGTAAAATTATGAAGTAAGAAAAAGCCCAAATTCAAGCGGTGTGCGATATTCTCATTCTCAACAGCCTGTAATCCGAAGCTTCTCTAAGTGGAAACTCAAATCCTCCGTTTAACATCTAAGTGATGTGAAGTACCAGAAATGCCCTCACACGACCTTCCCATCTGCATTTTACAGTTACTTTTGCACTTTAGGTCTGCCGTATTGGTTCTGTAGAAGAGAAGCATCTATTGTTGTTTCTGTCGCCCAGAAAATCATAATCAATTGGTGAGTTTTCCTCAACAATTCTGACATTTCTGCTTGTATATTATTTCTCGCTTCAAATTATCTTCAATTTCAGAGAGAACCCCTGTAAGATTTCATATTCTCCTTTTTTTGGGTAGAATTAGTTGATTTGTTGCAAAAGATGAAATGTTTTTTACTTCCTATGAATCAATTGGCTATTATAGAAAACTCATCTATGAACTTGTCATTTAGTGGATTGTGTCATACTATTGTGCAATTACCAAATTGTTTTGTTTCAATTTGTAGCCTTTTCTCTTAAATGTGTAATCTAGGTTTTTTAGTCCAGAACAAATTAACTAATTTTCTGTATAGTTTGTCTCATTTCTCATGCCAGCATGTGTCCTATTGAATGATCACTTGAAATATTGCACTTCTTGTTATATTGAAAATAAATATGTTCTATTGCAAGATTATAATTAGTTGATTCTTGCAGATTACTCGGTGGGCTGATTTTTTAGCATAACATAAGAGATAACAACATCTTATATCTCAGTTAGTTAAAGCAAAATGGATTCAAAAGGTGAAGAAAAATTAAAATCTGAAATTCAAGATGAAGCCTACACAGCGAAATCAACTAACTCTTGCAGTACCATAGACGAAATCTCCATAGAGAACCACTCAACCAAAACAAAGCATCAAAATCCATTCTGTAATTTCATAAATTCAGTTTCTGCACCTACTGGTACCCGTTTCAAGAAATTCGGGCAATCACCCTCAGTCAAGTTCAAACAAATTGCATTGGAGAAAGATGATATGTCCCGTTCTGTCCAATCTGAAAATCATAATTTGCCCCAAAATCAGCACCCCCAGCCCCGGTTGCACTTCAAAGAAATCGATTGGGCCCACATATGGGCTTTGACCAAAGAATGGATCAGAGATCCTTTAAACATGGTTCTATTTGTATGGATTCTCTGTGTTGCAATTTCAGGCGCAATCCTCTTTATGGTTATGACCGGCATGTTAAACCGCGTATTGCCCAAAAAAACACAAAGAGATACTTGGTTTGAGGTAAATAACCAGATACTGAATGCATTATTTACCTTGATGTGCTTGTACCAGCACCCAAAAAGGTTACACCACCTGGTGCTTTTACTCCGATGGCACCCAAAAGACATCCTACGCCTGAGGAAGTTATATTGCAAGAATGGCACATACAAGCCACACGAATGGATGCACATGATGGTTGTAGTTGTTCTTCTTAATATAAACTGCTTTGCACAGTATGGGTTGTGTGGTTTGAATTTAGGTTACCGTAGATCAAAACGACCCGCAATTGGGGTTGCTATATGTGTCTCTGTGGCCATTGGTGCACCGGCTTTCGCGGGATTGTATAATGTGCTTAGCCCTCTTGGAAAGGATTATGACCTAGAAGTAGATGAAGAAGCACAGCAGTCTGTGTCAACTGTTACTAGTACCGGTACCGGTACTGCTGTTACAGGTACGCAATCAACTCCTGGAAAGCTAAAGACATTTGAGAGGAGATACTCTTTCGTAAATGAAGAGAGGACGATTATAGACACTCAACCTGAATGGATTGGCGGCATACTCGATTTCTGGGATGACATTTCATTGGCGTACCTGTCGATTTTTTGTATTTTTTGTGTTTTTGGCTGGAACATGCAGAGGCTAGGGTTTGGTAACATGTTTGTTCACATTGTCACTTTTGTACTCTTCTGTTCAGCTCCTTTTTTCATTTTCAACCTTGCTGCAGTGAACATTGACAATGAGACCCTTCGCGAGGCATTGGGTCTCACTGGCATAATTCTCTGCTTCCTGGGTTTGCTATATGGTGGTTTTTGGAGGATCCAGATGCGAAAAAGATATAACCTCCCGGGAAGTAGATTTTTGTGTTTCAGCCCCTCAGTTACTGATTGTGTTGATTGGTTGTGTTGTTGCTGGTGCGCCCTTGCACAGGAGGTGAGAACTGCTGATTATTATGAAATCACCAAAGATAATAGGTCATATGCTGGTCATAGAAGACAAACAGTTGATGGATCTTCATCTTTGATTTCTCCTTTGCCAAGAGAAGACGGTACGCCCCATTTTACTTCTGGATCTAGTTCTCCTTTTGCGGGTAGATCTAGCCCAAGCCCGGCAAGGGCAATGATGGCTCCTATGCCTTCTGTCATAGAAGAAGATGATTTCTCGGCACAATAGGTTAGTAGGGAAATTTTTTCCTCTGTGTGTATACTTTCAAGTTTCTTCCATGGCTGAAGCATGATACATTTGCATAATGTGTGAGAGCGAAAAATGTGGTGCAGATATTTTGTTTTAAGATTCCAATTATATATATTTTCATTTCCAGCTGATTTGCTACCTAAACATTGTAGGAAATGATTTCTCGTGTTTTCATACCACATTGTTGTTTGTTTTAATTGTGGTTTTAATTTGTTATGAGGTATAGTTATACGTATAGAGATACCTTGTAACTTAACGTTTTGAACTTTAATACATCTCTTATTTTTTATCCTGATCATAATTAACACAATTCTGGTACGGAACAGTGTTTTCTGGTACGGAACTGGTAGAGCAACAGTTTGGTACCAGTGTTGTCAGGTACAGATCAGATCAGTGTTTCTTGATAGAGATGATACATCCTAAATTCAACTGGTAATTGGTACAAATCCGGTACCAATGCCTTCTGATCCTGGTGGTAGAGATGTAAAATTTTCTTGTTTTACTTTCTTTCCTTTTCATCTACACTTTGGCATTTAGCTTTCTTTTTCTAGGTTATAGTTTGTATATATTTTATTTTACTTCCATCTGTATTTTCATTTTATTTTTGTAGTTTAATTTTGTTGTTTTCTTTGTTAGGACCTTATGTAAATAATGACATTACTTATTTACTTGTGTCTCTTATAAATGAAAAAGGAATTTCAGGGTTTGACCCTCATCTTTCATTAAAAAAAAAAAAATTAACACAATTGAAACGAAGTATGCACAAACAGGTTTCTATATGAAAACAAATTCTTTGGTTTGAAGTCCCATATCAAAAATCCATTTGAAGGGCAATGTTTAGAAATCTACTTTTCAAATAATTAGCTATTTGGTAGTTACTACCATGCTTACAAAAAAAAAATAGCTATTTTAGTCGGGTTTTTTTCACATTGTTTCTCTGCGTTTTGCCCCAAGAATTAGAGTTGTTAAATAGAGTTGTTTCTCTGAGTTTTGTTCACTTATTATTGTTCATGTTTCCTTTAAAAAAAAAGAAGAATAGATATCTATTGAAAGAAAAAATTGAATTTTTAAAATGAAATGATTTCTATTAAAAAAATTTGCATGCAGTAACTTTTGGAAATGAATAAATATTTTCTTTTTTGAAACGGTAAAATTTTGTATAATGGAATAAAAATAAAGAGTCCCATGAGATTTTTTGTGGAATAATAGAAAATAGTTGAACCACGTTAAGTGTTTCATTTTATATTTTTATGTTAGACATAACGAACACACATTCATTTTTAAATGAGAAAAAAATGAATAAATGAACTGTTCAATCATTATTTACAATATAAATAATGAGAAAAAATACATAGGATGGTTGGCAGTGCGCGTAACGTGTTACCGTTAAAAAATTGAATAATTATTTTAGTACCCGTGCTACAGTACCCGTATCGTACCCGCAGTTAATCCCGTCGTGATTAACTTCCATAATTGTAAGGTTGCGGTCTCCACAACTACCGATCTAACTAACAATGTTATCGGACCTTTCATTTTGAATTTCAAATGTTCCTTTCTCTCTGTTTTTTTCTTTTTCGAAGGCTTCGGCGATTTTGAGGCGATTTTAGGTCGATTTCGAGGCGATTCTGAGACGATTTGGAGGCAATTTTTGAGGTGATTGTCTGGCGATTTCGTGTGGTTCTCACAATTTTAATCGGTGATTTTGAAATGTGATCAGCTAGATTAATATTGTTTCTTTTCGATTTTGTTTTTGTTCTGGTGAATTAATAATGATATATCGTTTCGTTTCTATTTCATATACACAATCGTGTTTCAGTGTTGCTGGATTTTGAGATGTTTGTGACAATTTGATTTGCGAAGATGATGTAATTGTCTATTATGTGTTCAGATATAAATACTTGGTAGTTCAGATATAAATACTTGGTAGTTCAGATATAAATACTTGGTAGTTCAGATATAAATACTTGATGTGTTCAGATATAAATACTTGGTAGTTCAGATATAAATACTTGATGTGTTCAGATATAAATACTTGATGTGTTCAGATATAAATACTTGATGTGTTCAGATATAAATACTTGATGTGTTCAGATATAAATACTTAGTAGTTTCATAATAATACCTGATATGATCCATCATGCACATTTTATTAAATTTATTTTAATAAAGTGGCAGTTACAATTTAAAATTGAAAAAAATTAATAATAACCAATTATTAAAAATAATATTATATGGTTTAAATTATTTATATAAAAAATATACAACTCGTGCAACATATATAGACATTATTTTTTGTACATATGCAATCCCATGTGATCCATATAACATATACTACTCAAGATCCAATACTATGTTTGTATAAAAGTTATGTCATTACCACTTAGTAAGCATGTGATCAAGCTTTGGCCCAAGTTTCGTAAAGTTGAGCTCATGTTGCCAAAACTCTTGGTTAAGATCTAGTTTGGACCAAAATTTCATACAAACTAGTTGTATTAGATCCAACATATAAAAAAGAGAGTACCCATGTGATCCATGACATGATGCCTCTTGATTAAAGGTCTCCAACATTTCAACTCAAATACTTTTTTAAGATTTTTATTCATCCAACGTAATATAGATATAAATACTTTAGTTCGTAAGTATAAATACCACACCCTTATAGTTATAAATATTTTGTTTCGTAAGTATAAATACCACAAGAATAGAGATATAAATATTACCCGCACATAAGCTAAGTCAACATTTTTTGTTGACAATTTTAGTGGTCCCCACATGTTGTTTATTACCCACACATAAGCTAAGTCAACGTTTTTTGTTGACAATTTTAGTGGTCCCCACATGCCGTTTGAGTGGTCCCCAAATGCGGGTACGAAGCGAGGATTTTTGAAGAAAAGGTGCGGGTACGGTTATTTTAGAAAAATTCATATATCATATATGTGTTCATTGTATAGATATAAATATTTGTCTTGTTTGTAATATATACTTCACAATGTTACTATTAATACTAGTAAAATCAAATTACAGTTTTGAAAACAGTTGCGGTCCCCACAAGCAGTTATGGCAGTTTAGGTGCGGGTACAGTGCGGGTACTCATATCAGTTTCCTTAAAAATTTGCAAATCCAGTCAACTTTGGGGTGCATATCCTCTCCGGTACCGTAAAAGATTCCCTTCATTTTACGGTTTGAGATTAACTCCCAGCCAGTTCAGGATTCGGGCTGACAGAGGGGGCAGTATTATTGGACTTTGAGATTCGTGCCAAGTTAAAAAAAACGGTCCGATCAAGTAATTGTAAAAGATTCCCTATTACGGTACCGGGGGTGATGTGAATTCGTCAACTTTGTACTTTTAGGTCGATTATTAGTAACTAAGTGTGTAAACAATTATACATCATGTCTACTTAAATCTAAGATGAAGTTTTATTACTATTAGTACATGAAAAACTTTATTCAAAATATTCAAACTGAAAAATTGCAAAGTATGATGTTCTTCTGCCGAACTAAACTATAAAAAAATGTTGTTATTGAAAATACAAAAGGACCGACCCATTTAAATGAACAATGATTTTCTGTGGCAATATTGACATGTATGTGTCACATACATTCCCCAATTCAAAAGGGAGCAAAACAAATTGTAGAATATTTGTTTCCGACATCCTAGTACGTCAGTGACTCGCTACAATACACCATATGAGGATTTGCACAAAGATGTATTGTCTTTGTAAAGGTCAATGATGTTGTTGTCAAAATGTGAACTTTGGAAGTTTGGCCGTTAGGTGACAGAATTATTTCTTACCTACTCTTTTTTTTTTTCCGTTCTCACAAGTCATAGCTTGGTTTATGATGTACTAGAAGATTATTCTATTTTCCCATTTGGTGAAGTGGAGCAAATATAATTATAAATCTCCATCTCAAAAATAATTTCCTCTGCTCTCTTTCTCAGAAAACAGAAGTACTTGCTCCACTAAGGCTTTCAAAGGTATCACTTAATACAATTATTATCTTTTTTTCGGTTTAATTTCTTTCAATACTCTCTCCATAACTGTATTTTCATTTTCAGAACCAATTAGGGGCAGTATCATTTTAGTTGGATAGCTTTTTGTTGGTATTGTTCTAAGAGACCAATCAGTTGAAAATTTTGTTTATAGTTTTGAACTTTTGGGTTTGTAGAGTTTATTCACCAGGTCTTTTCATTTTGCTACTTTACTGCAGCAATCTTTTTACCAGATGGGTACTTCACCATGGAGTGGGGGGCGGTCCGATGGGCATTGGTATGTCTGGTCGAAGTCGTCCGATCTGCATCAAAATTCGTGTGCACTTGATCAAAGTTGTCTGCGCGAACCTTGTTGCGGATCGGACGGCTCTAACCTGACATGGGGCCGAATTTGCATCGGACAGCCCCCAATTCCTTTCACCGTAGTACTTTTAGGACCCTTGTTTGTGAAATAGATCTTAACTTCGTACCTCCAAATGTGAATGAAGTGTTATATATTTATTGTCTTTGGACATTCATTAATTAGTACTGCATCTTTAGAATTTTGACCTCCCTTACCACTATATTTATTTTCTTCCCATCATTGTGAAAAAAATAAGTCCGTTCATTCAATAAAAATGTCAAACATGAAAGATGAATATCTCATTTATTAGTATTTTTTTTCTTGATTAATTTCTGTTTCTATTAATACAACATATATTTTCTTGGTGCTTTGAAGGAAAAGGTCTTTTAACAATTATTTCCAATTGCAGGGAAACTGTCACAACATACGGTATAAGGAAATTTACACCTGAAAAAAGGACTAAATGTCCATTAATGAAAATAGTGAAATAATAGATGTGCAACAAGAACAACAGCACAAAACTTCTCCATATATTCCACCTGAATTGGAATATTGTGCCGTAAGTATTCCATCCATGGAGGAGTGCTTGTTGCAGGAAGAACCTGAAAAAAGAAGCAATCTCAATCTATTAAACAAATTTCATGATACTGTCAATAGAAAAGAGGAAATTTCAATTTCAGTTCCCTCCTCGTCAGGTACCTGTCTATATTTTGGGACCCACTTCGTAAGAAAGTTCAACTGGAAATTAATTTTTTCCAAATTCAAGAATTGGTTAAAACATCCTATGAACATTGGACTTCTCCTTTGGTTTCTATGCGTCGGTGCCTCTCTAGTGATGCTGGGATTACTTCTAATCGGTGTACTAAACAAAGCATTCCCCACAAAATCATTAAGAAACCGTTGGATCGAAATAAACAACCAAGTCTTAAATGGCCTTTTTACCCTTATGAGTCTACTTGAACACCCAGACCTGTTCCATCATTTGTTCCTACTTTTCAGGTGGAGATCTGAAGATGTAATAGAACTAAGAAAAACATATTGCACAAACGGCACGTACCGACCACATGAATGGGCCCATATTACAGTTGTGGTAGTTCTCCTACATGTCACCTGTTTCTTTCAGTATGCACTTTGCGGCCTCTACTGGGGATATAACAGTAAAACCCGTCCAGAGTTTTGGGAGAATTTTTTCTTTGTTTTGGGAATAACAGCACCAGTTTTTGCTGGTTTGTATATGGTCTTTAGCCCTCTTGGAAGAGAATTTGAATCTGATTCAATTGAAGACACTAATCAGCATGACAAAACTAATTTGAAGGAAGTACCAGTTAACCCAAATTGGAATGGAGGTTTTTTTGACTGCACCGGTGATCCTACTATTTGGAGCCTCTCCTTTTTTTGCACTTGTTGCATGTTTGGTTGGAACATGCAGAGGCTTGGGTTTGGTAACATGTATGTGCACATGTTCACATTTCTTCTACTATGTATAGCTCCATTTTGGGTACTTAATATCGCGGCCCTTAACATAAGCGATATGGTACTTTCAGATGTCATTGGCTATGCAGGAATTTTCTTTTGTTTTTACGGGTTATTATATGGAGGATATTGGAGAATTCAGATGAGAAAGAAACTTAAATTGCCTGGTAATAAATTTTGTTGTCGCTCTGCATCATTGACCGATTATGTGCAATGGCTGTTTTGTTGGTCTTGTGCTCTTGCTCAAGAGATCCGCACGGGTAATCTATATGTAGAGGATGAAAACTTGTATGAGAAGTTGACAGATGCTGAGTCTGTTGATGTCATGATTGCACCAGTTCAGCCGGTAATAGCAATTCAAGTTGGTGGTGAGGCATTAGCCGATATAAGAGAGACTATTTCAACTGGTACTGAAAATGAAGGAAAAGTACAGTCGCAACTGTCCTCATCTTGATTTTTTCTTTTCGATGTTTTTCTATTTTGCAATTGTCGTGTTTCTGTATTCTACGAGGATGAATCAGTTAGTCAATTGTTAAAATATAATAAACATGAACCATTCCAAGAAACTATCATGTTATAGTTTCATCCTTTTTACCTGGATTTTCTTCCAAAATAATTTGTAATAAAAATACATGTTGTAACTCTTTGAGCGAACATTTATTTACCTCCCTAATTTTGTTCATAGTTTAAATTAAGCTCAACTCTCTGGAGTGCATCTATGCTGATAAATATTCTGCAGCAGCCTATGCTATAAAAGTAGGTACATCTTTTTAATTTCTCGAACGATCACAAGATAGAGACAGCATCGGTAGCCAACGATGTTTCGGCCATGTCTCCAGCTCACTCCCATTTTTCTTCAAATATAATAATTGGTTTATGCGAAATAGACCGACAAAAAAGTTGTAAAAATAATAGGTGCTAGATTAAAGAAAGATTCTTCTTCCTCAAAGTGACCCAAAAGCTCCTTTCCTGTGTGAAATGCCTGACTTAAATGCCTTCAAATCTAAAGAGGAAGTAGAGAAGTGAAAAAACACAACCTTTTTCTACAACATACAAGAAAGGAATCTATACTACTCTATATATAAATGCATTGCCTACCATCTCTCCTTCAATTAGAACAGATCAAATTTGCAACTCCACACTGACATTTATGGCTGTAAGCATACTCTTTGTTCTTATTCTTCAGAAGTAAAATAAAAAAGAAAGAGAGAAGATAGCTTGTTTGCTTCTTTTTTACCCCCCTTTTTCCTTGAAGACCTCCTCTTGAATCTTTTAATAATCAGTGTACTAGAATTTAGTATCACTACAGAGATTCCGAAGGACTACAAATGAATCCAATTACTTCAATAAGGCACCATTATTCCATTTATTTTTCAAACAACTTTGCTATTTTTGCATTATACCAACAGGTGGTGGAGCTAAAGGTCGGAATGCATTGCGAAAAGTGTATCAAGGCAATCAAGAAAGCTATCAAAAAAATAGATGGTAAAGATTTGATAAATAAATTTAGTATCACGACAAGTGTATTCCTCTAAATTAGTTGTTTTATTTCCCAATAAATAAAATTATCTTTTTGCCTCTAAAATCTTGTTAAAAACTGAGCAGAAATGGAGAGCTACCAAGTTGATTCCGAAACGAACAAGATCACAGTTACTGGCAACATCACAACAGAAGAGGTCATAAAAGTCCTTCAAAAGATTGGCAAAACAGCTTCATCTGTGAGTGAGGAATAAGCATCTCCACAAATTATGAAGCCAAGGGGAGAAAATCTGGAAGTGTTCACAATTTCACTATTTAATTGGCTTAACTGAAAAAGATTCATTTGACTGAGGAAGCGGATTATAATATATATTTTTTTTTTGCCTGTTAACAAAACTAGGTATGTCAAGATATTAAAGGTCTAATTAAGATATGGGGATATTACTGTCAGGTGACCAGTCATATAGATTATTGGTTTCGTAATAACATTTGTAGTCGTTATTCATTTATATAGATACTAATAAGAAAACCAAATATCATAAAATTTTCTTCAAACATCTTTGATAAATTATGCTGGAAGAAATATATAGTCGTGGATCTCGTGGTAGAATTTTCTTAGCTTTTTAACAACTCCTTGTAGTTAATGATTTCCTTGAATAAATCTCTGACAGGAAACTTAATTTCTCAGCTAGTTATGATACATGCCAAATTAATTAATGTCGATGGCTAACCTCATAAATGTCACTTGTGTCGGTTTTCCCATGTTTCCTTATTTCCTGCACGAAGGAGCAAATAGGTACAATGTATTTATGTTACTATCAGTAGCAGTAGGTCAATGCTTGATCCAACTGCTGACATCAAATTGTCTTTAGTTAATAACTAAATATGTGTTCACACTCGCCTCCGGGCTTCTGAATGACACAACAACAACAACAAAAAAATATGTGTTCACACCTCACGCGAGTATACTGAGTCCGTATCCCCCGTTACTGAGGTGCAATATTAATATATAGAGCGAGTCTATGGTACTATGCATATCACAAGTTGGTTCGTAATACGGATCAATATTTTCGTTTTCAAAATTATAACTGTCGATCCGAACCGTTCAACATGATCCTCATATGAATATGTACTGGCAGACCGAATTTTATATTTTTTAGAATTTTTTTACTATTTTTTAAGATAGGTAGAAAATCACTTGATCTGAAAATTATGGACCATCCGAAAACAGTGATTTTCTATCATCTTTAAAAATAGTAAAAAAATTCTAAAAAATATAAAATCAGGTCTGCAAGTACATATTCATATGAAAATTATGTTGAACGGATCGGATTAACTATTAGGATTTTGGAAACGAAAATATTAATCAGTATCACAGACCAAATCATGCTATGCATAGTACCATAGACTCACTTTAATATATATATATATATAGAGTAGAACTAGGGTGCTCTCGAGTTCACCAAGCCCTTGGTGAACTCAAGTCCAAAACTCATCGGATCGGCTTCAAACGACGAATCCGACCGTTGAAACCCGTCTACCTTACGAGTGATGCGTCTACATGCAAAAATTTTAAATTTTGAAATTAATTTTGCATAGAGTCAAGTGGTCAAAAAACGTCAAAAAATGAATGCATTAAAATTAATTTATTAACCTTCTAATTTTGACCACTTGACTCTATGCAAAATTAATTTCAAAATTTAAAATTTTTGCATGTAGACGCATCACTCGTAAGGTAGACGGATTTCAACGGTTGGATTCGTCGTTTGAAGCCGATCCGATGAGTTTTGGACTTGAGTTCACCAAGGGCTTGGTGAACTCGAGAGCACCCTAGTTCTACTCTATATATATAATATATGAGGATGGATCAAGTTACAACAAAGTTACAACAACCATTTTTTTCATTTTCAAAGTCCAAATCGTCGATCCAAACCGTTCAACATGATCTCTACAATAAAATGTACTTGCAGATCAAATTTTATATTTTTTTGAATTTTTTTACTATTTATTAAGTATTTTACAAAAAATAGTCATATTCAGACCATTGAATTTTGTACCCATCTTAATAAATAGTAAAAAAAATTCAAAAAAATGTAAAATTTGATCTGCAAGCACATTTTATTTAGATAATCATGTTGAACGGTTTGGATCGATGATTTGGACTTTGAAAATGAAAAAAATGGTTGTTATTGTAACTTTGTTGTAACTTGATCCCTCCTTATATATATATATATATAGGACAATGCTACCGTGCTACGTGTAGCATAGAGCACTCTATGCTACGGCTCACTTTTTGATTTTTCAAATCCTAACGGTCGATCCGAACCGTTCAACATGATCTCCATATTAATATGTACTTGCAAACCAAATTTTACATTTTTTAGAATTTTTTTACTATTTATTAAGCCACTTTGAAAAAACACTAATTTGTACACAACAGTAAAATCTGCTGGACCATTGGATCAGCGATTTTCAAAGTGGCTTAATAAATAGTAAAAAAATTCTAAAAAATGTAAAATTTTGTTTGCAAGTACATATTAATATGGAGATCATGTTGAACGGTTCGGATCGACCGTTAGGATTTTGAAAACTCAAAAAATGAGCCGTAGCACGGAGAGGCTTAATTTCAATTTCAGAGATGTCGAAGTTTCTAAATTAAGAGAGACTTAATTTCTATTTAGTAGTTAACAGTTATTTAGAAATCAATTAGAGTTCCTGGATGGGATGGAGATGCTGTTACCTAAATTTTAGTTCAGATAATAAGAATTACTAAAATAATAAAAAACTTCTCAGAAGCTAGGAGATGATGCTTTTGTCAAATTTTAGTTCAATATAATTTTAATGAAAACCGTTTATGTAAATTTGAGATAATAAACGATACCAAATTGGAAGGAAGTTTTTCGCATATTCTTTTATCAAAGTGTTAAGTTTAAATTGCAAAATAAATGTATTTAAATTTGCTATTTCTCAAGTAAATTTTTGATCTACCACAAAACTAAATTTAATAGAGCTTCAATTTCCATAGTAGCATAAAGAAGACCGAACTTAGGAGAATTAAAAATCTTAATTTCTTAGTAATAGAATATTAAAAAATATTAGATGTGATTTATATCACTTTTTGTGTTTGTAAAGGAACTGTTATTTATGTTTCTTATTGTGGGCATCACGAGGTTTGTAAAAATCACCAATATTGAGATTATATTTCTAAGCATATTTTTTTTTTCATACAGTTAATACCTCTCAAATATATAACATGTCAGTGGCGAAGTGAAGTAAGAACAGAGGTGCCGGTTCTTGGCTCAAAAAAATTCCGAATATATCTATTTTAGTTTGACCTTTTTAGATATAATTAGAAAATTATGCTTGTAATTTAAAAGAATTATCAAAATACATTCCATTCTAAACTTCTGTCCGGTCTTATATTTTATTTTGGCTGTACTCGTAAAATGCCACCAAAATTTTCACATATGTAGAAAATATAAAATAGATCAAACGTTTTTATTTTATTATTTGCATCTTAAAAATTTTGTTATTAAAATTTAAAATCTAGAGGCATAAAAATTGAAGATATTTTTCATTCTGAGAATAATTTGTTTATGAAATATTATATTTCCGGAAAAAGAAACTACCAAAAACTAATTACAAATACCATAAAAAATGAGACATTGGCTTGGTCAACCCTGCTGCCCAGTTTAGAGGCAACAAAGCTTCTGCATATTGCTTGGTACCCCTCCCCTTTTGTATGTACTGTGACGTAGTACACTAGCAGCAGCTGGACAAAACACAACAGCGGATCTACTGTTGCATAATCTAATAAACAAATTAACCCATATCTTAGTACTAATCTCATGGAACAAGTCAAATAAATATATAGCCATGACTAAGCTAAAACCCTCTATTTAAATAGTCACATCGAATGATCTACGATTTCTCACGAACCCACTCGCATACGGCATACCTACCACATCATTCTCAAGTCTCAACCAGGAACATGCGTCTGCCAATTAGAGATGTAATTTGTACGTGTCATCGAATAAGTGCAAAATAAAATTCCCTTTTCAGACAAGAGAGTCAGCCGCCAGTCAAAGCACGAGCTTTGACCAGTCAATGGTCAAATATTCAAACCTCTTATATAACCCTCCTTTGAAGTTGTCTTTGCTTGCCTCATACCATCTTCAATTTCTCGTACCTCCTCCTTTCCATGCTTAAATAAAACAGAGACTAGCAACACATCTGACACCGATCATTCAAAACCCGAAACCCGCTTCTCTTTCTCTAGTTCTTCTTTCTTTCTCAATGACTTCTCCTGCGAGTAGCCTCAATACCTCGGCCAATTCTCGGCCGGCATCTTTCTCTTTCTCAAATCAGTCGTTCTCTGATTTCTTTCCCGGGAATAGCGGAGGTGATTATGCATCGAAGTTTAGACAATTACCTACTTCAGTTCCAATTTCACCTCCTCCTGTTTCTCCTTCTTCATTCTTTGCTCTGACACCTGGGCCCCACCAAGCTGATCTCTTAGACTCGCCTATCCTGCTATCATCTGGTGTAAGTAGATATTGCATCCTCCTTCTTAATTATGTGTATCCTAATTGTATGATCATCTATTAACAAGTAGTGAACATTTTTTTATCTTCACCTCAGGCATTTCCATCTCCTGCAACTGGAACTATGCCATCTCAAGCATTCAATTGGAGAGAAGAGCAGCAAGTCAAAGATGAACAGAGATCTTACCCGGATTTCTCATTTCAGACCCAACCGACAAATCAAATTATGCAATCATCGATGTTTCAGGCTTCTGCTTCCGTACCACCATCGGTAAATTTTGGCAAATTATCCATTCCAATTTGTAATACTTACCTCGTCAACAATATTTATGATAACAAATCTATGATTACAATGAAACAGGAAAGTGCCCCATGGAATTATCAAGAATCAAACGCTAATAACACGACCGGACCAATTCAAACAGATTCTTCAGACCTTCCTACAGTACAAGCTCCAATCCAATCGACACAAACTTTAAATAGGAGATCTGACGACGGTTACAACTGGAGAAAGTATGGGCAAAAGCAAGTAAAAGGAAGCGAGAATCCGCGTAGTTACTACAAGTGCACCTTCCCGAACTGCCCGACAAAGAAAAAAGTAGAGAGATCCTTGGATGGGCAGATAACTGAAATAGTCTACAAAGGTGCACACAACCATCCTAAACCACAACCGACGAGGCGTAACTCAAGTTCCATACAAGTGCTTCAGCAAGCATCAGCTGCAGGGGAAGCATCAGATCATTCTTTCGGTGCACCATCTGGAACTCAAGTTGCAACGCCTGAGAATTCATCGGCATCTTTTGGGGATGATGAGATGGATCTCAGCTCCCAGAGGAATGTCGGGGATGAACTCGATGAGGATGAACCTGATTCTAAGAAGTGGTAGGCTGCTGTGTTAATTTATTTCATTTTATGTTTCAAAAAAATTCCAGATGATGATTACGATGATGTTTAATTATTATATGAATTTAATTATTTCATTTATAATTTCAGGAGAAGAGAAGGCGACGGTGAGGGAATAACAATTTCAGGAAATAGAACAGTTAGAGAGCCGAGAGTAGTAGTTCAGACTATGAGCGATATCGATATACTGGACGACGGGTATCGATGGAGGAAATACGGTCAGAAAGTCGTCAAGGGAAATCCTAATCCGAGGTTAGATTTTTTAAATTATCTTTCATAATAACAAATAATCAAGAAAACGGCTAAACCTTTTAAATTAATTGAAAAGTTAATGCTCTCAGAAAACAGTTTTTGGGGCCAACGAACTGAATAGCATATGTATAGGTTCATTAATTGTTTTGTGTTACTTTTTATTACATGTAGGAGTTACTACAAGTGCACGACGGCCGGTTGCCCGGTGAGAAAGCATGTGGAGAGAGCATCACATGATCTGAGGGCCGTGGTCACAACTTACGAGGGAAAACATAACCACGATGTACCCGCAGCCCGTGGAAGCACAGCACATGCGCTCTACCGACCATCGGCAGAGAACACGAGTATAAATTTAAACAGCAATAATTTAGGCATGGCGATTAGACCATCGGCAATGCCAAACTATCCTAACCCATTCATTGCCAACTCAATTTTTGGTGCCAGAACAGATCCATCAGCAAGTACAAGTCACGCTCAATTCGGGCTTGAAATGATGCAAAATGCGGGCATGTACGGCTACTCCGGGTTCAGTTACCCGACAAGCTCTTATATGAACCAGCAACAGCAGCAATCACAAGAGTTAAGAGAAAGGGATGACAGTGGCACAGCATCAGGAGCTAAAGAAGAACCAAGGGATGACATGCTTTTTGATGACGATACTTTACTATATTGACTTTGGTCAACCTAGGGTTGACTTCAAGTTCTAGGTCTTTCTCTGTTTTTAGATTGTATGAAAATTGAGAGAGAGGTATGACTTTATGAGGAAAAGATTCGCACTAATTTATTAATTTGTTTTAGGGCCCAGTAAGGCTCTTTTTTAATAGAATAGATGTAGAAGTACCTTGGGCTGTAGCCTCTGATGGGATTTCAAAAAGCCCAAGTTTGTCTTTGTTTGCTTTAACCTGTTCATATTTTTATTTTCTCATTTAGTCTTTTTCTGTTTATTTTCTTGGATAAGCTTTTTTTTTAAATCAGATTACCGTATAATCAATTTGAAACAACGATATTAACGATTGATTTTTATATATTTTATAAATTTCAACAATGTCCTTTTTCTATAAAATAATAGTAGTAAAAAGGTACTCTTTCCAGAAAGATGCAGTGCGAATATTAAATTTTGGTTGAATCTAATTATTCTCCTAAAAACAACAAAAAATCTTTGGATGTGTAGTTCTTTATTGTACAATAGAAATATGACGAATTGTTAAATTTGCATACTGCACCCTGCAGATATGCCAATATTACCTCCGTGTAATGTTTCTGATAATTACAGAAATAAGAACATTAACAGTGACCTTCTTTATGAAGTAAATATTGATACAATGATTGAGGTTACTTTCTAGAAATATTGAAACTTTAAGAGAATCTTTGAAATTACGAAATAATTGACTAAGATATGGGTAGTATCCTCCCATTAATACCATGTAATTAAAGATCAGGATTGTCTGTTCAACGATCAAACCTTCTTTCAGCAGTCAACATAGGGAACATGCTAATTTTCAAAGCTAGGGCTAAAATCGGTACATTTTTTTTTGGTAACAATTTTTGTGCGGATGAGTTATATTCAGATCGGAACTAACTTGTCAAGAATTCGGTTCAATTCAATAGAATAAAATGTAAATATTCTAATAAAAAAAGAATAGTGTGTAAATAATTCGGATTTATTTATTTATTTATCGGAAAGAATTATCTATCAATAAGAATTATGTGCAATGAATTAAAAACAATCAATATTGTTCTTCTAATTTATAACATTTGGCACTATAACCCTAGTTAGAGTTTGCTTACGCTAAGCCTAAACTAGTAAACAGAGATAAAATGAACTCTCAGCTTCCGATCAGATAAAAACAATCATACATCTAGTTTTTACGACAGTATACGGCAGCCACGGAATTATATAAGATGATATTTTAATTACGCGCACGAAATCTCATAATATTATTTATGGAATCCCGTTAACATATAAAATTATCATTTGATTATATTATGGAAAGGATGATGAAAAAAAATATGATTTCATTAATCATTTAATTAAATATGTTACGGAAATTAAGGTGATGTTTCCTGGCATGCAGCTTAACAAAAGATAAGCTTGACAAATTGTTGAAATTTTGGATGTTTGCTTCTTTTATATCTAGAATCTCTTCTCTTTCCATTTTGGAATTTGGAAGTCAAGATAAAAGTGTTTGTTGGTGCACCTATTCATAGCATTGACATCCCCCATTTGCTATTTTGGGGCAAATCAGGCCTGATTCTCTCCTAGTGCAATCTAACTAAATCAGATTGACTATTCATATTAACATATTAATTTTGTTATCATATACTCCTCTATGTGAGTATTTATATTGATATATTCATAAAGGAGTGATAAGCAATGGACATCATATTAAATTCGGTCAGATATTTAGTTGGAGCCGTCTGATCTACCCGTTAAAATTTTAATATTATTCACACAAATCATGATGCGAATCATAAGACTCTGATCTCACGTGAATTTGATATTATGACTATCGAAATGCTCACGATTCCTTCGCAAAGTACCAGTACATTCTTCCTTTACAGGTGAAATACCAACACAAGTTGACCGATTCATTTCCCGCCAACCTTTCTTTATTAATTTTTTTTTTTTTGAAATGCTTCTTTTACTGCTATCTTGTCCTCTGGTCTATAATTTGACCGGAATGGTCAACTGAAGTGGCTCCTCTCGAAATTCAAGTCTTGACTGCTGAGTCAAGATTTGACCAACCAAGTCAAATCTTTTTGTTAGACATTAAGTTGCTACGCCCTAGCAAGTAAGAAACAATTTCTAAATAGAAATCGTCCCAAATACGCTCAGTTTTGGATTGGGAAGTGCAGAAGCTCTTTCAATGGGGTCTAATAAATCAGCGCTCATTCATATAATATATTCAGAGGGGGGGAAACATAAAAAGGGCTCCAATCAGACAGCTTCATGGTTTTTACCAGTACAGTTCCTGATATTACTGGACTCCCCGATTCAGCAAAAAATGGGATATATCCAAACGAGTCCATATCCCCTAAGGTACCGAACTGAGTTATACTCTCAGCCGGACCAAAAGCAAAAGTAATGCGATGCCTATTTTGATATAGGAAGGTTCGCTTTAAGATTGTATCAGATTAAAACTGACGACTCAGATCTTATTCTACTGGATATGAAATTATGAATTGAATTCCATCCAGGCGGCTTTGTATGGATCAGCAAAGCTTCATGATACATGTCATCTACGTTATCGTGCAAGTGTGCAGCACAGATTTGAGATTTGAACTTATAACCCTTTCAAATTGTAGACTAGGCTTTTGTAAAAAGGGCCAGCCTGTATCTTGCATCCATTATTTGATTACAAGATTCATTGAGTTTAGTGGGCTTCTACCCTTCTAAAGATTATTATAAATTTATAATGGACTAACACAATACAAAATCGGCAAAAGACGAAAAGGAGAAATATTATAAATTGAAAATAACACCGTCAGATTTTTATTAGTTGGTATATTAAAATTGCTGCAATTTGAAAATTGTTCCTTAATTTGAGAATTCTTCCAATTCACCTGACTTTGCAATGATTCACATAAATGTTTAATGTTATTTAATAAATACAATAAAATATAATGGCTCTTTTTGATAAAGAACCTGTTTAATTCTTTTAAGAAGCAAAGTATTGGTTTATTGTTCTATGATATTGGAGGTGTTGCAAATGCCCAAAAGTTCTTACGGTGATATTATTATTACGTAAATGCATTACCTTTAAACTAAGGTCTTACATAAACTGTTTCAAGTTCAAATAATTTTTTACAACAATAACTTAATTAAAATTTTAAAAGGTCATTAACAATAATCAAAAGAGGCAAAAGAAAAAAATGCACAAAATAAATAAATACTAAATACTTTTTGTTTATCATATTTTTCACTCTTTCTTTATTCACAATTTATGAGTACTATTATTTGAAAGAAAAAAAAAGTGTCACAATAGTAAGCTTAAATATGACTCCATACATAACAGAAATATTAGTTCATAAGTGATATTATATAACAAAAAAATAAGTTCAATAAAGCAAAAATAAAAATAAATCCCTACACGGAAACAAGAACAACTTATCCAAAATCCCATACCCATGTGATTATTCAAATTATACTAGAAATATATCATATATATAATCAAATTATAAGACATGCAAAATAGTTAAATATAAACTATAAGTCGTTCAAATTCTTTATCTTTTGATTGTTATGGTTTAATTTTCTCCGATATGCAAAATAAATAATAAACACATCTTAACCTCATATATAATTCACATATTAACTTTACCAGTACATTTTTGAAAATCTTAAAATGAATTTTCAGAGGAATGAGGATATAAATATTGGAGAAGAACTTTGGTACTAGTTAAATAAGTCATACTACTAGCATGAACAAGCATCTAAAATGACAAAAAGTGTGAAACAAAAATATTAGTTTCATGAAATATAATAACTGACTTCATGTATACTTAATTGTTGTGGGATTTAAGTTCACAATCGACCCAAAAGCCTAGCCCACGAAGAAGACTTCTCTCTTGTTATCATCGTGGAATCTGTATCTTACCTGAGATACAATGGAGAAAATTAGATCGTTTTTTTTTTTATTCTGACACGAATCTTAAAGCAAACTTTCTATGTTTAAATAGGTATCGGATTTTTTTGACCTGGTCAGAATTAAATAATGGCCGTTCTTTCTCTATTGCATTCGCAGATACCACCGAATTCTTTTGACCCATCACCATATGCTACACGCCCTCATGAATAAAAAAAAACTGTCATTTAATACCTCAAAACTTTAGTACAAGTTTCTGATCTTCGGCAGTCATTTATTTTCCTTTTATTTCAAACAAAAACAACCAATTATTCATTAGCTAATTTAATTTGACCATAACCAATATTCTAAAATTAAGCACTAATATTTCCATTTTTTTTATATCTAATTGTATGTGTCATTTTGTACACACAAAAAAAAGACATGGTTTGCGCAGAGTACAAGCACTTGGAATTTGAAAATAGAAACGGCTATAAGTTTATTATTAAAAATAACTCTATGCAGGCATTACTATATAAAAAAATATATATATAATAATGTCTGCGGTGCATGGTAATATTGAAAATTTTGAGTAATCGATGGTAAGATAAAAAAAATTCGCCCCCCTCCCGAGGGGGCACATTAGTTAAGTCTCAGAACTAAAAAAGAAACAAACATCACAAACTAATCTAATGCCAAAAATATTCATCTCAGCACAATTAGCAAACCAACCTACTTAACACTGATACCCTTCTCAGTTTCTTACAAAAAGTAACGGTAGTAACCACATATTGTACCAATAGAGGTGTTCAACCGGTCGGTTCGGGTCAAACCGAACTTTTTTTGCTGAACCGCTGTTTGAACGAATTTTGAAAACTCAACCGAACCGACCGAATTAAAATTTCAAACTGATCTAAAACCGAACCGATTAAACCGATTTAAACTTCGGTTTGTTCGGTTGAACCGAATACAAACATTTCAAGTTACAAATAAACATTTCAAAACTGGTTGGTTCGGTTCAAATCAATTTGGATAACATTTTTTATAACCACACAAGCCGGTTTTTGATAAACCGATCTATTATAAACCACACAAAATAAACCGATCCATTTTTTATTAAACCGGTTTGGTTCGGTTCAAACCGATTTGGAGATACCAAAACCGAACCGAACCATTTAAACCGAACAACCGATCCAATTAAACCAAAATTTGCCGGTTCGGTTTAAAACCGAATAAACCAATCCATTTGAACACCCCTATGTACCAGCCTCCTTAATTACCCTTCATTTCTATAAAAACACTAACTCAAAAAACAATATGCACCACATCAGATATCAGTGCAGAACGATCTGTTAAGTGTTAAGCATCAATGTAATGCTATACCAGATATCCAGAAATTGTCAGTGAATTATGAGTTTAGCTGCAATGGATGTACTACTTTAAGTCTGTGAAATTAGTAAAGCTACAATTTACTCAGAAGAAGAGGATGATGCTATCTGGCAGTGGGACAGTTCAGGAAATATTTAAATTAGGTTAATGTATAATTGTTATCTGTCACTCAAAAAACACAGTATCATCATTTAAAATTGATCTGTTTCTGTAGTTGGCTTTACATAATAATTAGGTTAATGTATACTGTGTTTTTTGAGTATAAGTTGTCTTTAGCCCCTTGTAAAATTACACAATTGTGATCCATTCCATTCCAGCCCCTTGTAATAAGACAATTATACATAATACATACTAATTAGGTTAATGTATACTTTGTTTAATATATTACCATTCCAGAATACTCAATAATTATACATTAACCTAAGACAAATTTTAATATAATTAGGTTAATGTTTAATATGTATACAAGGGGCTGGAATGGATCACCATTGTGAGTATTCTGTGGTAATATGGAATTTGTTAATCATTTTTTTAACATTATCATTATTCCATGATATTTTGGAATATTTTTAGTTCTCGTAATTTGAAAGGAGTACATGTGATATTTCTGATTTAGGGCATTTTGAGAATCTTGTTTACATATGTCTAAGACTATACAATGAGACTTTATTGGCAACATTTATATGGAAAATAGTTTAGTTATCAAATAGTACAGATAGCTTAATTATAGTAGATAATGTATGTGTACTTTTGCTTTCGAAAAATAATGAAAATGTGCAAATGGTCGATCGAAACACACCTTATACATTTTAGCCAAATAATGCACAATAAGAACATCTACAATTGACCAAACGTATTTATCTCCACGTCACTTTAATTTGCAAACCGCTCCGTCAAATTTTGCAAACCACTCCAACGCAGCAATTAGCAATTGACGCTGTACAGATACGGAAGAATTTATTTTAACCAATCAATTAGCCAGGGTGTCATTAACAAACGTTTTCTTTTAAAGCAAATTTGCTAATTAAGCAATTATGATACAACCCAGCAATTAAATTAGCAATCTTCCACATCAGATTAGCAATTTATAAACAATCGCTGTTGTAGATGCTCTAAAGCACATATTATTATTTCAACTAAGATCATTAAATTTGAAACATCCTTGCCTAAAGGTGCGCTTTATTCATGTCTTCTATGTTGATTACGCCCATAACCCTGAGTTTCTCATTTACAAACAGTTTGCCATCTAATTAAGGGATAATTGATTTCTTTTATAATGTGTCTTGGCATAAAAATTCCCTCCAAATTCTGTCTAGCCTTCTAAGCGCATATTAAGAGATTTGGAATAAAAAGGTCATGTAAAGGGTTCGATATTACACTTAAACATTATTAAGAAGCACAATTCTGCTTTCAAAAAAGAGCATTTACTTTTCGACATTTGTAACCCTTTTTTATTTCCAAATAAAGTAATTTCATATTCGTTGACATCCAAGTTATGATAGAATAATATTATTCTTTTACAATATGTTTTCAGAAATAAAAGTTACGCAAAAAAGTTAAGCGATGAAAGCATTGTATAAAGATGTCAACCAACAATTGCAAACTCCTGTATCTCTTTTCAGCACGATTTTTGAGCATTGACTTGAGTGAGTCTATGGTACTATGCATAGCACGGATTGGTCCGTACTACAGATCAATATTTTCGTTTTCAAAATTCTAACAGTTGATTCAAACCATTCAACATTATTTTCATATGAGAATATACTTGTGGACTAAATTTTTGATTTTTAGATTTTTTTTACTATTTTTTTAATAGGTAGAAAATCACTGTTTTTCGATGGTTCAGAATTTTCAGATCAAGTGATTTTCTACCTATCTTAAAATATAGTAAAAAAATTCGAAAAAATATAAAATTTAGTCTGAAATACATATTCATGTGGAAATCACGTTGAACGATTCCGATCAACCAATAGGGTTTCAAAATGAAAATTTGACTCCGTAATACGGACTAATCAGTGTTATGTACAGTACCATAGACTCACTCCATTGACTTTGTATAATTTCAAATTTCACGAAGGATTCGTACTTCTTGTAACGTTTCATGCATCATAATTGGTTTGTGCGTGTGATGGAAGCTCGACAATAAGAATTATGTCTTTGAATTTTATAGTGTATGTCCACTCAAAATTCTAAGCAACTTGTATTAATTTAAACATTAATATTCAACTCCCTTCCAAAATCTACATTATCTTATTTTATCATCCGACGAATGGAGACGAAAAGATAAATGTAGGGAAAATACTTCATTGCATTATGATTTTGTACAATTTTTTGAAACAACACAACACAACAAAAGCAAAGCCCCTGCCTTCTTCCCACATTGACCCTGATCTTTCCCATAATTATCAAGAAAGATCTCCATCAAATTGGAACTAATCCCGCAATTTTCTTTCAACCAATTGCAACAACAACAGAGAAACAGAGACGAGAGAACCCTCAAAATATCAACAAGAGGAGAAAAAAAGATGAAAAGAAAGAAAGAAATATTGAAGACCAACAAAAAAATGGGTTAATCCTCACTAACAGAACCAGTCAGCATGTTAAAACAAACTTCACAAATTATAAACCAAATTATGATTCCTCCACTATACTTTCGAGTTGCGGCCTCCATACTGCAACTCTTGCACTACTCCTCCTTCGCCGTTGACTTGATCGCTTCTCTGAAAGCAACTCTCTCAAATAATTATCATCATCCGAAGAACTTGTCACTTTAGGTGTTGGTTTGAAGTGTTTTTTCTTTAATTCCTTCTTCTTCTTCTTCTTTTTCTCTGGTACAGACGAATTCGGTATGAGGAAATATATATGCCCCCGCTTGAGCTCTGAATCGGGCGACATAATCCCGATCCTCTTTGCACCGCTATTCGAGCACGGCTTCGTTATGACATGATTCGGGTTTGCTTCGAGGATTTGCGCTGCCGTGATTTGGCAACTGAACTCTTCTACTTGACCATTTAAATGTACAATTCTCACAACATCTAGTGCTCCACAAGGTAAAACGCAAGCTAAACAACATCTCAGACTATTTCCCATGTTCTCTCTGTTTCTCTATATTTCTCTCTCTGTTTATATTCACCTTTTCTCTTTCTCTTGTTTTTCTTTCTCTTGTTTTCGTTTGGAATGCGAAAGCATGGAAGGGTGGGGGCTTATATAGTTGGTACTTTCAGAATCCCAACTAATCAAAAACTCAAAAACGATTTTTAGAAAAATAGAACTCAAAAATATTGTTTTTCTAGCTCGTTATGAACAAGGAGCACCCCTCCATCATGTTCTTAAAATGTAAATTTCTCTGTGGAGCGCATAGTGTTTGTTGTTATGCAACGAGTCGATTCGCATAAATAAAAATATTATAATAAATAAATTCTACATAAAAATATATATTAGTATGTGCTCACTTCTATGTATAAATATATCTTAAATAATAACTGAATTTAATTTTTTTGTAAAGTACTATTGTTGATAAAGGTATAATAAAGAATAAAATTCCACATTAATACATAAAATATAAAAGAAGAATACAAAAATAAAAAAGTAAGCACGTTTAGACGCTCCATAATAAAAAAAAACATATTATAGACTAATGACTTGTTGCATAGTAGTTATCTTCCTCTGTGCCACAGAAAATCCTGATCAATGTTTATATTAAAGAGTTATAGGCCGGTTACTTTTTTATTCCTTTGCTGCACTGGCGGAGGGTTTTGTAATTAATTTTTACAGGGTGGCCACCTGCTAGATAATTAGGAGAGGGAATATACAGAGTTCGGATCTATGACCGTATAACAATTAATTTTAAACTGTTTTGTGCAATGTTGATTAAGGAAGTAAGTTAAGGTGGTTATGAACTTGGGATGTTTCCAGGAAGCTGCCTTTCTCAATCATTTGCTGAATTTAGCAATTATTATTAGTACCGGACAGTACGGGTGGCTTACTGTAATACGGTGCACTGTTACCACCTATTTTGACTCCTATTGATCTCTGAAAAATTAATAACTTATTAAGGTCTCGCCGCTCAAAAAATTGTTAAATGTCAATTATGATCTTAGGGTTTTTATGAAGTTGTGCAGACATTAATTTCACCGCAAAATTACAGATCTAGGAAATTTCAGATATAGATACAGTTGACAAATTATAGTTGGATAATTATTGCTCGTCTAATTTTCTACCAATGAAGTGGTGAACCAAATAAATTTTGTAACCGGGAATTTGGATCACCTCCGGTACCATACATAAAATTATTAAATTAAGATTTTTTTTAACTGTGGCACAAATTTCAAAAATAACACTTCTATATTTAAATAGACACCGAATTTCAATTATTTGATTGAGAGTTAATCTCAGCTCATTGAACTGAGTGTGGTACAATAGAGAATACGGACTCGGAAAACCCGAGTATAATTTTCTTCTTAAATAAACCTTAACAACCCTTGACAATTTCTGCCAAATTCTCGAAAAAAAAAATTAACAAATCGAGTTTGAAGGGTAGAAATGATAATTTTGTAACATAATCATAGTGTAATTATTCAAACTTCTGAAATAACATAATTATAATTTTAAATTAAATGTGTTTAATTTCTTATGTGCAAAATACATCATTTTATTATAATGTGGTCAAATTGCTTTTTTAACCTATTTTATTGACTGAAACTGAATTAAAGTGCAAAAAAGTTTTTTGTGCAACTAAATGAGTGCCCAAAAATTGTGGGTTTAAACGCACGGTTTGTCTCCGGAAAAGCTAGCATTTGATAACCTCTACCTACACATTACATCAATCCTCATATAAAAATAATAATAACAATAAGACCCACTAAACAGGTTGATAATTATAGGGAGACAAAAAGGAAGAAGCGGCCAACTTTTCTTGAGTTATAAGCAAAAAATCATGAAACAAAAAGAAAAGGGGCCAATGACCAATGATGATGAGTCTAATTTAAGCTGGCATGCCTAAAATCTAGGCTAGTAAATTGTCATGCATGCTAATGCTATTGGGTCTCAACTCTCAAGTGCTCATTCAGTCCGTACAAACGCTGCCGGAGCGTAAGGGGTCTAAAGCTGTGCGTTACGGCTGGGTGCGTCCCCTGTTTGCCGCCCCAAATCTCATCGCTGCACATCCTGCAATGAAAAGGCAAACACTCTGCAAACACTTTTCACTGGTTTCGGTACTGTTGCCTCCTCATCATTTGATGGACTAGTCAGATTCTCTGTTACGTATTTTGTAAACAAAGTGTGTTGCAACTTACTGACAGACTGTTTCACGAATAGTTGGCTAGCCTAGCGGCTGTTCTTTAATCAGATGGAATCCAGTTATATATGACTTGACACATGGTTTTAAGTTGTACCATTGGTGGGCAATTAATTAAGAATCCACGTAACAATTTTCTTTTTGCCATAAAATTCGAAATTCAGAAATGATTCCAAGTACTTAAAATTTTAAAAATTTGAACGTAAGAAATTTTTTTTTTTTGATACAATTCGTTTATATAATGACATAATGTATTAAAATGCTAATATTTATAATGTAGAGTAAATAAGAAATTATTGAAATTATATAATGACATAATGATAAGAGCTCAGAATAAATACTTTTCAAAAATTACTGAAATTATATACATAAAAAAAAGTATGCTTTGTTAAATAAGATTTCATCAAAACGTTCTCTTTGATGAATAGTCCTTTTCTAGTAGCACACTTCAGCGAGGCTACTTTTTTGGGTGATATATTTTGCTCCATAGCAGGAGCTTATTTTTGGTGATATATATATATTTTGTTCGTAGCAAAAGCAAAGGTACTTCAAATTTCAAGAATGGAGACCAGAATGAGACAATTCCCAACTCAAATGTGCCAAATCTCATCAGCATTCCAAAGTTATCAAACTTCGTTTTGTATTGTTTTCTCGGTAATTTGCATATATTCAAGTAAGAATATTAATTGCCGACAATTGATGTGATTTTTGTTTAACGGCTAAATGGATTTAAGTTGAGCAAATCAAGGCACTGAATTCCCTTGCAACGGCTAGGTGTCAACAAAGCCGCTGAGTTAGGAGATGAAACGTGCCGAAAAATTAAGCTCTTTTGTCTTATTTGTTGGAGAAATGCGTGATTAGAGTTTGCTTTGATCGGTTTAAGCTTAATATTTTGTTTTAGATTACATTGGAACTTTAACACAATCCCCCAGAGAAGATTTGCTATGTATGAGTAAAGATCATTTTTTTTAAGCAATTTGTATATAGCTAAAAAAATAAAAAAAAGAGAGAGAATATGTTCTACCTATAATGTTAGAAAATAACAATAAAATATTATACATATGGAGATGCAAACTTAAAACATAAAAAATAAAGTATACATATACAAATACATACCCCCACATCCTAATAGTTAAGAATTAGACTAATATACAGATATTTATATTTATGTCAAAATACAAATGATTTAAATTATATTTTTTTTTTATATTGGAGCAATCAATTCAAATCTAAAAGTCTAAGCATAAAAATATTGTAGGATAGCTAACTATACTATTTTTAAAACTATTTTATTATTTTCTTAATTTTTAAAAGATAATCCTATTTTTTATGCAAACATTGTACCTTTCTTTTACCACCTTAGAGTCATTTTTACACGTGTTCATTTATTGGACAACTATTAAATCATGCATATTTTTCACAAGTATTTCAAATTGTGCACCCACAATGTTTAAATCAAACTTAAAAAAATAAAATTAGTATGAGTTTAAACTTATCAAAGTGATTTATGAGTTTAACTTCAAACTTCAGTAGTTAGGTTTCAAACAATGATGTTGAACTATTGATTTTCATCTATTCTTAAATTTATACAATTTGAGCTTTAATATGAAAATTTAAAACGTAAATGTTTAATTAATTTATCAAGAGGAGGGTTGAAAATGTCTCCATTTTATGTGTCTCCATTAAGTCTGTAAATGAGCCGAGTTTGAGCGAGTTACCTCCAACTCGTGCTCAGCTCATTTAATAAATGAGCGAGTCAACTCGAGTTGGGATGGCAATAACCAGTTGCAAAGCCAACTCGAGTTCAGCTCGTTACCAACTCGAGTTGGCTAACAACTCGTTTATAACTCGTTTAACTCAAGTCCATAAGACAATTCGAGTTTAGCTCATTACCAACTCAAGAAATTGCTTATAACTCGTTTATAGCTGACTCCTGAGATTTATTGTGGCGAATTTTGTGTAATACTGTAACTCGAGTTGTTAATGAGCGAGTTGGGGTATGCTCAAACTCAGCTCATTAGTTAAACGAGCGAGTCAACTCGAGTTGGAACAGTTTCGAGTTGTAAATGAGCGAGTTTAAACGAGCAGTTATCAAGCGAGTTATGAGCGAGTTACGAGTTTGAGCATTTTTGTACAACCCTAGTCTCCATCATGTTTTCATTTATTATTTTATAATAATATTTTTTTAAAATTTATATGTCAAAATAAAATCGTTATATTTTATCTATATAATTTTCTTTGTTTGCACATAAAAATTATTATTTATATGAATCAATAGGTTAAAAAAAATCAATATCCAGAAATTATTTACATCGGTGTATTTTTGTATATATTGATACCAATCAAAATAAAGTTAAAATATCGTCATCTTTTATACATGCATATAGCAAATGATACAGATCAAATTTAACAGTTTTATTTTAACATTTAAGTTTTAAATTTTAAGTTAAAATTTTAAAAATATAGACACAACAAAGAACAAAATATTAAAGTATTGGAACCCTTCTCATTTATCAATGAAACTAAAGTAATGCCTTAGCTAGTATATGGAAATGCATACTATAGATTTTCTGTCTATCAATAACTGCATGCATTGCGCAGTTAAAAAATAAAAATTCTTTCTTTATATATTTGTTATTTTTATTTATATAGTATATTCGTTAAAAATAGCCGTATCAATAGTAAAAAATTCTATTTTATATGTTTGTGAATTTTATTTATATATATAGTTATTAAAAAGAGCCATCAGCGGTGTAAATTTGTTCTTTTTTGCAAAAAAATAGCGGGCAAGTTCCGATTTATTATATTGAAAAATGAAAACGATACGACGACCTGAAAATTTTTATAATTGATTTTATAAAATTTTAAGTTATAAATCACTCCTAATTTTTTAAATTTTCATATAGTTTATCCGATTTGATGAGAAGATGTTGAAGAAAATAATTCTGGGTACGCGTGCGGCGCACGTGATGAGGGAACGGATGCCAAGCGAGAGGAAGTTTCCTGGCAACTTGGTGCAAGGCCAAGGCACCGACCTATACAGCTCACAATTTGGACTAATCTGCTCCTTATTTCTGGGTCCCAATAATCTAACGGTTCACACGGTTTGGGCCTATGGCTGATTAAATTACGGCCTCTCAGTCTGACACCAACACACATGACAACTCAGTTGGGCTTTGTAAGTTTACTATGTGGGCCCGTGCGAGCATGTGGGTCATCTAATAAAATACAGCGACTTTCATGTATGCCCCTCAAAAACCTTAAAACCGAGCAATTAAAAATTGAACATTTTTCTTACACAAATTACATATTTTTATATTTTTAATAAAGAATAAAATGATAGCTTTATAAATTTAAAACAAGTTTTAATAGAAAATACAGTAAATTATGAATTTTAGAGGGGGAATATGTAATTTTGAGATTTTGAGGGGCATGCATGAAATTGTCCCAATAAAAAGTTTATATTACTTATAAATTTATTGGATATTTTATATTTTGAGACCATCTCTCAACTAATTTTTTGATGGCTTGTCCTGTATGTACTTTATGATGCTTTGCTGTCCGTGCGCTTATTTTTCTCGTATCAGAGCAGAGGTGGTTGTGTTATTATATTTAGCTCTGGAGGGTATCTATTGGTGGTTGCTCAGCATATTTACATGGTAACCAATAATGTATATAAATGAATGCGGGGGATTCGTTGAGTTCAAATCATTGAGAATTTGAGATCTGTTAGGTGCTGCATGATTTGTGTTTTAACTTTTAAGGGATAGATTTTCTGATAGTGGATGACCTTATTTGTTGATTTCAAATCATTGCTGTTGTTTTCATAAGAATGAAATGAAGAATTACAAACAAAAAAAATGAGATAATCAAAGATATTGCTGATTATATGATTACTAGTTGGTGATGAAATAAGAAAGATTTGCAACTTCTGTAATAATTTTCTAAATGATTTAAAACTTCCAAACTAGTTCAAAAGTTCACATTGAAAAATATTTTAGACCATAATACACAATAATTTTCTAAAAATAAATTCTCAAACTATTAAGATATTTGAATTTTAAAAACTTTAAAAATAGAGAATTAAGCATAATAGTAAAATATAACTTTAATAAAAGAGACATAAACATAAAAGTAAAATATAACACTTACGTCATGAAAGCAATTTCTTATCAATACAAAATGACAAAATATATTTTGAAACACAGTACAAATTATACTAACTTATTAGAATAAAAAAAACACGTAAAGAAATTTTTTTATGTACCACGATTTAACTTTCAAACAAAACCACAACATTAATTGACGAAACTCTTTAGTCTAAACGTAATTCACAACACGAACGAGCTATAGCTCGACACAACCCGTGATAAATTCATCTAAAATCAAATTCAATTTGACTCAACTCGATCACAACACAAACAAACTAAAGCTTGACTCAAGTCACTCAACCCATGATAGATTAAGTTTTGTCTAACTTGACTCAGCTCATTAATAAATATAAAGGTTTTAAATAGCAATTATCACAAGAAGATTACAAAAAAAAACTATCGAGAATAACATAATTGTAGCGAAAACTAACCTACATAGTTTTTTTTTTAAAAATTATACTATAATTTTACTAATTATTAACATTATCTAAAATCTCATAAAGCAATAAGTAACACTAGATTGATTAAAAAATTATAATATTCATATTGAACCAGTACAAAGTTCAAATTCATATTCAAAATATATCTAATATCATAAACTATATATATTTTTCTATTCAAAATAATCTAAACTAATTATTTTTTTATTTAAAATAATCTAAGTATCATGTTATAAACTATCTATATTTTTCTCTTTAAAAGCAAAAACAATTTGAATCTTAAAAAAATTTGATCCTTAAAAGAAATTATCAATTTGAGTCTTGAAATAAAAATATATATAGCATATCATGCGCTATTTGCGCTACACGCTATAACAAACCACTATTACCGCTATAGTAGTAGTAACTGAAATAACACATATTTATCTTATAATTTAGTATTTAAGGTCCGAAAAACTATAACATAGAATACTCATAACGTTTTAAAGTTAAAAAAAAATAATTAAGATATTTAAAAGTAAAAATAATAGTTCATTTAATTATTAAATAAAAAAACAAAAACATTTAATTTGCTTTAATTTTTTGTGAACATATTTAAAAGTAAAAAAAATAATTCATTTAATTATTAAATAAAAAAAAGACAAATACTACTAAATATGAAAACATTTAATTTGCTTCTACTTAGTACTGTTCTGAAATTAGCGCTAATCCATATTTTTTGACGGATTAACAAGAAAAATGCTAACCTAAAAGTTAGCGCTGTTTTTGTTTTGATCCAAACGGAGAATAACATAAAAGAACAGTGAGTTAACCCAGAATAACTCTGTTCTCACCCTGAAATAAAAAAAAAAGATACATGCCGAACTTTTATTTGTGTACCGCGACTTCCTTTCAAACAAAAGACCATTTAAACAAAACCTTATTTGCATACTCTGCTAAACAACTAAAGCCCTAAACGTAGGTGGATATAACATAACACGCTCTAATCCTCATTATCCCACAGCTCAGCAGTGCTCTTGTACGGACCATGAACCTTATTAACAAAAAGAACCTCTCCATCCAGAACTCTCCTCTGTCAAATAAATAATCACATAAGCAAACAAAATGAATAATAAAGAGTGAGACTATGATATTATGCTGCACATATTAGTCCATATTATGAATAATATTTATGAATTAATATTATTCGTTTTCAGTTTTCAAAATTCAAATAATTAATCGTTCTGAACTGTTCAACGTGTTTTTCACAAGGACATTTACTTGGACCAAATTTCATATTTTTTTATAATTTTTTTAAATACCTGATCTTTAATGGTGCTCAAAGCTTGAAAATCCTCTTCAGGGATCTCCCAATTGAAGACTTGAATATTTTCATTTATTCTCTCCTCATGTGATGATTTGGGAATAACACTGGTTCCCCTCTGAATTGCCCATTTTATCAACACTTGTCCAGGAGTTCTGTTCACCTTGTTAGCTACCTGCATTATTTGTTGAGTGCAAACTAAAATAAGCACAATTTAATCCCAGATTCAAGGATTTCATAGATTGGATTGATTAGAACAAACCCTTGTGACGACTGGATCATGTATGAGGTCCCTCTCGCCAGATCCCAAAGGTGAGTATGCCTGACATTTAAACAAAACATGATTCAGCTATGCAAATTTCAAAAACATTTGCTAGCAATCTACTATAACCTGCTATCAATGTAATAATCTTTGGGCCGGGCCAGTTTACGGGCCACTGTGTATTTGAAGTGGGCCAATGTCCAAAGGACATAAGTATAGTCATTTTTGTGATTCCTATTTATCATTTCAATGAAATAGGTAAAACTGTAGAAGTATTTTTAGCTTGGTCCTTGATTCTTTTTTCCTTGAAAGAACCTATCAACTATCTAAATTATAGAATCATGCCATCCGTCAACTCCTTTTATTGTTATTACTTACAGTTGCATGAATTCCATGCTTCTTGCAAGCTTCAAGCATTTTATCATTCCTCCAACCAGGATGCATCTCCATCTACATGGAAAACAAAAAATCAATCCATGAATTTACAATAATTTCAAACAGTTAGAATACCCTCCGAGTAATGCATATCTAATATACGTTACAAGCACCTGGCATACAGAAGGTTTGATCTGCGCAAAGCTTAACAGCCTGTTGAGCTTTTTAACTGTGTAGTTACACACACCGATATCTTTTACCAGACCGTCTCTAACTAGATTCTCCATTTCTTTCCACACACCTTCCATGTCAAACTCCAACACCTCCCCTGCTTCTGGAGGCCTATGAGCGCCGTCTTTCAAGCGGAACGGCCAATGTACCTATCAGTTCACATATTCGCTTTAGTCAAAGACGACACCAAAGATTATCACTTTAGTCATAACAACAGATAATTTTAATTTTGGTACCAAGTACAGATCAAGGTAGTCCAGCTGTAACTCCTTTAGTGTATTCTTCAATGCATATTTTACTCTATCCGGGGCCAAATCAGAACACCTACACATAAAAAAATCATTTTCTGCAAGTTAGGATATTGAGATCGGAAAGCTACAACGTAAGAGCACAATTGAGCTTGAATTTACCATAATTTGGAAGTGATGAAGAGATCTTCTCTAGCTATGCCAGCTTGCATTGCAGCTTTGAGTCCTTCACCAATCTGTAGGTTAAAGCAATTACATATGTTCTATGAATGAAAATGAACATGTTGGTATTCAATCTTTTTTTTGTAATTAAAACAAGGCGGGATACTATACCTCTTCCTGTACGCCGTATTCTTTTGCTGTATCAACATGCCTATATCCAGCCTGTTCATTTCAATTGTGATAAAATTAATAGCGTTCATTTAAAATACATTTCATTTGGCTGGAAGAATTAAAGCATGAATTTTCTCTTCTTTTTCTTCTTGTTCGATGATTTGTGGAAGGCTTGAAGCTCAGAGTCCCAAAAGTGCAATTATGTCAATTTATCTAATCTCAATTTCAGTTCCAAGCATCCAAATTAAAGAACCACCAACGTTGTGCAATTAGAATAATAAAAGAGACACAAACAAATGAACAATAAAAGAGAGATAGAAAGAGAACCTTGGTAATGGCAGTGAAGACGGATTTAGCGGCGTCCGAACCGGAGCGCCAAGTGCCGAGCCCCACTGAGGGGATCTTGTGGCCACTCGGCAGAGTGAAGTACTCTGCTTCAGCATGCATATGTGGTTCTCTCACCTCCTGTGTCATCGCCATTCTTCACAAATTCTCCCTAGTTCTCTCTTTTTCTTTAGAAAATGCTTCTAGTACAAGGATTTTAATTTATTATGATGCTTGTATGGGGCTGGTTGGGGCTATAAAAAGTTGGCATGGGAAATGGAAATTCAAGGTGGAGGGACAGGTGTTAGCTTGAAATGGACACGTGGTGGGATGGTTTGTTTGAGAAGAAGCTCCTAGGAGTTCGTTTTTAGAAAGGCCAGAGAAGGTACTAGGAACTACTTTTTTTTATTCCAAAGTATTGAACTAGAGAAAAAAAAAAAACATCTAACCAGGTGCCGACATTTTTATTAATATCTAAAATTTAATAGAAATTATTTAATATATTCAAATCACTGGCAAGTTGTAAAAATATCTGTATCGGTTATTTTCTGACCGGTACACAATATAATTCAGTACCGATCAGAAAATAACCGGTACCAAATTTTTTTTTTAATACAATACCGACTATTTTCTTACCGGTATTTGATTTCTTTTTTTTTAGAATGGGATAACATAGTTGGCTAGATGAAAAAGTCGTAGGAAACTCAGATTGAATTTCGCTCCCGGTTTGGCTAAGATCAAACAAATACATTTGGTTGGATGCGTATGTTATATCGGTTGCATGTATCGATGCGTCGCTGATGTTTTTGTAATGAAACATTGATGTTTTATTAGACTTAGCATTGGCAATTAAGCAAGGTAGTGCTAAAAAAACATCGGTGCGTCGCTGATGTTTTTGTAATGAAACACGGTACCGGCTATTTAATGGTCATTTAATGACCGGTACCGGCCATTTAATAGCCGGTACGAACTTTTTTATCGAATCCCAAGCTGATATGAGTATATTTATTAATTTCTAATTAACTTTGGATATTAATAAAGATCTCGGCCAGGTGTTAGTATTGAACTAGGAGCTAATTTTTTTACAAAGACAGACGCAGAGGATCGGGGCAGCAGCGGTTGCTGGTTACTTACTATTAACCGTCTGATTTGATCGGACGGTTCAGCTCAGTTAATTAGATAAAGATGAGATTAAAATCTAAATAAAGAGCGTTGTTTTTAGTTAGGTTAGACGTTTAGCTCTATTCTAAATGGATATTTAGATGAAAGTTAATTTTCGAATTTTTGAAACTTATCTTTTATAATCATATTTAGTGATATATTAAAATGAGACCATGGTACTTTGTATAGTGCCGAATTTTTGGTACTATAGTCTATATTTTCATTTTTAAAATTTAAATAGTTGATCTGAATCATTCAATCATTATGATCTTCATGTAAAAATGTACCTGTTGATCAAATTTTATATTTTTTACAATTCTTTTTTAATTATTTTTTAAATAGATAGAAAATTACTTGATCTAAAAATTATAGATCATAAAATAATAATTTTTTACTTGTCTAAAATATAGTAAAAATTCAAAATAAAATAAAATTTAGTGTGCAAATATATTTTCATGTGAAGATCATATTTAATAGTTTAAATAAGCTCTTTGAATTTTAAAAACAGAAATATTAATGACCTATCACACTATGCATAGTATCATAGCCTCACTCCAGAAGAATTGTATTAAACAGTCAAGGGCTTGGATTAAATGACACAAAAATCCGAATGATTCACTGTAAGGCAACATTAAATCACAGAAATTTGAATGTGTTATAACTGTTATGATAGTAAGATTTAATTTATATATATATTTTTTAAAAGAGGCATAGATGCCTATTTGCATTAGCAAAATGATAGTCATAATTACACAAGCATTATCATCAAAAACCTGTGTCCCCACGCCAGCTTTCTAAAACAAACCATATAAAAGGGCAACCAAAACAGCATAACAATTTGCTAAACAACTACTTATTACATACCATAACTTGCCCCAAATAACAGCTAAAAGGAAATCAAAAGCAGCTACTCAGTCTCATCAGTATGAGCATCCCCATCCATCACCACCATCTCAGGAGCTTCAGCCCATTTCCGCAGCGGAATTTCTTCAATCGCAGCAGGAGTCCAAGTCACCATCTCTTGCACCACTGTATCTTTGATGTTTCCTGACCAATATTGAATTAAAGACAAAATTAAAAGATTTAATTTATATATCGAACACAATTTGAACGGATTGTTATATCTAAGCTAAAAATGTGAAATCATAAACTAAGGCCTTCGGCAAAATTATTAAACCGTTATGCTGCTATATTTTTGGGAAAAATTCCGGTGTGTCCATTCAAATTTTCAAAATAGCCAATTTTTTCTTAAATACATCATATAATATTGAGGGGTGACGCTATTTTAAGCGCATCCTTTACAATAATGAGTGTTTTGCTGGATTTTTTTACCTAAATATCCATTATGCCTTTCAACTCTTTTTTCATTAAATTATGGTGTAATTAATAATTAATACAAGATGGTCTTCATAACTCTCACATAATTAATAGTTAATCAAAATGGTAAGAAATGAAAATACTCAAAAGTATATAATTCATAGAGAAACTCAAAAATAAATTAATTGTGGGATTTTACTGTAATCTCATATTGTCTGAGTTAACTCAAATTTTAATTTTAAATATGGATCATCCAACTTATCTCTGCACGAATATTAAAGAGTCCGAACATTATAGCATGGCGGAATTGAATCTGATTGAATGGTCCAAATCTAAACTCAAATATTATGTTACCTCAGAGGATGCATACTCCTGCAATTGGAGGTTTGAAGAAAGGAGTTTATCATAGAAGCCATGTACATAAAGATAAAAGTGATGTATGCAATGATTTCTTTTGATTCTAATTTAATGAAGAATGCAAATAAAGTTTTTTTTTTCGATATAAAATAGGTCTCAGTATTATTTTAGTAAGTTTTTGTTTAATTTTAAATTAATTTTTTATGTTTCAAACATTATAATCTAGAAAAGTAAAGAAGAGCTATGTATAATTATTTGGTTCTTATAAATGTGATGGTTGGTATTAACATAAAATTGTAAACAAAAATTGTATTAATTTTTTAAACTATTTTAATGAGTATATATTTGAGGGCCAGCGTCAATTTGTTGTCTATGTAGTAATTTTTAAAAACAAATAAAAAAGGCAACATAGCGAAATCATTTATTTCGGACCTTTTATAAATATAATTAATATTCAAACCATGTATACGTTAGCATTAAATAGGGGTAAATTAGACATTCAAACCATGTATTCAAACACATTTACACTTATAAAATTTCAAAATCTGCACCTATTTCAGGATTTTTTTCCAAATCTACCCAATTTGGAATAATTCTCCGGATCCAGCCCTTTACTGGAAAATTATTCTCCGGATCCAGAGGTGCCTCAGTTAACGCGGATCCGGAGAATTATTCTCCGGATTTGTTTTTTTAATTAAATATAAAATGTTATGATTTATTTATTTTTTGTATTGAAATATTAGAAATATTTTTATATTTCTTTGAAAATATATGAAATATTATATAATTGAATATCACGATATTTTCTAATATTTTCAAAGAAAGACTATATAATTGAAAATAGATGAAATACTATACTTTCAAAGAAATATAAAAAATATTTCTAATATTTCAATAAAAAAATAAATCATAAAATTTTCTATTTAATTGAAAAAACGAAAATCCGGAGATTCTCTGAAACTCAAATCCGGAGAATAATTCTCCGGTAAGAGAATTTTGGATCTGGAGTTATTTTCTGGAAAGAGACGTTGGATCCGTAAAATAATTTACTGGATCGGGAAGATTTGAAAATAAGTTGAAAATAGGTGTAGATTTGTAAATTTTGAATTTTTTTTGAATATAAATAAAACTTTCGGAGAAGCCTCTTTTGACAATGTTAGTATCGACCAAGTCAAGGTCAGATGCTACGCCCGTTTCACAAGTGGCCGCTAAGGAAGAAAGGAATATGAAGCGTTTCTGTTTTAGATATTATTCCATCACTGTTATAAATTTTATGGATATCTCCATTTTAATAAAAGAATATATTGGTCAATATAATTTATAATATAATTAAATAAAAAATAAATATATGAGAGGGAATAGAAAAAATAAAGTTAAATTTATATAGGGATATTTTGAGAGCAAAATTTGAATTAGTGAGAGTTAAGAGAAACTTTTACCTTTTAATGTCTAATTTACCCCTATTTGATGCTAACGTATACATGGTTTGAATATTAATTATATTTATAAAAGGTCCGAAATAAATGATTTCGCTATTTTAGCTATTCTAGCTCCCATCCAAACATACTCTTAAATATTTCTTTGCAGTGGTCATGTAAGAGGGGATAAAAGAAAAGAGTATATTAGTCAATACAATTTTTAAAATAATTAAATAAGAGATAAAATAAATGAAAGGAGAAAGAAGGAAAAAAGTTAAGTTTATATGAGATATTTGTAGGAGTGAAAACGGAGCGATAGTGGTAAAACTATATCTATATTCCTTTTTAATTTTTTGGATACGGATACGGATCGGATAATAGTCAGATACAAATATGAATACTGATCGGATATTTATTAAAATAATATTAAAAAATACTAAAGTTCATAATATTTATCTAATTATAATGATGAATAACAATATTTTTTCATAATATAAATTAAAATATATGATATATATCTACTATTCGAATACGGATAATTGAAACGTAAAACTATATCAGTATCCATATCTATACGGATATTAGTATCCATATCTATACGGATATTCAGATATCAGATATCCACATCTAATTTTTCGAATACGGATCGGATGTTATCCATACCGTTTTCACCCCTAGATATTGGATATTATGATGTATTTATAGGGAAATTGGCTATTTTGAAAGTTTGGATGAGCACACCAGAAATTTTCCCTATATTTTTACAGTTGGAAATACAAAACATGTTTTGGATGTACAAAATACTTCATATAAACTATGTTATACAATCAACAGAACTTAAAGACGTTAACACACATGTACCTGATAAATCTTTATCCAAAAATTTCCACCAGAATTATTTATAAACCAAAAATGATAGGTACAAGGCTTGCAAAAATAAATGCTCTCTCTATCAAAACTTCAGCCATACAGCAAAAGGTCAGTTGCCAAGAATATATATACAAACGGCCTCAAAACCTCAATATTTATATGCAGCCCCAAAATTCTTCTTTACTCCATCCAGAGTTTGTAAACTATTGTTTTTCTTCTTTACTGGTATATTTTGTGAACAATTGTTCTGACCTTCCATCCTTGAAGAAATATTCCTCATCAAAATTTATACTTCTCTCCTGCGGTGTTGTTTCTACAAGTTATGACTGCCATCTGATTGGTTATTACTGTCTTCTGCACTTTGTACTTCTGTAATGGAACAGTCGATCACTGGCATCTCAGATGAAGCCTGAACCGAGTTCATTTGCACTTCTGTTGCGGTGCACTCTAGCAATGGCATATCTGGTGAAGCGGAAACCTGAACTGAACTTGGTTCTTCCTTACTCCTCTGTATTCCAGTATACCTTGCCAGATCAATCCATTGCTTCATTGACAATCAAAAGCACACATTTAAATTGTGATTCAAAAAAGAAAAAGGACCACAAAAAAACTTTGCATGCTCTGAGTGGGCTAAAAGTGTTAGTTCTATAAAAGCAGGAATAGAAATGGAGAAGTGAGCCTAACCTGAGTTCCCCAGTATGAGTTGATTGTGCGTACAACAAAGGACAAAACATTTGCAAGGAATGGTTGGTTGTAATAAGATATCAGGTATTCAGAAAATCGATGCTCCACTAATCCAGCAATCACCTGCATTCAAGTGCACTATTAGAAACAGAAAAACCAGAGAAAAAGATTTAACAAAAACCAAAAAAGTTGCAACATCAATACATCATATTTAATGGCACCAGATGTCATCAACTATCAATATCCTAACAAACAATTACCTGGTACCGTAGATTGGCCGAAGTACCAAGAAAGCTTCCATAAACAGCCGCAGACTTAAAGATAGGTGTTCTTCTGCGCACATCTTTTAAAGCAAGTGAAGGGTTCAAAAACCTTCTCAACCCATACAAAACATCAGAAGCCACCCCAGCACCTATACTTGAAATTACACCAACACTGGCTAGTTTCATGCCTCCAACGAGCACTGCCGCAACCCTCTGAGTTAGATTCCAATCAGTACCAACAGCATTTTTCTGAAATGCATTGTCAGGGAAGGAACCAATGAAGCCTTTGAGCAACTCAAGGTTTTCACTAGGGGAGGAGTCATTTGCATGGGAGAGGAAGGAGATGGTTGGGGCCGGGAGCCACACAGTGAAGAAATCGACTACTATGCCTCTAATTGTGTCAGTTAAGACGTAGTCTATCTCCTCCCAGAAACGGCCTTTGCGCCTCTCGTATTGTGCCAGTAGAGTTGTTGTTATGGATATGGCCTCTTCTATGGCTAATCTGTTGAGAAACTTGGGATCTGCCAATAATCTCTCGCGAAAACCCTAAATAATAAAAGAAAGGTTTAGTTATTTTTTTGTCTAAATAATAAATAGGAGGGATAACTGTCTCCATATTTGGTGTCTTCACTATGCCTCTATTTTTACAAATTTAACTAAAATCTAAAAGTCTGATATCAAAATAAACTGTAGAAGTGATCTGCATCAGTTTTTCTACATGAACCCAAAAACTCTGACATTTTGATTCAGTTTTGATAAGCATCAAGAGTTTGTAAAAAATCACTGATGCGGGTAATTGTAGACGTTGACTCTCCATACTCTTAATCCCAATAAAATAAAGTTGAAATGCAACAATTTAAGCACATGTAGAGGAAGTAACATAAATCACATCTAACAGTTCTATTTTTTCATTGAGTTCCAAAATTTTTGTCATGAAGGATTTTAAAAGTGGATATGATGGAGGCATGAAATAAAGGTATTTGAACCTCCTTATTAAATAAAAAAGAAAATATATGTACATCATCATGTAAAAACATAATGAAAGAAATATTACCTGAAATCGGTGTGTGAGTTCAGAAATGACAGGATACTTTTCAAGGTCGAAAAAGTTTTGCAATATTTCAGGTGAGACCACACCAAGATCCAATCCTTTTTGTATATCCTGAACAAGTCCATACAAAATAAAAATAAAAAATAATAATATAAGAATAGCTATATTATTTCTCTCTAAAGCAAAATAAAACTATAATCAATGATTAAGGCTATAATATGAATGAAACCTGTGGCAGGCCCTCTCTTCTCCTTCCAGCTGCATTCATAACCCGTGCAATTTCAGCCCGATCAAAGCAATTTCTGTTACAGGGCTTAGCAGCAGAGTACCACAGAAAATCAGCGAGAGGAATCTCCCCCTCCCTCCTTATATCCTGCCTCTCTGGATCGAGTAAAACCACCACTTGGCTCTTCTTCTGTATTTTCCTTGAGATCCGTGCTGGCACACCAATCCCACGAGACCCATATATGACGTGGCTTGCACCGGTGATAACTATCAGCATGCCAGTGGGGTCCCCATCCATGATGGCTTGTAGAACTGTCTGTGAAATGGTATAGTCATCTACAACCCGTGCCTGTGCAGACAAGTATGCAGTTGGGCCGAAGGGGATTTCATGATTAGGTGAAGAGATTCGGTCAATTAAAGATCGGCCTGATATGGATGTGAAGCCTGAGATAAACCCTGACCCGGCAGGAGGAGTGTAGATTTTGCGGTCGGCCTTGGAGAGGCCATGAATGCCTTCAGCCTGGACTGTTCTCAAGACCTACTAACGAGAAAAAAGAGTTTCTGTATTGAAAACTTAAGCTCGACGTATATTCAATCTGGACTTGTTAAGCATGTCATAAAAACTTCGTACTGTATTAATTTTCAGATGGATTTTTCAAATGATAATTATTACAAGGATTCTGCATTATGTGAAGTTGCAAAAGGAGTTCCTTAATTTTTGCAATGCAGTGACCTATTCAGAAGGTATTGAAGTTCCTGAAGATATAAGGTACCAGATTGATATTTTCAATAATTGAGGGGAATTCTGCAAATCTTGCACAAGGACTATTGTGACTGTTCCTTGAATTCTTTTGCTCCATAAATCTTATATATTAATCTTTGATCCAGAGATACTGTTCATCTACAGTACCTCTCTGACAGGTGGTACCCACTTTTTTTAGTGATATTAAACTTATTCAGCATGGAGACTCAACTTCTCAGATGTTAAATCAACAAAGCCTATTCTGTGGTCTGGATTGGTATAAAGTGAAGCTGACAAATTACCTGAAGAGGAGTGCCACAAGCAACAAGCTTGATTTTGTTTTCCCGGCAATAATTCAAAAGAGGTTCATACTCCTGCCAGCATTGTTCAGGCCAGTGAGACGTGTACAATTTCAATCCCTTCCCATCAATTCTGTCAAAAATATTGACATGTCATGAACAATGTTGCCAAGCATCTCATTATCTCACTAGTTTGGACCAAAATGATTCCTTCAAATTCATTAGCCAGTAGGCCTGGGACTATGAGCCCACCTCTCTAATTTGCACTGGGCAAATTCATATTACACAAATAATGGACACCATAGTTCATATACTTGCACTTAAAGGAGTTCTTTTCTTAACTGAGAACAGCACCTTGGAGCAAATCCGGGCGCTGCTGGCTAAAGACTGGGAGGTGAGATCATGCGAACCGAGAGAAAATGGAATGGTTGTGCTGATCTATTAGCAAAAAATGCACTTTCAAGTGGCATTATTTTTAAATCTTTAAGTATCATTCCTCATATAAATAATTTGTGTTGTGTGGATATATTAGGTGATGTTTAATAAAATGGGAGGTATACTCCTCTGATGGCTATGCCAAAGGAGGGGTGTGCTTTATTCCTTTGTTTGATCCAAAAAAAAAGGGTTCTTTTTTAACTTCACAGATATCAGGCATATTACCAACTTTAAGTAAAACTAACAACTATAATTTTTTTTGTAAAAGCTAACAACTATATATAACATATGTTTCTAACAACTCTTGAGGAAAAATGATGCCTGCTTACAAACATTGCTTCTACCGCTGAACAATTGACTAATAATCTCTCAAATTGAAAGAACTAACCTCCCATCCATAAACTGATTTAATGGCTCTTGCAAATCCCTCGGAAATGCCTCGAGAGCAAGCGACACTGGCCGCTCCAGCTCAGCACACCGGCTCCTCAAATTCTTTACAATCTCCAATTCAAGAACCCGATCGTCTCGATCTGGTACCATCTCAGCCTCCCCCAAGTACACCACTCGAGCCGCCATCAGTTTCTCCCACACTCTACTCCTGTCCTTCCCCACCGCTTGTGGCTCCCCTATCACAGTCGCGTCGTAAACCCTGGAAAGCACCTCCAGCTCCGCTTCTTTTTCTTTCTTCTTCTCTTTTGAAATGTCTACATCGGATGCGGGAGTGGATGGCGCGGGGGCGGGGTCCGGTGAAGTTGTCTCCTCTGCCCTGGCGGTAGATAAAAGACAGCTGGCGGCGAAAGCCAGGGAGGGGACAAGGAGAAACTGTCGGCGGAAGACGGACGGGGAAGACTCACACGCGTCCGCATCTCCAGTCGGGTCGCTGCGGAGCGCGGCGGTTCGTAGTGGTCTTGTGCGGCGGAGAGGACGTTGGAGGGAGGTGGAAGTGGAGACGGTGGCTTTTGGTCGGACGGGAGAAGGCAAGTACTTGAGATCGGAAATGGTTTGTGAGTGAAGCATTTTTCACATTAAGCAGCAGCTATTGGTTTAACATTACTGGACCAAGCGTGCGCAGCTCAGGTCTGAGTGGGGTTGCGTTATGTCAAAATTTTGTTGATTTCAAAATGGTTGGCTGCTGTTGCCACCGCTTGTAAGCCGGCGGTACTGACTACTGAGCGGGAGCTTACAAGCGGAGAATCCAGTTTCTTCTTGCTCGCGGTTTCTTTTTTAGATAGTTTCTTCCTGGGGTCAAGGTTGCCTCAGCTTTTAGATGCTGATTACGCTACTATGTTTTTGAAGGTGAATTTCACGCGAAATTTTTATTGTTACCGCTTAAAAAAATCAAAATTAATTCGTTACCACCGTTCCGGGCCTTTATTCAATACTACCACTCCTGCTAACTCAGTTCGCACACCAAATTAGCTGGTGTGCGGACTGGGTTGGCACACCAGGTTGGAGATCAAGAAAATAAGAGGTGGTCTAAAGATGCTGCAATTATTTCATATGCTGTTGTTTAAACATGGTCTATGGAGAACCTTTAACCAAGCTGTGCGTGGTCTACAGAAACAAGTCCATTTGACCCGAATGAACCCTTCTCTCCAACAGCAAAATAGGAAACGACAAAGAAGAATGTACAGCTTGCAATATACTGGAGATTCCCTCTGCCTCTCCTGCGCTCCTCAACCACCCGATTAAAAAGAAAAAAAATGGACGTCTTGAAAAGGTTGGTGCGCCAACCCAGTCCGCGCACTAGCCAATTTGGTGTGCGAACTGGGTTAGCGGGGGTGGTAGTATTGAATAAAGGCCCGGAACGGTGGTAATGAATTAATTTTGATTTTTTTGAGTGGTAACAATAAAAATTTCGGGAATTTCACGTGTACTTTTCAAAAATTTGAAATCACGTATTTTTCTTTATAAAATTCATAATATCAAATTAATTCATTTAAATTTTAAAAGCTCAATAATTTATCCAATTCTTTTATTAAAACTCATTTTAAGTTTATAAAATATATATTTTATTCTTTATTACAAAATTTAAAAATATGTAACATGTGTAAATGACCTAATTGACCCGTTTATGAGGATAGGAGGTTCATTTATATTCATTTGGTGCATACACATACACAGTGAAATTTAGGTATAACTTTGTGTATAAGTCACAACTTAAAAAATAAATCATGTGTTCAATCATTTGCGAACACAAATGTACAAATTAGAAAATTGAACATTTCTATCACATGCTACATTTTTCTTTTATGTTTTAATATAAAAATAACATGAAAACTTTATAAATTTAAAACAGATTCTAATAGGAAAAACAATAAATTGAGTATATATGTGAGTTTTTTATATTTTAAAAAATAATTATGATATTATGAATAATTTTAGAAGGGAAAAAAAATATAATTTCGAGATAAAATGAGAGATATACATGAAACTCTTTTTTTTAAGGGAACACATAATGAAAATATATTGATATAGAAATAAAATTTAGCAATAACATAATTGAAAAATATGAATGTTTGTTACAAGATGTAACATTTAATTTTATGCGACGTGTTTGTTCTAAATAGAAAAAATCAGATTGTTTTATCCTTAAAACATTTCTAATTGGTTTCTAAATTTCATTTGTATTAAATTAATCTTGAACTTTCGAAAAAAAATTAGGTTCTGAACTTTTATGTGAATTATATCGGTCCTTCAATGTAAAGTTATAATATTTCATCTTTATTCTCGAAATAGTTAAATTAGTCATTCTAGAATAATCAATTAGTTTGTACGAACAAATTTTGTATTTTTTAAAGTTAAAGAATCAAATAATTTTTCTTTGGAAGTTGTAATAAAAATCATTGATAGTCAAAACTTGCTATTCAAGAGAGAATGACAAGTGATTGATACTTGACCTGAATAGCTAACTGCTAATGATAAGGTTGCATCGTCAGCACTCAGTACTCCCCAAACAAAGAGAGTTCGTTGGTCCAAAACCAAGACATTTTTTTTTTCTTGGGAAAATCCAAAACCAAGAAATTTGAAGCCTACGTGAAGAGATAAAGAGGGAGACCGAAAGAGAGGCTCAAATTTGAGGTTAAATTTCTCAGCCACACATCCATAAATTTGCAGTCTTTTCATCTCAAGCAACTTTTACAAGCCACATTTTTCTCGCTTAAAATTGCATAGAGACGTGCCTCTCTGCTGTTCACGAGGCAACATTCGAGGGAGAGGGGGGAAAAAATATCGGTTTCGTTTTTGAAAGAGGGTCCGATAAGTAGGCGCTGGCCACCCGATCCGATAAATAAATTTTGATTCGATGAAAGTAGCTATGACTCAATAATTTGGTTGAGCTAATTCGTTAATCTAACATAAAAAATGTTATCAAGTCAGAACTACTTCTATCTTAACTTTGAAAAAATACACTATTTTATAATTTCGTCACTTATTTTTCCATGAAGCAAGAAACAGAGTCACAACGTACAATAATTACTCAACAACTGCAAAAAGTACAAAATATGGTACAAGCCTACAAGGCATGTAAAGAATCAAAAGTTACAAATCGTACGTGCATTCTAAATATATCCAAAACGAAAGTATAAAAATTACAAAATAAAATAATCACATTACAAGTTTTAACAAAGAGGATAATCAACCGGCGCTGGCTCGAGCGACTCGAGTTCCCCGACTCCATCCTCCACCAAGAAAGCCATGGCAAGTCCCCAGGTAATATGCACATCCAAATGGCAATGCATCAACCAAACCCCCGGGTTATCCGCCACGAACCGTATTACCGCCCAGCCATTAACCGGCACACCAACGGTGTTCCTTTGTGGCGGATCAACTAGGTTAAATTTCAATGTGTCCTTCTTTGGATCAAAATTACCAAAACCTTCTGCTAGTATGTAGAAATCGTAGCCATGGATGTGAATTGGGTGGTTCTCACCGGTGACGATGTTAGTTCCTTGAAGCACGAGCTGCACGACCGATCCAAATTTCAGCGGGTAGACCCTGGTGCCCTTGACGGGTTGATATAACGCCTGGCTGATGTTTTGAGCCGTGTAATCAAATTGTACCGGAGGCTTGGATGGGAAATCAGTGGTGAAAACTCCTTCAAGGCCGTACCGGTGCGCTTGTAGAATGGAAACTTGTGATGGAAGCACGAAGGAGAAGTTGTTCATGCTTGCAGAGAAACGGGTATTGTTTGGTCCGCCGCACTTTTGGCTCTTCGGACAGTTGATTAACCCAAGACCAAATGTGAAGAAAAGATTTTCATCAACCGGCTCTGGGATGTTAACCTTTGCCGGGCTTCTAAGACTGGTCGTAAAGGCGGTGGCAGTGGCAGTGTCATTAAAGGCTGGGAGATAGGGGAAAATTGGCGAGATTCCACCAGGACCAGGTTTGGTGCTGTAACCGCAATCATATTCTAAAATGGCAGTGGTGGTGGTATTGTCAAATGCAACGCCTTGCGCACTGGAATAAGCACGAGCAGCAATATAGTACGAGGCGATTGCTTGGTCCATTTTGACCAGTACATCAGTTGTCTGGCCGGGTGAGATCATGATGACAGATGTTGTGAAAGGTTTCGTGTAGAGAGCATCGGCCCCAACAACCGTCATTTTGTGGTTGGCAATGGAAACAAACATCTCAGTGTTCAGAGCTGAGTTTATGAACCGGAACAAGGTGGTCTCGCCGGCCTTTACGGGGATGGTTATTGTGTCTGCATAAATTTTTTGTATATATATATAGGTTATTTCCGGTTAATTTCTCAACTGACATGTACGAGTTATGGCATAAAAAACCTGTGTTAATTGGTCAGGTTCGTCTTGTTGTTTATTTGTTTTTTCTTTCAATTTTTGTTTTTAATTATGAATAAAAAGAACTTGGATAAAATTCTCGGGGACAACCCAAATTAAAAAGAAACTTTTCCTCTGTGCCGGACTAGCTTATTTATACTAGCACAATACTGCAACTGGCGGCTGGTACAAATATGAACTGGTGAAAATTAAGTCAAAGTGCGATTTACCATCTCTGGAACAGTTGAAGAGATCGCCGGGTTGACCATTGATGGTCAAGGCGTCGGAGACATTTGGGGCAGCACCGGTGCGTTGGGCCTCATTAATCACATCAATTGGATTCGCATTCCACCATTCTCCTGTATAAATATTTAAACTTATAAAATTAATAGACAGTTTTTTTTTAGTAAAGAATTAATAGACAGTTATCAGATTGAACTATTAGTTGCTAATTAATTTCACAACACGATAGTCGATTCGTGTAAGCAACTCACAGTGTCATTCCCACTGACAAAAATTGACACTTGAGAGATGATAGAAAGAGACCTAATAGGACATGAACTTCTCTAGAAGGCTCCTCAAAGGGGTATGAATTGTTGCCTCGAGGGTATATGATTAGTGCACCGTAGACAGTTGCTCTGAGCCAGGAGCTGTGAGCATGCCACCACAGAGTGCCTTGTTGTCCCTCGATCGTAAACCTGTACTTGTAACTTTCTCCCGGCTTGACCGGGCACTGCGTCACAAACTCGGGTCCATCTGCCCATGCTGTCCTCTTCTGCCTTATCCCATGCCTTGCACATAAAAAAATTGTATCTAATTAATTAAAAGAAGAAGAAAATTTGAGACCAGATTTAATTTGTTTTTCTTCTTGGTAAAATAGACAAAACATCTATGTCATGTGTGCAGTAATGTGTAGTTATAAAATGTATCCAAAATTAGTTAATTTGCGTGTTGACATTTGAATGGTGAAATTAAATACAAATACACACACACACACACACACATATATCAGGCGACAGGAATATCTGTGGAGATATTAATATGTTAGATTACTAGCTCACCAATGAATTGTAACATTATACTCAGCTTTGTTAACCACATTGATAACAAGAGTGTCGCCCTCTTTGACCTCGATGGTAGGTCCTGGGAACTGCCCGTTCACTGTAATAATGTTGTGTGTATTGCACAGCCTCTTCACTGGTGTTTCTTGAATCTGATCATGGAAAATGCATTAAAGTGTAAATTAATTTGTATACAAGAACCCAAATAGAGTAGTACGTATACGTACCCCTAACTAGAAATGATGTAAATAAGAATAAAAATAATACATACAACAAAGTCATGGTAATGCACTTCTGCATGTGTGTATGAGAAGAGAAAAAATAACCCTAACAAGAGAGAAATGAGCCAAGTTGCCATGTTTGAGGTGTTTAGTTTACAACTAGAGAGAGGTGTGCCAAACTAATTAAAGCAAGTTGTAGTACAAATGAAATGAAGGGGCAGGTATTTATATAGATTAGATTCCAGGTGGGATATCAAGATGCATGATTGTTTATTTGTGGGTAGATTAGGTTGTTTTGATCATTTGTATTTCAAGATAAAGATTTTAAAATTTGGTTTCAAAAGAGGTGTGGCTAGATAGACCTCCTGAGTCCATTGTTCAACCTCATTGTTATAAGTTGGTGCACCCACTTGACTCCTTTAGTAGTATAGGCGCGTCTCTCATTTGATTTCCTTTGACAAGTCTTGATCAACTAATTAATGATTAATGATTTAATTTGACAAATTGACTTTTAATTAACCAAACCCTTTTTTTTTCGTTGTCTATGTACGGAGGTTTACATAACTACTGCATGGAATTTGTCAACAATTAAGTATAATGCTGCTCATATATAATTTATTAGCATTAACACTTTTTTTGTTGGGATCGATGTAGCTGGAAATTTGTTTCCTGTCAAGCTAGCTAGCTAGTAAGAAACCCAATTAGATTTAAGCACTTGCGAGCTCTTTGACATGAGAACATATGAGGAAACTAACAAAATTTAGATTTCAAATTTTAAAATTCAAACATCGATTTCGATCTTGTTTTTTTCATATATATATACACACACACGTTATTATAAAAGTTCTATAATGTTTTGATTTCATTTTGAATAATATCAATAGTCCGAATTGAATGAATCTAATTACATGCAATAGATTAATTTTAATGAATTTACTTTTTGGCCTATTAATTTAGTATAAATTGAACTTTAAAAATGATAAACCTTTATGTGGATGCATCTTTCATGAAAAATTAACCAATATCATCAGTTTGCATACGATGTTTATATTTTAACTTTTGAAACATAAATTCAAATCAAAAAGAGAGTTTATGGAGTTTTGGTGCAACACCAAGAACATGTACACTAGTGGAAAATCGTCTATCAGGAACGGTTAAAATCACCTATCAAGAACGGAATGGAGGCGATACTGATAGTACCACTAATCAAGATCGGTCAAATAGCCGATACTTATTCCATAATCAGGAACAGTCGTTTATAATAGCCGATACTAATGTTGACAATCATGAATGGTCGTTTGTTATTAACCGATACTGATGTTGATAATCAGGAATGGCCTTTAAGAACAACCGATACTGATTTTAATCATCAGGAACGGCCTTTTAATAAACGGCCGTTCCTGTTGCTTTTTTTTGTTGTTGTTGGCCTATATGAAACAAGCAACAATATGCGACATATGAAATGGAACAAAATAACACATCTTAAATTATTACAAAATAATACATACTTAAAATTAAACAAGTTCAAGTTCACCAAATTACAATAATCCTAAATTATTACAAAATAACATATTCTAAATTGTTTTACTTTTTTCCACTAACATATCCTACAAAATTAAACAAGTTCAAGGGTATACAAGGGCATACAATATATTCCCCAAATCTAGTATGATAACACAACCTAAATGAAATTCTGAACTCAGGCAAGGAACTTCTTTTACATTGTCTCTATTCGAAGCAAGAGACATCATTTGACGATTCAACTGCATTAACACAAATATACTTAGTTTAGAAAAATTTCACTGCGGAAGCAGCTGCAAGCAAATTGAGCAACCTTAAAGTACCTCGTCCATGCAGAAATTAAAACAAATTTGTTGAGCCTTAGTCTATCAATTTTGAACTTGAATTCAACAATTTCATGACATGATGAGAAATATAACAACTAGAAAAAGAAAAAACTTGTAACCTTTGGAAAGCATTCAAAGCCACCACCAGTAGCATTGAGCAAAGCTAAGGAGCATAATCTTTCTTGTGCCAATGCTGCCAGTTTGCAAGCTATCATGGAACCTGAATTTTCAAAAGAAAATAAAATGAGAACCAGAAATCATATTCAACCTAATTTTCATTTGGAATAGAAAAAAGAAGAGAAAAAAATAAAAAAATTCAGGTCTGGCCAAATCTAGGGAAGCATTCAAAACCTAATTTTAATTTGGAATTTCCAAATTCGGATCTCGCCATGAATAACAAAAATAAAAAAATTATAACTAAGTTTTTCAATCTCTGATTTGAGAGGGTAAAAACAAGAGAAAAATTTGTGCTTCCCTAGATCTGGTGTCGCGAAGCTACTTCTCCCTCCGGTGCTCTCGTCGTGCGACGCGCCTGGTGTCGCGAGAGGGAGGGGTTGAGGTGCGACGCGCCTGGTGTCGTGAGAGTGAGGGATGGATCGAGGTGCGACACACCTGCTGGAGCCTTAAAATCTCGGAGTGAGCACGAGAGAGAGACTGAGAGGAACCCTAATGGTGAGCGGCACACAAGGGAGGGGTTATTTGAGAGAGGCCAAAAATATTGAGCGGGACTTGGCTAAAATTGTGCGGAAAATTCTAATTTCGGACTATCAGGAACGGTTGTTTATAAACGACCGTTCCTGATATGTTCTGGACTATTAAGAACGGTTCTTTAAAAATAACCGATCCTGATACTCACTTTCAAGATCGGCTCATACTATTTGTCTGATCCTAAAAGTATCAGTATCACATTTTTGAAAAGTCCGATCATGATGGGACGATACTATTTGTACATTTTCTACTAGTGGTAGTTGTGAAAATACTCATATTATTTTTTTAGTTCTTGGAAAACCAATATAATTGTGTGTATTCCAAATAACCTAAAATATATACTCTATAGATGCCGGGTGTAAAATAATAGAAAACATTATTAAATAATCTCAACAATCAAATTTTATAGAGTTTCAAAACAAAAAAAAATAATGTATGAGTTTATCATATATATCTAATGTCAAGTAATTTTAATATCGTTAATTAGTACATCAGGTTTACAACTGAATCTGGCTGTATTACAAGGACAGATGTAGGCCTATGGGTCTTGTAACAACCCCAAAAAAAAAAGTTTAAATTGTAGAGTTAAAATTAAGGAAATCCTTTTCCTTGTGAGTGGCTCTTATCAAGCAATGAGCGTGCGGTAAAAATTAATGAGTAGCACGACATGGTCAACTCATCCAAACCGTTAGATAAATTATAGGTTTACCAGTGGAGACGACCATATATAACCTGTTAAAAAGGCATGCATATATATAATTTCTCAATTACCTCCGAGACACTAAATTCAACCATGAAGTGTGAGTGGTTTTGAAAAGTAAAAGCACGCAGAGGTCAAATTGTCAACAGGAAAACGAACCAATCTTTTTTTTTTTTTTTTTTTTGCGGGAAAAGGCCCTTAGGCCAACGAACCAATATTTTGCAAACATGGGTTAGAAGGTCTCTGTTTCTGTTGGGGTTGTTGGATTTGGGTGCATACTTTTGTCTTTGTTCTAGTAGAGGTGTTACTTGACCACGCAATCGAAATCAAATGAAAAAGGCTGCAAATTAAAGTCTAAAGGTATTTAGACTTTCGTTCGTTCCCATTCATGATTAATTTGCATGTATCTTGTAAGAGAAGAAATTAATATGAGGTTTGCTTTTAGCTAGTTAATTAACTGCCAATCAGCTTATAAGCCAATTACCTTTTATAAAGGTTAAGAAACCTTGAGAATTGAGATATGAAATATCATTCTTTCTTATTATTCAATACTGAGCACAGTGGTCTATTTATAGACTCTTACATCTGTTGAATGAATCACTAATGACAGTTGTTAACAACCTAACAACTGTTCTCACTAATACTGTTACTAACTACTTCCTATAACAACTTCTGTTACCACTATCTATTCTGTTACAATAGTCTAACTACTATCTATTCTATTACCCCCCCCACAAGCTGAAGGGGATGGAAACACCGAAAGCTTGGTGATGAGATGAAGAAAGCGAGGAGCGGCAAGCGGTTTAGTAAAAACATCAGCTATCTGATCCTTGGAAGAAAGAAAGCGAATGGAAAGGCTCTTGTTCGCTACACGCTCCCGAACGAAATGAAAATCCATTTCAATATGTTTCGTTCGAGCGTGGAGAATAGGATTTGCAGCCAAGTATGCGGCCCCTATGTTATCGCACCACAATGTAGGGGAAGAAGAAAGAGGGACCTTCAATTCGGCTAACAGAAACTGCAACCAAATTAACTCGGAACAAGTAGAGGCAAGGCTGCGAAACTCGGATTCCGTGCTAGACCGTGAGACCGTAGCTTGTTTCTTGGAGCCCCACGAGAGAATATTCGAGCCAAGGTAGATACAAAAACCCGATGTAGACTTGCGATCATCGATCGAGCTTGCCCAATCCGCATCGCTATAGGCGTGAAGCGAGAAATCGGAAACCGGTGTAAGAACAATGCCATGAGAAAGAGTTCCATTGAGATACCGCAAGATTCTCTTGACCGCACCCCAATGAGTTGTTGTAGGGGAGTGCATAAACTGCGAAACTTTGTTAACCGCGAAAGATATGTCGGGGCGGGTTAAGGTGGCGTATTGCAAGGCTCCCACGATAGACCGGTATAGGTGCGGGTCGGCAAATGGATCCCCATCAAATCGGGAAAGAGAGGAGGAAGGAACCATTGGGGAAGGGCAGGGATTAGCATCTAGCATCTTGGCTCGAGATAGAACATCTTTGAGATATTTTGTTTGAGAAAGGTGAAAGCCTTGAGCGGTAGAGCACACTTCTATACCAAGGAAGAAATGTAAAGCACCGAGGTCTTTGAGAGCAAAGGTGTGGTGAAGAGAGGTAATGAAGGATTGAATGAGCGCACTACTGCTGCCAGTCACAATAATATCATCCACGTAGATGAGGACAATAAGCATAGAGTCGGTAGAGGAGAGAATGAAGAGAGATGGGTCGAAACGGGAGGCTTGGAAGCCTTGTTTGAGAAGAGCTGAACTCAAAGCTTGAAACCATGCTCGGGGACTTTGTTTCAACCCATATATTGCCTTAGACAGCAGGCAAACATGATGAGGATGTGAAGGGTCAACAAAGCCCGGTGGCTGCTGCATGTACACGGTCTCTTGGAGATTGCCGTGCAAAAATGCGTTGTGAACGTCTAATTGACGAATAGGCCATCCAAATGAGAGGGAAATGGTAAGAACGAGACGAATTGTAGTTGGTCTGACCACTGGACTGAATGTCTCGAAAAAGTCGACCCCCTCCTCTTGATGAAACCCCTTAGCCACTAACCGGGCCTTGTACCGCTCAATCGAACCGTTAGCAAGTCGCTTAATTTTGTAGACCCATTTACACCCGACTACATGGAGATCAGGAGTAAAGGGAACCAAGGTCCAAGTCTGATTGGAGAGAAGAGCTTGAAATTCTTTGGACATAGCCTCTTGCCAATGAGGATGAGGTTGAGCTTGTTTATAGGATGCCGGTTCGGTTTCAAGAAAGGTATTAGTAAGAAGGGCAACATGGTCAGGGAAAGTACGTGGTTTTCGAGTATTATCCCGTGTGCGAGTCGTCATGGGATGAGAGGAACTGGGCATAAGAGAAGAGGAGGTAAGTGGCAGTGCAGAAGGAGTTTGAAGTGAACCAGGGGGTTGCTCGATTAGAGAAACAGAGGAGGCGCCAAGAGGGGATATTTGAATTGCATCCGGATCCCCTCCAATAGAAGAAGCACCCGAAAAAGGGAGAGAGCAGCTGGGAAGAGTGTTGGGTGAAACGGGATCCCCTCCAACAGGTGATGCACCCGAAAAAGGAAAAGTAGTTCCGGAATGAGGGGAAGTCCGATCCGCTCCAATAGGTGATGTAGCCGCACCAGCTTGAGGGCAAATCGCAGGAGAGGCGCCAGAAGGGGCCAGTGGGCTTGGAGAAGGAGCCGGCCCAAGAATAGAAGTAGTTGGGCTGAGAGCAGAATTATTTGAAGCAGCAGGTATCAGCGCCAAAAACAGAGAGCTGGATAAATCACCAGAAGAGGAATTTCCTGCAACAGACTGCTCTTTAAAAGGAAAAATTAACTCATCAAAAATAACATGACGGGAAATAAACACCTTATTAGTGGCAATGTGAAGGCATTTGTATCCCTTTTGAGAATTTGGATAACCAAGAAACACACAAGGCATGGATCTAGGTTGAAGCTTGTTGGAATTGTATGGTCGTGTGTATGGAAAACACAAACAACCGAGAACCCGCAAAAGTGAATAGTCGGGTGGTTTGCCAAAAAGGGCTGAGAAGGGAGAGAGAGAAGTAGTGGTAGAAGGTTGTCGATTTATCAAGTAAACCATGCTTAAGAAGATGTCATCCCAATAGCAATTGGGAATGTGAGAATGAGTCATAGAAGAAATAGCCAACTCAACAATGTGCCGATGCTTGCGTTCGGAAACGCCATTTTGTTGGGGAGTGTAGGGGCACGATTGTTGATGCATGATAGACGGAAAAGACCGAGCAACCGGTTTGTATTCGGTACCACCATCCGTGCGAAGTACCTTAATGGTAGTGTTGAGCAAATTTTCGACTTGAGCTTTAAACAAAGAAAATATGTGAACAACTTCATCCTTTGTTTTCAAAAAATAGATCCAAGTGTAACGCGTAAAATCATCCACAAAAATGATATAGTAACGAAATCCGTTATTGCTCAATAATGGGGCGGGTCCCCAAACATCCGAGTGTACTAACTCTAGAGGAGAGGTAGTAGAGGAAGAGCTAGGAACAAAAGATAAACGGTGTGACTTAGCCATACAACAATGATGACATAAGGTCATTTTATTAGAAGAACAAGGTAAATCATGCTCATGTAAAATCTTGTGAGTAGTAGAGGAAGCGGGATGACAAAGCCGCATGTGCCATAAGTCGGCCGATACTTTTTCACCAAACAATGCATGAGGAGAAGATAGCATTGGAGAAGGAAGAATGTAGAGACCCTTAAGAAGGGTGAGTTGAAGTAGAGGCTTCAAAGTGCGGCGCTCCTTAACAACACAAGAATTAGATGAGAATTCAATGAGTATCGAATTATCATGTAATAATTTGGAAAGACTCAATAGGTTTTTGGTGAAATTCGGCACATAAAGAACATCATGTAAGGAGAAGGTATAAGTAGAAAAGATGAGAGAAGTAGAGCCAATATGGCTAATCTTCATACCGGATCCATTACCAATATGGAGTGCATCAAGCCCCTCATAAGGCAAGAACGAAGACAAGTTGTTGAGATCATTCGTCACATGGTGCGAAGCCCCGAAATCGAGGTACCACTCGGATCCCGAAGAAGAGGTAAAAGGTTGGGCACTGTTGGCTTGAAAAGAAGGTAGAGGAGGCTGTGTAGGATGTGCTAAATGAGCTTGAAAAGGAGGCCGAGTAGAAGCAGGCTCTGGATAAGGAGGATCTACCCTGTACCAGCATATCTTGGCATTATGGCCCCTCTTATCACAAATTTGGCAAATAACGTTCCGATCTGGATTTGGGACCTGCTCAGGTTGGAAATTCGGTGTTGGAGGCCTTTGAGAAAGAATGGGCCTGGTAGTATAGCTGGGCCTAGGAGAGGAGTTTGGGTAAGAAAAGTGACCAGGTGGTCTGTAATTGCCTCCCCCACGTGGTCTGTAATTGCCTCCCCCACGCGAATTCTGAGGTCTCGGGTAAGTGGATTTTGAACCCGATTTGGGATGAGTGAAATAGGCCGAAGGAGAAGGAGAGTGAGAGGAGAGCGATGAACTGCCAAGTTGAGCTTGAAGAAGGGATTCGTGAGATAGCAGCATCGCCTGTAATTCGGCAAAAGAGAGGGTGTCTTTGGTGTTAGCAGCGGCAACAATGGAGTTGTAGTCGGACCCGAGGCCACCAAGCACATGAAGCACCAGATCGGCATCAGAAACTGGTGATCCGATGAAAGCAAGTTCATCAGCAAGAGAACGAATCTTCTGACAGAAATCGGAGCAGCTAGAACCCCCTTTAGTAGTGTTCTGTAGAGATCGTCTGAGTTCGGAAAGGCGTGCGCGAGAGGAGGCTGAGAAGGTTTGCTGGAGAAGATTCCAAAGCTCAGCCGAGGTATTGCACGACACCACTTGGCCAAGAATTGTATCAGTCAGAGAGGATCGGAGCCAAGTAAGAAGCAGCTGATCTTGCCGACGCCAAATTGAAAACAGTGGATTTGCCTTTTCTTGACCATCGACTGTTAGATGAGAAGCAGGAGCCGGTTCCTCAAGAAATCGGTAAAGATCATGACCATAAAGAGCTGGTACGATCTGAGATTTCCAAGCCAGGTAATTGTTTCGATGAAGCTTTGTTGCAACTGGTGTGTTGATTATCACCACTGGATCAGTAGAGAGAAGAGAGGTCATGTTGGAGCTCGGCTCAGAGAGAGGGATAGTGTTAGTAGTATTATTTGAAATTGGGGAAGAAGGATTGGACATGGCTTAAGCCTTTTTCGAGCTCTGATACCATATAAAGGTTAAGAAACCTTGAGAATTGAGATATGAAATATCATTCTTTCTTATTATTCAATACTGAGCACAGTGGTCTATTTATAGACTCTTACATCTGTTGAATGAATCACTAATGACAGTTGTTAACAACCTAACAACTGTTCTCACTAATACTGTTACTAACTACTTCCTATAACAACTTCTGTTACCACTATCTATTCTGTTACAATAGTCTAACTACTATCTATTCTATTACCTTTACATGCAGCTTGGGCTTGGCATTGAAGAATGAATGCTAGTTTGACCTCTGTTTTTCTCTATTTTGTGCTACTTTTGGTTAAACTATATATGTATTGACGCACTAAGAGGGCATTCATTGTAGACTCGCCTATCAATAGCATCGGTCATTTAGCAGTAAAAATTATAGATTCGTTATTTTATTTTATTTTTTTTACATGGTTCACATTATATATAAGCAATGTAGTAAAATCATTCAATTTTCTGACAAATGTAGTAAAATAATTCAGTTTATTAAATGTTTTTTTTAAGTAAAGGTTGGAGACTTGAAAGTCAGGTCACCCAATTATTTAATATCTACAAAGAATTCTCTATCCAGATATCGAATATGCAACCTCCAATTTAATAAATGTAAGAATGTAAATATATATATATATAACCTAATCATTAACTAAATCAATCCGACTCAACCGACTCGTAAAACTATGGATTTAAAATTTAATTGGTCAGGTATAAGTTGAATTTTGATTTACTCAACAAACGAATATGTATATGGATATTATAAGAAAAGTTGAATAAAATACGACAAAACCGTTTTATATTAATTTCCTTATAAACAGTTATTTTTATATAACTATAATAATAATATAATTTTAAATAGTTGGATAGTTTTTATTTTTTTTATTAGTACCTTCTCTATATAATTAATATTTTGTTGTATGTTACATTTTTAGTTATATAACTATTAATTATAATTATAATTATTGTTATTTATATTTTTACAATATTTTTTAAAATTAATAAAATCTGCACGACCGTCTAAAATAAAATTCAAATGGGATGGTTTTCACTTGAAATTTATACAATTTGCATTAACCCGACTATAATGATTATATTCGACTACAGGACCGTTTACATCTCTAATAAAATCCATGATATTATATTAGAAGGAGATTGGAGACAGAAGTTGTCAATTTTTTTGAACCAAATAGATCAACTACTTAATTGGAAGTTCAACAAGTCAAATTTTTATTGATTGAATCCGATATGGCAACCTTCGAAACTATCTGGAATGTTCTCAAGTAGAATATATCTGATTTGCTTACATTTTTGTACAATTAACCAGTCGTTAATAGAGCTATAATAAATCAATTTATTACCAAAATATTTCTCACTTCCGTCATAACATTTTTTTTTTCTTTTTAAGAAAGGAAACAAAGAAATAACCGTCATTTTCCTTTTTAGGCTCACACAGCGCTGAGGATCAAGAAAAAAGATTTTCAGACTGTAGAGTGGAAAAAGTGTTGTGTTGTGACTAACATGTTATGACTTTGATTCTGTAATGTGTCGTGATGTGATCAAGTTAATTTTTCACGTACCATACTGTGATCAAAATGTTGATGGGTGGTCACAGTACGCGAATAATCACGTCACATGAGTCATGTTGTGCTGTGACTAAACGTGTTGTGCCTAAACGCATCGTGACCGGTCACGTTTAATCACATTTGATTATTTTTTTTTCATAATTTAAATTTGTTTATTGAAAAAATTCAAAAAAGTTTCAAAAAAAAGTGGGATGATTTTTTAAAAATATTGAAATGAAGAATTGATGTTAGAGAAAAAAAAAACGTGTTGTTTCCGTGTTGTGATGTGATTAAGATAATTTTTGTGCCATGTTGTGTCTTTATTGTCAACAATTAGTTACATTACGGAGTACACGAGTCACAGTACATAACCGGCTCTAATGTATCATTTTTCCGACTTTATTACGCTGGGCTGCACGGAATAAAAGATGCGCTGTTAAAATTTGCACCCCATTTTCTAACCATGATTTACATACGACCCTTATAATTGAAGCAACAATTAAGAAAGAAAAAAGAAAAACAGAGTTAATTAGCATGACAGAAGTATTCTGGTTAATTAACGTGTCTGAATATCCTTTAACCTACTAATTTTATTTAATCATTGCGGACCTTCTTTCACCTGTAAATGTACCTTTGATCGCATTATCTAATCACAATTCATTGGGTCCCAATTGATGCAATCAATGCATTTCATCTCTCGCATGACATTCAATATTTCAATAGCAATTTAATTATTCAAGTTTATGAGCATGTCATTTTCATATAAATGAATTGATGTAATTCCCATTATAAAAAGTACATAAATATGTTTGGACAATTCTCCACCATCATAATTTTCCTTTTGTTTAGTAAAGAAGAGTGTTAGGTCTTCCAATTTAGTTATCTACCAGGAATATCTTTCTAATCAAATTTCGAATCTGAACACGTACCAAAATTTAGATCTCATGTCAGAAAACGAAAAAGTAAACAAACAAAAAGCTATTTGGTAGGAAGAGATGGTAGGAAGAATTAAGGATAGCAAAAACAGAGTCGTCTTTGAAACCTCGAATACTTCAACTCTCATATAAATAATATTGTAACTACTAACGAAAGTTAAAGAGGAGCTTAGTTGTGCAAACCTAATTAATTTAGCATTCCATTTTTCTGAATAATTGTGCAGTGATTTGGCAGTTCTTTTGTACACGTGATTAAGACACTGCCCCAAATTTATACACCCCGTTATTGGAATAAAAACGGATGAAAGTTGACAGAGAAATATAGAAACAAAAATATTGGAAGCATTAAATCATTCTTTCCGATGAAAATCATGAAACTGAATTGCAGAAAGATGAAGACTTTCATAAATATATAACAATTAATGTTGTGGTATTAGTCGTAACAATCTAAACAGAGGGTCTTAATGGGCCATGGCCTTCTATTAGTTGGGGGGAGTTTTGTTTATCTCAAACGGATTTCCAGCCCGGGAAATCTTACATGGGCTTTTGTTACTTTATCTCAGCGTAGAATGGTTTTCAGAAATCAGATATTCTCGGCTTATGATAGCACTTTTTTACTTTTACAGGCTTAGCGCAACTGGAATTGGACGGTTTGACGGGCATCCGATAAAATTCGGTCTGGATAAGAACTGTTTGATCTGTATTGAATTTCACACGAACAGTTTTGAGATATGTACAAACAAACTAAATTTAATATTTTTTAGAAATATTTTATTATTTATTTAGATAGGTAGAAAATCATTACTTTTGAATTGTCTAGAATCTTTAGATCAAGTGATTTTCTATCTATTTTAAAAAATAGTAAAAAAATTCTAAAAAATGTAAAATTTAATCTACAAGTACATTTACATATGAAATTCATGTTAAACGGTTCAAATCTACTGTTTAAACTTTAAAAATGAAGTTATTGATCCATATTACTGACTAGTATGCGCTATTCACAGTATTGTAGTCTCACTCCAATATTCTTATTTAGAACTATTATTGTTGTTATTATTCTTCTTATTTGTATGCTTTTAATCGATCTACTATTCAAAAATATATTTACTAAACAATATTTCATTCATCTGAACTGTGCAACAATAATACTATTTTAATTCCAACTTAAATAAGAGGAGGGTTCAAATGTGAAATGCCTCATATTTTTCATATCTCATTGTACTTCATATGCTTTATCTTCATTTACAAAGTTTAAATAGTTTATCCGAACTGATTAAAATAATATTGGAGACCAAATTTTATATTTTTTGAAAAGTTTTTACTACTTTTTTATAGGTACAAAATAACTGTTTCCGAATCATAAAAAAAACCAATTTTATATCCATATAAAAAATAGTAAAAAAAATAATAAAATATTTTTTTTTGTCTCCATGCACATTTTAATATGATATCATGTTGATTGGTTCGGATTGACTATTTAAACTTTGAAAATGAAGAAAAACATACGAAACACAATGAGAAATGAAAGACATGAGACATTTGAACTTTACTTTATCTCCTATTTTACTTAATACTATTCTAACACTAATCTAAACTTTCCAAACGACCCGTAATTCAGTGATATAGACATATAGTGCTTCAATAATTTGCACGACAATTATATGCTAAATCAGCAACATTATTTTATCATCTAGAATGACACATAATATCTTAATCAAGTTATTTGACAAAAAAAATAAAATATCTTAATCAAGTCAAAGCCATTAATGAATTATACTAGGACAGGCCGTGGGTCCTCCAGTTCCAATGGGGAGATGCCAAGTAAGCAAAACCACGTTCATATCGTATTTATAAAGTAAACCAAGTCCATTTAAAATCTTCCTCGTATGGTCGGTCCTACAGTTTACTTCCAATATATCCGATTCCTGAAGCAAAAGCAACTACAAATTTACTCAAATCATTATACATTTTTCTTTTCTTTTGCAACTATTCACTATCATAAATTTACTTGGCGCAGCTAATTTGAAATATTTTTTTGATATCTATTTCGGTTTTCTAAATTAATTATAACATTATCTTCGTTATCAAATGTTTGATAATTTAATGTTTATAATTATGAACGAAGGCGTTCACAAATATATTGACGTATCGTAAATATTTTTTATATATGCATTTACGTCCTTGTACTCATAAAATTTTATAATTTTTGTTTGAGTATTAAATGTTAGTTGTCTTAACATATGAAGTTGCATAATGTTTTTCGAAAACAAACTAGCACTTCGTGTATTATAAAAATATTGTCCGAACAAATATATTCTGACATTTGACATTTAATATTTTAGTGATATTCAACATTTAAGTAAAAATTAAGATATTTAGGAGATGAGAAACTATTATTATACGTTTAAATATATCTATGTACGTATTAATTCAGAAAAAAATGCATATAAAGTTGAAAATATTAGAAATAAATACATTATTATTTAGAGATAAATTATGCTTGCACTTCATATTATGCACTCCTTCACCACACTATGAAATTATTTATACTTAACATACAATTATGTTTATGATTAAAGTCACAAATATTTATACTTAATATACAAAGTTTTATCATATTTTTTTCTAAATGATCATAAAAAAATTGAAGTTAAAAATTTGGTCGATTAAGTAATAACATAATTTTTTTTTATTTCTTTCTAATAAGGTACAATATAATTTTTTTTATCAACAAGTATATAATTAAAGATGAGGGTTCAAATACCTCCATTTTTAGTGCATCCATCATGCCTGCATTTTTTAAACACTATTAACTTAAAATTTAAAACTCATATATTAATAGATATGATCTATCATTTTCTCTATGCACATACAAAAGATGACTATATTTTGAGTTTGTTTTGATCAGTATCAAGAGCTTGCAAAAATATTAAAATGGATAAATTCTGGATGTTAATTTTTTTAACATATTAATTTATATAAAAGCTACCGAAAGGTAATACATTTTATATTTACATGTAGAGAAAATAATATAGATTACGTTTAACATTTTATTTGACATATAAGTTTTTAAAAATTTATTATTAAAAAATGAAAAAGTAAAAGAAGACAGAAAAAATAAAAATATTTGAACCCTCTTCATGATTAAAATAATATATAAATATATAAGAGGTGCACGTAAGAGCAATAAATGACCAAATTTTTTATTAATATCTAACGTTAAATAAAAAGTAATAGAAATATTCACGATTTTTGAAGAATTATAAAAATGTCCATGCCTTCTCGGCGATCATAACGTAATATAATTATATTTTATTTCTTAGGTTGATGTCAAAAACCAACCGAATGTTTTGGATTGATGGTTTTTTATTTAATTAGAAATTTTTATATATTTTTTTCTATTAAAATATTAGAATTTTTTTACATTTTTGAAAATAGATGGAATATTATATAATTTAATTTATTAGAAATACTGCAACAAATAATCCGGGTCAACATTTTTCAGTTGAGATTTTTTGCAGCTGTAAGAAAAATTAAAATATTTATTTGTGTGTTACTGGAAAAAATAAAAATATTTTAGATCTGAGTTATTAATTCTGGTCCAAAAGTCACTTCTGGGTAAATAAATAAATTATCCTGGTCTTTCTAATACATTCAAATTCTAAGTTATTACATCTATTTTCTTAGAAGTGATTTTAAGAAAAATTTAAATATTAAAAATATAAGATAGCTTCTAGAAAAATAGATGAAGTATCTTAGAATTTGAATGTATTAGAAGGACCACGATAATTTTTTTATTTATTCATAATTGACTTTTGAACCAGGATCAATAACTCAGATCCAAAACATTTTTTTTTCTGTAGCACACAAAGAAATATTTTAATTTTTCTTACAGCTGCACAAAATCCCGACTGAAAGATATTGATCCGGGTTATTTATCATAGTCTTTCTAGTAAATTAAATTCTATAGTATTTCATCTATTTTTAAAGAAATGTAAAAATATTTTTAATATTTTAATAGACAAAAATCATAATAATTTCTAATTAAATAAAAAGAACCATAAATTCAAAATATTCGGTTGGTTTCTTTCATAACCTAAGAAATAAAAAAATATTGTACTATGTTCTGACCATCAGGAATTTCGGCGGTCCACTGTTTTTCTGGACCGCCGAGAATCCTGGCGGTGCAGAAAAAAATGAACCGCCGAGATTATCGGCGATTTGGGTATTTTTATAATTCTTCTAAAATCGTGGGCATTTTAATTAATTTTATTTTAATGATGGATATTTAAAAAACGTTGACGGAATAAATAATAAATGCAATTTGATTCATCTCATCATCATTATTATTAATTTAGAAAACCGGATTGACAAGAAGAAAAAAAATCGCTAATTTTGTTCCCTCTCGTCTACAAATCGAAACCAGGAGCGGAGCACATAATAGTGGCCACGTGACGATTGATCGTTCCTCGAGTGTATTAATCTGCTGCTCGTACGATGACCTGCGGTTCAACAGACCGTACTCGTCTTCTCTCCGATCTCACCCTTCTTGTCAAAAACACCCTGTTGATTTCGTTTCTTCTCTTTACTCCGACCAGTCGTCATGATGGCAGCTGAGTCGCCTCTCAGCCTTTCGCCATCACAAGTTAGAGAAGATCTCGAATCTCTAAACCTAGACGACGACGAGGATGAACAAACCAGCACTTCATCTTTGTTCGCCCCTCGATTAATCTCGGCAACTCGTTCCGAGCTTAACGGCGGAGATCCCCTCCTCAATCCACCTCTCTCCCCTTCTCCACCATCGTCTCCTGGGCCCTCCACGGGAAGCTTCTCTTCGCCTTCCTCGTCCCCAATATTCAAGCCACAGAAGATCCAGAACGGCGGGTCAGAACGCTTGGGGCTGGAGTTTACGCGGATCGCCGTTACAGACCCGCTGAAGGAGATTGACCCAAACCCGTCTTTGGCTGGTTCAAGCACTTATGTCAGTTACCTGATAACAGCTAAGTCTGTCAATGATGGGAGAGAATTTCGTGTGAGGCGGCGGTTCCGTGATGTGGTCACACTAGCAGATCGGTTAGCGGAATCTTATCGGGGATATTTCATACCCGCTAGGCCTGACAAGAGTGTAGTGGAGGGCCAGGTTTTTGCAATTATCTTATTGAAGATCAATAATTAAATATTTTGGTAGGATTAGTTGTATGGATTAGATTACGTTGTAGTCCTGAGTCAGTGAAGCTTTTATATTACATAATGCAGCTTATCATATAAATCACAGATTGTAGTTTCAAACATAGGCTTAATGATACAAAATTGGTCCCAATAAAATTAGAAACTGCAATGACAATGTCCTACTAAAATTGAGGCCATACTACTATATTTAATGGAACTTTGAGCAAACAGTAAATCTGGCATTTCTTAAATACTGAAATATATGGGAAACATATTCATAGTAATTGGTAAAACTTTCAAACTAATTCCAAATTATGCACAGAGACTGTACTCCAAAAGTGTATTAAAAATTAGAACTTAATATAGGTGATGCAAAGGCATGAGTTTGTGGAGCAACGGCGGACTTCACTGGAGAAGTACCTGCGCCGCCTCGCAGCTCACCCTATTGTGGGTCGCAGTGAGGAGCTTCGCACCTTCTTGCGAGCCCCTTCAGCAGCCGCATCTCATTCCCAAACAGACAATGAGGTGGATTCAGAGGACGGGTTGCCGGTGCCAAGTCGGCCTCAGGTAGTGAGAGATGGTTTGGTGGGGAGTGTGCCAATAAAAGGTGGGAGGGATTTTTTTGGCATGTTCAGTAATATTAAACAGACAGTGGTTAACGGGTGGGTAGGTGGTGGATTGGTGGCAGCTTCCAGGGTGCTGGAGGAGGACAAGGAGTTCTTGGTGAAAAAGGCCAAAGTTCTTGACTTGGCGCAACAGCTGACTACCATCTCTCAGCAGGTTTAAATCAATGCACATCTATGAAATTACTTTCTGGCTGTTTTAGTATTTGATGTTCTGATGTTTGCGCTGATATGTACTTGTACACTTCCTTGGGTATACATCGTCTCTGATAAAAACCAGTTAGATTGATTGAACATTGTTGCCAGTATGAAAATTACAACCTGCGACTTGAAACACACAAGATTGTGGACAATATAAGACAGTAAACTCATCAGATTATGGAAGAACTTAATATCGTGCACAGTCAAGATACAGTCTGAGATTCTATTGTCTTCTTTCTTTAGTTTATTCTCTCTGGTCTAGTTTTTTTCTTCTAAATATTGAAACTTAGAGTCAAGTCAACTTAACACTGGTTGGTTTACTTTAACAGGCTGAAGCACTGGTTAAAGCACAACAAGACATGGGGGAAACGATGGGGGAAATGGGCATGACCTTTATCAAGCTATCAAAATTTGAAACTGAGCAGTCAAAATGGGAGTCTCAGACCTTGCGTGCTGATGTGACCAGACAGTTTGCGCTCACTGTTGTGAAGGTCAGCCGACTTCAGCGAGCACTTAATTCACAAACCGTCACACATCTGGTTAGTTAACTCTTCTTTGCACTCAAGTTAGGAAGCCCTTTTTTTTTTTTGAAAAAAGGCATAAAACCCGTTTCATTAATATGAAACTGTTAATTACAGAACAACTACTCTACTTAAACCTAAAAGCCTAACCGTTTACCCTAAAAAACCCTTGGAATCGAGATCTCAACCACTCTCACCCTTCTTCATTAGTTAAGTATTCATCATATCACAAATCAGAGTATTGTAGCAATGCCCTCCCTTTACAAACGCATTAAGTTGCAGGTCCCGAACTTTAGTCGAGACTTGTATTGTGGTACTAATATGTGATTAGGTATAACAAAATTCGAAACTATTTAATGAAAAATGAACCATAGACCTAGTTTTAGTTTTGATGAGTAAGGCTATGGTACTATACCAAGCGCGGATTGGTCCATCCTATGGATCAATATCTTCGTTTTAAAAGTTCAAATAGTTGATCTGAACTGTCAACATGATCTCCATATGAAAATATATTTGGGAACTAAATTTTACATTTTTTAGGATCTTTTTACTATTTTTTTTAGATAGGTAGAAAATCACTACTTTTGAATGGTCTAGAATTTTTAGATCAAGTGATTTTCTACCTATCTAAACAAAATAGTAACAAATTTGTAACAAATGTAAAATTTGATCTTCAAGTACACTTTCATATGGAGATCATGTTGAACAGTTCAAATAAGACTATTTGATTTTGAAAATGGAGATATTGATCCATAGTACGGACCAATCCACGCTATGCATAGTACCATAGCCTCACTTCAGTTTTGAAATTATAAATTAATTGGTTCGTCTTTTGAGATTATGAGAAGATGGTCTTTTGTGCATTGTCATTACAATTTTTTGTTAATTTCTTACAAGGGCGTCTAGTTGACAGGTTCTATTTGATGCTTTTATTTTTCTTTTAGGATACACTGCATGAATATTTGGGGCTGATGATCCCGATCAATAATGCATTTTCGGATCGTGCCAATGCTTTGAATACCGTGCAAACGCTCTCAGGAGATATATTGTCCTTAAATGCAAGGTTGGATAAACTTGAGGCTACCTCAGTAAAAGTATTTGGCCAGGACAGGATGAAAACTTCTAAGATAGAGGAACTGAGGGAGACTATAAGATTCACTGAAGATGCAAAAAACAATGCTATTAGACAATATGAGCGCATCAAGGTAACTTTTTTTTATGTAGTGTATACTAATTTAAACATTTCTCTTGTTGTCTGGCTTATTTTTTATTTGGCATTATGCAGGAAAACAACAAATCTGAAATGCAGAGGATTGAGAAGGAGAGGCGTAGTGATTTTGTGGCCATGTTAAAGGGATTTGTAAATAGTCAGGTAATGATCACATAAAAATAAAAAATAAAAACATAAAAGATACTCTTGGGATTTCCTGTGAATTGATCGTGCTCGTATTTTTATACATTATTGAATGAATTTTTTCTTTAACTGCAGGTTGGTTATTCACAGAGGATGGCAGTTGAGTGGGAAAAACTAGCAGATGAAACCAAACAATATGTGAGACACCAGGTCTTACAATAGAGATCATTTTGCTCACCCATTTATTCATGTTCTAAAGCTACTTCACAATAAATACAGTCCTTCATAGCTTACTGTTTGTGGATATTGAGTGTTAATCTCTGTTCCATTTTTTTTGTTTCACATCTTTTGTTTTTATTAAAAAAGAAGTGTTTCTGTACAATTTACTGAAAATCTTAGCAAACTTTCAACTAGAACAGTATGAAAGCAAATTTTCAAGTCATTTTTGGTGGGAATCATTGATAAAGGATTGGCAACTGGTAATGGTCTCTCTGATGTACAACCAAAGTTAAATACTTGGATGGCGAGTTCCTTTAAAGAGTTGTTAAAATTCAATAATATTCTCTTCTTTTAACTTGCCCTAAAAATCAACATGATTGGAAACCTAGATACGCGCTTAAATTTTCTGTATGAACTGTATGCTCAATGTCTAGAAAACAATATAAACTGGTTCAAAATTTACCCTTTTCGATATTATGTAGAGAGTTTGCAATGTGTGGCAGAGTTTTATTGGTGGTCGACTTTGGAGTGAAATTGCTTCAGCAAAGTTGCTAAACGAGTTTTGGTTCATTGACCTCGAGCATTGATTAGAAAATCGACTATTTCTGAATCGTAATTTTTATAAAAGAGGATATGCACACAGCATTAACGAAGATAAAATCTTAGTGTCAACTTCATAAAATTTAGTCCTGCATTTGGTATATTGTTTCTAAATGTCAAGACTGGGAAATTTTATACTTTCTGATATTAGTGCCTAAAATTATATGTTAGGTGTGCCTCCCATTTCACAATTTACTAGTGACAGATTGTATTTGACAAGCTTTTTGTTAGTGGGCTAATTTAAAGAGCAGACTAGAACATGACAGCTTAATTAAGAAGAAGTGGGTTTTGTATTCAGTACGTAGAGTAATTTTAATAATTTATTTTTGTTATTCTCTATTTAGAGAATATCTTTTGTTATGAGTAACTGAACAAGTCATATCTCTTGTTAGCTCAATGAAGGTGAATACAAATTTGTTTCCTTATAAATTTGTCATTCTGTATTTCTATTTAATTTCTGCTTCTCTGTCAATATTCTAACAAACTGCATTTTAGAGCTTTAATAATTGGTGGTTTTTTTGCTCCTCGCTCAAGGCTAAGACCGACTTGCGTAGGATACACTTCTAGATCCTTTCATCGCATCAAGACCACCTCTGTTTTGCTCTGCTCTGCGCTCTGCACTCATACACCGCAATAACACTGCTTTTGTAAACCGCACCAACACATCTATTGCACCGATTGTACATCAAACCATTGTTCAAAGGCAGCTTGCTTTTGATCAAGAATTGTGGTAATTTCAATTTTTGGTGAATAGCTATGAATCATACAAATTAACTTTCTTTGTGTTTCTCATTCATATGCTATCATCGAATAGTATTGAGTGCTTCGATTTTGATTGTCTAATATTCTATTTACTGACCAATATAAAACCTTAATTTTGAAGGATAAGATGATGGGGTGTTGGGAATGCAAGTTGGTGAAGTTGCTCATCTTGAGGTACCTCTTATTAAAATTTTCCAATTTTTTTTTTTAATATATTTTTGGAAGAATTTTATTCAAGTTCCTAAATATAATCCTCTCATATCTGAGTTGGATGCTTAATTCAATATGATTAATCTTATCAACATTGAAGGATGAACTTAGTGGGCATATAATCTAATCACTGAGAACATTTGGTTTAATTTTTTTTTCTATTGCACACTCGTACCTATTGTGTGGCCTAATCTGCCTCTGCATTATTTTCTTGTTTGCAATTAATCTTGGTATGTTGATATGTTATTTTTCTCATTTTTTTTAGAATAAAAATGAGAAGATATAGATTAGTCGGTATTGTATTTTTAACCAACAATGTCTACAATTTTCTGATTTATCTCTCCTAATATTCATCTGAAATCCTTTATTCTTAATCTTACATTTTTCTTTCAATTAGAATAAGATATTGTATTTTGAATACTTGTGTACTGCAGTGCACTTCAGATTATGCTTATGGAGCTAGTGCATTTTCTACTTGGGGTATTATACGCAACTCATTTCTCATCTTTGAAATTGAAGTTGTGATGGTTCAGTAACATCAAAATAATGTGATGTTTTTCTTTTTTTCTTTCAATGCTGAAGGAAGATATTCAGTAATACATCTCTATGGATAGAAATGGAGTATAGTGAAGAAGTTTAAATAAATTATTAATAATTATTTAAGCATGCTATATTTGCTATTCCAATATCTCAATGCTGTGTTTTACTTTGCCGATCAATACAGAGCAACGTCAGGGATTTATATTTGCATCACTGCTTTAATTTATACGGAATATAAATAACGAACACGTACCATTTTCTATTGTTCAACTTCCATGGCAGCAAGAAGAGTGTGAAGTTTAGTGAGGCGGAGAGCAATATGCACTTCAGCGCACAAATTTCAGTTAAGAGGAAGATATCAGAATTTTGAAGGGAGGCAAAGAAACAAAAAAAGAATGGGAGTAAACTAGGAGGAGATGAAAATATTACATGAGTGGGTTTCAAAGGGTATTTTGTCACGAAAATTTTGAGATGGAGAATTTTGTTTGATTTTTTTCAAAGAAAATTAGTTTATAAAATTCCCCGATAAAATGGAAGTGGCAAGCTAGTATAAAAAATGATTATCCCTTTGAAATGTGCGTGAATTTTGTGAAAAAAAAAACCCTGCAATCTATATTCACATTCACTTTCACAATCAAATTTAAGCCCCAAGTAGATACCAACATCCTAAACAGTGAGAAACGCGACCCATGCAGAGTAGAAGTCCCAACAAACGTTCATGTCAGCAATACATATTTACCAGTACCACTGGTCCAAAACAGGGAGATGGTATCCGATGTCCTCGGATAACACACCACCTGTGTCATTACGAATTCAAGCTACTCCTGATAAATAGCATATAAGCAGCTTCAAGAGTTCCACGCAACTCTCTTGAACTAAACTGAATAACATAGTTGAGAATGTCAGCAGGTTGTTGTTTTGTTGTAAATACGTGGCGTCATTGCTGATGTGTGCCATAAGGCTTCCATGGGGTTTCAAAGCAAATCACAGAAAAGGAAACTAGAGAATTCCAAATGCTTACTTGAATTTCAGTAACGCATAAATGTCAGGAAGTATCTGAGAGTGAACCAGCCAAGAGTGCAAGTATGTGTGGAGATTGGAGAGGGAAATGGAGGGGAAATGACACTGTCACCAGAGAAGCAGAAACCACCTCGGTTCGAATTCATATCACCCGAGTTAACTCAAATTTTGAGTTTAGATCCATACCATCTGATCTGTTGCAGCATGAATATTAAAGTTGTCCTGTGCATTCTGCCTCGGACCGGATTGGCCCGGATTCAGATCGGATCAAGCCCTTTACAATTGAAGCATTTCCCAATTCCAGGAGTTTTACATAGGACAGCTATACCACATGAGTAATGTGATACTCCGGTGTTTAACTATTTTTATTTTTTTCATATACTATCATAATATTAATGTCTAAAAAACATAAAAGTATTAAGTAAGACAACCACATACTTAGAAAGAATAATTGCTCTATTAAATTTATCAACTAAGTTCTTAGCTCAACCAAAACTAAAAAATAAATTGAATATTTTGATCAAAATATGAATTACACTACACTTAGTCTCAAGACCGTAATTAAACCTCAAAAATACAATCACATCAAGCCCTAAACCAAAGAATCAGATTTTTCCTCGTCTGTTGACTTCAAAATAAAATAATGAATACCATACTAATATCAGATCAGATCCGACCTGTTGATCCAGCACCGCCGAGGAAAGAAAGCAGTCCTCCAGCGGCACCACCGGTGACAGAATCAGCCTCGTCAAGAAACAAATCCTCCGGCATTCGGAAAGCCCCATGGAGGCAAACCAATGCCGACCCGATCAAAAGGGCAGAAATAATCAAAGATCCAACCGATGTGAGGAAAACCGCAAGAAATGTGACAACCACAAGCCCCAGAAGAGTCTCCCGATCAGAGAAGGTGCGGCCAAAGAGAACGAGGGGAGGATCTGAAGGCCTCAAGAGATATAGGAAGCACCATGCAGCGAGGAGGGCTAGGAGCACGGCGAGAGAGAAGGGGTGAGAGAGGAGAGAGGCGGCAAGGCACAGCGCTATGACGGCAGCGTAGTTGACTCGAAAGTAGCCAAGATTCTTCCGGACGCGTGAGGTGGCGTCTGCGAGGGAATCCGGGCGGGAGAAGGCGGAACGATCGATGAGCTCCGACCAGGGGCGGCGGTCGGAGAGGGATCTCCGGATCGAATCAGAGAAGCGCGAGAGGAAGAAGCGGAGACCTGGCGTGGTGGCCGGATCGGTGGTGGAGGGAGTTTGCGAGGCGGGAGTTGTGGTGGAGATCGGCAGCAGAGGCGGGTTTGTGGTCGCCATTTTTCTCAAAGAGGTGAGAAGAGAGATGAAGTTGTTTGACTATGACTTACGGATGAGAGGTTGAATGGTCAATCCTGTCGTTCAGCGAAGGATTGATTTTTAACTAAAATTTCATGGCAGCGACTATTATTAGGACTTAGAAGAGAGCGTGGGGAATTGGAACTTTAGAAGGGGTTTCGTGGTAGATTGGTGGGAAGGACGGAGGAGCGCGTTTTGGTATCTGGTAGACTAATTGGATCTGTGATGCTTTGGTTTAGATGCTTTCTGAAGTAGCACGCAACATGTCCATTTACAAAATGAGGAGGGTTCGTCTATACTCATATTGATGAGAACCTAAGCATTTAATTTCTAACCATTTAAAATGCGGCTAGCAGCATTTCCGTTAGAGAGTCGTGTCTTGTCGTAATTAAGTTAATTTTTTATGTGTTGTACCGTAATTAAAATATAACGGATGGTTACGGTACACGAATAATCACGGCGCACGAGTTATGCTGTGTTCAAACATGTCGTGACCAAACATGTTGTGTTTAAATATGATTGGTCATATTTAATTATTGTCGTGATCGAATCTTTCGCGTGACATGCCGTGCCAAATTTCAAAAGATTGTCACAGCATGTAAATGGTCTACGAAACAAGCGAGTCATGGCACGTAACCGACACACATACCGTGTCATTCCGTGATGAAGCCGGCTCTACCGTGCTATTTTTTCCACTCTAATTTCCGATAATTTTTTACCTCTCGAAAAAAAATGATTGTCGTTGGCGAGGAGTTATAGGAAGATATGTTTTTCAGAGGTATATTGAGGATTCATGGGATGTTGAGATTGATTGAGTTTGCAATTTCTTGCCACGGTGTACAAAGGAACATGCAGATCTTGTGGTAACATTTTGGCTTAAATTTCATCTTATTGTTCCTACGTGAATTGATCAGAAAGAAAAGCGAGACCAATTGTATAAAACAAAGGAGGTTTTGATGAATGATGGAAGTCAATCCCCACGTTTGATTGTGGACTAAAGTTGGAATAAGGAGCTTTAGGCTAAACTATTCCACCAAACGAGTTCTAATTTGATTAGTCTAATATGAAATAGCTTAAAAGTTAGTCCAACTTAAACAAGTCTAAACTAAACCATCTTTGGAGGTGCTTTAAATTTTTCTTCTACACCACTGAGGCCACTGTCATTCACCTTAAACCATTTCACCCCTCTCCTCATTAATTAGTAATAATATATTATTATTATATAATTAGTATATTATTATTAATAATTATTATTAGTATAAATTATATAATTAATATCTTATATTGTTAATATATTAAATAATTATTATAATAATATTATATAATTAGTATATCTTTATTAATAATTATTATTAATATATAATTATATTATTAATGAGTCCGGCTACTATAACACTAGTGTCATTTCAAACTAAATAACACCACATCTTAAACCATTAGATCTACTTTAATATTCATGTACAAGATAGGGCTGGAATGACACTAGTGTCTTGCCCGAATATTAAAGTAGATCCAATGGTTTAAGATGTGGTGTTATTTAGTTTGAAATGACACTAGTGTTATAGTAGTCGGACTCATTATTAATATGTTATATTGTTAATATATTAAATAATTATTATAATAATATTAAATAATTATTATAATAATATTATAATATATTATGAGGAGAGCTCAAATGCCCCAAGAATCCATGCCCCAATCCTGCCCAAAATATAAATCTCTGATCCGCACGTTAAGATTCGTGCAAAAGGGAACGCTGGATCAAAGGCTCCAGCTCGCCCCTGACCCCTTTCTCGAGCTCACTGTTTCGCTTTTTCACCAACCCCTTACGATTCCGATCCATACCCTGACGCAGCCCTCCGCTAGCCCCTCTCGTCCCCTCTCACCTTTCCTGACCCCTCGGTTTGCCCGGATCTCCTCACTCGCAAGTTAGGATTTTATCACAAGAACAAAGAATTGTCTTCATGGCCGTTGCCACCACCGCCAAGCCCTCTTCACCGATTGAATGCGCTAGTTCAATATTAGAAGTACTCGGGAGCACCTCCAAGTTGTTCATTAATCTTTACAATTCATTTGTAACTTCTTTTTTCGGATGATTGTTGTTTTTTTTTTTCTTTTTTTTTTAATGGGTGATGTGCTTGGTAATCCATGAAATTTTCTCATTTTCCGAAGAGAAGTTTATCTTTATGTACCTCACAGTCGTTGGCGAGAGGAGAGAGATTTGCTGTATAGCACGGAGGAGGAAGAGAGAGGTCGGAAGAGACGAAGAGGCGATCAATTATTTTTTGTAAGAACTGGAGAGCGGCAACAATGTGAGAACTGGAGAGAGACAATGGAGGAAGCCCACCTTTCTTTCGAAATGAGGAGTTTCGGGTGGAGACAATCTGAACCGCTAATTTCAAAATTAAAGTGCAGTTCATATTTCCGAAATTTTGTTAGTTGACACGCCCCAAAAATCAAATTAAATGAATACCACTTCTGATGTCTGATTGTCAATCCTACCACCTTTGCTAACTCAGTTCGCGCACCAAATTAGACGGTGCCCGAACTGAGTTAGCGCACCAGCTGATTTGCCGAAACAATTTCAAAACACCAGCCACTTTATTTTATAAGTTATGGGTCCCACCTCTTATTTTATAACTTTCTAACGAATAGAGAGAGGAGAGAGAAGGTAATATGGGTACCGAACAGGTGGGCAAAACTATTTGGTAAATAATATTATAAGTTATGGGCCCCACCTCTATTTTTTAATAGGTTTCAAAGGAGGAGAGAGAAGATATATGCTGCATTTTTATAATAAGTTTCAAATGTAATACAGAAACGGAAAAAACGGGTGCGCCAACCCAGTCCGCGCACCGTCCAATTTGGTGCACGAACTGGGTTAGCGAGGGTGGTAGGATTAAAAATCAGATCCCAAGAGTGATATTCATTTAATTTGATTTTTGTGAGGTGTCAACTAAAAAAATTTCGGTTCATATTTTGGGAAAGAATTGGAGCATAAATTCTTGAGGCATTTGAGCCCTCGTATATTATAGTTATTATTAATATATTAATATTATATAATTAGTATCTTATTATTAATAATTATTATTAATATCTTATATTGTTCATATATTAAATTATTATTATAATAATATTATAATATATTATAGTTATTATTAATATATAATTATATAATTAATATCTTATATTGTTAATATATTAAATAATTATCATAATAATATTATAATATATTATAGTTATAATTAATAATTAATATTATATAATTAGTATCTTGTTATTAATAATTAACTAATTTAGGCTTTCAAAACTTTAGTCCTCCACCAACTCTAACCAACCAAGGAATACCTTAAGTCATGATTTAACTTTATACCTCAATCAAATATGAATAATTTAGTCTGGCCTAAGTTGGAATAACCAATTTAGACCTCCTTAGCTTTAGTCCACAACCAAACACCATGATAATGAAAAAAAAGGACAATGTTTTGGTTTGAATTGAAAGAGAAGATTTGAGGTTGAGAAAATAAGATGATAATTGTTTCAATGGACCAAAGATATATAAGAGGAAATAAATCTGATGTGATTTTAAAAGAATAGTAGGATTCTGTGATTTCAAATTTACTTCTTTATTTATTAGAATGTACGAATTTTAACAACACTTATTTCTTATGCACAAATCTTTCAAAGAGATGAATAGATGAATTTAGAATAACAGAATTCTGTGATTCAAAAAAATCACAGTGTATCCTATATAAGAAGGGTTCTTATATTTACAAAAGCTTTTCATCCGTACATGAGCTCATATGAGCTGGGGAAGAGAGCCCAAAAAGAGAAGAAAAACTTATGTATTGTATGGGCAAGAAGTTAAGAATGAATTAGATTAATATTAGTATTTTACCGATAACATAACACTTTGCTTTGGATCTTTTGGATATGTTGAAGGAAGCGAATTTTTTTTATAAACCATAATTATTATTTTTTTTTCACAAAACTAACATGATTATTTTTTTTTTACAAAAATTATAAGAACCAAAATGTCATTTCAGTCCGTAATGTTTTTTTATTTCGAACCGAAATGACATTTCGGTCCGGTCCCCTTTTTGGATTTTCTGTGGTACTGGTTTTCCAAGTTTTCATATGAGCCGCCACAGAAAATTCAAAAAGGAGACCGGACCGAAATGCCATTTCGGTTCGGAATAAAATGAAAATAGCGGACCGAAATGCCATTTCAGTTCTGTAGTTTTTGTAAAAAATAAAATAAATCAAGTTGGTTTCGTGAAAATATTTTTTTAATTATAGTTTATAAAAAAAGTTCGAAGGAAGCGTGATTTTTTCCTTTTGTTTTAAATTTTATTCTACATTGGATTGCGTGTTCTCTTTTTGACATTTTTTTAATAAAAAAAGGATTAGACTAAAGTAGCGGATTTAAACAGGCCGAATGAAATATGCCAATATCGTTTGCTAGCTCAATAAAGAAAACAAAAATGTAACTTTATGTTTTAAAATTACAAAAAAATTCACAAATAATTCAAATATCATATTTTTTTTATCAATCCCAGAAAAGCTCCTCAAAGTATTTTTTTTTTCTCATGTATGTATTGCTAAATAAGAAATATTAGTACTGGGGAAAAATGATAATTACCACGAAAAATATTTGAGTAAAATTTTATAAGGTTTTCTTTTTAATTTAAATCTTTCCTGATAAAAATAATAAAAATAGAACTAACAATGGTTAGGATATATCTGACATTTTCAAAAGCGTTATTAAAATAAACATAAAGGGAATAAAAAATAAAGTTGAAGTTTTCTTAACAGCTATAAATTTGTTGTTCGAAAAAAAAAAAAAAAGCTATAGAATAAGTTTAAAACGATTTTTTTCTAACAGAATCGACGTGGAAAAATAAAATTACTTGACCGGTCAACTAAAAGAACCGTCCATCACGGCTGTAACGCCTTTTCTATCTTGGATTCTTACACCTTGTTTGGATGGAGAGTAGAGGGAGGAAGGGGACGTGAAGAATAAAAAGGAATGTAATGGAATAGAAAGGAAGATTAACATATTTAACTTCTTTGTGTTTGGATGATTAATGAGAGAATATAAATTTAACTTTCTTTTCGTCTTATTTCTTCTTTGGTTAACTAAAATTTAGGAGGTTAATGAGAAATTTGGTGGTTGTGTAGATATGTGACAAAAAACTTATATGAGAATTATATAAGTAAGATATAGAATTGGACATTTGTGCTTTTTGTTTTAAAAATATTTGCAACAAAATTTATTTCCATCCGTTACACCCCAAATCGGGAGGGAAGCCGATTCTATTGATTATAATGATACAAGGTTAAACCTTTCACCTCATGTACCCTTCACCTCCGACATAATTTTGTCAACTAAACACGATTCGACGGAAAGTTTTCTTTTCTTTCCATTCCCTCCCTTCCTGTACTCTCCATCCAAACAAGGTGTTATAGTAATTGCCAGCCGTTCCCTGTCCGTGTCCCGTCACTGTCATTTCGTCTTTTTCTTGGCGCACCTAGTCCAATTCCGAAATCAGACGCGCTCAAGTAATACGATGTTTGAATTTTGATCCGGACCGTCCAATCAGGATATACACGAGTATTAAAGGAATCCTGTGAATTCTATCGCGGAGCGGATTGGCCGGGATTATGATCGGACGGTCCATATTTCAACACAAATTTTGTGTTACATTAGGGGAACCGGTCCATCCAATCCCGAGTCTAGAAAGAAATATTTTTATAAATCATGATTATTTTTTTTTAACAAAAACCATAAAAAATGAACTGACATTTCAGTGTGAACTGTTTTTTTGAACCGGAACAGCAATTCAGTCCGAGATGGTTTCATAGCTTTTTCAGAAAAACAGGTGTAACTTTCGGTGTAACACCCATGAACCGAGATGCCATTTCAGTCTCATGTTTTTTTAGCCCGGACCGAAATGTCATTTCGGTCCGAACTATTTTTTATTTTTTTTAGAGTTTGCTTATAAATTGTTTAGAAATGTTTGTTTATAAATTGTTTAGAAATATCAGAAAAACAGGTTTTCTTAGAAAAGAGAAAGAAGAGACTGTTTTGAGTTTTAAAAGAAAAAATTAGTGGGACTGAAATGGCATTTCGGTCCAGAGAGATTTTCGGATTTTTTGTGGCCGCTGGTATGAAAACCTGTAAAACCACGTCGGGCTGAATTGCCATTTTGGTCCGGAAAAAAAAAGTTTGGACCGAAATAGCATTTCAGTTCTTATGTTTTTTTTAAAAACAAAAATAGTCATATTGGTTTCATAAAATTCTTTTTTTAATTATGGTTTATAAAAAAAATTCGTGTAGAACCCTGCCGCTCAGTCCAGATTTTCTAAAATAACCAAAATTTGAATTTACATCTAGACCGTATGATCAGAAATTAGACCATTCTGATTCAGTATATTAAAATTCGGTCTATGCGACTGCATATTCTTATTCGGTTGGAATCTAAATAGAAAATATGTATTCGGTCAAATATGTGGTTCTGTATTTTCGACTGCATATTACTGCACACTTGTTATTATGATACCACGTATATTTGTTTATATATATATATGAATTCTCATTTAAAATTCGCATATATAAATCTGCATATGCGGTATGCAGTGGTCTTCTGTACATCGCACAAAAACTATATTTTAAAACATTGTTTCGATTAGAGGTTGAATTCACAAGGACTTTTTAATATTCATGCCAAAACAGAACGGTCCGAATCCAATCTCGAAATTTGAGTCACTTTAGGAGACCCGAATTCGACCCGAGACACCCGTTGCGAATTCGTATGTCTACATTAACTCAAAATTTAAGTTAATGAAGAATGAATCCGAACCGACCGATTGGTGTTGGCACAAATATTAAAGAGGCACCATGCATTTCACTTCGGACTGAATTTGCCACGAATCTTGATTGGACAGTCGAGATGCAGTAACTCAAATTCTGAATTAATGCAGAGGAAACGGATTCGTCGGTTGCTGCTCTGTCCAAATCGTCTGCATTAACTCAAAATAGTATTTTTTTTAGTTAATGCATCTCGATCGATCGTCAGATTAATGGAGCCAATCCGATTACGTAGGAGGTCTTTAATATTAGTCCGGATCTAACACACATGAATCTTATAACAGATCCAACATTCTTTTTTGAGTTAATGCAGAGGATACGAATTCGCCTCCTGTTCTCCATATTGGCCGTTAATTCTCTCCATGGCGCCCCTCTGGCCTCATAAATGATGCCATTTCGTCTTTAAATAATAGTCAAAAGGCTAATCGCGCCAGTAAGCTTATTAACTAGCCATAACCGAAACTGTAATTACAAAACTGCCATTAGGCTCGTCATCAGTCGCTCTCTCTCCCACTTCTCTCCGCGTTCTACTCTCTTTCTCCCCAACCTCTTCTGACCAAAGCCTCGTGTTTCTCTTATCCCTAATTTTCCTCAAAACCTCCGATCGAACAACGATCCTAGTTGGCCAAATAAGGATCTCTGTAAATCCACACCTGATTCTTGATTTGATCTCAAACCAGAGGCCATGGCTGAGAACGGTGAAGACAAGCTGATCGCGACCGTACAGCATATTATTAAGACCTTGGGTAGTACGGACTCGATGACTGAAGACATACTCAAAGTATTTTCCAACTACGACGGTCGATTGTCGCTTGACAAACTCCATGGGAAGCGTGACGCGGCCGGCGGCGGCGGAGGCGGAGGTGGCGGCGGTTCAAGTGAGGAACAGCAGCACGTGCCGATAACCTCTTTTGAGCGTACTCTACGCACTCTCGACCGTCAGGTAACTCAGGTAATAAACCAGGAACGTCTGATCTGGTCTGAATCGGAAGCAGCAGAGGGTTTCCTCGAAGCTGTGGATGATCTAATTGCTACAATCAAAGATCTCGAAGCAGCCCCTCATGGAAATAACCAACCCTTGCTGGATCGAGCTGACGATTTACTCCAGAGGTGCATGTTTCGACTGGAGCGCGAGTTCAAGTCCCTTATCGAGCGGCCTGATGATGCTGCCCCGGCTGCCCCCTCCCGGCCAACTGGATTTGACTCTGATGAGAGTGACGAGTACGAGTACGATGAAGACATCGAGGATGCGCGAATCCCAATTGCACGACCAGTCACTGACTATGACGTGGTTATTGATGCCCTGCCACCGGGATCTGTCTCAGATCTTCACAAAATTGCACGGCGAATGGTGGCTGCTGGATTCGGCAGGGAATGCGCTGAGACATACGTAGTAGCTCGTAAGGGATTCCTTGAGGAGAGCGTGGCAAGGCTCGGGCTTCGCCCCCGCACGGCAGAGGAGGTGAAGTCAGCCCCTTGGGATGAGCTTGAGCTTGATATTGCACGGTGGATCCCGGCATTTAATATGGTTTTTAAAATTTTGATTCCAAGTGAGCGCCGGCTCTGTGACCGCCTTTTTGATGGGCTTCTTCCTTATGGTGACATGGCCTTTGCTGGAGCCAGCCGACCACCAGCTTTACAACTTCTCTCCTTTGCTGATGCTGTGGCAGCTGCTAGTCGCACACCTGAACGGCTCTTTCGTGTAGTTGACATGTATGAGTCTGCACGGGACTTGCTTCCAGAGCTTGAAACAATTTTCTCTGATGAATACTCTTGTGCTCTTCGAAATGAGGTTGCCACTGTGTGCAGTGCCGTGGGGTCATCCATCAAGGGTATATTTATGGAATTAGAGAACCTGATCAGGCGTGACCCTGTTCGTGTGTCTGTACCTGTGCATGGTGGCGGTCTACACCCAATAACCCGTTATGTTATGAATTACCTCCGTGCTGCATGCGGGTCTCGCCAAACTCTTGAAGAAGTGATGGAAGGTGGGGAATTTGGTCCCATGTCAGTAGGACCAGTAGATCCTGACCGTCCAACCTCATCTTTGGCCATCCATATTGCATGGATCATGGATGTTTTGCAGAAAAACCTCGACGCAAAATCAGAGGTTTATCGTGAACCTGCTCTGAGCTGTGTTTTTCTAATGAACAACGGGAAGTACATTCTCCAGAAGGTGAAGGATAGTGAACTTGGGGTTTTGTTAGGTGAGGAATGGAGCAAGCAAATGAACAGTAAGGTCAGACGATGGACCCGGGAGTATCACCGTGTGTGGGCCAAGATCATCAGTGTGTTACAGATAAATGATGGTGGGGTCAGACCAGAGAAGTTGCGGGTGTTCAATAACTACTTGGAGGAGAATTGCAAGACACAAGCTGAGTGGTTGATTGCAGATGAGCAAATGCGACTTGATTTGCGAATGTCCATAATGGATTCTGTGGTTCCAGCATATAGAACATTCCTGTCGAGGTTGAAAGCCATTTCAGATTGCCGAGATGTGTATGTCAAGTTTACACCAGAGGATGTGGAGGCATGGATTGGAGAGTTATTCCAAGGCACTGAGAAGAGATAAGCTTCTCTTTTTCTCTCATTGTTTGGTCCCCTATTGGTTTTCTTACTATGTTGCTTGAATTGTAGTTGTATCATCTAGGAATGTGTGTAATATTGTGTGCTTTTTATGCTAGTTGTTTGAGCTAAAGCTGTCGGTTTAAGGTGTCTTGTATATTGAGTTTAGACTTTCCCCATATCTTATTACTAGCTGGAACAATTTTATGTTATTTTTAGTTTGTTTCTGCAATACTGAAGAATTTAACTCCTTTTGTGCTTTCTCTATATCTTAAATGCATCTTTACTAATCAGTTCAGAGCTCTGTTGGGCCAGCTTTTTGTTTAATGCTTCAATTTTATAGATGTGTTTAGTACTGTCCAATCATTTCATATTTTACCTTAACTAATTTAATACATGCTTGTTTTGGGTTTGGCTGCTTTGGGTCCTGGGTCATTGGGGTTGGGGCTTATCCATAATCTGGGGTTGTTTTGGATTCTAGGCCGTTGATCTTGGACAGTTGGGTTTCGGTTTGGTTGGATTGATAATCTGGTAAATTGTTGGTTGGGGTTAACTTTTTGATAAAATTAACTATGAAACAGTGGTTGAGTCTTTTTTTTTTGGGTCATTAAAATTATGTTCAACTAGGTTGAGTTTTTTTGTAGTGCGCTCAGTTGTGGAGTCTTGGTCTATGCGAATACATGTCAGCTTGGGTCTAGCCGGTTCCGATGCAGGTTGCTCAGGTAAAATTTGGGTAGTTGATTTTAATAGAAGATCTGGTCAAGTTCGTGCTGCAAGCAAGTCCTTTCGTCAGGCAATACTTTGCTATCTCTACCGCAAAGGATCAAACTGGTAGCACCAAGTGTGCCGGAGTTTTTTTCTTTGTAGATTAAAAATATCCATCGTATTAACCACTTTTTGTGGTCCAAAACAAGAATAAAATGCTTTATTTTAGCAAAGATTAACTGCATATTAAAGGCAAACAACCTTACAGAGCATGATTGAGTATTATCTTAAAGGTTGACCGACTATCTCCAGCTTTGGTCGAGCGGTGTTCGCTTAAAAAAGCAATGAATAAACTATGTGCAACATTTTTGTGCTAAAAAGAGAAAACCATGACCAAACTTTTATAACACCGACAGCTAATGCTTATTAGATCCATCTCTTTCTTTTGTGGTGACTAATATACGAGGTTGACTGGAACCATTCATTAAGAAAAAAGAAAGACAAACCTTCATTTTAGTATAAGCTGAGGTTTTTAAAGGCCTATGCTTAATCTTATTATGAACTACTGCGGATGCATCTTTTGGCAGGCCTATATCTAGGGTATAAATTAATTACTTGAAAATGGAATCTGGTAAGATAACCATGACAGTTTTTTTAATCAACAATATTTCACATGCAGAGAGAAACAAATGATCAGGTTATCAAAATATCATTGTTTCTTTAAGAACTAGAAGAAAGCTTTAAACACCCACATTTCATTTTATTGAGAAACAGCAATATCCTCATTTCTGTGTAAAAAAGAAATACTCAATCAAACAAGATTGGCTAGAGTAGTTGCATAATAGTCTTCATGACTGAATCAGTTAATAACTGGTAAACTCGTTGGGTTGGATGTACGGCATCATAAAATATGTAGGATGAAACATTTTTGCAGATTGGAGTCAGGAAGTTGCAAAGCGGGCCCACCTCTGCCAGTCCAGTCCCACAGCATCCTCTTTTGGTCTCTTGAAAACCTGTGAGTAATAGTCTGTCTTTTATTCTCTTAAAAAGTCGATTTGAAAAAGGAAAGAGCTGTAGGTTGCTATTTTTTTCATTTAGAAAGCAAGTTGTTAACGAAAGACGGAAACCGATAATGCTCAAGTAGCTATATAGATCTGACCTCTTTGTTCGCGCATCATTACCCTCATATTCACACTAGGTATTTCTCATGGTGATACTTACGCCACTTGTAACATTTCATTAATCTTGATGTGCTAATTTGGTAATTCTTTAAAAGACATTGATGAAATCAACTTTTTTCATCTGGACAGTAAATTTCACTTTGATATATCAGTATTGAACTGATCTGGTTCTATACCGAGACATGTCAGGGCAGACAACTGGGCAGGCTGCTTTTATCAGTAACTTAACTCGGTGCAAGAAAGAATGTACTTTTATATTTGCTTTTGTTTGGCAACTGTTTATGAGTGGCTGGTTTAACAAATAGAATGACGCTGAGTTCTTATAAAAATTGGTGCCTGGCAATAGACAAAGAATCTCTAGGATTTAGTTCTGTGAGGCTAATTTGAGCCATATTGATATAGCTGGTAGCAAGTAGTCCCGAAAATACTGGTACATCTCTTAAGAAACTACACAACTACTCTTTCCTTTTGTTAGGTTGGTTCTATTTAGTTTAATGTGTTATATGGCGTTGTATGTAATAAATAATAATAAATGCAGAAGTGCAAAATTGTCAGAAGGCCAACTGTTTGATCATAATTTGGAATGCACAGTAATATGCACAAACTGAAAATCAGGTCTGTTAAACTTACCATGAAGAGACGAATGCTCAAGAATGTCCATGAAAGCACTGTATGCATCGATGTAAATAAACTTGCTTCCATCGAGCTTCTCTTGCAAATCATGCAATAGGTTTCCTAGCTTAGAGTTGTAAAGTGTTGCATCATTGTTCAAATAACCATCACATTCTCGCTCTTTTGTGCCCTTAAAGCTCAGTGTTATCTGGAGAGGAGTGCAACCGAAAGGAGGGAGGTTCGCAACGGAAAATGACCTACCTCCAAGATAATAGAGCTCCTGTTGTATAATAGTTTCAGTTCCTTTTTCTGAGAGTACATTTAATTTTACCCCTTTAAAGTAGGGAAATAGCCTTTGCAGATACAATGATTTGGATAAATGCATCAAGCAGTTAAGGATACTATTCACTACAGGAAACGATGTAAAATATTGCTTAAAATGATTGATTTCTTAAATGTGGACAATTTTGGCAAAAGTGGACAATTTTTCAATAATAGCTTAACACAGTGTTGAAAATCCGGTCGGTAAATGTCAGTATTGGTCAGAAATGATACACAATCTTCATTGTGAAACTGAGAAGTCTAGCTCAGCATGAGAAATTTCGGATAGTGACAATTCAAATTCTAAATAATAGTGTAATTTTGGAAGTTAGTGCTCCTAGCTCTTCCTGTGAGCTGCTTTATATTGCCTTTTTGACTATCCTACTCGAGATTTTGGCACGAGGGATAAACACCACTGACATCGTTATTCCGAGTCGTACCAAATAAGGTTACTTGTAAAAATGGCTTAATTTTCTGTTAATAAAAGCTAACTATAATTATAGTGAACTAAACCACAGTAAGAGAAGAATTTACCTTGAGAGTCATCTCCACCTTGTGGAGTACAAAATCCTGGTACTCCCCTAAGCTTTTCCTGCCTTTATTGGATGCATGATAATAATTCCTTGTAAAATCATTGGTACCAGCACTGATGAGAATCAACGAATTGGCGATAATACTAGAGGCCTCCTCTTTCCCCACATCTATTTCAAGCCTTGTGAGGTAGGATTTAAACATCTTCACTTGCCCTGACATAGGAACTGTGTTCCATGGGTGGGACGTGGCTTCGTCGAAACCCGACCCAGCTGATGCAAAATTGGCCCCTAATCTCATATCATCTTTTGACAAGCTAGGATCCAAGAAAGGAGAGGAAAATTTTGTTAAGCCAAGCTTTGTGCCTAGGAGATCCGGTACAAGAAGCCCGTTTGAGAATCTACCAGTAGGTTTGTTTTCAGGGAAGTCCTGACCATATGGGAAGTGATTCGCTTCGATAATTGTGGGGATGTAACCATTGTTACCAGTGTCTAAAGTGGAGTCACCGAAGTAGAACGCGGCTGCAAGTTTAGGTGCTTTAGTCTCTGGTTTATTGCTACTGACAGTAATAACAAGTAAAAAGAGAAGGATTGATATGAAAAGAGGATCAGTTGCCATTGGAAGGGATTGCCCTTTTTGTTTTGTATAGGCGAGGCAGTTGGGTCCCTTTATAGTATGATCCAGCCATGCAGTGATTTGAGTAACTAATAGGATTTCTTTAGATTGGAATTTTTAGTGCGCCATTGTTAATTAGTAAATTAGTGACATATAATAGGACAATAAAGGGTTCCAGTGCTCTGTTTCTTGTTGCAGGGGGGTTTAACTAATTACTTTACGACGAGGTTTTGGATTATCAATTTGGATTATAAATTAGTGCCATTACAAGGTAGCTGCTGTTGCTGCAGCAGCTCCCAAAAAAAAAAAAGCTGAATGGATACCTCCATATTTTCCGTAATTTTAGTGGACAATTATGTCATAAAGAAATAGAGGTAGGATTAACTGCCAATTGCATTTTAATTATTTTGAATATAAAATGAAAATGTAAACGTTTTCAACTTTGAGTAGTTTCTATGACCTAAAGAAAGAAAAAACCAGCCAAGGAACAACAAAATTCTCATATATAGCAAGAAAAAGAATGTTCTAGCATTGTACTGTCTACAATAGTAACTTAAGAAAAGATTTATATCCCTTTTGTCCTACAGTAACAGAACATATTCTTTAATAACAATAATGCTATTTTCATTTACAATATTAATCTACATTAAACAAACGGAAAAACCTCTCTAGCTCATAATATCAATAATACATGTGAATAAAAAATAAATCCTGTTAATGTGTAGGTGGTTCCTCCGCATTCACCGGCACATTATATGCAGTCACTGCCAGCATTCCACCCTGATCCTGCTGCTTCAATATTAAAATTGAAAACATTGAGTCAAATTCTGCGGTCGCCAAGAAATCTCCTACCACCCCTAATTCAGGGCACTCGCTCCAGTCCGATAACCTATCAGCCAACATGACCGCATTCCATGTGTGCCTCATCCCTACCATGACCAAATCATAGGATTCCTGATCCAATGCTCTTATCACTTGAACTATATTCTCCATGTCGCCTACCAATTCTTCCCTGTATTTCACTTTCCTGGTTCTCAACCCTATTGCCTTTATGTCATCAAGAATACGGTTATCCAGTTTTCGTTCAGCCTGATCATCTTTGATCCCCCGGCTTGGCAAAAACCGGATCACTGTCAAGTTGATACCCGGATGCTTGGCCATGCGTTCACCATATGCTAGTGCCTCACGGTCGTCACCGCCACCAAAGAAGAGTACTACCACTTGGTGCATGAATTCGCTAGTGACAGTTGTTGTATCAGTTGCTTGCCTGTCTATCAGCACCGCAACCGAGCAGGGTGCACTGGATATGACCTGTGAATAAATTGCTAATCATACCAGGCAGAGTAATGATAAGAGTTATATCTGTTTGAGGAGGGTTCAAATGCCTCAATTTTTTGTGCCTCCATCGTGCCTTCACTTTTTAATTTTCTAATAACAAAAGTTCTAAAACTTATATGTCAAAATAAAACCGTTAGATGTGATCTATATTATTTTCTCTACATGCACATAAAAAAATTATCACTTTTTGGTTTTGTTGTTATATGAATCAAAGTTGAAAAATCAACATCCAGAATTTATCCATATCAATATTATACATTTTGCAAGCTCTTGATATCGATCAAACAAAGTCAAAATGTTGTAATTCTTTATATGTGCATAGAGAAAATGATATACATCAAATCTAACAGTTTTATGTTGATATATGAGTTTAAATTTAAGTTATTAACATTTAAAAATTGGAGGCATGATGGAGGTACAAAATATGGAGTCATTTGAACCCTCCTCTACCTGTTTTCTCTTTTCCTTTTGAATTTTATGCCTGTTTCTGATTGACTTGATAAGAGAAGTTTTATTGTCACCTTGCGATTAACGTTGCGGAGACCAGTATTTGCCCTGACATGTCCAGCTATATCTTTCCTTTGGTGGAAATGTAGCAAAATCAATGACACCCTTTTATCGACGGCCAACCTGCAGATCTCATCATGCATTGATGTGTAGGGTGATATTGTTGTATATGGAGCTACTGACAGCACGCCTTGGTTGGTTTGTTCATGCAATAGAAATGCATTTATGATTGGGTCAGCCTCAAAACCAGTACTACCATCCGCCATATTGGCCCGGTCAATTTTGTGCGGGATGAATACTGGAACCAAACGACCCACAAGCTCTACAAGTTGCAAGAGGTACACACATATGGGGCTCTGTATGGTAGGATAAGATGCCTCAAGGAGGTTAAGCATGCCTGGCACATGTGATTGGTCAGATACACATGCAAGGATGCGTAGCTCTGCTTCTGTTTTGAGGTGCTGTATTGTTCGCCGCTTGTACACAGCGTAGCATCGTGCCGGGTCATAGAGTGTGCTCGCTATGGGTACGCACACAGCTGGGACCAGGATGACTGAGAGCATCAGGATGCTGTAGGTATTCTTCTCGATAAGCTAGTAATTTGAATTAAAAATAAGTGAGGTAAGTTAGATATGACATTTCTAGTCATTTGAGAAATCATTGCTAAATTGAAGAGAAATTTTTCTTAAGCAACAAGACTTGTAACAAATAAGCAAGGTATGGAAGTTCAATGAAAAGTAAGAGCAACAACTTAATTAATTTTTTGGAGTTACATATACCTTATTGCTCATCCAAAAGTTATAAGTCATAACCTCTATAATCCCTTTGCTGGTCATAAAGAGGCTAAGAGCAAGTGCATCAAGAAAGGGGATCTTGTAGTAGAGAGAAGGTAGAAGAGTTCCTGCAATTTTCCCGAGCACACCCAAGAAGATGATGCCGGGCAACTTTGCAAAAGTCAGGTGCCATAAGTTTATTTTACTCCCTGCCACGGTGTAGTACAACGGCACGATAAGCCCTTTCATGATGATTTCAATCTTCTCGGTCAATGCAGATCCAAGTGGTGGTCCGTCTGGTATCACCAAACCGAGAACAAGAGCACCAGTCATTGAGTTGGTGCCTATAATGTCAGTATAGAAGGCCACTAGGAGTATTAGGAGTAGGAAAGAAAAGATATACCCCTCCTCGATTGGTTTCCCCTGGGGTGTTTTCTCAACAACCCACAACGCAAATGGCCGCACAGCAAGCACAATAAACAAAACCAATGCAACGATGGAGAAAGCCGCCCAAATAGCTGTCTGAGCAGAGACAGCTGAAGCATCACTAATGATAATGCTAGCTAACATAGTCCAACCAACAAAATCATTTGTCACAGACCCAGACAAGGCAATCCGGCCTAGGTCAGAATTGAGTAAATTGAGGTCGGAAAGGATGGGCACGATCACAGCAAAAGAGTTCATGGAAAGGGAAACAGACATAGAGAACATGAACATGGGGACTTTGAGTATATCTGGCTCAAGTGACATCATATTCATCAGGCAACTTGGCATGATGATCGCAAGAGCAACTATCAAGCCAGTCATGCCCAAAATTGGAGCCCTTTTACCAGCATGAAAGAGGATGCGGATATCGGTCTTGACGCCAATGAGGAAAACGAAGAACACCACACCAAATGATGCAAGTGTCTCAAGAACCTGTTCGCCCCTTGTTGGGTAGAAAATCTTCTTGAATGTTTTATTACTTCCCAAAAATGATGGTCCTAATATAATGCCTGCCTGATGGGAGAAGACATTTGTCAAATAAACCAACTTTTCTGAAAAATTATGTAGTTTGATGAATAAAATTCAAATAGTACACCCTTTTGAGTTCAAAAGCCCCTGGTATTATTTGAAGTAAATTGAGAAGACATTTAAAAAAAAAACAAAAAAAGAAAATAAGGAACGACTTGAATAAGAACCTTGGTTAGCCTTATGCATTTTTAGAAACCCAGAAATAAATTCAGGCTAAAACCAAAACTGAAACACAGAAAATGGTGGAATTTGGATCATAAAAAAATCTCAAAGTTTCAAGCACAAATTCAACAATGTCGAACCATGTTGTGTGTTCTAATAATTTAAAACAAGGCAAATGGAGCATATACCAATATCTCAGAGACAACCCGGGGTTGCTTGACAGGCTTGAGGACGTAGAAGAGAAGTTGAGTAAGAACAATGATGAAAACAAGCTGCATGGATAGAAGTGAGAGCGACGAGGTGAGCGGGTTCGCCCCTTCCCAAATGCCAACATTGAATGTGCTCTCATCTTGGCTTCTATAGCATTGCAAATCCATTTTTCCGGAGAAATGTTGAGTTCTTGTTTAATCACCTCTCTTACCAATGTGGGAATTTAAAGCTTATTTTTATTCTAAAGATTTGCTTATGTTCTGTATTCTTCCATGGTGATTTTCCAACGAGATCCTTCTATCTTCAAGTGGAAAATATTCATCACCTAATAAAATGACGATGGAGAATCCAAGAAAAATGGAGCAATACACAATGTAGAAAAAAAATGCTCTTTGTAGGCATGAATAATAGTGACGGTTTCGTAAAGTTGCATAATTATCCCTGGAGACTTGGTATTTACATTTTGTACTCCTAATTAAATTAAGTATCCTTACCTACTTAAATGTTTTCAATTATACATGACTTGCTTAGAGAACTAATAAGCTCTTCAAAATAACTAGTTTAACAAACTTTATTTTACAGGAACAGAAGTAGCCATAGATTGAGAAGTATTTCAGGAATAATGATGCACTTTATGAGGCCAATATTTCTGCAATTTAATTAAACCGTTGAAATTACTTATGTACATTAATCATCTAAGATTAGACTTTTTGGAGGGTAGTTGTGCAAAAGAACACGAAAGATCTTTTTGAAAACGCAAATTTTTTTCTGATTCCAATTATTTCCTCAGATTTTAAACTAATAATAGTAAACATATCTGTCAATGCTTTAGACTTAATTTAGGATTTTTTCCTCAATTGTTCAGGTTAATGGGAAATAAAATTCAACATCTACTTCCAATTGAGGTAGCAAATACTTTGCTTTCTGAAGAAATTCCTGGTACCTTCTTATCAACTTCTTAGGATCTACAATTCAAAACTCAGTAATGATCTCAGGCTGGCAGTATTACATAAAGAACAATATAATTAGGCTTAGGACATATATTTCCTGTCTTAAATTGACAGATAGTTATTTACCAGAAGGTAGGATTCTTACTCTTTTCTCCTTATGTAATTATGTTTCTAATAAACGTTGCAATTGTTAGAACAAATGGATGTTCTTTCATTTCAACAAACAATTAAATTAATTTGTCCACTTCGTCTAACAACACAGAGGCCTTTTCTCTTTCTTATCAATGCTCTTTACACAAAATTAATATGCTATTACTTGATCCAATCAAAAGTCAGTATCTGCTGGTTTACCCCAGAATTACCCTAAACTAATCACAAAATGCCCATTAATCAACATTAATTAGATCATCAAAATTAAATTGATCAAATCCACTGTCAAAATCGATGTATTCAACTATATCATGGCCATCAGCAAAACTTTCGCCCAACATATAAGACGGCAAGTCATATGCCTTGAACATATCATCATCCTGCAACTCCACTTTCGGCAACTTGATTTCCGCCTCCTCCATGCCGGAAACACTAGCTGTAGTTGCGCTAGCATCAGTTACTGGGAAGTTGACACGTGCACTATCTCCGTACATAGCTCTAGCTGCCTCGTCATAGGCCAAAGCGGCATCATCTGAGGTGTTAAAGGTCCCCAGCCAAAGGCGGGCCCCGTTATTGGGTTCGCGGATCTCAGCAACCCACTTGCCCCAAGTGCGTTGCCTCACGCCACGGTAATTGCATTTGATGTTTTCCGGGCCACCTTTTCCTCTCATGCAACCTTTCCTCGACCCCTTTGCAGGGGCTTTTTTGGGTTTTTGCGTATTTGTCAAATTCTTGGAATGGTGGGTATCTCGCCACTTGGCCAGGATCTCTGCTACAGTTCTGTTGCATGGTCGCAATTTCTTCTTCCTGGAAAACAAAAAAATAGTTAGTAAGCTTGTAATTGTAAAATTGTTTCAAAAACTATGGACACAACCAAGAAGTTTATTCATAACACAAATTATTGAACTATCACAATGGAACTTGACATTATTCACGAACAAAAGCACATCTCAACACCTGGAACTGAGAAGTCATTTGAAAATAAAAACTAATACTTCGTCTTGGATCCCATTGGACTTTGTAATTTAATATGTATGAATTAAATAACAGCATGGCCAATGAGATCCAAGACGACACTTCCTATCATAGGAAATTAGGATTCTGCCAGGGCGACCCACTATCACCCGTCCCTTAATCCATACCCCCCCCCCCCCCCCCCCCCCCCCCCACACACACACACAATCATCTCTGATGCATACCCAAGGAACTACAAAATTATCCCTGCAATTTTAGGGACTTGCGCAAAAAACTCACGGAATAATCAATAAATCTAATCCGAAATCCTTTACTCCCGATAGCCTTGTCAGATATCCTGCACCATGTGGTACAAACCATGTTGGGGTGTCCTTACAAAGGTCTCGCTATTAAATATCTGGGACTATCACTAACAATATGAAAACCTAACAAACTGCATTAGCATCTAGCGGGGTGGAAAGCCAAGTACCTATTTTTACACAATGATGCAGCAATGAGGATCAAGCACTGCTAAGCCAATTTAGGTTAATTATTTCGGGAACCTGGGGTTTTTACTCTTTTGTGCATCCTCGTTTGCTGGTTTCTTATATCAAGTACATCTGATTTCTTTTTACATTTCTTTGTAAAAAATTGGAATACCAGAGATAGCAGTTATCCTTATTGGTCAATTTCATAATTGCATGAAACATGCCATAGTAGGTTGTAGAAACATCCACACGACATATATTTAATCACGTTGATCTTTATTCTAATTCAAACAAACGACCCAGACAAAACTTGGGAAACTTTTTCTTGTTTTTCATGCCACCAACTTTTGTAAAGAGTTTGAACACAGCGATATATGCATCACAAACCTATGGTACATGATGAGCAATATTATAAAATCGGAATACCAAAGATACCAGCTATCCTAATTGCTGAATTTCATAATGGCATGAAACATGCCATAGTAGGTTGTAGAAGCATCCGCATGACACATGTTAATCCCGTTCTGGTCTCTATTCTAATTCAAACACATGACCCTGACAAAAGTTGGGAACTTTTTTTCTTGTTTTTTTAGCTATCAACTTTTGTAAAGAGTTTAAATTAGCCTAACAGGGCCAATCAGCGCAATATCTTCCAGCAAACCAAAAAAATAAAACAATCCCTCTTCTTCCTCCTGCTTAATTATCTTAATATTACTCTAGGGAAGGGATTTTACCTTGATGTGTTTACATTGCCACCTTCGTCACGATTTGAAGTTTTCGGTGCCATTGAACTAGAGAAGAGCGAAACTCTTAAAGAAACTTCTAAAGACACTTCGGAGAAATTTCCTTATCGACCTTCAATACCTCCGTACAAATAGGCACCCTCTGTTTCTATATCGAGCGCAATCTTGGGGACCAAGCCAAAACAGCGCTTTAATTATTTTTATGTTTATCTCGACATTTCTAGCCGCAAAAAGTTGCTTAATAAGGAAGGAAAATGACGTACGTATTAATAAATAGGTGTACAGAAAACACTTTCTAAATTATTCCTCAAGGTTCCGTAAATCTTACAAGGCAAATATTACAGAGGAGGGATCAAGTTACAACAAATTTGAGTTACAACAAAGTTACAATAATTATTTTTTTTATTTTCAAAGTCCAAATCGTCGATCCAAACCGTTCAACATGATTATCTAAATAAAATGTGCTTACAGATCAAATTTTACATTTTTTTGAATTTGTTTACTATTTATTAAGATGGGTACAAAATTCAATGGTCTGAATATGACTATATTGTGTAAAATACTTAATAAATAGTAAAAACATTCAAAAAAAAATGTAAAATTTGATCTGCAAGCACATTTTATTGTGGAGATCATGTTGAACGGTTTGGATTGACGATTTGAACTTTGAAAATAAAAAAATGGTTATTGTAACTTTGTTGTAACTTGATCCCTCCTCATATATATATATATATATATATATATAGTGGCTAATATCAAAACGTTTGCACCAAGGCCCTCGTGCAACCAAGTCATTTTCGGATTTTCAAAGTCCAAACAGTCGATCCAAACAATTAGATGTTCAATCTATATTAAAAGCTGCTTGGAGACCAAATTTTACATTTTTGGAATTTTTTTACTATTTAAGCCACTTTGAAAATTGCTGATCCGGGTGAACAGTAAAAACAGTGCAACCAAATTCTGGACCATGTGATCAGCAATTTTCAAAGTGGCTTAATAAATAGTAAAAGTTCCAAAAAATGTAAAATTTGGTCTCCATGCAGATTTTAATATAGAGATCACATCTAACGGTTTGGATCGACTGTTTGGACTTTGAAAATCCGAAAACGACTTGGTTGCACGAGGGCCTTGGTGCAAACGTTTTGATATTAGCCACTCTCTAGAGAGAGAGAGAGAGAGAGAGAGAGGCTAATATCAAAACATTTGCACCAAGGCCCTCGTGCAACCAAGTCGTTTTCGGATTTTCAAAGTCCAAATAGTCGATACAAACCGTTAGATGTTCAATCTATATTAAAATCTGCTTGGAGACCAAATTTTACCTTTTTTGGAATTTTTTTACTATTTATTAAGCCACTTTGAAAATTAATGATCCGGGTGAACACTAAAAACAGTGCAACCAAATTCTGGATCATGTGATCAGCAATTTTCAAAGTGGCTTAATAAATAGTAAAAAAATTCCAAATAATGTAAAATTTGATCTCCAAGCAGATTTTAATATAGAGATCACATCTAACGGTTTAGATCGACCGTTTGGACTTTGAAAATCCAAAAACGACTTGATTGCACGAGAGCCTTGGTGCAAACGTTTTGATATTAGCCACACACACTCTCTCTCTCTCTCTATATATATATATTTTTTTTTTTTAAAGCAACGAGGGTCAAGCCCTCATTCATATTAATCTTAATTAGTTACATAAGTTGAGTTCTCGAGTGATGAAAACTCATATGAAAGAAAAATCCAACTAAAAAGAGAAAATATTATTTTTTTATTTTAGACTTTCCTAAAAAGTATATAGTTCTCGAACTTTGAATAAGAAAAATTAGACTTTAAGCTGTAAAAAGATAACATACTATTTTTTGAACTTTCAGTTGTACGAATTGATTCTTAAATTTTAAAATAATATAAAATTGGAGGATTAATTTTATTATTTAGAGAAAAATAAATAATTAATTAAAATTTTACAATTTAGCATCAATTTGATGTAAATAGTAGTTTATTGAAAGATTGATTTGATTTCTTTGGAAAAGCTTAAAGCCAATTTTTTAAAGAGGAGGGTTCAAATGTCTTTATTTTTTGCGTCTCCATCATGCCTCCATTCTTTAAAACTTTAATAACTCAAAATAAAAACTTAAAATTCAAAATAAAACCGTTGGATATGAACTACATCATTTTATCTATGCACGTGTAAAAAATTATGGCATTTCAACTTTGTTTTGGTTGTCATCTTGAGCTTGTAAAAATGTATACTAATGTGGATAATTTCTAGACGTTGATTTTTCAACTTATTGATTCACATAAAAGCAAAATTGAAATGTGATAATTTTTTATGAGCACATAGAGAAAATAACATAGATGCATCTAACGGTTTTATTTTGACATGATGGGGCACAAAAAATAGAGACATTTGAACCCTCCTCATTTTTAAAATATATTATTTGAAAACATCCATATTACCTTATTATAGGCCATTATCAACCCGTCATTCTCTCAAATAAATGTCATTAGTTCCAGTTTAAAAATGTACAAGCCCGAAGAAAAATGTACCACATATTTAATAGTATGTTTTATTTTTTAAAATATATTATTAGATACACAAGTCATTTTATTAGACATATAAAATTGATGACAACATTATCATTTAATTAATCAGATTATATTAATATTTTACTATATATCTTTATTTTGGATTAAAATTCTCTAATTTTTTTTATTTCGTTCATAAATTTTGAAACAGTCTAAATTATGCATCCGTATATCTTATCGCATATATGTTTATATATTATTTATAAATATATATTAAATTGATAAAGGAAGAGTGTTTCTGAACAAAACAAATTTGTGACAAAGTTGTAAAAATAAAGTTTGAACTTTGAAGCTCTGTGACCTCTGTCTGACTGTCCCCGGGAGATCTTTTGTAACACGTGGGATGGAGGCCACTGATGATGTGGCTTTTTTAGAGGACTACCGGACACGTGGCAGAAGTTGAGGCAGTCGGCTCTTGTGTCCCCCAGAGCATCTACAACGTACAAAACGTTTAGCAAACCACGTCACTTAATTTGCAAACCACTCCGCCAAAAATTGACAAACCACTCCATCGCTGATGATAGCAATTAACGTTACGTCAGCTAATTAATTAGCGGTACAGATACGGAAGAAGAATTTTAACCAATCAATTAGCCAGCGTGTCATTAAGAAAATGTTTTCTTTTAAAGCAAATTTGCTAATTAAAAAATTATGGTACAATCCAATAATTAAATTAGCAATCTTCCACATCAAATTAGCAGTTTAAAAACAATATAACAGATGCTCTGATATCGTTTTTCTTAGCGCGTAAGTTGAACCACATTGGTCAAAGAGTCGTTGAAATTTGAGTGTGCAAATATTGGTCACTTTAAGATCAATGTCGGGTCCAACTTGGTTTATATGACTTTGATATCATTTTTTTTTTTTTTTTTAATTTCTCGAATTCGTGTATAATGTGGGGTGTAGATTGATTTTTTTTTTTTAGTAGTGCATGATTAATGGCGGGATCCGAATTTATTTTCTAATTTCATACTCAATATATCCAATTCAAATATATAAAAGAAAAACTAAAAGCTCTAATTTTATAAAAAAAACAATATAATCTTTTTATTATCATTCAAGGATCTAATTTATTTGCAAATAATTGCAGAGAAATTTAGACTGCTACTACATAACATGAAAACCTATGCATCACCAAAATTGTTTTATTTTTGTTGATAGAGTTTTGTTGCCAATTATAAGTGGAATATATAATTGTTATTGAAAAAATGAGCTAGGTATCTTTTATTTCTTCTATATGTAGGAGTTTATTTTTTTTTCATACACCCCACATCCTTCATTAAGCTTTTATTTCTGGATATTTATGTTTGAGTTGTTGTAAAATAAATAATTCATAAATAGTTTATTAATATAATAAGCTTATTGGAAAATATATACTATTAAAAGATGTATGTCAATCATATTGATTATTATGTAAGGTTCAAGAACAACTTTTCACTACTCCACACAAGTAATAAGATACAATCTGACCCAACTAAAATTATTAGGTCTAAACGATTTCATTTTGTGAATAAATTTTAAGTCCATTTATATAGATCTACAAGGCATGATGTAATTATTTGTAATCTCAATTTTAAATCCATTTATATAGATATGCAAGGCATGATGTAATTATTTGCACCGTTAGAATTGGAGCTTCTCTTTTATCTCAACCGTTCAAATAGCCAACATAATTTTAAAGATTTAAATAGCGTCATTATTAGTTTCCTTTATAAAGGAAGGCCTTTAGAGTCTAAATGAATTTTTTCTCTCACCTCAAACGCTGCATGAGCCAAAATGTTGCTGTTAAAATCTGCATCCGAAATTGCACTGTACTTTTTCCCTGCCGACTTCCTTTTTCATTAATTATTTATGTATTTCCTAAATTAAAAGCAATCCGAATAAAAGAGCTTCTAAATTGGGAAACTACACTGTAGATTTTACCTTCCGACTTTTTTTTTCAGTTATTTATTTATTTCCTAAATTGAAAGCAAGCCGAAAATAAACGGGCTTCTAAGTTTTTGGATCGGGCTGAATGGGCTACAGCCGGAAGCCCACTCCTTTTATTTTTTTGGTTTCTACTCCGTTTATCAATGTCTGTTATTTTGAGGTGACTAAAGTGTAGAACTAGTGTGTTCTTAAGTTCATCAAGTTTCTTTGTGAACTCAATTCTAAAATTTATCGGACTGATTTTAAATGATAAATACAAACTGTTAAAATTCATCTATCTTACGAGTGATATATCTGCATGTAAAAATTTTAAATTTTCGAATTAATTTAGTATAAAGTAAACAGTCAAAATTAGAAAGCATATATATTAATTTTAATGCATTAGTTTTTTTAACCTTTTTTTTACCACTTGACTCTATAAAATTAATATGAAAATTTTAAATTTTTACATGTAGACGCATCACTCGTAAAGTAGATGGATTTTAACGGTTCAGATTTGTCATTTAAAGCTAATCTGATAGGTTTTAGAGTTGAGTTCACAAAGGACTATGTGAATTTAAGAACACCCTAGTTCTACTCGTGACTAAATTTTTACATGTAGACGCATCACTCGTAAAGTAGATGGATTTTAACGGTTCATATTCGTCATTTCAAGCTAATCTGATAGATTTTAGAGTTGAGTTCACAAAAGACTATGTGAATTTAAGAACACCCTAGTGCTACTCGTGACTAAATTATACAAGTTGTACCAGGATTTTTTGAAAAACAGCGATTTTCAAAAATTCTAAAAAAATAGTAAACAATTTTCAAAAAATGTAAACTTTGGTCTCCAAGTTTAATATGGAGATCAACTTGAACGGTTCAGATCGATGTTTTCAAGTTTCAAATTGAAGATATAGACGCGAAGTAAAACACTCGTTTTACTTCGCGAAGTACCGTAGCCCAACTCCATATAAAACATATAATATTTGAAGAATATGCATAGATAGATATAAGGATTATGGTCTATTGACAATTATATGATAAGTTTTAGTGAAATTTATGTGTGATATGAAATATTTAGCTAGCCTATTACTGACTTTTATAAAATTCGAGTGTTGGTAATTTGATTATATACCAAAGTTTGCAAATTTAGATCGCTAATAAAAAGTTCCACATCTGATCATTCTTTACGTGCATGCATATTTATCATATATGTTATGTCAAAAAATACTGATTTCAGAATTGATGTAAAGATTTCAAAATAGACAATTGCAAAATTTTATCTGTGCTTCTCGTAATGAATCTTATACCGTTGAATCGGCGCTGCTCGCAGGGGACGGTAGTATATTCAAATTTGAAGTACTCAAACTTACAGCCTAGAACTTTGGTTGAAGCAAGCCAATGATATACATTCATAGTAATTGGAATTTCAATCTTTGAAAGCAGCACACTTAAATTTTACATCCGTGTACTCACACAGAAACGTCAAGAAATCATATCAAGACTTGTAAAATGAAGATTTATAACCGGTACTATAAAATGTTCAAAGCCAAAGTACTTGGTATTCACTTCAAATGACGATTTATTTTCTTGATTTACACATCAAAGGAAGATTTACAAACACAGTATTGCAATAAAGAAGAACGAGCAGAAGGAGAGTCAGTTTTTCAAATTTTCCGTGGCATAGACCTGCGCGGTGGCCTATTCATCGGTACGTATGATTTAGAGTTTGGAATGACCTTTGGCCTTGATGACTTATCAAAACGCTTAGCTTTTTTTTTTTTTTTTTTTTGAAAATCTTCACAGAAGCTGCGAAGTAGTGAGGGCAAATCGAACTCTCGATCTTTGAATAACCAACAATTTTAGAACTTTTCTTCTAGCATTTGCACCTTTGGATAACCAACAAGCTGCGAAGTTGACTAGACTTTCTGAATTAGAAAATAGGCTCGGAGAGTCATGATATGATATGATTCATAGGACCAAAACTGCTCATACCATTTGCACCATTCAGTCAGACGCTCATTTTCTCTTTTTACCCTGAATGTTGTAAGTATATTGAAAGTGCAGGAAAAAGAAGGAAAAAATAACATAGAATTAGTTACAACTTGCAAAAAGATTTATAACTTTCATGAAGGAAACAAATTCAAATTCGGAATTTAGAATTTTGTGTAGCCGCACCAATAGATGCACTAGTCTAGTTTGGACATATTTTATTGCCAAATTAACTTAATCTTCGCCTGATTCACTTTTAGATCTTGTTTGCTTGCTCCTAAAGTCACAAAAATTGCCATATATTGGAGGGAGGCACGAGGAGAAGACATTCTTTACTCTACCTAATTTTCTACACATCTTTTAACCCTTCTCCAAGTGAATCAAGGCGATTGAAGCGAAGGATTGAAGGTTGCTCGAGCGGAACAAAGTGAAGACGGGCAGCAAGCGAGGAGATTGATGTTCTATTCGCTTACTTATTTGCTTAGTTTTTATCATGTTTTCTCTTGTATTTCTTTTGGATGTTGCACCCATGAGAGGCTTAGGCTTTAAGCATGAACTTGTGTTAAAATCTACCTTACTTGGATGATTTTCTTTATTATAATTGTTTGCTTGCATGATTATTCTTGTTGATTTTATTATTCGTGTGATTGCATGATTTGTGTTGCTTGATAATTAGTATCCTGCTTAGGTCTAAACAACTTGAGTATATTTGGATCAAGAATTGATGGTACCAAATTATGTACATGAATACCTTAGGATTTGAGATTAGAAATGACCAAATCTAATTCTTAGTCCGGAACCACAAGAAACAAATGTTGAATTGAGGTGAATGACTTAATCGTGAAGCCTCATATTTGATTGGGACCCCTAGAATTGAACCAAATATTGTATGAAGAACTTAATCGTGAAGTATCGGTATTTAGGGATAAACTAGGCTAACCTATGCTTATGGTCTAGATCGCTAGAGTGAATGACTTAATCATGAAACCTGAATTGTTTAGGTATGTCATTAATTCACGAAAGTGACCCTTAATGATATTTTAGGCTTAGAAACCCCATCAATGCAAACATGAATTTAGAAACCAAATAAGTGTGGATTTGACCAAGTGATTGTATGCCAATAGCCCCTAGACTTCTCTCTATTGAAACACAAAACTCCTTTTATTTATTTGTTTAAATTGCTTTTGTTACAATTCAACTCTCAATCGGGTATTGAACCCACAAAACCAAATTTGCAACAAACCCCCTATTTACTTTATTTGCATCTTTTAGAATTAATTAATTTAGTAGAAAGTAATATATCTTGGGATCGATACCTATATTACTACAATGATAGGTTGTATGCTTGCAACTGACCTATTATTGTGTACTAAGGTTTATAAATTTAAAAGTGAAAAGTGTATCCAATTGACCCAAAAATCCAATACCTAAAATACACAACACTTTCATCTTGCACTAGTTAGTTGTCTTTCATGTTCTACTGGTTGCCTTTCATCTACTTCTTGTTTTCTTTCATCTTCTACTAGTTGTTTTTCTTCTTCTTGTTGTTGTTTTTCATCTTCTACTAGTTGTTTTTTTTTTATCTTTTTATAGTTATTTTTCATTTTTTACTAGTTTTCATTCATGTTCAACTGGTTGTCTTTCGTGTTCTACCGGTTGTCTTTCATGTTCTACAGGTTGTCTTTCATCTTTTTCTAGTTCTCTTTCATCTTGTACTAGTTGTCTGTCATGTTCTACCGGTAGTCTTTCACGTTCTACTGGTTGTCTTTCAAATTCTATTAGTTGTCTTTGATCTTTTTCTGGATATTTTTAATCTTCTATTGTTTGTCTTTCATTTACTACTGGATGTATTTCATCTTCTTCTAGTCGTTTTTAATATTTTTCAAGTTGTATTCGACTTCTTCTAATTGTCTTTCAACTTCTACTAGTTGTTTTTCATCTTCTTCTAGTTGTCTTCCATCTTGTACTGGTTGTCTTTCATGTTCTACTGGTTGTCTTTTATCTTTTTCTAGTTGTCTTTCATATTGTATTGGTTGTCTTTCATGTTCTACTAGTTGTTTTTATGTATTATTGGTTGTCTTTTATCTAATATTGGTTGTATTTCATTTTCTTCTACTTGTATTTCTTAATCTTCTAGTTATCATTTAAATTCTTTTAAATGTCTTTCATGTTGTACTGGTTGTCTTTCACGTTCTACTAGTTATTTTTCATGTTCTACTGGTTGTTTTTCATCTTCTTCTAGTTGTCTTTCATCTTGTACTGGTTGTTATTCATCTTCTACTAATTGTATTTCATATTCTACTAGTTGTTTTTCATCTTCTTCTGATTTTTTCCAACTTCTACAAGTTGTTTTTCATCTTTTTCTTGTTGGCTTTCATGTTGTACTAGTTGTCTTTCATGTTCTACTAGTTGTTTTTTCATGTTCTACTGGTTGTTCTTTCATGTTCTACTAGTTGTTTTTTCATGTTCTACTGGTTGTCTTTTATGTCCTACTATTTTTTGTCTTCTTCAAGTTGTTTTTTTTTTCATCCTGTACTGGTTGCTTTCTATGTTCTACTGGTTGTCTTTCATATCCTACTGATTGTCTTTTATCTACTACTGGTTCTATTTCATATTTTTCTAGTTGTATTTCATTTTCATTTAGTTGTCTTTCATCTTCTAATAGTTGTTGTTATTATTCTTCTAGTTGTCTTTCATCTTGTACTGGTTGTCTTTCATGTTCTGCTAGTTGTCTTTCAAGTTCTACTAGTTGTCTTTCACGTTTTACTTGTTGTCTGTCATCTACTACTGGTTGTATTTCATCTTCTTCTGGTTATCTTTCAACTTCTACTAGATGTCTTTCATCTTTTTCTGGTTGTCTTTCATATTTCATTGGTTGTCTTTCATGTCCTACTGATTGTATTTCATCTACTACTGGTTGTATTTCATCTTTTACTAGTTTTATTTCATCTTCTAGTTGTATTTCATCTTCTACTAGTTGTATTTCATCTTCTTCTTGTTGAATTTCATCTAGTTAGTTGTCTTTCATGTTCCACTGGTTGTTCTTCATGTTCTTCTAGTTGTCTTTAATAATGTACTGGTTGTCTTTCATGTTCTACTAGTTGTCTTTTATGTATTAGTGGTTGTATTTTATCTAATATTGGTTGTATTTCATTTTTTTTTAGTTGTAATTCATCTTCTTCTAAATGTCTTTTATCATGTACTAGTTGTCTTTCATGTTCTACTGGTTGCCTTTAACATTATACTGGTTGTCTGTCATCTACTACTGGTTGTATTTCATCTTCTTACCATTGTATTTAATCTTCTACTGGTTGTCTTTCATCTTCTACTAGTTGTTTTTAATCTTCTTTTGGTTGTCTTTCAACTTCTTCTAGTTGTCTTTCATCTTTTTCTGGTTGTCTTTTATATTCTACTGGATGTATTTCATGTGTTACTTGTTGTATTTAATCACAATCTAGTTGTCTTTCATCTTCTCTAAGTTGTATTTCATCTTCTTCAACTTGTCTTTAATCTTGTATTGGTTGTCTTTCATTTTCTACTGGTTGTCTTTCATGTTCTACTGGTTGTCTTTCTTCTACTATTGGTTGTATTTCATCTTCTTCTAGTTGTCTTTAATCTTTTATTGATTGTCTTTCGTGATCTACTATTTGTCTTTCATCTATTAGTAGTTGTTTTTCATATTCTACTGGTTGTCTTTCATTGATTGTATTTCATCTTCTTTTAGTCACATTTGATCTTCTTCTAGTTGTCTTCCATCTTCTACAAGTTGTATTTCATCTTCTTCTAGTTGTCTTTTATCTTGTACTGGTTATATTTCATTTTCTACTTTTTGTTTTTCATGTCCTACTGGTTGTTTACCATCTTCTACTAGTTGTTTTTCATATTCTACTAGTTGTTTTTCATATTCTACTAGTTGCAAGCATAAAACCCAACAAATAATAGGTCAGTTGCAAGCATACAACCTATCAGAAGATGAAAGATAACTAGAAGAAAATGAGATACAACTATAAGAAGATGAAATAGAACCATTAGTAGACGAAAGACAATCAGTAGGACATGAAAGACAACTAGTAGAACAAGAAAAACAACCAGTACAAGTTGAAAAATACAACTTGAAGAAGACAAAAAATAGTAGGAAATGAAAGACAACCAGTAGAACATGAAAGGCAACCAGTTGAACATGAAAGACAACCAGTACAACATGAAATTCAACAAGAAAAGAAGATGAAATACAACTTGAAGAAGATGAAATACAACCAGTAGTAGATCAAATACAACCAGTAGTAGATCAAATACAATCAGTAGGATATGAAAGACAACCAATTCAAGATGGAAGACAACTAGAAGAAGATGAAAAAATAACTAGTAGAAGATAAAAGACAATTATAAGAAGGGTTGTAGAAGAAAGACAACCAGTACAAGAAGAAAACAACGAGAAGGAGATGAAAAATAATTGGTAGAAGATGAAAGACAACTAGAAGTAGTTGAAATACAACTAGAAAAATATGAAATACGACTAGGAGAAGATGAAATACAACTAGTAGTAGATGAAAGGCAATGAGTAGAAAATTAAAGACTTCCAGAAAAAGATAAAAAACAACTAGTAGAAGTTGAAAGACAACCAGAATAAAATGAAAAACAACAAGTAGAACTCGAAAGACAACCAGTACTAGATGAAATACGATGACAAGAAGATGAAATACAACCAGTGGAACGTGAAAGACTACTGGTAGAACTTGAATGACCACCAGTACAAAATGAAAGACGACTAGAAAAGATGAAAGACAACCTGTAGAACATGAAAGACAAAAAGAACATGAAAGACAACCAGTTGAACATGGAAAGAAAACTAGTTTAAGATGAAAGACAACCTGAAGAAGATGAAAAACAACTAGTAGAAGATGAAAGACAACAACAACAACAACAACAACAACAACAACAACAAAAACAAGAAGTAAAAGATGAAAGAAAACAAGAAGATAATGAAAGACAACCAGTTGAACAAGAAACACAACTAACTTGTACAAAATGAAGGACAACTCGTAGAATGAAATACAATTAGAAGAAGATGAAATACAACTAGAGGAAGATGAAATACAACCGGTAGTAGATGAATGACAACTAGTAGAAAATGAAAGACAACTAGTACAAGTTGAAAGACAACTAAAAGGAGATGAAATACAAATAGAGGAATACAAAATACAACTATAAGAAGATGAAATACAACCTGTTGTAGATGAAAGACAACCAGTATAACATGAAAGATAACCAGAAGGTGATGAAAGACAACCAGTAGAATATGAAAGACAACCAGTATAAGATGAAGGACAACTAGAAGAAGATGAACGACCACCAGTAGAATATGAAAGACAACCAGTAGAACAAAAAAAACAACCAAAAAGATAGGGAAGACAACTAGTAGAAAATTAAAGATAAAAATAAAAAGAACTAGTTGTCTTTCATCGTGTACTGGTTGTTTTTCATCTTGTACTGGTTGTCTTTCATAAGATACAATCGGTAGTAGAAGCAAGACAACCAGTAAAACGTGAAAGACAACCAGTACAAGATGGAAAACAACTAGAAGAAGAAAAACAACCAGTACAAGTTGAAAGACAACTAGAAGAAGATGAAATACAAATAAAGGAAGTAAAAATACAACTAGATAAAGATCAAATACAACCAGTAGTAGATGAAAGACAACCAGTATAACATGACAGACAACCAGAAGGAGATGAAAGACCATTAGAATAAGAGGAAAAACAACTATTAGAAGATGTAAAACAACTAGTACAAGATGAAATATAACCAGTAAAACAAGAAAGACAACTAGAAGAAGATCAAAGACAACCAGTAAAACATGAAAGACAACAAGTACAAAATGAAAGACAATTTGAAGATGATGAAATAGAACTAGAAGAAGATGAAAGACAACCTGTAGAACAGGAAGGACAACCAATACAAGATGACCAGTACAAGATGAAAAAAACCTAGTAGAAGATAAAAAGACAACTATAAGAAGATCAAATATAACAAGAAGAAGATGAAGTACAACAAGAAGAAGATAAAATCCAACTATTAGAAGATAAAATATAACTCGAAGAAGATGAAATACAACTTGAAGAAGATGAAATACAATCAGTAGTAGATGAAATACAATCAGTAGGACATGAAAAACCACCAGTCGAACATGAAAGACAACCAGTACAAGTTGAAAGACAACTAGAAGAAGATGAAAGATAATCAGTAGAACACGAAAGACAACCAGTATAAGATGAAAAATAACTAGTATAAGATGAAAGACATTTAGAAGAAGATGAATTACAACTAGAAGAATAAGAGATACAACTAGAAGACGATGAAAGACATTTAGAAGAAGATGAAAGACAACTAGTAGAAGACGGTAAACAACCAGTAGGACATGACAGACAACCAGTAGAAAATAAAAGACAACCAGTACAATATGAAAGACAACTAGTAGAACATGAAAATAACTAGTAGAAGTTGAAAGACAACCAGAATAAGATGAAAAACAACTAATAGAACATGAAAGACAACCAGTACAAGATGAAATACAAGCAATAGTAGATGACAGACCACAAGTGGAACGTGAAAGACTACCGGTAGAACTAGAATGACAACCAGTTCAAAATGAAAGACAACTAGAAGAAGATGAAAGACAAACTGTCGAATATGAAAGACAAACAGTAGAAATGAAAGACAACCAGTTGAACATGAGAAAAACTAATAGAAGATGAAAGACAACTGGTAGAAGATCAAAGACAACAACAAGAAGAAGAAAAACAACTAGTAGAAAATTAAAGAAAACAAGAAGAATAAGACAACCAGTAGAACATGAAAGACAACTAACTAGTACAAGATGAAAGAAGATGAAATACAACTAGAGGAAGAAAAATACAACTAGAAAAAGATGAAAGACAACCAATTGAACAAGAAAGACAACTAGTACAAGATGAAAGAAAATTAGAAGAAGATAAAAAAAACAACTACTAGAAGATGAAAGACAACTGGAAGAAAATAAAATACAACTAGAAGAAGATGAAATAGAACTAGTAGAACACGAAAGACAACCAGTACAAGATGAAAGACATTTAGAAGAAGATGAATTACAACTAAAAAAATAAGAGATACAACTAGAAGAAGATGAAAGACATTTAGAAGATGATGAAAGACAACTAGTAAAACATTAAAGACAACTAGCACAATAAGAAAGACAAATAGAAGATGATTTTAACAAGTAGAACATGAAAGACAACTAGTACAAGATGAAATACAACAAGAAGAAGATAAAATACAAGCAATATAACATGAAAGACAACCAGAAGAACATGAAAGACAACTAGTATAAGATGAAAGACAACTAGAAGAAGAAGAAAGGAAACCAGTAGAAGATAAAAAAACAACCAGTACAAGATGGAAGACAACTAGAAAAAGATGAAAAACAATTAGTAGAACATGAAAGACAACTAGTATAAGTTGAAAGACAACTCAAAGAAGATGAAATACAAATAGAGGAAGTTAAATACAACTAGATGATGATCAAGTACAACCAGTAGTAAATGAAAGACAACCAATAGAACATGATAGACAACAAGAAGGAGATGAAAGACCACCAAAAAAAGAGGAAAAACAACTATTAAATGATGAAAATCAACTAGTAGAAGATGAAAAACAACATGAAGAAAATGAAAGGCAACCAGTAGAACAAGAAAGACAACTAGAAGAAGATCAAAACTATCAGTAGAACATGAAAGACAACAAGTACAAAATGAAAGGCAATTTGAAGATGATGAAAGACAACCTATAGAACACGAAAGACAACTAGATGAGGATGAAAGACAACCTATAGAACATGAAAGACAACCAGTACAAGATGAAAAACAACTAGTAGAAGATGAAATACAACCAATAGTAGATGAAGGATAACAAGTAGAACGTGAAACACAACAACTAGAACATGAAAGACAACATGTGGAAGATGAAAGACAATTTAGAAGCAGATGAAAGACGATAAGTAGAACAAGAAACACAACTAGTACAAGATGAAATACGACCATAATAAGATGAAATACAACCAACAGTAAATGAAAGACAACCAGTAGAACATTAAAGACAACCAATTGAAGATGAAAGACAACCAATAGGACATGAAAAGAAACTAGAAAAAAGATGAAAGATATCCGGTAGAACATGAAAGACAACTTGTACAAATTGAAAGACAATTAGAAGAAGATGAAATACAACTAAAAGAATATAAAACTAGTAAAAGATGAAAGACAACCAGTAGAACATGAAATACAACCAATACAAGATGAAAAACAACTAGTAAAAGATGAAAGACAACTAGAAGAAGATGAAATACAACCAATAGTAGATGAAAGACAACCAGTAGAATGTGAAATACAATAAGTAGAACATGAAAGACAACCCGTGGAAGATGAAAGCAATGAAAGACAATCAGTAGAACATGAAGAAGATGAAAGACAAGAAGTAGAACAAGAAACACAACCAGTACAAGATGAAATACAACCAATAGTAGATGAAAGACAACCAATAGAACATGAAAGACAACCAATAGAACATGAAAGACAACCAATAGAACATGAAAGACAACTAGTAAGACATGAAAAAAAACAAGAAAAAAGATGAAAGATAACCAGTAGAACATGAAAGGTAACTTGTACTAATTGAATTAGAAGAAAGTGAAATACAACTAGAAGAAGATGAAATAAAACTAGTAGAAGATGAAAGACAACCAGTAGAACATGAAATACAACAATTACAAGATGAAAAACAACTAGTACAAGATAAAAAAAACAACTAGAAGAAGATGAAATATAACCAATAGTTGATTAAGGACCACCAGTAAACCGTGAAATACAATCAGAAGAACATGAAAGACAACTTATAGAAGATGAAATACAATTAGAAGAAGATGAAACACAACAAGAAGAAGATTTAAATACAAGTAGTAATAGATGAAAGACAAGCAACAACAAGCACGACAACTAGTACAAGATGAAAGAGAACTAGAAGAAGATGAAAAACAACTACTAGAAGATAAAAGACAACTAGTACAAGATGAAAACCAACTAGTAGAAGATGCAAAACAACTAGTAGATATGATTGACAACTAGAAGAAAATGAAATACAAATAGAGGAAATAAAAATACAACTAGATGAAGATCAAATACAACCAGTAGTAGATGAAAGACAACATGAAGAAAACCAATTGGAGATGAAAGACAACCAGATGGAGATGAAAGACCACCAGAAGAAGAGGAAAACAACTATTAGAAGATGAAAAACAACTAGTAGAAGATAAAAGACAACATGAAGAAAATGAAATGCAACCAGTAGAACAAGAAAGACAACTAGAAGAAGATCAAAGACAACCAGTATAAAATGAAAGATAACATGTACAAAATGAAAGACAATTTGAAAGATGATGAAATACAATTAGAAGAAGATGAACGACAACTAGTAGAAGATGAAAGACAACCTATAGAACATGAAAGGCAAGCAGTACAAGATGAAAAACAACTAGTTGAAGGTAAAAGACATCTAGAAGAAGATGAAATACAACCATTAGTTGATGAAGGACAACAAGTAGAACGTGAAATACAACAACAATAACATGAAAGACAACCAGTGGAAAGATGAAAGACAATTAGAGAAAGATGAAAGACAACAAGTAGAACAAGAAACACAACCAGTACAAGATTAAATACGACCAGAAGAAGATGAAATACAATCAACAGTAGATGAAAGACAACCAGTAGAACATGAAAGACAACTAATAGAATATGAAAGACAACAAGAAGGACATGAAAAAAAAACTAGAATAAAGATGAAAGATAACCAGTAGAACATGAAACACAACTTGTACAAATTGAAAGACAATTAAAAGAAGATGAAATAAAACTAGTAGAAGGTGAAAAACAACCAGTGGAACATGAAATACAACCAATACAAGATGAAAAACAACTAGTAGAAGATAAAAGACAACTAGAAGAAGATAAAATACGATTAGTAGTAGATGAAGGAAAACCAATAGAACATTAAACACAACTTGTACAACATGAAAGACCCATACAAGATGAAAGACAACTAGAAGAAGATGAAATACAATTAGTTGAACATGAAAGACAACCAGAAGGAGATGAAAGACAACTTGAAGAAGATGAAATACAGTTGAACATGAAAGACAACCAGTAGTAGATGAAAGACAATCAGTAGGACATGAAAGACAACCTGTAGAACATGAAAGACAACTATAAAAAGTTGAAATACATTAAAGGAATAAAAAATATATTTAGAAGAAGATGAAAGACAACCAATAGAACAAGAAAGACAACCAGTACAAGATAGACAACTGGAAGAAGATGAAAAACATCTAGTAGAAGATGAAAGACATCTAGAAGAAAATGAAATAAAACCCGTACCAAATGAAAGACAATCGTAGGAAATGAAAGACAACCAGTAGAACTAGAAATACAACCAATACAAGATGAAAAAAAAACTTGTAAAAGATGAAAACAACTACTAGAAGATGAAAAGCAACTAGTAGAATATGAATGACAACTAGTAGAATACGAAAGACAACCTGTGTTAGATCAAAGACAAGTAGAAAAAGATGAAAAATAACTACCAGGAGATGAAAGACAAATAGAAAAAGATGAAATACAAGTACAATAAGATGAAATACAACCAGTGGAACATGAAAGACAACAAGTAGAACAAGAAATACAACCAGTAGAACGAGAAATACAACCAGTAGAACATGAAAGACAACTAGTACAGGATGAAAAACAACCTAAAGAAGATGAAATACAACTTGAAGAAATTGAAATACAACCAGTATTAGATGAAAGACAATCAGTAGGAGAAGAAAAACAAAAAGTAGAACGTGAAAGACAACCAGTAGAACATGAAATACAACCAATACAAGATGAAAGACAACTAGTACTAGATGAATGCCATTTAGAAGAAGATGAATTACAATTAGAAGAATAAGAAATACAACTAGAAATTACTAAATACAACCAGTATTAGATAAAGTACAACTAGTAGAATATGAAAGACAACCAGTAAACTATGAAAGTCAACTAAAAGAAGATGAAAGACAACCAATAGAACATGAAAGACAACTAGTAGAAGATGCAAAACTACTAGTAGATATGATTGACAACTAGAAGAAAATGAAAGACAACCAGTAGAAGATGATAGACAAACAGAAAAAGATGAAAGACAACTAGTAGAAGTTGGTAGACAACTATTAGGACATGAAAGACAACTAGTAGGACATGAAAGACAAGTACAAGATGAAAGACAACTAGAAGAAGATGAAATACAACTAGAAGAAGATGAAATACAACCTGTAGTAGTGAAAGACATAATGTAGTAGATGAAAGACAACTAGTAGAACATGAAAGACAACCAGTAGAAGATGAAATACAAGTAGAGAAAGATGAAAGGCAACTAGTTGAACATGAAAGATAACTTGACGAAGATGAAATACAACTAGAGGTAGAAGAAATACAATTAGACGAAGATGAAAGACCAGTGGAACATGAAAGACAACCCGTAGAAGATGAAAAACTACTAGAAGATGGAATACATCTAGAAGATGAAAGACAACTAGTAGTAGATGAAATACAACGACAAGAAGATGAAATGCAACAACTAGTAGATGACAGACAACTAGTAGAATGGGAAAGACATTGTAAAACATGAAAGAAAACCAATACAAGATGAAATACAACTATTACAATATGAAAGACATTTAGAAGAAGATAAAATACAACTAAAAGAATAAGAAATACAATTAGAAGAAGATGAAATACAATCAGTATTAGATAAAAGACAACGAGTACAACATGAATTACAACTAGTAAAAAATAAAAGACAACCAGTAGAATATGAAAGACAACTAAAAGAAGATGGAATACAACCAGTAGAGGAAGAACAAGTAGTAGAACGTGAAAGACAACCAGTAGAACATGAAAGACAACTAGTACAAGATGAAAAACATTTAGCATAAGATGAATTACAACTAGAAGAATAAAAGATACAACTAGAAGAAGATGAAATACAACCAATATTAGATAAAAGAAAACCAGAAAGACATGAAAGACAACTAGTAGAACATGAAAGACAACTAGTACAATATGGAAGACAACTAGAATAAGAAGAATGAAAACCAGTAGAACATGAAAGACAAAGAACAAGTTGAAAGACAATTATAAGAAGATGAAATACAACTAGAGGAAGAAAAAATACAACTAGAAGAAGATGAAAGACAACTAGAGGTAGAAGAAATATAACTAGGCGAAGATGAAAGACTAGTGGAACATGAAAGACAACTAGAAAAAGATGAAATAAACTAGTAGTAGATGAATGACAACCCGTAGAACTTGAAAGACAACAAGAAGAAGATTTGTAGAACCAGTAGAACATGAAAGACAACCAAAAAACAACTAGAAGAAGATGAAAGACTAGTAGTACTTGAATGACAACTAGAAGAAGATGAGATACAACTAGTGGATGAAACCATATAACAAATAAAACATGAAAGACAATCAGTACAAGATGAAAGACAACTAGAAGAAGATGAAATACAACCAGTAGTTGATGAAAGACAACCAATATGAATGTGAAAGACAACCAGTAGGACATTAAATACAACTAGTACAAGATGAAGATGACATACAATTAGAAGAAGATGAAATTCAACCAGCAGAAGATGAAAGACAACTATGAAAGAAAACCAGAAAAAGATGAAAGACAACTAGAAGAAGATGAAAGACAACAAGTAGGAAATGAAAGACATTCAGAAGAAGATGAAAGACAATTAGACGAAGATGAAATACAACTAGACGAAGAAGAAATACAACCAGTTGAAGAAGAAAGACAACCAGTTGAAGATGAAAGACAACTAGTAGAAAATGAAAGACAACTAGAAGATGAAAGACAACTAGTAGAAGAAGAATACTACGACAAGAAGATGAAATACAACCAGTAGAACGTGAAAAACAACCAGTAGAACAAGAAAGACAACTAGTAGAAGAATGACAACAAGAAGATGAAACCTCCAAATAATCTGAGTGCCATTCTAAGTTTTGTACCATAGAGTTGAATTTTGGTTAATATCGGTGTTTCAATGCCCCTACTGTCATGAAATACCCAGAAATACCCTTATGTCACATACTAGCAAATTAGAGGCTATAGACTCTGATTCTGTCAAATATATGATCACAGACATGCAGATGACTATCTTCCATACAGTTTAGACTCAAATTTCACTTCAATTGGATTTTTCTGCCGTTTCTTATGATTTTTTGAGTCTCACCTTTTAAGTTTTCTTTGATGTTCTTCTTTTTCTATTTACTGTTACAGTCAACACATGGTACATGGTGTTGAACCCTCTACCAGATTGCCACAAAAGATCCCAAAAATAACTAGAAAAATCTTGCATGTAGATTAGACCCTAATAAACATCTCCATGAAAAGAAAATCCAAATTTTATGTAGTAGATTGCCCAGGATGAAAATGGAAAGCTGACCGGGCAGTAGGAATGAGAACTGACAAGTTTATGTCACAAGATCACAATAGCAAAATAGAAATAAAATTAATGAAAATATGAAAATTGACATAATAGGTACCTGATAAGGTTTTGAAGGTATCTACAAATTAAAATCATCCTTCTTAAACTTAAATTTTAGAAAAAATGAAATAGCAAACCAGACTGTCAGAACCCATAGCATAAGACAACATGTGTACTATGGGTTGAAATCATGCCTTCCCTTCATCACTTAAATGTTAAATTTGACACAAATGTATCTCAAACAATGTTCTATAAGGATATGAACACCATACATTATGTGCAGAAAAATACAAGAAATGATAAAATCATGGCCTTTCAACCTATGAACTATCACTTGTAAAATACAGTCAGTAAAATGAAGGGTAAGAATGAAATGACCCAAATCCACCTCCCAATTATTCTTTGCCAATCTATTTACAAGGCCATGAACTCAAATCACCTAAGCTCAACCCTTGACCTTTCTGCAAAACTCTAACTTTCTGTTGATTGAAGAAGTTGCAAAATGACTAACTCAATTAGAAAAGTCTAATTTGCAATAGTGATTAGGCTCCCTTAATGCCCCTTAAGGTTAAAGAAATCAATCAGGAACATAGTATAACATGCAGACAACATTTCTGGGAACTTAAACCAAGCAATTAAGTACTTTTGATAATTTAAATCCATGTCTAAAAGTGCCAGCTGAATGAAAACCTGCACTATGCCCAATTTAATGCCATAAACCATATAACACAATTTCGTTGCAAACTTGGCTCCTAAACCTAACCCAAAGCTATTCATAAGCATAATATGTGCCTCCCTTAACCCAATTTCAGAAGGAATCAACCAAATCGATACGAATGTTTACTGTCGGTATCACACCAAGCGACAGTGAACCTAAATTCACTTGAAATATAATCCAATCTCCAAATTGACACTTTAAATAGCTCCCATGAACAAATGTAAACATTACTGTGACGAAAACGAGCCCAAATGATGAAAACCAGCTCATATCGCATCGGTACCGAAATCATGATTGGTACCTATTGCCGCCATCTTCGGTGACCATCAGAAGCCGACAAGGGGTGCAATAGAATCCTCATGCCAAGGAGATTCTAGCCGTGCCATTCCTCAGCCTTGCCTTGGCTGGAACCTTGCCGGAAGAGAAGGGCACACTCGTCAGAGGACAAACTCTAGCTCATATCAAGCTTGCACGAATGTTGAAGCAAACCATAACGTTTGATACTCGCGCGAAGTTGATCTGAGCGTTACTTCCAATTAATTTGAAAACAAACAGCCACTGACAGGTCAGGGCCCACTTATTAGTGGCCAAAAAATAAAGTTAAACAAATTAAAATCCTGGAGCCCGATATCCAAATCTTAAAGCCCGGCAAACAAATCTCTAAGTCTCAGTGCCAATCTGGAGGTCCAACTCGAATCTTAAAGCCCAAAACCAATTACATAAAACCGACATTTGCAAATAAAGCCCTTTGACAACTTTATTTTGTAGCGTAGTCCCTGGGAATTTGCATATAAGTACTCAGCGCCATAAAACTCCTTCAAATAGACCCCTGGCTGTCCTTTTTGCCAATCGAACCCTGTTAAATACCCAAATTACAGGCGCCAGCCCTCATGAATTTACATATAAGCCCCTGAAAGTATAAAACATTCATAAATAAGTCCTTTTTAGTCCCTTTTGGTCATAACTTTCTCGTTTCAAGCCCGAATTGACTCAAATCAACTCCAAATGAACCCAAATTGAATTTCCTATATTTCTATATCAATTTTAGATATGTCCAAGTTTCAGCTAGACCCTGAAATGACCAAATTGCTCTCATACTGAACTAAGTTCAACATTAATGAATTCCAAGTCACTCTGGATTAAAACCTAATCTATATTGAACTCTGTGATGTTGAAATGCCCAGATTACCCTTCAATAAAGTATAATTTAGGACCGCAATATCTCTAAACTAGATATAGACTGCAAAGCTTTAAACTAGACCAATCCCCCAAATAGTCTCATATCCAAGGACCGCAATGTCCCTAAACTAGATACAGACCGCAAAGTCTCTAAACTAGCCCAATAGACTGCAAAGTCTTTAAACTAGAGACTAAATGACCCCAAATCTCAAGTCCCAAACTTATGATGAATGAGTAAATAAATTTAATATGTTAACATATTGATAGAATGGAATTGCACATGCATCATGACACATAGATATGCATACCAGTGAAAACCAACAAATACGACCAAAACCAATATATGAGCCCCTTTCTTAGCCCCATAGGCACAAATCGTGGAATGAACGAGGTGTTCAATCAAATTCGAAAGGTCTATTGATGTAATTAACGGTGAGGGCTTGCGCCTGTCGAGCAGTTAAACGGATCCTCACAATCAATAAACTCTCTCGATGACCGATCATAAACAATAGGCCATCGAGGGTCAACCCAAAGGAAGTAACGTATGTCCCAAGATTTAAATGCCCTATAATGACTTTCCTCCAAATTCAAAGTCCATTAAAGCGGCAACAGGATATCTATGATATCAAAGAGCACTTAAACCCTGGAAACATGAGGAAACACTTTTTCACACTACAATTACAATTAATTTTCTGTAATTATCCGAACTGGTATCATTTTTTTAAAAATTTATTAACGATAAAGTTTGTAATAAATGAGGGGCACTGATATGTTGATACATACTTTCTCCCGTACAAGTTATATATAATGAACTAATATTTTTATCACCACTATTAATGAGTAGCTTTTAACATCAATCACATAATATGCTTCTCACATGAAAAATAAACACATATCATATCTCAGAATTCTAAGATACAATGAATACATTAAAGACACTAATATAATCCATATAATGTTTTCATCTATTGCATTTGTTCTATATATGAAACCTTTCATATACTCATTTATTAATTGATAAACCTTCATAAATATTTATAGATGAAAGACAACTAGTAGAAGATGAAAAACAATCAGTAGAATACGAATGACAACCAATACAAGAGGAAAACAACGAGTTGAAGATAAAAGACAATTAGAAGAAGATAAATAACAACTAGAATAAGATGAAATACAACCAATAGTAGATGAAGGTCAACTAGTAGAACGTGAAATACAACCAGTAGAATATGAAAGACAACCAGTAGAAGATGAAAAACAATTAGAATAAGATAAAAGACAACAAGTAGAACACGAAGGACAACTTGAAGAAGATAAAATATAACAAATAGTAAATAAAAGAGAACAAGTATTCACATTTTAGACAACCATAGAACATTAAAAACAACTAGAAAAAGATGAAAAACAACTACTAGAAGATAAAAGACAACAAGTAGAAGATGAAAAACAACTAGTAGAAGATGAAAAACAATTAATAGAAGATGAATGACAACTAGAAGAATATGAAATACAACCAGTAGTAGATGAAAGACAACTAATAGTACATGCAACGCAACCAGTACAAGATGAAAGACAACTAAAAAAAGATGAAAAACAACAAGTACAAGATGAAAAACAACTAGAAGAAGATGACCCTAATTCCCAAACCCCAAACCTTTAACCCGAAAACCCAAAAACCCCAAACCCAATACTCGAAACTCGAAACTCGAATCCTGAAACCCGAAACCCGAAACCCGAAACCTGAAACACAAAACCCAAAAGCCGAAAACCTCAAACCTCAAACCCTAAACCTAAACCCCAAATCCCAAACCCGAAACCCGAAACCCGAAACCCGAAACCCGAATCTCGAAACCCAAAACCTCAAACCCCAAACCCCAAAACCCTAAAACCCTAAAACCATAAACCCTAAAACCCTAAAATCCTTAAACACTAAACCCCAAACTCAAAACCCAAACCCCAAAACCATAAAACCATAAACCATAAACCCTAAAATCCTTAAACACTAAATCCTAAACTCAAAACCCCAAACTCCAAACCCCCAAACCCCCAAACCCTCAAACCTCTAACTTCAAACCCTAAACCCGAAACTCGAATCCCCAAACCAAAAACCCAAACTCCAAACCTGAAACCCAAAACCTGAAACCCAAAACCCAAAACCCGAAACCCCAAGCCCAAAACCCAAACTAGAAACCCCAAACCCCAAACCCCAAACCGAAAACCTTAAAACCCTAAAACCAAAAACCAAAACCCCAAACTCGAAACCCGAAACCCCATACCCCATACCCGAAACCCCAAAACCCCAAAACCCCATACCCTGAAACTCGAAACCCCATACCCCGAACCCGAACTCGAACCCGAACCCGAACCCGAACCCGAACCCGAACCCGAAACCCAAAACTCCGAACCCCAAACCCAGAACCCAGAACCCCGAAGCCCAAAGACCAAACCTTAACCTGACCTGCATGTCGGTTGTCTCCAAGTCATTTTGGCTGGGGTGGCAATGTAATGGGTGCTGGTGCAGCGTGTTTAGGACTGACGTCGTATGAGTTGTTCTGGTTGGGATATGTCTCCAAGTCACTCTCCCTCCCGTCGTGGAATATGTCGTGATTGGGATGCTTGTGATCGATTGCCTGTGCGATTCTACCCTCTTATGGGTAGCGAAGTCATCCCTTGATGGATATTTGCTTGCCCTGCTGATATTTTTTTGTCTTTTGGGCAGCCAAAATGTTGGCGAAATCCTTGTGTTGGTACGTGGTCAGAATGTCTTGTTGCTAGCACTTGGATTTTTGCTCCGCAGATTTCGGGAGGTCCCTTGTACGAATCATTGCTTTTACGCTCGTTTGTCGTGTTGTCGGTGGCACACGTAAATAGTGTTATGTCGTGTTGTCGTTAACGATACGTCAGAACAGAAAGTACAAAGTGTGCTCGCGTGCATGTGGAATGCCTCTCCGTTCGTAGAGCAGCAATGTAGCAATTTCCGATTTGCGTTATGCGAAGGCCTAAACCCTAAACATTTATCAATATTTATAGAACTACAATGTACTTTAATAAACATGACAAACTTTTCATGGTATATTAGTGTTCCATGCTAATAACCAAGTTTGTGAATAATTTATAGAGATTTATGTTTGTCATTATACATAGTTCTATGTTTCAAGACCATGAGCATCTTCTTGAACACTTCTAAAGATAAACATAAAACTCATGGAACAAAATGTATATAACATCCAATTCATAAAAATAATATGTAAAAGTAATTAACATAAGATAACTTTTAGAACACATAACTAACAACTCGCCTCCTTCTCTCTTAATAATACCATTGACTAAACTGTATGTTGTATTTAGGATTGGAGGTATCCATTTCTTGCTTGTTAGACTTTATCTAACACATAAAAGAATTTAAAGTAATTCAGGTACAATTTTTTTGTTGACAAACAACAATTATTTTAGTTAGATAATATATATATCAAGGAATTTAGGTAACAAGTGGGCAGGACAATCCTACTAACATGGTTGATTCATCTATCTATTCATTCATGATTTGGATGGTCATGATTCAAGTATGGGTTGTGTCTTCTCAAAACTTAATTATTGTCATACTTCAATCATGACCGTCTATATCATGAATGGATGGACATATGAACTATGCATGTTGGCATGTGGGCCGAAGATTCGGTTCCATATCAAATATCTGTTTTTCAATAGACAATAAACTTTTTGCTCAAGTTTCTCAAACTAAAATATATACTCTTATAAAGAAATCTAGAAATGTATTGATGTATAAGCATACAATATTCTATTTAGACAAATTTTAGTATAGTAATAAAAAGAAGTACAAATACGTGATCGGTAGTTTTGTAAAAATACGAAATTTTAATTGAAACTCTTTGTTGTCACCACCTCATATAAAACATACAATTAGTAATGTCAATCAAGAGAAATTATACAACGATAATGTTATACTGATACGAAAGTGAAGAATAATAAAGAGAATGACAATACAATATCAAAAGACTAATATACTTAGATTTGTAGTTCATTTCAACTTTATCGCTCATATATATATAAAGTTCAAAATATTACTAAATTATAATGCCAACAAAATAAAAGAGTACAAAACACAAAACATGACTATAAAATAAAAACCATAATTTAAACTACTTTAGTAACCTTTTTATGTCCATTGTATCAAGCTTTCAAATTCATGCAATAAAAATAGACTTTTAAGAAGTAATAAAATAAAGTGAACAACTTTAAATTAGACATTTAAATGAGAGTAAATAGGAGGTAACAATGTGCTCCACAAACCAGTTGTATAATAGAAAGGGAAGGAAAGAAAAGGAAGTGAATTCACCTTCTCTACATCCCAAATCGGAGGTGAACAAAATCAGAATTTTTTTAAAGGCAGTTCACTCTCTCTCTCTTACGTTTCTCTTCGCTCCGCTTAAAAAAATTCACTTCTGGAGCAAGTAAATCTCTTCAGTCTAGTCTGATCACCCCATTATTTTCTTCTCCTCCCCTTCCTTCCCTTTAATGTACTTCTTATGGAGCACACTCTAAAGCGAGGATGAGATAAATGAGAGTTCACGGAAATATTTTGTTAATAATTTTAAAGGAGGGATATTTTTTATGAATTTTTTTAAAAGTAGGACAATTAATTAAAAGGAAAGAAAACGAGAGTCCAACAACTAAATAAGACTAACAGCTACAAGATAATAATGATTACAAAAATACTAGGACACAACTCTTTGTTAAAACGTACAAAAGAAAGGTAAAATGATTATAACAATTAACGAAGTCAAAATAAATTTTCAAAATAAAAATAAGTGAATATATAAAGCAAGAAATGTCCAATTAAAGAACAAGCTTTGAGATTTGTCTTCGTAGAAACGGGAAAAGCCTCGCACATGATGAAGCTGAAGCACTATAAGAAATGCATAAAATATACCCAAAAATATTTGAATCAATTGCAGCAAAATGGGTATATATATACAATTAAAGAACCATTTAATTTAAATTGAGAAACGTATTGACATGCAACCCAGTAGCTCACCATTGATATATTGATTGTCAGTCGGAATTAATGTAATGACAATAAACTAGGACAATTTGCAGAGTAGGAAGGAACCATGAAACTCAGGATAGATAGCGCAAATAGGCAAGACGTACATAATTCAACATCACTACCCACCACCATGGCGCTATCCCTCCTGAGCTTTATGGACTCATCCGTACTTTCTCTCTTAAAACACCAGAAGGAGAACTACTGAATGGATGAAAGAATGCATGGAGTTAAGAGGTGATGAAAGGATGGATGCTGTCAAGGTGTGTATTTATATAGAATTATAGATCCAAAGTTATAGTTGGGACAGGTGTACGTTTTTCGTAATTAAAGACCGTGAATGTTAAGGCACGTACGAGTCGGATCTCTCGGCTTCTCGGGGCTTGAGATCTTAGAAGTCAAATTTCGTTCCTTCAATTCTAAGGAACATTTATGACTTTTCTAGAATGGTGAGTCCAGTTGACTGCCTTCTGACTCAGCACCTGCTGCCTTCCAGGTGATAGTATTAAGGTAAAATATATTTTAAAGTAATATTTTTATAGCATATTTTTAAAATTTGTTACCCCAAATTAATGTTAAACTTGTTTCTCCAAGATGAAGTTTAATGATAACATTTTAAGAAAATGGTATTACAATGTCCAATATATATTTCTTTTCATAGTCCAAGCTGATTGAATATTTGACTTATAGTTTTTGTAAGAATTCTTTCCAAAAAAAGTAAGATAATAAAATTTATGCACCACCGAAAGTGGGCTGCCTCAACCGAAATATAAAAAAAATAAAAAGGTGAGTGGGCTTTTGCTTGACATGGGCCGAGAGATGAAAATTGTGTAACCCTTAAAATTTTATAATATGACGAGCCCGATTTAAATCTCCTAGACCCAAGAATTAACCAAATACAATGGGCCGGTCCAGACTTCTCATATTTTGGAATAAAGATATTGAATTAAAGTGTCGGCTTAATTTAATAGGAAAAGGCACTAATTAATAAATGGGTATTTCCATTACAAAAAAAAATGGAGATTGAGGATGATTATACACGTCCTCAATAAGTAATTGAGGATTCCTGATAATCCCGAACATCCGTATGACAAAGCAACTTAAAAACAACAACAACAAAAATTGTAATGTAAATTCTAAAATTTGATTTATGAAAACAAAGTATATGTAAAATAAAATCTGACACGAGCCTTTTGTAAATAAACTAAAACAATCAAGAAATGAATATAATGATTTTGCAAATAATTTTGAATTTAGCATTCTGAAAATATGATAAAAATGTGCATGGCATTAATTTCGACTCACAATTTTTGGATATAGATAGGAACTTGCTAAAATAATTAGAATAGCTAGAATAGTGAAATTTGAGATTAGTAAATGAGAATAGAGAAAAAATAGTGATTTTCATATTAGTGTGAAAATGGTGCTAGTCGGATTTGTAAAAGTGTTGTTTGCATTCTACATTTGGAATAGTGAATAGTTGTAACCGAGAAAAAAATAGTGTTAACAAGGTGCTAATTATGAGGAAAGATAGGCAAATGGGGTTTCAAACAAATTGTCACGACGTGGAGATAGCAGAAGTGTCAATTTTTTTCATTTCGGGACTGTGTTGGTGGAAATCCAAGAAAAAAATATTTTTTTCTCCCTCTTCACCTTCCGAGTAGTAGCTATACCAACATTTACAAGGAATAGAAAATAACAGCTATTATAGCTATTTTGAATAGCAAAAATATTGTTTGAATGTACGTTACTATTCAAATAGCCTCTATTATTAACACATCCGAACATACCTTGAATTGAATAGGGCTATCCAGTGGCGGACCCAAGAAGGGTCAGGGGTAGGCAAGTATCCTGAATTGAATAGGGCCATCCAGTGGCAGACTCAAGAAGGGTCAGGGGTAGGCACTTACCTACCTCTGGATTCAAATTTTTTTTTTAGATCCAGTGATATTTTATACTTGTGCCTACCCCTGGATGGATATAATGTTTACCTCTAGATTTAATTCAAAGTCTAGTAGAAGAAAATTGTGCGGAAAAGAAAGTCAGTCCAGACTGATTTGCGTAAAAGAAAGAAAAAAAAGACACAGTCTGATTCGCTACTACACTTAGAAGAATCGTTGATTTGTTAGGAGAAAATGAGGTCCGCTGTAACTTGGATCACGTGTCGTGTCGTGCTGTGACCAAATGTGGAAGGATAGTCATGGCACGTGAATGGTCACAACACGTTAATCATGCCATGACCACACGTGACCGGTCACGTTTGGTCACGTTTATCTATTTTTTTCATAATTTAGGTTAGTTTATTTGAAATTCATCATTCGATCAAGATCTAACGGTTCTAATTACACGTGACCATGTGTCGTGCTGTGACCAAATCTTTTACGTGGCGTGCTGATAGGTCTAAATTATATACACATTCGATCTAGTTTTTATCACATAATAGCACCAAATATCTTGTATTTTAGTAGAAAATAGAATGAAATATATCCAAGAATCAAGTTACTGCCAAAGTCTATTTAAGTTACAGGAAATGGAGCAAATTGTAGATCTTCTCGCAAGCTTTCCGAAAAGTGGTAGAACACTGAAAACGGAGTTACGGATCATGAGTTATGCCCGTTTGAATTTCAGAGCAAAACAGGAGAAACCGAGCCCAATGCGGACGCACTGACCCAGAGTGCGGACGCACTCAGCCATCAGACACAGAAAACAGAAAAGTCCGAGCGCAGTGCGGACGCACTCGGGCCGCACTCGATCCGCACTCAGCGACACACAGTTCGTATTTTGGCCATATCTTGGTCATACGAACTCCGATTTGGGTGATTCAAAGCTTGACGGAACCAGGACAAAGAGATCTACAACTTTCATGAAGGAAACAAATCCAAATTCGGAATATATAATTCTGTACATCCGCATCAATGGCCGCATCAGCCTGAAAAACTGCTAAATATGGAAAGTTAGTGGGCTTAGTGGGTGCCAAAATTAGAATAACTTGGTCTCCAAGTTCAGAATCACAGAATTAGAAATATAGAAGTTAGTAGGCTTAGTGGCCGCCGAAAATAAAACGACTTGATCTCCAAGTTCAGAAAATGTTATATAAGGCTAAGGAGACCACATGAGAAAGGATCCATTATTATATATCCATTTTCCACAAATTGAGAGAGAGAGCTGCAGAAATTCTCGAAGTTCCGAAGGTTTTTCAAGGAAGGAGAAGAAGAAGATTCAAGAAAGGAGTCGGCAAGATCGAGGTTTTAGATCTAAGAAAGGGTGTAATCATTTCTTTATCTCATTTATTATTGTTTTTGCCAATCTTTGTTATGGATCTCTCCAAGAGAGAGTAGTTCTCTTTCTAGGGGTTTAGGTCAATGCATGAACTTGTTTAATTCTAGTTTATTCGGATATTTGTTTTTATTATGATTGTGTTATCGGATTTGATTGTTAATTTCTGTGATTTATTCTTTATGAATTTCATTAGTACTTAGCCTTTGAGTTCACCTGGTTAGGGTTTATTGAATTGAAGTAGTTTGAAATTGCGTTGATCGTGTTTTTCCTCTTTAAGTTTATTAAATTCCGGCATTGGTCAAGTAGGAGAGTACTAATTGAAACCATAAAGACACACCTTAGGATTGGATTAGAAGCGACCGTACTTTGATATCCAATCCGGAACTATAGAAATTAAGGTTAGGGTTTTGGTGAAGGACTTAACGGTGAAGGCAAATCCTAATTAGGACACCTTAGAACAAATATCGATATATGCTTTGAAGCATGTGATTAAATATCCCTCTAGGTTAGTGACAGCCCTAGAATTCGAGGCACATTAATCCATCCACCCAAAGTATTTGTATTAATATTTGTTCCAAAGGCTAACATAGGTTAGAAACCTCATCAAATCAAACATGAATTCAAACAAACCGAATAAATAGAATTAGCAAGGAATTGTAGACCGAATGCCCCTAGATCTCCTCAAATTTGAAAACAAACCAATATTTCTTTCCTTTATTTTATTTACATTTATTTGTTTGAAACTCCTCTCTTTCGGGTATTGAACCCAACCTTAGGATTTTAGAACAAAACCCCCCCCTTTTTTACTTTTATTGTTTAATTTTAGAAGTAGTTTTCTTTATTAGAAATTGGTATTTCCCTATCTCCCTGCGGATCGACACCTAAATACTACAATCGATAGGTTGTGCGCTTGCAACTAACCTATTCATTGAGTACGAAAGTTTATAAATATTAAAGGCAAAAGAGTACAAAATTCTTATATCTAAAATACTCAACACGTGCCTTGTCATGTCAAATTTTCGAAAGATTGTCAAGTCACGTGGATGGTCACGGTATGTAACCGGCACACGTGTCATGATAGAACTGTGTCGTGCTGTGACTTTTTTAGATTCCTATCTACTACACTCCAATTCGTCAGAAGAATAAAAAAATTATACTATTATCAATATTTTGTGCCTACTCTTGACCAAAATTATGAATCCGCCCTGGGGCCATCTGATATGGTTGCAATTATGAATTTGATTGTTGCACTAAATTGAAAGACGCGGATTTTGCCAATAAATCTGCTTAAACACTATTTGCACTAGATAATACCTGACTGAAATATAACTATATATTGGTTGACATAAATATTATTTAGTTGCCAAAAAACCTGCATAAACACAGAAATTTTTTGCACTAGATATGTATTATATATTCTGATGTTGTAATAATTATTTCTACAACAATATTGTTTGAAATATAACTATAAATTTTGGTGGTTTAATCACTTAATTTTACTGCAGAATTAGTTAGAAACATCTATCATGCGTGCAAATCCTTGTAAAACCTATATACTACAATTATTTTTGCGTACAAATTTTATAAAACGCCGATAAAATATTTCTACAACTTATATTCTTAGGTTGGTTGTTTATAAATTTTATGTAATTTTAATATTGTTAAATATTTCATCAAATGTCGATAAATAAATATATGGACTGTTGTAATATTATATCATTGTGATGTTATAATTTATATATATATATATATATATATATATATATATAGAGGAGGGTTCAAATGCCTCCATTTTTCATGCCTCCACCATGCCTCCATTTTTAAAAACTTTAATAACTCAAAATTTAAAACTTAAAAATCAAAATAAAACCGTTGGATATGATCTAAATCATTTTATCTATGCACGTGTAAAAAATTATGACATTTTGATTTTGTTTTGGTTGTCATCAAGAGCTTGTAAAAAACGCACTAATGTGGATAATTGCTAGACGTTGATTTTTCAACTTATTGATTCACATAAAAACAAAATCAAAATGTGATAATTTTTTATGAGCACATAGATAAAATGATGTAGATCATATCCAACGGTTTTATTTTGACTTTTAAGTTTTAAATTTTGAGTTATTAAAGTTTTAAAAATGGAGGCATGGTGGAGGCATGAAAAATGGAGGCATTGGAACCCTCCTCATATAGATATATATATATATAGAGAGAGAGAGAGTGGCTAATATCAAAACGTTTGTTCCTAGGCCGTGGAACAAACGCTTCGGTTTTTACATTTTCAAAATTCAAATAGTCGATCCAAACTGTTCAATATTCAATCTATATTAAAATGTACTTCGAGACCAAATTTTACATTTTTTTAAATTTGTTTACTATTTATTAAGTCAGTTTTAAAATCACTGTTTTCAATGATTCAAAATTTTTTAACTGTTTATTAAAATCAGCGATTTTAAAACGGACTTAATAAATAGTAAAACTATTTCAAAAAATATAAAATTTGATCTCCAAGCACATTTTAATATAGAGCTCACATCTAACGGTTTGGATCGACCGTTTGGTCTTTAAAAATCGGAAAACCAATTGGTTGCACAACGTTTTGATATTAGAGGAGGGCTCAAATGCCCCATTGCTTCATGCCCCAATCGTACCCCAACACATTATCTTTAATTTCAAAGTTCAAACAAAATATCTGAACCGTTCAACATGATATCCACATTAAAATATGTATAGAGATCAAATTTTATATTTTTTGAATTTTTTTTTAGTATTTTTTAAAATAGGTACAAAATTATTGTTTTTCAGAAAATTGTGGATCATCTAAAAATAATGATTTTGTACCTATCTTAAAAAATAGTAAAAATTTTTAAAAATATATAAAATTTGATCTCCAATCATATTTTAACGTGGATATTATGTTGAGCGGTTCGGAAATTTTGTTTGAACTTCGAAATTAAAGATAAAAATGTTGTGATGTAATTGGAGCTTGAAGTAATGAGACATTTGAGCCCTCCTCGTATATATATATATATATATATATATATATATATAGAATCTGGCTAATATGCTACGCATATATAAGGGCCCCTCCGTGCTACGGCTCACTTTTTGAGTTTTCAAAATCCTAACGGTCGATCCGAACCGTTCAACATGATCTCCATATCAATATGTACTTGCAAACCAAATTTTACATTTTTTAGAATTTTTTTACTATTTATTAAGCCACTTTGAAAATCGCTGATCCAATGGTCCAGAAAAGTTTACTGTTGTGTACAAATTAGTGTTTTTTCAAAGTGGCTTAATAAATAGTAAAAAAACTCTAAAAATGTAAAATTTGGTTTGCAAGTACATATTGATATGGAGATCATGTTGAACGGTTCGGATCGGCCGTTAGGATTTTGAAAACTCAAAAAGTGAGCCATAGCACGGAGGGCCCTTATATATGCGTAGCACCGTAGCACTGTCCTATATATATATATAATATGCATAAGATATCGACTACTGACCGAATTTTAAAATTATAAATTATTCGATCCCTGCTCTTATTAAATTCCCTGATGGCTGGTCTCTCCAAAGTCAATTGGCTGATATTAATATTATTTAGTTGTCACTTGTCAAATAAAAAAAAAATTATTTAGTTGTCAAAACCAGCTTTTCCTTTCCTCCATGCCACCCACTGGAAGCACACCGAAACCACTCCACTGCCTTTACTAAAAGATGCCAGTAGAGTAGATCCATTCGGGAAATAAATCTGCTGTTATTCCGATCCCAGCCGTTAATCTTTATCGAGAGGGGCACAAATTTTTTTTTTTGAGATCCGCGCATGAAAAACTTTGAACGGTTGAGATAGGAATAACAGGGTCCTCTGATCCTTTTGGAATAACAGCAGATTTATATCCGATCCATATATTATGTCCACTTGCTTAACGGTACATGCTCCAGAGTCGTTCCTTTAATATAATATAACTTGTTGTTCTAAACCATTTTTCGTGTAGGTTTTTCAAACAGACCCGGTGCAATAATTATGTTTTACATACTAGTATATTACAAACTCATCCAGTCACTTTAATTAATGTACTTGTTATTATATTAATAGACGTGATAATAATTTTTTCTCAAAAGTTAAATAGCAAGTAAAATATGATTGAGCAATATGATATTCCCTATCAGAGGATGTATTTAATAACATGCGTGTTCTCAATTCTATTACTTGACTTTCGGAAATAAATATAACATTTTTTTATATTTAATAAACTAGATTTCTCCGATTTATAAATTTTCTATTTAATAAATTAATCTAATTAACCTCTCATACAACTGCATGCGATCTCCTACAATTAAATTATGTAGTTTTGGATAAACTTTTACTACCACAATTTTTGACATCAAATTATTTTCAGAGCAAATTTTCTAATAAAACTACACAAAATACAATGCAAAATACATTCTTAACTAATAAAAGACACAAACTACAATATGTTGACTTTCTATAATGCATCGATTAATTGTTACATTAGACAATTCTTTTTGAGTAATTTAGTTTTTGTTTCAAAAGAAAAAGTTAACCAAAAATATATTTTAATAAAGATTTTAGTTTGAATCATAAATAGTCTAAGCATTTAATGATGGTCCGAATCAACAGTACGAATTCCTTTTTTTTTAATTCCCAGCCGTATCGTGGTATTTATGAAGACAGGCAAACATCGCACCTCCCCTCAAGATCATTGCCAGCTTGAAAGATTTATCGAGATCGACACAGAGAGAGAGAGAAGATGACTAGCTCGTGTTCGCGGCCATCACTGCAACAACACCACAGGATAGGTGGAGGCCCGGCCACGAAAGTAACTTTTTCACCTGGAATGGCGCCAGCCATGCGTTGTACTGGTCATGCAGTGCCAGTGGTAGTAGCGCGGCAACACGAGCACTTTGTGGGACCAAACCAGTGCTGCTCAGCTGTCGTTCGATCCATTGATGCACCAGTCGAGTCGGTCTGGTCAGTCGTGCGCCGCTTTGACCAACCACAAACATACAAGCACTTCATACGCAGCTGCGATGTCATCGATGGAGATGGCGATGTCGGAACTGTAAGGGAGATTCATGTCGTGTCAGGTCTCCCTGCAACTTCAAGCCAGGAGCGATTAGAAATATTAGACGAAGAGCAACACGTTATTAGTTTTAGTGTGGTTGGAGGGGAGCACCGGTTGAAGAATTATAGGTCAGTCACGACACTTCATGCGGTCGCTCCACCACCAAATGATTTACATTATTCAAGTGAGGAGCAAACAATTGTGGTAGAGTCATATGTGGTTGATGTACCGGCGGGTAACACAACGGACGAGACGCACGTTTTTGTCGACACGATCGTGCGGTGCAACCTCCAGTCACTGGCACGCACTGCTGAAGATCTTGCAAAAGGTGTTTTAAGTGCATAGTTGTACTTTTATTCCGCTATCATTTTATTCCCATGTTCCTGTTTTTTTTTTTTTCCTTTTCCTTTTTCCTTTTTTGTTTTTTTTTTTGTTTGGGCTTTATGTAAGAACAAACCATGGTGGATAATGCCTAGGAGCCCTAGCTCTTGTTCATACTAATTATCTCCTTTAATAAACAAAACCTTATGAAAGGATTAATTGATTAAACAATATTCTTGATTTATATTATCTTTGAAGACGTAGTGTGCTTCTTGTTTCAAAATATATATACGAGTTGATCTATCTAAAGTTCTGCTTTTTGTAATTAAATTTTGTAATAAGTTATAAAAAAATGGTATAATTTGGGGAAGAGAACTGCAGGGGAAAGAACTAAAATATGAATAGCCAGCCTTCTATTCAGTGGAAGAAGTACCGAGTTTCTTGTTTGTTGATCCGGCATGCACATGATTTTTTTGGTTGAGAAAGGTTTTTATTTAAAGGAAGATTGAGAAATATAAAGAAAATACAACTTGCATGCGATAAAGGGGCTAAGCAAGATTTTTTTTTAGCGCAGGCAAGAATAAATGCAAGGTATCTGGTCATGAAAATATTATAATCTTGGTATTTACCCGAAAAATAATTATACTTATATTCATCTGCAAGGATCCCATATCTATTTGCAGTTCAAATTTTGTGATTTCCAAACGTAAAATACTCCCGCTCTCTCTTGTCTCACAGAAAGTAACTTGCATATGTGCTTCCTGATTTTCCAGCACATTGTATTAATTAATTATGAACTTGGTACGTACCACTAGGTTTTGTGTGTGCGTGCTTCTATTATCCCTTTAAAGGAGCTAAACTAGATTAAATATATATGGGCTGTTTTACCTTCTACTTGCACGTGTTAATTATCATTTTTACTGATTATAAGCCAAGTTAAATACTAAAGCATGTCACATATATACAAATAAAAGTTATGAGTACGATAGGGAAAAGTAATAAAATATAAAGATTTGACGGAAATTTGCTGTATTAAATAAAATGCCACTCTGTGATTAATTAAGAAGGAATCAATCTAGCTGTGATCAGCCTACCCTTTTATTTTACTCGCAAGTTGGGTGTAAAGAAACTCAATTTGTCATATATTAATATATGGACTTAAATATTCATTGAAAACAAAAATTACCAATACGGGTCAAAAAATAAATATTTATTTACACTATCCTTTTCTGTTATAATAACTTTTAGTTTTTCCTGAATTGTTACTCGGATGTGGTTGCACAAAATGTCATCCCAAGGTTCACGTACTAGATATGCATCGGTACAGCTTAATTTTATATTTTTTTTGGATTGAGTTTAAAGGTTCAAAATCATTGAAACTGATCTACTTTATGAGGATGCATTTACGTACTTACGGAATTTATAAAAATTAAAATTTATTTAGTATAAAGACAAGATGTCAAAAAATAATAAAAAATGAATGCACACTACTACAAAAAACACATTTATTATCGCCTATTTACCATCGAGTGTCCTTCGGCACGGATGGTGTATGTAACCAGTGGCAGTGCAGTAAATACTTTGAACTTTTTACCCACTGTTTAGTCTAACCAACTGATGGCGTTGATGGCCCCCCTCCTTTTCCATCCTTTTTTAATATCCTACCGTTGGTTTTGAGTGTCTCTGTGATATCAGATGGGTTACAACACCGATGACGTAGAGGTGATGATCTTTACCATCTGTGATGTCAATTGGGCCGTCAGTTTTGGATTGATCAATACCAACTGTGTTCCTTTTTGAACCGATGGCGATGTTCTCAGGGGAAACGCCGTAAATACTTGGAACCTAGATTTTGGTATAAATCATGTATTCAATTAATTGATTGTGATGTACTGTGTAATTAAGTTTGGAGCTATATTGTGCAACTATAATGAGATAATTATTTAATAACATACATAATACCAACTCAATAGTATCTAATTAACTAATAAGGATTAACTGGCTCCTGAAATTTTTGTGTTATCATTTTTTAACAGAAAAAGTTCAAAACCAAGAGTAAAATATCACTAGCTTACTAGAGAATATTGAGCTTGATCGTGACTACTCATTGTTATCATAAGTTCATAACCAAGAGTAACAGAACTATATAAAAAAGTTAAATTAAAACAGATCCATGGAATATACCTAGTGGTATTAATATACCAAATTAATATCCAAAATAAATCCCAATATATATTACAAAACATCCATACACAAAATATGTTGAAATATCCATATATAAACTAGTTATAGCTAGTATAACTCCAAAGTCTTCAGACAACAACCGAAATAATCATATTGATCAAATAATGCGTATACAAATCCCCCGGTAAAACCCAATTCCATTGTTGTAAACGTCATTCTACAATAGTGATCAGATTAAGTGATCAGTGTAAAATAGTTCCTAAAACTTCTCAATTCCCCTTTACCAAACATGAGATACTGCATCACTCATTGTACCATGGTATCAAACCTCCAAAATTGAACCTCAACCATCTCGAGATTTCTTCTGTCAAATGCTTCAACCAGCGAAAATGGAATTATAGTTTTTTGTCATTCTTCATAATCCCGATCACAAAACTCCAACAAATAATTGATCAATTGATAACTAGATATTTACTTTACACTTTCTTCAAAAAAAACTTTAAACAACAAATTAAAAATGAAGAGAAGCTATGTATTTGGAAAAAAAACTTGCACAAAATTGATGTTGTACTATTGACCTGCCTGGTTAATTTGAATTTTGAATTTGGTTTTCAGCCACGTAATGGTTAGACTCAGACGGTCACGACCTCAGATTTACTTTACCATATTTTTGGACATAAATTAAAATTGATAAAATAAAAATGGTAAAACGTGATCTTCATAATCTTCATAATGTTGATCTTCATGATCTCCGTGATCTTTATGATCCAGCATCTAATCAATATCCGACCATTCCAAATAGCTCGTGTGAATCATATATCCGATCATCATGTATCAAATCATTCCTTATAGATTGCGTAGATCATGTATCCGATTATCTTGTACAACTTGTCATGATATGCATCTTTGACCTTTGGACATAACAATTAAAAAAATTAATCCGAATTTCAAAAATAAAATCAAACCTATTCAAAACAAATCTAATTACTTCACATATTAAAAAAAACAAATCTAACATATTTTTTTAACCTATTCAAAAAAATCTAATTACTTCATATATTCAAAAAAAAAAAATCTAACATATTTTTTTAACCTATTAAAAATAAATCCGAATTTCAAAAATAAAATCAAACCTATTCAAAACAAATCTAATTACTTCACATATTCAAAAAAAAAATCTAACATATTTTTTTAACCTATTAAAAATAAATCCGAATTTCAAAAATAAAATCAAACCTATTCAAAACAAATCTAATTACTTCACATATTCAAAAAAACAAATCTAACATCTTTTTTTAACCTATTAAAAATAAATCCGAATTTCAAAAATAAAATCAAACCTATTCAAAACAAATCTAATTACTTTACATATTCAAAAAAATAAATCTAACATCTTTTTTTAACCTATTAAAAATAAATCCGAATTTCAAAAATAAAATCAAACCTATTCAAAACAAATCTAATTACTTCACATCTAACAAATCCAACATAAAATAAATCTAACAAATCTAATTACTTAACAAATTTACAAATCTAAATTAATCTAACATGAAACTAAATTTACTCTACAAAAATAAATTAAACTAAATTTACTCTACAAAAATAAATCTAGGATAAACTAAATTTACTCTACAAAAATAAATTAATCTAACATGAAATAAATGTAACCTTTAAATCTCGCGGAAAAATCTTGCGGGAGGTGCCGAACTTCGTAATTTCGATACCTTCGTAATTCCGTTTGCGTATTTGTAGAATTAATTAAATTTACAACTATATTTTTTTTAAACAATGAATTTAAAAACTGAGAATAATAAAATTTGAGATCGAGAGAATGAGAGAATGAGATTATAAGAGATTGAGAGAATGAGAGGGTGTGAAAATATTGAGAGGAAGAGGGGTGTATTTATAGAGTTTTGATTGGAGGGAGAATAATATTTGAAATTTAATAAAAAAAAAAAACAGAATTGACGGGTGGGACCCACTCGTACGGGACAGAAATGATAGGTGGGACCCACCCGGTTTGATTGATTTGAACCAATTACTATTGAACCGGAGGGAATTTTTTTTTAAAAAAGGGGTTTTCGGGTAGCGGGTAAAGGGGTATTCGGGTTCGGGTACACGGATAAACGGGTCCGGGTACACGGGTAAGGGTATCGGGTGCACAGGTTCGGGTAAACGGGTGTGGGTACACCCGGGGCGGATTCGGGTACGGCGGGTACGGGTGAGCCCGGATATTTTCCAAAAATGGATGACCGGCCAGTTTGAAACCGGTACCCGTGTACCCGTTTACCCGGGTATACCCGGGCTCGGGTACGGGTACCCCGGGCACTGGGCACGGACGGACCGGGTTCGGGCAGCCCGGGCCGGGTGGTGTCAAACCACTACCTCTGACCCAGCGTGCCTTTGAAGTAGTACCCTGTGTCACACGTTCATAATTAACTCACATCTTTCTTTTATCTTATTTTTATTCTATTCATAGTTTGCACTTTGCACAACCAAACATGATCATCCAGAATAGTTAAAAAAAGGAAATGCTCGGTCAAATTACTGTGGTCACACGCTCACTTTTAGTTTTATATGGAAGATACAATGTTGGGGAAACTTCTAACTTGTTGCAAATGAACAAGTCGGCGGAAGATGCATGCACTTGGAAGCTGTCAAACAAGATTTAATTTAAAGAATAGACATAGTAGGTACGTAACTAAGTACGGATATGATTATTTAGGGCTATTAATTTATGATGCTAAAAAATATATCCTGAAATAGCGAGCTCTTTAATTTACACAATTTCCCGGGATTTTTATTTTTACCAAAAAAAAAAATATTTTAATATAAATAACCAGGTTTTTAAAATATTTTTATTTCTACCCAAACCGCTAGGATTATCAGCGGTTCGAATTAAAAATTCGGACCGCTAGGAATATCAGTGGTCTGAATTCTTAATTCGAACCGCTAGGATTTCTAGCGGCCTGAATTAATAATTCAAGCCGCTGATATTCCTAGCGGTCTGAAATGTTAATTCAGGCGAAAATATGACCCCTTTAATCGCCCTAGACTCGGATCACGCAAGTTCTATGCAAAGCTCTAAGCGGTCAGTGAAGCAGCACATTGTAGACCGCGTTTACCGAAGTCCAGAAACTAAAATGGGAATTCAAGCATACCAGCGTGACCCCTTCGTTTTCCCTGAACCCGGATCATGCAAAATCAATGCAGTGCTTCAAGATGTCAGCGATATGGTGCATTATGAGCCTTGTCCACCGAAATATAATGATATGAAATGGGAATTCAAATGGCAGCGGCTATCCATTTGACCCCTTCGTGCTCCATGCTCCTAGAGTATAGTACACCAAGTGAATTGATTCAAGTCTGGTGCTCGGTCTATGGCACGCCAGGTGCAGCTAAGGGACGGGTCTTAATGATTCAGGCGAGGCTTTTTTCCTTTTTTCTGGCGGAGAGGCGACACAGAGAATTAACATTTCAAGCCGCTAGGAATCCTAGCGGTTCGAATTAAAAATTCAGGCCGCTAGAAATCCTAGCGGTTCGAATTAAGAATTCAGACCGCTGATATTTCTAGCGGTCCGAATTTTTAATTCGAACCGCTGATAATTCTAGCGGTTTGGGTAGAAATAAAAATATTTTAAAAACCTGGTTATTCTTCTGGGATACGGTCAAGCCAGATATCGTTAATCTCGTCGGGGACTTCCATCATAATCGTACCTCACTACGGTGCATCAATAAGGCCTCCATAACCTTACTCCCTAAAAAGAAGAACCCGGTCCACATATCGGACTACAGGCCGATCAGTGTGATCAACACCATAGCAAAACTCCTTCCTAAAATCTTGGCCAACAGACTCCAACCACTGCTCTCTAAACTCATCTCTCCAAATCAGACCGCTTTTGTCAAAGGAAGGTCCCTCATGGAATCTTTCATCTCCGCCAGAGAATTCCTGGGGTTCCTCTCCAAAAGGAAGGTCCCTTCGGTTATTTTCAAGGTTGACTTTGAGAAGGCCTTCGACACAGTGAACTGGTGCTTCCTGGCAAATCTTCTAATTGAGAGGGGCTTTCCGCCTGCCTGGATCTCTTCTGTCCTAAACATCCTCCACTCCTCTTCCTCTTCAATAAAGGTTAACGGCTCTCACACTCTCTCCTTCCCTCACAAGCGAGGCCTTCGACAAGGAGACCCCCTCTCCCCAATGCTCTTTATTTTAGTGGCGGATGCACTAAGCAGATTTCTGCGGAATGCGGAGCACCTTATGCCGCCGCATGCGGTACTTCCACCGGAGATTATCCAATATGCCGATGACACCCTTATAATCACTGAGGCAAACCCGACGACATTAAGAATCATATCTCAGGTCATCTCGGTATACTCCAGGCTATCCGGATTGCGCATCAACCCGGCCAAGTCATCCTTTGTCCCAATCGCAATTCCTTCCGACCTTATAGCACCAATACAGCGAATCCTACCGGCAACAAGATCTGACCTGCCAATCAGATATCTGGGATTACCACTGACGGTCAGGAAACCAAGGAAGATGGACTTTCAGCCTATGCTGGAAGCGGTTCAGGGCAGACTTCAGAGTTGGACTTCAAACTTCCTGTCATATGGGGGAAGAGTAACCTTGGTCAAAGCAGTACTTTCAGCCATGCCATTGCACTACATGCAGGCCCTGCGGGTTCCAAAAGGGGTGATCAAACATATAGACAAGATGCGACGGAATTTCTTATGGAGGGCCAATGATCCCTGCAAAAGCATCAACTGTCTCGTCAATTGGGAAAAGGTGTGCTTCTTAAAGGAAAATGGAGGCCTGGGAATAATCGACCTTAATTGCCAGAACGAGGCGCTGCTAACAAAATGGATTTGGCGATTAGATACAGAACCAGACGGTTTATGGGCGTCCACACTCAACAGGCTGCACGGTGTATCCGACTCGTCACACATTCAAACATACGCCACTGATTCCCCTTTTCTGCAGGTTTTATCTGGCCTAATTCCTTTTTACTCATGTTCGACTCGTGTAGACCACGACCTCCGGTGGAACTGGGAACCATCCGGATCCTTCACTTGCGCATCTGCTTACCGAATGCTGCATCAAAAAGGAGTCATTTCCAGGTATCACAGACCGCTATGGGAACTCAAAGTCCCAATGAAGATCAGGATCTTCGCTTGGCTTATGTTGGCAAATAAGATCCTTACACAGTCAGTACTCTGGTTTCGAGGATGCACGGTCCAGCCGGGGTGCCACCTATGCGACTCACGAATAATGGAAACAAGGGATCATATCATGTGGCGGTGTCGCTACGCAGCTAGATTCTGGACGGGACTCTTCGCGCACTACAACATTAACATCCAACGAGGAGGTTCAATCGTAGACAATTGGGATCTCAACTGGTCACAAGGCTCTGTGAAAACGAGATCGCAAAGGAATAGAGTTTGGGCGGCGGGAGCATGGGCGCTTTGGCGAGAAAGGAACAGGCGGCTCTTTTCTAATCGGGCTAAACCGGTGCAGTTTTTTATTAATGATACAACAGTGGACATTCATTTTTGGTCTCAGCTTGGGTAGGGGTGGTAGTGATCCGCAACAACTAGGTTGCTTGGATATGCGAATGTTTTGTGTTTTGTGTTTTTTGAGAATTAAGCTTATATTAGGATAACTACAAGATGCTACCTTAGCATTCTTGCTATGTAACTAAAACTTTTTTCTATCAATATATTGTTGGCAGCCTTTCTGCCAACTTTCAAAAAAAACCTGATTATTTATATTAAAATATATTTTTGTTTGGGTAAAAATAAAAATCACGGCACAATTTCTGTTGCAAACTAGTATTGAGCATGTTCATATATCAATTTAAGTGCTAGCTGGCTCTTTTACAATTTGAAATCATTTATACTCTGGAAGGCCGATCCAAATGACCAGCATCGTTGGATCCTTAATTACATGGTTATTGTAAGGTATCCGTTACAATATTGGATTTGTTTGAAAATGAAACCAGTGATATGTCAATTTGAACTTGGATTTATTTGCTTGCTCATTGTTTTTGAAATAAAAATCTTAATTTAATTATTATAAACTCTATCAAGTTGACAATTTTCTCTCTTTTTTTATAAATCAATTTGACAATTTTCTTAGTTGAGAGAAAAGTTGGATTATACCTACCATCATGCTAGCTACTAGGGATGCAAACGAGTCAGGATATTATATGACTGTATCTGGATCCATATCCGAAAATTAAATATGAATATCCGATATTTAAAAATCCGTGCTGATATGGATATGGATATGACTTTAAATTTTAATTATTTGTATCCAAATAGTATATATATATCATATATTTTAATATATATTATGAAAAAAATTATGTACATATCTACGGATATCCGATCCGTATCCATATTCGTCAAATATCCAATTCATATCCGTCTTCAAAATAAAAACAAATACATATATATATAGATATATGATTTTGCTACTATCCAGTCTGTATCCGATCTGCTTGCACCCTACTAATAACTGAGGACAAGTATCCTCTCCATTGCTGTAAAAGATTCCCTTCACTTTACGGTTTGAGATTAACTCTCAGTCGTTTTGAGATTCGGACTAGCGCATGCAGTATTATTGGGCTTTGAGATTCGTGCCAAGTTAAAAAGAACGGTCCAGATCCAGTAATCGTAAAAGATTCCCTGTTACGGTACCGGGAGGATGTGAATTCAACAACTGACGGCCTTATTTGTTTATTTATTTGAACGGCTTGGTTAGTCCCTTTTAAAACTTTAGGCCTTAGTATTCATTTTTTATTAGGCGACTAGTTATATAGATTAATGATGCGCATATATCTGGCAAGCTAGTCAGAATTCAGATCAGATAGAAATATAAGGTATCTGATTCTGCCATATTAAATCAAAATCATTCAATATAAATTTGCACGAATCTTAAAATGAACTTCTCTATATTTTAAATAGATCCAAAAATTTAATGATTCAGCCAAATTTATTATATTTCGTGCGGTATTTGTGCTTTGAGATTCGTGCAGAACATATTTGAACGGTTGTGATTTCCAAAAAGCACTCAGAGTTTGAGATATCTCAACGGATGCGAATTCGCTTAATTGAACCGGTTTATTTAGTTTTGAACGTGCCACATATTATTAAGAGGAGGGATCAATTACACTATTTTATTGTGACACATCTTGACCTCATTTGTGTATAAGTCATTTTTGTAATTTTAAAGTCTAAACAGTTGATCTGAACCGTTAAACATGATCTTCATAATAAAATATGCTTGGAGACTCAATTTTACATTTTTTTTAATTGTTTACTATTTAATTAGAATTTTTTAAAATCGTTATTTTTTTCAATTGTCCAGAATTGTCTGAAAACAACAATTTGTACACATATTAATAAATATAAAAAAAATTCAAAAAATTGTAAAAATTTGGTCTCCAAGCACATTTTAATATGGAGATCATGTTGAACGGTTCGGATCAACTGTTTGGACTTTGAAATCACAAAAATGACTTATAAAAATATGGTGCCAAAATGTGTCACCATAAAATGATGTAATTGGATCCTCTTTTATTATTAATGCATTAAATAGTTTTTTTAGTTTAAATAGCTCGTTGGATTGAATAATTATATTTTTTTTGTTTTTTATATTGCGTTACATTTAGGTATTTTTAAAATTCGAATAGACCAATCAGACCGAGCTACAGATTTCAAATATCTCGCTTTTTTGGTAGTTGGTTGGAGTTCGGATTATGAACTATTTTAATATTAAGTTTGAAATGTTAACGGTTCAAAATACGGCTTTTTATGTTGGAAAGGTAGGTTCAAGTTATTCAATTTAATTGACATATCAAATAGGAAATTATGTTTTATTTTCAAAAGAGTCTCTATTTTTTTTTTGTTGAAAGATTGCTCTGAAAATAATAAAAAATATAAGAATGTAAAAAAAAATATCATCTTATTTAAAAAAAAATCAAATTACAAAATGGGCCTAAAAGTCACCCTAACAATGGGCCTCGTGTTTGACCTAACTCTTGTCAAAATTTCTACACTACTATAGGCTTCTTTTTTTCGGCCCTATGCATCTCATTTAATGGGCTGAGATTGATGGGCCCATAATGGACCAGGCTATATTACTTCGCGATTCCATTTCTGGGATGTGCACATCAGGAGCCAGGAGACGAGCTTGCACTGTCCTAACATATATATTTTTCATTTTTTTTCTGTTTTGATTTATTTTATGAATAGGAGTTGAGATTATGTATTATTCTCCAGGAGACCAGGAGACAAGGAGAATGTTGCTTCCAAATGGATAAAATAAAGGATAATAATGCCCATAATCTTTTGTTCTTTGTTATCTCATGCACCTGTCCATGCCCGGATGCACTTGTGAAATTAAAACTTATCCACATAAAAATATGATATTATACTTTATGCTTGAAGAATTTTCAAATTTTTTGATCCAAACTAAAATGTATGAACTGGAAGTTACAATTGAGACATTATCATTTATATATGACCTAGTAATTAATTAAGATGTTGTGATCGTCACTTTTGTGACATCCTAATTATTTATACACTTTCCAATATTTCTATATGATTTCAATTTTTAAAGCATGCAGTAGCAAAAAGGACAATCATGGTACAGTTAATTTATCATGTAAAATGCTTTCAGTTAATAGTTATTATAATTTTTTAAGGAGAAATGTGGGAGCCAAGCTCCCAAATCCCATATATGGGACATCAAATGTGTCAAATATTTACAAGTGTTTAAAAGAAAATAGAAAAAAAAAAATTAAAAAAGAGGAACAAAAAAAAAATTACATTGTGCCTCGCCCTTAACTAATTTGATACCAGCTTTTAAATTCTGACACAAGTTCAAGCTCCATCTGCTGTAAGGAATAGTTAGTATTTATACATCAAAAAAAAGAAAAAGGATCCCATGGCAAAAGCAAAAAAAGATTGTGGCTTGGGTTGAGGCACCATGAATTAATCACGACTTCTTCGATTATTTTAGAAAAACAAATTTGGTTAGCTGGAATGGAATTTTATTTTAATTAAAAAGATATTATTATCACCATGTACATGTAATTAAATGATCTTCCACATAACTCATGGTTATGCAAACTCAAGAAATGCATTGTAATTTCGTCTGAATTAAGATATTATAACCTTTGAGGTTTCTATAAAGCAATTTGATTATTCGAGGTACTTTTAAAAGATTTATAGCCCTCCAAAAAACTTGTGAGGACAAATGATTATTTGTCATTTAATAATCTCATTTAAGTAAATATGATTTTATTCTCTATTTTGGGTACACAAATGCATATAAATTCTAAGGAAAAAATGATAACACTTATAACAATTATAAGAGTCATAATACAATATCAAATATTTTTTTATAATTTTTTTCTCTTGTTTTTCCGTTAAGCAACATAACAAAAAAAAAATTTGATGTGTTATTATTTGTTCAAGAACTTCAAATTCAGTTTTTGACAATCAAATAAGGAGATTTTGAAAAATGACAAATTCAGTTTCTTTAAATGATATAAAAAAAAATAGAAAGAAATGAAAACATGACTAACAGGAAAGGAGCGGGCTCATAGGATTGTGGCTCGTTCTCTTCCTCTCTAGTTGTGGTTACATTACATTGTGCATGTCACCATGAATATTGTAGGTACACATGCAAAATGTTCGATGAAATGTCTCTCTCGATTCTTCATGTAGCACGCTAAATTTGATCTTCTGTAGAGGTTGAAGGTGGGAAACAAAGCATTTGTTGGCCATGGATTGTGCTTTATCACGTCTCCGTTTATTCCAAATAAACCTAACGGATCTGACTTCTAATTCTCCCGGCAATTGAAGACACTGATGGTGTATTTGACATCACCTCCCTAGCATTTCCCAATTGAAAACATCCTGAGGTTACGGACTGGGTGTTGATATTCACACCACAGCAAATATTATTAACACAACTCACTTTAAATATTTTAATGAATAGACAATTTTATCCTTGAATTAGATTTTCTATAAAGTTGTCATTTGTTTCTTTTTTTAATTAACAATCTTCTTAAATATCGGTTTCTATATTTGCTGCCCTCCTTTCACGTGCTATTGATAAAAAAATAGCTTACTATTAAAGGAAAGAAAAAAAATTATTTAGCATGTTATGATCTAATTTTGAAATAATATGCTCCAATTACCACTTAGATTATATTTTTTTGTAGATGTAATTAATTCCTACTTCTAGTCATGTTACTCAATTGATTGAAAATTTATGTTGACAATATTTTTTGTTAATTGTAAATTACATAATTTAACTAAGTACTTAGACCAATATATCTTTAAATCTCACAAATTTTTAATCAATTAAATCTACTATTTAGTATATGTTAACTTGTTTACCTTGGTGGTCTTATACCACACAAGTAGACCGTTAATTTTGATTGAAAAAATGTACAAGTATTTTACTGACTAATTTCACAGTTATTATATAATTAATATTGTATTTACCATACAAGCGGACTGGACTGTTGTTGATTAAAGTAATATCAACCCAGAGCTGACTTTGAAAACAAAATATATTATATATTTATCTAAAGACAGTTTCCGATAGTGTTGCTATGTGAAATGATATTCCTTAGTCCATTAACTTTTTTTCTTTTGTGAAAAAAATTAAGTACTTCATTCCAATTAAACCTGGTAGCAGTGATATAATATAATAACTACAGATTTTTTATTGTTGTCTGAGTTTCTTGGTTGTATTTGAAATTTTGTTTGCAGATTTTTTATACGTCAATTTCAAATCATACAAAAGATTTTCTTTCAGCGGAATGAATATTTTGTTTCCTATTTCGATTTATTGGCTACAAGTATAGAAAAAAAATCTACTACAAGTAGCAAACGTACTAGAGATTTATTTATTTTGTTAGATTGGAATTTAAGAAAGTTAATATTGTGTATTAATGCTGTGAGATAATCCTGGTAGAACAGTCTGTAACTTAAATTTGATTTCAATAATGAAACGGGCTTCACCCTTTTATTCAGAAAAAATATTGTGTATTAATTGTTGAAATAGAATCAAGCGTTGAAGAGGTAATTAGGGGCGAAGTAGTCAGTCAAAGATAAAAATTTTACAATGTTGTGTCAATAACAAATAAGATTGTGTAAATATCAACACCCTTACGGACTCTCTTTAACTGTAAATTCAGTCTTTTGAAAATCACGTGATATGAAAATTCTGGACCATTCAAAAATAGTTAATTTTTACTCATATAAAATAATAGTAAAAAATTAAAAAAAATCTAAAATTTAGTTTACAAATATATATTTATATGAAAATCATGTTGAACAGATCGGATCGAACCATTAGAATTTGAAAACAAATACTATTCAATAGTATTGCACATTGATGGTAAGACCTGATGCTAATACAGAGACTGTCTCAGAAATGCAATTTGACAGGAACAGTCTCGAGTCTCGACATTGGTCCAGTTGATGAGAGATGAAACAGGGGGGCCACGATACTCATCTGTGAGGACCCGTCTACGTACAAAAGGGAGATATTTCTGTCAGAAGTCAATTGTTCATTAGGCTGACTTTGTTGGAAAAATCACTACGAATTTCCCATCCAAAGGTAAAGTAGCAGAACAAAATAGAAAATAATTATTCTTTTTCTAGTACTGTTAAATTTTAGTTATCACAAATTTTGATAATAATATAGGCATATATTAAACATATACTTTATATTTTCTTTGTATAATAGCAGTGTTCTAAATAACGCGCTATAGCGACGCTGTAGCATTTTTGGATCTTAAACGCTAAGTTATAGAATAAAAATGCGTTATTTTAGCTACGACCACTATAACGGTAATAGCGGTCCGCTATAGCACGTAGTGTATAACGCAAATAGTGCACGCTATACTACATAAGATTTTATTTCAAGACTCAAATTGAAAATTTCTTCTAAGGACCAATTTTTTTTAAGGTTCATATTGTTTTTGCTTCTAAATTGAACAATATATATAGTTTATGACATGATGCTTAAGTTATTTTGAATAGAAAATAAATAAATAATTTATATCATGGTGCTTAGATTACTTTGAATAAAAATGATAAATAGTTCATGATATTACTAGGAATATTTTGAATAGAAATTTGAATTTTGCACTGGTTCAATATGAATATTATAATTTCTTAATCATTGCTCTTTGAGACTTTAAATAATATTAATAATTAGTATAATTATATAATGTAATTTTTGAAAAATAAAAACGGTATGTAAGATAGCTTTCGCTATAGCTACGCTATTCGCGATAGCTTTTTATAGCCTTCCCGCGATGATGCGATAATCACTATTTAGAATCTTAGTTAATAGTTATTCATGCTACCTTATATTCATTTTGATGATTCTCATTACCTGTTACAGTCAAAATCAAGATGAAATTCAGCAAATTCTTCACACTTGCCTTGAGATTTATTATTTATCTCAACTAATTTCAATATCTCTTCTGATAGTAGAATTTTAGAAGACAAAACAACGTTGATGATTTGGTGTCAGAGGCCATCAAAGAAGGATCTGGGTCTTGAGTTTACCCCAGTCGAGATATATAACTATCAATGATACCATTTAAAGCTTGAAGAGCAGAGGTTTTATCTAATTGTTTAAATATATATTTGAAATTATTCTAGGAGGTTGAACAAAAATGATCATGATACAGTCAGAGCATGTGAAAATTGTTACTGGATGCCGCAAAATATGCTGGTTCTCTGGTTGTTTTGCTAAATATGTGCATTTAATAGACTTTTCAAGAACCATTTTTTTATTTAGTGGTAATGAGCAATATCTTCTATTTGGGAGGTTATGGGTTCGAAATTTAGAGGGAGGCTTTTATGGACGTTAAATAAAAGTTGGAAGTCTAGACCTTTGTCTTTCTATTTTAAAAAGAGCCTTTTGTGAAGTTTGTTCATACTGTTACAATGTTTAAAGGGACCATAGAGAAATTCCTAACTCTTGTTCTTGAGTCCTATATTGGTGTATTTGGATGAATCGGGGAGTTAGCTGTTAATCCGAGAGTTCAGAATAGCTGTTTACTCAACTTTTCATTGGAATAGCAGATATATTCTTAAATAGCGGCTATATGGTTAAGTTAGGTTGTGGACTAAACTCTAGATTAAATTGTTTATTTCAAGTTAAGATTAAATTAATCATGTTTAATTAGTTGGAACTTGGTGTAGTAAGATGATGAAGAGAGAGAAAATCGTAAGATGAATATTATTCTAACTGCGGGATTCACAAGTGGAGAGGTGAAATAACTTATTCCGAATTAACTCAAATTTTACTCCATCTTATATTTTCAAATTTACTCCAAACACAGAATAGGAATAGAGTTCGGAATAGCTTGTTAATTTGAGTTAACACTTTTGATTGAGATGAAGTCTCTTTGGAGAGATTGAAGATCATAAAATATTAACTGAGAGGGATAGGATGTGAATATTTTTAGTATATAGTTTTTTTTTAAATTTTATTCCCCCACCTTGGTGGGTTATTCGATTAGACGAAATGCTAAAGATCGTATCCATTGTATCGCCTCAGTTACCAAATTCATATTACCTAAGGTACCTCATCGTTTGAGTTTGAATCGGTCCATTTGTTATATATTAGCACGAATCTTAAAGGGGCCTAGTGCATTACAAGCATGGGTTAGATCGGGAAATTTTTTATCGATAGAAATTATTAAATCTAGATGTACGGAAATAGAAAGAGTGTCTTATTTCGAACAAATATAGAAGATCTGATTCATTGAGTCCGATTCAAATATATGGATCTGACTATAGTCCAGATCCAAATATTATATTTTTCTGGGATCATCTGTGGACGAGAGCTTAATTCTTTTCTAATCGAACGGTTCAGATCCAAACTAAAAAAAGAAAAAAAAAACATAGATCTAAATCATTGAGTCCGATAATATTTGGATCGGACTCAATGAACCAGATCTATACGTTTGATTTTAATAATTTCTACGGATACGGATTGGCCTCGAATCTGATCGGACCGTTCGGATTCAAACTCAAGCTGAGGGGGAATCTATGGTATTGGTCTATCATATATATCTTTTTATATTATTTACATGACCTCAATGGCCAATCAGCAACTCAGAGTCTCAGACCTATCAGGCGCTCAGTTTCAAAAGAAGGAGAAGTCAGAAACCGGTTGAGGCCTTTTTGTACTCTTTCTTGCTTTGTTAAAGTAAACAACTGCCGTGACAAGAGTTTCAAGCATCTAACACGGCCTAAGTAACCTGCGAACTTTGTATAGGACTCGTGAAAAGTGAAGATGCAAAAAGTAAAGTGGAAGCAAAAGACAGGGCCAGTCCTGAGGATTTTGGGGTCCGAGGCGGGAGAAAATTTTGAACTTTTTATGTAAATAATTTTTTTTATTAATATGTCATATCATACAAAATAGGGGGGACATAAAACCAATACCCATTCAAATAAAACATATACAATGATGAACATACCCACACCATGCTTCTTGCTTGCTTCTTGATAAACCAATTTTGAACATATGTTGTACCTGCACAAAAAACACATTTAAATCACATCTCATCTGAAATGACTCATTCTTGCATTTTTAGAAGCAAAATCATCAATTATATGTTCAACATATTCTAGAAAGTCTAAAAAAATCCCCATTAGAACCCTCATTAATTTTTTCATTTGTTCCACGAAATGTCAGATTATTCATTGCAAGACGCTTAACAACAGAAATTATTCTAATCATAACTTGTTTCCAATGTTTTGTATCTTTCTTGATTTGTTCTTGTAATTCTTTATCAATAGTTTGCTTTGTTCCTAATCTAACTCTTAGTTCAACCCAAGCTTTAAGATTGGTAAAATGTTCACTACTATCTTCATGTAGTTTAATTTTTTCACTTAGATGTTTCCAATCATCAACACCTATAGTTGCTATTTGACTTTTAGAACGGACATGTCTTACAACTTTACAACAAAAACAAAATACTTTATTTAAATCTTTTGAGTAAACCAACCATTTCCTATCAATAAGTTCTCCATTTCTTAATTTTTAATCAAAATAACATGTGGAGAACCCCCTATTGTAATTATCCTTAGGAAAATTAATATTATAATTTCTAATAGTCCGTTCTCAATAAGCAAATCTCTCAGTTTTGAATCTAAACCATCCTACACTCTAGGATCATATATATTTATAGATAACGAAGAATCTAAGCACTCAGACACATGATTAATTTCTTCAATATTTTCACTAGTCTCATTTTCAAGTACATTTGTTATTTCTTCATTTCCCTCATTTTTATTTTCAGACACATTTGTTTTTTGTTCGTGCACCTGACTTTCAACTTGGTTTTCCAAAGACTCATTTTGCGGTTTAATTTTCTTCCAAAGCTTTTAAATAGAACCTTTTTGAGGTTTTAGTTTTTCTTCTCCCTCTCTTTTTCTATTTCTTTTTTCGCTACCTGATGCATATTTTCTAGGAAACATTGTTTTAAATTAAAAAAAAAACAAAGTATAGAACCTGGGTAATGAGGCACAGAGGACCCAACTATGAGTTACTCAAATCTGCCGCAAAATCTAAGTTAAAATTACCTCTATGCAGTAAAATTCATCTCCAATTTGCATATGTGAATATGGGAAAATGATTTCAGTATTGAAATAAATTGTACAAAATTGTTGGTACGAAATTGCATATCCAATTTGTACCAATTTAATGTATTTGGTAAAGGTACTGAAAACATAATCGATCCAATTTGTACCAATTGCTGTATTGTTTGAGGTAAAACAGAAATGATCCAATTTTAAAGTAATGGCTTTATCAAAATATCAAATGCACCGGCGGTGACATAAACCCATCAATCCATCATGTACCATCTCTTTGAGACCAATAAAATATAGTAAGCACTAAGCAGTGACGCAGTGATTAAATTATATTGAATTTTCTCCAATCTTAGGCCTTTGACTTCCCGAAAAACAACAAACACAGATATGATTTCGATTTGACCATAGAAAACTTACAAATTACAATTGACAAGAAAAGGAACAGAGAATGGACTGGCGGAGCCGCTAGAGGCGGAGATCAAGGTTTAGGCGGACTGGCGGAGCCGCTAGAGGATAGAGGCGGAGATCAAGGTTGCAGCCTGCAGGCCTGGAGGCGGAGCCGCGGAGATAAAGCCTAAAGGTTCAGCGGTTCAGCCTGGAGGCGGAGATTTGGAAGCGATAAAAGTTTGGAAAGAATTAGAAACGACAGAGCTGGATTTTTGGAAATTGGAAGCGGAGATCAAGGTTTAACCATATACCAATAAATTTTTTTTTTTGGGCCCTCTGGATTTTTGGGCCCGGGGCCATCGCCCTGGGTACCCTGGGCCAGGGCCGGGCCTGGCAAAAGAGCAACATTTTGTGAACTCAATTCTAAAATCTATTGAATTGGTTTCAAACGACGAGTCTAAACCGTTGAAATTCTTCTATCTTACGAGTGATGCGTCTACATGTGAAAATTTTAAACTTTCTAATTAATTTAGTATAAAGTCAAACGGTCAATATTAGAAGGTTTATAAATTAATTTTAATGTATTTATTTTTTGGACGCGTTTTGACCACTTGACTCTATACTAAATTAATTCGAAAATTTAAAATTTTCACATGTAAACGCATCACTCGTAAGGTAAAAGGATTTCAACGGTTTGAATTAGTCGTTTAAAAAATCAATCCGATAGATTTTATAGTTGAGTTCAGAAAATAACTTGGTGAACTTAGGAACACCCTAGTTCCCGGCATTTTTATTAATACCCCTAAAAAAAAGAAATTAATAAATATGCCCTCAAAGGCAAATTATTTTTAAAAATGCCCTAACCGCCCCCTGCTGGGGCGGTCCAGAATCCATAGCAGACCGCCCAGCGGGGGGCCGGTCCACTACCCATAGCTGACCTCCCAGTGGGGGAGCGGTCCACTATTTTTTTTTTAGAGAGACAATATGAATATCAAGATGCTGAATTCTAACGCTAAAAGTTCAGATTTTTTTTTAAATATTAGTTAGATTACTTCTTTTAAGCATATTTATACTAAAATACGCTAAATTACTTGAAATTATGTTAAATTACGTTGAATTACACTAAATTACTTTAAATTACGTTAAATTACGCTAAATTACATTAAATTACGCTAAAATACGGTAAATTACATATGAATAGGCACGATATCTTCACTGAAAAGGCGAAAAACGATGGCGAAACTTCAAACGGTCATAAAACGGCGCTCGAGTGTCCGATTTCAGCAAATGACCACTTTTTGGAAAGCTTGCGAAAATACGTATATGTCATTTTTTGAAATTCAGAATTGCCAAAAAACTAAGGGAAGAGCCTCAAAACTTGAGTTGAAGTTTCCGATTAAGATTTTCATTTCTATTATTCAATCTAAGTAGCTCAGTAAATTAGTTACATAATGAACTTGTAGAATACCAATTTTTACTATTTTTGGAATTTTTTTACTATTTTTATGATTCATGAAAGATGGCACAGAATCGGTCTACTTTAGCGTAATTTTGCGTAGTTTAGCGTAATTTACCGTATTTTAGCATAATTAGCGAAGTTATTGTTATTTAGCATAATTTAATGTAATTTAGTGTAATTCAATATAATTTAACATAATTTTAAGTAATTTAGCGTATTTTAGTATAAATATGCTTAAAAGAAGTAATCTAACTAATATTTTAAAAAAAAATCCGAACTTTAGTGTTAGAATTCAGCATCTTGATATTCATATTGTCTCTCTAAAAAAAAAAAATAGTGGACCGCCCCCCCACTGGGCGGTCAGCTATGGGTAGTGGACCGCCCCCCGCTGGGCGGTCTGCTATAGATTCTGGACCGCCCCAGCAGAGGGCGGTTAGGGCATTTTTAAAAATAATTTGCCTTTGAGGACAGATTTATTAATTTTTTTTTTTTTTGGGTATTAATAAAAATGCTGGCCCTAGTTCTACTCACATTTCGGGAAATATTATAAAACAAAAGTAGTAACATTGGAATGGCTTAATAATAATATTAAAGGCCAAATTACCATGATACTAAAAACTACAGTATATAAGAGATCAATTTGTGTATAAGCTATCTACTGGTCCACATCCGGGCTGGCAGCCTGGCAGTCTGGCCTACAATCTTTTATTAAAAAATATGAAAAAATTAAGTTCCTCAGTCTCAAACCTTATCTACATAATGTACATATGGTACTGGTATCTCCCTTTCCCGCTCCCCAACTCTGAATTTGCAAATCTCACTCTTCCCTTTTAATGGCGTCTTTTACCTCCCTTCTTTCAACTATTTTACTTCTGTCTTTCCTCTGTTTCACCCCGTCCCCTGTGTCAGCCAGTAATAAAGTCTCTGTTTCTCTCTACTATGAGGCTCTCTGTCCGTACTGCTCAGATTTTATAGTCAACAATCTTGCCAAGATATTTCAAAATGGGTTGATCTCAATCGTGGATCTTAGCCTCGTTCCTTTTGGCAATGCAGTGGTCACATCTGATGGGTCTATTATTTGTCAGGTTAGATCAGTAAAATATTTTTCTTTTAGTCTTTGTTGAGGATAATAACTCCATAATAAGTTTTTTTATATATATATTTTGTTGGGTTAGAAGTTAATATAAGACAAGGAAACTGATGGGTTTCTTTTAGTCTCTACCTATAAATCTCTAGGAAAAAAGTAGATTATTGGGATTATGAACCGCATTTTGGATATACTTGAAAAGGAATGCTGTCATTGCCTGCTAAAATTCATTAGACAGGTTATGGGTTTTTCTTTGTCAACTATCCTACTTAAACAATCAGTTTCATGTCTTTTACTAAGCCAGTATGTTTTATTTTTTGTAAGATTTTTCTGCTGGCTGGTTTCATTGAATTTGAATTGGTAATAAGGATTAGAACTTAGGTCATTTAAAATTAGAAGTCACAATATTGAAAATTATAAGTTAGAGTATTGTTTTGTTATCTAGTACCCGATTAGTTAATGGGTTTGAACCCAATTAGTTATTTAAACTCGATTTGCTCTTTTTTTGCCCCCTCCTGATGAAAATCTGGATCCGTCCCTATTTGTAGATTAATCAACTAATTCATGGTTCACAAAAAGAAAGTAAAACAAAAACCAAAACCTGCCAACTGGTACTCTTTCAATTTTGAATAAGAAAAATATGTCTTTTAATTTTGAATTGTTGATTACCATCATTTTTTTAAAAGATCTAGAAAACTATAAAGTGAACTTTCTTAGTTGCAATTTTTTTCCTGATGCAGCATGGTAAAGGGGAATGTCTGCTTAATGCCATAGAGGCTTGTGCAATTAGAGTCTGGCCTGATGTGGTAACTTATCCTACTATTTTTCTTTTCCTCCTAGCGCCTGTTTTCTACATACAACAATTACTCATTTTCATTTTTTTTTTATTTTAACACCGGACAAAGTTCTTTCCAGGAAACAGAAATAATAAATGCAAACAAACATGGGACTAATTAAGTCCATTTTTTATTTTCAAAATTTCCCAATACAGCAACAACACTTCCCTTTCATCCAATGTGTAGAGAAATCAGTTGAGGCACGGGAAGAGAATGGTTGGCGATCATGCTTCCAAGCCACCGGCTTGAGTTCAGAACCAATCGTAAATTGCTACAACAGTGGGTATGGCCAACAGGTATGTTAATTTTCACCGGTAGAATGCACATTGATTTCAAAAGGCTAAAAGATATCGAGAAATTTTAGTATTCATATGAGGCAAATAGTTATTTTGTTCAAATGGGCAATTTTAAGACTAGTCAAGTTCATCATTTATATCGCAAACAAAAAAAAATTCAGATCATAGGAGTATATATGATACACTGGGAAACAGAAAGATCAGGATCGTTGCATTTATTATTGTTATTAGGATATGCTTTTTACATTTAGTAAATTCTAGCAGTTCATTGCTCCTTTTGTCGTGAAAGACTAACGAAATCGTGGATACCATGTAGCTTGAGTTACAATATGCAAAGGAAACAAATTCCCTTCAGCCACCTCGCCAATTTGTGCCTTGGGTTCTCGTGAACGGGCAGCCTCTTTACGAGGTATGCACTTTATAAAGCTTTCTATCTTAATTTCATTTTCATAACAAACATGCAGCACACGGCTGTATTTTTTTTTTTAAGTACAATTTGGGGGTTGTTGTAATAGCCAGCTTAGCCTTTGTATAAGTATCATAGAGTCATAGGCAGCAAATTCTTGCTAGAATAAGAATCACAGATACAAAATAAGTTAGGTGACATATCATTATCATTATGGTACTGTAAACCAGATTAGCAATATAACTGCTAGGATGCATTTTCAGTTTATTTTTTTTTAGTTCCAAGTAATTCCTTACCGATTTCCCCTTGATCTGATTATTTTTATGTTAGTTTCTTCCCTTGCTTCTATTTTGTGTGATGCAGGACTATGAGAAATTTGAACATTACATCTGTAAAGCTTATAACGGAGTGCTTCCTAAAGTTTGTAAAGGGCAACGATTAACTATTTCTGAGCAGACGAGAGCAAACAATGGAGATAAGGTGTGTCGACCTGGAAAAAATTTAACATGATCTACGCGGCCTTCGTTAATTGATAAACGAAGATTAAAAAGAATTAAACTTGTAGATTTGTCTAAATTATCTTGGACTTTTTGTCTACCTTTAAACGAGAGTTCCCAATTAATGTTTTCACTTTCTTCTCTGTTTTCAATTTTACCCCCTTTTGTATGGTAGCACTTGACTATTTAAAGCATGATTAGCATTTTTTTTCACCTGTATAACTTCTCTCAACATATTTACCTTTACATTTTTCATTAACTTACAACATAGTGCAGAGAGTGAGGCTATGGTGCTATGCATAGCACGGATGGGGTCCGTGCTACGGCTCAAAATTTGACTTTTCAAAATCGTAACGGTCGATCCGAACCGTTCAACATGATTATAAAATGAATATGTACTTGCAAACCAAATTTTACATTTTTCCGAATTTTTTTACTATTTTTTTAGATATGCTGTTTTTGGATGGTCCAGAATGTTCAAATCAAGTGATTTTTGAAAAAATAGTAAAAAAATTCGGAAAAATGTAAAATTTGGTTTGCAAGTACATATTCATTTTATAATCATGTTGAACGGTTCGGATCGACTGTTACGATTTTGAAAAGTCAAATTTTGAGCCGTAGCACGGACCCCATCCGTGCTATGCATAGTACCATAGCCTCACTCTAGTGCAGAAGCTGGTTATATATTAGGCTTTGCATATTATAAACTTGCAATATATTTTACTTATTCACATTTCTCTGACAGCCGGATTTGATTAAATTTATATTATGATACAGAAAAATATGCGTAAGACGGATATTTGGCTTCTCGCGTGGGTTATTCTATGGGTTATGGACCTAGTGTATTGATTAAACCCGGGCGGGTCGATCCGGACCGACCAAACCCGGGACCCGAACCCGAACCGACCCGGACCCGACCTTGAATCCGACCCGAACCGTCCTAAAGGGTAGGGTCGGGTTTGAAACGGGTCGGATGCGGTTTTCTGGACGAAACCCGACCATACCCCCACCGTTTCAACCCGCCTACCCGAATCCGACCCGGACCGACCTAAATCCGACCCGAACCGTCCGAATCCGGGTGAACCCGACCCCAAACCGGCCGAATCCGGGTGAACCCGACCCCAAACCGGCCGAACCCGGGTGAACCCGATCCCAAACCGGCCGAACCCGGGTGAACCCGACCTAACCCCTCTCAAACCCGACCCGGACCCGCCGAAAACCCGGCGGGAACCGAGCCAACCCGGTCAAATTTGAATTTTTTTTATTTAATTCGGTTTTTTTTTTTTCCTCTGTTGGCTGACCCGAACCCGAACCCGAACCCGAACTCCTGAACCACGCCCGCACCCGCACCCGTGAGCCGCGACCGTGAACCGGACCCGCACCTGTGAGCCGCGCATACACCGGCGCAAAAATTGGGTTTTTTTGTTGTCAGCGAGATTCGAACCCCTGACCTCTCTCTCAACAACCTTACAACCAATACCTTTAACCACTAGGCCACTATCAACTTGTGATATATTTCAATAACTTTAATATTTAATATATTCTTAGATTAAGCCTTTAATTAGAATTTTTATGAGCCTTTAATATATTTCAATAACTTTATAGTTTGAGCCTTTATTAGAATTTTTATGATTATCTAAATACAATATATAAATAATAAAAAATAATATATATATATATAATAGCCGTATCGTATCCTTCGTTTTTAAAAATATGAATTAACATATATACATATTATTTGACATCTTAATTAAAATTAACATATTCATATGCTAATTGATATGTTAATTCTATAAACTTTAATTTGAATTAACATATGTATATATATATATTAGTATATTTGATATAGTAGTATATTTGAATTAACATATGTATACATATCCTGTCCATCTAATCATGATCATGTTATATATATTAGTATATTTATACTAAAATACGCTAATTACTTAAAATTATGTTGAATTACACTATATTAAGTTAAATTACATTACAATACGCTAAAATACGATAAATTACATATGAATAGAGACGATATCTTCACTGAAAAGGCGAAAAACGACGACGAAACTTCAAACGGTCATAAAACAGTGCTCGAGTGTCCGATTTCAGCAAATGAGCACTTTTCGGAAAGCTTGCGAAAATACGCATGCGTCTGTGCCAGCTATGCCGGATTGCGAAATTCAGAATCGCCAAAAAACAAAGGGAAGAGCCTCAAAACTTGTGTTGAAGTTTCCGATTAAGATTTTCATTTCTATCATTCAATCCAGGTAGCTCAGTAAATTAGTTACATAATGAACTTGTAGAATACCAGTTTTTATTATTTTCGGAATTTTTTTACTATTTTTTATGATTAATGTAATTCAGCATAATTAGCGAAGTTATTGTAATTTAGCGTAATTTAACGTAATTTAGTGTAATTCAACATAATTTCAAAGTAATCTAGTGTAATTCATTTTTTCAGTCATAAAAATTACATAAATCATGTTAATTTATAAAATACACATTTATCATTTTCAATTCTAAAGGAGACACTTGACTGTTAGTACGATTTAGTATTTAATTAATTGTTTATTAAACAAATTGACCAAAAATTAGAAATGTTTAGAAGATGAGAACGGAGAACCTATAATATTATTTTCAACATAACAGCTCTCTCTTCTTTCAATAATTTTAGTATTTAATGATTGTTGTTTAGTATTTAAATTAACTTTTGTTTTAAAATAATTCGGTTTTAAAGATAAAAAATAATTTAGTTTTAGAATAATTCGGTTTTAAACTAATTTGTTTTTAAATCTATTGTTTTAAAATAATTCGGTTTTAAACTAATTCGGTATATCTCGGTTTTAGAATAATTTGATTTTAGAATAATTTGGTTTTAACAAAATTCGGTTTTAACTTAATTTGATTTTGTTATAAGTTATAACAAAAATATATTGAGTTAAAATAAAATAAAAAGAAAAAAAAATGCAAAAAAAAAGAAAAAAAATCTCTCTGCCGCTGCCCTCTGCCCCTCTCTGCCTCTCTGGAAACAGAAAAAAATTAAAACAGAAACCGAAAAAAAAAAAAAAAAAAAAAAAAAACCAAACCAAACCGGACCGGCCCTACCCGGACCGGACCGACCCCCGACCCGACCTAACCCGCCCCGTCCTAACCCGCCGGGTTTAGACCGGGTTAGGTTCGGCCGAGTCAGACCCCAACCCGCCCCCCCCTACCCGACTCAACCCGTTGACCCGGGCTAACCCGTGCCCGAGTCAACCCGGGGACCGGGCGGGTTTGGACCGGACCGACCCGAACCGGCCCCTTTTCAATACACTATATGGACCTATGATGACAGTGGAAAAGACAGATAGAGAAAGCTAGTAGGACCATATAGCACAATGGAGAATATATTCCTCCCTTTGTCACTGAACCAAAACATTTGTACTAATCTAGAATAGAAATGAAATTTCTTTTCCAGAAAAAAAAATAATAGAAAGGAAAATTGTAGGCCCAAGCACCGACATTTTTATTATGTTCACAGAATTATATTTTGGGAAATATAATAAGTAATAACAAACATTGATATTTTAGAGGCATGGGGCTGCGAATTCCGTGATGACACTCTGTTTGAGCTGACCATTTGCCAAAAAATAAAGAAAAAATAAATAGGTAGCAGCGGGTTTGGAGAATTTTTTCTGTAGAAAATATTGAAAAAAAAATAGTATCTTGATTTTTTCATGAATATTAGAATAAGTGGAATTTTTATGTGAATTTATTTTTGAAATGGTAAAAATTATACTGATTCTGCTATGCATGAAAAAATTAAAGTACTTTTTCTGTTTTTTTTTTCTCTCTTTTCAAATATTTCCTACAGAGAAAAAATCCTCACGGGTTTGAGTTGTTCATGCACAGTGGGAGCGGCAACGAGATGGCTCATCAGGTGTTGGGCCCAACTTGTGATCGAATTGCCACAATAATTGCTAAAAAAATGTATTAAATATCTTTTTGAAAGTATAGTCTTATATCAATCATGCTAAAGATAGTCTCAAGTGGGTGTGAATCTGATTTTTTATTTCTCAGAAAAACAGAAATTTATTTTTCTTATTAATCCAACTGTTCAAATCTTTCTAACATTGATTTCAGATTGTATAGAACAAATAAATTTGAACTGTTAAAAGTATTTAAATAGTTGAGATGAAAAAAAACACAAACGGTTGAGATGAAAAAAAAAAAGATTACTGCTTTTCTGAAAAAAGAACAACATATTTGCTTCCATCACGGATCGATTGAAAAATTATCTTCCAGGACCAAAATAAATGCAATAGCACCACTCGATCCAATCTTTACTGGTTTCTGTTGTAAATCAAATTTAATATGATTTATGTGGATGTTCAATTCATTGTTCCACTACTCCACTACTATGGACATTCATTTTCTTCTTTATTATTGTAATATCTCTTTGTAGACTATAAATAGAGGCTTTGTAAAAGCAAGATAAAACATACAATTAGAAGAGAATAAAATTTTGTTATTGCTCTCTCTATCTCTCTTGTCATTTACTTTACTTTTGTTTTGTTGCAATTTTATTTTAATTTTACAACACGTTATCAGCACGAGTTGCTCGGAAGAAGTTGCAAAGTAATTATGTAAGTAATTTATATGATTGGTTATTATATCTTTCATTAATTTAAATTTCATTTGAATTTTGATTATATTTGTTTTAGTTTATAAGAATCATTCCTTGAAGTGAATGATGGAATAATAACCTGAAGTTATTATTGAAACTAAAAATTTATCAAGAACCCGAAGTTTATATTACTTGAATAGAATAATAACCTGAAGTTATTATTAAAAATGTTTAGAACCTGAAGTTCTATTAGAAATTTTAGTATAAAATAACCAGCAGTTATTATAAAATTAATATAATAACCAACAGTTATTATAGGCCACTGGATGAATAATAACCTGCAGTTATTCTCAATTAAAAACCTGAAGTTTTATTAGAATTTTCATATAAAATCAATATAATAACCAGAAGTTATTATAGGTCACTAGATGAAAATATAACCCGAAGTTATTTCAAATTAAATTTTACAATTGCACAGTCAAGCAATTTAATAACCAGAAGTTATTAAATAAATATTTTATTATAACCTGAAGTTATATAAATTAACCTGAAGTTATTAATACTTTTTAAATTTTTATTTATTTATTTATTTAATTTACATATTCTTTTATTTATATTTATCTCCCTTTTTCATTTTTCATAACCTGAAGTTATGACATTAATAACCTAAAGTTATGACATTAATAACCTGCAATTATGACATTTATAACCTGAAGTTATGGCATTGACAACCTGAAGTCATTAATAATCTGAAATTATTAATATGTATCTATTTTGTAGTACATACCGCACATCTCATAAAGCTTGAATTTATCTCATTTTTCATTTATCATAACTCGAAGTTATGGTATTAATAACCTGAAGTTGTATTTTGTTATAAATACGTATTAATGAAAAATGAGAAAGGAAAACATCCTGAAGATGTTTGTTACAGATGTGGGATGACAAATCATTGATTGCGTACCTGTTGTACGCCCAAGCATTTTGTAGAGCTTTATCAAGCCTCAATCAAGAAAAAAGGAGAAAAATGTGAAAACTAATTTTACTGAAAATGACCCCGAATATGAATGCCATATGGATACACATCTTGATGTATCAGATTTCTTCCAGAATATGGATGAAGAAATAAATATTATTACTTAGGGAGAAAATATAATATAGAAGCTTATGTTTATGTTTAATAAAAGTTTAGATTACTTTTATATTTTTAGATACAAACAAATGAATAAAGGTAGTTTATTTTAATTTATTCTTGCATACTTTTTTTAAAGGAAAATGACTGATGCAATGGTAAGTAAAGAAGATCCATGTCTAGTAGACAGCGGAACAACAAATACCATATTGAAAAGTAAAAAATATTTTTCACAATTGCATCTTGGTGAGACTAATATCCACACTATATCTGGCACAACTAATTTAATTGAAGGCTCCGGAAGAGCTTATATTTTGTTACCTGAAGGAACAAAATTAATAATAGATGCTGCATTATATTCAAGTAGATCCAGAAGAAATCTACTAAGTTTTAAAGATATTCGAAAGAATGGTTATTATATTGAAACTATGAATAAGAGAAATTGCGAATATCTTCATATCACATCTATTAAAAATGGCCAGAAAATTATAATGGAAAAGATGCAAGCATTGTCTTCTGGACTATATGGTACTTATATAAGTACAATAGAATCGAATATGGTTACTAACCAGAAGTTAGTTGATCCAAAATTATTTACATTGTGGCATGAAAGATTTGGTCATTCAGGAAGTATAATGATGAGGAGAATAATTGAAAGTGCAAATGGGCATCCCCTAAAGGACCTGAAGATCTTATTATCAAAAGAACTGACATGCGAATCATGTTATCTTGGAAAACTAATTACTAAGCCATCTCCAAATAAAATTGGACCTGAAGCTCCTTCATTTTTAGAACGAATTCAAGGAGATATATGTGAGCCTATTACACCACCATGTGGACCATTTAGATATTTTATGGTATTAATTGATGCATCAACACGTTGGTCACATGTGTGTTTGTTAGCAACAAGAAATATTGCATTTGCTAGACTATTAGCACAAATTATCCAATTGAGAGCCAATTTTCCGGATTATCAAATTAAAAGAATCCGACTTGATAATGCAGGAGAATTTACATCTCAAGGTTTTAATGATTATTGCATGTCTATTGGAATTATGATAGAACATCCAGTGACCCGTGTTCATACACAAAACGGTCTAGCAGAATCATTGATTAAAATGTTATAATTAATTACTAGACCGTTACTTATAAAATCTAGTCTACCGTCTTATACATGGAGACATGTCATATTACATATTGGTGCACTAATTAGATTAAGGCCAACTGCAAATCATAAGTATTCCCCGTTACAATTGGTCTCCGGAAGAGAACCAAATTTGTCTCATCTAAAGGTATTTGGTTGTGCAGTATATGTTCCAATTTCTCCTCCACAACGCACAAAAATAGGACCTCAAAGAAGATTGGAAATTTATATTGGTTTTAACTCTCCTTCTATTATTAAATATTTAGAACCATTAACAGGAGATGTTTTTACAGCAAGATTTGCTGATTGTCATTTTAATGAATCAATATTTCCAAACTTAGGGGAAGAAAAACCAAAGCTGGATAAACAAGTAACTTGGAATTCATCGTTATCTTATCTTGACCTCCGAAGTGGTCAATGTGAACTCGAAGTTCAAAAGATTATAAATTTGCAAAGAAATGCAAATGAGTTGCCTGATGCATTTACAGATACAAATAGAGTTACTAAATCGTATATTCCAGCTATAAACGCACATGCTCGAATTGACATTACAAAAATATCTAATGAATATAATGTGCGTAGAAAACGTGAAAGACCACTTGGTTCTAAGGATGTAAATCCACGTAAAAGGATAGAGCAGAATAAAGCAGTTGGTCCAACTCCAGAAGAGGTTGATGGTAAAACTCCTAAAGAAGTCAATAAAACCCTAGAAGAGGTTGATAGTAGAACTCCTGAAGAAGTTGATAAAATCACAGAAGAGATTAATGGTAAAACTTCTGAAGAAGTTGATAAAACTCTAGAAAATGTTGATTAAGTTTCAGAAGAAACATATATTAATGAAATCTTTGCATTCACTATAGCAAGCGATGTTATAAACAAAGAAGATAATGTGCCAAAAACTCTGGAAGAGTGTAGATATAGAAATGATTGGCCTAAATAGAAAGATGCCGTACAAGCTGAATTAAGTTCATTAGAAAAGTGGCAAGTATTTGGACCTATAGTCTAAACGCCCAAAGATGTTAACCCTGTAGGTTACAAATGGGTATTTGTTATAAAAAGAAATGAGAAAAATGAGATTGTGAGATATAAAGCAAGGGTAGTGGCGCAAGGCTTTACACAAATACCTTGAGTCAATTATGAAGAGACGTATTCACCTGTAGTGGTTGCGATAACTCTCAGGTTTCTAATAAGTCTCACAGTTACAGAAAATCTAAAAATGCGACTTATGGATGTCGTAACAGCATATTTATATGGTTCACTTGATAGTGACATATACATGAAAATACCCGAAGGATTGAAAATGTCTGAAGCATATAAATCAATACCTAGAGAAATATACTCTATAAAATTAAGAAGATCTTTATACGGACTAAAACAATCAGGCCGAATGTGGTACAATCGACTGAGTGAGTACCTTCTAAAAGAAGAATATATCAAAGGAGACCGGACTAAATATATTGCGCCAAAGTTCTTTTCAACACATGACCTACAAAAGGAAGGCGTAATCAATGTTTGTCAAGTCTGATCAATCGATAATTTGGCAGACCTATTCACAAAATTTTTGCCGACGAAGATTTTTGAACAACTCACAAAGAAGATAGGTCTACACAAATTGAAGAATATTCAATGATATCTAAATGAGGGGAAGCGTTATACGCACTGTACTCTTTTTCCCTTAATCAAGTTTTTATCCCAATGGGTTTTTCTTGATAAGGTTTTTAATGAGGCAGTACACGGTCCTGAAGTATCGTGTTAATATTGATCCTGAAGTATCATGTTAATATTGATCCTGAAGTATCATATTAATAGCGTATAATGAAAGATGAACATCCAAGGGGAAGTGTTGTAAATCAAATTTAATATGATTTATGTGGATGTTCAATTCATTGCCCCACTACTCCACTACTCCACTACTATGGACATTCATTTTCTTCTTTATTATTGTAACATCTCTTTCTAGCCTATAAATAGAGGCTTTGTAAAAGCAAGATTGAACATACAATTAGAAGAGAATAAAATTATGTTATTGCTCTCCCTATCTCTCTTGTCATTTACTTTACTTTTGTTTTGTTGCAACTTTATTTTAATTTTACAACAGTTTCATTATAATTGCTAGGTTATTTATTATGTTTTTGGATTGAATCAAATTGAATCTGAAGAGTTAAGGTGATTGATTTCGTAGCCATAGGAAATAGTAATAAAGCATAAGGTAATCATTATAAGCTAATTGTCCGAACGTTATGTGGGTCCGATAATGAGAAATGCGTTCCTAACTCCCAAGTTCGCCCTAGGGCTGCACAAAAAATTCGTAGTTCGTAATTCGATTCGAGTTTGATTCGAAAAAGTTCGAAAAAAGTTCGATTCGAAATTGAGTTCGTTCGAAATTAATTCAAACCAAACTTAGTTCGAAATTAATTCAAACCAAACTCAAACTGGACCTAGTTCGTTCGAAATAGGTTCGCAAACCAAATTTAGTTCGAAATTAACTCAAACGTGAACCGTTAATTTCCGCTGATAACTTATGTTCGCTGATGAAAATATAAGGCTGCTCTCAATTCTGACTTTTGAAAATTATTTCTTGAAACAAAAAGCCTAGTCCAACTGAAATTTTGAATTGTCAGGTGGGTATGTGCTGATAATGATATCTGGTTCATGTTGATACTAGAAATTTTGCTTTCATGGTAGGATTCTGAGTTTTCAGGTAATCCAGGCTAATGATGCAAATATAGCGTGGGATGTTGAAAAGCATCTGTAAAGTAATTTGTAGATGTTTAGTAGTTAGTTTAATGAAGCGAAATATATGGCTGAAGCTTTGGATACCTATGAGGATTTTTTAGAAGGGTTTTTCAGTAGCTAGTGCCTAGTTGTAATGAACTTTAATTTTTTATTTACAATAATATTTTGGTTTGTAATAATTCTAAACTTTGTTGATTGTTTTCTACTTCTATTGATATTTAAATTGTACTTTGATACTTTGGATATTTGGAGTTTTGTTGGCTATTTGGAAAATTTTGGATATTCGTAAATCGTAACAAAGTTCGAAGAAGTTCGAAATTGAGTTCGTAAAAAATTCGATTCGAAATTGAGTTTGATTCGAAATTGAGTTCGTTCGAAATTAATTCAAACCAAACCTAGTTCGAAATTAATTCAAACCAAACTCAAACTGAGGGTAAGTTCGATTCGGTTCGGTTCGTTTGCAGCCCTAGTTCGCCCCCACCTTGGTATTTTTTTAGAGGAATTTATATATATACCAATCATTATTTCATCATTCAAATATATAATTATCAAAAGAATTAAATTAGGTTGTTTTCCACGAACTGTACTTATGTTATTAATATTCTAACATCTTGGACCAGTGCCGGTACACTGCCTTATTGCGCTAAGTAAAATTCTGAATTGGTAGATTAGGTGTTAGCTTGGGGCATATGATTGATGGGACAGCTGTTGAGTTTTCTTTTCTAGAGCAGCTTAGATAATATATAATCAGTAAGGAGTATAGCTATGATTTGTGAATATTACAAGCCTAATTGTGGTGTTTGGTTTTGGACTAAAGTTAAGGTGGCCTAAGTTGTTATTCTAACTTAGGCCGGCCTAAATTATTTATGTTTAGTTGAGGTCTAAAGTTAGACCACGGCTTAAAGTATTCCTTATTTGGTTAGAGTTGGTGGAGGACTAAAGTTTTGGAAGCCTAAGTTAGTTAATTATTAATAACAAGATACTAATTATATAATATTAATTATTAATTATAACTATAATATATTATAACATTTTTATAATAATTATTTAATATATTAATAATATAAGATATTAATTATATAATTATATATTAATAATAAGGAGGTTGGCTATTGTGCTTCCATAAGCATATGTCCACATATACTTATAACTCATTTTTGCGTTTTCAATGTTCAAATGGTCGATCCGAACCGTGGGCATATTCTCCATATTAATATGTGCTTGGAGACCAAATTTTACATTTTTCTGAATTTTTTTACTATTTATTAAGCCACTTTGAAAATTGCTAATCCGGGTGAACAGTAAAAACAGTGCAACAAAATTCTGGACCATATGATCAGCAATTTTCAAAGTGGCTTAATAAATAGTAAAAAAATTCAGAATGTAAAATTTGGTCTCCAAGCACATATTAATATGGAGAATATGCCCACGGTTCGGATCGACCATTTGAACATTGAAAACGCAAAAATGAGTTATAAGCATATGTGGGCATATGCTTATGGAAGCACAATAGCCAACCTCATATAATACTAATTATATAACATTAATATATTAATAATCACTATAATATATTATAATATTATTATAATAATTATTTAATATATTAACAATATATGATATTAATTATATAATTATATAATTAATAATAATTATTAATAATAAGATACTAATTATATAATATTAATATATTAATAATAACTATAATATTTTATAATATTATTGTTAATAATTATTTAATATATTAATAATATAATTATATATTAATAATAATTATTAATAAAAAATAATAATTATATAATATTATTATAATAATTATTTAATATATTAACAATATATGATATTAATTATATAATTAATAATAATTATTAATAATAAGATACTAATCATATAATATTAATATATTAATAATAACTATAATATATTATAATATTATTGTTAATAATTATTTAATATATTAACAATATAACATATTAATTATATCATTATATATTAATAATAATTAGTAATAAAAAGATACTAATTATATAATATTAATATATTAATAATAACTATAATATATTATAATAATTATTTAATATATTAATAATATAATTATTTATTAATAATAAATACTAATTATATAATAATTATTATAATAATTATTTAATATATTAACAATATAAGATATTAATTATATAATTATATACTAATAATAATTATTAATAATAATATACTAATTATATACTAATAATATATTATTACTAATTAATGAGGAGAGGGGTGAAATGGTTGAAGGTGAATGACAGCGGGCCCCAGCGGCGTAAAATTGAAGCCTAAATTTAAGGCACCTCAAGAGGTGGTTTAATTTAGGCCCGTTTAGGCCGGCCTAACTTTTAGGCTATTCCATGTTAGGCCAATTAGTTTAAATCGTGTTTGGTAGAATAACAGTGGCCTAAAGCCTTTAAGCCACATTTAGGCCACAACCAAACATGGGGAATACCTGTACATACTGGAATTACAAAATTCAGCATATCTACACTGAAGTATACTGTCTAAGCATTTGGTCTCCAACAATTAATGTCCCTTATCACCCGCAAAACGAATTCAGATCCAATGAAGTATCTCAATTTTTTAGTTTTAGATCGGACCGTCCGATTCGAATCCGTGACAATTCATTCCGAAGTAAAGCGCACACATCCCGAGCGACGGTTTTAAATCCCAAGGTGATCCCGAGAGACGGATTCGAATCGGACGGTCCCGATCCAAAACCCAAAATTTGAGTTACTTTAAGGGATCTGGACCCCCGCTGGCCCGCAAAACATCCCCTTTGCTAACTTCACTGCTCTGTAAAGAAATAAATAGATCAGAAAGCTGCTTGACCAGTACACAGCAATTGTCAGACAATTTCAGAAAATTAGAAATTTATAAGAATATAAAAACATTAATTTGTATTACAATTGTCAGACATGGTAGATTTCATTGCCTAAGCATTTGGTCTCCAACAATCTAGAATGGTTAAAGATTAATTTGAAGGTGATGACTAATGACAGACTGTCATTTTTATTTTTTTTATGAATATTAATTTGTATGTTTTGATTGAGTAAATAAAGAAAAGAGATCAATAAAATTACTGGATGGAAAAAAAAAGTAATTTGAAGATTTTGATGGATTTTTCTAAATCATGAAGTTTTTGATGGATTTTTCTAAATCATGAAGTTTTAATGAGTATATATCTAAATTTATTTTCTTTTAATCAGCAGAGCGGAAATCTATCAGGAAATACTAAACAGGTTATAGGGGTTGGGCACGGAGAATTTGTATCCTCTGCATTAACTCAAAAGGGAATCTATCTGTTTTAAGATTCGTGCGGACTAGATCCGCAATAATATTAAAGGACCCCTTTGTTATAAACATGAGTTGGAATCTCGGATTGATTCCATTTAAAATCAGACGGATGAGATTTATTAACTCAAAAGATTCTCTTTTGAGTTAATGCAGAGGATTGAAAGCTAAATATTTAATGAATTATAATAAAATTCGGGCCCTAGCACCTAGGGAAATAATAGAATTGACCACATTACTTTCAATCGTTCAGATTGAAACATAGGAGTGAACTCCAGGAAGTACTTCACACAATAATATATTGCCTTTTGTTCAAGTTAAATCTTCAATTATTTCTTTATAAGAAGTAAACAAGTTGAATCTTCAATTGTTCATTCTAAGATGCATCTTGAGGGAGCTAAATAGCAAATGACCAAGTAAATCTTTAATAGAGTATCAAGTTTGTGTATATGATTATGTCATTAAAATGAGAAACTTTACTAGAATTCGTGCTCAAAAGTTTGTATTGGATTTTTTTTTGCTTTGGTAATAGTCCACAATTATTCCCTATTAAATTTGAATTTGGCGTGGAATTTGGCTAATTTTCCTTGCTATATAAAAATACTTTTCAATTAAAGCATTAAAGTATTTTTATATAGCAAGGAAAATTAGCCAAATACTTCAATTAAAGCATTAAATTAGGTGTGGGATTTTTGTCCAAGGGACTTTGTTTAAAGGGTTTTTGTTTCGCTAAATTGCATGAATAGTTTAGATTTACGGTACCGATTAAATTTATTAAATTTTAAATCTATTCGTACAAAACTCAATACAGATCCAACGGTTTAAGTCTTCAAATAAAATTTGTGCATATTTCTTTGGATAAAACCTAATTCCTTGAATTAGTTCCACCCAGTCTGTATAAAGTATAAACCGGCATTTTTATTAATACCCAAAAAAAAGAAATTATCAAATCTGCCCTCACCTCAGAATTTTTATTAAAAATGCCCTAACCGTCCCCCCGTGGGGTGGTCCACTGTTCATAGCAGACCGCCCCCAGTGAGACGGTTCGCTAACTTTTTTTTTTTTTACTGTTCATACCGAACCGCCCCACGGTAGGGCGGTTTGCTATGAACAGTAATTTTTTTTTTTTAAGAGAGACAATATGAATATCAAGATGCTAAATTCTAGCGCTAAAAATTCGGATTTTTTTTAATATTTGTTAGATTACTTCTTTTGATATATAATTAGCATATTTATATTAAAAATACGTTAAATTACTTGAAATTATGTTAAATTACGTTGAATTACACTAAATTACGTTAAATTACGCTAAACATTTATTTTGGACAATTTCTAAAACCCTAAACCCTAAACCCTAAATATTACCGTACAAGTTAGGGTTTAAAGTAATTTTTAGGGTTTAGGACAATTTATAAATATGCTATGTGAAAATTGTAAATCATTTAATGTACGGTAATTTTTAGGGTTTAGGGTTTTAGAAATTGTTCAAAATAAGAGTTTAGGGTAGGGCTGCTAATGAGCCAAGCTCGGCTCAAAACTCAGCTCAGCTCGTCATATAACTAAACAAGCTCAACTCGGGCTCGGCTCAATCTCGAAGAAAAAAGTTCGGCTCAATTTAATGAGTTTGAGCCTTCAGCTCGGCTCATGACTCACGAGCTCAACTCATGCCAAGCATTAAAAAAACAAACATTTACTTGATTATAAGTCATAACCTTACCTAAATTATTCTCGCAAATCAAACATAACCAAGCAGTCCGAATGAAAATTATGAATCAAAATCGAGAAATATAGCACTTTAGATTTCAAATTTATTCAAAACACGCTAAAATTGTTGGAAATTTCTTTTCTCGACCGAGGCAGTCAGATGTACAAAATTTTCAATTTAATCCCTCTGGAAAAAGGAAATCACAAAAGTCCACAAAACAAATCCCAAATCTTAATCAAACTTTTAAACCTTGTACCACTGTTCACAAAAGTAACCCAACAACCGAACTGTTTTATACAAAATAAATTAGTTCATATAAAATCAAATTAATTGAACTCGCTCCACATGATAGTTCAAAATCCAGTTTCCAAATTCCAAAGAACAAATCCACAAATCCACAAAGTCGTAAAATGATAAAATCTCCGTTATATCACGTTTCAAGTTCAAATTATAACACTAAAACTAAACATTCACATGCTTTATAAAATCTACTAAAATTCACTAAAATTTAAAAATTTAACATATCATTTTACCACTTAAAAGTAGCTAGCTCTCAAGTGCTCAACCCAGAGTTTACAGAAGCTACACTAAAAACAAAGAAAAATATGAAAAAGCTGATACTTTGAAAGCAGCCAATTGCTCTTGCATGGATACCACAAAGTCGTAAAATACGGCACGTTCCTTTTGGTGTTTTGGGCATTTCCGACGTGATGGCAAGTTAACAGCACATGCCTGCACCGTTCAATTAAAGAGTCGTAAAATTCTAATGTGGCATGCAATTTCAATCAAATTAATAATTAAGCTTATGAAATGAACAATTGTTATGTATCCGGACAACTAATTGATCAATATATGTTGTGATTATCGCATTAATATTTGTAACTAGAATTCAATTTCTGTCAAGTGCTAGTTAATTAGATGGTTTCTCAGTATATGATCTCCAGAAGCTTGTTCGCTCTCTCCCTTATGTTATGTATACCAGTGGAGCACTACTACTATCTCAGACGGTAACTAATACATAGACCTGCTGTACCTCATTGGGCTCATGAGCCGGCTCGGCTTGGCTCGGGCTCGGTCCTGTTTGAGTGATAAAATATGAGCCGAGTCGAGTTTGGGCTTTATTTAGTTTAGGGCTTGGCTCGACACAATTTATTGAGTTGTTCAACTCATTGGCTCATGAGCTGGCTAGGCTCATTAGCAGCTCTAGTTTAGGGTTTAGAGTTTAGCGTAATTTAGTATAATTCAAAGTAATTTAATATAATTTCAAGTAATTTAACGTATTTTAGTATAAATATGCTCATTATACATCAAAAGAAGTAATCTAACAAAAACTCAGCTAACGTGGGTATATTTATTAATAAAACAGTCGAAAACTAAGGTTTAGAAATTAGGATTTAGGGTTTAAGTTTCTTTTAAATATCACTAATTTTTATAAATATGTTATGTGAAAATTGTAAATCATTTAATGTACGGTAATTTTTAAGGTTTAGGGTTTTAGAAATTGTCCAAAATAAGAGTTTAACGTAATTTAGTGCAATTCAACGTAATTTAACATAATTTCAAGTACTTTAGCGTATTTTAGTATAAATATGCTAATTATACATCAAAAGAAGTAATCTAACAAATATTTAAAAACAATCCGAATTTTTAGCGCTAGAATTTAGCATCTTGATATTCATATTGTCTCTAAAAAAAAAAAAATTACTGTTCATAACAAACCGCCCCACCGTGGGGCGGTTTGGTATGAACAGTAAACAAAAAAAAAAAAAAGTTAGCGAAGCGCCCCACTGGGGGCGGTCTGCTAATGAACAGTGGACGGCCCCACGGGGGGTGGTTAGGACATTTTTAATAAAAATTCTGAGGTGAAGGCAGATTTGAGAATTTCTTTTTTTTTTGGGGTATTAATAAAAATGCCGGAAGTATAAACACGAGTCAGGCTAGTATAACAGCAGTGTCATTTCAGCCTATATAACACCAACTCCAAAACCTATCAAATCGACTTCAAACGGTGAATCCAAACCGTTTAAACTGATCTACTTCATTAGTTGTGCGTTTACATGCAAAATTTATAATTTTTCGAATTTATTTAGTATCAAGTTAAGTGGTCAAATGTGTGAGTTTTTAAGTTAATTTTAATACATTCATTTTTCAACATTTTTTACCGCTTGATTTGATACTAAAATTAACTCTAAAATATAAAAAAATTGCATGTAAACGCATCACTCATAAAGTAAATCGGTTTGAACGGTTTAAATTAGTCGTTTAAAGTCTATTCAATCAATTTTGAAGTTAGTGTCATATGACACCGATGTCATACTGGCCGGACTCACTCTAAAATGTTACATATTATACTAGTTAGTATACGCCACATAGACTTCTAACATCAAAGTCAACTTCATAATTAGTAAATTATATCTCAAGAAAAAGAAGAGGAAGCGAGCGATCATCAAAACAAGCTCACGTCCCATCACCATCGTATCATCCTTTCCCCATCTCCCATGGCTTCCCTCCTCACTCTCCTCTCCGAGCAAAGGCGCTCCATTATCTCAATCCTCTCCATTTTTCTCCTTTCTTCCCTTCTCCTTTTTCTCCTATCCAGTAACTTCGATCGTTTTTCCGGCTCCTCGTTTAGTAGCATAATCTCATCCTCCCCTTCGCCTTCCATCTCTGCTTCCCGCAAGCAGCTCAATTCCTCTCTCCCCACTCCTCCTCCAGTTCAGCCGACCACCGGACCAGTCAGCGAAGAAGAGGAGAGAGAAGAAAATGATAAATTCAATTTCAAGTGGGAGCTCTGTACCGTGGGGAAGGGAGTGCAGGCGGCTGATTACATCCCATGCTTGGATAACATAAAGGCGATTAAAGCACTCCAATCGAGGCGCCACATGGAGCACAGAGAAAGGCATTGTCCATCGCCTCCGCCGCGGTGCTTGGTCCCACTGCCACGTGGCTACATGGATCCTGTGCCATGGCCCCGTAGCAGAGACATGGTAGGTAAGGACTCTTTAAAATCACCATCTAGTTTACTCATTTCCATCCAATCTTCTCTGATGTTAGCCAATTGATCTCATGATTAAACAATCGTGCCATTTTTCAGATATGGTATAAAAATGTACCTCACTCCAAGCTCGCTGAGTATAAGAAGGATCAGAATTGGGTCAAAGTGTCTGGCAACTTTCTTGTTTTCCCGGGAGGTGGGACCCAGTTCAAGCAGGGAGTAAGAAAGTACATACGTTTCATTGAGCAGGTACCTAATCAACAATTCAGATGTTTAGATCGAATCCTTATATCATTAGTAACAATAATTTGGTTTATTTCATTTTTATACCTGTAGATTCTTCCAGCAGTAGGTTGGGGGAGACGTACGAGGGTGATTTTGGATGTAGGATGCGGCGTAGCAAGCTTTGGGGGTTACTTATTAGATCAGAATGTTATAACCATGTCATTTGCACCAAAGGATGAACATGAGGCGCAGATTCAGTTTGCACTTGAACGTGGGATCCCTGCTTTTCTCTCTGTAATTGGGACCCAGAAGCTTCCTTTCCCAGACAATTCTTTTGATATGCTTCATTGCGCCAGGTGTAGGGTCCACTGGGATGCAGATGGTACAATTTCCATTCTGATTCTTCTAATTTACCAACTGATTTAGACTAGTGGGATTTAATTTGGCTCTCTTGATTTACTTGCCTGACTGATAGGTGGTGCACCATTGTTGGAGCTTAACAGAGTTCTCAGACCAGGAGGTTTTTTTGTCTGGTCAGCAACTCCAGTTTATCGCAAAAATGAAAAGGATCAATCTGTATGGAGAGGTGAGTCAGATTCCTGTTCTGATAACCTGTTTGTAATATTTTGTTTAAATGGGACAAACTTCAGTTAAACTAAACAGTGTTTTTCATCTTTTTCTCTGTATGCCAGCAATGGTGACTCTGACGAATTCAATCTGTTGGAAGACAGTAGTGAAATCAACCCAGTCAAATGGAATTGGAGTTGTGATATACCAAAAACCAGTCTCAAATTCTTGTTATTTTGAGAGGAAGGCCACTGATCCCCCTGTCTGTCCCAAGAAAGGCTCTCCAATTATACCTTGGTAATTTACATGACCTATATTCATCATGAAATATCCGTTCAAACTACTGATGCTCATTTTTTGTGAATTTCTAAGGTATTCGCCTCTTGATAGTTGTATTTTGCAAATCAATCAGAAGCAACCTGTGGAGTGGCCAGCTTCATGGCCAGAGAGACTTGAAAAGGTACATTCAAGTCTCCTGCCAGAAGAAAATCTCATTACTGACAGGAAACATTGGAAGGAACTTATTTCGAATATGTATATGACCGATATTGGAGTCAACTGGTCAAGCGTGAGAAATGTGATGGATCTGAATGCTGGTTTTGGCGGGTATAGTTACACAAAAAATAATAATTTCTGCTTGTCTCAGATGAGACCATTATTGAAACAAGCCTTTCAATTTCTTCTTTGTTGAATTTTACTGAATCAGATTTGCAGCAGCATTGATTGATATGCCTCTCTGGGTCATGAATGTGGTGCCTGTCAGCGGACCCGATACTCTACCAATTATCTACAGTAGAGGGTTGATTGGAGTGTATCATGACTGGTGTGAGTCGTTTAATACATATCCTCGGACTTATGATTTGCTTCATTCCAGTAATCTCTTGGGGAATATCATGACAAGGTAAAATACATGGTTTGTTTTTGGCCTTGATTTTTTCTTAAATGAAGTTTTTAGAATTATTGCAAGAATTGCAACCTTGCAAAACCTACCCTCTCTATTGTTATAATTGCAGAAAAATTTCTGAAATACCATCATTATAAAGTGCCAATTTGCAAAGCCACCCACTATATTGGTCTAGTTTGTACGTGGAACAATATTTCTAGTTAACATAATTTTGAGGCATTATTTGGTTTCTTATTTTCTATTTATATGTTCCATATTTTTCAGATGTGATGTCATTGAAGTCATAAGTGAGATAGACAGAATATTGAGACCAGGAAAATGGGTAGTATTACAAGAGAGCCCAGATACATTGAAGAAAATAAAGCCGATATTTCTCTCCCTTTATTACAAAGCCACCATTGTTAAGAACCAATTTCTCGTAGGTCGAAAGAGTTTCTGGCGTCATGATAACACACAGAAAAATATATAGACTAGTAACCATTTATTGTGTTTTCTAATGTGGTATAAGATTAGAAGAAAAATAGCAGCAAGTTGATAGTTCAATTTTTTTTTTTTCAGTTCAAAATGAGATAAAGGCTTTGTTTTATCTTATCTTAAGCATTTAATTGGTTCCTTTACTATCTGCACAGGTTATTCTGTTGGTCAACTGATTTCAGTATTAATTCCAAAGTGTTTCACATTTTATGTTCAATTTCCTTGGGAAATCCTATTTTAAGGGTGAGAGTGATGATTCGCTAATAAACTCTTACACGGTCGCCCTTAAATTATTAGAAATCACATTATAGTACTTGAGAGAATTGCTCCCGTGCATCAAATTTTTAATTTGCAACCTTTATTTCTTAGCCAAACAGTTCATTATCTAGTCAGATTTGTGGCCTATCAGTATACCATGAGCCAACTGTTACAAGAAAAAACACTTGGGGGATGGGGCGCGGTACAAGATTAGCATAAGCTTTAGAAATTAGAACAGATACTGATTCTCTTCATTTTGATAGTATGCCATGTTAGGAGCAGAGAGGTGATACATAGAGATACAGGTGCGGAATAGAACAGATACTGATTATGTCCCCATTTATTTATTCATAAAGAATGATTATGGTACTTTGCAAAGTGCTGACTGATCTGTGCAATGAATTTATATTTTCAATTTCAAAGTCTAAACAGTCGTTTGGAATCGCTCTAACATGATCTCCATATGAAAATGTACATGGAAACCTAATTTTGCATTTTTTTTATTTTCTTTTTACCATTTTAGATCTTTAGATCGGATGATTCATAATTTTTAGATCCGATGATTTTCTATCTATCTAAAAAAAATAGTAAAAGATACTAAAACAAACGTAAAATGATCTCTAAGTACATTTTTATTTGAAGATCATGTTGAACGGTTCGGATTGATTGTTTGAACTTTGTAAACGGAGATATTGATCCATAGCACAAAACCGTTCCGCGCTTTGCAAAGTACCGTAGCCTCACTCTTATATAAACTTATAATTCTTAAAAATAAAGATATATTGATAATTAATGGACAGATACTGAGTCAAACATAGAAATATGAACTTTTATTGTGTTTATAGCAAATTTATATGCATATATGCAATATATTTGAACAGGGGGAGCGGGTCTTACGATCTTATCTTAGGCCAACAGCCGGCGGAGTGGGCCCAACCCGGCTCATAATCTACTCAAGACTGTCGAGCTGAGCGTCATATCCTGGATAATTTTTTTGAATATGGTTTCATTATTTTCTGAATATTTTATCCTCAGTAGTGGTCTGAAGCAATTATGCCTGTGAGGATTGTTAGTAGGCTTTATTTTATTTTTTCTGGAAAGAAAGGGAAATGGGCTCTTGACAAGATTACTATGGGACATAAAATTTGCTGAAATTGTCATATAATTTATTATCAAATCTATAGAGGAAAAAAATTATCCTGCTACTGATTTGATAGGACTGTCCCTGTCTGACTAAAAAGAGTGATAATAAAAGCCGACATTTTTATTTATATTCAAAGTTAATTAGAAATTAATAAATATACCCAGCTCTGTTAGATTTTGATAAAAATATTTATACCGGTCATTAAATAGCCGGTATTCATTTCAATTCATTACCGGCCATTTAATGACCAACACTCATTTTTGGTCATTACCGGCCATTTAATGGCCGGCACGGACATTTATATATATGTGTAGAGGGTTAGCTGTTTTTCTCAAAATTCATTCTATCAAATTTTACACTATCTCTCCTCGCTTGAGCTCTTTCTCCCAGATTTCTCCATCTCTTATCAGATTTGCAAGTAAGTCCCTCTAATTTTTAAAAAAATTCATTTTTAGTGCAAAATGGTCGTAAGATGTTAGGATTTGTTAGTAATGTACCAAAATTATAATAATTTAGTTGTAATTAGTGTTAAATCCGTTGTAGTAGTTTTAATTATTTAATTTAGTATAATTTAGAGTAATTAGCTAAATTTAAATTAATGTAGCGTAATTTATTGTAATTTAGTATAATTAGCATAGTTGAGCATATTATAGTGTATTTTAGCATTTTTTACCATAATTAGGACAATTAAGCCTAATTTAGTGCAATTTAGCATAATTAGGATAATTAGCCCATTTTAGCATAATTAGCCTATTTTAGCATATTTTAGGCTATTTTAACCGCAATTGGCCTATTTTAGTATAATTAAGCCTATTTTGGCCTATTTGCATATTTTAAAGAAAATAAGCTATTTTGGCCTATTGTATCATATTTTAGGCTATTTTAACCGCAAATTGGCCTATTTTAGTGTATTTTAGCATAGTTAAGCCTATTTTGGCCTATTTTAGCATATTTTACCGAAATTAGGCTATTTTAGCCGATTTTGGGCTATTTTAGGTTATTTTAACCGCAATTGGCCAATTTTAGCTTATTTTAGCATAATTAAGCCTATTTTAGCATATTTTACCGAAATTAGGCTATTTTGGCATATTTTAGCATATTTTAGGCTATTTTAACCGCAAATTGGCTATTTTAGACTATTTTAGCATAGTTAAGTCTATTTTGGCCTATTTTAGCATATTTTGCCGAAATTAGGCTATTTTAACGTATTTTAGCATAGTTTTAACCGCAATTGGTCTATTTTAGACTATTTTTGCATAATTAAGCCTATTTTGGCCTATTTTAGCCCTTTTTAGCCCTTTTTAGTCTTTTTTTGCATATGTTAGCATGTTTTAGCCTGTTTTAGCCTAGCCTATTTAGGGTTTACTTAGTGTAATTATAGTATAATTTAATTTTTAAAATTAGGATTTAGGATTTACTTAGCGTAAGTTAACAAAATTTTATTTTTGACATTAGGATGGCTAGAAGACGACTTAGGACTCGTCTGTACTGTAGTTGACGAGCCGATCGAGACTGGCAGTACAAAGCATTTTAGTCCTCTCCTATGGATGCCCCACCGAGAGCACCGAGTCTCATTGGCTTCTTATGAGGTACGTAATTTTTTTTTAGTTTTTTTTTTAAATTTTGTTGAGTTTAAATTTTGTTGTGTTAACACTATGTGGATTACTTTTTTCAATGCAGTACTACGAGGTGATGGATCAGTACCTCATCAATCTGGGCCTCTACAGTATTGTGGACATCTTACGAACTGGGAGTGGCATCATCAATCCATCTCTTATTGTAGGACTGGTGGAGCGATGGCGTCCTGAGACGCACACGTTCCACTTACCATTTGGAGAGATGATAGTGACACTCCGGGATGTGAGTGCCCTTTGGGGTTTTCCTATCAGTGGCACACCCGTTGGTGGCGTATCTGACAGCGCTGGGTTTGCTGCTCACATCGATGAGTTGTTGGGAGCTGATTCTCACTCTCTCGTTGAGGATCGTGGGAGGTCTAAGTTCCATATGAGGATGAAGAAGTTGCGAGAGCACTTCAGCGCGGGTCTGACAGTAGATTCCACCGATGAGGAGATTCAGAGGTAATACCTATAAATTGTTTCTATTACATTTGTTATTGACTTTATATTATTCCGAAAAGCGTTTTATTATCTGCTTTGTATTGCAGATATACACGGGGCTTCGTGATGGACCTATTTAGTTCTGTCATGTTTGCTTATTCCAGTGGTGATTGTGTCCCGATGATGTATCTCCCGCTGCTGGCAGACCTGATATCCCCTTCGCCTAGGGAAATTTGGATGGACCTATTAGTAGAGTTTAAAATTTGGACCTATTAGTGGACCTATTAGTAGGATTTAAAAATTTGACCTATTAGTAGGGTTTAAAATTTGGATGCATTTGAGCTGGGTTTTAAGAAGTAGTATTGTTGTTATAGAGGGAAAAACGTGCCGTGCCGTGCCGTGCCGTGCCGTAACTAACACGCCGTGACTTTGGTCTCGTGCCGTGCCGTGCCGTGACCAAGTTAATTTTTCACGTGCCGTGCCGTGCCGTGACTAAAATGTCAAGGGGTGGTCACGGCACGCGAATGGTCACGCCACGTGAGTCACGCCGTGCCTAAACGTGCCGTGACCCGCGTGACCCGCGTGACTCGCGTGACTCGCGTGACTCGCGTGACTCGCGTGACTCGCGTGACCATTTAATCATAATTTAAGTTAATTTATTCAAGATTCACCATTAAATCAATATCTAATGGTCCTAATTACACGTGACTTGCGTGACTACGTGCCGTGACTAAATTTTTCACGTGCCGTGTCGTGCCGTGCCAAAGTTTCAAAAGATGGGCACGCGTGCCGTGCCGTAACCGTGCCGTTCCGTGCTGTAACCGTGCCGTTCCGTGACGGAGCCGGCTCCGGCGTGCCATTTTTTCCACTCTAATTATTGTAGTTTGATGAATTAGGGTTGTAAAATTAGATTGTAAAATTTTTGAGTTTATTAATGTGTTGACATGCATGTAGAATTAGATCGAAAGGCCAATGGGTTTGTGCTTTATTAATTAAGTTAGAATTACTTTTTATTTAATAGTTGATCAGAGTCAAAATAATGATGATTTACGAGGGTTTTGGCTTAGGTTTTGCATATTTTCTCACACTTATGTTTAATTAATTAGAGAAAAAGGCTACTGTCACCCTTCTTTATGTTTTATTGTAGAAAACAGGTTTTGGGACTATTTTACACCAAATGGAGCTAGAATCGGATCAATCGGATCAGCGACGCTCATCGACTAAGTCTCTGTTACGGTCCGTATTGCCTAATACGGACCAGGCCTAGCACAGACCATAAGATAGCGCTGGAAGCATTAAACCCTAACCGTCAAGGACCTAATACGGACCGTATCACCTGATACGGCCCGTATCCGAAGGTATCCCTTGGGAATAACTGCCGACAGCTGTTTCCAGATCAGTTTCTTAGCCCCTACTCAACCTCTACACGTCCCTCCACTCCTATATAAGGCCCCTGGGCAGAAGGAATAGTTATCTTTGTAATTAGGGTTAGATTTGATTAAAGTGAGAAGAGAGGAGTGCTTGTAACAATGCCGTTCCGCGGCTAAGTTCCTTTTCTTAGGGCTAGGCAGTAAACCTTGTTACTCTTGATGTTTTGATATATATATTTATGTTGATTATGGTTTCTTGTTGTTGTACTAAAATGCTTTTGTGATTTACTATCTCTTCATCTAATTTCAATGATCTAGTTTGAGTCCGTTAGGGTAGTGACAGTACTTTAATGGTAAGAGAAACTATTTGTATGAATTAGCCTCGTTGAGATCTATTAGGTTTATGTGAAGAAAACCTTAGCGGGGAAACCATAAACCAGACCAACAAAATATGTACCAAATTCCATCACATGCGTAAAGTAAATCGCAGTGATCTGTGTAGTAATTTGGGGTATTTGAGAGATCAGACATTTGCATAAGGTAAATCGCAGTGTCCTATGTAGAATCTCGGTGAAAGATCTGTCATTCTTGCGTAACATAAATCGCAGTGACCTATGTGGTGTCCTTCATTAAACAACAACAGGAAATCAGACGCAACATGAATATATTGTCAAGGCGGATTGAGTGGCAATGGTGTGCCGAAACCCTATGAATCCTCATCTCTATCTTTATTTTAATTACTTTTAATTGTTACCTAATTTACATTGATCACAACAACATCTCTCAATTTTCAGATTTCGTCTAGCCTTTCTAAAGATTGTGATTCGATCGCTCAAAGCACTGAACCAATATTCCCTGTGGATCGACCTCGAACATACTACTCGATAGGATTGTGCGCTTGCAGTCCAAACCGATAGCATTTACGAGTTTATAAATATTGAAAGAAACATTGCTCTCTTTTGAGTGATCAATAGTCACTTGTTGTTTCTTTTATTTCTTATCTTGATGTGTGTGACTTCTCAAGATGAAGGCGTGAGAAAGAATTCATAGTCACTTACGAATTCGCAGCCAAGTCAGACTTGCATCATCTCTCTGCAAATGAGGCAATCTGATTCACCACAACAAATTATTCATGCATTAGACGTATCGTACAAAACAGTAAAGTCCACACAAATTGTAAATTAAAAAGTCCACACAAATTACAAATAAAGTCCACACAAATTGCAAATAAAAAAGTTCTGAAAGCAGCATCTAAATAAACAAGTTCACAACATGCATCTAAATCACCTATTACTACTACGCCTAAAACTAAATTTGAGAAACCGACTAGTTCCAGAAGATGGCCTACCAGATGGCTATGCTTGGCTTTTAGATGGCCCTACTTGGCTTCCAGTTGCCCTTGTACGCCTACTAGTTGACCTCCTCGGTTGGCTTCCAGATGGCTTTCCTTGCACCCCAACCGCCTCTCCTCCTATGGCTATTGCCTCTCCCATTACTTCTGTAAACATAACAGATGCATCTAAATGGCTTGTAGCGGTGCTACGCCGTGACCCTCCGGACCCACTTGCCTCTGCCATAACTCGCTCATTTTCTGCCGCATTTGCTGTGTTTCTTGCCTCTGCATTTGCATATGTTACTTAGTAAGTTGGTATAAATTGAAAAGAAATATAATTTTTGATGAATGTTACATACCTCTTCGATTCCTATCGATAGTGGAACAGCGAGCCTGATGCCCCCTTCGCCTACCTTGCATTTCATCCATGGTCATTACATGACGGATGTGTTTTTGCCTCCCAACCCTAATCCATCCCTTGCTCGAAATAATTCTAGGTTCATCATTAGAAAGTCATTCTAGCAAATTTCCAAAATGAACAAACACCCCACTCCAAGTACTTTCAAGATAGTTCACAGTATACTAGTCTGCACCAAATTGATCCTCGCACTAGTTTCGTTCACGACAAACTGCTAAGACATGAGCGCACGGAATAGAAGTCAATTGGATACCTCTACAAGTACATTTCATTTGGTTATCGGGACCGCGTGTCACAATGTATATGAACTCCCTGTGAATAAGTTCCATAGTTCCTGTGTCGCTGCGGGTGACTGGAACGTACTCATTTAGGGATGAAACTTGGTAGTGACCTTGGCCATGCGTATAAGGGACCAAACGCATTACTACAGCTTTCTCCCAATGTTTTCTGATCTTTGCAAAACTCGGTCGGAAAGAACCTGATTCTTGTCTCTTAAGTTCATTGCTCGTTATCGCACTTTTAGAACGTATCCTCCACTATGGTAGCCACGAGCATTCTACAGCTAAGCCAGAAGACATTGTTGAGCAACTCAGAGCTGTTTGTTGTCATAATACCAAACCGGTATTCTCCAACACAAGTTTGGAAAATTTTCTCATAATTAGACGGCTCCATCACATCATTAGGACATACTTTACCCATATTCTTTAAAAATGCATTACACTTTGGATTTAGCTGTACAAAAACAAAGAGGTGTTACTTCATTTTTAGAATAGTCTTAAAAAATAATTAAACGAAATATTATAAATTAGTCATACCACAGCAAACTCTTCGAACATCTCTTTCAACCTTCTTGGCTTCTTCTTCTTGGCTCCTTATCTGAACCTCCATCCGAACTACTTGTCATTTTCACAATTCTGGACCAGGTTGTCAGCAACATGCTGCATACAAACCTGTGCACAAAAAGTTCAGGCATCCAACCGTATTCTGCTATCAGTGCAGCTTTGATTCCCTTGTGCTGGTCCAATATAACACATACGAATTTATCATATCCAAGCACTTCATTCCTCAACCACCACAAGAAAAAATCCCAATCTCACCATCCTCCTTCAGCACAATTGCAAATGCAATATGCAACAATTGATTCTCGGTATCATACCCGCAAGCTATCAAAAACCTCCTCTCATACAGCCCAGACAAGAAGCATGCATCTATGCTGACTGGTCTCAAGTACTGAAACGCTGCAATGCATGGACTAAAAGCTCAGGCTACGGTCCTGAATTGAACAGCTCCTTGCACAATTTCTCAGTGTTTATCTCGTATCGGACAAGTCAGAAATTGGTACTTCGAGCCGGGATTCTTGTCGCAAATTGCCATCAACAGTGGTTTCAGCAAGCTGTATGAACTCTCTCAACTCCCAAATTATCGGGCTATTGCAAGCTCACGACCCCTCCACAGTCGGTTCTATTTCAGAGTTACATTGTCATACACAGTTTGCCACCCCCTGGATGCTCATACAGGGGTCAGTCTTAATGTTTTTCTCAATGACATCGGCAATGATTGATGCCGTCAGACATTCATTGTCGGTCCTTGTATACTCAGTCCTACATGTGTGAGGCTTGTCTTGCCTCGTTATAACCCATGCATCTCCATATCCCGTTGCTTGTCTCCTAAGTTCGTAATCACAACCCGGGTCCTTGCACACCACCTGAATCCGATCCCTGTCACTTTTCTTCATTCTAATTTCCTGATTCTTAGTAATATGGTGCTCTCTAATCTTCTTAATCAGGTCTTCTTTGCATTTAAAATATTGGTCCGACGCCAGCTCACCTTTGTACTCAATCTGTTGTCTATAGTAACCAATATCTGCTTCTTTAAACTCAGATGTATCATTGAAGTCTTCGAACGGGTGTGTATCAGTCCGGCCACTAAGCGACATATTCCCATATCCGGTTCGAATGTGCCCGTGAGCTGTTTCAACTGGACCATCTTCACCACAACCCTCCATGTGATCAGAGTCCCAGATTTCTCCATCAAATTCATCCCCACTTTGCATATCTTCCTCCAGAATTTCATTAATCTTTTCAAAATCCAACCCAATTTCATCGTCTACTGGTGTCGGTCTGGGGTGAGGTTCTGGTGGCGGTAATGGTAAAGGCGCCACATGCCCGGGTCTAGATGGATATGAAACTTGGAGTCTTGGTTGGAGTCGTGATTGGGGTGCTGGTGGAGTGAAGGGACTGTTTGTTTCTAGGTCAGGTTCGAATAAATGAACAAAGGGAGTGTATGGTTCTGGTTGTGTTGTATAGGTTGGCGCAACTGAATTTTCGCCAAAACTTCCAACCCCTGGCTCTATCGGAACTCTTTTGGCGTAGATTTATATTATAAAAATTCCAATGGCCTTTAAATGACCGTACATGCCTCTCCAAGTACTTTCATCTAGTAGTTTCGCAATGGTATATTTCCCGGGGTTTCCATAGCAAACTCGGGTTGCCAATTCTAAGTTCCACTTTTCTGGGTTATAACCAGTGCATGCGTAAATCATGGATTTCAAGTCACAAAGTGAGATATCATCGGGAATCATAAATGAATTAATTGCCTCTTTAGAGTAATAAGCCCCGTATAAATTAGTAAGAAACTCCCACCACAGTGTAATGAAATAATGGCCATAGCAAACAAACTATATTTTGAAAAATAGTAAACAATTGTCAGGTTACTGAAAAATAATTAAAAATAAAAAAATATTAAAAAATAATAATTTAAATTAAATAAAAAAATAACCGGAAACATGGGTTGAAAGTGACGGAGTTGAGTTGTGATGGGGAGAGAGAGAGAAATGAGTATTTATAGGGTCTAAAACAGCAAAAAAAAAAAATTAGGAGTGCCGGCCATTAAATGGCCTAAATGGCCGGTAATTGATTAAAATTGGTACCGACCATTTAATGGCCGGTTTGGATATTTTTATCAAAATTCCGTTGGATATATTTATTAATTTCTAATTAACTTTGGATATTAATAAAAATATCGGTAATAAAAGGTGTGGCTTTAGCATTTATTGTTATTGAAAATGACATGGAAAAAGAAAAGAAAACAGGAGAAAAAAAAAGGTTCTCGTAAAGCATTGCTGCATTTTCAACTGTGCACAGTAGTTATCACTAAGAACCGGATGAAGCTTTGAAAGCTTTTCTTTATTGGTTTCTGTTTTTTTCCTCATTATCGAGACTAAGAGTACATGTTTGTTCTTTTATTCTGACTGTTCTGTTTTTGTGAAAAAAGAAGCAATTTCACACGTCCACTCCAAAGCGAGTTAATTGTTTGCGTCGGAAACTTTGATCGTAACTGGCGATGGCAATCATAGATTAGACTCATTCCCATCAGAATAAACGGATCAACCTCATCTAATTTCTGATAACTTCTATGATTTTTACGTTTAATTTTATTTGATCTACAATGCATAGAACTGACAATTTGGCGATGATGAAAAATAATTTTAAATTTTAAATTCTGACCATTAAAAAGAAATCTATAATAAATTATATTTATATGATGCATATGATAGCTCTCCAGTGGTGGAGGGAAGAAGAGAGAATGAAGGTCATTTGAGGACAAGTATCCTCTCTAATACTATAAAAGATTTCTTTCACTTTACGGTTTGAGATTAACTCTCAGCCGCTTTGAGATTCGAGCTAGTGCACGGGCAGTATCATTGGGCTTTGAGATTCGTTCCAAGTTAAAAAGAACGGTCCAGATCCAGTAATTGTAAAAGATTTCCTATTATGGTACCGGGGAGGATCTGAATTCGTCAATTGACCCCATTTTTATTTAGATTTTTTGTATTTATGTATGATTTTCTATATAATTTAGAGTAAAATAACTTGGTATTGTCAAATTGATCTCCATTTTTCATAAAAAAAAAAATTGTTTGACCCCATAATTCAAAATTCTGACTCTACCCCTAACTCTACCTCGTTCATTCACACGAAAAAAGCAAATATTTAAAGTTAAGCTCTGCCCTAATGTTCTTCTTCCCACGGTTTCCTTTTATTAGGTTTTTTTATTAGGTTGCGGCTACTGAAAATATGTTCCTCCGGACATGACGGTGCATCTAACAGCGTGTTTAGCTTCTTAGTCTTATGCTATGTTAAAAAAACTTGTAAATTTCATGTAAATTTATGTTATTCTTAATAAAATTCCATAGTTTTCCCCTCATTAATAAAATATTTGTTTAATTAAAACAACAAATAAATATAATTTATTTTAAAATAATGACCTTTCTGAATTCCAACATTTATTTCTAAAATTCAACAATCAACCTTTATATTTCCTTTTATGTACGGAGACTTACTCTCATTTCCGGGAAGTAAAAGAAAATCACCTCTACCCATTACCATTGTCTCATTGTGCATCGTGAATTCACATCCTCCCCGGTACCGTAATAGAGAATCTTTTACAATTACTGGATCTGGACCGTTATTTTTAACTTGGCACGAATCTCAAAGCCCAATAATTCTGCCCCTGCGCTAGCCCGGATCTCAAAGCGGCTGAGATTATGGAGAGGATTATTGTCCGTGCATCATTCCAAAAGGAATTCCCTAGAAAAAAGTATTTTTATGTTTATTTTTTTTTTATCATGGTATAAATAAAAATTTCGGTATGATGTCATGATCCAACAATTAAATAATGTAACAGGAGAAGTAGCCTCAGATGCCCCTATATATTATGATATACTTCATATTATATAATTCCTCTAAAATATAGTGACCTGGGACTACAAAATAAAATAAAAACGCGGTAAAGCATGCCTAATCAGGAAAGTATTACAAAACCAGCCGTAATTATGATTGTATACACCCACAATAATATACAGCGCGTAAGACGCGCGGATACAATATAGTGCGGTCACACACACATCCAGCTATATAATATTCTAACATGTTAGAACATATATACGACGTGATGACAGACATATATGAACGCTCACGATTTTGAGGAAAGATATTACTTGATATTTGTTTCACGAGTCCGAATCTGCTGCGATTCCGAGAGGGATCGCATGATTCTGAAATTCTGAGATTAACAGTTCAAACTTTTTCGTGTGCGGATCTCTGAAACGTTCTAAAAAAAAAAAAAATTTCAAGCACGCATCTCGAGAAAGATCAACAGCTGAGATCGGATCGCAGGATCCTGTGATTCCCCGAGAATCACAGCAGATTTATTTTCTTGTTTTACACCATGTTGCAAAGGACAGATTGATATTTAAGGTACAACAATTAATATGAACAGTTTAATACAATCTTCATAATCAAATTATTATTTGGAGACCAAATTTATATTTTTTTTTAAATTACTATTTGTTTCGATAGGTTGAAAATTATTTGATTTTAATATTTTGGACCATTGAAAGTAGTGATTTTCTACCTATCTAACAAATTTATAAATTGAAAATATAAAAGAGTGAGTCTATGGTACTATGCATAGCACGGATTGATCCATAATTGATCATGTTTTCCGCTGGATTATTCAGCAAAATTGGTCATGTAATTAAAAATATAAAAGAGTGGATTATCGAGCGAAATTGGTCATGCATTATGTTGAATTATCCAGCAAAAATTTTGTTTCTGGAAAATCCATGAAAAGCATGTCATTTTCTTTAATTAATTATTTTTAATGTTATTAATAAAAAATTTGGTTGTGTTTTTGAGGGAATCCTGAAACAATTGATCATTTGTTTACATCTTGTTCATATGTTAAATCTACATGGTTGTAGATGGCTAATTATAATAATTTTACTTTTCTTTACTGTACCTTGGATGCATTATGACTTCTTGACATACCGCTAAGACAGATTCTAGAGGAGCAGTTTTATGAATTATTTGGTTTGGGAGAAATAATGTTTGTCTTAGAAGTGTATACGTAAGTGCAAAATTATCTTTTTAGCTTCATTTTGATGTTCAAGTAGAAAAGATGAGTTTTATTTTAAACTAACCCTAATTTTACCAAATAATGTGATGGAACTTACATTGTAATTATGTCAATTCAAATCAAACAGAAATGATCAAGAGAGACCTGTCTTGCTCGGTACCGAACCGAATCATGGATCCAGACCCGACTGACAGTTGCTCTCGCACCTGGCTGGACTTGTCTTCCTATTTTATTTTTTCCTATGTAATAGCTAGGTTACTTTTGGTTTGTATTAGTTTATATATCTGTTCTAAGACTTCAATTAACTATGTTGCTGGAATTGTATCAAGTTAGACTTGTTTGAAATTACACTTTAAGATGTAGGATGTAATAGGTGATTGTGTATCTGTTACCGTTTATTTAATAAAACCGGTGCAATATCCACTTTAATCGGAAATAAAATCAAAGTTATAGTTTAAACAAGAGCGTTCATGTAATAATTGAAGATCCAATGATGTCTCCAGATAATAATAATAATAATATCAATGATGTAATTATATCGTTATCATCATCTTTAAGAATCCAATACGGTATTATCTATATAATATCAATTACCGTACAACACGCACCATCACATGAAATAACAAGAATTTAAAATGAAGCCAATTTGCACCAGCAAAACCAAAGAAAGACAAATAATTTTTATGGAGTTGCTTTCCCCAATATATATCCTTTTCGGAAAAGATAACGAGGTGTGATTGGATGCACATAAAGCCAAACTAGCCACCATTATTTTTAAGTATATATTCCTTTCAAACCATACATAAATACATTGGCCTACATTCTGACTTGTGTAAAGAGCTCGGACATGACTGGACAGTGCATGTCATTAAGAATTAAGAGAGCGTCTAACGGTCTCTAATTCTTATCAATTAGATCTGTACTGTGCTTACCGTTTAACTATTTAAGTTAACTAAGAGTGGCCTTTTATGTATTATTATCTTTTTTTAAAAGAGAGAGAAAGACCTCTTATTCCCTTGCTGCATGCCGAAATGAATGTACACAATATTTATACTATTCTAACATATACTATTGAGGCTACAATACTTTGCAAAGCGCGGAACAGTTCGTATTTGAGATCAATATTTCTGTTTACAAAATTCAAACAATCTATGTGAATCACGTAATTTTCATATAAATATATATTTGAAGATCAAATTTATATTTCTAAAAAAAAATTTGCTTGTATTTTAGATAAATTTTTTTTAAATAGGGAAGAAAATCATCTAATCCAAAGATTTTTGAACCATTCAATAAATTTTACCTATTTAATAAAAAAATTGCTGTATTTTAGATAAGAAGAAAATCATCTAATCCAAAGATTTTTGAACCATTCAATAAATTTTTACCTATTTAAAAAAAAATTAAAATTCAGTCTCCAAGTACATTTTCATATGGAGATCATGATGAATGGTTTGGATCAACCGTTTGGACTCTCTAAAGGAATATATGAATCAATAGCACAAACAGATCCGCACTTTGCAAAGTACCGTACCCTCAATGTATAATTGTACAATTATGGTGTATGTTTATACGAACGAAAGTGAATAATAAGAAAGTTACTTTAAAAAAATTAAATTCGTGCTTATATTTTTGAATCGGATATGTTGATACTAGTAGTATGATAAATGTTCATATTATTATAACATACATTTATATCAGTTAAAGTCGACAATAACAATGTTGTTTTGTTAAAAAAACTTAGGCTGATATATAGCTTTTTTATCATATATATGTTTACCTTTTTGAATTAGATGTTGAGTGAGGCTATGGTGCTATGCATAGCACGGATGGCTAGTGTACTACGGCTCAATATGGTACTTTTTAAAATCCTAACGGTCGATCCGAACCGTTCAATGTGATAACCATATGAATATGTACTTGCAAACTAAATTTATATTTTTTTGAATTTTTTTACTATTTTTTTAGATAGGTAGAATTTTGATGGTCCAGAATTTTCAGAAAACACTGATTTTTCTACCTATCTAAAAAAATAGTAAAAAAATTCAAAAAAATATAAAATTTAGTTTGCAAGTACATATTCATATGGATATCACATTGAACGGTTCGGATCGACCGTTAGGATTTTAAAAAGTACCATATTGAGCCGTAGTACACTAGCCATTGGTGCTATGCATAGCACCATAGCCTCACTCTTAGATGTTTATACTAATTATTGAATATCTCTATTTATAAAAATATTTGGTAAATGAATCTCTTGTATATTAATTGTAGATATGTATAATTAAGTTTTGCCCAAAAAGATAAGAAATTAATAAACGATGAACTTTAAAAAAAATGTTATTAAAAGAGGTTAGTGTTAAAAAAACAATTACGTGTGAAAGATGAATTCCGAAGACGAGAAATAATGATAATAGTGACAATTAAAGACAAAAAAAAGCATAATAATTTTTGAATCCAGGACACAGTTCATGCTCAGATATGTTTGGGGGAGGGGAGAGAAGGTGGGGGCAAGCAAAAGATAAAGCTTCAAAAGCTTGGGTTTTGGCTAAGACTCGGTCTAGAGAGATAAAGAACTTGGAACTGTAGCTCAGCTGAGCAAACAGTGAAGGTAGTCCCCAGATCACGAGATAGAGCAAGGACATTTATTTACGAAGGTTGAAAGCGATGTGTAGGTAGATTTAAACATAGAATAATGAAAGATTATAGAAGAAGGCCCCCCCCTTCCAACCCACACACAGAGGAAAGAAAGACAGCTAGAAAAGAGAGAAAGCTTTCAAGAGACCTACATCCTGGGGTCGATACTGGATACTACCAGTCTATAATAACCTCAAGCGGGGATACCTCGGATCACCTGGTCAAATTTACCCCCACTGAATGAAATTGAAAATTCAGAAAAAGTGCGCCTCAGATCAGATCCTTAAATTACTAAATAAGACCCAATCGGAGTGGTCCACTGTGCTGAATTTCCTCTGGGTCAGCCACTGAGTTATGATCAGGGAATCAATGCTCAGATAAAGAGGCGAACTATTAGCAGTAAGGGATTGAGATATACCATAAATTACAAAAAGAAATCAGTTGAGAGAGAGAGAGAGAGAGAGTACCTGTGTGTTGTGTATCTATTGGCAGAAAAGTGCATTGCGAAGAAAAGGAAGAGAGGACTTGTTTTCTCAGTCTTTCACTCTTTCAGACTAAAACACAGGAGAAGAGAGAGAGAGAGACAGGCACACGTGGGGAGGAGAGGCCATAAGACCTAGGCAGCCACTGCCAGTTTTTTCAAAAAAAAAAGAAAAAGAAAAGAGAAGAGAGGCCATAAAAACGAAAATTGATACGAACGCAATTGGCGTACAACAGAACCTGATCGGTCGGGGACCAGTACTAATTCATATTAACTCTTATGCTTGTGCTTGTTCTTTTCATGACCCCTCACTTCATGTCATCTCCCATAAAAGAAGTGAAGTGAAGAACTAAAAAAAGGCGACGCCGAAAAGGAAAGATTTGAGCACTAGCGCCAGAGTTCTTCTTTACTTCTTTTATTGGGAGTGAGAGAACTTTGGTGCCCTGATAGGTTTCAAACTTTCAATTGCCGGGAATAGTGCTTACTCAGCCATTGTTATATATAAACTTGTTCATATAAAAAAAATAAACAAATTTGTTGTTTTAATATAGGCAAAGACGTACGCCAAGGGTAATGGAGATGGCTTTAGCATTTACTTAATTTAAATTATTGATGGATTGGAGAGGAAGTCATATATCTACTAAATCTAAATCTGAAGGAGATAGAAGACATTTCATTGTTATGATTGATAAATCAATTGGGTCTTTCTTCATTGAGTAGCTATATATGTTAAATAAATAATATTTTTCTTAGTAAGATAACTTCTTGGGAAGCACAGAGATATTCTTATATGCATCAATTCCTCTCTCATGGTGGCATGCTAGATTTCTTATATGCATCAATTCCTCTCTCATGGTGGCATGCTAGTTATTAATTAATTATATTGATGCATGGTTTTAGAACATTTCCCAAGCTAATTAAGCACGAGCTTTGAAACAATAAAAGCCAAAGAAATGACTGCATCTCTAGTCATTAATCCCAAGAGAATGTAAAGACATGTCAGTGTAAATTGTGGTCCATAGCCAAGCTAGATATATATAATATATCCAGTGCAGAATGGTTCAATCAGATAACTGAACTATCATCATGTCATTTTTTTTTCTTTCTATATTTCTTTTTCCTTTTAGTTTTCGACAACCACATCTGCCTTGAAAGAACTGCCAAGCGAGAATGCAAGGCTTCCAGCAAGAACATGAACAGTAAAGTTTATCAAGATACTAATTGCTCAATTATCTCCATCCGACCAAAAACCTCTAAGTAAAAACAAGAATCAACAACAAAGCCATGCATACAATTGATTACCACCTACAATTCGGAAAGAATAATCGAACAAAAACAGAAGATCAATAATTAACAAAGAAAAGAAAAACGACAAAGATGAGATGAGAGATTGAGCTCGAAATCAACTGTCAGAAGAGGATCTTTCGAAAACAATATAGAGAAGAAGAGATAAAGACCTATTGCGTCTATGCTAACTAATTTTGAGAACTAGCACCAACACCAGAGGCCTCTCCTGGTGCCGCTACAGCAGCGGAAGATGAAGATCCGCCGGTAGCAGCACCAGAGGAAGATCCACTGCCGCCACCATCACCACCTCTCTTGCGCTTCCTTACCTTCTCATATGGAATCCCCCGTGCCTTCGCCTGAGCATCGCGTACCTCTCTGAGGTAGATTCTCACGGCACGAGCCGCAAACGGGTTAGAATCAGGTGCACCACCATTCTCCTCATATGCAGCTCTCAACCGGCCGATGAGTGCATCAAGCGAACCCCATGCCTGCTTCAAGGGGCACGTGCACGGTGCGGGAGGGTTTGGCTGGCCATAGAAGGTGCACCCATTGGCGTGCACCTTTGTCTTGCCAAACTGATCTAGATACTTCAGGAACTCAATCACATGCGCGCCGCTACACCTCGCCAGAGTGAGCGGCGGCTTGTGGTTGCGGAGGTATTGCAGGAAGGTGTTCCAGTCTCGCCGCTTCTGAGATTCGTATCGGCTGAGTTGCGGCGGAGGTAAGGCCGGTTGAGATGGACCAGGAGGAGGAGGCGGGTCGGCACCTGCTGATGAAGATGGACCCGGTTCGGGATCCATATTTGCTTCTTTTGTTTTCTTTTCTGTGGATGGAGAACTGAGGGTGTGAAAATTAAACAGTGAGTATGATTAGAGAAAGAAAGATGGTTGTTTCATGGAAGAGGGATCGAGATGGGACGGAAAAAGTGGAGAGAGCGACGGGAAGAGGGAGAGGGGAGTGAATGGGAGTAGAGGGAAGGGGTGAGGTGAATAATGTGAGATTTTTGTAAGCAAAAAATGAATTCACGTGGTGGCCCCCGGGATGGAGAGACACTCTCATACCCGGACTATTTATATATACAGATACATCTTTTATATTTTTGCAGAATTATGTTTATTAATATATTTTCTTGCCGTGTATCTTCCGACATTTTTATTAATATCCAAAGTTTAATACAAATTATTATTTATGTTCAGATTCTGATCCAATATCGAAAAATGTCCAAGCCGGTCAAAAAATGGCCGGCTTACTCCCCCTCTAAGCCGGTCATTTTCTGGCCGACTTAGTATATATATATATATATTTTTTTTTTACTGAAAAAAATTTATAGAAAGCCTCTTTTCTTCTCTCTCCTCCACACAATTCACTCAACTCACAAAAGATAAAGAGAAGAAGGGACAGAGAGAAATATAAGACGATCATTGAGGCGAAAAAGCCGATATTTGAAGGGGCCAAAAGGATGAACAATAACAATCGAGGTAGGTCGGCCAATCGTGGCCTAGCGAGAGGAGGGCTAATTAGTGATCGAGGTAAAAAGGAGGAAAAAAAATACAAGTGCCAAATATGTCGTGATTTTCTTAATTGTGAGACATGTAAGATGGAGGAATGGAGTAGACGGCATAGTCAGTATGAAATTTCAGACGATGACTTTGTGGAAAACCCCTACGGCTTTGGTTTGAAAAAGAAGAAGGTTGATCCAGAGCCTCCAGCATCGGACGATAAGTTTGTTCCGTGTACTGGTAAGGCTACCACTTTGTCTGCTGTGACTGATCTAGAACCAGCAAATTCCGATGATGATTTTGTTCCATGCACTTTCAAGGCTCGTTGTAAGAAGTAGACTTATTTAGAATTCATGTTGTATTAGTAGGGTTTAAAATTTGAATGCATTTGAGTTTGGTTCTAAGAATCAGTATTTTATTGTAGTTGGATGAATTAGGTTGTAATTTCTTTGAGTATTAATTAATTTAATTACTTCTTATTTAGTAGTTTTTACAACACAAATTGAAAATAGAGTCCACGCAATTTTTACAACATGCATATAAATCACCTATTACTACCACGTATAAAATTTAATCCCCGAAATATACCACTTGCGAAAGATGACCTACCAAATGGTCTACCAGATGGCTCTGGTGGCTCACTAGATGGCCCGGCTTGGGTTCCAGATGGCGCTGCTTCGCTTGTAAATGGCGCTGCTTCGCTTGTAGATGCCCTTGTTGTACGTCTAGTAGTGGACCTCCTCGGTTGGATCCCAGATGGCTCCCCTTGCACCCCAACCGCCTCTCCTACTATGGCAACTGCCTCTCCCATTGCTTCGGCATACATAGCAGTTGCATCTAAACGACTTGTAGCTGTGCTACGCCGTGACCCTCCGGACCCACTTCCCGACGCCATTACTCGCTCATTTTCGGCCGCATTTGCTGTGTTTCTTGCATCTGCATTTGCATGTGTTACTTAGTAAGTTGGTATAAATTGAAAAGAAAAATAATTTTGGATGAATGTATCGGAAGTGGAACGGCGAGGCTGATGCCCCATTCGTCTACCTTCCATTTCATCCATCGTTATTACATGACGGGTGTGTTTTCGCCTCCCCTTCCTAATCCAACCACTACTCGGAAGGATTCTGTCTCCAGTATTAGCAGGCCAGTCTCCCATATTGCCAATTGGATTGAACACATGGTTCCAAGTACTTTCAAGATAGTTCACAGTATACCAGTCTGCAACAAAGTTGTCCTCCTGCCAGTTTCAGTCACGGTAAACAGCTAAGACATGAGCCCACGGAATATAAGTTAATTGGATACCTGCAAGTACATTACATTTGTCTGTCGGGACCGCGTGTCACAATATATATGAACTCCCTGTGAGTGGGTTCCATGTTGCCCATGTCGCTACGGGTGCAAGGAACGTACTCATTGGGGATGAAACTTGGTACTGACCTTGGCCGTGCGTGTAACGCACCAACTGCATTTTTGCAGCTTTCACCCAACGTTCTCTGATTTTTTGCAAAACCCGGTCAGAAAGAACTTGCCCCTTGTCTTTTAATTCCATTGCTCGCTATCGCCGCTGAACAAACCATCTGTTGCACGTGTAGAACGTATCCTCCACTATGGCACAAACAGGCAATCTATGACTCGTTCGGAAGACATTGTTGAGCGACTCGGAGCCGTTTGTTGTCATGATACCAAACCGGTATCCTCCATCACAAGTTTGGAAAATTTTCTCATAATTGGACGGCTCCATCACATCATTAGGATGTACTTTGCCCACCCTCTTCAAATATTCATTACACTTCGGATTTAGCTGCACAAAAACAAAGGGGTGTTATTTCATTTTCATAAAATTCTTATAAAATAATTAAATGAAATGTTATAAGTTAGACATACATGAGCAAACTCTTCGAACATCTCTTTCAACCTTCTCGGCTTCTTCCTCCTTGCTCCTTCCCTGAACCTCCATCCGTACCACTTGTCTCCTCCACAGTTCTGGACAAGGTTGTCAGCAACATGCTGCATACAATACCTGTGCACAAAAAGCTCGGGAGGCCATCCGTATTCAGCTGTCAGTGTAGCTTTGATCCCCTTATGCTGGTCCGATATAACACATACAAATTTACTACATCCGAGCACTTCATTCCTCAACCACTGCAAGAAAAAACCCCAATTCTCAGTATCCTCCTGCCGCACAATTGCAAATGCAATAGGTAACAATTGGTTCTCGGCATCGTAGCCACAAGCTATCAAAAGCCTCCCTTCATATTGCCCAGACAAGAAGCAGGCATCTATGCTGATCACTGGTCTCAAGTACTGGAACGCTGCAATGCATGGACCAAAAGCCCAGGCTACGGCTCTGAACTGGGCAACACATGGCATGATTTGTCTTGTTTCCTTATGCCGTACCGGGCTGGTCAGAAATTGGTGGGTCGAGCTGGGATTGTTGTTGCAAATTGCCATCAACAGTGGTCTCAGCAAGCTGTATGAAATCTCCCAACTCCCAAATTGTCGGGCTATTGCAAACTCACGGCCCCTTTACAGTCGGTTGTATTTAGGTGTCACATTGTTGTACACAAACAAAACAATGTCTGCCACCGTCCGGATGCTCATACACGGGTCGTTTTTAATGCTGTTCTCAATGACATCGGCAATGAGTGATGCCGTCAGACATTCGTTGTCGTCCCTCGTGTGCTCAGTCCTACATGTGTGAGGCATGTCTTACTTAGTTATAACCCATGCGTCTACACATCCCGTCGGCTTTGCCCAAAGCTCGTAACGGCAATTCGGGTCCTTGCACACCAGATGAATCCGATCCCTGTCACTTTTCTTCGATCTGAACTCCTGATTTACTTTTATATGGTGCTCTCTGATCTTCTTCATTAGATCTTCTTTGCTTTTAAAAAATTGGTTCGCAGTCAGCTCACCTTTGTACTCAATCCGTTGCCCATAATAACCAATATCTGCTTCTCTAAACTCAGAAACATCATTGAGGTCTGGGAACGGGTGCGTATCAGTCCGGCCACTAAGCGGCCCGTTCTCAGCAGTACGACCTATGTGCCATTCAGCTGTTTCAACCGGCCCGTCTTCACCGCAACCTTCCACGTGATCCGAATCCCCCCACATTTCTCCCTCAAAGTCATCCCCAGTCCTCAAATCATCCTCCGGTATTTCATTAATATCTTCAAAGTCCGGGCAGGTTGCATCGTCTACTGGTGCCGGTCTGGGGTAAGGTGATACTGGAGGTAACGGTAAAGGCGCCACATTTACGGATCTAGGTGGGGTTGAAACTGAGTGTCTTGGTCTGCCTCGATGGTGTCTAGGTGGAGATGAAACTGAGTGTCTTCCTTGGGGTGCTGGTGGAGTGACGTAGTTGTAGGGTTCTGGGTCAGGTTCAATTAAAGGAAGCTCACGTTTGTATGTTTCTGGTTGTGGGGTATAATGTGGTGCCGCTGATCCAGAGCCCAAACTTCCAACCCCGGGCTCTACCGAAATTCTTCTGGCAAAGATTTCTATTAGAAAATTCCCTTCGGACCTCAAATAACCGAACATGTCTCTCCACATACTCTCATCTACAAGTTTCGCAACAATCTATTTCCCGTTGGAGGGATGGCAATATCGGGTTGCCAATTCTAGGTCCCACCTTTCTGGGTTGTAACCGTTGTGTGTGTAAACTATGGATTTCAGGTCCAAATGTGAGATGTCATCTGGAATCATTAATGAATGAGCTGCATCTTTGTTGTAATAAGCCCCGTGTGCATTAGTAAGCATATTCTCACCATAGTGTAATGAAATAAAGGCCATGGTAAACAAACTACATTTTAGAAAATGGTAAACAATTGTCAGGTTACTACTTCTTTTTGGTTTAGGGTTTAGGGTTTAGTGTTTAGGGTTTAGGGTTTAGGGTTTAGGGTTTAGGGTATAGGGTATAGGGTATAGGGTATAGGGTATAGGGTATAGGGTATAGGGTTTTCGGTTTTTTTAATTAAATTTAATTGTTTTATTAATATAATTAATTATTCTATAAAATAAAAAAATAATAATATAAAATTACCTTAAGAGTGATTTTCGCTGATGAGCCTCGGGGTGTGTGCCATTGGGATGAAGGGGTGCACTTTTATAGATTATTTTCGGTAAAAAAAAATATACTAAGCCGGACAGAAAATGGCCGGCTTGGGCATTTTTCGATATTGGGTCAAAATTTGGGCATAAATAATAATTTGTATTAAACTTTGGATATTAATAAAAATGTCGGGTGTATGTTTGACAATAAATACGGCCCATATTTTTATTAATATCCAAAGTTAAATAAAAATTAATAAATATATCCAGTTTGGCTGAGTTTTATTAAAAATATTCAAACCAGTCATTTAATGGTTGGTCTTTTTTTTTCTCCACTGGCAATTAAATGGCCGGTCCACCTTTTTTTTTTCTTTTTTTTTGCTGTTTCAGACTCTATTTTCTGTTTAGATTTTATGTTGTAGTATGCATGTGTAGGGCGCAAAAAGTTGCACAACGGGATGGAAGGTGTGTGCATGCGTTAAATGTCTCAAGGTTCAATGCTCTCGATTTTCAAGACATGGGGGAGAACATCGAACTTGAAACATTCATTTCTTTCTACAATTCCTTCGGTTCACCCTCGACAGACCTACGGTTCATAATCAGTCTATCGAGAGAGTTTATTGATTGTGGGGACGTTTAACTCCCAGCGGGCGCAAGCCCCCGCTGTTAATTACATCAGATGACCCTTCCAAGTCATTACTGAATACCTCGTCCATTCCGGGATTTGGGGCATATTTGTTGCGAATTGAATAAAGGGGCTAAAAGGGGACTCATGTACTGATTTTGATTTTGATTTGATTTTCTTGGTTTGGACATGTGCGTGTGGTGTGTATAATTGGATATTTAAGAAGTTTATATACATTGTTTATTTATACTTGTTTTATAACATATTTATTCATATTTTGTTGATTATTTACATTCTATCAAGAGATGAAACCATTTAATTTTTGAAGAAAGGGTATTTTGGTCATTTTAAGACTTGGCTGATGCTTGGACACGTTCAATTTTGATTTAGAAACATGAAGAATTCAATTTGGGTTCATTTGGAGATGGCTTGAGTCAATTTGGACTTAAGATGAAGAAGTTATGGCCAAAAAGGACTTGTTTGTAAGAATTTTAGTCTTTCAAGGGCTTGTTTATAAATTCTTGAAGACTGGGCTTCGTGATTTGGAGTTTTGATGGGGTTTTGTATGAAAGTTGGGCCTTTAAGGGCTTGTTTGGCAATGTTTTAGGCTGTCATGGACATAGTTTACAATTTTACGAGGGTTGCGCTGCAATTGAAATTTGTCAGAGGGGCCTATTTGCAATTGATTATCTGGGCTTTGGGATTGACATTGGGCTTTCAGATTTGGGCTGAAGGCTTTAAAATGTGCACTTTGGACTTTGAGATTCACACGGATATCAAACATATCTATTGGGCTTTGAGATTCGTGTTTCCATTTAAGCTTTATTTTGGCGCCAGGATTAAAGGATCCATATCGCTTTGAGATTCGTGCAAGTACAACGTGGATCGGGTTTCATACCCGAGTTAGGGTTTCGACCGGTCATCGCCTCCGGTGAAGCTTCCGACCACGGCAAGGTCAATGGAGATCATGGTTAGTCTCGCCTTGGTGTCGAGACTTGAATACACCTATCGTCGGCAGTCGTCGATCATCGGAATGGTGCTTCTCGGCCATTAGCCGTTGTCGGAGGTTTCATCTCAATTTCATTGTTCCTTTTGTCATTTTCTTTGATTGTTTTGATCATTTAGTCTTATTTCAACATTTAAGAACTATTCATGACTTTAATTTCATTTTTTATGAAGATTTAGGCATGCTTTGGATTTTTGGGTTTTCGGTGTAATACCGATTTGGTACCAGTAGCTGGTACAGGGGCTTAGAGGCTCGACTGGGGTCAAGAGGATTTTATTTAGGCATTTTAGAATATACTTAGAACTCAAAGAACTTGATTTAATTTTCCGAGTATTTACTTGGTTATGGCATAATATGAGATGCATGTAAATGGAATTCTTGATGTGCATCTTTTATGAATTTTACTAATGAATGTATGTTATTTTGTTGTATGATCATGGGATAATAAGTAAATCATGACTCTGGACATTTTTATGATTTTTTGAATTTTATTTCTATTTTTAAAGCATTTGTTTGTGCAGAAGGGCAATAAAGGAAAATCTGGATTTTTAATGCTGGATTTTCTTATTTTTGAAAGCTGAAACTTTGAAAATTCATAGAAAATAGAAATAAAATCAGAAAAATATGAAATTTGTGTCTATTTTGTGTGTTTTGAAGTCCTCTACATGAATGTACAGTTTGTTTTTCATTTTGGGTTCTGGGGTGACTTGTGCTGTTCAGTTTTCTGACAGGGGTCGATTTTGACATTTTTGGTTGTACCACTGTACCAGCAGCCTTTAATCCATTTTTAGCTGCTGAGTTTGAACTTGATATTGTACCAGTGGCTGATTTGAGGTCATTACCATGCATCACACTGACTAGTTGAGGTCATGACATGTTTTGAAGGCATGAGAGCCATTTTTTCTGTACCAGTCCAAATTGTGCCATTTGCCAGCAGAGGTCAATTTAGCATCTTTGAGTGTTTTCTTTGTACCAATGGTACATGCTTTGTGATTTGGTATTGGTCCACTATTCCAGAGAATATTAGGGACTGGTTTAAGGTATTTACAACTGATTTTGTGAATCATTCACCATTTGAATGAATTTTCATAGCTTTTTTGCTATATCTTTGGTACCAACAAACAAAAGAAGCTCCAAAAAGTCATTCAAAGATCATTGTTCCCATTCAATAATCTGTCAAAATGTGGTTTTATGCAGGGAAGTCCCTAATTTTGTTTTAAATCATGTTTTTTTGATATTTTGAAGGACATATCATTGAGATTTCCTTAGATTTAAAGATGCAAACATCATGAACAAGTATAACTTGTTGTTTATTTGCATTTCAAACCTTCTATCTCTCACCATTTATATATTTGAGATATTTAACTTCTTTTTAGCATATTTGCTCAAGAAAATTAAATATTCTTTCATATACAAATGGGTCCAAAAGGGCAAGTCATTGAAATATCATAGATTTAAAGCATAAATGACATATCATAACTAATGCTAATGTCTTTTATACTTTAGACCTCAATTTCTTACTATTTGCACATAGTTTTTAATTTTGCCAACATTTATGCATGTGAATGCACTAATTATTGACTAAATCAATCCCTTTGTGCAAGTAGACCCTTTGATCATTTAGGTTGAGAGAATAATAGGGGAGACCTCATGGCTCAACCCTACTACCTCTTGTGTTTAATTTTTTTTTATTGTCACTTTATTATTCTTTTAACTTCTTCATAAGATAATTAATATAGCTTCCATATGAAGGGAGACCTCATGGCTCAACCCTCATACTTCTACTACTTAATCATTTTTAGAAGAAGCTAAAAGAGTTGAAGAAAGAAAGAAGCATCAAAGACCAAAACTTCATATTTTATCATTTTTTTGTTTTATAAGCTCCAAGAAAAGAGATGATAAAATATTTACTTTTATTTTTCTTTTTAGAAAAGGAGGCAGAGAAGGAAAAAAGAAAATAAAGATTGAATTTTTATGTTTATATTCCGATTTTTCAAGATAAAATGAAAATATCAAATATATTTGAGAGATACAATGAAGCATCAAGCCTCATTACTTATTCATTTCCATTTTATCTTCCAAATCCGAATACAAACTTATTTTTGTTTTAAAGGAAATGCAAGAAGACAAAGAGTGAGTAAGTTTGATTATTCTCTAATGGCATTAACAGCCAAGAAGAATATTTTTTATTTAATAAGTTTCAAGCCCATGATCATTACAAGACCATGGCTTAAACCTTCTTCAAAATATCAAAGAGAGGAAAGGGAAAAGAAGAAAACAAAGAAAACAACAAGCAACACTAAACGAAATTTCAAGTAAAAGCTCCAAGGGAGTATGCATTTCATTGATTCATCATATTCATACATGAAAACTAAGCCTATTGAGGCGTTTACATTGCAATAGATCTGAGGTTTTTTTCCTATTATATTTTTATCTTGGTTTTGGCAGAAAAGGGGTTTGGCAGAAGCCTCAAAGAGAGCTTATACTAGCTATGTGCTATGTGTATGTGTAGGGGTGTGTTTTTAGCATTCAGCCTTTTTGGCCGCTTGAGTCTTGTCTTTCTTCATCTTCTGGGGCTCCTTATATAGCCTCAGGGCTAGGGCAACACTAGGGTTTCGGGTTGTAGCTCAATCCTGACCGTTCATTTCATCGAACGGTTGGCGTGCGAGCCAGATTTGTGAGCTGGCATCATCCATGGCACGGATCAGTGCGTTGGCATGATCTCCTTTGCTGAAAGAATCAAACAGTTGCATTTGAAGAAGGCTGGGAGACAAAGGACGCAGAGGCCAGCGCCAGCTACTGTCCTTCCCTTGGCTGTTTCCTTCACTGAGCCGTTGGGAGAGGAAGGGAAGATGCCCTTTAGACCGTATAGACTCGGTATTGTGCACCATCACTTGAATCAATTAAAGGTCTTTAGTGGACCAGGTCTAGATAACTAGGAGGTCAAAGAAGAGGAGCGCTGGGAGCATTTTTCACTCTACATTTTTATTCGGCTGGGTCCCTTCTGTCAGTTTAGATAAGGGAGTATAGTTGCGTAAAAAGCTTTCAATTCCAATTATTTAATTCGGCCCAGCTAACTCCAATTGATTTGGCCCAATCAATTCGTTTAAATGAAGCCCTATTTATTCACTTCAATCTAAACCGTGAGCATACTTCCAAATTTTCATAATTAAATGGGTATGCATAATCCCCTCCATTTACTCCTTAAATGGCATCCTCCATTTCTTCTATTATTTCTTCTCCATTTAATCGGTTAATGGTCATCTCCATTTCCCATATTTTTAGCACATTTTATTTCATTATAAATCCCAACTTTTTAGGGTCAAACAGCATGTTATTTTTGTTTTGTTGTTTGTCTATTCGAACTCTCCGAATTTATTTTAGTATAATTTAGCATAATCGAAACAATTTATTTTATTTTAGTATAATTTAGCGTAATTTAGTTTAATCTAGTATAACTTTGTGACAAAAAAGATCTAAAAAATATATAAATACTACCATAAAAACACACATAAAAAGGAACCAAAACATAAGATAATCCAAACATAAAACATCGAACAAAGTATACCAAATATAAATACTACAAAACAATCTAACTAAAACAACTATAAAAAAATTGCCAGCGACGATATGCTATCCAGAGGGGGATCATCGTTGTGCCAGCTGTCCCCTGTTAACTCTGTCGGGGAGTTCCTCCCATGCTCTCGGGAAGGCAACCTCCTTAGGTGTAACGACATCAGCCTCGGCCTCTCTACACAACAGTACCGCGGTATCCTAGACAATCCCATCCTCACCTCTAGGGACTGGTAGGGGTGTAGAGAAGATGGATGCTGCCAACTCAGTCGCAAAGTCAGGCAAAGTCTGAGACTGGCTACCACTGGCCTCTCTATCATGTGATAGCTCTGTATCATATTGTGGTCTCGAAGGCGGTTGCGGCATGTAGGTCGGATCCCCCCAGATACAGTAGTCATCCAGACTGAAAGATGACCTCTCATCCTCCATAGGAAAGAACTCCAGAGGCTCCTGCTGCGTTGGCGGTGGCGGCATGCCAGCCGGACCCTGCAATCATACAAATAATTAGGTAAATTTACTCTGAAGGAAGAAATTTGTAACTTGACAGCTAATAAAATATGACATACCGGAGGCTGAACTGGACGTCCCTGCGCATCATAGAATGCCTTCCAGCCAGTCATGGACAATACCCAACGATGGTAGTCCCACTCTGGCTGCTCTCCGGAGAGAAGATGGCATCTGACTAGCTCTAACGAGGGGTTCGTCAGGCTCGGTCGGATTTACCTGACGTCAGTCGATGTTTTCTCTGGCATCTCGCAGCATTGTGATGAGCTGCCCATTGTGCCCGACATCCTCAACAGTGGTGGCATTATTCGTCAATAGCATGCACCCAAAAGCTTTGTGGCCACTTTTTCCCAGCATCTTGATTCCATGTGCACAACCTTTAAGCGACTCTAAAAGCTGCCAAAAAATTATTTTGTTAGATCAAAAATTTATGAACTAATCAGTTAGTAAAAAAAATTGTAGTTTTAAGTGCATTACATTGCGAGCCCATTTGCAACCGTTGGGGTGTAACCCTCTGGGTCTTCCTGAATCATCTTGCATAAGAAGGCACCGTAATCTCCCTGCAAGTATACTGAAGCCATGTAAACCCGTAAGTACCAAGACTGATACCTCAAGAGGGGATGTCCCGGGGTCTGCGTGAGCTCATCTGACATCCGCCACATATAGAAATGTCCTGGAGCCGCTGCTTTAGCGTAGTACTCCTCATAATGCATACTCCAGTCTCTCCCCAGATATTCCTCGTGGCTAGTACTGTAAGGAACACGTTAGTTGCAATACAAAGCTATTAAGTAATATGAGATAATAGATAATAAAATATGACTTGTGCAGCTTCTTGATCTGAGACCTCAACAAATTGGGATCTGCGGGAATCAACGGCACCTCACCAAACTGACGAAGTACCCGATCTGGATAGTGGTGCTCCACTATCCAGAAGCAGACTAGTGGACCTCTGTACCACCATCCTGCCCGCTGCCCCAGATAAATCCCCGGCAACTTCTCACTCTCATAGAGCTGGTCCAGTCAATCTGCTTTGCAGCTACACTCTACAGTTGTTAATGGACCGGCCTGATACCGATGGTACTACCGTGGCCCTGATCCTTGCAGTGGTGAGTACCATGCCACTTCTTCGCGTATGTTGGGCATCTGAGATGATCGGGCTCTCCCCACGCCGGAGGCTCATTCGGGATATGTTGGCCCACCGGTAGCCGTGACCACGACCAATACTGCAGCAAAAGTACCGACCCATACATTTGCTTTACCTCATTCTGTATTTTCAAGAATTTTAGCCGTCATGGTATTTAAATTGGTGAGAAAATAATTAAATAAGAACAGGCTTGCTAATGAGCCGGATCAAACCCAAAACTCGGCCCGGCTTTATCAACCTTCATTAAAGGTCCAACTCAAACTCAGATCAAATATGAAGGAAAAAGCCCGACTCGACTCGGTTTATTTGATACTCTCTGCTCAGCCCGAACTCGGCTCAGCTCGAACTCGGTCCATTTGATCCCCATTAAATTCAACTTTCAAGTTTGATGCTTCAAATGTTGTCGGGGTTCCCAACAGCCTTGCTGCCTGATATTTTTTAATGAATGTTAAAAATAATGTACAAATGAAAAAAAAAATTAATCTATAAACCTACAATTTATTTATGCCTTCATGGATGCTAATGCTTTATTGAAATCACAAATTTTTGTACGATTCGATGAGTGAAATCACAAATTTGGAGTTCTTGTGGAATAAAATCATAATTTCCTTCCAATATAATCACAAATTTGGAGACCGAGCGACGGAGCTTCAACAGAGAGAAGCGAAGGAAGGGAATGATTCGATTCGGCAACTTGGCTCGGATCAGATCGACTCAACTCGATTAGGGAAACGAATAATTATTTCGAGTTCAAGCTGAGTTTAGGCTCAACTCAAATTGAGCTCAGCTCAATTTGACTCATTTAAAAGCCCAGTTCAAAGTCCATGAGTCGGCCCGACTCGTTTAGCAGACCTAAATAAGAAAAGAGTTAGGGACTTACCTTACAACCATGGCACAGGCTGTAGTACAGATGGGCTAGGACAACCCCACCCTAGTTGTACCTCGACAGGCTGTCAAGGTCTCTCAGCACCAGGAGATATATCATGGGGACGCAATCACCGCTGGAATCAGCAAACATGACAGAACCAAAGAGGTTTATCACGAAGCCCCGTGTATATCTGCAATACAAAGTAGATAATAAAATGTTTTTCAAAATAATATAAAGTAAATGTAACAGAAAAAGTTTATAGATATTATCTCTAAATATCCTCAACAGTGGAAGCTGCTGTCAGACCGCCGCTGAAGTGTTGTCGCAACTTGGTCATCTTCATATGGAACTTAGACATCCCATGACTAGCCCGTAACTCTGCCGGATCAGCTCCCAACAACTGATCGATGTCCTCAGCAAACCTCATAGGGCTGTCAGATAGGCCACCAACGGTATACCACTGACAGGCAAACCCCATAGGGCACTCACATTCTGGAGCGTCACCGTCATCTCTCCAAATGGTAAGTGGAACCTGTGCGTCTCGGGACGCCATCGCTCCACTAGTCCTGCAATGAGAGATGCGTTGATGATGCCACTCCCACTCTGCACTATGGAGACAATATTGTGCAGCCCCAGATTGATGAGATACTGGTCTATCGTCTCATAGTACCGCATGTGAACGTAGCTTCACATCTAAAAGAAACTTGTCATGCGTTGAAAAAAGTAATCCACATCGTGTTAACACAACAAAATTTAGAAAAGAGTTAAAAAAAGTAACGTACCTCACGAGAAGCCAGTGAGACTCGGTGCTCGTTGTAGGGCATCCACAGGAGATGACTGAAATGCTCCGTGCTATCAGGGGTGATTGGCTCATCAACTACAGGTGGTACTGGACGAGTCCTAAGCCATCCTCTAGGCATCCTAATTTCTAAAATAAAATTATGTTAACTTACTCTAAGTAAACCCTAAACTCTAATTTCAAAAATTAAATTATACTAAAGATACAGTAAGTAAACCCTAAACCCTAAAATATGCTAAAAGCGTTAAAATGCGCTAAAATGTGCTCAACTATGCTAATTGCGGTAAAATATGCTAAAATAGGCTAAAATATGCTACTTGTGGTAAAATAGGCTAAAATATGCTAAAATATACTAAAATAGGCTCAAATATGCTAAAATAAGCTAAAATATGATAAAATACACTAAAATAGGCTAAAATATGATAAAATAGGCTAAAATATGTTAATTGCGGTAAAATAGGCTAAAATCAGCTACAATGCGCTAAATTGGGCAAAAATATGCTCAATTACGCTAAAGTGTGATAAAATATGCTAAAATTTGCAAAATAGACTAAAATACACTAAAATAAGCTAAAATAGTCCAAAATAGGCTACAATATGCTAATTGCGCTAAAATATGCTAAATTATGCTAATTGCGCTAAAATATGCTAAAGTATGCTAATTTAACTAATTAAAACCAAAATATACTAAATATGCTAAAATATACTTTATTAAACTAAATAACCTAATAAACTAATTAATATTATTAAACTAACTAGAACTAATTAATAGTAATTAAACTAAAATATACTAATTTTGGTACATTTGTAACAAATTCTATCAATTTACAACCATTAAACTAAAATGTACTTAATTAAAACTAATTAAACTTAATTATTACAAATTAAAATTAATTGAGAACTAATTATACTAATTTTGGTACATTTCTAACAAATTCTACCAATTTATAACTATTTTGGACTTCAAATGAATTTAAGAAAAATAATGGGACTTACTTGCAAATATGGGAAGAGGAGAAATTTTGGAGAAATAGAGAAAGTGAGTAGAGATAGTGTGAAATTTGTTAGAATGGTTTTTTGGAAAAATTCGGATCCCCTCCCATATTTTTATATATACTCGCACCAGCTATTTAATTGTCAGTTTATAAAACAATATAACTGGTCATTTAATGGCCGGTGGAGAAAAAAAAAAAATCGGCAATTAAATAGTCGGTTTGAACATTTTTAATAAAATCTAACCAAGCTGAATATATTTATTAATTTCCATTTAACTTTGGGTAATAAAAATGTCGGTGGATACGGTAACGATTTTCTGTCGGAAGAGTGCATTTATTTTTGTTCTACAGTGTGTTTCTTAATTTAAGTCATTTTCTCATGTAAGTCGTGCTCACGGGTAATTTCAGCAAACATATAAAACATTCATGTGGCTCTTTCGCCTGGATTTTTCCATTTTGTGAAGTAAGCCAAGTATGCGAACGAAATGCATATTATGCAAATCAATGTAATGTTTGGTAATTGGCTGGATTATTTTATGAAGTGAATAAATGGGGAAGGCCAAATATACAAAGGAAAACGACACAAGATCTAAAGAAAGTGATAACAATGTTTTGCTATATTATTGTTCTGATTTTTTTTTAAGGAGAAAACGCCCTTAGGCTTGCCATTAATTAAACATAGGTCTTGCACAGTGGCGAGGCTAGAATTTGAGCTAGGAGTAGGCAAAAATCAGATTTGGGTTCAAATAAATTAACGGGTTCGGGTTTGAATTCAAGACACAATTCAATTACAATCAGAGTTGAGAGGCATTTAGCCTCGCCTCTGGTCTTACATCCAATTACAAATCGACCCTATCTCATATTTGTGATAAACACATGTACTAGAAAAAGAAGCCGATGATCTATAAAGCAAGCTATAACTTAAAATCCCAAAACAAGGGGTAAGTATAACTCACATATTCTCATCTTCGTAATCTGTCCAATTTTGCCAGCAGATCCGCCTCCTCATTAAGATCTCTTGAGAAATGAAAGCTTTTTTACTAGAGAGCACCTAGCAGATCCGCCTCCTCATTAAGAAACAAAGCATCTTCGTAATCTTCATGATCTTCGTAAACTTCATGATCCAGCATCCAATCAATATTCGACCATTCCATATATCTTGTGTAAATCATGTATATATCCAATCATTCCTTATGGCTCGCGTAGATCATGTATCTGATCATCTCGTACAACTTGTTATGTCAACATGTCGTGATATGTATCTTTGACTTTTTTTTACCTTCGGACATAATAATTAAACCTGCATACATCTCAAACAAAGAAACTGTAAAATTTAATATTTATATATTTTGCAAATTAGTCAAACAATGCAAAAGATTGCTTACAACAATAATCTCTCCCTTTTGACGATTTGCCAAACATATACCATAAGCAAGTGCATAGTTTTTATTTTCTCGTGTTTGTTTGTGTTTGTCTATTCAATGAATTTCGTACCAATGCACCTTGTGTCTTCTCCTCTTTTTTGGAAATTGAACAAAGTGAAGAGAATAACACGAGATGGGATACTCCCCTCAACTTATGCACTCCCTCTTAATTTGATAATAATTGTAAATTAAGACATAAAAATAAATCATCAATTCTAAATTTTACAATTTAATCCTGCAAAAAGCAATTTATCACAAAAATATAGCAATTTAAAACACCAACTCTATGCATATTTCTATAACAATGCATATCTTCATGAACAACAACAATTCATAATCTATATTTTAAGTATTTTCATATTTGTAATTGCAATTATTCATTATGGCAATTTGATCAAATATAATAAATTTGGTAGTGTATATTTGTAGGGATTTCATGACGGTTAGATGGGTGAAAAACAAAAATTTCTTCCCTTTTAATCGTCCAAAACATTATACATGGTTTTTGCAATGTAACAGTGTATGAATAGTCCTTGGGGGTTTTATTCACGCCTCTTAATGGGTATTTTCAAAGCTAATAATATGTATAACTCTAAATTTCTACTTACAATCGATTCATAAGCGCATGAACTTTTTGTGTATTATAAATTGGGTGTCAAACTATAAGGATAGTGTATTAAGGTTAAATCGCTCACAAATTCTATGTGTGTTTGGTTATTTGGGGGTTTTATATGAGTTTGTGGGTGATCAATCAATATTAAAGTAAAGATTATAGATAGTAAAGGGCTATAGGGATCAAGCTTACCATCATTCTTAATTTGTTCAATCTAGTTTAATCATTTCTGACTCGAGACTCATCGTGTGTAGTTTGATCAGAACTGCATGCAATTTGCATTGGTACCATATACAAATCTCAGAGCTGCTAATCCTATCGTAGTACTGCTCACTTTTGTGTTACAACACCCTAAAAGAATATGACTGGTAAGGGATGAGACCTAAACTTTATCCTAATCAATTGCAAGAAGTTATATGACAAGTTTCGATACCAAGACTATAGGAATGTAAGTTCACAGTTACGTCCTTCATTATTACCTTTCGTAGTTGTAATAACCAAGATAACCCCATTAGCGATCAATAGAACGCGACGTTCGTCTACAGATCTACAGGGGCGGATCCAGGATTTTTGTCAGGGGGGGCAAAAAAATATCGAATCGGGTTTAAATCCATTAACCAATTGGGTACTCGATTAAAAATAATGATTTAACTTATACTTTTCAATGCTTTGACTTGTAATTTCTGATGCTCTGGCTTATAATTCTAATTACTAATCAAAATTCAATAAATTTATTTCAATTTTAACCCTAAATTTAACCTGAATTACAAATCAAACGTCTAGAGAGGGGCAAAAAAAATTAAGGGGGGACAAAGTCGGTCGGGACCAATAAATTTTCACTAAACTCAAACTCCAGAGGGGGCAGTTGCCCCCCCCCCCCCGGAACCACCTGGCTCCGCTCCCGCAGATCTAGAGATTACTAGGTAAACCTATTGAGATTAGACATTAGGTTGCACCATTTCGGTCTATTAACCTTTGATCTAGATTCTTGTATTCTAATCGTAATTGGTCAACCCTAAATGTCTAAGCACATGGTGTGGCCATCACCGATATGAACAAAGTTAGTACGCACCGAACTAAGATAGTAATACAAAGATAATATGTAGTAGGAAATTAGATCAAGCACATAAAATAATTATAATTAAAAGAAACAACTAGATTAAACTCATAAGAATTCAGATTTTCAAATCATCACTATAGAAAGGCGTTGTTTAGTCTCTCATGAGCAAATCAACAATAAAATCAAATACAAAAGACATAGTGCAGTAACAAAGAAAAGAGAGATGTTAGGAATACTCCTAGAGTGTCTCCCTCGGCCTCCAATGCGCTGTCTCTACCCTGGCATAATTTTACCTTCTTTCTAACCCTAATTCTAATCTTTAATGGATTTTACTATAATAATTGAAAGATACATAAGAACTCTAGATCTAGTTTATTTATAGGCTTCTATAGTCCTATAGGAATGAAGAGATAAATCTCGATTCATCCAGGAGTGTTAGTGGGAGCTGTGGAGCTTGGAGATAAAGTAACATCAGTAACTGCTGTAACTACTGAAACCAGGCAGTTATATGGTTTGGGAGGCGAACCACATGCGACTGTGAACCGTATGCAGAAATTGATTGAGAGATCTCCCATCTATTCGGGCCCAATAATACAGTGTGGATCGAAAACTAAGTCTAGGGGGTCTGCATTACTATGTTAAACTTAAAACAGGCTATTGGGCCCTTCCGTACCAAGATCCTAGTAGAAATGGGTTCCATTTTAACCCTTTCACCTTTACACCCGGGAATATGTCACTCTTGGTGCCCTCCACAATTCCGTTGGAATTGAGAATAAGATGAGCATTTACGGAGGTTCACAGCCGCTGAATAAATTGCACTGTACGGTACGGTGAAGTGTCCGATTGTTTATCGAACGGTTCCAAATGAATAAAGATAAGATTTTAGATTTCGTCATTGGTAAACACCAAAAGGAAATATTTGACCTCAAAAGGCTAAGAAATATGCTTAACAGTCTCTAACCTATGGATTTGGTACTGCGCCTGCCTAGTCATTTTTGTAAACTCGTGGCAAATGGCAAAAAAAAACAAAAAAAAACTGTGTAACAATTTTTTTATATATATATGAAAACCAGTTTTTTATTTAGTAACAACAACGTCTTTTGTGTGGAGGTCATAACTTCATAATGTCTCTATTTTTCTTCCAATTTTTTAGATATATATTTTTCATATGATATGTAAACTTGTTTATACCGTCAATAATTTCAAAGTGTTTTGTTTCCATGAAAATCCTAAAGTACGTGTTTGGCAATGAGGCTTTAGCCTCTTTAGATAGACTTTAGCCTCCTTATCTGTTTAAGCTGGCCGAACAGATGTGTCTTAGACATGCTTAGAGCATCTTTCTTAAGTTTCCTTAGAGAAAATTCTTAAGCTGATAAAAACTCAGGCTTACAGCACAGTGCCTCCTTATAGCTCCTCCTTAACACCTTTATACACTCTAAGCTTCATTGCTCTAAGCTTTTGTCAGCCGAACAACTCTTTAGCATAGCTTAAACTCTTAAGCCTCATTGCTGAACATGGCCAAAAGAAAGAGAGTGGCTAAGATCAAAGTGGTATGACCAAGGCCTTTGGTGCTACCAAGTCCTTTTTGGATTTTCAAAGTCCAAACGGTCAATCTAAACCGTTAGATGTGATCTCTATATTAAAATCTGCTTGGAGACCAAATTTTACATTTTTTGGAATTTTTTTACTATTTTTTAAGCCACTTTGAAAATTGCTGATCACATGGTCCAGAATTTGGTTGCACTGTTTTTACTGTTCACCCGAATCTGCCATTTTCAAAGTGGCTTAAAAAATAGTAAAAAAATTTCAAAAAATGTAAAATTTGGTCTCCAAGCATATTTTAATATAGATTGAACATCTAATGGTTTGAATCGACTATTTGAACTTTAAAATTGCAAAAACTAATTGGTAGCACCAAGACCTTGGTCATACCACTTTGACCTTAGCCACTCTCCAAAAGAAATATGTGTTCATTTAGGATGTTGAAGGGATCCATTTTGGATGAAACTTAAATAAGGAAGCTGCTAACAGTCCCCCGATATCAATCACTGGATTCACGAGATTCTGTAAACTTCAATACTAAATCCTGTAACCAATGCAACGAATCCTGCAAACATAATAACTTTCCATTACCGTGTGGTCCCCAACAAACCTCCATTTTAACAACTTTAACTGCTTAATTTGACCGGGACCACTTTTAGACTTTTAACCAAGACCACTGGAACCACATCTAGAAGATCTTTAACAGTTTTTCAACACTAGTAACTAACCGGGACCACTTTAAAATTTTGTAAAGAGATACATGTAAACAAAAATTCAAAAAAAAAATTCAAAATTTTTTTAAATTTTTTTTTTTTTTTTTTTTCAAATATGCTTCTAGATGGTTCTTTCAATTATTTTGAATTCTGTAAACCTTATCACATAACTCTGTAGACAGTTTCGTTGAATACTATAAACAGGTAAAAACAATTAAATTTTAATTTTTTTCAAAATTTTAATTTTTTTTAATTTGCATCTAAATGTTACTTCGAATTGTTTTGAATTATGTAAATCTTATCACATAACTTTGTAGATAGTTTCGTTGAATGCTGTAAATCGGTAAAAAAATTTCAAATTTTAATTTTTTTCTAAATTTTATTTTTTTAAATTTGCATCTAGATGTTACTTCAAAATGTTTTGAATTCTGTAAACCTTATCACATAACTTTGTAGACAGTTTAGTTGAATACTATAAACCGGTCAAAAAATTTCAAAATTTTAGTTTCGTTAAATTCTGTAAATCTTATCACATAACTCTATAAACTTAAGTTTTGAATTATGTAAACCTAAATTGTAATTTGTAAATTTTATCTTTTTTGATGTGCTCCATCCAAAAACTATAATTTTATGTTTTGAATTATGTAAATCTTACTGTAATACTTTGTAAGGTGGTACTCTAAATACGGTAAACATAACAACTAATCTCAGAAAACACATACTATTATGTCTAACAATGAGACATAATTATTATCACTAAACAAAATAAATTGCCAATAAATAACATAAATGTTTTCCATCAAACATAACATTTCATACAAATCAAAGCAAACATGAAAAAATCTAACATAACACTACTTATTATTGGAGAAAATTCGGATGATGTTTGTAGCATGCCTCCATTTGTCTATGCTCTTCACTGGATTAAAAGGTTCTAAAAAATAGATTTATGCCATGCAAGATTTTCGGATGATATCAGTAGCACATATGGTACTAGTACAGTGATCCTTTTCACTGGTACAGAAAATATTCATATCAAGCAAGGTTTTTGGTAGGAGGCATCTCATTTCAGCACTCTGAAAAAGGGAAGAGAAAAATATATAAAACGAACATTAGATATTTTAGAGGAATTTTCAATGTCACCGATTGAAACTAACAGTAGATATTTCTCGTCCATTTAAACACAACCAAACGGTGCATCTCGCATGATAGTACATTATCACTAGTCATACATTTTGTTTTGGTTTTTTTTTTTGTGTGTTGGAAGCCCTTAGGCAATTTCATTTACCAGTATTACAAGCCTGGCACAGTGCAGGATAACATTATTGTATTGTACAAAGCAAACTACTCTTACATCCTACACAGTGAGGAACTGGTAAATCACAAAGTTGCTACTTTGATGTTGGTAAACATCAAAGTACTAAAAGATATGAGAACGGGCATCAAATCCGTAACATGACCAATTCATACCAGTACTATGTGATACAATATAGAATAGGTAATTACAAGTACTATTTGTCACCAACTAGCAGGACACAAGGCATGAGTACAGAGGAGGGCAGACTGGGGGACGATTTCTGAAAACCTTCTGAACAAAAGTTATGTTTAATAAAACCAATATATAAAACAGAAGTTATATTTAATAAATTCAATGCTGAAAACCTTTTTCATGTTGACTACAACTATCAATTTCTTAAGGATACATGTAAACTCCAAACTTCTGAACTGATCCACTTAGTTGAATACCGGTTCATACCAGATGGCCGGTATAGAACTTGACAATCCCTCTTTTAAGAAGTTGCAACACCAATATACGGATCAATTAAAAATGAAGAAACAAGAAAACGTATCTCAAACCATAGGGTGGAAGTAGGTAAAACTGAACCGATTGTGTTATTAAAATCCCCAAACATAATTTTCTGAGGCAGCTATCTGGTCTAACTTTTTTACAATATAGGAACTGCCAGTGGCCAGTTCTTTTATCGTGATGTATTGTATTTTTTAAGAATAATACATAATGATACATGAAAAAGTACTATATAGTTAAGCATAGTTATGCATAATTGAAAGTGGCAACAGTAGAGTCCAGGAATTCTTCCACTTTGAACAGGTCGGTCGGATATTATCGAAGGAGCTGTAACCTTTTCAACTTGTATGCTCGTACCAGTATGTTTTTTCTGCATGTGCAATGATCACTTCAAAAAGTCAGGCGATCTGAACCGGGGATAATCCCGGGATAAACTTGTTTATACCGTCAATAATTTCAAGGTGTTTTGTTTCCATGAAAATCCTAAAAGAAATATGTGTTCATTTAGGATGTTGAAGGGGTCCGTTTTGGATGAAAACTTTAATAATGCTTTCTCTGTTTTCATTCTTCATCACCGCTAACATGTGGGAACTAAATTAGTTTTGATATATACTATAATTAGTATCCAAACTTTGGAAGGACAAAATTTTATAACGGAGTGCTATCTCCAAATTTTTAAGTCGGGTCAACTACTTCCTTCATATTATTTTGAAATTTTCTCCTACATCCACAAGTTATAACAATTGACCTTTCCCAATCAAAAAATCCAATTAACAACCTTCCACACGAAGGTTCGTTTGTCCTTATTCTTGATGTTTTTTTATAATTATATTATAATTGAGCGGGACTAGGTAACATGCATAGTGTATATTGGTCCGTACTATGAATCAAACTTTATATTATAAGTGTGAACATTCGATCTGAACCGTTCAACATGATTTCCATATAAGAATGTGTTGGGGAATCATAAAGGCCAAACAATTAAGTCTTATCTAGAGATCAAACAATTACATCTCATCTAGGGGTCAAACACTTACACCCCGAGGAAGGAGAAACAGTTCCCCACCTTAACCTAAGGACCGTCCTGTGCCAAAGCCGACTCATAAAACATAAATCTTAAGTGCGGAACATAATACCTGATTCCATGGATGTTTCCATGGAATAACTCGATCCTTTGAGAGATCGCCAACCGTCTCCGTGAGCGCGAGACTAGACTCTAATGACAAAACGCCCTTCTTGTTGTTTTGTCGTATGGTCGTAGGAATAAGTCTTCCAAGACAACAAGATATGGCCCTTGAGAAATCATCTCCAAATTTTCTAATGAATTTTTCTTTTCTATTCTTTAATGGTGGAAGAAGAAGATAATGCACACAAAGCTATGTTTTTTTATAAAGAAAAATGTATGTCCAGTTTCTGTGTTTTTCTGTGTTATATTGTGCATTGGGGACTAATCATTATATATAGTAACCTATATGATTATCTGCCAACTTGAAAAAGGTATTTTGTGCGACTTCGTCAAAAACTGTGCTGTCGCATCAAAATCCGTGCTGCCGCATTGATATCTGTGTGCCCCACACAATCCTCTTAAATGACAGTTTTCTAAATTGCAAATCTCAGAATCAATCCATCAATGATTTGATCTTTGCCTAAATTGTTCTACACATTTATGGACCACATCCTAATGAATATATTGATTGTTTATTACCTTATTTGATCACTTTAATTGACAACCATATATGACAGTAAACAATCCATAATTAGATTACATATATGCTCAATGTTGGCATTAAATCCAACGAGGTTGGCAATAAATCCAACAATCTCCTACTTGAGCAATATGTTATGACTTTTTCATTATGAATTGTGTTCCTTATGTGCGCACATTTCTTTACTGTCTTTCTTATATATTTCCAAACCAATTCGGTCCATCAACTATATCAGCAAAGGACTAAAGCGGCATTCGTCGCATTTATTCACAACTAAACTCTCAATAATCACATCACTAATACAGCTGAATGACATGATTCATGATGTGGATATGTAGCATAGAAATTACATGCAATTGTGATCTTCACATGTCTATTTCCAACTTGGTCTCCTACTTAAATCTTGAAACTGAATTTCATAAATTAACTGAATTAGAAGTCAAACATAAACGAGAAACAGAATGTCAAAACTTCATAATATATATAACACTTGTTACATGTCACAAGTTACATATCCAAAATTACATTGAAAAATAAAACATTAAATTACAAATAACATACTCCCACTAAAACTGAATATCCTCAATAGAGATTACACCCATATAAGCAACATGCTCTTCAAACTTAGCCGGTGTCAATCCCTTAGTAAGGGGATCTGCAAACATAGAGTCTGTTCCTACATGTTTTATTTTCAATTCATCATTCTGTACTCTTTCCTTTACTTTACCTTACTTTAGTTTAGCATTGTTTCATATTCTAAATGATGCATCACTAAGATCTTCCATCTCTAAATTCTTTATCAGAGAGTTCTTAGTTTCTTGCAACATATTTATATCGATATTGGCAAGCAATATGATATCCACATAGAAATACAAATTACTCCACAGAACTTAAGATATATAAATTCATTCAATAAATTTATCTCAAAACCAAACGAGATAATCACACTATGAATTTTGCAATACCATTGTTGAGACACTTTCTTTAGTTCATAGATGAATTTATTAAGTTTGCACACCATAGACTTTGTGTCTCCCGACACATAGTTTTCTAGTTGCACCATATAAACTGTTTCATTAATGTCACAATTTAGCAACGCTCTCTTAATATCCATCAACTAAAGCTCCAAATTAAAGTGCGTAACTAATGCCAATATAATCTTTAAAGAGACTTTTGAAAATAAAGTATTGGTGATTTAAATAACATATCAATCAATATGCCTTCCTTTGGGCCGACAATATTGATTATACGTAAAACATAATAATCATCACTATACTCTATGTACACATAATTTTAACAATCATCAACCTTCCTTTGGACCGGTTAATGCTTGCATTCATTAAATGAAACCAAAGAAAAAATCTCTAAAACCTTAAGTGACAAGACGAGCTTTATATTACTCCTCATTACTTTTCGAATCTCTTTTAGTTTGAAATATCCATTTGAAACTAATGGGTCTCGTTTCTTTAGGTAATGAGGTAATTTTTCCAATGTCATTGTCAGCCATTGATTATATTTTCTTATTGGCACTTCTGAATTTTCTCGAGGAATTCCAGCATTGTCTGAAACAATCTGGCCTACAACAACATCTTCCAGAGATTCTAGAATCTGACTTTGTGTTGTTTGATTATGTTGAGTTTGGTTTTCAATAATGGTTCCGTTAAAGATACTTGTATTTTGAGTTAAATGAGATATATGTCCATAAAACTCTCAACACCTGTGGGAATATTTGCATACTCCTCTTCGAATTCAAAATCCATTATTGTATCTCCCCCCGCAAACTCAACATCCTCAAAAAATTTGCATTTTCCATCTCAAATACTGAATGTTCTGTGAGATTATAAAATTCCTTAATGATAACAATCAAATCTGAAATCGCGCCCCTTAATGCCTCTTAATGGACCTCTTCATTATCATAAGACACATGCAATTTGATTTGTCCCACTTTTTATTTTCCTTCTGATCATCAGAAGTACTCTTATCCGTAAGTGTGGGACATACCTCCTTAATGCAAGGTCTAGATCCTTGACACCGAGAACTATTACTATGTTCTCATGTCAAAATTTAAAGTTGGTTCCATTCAACATAAAAAATGTTGTTTAGGCCTTTAACAATGCTAACTGAAAAATTACGAACAAAAAATCACAAAGAATAACACGAATAAAAAATTCTGAATTTATAAATTACATTCAAATAAAGGCCCAACTTGCTCAAAATATATGAGATGATTTTCCCTTTTGTTACTATACACACGAATTTCACAACCAGGTAAGTTCCCAGGTAAGTCAAGGATCCCTAAGGATTCACTTCGAATTCCGACTTGCCTAGACAGAACTTTCCTAGACATTGTTACATTCATAGTATCGTAACTTATCTTAATAAATCATCACATTTTATGAGCCTTAAAACCATTTTAAAACCAAAGTATCGGTTTCCATTAAGCGGCTACTTTTGGGTAACGGATCAATTTCTTATGATAATTTGGCGCAATAATAAGGTACTGATAACCTAGAACATATCGAACAACATGCCTTCCTTTGGGCCGACAATGTTGACATATGTATAAAATTTGTGGTCATCACTATACTTTATTATCACTCACTTGTACAAATAATTTCAATAACCATTATTTTCCTTTGGGCTGATAAATGATTGCATCCATTAAATGCACACCTAATATTCTTTTGTAAAATGAATTTAAATCAATCTTGTCAAAAGAGGTACCTTTGGGTACAATTAGGACTCAATTAATTCAATTCAAGATACATATAACTTTAATGCCTTTATAAGAATTATAATTTATACCTTAGCCATAAAGCAAAAGTGCAATTAAATAAATATATATATATAATTGCATCATAATAACTGCATTTTTAATCTCATAAACTATTTTCTAACTTTTCAAAGAGTTGTGTGGCCCCCACAAAATTTTGTGCGGTCTGCCAAATTAAAAAAGGTATTTTGTGCATCTGCATCAAAAACCGTGCGATCGTATCTTTTTCTAAGTAACTATAAAACTGCATTTATTATGCTGAAATTGATCCATGATCTAGAGATATTTCTTAATTTTGGAAGCACCTTAAGTAACTTTTCAAATTTAGAAATTTAATTCCAAATCTATATAACCTTTCAAATTTAGAAGTTTAATTCCAAATTTGTATATTTTGCTTTAGGAAATTTATTAAAAAATAAATTTCACCAAAACCCTAAATTTCATAGCTGCCTATTAAAATTTTGTGCGGAATTTTGTGTGGCCTCTATGCATCCGCACAGAGAGTCGCACAAACTTTGCCAGGACCGAATTTTTTTTTTATTAGAATTTTGCGATTTCAATTAGAAATCTTCTAGCAAATTCTAACCAACTTAATAACTGAAAAATAGGCAATTATGGCTGTAAACTTTTACAAGTTTTGTGCTCTCCAAACCAAAATTTTCAGATCTAAAATAATCAAGAAAAATCCAACAAAAATCAACGAAAAAATCATCAATAATTCCTAATTCTCTCTAGATTCTAAAAGACTTAATCCTTCGGCATAGGAAGGCTCTGATACCACTTGTTGGGAAATCATAAAGGTCAAACAATTACGTCTTATCTAGAGATCAAACAATTACATCTCATCTTCCTTGTTGGGGAATCATAAAGGCCAAACAATTACGCCTTATCTAGAGATCAAACAATTACATCTCATCTTCCTTGTTGGGGAATCATAAAGGCCAAACAATTACGCCTTATCTACAGATCAAACAATTACATCTCATCTAGGGGTCAAACACTTACACCCCGGGGAAGGAGAAACAGTTCCCCACCTTAACCTAAGGACCGTCATATGCCAAAGCCGACTCATAAAACATAAATCTTAAGTGCGGAACATAATACCTGATTCCATGGATGTTTCCATGGAATAACTCGATCCTTTCAGAGATCGCCAACCGTCTCCGTGAGCGCGAGACTAGACTCTAATGACAAAAAGCCCTTCTTGTTGTTTTGTCGTATGGTCGTAGGAATAAGTCTTCCAAGACAACAAGATATGGCCCTTGAGAAATCCTCTTCAAATTTTCTAATGGATTTCTCTTCTCTATTCTTTGATGGTGGAAGAAGAAGAGAAGGCACACAGAGCTGTGTTTTTCTATAGAGAAAAAACATATGTCCAGTTTCTGTGCTTTTCTGTGTTATCTTGTGCCTTGGGGACCAATCCTTATATATAGTAACCTATCTGGTTATCTGCCAACTTGAAAAAAATATTTTGTGGGACTGCATCAAAAACCGTGCTGTCGCATCAAAATCTGTGCGGCGCATTGATATCCGTGTGGCCCACACAATCCTCTTAAATGACAGTTTTCTAAATTGCAAATCTCAGAATCAGTCCATCAATGATTTGATCTTTGCCTAAATTGTTCTACACATTTATGGACCACATCCTAATGAATATATTGATTGTCTATTACCTTATTTGATCACTTTAATTGACAACCATATATGACAGTAAACAATTCATAATTAGATTACATATATGCTCAATGTTGGCATTAAATCCAACGAGGTTGGCAATAAATCCAACATAATGTACTTGTAGATCAAACTTTACAAAAAAAAAATAGAATTTTTTTTAGATATGTAGAAAATAACTTGTAAAAAATATCTACAAAATTTAAAATTTGATCTATAAGTACATTTTCATATGGAGATTATGTTGTCCAGTTCAATCAACTATTTGAATTTTGAAAATAGAGATATTGGTCTATAGTACATACTAATATGTGATATACTTAGTACCTTAGCCTCACTCATTATAATATCTTATATTGTACAGCCATTTAGATACATAATTTCAATATATTATGCTAAGAAATAAAAAAAATGATCGAATTTAAAAAAATATTTTATTTGTAAATTGTTACAAGTTATAAATGAAATCCAATAGCCATGTATTGTCTATACCTTAATTTATTGGAATAATTGTCGTATATGTTAAAAAATATAATAACATTGATTCCGCTTGCAAATAGAATAGTCAATTTTATAAACACCAAGGAAAATTGGTAATTGTCTTTGGATAGTGTTGTTTAAGCCAAATAATCGGAATGATTGTCATGACTCGTCAAAAACAAAGTACGAAACGAGACGAGTGTTAAACTTTGAACTTTCTTCCGTCTTTCAGCATGCTTGCTACCGCACTGTGGAGATTCCATTACGACTTATTTACGAGTTCTATCACGATTCGTGCTGTAATTTTATTTAACAAATATTTGGAGTTTTGGACCGTTAATTCTATGTGCATCAAGATCGTGCTGTGCTCAACTTCAAAATCCCCCAAAAATTATCTGCTAGAAACATCTGCGCAGCATTCGTAGTCATTTTCCTATTCAGTGCCATATTAACCTTCATTTGATTTCCAGATATTTAATTGTTGTAAACGTGTCACTTTTTGAGTAGGCGAGGAAACTGGTGAAATTTTCGTGGGCCTAAATAACAAAGAACTCGTTGCCTAATTTGCAACAAATGGGCCCAATATAGAATACTTCGCTCATGGATTCAATAACAAAATATAGGCCTTTTAGGCTTCTTGACTCAATAAAGATGAAGCTGCTCATGACAAAATCCCAAAAAAAAAAATCCACGGAAAACTATACAATTGAGACATTTTCAAAATTGAAAATCAGTTGCACAAAAAATCACACTAGGAGGTGAGGTGGAAGAGGAGATGCAACCAGACCCAACGAAGAACTTGCCACTGCACCCCTACTACGTAAAAATCTCGCAATCTCATCATAGTTAATGTAAACCGCTATTTCAAGTGGTGTCGCACCTCGTTTTGTCTGTGCATTGACATCTGCTCCCAGGCCGACAAGCAGCTCCACAGCCTCTAGGCATCCGCCCTCGACGGCTAGGTGGAGCGGTGTATGTCCCTCTAAGTCCTTGCAATTTATGTGAATGCCATGCTTGATCAAAACTGCCATGATGTCACATTGCCCCTTGATGGACGCTAAATGTAGAGCTGTTGTGCCGTATTGGTCACGGCCTTGGATCGCAGCACGTTTTTTCAGAAGGGATTCTAGACGGCGGAGGTCACCTTGCCTGGTGGCTGCCATTACGAGTTCCCACCGTTTCAAAATATCCACAACGTCTTGCTGCATAAAAAAAAACATATTCTGATTGCTGATGCGAAGCAAAACAAGATACCCCAAATTTTTTTTTTTTTTCAATCTAGGATAGTGCAAGTACAATATAAACGATGATTAAAACCAGTTAAAATGGTTACAATTTTCTTGACAGTTAACCTTAATGCTTTTTCTTAACTCTTTTTAATTGTTCTGAATTAGGGAGGGGAGAAAGGAGTAGTGTGTTTTAGGTACCAATGCATGGCATTGTACAGTGATGCCAAGACTCTTAATTTATTATTACATATATATTTTATTTTTCTTCTAAGCCCTTTTGCAAACAATAATTTATTGATTCAATATCAGCATGTAAGCAAAGCAATAGCACCATGCTGTTGGACAGTATATCAGTTTGTCGGGACCATTAATATTCTTTTGACGGTCCCCAGTGGAAAAATTCTCATAATTTTGTCGCTGTCAGGACATGGACGATTTCTATTTGATATTATTCATTCGCAAGTGAATTTACTTTACCGAGGTATATAATTGACAGCAACTTAACAACACAAATTCCAATAGAATGACCACAAATTAATCACACACAAATTCATAAGAAAATCCAAATTAACTTACGTATCCCTTATCCCGTGCCGCATCCACTGGCATCATTCCCCGGTCAGTGAGCACCGTTGGATCAGCCCCCATCTCAACTAGCAAAGCCACCATCTCGGCATCGCCATTCGCAGCTGCAAGGTGCAATACAGTACGTCCATCATGACTTCTCACATCCTTCTCAGCACCTCTCCCCACCAGCGCCTTCACACACCTAACGTGCCCTCTTGATACCGCCACATGCAGTGCCGTACGACCATCCCTGTCCCTGGCTTGTAATCCCTTACCCATTTCATCCATTTCAATCAACTGGACCAATTTGTTGTAATCTCCAGCTGCCGCTGATGCATGAATGGGCAGCCATGATTGCTCTAGTAGGTGATTATCGTTTTCATTAGATGGATCGAGAAGTGGCAGAAGGTACGGCTGGCGGTCAAGGATAAGGCGTGCTGAGGCAGAGTCACCAGATGACGTGGCTAGCCGTAATAGGTAGGGACCAACATAAGAAACACGGAGCCGTATTGAAGGGAAGGACGAGATGACGATCGGACGATCGAGATCGGCTGGGGAGAGTGCAGAGCGAATGAGAAAGCGGTCAGTGGATGATCGAGGGAAGGTTGATGGAGGCAGCGTTTGCGGCCGAAGAATGACTTGGAGTGTTATGGCAGAGAGAGGCGGGAGGGATCCGCTCGGGGGGTTGACATGGAATTTTTCAGGAGAGGAGGTTTGGATTTTGAAGAAAATGGGGAGAGAGGGATGGAGGGAGCGCAGGTGGAGGTCAGAACGGCACTTGGCATTCAGCTTGAAGTCAATTGAAACTTCTTGCTCGATCACTTCTAGAAGCTCTTCAATGGTGTTGGTGGTGGTTTCCATGGATTCGTACAGAGGGGAGGATGTGGGGATTGAACGGAGAGTTTTTCTTTTTGTTTTGCGGCGTGGTTGGAAAGATTGAGATGCTCGATCGGTCTATGACAAAATGAGGGACGACACAGGACGGGAGTGAAGAGTAATAACTGTAAACTAAGCCAAATTGGGAATGATAGCGGTCAGCGGAAAGCGGCAACTGGAGATGGAATCTGGTCGGTGGGGTCAGGCACTCAGGTTGGTGCTATATTGATATTGGGACAGAGTACAGACTCGTGCATTGTCAATATTCTTTTATAAATTATAAAGCTATCAATGAGATTATTATAAGATGTTTGGTTGTGAATTAAACAGTAAAATAAGAGTTTTAGACCTCACTTATTTTATCAAATGTGATTTAATTAAGCCGATTTAAGATAGAATAAGCCGACTTTTAAGCCAATCTAAATTGGTCTAAACTAACCCACCTCTTTAGGTAGTTTAATTTTATTTAAGTATGATACCTAACTTTTCATTGTTTTTATTATTTTTAATCACTTTTTAAGTAATAAAATAAGTAATTAATTTTGTTCCATTTAAGCATAAAAGAACTTATAACTTTATCAATTATATTTTGAAATATGAGTTGGAGGTCAAGCCACCCAACACATTTCAAACCCCTATGTATTAATATAGAAGATTTCTTTACTTTATAGGTTTCGTACCCATGACCTCTCACATAGAAGTCATGTGCCTTTGCCACTAGACCAAAGGCAAGTTCTTAACTTTATCAATTATAGAATGAATATTTTTTTTAAATGACATAACTTTCTAAATTTAACAAAATATGCAATCTCGAAAATAATTAAATAAAATATTTTTTGAAATTGTACTACAAATAAATAATTTTTTTGTTCATCAACCCAATATATTTTTGACAAATAAATTGGTACACATATAAGTTTAATTAAACAAAATTCATTAAATGCAGTGTGCATTTCTAAGATATAGAAATAGTTTGTACATAACTCATTGTATTGTATAATTTCTTTCAATCAAAATGAAATAAATACGAAGAATAGTTTTATTATTGATATTACAAATTTTGTAAGATAAAATAATTTGTAATATCAAATCATGCCTTAAGCCACCAAATTTTTATCAAACAAGGAATAACTTTAGTCAAGGTATAACTTTAGGCATCAACCAAATATGAATAATTTATGTCGGCTTAAGTTGGAATAACTAAGTTAGACCTCATTAGCTTTAGTCCACAACCAAACACCCCCTCAATGCTAATTGTAATTATGTTTCATGGCAGTGGCGGAACCAGGAATGATCGGTAGGGGGGGCCTAACTAGTTTTTTTTTTCATAATATCAGTGTTTACCAGAACGCACAGTGTTTACCAGAACGCACGGGGCACTGGTACTGACTGTTACCAGTGTCACAAGTGTACCAGAACCCTCCTCAAATCACCCGCATCAAGGACAAGCACTGGTACCGAGCAGTACCAGTGTAAAGAAATAAAACATAAGGCTAAATCCAATTACATACACTCAATTACACAGTCGAAATCTCAATCAACTAAAAACTAAACATTTCAAGAGGTGACATGCAAAAATTGAATTTTACAGATCAAAATTTTCCCTCTTATTCAATCAAATCGAGGCATGCTTAAGTAATTGTATTCTCCAACAGTGAACTCTTCAAGTAATTGTTATCTCCAAATGTTTCATTCTTAAGTTGACTTTGGAAATAGTTAAAAGATAGAAAAGGAGTTACAATTTAGTACACCAAATTTGGTTACTCAACTATCATTCATAGCGGTGGCCAGTAGTCAACTCGTTTACCTTAGTTTCTCAAATTGAAGTCAAATTGAAGAATTGCTGAGAATGCTCGATAACCAATCAACTTCGGAGTTGCGGTCTTGCGGAGATTATCGGAGTCTCGGGACTCGGGGTGCCAGAGGGGGTCGGAGAGGGTCGGAGTCTCGGAGAGGGTCGGAGTTGCGGTCTTGCGGCAGGCTGAGGTCTTGAAATTGAGGTTCGGAGAGGCTGAGGTCTTGCGGGGTGCCAGAGAGGGGTGCGGAGATGAAACAGAAGGGGTGCCGATATTTGTTTTTCATTAAAGGGGTATGCTACCTTTTCTGGGCCAAGGGGGGGCCAAGGCCCAGGCTGGCCCAGGCCTTGGTTCCGCCCCTGTTTCATGGTCTCATGGATGCTTGTAATTATATTCTTAAAGGCTTATTCATTAGTGAATTTACAACAACAAAAAAACAAGACGCTCAACATCTTTTTAATTCTAAATACAATTTAAAATAACTGCAGATGACATATGAAAAAGAGAGAGGATAAATACATATACAGTAACCATGACATCTAATGAAATACAAATCAATTGAACTTTGTTAACAATTCATGTGTCACTTTCTTTAACTTTATCTATTTACTTTATTACACTTTATTATTTATTTGTTATTTTAATCACAAGTTCTTGATTCCGCTAAGATCTTACAGTAGATAGATTAGTTAGATATAGAAACGACTTTAGTACTTGCTATCCGACCGATAGTTACAAGTTGTAGGAGTTAAATTTTTAAATAGACCTATTCATCTCCCTCTAAGTGCCGTTAGAGACAACAAATGGTTCGTATTTACTATTTGAACTTTAAAAATTAAAATATAAACTTATAAAAATGATCAATCTCTAATATGCACATTATCATAGCATCACTCATTTATTTTTATTTTCTACTTCTACATACTCTCTTAGTCTCTTGCGTATATTTAAATTGATTTCGCTGAAAAGTTCTCCGACGAGAGCTCATACACCGATTTCATGAATATCTTGTATGACCAAAACAAAAAAAGGAGTAAGACTGTAAGAATGTGCATATATTATCCGTCAGAGACCAAGAATACCCTTCGCATAATCCAAAAAAAATAATAATAATAAAAATCCGAAATCCAAGAGAATGATTACACCAGCGATATGGGGACAGCAACTGGTTAAAAAGAGGCCAAGAATTGTATAACATCTCACCAATTTTATGTAAAGGTCCAAACAGTGTTACTCCCGACAACTATCCTCTCCATTACTGTAAAAGATTCCCTTCACTTTACGCTTTACGGTTTGAGATTAACTCTCAGCCGCTTAAGATTCGGGCTAGCGAGGGGACAGTATTATTGGGCTTTGAGATTCGTGCCAAGTTAAAAAGAACGATCCAGATCTAATAATTGTAAAAGATTCCCTATTATGGTACCGGGGAAGATGTGAATTTGTGTTATTCCCGTGAACTGCAACCCCGAAACTATTTGGAAATTTCTCGGATCTATACAACATATGCATTATTGTATTTGCATTGTGCATTCCTGGGATTCCATCGAGTTCAAGTACTACGGCATAATTCAAATTTTAAGTATGTATAATGATGAATTGGCACGAATTTAAAGTTGTTCGTTTTGAATTATTCTGCTCTGTAAATTCTTATTAAGTTCGAACTCTTCAGCTGCTCTGATTTTGAACAAACTCGAGAATAAAGTTTTTGATGACAATTCAGGATCTAATCCTTATTTATATATTGATGTTTAAGTTTCTATGCATTAACATAGATCGAACATAATTTTTAGGATCTTGAACAATATAATTCTCATAAACATAAAATTACTTGATGTGGAAGATGCAGCCATAATACTTCAACTTGATGTATAAACGGTTTCTCTCCCTTAGTCATTTCTCTTAATGTTACAAAAACTTTTAGAATGGAATGATATTTCTGTAACCTCTAATAGAGAGAGACAAGACCTATTTATAGTAGTTATCTTTAATCTGGTACGTCCATCAAATATCAAATGAACGGATTAAATTTAGTGTGCTATTAATATTGGAAAACCAAAAGAATTGAAACTCTCAAATTGATGACACTAAGAGTTTCAATAATTTATTTGATGACATTAAGAGACTAAAAACTCTCAAACATTAACATCCATTATCTAGGCTAATTAAATTGAGAATTAATTCTAACATGATGATCATATAAGAAAGAGTTTCAAGTTTTGAACTAAAACATGGAGTTACAAAAATATAATTGGATTCTCAAAATTGAATCCGTGAGAGTTGCCTTAAAAAGAGTGAAAAGAGAAGGAATATTTTCTAAACTATTGCAGCAGTGACCATTGAACAAAAACTTCTTATGTCAGTTCATGTTGTGTATTAATTTGTTATCTTAATATTCTGACACATCATAACACATCGTTCTCTCTTCTCCAAATAATGAAGTGTGCAATCAATGTGACTTCCATCGGTTTCTTTCTAATGTTGTTGTCCACGAGCTGTTGTATCGTGCTAATGTCTTCTCTTATAACATAATGCACCTGTTGGGGAACTCAAAAATAAAGTTACTTCAAAAAAATATTTATTTGAATTCCATCCTTCTAATTGGTCGGTTTTCGAGAGTCAGTGTGTCATTTCTCTACTTTCGACACATACACGGTGATATTTATGTATGAGGAGGGTTCAAATGTCTTCATTTTTCACGTCTCCATCATGTTTCAATTTTTAAAAATTTTAATAACTCAAAATTTAAAACTTAAAAGTCAAAATAAAACCGTTGGATATGATCTACATCATTTTATCTATGCACGTGTAAAAAATTATGACATTTCAATTTTGTTTTGGTTGTCATCAAGAGCTTGTAAAAAACGTACTAATGTGGATAATTTCTAGACGTTGATTTTTTAACTTATTGATTCACATAAAAACAAAATCAAAATGTGATAATTTTTTATGAGCACATAGATAAAATGATGTAAATCATATCCAACGGTTTTATTTTGACTTTTAAGTTTTAAATTTTGAGTTATTAAAGTTTTTAAAAATGGAGGCATGGTGGTGGCACAAAAAATGAATGCATTTGAACCCTCCTCTTTATGTATATGTTTGTGTAAGCGTTCGAAGTGGAGAAATAACTCATTTGCCTTCAGTAACCAACCAATTAGAACACTCACATTTTTTTAAATATACTACATATTTTTTATTTATTTTTTAATAAAGGGTTAAATTGATACTTTATAGATTTAAATTTGTTTTAATAGAAAAGACAATAAAATAAGTAAATGTGAGAGTTTTATAAATTTAGAAGAGCAAATTTGATATTATGAACTTTGGAGGAAAAAATACATAATTTTGAAGTTTTGGAGGGATGTACATGAAATTTCCCCTTGTTTTAACTTTTAACATATGCTATTGGTCACGTTGAATTAGGTATGGAAAATAGAAAAGAAATCGTAATTGACAATCAGATAAATTAGCTCAACTTAAAAATTTGATAACATTTAAAATAGGATTTTTATGCAATTGTGATAACCATCTCACGAGCATCTAAGTCTGTTTGATTAGAAGTCAAATCATTCAACTATTTAATATCTATAATAAATTGTCTCTTTCGGATTTCGAACTAGTTTGTTCGACGTTGTGGGATTAAATGTGAATAATCAAAAAGTCCTAACGGATAGAACATGTTATTACTATATTAATGTTATGAGATTTAAAAATAAATGAGAATATCAAATTAGATTAAAGCAAAAGTTAAGAAAAGTATCAAACCAGAATTAGACTATGTACAAACATTTATATTTTATAATTAGTCTAGATTATAATTTTTGTTTCATGTCTGATCGTTTTAAACTACTCAATATTCTACATATTATTTTTTTACAGGAAATCAAAGTTCTACTAATTTCCTTATTGTCAAAAGATAGACCAAAAACAAAAACAAATGTTGTATATCTAATAGGATCATTTTTTTAAATAATCTGAAGAAATAGTATAAGATAGTAAAATTTTATTTCCAAAAATATTTACATTGAATGTCTTACCGACCATTCAGATATAAATTGTATAATTTATAATATTTATATTACAATCGAAATTGTTGTACAAATAGTTTTTGATTGTCAATGTCTCGGTTTGAATGCTTTTTTTTTTAGCTCCATGGCCTTAAATGAAGACCCGATGACTCGAGGCTGCAAATCATGGTGCTTTCCTTAAGAAAAAAATAGCTGCAGGAGGCGGATGGAACGGAATAATTTAATAATAAAATAAAATTTAATTAAATGCGTCTGCCGGGAGTCGAACCCGGGTCTATTGCTTGGAAGGCAATTATCCTAACCGTTGGACTACAGACGCTACAATGAATGTTTCGTAAACATTATATTTCTTAACCAATACTAACCTTTACTAACATATATTGGAATGGGATTCTCACAATCCTGCATGTCTTTTCTGAATATTTTTTTTTTTAAAACCATAAATAGAAAAATAGATTTTAGAAATCAACTTGGTTGGTTGGTCTTTTAGAAAAAACGTAAGTACCGAATAGGCTATTCGGCACCAACTATTTATTTTTTTCATAATCGAATAGTCTATTTGGTACCGAAAAGTTTTACAAATTTTCAACATGAACTATAACATAAAACATGGATAACATTTTGGTGCCGAAATAGATTATTCGGTACCGAAAAAAAGTAAATGGCTGGTGCCAAATAGCTTATTTGATACTTATTATTTTTGTAAAAACCAACCAATCAAGTTGATCCTCCAAAATTCTGTTTTTTATTTGGGTCCGCCTAGCTCTCCCCCGTGAACAATCCCCCGTTTCATCCCCCGTCAAAAGTAGTTAGTTAGTTAGAATTTATAACTGTCAGTGTATTTTAGGAATTTGCAGAAGTATTCATCTGTAGCACAACTAGTATTCATCCATCTATATGAAGGTATTCACATTTGTAATAGAAACATATTTGGATATATTACAACAATAAAGTAGGGGACAAACAACACGTGTGGGGAACCGCACAACTGTCAGAGCATTAATTAAGTGGGGGACCGCATAACCGTCAGCGCATTAATTAAGTGGGGGACTTCTAACTACCTTCAGCTCATTTTAAAAATTTGCAAAAAAAGTATTCATCTGTAACACAACTAGCATTCATCCATCTATATAAATGTATTCATCATTGCAATAGAAGCATATTTGGACACATCAATCACCCATCTTTTACATGTTTTTAGAGGTGGGTTTTTTTTTCTCCGTTCAATATAACCAATATTTCTGACGATCTGTGAGGAATTTTGCAAATCTAAAACCACCAATGTCTTCTAAATAATTTTCTCTTTCAAATGAGATCCATGATGACATACTTTTGAGTTGTCCGTTGCACAAGTATTCACACCTCGTCATACAAGTATTCATCCCGCATTAAGCAAGTATTCATCCTCATCGTGTAAGTGTAAATAGTTAATGTACCAAGAGTATTACATGTTTTTAGAGATGGGTTTTTTTTTCTCCGTTCAATCTAACCAATATTTCTGACGATCTGTGAGGAATTTTGCAAATCTAAAACCACGAATGTCTTCTATATAATTTTCTCTTTCAAATGAGATCCATGATGACATACTTTCGAGTTATCCGTTGCACAAGTATTCACACCTCGTCATGCAAGTATTCATCCCGCATTAAGCAAGTATTCATCCTCATCGTGTAAGTGTAAATAGTTAATGTACCAAGAGTATTATAAACATACGTGATACCAAATAAATAAAAAGTATTCATATATAAGATATCAAGTATTCATACATATAAGTTAAAATATTTATGCCTAAGATATTAAGTATTCATCCATAACGTTGAAGTATTCATCTCTAAAACATTAAGTATTCATCCATATGTACTTAGTACGCACTGTTCTAATTCACCATTAATGAAGCTTTGTTCTTTGCAAATAACTCGGATCTGACCCGGCGGAGGCGGATCTGACCCGGCGGTCGACAGTGATGGATCTACTCCGGCGGAGGCGGAGGTGGGAGGTGGGAGACGGAGGTGAGAGACGGAGGTGGAGGTGGGAGAGGGAGGTGGAGAGGGAGAGGTGGGAGAGGCGGGCGGAGGCGCAGAGGGAGAGGTGGGAGAGGCGGGCGGAGGTGGAGGCGGAGGTGGAGAGGGAGAGGTGGGAGAGGTGGGAGAGGTGGGAGAGGGAGGGAGAAAGAGGAAAGAAATAAATGGAGAAAATTGGATAATTAATTTGTAGGTCCCACTAGGTAGTTAGAATTTTGAATTATAGTTAGAAAAGTTAGTTAGTTAGTTGGGGGATGGATAGATGGGGGAAGATATAATTACCCTTTTTATTTATGGTTTATAAAAATAACAAATCAGTCTTTCTATTTCCGTTTTCGGTTTTCTGTATAAACGCAATATTGCTCATTCCTTGTCAAACTCTCTCCGAAGACAACTCTGTATTTATGAGAAAAAAAACAAGTATTTTTTTATCCGACATTTTTATTAATATCCAAAGTTTAATACAAATTATTAATTATACCCGGAAGTCAACTCAATATCGATATATACCCAAGCCGGCCAGAAAATGGCCGGCTATGTACCTTTTTTTTTTTTTTTTTTTTTTTTTAGAGAGAGACACTATGATGATCAAAATATTGAAATCTAACTCTGAAATACGATAAATTTTTGTTTAAATTATTTGTTATATTACTTCTTCGAGGAGGGATCAAGTTACAACAACTATTTTTTTATTTTTAAAGTCCAAATCGTCGATCCAAACCGTTCAACATGATTTCCACAATAAACTGTGCTTGCAGATCAAATTTTACATTTTTTTGAATTTGTTTACTATTTATTAAGTATTTTACAAAAAATAGTCATATTCAGACCATTGAATTTTGTACTCATCTTAATAAATAGTAAAAAAATTCAAAAAAATGTAAAATTTGATCTGCAAGCACATTTTATTTAGATAATTATGTTGAACGGTTTGGATCGACGATTTGGACTTTGAAAATGAAAAAAATAGTTGTTGTAACTTGATCCCTCCTCTACTTCTTTTGATGTATAATTAGCATATTTATACTAAAATACGCTAGAATACTTGAAATTATGTTGAATTACACTATATTACAATAAATTATGTTCAATTATACTAAATTACGTTAAATTACAATAACTTCGCTAATTATGCTGAAATACAGTAAAAAAAAACACTAAACTACACAAAATTACGCTATAGTAGACTGATTTTGCTCATCTTTCATGAATCATAAAAAATAGTAAAAAAATTCCAAAAATAGTAAAAATTGGTAATCTGCAAGTTCATTATGTAACTAATTTACTGAGCTACTTGGATTGAATGATAAAAATGAAAATCTTAATCGGAAACTTCAACTCAAGTTTTGAGGCTCTTCCCTTTGTTTTTTGGCGATTCTGAATTTCGGAATCCAGCATAGCTGCCACAGACGCATGCGTATTTTCACAAGCTTTCCGAAAAGTGGTCATTTGCTGAAATCGGACACTCGAGCGCCGTTTTATGACCGTTTGAAGTTTCATCGTTGTTTTTCTCCTTTTCAGTGAAGATATCGTCCCTATTCATATCGTATTTTAGCGTAATTTAACGTAATTTAATGTAATTTAACGTAATTTAACATAATTTAGTGTTATTCAACATAATTTCAATTAATCTATCGTATTTTAGTATAAATATGCTAATTATACATCAAAGAAGTAATATAACAAATAATTTAAACAAAAATTTATCGTATTTCAGAGTTAGATTTCAATATTTTGATCATCATAGTGTCTCTCTCTAAAAATTAAAAAAAAAAAAAAAAAGGTACATAGCCGGCCATTTTCTGGCCGGCTTAGGGAAGGAACATAGCCGGCCAGAAAATAGCCGGCTTGGGTATATATCGATATTGAGTTGACTTCCGGGTATAATTAATAATTTGTATTAAACTTTGGATATTAATAAAAATGTCGGTTTTTTTATGGTCAGCGACAAAGACCGCCGCTAACAATTATATTAATAACAAAAATAAAAGGTTATTTACAAAGTTTGAAAAGAAAATAAAATAATAATCACGCATATTACTATACAAGACACTTCACAGTCTGTGGTTCATCCTATCCTAACTCCTACAGATAGCCACAAGGAGAAAACAAAATTGACTCGCATTGGGATAAGTGCCTACGTGAAGCGTGTCCATAGAAAAATTTCAAGTGTCGTATCATTAATCGGGTGAGAATCTGCTGCGATCCGGGTACTGTGAACAGTACCCTGCAATCCCTGCTTTTCCAAATCCAGCTGTCGAATTGTTTCGAGATGCGTGCACAGAAAAACCAGCTGTTTTGAGATGCATGCACTAAAAAGTTGGACGGCTGGATTTGAAAAAGCAAAAATTGCAGAGTTACTGTGCTCAACATTCGAATCGCAGCAGATCGCAATCCTCATTAATCAATTGGCCCACTAGTTATCTCTTATCCCCGAGAAGAATCTCCTATTTCTTCCTTCTAGAGAGTCCAGGCGCCCGCCACCCAGATCACTTCCCATAAACGCCTGTTCCCTTCGCGTCATTCCCTCGTTTCCTGTGGACCATACCCGGTGGATATTGCTTCCTTCTATGATGGTAATGTTCTCTGTGCGTAGATCCCTATCCAGAACCTCTTCGCATAGGTACATTTCTATATGATATAGTCCCTTGTTTCAATGGATATAGAACCGCATAGCTGGCAACCTGCCTAGACAGTGCATCCCCTAAAGACTAGTACCTCTTACGTTAAGATCTTATTTGTATTAGCCATAAGAAAACCTTTACCTTCATCGGAGCCTTTAATTTCCAGATTGCCTGATTTGTCCATATGACTCCTCTTTGGTGCATCATTCTATAGGTTGGGACACATTAGAAAAAACAAGTTATTGACCCCTTGATGAAGAAAAGATGTTACTAAATTATTGCGGAGTGCTCAAAAGTTGGGACAAGGGTGACAATAAACGGCATCAGATAGCAACAAAATTTTCTCTTATCGCAAAAAATTGTTTGTCCCAAATTGCTTTTTCTTGAACGGTACTTGGGATGTGTTTTAGTCACTCGATTGAACATGGCCTGGTTTAGTCATAACCACAGGAAAACAAGGTTGAACATTGAGTTAGGGGCGGAACATAGTACAATCTGGGGGTGCTAATGGGGGTGCTAAGCCGAATTCACATCACCCCCGGTACCGTAATAGGAAATCTTTTACAATTACTTGATCTGGACCGTTCTTTTTAACTTGGCACGAATCTCAAAGCCCAATAATACTGCCCCCTCTGTCAGCCCGAATCCCAAACCGACTGGGAGTTAATCTCAAACGGTAAAAGAAGAATTGTATTAGGAAATCTTTTAGGGTACCGGGGAGGATATGGATCCGTGCTAAGCCACCCTATCATTTCAAAAAATTTAACTAAGTACATAGAAACTTATAGGGTTTTAAGGATAAAATTTGAAAAGCAAACTTCTGACGCTTCTTCCAATTCCATATGCACTCCTGACTCTTTGATTTTCACACCATCAATATTAAAAAAAGAGTGAGTCTATGGTACTATGCATAGCACGATTTAGTCCATAATACTATTAATATTTTCATTTTCAAAATCCTAACGGTCGATCCGAACAGTTCAATATGATTTTAATATGAATATGTACTTGCAGACTGAATTGCATATTTTTTAGAATTTTTTACTATTTTTAAAGATAGATAGAAAACCACTGCTTTGATGGTCCAAAATTTTCAAATCAAGTGATTTTATATCTATCTTAAAAAATAATAAAATGTTTCTAAAAAATATAAAATTTAATCTGCAAGTACATATTTATATGGGAATCATGTTGAACAGTTTGAATCGATCGTTCGGATTTTGAAAACGAAAATATTAATCTGTATTACTGACCAACTCGTGATATGCATAGTACCATAGACTCATTCTTAAAAAAATAAAAATAAGAAGACTTTTTGTTTTTGAAATTTGGAAAGTTGTCGACGTACAAAAAAAAAAGGAAGTGACATTGAAAGAAAGAAATCTCAGGGGTATCTCCTGTTCATCCAAAAAAACAAAAGCAAATTAATCATCTTCAGAAGAGTTGCGCTGTGCAAAATCTACTGAGAACAAAGTAATCAGAAGATTTACGAAATTCAATTTTAATTGTGGTTTGTGCTTGTTTGTACTTTCTAAAATTATTACTCAAATAGGGAAATATTTTGTGTTATAATTTTTTTTTTTTTTTAAATGATGTTTAAGCCCCCTCCTCTTATATTCAAATTCTGGTTCCGCCCTGCATTGAGCAACTATGGTTCCCAGAAATCATGAAAAAACACACAAATATACTCAAATAGTAAATTAATTATTGATTAAAAAACTAGAGTAAGTACTAATTAAGTACTAGAAATTACATATATTTTAGTTTTCGATGTCACACGTAGCAGTTTCATGAGAAATATTTCGGCAACATTGATATTAATATAATAGAAAAGACATTGATATATATTATCATTGTTTTTACATACTTATTATAATTTTTTATCTAATTCTTTTTAGATAAAAATGAAACTCAAATCTCTCAAATTTAAATATATAAAAAAAATTAACCGAGTTTCGAACCTACGACCTCCCATACTAATAACAATACCTTACCTATTACTAGATCAAAAAATTAGTTCTTAAAATTTACAATAATGTAAATTAGTCTTATTGTATTGAACTTTTATCTGGGATTTCATGCAATTTTGTCTGGTAAGCTAAATTTCTAAAGGTAAGTTAAATTATTCCACCTGGACACGACCCAAATGGGTCACGAGTTGACCTGACCTGACCCAAATAACTTCGTCACTTGTTTATTAATTACTTAATTATTTATACAGATCAATTTTAATTCATAATTAATTTTCCATATCTAACCCATTTAACCATAAGAAAGGTTCGATTGGGACACTAGCTATGGTTCAAAGGACGGTTTTTCAATAAATTTCAATACAAAATGTTCCAAATGAATGTAATATTTGTTTTTTTTTAGATCTAATTTTTAAGAATTGAAACATAGTTCGAAATTATTGACAATTCAAAATGTTGAACTTTCTAAAATTCCTTTTAAACCTTTTTATTAACCTAATTACCTAATGTGAAACTTGCGCAAAATTCAAAATTGCCTTAAAGACAGGCAGCATAATAGAGAAATGTAGTCGGCCTATACAAGTCCAATCGGGCTAGATTTTCAAAATTGGGCCTAGAGCTATTAACTGGTATTGGGCCAGGTGCCCAAGCTTCCTGGGTGAGATAGCCCGGAACATGTCAAGCCCCAGCAGTAGCAAAATCTAGTTTTCAATGCTCAACGTTACCTAGAAATATTATTTTTGAAATGCCTTGGCAGTGGCTGCCACAGATAATTTTATGTTAGCTAGAAATATGCCCCTCGTTTTCAGTATGTGTCGTGTCTGTATGTATATTATTGACAGTGGGTTCCCCCACATTAGTAGACTGCACCCAGAATAGGTGGTAGGTAGGAGTACCTGGAGGCAAAACAAGGAAAAAAAATCTGCTGCTATTCCAAAGACTAACAGGAACCTGCTATTTCAATTATAATTGTTCAAATTTTTCATGCACAAATTTCAAAGAAAGAAGTTTTCTATGCACGAATCTCAACAAAAATTAATAGTTTGAATCGGAATAACAGGTTCATGTTATTCCTTCGAAATAATAGCAGATCTATTTCCCAAAACAAGAGGCACTCGATATTTTTCTTATAAATTTTATGACCAGTTGCAAGATAATTGCCTAAATTCTGATCCGGATAATCGTTCTTTTTTTTATTTATGACATGTATGCCTCCAAATGATAATTTTATTTAATACAACAAGGGTTTTTCGTTTTGATTTCGAACAGCGAATTGGGCTCTAATATTTTGTATTTTGACCGTTAATAAAATTCGAAAGAATTAATAAACAGATATAAGAACATGCCGAGCGCCATTAATCCATATGAAACACCGTGCACTTTTTTTAAATAAAAAAAATAAAAAGGACAGCTACGTGTTCATTTTACTTAATAGTCAGAAAAAACTTTTCTATTAAGTAACGCAAATTTGGTGCATTGAAGTTTCGGTTAAATATTGCACTTAGCCTTCTAACTTAAGAAAAAATCTTCAAGAAATGATGTCATTTTTAAATATTCATATAGAAAATGATGTAATTTTTAAATATGCATTAGATGTTGACAGCAGATATCTCAAATAACACATTATATGTTCTAAGGGAGATGTTCTTATGTCAAGGTAATTCTCAAAAGAGAAAATATATTTTTATGGACTGGTATACTTCTTATTTTGCTAAACAATTTGGAGGTTTGGGTATTTTAGATCTTAGGTTAATGAACATCTCCATTTTGCTTAAATGGTGGTAGAAGTTAAAAATAATGATTATTGTAGTCCTTGGAAAATAATTCAGAAGTATGTGATAAATAATACAGCTTCACATTCACCTTTCTGGGCTTCCTGATATCTCGCTATTTTGTCTATATTCCGACCGAACCTTGCATTAAAACATGTGCCTAAAACTCTGAAATCGTGTTTATTTCATTGAATATCTGTAGGATGTGGTACTGCTGCGCTTTTGTTCTTATTTTGCAGGAAACGGGCGAAACCGAGGAAGAATCTGGAATCTGAAGGCCTATACACGGACCGTGCACCATCTGCATGCGGACCGTACACCCTCTGCCCGACCACAGACTGAAGACACACGACCGTGCACAATCCACCTCACCAGGACACAGGCACACGGTCCGTGCACCCATGCATACGGACCGTGCATGGCATTTCCGGAAACAGAAATCAAAGATGGAAATAGAGGCCAGCTGGGGAAGGTCGTGAAAGAAAGGCATTAAAGCGAGATTCTGGGCAACAGAGAGACCATTCTGGAGCCTAGAACGAAACCTAGGGTTTGGAAAAGACGGCTAAGCTTGGAGAAGAAGAAGAGAGGAGGAAAACGCGAGTTTTGCGACGTATTTTCTTATTTCTTCGAGTTTTGTCATGAACTTTCTGATTGTTATTTGTTTTATTTGCTTTTTGACTATGTTAGGCTAAATACTTTGTTTCTAGGGTTATGATGTAGTCGAATGCTTAGTTTTATTTGCTAGTTACTTGGAATTTGTGTTGAATTTTGTGCTTACTTGTTATGTGGTATTTTATTGCTTAGTTGAACTTGTTTGAATTGATTGGTTTATCGTTAGATGCATGGCCACATCTAGATGGTAGTTTTAAGACCTTGATATTCACTCGACCAAGCTAGGTATTTGAGATAGGTTTGTGAGCCGAGAGGTAAAACCAAGTAGTAGCCGAGAGATGAAGTTTTCCTCGCGTCGAGAGATCGAGGTTATCTTTAGTAAACCAACAAGTGACTTAGGTTAATTAAGCCAACAAACGAGAGTTGAGATTTAAGAACCCTAAAAGGGCAGAAATTGAGTCTCGTACCAAGTAATTAAGCCAACAAACGAGAGTTGAGGATTATTGACTTAGGTACAGCCGAAATAACCCTGCACCAAAGACCAACACAGAAACCAATAGCTGTTGTATCAACTTGAGGGCCACATGGACCGTGTATGAGAGTACATGGCTCGTGCACAATACACACGGCCCGTGCATGAAAGTGCACGGACCGGGCACCTTGGGGCTAAGCTGAGACGAAATCAGAAACCCTAGGAACCCCTTTTTATTCATTCTAAAACCAAACCAAAAATTCTTATTGCTTTAAATACTGTTATTGATCTGTTTAGGATATTAAATACCCCCAAATCCACTCTTGCAGACTTCTAGAATTTTCTATAAATCAAGTAGAGTCCGGTAACTTTCAAACCATCCCTGTGGATTCGACACCCAGCTATACCCAACTTCTGTTGTAAGCTTGCAACTGAATTGAGTACATCTAGGTATTAAAAGCCTATACGTTTCCGAACGAACACTTCCTTACTTAAAATTAGTTTTATAGGTGATTAGGTTTTGGACAGACCAATGCTACCAGAACTTTTCACTAGCTACCAGATACTACACCTTGTTTACTAAATGTACCAATAAAAAAAATACTATTAGCAAATGTGATAAATTCTCAGGAACAGGCCTTGAAATTTATGGTTACACGGGTAGGGATTGATTATCAAGATTGACAGATCTTCTGCATATTATTAGGCTCCACATCTTTTACTATTTCTCATGACAAAATTGAATGGAGATGGGAGGTATCAGGGAAGTTTTCAACTCACTCTATTTATAAATACAATGGTTTGATGGAATTTACCAATACCACCTAAGATTAGGGTTTTCATGTGGTTAGTCTCTCATAATTAAATTCTAACTAAGGATAATCTTACAGCCAAAGGATAGATTGGGGATCAAACTTGCCAATTTTGTCATGAAATTAAAATCATTGATCATTTATTCTTACATTATACCTTGGCACAACAAATTTGGTTTTGGTTAGGCAAAAGTCAAATGGTTATGCATCATTGGATCAATTGGAATGATATGGTTAATTTTGCATTTTCTCTTTCATTTTATGATAAAATAGGTTTCTTGATTATTCTTAATGCTGTTAGCTGGTGTCTATGGAAACATAGAAATGAAATTATTTTTAATCACTGTAGTATTAAATCTGCTAGATTTTTTATCATGCTTATTAAATCCTTATGTCTTTATTGGGCAGGTAATATGAATAAGAAAATGAAGAATGTTGTTGGAGAGTGGCTCCCTATTTTGGAAGATACAATTCCTCTTGCCCATTACATGCCAATGGAGATTGTTGTTTACCAGCCACCTGGAGAAACTGAAGAGATGGCTACTGAGCTACCATAGTGACCTATGAAGACTCACTTCAAATTTTGTCATATAGATATAGTTAGCCTCAGCCCTATACTTAGTGGCTTAAGATTAGCAAATCTAACTTACTTTTGGACTTTAGCTTGCTCTAAACTGTGGTTGATGTATTCTTTTTACATAGTTGTTTGGTTGCACTTTTAACTTGGTTAGAACTGCAGTAGGTCAGTTATGTGGTGCTTAGGACAGTTGATGATGTAACTTAACTATTTCAGTCAAATGAAATGGACTTATAGCCTCTGTAAAAAAAAATTATTAGAGTCTCCGCACTTCAGTACCTCCAAAATTCTCACAACAACATTAAAGGAACCTCGCACTCGTCCTTTCTAGCAGGGAGACAATTCCTGTGAAGAGAAACAAAGCTGACAAAGTGCAAAAGTGACAAATGGATACGGTGGGCAGTGGGCTAACAGTGGGCTGACAGTTTTACAGTTTTAATAACCGAACACTGAAATTGATTTTTTACTGTCATCTAAGAAAAAAAAAAGTGAATTTTACTACTGGACATCTGGACCTCTTCCTTCAATAAAACAGTAATAATTTTAAAAAAATAATTATATATATTCACATTGAGTGGTTTAATTGAACTGTCTAGACTTTTTACAGTGGATATTTGTCCTGCCCTCCTCACCCCTCCGGATGTTGAACTTTATAGAGATCTATAGTTCCGAACTCCTTGAAATTTTTTTTGTCCCCTCTGAAATTATGATATGTAATTTGGATTAAAATTAGAATAAATTCTTTGAATTTGTATTGGTAATTAAAATTAGAAGTCAGAGTATTGAAAATGAGAAGTCAGAGCATTCAAAATATTAATTATTTCATATTTATTTACTATTTTAAACTGATGAAGTAAAAAATAACTAATATTGTTTCTAAATGAAGTTAATTATTGTCGACATTATATTGATTTTAAGCATATATTTTCTTATAAATATCTAAATATTTTAAATTGAAAATGGCAAAGTGGATGATTACTCGACAATTTTATTTTGACAAATTGCAAAAAAAAATTAAAACAAAGTTTGTCAAAAGATAGTTTTTCAAACAAAATTTTTGTTAGAGAATTGTGAGAATTTTTTTGTTTTTTCAAAAATAGAATCACAATATTTTCTATATTTACGTAGAAGTGACTTTTGAACCGGGATCAATAACTCAAATTCAAAACATTTTTATTTTTTTCCAATAATGCACAAAGAAATATTTTAATTTTTCTGACAGTCGCAAGAAATCCTACCTGAAAAATATTGATCCGGATTATTTATCGCAGTCTTTCTAATAAATCAAATTATATAGTATTCCATCTATTTTCAAAGAAATATATAAAATATTTCTAATATTTCAATACAAAAAATAAATAAATTATAAACATTTCTATTTAATTAAAAAATAATAAAAAACTTAAAACCGTGAATTTAATTCACGGTTTCACCATTCCAAAATCATAACCGCATTTTTATTTTGCAGTATTGGAATTCCTCCCAAGTCACATGGTGATCTTTTTAGTTTGGTGGATGTCTTGATAGGAGACAGGATGAAGCGCAAGCAATGACTGAGACGCAACATTTTAGTGTTTAATGGGGCCCTATCTATCACCAAACTTGATTTGCTTTCAAATTTTTTAAACTTAAGTTGATTTGCTATAAAACAGATAATGCTGGAAGGAAAAGGAAATTTTTTGTCTATAAAAATTATTAAATACAGATGTACAGAAACAGAAAGAGTGTCTCGTTTTTAACAAATATAGAAAGATCTGACTCAATGAGTCAGATCCAAATTTATGGATCGGTCTCAATGGTCCAGATCCATCAATATATATATAGAGAGGTTAGCTAATATCAAAACGTTTGTTCCGGAGCGGTGGTGCAACCAATTGGTTTCCGATTTTCAAAGTCCAAACGGTCGATCCAAACCGTTAGATGTGATCTTTATATTATAATGTACTTGGAGACAAAATTTTACATTTTTTTGAATTTTTTTACTATTTATTAAGCCCTTTTTAAAATTACTGATTTTAATAAACAGTGAAAAATTTCTGGATCATTGAAATCAGTAATTTTAAAATTAACTTAATAAATAGTAAAAAAATTCTAAAAAATATAAAATTTGGTCTCCAAACACATTTTAATACAGATTGAATGTTGAACGGTTTGGATCGACTATTTGGATTTTGAAAATGTAAAAATCGAAACGTTTGTTCCGCGGCCTAGGAACAAACGTTTTGATATTAGCCAACCTCTACATATATACTGATGGATCTGAACCATTGAGACCAATCCATAAATTTGGATCTGGCTCATTGAGTCAGATCTTTCTATATTTGTTAGAAACGAGATACTCTTTCTGTTTTCGTACACCTGTATTTAATAATTTCTATAGATAAAAAATTTCTGAAGGAAAATGAATGTAATCATGTTGATCGCTTCCTTTAAAAAAGCTGTAAGCTGGGCCAGTAGGTCATCTTGGTTGTACTATACTTTTTGATGAAGTACAAGCAGGGCATGTGCTCTTGTCAGAATTTTTTATTTTTAGAAAATATTATAATATAATAGAGGAAAAGAGGAGTACTTCGAAATTTTCATGCATAAATGAATTGGTAAAAAATTCAGTGATCCAAAATTTTTTTTTTTCCGGTTACCTTGGATCCTTTCCTTGTCCTTGGTGACCTCCATTTTGTGAAGAAATAATAAGTTTGGAGTTTGAATTAAGTTGCTACAGAGAGTTCAAGAAAATCGGGAAAAAAGGGAAAACTAACCTTTTCGATCAGTAAAAAAAATTCAGTCCAAAATTTGGAGGTGAGAAATTTTACAGGGAAATTCTAAAGTACTCTTTCTCTTTTCCTTTATTATTTTATAATATTTTCTATAATAAAAGAATCCTCTGCTCTTGCCTCTCGTGGCCTGTGTGTCTCTTACTCTCTTATTACGTTAATGTGCCATTATTTTATTTGCTTGATATCTTTCTTGCCAACTCGGCAATACATGAGCTGCCATTTGGCGTTTGCATATTCTGGATATAGATATCTCACACAAAAATAGTAAGGTTTCTTGTAAATGAGCAACAGGGACGAACTTTTTACTATTATTTTGAGGCCTAACTTTATTGAGTGAGCCTATGGTGCTATGCATAGCAAGGATGGCTAGTGTACTACGGCTCAATATGGTACTTTTTAAAATCCTAACGGTCGATCCAACCGTTCAATGTGATAATCATATGAATATGTACTTGCCAAATAAATTTTATATTTTTTTGAATTTTTTTACTATTTTTTTAGATAGGTAGAAAAATCAGTTTTTTCTGAAAATTCTGGACCATCAAAATTCTACCTATCCAAAAAAATAGTAAAAAAATTCGAAAAAATATAAAATTTAGTTTGCAAGTACATATTCATATGGTTATCACATTGAACGGTTGGATCGACCGTTAGGATTTAAAAAAGTACCATATTGAGCCGTAGTACACTAGCCATCCTTGCTATGCATAGCACCATAGGCTCACTCAACTTTATTTGTTACTACTTACTAGTCATGTTGTTTGTACGACTCAAAAGTTCATTTCGGCTGAATTGGGACTTAATTAAAGATCAATTAAGCACATTTGGCAAGAACACAAATGAGGAAATTTGCTCACATTAGGATACAAATATACAATAACAGATCCTGATGTTCCCAGATACAGTATCTGTATAATTAGCACTCGATGAAGCAGCAGCAACATCATCATCATTGTCATAATTTTTTGCGACAATTTAAATGTTATTTTTCTTCTTATTTTTTCATCTGTTCAATCAATAAAGAATAATTTATGATAAAATCATTTGTATAAAAATATATTTATATAAAGTTAAACTCTAACCTAATATAATATTAAAAAATTTATGTAACACTATGTAAAATACATATATGAAATTAGAGGGATGCTTCCATGCACCTAAGGACCTATTTGTAAAATGAACATATTTTCATTTCAAAGTTCAAACAGTCGATCCGACCGTTCAACATTATCTCCATATTAAAATGTACTTGGAGGTAAAATTTTACATTTTTCTGAATTTTTTTTACTATTTGTTAAGTATTTTACAAAACTAGTCAAATTCAAACCATTGAATTTTGTATCCATCTTAATAAATAGTAAAAAAATTCAAAAAAATATAAAATTTGACCTCCAAGTACATTTTAATATGGAGATAATGTTGAACGGTCGGATCAACTGTTTGAACTTTGAAAATGAAAATATGTTCATTTTACAAATAGGTCCTTAGGTGCATAGAAGAATTTGCCATAAAATTAATGACTGAAAGTAATATACAAAATGTTTGAATGTGTCTTTTAATTAAATGGGTAACGTTTAATGAACATATGGTATTTTTGTGAACAAACAAGCAAAATAATTAAGTGAAACTGAAGTTAAATATGATAAATAGATTATTTGAAAATCTATTTAACTGAGATAATGTATATATAATAAGATATTTAGAAACAAATATTTGAAATTTAGAATTGATACGAGATGGATGTAATAATGAAAAATTAATACTTGATAATATTAATAATATTTTGAGGGATGCTTCTGTGCACATAAGGACCTATTTGTAAAATGAGCATATTTTCATTTTCAAAGTTCAAATAGTCGATCCGACCGTTCAACATTATCTCCATATTAAAATGTACTTGGAGGTCAAATTTTACATTTTTTTGAATTTTTTTACTATTTATTAAGTATTTTACAAAACTAGTCAAATTCAGACCATTGAATTTTGTACCCATCTTAATAAATAGTAAAAAAATTCAAAAAAATGTAAAATTTGACCTCCAAGTACATTTTAATATGGAGAAAATGTGGAACGGTCAGATCGACTGTTTGAACTTTGAAAATGAAAATATGCTCATTTTACAAATAGGTCCTTATGTGCACAAAAGCATTTGCCTAATATTCTTCTTAAGTTTTTGGACTGATTTATAAAGTTTGAAAAGTTTGAGGTCAAATATATGAAAATTCAAACTTAAGATTTAAATAATAAAATGAATGACCAACGTGGCACTAAGGCCACGCGGCCTATGCTGGATTGCTGGGTGACCACTGACCACCCCACTTTAATCTCCCTCTTAATTGGGTCTTCTCTCTCCCGTAAAAGAAAGAAAAAAAATAATAAGAAACAAGAAAAAGGAAAAGAGAGAAACAAATAAAGCGGAAAAAAAAGAGAAAAAAAATAAAGAAAAACATAAGCTCTCTCGCTGACTGATGCGATTGAATCGATGCCTCCGTGCATGCCTGGCTCTGATGCAGGGCACCTAGGGCGATGACCCTGGCCCAAGATCCAAGGGGGCCCAAAAAAAATTTAATCTGTATATATTAAATATAAATAAAATATTAGAGCTCAAACTTTGTATATATAAATAGCTCATACTTCTCTATAAATAAGTAAACTATATTGGCATATCAATAAAAAAATTGTATACAGAAAGGGCCCAAACTTTTTTCCCACCCCGGACCCCAAAATCTTTAGGACCGACCCTGCCTCTGAGTGGCTCTTTCTCTCTTGAGCATAGCGCGGTTTATTGGTATCTCTTTTTCATGCTCTGTTTTATGTTCTCATCTATATCTATGGCTTGATAACATCTGAAAAGTAAGCAAGCAAGCCTTGATAATGCGAATTGAATTGGATGAATTGATTTGTTGACAATCTATTTCTTTTTTTTTCTTTGTCGGGTTTGAACTCGAACTTGATACTGGGATTCAATAGCACTGTACTAGTGCTTTGTTCACTTGCTTTTCTAATTATGATACTCTTGTGAGATCGTGGATGTTTTTCTGAACTTGATATTGATCGGTACCAATCACTTTTGTATACTACGTTTGGATGAGAGTTAGAATAGCTAGAATGTTGTTTGGATTAGTGTGAAAATTGTGTTATTCGGATTAGTAAAAATGTTGTTTGGATTGTATATGTGGAATAGTGAATAACCGTAACTAATAAAGAATAGTGTTAACAAGGTACTAATTAAGAGGAAAAATAGGCAAGTGGGATCTCAAATGAATTATCACGACGTGGAGATAGCGGAAAGTGGTATCAAATTTGTCATTTTAGGACTGTGCTGGCGGAAATAAAAAAAAATGAAGTATTTTTTTCTCTCATTTCACATTTCTGAATAGTAGCTATTCCAACATTTATAAGGAATAGAGAATAACAGCTATTCTAGCTATTCCGAATCGCAAAAATATTGTTTGGATGCACATTACTATTCCGAATAGCTTCTATTCTAGAATAGCCTCTATTCTTGTGTCATCCAAACATAGTCTTATATGTTAGAATTGAGTTACAATGACCTAATTGCAAGAAAAGTATAAATAGTAGTGAAATATGTCAAATTATTATGCTTTCGTAAAATTCTCTTATCAGAGGGGCTAATATGCAAAGTCTTTGACTTTTGGGGTTCGGCTGAGAAGGTAAAAGGAAAATGAAATGGGACTTTGAACTTGTTAAAAATAAGTTAATTCAATTGCCATTTTGGGATTAGCCTTCGGACTTGGTTCAGAAAATGAAAATTTAAAAGAAGAGTAAAATGGTGTGGCTCATTTGGAATCTGACTGAAAATAAATGAACTTGCACTGGAATTAGACTTGGACAGTTAGGCTTAAACTTTAATTGTTTGAACTTAAATGATTTGGACCGTGACTTATTGGACAGATATGATGTTGAATTGAAATTAAATTAAATAACTAATGAGCATATAAAATGAGTACCTTTGTTAATTAAAAATGGATCAGAGGATGATTATAAATATGCTAATTGTATATATAAGAATTTGTTTGATACTAATGTAGCATCGTATGAAATATAAAATTATACTTTATTGATATATATGTATTGATCGGAATATATATATATATAGAGAGAGAGAGAGAGATGGGCTATGGTGCATTGCAATGTATAGCCCCTCTTGTGCATTGGACTCTAAACCGTTGGATTTGAAGTTCAAACAGTCGATCTAAATGGCTCAGCATGTTCTCCATATTAAAATGTGCTTGGAAACCAAATTTTATATTTTTTTGGAATTTTTTTACTATTTTTTTAGAATTTTTTAAAATCGTTGTTTTTCAGAAATTTCTGAACCATAGAAAAACAGTGATTTTTAAAAATTCTGAAAAAATAGCAAACAATTTCCAAAAAATGTAAAATTTGGTCTCCAAGCACATTTTAATATGGATATCAAATTGAACGGTTTGGATTGGTTGTTTGAACTTCAAATCCAACGATTTAGAGTCCAATGCATGAGAGGGGCTATACATTGCAATGCACCATAGCCCATCTCTCTCTCTCTCTCTCTATATATATATATGAGGAGGGATCAAGTTACAACAAAGTTACAACAACTATTTTTTTCATTTTCAAAGTCCAAATCGTCGATCCAAACCGTTCAACATGATTATCTAAATAAAATGTGCTTGCAGATCAAATTTTACATTTTTTTGAATTTTTGTACTATTTATTAAGATGGGTACAAAATTCAATGGTCTAAATATGACTATTTTTTGTAAAATACTTAATAAATAGTAAAAAATTCAAAAAAATGTAAAATTTGATCTGTAAGCACATTTTATTTAGATAATCATGTTGAACGGTTTGGATCGACGATTTGGACTTTGAAAATAAAAAAAATGGTTGTTGTAACTTTGTTGTAACTCAAATTTGTTGTAACTTGATCCCTCCTATATATATATATATATTATTCTATTATATGCATAATTAAGAAAGAGACTGATGATATAGAGTGTTCAGGAAGAATGAACTCTTGGTGACCTTGCTTATGGTCATACGATATCAGGTGCAAGGTTATTGGATTAGTCTGAGATTCATTACTAGAAATTAAATCGTAACTCGCTATGAATTTTGAATATTTGATTGACTGCATTGATTGAACTGTTGCATCATATGCATAGCCCAATACAATTGAAACTGAATTACACGTAAGTTTGTTGACTGTCATGTTGATATTGTTTATCGATTGGTTGATTCTTATTGCAAATGATTGATTGAGACCACAATGATTGAATTGATTGAATATTGAATACTGTAATCCTTGAACCTCCATAGAGTGGAGAAAAATGATTAATATATCATAAAGTCTAGCTAGCTACTAGACTTTACTCCAGGACCCTTATGCACATTTGGTGAATAGCCCTAGCTGAACCCAACACCGGTTGGGTAGGGGATATTGAATAAATATGAGTTGTGACTATAAGACTAATGAACTGTGGTAACTGTCTTATCATTAATTTTCTTTCCGATAATGACAGTATTGTAATATTAGTTTCGTATTGTTTTCGTTAACAAATTGTCAGGATAGTTAGAACAGTATAAGTCCTGACAATTTACATAAACCGTTATAACGGTTAAGATAGCGTTGCAACGGAATAATTCATATTCGAAATTCATAGAGTAATCGATTTATTCCGTTACAATGGTTAATCAAACGCTGCAACAGAATAAATCAATTCGGACCCCAAAACCTTCCAGAGAGTTCCGTTGTAGCAACCGTTGTAACGCTTAACAAGCGTTGCAGCCAAACCCACTAACTGGGGCTAACCGTTACAACGCTTATTAAAGCGTTGCAACGGTTGCCAAGTTTTGTTTTTTCTCTCTATAAATAGAACTAAAATCTAGGTTTGAAATAACACTAGCTGCCTCCAATTGCAATATTTCGTATACTTTTCGGATCTAGAATTCTCCATTGTTGCTTGTGCATCAAACTTCAATATACTTACAACAATCTCAAGCATACTCCACCAAACTCAATCTTGTGTAAAAATTAGAGTGATTTGTGTGAGATTTCTTGTTTGTTTCAAATATTAGAGTCTTTAAGTGCTCAATCTCACTTCCCAAGGTTTGTAAGGGCTCACCGGTTCCACCTTGTACTCCTTCATTGGGTAAAGAAAGGCGCGCCATCAAGAAGGTCGCGAAGCCCTGGAGATGTAAGCGTTAGTGCTGAACTCTGTAAATATCTCTCGTGTCAAGTGTCTCTTAACTCTTCTATTTACTTTACGTACACTTGCTTAGTTTAAGTTTTCTTATTTCCGTCAAAAATAACTTACGCACACGTTAGATATACTTTTACATTTAATATTAACATTTTAGGGTTAAAATTTTAAAATGCCCCATATTCACCCCCCCCCCCTCCAGGTGATGTTAAAGACAACAACAAATACATATTATGTGAAAAGGTAGACGTGGGTTGATAAATGACATCTGCATGGCATGTCGGATGGTATCTGTTAGTGTTACCAGACTAGAAATTGTAAATTAGGAAACCAAACATTAACAGACTTTATGGTTTAAAAGATTTAGACCCAACTCATTTATTCTGATAAGATTCTTAGAGTTATGATTTATTTATGTAATTTTTGTTGTTCAATTGAATATTGTTATTGAGCATTTGTGTTCATTATTATAAAATGAACTGTTAGTTTCTCGTGTGGAAATTTCATTCTGAATGTAAATTTTCTTCGAATCCAATAATCTGAGTGGCAATCAACACTGAGAAATAATTTATGATTTCTCACGCGTTTCCCCTTGTGGCTTTACAGGTTTGTTAGACGAAGATAGATAAATGCTTTTGTTTGGGGTTATAATTGACACAGTGCCACCTAAATGTATGGGGTTTGGATTTATTATATCTAACAGGGTGCATAGAGTGTATCTCTAGCATCATCTACTATAAAATATCAGATAATTTTTGTAAATAAATTGGTACGTGGCAAAATTAATAGATGTTATTAGCAATGCATACAAAAGATCAATGTCTTGTATTACATAAATTGAATGAATAAATGTGGTAGGTTGTTATACCTCCGGATCGGGAGTGTGAAAATTTACAAGCTTATCACCTATAAGTAAAAGCTCATGAAATTGAAAAACACGATTCCACAATTGTTAAAAAAATATATTGTTTACCAATAGGAAGCTTAAATTATGAAAAGTAATGCATATTAGATCAACCTTTTTTCTGTGATTAGTGGTCGAAGTGGCTTTACAATGTAATTATGTATGCTAATATAAAGTTTTCAATTTGTTTGTGCCTTAATAAAGACCAAAGGATCACAATTCCATAGTTAAGTTTTTATAAAAAAAAATGCCTATGCTAATTTGAACAGATCAGATGATATTTAGTACAAATGTATCTTTTTAGACAGTTTGTATTGCCCTTTACATATTATCAATAGAGTTTCTAACTAGTTTATAGGCTAAAACATCTACATAAGTAAACAGAAAAAAAGAACATCTCGTGCGTGCATAAATTGTTAGTAACTAGTAAAAGAATCTATTCATGTCAATTTAGATACACTGGAAATATTTCTTGAACTTCATCTCCGTAATAAAAGTTTATGTTGGAGTATATATCAGTCATAAAATTGGTACGAGAATATTTGGTTTAGTGGTAAAAATAATATCCTCTGCATGAGAGGTTGTAAATTCAAAACTCAGATAAAGTATTTTTTTAAAATATTTAAAGATGAAAAATTTGTAATTCATCTTTATCTTAAAAAATTAATTGGACGATAACGTACCAATCTCTATCTTAAAAGCACTGGCTCCTCCAACCTTCCATCAAAAAGAAAAAAAAATGAAATGAGAATTCTGTTGGATCTGCATATAGGCTGAAATGGGCTAAGAATTCCCCTGGGCCAGTGCCAAACATTGGGCTTTCAACGGGCCCGCCAAACCTTGGGACCTTACACTTTTCTCACCTCTTTGGGGCTCATAATAATGTCTATATTTTACCTTACAGCGTTGAGTGCGTATTCATTATTCAACCATGCCTCTTTATAATGATGTATATATATTTTTTTTCTCAACTATTTAAAGCATCTTTCGGCGATCAATCTCATTTTCATGTGCCCAGCATGTGCACCGAAATCTACAAGTCTACAGCTAGGAACCAAGCTTGTATTAGAAAATGATGTCATCGTCTATTCTCTTAATTAGAGCGAAGACAATTTCAAACCTTAAAACATAGATTCAATCCAAGTACCACATGTGACATAATACTATTACTATGCCGACTCTGGTCAGATGCTTGACAATTCTTAAACCTTCCATGAAAATGATACACGTCAGCTTTCCAACGCGTGCATGAACTTTTATTTTTATTTTTATTAATTTAATATTTTATATTCTCCTTTTGCCCAGTCCCGCCTTTTCTGCTTCTCTTTTGGCGTGCCCACTATTCCCTTACTTTGGTTCATGTCGTGGTTATTGTCGGTTCTTTCCATAAAGGAAGAAAAGGTGCGATTTAAATCCAAGTTATTCTTACATTTTTCTTTCTCAAGCTGGACGTATGGAGAGATGGAGATACCGGCTGATCTTTCCATTGCTATGGTTACTCGTGGTTTATCAGAATACGGAGTTATGCGCATCCGTCAATGGCGAAGGTACGATTTTGAATCTGATATGTAGTTCTTGAGGCTTAGTTACTAGATGATTTGTTTACATAAAAAAATTCGGATTTTTTTCTGTGGCATGTGTAGATAGTGTGCTTCTTAGATTCAAGGAGATGGTAGAACTTGATCCGTCTGATTGGGATGAGGCGATTAGAGATCCTTGCTCTTGGTCGGGAGTCGAGTGCTCTACAGATGGGAAAGTAGTTGCATTGTAAGTCGCACAAGAGATTTTGCTGTTAGTTCGATATTTGTTCAATTAGTGCTATTGAATTTAGATTTACTTCATTTCTTCAAAAAAGAAAAGTTAGATTTAGTTTCTGGTCTTGTTGATTTCTGTTCTTTCGGCCTCTATTAAGATATTATATAGGAGTATAATTTTGGCCTATATCAAGATGTTTACACAAAATTTCCATGCCTATAATAAGAATCTTTTGTCTGTTTATTCTGTGAAGCAGTGTAACATGCTTTGCACGCAAGGTGTATGTGAAAATGCCCACAACATCGAAACCAGGAGTATTGATAATCACATTGTTTTCTAAAAACTTAACATCAAATGGGAAAGGAAAACTTGTGCGAATACTTATCAAAAGATAGTTTATGGGCATGTCCAGGTGTACCACATGCATGATTTAATGCATTCTGATAAATTAAATGATTCTTGCAGCAACTAACGTTTGCTTCCTCAATATTGTGATTCTCTAAATTATTTGTAGGCACTTGAAGGATCTTGGTCTCAGGGGGACAACTGACCCCGAGCTCGAGACATTTCTAACTAACCTGTAAGCTTGAGACTTTTCTCATTTCAATTTCCTCTAATTCGTAGTATAATGATTCTGCATATCATCTTTCATGAAATTAAAGTGCAGCAATCTCCTAGAACACACGTTCTATTGCACTTTAATCATTTCTTACGATATCAATTTTGCATGTGTAATTTATTTTTTAGTAGATTGAAATGCTTTTGTTGTCCTTGAAGAAACTTTTACCTATATATGATATTTGATGCACGTAGACAACAAAGAAAGATTTTGTTATTAGTTACTTGTTAGTTTAACAAAAAATGATTGATTTCACAAAAATGTGATTCTCTTGTAGCTTGTTCACTGGAAGTCGGCTTTCACAGGGGTTTAATACACCACCGAAAGAGTTCGAGTCTACTAAGGCTACTGTAATGTCTAACAGTGACTACTCGTTTAGGTTACTACTTTTCCTTTTTGCCTGGTTATATTAGCTTTACCATTTCCATGGTACTTTCATAAAATTTCTTTTATGATGGAATTCTTGAATTAAATAATTTCTTTTCAGGAATTCTGCTGATGGTATTATAAGAAGGCGTGTATTGCAAATTAATGAGGATCCACTGTCAGTCTCTCAAGCAAAGAGAACACATCCCAAAATCAAACCGTTGCAAACCCCAATTCCATCTCCATCCCAGTCCCCCTCTCCATCCCCATCCCCTACATCACTATCGCCATCTCCATCTCCATCTCCATCTCCATCTCCTTCACAAGGAACCACTAACAATCTTTCGCCAGAATTGAAAACACATAGTTTCATTAATAGTCCTACAAAATCTCCCATCTCAAAAGTAGGTACATCTAAAACCCAGGGAAGAAAGCACTCACCTTCTTTGCTTCTTTATGTCCTGGTTGGTGTGGCCATTTGTGGTGTGCTTGCAGCCATTTCTGGTGGTGTTTACTTGATTTTTGTGAGATATAGAAAGTTTGGTGTGATAAATCCATGGGCTACGGGGCTTAGTGGACATCTAAAAAATGCCTTTGTGACAGGTTCAAAGTCCATTCTTTGTTTTTTTTTTAATATATTTTTTAATTTAGTTGAAAATATGCTATCTTAACTTCAGTTAGCTATCTAGAAGATTGATATTTATTTTGTATATGCATACACTTTGTGCTTTTTCAGGTGTACCTTCACTTAATCGATCAGAACTCGAAGCTGCTTGTGAAGATTTTAGCAACATTCTAGGTACATTGCCAGGTTGTGTTCTCTACAAGGGAACTCTTTCAAGTGGATCTGAAATTACCGTCGTGTCTACTATGGCGACATCAGCTACTGAGTGGTCAGATCAGTTACAGGCCCATTTCAGGAATAAGGTAAACTGTTAGTTTAAAATAGAAAAATGTATTCTATTTACCGACTAGAGTTCGTTTATGATTTTGGTGTCTATTATTTTCAGGTTTCGGTCTTATCTGAATTTAGTCACAAGAATTTCATGAATCTAGTTGGGTACTGTGAAGAGGAGGAGCCATTTACCCGCATGATGGTATTTGAATACACTCCAAATGGGACTCTTTTTGAGCACTTGCATAGTAAGTATGTTTGCATCCTTTTTTTTTTTTTTTCATACGGAACTATAAAACTAATGGGTTGTTTGAAGTTAATGCACATTACATGATAAGTGTCACAAGTTCCTGACAGTAATGGCAATTATTTTGCAATGTTTACTTGTAGCTGTCTTGCGCTGCAGGCAACACAGTATCGTTAGGTCCTGTACTAATACATGTCAGATGGTACAGAACCAATACTGGTACCAATTGAATATCAAATTTCCCTTTTTTTTCATTTTGATAGGATTCTTCTTTCTTTTTTATTGTGTTTAATTAAGGTTGTGCAAAATGAAATGCCAATTGTGGCAACCATGGCAAAGTCATAGCATAATTAAAGACTGGTTAAAGTTTAATTTCTTAATACAGATTAATGGTACAAATCAATGCCAACATCATGTCATAATTAAAGGAAAACTTGGTTAAATTACAACATCAAAAAGCATTTTTAGAAGTTAGACCTGACGCTTGGGATGTAAACTGTCTCTTACCTTTTTGTTATTTTCATTTGTTTTCATTTCAGTTAAAGAAGCTGAGCAACTGGACTGGACATCTCGTCTGAGAATAGCAGCTGGTGTAATCTATTGCCTGGATTACATGCACTGTTTTAACCCCCCTGTAACCCTAAAAACTCTGAACTCGCTCTCCATTTACCTCACTGAAGATTATGCAGCGAAGGTTGCAGACGCAAAACTTCACCTGGAGGAAAAGGATTATGATTGCGATTCTGATTTTGATTGCTCTGATGAGGAGAGTGCTGTGTACAAATTTGGAGTTCTCTTGCTTGAGATAATCTCAGGCCGGCTTCCCTTTTCAAAAGATGATGGGCTGCTTGTTCTCTGGGCATCAAGTTATCTAAATGGGAAAAGGCCTATTATGACAATGGTGGATCCCACACTGAAGGAGGTGCCTGAGACACATGTGATGGCGTTGGTTGAGGTGATAAAGTCGTGCATAAAGCCAGAAATGAGAGAGAGGCCAGGCATTGCTGAGGTGGCTGCAAGGATGAGGAATATTACGGGAATTTCACCTGAGGCTGCTGCACCGAGAAAGTCGCCTTTATGGTGGGCTGAGATTGAGGTTAATTCGTTTGAGATTTGATCTGAAAAGAAAACTTGGTTGTCCATTCTTTCATTCTTTCAATGCTTAAAGGAAGGAAATGCTGTACAGTATAGGTATTGTTTTGCTAGTATTTCAATTGATTTTCCAGTAGAATATCTGGAAAATCTCACAGATTTTTTTTTTTTTGGCAAATACAGGAAAAGAAAAGTAGAATTTATGGGGTTTTTTGTATGTTTGCTCTGAGTATCTTCAATATTGTTCTAATAACGCTGCAAAGGTACATTAGCACTGCATTCTTTTCAATCATAACACAACCCATACTGCATTAGCAGTAGCCATTATTGACAGTAATTACACTATTCTAAAGACTGGGTATAAATTTCCATTACATAGATCAAACTAAACGAGAAAAATATTAAACCAATCATTTTTAGAAATAATACTGTATTTATACAGAGTATTATACACTGCATATATACGTCTAAAATCTTAGCTTCCTTTATTCGCCGAACCCAAGATACGAGAAAGCCAAGACTCTGCTGGCGGCTTCAGCACTGGCAGACTATTGTTTCTTCCATTTTTCTTTTCTATGTTTCTCTTACTATGGTCTTCTTCAACATCTCTTTGCATCAACTTGTTTAATGTTTTCTTGCTTGGCAATCTACTTGTATCGAGAAACGGCAACCCCAAACCCTGTGAGAGGCGTTCTCTATAACTTGGCCTCTTATCAAGCAATCGAAGATCGTGAACTTCTCTATGGTTATTTGGAGCCAAGAAACTAATATTTGCATGTGGCATCCGATTTTTGTAGGCTGGGTTTTTAAACCCACAAACTATTGGTTTCATTTTCCATGGGAAGAAAACCATTAAACCACAAGCCCGAGATGACATCTCTTTGTGAATTTCAATGTTTTGAGATATGGGCACCATTTGAACCATACCGTTGTTTGTTTGCGGGATTGGCATTTCTCTGTTAGTAATTTGTTCATTCCTCTGAGCTGTGCGTTTCGGCCTTACCGATGAACTGGCTATTGCATTGGCAGCTGGGAGAAACCGGTCCATGATGAAACTAGGAGACTGGCTTCTCATTGCTTCTATATCTTTCAAACCTAAACCACGAAACGAACTCAACCTGCCCGCAATGCCAAGTTGCTCAGACAAAGAAACCCTATCAAATGCATCCGAGGAAGCATCACTGTACTCACTGCTTCCTTCACTAAGATCACGGTCACAGTTGTTGGTGGCATCTCCGTTGGAAGGATGCCACCTACACGGCGGCGGTTTAGGTGGAAGTTGATCAAGTTCTTTACCAGAGAACATATCTCTTTGGCCCAAATCTTTTGGGACACCTGGCGAACTCTCCCAAGAGAAAGGGACCATCATGCTTAGCTTACCAGAAGAGGCGTCTCGGGTCAAGTTGGGTTGGTTTGTGCTGTTGTCTATCGAGGAGCTGACAGAGCGTCTGGCGGATGGAAGCCGGGGAGAGTCTAGTTGGAGCTGGTTATGGGGCCTATCTTTTGAGAGATTGTTCTCCATAGTGATGGGTTTGATTTGTTGCATATTGTTATGGAGTAATGAACTGGTGGTACCATGGTGAAGTTATAACAGGGCTTGTAGGGGTTGGTTATTAGGTGGTAGAAGCTTAGTTCATGTGAGCTCCCGTGAAGTGATTTAAGAGCGTTGTTGGAAAGGGCTAAGCTAAGAAGGAAATATGTGATTTTTTTTTTTTTTTTTTTTTCATTCCCCTACATATAACTTGTGTTGAGGATTATTGCCATTAAGGCCGGGAAGTTAGACGTGAAATGACGTCCTTTTGTGGCAATTCATAAATAAAGTTCAAACGCTTTTTCGTAAAATTTATTCGCAGGATTTAATTGTTTTTTTTTTTTGCATTGCAATTAAAAAGATATGATAGTAAAATTAAAGTCAAAACTTAGAAATATAAAATTTCAAAATTTCAGGTTCTAAATAATAATTATTGACAAGTTATAATTATGCAAGTATAATAATTGATATTAAATAAGTCATAGAGGGAGGAAAACGAAAAACATTAGTTCGAGTCTTATGAGGACATTTAGTAAAGAAATTTTATTTCGTAAAATTTTTCGGCTATTAACTCTTTTTCTGTTTTAATTTCACGATGTGGCGAATGGCTGAAATGCTCATATCCGGCAGTTCTTTTTATTTGAAGCTTGAATTTCTTATATTACAATTGTCTAACAAAGTAACACCTAGTAATTTGAAATATCCTGAATCTGTTGAGACATTAATGTCTAAAACTCTAAATCTTCTTTTCAGTATGTTCGTCAATCATTTTCATTTCCACTTGATTAAAAAAATTAAAGCCTATTAGTAGTTAACCTGTGATCTAATTTCTTTTCAATAATTACTCTTTAAGTGTTTATTATGGTGTGGAGTCTCGATAGTATAACATCAGTGTCATTTCAGTCTATATAACACCAACTCCAAAACCTATCGAATAGACTTTAAACGGTGAATCCAAACCGTTCAAACCGATCTACTTCATTAGTTGTGCGTTTACATGCAAAATTTATAATTTTTCGAATTTATTTAGTATCAAGTCAAACGGTCAAATGTGTGAGTTTTTAAGTTAATTTTAATACATTCATTTTTCAACATTTTTTACCGCTTGATTTGATACTAAAATAACTCGAAAATATAAAAAAAATTCATGTAAACGCATGACTCATAAAGTAAATCGGTTTGAACGGTTTGGATTAGTCGTTTGAAGTCTATTCAATTAATTTTTAAGTTAGTGTCATATGACACTAATGTCATACTAGCCGGACTCTATGGTGTGACTGCTCTGTTTCCTTTTCCTCTCTTACCGTTTCCATTTGTTAGGCTACCACAAAATCTTAATTAATCTCTCTCCCTCGTTATATATGCTTCATGAATCATGGGATCCTTTTCATTAAAAGAACAACCTTTTTGGATGACCTTCATTTTTGTTAGAATAAAGTACTCGCAAGAAGGAAAATAAATTCCGCATATATTCAAAAAATAATTCCTCATTTTTGTCAGTCCCTTCTATGACTATATTATAAAGCATTAATTTCGAATGATTTTAATGTTCGACGATCGACTGAGACATATTACGCTTAATAGTAATGAATCTAATGATCCAAATATGAATAATGAATTTTCAATATTTTTATTTTCATTTATTTTGTAACTATATGAATATTCATTTTTTTTTGCTCAAATAATTTTAAGAGTATTTCTCTAATCGGAATAGTTATTTTATAGATTATATTGTGGTTTTTTTTTTAAAATTAAATCTGCTTATCACTAAGTTGGATTTGTATACTGAACCTTTTTATTAGAGGAGGCCGGTTCCAAGGTAAAAAAAAAAAATTGTGCTACAAAATGCACAAGTTTATTTTAGTTATTTATATTTCAAATTTTGAAATCAGAATGTGATCATATTTATTTTTATGAGAAATACATTCATGTAAACTTTATGAGTTGAATTTTTTTACACAAAATCAAGATGTCAAAAAATAAATACATTAAACGTAATATGTTTTAGTTAACTTGATTCATCTAATTTTTTACTACTTGATCTAATGTAAATGAACTTAAAAAATCATACAATTTATATGGATACATTTTCCGCAAATATGAATAGATCAACGATTTAAATTTCAAACTATAAAAAAAAGAAAGTTGAGTTTGTAGTATTTTATAGTACTAAAATCTTGTGGCATTGGAACTCTTCTCTTCTTTTTTTTTTATTAATAATAATAAATTAAAGAAATAAAATAGATGAGCAGCTGCGGAATTTCATTGATCCATTTTGTCTTCACTGGGGTCTCTCCGTTTCTAGTTTTTGTTTGGCATATCCTACCTCTTTCAGTATTAAAATCCTTAATTCTTTCATTGGCACCCTTATTATATTAAAAAAAATGAATAGATTAAATTCATTAAAACTCTTTGAATCCGGTTATATAAAACTAGCAGAGAGTTGAGTAAAATTTGGAGCTCAAACCACCCAACTAAATTTAATATCAACAAAAGTTTCTTTTATTTAGATTTCGAATCTGTGATCTCCTACACAGAGATGATTGTCTTTGCCACTAGACCAAATGTAAGTTCTCAAAACTATGCACATAGTTTTCATTCATTTTGTTCCGATTTCCCAAACTAGTGTCTCATTAACAACAATAGTTTCTAATTTAGGCTTAGTAGTATACTAGCACAATATTATGTTTTTTTTTTGTTGAAAGCCCGTAGGCAATTGCATTGAATTAAAAAAGTTATAAGATAGATGTTACATGATATTAGACAATGAGTGTCTTTGAAAACATTCAGCTGTAAACAAAATAAACACACACAGGGGTATGTGTATCCTGCAGACACAATTTGATCATCCTTACTTGATTGTAATGAAAGGAACCTAGTGATTGTTTCCAATGTTATGTTGACCTACAAGGCTACAATGTAATGTCTCGAGCTTAATTGAAATTAAAATAAAATTGGACTCTGTCAGAGGCAAAACACATGGGGTCCGGATCCCCTAAAGTAACTCAATTTTTGAGTTAGACGTGTCCGGTGCCTATTCGGGGATAGTGCAGGGGCAAGTATTATTTGAAGGGTCCATGCCCTTTAAGATTCGTGTTATAGCATCTCGAACGGTCTGGATCAAAACTCAAAAATTGAGTTACTTCATGGAATCCGAATTCAAACACATGAGGATCACCATGGAGAAAAGAAGTATTGCTAGTGACAGTTAACATGGTGTGTAGGAATTCTGAATGGACCCAAAGATAAAAGAGTTGTAAAAGATTAACTTGAGGTGCTCGGTGATGTTTAAGAAAGAGATGATTGTTTGGTTAGACGTTGGATGTAATTCTGAATTAGGGGTCGCAAAAAAACTTGTGGCTCCTGGCTCAATTAAGCTTGGTCCGAAAACGAACGAGCGGCAAGTCATTTTTATAGTTCAAACTCTAATGTTGGCTTGTTTGTGGCTCGTTCGTTTAGCAAGACTCACTCGTTTCGGAAACGGGCGAGCCACGAACTATGGCTAGCTCGATTCATTGCTAGTTGGATAACAAAAAGCACGCAGCTCGTGGCTTGCTTGTTTCTTACTCGGTCTGGAAACGAGCGAGCCATGAGCTACGCCTAGTTCAGCCTAATTCTGATACTGATGTGTGAGGGTTATTTTTAGAGAAATTTATATATACACCCATCATAACTTTTTGATTTAGATGCTTCATCATAAAAATTTCAAATTTAATTATTTCTCGATCTAAAATAACTTATATTATTAATATTCTCATTCTTAATTTAATTACTTAAAATAAAGATTAATATTAATCACTTGAATTACTATGTTCTAGTCCTTTTCCTTCCCTTGCCGTGACCCTTCCATAATCCCCTTCCCTTCGGTTCTTCCCCTAGCCCCACAAAGAAAAAAAAATTGATTTCCAATTTTAATATAGTGCACTTACAGGAGATCTTGTACAAATATCAGAACAACATGAAAACATTCCACTAAGTTACCTAAATTTGCTTTTTTTTGTATGGATATTTCTAAAAGAAGTAGGCTTTATTCAGCTAGAGGACAAACAAGGCGGTCTCTGTATAAATGTTTTTGTTTTTCCTGAAAATTCTAGGCAGAGGCTCTCTGTATAAATACAATTGAAATTGAATAGTTGGCGCATTTCTCAAACTACTCTTATGAAATTGAATTTAAATACTGTAATTTCGGTTTGGTGCTGAATAAAAATTAAGTCGATTAAAGAAACAATTTGAAAGGTTGCAGATAGGATACAGATTAATTAAACTGAATTAATTTAAAAGATCAGGGATAGTTTTCTCATCTTTTAATTGATTTAGTTTCTCAAAACAAATCAAACCGCCAGAGAAAAAAATGTTTTCATGCTGTTCTGATATTTGTACGAGATCTCCTGTAAGTGCACTCTACTAAAATTCGAAATCAATTTTGTTATTTTTGGGCAGGGGAAGATCAAGAACCGAAGGGAAGGGGATTAGGGGAAGGTCACGGCTATGTAGTTCGATTTAGAAAGAAAGGCATTCATTATCTAATTCAACGGAAAAAATAATCTACTACTAATAGATTTCCTTATTTCCTTCAACGATAACACTAATAACAGGTGTGCATCTCTTCTGGTACCTTCTGTATTAAGTAAAGTGAGCTACCTCATGTTAGATCGATATTATTTTTCTTGTTTCACTAAAAAAAGATATTATTTATTTTTCTTGTCAAAAAAATCGATATTAATTTTACAGTGAGCTCAAGAATTTTAATCAGATCTGAATTTATTACTGACTCAACTAAGGATTATCTTACAGAATGAGCTACTTGAGGATAATCATTTGGTACTTGAGGTACCTATAGTGAAAATTTTCTTCGTTGTTTATTCGAAATAAAATTTTAGTTAATATATATATATATATGAATTTTGCTAATATGCTACGCGTAGCATAGAGCCCCTCCGTGCTACGGCTCACTTTTTGGGTTTTCAAAATCCTAACGGTCGATCCGAACTGTTCAACATGATCTCCATATGAATATGTACTTGCAAACCAAATTTTACATTTTTTAGAATTTTTTTACTATTTATTAAGCCACTTTGAAAATCGCTGATCCAATGGTCCAGAAAAGTTTACTGTTGTGTACAAATTAGTGTTTTTTCAAAGTGCTTAATAAATAGTAAAAAAATTCTAAAAAATGTAAAATTTGGTTTGCAAGTACATTCATATGGAGATCATGTTGAACGGTTCGGATCGACCGTTAGGATTTTGAAAAATCAAAAAGTGAGCCGTAGCACGGAGGGGCTCTATGCTACGCGTAGCACCGTAGCACTGTCCTATATATATATATAAGCAGTAGACTCTTGTCTATAGGAGGTAGGGTAACACTCTTAAAGTCAGTATTATTTGTTATACCACTTTATGCATTATTAGTATATAAAATATCTATTACAGTACTTAGGAAATTGGATAAGATTAGAAGAAGATTTTTATGGCAAGGGACAAAAAAAAAGAGAAAATATGCACTAGTGCTTTGGGAAAATATTTGTATTGCTGAACAATTTGGAGGTATGGGGATTTTGAACCTTCAAGAGATGAATATTGCATTACTGTTAAAATAGTGGTGGAAATTTAAAAATGTAGAATACACTGGCACATTGAAAAACATGATTATTTATAAATACATTGATCATAATACCCCTTACTCTTCATTTTGGCAGGCAATAACTAGCTTAGAAAATATTAGATCTATTAGTGTAATGTATGAACCAGGAACCCAATCCCAGCTTAAATTCTAGACTGGCATATGATATTTGAACTGTACTCTAGCAACCAGATACCCTTTTGTATATAAACTCTGTAGTACAAAAAACATTCTCTTGAGGGAAGTAATTCAATCACAAGGAATGAGGGTTCACTTTAGAAGAACATTGGAGGGGCATAATCTCATAGAGTGGACTGAAATTCTACACATCATTAGTACCACCTCTTTCACATCTAACCAGGACAAATTAATTTGGAGATGAGATCACACAGGGAAGTTTAATACTCACTCACTGTATCAATTCTTAAACTTTAGGGGAGTTTTGCCTCTTATACCAGCAATGCTCTGGTGGACATTACCAGTACCTCCAAAAATAAGGGTCTTTATATGGTTGGCTTCACAAAACAAAATACTTACAAAAGATAATATTGCTATTAGCGGGTGGGAAGGGGACCAAAAATGTCAGTTCTACCAGAATCTTGAAACTGCTCATCTGTTTCTTACATGTACACTGGTACAACAGGTATGGTTCTGGCTTGGTAAAAGTCAGGAATATATGCATAACTGGCACCACTTTGAAGATATCTTTCATTTTGCCTTACAATTACCTCTAACAGAAAAATAGGATTTTTACTAGTATTATGTGATGTTTGCTGGACACTTTGGAAACATAGGAATGATATGTGTTTTAATAACTGCTCTGTTAAATCAGCTAGGTCTCTCATGTTTCTTATTAAATCTATGTTTTGTTATTGGGCATATAATATCAATGAGGGAGTTCAGATGGTAGTTGAAGACTAGATGCCAGTGATTGATGATGCCATTCCACTGGACCAGTACATGCCTATGGATGTGGTGGTGTACTAACCACCAAGGACTAATCAGCATCAGTGAAGATTCACAAAGGAGAATTTTTGTATTTAATTTATATCCTCAGCCTCATGTTGTGTGCCTTAGTTATTATTACATTAGGATATTTTTGGAACTTAGCTATATCTCAAGCTTGGTACATTACTTGGTTACTATGCTTATTATGTTGTTTTGAATATTTTGAGCACTGGTATAGGTGTTGCATTGCCAAAGTAGTATACTTTGGTTGAACTGGTCCATGTAATTAATGGTTTCATTTTCAATGGAACATGTTTTGCCTCTTTTAAAAAAAATATATATATATATATAGGACAGTGTTACGGTGCTACGCATATATAAGGGACCCTCCGTGCTACGGCTCATTTTTTGAGTTTTCAAAATCCTAACGGTCGATCCGAACCGTTCAACACGATCTCCATATGAATATGTACTTGCAAACCAAATTTTACATTTTTTAGAATTTTTTTACTATTTATTAAGCCACTTTGAAAATCACTGATCCAATGGTCCAGAAAAGTTTACTGTTGTGTACAAATTAGTGTTATTTCAAAGTGGCTTAATAAATAGTAAAAAAATTATAAAAAATGTAAAATTTGGTTTGCATGTACATATTCATATGGAGATCATGTTGAACGGTTTGGATCGACCGTTAGGATTTTGAAAACTCAAAAAGTGAGCCGTAGCACGGAGAGCCCTTATATACGCGTAGCATATTAGCAAAATCCTATATATATATATATATATATATAGAGAGAGAGAGAGAGAGATGGGCTATTGTGCTTTGCAAAGTAAAACCCCCTCTTTACTTCGGGTCATATTTTCATTTTGAAAATCCAAACAACCGATCCGAACCGTTCAACATGTTCTAAATATTGAAATGTGCTTGGAGACTAAATTTTATATTTTTTGGAATTTTTTACTATTTATTAAGCCACTTTGAAAATCGCTGATCCACTGTGAACAGTAAAAAACAGTAAAAATTTCTGGACCACCGGATCAGCGATTTTCAAAGTGGCTTAATAAATAGTAAACAAATTCCAAAAAATGTAAAATTTAGTCTCCAAGCACATTTCAATATTTAGAACATGTTGAACGGTTCGGATCGGTTGTTTGGATTTTCAAAATGTAAAATATGGCCCGAAGTAAAGAGAGTGTTTTACTTTGCAAAGCACAATAGCCCATCTCTCTCTCTCTCTCTCTATATATATATATATATATATATATATATATATATATAGGACAGTGCTACCGTGCTACGCGTAGCATAGAGCACTCCGTGCTACGGCTCACTTTTTGAGTTTTCAAAATTCTAACGGTCGATCCGAACCGTTCAACATGATCTCCATATTAATATGTACTTGCAAACCAAATTTTACATTTTTTAGAATTTTTTTACTATTTATTAAGCCACTTTGAAAAAACACTAATTTGTACACAACAGTAAAATCTGCTGGACCATTGGATCAGCGATTTTCAAAGTGGCTTAATAAATAATAAAAAAATTCTAAAAAATGTAAAATTTGGTTTGCAAGTACATATTAATATGGAGATCATGTTGAACAGTTCGGATCGACCGTTAGGATTTTGAAAACTCAAAAAATGAGCCGTAGCACGGAGAGGCTCTATGCTACGCGTAGCATATTAGCAAAATCCTATATATATATATATGAGCAGTAGATCTAGAGTGTTTTAAGGCCATGAAGTCTTTTAGTTTGCTTAGTTCAAAATCTATTGTATTGATTTCAAACGACAAATTCAAAATGTTCAAACCATCTACCTCACGAGTTATGCATTTATAAGTTAATTTAGTATAAAATCAAATTATAAAAAAATTATGAAAAATGGACATTAAAATTAATTTATAAATCATTTTTGTTTGATCGTTTGACTTTATACTAAATTTATTCGAAAATTTATAAATTTGATAAATAAATGCTTTACTTGTAAAGTAAACTGATTTCAACAGTGTACATTCGTTAACCAGTGTACATTCATCATTTGAAATCAATTCCATAAATTTCAAAGTTAAACTTACCAAAAAAAAAACTCGATGAACTTCAGAACAACCTAGTTCTAGTTCTACAGTATACCAGTACACCTTGTCAAGTATTGCTTATCTGTTATCAAAATCAGGCCCATATAGTCCCCGCTGTTCCTTTTACAAACTTGTAAAGCCCTGAAACCTGGTTTGTTCCAGCCCAAAAAACCCTAGTCCCTTCTCCAGTCTCCTCGACTGCCCCACTCAAGACTCAACCCCTCCCTCTCCAATCACCACCGCTTAAACCCTCCTCTTCTCAATTTCTCCGCCTCGAATTCAATGGCTACCCCAACAGACTCTGGCTCTGACTCCGACGAAATCAATGGTGCAGATGAGATACCTGAAGAAGAAGAAGAAGAAGAAGATACAGAGTACGAAGAAGTAGAAGAGGAAGAAGAGGAAGAACTAGATCCAGCTAAAGAGCGTGAGCGGCTGAAATCGATCTTTCGCCGCTTAAACACCGATCCAGTGCACATATGGGTGCACGATGTGGTGGTCAAAGGCAACTCCAAAACCAAGGATGCAATCATCCAGGCGGAGATTTCTGATCTGTTTAAGAAACCTGGCACTATGCAAGAACTGGTGGCAGCAGCCAGCATTGCAAATGCTAGGTTGAAACAGCTCGACGTTTTTGATTCTGTGTCCATCACACTTGATGCGGGCCCCACCGAGCTTCCGGGGACCACCAATGTGGTGATTGAGGTGGTGGAGGCATCAAATCCACTAACTGGGAATGTTGGTGTTTTCTCTAAACCTGAGGTGAGGCTTTACATTCTTGGCTAGTAATGTTGGTTTTGTATTAAGGGAGAAGTGATGATTGAACTTGTCTTTTCCTTTTATTTTTAATAACCTGATTTAAAATGTGAGATATTGCATTACCTTAGTGAGGTCTGGCATCCATTTGAACTGATATGTTGCAGTAGTAGTATGGGTATTTGTTTAATCACACACAAACACACACATGGCTTCCCTTCTGTTTTGGAAGGGCTTGCTTCCTTGCTCTGCAATTGCAGAACTGAGGGTAATGCAGTAACAATAGTTGTACTAGCACCTGTTATAAACTGTAACTGGCTGAATTTTGGGCATGCCATAAATCTGGAACTGTTGGTCGTGCATATCATTATTTTCGTTATCGTTACTAGATCATGGTTTGTTAACTAATGCACCTTTTGATTTCTTTCAGGCCCGATCTTGGTCCTTGGAAGGATCTCTAAAGCTAAAAAACCTCTTTGGCTTTGCTGACATCTGGGACACCTCAGGTGCATTCGGGTGGGACCAATCCCTAGAAATAAGCACTGGTGTGTGGGTCCCGAGGTTCAGATCAGTACCGACTCCCCTCTCAGCTCGTGTTTTCTTGCTTTCCCAAGACTGGCTCAAATTCTCGTCTTATAAAGAGCGTCTCATGGGCCTTAGTTTTGGGCTTCTGTCGTCGAATAATCATGATCTGTCTTATAACCTGACCTGGCGTACTCTGACCGACCCAACCCGAATGTCATCTCCATCTATTCGGCGGCAGCTAGGACATAATGTTCTCTCAGCATTAAAATATTGTTACAAAATTGATAGGAGAAACTCGATCCTAAGGCCCAGGAGTGGATATGCTTTTTCTTCAAGTTCGCAAGTTAGTGGCCTTTGGGACATAAGGAGCCTCAAATTTTTTAGACAGGTACTTCATATTTCTCTGATCAGTTTTTGTCTTGTCTATGTATTTGAGAAAATTCTTACTTGGTTGGAGTTAAGAAAAAAGAAGGAAATAACTAGATGGAAACTAAAACAGAGAAGGAATGTTATTACAAAAGAAAAAATAACAGTATCAAGGCTGGACAGGTAAACTAAATCTTCTTACAACTCAAAACTGGTTTTGTTGATTAGAAAATTGAATATCTATCAGATTAAGAAGGCATATGAGGTTATAAAATACATTACATTGCGGATGGTTTGCTGCATTAAAGAGAATGCCTTTTGGATTAAAAGTGTCTTGAGACTGTTTGCTTGGTTTCGTTGTGCATTTGTTCTTTTCGAAAATCTTAGTATCATTGTGTTAGAAAAAGCCTTTTCCTTTTTAATTTTTTTGACAGCATTCATACTTTCTGATATGATCCTCAGGAGTTTGATCTTCGTGCTGCTATGCCTCTTGGATTTTGGAATGCAGCTCTTAATGTAGGGCTATCAGCTGGTGCCATCTTGCCTCTGGGGAGGGATTTTACCAAACTATCCACATCTGTGCCCGATAGATTCTTCCTGGGCGGCCACTCCTCCCTGGTCTGCGGCCTAGGCGGGCCCTCCTCTTTGTTGGGCTTCCGGACAAGAGGTCTGGGTCCCACTGACATGAGACGGGTTATAAACCCGAATAAGGATGAGGGCTTGTCAAACCAGTGTGACGGTCAGGATTACGTTGGGGGTGATCTGGCGGTCACGGCCTTTGCTGATGTATCCTTTGATCTACCCCTAAGGATTTTCAAGGATGCTGGCATTCATGGCCATGCCTTTGTTTGTGCTGGTAATCTTGCGAAATTGACTGAAGGTGAAATTAAAAATTTCTCCATTCAGAGGTTTATGAATACTTTTAGGAGCTCGGCTGGGGTTGGTGTTATCTTGCCGACCAAATTTTTCCGTGTTGAGGTTCGTCTCTTTAATTAAAAATTTCTTTTTCTTATGCAAAATACTTCATTTTTGGTGGCATAGTTAATTGAAGTTGCTTTGTTTTGTGCAGATAAATTATTGCCATATTCTGAAGCAGTTTGAGCATGACCATGGGAAGAATGGGATACAGTTCAGCTTTTCCTCGCCACTTTAGAGTTTATTTTGGCTGTCATAAAAAAGTTCATATTGCTCTGACAGATAGAGATGCATCTAGCACCGATTGGTTGCTGCTTTCTTGAATTTTGTTGTTTGTTGAGGGAGAAACTGCGTGAATAAATGTAACTGTGATCTACAATTTTTGTTCTTTCAACCATTTTTGGATGTTCTCTGTTCTCCGTTCCCAGAAACGTTTGCCTCGTTGGTAGGTATTGTATTACTGTGATCTAAATTTTTTAGTAAAATCTTTCATTGCGTTAGATTTCATGGGCATTATCTGAACATTGCTAGGTATTGTATTACTGCAATGGACGTAGAGGAATGTCATATTACATGAAATCTATGGGGTTCTTCGGGATATTCTTGTGTTCACGATAATGCTATTTCTGATAAGATCCTAGTAGATAATGTACAGTAGAACGGAAACGGATTTAGAAGCCTAAACTTTCCAGGGGCAAGAGTAAAAAAAGTGTCAAGACCAAGCAGAGTCGAGACTTGAACTTCTGGACAGTTCTGGTATTTGATTATCACAGCCGAAACAATAACTATGCCTTGAGGCTTACGGGTTGGGGTTTTGGGGCTGTATAAGAGCCTGCTTTTCATGGGTTCAGCCCATATTGCATTTCAGCCTAATTCAAGTCCATCCTGGAGATCCGAGCCCAAAACGACTTTATTTTTCTTTATTAAAAAAGGCTGGTATTATCTGATGGATTAATATCCTCTGCATTAACGCACCATTTGAGTTGATCAGGACCGTACGATTAGAATCCGCACATATATTAAAGGGTCCCATGCATTACAAGTCGCCGGATTGGTCCCGATTCTGATCGGACAGTCAAGAGCTAAAATCAAAATGTACATTACTGCAGAGGATGCAGACTCTTTTCCAATACCAGTATTCGTTTTTCTAAGGAAATGGAAAAAGGGTTCTTCGCCTTTTTTTTTTTTTTGCTTTTATTTGTGGTGTCTGATGCGACAAGCTAGAATCACACAAGTTTCCCTTGACCTGGATGTTCAAATGGTTTAGTTTGTTTGGTTTAATTAAACTAATTTGTTTTGAATAAATGGTTTGGTTGTTCAGTTTCATTGATTTGGTTCAGTTTAAAAATTATGATAATTCAGTTTTCGATTTAAGATTTATTTTAATAATAAAAATCAAATAAACAGAACAAACCAAATGAATCAAAATATTAATGAATATTGTGTTGGTGTTGTAATATCATACATATAAATACAAAAATTATTAACTCAATACTTGTATTATTAGTTGTGACTTAAAAATTTCATAATAATTTGAGTTGAATTAATAATTAATTATCATTACCAGTAAGTCAGTAACAATGGTGGAGCCAACATGTGCCTGCCCTTTGTCCAAGGAAATTTTCAAAATATACTTTTTTGACATTTTATTTCAGGAAAAAAAATTACAAATCTTTCTTGTGTTTAAAATAATTATATAATTATGTTCTATTCCGATTTTTTTGTTCCATACTATTTTAATTTCTAGCTCCTCTCCTGACTACTAGGAGGTGCCAAATCAAGGTTAATAGAATTGAGGGTTTCCATCTTATATACTTTCAAGCACAACATCATCAAATATACTGTCTCATCACTATATAAGACGCCTTGATTCCTTTTTAGCAACGAAATAATAAAAATATCGATAAAGCAAAAAATAATAATTCTAAAGCATGCATAGATGAGGAATTTAAAATACATTTTTTCTTATCTTTTAAAAAATAGCTTGAAATATGAATCAGAAAGTTAAAATTGATCAGGAGACAAGAAAACACGACCCTTAATTTCACTTTTTTTATTCCTTTTCTGAACAAAATAGTGGGATTTTTCTGTACTATAGAAAAATTGCCGTTTTTTTTATTAATACCCAAAAAAAAAAGAAATTATCAAATCTGCGCTCACCTCAAATTTTTATTAAAACTATCCTAACCGCTCCACTGCGGGGCGGTCCACTATTCATAAGCGGACCGCCTCTCAGTGAGGCGGTTTGCTAATTTTTTTTTTACTGTTCATAGCGGACCGCCCCCCAGTGGGGCGGTTTGTTATGAACAGTAATTTTAAATATTTTTTTTTTTATAGACAATATGAATATCAAGATGCTGAATTCTAATGCTAAAAATTCGGATTTTTTGAAATATTTGTTAGATTATTTCTTTTGATGTATAATTAGCATATTTATATTAAAATACGCTAAATTACGTGAAATTATGTTAAATTACGATGAATTACACTAAATTACACAAATAGCTTGCTCATTCATAGATTGATAATTTTAATCTTAATAAAAAGGGCCATAATTGATTGATAATTACATTCATCTGTCGAATTTTTTTTTTTTTAACTTAAATTTTGACGAAAGAAATTAACACCAATAAAAACAACAAAGAACAGGGAGTGCGTGTCCCCTCAGGTATTGGGAGTGTGTATGCTCTGAGATATTTCAACTTTTTAGGGGTGTAAACGGTCGGATACGGATCAGATAGTGGTCAAACTGTATTCTTATCCGTTATAATTTTTCAAATACAGATACGAACACGGATAATCCCGGATACGGATACAAATTGGATATTAAACGGATATGGATACGGATCGGATATCGAATGGATACGAATACGGATATGAATATAATTCGGATAATGAAAAATAAATTACTAATGTACATTCTATTAAAGAATAACATCTAAATATAATTTTTTTCATTCATAAATTAGATCTAATATTTTTCATAATAAGTTTGTTGGTTACAAAACATATATTATATTATCAAAATATTAGTCACTAATAATGTCATAGTGTTATATTGTTCATTAGAATATATATGTATAAGCAATTTAATAAATCATTGGTATGTATATACAATTTAATAAATCAATTTAAGAACATAAAGTAAATTTATTGTGGTTTAGGGATGTAAACAGTCAGATACGGATAATACGGATAGTTAAAAATCTTACCATATTATTATCCGTTATAATTTTTCAGATACGGATACAGATACGGATAGTCTCAAATATACGAATCAAATAATTTAACTAATTTTCCGGATTCGGATCCAGACAAAATCAGATAATATCCAATCCGTTTACATCCCTGTGACTTTTGCATGGCTGACATGTACGGTGCCTATTCAGGGATAGCCGACATTTTTATTAATATCCAACATAAAATAAAAAATATCAAATGTACTCAGGTTTTCTGGGTATTTTAAAAAATGTCCAAACTGGCCATTTTTTTGCAGGTTGAAAAATGGCCGGTCAGTTTTTTTTTTTGAAATATTTGTTAGATTACTTCTTTGATGTATAATTAGCATAATTATATTAAATTACGCTAATTATGCTAAATTACGCTAAATCTGATACAATCTGAATCTAAAATCCATTAAGAATAAGTAAATAAATAAATATTATTTGAGTTATTTCAAAGCTAAATGAGAAACATTTTTCTTTTGTCTTTCGAGGCTAGGACAATGGATAAGGCAAGAGAGACGATATTTTCAATGAGAAGGCGAAAAACGACAACAAAACTTCAAACGGCCATAAAACGGCGCTCGAGTGTCCGATTTCAGCAAATGACCACTTTTCGGAAAGCTTGAGAAAAGATGCATGCGTCGGTGACAGCTAAGCTGTTTTTCAAAATTCAGAATTGCCAAAAAACAAAGGGAAGTGCCTCAAAATTTGAGTTGAAGTTTCCGATTAAGTTTTTCATTTCTAATTTTCGATCTAAGTAGCTCAGTAAATTGGTTATATAATGAACTTGTAGAATACTAATTTTTACTATTTTTGGAAATTTTTTACTATTTTTTATGATTTATGAAAGATGACACAAAATGACTTAAAAATAAATTTTTTTTGTGCCAATTTAGCGTAATTAGCATAGTTAGCGTATTTTAGTATAATTTAGCGTAATTAACCGTATTTAGCGTAATTTAGTATAATTTAGCGTAATTTAGTATAATTAGTGTAATTTAATGTAATTTAGCATAATTTAGTGTAATTTAATATAATGAGTGAGGCTACGGTGCTATGCATAGCACGGATTGAGCCGTGCTACGGCTCAATATTTGAGTTTTCAAAATTCTAACGGTCGATCCGAACCGTTCAACATGATTATAAAATGAATATGTACTTGCAAACCAAATTTTACATTTTTTTTGAATTTTTTTACTATTTTTTTAGATAGGTAGAAAATCACTGTTTTTGGATGGTCCAGAATTTTCAGATCAAGTGATTTTCTACCTATCTAAAAAAATAGTAAAAAAATTCAAAAAATATAAAATTTGGTTTGCAAGTACATATTCATTTTATAATCATGTTGAACGGTTCGGATTGACCGTTAGAATTTTGAAAACTCAAATATTGAGCCGTAGCACGGACCAAACCGTGCTATGCATAGTACCGTAGCCTCACTCTAATATAATTATGCTAATTATACATCAAAAGAAGTAATCTAACAAATATTTCAAAAAAAAAAAAAACCTAACCGGCCATTTTCTAACTGGCAAAAAAATGACCGGTTTGGGCATTTTTAAAAAAACTCAGGTTTCTGGGTACATCTGATACTTTTTATTTTATGTTGGATATTAATAAAAATGTCGGCAGGGATAACACGGGGGAAGTATTATTTATCCTTTGAGACTCGTGCATAACGTATTTGAACAGTTTAGATTCATAAAACACTCAAAGTTTGAGATATCTCAGATCAGAGGATGCGAATTCAGGTATTGGAGGGGTGCAATAAATAAATGGACGGTCCGGATTAGTTTCAACCAAGTCAAATTCAATCTGGTGCCTATCAAAACTATAAGGGGTCCGTTTTGAGATTCGTGTAATGTTAGAAGAACGGTCTGGATCTGTTTATTGCACCTCAGTATTGCATTGGATGTGAATTCGATGACAGGAGTCCGGATCCCTTGAGGTAACTCAAATTTTGAGTTTGAATAGGGACCACAGAATCAGACTAATTTGGTCCGAAGTAGAATGTAAAATATAGATGGGATTGGGATTAGATGGGACGGTTCAAATCTGAACTCAAAATTTGAGTTGCAAATTCCTGATAACAGTCGGCGGGGGACCCGGGGTGCAAGGAATTCAGATCCAGTGCAGTAACCCAATTTTTGAGTTTTGATCCAAACCGTCCAAGGTGTTCTAACACGAATCTTAAAGAACCTGGACCCCACAAATAATACTGGCCCCCTGCGCTACCACCGAATAGGCACCGTACACGTCAAAACTCAAAAATTGGGTTACTTTAGGGGATCCGGACTCGGGTGCAAGACCTCAAAAGAGAATCCCCGCGCGGCATATGCCCGGATGCGCACAGACGAACACCACGAGTCCCTGGCCCTGCATGCTGACGCGGACTCGAAACGAAATCTCAACCCATTTTCACCGTTGGATTCAGATCAAACAGTCACTATGAGAGTGCTTATCCAAGCAATCCTACAGAGTACTCTTCTCCTCCTTTGACCCAATTAAAAACTGTTTTCCTTTTGTATCTTCTCCAAGTCCCTTGGTACTCAATCCCTCTCTAAAATTCTCAAGTTCCGATGCGCCTAAAAATGGCGACAGCTCCTCCTACTGCAAATCTCCGAGGGTCTTTCTTCTCGTCCCGTTCACCCTCGTCTCATTCTCTCCCCTTTTTCTCCATCTCTTCTCTTCCACACACATCCCCTTTAAAAAATCTCAATTCTTCTCTCTTCTTTGTTTCCCATTCTCCCTTGTTTCCTTCACAAACACATCGGGTCTCCACTTCACCAGTCGAACAAGCGCCGGCACCAGATTTTGGCTTCAACGAAGAAATCACCAGATTGAAGGGCATTCTCTCCCAACTTCTCGGGGCAAATAGCTTGAAAGAGAAGATCAGGGTTCTGGATTCTGATTCTACGGTTAGAGAGTTCTTCGGTGATAGTAATGGACAAATGATGTCAAAGCTGGAACCTTTTGAGGTTTTCTTGCTTAAATGTTTGGTTGTAGCTGGTCAAGAGCATGTTCTGGGTTTTGAGTTTGATTGGGGTAGGAGAGTTGATGCTGGAGATGAATTAAGAAAAGCATTCTATGCTTTAGGGAATATGATAGAAAAATGGAGCTTACATAATGGCGGCGAGGATCAAACTGAGGTTGTAGATATGGCTGAAATGGAGATGCTAAATAAGCTGCTCAAATTACTTGGTGAAATGGAGCAATTCTACGATTGCATTGGTGGAATTATCGGGTGAGTCAGCACCTACAATTCTTGGTTTTTATAGAAATTTAAACTAATTTTTGAACTGTGATTTGTTTGATGAAATTGGAAGTTATTGTTCTAATTTGTTTCTCTTCTGATACTAGGTATCAAATTATTGCACTAGAGCTTCTTTCACCTCCTAATAATAAATCCCATAATTCAACTGGTGATATTGTTGAACTTCATGTACCAAGTGGATTCAATCTGTTAGAAAGCCCTGATCAAGCATCTCAAGCAGCTCTCTGGGGAATTGAGGTTAGCTGACATAACTTTCTGTCTAATTAGTTCATGCTTATTGCAAGATTTTCAAGATGATATGTCACAATATACTAGTTCTCATTTGTTTCTTTGAAGATATACACCAGAAAGGTTCTGATTGTCATCTATCACCATTGGACTCAGGACAGTAAATGCCATTATTATATAATATATAACGAAAAGTTCAGGAAATTTAACAAGAGATAACAAATGAATGAATGACTTTAGGTGTATGTGTCCAGGCTGAGTTAAAAAAAAAATCATTGTTACTAAAAGGACTCATTAAAGCAGAAAAAAAATGACAACATGATTTGAATCTTGATGAAACAATATATCAATGAGAGATTAGTTCAATATGTTCAGTAAATTCTTCTTCTTTTTTAAGAAAAGGAGTCAAAACATATTTATATTTAGAGGAAAAGAACCCTCAGTAAAAAAAAACATGTTAAAAAGAAGAAAAAATTAAGCTAGAATCAACACAATGATTTTTTTTTTTTTGAGCTGTATGCATCCAAAGGTGCACGGTACAGTTCCTAAGGGATATAATTTTGTCCCAACTCCTTATATCCTTCTAAAGGGCAAATACAAACGTAGAGGTATACATATTATAAATCTCGCTAAAACTGCTCGTTTTTTATCAGAAGCTTGTTATTTACTTTTTGATGCAGCAAGTAAAAAAAAAAACATTTTAATTGTTGGTACTAAAAAATTACCAGAAAAAGTCGCGGATTCAGTAGCGTTAGCTGGAATAAGGGCTCGATGTCATTATGTTAATAAAAAATGGTTTCGTGGTATGTTAACAAATTGGTCCATTACGCGAAGGAGACTTCTTAATATTTTGTAGATTATTAATATGCAATCCCACAGTTGTTTTAACATTGTGTCCCACTAACTTCTTTATATATTTATTCATTCATTTAGTTATTAAACATTTCACCCAATAGCAGTGTAGATTGTTGCTTTGAATCAAATTTTCCAGCAAATAGCCACTTTGAACTCAAAATTTAGATGGGACATTGTCCAATACGCAGATTAGTGTTTTTTAAAATAGCCACACTGAACGGCGTTGCAAAACTAATTTGGTATTTTAAATGCTCAACCCGTTGGACAATGCCCAGTAGGCAGATTAGTGGTTTTTACAAACTAGAATGAGCTTATTTTGTAATGGTACTAAAATTCTTTGGTTAGATATTGGAATGAGAATATTCTTTACCAGCAGATAGCCGAGGCTTGCGAAATATATATGTATACAGGACAAGTTGCAACTAAATATAATTATTCTAGTTTCTAGGGTTTGCCAGAACTGGGTGAGATCTATCCGATTGGCGGGGCTGGTGACCGCCTTGGTCTGGTTGATCCAGACACTGGTGAATGCCTTCCTGCAGCATTGCTACCCTACTGTGGAAGAACTTTGTTAGAGGGCCTAATTAGAGATCTTCAGGTAAACTGCCCCTTGTGGTCTTTTGCTGTTGTACGTCTTTTGTATAAAAGCGAAGGACTAGAATTTAAGAAATGGGACTGCTTCAGTGCAGTGCTGTCCAAGTTGATCAAAAGCCTCTCTTTGTTCTTCTTCTTAGTTGAAGGGGAAATAAATGAAGGCTAATTTGGATCGAGGTCAGGGAAAATTAATCTTAATTGGGGCTTGTTTTCCAACTGGGAGTTAACTGAGGCTTATAGTTGCCTAGTTTGGGAGAACTGGCAACCGTTATGTTCTAATCAGTTAACAGTTCTTAAATTCCTTGTATAACCTTAGTCTTTAGCAGCATCTTGATTCTTTTCCCGGTTACATTAATCATGATTGCTGTTCTTTGAGGAATAAAAATGTATAATTTTACAGGCTAGAGAGTTTCTCTACTATAAAATATTCGGAAAACAGTGCACGACTCCAGTAGCAATAATGACTAGTTCGGTAAAGAACAATCATAAGCATATACTTGCATTGTGTGAGCGACTCGCCTGGTTTGGTAGAGGTCGTCAGAATTTTCAGCTTTTTGAACAGGTATTATATATTGTTCAATATTTCACTTAACAACAAAGAGTAGCAGATATACCTTTTTTGTCTGTAATACTGTTTGCAAATTTACTTAAACAAATTCTTTTAAATTGCTGTGAGTCTAAGGAATTAAAATAGAGAAGAAGTACTTCCTAATATAAAATAGAAAAGAACCACCAATACTCAGGCAATAAAAATAGGATAAAAAAATAGAGAAAAAGTACTCCCTAATATAAAATAGAGATCCTCTGATAGCACAGCCAACTACCATGCATTAAAGAGTCGGAACAAGAAAAGTCATTTCTGGTACACTGCTGATACAATCCTGTATTCACCTGGTGCCACTGGCCTATGTTATGAAATCCTTGGCCTGTTGAACCAATATTATTGAAAATTAAGCTATCTTTCTTAAAAGAATGGTAATGATTTCACACCAGCCTTTTCTCTTGGCTTTTAAATTACAATTTATTTTCCATAGCCTTTGGTGCCAGTTGTGGTGGCCGAAGATGGAAAGTGGTTGGTGTCAAGATCTCTTTTCCCGGTGTGCAAGCCTGGTGGTCATGGTGCTATTTGGAAACTCGCACATGATAAAGGTGTCTTCAAATGGTTCTATCATCATGGCAGAAAAGGCGCCACAGTGAGACAAGTCAGGTATTTTTCATTTTTATTTTACCATTTTTTCTTTCTTCTTGATTTTTGTTTTCTGGATAAATTTTTCATCGGGTTCAATTTTTCGATGTCAAATGTAACTGAATTGAATTTAATCAAGATGGTTTCTTTTTATTGTTTACTGTTTGGTTGAAAAGCTATAGTAGTATGTATTTGTCCAGTTTTGATAACAAAATTAAATAAGAAGAACCAATCACATAGGCCAAACTATCACCAAGTGGTTCAGTTGCAGCGGCATAAATTACAATACTAAAAGTGTTATATATGTTATTGAACCATATTTTTGTAACTCAATTCAGCAAAATTTGAGATACCAAATTTTAGTTAGCATATTCTGTTTGTTTTAGTCCTACTCAGTTTGGCTCAGATTGCATTTTGCAAACTGAAGAGAAATTTATGCTTGTTTGTGAACTGGAACTGACTGAATGAATATTCCTATTTGCTTTGTTGAATTGCATATTGATGTTAAATAAACACCAAAAAAATTTGGAAATTAAAATCGTTTGGTGTCCTTGAAATTTGCAGTAATGTTGTCGCAGCTACTGATTTGACGCTTTTGGCCTTGGCTGGATTAGGTCTGCGCCATAAGAAGGTACTACTTTGTCCTCTCTCTCTCTCTCTGTTTGTCTTCTATCTCCATCTCTGTCTCCTTCCAATTTTCTGAACTTAAAAATTCTTGTTATTTTCTGTCTATCCCACCATTTATTCAGTTGTTGACAAAACTATCACTTATTGTTGTCTATTTATACCGTGCATCAGAAATTAGGTTTCGCATCATGTGCTAGGAGCAGTGGAGCAACGGAAGGAATAAATGTTCTTATTGAAAAGAAAAGCTCTAATGGGCATTGGGAGTATGGAATATCATGTATTGAGTATACTGAATTCGAGAAATATGGCATCACTGACTCTTCCATTTCTCACAGGAGGTAGTTTTATTGTAAAATCAAACATTGTGCTTGTTATAGAAAAAAAATTGTCAATAATAAAAAGGTTCCAGTCTTGTTGCTTTGAATATCTCTGAATCATATCTTATAGCTTGCAAGTGAACTACCCGGCAAATACAAACATCCTCTATGTTGACTTGCGAGCAGCTGAGGGAGTGGGGTCAAGCCGTAATGCATCTTGCTTGCCAGGAATGGTGTTAAATTTGAAAAAGAAAATATCTTACGCAGATCATCTTGGGTTCGAGTGTAGGTATATACATTCCCATTGTTGGTCCAATTTTCAAAAGCTGATCCCAATTCGCAAGGAATGTCTGTAATACAACTTATATTTGTTTCTATGTTTCTTCAAACTTTGTAGTGCTTCAGGCGGGAGGTTAGAGTGCACAATGCAAAACATTGCTGACCACTTTATAAATAAGTATAGCTCTCGCTGCAATGCTGGAATTGAAAGTATGTTAGTTGTATCTTTTGTTAGAAGCTTGTTGTACTAAAAAGAGTGTGAAAACGAAAACTGAACTTTTCTAACGAATCTAATCTCCTCACTCTCTCTAAAAGGTGGACTTGATACATTTATGGTGTACAATGAAAGGAAACGGGTCACCTCATCTGCCAAGAAAAAAAGAAAACCAGAGGATAAATCACTGCACCAGGTTAGCACTCTTAGGTTTCATTCACTAAGAACGGTTTCAGGTACTAAATTAATCCTCTTTCATGTTTACTTCTCATAAAGTGTAATCAAATATTCTCGAGCTGCAGACACCAGAGGGTTCTCTTTTAGATGTTATGCGCAATGCCTACGACATTTTGTCTGGTTCTAATGTAAACCTTCCCAAGGTAAGAAAATTATTATTACTTATTTTAATGTGTTTTTTATCTCATATTTTCCTCATGGTGTTTGACTTGTGTTTTTCTTTTTCAGGTCAAAGGAAATAGCCACTACTTAAAATTTCGACCTCCTTTTCTTATATTTCTTCATCCTGCTTTAGGTCCATTATGGGAAATTATTAGGCAAAAGGTATTGTTTTTGTTTCTGTTCCCAAAAGTTGTGCATTAACTAATGTTTTTTTCACAATAGGTGCATTATTTTCTTATTTCTTAAACTTCAAATTGACTGTAGTTTGTGGGCGGCTCCATTACTGAGGGTTCAGAATTACAATTAGAGATTGCTGAATTTTTCTGGAGTGATGTCGAGGTAGCTAAATAATGATCCTCATTGAATACATATACATCCTTTCAAAATTTTAAAATTCATAATAGCAGGAGTTTTTAATAACGGTTATTATATAAGTCATATTAATAGCAGTCTCAAATATTTCCTGAAATGTAGTTGGAGGGGAGCCTGCTTGTTCATTCTGACAATGTCATGGGTTCAATTGCAAAGAGCAACAATGATGAACAAATTCTTCATTATGGCACAAGGTACTTGCTATCTTTTTATTTATCAAGCACCAAATTTATACTTCAAAATTTCTCTTTTCAATTATGAATCATCGTTTTTCTTTCTGTTTTTTTTTTTTTGCCCAAAGATGTGGCAAATGTAAGCTGCAAAAGGTGAAGGTCAGGAACAAAGGATTGAACTGGAATTCTCCTAAAAATGTTTACTGGAAGAATGAAGTTGAGAGATTTGAATCATTAAAAATCATTCTTCATGGGAATGCTGAATTTGAAGCTTCAGATGTTACATTAGAGGTCTGAATGGCTCCTATTTAAATTAAATTCAATATTTTTATTTAGAAATCTCTTCATTCTTATATATATTTGTATTTTATATATTTTTTTTAGGGTGACCATGTATTTGAAGTTCCAGATGGTTATAGAATGTGCCTATACCGGGATAACAAAGAATCTGGTATGCTTGATAATTAATTTCCATGCAGTTTGCAAAGAACATCTATATTATCATGAAATTTAAATCTTTTTTAAATGTTTATTTCTTTTTTCCTTAGGTTTTTCCATTAGTTTGGAACCGATTCCTACTAAATTGGTGGATAGCGGGTCCTGGTACTGGAAATACAATGTGGAGGGATCACACATCAAGTTGGAAATGGTATATTTGTAGTTACATCTTACTAATCATTAGATTCTTTATTCAATTTTGGTGCTTTATTAGCGGCTGCAAGATTGATATTTAGAGGTCCATCTTCACAACATCCTCCATTTAGATTATTGTAAATTAATGTACAAATTTTATACTTATTCAGTTATTTGCTATGCTCGACTTTATTTACTTGCGAAGAATCTGCACAAGGAAATGTTAATTCTTATGTACTATAATTAGGCTGTTATTTCTTGTTCAGTCGTACATTTCACATGCGCATCAGAGACACTTTCTTGATATATGTATTGTAATTATTTGATATTACCACTTGACCTAAAATTTTCCACATAGTAATGAACAACTAATTCTCATGTACATTATTACCGTAAAAATATATTAAATAAACGAGATAATACCAAGACAACATTAAAAAAAAAGTTGGATCTTTAAACACACTAGTATGACCTGGTTCAATGCCATAACAATTAAACAAAAACAGAGTGCAATAACAATTTTAGAAAGGGAGTGGCTGGCGTGCTATCAGGTATATAGCAACATGCTGTGTTATTGTCTCGAAAACAGGGGTGGACCTAGTAAGGGCCAGGCTTTCATTGGATTTTGATCAGTGGCGTAGCTAGGATTTGAGTCCGGGTAGGTAGAAATTGGGTTCGGGTTCTTTTTTCTAAACGGGTTCGGTTTCAAATTGCCTCCATAACTCCATTCTACCTCTGCTCGAGCTGCCTATTGAATCGTGTCTCTGTTTATCGAATCAGTTGAAATTTCTAAATTACTAAAACAATTACTTGTAATTTTTAAAACAATTGGTATATCAATTAACAAACTAAATTGTAGATCTGCAATTTGAAAAAAAATAGGGTTACCTTAGTTGCAGTGAACATAGAGCCACAGAGGTGGAGGGGAATTGGGCACAGACACACATCACACACACAGATGAGAATCTCTGTTTTTTTTCTCTTCCGCACAGTGAATCAGCAATCAAAATCTCCTCCCCTAATTCTCCGATTGTGTTTTTGGTTTTTCTCGGTCAGAATCGCATAGAGCGCTTTTTTCTGGAGAGAAGGCGAGCGCGAGGGTAGCGTGAAATTAATTTATTAACAAGTAGCGGAGAAGAAAATTGAAGTTTGTTATTAGGAAGTTAATTTAATACAGATTGAGATTTGAATTAGACTGTTCAGGTCCAGGTCAAAGGTAGGCAATTTATATTCCAGGGATAGGCAAAACCCATATTTACATGGGGTAATAATTAAATTTTCAAATTAGGGACAAACACTGCATAACCCTGGGAACACCTAGCTCTGCAACTGTTCAGACCAACTTTGTCTCTCTTTGGAATTTTTTTTGCTCCCCTCTGGAATTCTGATTTGTAATAAGGGTGATATTTAGGGTTAAAATTAAGATAAATTTCTTGAATTATGATTGGTAATTCGAATTAGAAGTTAGAGCATTGAAAATTATCTAGTACCCAATTAGCTATTTAAACTTGATTTGATATTTTCTTGCCCTCCCACCGAAATGTTCGAAAACCTATCGTGTAGGCTTCAAACGACAAATCCACACTCGATCTACTTCAAAAGTGATGTATTTACATAAAATTTTTAAATTGTCATATTCATTTAGTATAAAGTCAAATGGTCAAAAAACGAAAAAATGAATGCATTAAAATTAATTCATTTAATTTTTTATTGCTTGATTTTATACGAAATGAGTTCGAACATTTATAAATTTTGTAGTAAACACATCACTCGATAAACGCCCGATAGCACACTTGTTGATTCGTTGTTTAGAGCCTATTTATAAATTGTTGATGCAATAGCACAAGCAAAACACCCGATAGCACACTTGTAACTCTTTGAAACGTAATATACTGCCACTTAATAAACGGATTAGTATCACCACAAGGTACCCACGTGCTCATACAACAGAACTGAAAAAACAAAAAAAAAGATACCATGATGCTTACGAGCTTGTATTAAAAATAAAATAAAAACAGATCCATGACCAATAAAAATAAGAAATATTTATTTTCTATTTTAAAAGCAATAAGCGCAAAATTTGCATTTTAAAATATGCAAATTTGGAAAAACAGCTATATACATGTAATTCTAAATAACTCTCCGTATAGATAAAATCCCAAAAACAAGTTATACTTCATTTAAGTTCAAATACGGTTCTTCATTTTTAGAATATACAAATTATTGATAGAAAATTTTGGTCACAGAGAAATAATTTCAATGTAATTTACGAAATATTGATATTTTTAGGTTCAAAATGAAATGATAAAAATTGATTGTATACATTTAATATTGAACTTTATATAAGTCATAACAATTTGAGGAATATTGTATAACTAAACGTAAATTTGAAATTTATTGAAGAAGATGTACACATTCAACGAATTTGAAGTTTTGAACAACCCTTTTTTAGTACTTATACATAATTCAATTTTTTTGTAGGGACTTATGTGAAAGAAAATATGTTACAACCGGATCGTATAACTATACAACATGTGGTGTTGCAAAAACAAATTATTTGAATAGTTTGTTTCAGCAAATAACGTCTGAGTAATAATATTTACATAAATTAGGCCAATTCTGTTGAAATATTGTTTATTATTATTAAATGCGCGTCTTTAAATAATTGAGTACTAAATTTATAGTTGATTCTGCATTGTTAATGTAAACGAAGTAGATTAATGATCGACAAATGGATATTTCATTAAAAATTGACATAGAATTTTCAAAATTAATTTTGATTACTTAAAAAAAATTCAGATTAATGTCAGTCAGACAAAATATATCACATATTTCTTTTTTGAAGATAATATTATATTTATGAGACGTGATAGCAGACATCCAACTACAATCCTTCAACTTTGACGGTTAGACAAATTCTGACACATACCGTATTCAAGAAATTCAGCGCTGATTGGAAATAAATCTGCTATGATCCAAAGGAATTGCAGGGTCCTTGTTATTCCAAATCCAATCTTTCATTTTTGGAATGCATGAATTTCAATAGAAGTTGTTTTTTATGCACGAATCTCAAAACAAATGAAAGGTTGGATTTGGAATAACAGGGTCCCTGCAATTCCTTTGGATCACAACAGATTTATTTCCGCACTGACCAGATTAAATAGAATGAACAAGTTTTAATAGTGCTTTAGTCATTCTTAATATTTCTTCTAAAAAATCTTAATAATGATAAATATATTTATTTTTTCTCAATTTTCTTTCAAGCCAAAAAAAAAAAAAAAAAAAAATCTTTTCACACACTCTTTTATTTTTCCTCCGATCATTCTCGTCCATTTTTCCGACGATATGTTTTAACTCGATTTTCTCTTTTAAATGAGATCAATGATGAAGTAATTTTAAGTTATATTCGTGTCTTTTTTTTCTTTTCCAAAACCTCATACCTCACATTTTAAATCTTAACAGTGTTTCTCACAAGTCTTAATAATTTTTTTTAAAAGTCTTAATAGTGCTTTTAAAAAGTCCACTATAACTTAATTTTGTTTTTGACAATATTTAATATTGCTTTCAGAAAGTTATAAAAGTTCTTCCATAAAAATCTTAACAGTGTATCAAAATACATGTTGATAGTCTATATTCTTCTCCCTTTTTCATAAACAACCCTTATTTCATCTTATAAATCACCAAGCACGAAGCATGAAGTGGTTGGAACGCGAAGGTAGGTAGCACGACAATCGGAGAGCGACAGGGCAGAGGAGGGAGGAGACGGAGATGGGAGCGGCAACGAGGCAAGAGTAAAGTGGGAGCGGTGACGGGGCGAAAGCGAGAACGAGAGTAGTGAGAGCGGCGACGATAAAGTGGAGAAACGATAATGGAACAAAAGACGGAAGTGGGAGCAGTAACGAGACGAGAGTGAGAACAAGAGTGATGTGGGAGGGGGATTTTACAAATTGCCCTACCTTCCAAAATTATCAAACAAAATGCCCCTCTTTTGGAATAATTAACAAAATGCCCTTGTGGACCCTCATTTACCCATCTCTACCCATTTCTATCCCTATCTCCTATTTACTCTCATCAAATTTGACATCTCCATATCTTTCATTAAACTTTAATGAGTGCATAATTTTTTTAAAGAATATATAATTCAAACAACAATTTTTTTGTAGACATGCAACAAAAATTCAGTTAGATAATATATATATCGAATACATGTTTTTTTTATTAAGTATTTTTACTAATATGCATCATGATGAAATTATTTACACGATTATACAGTACGTTATTAGAAAGATAAATTTTAAATTTATATTTTACTTATTTGACAGTATTTCATTTAAACTTTCTTGTAATTATTCAAAAAATAATAAGAGTGAAAACATTACATAAAAAATATAAATACTTTTGAGATGTAAATAAGAAGTACATAATATTAGATATAAAAATAATTTATCTCCATATTTTAACACACACAAAAATTATATATTGTCAAGATATTTTATTCGTTTGGTTACAATATAAGACATTACTTACATGAAAATGACAATTGTCTCTGGTATTGATGGTGTTCCATTAGTAGATGGAAATGAGAATATATATTAGTGTTTGATTCTTGCATTCAGAACAGGTTCATTTTTGTAAATTTGAATCGCAATACATCAAATTAATACATGAGGAGGGTTCAAATGCTTCCATTTTTCATGCCTCCACCATGCCTCCATTTTTAAAAACTTTAGTAACTCAAAATTTAAAACTTAAAAGTCAAAATAAAACCGTTGGATATGATCTTTATCATTTTATCTATACACGTGTAAAAAATTATGACATTTCAATTTTGTTTTGGTTGTCATCAAGAGCTTGTAAAAAACGTACTAATGTGAATAATTTCTAGACATTGATTTTTCAACTTATTGATTCACATAAAAACAAAATTGAAATGTGATAATTTTTTATGAGCACATAGATAAAATGATGTAGATCATATCCAATGGTTTTATTTTGGCTTTTAAGTTTTAAGTTTTGAGTTATTAAAGTTTTTAAAAATGGAGGCATGGTGGAGGTACAAAAAATGGAGGCATTTGAACCCTCCTCTTAATACATATATGCTCATCAGTAATAAAAAAAAATTAATTCCTCAAAATATGATTATTATAATGAGCCTTTTAAAAAAATAACAAACATATGATTCTATTTATAAAACTCCGACCAAACTGGTTTCTATTTATAGATTTATTATTATTTTTTTTGTTCAATATGAGTTGGCCAAAGATACTAGTGGCAACCAGTATAATTGTGTAGATAATTTCATCATGGTGCATATTAGTATAAATGCTTAAAAAAAAATGTATGCGATACATACATTATCTAATTGAAAAGTTTGTTACATGTCTATAAAAAAATTATTGTTTGAATTACATATTTTAAAAAAAATTATTTTTTGAATTACATATTATCTAACTAAGAAATTACAGTCTAATGAAAGATAAGGAGGTGTCAAACTTGATGAGAGTAAATAGGAGGTAGGGATAGATAGAGGGAGAGGGTAAAATGAGAGCCCTACAAGAATATTTTGTTAATTATTTTAAAAGAGAGGTATTTTGTTTGAAAATTTGAAAAAGTAGGACAATTTATAAAAATAGGAGCGGAGACAAGGATGAAGACAGAGAAAAAATATAGTTACGAGTTAGAGGACGAGTGGGGGTCTGTGGGACAGGAAGTTGGAACGAAGATATTTTCTCTACGTTCTTTGGTGATTTGTTCTCGGCCAATATTTGCCATTTAAAAAAAAAAAAAATTTAGATATATGCTCATTATAACTTCGTTAATTAGATATTTACCTATCAAAACTTCAAAACTAGTTATTTTCCCATCAAAACTCACTTAATTTATTAATATCCTCATTTTTTATGTTAGATCAATTTAAAACACTGATTAATCGTAATAAAAATTTACTTTCATGTAATCCTGAAAACTTGAATTTTTTCTAGGTTTTAAAACTTTGAGATCGGCAATGAAAAATATATAACAAATATGCGGTTTCATCAAGTTGAATATCAAGGTAGCAAGTTAACAGAAATGCCTTATCTTACTCTTTAGTAAACTGAATTAAATGAATAGGGACAAAAGCCAAGCAGTATGATGAATTGGAAGCTTCGTATCAGAGGAAATAAAAAAGTTCATTTGAAAGCCTTTACAGTACCGCTCTAAGATAGATTTCCCTCCTTAATCTGTCACTAGATCCGCTTTCTTTCAACGGAGGAAGCAACACCTCTACCAAATCAGGGTACTTCGTTATTGAAGAATGCCATTTAGAATCAGAGATAGAAGCTGCCAATTCCTAGTCTAGTCGATCAGCCTTTGTTCTGTGAAATAGCTTTTACCAGAATAGACTTTTAGAATATGACTGCTGAGTCTGCGACATGGTAATTACCAAAAGGTTGACGAAAAGTTCAGGGAGGAACTGAGCAGAAGGTGCAGCCGTGCAGGAAAGGACTTAACAAAAGGTTTTAAGGAAGAACTTGGCAGAAGGGGAGTCGCACGGGAAGAGAAAGGGGTCGGAAGGATTTAAGATTTTGAAAGGAGTAAAATAGTCAATTTAACTATTAATTATTGTTAATTTATATTATTTTAGTGAAAAAATAAGAAATGGGTACATTTATAAGAGCAAAGCTAGAGTGCGATGTGCTCACCAAGACAGTTTGGTGAACACAACTCCAAAAATATATCGGATCAGCTTCAAACGGCGAATTCAAACCATTGAAATCCATGTATTTCATGAGTGATGCATGTTCAAGCAAAATTTTGAAAGTTTCGAATTTATTTGCTACAAGATCAAGCGGTCAAAGAAATGATAAAAAATGAATATATAAAATAACTTATAAAAGGTTCATTTCTTTGACCGCTTGACCTTGAAGCAAATGAATTCGGAACTTTCAAAATTTTGCATGTACATGCATCACTCATGAAGTACATGAATTTTAACGGTTTAGATTCGTCGTTTGAAACCGATCTGATATACTTTTGGAGTTGTGCTCCAAACTCTCTTGGTGAGCATATCACACTCTAGTTTTGCTCTATTTATAATATACTTATATTTTAATAGAGAAATAACTAATTTTAGAGTTTTGATAGGAATATATTTAATTAAAGAAGTTATAATAGGTTTATATCTAAATTTCTCAAAAAGAAATATTACATTTTTATATATTGTTTTTCTCTCTATCTTTGACTCTCTTCCGGGACCAAAGAAAATTAGCGCGAGACATGTGCAAATGGTTACTCATCTCGTTTACTCCTCTCTTCACCTCTCTCCTCTACGCTCCTTTCCTTTCTCCTCCCTCTCTCTCACCTCTCCTCTTCCCTCTTCCCGGTTCGCCCGAGCTGGAGCCCGCCTCCGTCGGAGACCCATCATGGCCGCCGTTTTGCCGGAGAGCACACTCTTACACGATATAGGCGTGTCGGCGCTCGCTTCAGGGGTTGCTCTTGGCCTCCTTCGTTTCTGGGAGGAGCTCGCTAAGAGAGGTGTCTTTGAACAGGTAAATAAGCGATTTTGATCCATTAGTTGGATTAATTTGAAGTTTAGTCCTGAGCTGAATTGAGAGATTTATTTGGAGTTATCTTTGGTAAAGAGTTGTTTTTGAAGTGTTTGACCGCTTTTGTAGACTTGTGTAGAGTTTATCATGGCAAGGTTCCACTGGAGAATAAAACAGTAATTCGCAGTAATTGCAAAATGTCTTTGATTTGGTTAGATATGTTGCTTTTGAGGGATACTAGGCGGATCTATACAAGTAAAACAGTAATTCGCAGGAGGTTTTAATGGAGAACAAAATATAATTATTATTTTGGAGATAAATATTTCCTAAATTTGAGATGTTTATCCTTCTGGGAACTTAGTGCTCAGCTGATATAGAAAATGAAAGAGTAAGTTGTCATTACTACCTCACTTTCTAAATTTGGGGGCAAAGAAATCTAATTACTAAATACAAAATGGTTAAGTTGGAGACTTGTAGGAGCTCATTATTGATACTCACTGTTTGTTAGGTTTTTGCCAGAGTTTCATAATCATATTCTTACTAAATGACAGAGAAAAGGGTGGGCCAGACACCCAGGCCTGATGATTGGAATTTGCTTTGAAAGTTCCACTTGGCCCTCCTGTTAGTTCAAAATAAATATTTTTTTTATTACTCTAGCATCTAAAGTTGACAAAAATAACATCAATAACATCTAACTCATTACACTGGATAGTGAAAAAGGGATTTTTTTTTTTACAAACCATAATTAAAAAAAAAAACGAATTTTAGGGAACTAACTTGATTAGTTTTTTTTTTTTTTACAAAAACCATAAGTACCGAATAGGCTATTTGGTACCTCCCATTTACGTCCAAAGGGTACCGAATAGCCTATTCGGTACCTCTTAGTTTCACAATTTTTTCGCAGTTAACCGTGTGGCCTTTGGTGGAATAGCCCTGTACCGAATAGGCTATTCGGTACAGGGGTTTTTATTTTTTTATGTTTTCGGCTGCCATTTTTAACATCCATGGAAGAGCCTATTTTTTGTGGCCAATTCGGGTTGGGACCGAATAGCCTATTCGGTACATGGGGGATATGGATCTGTGGCCACTGTCAAATAAAAAGGTAAAACTGGGTGGTACCGAATAGCCTATTCGGTATCTCTTGGACGTAAATGGAAGGTACCGAATTGCCTATTCGGTACTTATGGTTTTTGTAAAAAAAAAAAAAAAAAAAAACAATCAAGTTGGTTCCCTAAAATTCGTTTTTTTAATTATGGTTTATAAAAAAAATTCGTGAAAAAGTACATTTTTAATGATTTCCTGCAAACTGTTTGTTGATAAATTCTGCATGCACCCTATGTAAGGTTAATAGACCTAAACACAAACACACAACATACACATAAATTCACCTACCATCCACTGCAAGAAAAGAAAAATAATAAATTTCCGTGAATTTTTTTGTCATATTGGAAAGGCAGTACTTATCATGCACTGGTCAATACCAACTTGCTTCCATAAGAGATCATTCATTTGTCTGCTGTTTGGTTTGCATCATGTAGGTAGGGTCTTTATCTGATTATAATTATTTAAGGGTTCCAATAATTTCAGAAAAATAAATTATTTAAGGGTTTTATTTTGTTGCTTACAGAACTTCATTGGAAATTTAGCGATATATGTTAAAAAAACAGTATGTCACACAGATAAGTTAATACAATTTCATAGGAATACAACAACAACAACATCAACAAAGCCTTTAGTCCCAAACAAGTTTGGGTAGGCTAGAAATGAAACCCAACCGGAGTCACAAAAAAATGAAACCCTCACAATTTCATAGGAATAAATAAATAAAAATTATCGACAAATTTAAACAAGAAAAAAATCATATAAGATGTGAAATGTCCATTCTTTTATCTGGGTTGTAGAGTTAGTATGACTTTAACTTCCTCCTTTCTTGGACTTTGCAGAAACTAAATAGGAAGCTTGTGCACATAAGCGTTGGGTTGGTGTTCTTACTTTTCTGGCCTCATTTTAGGTACATGTGTAAAATAAATTATTATTAAAATTGCATTTCATCTGAATTATGTGCTTCTTGGATAACTTGTGTCTAATTAAAAACACAGCCCAGGGAGATATGCCCCATTTCTTGCTGCCTTAGCACCTGGCATAAACTCAGTACGTATGCTTCTTCTGGGTCTTGGTCTCTGGAAAAATGATGCTATGGTCAAATCCATGAGTCGATTCGGCAACTATAGGTTTTTACTTTGAGCTTACCTTTCATTCGAAATTATGTTTTCTAATATCATGACCTTAGTTTTTTTTTTTTCTTTTTCTTTTTTTGAGATAAATCATGACCCTTAGTTTTAAATGTCAAAAATAGTTGTATTCAATACTCAAGCTTGTTGCCAAGAAGATTCTTTTGCAAACACATTTAAATAATTTCTCTATTCAGTGAAAAAGGGAAAGAAATATTGCATAATTGGCCTCTTTCAGTAAGCTTTAAGGTTAACGTGGACATTAAAATGGTGTTCTGTTCCAGCTTTTTGTTTTTATCATGTGATTTAAATAAAGTATTATATTTCTGTTTGTAAATTAGGGAGCTACTGAAGGGTCCCTTGTACTATGCATGCACTATAACTCTGGCAACGAGCCTACTATGGCGTACTTCTCCTATTGCCATAGCTTTAATCTGCAATCTCTGTGCTGGAGATGGTTAGTTTCCTTCTATTTTATATTATTTAGCTTTATTTTTTGAGTGAGGCTATGATACTATGCATAGCGTGGATTGGTTTGTGCTATGGATCAATATCTTTGTTTTCAAAGTTCAAATAGTTGATTAAGTGATTTCCTACCTATCTAAAAAATAGTAATAAAAAACTAAATAATGTAAAATTTCATCTACAAGTAAATTTTTATATGGAGATTGTGTTGAATGATTTAGATTGACTGTTTGGACTTTAAAAATGGAGATATTGATCCGTAGTACTGACCAATCCGCACTATCCATAGTACCATAGCCTCACTTTAATTTTTTTTATTATACTGTGCCTCTTTATGGTAGACTTTTTTGGGCTTTCTCTGGATCTCCTCGTTCGAGGCCTTCTTCTCTTTGTCTTCTGTCACCATCTGTTTATTTATGAGATCTTTTGCAAAGGGCTGTTTTATTATCTTTTATTTTTAAATATGCATGACTGCATGATATGGGTCCAATCAGGCTTGAACTATATCTTCTCGCAAAACATTTACTTTTAGAATTGTTGCTGATAAATTTGGTATCATACTGGTTGGATCTGATGCCATGGGATTGTGACGTTAGGTGTAACGGCTCCATGAAGTTCTTGTGGTCTCGTTTGCTTTCTGTTTAGTCTTAATTGAACTTCAGAATACATATAGCATATGGTGATTATAGTAATGCAGAAACTAGAATACTGATAATTTATGCCCTGAACAAAAAGTTCTTCGTGTGAATGTCTTCAGGCGTGGCTGATATAGTGGGGAGGCGATTTGGAAACAAGAAACTGCCTTATAATCCCAGCAAGTCGTATGCCGGTACTGTATCTATGGTGCTAGCAGGCTTCATTGCATCTATAGGGTAAGTCTTAGTATACTGTATGTTTAAAATATTTTGGTTGCATTTTTGCCCATACTGACGGTTCGTGTGCTGCATTAGTGTTTAAGATAGCTTTAGAGACTGAAAACTCATATTGTAGTGAGGTGCAGCAGAAAGACATTCTCCAACAAACCATATGCTTATTTTTCCATTAAAATTAGGTCCTAGTTTTTTTTTATTTTTTGAATAAAGATCGAAGATAAAGTCATCCAACTATTTAATATCCATAAAGAGATGCCTTTTTGAGTTTTAGAATGTGTGATCTTCCATACATAGGACATTGTTTTTGTCACTAGATCAAAAAATTAGAACATTGTTTGGCAACAAATGCTAGAACATAGTGAAATATGATAAAAATTATTAAATTGATCTGCAAGAGATGTTTCGCTTAAATTCTTAGGGTTAAAGAATGTTTTCAGTCATCAAGCATATTTCTGCCGTTTAATGAAAACCTTGGATGAAGTATATTTTTAATTACAGTTGTACCTGTAGCATATGTTAATAATAGTTTTTGCAAAAAAAAAATCCAAAACATAAGGAACAAGTTCACTATAAACAAAAGATTGCTCACTTGCTCTTTTATTCTTGTTTTTGCTATTTTTGGTGGGCAGTTATCCAAAACCGCAATGAATTTAGTTTCATTTGAACCTTTAGAATTTTCTAAATGATATCAATTATATCCAGGTTCATGTACTACTTCCACTTGTTTGGTCTTATGCAAGAGAATCGGAACACTATTTTGGGCTTCTTTTTGACATCTCTTGCAGCTGCTATTGTTGAGTCATTGCCCATCAGCTCGGATCTGGATGATAATCTGACAGTTCCCTTGACCTCCTTCTTAGTTGGTAGCTTTGTTTTTTAATCCATTTGAGGGCAAAGTTCACCTGTAAATTGCACTTGTAGTTGCTTTAGTGTACCACTTTCTACTTATTATTGTGATTTTTTAAAGTTTTGGTGCACTCAGCATTTCGGTTTTGATTGTCAAATCCAAATTTGCTCCTACATAAATAAAAATTTGCTCCCAGTTACGTGCTATCACGTTGTTAGGAGCCATGAAAATCTCGTATTGATTGCCTTGTACAAAAGTATACTTTTTTGTTCTACCTTAAATATTACACTTGTCTTCTATGCCTTGAATGGATAAATATTCATTCTAAAAGTCGTACCTTTCCACACCATAGGAAAAGAAATTGTTCTCTTCTTTCAAGGGAATTAGTCCATGATTTGCAAACTATTATTTAATTCAAAAATCTGTCTGAAGATCTACAAACGCACATAGCTTTGATTTTAGCACATTAGATTGGTATAAATGCGAAGCGGTTAGGGCATAATAAAAAGTCAGAAGCGAACATTTGCAGTTGTCGTACATTAAGAAAGGAAAGTTTGAATTGTTTTCCTGTTTCGGTTCAGTTGCATTGATATAAACCACATTCAAGTACAGAAGCAAGCTGAGTTGAGTATGAAACATTATGAAAAAGAAAAAAATTAATGCCAAGTTGTATCATCTTAAACAAATGATTCAACTTGCATGACCTCCACTAAGGAATATGATCTTAATCAGGTAGATGTGAAGCTAAGAGGGACATTTTTTTTTTTTTTGCTATTTACTTTCGTAATGATTGATAGTACAAAATTTTGACTGCTACATTTAATTATTTATTTTGGCGCAAAATTTTCCTTCAATTTAATCATTTCCAATTAATCCCTGTTTGTCACCTAACATATTCTTCTTGGACTCTAATTGGCTAATGTAACCAAGGTACGTTGCCAAAGAAACTACGGTAACTTCTTTAAATTGGACAATTTATGCATTTATGTATAGAAAAAAAAAAAACTCTGAAACCGCCTGAAAAATGAAAAAGTCAAACGCATTGCAATAAATACAGCAGTTCAGATTCTCTATGAATTAGTTTGACAATTAAACAATCATCAATAACTTGTTAGCAATTCGATATTTTTAAATGTAATATATATTGTGAATATCATACACATAAAAAAAAAATTAAATTCAAATTTAAGCTTTATTGTTGATCAAACCACTTAAAATTTATAATGGTCCATATTTAAATTTTATGAATTTTAGATTTCTGATATACAAAAAAACTATATGGTAAATATACATCTGTAACTACTTTCTAACATCTATAAACTTCTTTCTGATACACAAAATATATATATATATATATATTTTTTAATGCTTTAGCTTCCAAAGAAATACAATTGGATTTGTACACCTCTAAAAGATTGTCGCGATATACTATATTATTTTCTTTTTGCATTGACCAAGAGAAGGTCAATAGCGGATTTCTACGCCTCCACTCTTAGCAATTAATCTACAGGCAATAAATTGCATTGCTATTTAATTAATTCTTAACATGTGACAATAAATGTTTAAACAGAATCACGAAGTTGCACAATATCAGTCTGTACGTGGGCAGCCTACTCTATATCTTTTTATTTTCAATATTAAGCAAGTTGACCAACAGTTTTAATGAACTGCATGATCGCACAAATGCACTTTAATTCTTGCTTTTGTGAAAATGTAATGTTGTCAACTCCGCAAATGGTGATTAATTATTAATGTTTAAGATGGGATATATATATTTTTATTTCCGAAGGCTTTCTCCATAGGCCTTCCAATCCATATAAAGACCCTGTTCACACCCCCAAGCTGCCGCATCACATCTTAATTCACCAAGAACCACCAGCAACTCCAATCTCCAATTCGTTCTAGAACAAGTGAACAGCCATGCCGATAGACGCTGTGCCACAATGGTTAAACAATGGGGATAATGCATGGCAGATGATCGCCTCAACCCTGATCGGCCTCCAGTCGATGCCTGGTCTTGTGGTTCTTTACGGCAGCATTGTGAAAAAGAAATGGGCAGTCAACTCTGCTTTCATGGCTCTGTACTCCTTTGCCTCATCTCTGATAGTATGGGTGCTGCTTGGTTTCCAGATGGCATTTGGCGAGCGCCTCCTGCCCTTCTGGGGCAAGGCTGGACCGGCACTAAGCCAAGACTACCTTGTCAAGCGTGCCAGAATTCCTGCCACAATGCAATTTTATAATAATGGCACTGTTGAGACTCCAATGGTGGAGCCGTTCTATCCACAAGCTACACTTGTTCTTTTCCATTTCATGTATGCTGCTATCACGCTGATCCTGCTCGCAGGATCAGTTCTGGGCCGGATGAACATCAAGGCGTGGATGGTTTTCTCGCCCTTGTGGCTTCTCTTTTCATACACTGTAGGTGCATTTAGCTTGTGGGGTGGAGGGTTTCTTTATCACTGGGGAGTCATTGATTATTCTGGCGGTTATGTTATTCATCTCTCTTCTGGCATTGCCGGGTTCACTGCTGCCTACTGGGTAAGACTTGAAGCTTCTATTTTTTAATTTGATTTCATTTGATGATGTCATTAATTAGTGCAAACTTAGTAATAACTGCAATTGGTATGAAATGATGCTTTTAGGTTGGTCCAAGAATAAAATCTGATAGAGAGCGTTTCTCACCGAATAACGTTCTGCTCATGATTGTCGGAGCTGGGCTACTATGGTTGGGCTGGTCGGGGTTCAATGGTGGTGCTCCTTATGCGGCTAACATTACTGCTCCTATAGCCGTTCTCAATACACACATTTGTGCAGCAACTAGCCTTCTCATGTGGACTGGTCTTGATGTTGCTTTCTTTGGGAAGCCGTCGGTCATCGGGGCTATTCAGGGTATGATGACTGGCCTTGTGTGTATCACGCCCGCAGCAGGTACATTTACCGAACTAAACCATTTCAAAGTCTGGGCTGTTCTACTTAATTAATTAAGTCAACACATACCTAGCCATGTTTATGTGCGTACTTGTTAGGTACTTTTGTGTGTACATGTCAATGATATGTTCAACAAATTAGTTATCATGTATATAACAAGGAAAGAGTTCCTTCTTTTAAAAAATAAAAAAAAATTAGGATTTATAACTGATAGCCGCGTATTAATAAAAAAAAAGTGTACATATTAATTATTTAGTAGCTGGCATTAGTGCAGCCCATGTCTCTACAATGATCTTATTTAAGGTCTTCTTTAGGATTTGCATGCATTTAAAAAAAAAATGCAAACAGAAGAAATAATAAACTGAAGTACGTGTTTATAATATGCCAAGTGCACCTCATGTTGTTGTAAGCTCTTATGTGAACTTTGATCGGTTGCCATGCATTAAATATAGTATGTAAGACATGATTAATCTAGGTACCAATGCTCATACTTTCTTAATCCAAAGCTCGTTCCTACCTCATTTTCATCTGACATTTTTATACTATTTTCCCTTTTTACATGCATTGATTGTTCTTTGTGAAGATATATTTTGGTAGAGTAGGTTTCAATTACCTCATGTCTTTCATGCTTCACATCCTTATCTCTATTTTTAAAGTCCAAACAGTCAAATTCAAACTGCTCAACATGATCTCGATAATAAAATGTGCTTGGAGATCAAATTTTATATTTTTTTGGAAAAATTTTACTTTTTTTTTAAATAGGTACAAAATCACGGCTAATAGACCATCCAAAAACAATGATTTTGTCCCTATCTAAAAAAATAGTAAATTTTTTCCAAAAAATATAAAATTTGGTCTCCAAGTACATATTAATATGGAGATCATGTTGAGAGCTTTGGATTGACTGTTTGGACTTTGAAAACGGAAATAAGAATGTGAGGCACGAGTGAGACATGAAAGACATGAGGCATTTGAACCCTCCTTATTTTGGTATGTCCTTTTACGGTATAACCTACGGGAAATAACTTTCTCCAGTTGCAATTTAGCATCTTAACAGTACTTGAACCACAGGTCTCGTGCATGCATGGGCAGCAGTAGTAATGGGCCTACTCTCCGGCAGCATTCCATGGTTCACCATGATGATACTCCACAAGAAGTCCTCTCTCCTACAGAAGGTTGACGATACTCTTGCAGTGTTCCACACTCATGCTATCGCTGGCTTACTCGGCGGCATCTTGACCGGCATCCTAGCTGTTCCCGAGCTGGCCAATATTGAACTCCCTGTCCCCGGTACTAAGGGCTTTGCATATGGCGGAAGCTTTACACAAGTTTTAAAACAAATTGCTGCTGCACTTTTTATTATTGTATGGAATATTTTTGTCACCACGGCTATATTGATTGCAATCGGGTGGTTCATTCCACTAAGGATGCCAGATGATCAGCTGATGATTGGTGATGATGCGGCACATGGGGAGGAGGCTTATGCTTTGTGGGGTGATGGAGAGAAGTTTGATGTTATGAGACATGAAACAATCCCGCATGCCAGTCGTGGTAATGACGATGTACAACAACAACTTAATAACATTGCTGCCCGTGGGGTCACCATCCAGTTGTAGATTTTCTAAAGGGAAGCAAAATGGTGTATATCATTGGTGCAGAGATTTTCTCTCGTTTGTTGTGAAATTTTGAAATAACTGTATAAATATTGTTATTTTTTTTTCACACGTGCTTCTAACCCACAATTCCTTTTGTTATGACCACCCAAATTTTCTTCCAACTTTAGGAAATTTACTGATTTATTATAACATAGTAAGAAATCACTATGTTTCAGATATGTATTCTTCATTTTGAACTTAAAATGGTATGGTTTAGCAATGTCCTTCTCAGATTAAAATAGAAATATGTTTTTCGTGGCGAGCCAACTCACATTATGTAGTTTGTGGCTTACCATTGCTGATATTGATCTGCCCACTTAGTTTATATGGCTGGTACAGTAATAGGTCATAGGCGAGAAACTGATATGTTTATATCAGAGCATACTAACATTAAGTTGATACTGGTACGGTACCGTACGTTGTGGCATTCTCAATTTCATGCCTATTCCAAATGTGAATAGTCAGATATCTATAGTTTTATCACCAACTTAATTATAGGCAACACCAGATCATTGGACTGGATTATTAAATGTTGATTTGATACTGAAGGACAAATAATTCAGGGCCATAAACATCTCCATTCATGAAATAAGAGTGAAATTATTACAGCTGTCATAAAGTCAATTGAAATATATATATATATATATATATTTTTTTTTTTGAGATTATGGCAGTAGCTGCCAAAAAAAAAGCATTAAACGAAAAATTAAACTGTCAATTACATCGTTATCCAGCCCAATTCCCTCCTTCCTACAATCCTGTAAAATTAAAACCAAAAATTAAAACTATAAGCTAAAACTACAAGCCAAATAAACTGAGACTGGATACTGGTACACCAGCAAGACCTGTCTGTATGTACCGTTTGTGACCTCTCCCTTACCGGTACCGATTTAATCCGGGTCAGGCAACAGATTGGATCCCATAGCTCTTCTAGTTCCCGCATTACAAAATTTTAACCATAATCTTCCCTCGTTAACTATTCTTTCTGACAATAGTCTTGGAGTTGTAGATTTTCCGGAAAAAAAAAATTCGTTCCTTCTTTTCCATATGTTCCAACAGGTACATAGGAATAGTGATCTCAACTCCTGAAAACGTTGTGTTCCTCTGGCTTTTGAACATTGTAATGAATCCACCCATATTTGTTCAATTGTCAGCACTGGTACCAGCAGTTTGTAACCCAGCCTAACCGCAACCTCACACCAGACTTCAACTGCGCCTTTGCATTTGAAAATCATATGCAGGGATGTCTCTGATGGGCACTCCTAACATATGTGACAACCCGGATCAGTGCCCATGTTTCTTCGCTGTAGGAGATCCTGGTGTTAGAATTCTGGCTTTTATTAAGAGGTAGCCAAAAATCCTGGCTTTTATTAAGAGGTCTGCCTCTCTTCGTTGCCCATGTGGGGGGCGTTTTCCCCACAGACGGATCCGCGCTACAATAACGGGTCCGCTACAGTAACGATAGTAACCGGTCCGCTACAGTGAACTGTTAACAGTGAACCATGAATGGTGATGTGTTTCTCTGTGGGTATTGTTTGATGTATTTTTGTAGGTTGGAAAGGGATATAGACTTGTGCGATCGTGTGTGATCGGTGTGAGGAGATCGAGTACGAGTTGGAAGGATGGAGAAGCTTATTGAGAAGCTAGATCCAGAGGATGTGAAGACATTGCTCCAGCTCTTGAGAGACTCTAAGGGGGCGAATACCTCGACATCGGGCTAACCACAGATGAGGTTGGATCTCCCACCGGTGGATATAAAACTTGATGGACCAGGGACTTATCTGAGCTGGTCACGACGGATCATATGGGCACTTAAGCGCCTCGACGGGTGGTTGACAGGGGAGAAGAGTCAGCCAGCACAGGACACAACTGAGCGGGAGGACTGGAGATCCACACATGCGTTAGTGTATACCTGGTTGCTCAACTCGATGGTACAATCGATCTCTGTGACAGTTGATGGCCTCCAGAGTGTGCCGGATATCTGTGCCAAACTGAAGAGGACCTATGCGGGGACAGAGAACAATATAGGCAGATAGATGAGGTGGTTCAGGGAGATAGGACGATTCAGGAATATGCCGTAGATCCAGAGAGACTATGGGCAGACTATGATCACTTCTCGCCGAGAAAAAGCTGCAAGGATCCGAAATGCAAGAAAGATGAGAGTTTTCATCAAGGAAGGACTATGCGGTTCTTAAAACATCTCAACCAGGCATTCGATCAAAGGAGAGCAGTGCTTCTTGCTCAGGCGAAGATTCCCCCACTAGACAAGGCAATTGCGGCTATGATGTAGGAGGAGAGTCGCATGAAGCTGCATTCCGAGACTAGTGGCAGTGCGGGGATGCGTTCAGCCTTGGTAGTCTCGAACTCAGGTATGACAGGGTCAGGGGGAGACTCGCAAGTGCTACAACTGTGGAGAAGTAGGGCACTTAGAAAAGCTTGTCCTAGGCCACCCAATGAGAGAGAGACAGGTGGACGTGGATAGACCAGAGGCCGTGGTTGCGGTCGTGGTGGTCATAGAGGTGGAAGAGGTGCCCAATTTGGGGGTTATCAGGCAAATCTGACGAAGAGGAAGAGACAACTCAGACCTTTACTGAAGAGGAGCTCCTAGAGATGATGAGGAAGAAAATGGTGGCGAACGATGGGGGCAAGAGGCCTATGACTGATGAGGGCTCCACATCATCGTCATCCAGGGATAACTTTGCTACTTATGCTCACTCAGACAAAGGTACTTGTGATACTCATGTTCTTGCTTCCATACCTACTATAAGATCACCAGAGTGGATAGTATATTCAGGTGCATCTCGACATGTCACGGGGGCTCATCGTGAGCATCCAAACAGCTAATGGCACAACACAACCTGTGGTTGGTAAGGGTACGGTTAGGTGTACCAATTCTATGACTTTGTCCAATGTGTTGCATGCTCTTTCTTTTCTAGTAAACCTCTTATCCATTAGTGTCATTATACTCCAATAGATCTTTCAAGAGAAGGGGACATGCCGGAGACTTAGGACTGGCACGTGGCGTAGAGGGCTGTTGTACTTAGACCAAGAGGGGATGGATTCAGCGCTGACATCCATAGTGGAGAAGTCTGGTATGAGAGGATCTGGTAGGAGTGTGGAGGATGAGTTGTTGTTGCATCATCAGCGCATGGGACATTCCTCTTTTGGAGTCTTGAGTCTTTTGTATTTGTTTTTGTATTAAAAGGCAAATAAACAAAAACTTGTGTGTGATGCGTGTGAGTTTGGCAAGCATACTCGAAGCTCTTATGTAAGCTCGGGTAATATGAGTACTTGTGTTTTTGACTTGATTCACTCAAATGTATAGGGACCTTGTTCCACAACTTCAATGAATGGTTATAGATATTTTGTGACTTTCATTGATTGATTTTCTCGTGTTATTTGGTTATATCTAATGAAAAACAAAAGTGATGTGCTTGCTTGCTTTAGAGACTTTCACAAGGTAATTCAGACTCAATATGGGGCAGTAGTGAAGGTAAAGGTCTGATAATGGGACATAGTACACAAACAAGGCATTTGAGGAGTACTTATCAACTCACGGCATACAACACCAAACTACATGCCCATACACACCAGCGCAGAACGGAGTAGCAGAAAGAAAACAGACATCTCCTGGAGATAGCTCGATGTATGATGATCTCGATGAATGTTCCAAAACACTTGTGGGGGCAAGCAGTCTTGACAGCTGCCCAATTGATCAATAGAATGCCCTCAAGAGTGTTGGAATTGAGGTCCCCATGTGAGATTTTGAAAGGTGATAATGGAGGAATCATTCCCTTGAAGATCTTTGGTTGTGTGTGCTTTGTGAAGGACAACAGACCAACAGTGGGGAAACTAGATTCCAGAGCTGTGAAGTGTGTCTTTGTGGGCTATTCTGGTACTCAGAAGGGGTATGTGTGTTGGAGTCCTGTAGAGAGGAGATTGTTTGTGAGTATGGATGTGACGTTTTGAGAGCTCGAACCGTACTACTCCTCGGAGGTGACCTCACCCTTTGGTGACTCGCCAGATACTGGAGGTATGAGGCGAGAGGGGAGAGTAGTGATGGTGAGAGGGTGGTAAATGTGGGAGCGATACCTTGCCCTATAGTGAGGGAGGAATCAGCTGAGGATGAGCCGAATAATGGGGAAACTGAACCCGAAGGTGGTGAGGTTCAGGCTCAAGGGGAGCTGAGAGTGTATACAAGAAGGATGAAGCAAAATGAGAGAACGATGCCTACAGTGCCACTCGTGCCAACAAGTCCCTCATTCCGGTCTACCCTGACTCCTGAGACACCTACACCATCCACCACAAATTCAGAATACACAGGTGATATGATTCCTCTCTCTTCTCCTCCCACTCCCATGACATTAAAGAGGACCTCTCGCAGCAATGTGGGACATCCTCCTGATCGTTATGGTTTTCCACATGACATTGCCCAGTTTGTCTCATACTCTAACATATCACCTGTACATGGAGCATTCATTGCATCTTTGGACACTGTCTCTATACCCAAGTGTTGACAGGTAGCTAAGGAGGATCCAAAGTGGAAAGCAGCCATGCAGGAAGAACTTGGGGCTCTCGATAAAAACAGAACATGGAAGATAGTGCCACTTCTAGCCGGGAAAATAGCAGTGGGGTGTAAATGGGTCTTTACGGTGAAGCAAAACCCAGACGGGAAGGTTGAGCACTACAAAGCATGTTTGGTGGTGAAATAGTACAGTCAGACGTATGGCATTGACTACGATGAGACCTTTGCACCAGTGGCGAAGATGAGCACTTTCAGAACGCTGGTTTCCCTGGCAGTGAATGGTGGGTGGAACCTACACCAGCTTGATGTAAAAAATGCATTCCTTCATGGATAATTATTGGAGGAGGTGTATATGGAGGTCCCACCGGGGTTCAGCACCAACCAGACAATGGGTAAAGTGTGTAGATTGAGGAAGTCACTTTATGGGCTGAAACAGTCTCCTCGAGCCTGGTTTGACAGGTTCAGAAGGGCTATGGTAGGCATAGGATACCAGCAGATCAATGCCGACCACACAGTGTTCTTCCAACAACATGGAGGTCATACTACGATACTTGCTGTGTATGTTGATGACATGATTGTCACGGGGAGTGACGAGAGGGAGATTGCCCAACTAAAGGTGAGATTGGGCAAGGAGTTTGAGGTGAAGGATCTAGGTTTGCTTCGATATTTCCTCGGAATTGAGGTAGCTCGTGGACCAGAGGGGATTGTTCTCTCTCAAAGGAAGTATGTGCTAGACCTTCTCACCGAGACCGGCATGTTGGGGTGCAAGCCTGCAGTTGCTCCAATTGATCAGAGAGTCAAATTGAGAGCAGAAGCTGGAGAGTCGGTCGATCAGGAGAGATACCAGAGACTGGTGGGTCATTTGATTTATCTAAGTCACACTCGCCCTGACATCTCATTTGCAGTTAGTGTGGTGAGCCGCTACATACACGATCCGAGGAAGGGTCATATGGATGCAATGTATCAGATTCTGAGGTATCTGAAGAGTGCACCAGGAAAGGGTTGATCTTCAGGAAGAATGGCCATCTAAGTATTAGGGCTACTGTGACTCTGATTGGGCTAGTTGCGCCGATGACATGAGGTCTCTTGGAAGAGCAAAAAGCAGTTAGTGGTAGCACGGTCGACTGCTGAGGCTGAGTACAGGGCTATGGCCCTAGGAGTTGTCGAGTTGTTGTGGCTGAAAGCTCTCCTGGTGGAGCTAAAGGTGGATCGAGGAGCCCAAATGAAGTTGTGGTGCGATAATAAGTCAGCCCTCAGCATTGCTAACAACCCGGTGCAACATGACAGGACCAAACATGTGGAGATCGATAGGTTCTTCATCAAGAAAAAGCTGAATAGTGTATTGAATCTATGTCACGTTTCAATAGGAGAGCAAGTGGCGGATTGCCTCACCAAGAGACTTAGTTCATTAGATCTATCTAGATTGTGTAACAAGATGAACTTAGTGGATATCTTTCGCCCATCTTGAGGGGGAGTGTTGAGATTTATAGTTGTATTAGAGGTTATTTGATAAAAGTGCAATTAGAGAAGAATCTAGAGACCTATATGTAAACGGGTATATATACCCTAACAGTAGAATAAACAATAAGGTTTTGCAATTACAATTATATCCCTGTCATTCGAAAAAACAATCAAGTCAGTTGGTACTTGTTGTTCTACGAGTGTATGGCTGATTGGGTATCCATCCCTCGATGATATGAGCGACCGTGGTAGTCTCTGTCCCCTGCTGAAATGACATATCAACACCGTGCCCATCCATGGATCGTTCCAAAAGGAGATAGTCCTTCCATTTCCAACTTCCCATCGAATTGAGAAATAAAACAGCAGCATGAAAAGTCAATTGAAATTAATTTCACAACCCATACATTCATGCAATGATGCAATTGCTTTTAGGAAGGGAGAGAAAAGAGAGGAGAGAAAGAGCAACAGTAACAGTCAATAGGGATTGAATATTTTGTGAGCGTGGATATGTTAAAGACTTTTATTTAGTGAAATATTTCAAAATTAGCAATTGCACTGCATTGGTGAGAGTGAAATTAAAAGTGCTAACATGAATTTTGAAAGTGCCAGCAAAGATTTTAAAATTCAATTTGTGTTACCTTCTCCTATGCTCTGTAGATTACCTTCAATCTAAAACATATATGTCCATTAAGCCGGCCCATTCATGGTATTTGTGTTAGAATAGAAATTCAAAAATTTGGATGGTTAATAAATTAAGATGAAATAATATTACCGGATCGTATGAAACATTGTCCTCAAACACATTTTGTCTTTATCGTGCAAAATTTGAAATCATCACCAAGATAATTCGAAGTTTTCGTTTCTTAGGCCACGACCATGAAAGCGACTGATAATAACTCGGCAATATTCAACATCTGATTGGAATTATTGATTTAATTGAATTGAGATAAACGACAAAATTTATGTGGGACAGTAAAGAGATACATATACTTTCCTTCTTTTTTTGAAAGCCTGCGAAGTCGTGAGAGGAGCTCAAACTCTCGACCTTTGAGTAACCAGAGTCTTAGATTTTTTTTCTCGTAGCCAACTATGCTACCGTCCCATCCTCAATATATATTTTCTTTCTTCTCAGATACAAACAAACAGAGAGGAGAGGGTGATTTTTAGAATTGATAAATATATAACGGTTATATTCTTATAGGCAAGACGCCTCTCTGTTTTATTTTTTATATATAATATTTTCTTTTAATTCAGCAAAAGGATATGCAAATCAATCTGCAATTTGAATATACAAAAACAATATGAATTCCACTATTCAGGAATCCTTTAATTACATGCATCGTCTCACTGATTCATGGACCACTACCTGAAAGGTTACTATTTTGATCAAAAACAAATAAAAGATTGCTTAGGAGACAAACAAAACTTTCTTGAATTAGGTAATATAACGATAAACAATTCTCTACATCTCAAAAGCAGAAAGCCAGAAAGAACGTTGCATTCTACCTGTTATGATAAATATATAAAGAAGTACAATTACATTGGTAGTAGGACTTACCAAGTTGCAAGGGGATCCTCATTAATTGGTGGAGGCATGTTGACCATACGATTTCCACTAAACCAGTACCCTCGTTTCCCTCTCCAATACTAATTTTTCTAATTTGCAGTGGATTGGATATATGCAATCCAAGAAATATGAGAAGTACACGTACCGCCAAATAAATTTAAGAAGCTGCATGCTACAGAATCTCAATCTATAATTCTATATAATGACAGATGGATACTTAAAGATGCCAAGAACAATCAATACTCATTTGCTCTAGAAACTGCATGCTCTAGAAACTTAAAGATGCCAAGAACAATCAATACTCATTTGCTCTTTACTGCCATAAGCCCAACCGGTGAAATACTTGCTTATGATTCCGACCCACCGATGCTACCTAAGTGGCTCAATAAGGGTGACAATACATGGCAGCTGATAGCTGCCACTTTAGTCGGGCTCCAATCAATGCCCGGTCTTGTAATTCTCTACGGAAGCATTGTGAAAAAGAAGTGGGCAGTGAACTCAGCATTCATGGCCTTATATGCATTTGCATCCTCCCTCCTAGTATGGGTGTCAGTCGGTTACTGCATGGCCTTTGGTGAAAAGCTTCTTCCATTCTGGGGTAAAGCCGGACCCGCACTCAGTGAATCCTATCTTGTCAAACGTTCTAGTTTGCCTGCCACGGCGCATTACTATAATAATGGTACCTTGGAAACTACCCGTGTTGAGCCGTTCTTTCCACAGGCTGCAATGGTATTTTTTGAATTTACATATGCTGCAATGACTGTAATATTACTTGCGGGATCGGTCCTGGGTCGCATGAATATCAAGGCTTGGATGGCCTTTTCACCACTCTGGTTGATTTTCTCATACACTGTCGGAGCTTTTAGCTTGTGGGGCGGTGGATTTCTATATCAGTGGGGTGTCATGGATTACTCTGGTGGATATGTTATACACCTCTCTTCTGGCGTCTCAGGATTTACGGCCGCCTATTGGGTACGCATTATTATTCAAATAGTTTATTTGATATGGCGCAAATATATATATGTTATAATTAACATTCTTTTAATTGTTGATAAATCTAGGTTGGTCCTAGGCTAAAATGTGATAAGGAGAGATTTTCACCGAACAATATACTACTGATGATTACGGGTGCCGGGTTGTTGTGGATGGGTTGGTCTGGTTTCAATGGTGGTCAACCCATTTCTTCTGGCATCTCCGCTGCAATTTCTATTCTGAATACACACATCTGTGCTGCTACCAGCCTCCTCATGTGGACTTTTCTTGATGTCATATTTTTTGAGAAGCCATCAGTTATTGGGGCAATTCAAGGGATGATGACAGGCCTTGTCTGCATCACTGCTGGGTCAGGTATGTTTTCCCCTAGCATTAATTGTGCCATGAATGATGAAACTATACATATATATATCTCTGATTTGGCACATTTTACAATAAAGATCATCAAAAGTATCATATTGAAGCATAGCCCCTTTATTCTAACAAAGACAAAATCTATACTATTGTATTAAGTTCACATTATCTCTAAGTGTAATATGACACATTCCTATTAATTATATGTACGTTGGATTAAAGTTTATGCCACATTCCTATAATTACGAGAAGGCCGGGATGATACATAGAGTTATGCATTAAAGTTTCAAACAGTTGCAGCATACAGCTACAAAAACGTACTATTATCATCCCGGCCTTCTCGTAATTATTTCTAATATATGATTAATAGTATAATTTCTTTTGCCAGCCCAAACTTTTTTACCTATGATTTTTAATATATGTTTAAGAGTATACTTCTTTAAGCTTAAAAAGTAAAAGAAAAAAATTTGCAGGAGTGGTACAATGTTGGGCAGCACTCCTAATGGGCATAGTTTCCGGCAGTATACCGTGGTTCACCATGATGATCCTCCACAAGAAATCGGCTCTTCTTCAAAAGGTCGATGACACCCTGGGTGTCTTCCACACCCATGCCATTGCCGGTTTGATTGGTGGTTTAATGACTGGTGTACTCGCCGTACCTGAGTTGTGCGATGATAACATCACTAGCATCCCTGGCCAGAAGGGAACGGCTTATGGTGGCGGCATTGGCCAAATGTTTAAGCAGCTCGCTGGCGCTATGTTCATCATTTGATGGAACGTCCTTACCACTACTGTTCTTTTGCTGATGATTCGCTTGTTTATTCCCTTGAGGATGCCAGATGATGAGCTTATGATCGGGGATGATGCAGCACATGGAGAGGAGGCATATGCATTGTGGGGAGATGGAGAGAAGTTTGATGCTACCCGACATGAGACTATCGTGCACCACGTACCTGTCAATGACGCGGTCTCTCTAGACAGTCGCCGTAGCAACAACGAAAACCATGGGGTGACAATCCAATTATAGGCGCCTTTTCTTTATGGAATCATAACATAATTTAAGATAGGGTGCATATATATTATTGTTATTGGCTTATAATATATATTGTTTTGAGGGTCGCATAATATATATTATTGTAATGCATATTATCTATATGTGAAACGAGAGGGCAAAACAGGTGTTGTCGTAACAATACTCTGTTTCAAGTTAGTATCTGTATATTATACTTTATCTCAGTGAATCTCGATCCAAAGAATGATATGAATATTGAATCAGTAATTTTATTTTATTTTCTAACGTTTAACATGTATAATCTTTCATTTTGAGTAATTTTTTCTTATGTGATTTAACAAAATATAAAAAGAGGAGAGATAATTTGACAATAGATTATCAAAAGAATTTAATAAATTGAAAATTGGAAAGTAAATTAAAAGGACGTTATTAGACATATTGATAGAATAACAAGGTAACAATTAAATTTCATGTAAGTTTAGTACAATTAATTTCAAAACGTCGAAATTCAAATCACTTGATTTATGATAAACATACATCAAATTTCACCATACTTTATAAACAACATATATGCATAATATATATTATGATTATAATTTTAGATTTTTAATTTTAATATTACTTTTAAAAATTATTAAGATTGTCAAAAGAAATAATTATCAAGTAATCTCCGTCATAAATAAAAGCGTCCCTCATCCAAATAAGCTCAACACTTTGACAAGCAGCTGCATTTAATAAATTAATCAATTGTAGTATCGGTCGTATGTGCGTTGCTTAATTTAGAGAGATTTTATAACAATATTTAGTATGGTAAATACATTATCGGAGTTCGAATGAAAATGAAAACTATACCAAAAATCCAAAATGAAATAATACATTTGGTCGGCTATTATTTGAATTTACTGCTGAAATGCATATGGACCTGATTCGGTAGACTGGGCCGATTATCTATATATTTACCAATTAGGTCCAATATTATGGCCCACTTTTATTAGGTCAAGCAACGCACAACCACTCATCGCTCATGTTCCCTTGATAAAAAAAAACGGTCGTTATTATCAAATTATCAAATTGCTCCAAATAAAGTGACAATTTGGATACGAGCAATATGTTATGTACGTACATTGTCGTCTTGTGCATAGATTTGAAAAGAGCCATTCAACCATTAGTTTTATGCGGTGTAATAAAATGCGGTTAATGCGGCCGCATATGCGTATGCGGTTGGCAACCGCATAGAAAATCAAAATGCGGTCCCAATATGCGGTTCCGCATATGCGGCCGCATATTGCTTTGTGCAGTCCGCATATAGTATTATGCAGTCCATCCAAATATTTTATTATTTATTAAAAAAATCCAAATTCATTCGGATCTAAAAAAAATTATTAATAAAAACGGATTGGATATCCGGTAATAACCGAAACCCAAACCAAAATACCCATCCGGACGGGAGTCCAGTTGAGTGGGTTTTCATGCTAATCTCTAGCTGCATTTATAGGCAGAAGAGCAATGATTTTTTATTTTGTAAGTGATGTGGGACTATAAAAGAAGATTATAAACTGGACTGGGCGCTTGGGCCAGTTGGGCGCTTGGGCAGCATGACCATCGGAAAAGTCAAACCAATGTTGGGACTTGGGACTGCATATGCGCTTGGGCCAATTAAACATGAGCATCAGAAATCAAATGGAAATTTGTATAGCCTCGTTGTTTCATGCATTAATAATTAATTAATGATCATTTGTATAACCTTGCACAGTACCAATTTATTATAACATTGTTTCATGCATTAATAATTAATTAATGATCATTGTTTCATGCACCATAAATTTTTAATTGCATATTTGCATTATAAACTTTTATTCATTTAATTAACAGAAAGACTGTGACATTAATAATTGCATATTATGCTATATTTTATTTGATTATTTTTTTAAAATCCGCATATGTAAGTCCGCATAAAAATCCGCATATGCGGCCGAATACCGTATATGCGGTATGCGGTGACCTTCCGCATACCGCATGAAAACCGCATTTTATAACCTTGGTTTTATGTCTTCCCCTTCGTTAATCGTTCATTGATTTGAGATTCCAATTAATTACATGCTATCACGTAGAGGTGCTCTTGATTGCCATCTCTCTTTCGTTTTTTTTAAGAGTAGATGATTTGCCATCTCTCTCTCTCGCTTTGTACGTCATCAATATAATAACATATTTTAATGGTATGTTAGAGAAAATGAATTGCTCTCATGTAGCTCTAAATCTGCAGCTGAATTTGACATTTTGAGTTACATGGAGCACACAGTTTATTAATTTAATTTCTTTCTTTCTTCCGTTGTTTGCTTAGCTAGAGTACTATCTGGGAAAATAAAAAGACGGTCCGATGGACATTAATTAACTAAATTTAGTTTAATGTTCAGTCGGCACGTTTGATTGTTATCAAGATTTACGCATACTTGATCCGCATAGATTATATAGCTTATTGTGCAAATTTTGATAGTGATTGAATGATTCCGATCAGGCATCAAACAACCAAATTTGATCCAATCAGCACCGGACAAATTATTAGATCAAATTTGATGCGATGTCCATCAAACCGCCTCCAAATTTAAACTAGCGTCGGCACCATCGATTTCATAGCGGCCAAAGAGGATCTGCTCTCATATCTAATAATTAAAGCATGGGAACCCTAGAAGCATGCATGTACTTAATTTTAATAAATAGCGGCTGCTCCAGTTAGATCTCCCATGGTAGATAAATATATGCCCACTCCCTCTCCAATCCTTAATTTCTTAAAATAAAAACAAGTCTAATGATCCAACAAGGATAATGTCAAAAACCATCCCCACATTAATTGTTCGTATTGGAGGTTTCTCCAAAAAATCAATGTATAATTTAGTGGATTATTTATGTTGACTTGAGTTAAGAGTTATATGTTGTGTTTATGAGCCAAACGAAATTAAGAAGTATATGCAAGGTATATACAAACAAAAATACATTTTTTTAAAAGGAATATATAAATTAATCTCAACCACTTCAGTCAGTTATCAGATTAAACCAAACTATATTTACATTTTTAAGAAGTCATAATTACACCATCTTATTTACATCTGTTACGTACTGGCACTCCATATGTGTTTATATTTTTTATTTAAAAAAAATTTATAGCCTTTGTACTTCGTGATAAAAGTTCGTATATATATCTTACATTGATAAAAAAAATAAAACTCTGAAAGAAATATTTTTATTTAATTAAATGTTTAATTTTACTTACTAATTAACTTTCAGAAAATAATATTGTGAACACTATGCACATTAAATATAAATCAACACTTATTTGATTTGGATAGAAACAATTTACATGTTATTATGTTAAGTATACTTTTTATAAAATACAATAAGTGGCACACAATATTATAGAATGTAAGAATTATTTTTCAAAAAGATGGTAACAAAATAAAACTACTTTATGAATTTTATGAAAGCAATTACAAAGAGATGGGAAAATAATGTACAATCAGAAGAAAAAAAAAAACTACTCTAACACACCCTCATAAACTTCTAAAAAGAAATTGTGCGGCTGGAAATTCTGCATTGAGCCAAAAATCCTTCTGTTGCGCTCCTTTCATTAGTTTTAGAAACTTTTATGTAATAAGATGATAGCACTTGCTCAGGTTTACTTAACCACTTCATGATTTTAAAAATTATAATTATATATATTGAATTATTTTTTCTAAATTTTTGTACCAGATTTAATTATGACTTTTGCTCAGGTTTACTTAACCACTGTATGACTTTTGCACCAGATTTAATTATTTTACCAATACATAAACAAATAAAAAGAATTACATACAACCAGACACACGATATAAGACGAGCATGTTTGCACAGAATATCAAGGTCCCATTCCTAACCAAGCGGATGGTCTTAATATTTTTCCTAATTTTTTAAAATTGTTCTCGCTATTTTAATGATTTTAAAAAGTCAGTTTGAGCTAAAAACGACCTTCAACGCCTACCTCGGGACATGGAATCTCGCCAAATCTACTATAGAATATTTAAATCACAGCGTACCCCGCAATTGGTTTTTTTCTTTTTTTCTTTCATATTTGTTGTATCTAAACGACTATACCTGCGAAATCCATTAATTAGGGTATTTCCGGATGTCACGGAATTACACAAGATGAGATTTGACGGGAATGAAAATTTATTTTTGAAAAAGTGAAAACTCACGGGTACGATTATGCACGGGATTGATTATAGGAATGTGCTAAATTGAGTATTCCGTTGTACCGTGAAATTAGTAGTGCGAATTTTTTTTATAAATTAATAATAGAATAATATTTCTTATTAATTATTATTTTATTGAACCAGCACCTGAAAGACATGATATATATATATAGAGAGAGTGGCTAAGATCAAAGTGGTATGACCAAGGTCTTTGGTGCTACCAATTAGTTTTTGCGATTTTAAAGTTCAAATAGTGGATTCAAACCGTTAGATGTTCAATCTATATTAAAATCTGCTTGGAGACCAAATTTTATATTTTTTTTGAAACTTTTTACTATTTTTTAAGCCACTTTGAAAATTACTGATCATATTTTTATTTTGAAAATTCAAACAACCGATCCGAACGGCTCAACATGTTCTCTATAATGAAATGTCCTTGGAGACTAAATTTTACATTTTTTGGAATTTTTTTACTATTTATTAAGCCACTTTGAAAATCGCTGATCCGGTGGTCCAGAAATTTTTACTGTTTTTTACTGTTCACAGTGGATCAGCGATTTCAAAACGGCTTAATAAATAGTAAAAAAATCCCAAAAAATGTAAAATTTAGTCTCCAAGCACATTTCAATATAGAGAATATGTTGAGTGGTTCGGATCGGTTGTTTAGATTTTCAAAATGAAAATATGGCGTGAAGTAAAACGACGTTTTACTTCACAACTCACCATAGTCTATCTCTCTCTCTCTCTATATATATATAGAGAGAGAGTGGCTAATATCAAAATGTTTGTTCCTATTCCACGGTGCAACCAAGTTGTTTTCGGATTTTCAAAGTCCAAACGGTCGATCCGAGCCGTTCAACATGTTCTAAATATTGAAATGTGCTTGGAGACCAAATTTTACATTTTTTGGAATTTTTTTACTATTTATTAAGCCACTTTGAAAATTATTGATCCGGGTGAACAGTAAAAACAGTGCAACTGAATTCTGGACCATGTGATCAGCAATTTTCAAAGTGGCTTAATAAATAGTAAAAAAATTCCAAAAAATGTAAAATTTGGTCTCCAAGCACATTTCAATATTTAGAACATGTTGAACGGTTCGGATCGACCATTTGGACTTTGAAAATCCGAAAACAACTTGGTTGCACCGGGGGCTAGGAACAAACGTTTTGATATTAGCCACTCTCTCTCTCTCTATATATATATATAGAGAGAGAGAGAGAGAATGGCTAATGTACAAACGTTTGTTCCTGGACTCAGGAACAAACGGTTCGGTTCTCCGATTTTCGAATTCCAAACAGTCGATCCAAACCATTAGATATTCAATCTATATTAAAATGTGCTTGAAGACCAAATTTTACATTTTTTAGAATTTTTTTTACTATTTATTAAGCTGGTTTGAAAACCGCTGATTTATTAAACTTATGCACCATTGAAAAACAGCGGTTTTCAAACCAGCTTAATAAATAGTAAAAAAATTCTAAAAAAATGTAAAATTTGGTTTCCAAGCACATTTTAATATAGATTGAATATCTAACGGTTTGGATCGACTGTTTGGAATTCGAAAATCGGAGAACCGAACCGTTTGTTCCCGAGTCCAGGAACAAACGTTTGTATATTAGCCATTCTCTCTCTCTCTCTCTCTCTCTCTATATATATAGAGAGAGAAACGGATATATAACACAAAATTTTCTGGTAGTTGCACCTTACCGATAGAGTAAAAATGGATACAAAACTGATAGCAATGGTCAGTACTGATACTGGTACCAATGGAGTAAAACTGGTACTAGTACACAAAACTTATGTTCAATTAAAGACGGTGTTTTACTTCCCGCTCATATCTCTATTTTCAAAGTTCAAACCGTCGATCTGAACATTTCAACATGATCTTCATATTGATATGTGCTTGCGGACCAAATTTTACATTTTTTTGAAATTTATTACTATTTTTTAGAATTTTTGAAAATCAATGTTTTTCTGAATTTTTTATTATTTTTTATTTAATGAAAAGCTGTGATTTTCAATAATTCTAGAAAAACAGTAAACAATTTTCAAAAAATATAAAATTTGGTCTCCAAACACATTTTAATATGAAGAACATATTGGAAGTTTTGAATCGACTATTTAAAGTTTAAAAATGAAGATATGAGCGAGAAGTAAAATACCACCTTTAATTCACAAAACAAGTTAGCCCATCTCTCTCTCTATAGAGTTGGGCTATGGTGCATTGTAATGTATTGGGTCTCTTGTATATTTGACTATAAATAATTGGTTTTGACTTCAAAATAACCTATCCAAACATTCAATTTGATATCCATATTAAAATGTACGTATTTGGAGACCAAATTTTTTATTTTTTGGAAATTATTTGCTATTTTTTTTTATAATTTTTAAAAATCACTGTTTTCTATGGTCCAGAAATTTCTGAAAAACAGTCATTTTCAAAAATTCAAAAATAATAGTAAAAAAATTTCAAAAAATGTAAAATTTGGTCCCCAAGCACATTTTGATATGGAGAACATGTTGAGCCCTTTAGATTGACTATTTGAACTTCGAATCCAACGGTTTGTAGTCCAATATACAAGAGGACATATACATTGCAATGCACCATAGCCCAACTCATATATATATATATATATATAGAGCTGGGCTATGGTGAGTTGTGAAGTAAGATGTCATTTTTACTTCACGCTCATATTTTCATTTTGAAAATCCAAACAACCGATCCGAACCGCTCAACATGTTCTCTATATTGAAATGTGCTTGGAGACTAAATTTTACATTTTTTGGAATTTTTTTACTATTTATTAAGCCACTTTGAAATCGCTGATCCACTGTGAACAGTAAAAAACAGTAAAATTTCTGGACCACCGGATCAGCGATTTTCAAAGTGGCTTAATAAATAGTAAAAAAATTCCAAAAAATGTAAAATTTAGTCTCCAAGCACATTTCAATATAGAGAACATGTTGAGCGGTTCGGATCGGTTGTTTGGATTTCAAAATGAAAATATGAGCGTGAAGTAAAAATGACATCTTACTTCACAACTCACCATAGCCCAGCTCTCTCTCTCTCTCTCTATATATATATATATATAGAGAGAGAGAGAGAGAGAGAGCTGGGCTATGGTGAGTTGTGAAGTAAGATGTCATTTTTACTTCACGCTCATATTTTCATTTTGAAAATCCAAACAACCGATCCGAACCGCTCAACATGTTCTCTATATTGAAATTTTACATTTTTTGGAATTTTTTTACTATTTATTAAGCCACTTTGAAAATCGCTGATCCGGTGGTCCAGAAAATTTTACTGTTTTTTACTGTTAACAGTGGATCAGCGATTTCAAAGTTGCTTAATAAATAGTAAAAAAATTCCAAAAATGTAAAATTTAGTCTCCAAGCACATTTCAATATAGAGAACATGTTGAGCGGTTCGGATTGGTTGTTTGGATTTTCAAAATGAAAATATGAGCGTGAAGTAAAAATGACATTTTCATTTTTACTTCACGCTCATATTTTCATTTTGAAAATCCAAACAACCAATCCGAACCGCTCAACATGTTCTCTATATTGAAATTTTACATTTTTTGGAATTTTTTTACTATTTATTAAGCCACTTTGAAAATCGCTGATCCGGTGGTCCAGAAAATTTTACTGTTTTTTACTGTTAACAGTGGATCAGCGATTTCAAAGTGGCTTAATAAATAGTAAAAAATTCCAAAAAATGTAAAATTTAGTCTCCAAGCACATTTCAATATAGAGAACATGTTGAGTTGTTCGGATTGGTTGTTTGGATTTTCAAAATGAAAATATGAGCGTGAAGTAAAAATGAAATTTTCATTTTTACTTCACGCTCATATTTTCATTTTGAAAATCCAAATAACCAATCCGAACCGCTCAACATGTTCTCTATATTGAAATTTTACATTTTTTGGAATTTTTTACTATTTATTAAGCCACTTTGAAAATCGCTGATCCGGTGGTCCAGAAAATTTTACTGTTTTATACTGTTAACAGTGGATCAGCGATTTCAAAGTGGCTTAATAAATAGTAAAAAAATTCCAAAAAATGTAAAATTTAGTCTCCAAGCACATTTCAATATTTAGAAAAAGTTGAACGGTTCGGATCGGTTGTTTGAATTTTCAAAATGAAAATATGGCGTGAAGTAAAACGACGTTTTACTTCACAACTCACCATAGCCTATCTCTCTCTCTCTCTCTCTCTCTCTCTCTCTCTCTCTCTCTATATATATATATATATATATATATATATATATATATGGGCTATTGTGCTTTGCAAAGTAAAACCCCCTCTTTACTTCGGGCCATTTTTTACAATTTGAAAATCCAAACAACCGATCTGAACTGTTCAACATGTTCTAAATATTGAAATGTGCTTGCAGACTAAATTTTATATTTTTTGGAATTTTTTTACTATTTATTAAGCCACTTTGAAAATCGCTGATCCACTGTGAACAGTAAAAAAAGTAAAATTTTCTGGACCACCGGATCAGCGATTTTCAAAGTGGCTTAATAAATAGTAAAAAAATTCTAAAAAATGTAAAATTTAGTTTGCAAGCACATTTCAATATTTAGAACATGTTGAACGGTTCAGATCGGTTGTTTGAATTTTCAAATTGCAAACAATGACCCGAAGTAAAGAGGGGGTTTTAACTTTGCAAAGCACCATATCCCATCTCTCTCTCTATATATATATATATGATTTTGTTGACCCCATACCAGTCAGTATTGGTCCCAATAGAGTAAAAATGGACACAAAACTTATCAAATTAAATTAGAAAAGAGAAATAAATTTTACAATAGAAAAGCTAGAACCGATGAACATACCTCCAAGAGGGCCCAAGCGGTGTTTCACCTTACCGATCTCAAGCATATCGGCAACAAGTTTGATGTGATTTATACATAGTACGTACCATAGAACCAAATGAATACAGTAGAATATGTACCAACAACCTCTCAACAAATCAGCAGCAGCTGAAAACCTGTTAATATTTTCATAATCATCCAATTTACACATAATCATCCAAATTACACACAACATGCATCAACAAATACACTATGATTAGAAAATAACAACATATATATACACTAGCATTTACATCACTTTCCAAAATAAACACCTAATAAGTTCTCAAAATATAATATCAACTTCCGTACCACCACACTAAGGGCCTGTTCGTTTGTCACGGGATTACACGGGATGGAATTTGATGGGGATGGGAACCCACTTTTGAAAAAGCGGGAACCCATGGGTACGGGTACAAACAGGATTAATTATAGGAAAGTTAAAATGGGTGTTCGGGTACGTGAGATTAGTTGTAGGAAATTCTATTTTTCTTTCTAAAATGCTTGATATCAATACAATTATTCTTATTAATAATTATTAGTATAATAAAATAATATGAATAACATAACAACACTTGTTAGTTATTGTTTTATAACGATACTTTTGCTCGTAAACTTGTTATCCAATCACCGAAAAAATAAATTTAAATTTAAATTAGCAAATTGATAATTAATCATTTTTAATTTGCTTGAAATAAAATAAAAAATGTATATTTTTAATTTTGCTTCAATACTATTTTAGAAGGTTGGTTTTTACTATTTTAAAAAATGAATTTCATTAAATATCTATTTAAACTATTAGCTAAATCCAGTTTGCTATTAATGATTATGATAAAATAACTTAATTATGCTAAGAAGTAACTAATTTTATTGATTTTGATAAGCTGCGCCAATTGGGAAGAAAAACATGACCTTTGACTCAATTTGTTTTTTCCCATGAGAATAGTGTTGCTCAAAGAGATAAAGGGAACCTCTTGGGAATAAATTGGGAACTTAATTGGGAAAATAAGGAGCTGCCGAACACACCTGGGAACAAATACTCAAATTTTGATTTTTCCCACGGATTTCCAAGCAACCGAACAGGCCCTAAGTTTCCAAAAGAACACATTGCTAACCTTACTTTTTCAACTTGTACAACAATCATCTTTCTAATCCATTTCGACCGATGTTTTTCACTTAATAGATAGAAATGCCTCACGGGTCTCGGCCTTCGTGATGAACATATTACTTGCATTCTTCTCCATGACAGCACAATATTGAGTTGTCCTCTCTCTCTTATATGCCAAGTAATTCTCATGAAACAGGAATATGGCCTACGTATCATACAAGAAAATGTAAAAAAAGTGACAACAACATGCACCAAATGCGATTACAGGGTTGTGCCTTACCGAACCACTTCTATGTGCTGTTAATAAAATGACAACAATACCCTTGATACATAATTCTTATTGAACTTCTTCTTAATATTTATTCTTCTTCCAAAATAACTGTAAAAACAATGACAGCACAAAAATATAAGGAAATCTTGATCATTTTTCCTATTAAAGATAACAGTACGCAATTCTTTATGTAATACTTAACAGAGATGTAAAAACACAATCATTGATCATTATAAATTAAGCTAAATCATTTTAACAGTATGTCATTTTAAACACAAATCTTGATCATTTTTCATTCACTTAACAACATGAACTTAAGCTAAATGATTAATTGAATGATTATTACTTTGAATTACTCTCTGGTATGCAATTATTTATGGCAATACTTGTTCTAAAAATAAGATGTACACAAGGGTCATGACATTGCCTTTGTGCAGTATCCACGCAGGCATTTCATTATTTCCAAAGGTATGGTCAATTTCTTCAATTAATATATGCTTTGATTCAGTAACATACTATCTTTTAGGAAGATCCAAGAATACAAAATTATACTATTTTTTTTGTCTTTCAATTTAGTTGCCATTATAACTCTTTTATACAATTATGACATTGTTTTTTTTAAGAATATCTATACTGACAAGCACCAACACCCATATTCTAGTACCGGTAACAACCAAAATTGGATACATCTACTATGAAGTCCTAATTATTTAATTAGCAAAGACAAATTGAAGAAAAAGCAAGTTCAAGAGGAGCAAAATAATTTAATTAGCGAATAAGCTCAAGCTGCTAGGATAATGATAAATGAAATCAATCCTGACGATCATGGTGGTGACATTTGTACTTTCTCTAGTCATGATCGAAGCAAAATCAGTGCTAGCAGCTGTTCCGATCGAGTTTCTTACACATCCAATTATTTCGCTTCCACACCCGCGCAACGATTATCTCTCACATGAAAATGAGATTGAGGAAAAGGCGATGAGGAGAGAGAAAAAGTAGCAGGCAACAAACAATTAGGAAAATCAAAATAAAGTTGGACTGAATTTTCGTTTTCCCGTGAATTTACGTTGTTTGGGGAAGAACATGGGAAAAAAGATGGGAATGAGTCGGGAAAAAACGAAGCATTCGAACTGATCTGAGGATTATAAGCCCAATAACCTCAAAACTCATATGTTCCCACTAAAAAACCTTACATCCACAAAAGAAGAGGGAAAAAAAGAGAGAAGAAAAAGGATAGTAAACGGTTAATTTTCTCTATACTTCAATTTGAAAGTTACAATATTTGAATTGTTTGTATATAAAATTCACCTCTTCTCTCTTACGGAACAAAAGTTGATTGAAGGAGCTAGAAAGAGAGAATAAATAATAATACAACCTTGAACCAGGATAAAATTGAGATGAAGTAACTCACTATGGCCTTGTTCGGCAGACATATTTCCACTGAGAATTTGTTGGATATAAATGTTCGGCAACCTATTTTTTTTTTTGCCAAATATTTTTCATGAGAAACTCCCTACAATTCTCATTTGCAGTGCAATTTGTTTATTGTGGGATTAATATTATGGTTTGATCTGAACAAACTTTTTTTAATCACATATTTGAATCCGCCGCACATGTTAGAGCATTTAGAAAGAAAAATACAATTTCTCACAACTAATTTCACGATACAACCGAACACTCTTTCAGCATATTCTCATAATCAATCTCATGTGTACCCGTCGAATTCATGGATTTAAAAAAAAAAAAAAACTAATAGAAGCTATCAATGAGTACCACAACAACAAAGTAGGCACTTATCGCGAGGGAAAAAGCGCATTTATGACGGTTCTCCATCGCGAAAAGTACCGTCTCGAATAGAAAAAGCACAGTTATGACGGTACTCCGTCGCGAAAAGTCACTTTTTACCCTCACAAAAAGTCACTTATTCTTGTTGTGTATAGTAAAATAAATGAAAATTAAACAACAACAAAATCAGCAATTTTGAAGCCATAAGATTGCTTCCTTCATGGCGCATTCAGCAGCCCATTTTGAATTCATGAATTCTCAACTTTTCAAAAGTGGGTTATCATCCCGTCAAATCTCATCTCGTGCAATTCCTATTATAACTTCATGATTTAGATATTTTCCCATCAAAGTTTGAAAGTTAGTTATTCTCCATCTAAACTTACTCATTTTATTAATATGAAAATTTCTATATTTAATCACTTAAAAATACAATTTAATATTAATTAAAATTTAAATGTACAGTTTTACCCCATCTAAATCTTCCATCTCCCCTTCCCGCTACTCTCCCTTTCCCTATGTTTAGTGCAAAATTTATGTGACGTGATTACAAGGCAATTTGACTATTGTCGAACACCTCACTTGAGAAATGCATTCATATTGTGCGCTACTCAAGGCAACATTTTTGCATATGTTAATAAAGTTCTCGCGAGATCTCTTATATATACCAACTCGCAGGACATTATTGTTTCTTATATTTTGACAAATAGGGTCAGAAGAGAAGAAGTTTCAATTATTGGATTTGCTTTCCTAATTTATATCCTTTTAATGTAACAATGTAATCCGTTTACTTCAGTTTCAATGAATTTTCTTTGCCTTAGGTGTTGGACAATAGTCTTGTCTATTTCAAATTGCTTTGTAATCAGGTCACATGGATTTTGCATTAAATAAAGGGAAAGAGAGAGTAGCAGGAAGGAGAGACGGAAGAATTAGATGGGGTAAAATTGTCAATTTAAATTTTTTTATTAATTTTAAATTGTATTTTAAAGTGTTTAAATGAAGAAATGAGAATATTAATAAAATGAGTAAGTTATGATGAGCATATATATAAATTTCTCTTTTATTTTGTCTAAACGGACAAAAATTAACAGACGTTATGATCAATTAATAATTAATATAAACTTGATGAAATTTTAATCGTGTCAGGTGTGGAAAAGCTTCGGATAGTGTTCAGTCCAAAGGCATTTGGACTAGTGTTGTAAAAAACGGCCGTTAAGGTCGATTAGTCGTTGGCGGCGATCAAACTGTTACGGATTTTTTCAATTAATCGGTCAATTATTTTTTATTATTTCTGATTAATTGTTTGGCGGTACTCTATCTGTCCAACAACGCGTACCGTTATTTAAAACATTCATTTGAACTGGCTCCGAACCCTTAAAGTACAGAAGTAGAGGCAGTTGCAACTTCAAGCACAGAAGTAGAGGCAGTGGTATTAACTAGTATGCTAATTTCCTGTGAGCAATATGTAAAGCAGCTGCTAATAGTTCCAAAAATTTTATTAATACCCTCAAAAAAAAAAAATAGCAAATTTGTTCTCGGAATGAATTTTTTTTAAAAAGCCCTGACCGCCTCACGTTTGGGCGGTCCACTCTCCCTATTAAACCGTCCCACAGTGGGGGGATCTGTTGCATGTACCAAACCGCCCCATGCTGGGGCAGTCTGCTATTGCCTATATATTGGAGGGTACCCCTCCCGTTTTTCACCCCATTCATTTCAAGTTTTAACTCTCTCTCTCTCTCCTCTCTTTCTCTATTTCTCCAATAGATAAGCGATTTGAGGTAATATTTAACTTAATAAATTTGTAAATTTTTAATTCATTTTTTTAAATTAATATATAACTGATAAATGTTTATTGGCTAATGTAGTTCCCAAAAGAAAAAATATTAGTTGCACTGTATGTGGGCGGGAAGCTTATCCGGGGTGCGGAGGGAGCACAGTACACGAAAGATGCAGCCTATGGCTTCGAGGTTAATGAAAATATCACATTTCTGGAACTTAAGCAAATGGTATACGAAAAGACTGGTGTAAACCCCAACCAGTATGACATAGACTTAGTTACTCGGATTGACACATTCAGGGTAATAGACCTTACTTTGTCAGGTATCCAATAACAGATGAGGGGTTATGGAGGGGTGTTTACAATCAATTTGAGTCAAGGAATATCCCGGTAATGGACTTATATTCCAGGAGAGTTCCGCGTCAACCCGGGGTTGGACCTTCTAGGAAAATACAAGTTATGACAACCCGGGGTACCACCACTCGGGTTATGACAACTCGGGGTACCACAACTCGGGTCATGTACCGCCGTATGAACCGTACGTACCACCCGTTTATGACAATTATGTACCTGATTATACCACTGATTGTAACATGGATGATTATGCCACCGAGCTACCACCACCACCACCTCTTCCTGAACCCGTAATCCAAGCCAGATTTCCATATGTACCAGAGTCAATACCTAGACTGTTACCCGCTGGTACCCGGAATGATACTGACATTGATGGTGAAGGGATCGATGCCATACCAGAAAAGGAAATGGACACGGGTGATGATTGGGAAGGGGGTTGGGATTCTAATCACTTATCAGATGGTGATGCAGATGTCCCTCCCAGGGAAGACAGATTTCCGATTAGAGGTCAGACAGATAGGCATCCGGTCGCCACATTCAACGATACTAGTTCTTTTGAAGAAGCAGACATTGGTTACTTTGGGAAGCGCGTCGTATAAAATTCGGAGCTTGCCCCACAACAGGTTTATACCAACATAGATGAACTTGTGAAGAAAATCAATGAGGTTCATGTTCACGGCAACTGGGAGTGCAGAGTACAAAAAAGGGATCGAACAAGGTTAGTTGTGGTTTGTAAAGACGCACCGCGTTGCGAGTTCCGTCTTTTTGCAACCCCTGTGGGTAAGGGGGAGGCATGGATGATTAAAAAGTGTGAACCACCTCATACATGCAAGTCTGCGTCATCAAGGACAGGCCATGCACAACTTACGGCATCACTTATTGCCGATGTAATTAAGACGGGCATTAAAGATGACCCATCGATGAGCATTAAGGAGGTCGCTAGGAGTGTGAGACTCATTTACAATCATGCAACCCCAAAATACAACAGTTATGGATAGGACGTGAACTTGTGATTTGCAGAATGTTTGGTAGTTGGCAGGATTCATACAACTTGCTTGCACGATTGCTCCAGGCCATAACAAGCACAAAGTATGAATGTTGTCAGCATACCCGATGTCAATGACGCGTTGCAATTCAAGGCCATAGCATGGGCTTTTGGTCCATGTATTCAAGCTGTGTCATACATTAGACCGGTTATCAGTATAGATGCATGCTTCATATCTGGCAGTTAAAATGGGAGGCAGTTGATAGCATGTGCATATGATGCTGAAAACCAGTTGTTGTTTTTGGCCTTTGCAATTATTGAGAAAGAGGATGGTGATAATTGAGAATTTTTCATGAGCTTTTTACAAAGAGAAGTTGTTGGGAACATGTTCTTTTGTGTCATATCAGAGCAGCACAAATGAATCAAATATGTTTTTGATCGTACTGATTTTAGATGGTCGACAGCGCACGGTGAGTGTGTGCACGGGCTGTGTATGCAACACATTGTAGACAACCTAAACAAGAATACCAGATACGACAAATGGGTTGCAGACACATTCAAAATTGGTTGCAGGAGGAAAAAGCCGAGAAGGGTAGAAGAGATGATCAGAGATTTTGCCAAGGTATATATATTTTATATTTGAAATTTGACATATTTTAGATGAAATTTTACTGAATTATTTACTTATATTTGTTTGTCTTTTTATTTGACATAAATGCTTCTCTTTATTTTTGTGTAATACTGTCCAAAGGCAAATGCCTACTTACTTAAGTTGGGCAAAAATAATCCCAGAGATCTGCAAGAGCCACCCAAATATGAGAAAATATTTCAAGCCCGTGATGGAGGTTACCAATGGGTAATTATGACCACAAATAGGTCCGAGTCGTTGAATAATGTTTTCAAGCAGAGCCGGATGTTGCCCGTGGCAGCAATTATAGAGGACACCTTCTACAAGTTAAATGCATGGTTTGTTAAATGGCATGCTAAAGTCGCAGAATTAATGGAAAGAAATCAAACGTTCTCAACAAGGGTGGAGGGGAAACTAAGAAAATATAGGGAGAAAGGTGCATCTATGAACGTTGTCCTGTACGGTGATCAACGCATGGAATTCGAAGTGCAATGCCCAGGTGAGTACGTTCCACCCAACCGCAGACCAGATGGGACTATAGAGTTTATGAAAAGGGATTTCAAGTATATTGTTATTTTCGGACCTAACAATACTGTAACATGTACATGCTAAGGAATCCAATTAGCTCACCTACCTTGTTCTCATGTAATGGCGGTGTGCCGAGTGAGAAACTTCTGCGATGATGATTTTGTCGCCGACATGTACCGTACCGAGTACCTTACGAGTACTTGGGGTGCATCTTTCCATTCTTATCCCAACCAGCATGCGTGGCCGGCCTTTGTTGGGGATAGAATCCTTCCTTCAAAGGGGTGGATCAGGTTAGGGAGAAGGAAACACAAGCGTGATGTAATGACCATGGACCAGATGCAAGGTAGGCGAATGGGACATCAGGCTCGCCGTTCCACTTCTGACAGGCAGTGAGCAGGTATATTTCACATTTTATAACTGATTTTATATTTTACTATGTCAATATCATACCATGATTGGTGAATTGGAATGCAATGCAGATGCCATAAACGAAGCCAATGAAAGAGAAAATGCTAGAGTTGTTGCTGAGGCAACCGGTAGTAGCCAGCCCACTCATGGGAGCCAAGCATCTAGTAGCCAAGCAGAGACATCCGGTACTGTCGCACAACCATCTGGAAGCAGACCCAGAACTCGTCGACTTAGTTTGTTCAGACGTCATCTCTGATTACTAAGTTACTTGAGATGCATGTTGTGAACTATTTTATTTGGTAGTTTGTGAACTATTTTATTTGGAGTTTGTGAACTTAATTTATATGCTTGGGTTTCGTTTTTTTCATAACTTAATTAAATATACAAAAATTGACATCATAAAATATAAATATATGCAAATTGACAACATAAAATATAATAAACACTAAATTGATGAAATAAAGTCTACAAAATAAACACTTAATAAGTAGTACTACTTCTTACAACGAGCCTTGAAAGTACATGGAACAAACTCATCATCCGATGTTGCCATATCTGGATCAGTCACAGCAGACGAAGTGTTAGCCTTACCAGTGTAAGTACAAGGAACAAACTCATCGTCCGTTGCTAGCGGCTCCGAATCAACCTTTTTTTTTCAAACCATAACCATAGGGGTTTTCCACAAAATCATCGTCTGAAATTTCAAACCGAATAGGTCGCCTAAGAAATTGCTCCATAACACAGACTTGACAGTTCTTTTTATCCCTGAAGCATACTTGACAGTTCTTTTTTTCCTCATTCTTTCCTCGACCACTCATTGACCCTCCTCTAGGCACGTGTCGATTAGAAGATCTACCTCGATTGTTACTGTCCATCATTCTCGTCTACAAAAATAAATTACAAAAATGAACTAAAAAAATAAATTAAAAAAAAATGAAAAAAATACTACAACAAAGCATAAATAAAATACTACAATATAAAATACTACAAGCCAGTCTACAACATAAAATACTAGTACTACATGTCTAGTCTACAACATAAAATAATACAATCCAGTCTACAACATAAAAATCTAACAATCAAGTCTAACATAAAATAATACAATTCAGACTATGACTTAGGAGTAGTGGAACTTTCTCTCATCTTCCCCGAAGGCATGCAGCAACACGCAACACACTCCCACGATTGGAAACGATAATCGTTTACCAGATGAGCATTCTTGTCGATACATTTGGGGTGAACTCTTAGGCCACAGAGATGACAAAAGAACATCTCCGCAATATCTCCATTAACACGACATGCGGGGCACACTTCCCAATCAAGTAGAGGGTCGATATCGCCGAAGTTCTCGTAAAGAACGCTTCTAAAAGTCGGATCATCCGTGGTAGCATATTCTTCAACCTCGTTGGGTGGAAACCCATAACGAGCTAAACATCTCCTCAAACAGGCTTCACCGGTCCAAAAATTGTTAGCGAGGGCTATGCGAGCATTGCGTGCGCTTTCACTTCCTCCTTTTCGAAGTTCAGATTTGGGTACCATGGTAAGATCTAGGATTTCATCAAACCATGATGGATTAAACAATTTATATTAATTATAAACAATTTCTAATAATTTCTAACTAATTTTGGACATTTTCTAACAATTTCTAACAATTTAATTAATTCCTAACAATTTCTAAAAAAATAAAAAAAATATAACTAAATAAAAAAACCTGAAATCACCAAAAAATCGCCTTTCTCCTCCTCCTGTACTTCATCTTTCCCTTTCAGCTAAGTTAGAATGAATTGTGAGTGGGCAGGAGAGAGAAAACCGACTTTATAGAGGTTTTCATAGCAGACTGCCCCAGTATGGGGCGATTTAGTACAGGGAGCAGACCGCCCTAATGTGGGGCTGTCTGGTATGAATAGTGAACTGCCCAATCATGGAGCGGTTAGGGTGTTTTTAAAATTTATTCAGACTGCGGGACAGATTTGCTATTTATTTTTTATTGAGGGTATTAATAAAATAGCGGCTAATAGTTCAACCAAGCAATAAGCATAGTATGCTAAATGTAAGAAACTAACGAACCGTTAAAATAAAATATTCAGAACAGCTCATTATTAATTTTCTATGAATACAATATTCATTAATTCATAACAGTGTAAAAAGAAAGATAATTTTGATTAACGTAACAACTATTAGAATAATAGTCCGTAAAATTATCCAGACATGTATTAAGAATTATAATTTTATATTTGAATTACGTGTTAATAATAATTGTCTTATTATTAAAAGAAACTAATTAGATGTTTACAAGAGCAAAATATTTGTTAATATTATATGTTTTGATGATTGTAACCTTATATCATGTACTAAATAAGAAAAATTATTTGTTTCTTAGAAACACTTATATGTTAAAAGCAATTAGCCAAGTTTGTGATAATAAAACAATAGTCATTAATATGTGGAGAGAATTATATAAAGAAAATATTAATTTTGATTGAAGTGACACTTGAAGACTTAAATTGTCTCTTTAAGTACTATTGCAAGAGCAATTATAAACAAACATATAAATCCGTATCATCAAGCTGTTATTTTTCCTGCTAAAATAACACAGAGTATAATATTAAATATAATTAACTTAATTTTATTTATATAACAGAGTCCGGTTACTATGTTCTTTGTGACATTTTAGCCTAAGTGCTACCAATTTCAAAATATATCGGATATGCTAGAAATAACGAATCTAAACCGTTCAAATCAATGTACTTCCCAAGTGGGAAAAATAAATCTGTTGTTATTCAACAGGGATAATAGGACCCTGTTATTCTAATCCCAGCTGTTGATCTTTGTCGAGATTCGGGTATGAAATTTTTTTTTTCTTGAGATTCGCGCATGAAAAAGTTTGAACGGTTAGGATAGGAATAACAGGGTCCTGTGATCCCTTTGGAATAACAGCATATTTATATACTCACAAGTGATGTGTTTACATATAAAATTTATAAACTTTTGAATTCATTTAATATAAAATCGAGCGGTAAAAAATAAAGATATTTAAGTTAATTTTAATACATTTTTTTTATCATTTTTTTACCGCTTGACTTTAAACTAAATAATTTCAAAAAATTATAAATTTTATATGTAAACGCATAGATTAGTTTGCACGGTTTAGATTTATCGTTTGAATCCTATATGATAGATTCTGAAGACCATTGAAGACCGGTAACAATTAGGTTTATATATTGCCGGACTCTATATAATATGAGGGATCCACTTAGAACATTTGTAAGTTACAACATCTTATAACAATTCGGTTTTGTGATTTTCAAAGTCCAAACAGTCAATCCAAACCGTTCAACATGATCTCTATATTAAAATGTGCTTGGAGATCAAATTTTATATTTTTAATTTTTTTTTTTACTATTTATTAAGTATTTTACAAAACTATTGTTTTTTAGTGGTCCAGAATTGTCTAAAAACAACAGTTTTGTAAAATACTTAATAAATAATAAAAAAATTAAAAAAAATGTAAAATTTAATCTCCAAGCACATTTTAATATATATGTTGAATGGTTTGGATTAACTGTTTGGACTTTTAAAATTACAAAATTGAATTGTTGTAAGATGTTGTAACTTACAGATATTGTAAGTGGGTCCCTCCTCATCTAATATATATATATATAGAGGTTGGCTAATATCAAAACGTTTGTTCCGAAGCCGTGGTGCAACCAATTGATTTTCCGATTTTCAAAGTCCAAACAGTCGATCCGAACCGTTAGATGTGATCTTTATATTAAAATGTGCTTGGATACCAAATTTTACATTTTTTGAATTTTTTTTACTATTTATTAAGCTAGTTTTAAAATCGTTGATTTTAATGAACATTGAAAAATTTCTGAATAATTAAAAACAACGATTTTAAAACTGGCTTAATAAATGGTAAAAAAATTCCAAAAAAATGTAAAATTTGGTCTCTAAGCACATTTTATTATAGATTGAATGTTGAATGGTTTGGATCTACCGTTTAGACTTTGAAAATATAAAAACCGAAATGTTTGTTTCACGGCCTAAGAATAAATATTTTGATATTAACCAACCTCTATATATATATAGAGAGAGAATGGCTAATATACAAACGTTTGTTCCTGGACTCAGGAACAAACGATTCGGTTCTCCGATTTTCAAAGTCCAAACAGTCGATCCGAACCGTTAGATATTCAATCTATATTAAAATGTGCTTGGAGACCAAATTTTACATTTTTTGGAATTTTTTTACTATTTATTAAGCTGGTTTGAAAACTGCTGTTTTTATTAAATTTCTGCAGCATTGAAAAACAGCAGTTTTCAAACCAGCTTAATAAATAGTAAAAAAATTCCAAAAAATGTAAAATTTGGTCTCCAAGCACATTTTAATATAGATTGAATATCTAACGGTTCGGATCGACTGTTTGGACTTTAAAAATTGAAGAACCGAATCGTTTGTTCCCGAGTCCAGGAACAAACGTTTGTATATTAGCCATTCTCTCTCTCTATATATATATATATTTAAAATAATTGGCTACTAGAAGGTCAAAAGAGCGGGATAGAGATATTTTGTTTGGACAAAATTATTTTCCTAATTTTCTTTCCAGAATTTCGTTTTATTTTTGTTTAGAGCTAGAAGCCCTGATTCCGTATCGGTATCGATCATTTATTGAATTTACTGATACGGGCCCCTCCTATCAAGACCCTGTGGACTGTGAATTCACATCACCTCAGGTTATCTGACTCAAGCAAATTATGAACGGACGGTTTTTTTAACATGACATGAATCTCAAAACAGATCTCCTACAGTCTCTATATACACCGGATTGAGTTTGACTCAGATAGAATTAATATGGGCTGTCCGTTTCAATTTGCTTGAGTCAGGTACCTGGGAGGATACGGATCCGTGGGCTGCTGCTATTCATATCTGCTTTTCGAGATTCTAATTTTTTTTTAAGATGAACAAAGTTGACTTTCAAGTCTTTTAAGCCTCCTTAGGTTCTCCTCATTCTCAGCAGTTCTCCATTAGCACAAAAATCGGAGATCTGATTTCACTACTTTCAGTGATTTAACCACACAAAGATTCACACCATACTGCCAGCTAAGATGCGAGTATCTGAGATTCAATTGGATGCCAGGGAGATACTATAGTTTATTCAACAAGTACTGGGCTCTCAATTTTTGTTAGGTTTGGAGAGAAGGTAAACCATCACTTTCATCCCCTTCCCCTCGCTTTCAACCTTACTGGACGCAGCATATGATATATTCCTTGCAAAAACCCATATCATCCCAATTTCAGTTTATTTTTCTCCCCTCGATCGCACCGTTATCAAACCGCCACTTCTCATTCTTTTGCAAAACACTAAAACGCTAATCTCTCCAATCATTAATTCCAACAGCTGAGAAATCGTATCAATGGACAACGCAACAATTTCAATCGCATACCAGCCGAGACCACCATCAGTGCCGGACTGGTTGAACAAGGGAGACAACGCATGGCAGCTCATTGCCGCAACAATGGTCGGACTGCAGTCGATGCCTGGCCTCGTGGTTCTGTACGGTAGCATTGTGAAGAAGAAATGGGCCGTGAATTCGGCCTTCATGGCGCTATACGCCTTCGCATCCACCCTCATCATATGGGTCCTTGTCGGTTACAAAATGGCATTCGGTGATCGGCTCCTTCCCTTCTGGGGCAAGGCGGGGACGGCGCTCTCCCAAACATACCTTATCCAGCGTGCGCACCTCCCCGCCACTGAGCACCACTACAACAACGGCACTATAGAGACGCCCATGACTGAGCCATTCTACCCCCAGGCGACGCTCGTATTCTTTCAATTTGTATTCGCTGCAATCACTATAATATTGCTCGCCGGGTCAGTGCTGGGGCGGATGAACATCAAGGCGTGGATGGTTTTTGCGCCGCTGTGGCTGCTGCTTTCGTACACAATTGGAGCTTTCAGTCTCTGGGGTGGAGGGTTTTTGTACCACTGGGGTGTTATCGATTACTCCGGCGGTTATGTCATCCATCTCGCTTCGGGTGTTTCTGGATTTACCGCTGCATATTGGGTATAAATTTTTTTTTTTCCCATTTAGTTTTCCTTTTTAATTTTCTGTTATTTTTTTCTTTTAAATTCTGGTTTTCCTGCTTTTGGTTGACTCGGTAATTTCTTGGTAAAGAGTTCACGTGTGTCATTCTAGGCGGCTATGCTAAACTGCCTAACTGGTACGGAATCAAGCGAAAATATTGACCGACTGGATTTTAGTGGGATTAAAATGTCAAAATCGGGGTCCCACCACAATAAAATGTTTTGCGAATCTTTTTTCTCATTTTTGAAAAGATTCATTTGATAAAATTAATTAATTAATTAATAATATCTTTTTAATACAAGAAGATTAATGTAATTTCCATTCTGATACTTTTAAGTGTTTTTTTAATAACCAAATTAGCTATGTCCTGCTGTATTTAATAATTTGACCGTTACAAACAAATCTGTCACTGTTGCTGACATAAAAAATGTTACTTTTTTTTTTTTTTGAAATAAGGCTTGATTAGGCTCGTTTCATTGCATGAAACTTAAATTACAAATTATCCAAGTTTCAGTATCAGGCTATTTTCAACCTGTTCTCCTAATCGCCTAAGCATTACTAAAGCAAGCTCCAATCCAGTTAAAGATAAAAAATGTTACTTAATCCCCCCGTGATCTAAATAAACTATTCTCCATTCTTCTACAGAACTTGTAGACTATTTCTAATGATGCACCCCAATGGCATTGTCAGGTGGGTCCTAGGCTGAAGAGTGACAGGGAGAGGTTTTCACCGAACAACATCCTGCTCATGCTTACCGGTGCTGGTATGCTCTGGTTGGGCTGGTCGGGGTTCAATGGTGGTGCACCTTACGCCGCTAATATCACCGCCGGAGTGGCCATTCTGAATACGCACGTCTGTGCGGCCACGAGCCTCCTTGTGTGGACTCTTCTTGATGTAATTTTCTTCAGCAAACCGTCGGTCATCGGTGCCGTCCAGGGCATGATGACCGGCCTCGTTTGCATCACTCCTGGAGCAGGTATAGAGATCTCATTAGTTGTTTTCTACTTCGCAATGACAAAATAAACTGAATATCTATATATTAACTCATAATTCAAAGGTTTAATTGAGAATCTTGCTAGAAGATGTCCAGTGTAGCTAGCAGAACAATTTAATACTGCGGTACAGTACCATTTGATAAAGCATAAGTGCATAACCATGTTAGAGTGTGGCTGAGCTGAGCTGTTAATACATAAACTACTCGCTTGCCACAAAACAATTTTTGTTAATTACTGAAATTAGAATAAAACAGAGGTATTAGCTGTACAAGAACATAGAAATTTGGTGTTCTATTAGGAAGATAGAAGTTATTCTTGTGCGCACGTTTCCAACCTGTCATAATCTTAAAGAAGGTCTAATCTGCCAAGTTGTCGGTCAAAAGTTGTGTGCTCTGTTTTTGAGTCATAGCATAAACAGATTGACAACTATTAGATGCAACAAAGAAAGGGATAATTTTTTTTTTATCAAAAAAGAAAGGGATAATTAGACCAAAGCTTTTCAACTTTTTCACAGCTATATTTGGTATGTACATTATCCAAAACCAATAAAGATATATTTTTGTCAGAAAATATAAAAGACATAACCAAAAAGCCACATCTACCATCCTTGCATCAAGTAGTCCTAGAAAGATAATTATTAAATTAACAATCAAGATTATTGGTTCTTGCATTTACATAATTAATCATAAACATATTACAATATAAGAACCTTCCTCTTTGCATCAAAATGAGTGAAAAGAAAAAAAGAACAAAATAATTAATTAACAAGCATTAGTTAGAATAAATTATGCTCTATATTGCAGGGCTTGTGCATACATGGGCAGCAATTGTCATGGGCATATTCGCCGGTTGCGTACCCTGGTTCACCATGATGGTTCTCCACAAGAAATGGGCATTGCTTCAAAAAGTCGATGACACGCTCGCAGTTTTCCACACTCATGCAGTCGCTGGCGTGCTCGGAGGCGTCCTCACCGGCCTTCTGGCTGTCTCTGAGCTCTCCAGCTTTGATCTTCCCGTTGGTGAGAAAGGCACATTTTACGGCGGAGGCATCTCCCAACTATTCAAACAGATTGTCGGCGCTTTGTTCATCATTGGGTGGAACATCTTTGTGACGACCGTCATATTGCTCGCAATTGGATTGTTTATTCCCCTTAGGATGCCCGACGAGCAGCTAATGATCGGTGATGATGCGGCACATGGAGAGGAGGCATACGCACTGTGGGGGGATGGAGATAAGTTTGATGCAACCAGGCATGAGACGATGGTGAGTAATACAGCCGGGGATGAGGATAATGTGCAGCGGCAGCTCAACATCATGGGTGCCCGGGGAGTCACTATTCAGTTGTAGATTGGAAAATGTTGTAAAGAAAGAGAGATCATAACATTGAGCTTCTTTGATAGTTTTTCTATTTTTTTATTTAATTTTGTGCCTTGGTTCGATCCATCCTACATTTGTTCGTTAACATGGTTAAAACGCAAAAAAAAAAAAAAAAAGGAAGAGAGAAATAACTGGCTAAATGATAAAAAAAAAAAAGGTACAGAAAAGCGGGGGTTTCAAATTTGAGTCCATTAAATATGATAATGAAAATTACCGGGGTCATATAAATTGTATAGGAACATAACTTGGTTCATGTATTTGTGTGAGACTAACAAATGACTATCATTGCGAATTGCAACTTGCAAGAGAATGTTATGGAATATTATTAAGACAGTTCCTTTTAGAGAGACATTTTTACAGGTCAAACAGGAATTGGTGCTGATAATTTGCCAATTATGTTAAATTGGAATCAGAGCATTTCCTTTTCTTTTTTTTTTATTATTGTGCCGTCTATAAAGCTACAGTTTCTTCTGTCTGGTTTTAAAAATAAAATAAAAATAAAGCTACTGTTTCTTACTCCTAATTTGTTAGATTTGACAAGGAAAGCTCCCAACGTCTTTCGTTTATAAGGTTTCGAGCCCTCTCACTTGGTTTTCGAGGAAAAGCGCAAGATGGATGATTAAGTTTGTCTTTTGTACCTTATTGTAGCATACATTAACCAACAATAATTTGTCATTTGTAAATTAGCAAATACCTACAAATTTCATTTTGGTTTTCATTTTTTTCAAAAAAAAGAAAAGAAAAAAGTTTCACTAATTGAAATAAAGTTTGTCCTACGACTATACAGATACAGCCAGATAAGATAATTTGATGAAAAAAAAAAAAATCTAGTATCTTCGCCCAACAAGTGGGTTTTGGTGTACTAGTGTTAAACCCAATCCAAGGCCACTAGGGTTGTCCAAGTGATTGGACTTTACGAATCAAAACCACTGGGCTTTTCTTTCTCAAGTACTAACTAAATTCAAACCCAAATATTATTGCACAGCAGCCTGACTAAATTAAAAACACCCCTCTCCAGTCTCCACTCTCCTCCTCCCCGTCGGAAAAATCACCAAACCGCGCCTCTACCTCTCCAGCCCCACACGCCTGCTAAGTGGCCCGTGGATAAATTAATGTTGGACAGGTTATGATACGAACAAGGCTCCAAATTCGGTTCAAGTTTAGGACTAGTCTGAAACAATTATTGAATAGTCCGTTGAACACCTCAAATCCAATGAACGGGCTTCGAGCAGCCCATTTGAGCGCCTCTAGGTTACGCCTCTCTCTCTCCCGTTTGAGCGCCTCTAGCCCGCTGTCAGTTCGCCACTCCGCCTCTCTCTCTCTCTCTCGTTTGGTTAGATCGATCTCACCGTCTCTCTCAGACTTTCAGTCCGATCTTCGCTTCCAGGAGGTCCCACCGCTCGTCCTAGAGGCGCGCCACCCTTCCTGAGACTGCACCGTTGCATGAATCCCTCTGCCTGAAACAGCGTCCGCTCCGCACGTGCAAGAATTGTAAGGGAAAGTTTGATCGGATCATAACTATCCCTGCCTGTAGATTCAACACTGCTCAATTTGAAGGTCAGTAAAAGTTTCTATTATTTTAACTTTATTGAATCAAGTCAATCAGTGAAAAGCAATAAAAAAAATTCACTGAAGATCATTTGATAAATTGACTTTTCTTTTAAAGGCATTTGATAAATTTACCTTTTCAGTTGAATTTTATGGTAAATGACTCAATAAAAAAGCACAAGTTGTCTACAATTTTAGTTTGTTATTGCTATTGGGTGATAGCTTATAATGTTTTGAATATCAAGGACTTATTTACTATTTATAAATATCAATTCAATGAGGTCCATGATTGGATTCTTGACATATCGTGATTTGGGGCAATCTGTTCAATTGTACAGTATACATTTTTATAAATTTTATCAGAATTTTGTTGGTCTTTGTATTTGAGTGCTCGAGTTTTGTATCATACTTTCATATTAATTAATCTTATGGGGATTCAAGAGTTAATTAGAAAAAAATGATGGTGAGACTGAACAGATATAACTGCATTTAAATTAACGGTTAGTTTGTAATTGTGTTACCAATCGCATATATGTTCACTTGCCATTGACAGTTCAGGTACATAGTCAAATATATGTTTTTACTTGTGTGAAGTCAAATAACTAATGCGGTCATATAAAAGTGGCATATATGCAGGTCATATAAAATTGTCATATGCTACCACAAACACAACTATTTGGCATATACTTATTTTGAACTTAATTTCTAATGTGTATTGGTCTCAAGGGGAAACAAGGAGGAAATTTGAAAGTGTTTACACAGGGGTACAATGAACACACCAGATTCAGGGAAAGTGTACCGGTACTGTTATTGTTGTGGCTCAGTGGACCCGTTTCTTAAATTTCATCATAGAAGGATATATTAGTTGGATCATACCATTTTCTGTCTGTAGTTACTTACCTTGATGTTGCAGCTCATTACCAACTAAGGTCAAACTGGTATCCCTTCTTTAAAAATAGCTACTATATTCTGATAATTCTTTTTATAAAAATTTTGTTGTACAGGTATCCCAATGTTGTGTCATTCACAGCAGTACTGTATAGTAATGTTAATGAATTGTGAATCGGGCGGGCTTTTCTGAACTGCATGTGAATTGGATGGGCTTTTCTGAACTAATCTTATGGTGAAACAAGCTGAGTCCAATCCGGGCTCAATATTGAACATGAATTGGACAGGCCGAGTTCGGTCTTATTCTTCTTAAATCCGGGCTGAGTTCGAACGGGCTTTACCGACTTTGTAAATTGAGCCGGGCCAAGTTTGGATTCAATCCCTCTCATTAGCAGGCCTACCCGCACGGCGCACCCCGCTTCTACATTCCAATTATACCGATGGCAAGATGGGATGAGATTTTATCCTTACCTGTACAGAACCCACCAACTCCTGAGCTCTCTGCAGCTGACATCACATGGTCTAAAGTGGAGGGTTGGAAAGAGACCATGGATCGGCTTGCACTAATACCTTATTCACGGGTTAGTGATTTTGTCAGAGGTGAATCCAACAACAAAGAGTGCCCAACCCGTTTTCACGTAGAGGCGAGGAGGAAGCGCCCCACTGAGTCGAGTTGTAAACCTAAAGTTGATGGCATCCTTGAATATATTCTGTCAGTACCATTTCTATCTTTTATCCTTCTCTTGTATGGTTTCAAGTCATCCCCAGTATTTTATATTGGTATTTGCAAACAACATCCAAAATTTTCTTAAATTTGTTTCTGATAGTGACCTCATTTCAGATATGTTGATTGCTGCAAATTGTTAGACTATTTCGGTGTAAATTTGGTGTTCTGTAAATAATGAGAGTTTTCCACCTTTCTTTAGTTAGCCAGTGTGCAACATATTTTTTTTGCAGTATCAACATTAAAATTGAGCTTGGGAGTTCAGATGTTGGTTTTTTATTTGGTACAAACTGGTTATGGAATTATTTAATCGAGCTTATTTGAAAAAGTCCAAGCAATTGCTCAGTACTTTTGTAAAGCCAGTATGATGTTGCGTTTAATTTGCATAAAAAACATATCTGCAACACTAACTAGACATTCTGACAAGTTCATAAAATCAGGTACTGGTGCTCATTCGGACCTGATGACCACAGAAAAGGTGGTGCGGTGCGTCCAAGCCGGGCTTATGCTGTACGTAGAAAAACTCCAGCTGGCAGGCCCAATACAAAAAGAGGTTGCACGTGCCACTTCATTGTAAAACGGCTAATTGCAGAGCCCTCTGTTGCCCTTATAATATACAACAAAGATAAGCATGTAGACAAAAATGGGTTGCCATGTCATGGCACTATGGATCAGAAGGCTGCTGGCACACGAGCCATGTTTGCTCCCTACATTTCTGACGAGTTTAAGCTTCAGGTCATGTCATTGCTACATGTGGGGGTCCCAGTTGAGACGATCATGCAAAGGCATACTGAGGCGGTGGAGAGGCAAGGTGGGCCCTCCAATAGAGATGATCTTCTCACTCACAGGTAACTTCAGATTCTGGTTTTAGTTTTTTCTTAGTAGTCCTCATGAGGATTAGCCTACCCCAACTTGTTTGGAACTAAAGGCTTGGTTGTTGTTGGTTGTTGTTGTAGTCCTCATGAGGATCCAAAAAAGACAGAATTCATTGAAAGTGGTGTATTACTGTATTAAAAATTTATAAAATGTTTGTTTTTACAACAACAACAACAACAACAACAACAACCAAGCCTTTAGTCCCAAACAAGTTGGGGTAGGCTAGAAATGAAATCCAACCGAAGTCGCAAGGTCAAAATGTTTACTAATAAAGAAGAAAAATATTATTCACAAAGAGATAAATAAGGGGTTTATTTATGTAAATTTAAGTAGTTAGGATGTTTTGTTTTTATCCATTTTAAATCTCTCTAATGGATACTGTTGATAATTTCATTTTTTATTGTTGATTGGTTGAATTAGGTGTGTAAGGAGGATGGAGAGGAAAATAAGACGGACTACATATGAACTGGACATGGATGATGCCCTGAGTGTTAGTATGTGGGTAGAAAATAACCAAGACCAAGTTTTTTTCTTTGAGGATTACTCAAAGTCAGACAGTTTTGTTATTGGTATCCAAACCAATTGGCAACTGCAACAGATGATCCGCTTTGGCAACCGGAGCCTCCTTGCCTCAGACTCCAAGTTTGGTTCCAACAAACTCAAGGTAAGCATGTATATTGTGGTATAATGTGCTTGGTTGGAAGTATATTACTTTTGTTGATATCATGTAATTTTTTTTGTTTAGTATCCTGTTTACAGTGTACTTGTATTCGACTCTGATAAGAATGCTATTCCGGTGGCATGGATCATAACGCCGAATTATTCAAATGGTGATATACACAGATGGTTGGGAGCGCTTTACCACCGGGTTCGCACCAAGGACCCCACATGGCAGTTGGGTGGTTTTATCATTGATAACCCACTAGCTGATGTGTTTTCCATCAAGTAATATTTTAATCCCTCTTATCTCTGCCAATTAAATTCTGAATATTTTTCTGATCGTGAAAATTGTGGGACAGGGAGTTGTTGCATTGCTCAGTCTTGATCAGCTTTTGGCGGTTGCGCCATGCATGGCACAAAAATCTATTAATGAAATGCTCTAATTTGGAGATATGTGCTATGATTTCAAAACAACTGGGAGAAGCAGTGCACAACATATGTGATGATACAGGAGACATGGGCCTCCTTGAGACTTTTCTTGATCATATTGGGGGTTGTGCTGAATTTTCAGATTATTTTAAGGCTACATGGTTTCCTCGACTAGGTTTGTAATATGAGCTCTTTTATGAAAACATTTATATAAGATACCTGTGCATCATTGATACTATAAAGTCAAAAGTCGAAATAATTTCCCGAACAACACAGTGCATTGTAAATGGTAGAAATAATAATATAACCAACGCTGAACAAAAAATCACCTTGCATGCCACGTTTTTTTCAGGGGTATGGATCAAGGCCCTAAGATCCCTTCCAACTGCTACGTCAGAGGTTGCTTCGGCCATAGAGAGCTACCACCGCCTCTTGAAAATTAGACTCCTTAATGAAAAAGACCAGAATGTGTACCAGCGTGCAGATTGGCTGGTACAGAAACTTAGCACAAAGGTGCACTCCTACTACTGGCTAGACGAGTACTCTGAAAAGGAAATCTTCTCTAGGTACTGGAAACATGAATGGAAACGAGGCCTCAGTGCATGGAAGGAGGGGTCACAAATTCCAGCCGCAGACATAAAAATTGAACCAAACTGTGCTAAAGTGGTTTGTCAGAAGAACAGAGAGGTGGTTCATGTGGTACTCAACCCGGGCTCTGAGTTTGCCTTGTGCGACTGTACCTGTTCAAAGGCTGGTTACATATGCAAGCATATTGTCAGCTCAACTAGGGTTTACCGTGAAAGGGGCCTTGTAGGTCCATCAATGAGTATGATTTGTTACAACCGTGCTTTAATGAGCGTGCTAGATTGTGTGCCTACTGATTGTTTGGTGCGGGACCATGCAGTTGGGCTGGCAGTGCGTGTTAGAGAAGAGTTGGCCCTTTTGCTTTCTACAAAGGGAAAGAAGGATAAAGAGACTGGGATAAGAGAATTTGAACTGTCCCCTGAAAAGAGAGAAAATGAGACTAGTTTTTCTAAAGATGATGAATTGGAGGCATCTGAGAAAAGATCAGAGAAAAACGATGGTGTGGAAAAGTATGGTGATGGTGGCTTGAATCTTGTGGCGGAGACGTCTGTGATGGATATTGACCCACAATCCAGTAATGAAAATACAGATCATTATTCTGATGCCGGAGCTGACAACAATGCAGATAAGACTGGTGATAAATCAAATGATAAAAAGGATGAAATTATAGGAGATGGGATGTTAGAAATCTGCCCCTCTGAGCCGATGGCAGTAGACATTCCAGAAAAGGTTTTGCCTGGTTTTTCACAATTGCATCAGGATGTTGATATAGCCACTGGATTAGTTGAGAGTAGTGATAAAACTGATCAAATTGTCGTGGAAAGCAGTGTTGACTTGGATGAAAAATGCACAGCTAGGTTGCATGGTAGGATCTTAGGTGATTGTGCTGATATGAAGGAGGCTGATACCTGAAGTAAGCAATGAGTTACACTTGTGCCCAATTACTATAAAAATGATTCCCATTTTGGTACCTGAAGTTTAAAACACTTTCATTTGGGTGATCTTAGCTTCCCTAAGAACTGTTGAAGTTCAAAATGAACTGAATATGTCATGGATTACTTTGAAAAAGGTTTTTTCGAACTTCAGATTTTTTTTTATTGGATAGTGTTTTGAAAATGCCTATCTTCATTAAATTCTTATAATTACATGCGAAGCTTAGGGGCCAAGATGAGATAACATAAACTTCTGGGACCAAAGTGGGAAATATGTCTTACTTGAAGAACCATGTAAATAAATCTGCTGCGATTCCAAAGAATAGCAGGACCCTGCTTTTCCAAATCCAACCATTAATTTTTTTAAGAATAATTATTTCAATCCCTCCACTTCAGTACCCGCATTGTACCTGCAGCAACAATAGAGGAAGGTTGTACTACGGTTCCCACTAATTAGATGAAGGTTGTACTATGGTCCCCACTAATTATATGGTTCATTTTCTCAGTCTCCACACTTGTCTTCACGTCAACCTTTATAGTTATAAATACTTGAAACATAAAATATTAATACTTGCAAAATAAGATATAAATATTTGCATGCGTAACTTGATATGATCATTTCCTTTTTTAACCCCCTAATTGTTCCCGCGTCAACCTTCCTCTAATGAAGTAGTAGGGACCCTGTATCCCCCATCAACATTCTCTAATAGTCTCCGCGTCAACCTTCCTCTAACAAAAATAATTAACCTTATAGGTATAAATACTTACAATACTTGATATTAATACTTTCAGATGTAATCCAGTGTCATATGTAAAAAAAATACTTGCAAGTATAGGTATAAATACTTGCGTGACGACGAGCCCGAAAGTACGTCATCATGGATCTCATTTGAAAGAGAAAATTACGTAGAAGATGTTCGTGGTTTTAGATTCGCAAAATTCCTCACAGATCGTCAGAAATATGACAGTTAAGGTGCGGGTACAATGCGGGTACTCATATCAGCTTCCTTTTTTTAAATACACGAATCTCAAAGGCAGTTGGTTGTTATGCACAAATCTCAAAACAGATAAACAGTTGGATTCGGAACATCAGGTTCCCTGCAATTCTTTTGGAATTGCAGCAGATTTATTTCCGAAGAACCATTCATCTAATTCCCATCTAATATGCATGTAAGAGCTGTTGAAACTTGAATGTCTGGTATAATGTTGGAACTTGCAAGTAGAGCTGTTGAAACTTGAATGTCTGGTATAATGTTTTGTCAAATAACAAAGACTGGTTTAAAGGACTCATCAACTCTGTGCATAACCAATTAGGATTTTTTTTCTTTTCTTTTTTGTGAACTTCGACTAAATTATTTATCAGAATGTATTAACGTTGTCATGTTGATATCTTGTTTTGTATGAACTGTTTTTTTTATTCTTTTGCACAGTTGTTGTTAACAAGTGATTTAACATAATTGACTATACTTCATAAGTTCATGTCTCTTGTTCCTTATTTTTTCCTGATGTTATTATTTATTATTCTCTTTTTGTGTTGGGGTTTGGGTGGAAGGAAATTCAGATCCAGTGCAATTAGGGGTGAAAACGGATCGGATGTATCCGTATACGTTTTTAATTTTCGGATACGTATGCGGAACGGATATTAGACAAATATAGATAAGGATTTGATCAAATATTTATTAAAAAATATATATAAATATTATTAAAAAATAGAGAGGGTTCAAATGTTTCGTGTCTTTTATGCCTCGTCATGCTTTACATCCTATGTCTCTGTTTTCAAATGTCAAACTGTCAATCTGAAATGCTCAACATGATATCCATATTTATGCTTGGAAATCAAATTATATAATTTTTGAAAAATTCTATTTTTTTAAATAGGTACAAAATTATTGTTTCTAGACCATTCAAAAATAGTGATTTTGTACCTATCTAATAAGTTAGTAAAAAAAGTTCTAAAATATATAAAATTTGGTTTCCAAGGAAATTTTAATATGGATATCATGTTAAATGTCCGAATCGATAATTTGGCCTTTGTAAAAATTATCAAAGTTCGTAATATTTATCTCATTATAATAGCGAATAACATAATATTTATCTAAAAACAGAGCGCGTAATATCTGATCAGTATTAAAAAATTTAGATACGAATATCCAAATTGTAACATTTCAAAATTTGACATGTGAAAAAAAAGCTATTGTAATATTGTGTTACATACAAAGTTAGTATTTAAAAATAAATGAGTCCAAAATTTTGGTCTAAAAATAATAAGTGTTTAGTACAAATTAACTAATAATTTAAATAAGAAGAACAAGAAAATATTTTTTTTATGTTTCATACGAAACGCCTTGAGATGATTAATATAGTTCTTAAAAACTCTATTTAATTGAAATGAAAAAAATGTATAATATAAATGTAGAATTATTAAAATATTTAGAACTTTGACTCTAAAAATCTGAAAATATATATATGGAAATTATATATTAAAGAAGGTAACAAATTAAATATGATGTGGTGGGATCCACATGTCATTCCTATTACTTTTCTTTCTCTTGGTGCGTGACTAACAGAGAATGTTTTAGCCTTTCACAAGTAATGACTAAGCTAGCTCTCAATTTCTTTCTCCTTAATCTTTCGATATCCTCCTTGTTTTCTCTTCTTGTTCTATTACTTGATTTACGGTGTGTTTCATTTTTGAGAACTTGTTGTTGGCTACATCCAGTGACGTAGCCAGAATTTTTATCAGAAGTAGGCAAAATAATCTTACAAACAACGAAACGAAACATGAGCGTTGCCAGCTCCGCACAGCTTGCCTTCACACAGCCACACAATCGCAACTCGTGATTTTTCTTTCTCCATCGTTTTTCTTTCTTAAATAGTGAGAAAAATGAATACCAGAAAGAAGAATGGGGTGTGGGGAAAACACAATGTAAGTGGCTAGAGTTTACGACAGAGCGTTAGAGCTGACCATGGGCCGTGACGTAGACTCATGAGGCAGTGGAAGAAAAAGATAATAATGAAAAAAGAAAAAGCTGTGATGGTGGTGTGCCTTTCTCTTCTTATTTGCTTCATAGCGTAAATACTACGAAGCTAGACTTAACGGGACTTTCGGGAGCATCTCATTTTCAGTGACTGGTCGCTTCTTATTTGCCTACAATATTAGACGTAGGTATGAACTATGCAAATTTGAATCAAACCCGTTGGATAATCTTGTTGAACAGTGAACTTGACTTCGAGTTGCATCGTGCCCCTCGTCGACAGGTGCGGGTTTCTGTGTCCTTGTATTTTCTGTTTCTAGCTAGTTATGTAAAAGTGTAATTAGGAGGAAGAGAATTTATGAATGCAAGAATCTTTATTAATTTCTTGATCCCCTTTACATTCACATATCATGTCCATTTATAGGCTATGATTAATTCCTAGTTAACTATGGTTAGACTCTATTAATCAGAGTTCTAACAGCCACTGTTATCACAACCTAGTCTGTTACAATAACTAACAATCTCGCTAACAACTTCTATTTTGGTCAAAGCTGTTGACTTTCTCATCTGTGGTTGTGACTGGATTGGAGAGCTCCATTATATCTCTATTATTATGCATTTTCAAACTGACTGCTGCATAGAATTAACAAACAGGGCTTTGTCAATAAATGGTATTATTTACATTAATCGTAAGAGTGCAGAATTTATGAATAGGTTTATTTGTATGTAGAATTAGATTATTGTCATATCTGCATGTTGCAATTTCTGACTATTGCATCATAGGCATAACACGATAATTATATAACTAGATTGACTATAAATAATTATTGTTGGTATGGTTTACCTATTGTATGTTCTTCCATTTGTTCAACTGATTAAAATAACATAAACTGAATTTTACTGATTATAACTGAATATTTACTGTACAGAATCCTTATGCGCATTTGGTGGTCCCCATTAATCCCAACAGGTTGGGTAGGGGTACTGAATACTGTGACTGTGGGTCGTGGGCCGGATACTATAGATGTACTGTGGCAAAACGTCTATTTACTGGTCGTTACTTCTCAGGTGCGACATACTGGTCATTACTTCTCAGACGTGACAAACTTTGAAATACTATAAAACATACAAAGTCTGATCGAACCAACTAATAAACTGATTGTCCGATTGTGAACCAGAATTATAATTTATCAATTTAAGTCAATTATACTTATATTACCAAGTTTAGTAAAAATGATTTAGGATACCAATTAAATTATGAATATGTCCGTATGCTATTGTTTGACAATTATGCGAGTTGTTACTCCTTTAAATATTATTTCTAAGCTTCTGCACCCGCATATGAATTGACAAAAATGTGATACTGTAAACCAATACTTGTATATCTTAATAGGATAAATCTCCGATAGAAAGCAAAATGTTAAACTGAAACTTAGACGTCAAAGCTGGTTATGGTTAAACCCTTAGTTACGGTAAATTAATGTATGAAACCATAAAATTAGAATACACATATTTGTACTTATATTATCGCGTAGCGGTTGTGCGACTATGTTGGTAATTGTTCTAGGCGGATTATACAGGTCCACAGGTTGAAACTGAATACCGCACTAAGAGTCTAAGTTTGAGCTCTCACTGTTCCACTTACGTGGGTTTCAGGTACCAAAGCGTCGAAGCAAGAAGAGTTATGGACTGAGATTGCACAACAGTACTGGCAGTTGGGTATAGAATTTACCTTGTTTGTTTTATAGCTGAATTGAGTACGGTGAAATTTACTATCCAATTGCTACTCTCCGTATTTTGTTCAGTATCCTCTTGTATTATTGGAATGATTCTTTTTTATTTCATTTATGCACTTTAATTGTTAATATTTGAGAAACAATAGAATTATGGCAGTATTTTAAATTGTGTTATTGATAATGCATACAAATATAAACTGCCTTGCGTATATTTTAGGATAAATATACACCGCAGGCTGTTCCACCCCGGATCTCGGGTGCGACAGTTTTGTTGATATCATTAATTTAGGATAAATATACATGACAAGATTGTTCTTTCCCATATCTGAGGTGTGACACAAATATTTGTAAATGACATAAATATCCGTATATTTACGGATATGGTTCAAAATGTTTTAATTATATGTATTCAAATAGTAGCTATATATCATGTAGTTTAATATATATTATGAACAAATTAATTATGTTATTCACCAGTATAATTAGATAAATATTATAAATGTTGATAATTTTTAAGAAGGTCCAAATGCCTCAGGCCTTTCATGCCTCACATCCTATATATCCATTTATAAATGCACTGCTCTACATGATATTTATATTATATTTGAATACGGATCATTAAATTTTTTTAACCATATCCGTATATTTATGGATATTCGTATCTAATTTTTAATATGAATCAGATATTGCGCGCTCTGTTTTTGCCGCTAAGTGCAATACTTGAATTCCAATTGCTCGGCTGGAAAATAATTTTAGAGTGTGTGTCCGCTCAGGTATTGGAGGGGTGCAATAAATAAATGGACGACTCAGATTAATTTCCACCGGGCCAAACTCAATCCGTTGCCTATGAAAAATAGGATCTGTTTTAAGATTTGTGCAGGTTAAATGAACAATCCGGATTTATTTATTGCACTGGAGGTGAATTCATATCATGTTTAGTTTGCTGTCACGTGTTCAATTTGCAATTCAATAACTTTTTGTTTTGCTGAAAATTAAAATATTTAAAGTGGCCTATACAGGTCTCGAACCTTCGCGTTATTAGCACGACGCTCTAACCAACTGAGCTAATAGGCCGAATTGCTTTTATCCGATTAAAACAAATAATGAAAGTGTAATATAGCCTAACTGTTCAGGTTATTATAGAATTAAAAATGACAAAGAATGATAAAAACAAAGGTAAAAAAAATCAATTAAATGGCCCATACAGGTCTCGAACCTGTGACCTTCGCGTTATTAGCACGACGCTCTAACCAGCTGAGCTAATAGGCCAACTTGTTAAATTTTGAAATTAAACCTACAGATATCATACAAAGGTCCGTCTTTCCATGTAACTCCCATTTTTGACATAATAATGAAAATAGCTAAACTACATACTGCAGCCATCTTTTCACTTAGTTCAGTTATTTTGCTTTTGGAAACCAAATTTATTTTCGTTTAAACATTTTGTTAGGTCCGATATGATTAAAATATTAAACATAATGAAAAAATTATGTACTAAATTATTCAATAACCATATCATACTAGAGTGGCCAAAACAAATTAAAGGTAAATATACTCATTTAATCTTAAATAAATTCATCTTGGCTAGCTAGTGCCGGTTCGGTCTGGACCAAACCGATAGAACACGCACACATAGCGCGAGGCATGCGATGATCCTCAAACTTAATTTGACCATTGATGGGAGAATCAAGGTGATGACAACCAACAGTTAATTCACGATGACATATATTTGAAAAACATAGATCAGAAAAGAAAAAGATCATCATTAGATCAAATGCTTCTCTCATGATACAGTCATTCTGCAATAACTCCCATCTCCTAAGATCAAGGAAAGAAAACGAATGACAGAAAAACAAAAATAAATAAAAACGAACAAAAAAAATAGTAGTATAGCAAAGAATTCATATCTGAGTTAACTCAAATTTTGAGTTTAAATCTGGACTTTTCGATTTAAATTCACACAAATATTACCATGCATTACAGGCATGAGTCGGATTTGCTCAAATTCTGATCAAACAGTCCGGACATAAACTCAAAAACGGTGCATTAATGCAGAGGATGCAGACTAAATAGCAAAGGCATGAGCTGGTGAGATATTTGAGACTTCATGGACGCATTGTAATCACAGCGACAAATTATTATATAACAGTGTATGAAACTACTATACGACATACATTTGGGAATTTCCAATCACTTTATAAGTGGCACAATTTTGCTTCTAAAGTCCTGCTTTTATGCATAAAGAAGGCATACATGAGATCCCATTGACAACAAGAAGAAAAAAGTTATGCCTATTACATGCGAAACCTGCTTAGACTCCAATATATTTAATCTGGTTTATATACACTTTACAACACAGCAAAAGCAAGAACTTAAATGAGAAATTCAATACTAAAGGCCATACACGCAATCCACAGAGAAAAGAAAATACTTGAAATAATTTTGGTATAGCTTGCTGGTCTAGTCAAGACCCAAATGCCTGTTTAGTACTTGAAATAATTTTGGTATATAGGTTGAAGGCGGTTTAGTACTTCCTGTTTATAACTGCCCAGTTAAGACCCAAATGCCTCCCATTTGGTTGCCAAATCAAACCGGTTCATGCTCCTGTCAGTTTTGTTGAAAGGGTTTGCATTTATTGCCTTCAACATGTCAAGTCTCTCCACATGATTCTGTACCCGCCTCACCTAAAATTATCAGACTTAGTTGATTAATCTAGAACTTATTTAAACAGTAACCGCAGAGAATTACTAATGAACACTAATTAACAATTAATAACAATAAAGAACTTTTTCGTTTAATTGTTCTTCTATTTTGGATAGTTTTTGGTTTCGCAGCAATTGGAACAGACTGGTACACTGAAATTGTTATTCTTGGAAATTGAATTCAGATATCAAACGGGAACAGTAAGAAATGCATAGTAACCAGATGGGAAGTGTAGCTGAGATATACCTCAATCCTCCTCTGAGCTTTGGCCTCACCATCTGCCTCTATACTATCCAGCTTTAACAGCTGCACCATCAGTAACTCTGACAGAACTGTAATTTCCTTCTCAGGAATTCTTTTGTCACCACGCATGCTGGATTCCAAAATAGAAACCTACATCATGATATCATGCCCTCAAAATAATTTTTCTTGGAGAAATAGGTGGGTATTGTACAAAATCAAGTCTCAATTATAGCCACAATACCCATGTGTGTCTGTGTTTTATTATTGTGAGATATTTGATACTTAAAATACCGGATTATGAATTTTCTTCAAGGTTCATTCTTTTTGTCAATTGCGTAAATGTGGTGTTCTTGCAGCTGAATTGATATCTTATTTAGGCTCCATACACAAGTGCTAAAAGTTTACAGTTGTAAAATCACATTATTCACATATCTTTTCTATTTAACATAGGGGTGTTAAATTTTAACATGTACTGTTGATTAACAGGATATATTGTAAGAGTTCTTGATCTCAAGCACAACCAAGTTCACCAATTTATTAATTCCCAATATTTATTTCTACTCATGACTTTGGTCAATGCTTACATCAACTAAAAGCCAAAAAACAATATTATATGACTAAAGGGATAATAGATAGGGATGTTAGGTGCATATTGTGGAAGATAATTATAAATGTAAGAGTAGTAAGTAGGAGATAATTAGGAGATGTTTAAAAAATATCAAGCCTACAAATATATCTATATAATGATATAAGATTCATTCTCTCTTGACTTTCTCTCTCTAGAATTATCATTAACAAACAAAGAAATCACATCTACATCAGCCAAAGTACTTCAAAATTAAAACAAATGATTGGTCAATAGTAATTTTAATCGCTTTGTTAATTATTACCTTCTCAGAAAGCTTGTCCACCTCAGCACGGACCCGCGCGACAGCCTCACTTGCCTGAGTCATGCCATGGTCTCTTCTAATGTTTTCCATCTTTCTCTCTCTGCTCGCGGGGTCCTCCATCAGAACCACCTTTGATGCATCCTTCACCCCCACAATGTGCAAAAATTCGTTATTTTCCCTCTCCTTCCCTTGGAACAGAATCCTCTGTTCACACATCTCTAATCCCGAGGGTTTAGCAACAATCCTCTTCAACTCACCTTCACCAAAGAAATTAACAAAATCAAACAAATAACCCAAATGAAATAAAAGCTAGAAATTATTTCCAACTTTTTCTAATGGAAAGTGAAAAAATGGACAAGAAAAATTCAATACCAAAGGTAGCTTGAGGTGCTACATTGACCTCGTACAGATACGAACCCTGAGAAACTAAAACCTTGATAGTCTGCGCAGCGGGTCCCACCCCACAGTGACCGGACCTCTTCTGGACCAGCATTCCTCCTGGACGGATCTCCCAATCAACCCCTCCTCTGTTTGCTTTCTCCAAAGGTGATGGCTTGGTGTATGATCGTCTCATCTTTTTATTAACCAAATGAAAACGTGGGTAATTAAAGAGAGGAGAGGAATAAATGGGAAAGCGATGGTTTTTAATTTGGGGTTTGGTGGGATGTGTTGAAGTTGAAAGGCTTCCTTCCTCGCAATAGAAGCAAGGATCGAGACGAGAGAGAGAGAGGTGCGAAAGGCCAAACAGACTTCTTGCAAAAGTGATGGAGAAGAAAGAGGCTTTAACATGATTTGAACTCGTGTTCAGGAGCAAGTACGCATTATTATTTGTTTTTGAATTTAATCAAGCATAGTTAAACACGTGGACCGGGTGGGTCTACCGAATTTTTTGCCGACATTTTTATTAATATCCAAAGTTTAATACAAATTATTAATTATGCCCAGAATCCGACCAATTATCGAAAAATACCCAAGCCGGCCATTTTCTGGCCGGCTTGGTACCTTTTTTTTTTTTTTAACGTTTTTTAGAGAGAGACATTATGAAGATCAAAGTATTGAAATTTAACACTGAAAATTTGAAATTTTTTGTTTAAATTATTTGTTATATTACTTCTTTTGATATATAATTAGCATATTTATACTAAAATATGCTATATTAATTGAAATTATATTGAATAACACTATATTATGTTAAATTACGCTAAATTACATTACATTACTTTACAATACGCTATATTAATTGAAATACGCTATATTGTGCTACTATTTTTTATGTTGTGCTACTATTTTAATGTTGTTATATTTTCTGTTTAGCATTATCATGATAATTTATTTTGATCTGTAAAATATAAAAATAGTACCATAAAAGCACACATACACAAGAACCGAAATATAGGATAATCCAAATATACCAAACATAAATAGTATATCAAATATAAATAGTACAAAACTAGTAAAAATACAACTAAAACGGAGAGGGAGAATATTGCTGAGGCGGTACTCCGGCGTTCGCCCGGCGCCAGCGCGGCCAGGCTCCGTCTCTCTCGGGCTCATCTGGGGCATCGGCAGACCTCAGTATCTGCCCGGCAGTATCCCATCTGACATCGCCCGTGGAGACTGTCGGTACTGGCGGAGGTGTAGCGAAGATAGATGCGGCAAACCCAGTCCCAAAGGCAGGCTGATTATGAGACCCGCTACCACTAGCCTCTCCATCATGCGGCATCTCTGTGCCATATCGGGGCCATGCCGGTGCCGACATGAAACTCTCCTCGAACTCATGGAGACTGCACGAGAGGGACTCGTACTCAGAAGTATCGGTCTCCGCAAGTGGTAGCTGTGGTGGCATCTCTGCCGGACTCTGCAATCATACACATAAATTATTAAATTTGATCTGAATGAAGAAATTTATTAAAACCTGACAGATACTGAAGTATGACATACATAAGGCTGCACCAGACGTCCATGCTCGTCGTACCATGCCGTCCACCCAATATCGGACAATACCCAACGATGGTAGTCCCACTCTGGATGTGAATCGGGGGAAGATGGCATATCATCCATCAGAACCGGGCTCGGGTCGGGCTCCTGCGGATCTATCTCACGCCAGTTGATGTTCTCTCTGGCGTCTCGCAGCATACCGATGATCTTTCCACCGTGCCCGGCATCCTCAACCACATTCGCATTCTTCTTGAGGGTGCGGTACCCAAGCCGTCTCCAGTTCTTCTTTCCCAGCATACGAATCCCATGCCCGCACTCCTTGATCGCGGCCAAAAGCTGAAAAAAATTTGGCATGTCAGATCAAACCTTGATGTACTACTAAGTTAGACCAAAACTATGTGGTTTTAGGTGCTTTACCTGGCGAGCCCATGCACGACTATTGGGATGGTAACCATCATCCATTTTGATCCTGTTGTGGAGATGGGCACCGTAATCGCCCTGCAGATAGACACTCGCCATGCAGACCTGCGTGTATCAAACATCGTACCTCAACTGGGGATCCCTCTGGATCTGCTGAATCGCATCTGGCTCGTGATAGAAGTCCAGATACTGAGGATCCTGGGCCGTCCCGTAGTATGCATCGTAATGGGTGCTCCAGTCCCTATCCAGTCGCCCTCGGTGGGTAACGCTGTAAGGAAGACGTTAGTTGCAATAAAAATCTATCAAGTAATATGATGTATTTAACAATAAATACAATAGACTACGACTTACCTGTGCAGGTCTCTGTGCGTGGACCTCGGCAAAGATGGATCTCTGGGAATCAACGCCGCTCGACCAAACTGGCGGAGCACCCGATCTGGATAGTGGTGCTCCACTGCTCGTCAGTCACACTGCCCGGCAAGAGGAACTCCTCGTACAACTGATCGTACGGCGTCCACTCAACAAGAGCCTCAGGCAAACTCTGAAGCTCTGACCGGACTGGCCTGATCCCAACGGTAGCACCGTGGGTCCGATCCCGGTAGTGGTGGAAACCGTACCACTTCTTGGCGTATGCCGGGCATCTAAACACATCTGGCTCTCCCCAATCCGGTGCCTCATTGGGGATAGGACGGCCCACCGGTAGCCGTGACCACGACCAGTGCTGAAGCAGGAGTACCGGCCCGTACATCTGCTTCGCCGTCGGCTTCATTTTCAAGAACATTACACGTCAGTGTATTTTGATGGATTGATTGATTAAATAATTTACACTAAAATAAGAGTTGGTGACTTACCTCACTACTACGACACAGGTGAGAGTACATATACGCCAGGACAGTTCCACCCCAGTTGTACGACGACGACTGCTCAAGGTCCATCAGCAACGGGAGATACATCATCGGCATCTGATCACCGCTGGAATCAGGAAACATGACAGAACCAAAAAGGTCCATCATGTAGCCCCGTGTATATCTGTAATACAAAACATATAAAAATTCTAATAGAATCATCGTATTATAAATTAATTAGTAGAAACAAGTTATAAAATTTACCTCTGAATCTCCAGCTCGGTGGAATCTGCCGAGAGACCCGCGATGAAGTGCTGCCGTAACCTCGTCATCCGCAAATGGAACTTCGACCTCCCATGTTCCCCAATGATATAAGAAGGCTCAGCTCCCAACAACTCCTCGACATAACCTGCGAATCTGGTGCTGTCAGAGACGCCGCCGACGGGTGTGCCACGGATAGACAAACCCCAGAGAGCACTCACATCCTGGAGAGTCACTGTCATCTCTCCGAATGACATGTGAAACGTGTGCGTCTCGGGACGCCATCGCTCCACCAGTCCAGCGATGAGAGATGCATTGATGATGCTCTTCTCTGTCCGCACAATGTCCACAACCTGGTAGAGACCCAGGTTGACGAGGTACGGCTCCATCACCTCGTAGTACTTCATGTTAACGCACCTCAACTTCACATCTAGAAGATCCGTGTCCTGCGTTGAAAAAGGTAATCCGCATGGTGATAACATAATAAAATTTAAACCCAACAAAATTTAATGAAAATATAAGAAAAGGAACGTACCTCACGAGAAGCCAGTGAGACTCGGTGCTCGCTGTGGGGAATCCACAGGAGAGGACTGATGTGCTCCGTGCTGCTAGTACTGATCGGCTCGTCCACTACTGGACGCTGGGTAGGCCGTGCTCTAGGCATCCTGATATCTAAAATAACCTAATTTCGGTGAAATTACGCTTGATCAGCATAATTATGGTAAAAAAAGCCAAAATACCCTAAATATTGGTCATCTGTGCTAATTACACTAAATTACGCTTAATCAGCCTAATTATGGTAAAAAAGACCAAAATACCCTAAATATTGGTCAAACGTGCTAATTTCGGTAAAATTACGCTTAATCGGCATAACTATGGTAAAAAAGGCCAAAATACCCTAAATATTGGTCATCTGTGCTAATTACACTAAATTACGCTTAATCAGCCTAATTATGGTAAAAAAGACCAAAATACCCTAAATATTGGTCAAACGTGCTAATTTCGGTAAAATTACGCTTAATCAGCCTAATTATGGTAAAAAAGGCCAAAATACCCTAAATATTGGTCATCTGTGCTAATTACACTAAATTACGCTTAATCAGCCTAATTATGGTAAAAAAGACCAAAATACCCTAAATATTGGTCAAACGTGCTAATTTCGGTCAAATTACGCTTAATCAGCCTAATTATGGTAAAAAAACCCAAAATACCCTAAATATTGGTCATCTGTGCTAATTACACTAAATTACGCTTAATCAGCCTAATTATGGTCAAAAATACCAAAATACCCTAAATATTGGTCAAACGTGCTAATTTCGGTAAATTACAACAACATAATCTAAATTCTAACACCTAAAACCTAAAACCTAAATCCTAAACCCTAAAATAAATAAATTAAAAATTAAATTAGATAAAAAAAAAATTACCTCAAAGAAGAGCTCAAATCCGGTTGTGAGATGAGAGAGTTGTGATGAGGAGAGAGAAAAAGGGGGTATATAAAGGGTGAAATGCGGGTTAAAAAAAAAAAAGGTACCAAGCCGGCCAGAAAATGGCCGGCTTAGGGAGGGACCTAAGCCGGCCATTTTCTGGCCGGCTTGGGTATTTTTCGATAATTGGTCGGATTCTGGGCATAATTAATAATTTGTATTAAACTTTGGATATTAATAAAAATGTCGGAATTTTTTGTATTAATATCCTCAATTAAATAAAAAAATAAAAATACCCGTTTTTTATTTTTAAAAATGCCCAGGATTCTGGCGGTCCTGGTTTTATTTTTTTAAATTAAATGGTAATTAAAGACTAAAATTGTTCATCAATTAATTTTTTTAATCATTAATATCAAATGAATAATATAAAACTCTAACTAAATAACAGAATAGAGCATAAACACTGTATTAGTTCAATTAAAAAAATGAGGACCATCCTTCTTTTAGGCGGGTGTATATGAATGCTCCAACCATTGTACACGATTTTATTGTATGATTCATGTGTGATAAAATAATACAATTTTTCCACGTCATCGATTTGTGTCTTTTTGTTATAAACTTATAATGCATCTCTATCTATTTTTTGTAAGTCACATCTCTCATTTCTAAAGCACATGTAAGTTGTACATGTATTTATCTGAGACATCTCTCGTAAATAAGCGAGGCTAGAGTAGGGGATAAAACAAGAGATATGATATCTTCACCGAGAAGGTAAAAAATGACGAAGAAACTTCAAACAGACGTATCTCGGAGCATATGATTACTTTTTGAAAAGCTTGCGAAAAGAAGACATTAATTTTGAACTCGTAGTATTCATCGGAATTTTGGAATTGCAAAAAAACCAAGGGAAGACACTCAAAACTTGAGTTGAAGTTTCCGATTAAGTTATTTTCAGTCTAATTTTCTATTTTCTTGCCATTTTCCATATTTTTTCCTACACATTGTTCATGTAACCGTATGAAGTCTAAAATCTTGATTTTTTTAGCTATATTTTCATTCAAATATTTTCATTTTGAAATATAGTTTAGCATTTTTTATATTCAGATCTAGTGTATGCTATAAAAAAAAGATCATTTTGAGAATTTAGTTTAGTATTTTATCAAAAATTTAGTTTAGTGTTTTTATTTTGAGAATTTAAAAAAAAAAATGGACCAGCAAAAATCCTGGCGGTTTGGGCATTTTTAGAAAATAAAAAAACAGTGGGTATTTTTGTAATTTTTTATTTAGTTGAGGATATTGATACAAAAATCGGCTGGGTCTGCGATAAAAAAAATTAATAGTCGTCCGAGGGTTGGCAAAAAAGAGCCGATATTTTTATTAATACCCAAAAAAAACAAATTATCAAATCTGCCCCCACCCCAAACTTATTTTTAAATCTACCCCAATCGCCCGTTTGCTGGGCGGTCCACTTTCCCCACCTGACTGCCCAGCAGCCGGGCGGTCCACTCTTCATACCTGACCGCCCAGCTGCTGGGCGGTCCACTATTATTTTTTATTTTTTTTATAAGCGGTCCGACCCCCCCCCCCCCACAGAACCGCCTCTTCTCTCTTCCTCTTCTCTGCCTCCCCGCTGCCCCGCGTCTCCGCCGCCCCGCCGCCCGAAACCACCACCTCCAGCAGTGGTCCCTCTCTCTCTTGAAGTCTCTCTCTTCCTCTCTCTCTCTCTCTCTCCCTCTCTTTCTCTCTCTCTCTTCCTCTCTCTCTCTCCCTCTCTTCCTCTCTCTCTTCAAATCTGCCACTCTCTCTCTCTTCCTCTCTCTCTCTCACCCGAACCCTAATTTTCGGCCATCTCGGCGACAATCCGATTATTTTCGAGTAAGTTTCTAAATAATTTTTTTAATTTATATTTTGTATCTTGTATTGGCATTGGAACGATTGGTAGAATTGAATTGTTAATTATCTTGTGCGGGTTGTTGATTTTCCCGACACGATTGAATTGTTCAAAATTAGGGTTTCCAAAATTAGAGTTTGTAGTTTAGGGGTTTAGGGTTGACAAAACTGAAGTTTATAAATTAGGGTTGAATTGTTAATTATCGTGTGCGGGTTGTTGATTTTCCCGTCGTGATTTAATTGTTAAATTAGGGTTGAATTGTTAAATTAGGGTTTAGGATTGAATTGTTTAAATTAGGGTTTAGGGTTGAATTGTTTAAATTAGGTTGAATTGTTAAATTAGGGTTGAATTGTTAAATTAGGGTTTAGGGTTGAATTGTTAATTTAGGGTTTATGTTGAATTGTTAAATTAGGGTTTAGGGGTTAAATTAGGGTTTAGGGTTGAATTGTTAAATTAGGGTTTAGGGTTGAATTGTTAAATTAGGGTTTAGGGTTGAATTGTTAAATTAGGGTTTAGGGGTTAAATTAGGGTTTAGGGTTGAATTGTTAAATTAGGGTTTAGGGTTGAATTGTTAAATTAGGGTTTAGGGGTTAAATTAGGGTTTAGGGTTGAATTGTTAAATTAGGGTTTAGGGGTTAAATTAGGGTTTAGGGTTGAATTGTTAAATTAGAGTTTATGGGTTAAATTAGGGTTTAGGGTTGACAAAATTGGAGTTTATAAGTTAGGATTTATAAATCAGGATTTATAAGATAGAATCTTCTGTTTATTGAAATGTAGTATGGTCAGAACTAGACGGGGACGTGCATGGGATGCCCCTCTGGAGACGGGGGAGAGTTCACATGATGCAGAGGATTCCGGTGCAGAGGCATCCGGTGCAGCGGCATCCGGTGCAGAGGCATCCGGTGCAGAGACGTCCGGTGCAGATGCTCCCTTTGGAGATTATCCCCCTCACCATCCTGACACATTTAGTCCTCTTCTGTGGACCCCACATGTCAGGCACCGTGTCTCACTTGCATCTATGGAGGTACGTTGGTTTTGTATTCCTAATTTAAATAACATTATTTAATTAGACGTTTATATTGAAATAATTGTAAAATGCAGGACACGACGATGATGACAGTGAGGCATCGCACCCCCGAGATACCATACGTCCGTCACCCGTTGATGGAGCAGTGTATCCTTCACCCCCGGAGACGCATACATTTCACCTTCCGGTTGGGGAGATGACAGTCACACTAGGTGATGTCAGCGCCTTGTGGGGTTTACGGATAGACGGCGACCCCATCGGTGGTGTCTCAGACCATCCACACCTGATGCACATGATACCGGAGCTGCTGGGGGCCGCTCCGACGGACTTGCAGAAGAAGAAGAAGAAGAAAGGAGAGGATGAGGAGGAGGAGGAGTACCGGTATTCACAATACTGCATTAGTCTTGCGGCGCTCCGCAGTTACTTCCACCGGCGTAGGATCACCCCCGATACACGTGACGAGCGGGCCGTTCTGAGGTAATCACAAACAGTTGCAAATTAAAATATGTTATGGATTCAACAAAAAATGTAGTTATTTATGTCTCTAATTTATATTGCAGGTACGTGAGGGCGTTTGTCATGGATTTATGTGGCAGCGTCATGTTTGTCGATTCCAGCGGTGACGCAGTCCCGATTATGTTCCTCTCTCTGCTGAGGGACATTCAGCCGTCGAAGTGGAACTGGGGTGGAGCCGTGCTCGCCCACTTATACCGGGGCTTGTGTCATGCTTGTCTGGTAAGTTTGTACAAATATTTTAATTTTTTTATTACAAATATTAGGGTTCCATATTTACCAGAAGTGCACCGCATGTCCAAAATTTAGGCGACGAACAAGCAGATTGCTGGACCGCTTCTTCTACTCCAGCAGTGGTCCTGGTCGCATATACCGGTGTGTCGGCCTGTTCCTCCCACTCAGGCGGGGTTATGGATGGGAGATGACCCCGAGAGACGTCTGGGGTACGGTGCCATATGGGGTACTCCCCACACATACGAGGACACGGGCAGAGGGAGGTCCGTGGGGATTTCATATGTCCGGGGTCAGCTCCAGAAGCTTCACGAGGCGAGCATCACCTGGTACCCCTATCGTCTGTTCTACAATCGGGGCCTTCTGTGCCAGCTGACATTAGAGCAGAGAGATCTCTATTTTTATCGGGGGCCGTGCGTATGTTTCTGGATAGTTGAGTATCACTATCCTGATCGAGTGCCCCGTCAGTTTGGCTTGGATGCCTATGTCCCTGATTTTCCAGAGTTGGGCGAGCAGCAGACCACCCAGCTGCACAGGTAACTACCCACTGCCTTATTGTTTGTCTATTTTATTACTTGTTTAGCCATACACGTTACTAATTAATTTATATTGCAGCACTAAACACAACAAGCCCAAAGTCGACTGGAGCACGCGTTTATGGGAGCATTACCAGCGTGCTGCAAGGCCGGAGGATCACTTATGGACCCCGCCTCCAGCTCCAGATGCCCCTATGCCGGTCGGGCCTTGGAGATTGCGATATTTAGTCTGGTACCAGAGATGGGGCATGCCGACGATTTATCTACAGGGGGATTATGGTGATGCTCTTTGACGGAGACTCACGGGTGACGGATCTAGGACTTACTTGCCTTTCGGCCCGATCCATGCTCGTTCGGTATGTTTAAATGAAACTAACATGCTTAAAAAATTGTAGTTATTTATTCATCTTCTAATAATAATAATGAAAATACAATGTGTGCAGATTTTCACGGGTATTAGAGGAGTGACACACAGCTTGGTGTGCATGGCGAGAAAAAGTTGGAGAGCGATAGGATGTCAAATGCTCCAACATAGTGCACCGATTGTGGAGGACTCTGGCTGGGACGGGCGCCTCGTTGGTATGTTGCACGATGCTGGGGAGGACATTAATTGGCGCGAGATAAAGGCCCCACCACCAGATCCGGAGCAGCCTAAAGCCCCTATCTACGCTGAGGAGATGCCGCCACCTCCTGCAGGTAATAATATGTCATACAAATGATCATTATTACGTCTCTTTAAAAGATCATTCTTATTAATTTATCTTCATTTCTGCAGATGATGACTCGGGTTGGACGATCCGCCAATGGGTGTTGAACAACAACGCGTGGAACGCGTACTACAACGAGCATGGAGTTCCAGTGCAGCATACCGAGGTAGCAAAAGTTCATTATTTAATTAATTTACTCGTTACTTCTATGTCTCTAATTTAACACTGTTTACATGTAGGATGAAGCTGCCGCCGCCGTCGCCGTTTTCTCATTGGATGACCTCACTGGTGATGAGGACGGATGGGAGCCAGCTAGCTCCCACCGACCGCAGTATATGGAGCCCAGACAGCACGACGGCGAGGCCAGTGGGAGTGGGGCACAGACTGCAGATGGCTTTGCCTCTGCTATATTTGGCACACCGCCTCCGGCCACGTATCCTCCTACTTGGGAGGCCGATCCGTGGGTGTTGCGTACACAGGCGGGGATCCATGGGGAGCATGCATTACACCTGGGGGAGGACCCATGGCCGTACACGATGACATGCAGGTGGATGAGGTTCCCCAGAGGCGTCCGCCGTCGCAGAGGGACCGCCATGCACCTACTAGGTTGGAGCTCTCCGGACCTCGCCCTCGTCATCGCCGTTAGGGTTTTTATATTTTTTTAGTTTGATAGGTTTCTAGTATTTTATGTTTGGATTATTATATTTCATGTTTGGACTGTTATGTTTCATATTTAGACTTACCTACTTTTGTTGTTTAGACTTACTATTTAGATTACCATTTAGAAACATTTAAACATTAACAAACTTAATATAAAACTAATCAATTATATTAAAACTACACAATTACATAACATATAAAAATAATCGTCAATTATAAAAATATAATCGTCAACAAATAATAAATATATATCATACAATTTAATATAAAACATTCAAACAAATCATTACAACAATTTAATATAAAACATTCAAACAAATCATTACAACAATTTAATATAAAACATTCAAACAAATTAAAACATAAAACCTTATAAAAAAAAAAATAACAGTGGACCGCCTAGCACCTGGGCGGTCAGCTATGAAGAGTGGACCGCCCGGCTGCTGGGCGGTCAGGTGGGGAAAGTGGACCACCCAGTGGACGGGCGGTTGGAGTAGATTTAAAAATAAGTTTGGGGTGGGGGCAGATTTGATAATTTGTTTTTTTTTTGGGGGTATTAATAAAAATATCGGAAAAAAGAGTTATGTTCTTTGCATATTGTTTGTTTGGATGTTGACAGATTATCAGATTTTACAAGAATTATTGAAGTATAGATTTATTTATTTATGTCTTATTCATTAGTCCAATTTTACAAGAATTATTTGGATGTTGACAGATTATCAGATTTTACAAGAATTATTGAAGTATAGATTTATTTATTTATGTCTGATTCATTAGTCCCATTTTATATTTGAATATATGTGTAACCAAAAAAAATATCATAGAAATATAAAAATTAGGTCAAAGCTCATTTTTTTTTTCATGAAACATAATTTTGTTTCTCATCTCTTAAACGAACTACTATAAGATCAACCTATTATGTTTTTACTTTTTAATATTGAAATGCATAGTTATTTCTCTAAATATATTACTCTTCCAACATTGAATAGGGATCGATTGAGCCTCATTCATTTCTAAAAATTTCTTATATTGACACGATTTTGTTATACAATTTAGAGTAAATGCATGAATACAATAAAATTTACCCTCGTATTCTTTTGTAAAAAAATTATATAATTAACTCTTATACTAATTTTCCGAAATTTGATCTCTATAACTTAAAAGTCGGCCTCCGTCCCAATCTATGACCTAACAAAATGTTAGTATTTTGAAAAGTTCAATTCTATAAAATTGAACCCACATCCACATGATTGTTTAATAATAATAATCACACCCACATATTACAGTGAATCCTTATTGCTTCCGAGTCTTTTAACGGAACTCGGGACTTTTCGAGTCAATGCACTAAAATTTGTACCGAGTCTATTTATCTTTATCTATTGTTTGAAAAAAAAATTCTGACAAACTTTTTTGTTTTTTCAAAAATAGAAGAATCCAAATATTTTCTCTATTTATCTAGAAGTGACTTTTGAACCGGAATCAATAACTCAGATTCAAAATATTTTTATTTTTTTCAATAACACACAAAGTAATATTTTAATTTTTCTTACAGCCGCGAAAAATCCGGCCTGAAAAATATTGATCCGGATTATTTGTCAAGTCTTTCTAATAAATCAAATTATATAGTATTTCATCTATTTTCAAAGATATATATAAAATATTTCCAATATTTTAATATAAAAAAATAAAATAAAATATTTTCTGTTTTTTGAAAAAAAAAATTAAAGCCGGAAATTTATTTTCCGGTTTTGGAATTCCAAAACCAAAACCGGAAATTTATTTGCCGGTTCTGGAATTCCAAAACAGGAAAATAAATTTGCGGTAATTCGGACTAAAACCGGAAAATAAATCTGCAATTTGGACAGTTTTCGAAATCTTGTCAAACAGATGTAGATTTTAAAATTTAGTATTTTTTTGGATATTAGTAAAAATTTCGGCATTTATGTCTGTACGTAAATCTTTGTAATTGAATAAATTTCAGAAGCTTCCAGATGGACCAATCATTAAGCTCACAAAAATATTAGATACTTAACTCGTATATTCTCACAAAAATAACAAAGATTGGGTCAGTTGGACCTGTCGGATGATTATATTAGACCCAACTTTTCAAGTTAATTATGTTTTGAAAGTGTTTTCGTGTTTAGATCAACTGAAGACAAAGTGTTAGATGGATAATGGATTGAAGGCAAAGTCCCTACGTCTTTATTAATTAAAAGAATCAATGTTAATAATTTAGTATTTAGCTTAAAGATTATGCTCCTCCAAGCTTCTGGGTATGAAAATAAATGGCCCTACGCGTTACGGTAAAAAGACTAAACCTTGGTCTAAGTTTCATTATATCTGCGAATTAGTTTATAATCTAGTAGCAAAAACTATAGTTGCATATTTAAAATCCGAAGAAATTTTTTTTGTAAATATTATATTTGTTGGATAGCTTGAATATTCCTAACTTTACCAAAAAAAATTTAATGTATCTGATAAAATGAGATTATATTTTTATTGCTCAAGAGGAAAGAATAAGTTATATATATGTTAAAAACCACGTAAAATTTTACTATTTATTCTTTAATCGAACTTTTATTTCGATTTATACCATTTTGTTGGGATCAAAAGCTTCTTACACTCTTTAGTGATTGATAAAAAAAATTACATATTTACAAGATTTTACAAAATTGAAAACAATTTATGTCTAAATTTCGAACATATGTATTTAGAACTATTAACCGAACGAACACATTCAATGTGATACCTCAAAGAAAAATTAAAACTAGAACTTCTGCATCTAAAATTCTAAGTTCATGTGTGTATATAAGAATTCAGATTTTCACTCTCGGCATAATTTAATTATCCAATCGAAAATGCAAATGCTATTCGTTTTTCCAATATACCAGAGAAAGACAAAAAATTGTCACAAAAATAACTCAACATCTACTGCATGAAAATGACAAATAAAAAAGATATCGTTTGATTGACAGTGTCATTAATTGCAGCAGACGGGAACTGATGGATAAGCTCCCGAGCAAGTACTTGTCAGATGTTGCTAGCAACAGATATCATAATTAGTGATAGCTACTTCTCTAGAATAGATCGGATAGCGAGTCCATTCTATACGCTCTCCGGTCAAATATAATCTTACTCAATTTAAGAGCGAGTACAATCTGCCAGTCCTTGTCTTTTTTAATTTGTTAAATAACTGAATCATGATATTAGAATAACATAGTAACCGTTTGTGGCCTTGTGGCATGATCGATGTGGTAAATTTAGGCGCAAGTCGGACCCAGACTTGCTGCAGAGTTAGGGTCTCTTCCGTAACATGAAAATTTTATGGGAATAAGAATTTTAATTTATCAAAATTAAAGTCATTTAATTCATGAGAAATTTGTCATGATGTTAGTTTTTTTTTTAATAGTAGATGTAATACTACAATTAAACTATATTAAGTTTATATTAAGTGTATTAATACTAATCACTAATTATGATCAATATAATTGTATATATCAGAGTGATTCTAAAAAAGTTTAAATGAGTGAATTGACTATACACTACAAAGTGATATAAGAGTGAACTGACCACACACTACGAAGTGATAAATGAGTGAATTGACCACACATTGAAAAGTGATATCAGAGTGAATTGACCACACACTGTTAAAATAATAAATGAGTGAATTGACCACACGTTGTAAAGTAATAAATGTATGAATTGACCACACACTGCAAAGTGATAAATGAGTGAATGGACTACACACTGTAAAGTGATAAATGAGTAAATTGACCACACACTGAAAAGTAATATAATAATTGACCATGCACTACAGAGTGACAAAGAAGTGATCATGACTAATTTCATTTAAAAAAAAAAAATCTAAATTGTTTATATATAAAGCTATTGCAGCAAATGTTTCTTCACCTCTTTTATAGCAAAATAATGAATCATCTTCTTCAATGGAAAATGAATAATGATGATAAGGATTATACAAATCTCATCATGCCACATACAGAGAGAAATATAATGGAACCAACTTCATGCCATACTTCAATCCTAACTGGAATGATGTATGTTAATGAAGTCTTAGATGGTCATGAGTGTCGTTGTAAGCGAGAATTTCGTATGGAGACTTTTGTTTTTCGTGCATTTGTCAAGCTGTTGAGAGACAGAGAGTTGCTCTAGGATGGACAAATGTTGATTGAAGAACAAGTTGCAATGTTCTTATAGACAATTGCTAAAAATGCAAGCAATCGCACTGTGCAAGAACGATTCCAACGGTCGGGTGATACAGTAAGTCGTTACTTCCATATTGTAATTAAGGCTATTACTCGACTAACTGCAGAAATCATAATGCCCCCTCGACTTCATACGCCCCAACTTATCCAATCGAGAACAATATTTAACCCTTTCTTCAAGGTAAGTTTAATTTCAATCATTCTCAAATGAATGTCTTTTTAAATTAAGGTAAGTTTAATTATTCACTATTTTTTAATATACATGATTGTATTGGTGCTATTGATGGTACACATGTTCCTATAACTATTGCTTACGAAGATCAAGCTCCATATCATAATAGAAAACAAACATTGTCACATAATGTTATGCTCGTTTGTGATTTTGACTATTGATTTACTTATGTAATGGCTGGATGGGAATGATCAGCTTTAGATGCAACTGTACTAAAGAGTGCACTCGACAACGGATTCACAGTACCACGAGGCAAATATTTTTTGGTTGATGCTGGTTATGCCAATACACCGCAATTTATTGCTCCTTATAGGAGTGTGAGATATCACGTGCGAGAGCAAGGTGTAGCTAATAAAAGACATTGAAATTACAAAGAGCTCTTTAATCTCCGTCATGCACAACTTAGAAACCATATTGAAAAACTTATTGGTATTTTAAAAATGCGGTTTCCCATTTTAAAAGTTGCAACATATCATGCAATTGATAAACAAGCAGACATAGTTCAAGTAGCATGTATTATACACAATTTTATTGTATATCACAATGGCGATGCCGCTTGGACTGCGAACGCTAATTTGGAAATTGATCCAAATGATATTGTGGATGTACCAGATGGAGATGAAGAGTACGGCGAAGATGTTGAAAGACTTATGTGGGATGAAAAAAGAGATGAAATTGCTAGACTTATGTGGGATGATTATGTTAGACGTCAGAATAGGAACTTTAACTTAAAATTAGCTTAATCTATTAAAATTAAGTGTTGCTAGTTTAATTATGCTTGTTTAATAATTTCTTGTATTATTAAATTATACTTGTTTAATTAATTTTAGCTTTTGTATTATTAAATTGTGTTTGTTTAATTGAGTGCTTGATTGTACAAGTTAATTTCAGTTTAATTAATTAAACAAGTATTGATTAGTATAATTCCTCTTTTAATTAATTAAACAATTAAATATATATTTTGATTAATGAACAAAAGTTACTATCTAAATTTTAAACAACTTTGAACGGACAACTTGGAACAAAAGTTATTATATATTTCAATTATTTTGATTCTTCACAAGAGGCGCACTATCAGGGAAAAAAAACAGAGCTCCAAGTGAATGTATTTTTCTCATAAAAATTGAAGAGAACAAGGGAAAAATACCCATATGAAATAGTGAAATAGGCAATAAAACTTGTATGCCGAACGGGTATTAGAAAATATTACAAGCAATTCCCAAAATAATAATCATGGGAATCAACCCAACGAACATGCCCTTATATTTAAAAATTTAAAAATCAAATTGTTCAAAACAAAAACGATGATATTTTAAGAACGATTCTTTGATTTAGAGTGGCAAAAATCAATATTTTTTTAGTGAAAAGTCTTGGATTCAAAATTCAGATTAAATTCTTTATTGACATTAAATGAAAACTAAGAGGCTAGACGTTTACTTTTTTTTATTAAAAAGAAACAATTATTTTTTTCCCACCATGATGGGTTACTTAACTCTCTTCTCTGCTCTCTCTATTTCTTTCTTGAAATGCAATAATGAATAATGCCGAACAACAAAACCGATATTTTTATTAAAACCCCCAAAAAAAAACAAATTATCAAATCTGCTCCCACCCCAACTTTATTTTTATTTCTACCCCAACCGCCCGTGGCTTGGGCGGTCCACTTTCTGGACCTGACCGCCCAGCAGGCGGGCGGTCCACTACCCTTATCAGACCGCCCAGCAGCTGGGCGGTCCGCTATAAAACCCTATAAAAGAGCCTTTTCTCTCTCCTGAGCAACACAGTGTTCATTCCAATCCCACATAAATTCCAGAACCGATCTCCTGAGAGATGAGAGAGCCGTCAGAGGCGATTTTGAGGCGATTGTGCACAGTAATCTGTGCACAGTAATCCTGCACAGTAATCCCAGCACAGTAATCCCAGCACAGTGTTTCCAGCACAGTGTTTCCAGAACAGTGTTTCCAGAACAGTAATTCCAGCACGGAAGTATGTTGGTTGCACTGTATGTGGGCGGGAAGTTTACCCGGGGTGCGGAGGGAGCACAGTACACCAAGGAAGCAGCCTACGGCTTTGAGGTAAATGAAAATACCTCATTTGTTGAACTGAAGGGAATAGTGTATGAAAAAATTGGTGTGAACCCCAACCGGTGTGATATAGATTTAGCTACCCGGATTAACACAGTAAGTGGTGGTAGACCTTACTATACCAGGTTTCCAATAACTGATGAGTTGGTATGGAGGAGTGTTTACAACACTTTTCAGACACAGGGGGTAATGGTAATGGACTTATATTCCAGGAGAGTTCAGCGTGAACCCGGGGTTGGAACATCTAGGGAAAATAGAGGTTATGATCACTCGGGTTATGACAACCCGCGTCACTCGAGTTATGACAGCTCGAGTTATGATCACTCGGGTTATGACAACTCGGGTCGTGAGCACTCGGGGTATGACAACCCCCGCCACTCTAGTTATGACAACCCCCGCCACTCTAGTTATGACAACCCCCACCCCTCGAGGTATGACAACCCCCGCCACTCAAGTTATGAACCGCCCGTATCACCCATTTATGAGAATTTTGTACCTGATTTTACCACCGATCTACCACCACCACCACCTCCTCCTGAAACCCCAATCCAACCCAGATTTCCATCTGTACCACCATCAATACCTATAGTGTCACCCGTTGCTACCCGGAGAGACCTTGACCTTGATGCTGAGGTCGATGCCATACCACAAGGAAATTTGGAAACAGGTGACGAATGGGAAGGGGATTGGGATTCTGATAACCTGTCAGAAGGTGATGGAGATTATTTACCTAAGGAAGACAGATTTCCGATTAGAGGTCGGACAGATAGGCATCCGTGCCCCACATTCAACGATACCACTGCTTTTGAAGAGGCAGACATCTCATTTTTTGGGCCGCGTGTCAGGTACACTCAAGAGCTTGCTCCGCAGCAGGTTTACACCAACATAGATGAACTTGTGAAGAAAATACACGAGGTCCATGTTCACGGCAACTGGGAGTGCAGAGAGGAAAAAAGGGACCGAAGAAGGTTAGTAATTGTTTGTAAAGACGAAGAGCATTGCCACTTCCGTCTCTATGCAACCCCTGTGGGTAAGGGCGAGGCATGAATTATTAAGAAGTGTGAACCACCTCACACATGCAAGGCTGCGTCATCAAGGAAAGACCATGCAAATCTTACGGCTTCACTTATTGCCGATGTAATTGAGAATGACGTTAAGGATGACCCATCGATGAGCCTTAAGGAGGTCGGTAGAGCTGTCAGACGGGTTTACAAACATGTCGTCCCAAAGTACAACAGGTTGTGGAGAGGGCGTGAACTTGCGATTTGCCGAATGTTCGGTAGCTGGCATGGTTCATACAACTTGCTTGCACCATTGCTGCAGGCCATAGTAAGTACAAATCCCGGCACTGTCTTTGAACGTTGGAATATAGGCGTACGGGATGTCGACAACGCGGTGCAATTCAAGGCCATAGCATGGGCGTTCGGTCCATGTATTCAAGCTGTGCCATACATTAGACCGGTCATCAGTGTGGATGCATGCTTCCTGTCTGGCCGTTACGACGGGAGACTGCTGATCGCATGTGCATATGATGCTGAAAACCAGTTGTTGCCTTTGGCCTTTGCAATTGTTGAGAAGGAGGACGGGGAAAACTGGGGATTTTTCATGAGGTTCGTAAGAAGACAAGTGGTTGGCGACCGGTTCTTTTGTGTCATATCAGACCAGCACAAAGGAATCAAATATGTTTTTGATCGCCCAGATTTCGGGTGGTCGACAGCGAACGGCGAATGTGTGCACAGGCTGTGTATGCAACATGTTACAGACAACCTACACAAGAACTGCGGATCTGGAAAATGGGTTGCAGATACATTCAGAATTGGTGCCAAGAAGAAGAAGCCGAGAAGGGTGGAAGAGATGTTCAAAGATTTTGCCAAGGTATGTATATTTTCACACACTTATATTTTCTGAATTATTTAATCAAACGTTTTCTCATCTGAATTTTTTTTTTGCAGTACTGTCCAAAGGCAAATTTGTACTTACTCAAGGTGGGAAAAAATAATCCCGCCGATCTGGCTGAGCCACCCGCATATGAGAAGATATTGCAAGCCCGTGATGGAGGTTTTCGATGGGGAATTATGACCACAAATGGGTCTGAGTCCTTGAATGCTGTTTTCAAGCAGAGCCGGCAGTTGCCCGTGGCAGCAATTGTGGAGGACACCTTCTACAAGTTAAATGCATGGTTTGTTGCACGGCGTGCTAAAGCAACTGAATTACTGTCCAGGTATGTATATTTTTATTCAGAGATTTTGCCAAGGTATGTATATTTTTATTTGTTGACTTATATTTTCTGAATTACTGTCCAGGAATCAAACGTTTTCAACAAGGGTGGAGGGGAAACTAAGGAAACATAGGGAGAAAGGTGCAGTTATGAGAGTTGTCCCGTACGGGGAGGGCCAATTGGAATTCGAAGTGCACTGTCCAGATGAGTTTGCTCCAACCGGCCGTAGACCGGATGGGACTATGGAGTTTGTGAAAAGGATGTTCAAGTATGTTGTTATTTTTGCACCTGACAATACTGTAACATGCACTTGCCAAGGAATCCAGTTGGCCCACCTACCTTGTTCTCATGTTATGGCGGTGTGCCAAGAGAGAAACTTCGCTGAGGATGATTATGTCGCAGACATGTACCGTACCGAGTACCTTGCGAGTACTTGGGGTGCATCTTTCCATCCTTATCCCAACCAGTATCAGTGGCCGCCCTATGTTGGTGATAAAGTCTGTCCCGCAAGCGGGTGGATCAGAAAAGGAAGAAGACCCCACAAGCGTCAAGTAATGAACATGGACGAGATGGAAGGTAGGCGAATGGGACATCAGGCCCGCCGTTCAACAACTGACAGGCAGCGAGCAGGTACGGTTGATTCCTTTTATTTACTTATATTTTATTTGTTTACTTATATTTTGTTTTGATTTTATTTCAACTGGAATGCAATGCAGATGCCATTAACGAAGCCAACGAAAGAGAAAATGCTAGAGTTGTTGCTGAGGCTACCGGTAGTAGCCACCGCAGGGGTGAAAGCTCAGGAACCGGTAGTAGCCGCCGCACTCATGAAAGCCCAGGAACCGGTAGTAGCCATGGAGAGACATCCGGTAGTGCCGCAGAACCAGCTGCACCCAGAGCCAGACGTCGTATTTTGAGTTTGTTCGGCCGTCGTCGCTGATTACCAAGTTTTGTTAAATTATGTTATGAACTATTTTAGATGTATATTGTGAACTATTCTAATTGGTAGTTTGTGAACTATGCAATATTTTATTTGCCTCGATTATTTTATATGCTTCATTTTTGTTATTTTTATTACTTAATTACGTATACAAAAAGTAACAACATAAAATATAAACAAACACAAAACTAATGAAATAAAGTCTGCGACATAAATTTCTAAAAATTCTACAATATAAATTCCTAAAAAATCTACTTCTTACAACGAGCCTTGAAAGTGCATGGAACAAAGTCATCATCAGAGTTTGCCTGATCTGGATCAGTCACAGCAGACGAAGTGGTAGCCTTACCAGTACACGGAACAAACTTATCGTCCGATGCTGGAGGCTCTGGATCAACTTTCTTCTTTTTCAAACCAAAGCCGTAGGGGTTTTCCACAAAGTCATCGTCTGAAATTTCATACCGACCATGTCGTCTATTCCATTCCCCCATCTTACATGTCACACAATTCCGGGGATCACGGCATACGGGCCAGTTGTTCTTTTCTCCCTCGTTTTTACCTCGATCACTAATAGATCCTCCTCTCGCTACGCCACGATCTCGGTTGCTCGCTTTCTTACCTCGTTTGTTACTGTCCATACCTCAAAATCGCCTGACAGCTCTCTCTTTCGGTTCTGGAATTTATGTGGGATTGGAATGAACACTGTGTTGCTCAGGAGAGAGAAAAGGCTCTTTTATAGGGTTTTATAGCGGACCGCCCAGCTGCTGGGCGGTCTGATAAGGGTAGTGGACCGCCCGCCTGCTGGGCGGTCAGGTCCAGAAAGTGGACCGCCCAAGCCACGGGCGGTTGGGGTAGAAATAAAAATAAAGTTGGGGTGGGAGCAGATTTGATAATTTGTTTTTTTTTGGGGGTTTTAATAAAAATATCGGACAACAAAAGCTTATAAGGATCATATATATGTGTCTATATTAGATTTAAATTTTCTTAGTGGGACTAACCGGTTTTGAATTTCGACATCATTTGTTTTTTACAAATTATGAAAAAATTTAGCACATTTTTTGTCTAATTATTTTTTTTACAAATATTTTCTTATTTTAAGTGGATGAGAAAATTTAAATAAATACACATATTTTTAATAAAAATCAAGATTTTTCACTATTAATCCTACAGTAAAACCGAACATTTATTTCACACTTTCTCATAAGTCATAACCATTTACGTGCATACGATGAGTATGGGTTCCCGAAAATTAATTAGTGGGTTCCTGAATTTGTAAAATCTCATTCCGCACAATCTTGTGACAAACAAACAGGCTATCATTGATTCAGTCCCATATCTGAAATAAAAAATAATAGTCATTATTGTTTTCAATAATTAAAAATTTTAATTTCTAAAATTGGAAAAATTGATCTTACTGCCCCTTGTAATTTCCACAAAGTCTTCACACCTGTCACAAGTGCTCGTCAATTCCTGATTATTTCAATATTCTAATGCGAAAATGGCTTGCACTAGTGGAAAAACACACATCAGGAACGGACCTAGAGGCGACACTAACCCAGCTGTTACAGATAGTAGAACTAATCAGGAACGGTTAAATAACCGACACTAAATCCTATAATCAGGAACGGTTGTTTGATATAGCCGATACTGATATGGACAATCAGGAACGGTTGTTTGTTATTAGCCGATACTGATGTTGATAATCAGGAACGGCCTTTAAGAACAACCGATACTGATTTTAACAATCAGGAACGGCCTTTTAATAAACAACCGTTACTGTTCATATATATATATATATATATAGTGCTTGGCTACTATGCTTATATAAGCATATGCCCACATATGCTTAAATGAGCATAATAGCGTTTCCAATGTTCAAATGGTCGATCCGACCGTTCATCTTGTTCTCCATATTAATATGTGCTTGGAGACTAAATTTTACATTTTTCTGAATTTTTTTACTATTTATTAAGCCACTTTGAAAATTGCTGATCTGGGTGAACAGTAAAAACAGTGTTTCCAAAATTCTGGACCACCAGATCAGAAACTTTCAAAGTGGCTTAATAAATAGTAAAAAAATTCAGAAAAATATAAAATTTAGTCTCCAAGCACATATTAATATGGAGAACAAGATGAACGGTCGGATCGACCATTTGAACATTGGAAACGCTATTATGCTCATTTAAGCATATGGGGGCATATGCTTATATAAGCATAGTAGCCAAGCACTATATATATATATATTTTTTTTTTTTGCAAAATGTGGGTATTCGCATGAGCTAATTCAAATATCACATTTAGATCAATAATTAATATGCCACAATCACAAACAAAAGACATCAAACAAGTTAATTGCCATAAAAAAATATCCAAAGTTAATTCCATATATCCACAAAACACACAAAATTATCCAAGTTAATTGTCATAAAAAATCTATTTACTTGACTTAAATTACAAATGCTTCTCTTTCTTACAACCTATAACTAATATGAAGGATAGTACCACCCGAGAAGAAATGCCATTCAATTGACGAGACCTATTCAACGTATTCAACCTCACATTGCCACTTCACCCAATTTGCATTTTTGGCTTCTCTGCCTTCCTCTCTCTTTTCTGTTACTTTAAACAAATAGAAATGTGTACTTAATTGAGTAAAATAGATTAAAAGATGATAGGGTATGGAGATTGATGTGTAATCACATCCCTTAGCAGCTGACAGTTTATCGGTTTCTGGTAAGACTGATTTCAGGAGTCATTTCCCAGAGATTGGCTACATCAAATTTGCATTTATTTTTATGAACATGCATGTCAAGGTGTCTATTACATGCTCGAGAAGTTTCAGATCCATTGAAGGTCCAGAGCTATGTCAAATAAGTGATTTTATAAGAGGGTATTTGCTGGTATTTTCTGAGTTTAGCTGCTGTCAGCCAATCTTTAAAAATTCATTCTGGACAATCTACAAAGCCAATTTTTTTGTTCTTTTTATGGAAATGTAAAGGAAAGTCTAAACTACATGCTTGACAAGTTTCAGGATTTTTGTAGTTTTCTAACTATTTTTAACAGATGCTTGAATGCAGGGGCAGATTGGTAAAAGATGCAGAAAACAGCATTTTTTTGCATTTTCAGAAAGCAAACTTTAAAAATAGCTAGTAAATCATAGAAAAATGCTATGAATGTAAAATTTAGGTCTAAAGTGTGTGTTTTTGAGTCCTCTATCTGACTGTTCAAATAAATTTTTGGTTTGGACTTCTGATCAGCCTGCACTGGCTGATCTGTCACAGAAGGTCATTTGGGGTTTTTGAGGTACCAGTAGGGGCTGTTAAAATAGACGGGTCGAGTATTTATCTTCTCACGCGGATGGTGATATTTGCAAGTCGATCCATACCGGCATGTACCTGTCTTTAGGAAAAACTGCCAAAATAAAATAAAGAAAATAGATTTGTCAGAATATTCTTTATACATAAGATCCTATGGAAACAGATCGAATGATTCAGAGAAAAGAAAAAAGGGGACAAGAGAAGATGGAATGATTTCTTAATCAAGGTTAAATTAGCGTAAGAGACTCCAAGCAACTATGTTATGTGCATATACATCTGCTATGAGTTGGAATATGTGTATGTTTTAACAAGTGCTTCAGCCTAAAAATAAATGTGTAAAAATTACATTGTTGTTATAAATCATTAAAAAGGACAAATCAAAACATGAATACAGTATATACTTAATAAATATTACTTCTATCTCATGATCCAATTCATAAGCAAGTACCTATACTATGAAGTCCTGTACTTGAATGGAACAAGAGATAGATGTCAAGACCAAATACCATCTTATGAAATTTTGATTAGACAAAAATAAAAAGAAACTGCTATTTTAGTTACAACTATAACTTTGGTACCTGACATTCCGGCTGTCCTTCTCTTTGAGGAAGATCCCCGGTATACTGTGCACCCTGAAATATGTTTGTTGCAAAAAAATTAACATTTTTGTTTAAATAAACTCAGGTTGGGTCCATTCAGTCAAGTCGAGCATGTTTTAACCAAACCTGAACTTTGATTATGAACTACATTTTTTACCAAGTTCAAACTGGAGGCTCCATTTGGAGCCGCACCATGGTTTTAGAGAGACGAAAAGTGGAATCGAGTTCCTATTGAGAGAGACAGGGCCCGAGAATTTAAGAGAGGAGCGGCTGTTGGAGAAGCGGCCGGTGTCAAAATCTCGGCCGTATGGGAGACGGTTGGCTCGCTAGGCGGAGGAGTCGTCTTGATCGGGCGAGTGTGAAGAGGTGGTATCGGACAAGTCGCCTCGCTAGGCGGAGGAGTCGGAGTCGCTTTATCGGATCGGAGTCCGAGTCCGAGAGAGAGAGAGAGAAATTTGAAAATGAAAATGAATCCTAGACGGAGGAATTTGAGAAGCGAAATGAAAATGAGGAGCGGGAATGAAAATGAGAACTTGTCATTTTCGCGAATTCTGATATTAGTTTTAATACAGGGCCTATCGGTATCGGTTAAATAAAAGGCCGTTCCTAAAACTATCAAGAACGGTTATTTTAAAGAACCGATCCTAATGTAGGAATTATCAGTGTCGGTTAAACAAATAGCCGATCCTAAAAACAATCAAGATCGCTTGTTCTAAAAGACCGATACTAATAACGACACAATCAGGATCGGTTTATTGTAAAGAACCGATCCTGATTCGGCAAGCGCTTTTAGTATCGGTTGTTTATGTATAACCGACTCTGATAGTCTCTTTCAAGATCGGTTGTTTATAAAGCCCGATGCAGATATATATCAGTATCGCATTTATGAAAAGTTCGTTCCTAATAGGCCGATCCTAATGTGCGTTTTTCCACTAGTGTTGCTATCCACCAAAAATACCATCATGATATTTAAATATTTAATTAATGTTTAGAACCTTATTGTCGGTCCCGTCATTTACTCATTTAGGAAAATTTACAGCTATACTCCATTTCCAAAAATACAACCAAGTTAAATGCTTGATTAAAAAAATGTTATCTAAATGTATCCTCCAGAGTTTTAAATACAAACATTAGGGAGTTAGATCTTTATGCTTCTTGAGATTCCCAATTTGAACATGTGTTCATCAAGAACTTCTGGATTTATATTGTTCATATTTTAGATATAATTTTATTTCTTTTAAAACATAATTATATTCTTTTTTATTTTAATAGAAAATAGAAAGACACGAAAATTTTGAGACTAAAAATAAAAGACATGATGCACTCATCCTTCGTTCTTGCATAACAAGCAAGAATTATTTTTATATAGTAATTAGCAAAATCCAAAATCCAAAAAGTCGATTTGAACCGTTAGATGTGATCTCTATATTGAAATGTGCTTGGAGACCAAATTTTACATTTTTTTGAATTTTTTTACTATTTATTAAGCCACTTTGAAAAATCGCTGATCCAACGGTGGCTTAACAAAACAGTAAAATCAGAAGCCACCGTTGGATCAGCGATTTTCAAAGTGGCTTAATAAATAGTAAAAAAATTCAGAAAAATGTAAAATTTGGTCTCCAAGTACATTTCAATATAGAGATCACATCTAACGGTTCAAATCGACCTTTTGGATTTTGAAAACGAAAAAATGACTTATAAGCATATGCCATCATATGCTTATATAAGTAGAATAGCCAACCTCTATATATATATATATATAGAGTGCGGCTAATGCGTTTCCTCTAGTATATCAACAATATGCTTCCGGTCTTCAAAATCTATCGAATGAGCTTCAAACGACAAATCCAAACCGTTCAAACCAATGTTCTTAATGAGAGCTTTGTTTCCAAAAAAAAAAAAATTTAATTTTCGAATTTATTTACCATCAAGTCAAGCGGTCAAAATATGAAGGATTTTGTGCGTATTTTAATGCACTATTTTGCTCATTTCTTTGACCACTTGACTTGATAGTAAATAAATTCAAAAATAAATTTTTTTTTTATATGAAAACGAAGCTCTCAGTAAGGAGATTGGTTTGAACGGTTTGGATTTGTCATTTGAAGCCCATTCGATAGATTTTGGAGGCCGGAAGCATATTGTTAATATACTAGAGGAAGCGTGTTAGCCGTACTATATATATATATAGAGAAAGAGAGTGGCTAAGGTCAAAGTGGTATGACCAAGGCCTTGGTGCTACCAATTAGTTTTTGCAATTTTAAAGTTCAAATAGTCAATTCAAACCGTTAGATGTTCAATCTATATTAAAATCTGATTGGAGACCAAATTTTACATTTTTGGGAATTTTTTTACTATTATATATATATATATATGGATTTTGCTAATATGCTACGCATATATAAGGGCCCTCCGTGCTACGGCTCACTTTTTGAGTTTTTAAAATCCTAACGGTCGATCCGAACCGTTCAACATGATCTCCATATGAATATGTACTTGCAAACCAAATTTTACATTTTTTAGAATTTTTTTACTATTTATTAAGCCACTTTGAAAAAACACTAATTTGTACACAACAGTAAACTTTTCTGGACCATTGGATCAGCGATTTTCAAAGTGGCTTAATAAATAGTAAAAAAATTCTAAAAAATGTAAAATTTGGTTTGCAAGTACATATTCATATGGAGATCATGTTGAACGGTTCGGATCGACCGTTAGGATTTTAAAAACTCAAAAAGTGAGCCGTAGCACGGAGGGCCCTTATATACGCGTAGCATATTAGCAAAATCCTATATATATATATATATATATATATATAGTGCTTGGCTACTATGCTTATATAAGCATATGCCCACATATGCTTAAATGAGCATTTTTTCGTTTCCAATGTTCAAATGGTCGATCCGACCGTTCATCTTGTTCTCCATATTAATATGTGCTTGGAGACCAAATTTTACATTTTTCTGAATTTTTTTACTATTTATTAAGCCACTTTGAAAGCTCTATATGAGCTTGGCTACTATGCTTATATAAGCAAAAGCCCACATATGCTTAAATGAGCATTTTTGCGTTTCCAATGTTCAAATGGTCGATCCGACCGTTCATCTTATTCTCCATATTAATATGTGCTTGGAGACTAAATTTTACATTTTTCTGAATTTTTTTACTATTTATTAAGCCACTTTGAAAGTTTCTGATCTGGTGGTCCAGAATTTTGAAAACAGTGTTTCCAAAATTCTGGACCACCAGATCAGAAACTTTCAAAGTGGCTTAATAAATAGTAAAAAAATTCAGAAAAATGTAAAATTTAGTCTCCAAGCACATATTAATATGGAGAACAAGATGAACGGTCGGATCGACTATTTGAACATTGGAAACGCAAAAATGCTCATTTAAGCATATGTGGGCTTTTGCTTATATAAGCATAGTAGCCAAGCTCTATATATATATATATATATATATATATATATATATATATATATATATATATATATTTTACCAACTGTAACTGTTATATTTTATTTTCTTACTTATTACAGGTCTGTTAGTAAGAAAGAAACTTACAAGTTTAAACCGTGTCCTTTATATTAAATAAAACAAATAGCAACCGCTCATGAAAAAAAAAAGAAATCTCAATACTAAATTAGTATAAGATACTAATCTCTCAATCTACATCAATAGTTCAATACATAAATAACTTTATTAGCATTGTGAATTTCACATAAATGATTATTGTTTCTTTCGGCCGATTTTGTGTTTCCATGCATGTGAAAATTACAGTTCAATCGAGACATTACGGAAACAATTGGTTCTAAAACAGATGAGTTTGGAGTTTGGACTTGTGTGAAAAGGAATTTGTGCCGGTTGTGTTTATCAACGGATCTACTGTCAAGTCTGAGATTAGGGGTGAAAACGGTTGGATAATATCCGATCCGTATTCGAAAAATTAGATGTGAATATCTGATATCCGAATATCCGTGTGAATATGAATACTGATATGATTTTACGTTTCAATTATCCGTATTCAAATAGTAGATATATATCTGTTGGTCCCTAAGGCACCTAGGGGGGGGGGGGGGGGGGGGGGGGGGGGGGGTGAATATGGAACATTTTAAAAATTAAATCTAAGTGCTTTTAACTAACGTGTGTACGTGTTATTCTTAGCGGAAACAAGAATAACTTTAAACTAAGTGTGCGTAAAATAAATAGAAGAGTTAAGAGACACTTGACACGAGAGTTGTTTACGGAGTTCAGCACTAACGCCTACGTCTCCGGGGCTCGCGACCTTCGAGATGGCGCGCCTTTCTTTACCCAATGAGAAAGGAGTACAAGGTGGAACCGGTGAGCCCTTACAAAACTTGAGAAGTCACTCGGCCCGAGCATGAAAATGGCTCACGAGCACTAAAGGCTCTAATACAAGAAACGAGCACACAAAGGCTCTAAAACAAGAGTCGAGTACACAAAGGCTCTAGGGTTTGAGTAAACAAGAGATCTCACAGAAATTACTCTAATTCTTATACGAGATTGAGTGTGGTGGAGTAAACTTGAGATTGTTGAATGGATATTGAAGTTTGATGCACAAGCAACAATGGAGATTTCTAGATCTAAAAATAATACGAAATATTGCAATTGGGAGCGGCTAGATTCATACTCCAAACTTATATTTTGATTTTATTTATAGAGAGCAACAAAATAAGATAACTGGCATCAACTGTTGCAACGGTTAACCCCAGTTAACAGTTAGCTGTGTTGGGAAACTCTAACGCTTATAAGCGTTACAACGGTGGTCACAACGGTTGTCTCTGGAAGTTTTGGATCCGAAATTAATTTATTCTGTTGTAGCGGTTATTTGAGCGTTGCAACGAATTAAATCAATTTTACTGTGTATTTCGGTATTGAATTAAACCGTTGTAACGCTACATTAAACCGTTGTAACAGTTTGTCCAAATTATCTCAATCTCAAGCTTACTTTATCAATTTTACTGATTTCTAAATCCTAATCTTGAGTTGATGCTTCTCAGTCCAATACTTGATTCTTCATGACTTATCCTTGATATATGTAGCAATTTATATCATCATAAACCTGCACATTATTTCAAAACAAGAAACTGTAATATTTAACAAATATATGCTTTGCAAATCTAGTCAAACAGACAAGTATATTATTGCACAATCCAACAATCTCCCTCTTTTGACAATTTGCAAAACAAGTGAGTGCATAATTTGGTTATTCCCACAAAACATATATCTCAACTCAGATCCAAAGCATTTCTATTTTTTTCCAGTAACAAGTCAAAAAATAGTTTAATTTTTTTACAACCGCAAAAATATCATGTCTGAAAAATATTTCAAAATACTTCTAGTGCATCTAAATTATAAGATGTTTTATCTATTTTGTTTGATGTTCTTTCTAGTACATTCAAATTATAATTTGCTCTATTTATTTTCAAAAATTAATAAACAAAAATATTCATTTCAACGTTGAATACTGAAAATTTGAGATTTTTGACTATCCGCCATTTGACGTTGTGAACATGCTAATTTCAAATTTTTATAATTTAATGATTTTTTTTTTTTTTTAGCAAGGATATATTTAAAAATTTCGGCTTTCCAACTGCTGAAATACTTCCTAGTACATTTACCATGTAACAAACTTATCTATTAGTACGGGTTTTGCCTAAAAAAAGAACCTTACCTATTTATATAAGTATATGATTAATGATTAACTATTCGTAAAATTTCTATATCTATTTTACAATTACAGGTCATTTTTTCGTGAAAGAGAAAATGATGCAATAACAAAACAATTATGCGTTTGCAAATTACAAACTCTAGACGGCATGGAATTACATTTTTGTTAGTTCCGTTTTTTTTTTCTTTTTGAATGAATAACAAGTTAAAAATAATATTGTCTAATTTAGATGTATGACAACTCTATACTTGTTTACTAAACATAAATATTGACAAATCCTATCATTACATGAAATGTTATTAAATTTTAAACTAAAATTTATAGCCGCATTAGAGGTGATTAATGATCGAGTTGGGGTATGCTCATGCTCGGCTCATTAGCTTAATGAGCGAGTTATAGTGAGTTGATAATGAGCGAGTCACGAGTTGATAATGAGCGAGTTGTGATATTCTGCAATACATTAATTTATTAATTGGACAACCTCTTCATAAATCTCAAGTAATAAAATGTTTACAGGTGATTATGAAAAAATAATAATAATTAAAAAAAAATAACTCAAAATGATGCTTTTGTTTGGTAAACGAATAAAATTAGACTAAAAATTTGTATGTTGTATAAAAATGTTATGAATAGATCTCAAATATCGTTACCTAATTTATTTGAATTTGATTCAAGAAATTAGTTGCGGCAGGATTTATGTAACTCAGTTCTTAATGAGCGAGTTAGGGTATGCTCATGCTCGGCTCATTAAATTAATGAGCGAGTTGATAATGAGAGAGTTATAATGAGTTAATAATGAGCGAGTTATTAATAAGCTTTTAACGAGCGAATTATGAGCGAGTCACAAGTTATGAGCAATTTCCTCACCTCTAGCCACATACAATATATCTGAACGCATTAATCTGACAACTAATCTTAATAAAATTTTATTCTCACGCATTTCCAAAATTTTATTCTCACGCATTTCGCTGAGCTTATATTTCGAAACGGAAGTAAATATAAAAATATTTGATGGCTGGAAATTATAAACACGTAATAATAAATAGTTGTGAACACATGCAAATAAAAGATAGTTTCTAAACATAGAATTATCAATTATTCAAAATTGATAACACTACTGCAATATATTTAAAATATTAACATAATAGAGTAAATGTTTCCGTACATTTGAAATACATTTAAAAAGAATCACGGTAAACAGAAAAACAATCCCCGTAATCGGCGAGGGACAGAATTCATATTAAATTCGTAACAGACTAGTCCCAGTGGTCGCGAATCTAAAATCACTTTTTTGAGCTCGAATCATATCAAATTCCACTCAATTCTAGTAGCAGGCCAATCGATTATCAATAGATCAATAGCATCTATATCAACTATTGTCATGAGTCGATCAAATTTATATTTGTTTTAAAGATAATTTATCAAAAATTATATTTTATGGATTAAATTTTAGGGAAAAACTAATATAAAACATAATTACTTCAAATGCGAACTATATCAATTAAAAATAGGCTAATATTGATAATTATTATTCAAATTGGCGATAGTAATTTTATATTGAAACATATCAAATTTGATTCTGATCAAAACCAATATCAAAATCAAGTTTAGATAGAATCAATTACAGGAGGACCATTTACGCTGGGCTCGAGTTCCCGTGAATTTAACTTCGGATCATGGACATTTTAAAATTACCGAATTATATCGTATTTAGATTTGCATGGGCCATCGGATGGGTGAGTTGCGGAACGGTTTACTGAAACAAATTGGGCCGTGGCCATATCAATTGGGCCGAGGTTTCGTGTTTAATAATTGCAACTCCTATGTTTTAGACTCGGAATTGAAACCCACCTTAAAAATAACAAGAATCTCTAGAGAAGGACCACCTTTTCACAAGCAAGGAGACTATAATCCCCTTTCAGTTATTATTGACTAACAACGGCAGAAAATTTACAACAAAGGTCTTCTAGAAAACAAAAACTTAAGTGGACAAAACCAAGAAATGATGAAAGATCAACTTCCCAGTGGATCACTGATTCCTCAGAAAAGAGCCATCAGTTCTGCTTCAGCCAAAACATGCCCTTCGATCGCCTCCACAAGCTTGTCCTTGGTCACCTGTATTATTAAAATTCAGTGCTTCATACAAATTATTTGAACATGACCTGAATATATTACCTTCATTAAATTCATCTAATTATATAATGGCGCACACAAATGCTTTTTCTGGCTTGTGCTTTTTGAGAGCAGAACTCAATCAATCTCATTCAAAACCTAACTTCCTATCTATTTCATAAGGATATTTGATATAAACCACGGAAATTTTGTCAATTTAATTATTAATTTCTTTCATCAAGGCCTTGTAATTAAATTGAAATACCTTGTTCCCGAGGTGCATCTCATCGTCGAGTGCGTAAAGCCTGAAAACAATCCGGTGATTGCCCGACTGTTGCACGGGCCCACACCAGCCCGGCACTTTCCAGTCATTATTCCCTTCTTTGATCTGCCCGTACTCCTGCCCAAGACACTCCTTATTAGATAACCCCTCGGGCAGACGTTTAACCGAAGGTGGTATATTCATCACCACCCAATGCGTCCATGGCACGGCGGGCCCATCTGGTTCAGATGTCACCTCAGCATCCTCAACCACGAGAGCCAACGACTTGGTGCCATCTGGCACGTTGTACCACTCTAGAGGCGGCGACAAGTCCTTCAGCGCACCTTGACCACCATTGGTATACTTGCGTGGTAACCGGCCTTCGTGGTCGAAGGTTGGAGAAACTAGCTTGAAGGTCTGGTCTTCATCAGCAATTAGCTTCCCCAATAACTTGTGTGGATTCATTGAATTCGTTTCTGAATGGCGACGAAAGTGCGATTCCAGGGGTGGTTTTTAAAGAAGGAAAGAGGACACATGGTGGAATATGAGAAGGTTCGAGAGTTTATGTGTAAGGTCCCGGACACGTAGCATGTTCCAGGGTTTTTTAGAAGCGCTAAGGTTGGCACTTGGCACCACTACAGGTAAAGTCGGCCATGGGCATGGAAGAAGAGCTAAAAATTCTGATTGGAGAGGAAAAAAGGGGGCGAATACAACCTGCTTCTGATTTATGGCGTTATTTATTGGGCCACATATTATTCAAAAAGCCCATTGAAAGACTAGATAATGTCAAATGATAATGGATTAATGGTAGGCGTAGTTAACCCAACTGAGAACGGGGTTTATGAAATGTTTCGATCAGAAAGGAAATGGCGGGCCAGATGCCCACCGGACTTTCTAAAAAGGAGGCGAATAATTCAGATTAGAAAGTCTGGCCCGCCGGACTTTCTAAAAAGGAGGCGAATAATCCAGGTTTCAGCAAACGGATCGGATAGTGCTAAAAGCACTGTTGTAAAATGCGGTTCATGCGGCCGCATATGCGGCCGCATATGCGTATGCGGTTGGCAACCGCATGAAAAATCAATATGCGGTTCCAATATGCGGTTCCGCATATGCGGCCGCATATTCGACCGCATATTACCGCATACCGCATACCGCATATACCGCATACCGCATATACCGCATATTGACCGCATATCACCGCATATCACCGCATATTGACCGCATATTGACCGCATATCACTGCATATCACCGCATATCACCGTATATCACCGCATATCACTGCATACTTGTTTATATATATATCAATTCTCATTTTAAAACCCGCATATATAAGTCCGCATGAAAATCCGCATATGCGGTATGCGGTGGCCTTCCGCATACCGCATAGAAACCGCATTTTACAACACTGGCTAAAAGTATCCGAATTTACTTTTCGGACAGATACAGATTGGATATTAGACAGATTCATAAGAATACAAATTAGATATCGGTATTTAATTTTCGAATACAGATCAGAATATAGACGAATATTATCCGACCCATTTGCATCCCTAAGGTTTCTACAGTTAAATGAATAGCACCTTCTACTGATCTGAGGCACTGATAATTGCAGAAAATTCTATTTTTTTCTAAAATATTTGATATTATACAATGTTCTTTATTAATAAAAATATCAATGCAACTAAATAAAATATATTAAATAACAATAAAACATTATTTATTAATTATTATTTTATAAAATATAAAATATATTTTTTATAATTTTTCGTAGCACTCGATACTCTGAATTTTTTTTTGCTTTTATCGGAGACAAATAAAATATTGGATGAAATGCTTTTATTAATGGAGGAACATAGCCTTTGCATTTATCGATGAAGGACAAAAAAATAAAATATTGGATGAGATGGATGAAGTTTTTAATATTGAGGAAAGAGCTTAGAGGTGACTGTCATGGGTTGGTTGATTTCTGGTTTGATTCAATACTTTCTCGGCTAATGGGTGTCTGTTCTAGTCCGGTCGATTCAGTTTCCAGTCCGGATTTGGCCACCGCACGGCACCAGCACAGCACGTGGTCATGCAAGTCACGTGTAATTAGGACCGTTAGATCTTGATCAAATGGTGAATTTTGAATAAACTAACCTAAATTATGAAAAAAATAAGTAAATGTGACCAAATATGACAAACGTAACCAGTTATATTTGGACACAACATGTTTTGGGCACGGCGTGACTCGCGTGATGTGACCATTCGCGTGCCATGACCACCTCTAGACATTTTGATAACAGCACGGCACGACACAAGACCAAAGTCACAACGTATTAGTCATAGTCGGCACTTTTTTACGACTCTACCCCTGCCTTGGCTCACAATAACTACAACTATATTTGTAGAACTATACATGTATTAAGAGGTAACTACAAAAGTAATGTTTTATTTATATCGTAAATCATGCCCCACTCGTCATGTTCGCTCCACTCCAGCATTTTAGGTACTACGTTTAATTACAAGCGGTTTGTCCACACAATTCGAATTATCTGATTACGCACACATCACACATGCATATTTTACGCACACATACGTATTTTGTGAAACTTCTTCGTAAAAAACAGTCCCAACTAATGTATATTCGGTTGCTGTGTGTATTTTTTCGAGGATGTGAGTTTTTTCATCGTACCCTTACACTATCACTCTTCTAACAATTTTTTTATTAAAATAATTCGGTATATTTTAATATCTTTTAAATATTTAAAAAAAAATTAAACCTCTCTGTAAAAAATGAGAATTTGTACTACTATATTAAGTGCCCGCAGTTCCACTCTTCTAACATTATATTATATAAAATAATATATTTGATAGAAAGAATCTTAGAAGATCTGAGAAATAATTTTTCAGGATAATATTTGTTAATACTTTTTGACAAAAAATTGGAGATAACAATCTAAAGAAAAAGAAAATAGAACATATGATCCAACAATCCTTTAATTTGTTGATAAATTAAAACGATCAAACAAACATTTCATTTATCAATTTTTCTTCATATTATACTATTCCAATAGGCCCATAGCCATAATCAATATAATATTGCCAAGACCCTAACAAATCAGTTCCATCTCACTTAAGATCATAAACCCGCCAAATGATGGAACATAAAGTTCATGGCACAAGAAGATCATGGCTGAGCTAATACACGTGCGTCTGACTGATGGAACAGTGCATCCCGCATATCATGCTTTTACAGTCCTTGCGACCTAACTTATATTCTTACATGTCATCCGATCTTCTGTCACCTTGACAAAATGAACCCAAAAGTCGTAATCAGTCCAATACAAGGTAATATGCGATACTTGATTTCCAATAAAAAAAAAATGTGCTGTTTGATAGTTAATTAATGATATATATAAGAGATATCAAAATAGCATTTTATTTTTAATAAATTTATTGAATGAGGATAGGTAAAATAAACTGAATATATTTTAGGTATGTGAAACTATAGGTTCTTATTATTCCACAAAAAAATTATGACATTAACTAGAAGAACTAGCGTTGCTTCATTTTACTCAAGTGGGAGCACTGGCGGAGCCACAGTTTAACAAGGATAGTCAGTTATTTAATTATCCTGAATTTATAAATAGGGTCTTGATCTCGATTTTTCATAAAAAAAAAAAAATTATCCTGAATTTGAAAATTAGAATCTCAATCCTTATTGTGTAACATGAGACTTTAATTTTTGAACTCGCATAACTTATTTGCCTGTCTCTGAACTAGACCTCAATTCTGATTTGTAAAATTTCTGCATGACTAATGAAAAATGACTAGGTCAAGATCTCTCTTCAGCTCTTATACCTCTGAATTGGGTCTCTGGTCTGACTTATAAAATTCCTGCATAGCTAATAAAAAATCGTAAGATCTCATACCTGATTTATAAAATTCCTGTAAATAATTTTTTTATCCACTCCTGACTGATAGTTTGTCTCCGCTCCTGTGAAATTGCAATTTCGTTAAGTTTTGGCAAGACTCGCTCTCCTCAATTGTTTCTGATATACATGTATTTTCATAGATCATTTGAGAATTCCAAGCAATAATTTGACTATGTTTTCAGATTACCCCAAAAAGATATATTATTAAAAAAAAGTTCATAAATGAGAGTCAGCCTTTGGTCTAGTAGTAAAGACAATATTCTCCGTGTGGGAGGTCGCAGGTTCGAAATCCGAATGAAAAATCCTTTATGGATAATGAATAGTTGGATGGCTTGACCTCCAACCTTTACTCGATAAAAAAAGCTCATAAATTGCTCGACTCCTTCTATTCGAAGTTGCAGAACCTATACAATATATTGTTAGAACTAGAATTATAATTTTAAATTGATTTAATTATTAAACAATGTTTTCTTTTCTTATTCTAAAATTCTAAATAAACTTGTTTAATATGTTACTTGTCTTTCAAAATATATAAGGATAAAATATTTAGAAAATGTGCTTAATATCGATCAAAGTGGACAAGTACTCCATCCTTCAATATTACTAGAGATGCAACTTTTATTTAATTTTTTTGCTCAATACTCATGCATTGAGCAATTTCACGCTTTTTGACTCTTTAAAATATTGTATCTTCTCTTTAATTTATCAATAAAAATATAAGATTAGGGCCTGACAACTAACTTATTTTCTTTAAAAAAAACTCCCTCCTTCAATATGTAGCGCCTACAAATATGCATAACAAAGAATCAAATACATGTACATATAAATTATATAAAAAAAAATCTACATGTTGACCCCTCTAATACTTTGTTTTCAAGTCTTATTAACTGTTAGTTTTTTAAGTATTCATAAAATACTGCTCAAGCTTCATACTGTTGTAAATGTAGTTGAACGGCTCATATACAATATTTGGTCATGACATACTTATATTAGAAGTTAACAAAACTTTAGGGGTATCAAAATTAGTGCAATATCAAACCTAAAATAACGTACAGAAGTTTTTTTTTTGTGCCTGCATGTCCTGATTTTGTAGATATTTAACAGTAATATTTCTGAACTAAAATTAAGTATAATAACTATATATATGCTTGCTTTCTAATTGTATGTGTTAATAAGTTATACTGAACTAATTATTTGTTCATGCACTTATAGTTTAATTCGAATGCATCATGTGTACAGACTCCTATATGTTTAATTTGCTTAATTAGTTCTATGCGTAGAACTTTTTTACCGTTTTATGTTTACAAAAAGAGTGAGGCTATGGTAATATGCATACTACGGATTGATCCGTGCTATAGACTTAAATTTTTATTTTCAAAGTTCAAACAGTCAATTCGAACTGCTAAACATGATCTCCATTTGAAAATGTTCTTGTAGACCAAATTTTATCTTCTTAGAATTTATTTTAAAAATCACTGCTTCTGAATGGTCCATAATTTTCAATTCAAGTGATTTTCTACCTTCTAAAAAAACAGTAAAAAAAACTTTAAAAAAATGGAAAATTTTGGTTTGTTAGTAAATTTTTATATGAAAACCATGTTGAACGGTTCAGACTGACTGTTTAGATTTTAAAAACGAAGATATGAGTCCATGTCTTGAGTCATCATGTAATATGCATATTACCATGCATAGCCTAACTCAAAACAAATTAAAATAAAGTTGTTAATTTTTTTTCTTTGAGGATATCGTTGAGGACTTTAAAATAATAATCGGATAGAAAAAAATTCATTAACATATGGATTGATTACTGCATGGAAGCTCCTTATTGAATCCAATATAAAAACCTGGCCTTTTCTGTGTGCTAAACTTGAGGGGGCTTGAGGCCTGCTCCCTAAAAAGGAGCTTTTACAAAAGTCAACAGTCTCTCTGCAGGGTCTTCAAAGCAATAAACACCACAAAAAATGCCACAAACCCAACCTTTGCAACTATTCAAACCTATAAGAAAGTGCCACGTTGGAAAAAACCTAAATTGGTAGGCTCACATGTGTGCCAAAGAAATAATGGCAATTAATTTCAAACATTCTTTTGTCGGAGAAGGACGAAAGTATGACATAATGCTGTGCTTTCTGACTTCCAAGGAGAGACAACATAATCCAGTTATCACACATTTGACTGATTTGAGGAATTTTTATTTTTATTTTCTTTTGACTGATTTGATAGATGATGGTGACTTTATTGAGAAATATATTCCTCGGGATAGTTTCTTTCGTCGTACAGGTTCGGTATTGGGTACCAAGTACATTATTGTGCTGTGAATCCTCTCGTTCAGAATATTAAAAACAGTCTCTTGAAGAACCTCTTTTCTGCATTATCTTGATAAAAATAAGTAAGAAATATTAGACTGTTATAAGTTTGGAATTTGTATTGTTTTTGGATGAATGGGGAGCAATATATAATATAAGGCACCAACATTTTTTTCCATTCATGCAATATGTTTGACGTATTATATTATATATACGTTATAGATTATTGAAGAATACGAATAAGAAATTTGTCTAGCGAAAGGGCTTCAGATCCCAGGTAAATATGTTCATTAATGATACTGAAAGGAGAGGTCGCCTATTCTGGCCTGTACTGTACTGCTAACACAGAGGTCTTCAATTAAGAATTTGACATATATATTAGAAGGTGACATTAGTCATTAGATGATGATACTGCACATGCATCAACATATTTAGTAAAAGTACTTCCCATAATACAGTTGGAAATTAATACTGAGAGGATAGGGTGAATAAATGCTTCCTTCAAGTGTGGTTTTATTAATCCGCGCGCAGTACTTCCTTTTCTTGCTACTAATTAGCATGGAGATATATAGTCTGACATGTGACAACAATATCACCAACCCTTTGTATTGAACTACTGTACCAAACATTTCTGGTATACCTAATTTCCTGCCACGCACAATAATTTTTTTAAGACTAAATGTAATATATAAGACCATACAATAATGATAGAACTCAGGTGTACCATGAGACTTTTGAAGCACCAGTCATAGAAAAGGCTTTAATGAAACAAGTTTTTATAATTAATTTGTCCTTGTTAAAATTTAAAACCAGTAATAGTGTTACTAGTTCTCTCCAAATGTGGTAAACAATGCCAGCTAGCTAGTAAGAAAAATAAAGCAAAACACATAGCAGTATCAGGTGATACCAATGCACACCTTTGCAAAAAGCCCAAAAAACGAAAGAGCAACACATCACCACAAAATTTTGATAACAGTACTGTTGTTAATCAATTTAATAGTATTTGACACATCAGTTTAGTTAAGCTTGATCATCAACTTCGCATTCAAATTTCTTGCTTTTAGTAGGCTGGTTTAATTATACATAATACGGAAGTGTGGTGAGTGGATATATAATCACCGTCTGGACAGAACACCCCGCTCTAGTCATTGCTGACCTGTGTATGCTTGACGCATGATCTATTGTTAAAAACTTTTTAAACCCGCTGACATCGAAAATTATTTAAAAGCACCTCCATCAATAAATTAATAACAATTGATTAAAATAACGTCCGGCCATCAAATATTATTAAATTTTCTCAAAGTTTGGTATGCATGAGAATGATGTTTAAGTTAGTGACAAATGTCTATTTTCTGTGTGAGAGATTACAAGTTTGAAATTTAATGTCCGTACTAAAGATACTTTGTGATCTTAGATTCAATTTTTTTGTAAGGTTAGTGACTTTAAATGCCTACTAACAATTTCATTGATAAAAAAAACGTATTTAAATGAGTCAAATGCCCCTCCTATATCTAAACTCATTTATATATTCTCACTAATTCATACTCACAAAAAAATAATTGTATGCATCCAGGGGCGGATCTACTGTAGCACAGGGTAGGGCAACTGCCCTACCCTGAAAATCCAAAACTAATTTACAAAGACTGAATTTTGGGCCTTTGCCCTACCCTGAAAATTGATATTGCCCTACCCTGCAGCCCAATTAAAATAACTGGCCCGATTATCTAATGGGTTTGGACCCGATTATCTATTTAAACCCGATTCAATAATTTCTTGCCCTACCCTGATCAAAATCCTGCATCCGCCCCTGTATGCATCTCCCTCTCCTTATGTGTGTATGAACAGTGAGTTTATACTACAATGCATATTACCGATCTATCTGTACTACAATTCTTAAATTTTGAGTTTGAGAGTTAAAAAGTTTATCTAAGCTGCTAACTTGATGTTCCTATCAAATTTTGTAGAAGAAAAAAAAAACAAATTATATATTTTTTGAGAGAACTTAGTAATCTTTTTTGTATTCTACGCAGTTTAATAAAATGGATATTCTCCTTATCCAAAATATAGCAAATTAATTTAGAATATTATTACTTGCCATGATACTGTAGCTTAACTGTATGTATCCAAACACAAATTTAGATGGCCAAATTAATTAAGCATGTGTATTTGATATTGCTAGCTAGTTGTGAAGAATTCTCCAATCTATATATTTAACGAAGCTTGTAACGATGATACTTAGTTTTGTACTTCTTACTAATCTTTAATTCGATGATACCAAACAAAAATCATATAAATCTCATAATTTCCTTGAGTGCTTTTCTAGAATTAGAAGAGGATAATGAATAATTTGAAGGTTTATTGCATAACTTTGCCATGGACTCGAGAGATATCAATATAATCAAGATCTAGTCACTATGCTCATTAATTAATTAAGTTTAAAGCAACTTGTTAAATGGTACATTCAGGCCCTAATCCTTTATTTTTCATAAGTTCCTTGTTATGAAGATTGTAAAGGTTATTCAAGAAGAAATATGCGTTAATTTTCTCTGAAAATGAAAGTGTAATAGTTAATAACAATCATAACATAACGTTAAGCGTTATTATCTTAATTTCTTCCGACTGTAACACACCCTGTTTGTGTTTGTGCTCTCCACACTCAAGATGTTGAACTAATTAATTATAAGGGTTACGTACGGGAAGTAACAGCTATGAGTTTATGGTCTTATCTAATAAAATTTTAAAAATAACGGTTAATTAGTTAGACAATTACAACGGCTAGAAATCAAATCATTATTGTATCGGAATTATTTGTAACACACGGATTATTAAATAATCATTATACAGTTTGAAATAACCTTTATGTGTGGTTCTTTAACCTTTAATTATGACTGTTACCGACTATTATATCGGCTTTTGTTTGAAAGTGCAAATTTTGTCCTGCTTTGCCCATATATAATTAAATGAGTTTGACATCGGTGTAATATGACACCAACTCCAAAATTTATAGGATAGACTTCAAATGACAATTTCAAATTGTTCAAACCGATTTACTGTATGAGTAATGTGTTTACATACAAAATTTATATTTTTTTTCAAGTTATTTTAGTACCAAGTCAAGCGGTAAAAAATGTTAAAAATTGAATGCATTAAAATTAACTTAAAAACTCTCACATTTTAACTGCTTGACTTGATACTAAATAAATTCGAAAAACTATATTTTGTATGTAAACGCTCAACTAATGAAGCAGATCGGTTTGAACCGTTTGGATTCTTTATTTGAAGACGATTCGATAGGTTTTGGAGAGTTGGTGTTATATAGCTGAAATGACACTGATGTTATACTAACCGGACTCTATATAAATACAGTCTCCTCTAGTGTTTTATACACTTTCAAAACCATGCTAAATAAAGTTTTTTGGAGCTCTCCACAAAATCATATCTCCATGGTTCTCTTTTATTTGATTTTGTAACTTTTTTTTTAATTTAGCCGTAAATATCTTGTAACATATGGGTAAGGTTGTAGCCGTACGTGTAGTTGGTTTGTGCTTTAGATATTTATACAAGTTGTTGTAATGCATTTTCTTTATCACCAAGACCGATTGTACATGTCTTTTGCATTGTTGTTAGGGACGATCAGAAAATAATTCAGAACTCAGGTTACAAGGTGTGAATTTCTGAAAGACAAATTAAGAAACATAAGCTTGTGTCACTGTCACATGCTTAAATTAGTTAGATGGGAGATCAGAAATAGCTCAGAACGCAGTTTACAGTACTATTGCGCGCGTATCTATTGCTCTTTTTCTTCAGTATTTTATTATACACGTTTGGGTGAAAGCCCTTGAACTCTCTGAAAACAAATTGAAATAAGTATAAATTAACATGAAAAGGTTGTTTCTCGACCTATCAGTCGTGTAAAAATACTTGTATATATGATAGGTAAGAAACTGACTGTTTTTTACCAAAAAAAACTACCTATTTTAATTAGGGGGGAAACAAAGCAAAGAAAGACTAGAAAAGAAAGAACAATAAAAAAAAATAAAGTTTATTAATTATAAAACCGGCGTAATTAACTAAGAATTTCCATTTCAGAAATACGTCTAAGCAGTTGGCTAAATAATTGATATTATATAAATATTGTCGGTTTCAAAAGCAATGTGGATACTGAGATAATTTGAGAACTTTAATTCTAATGCCGTGCTAAAAAAAGGACCTCCATTATTAAAAGAAAGCAGCAGAGCATCTAAAAGTTCGATATATGCTTATATTATTTAAAAAAAAAAAAGTTCGACATCTGCTATTATCAGGATAATCCGCAGATTGATAATTTGCTTCATTCTCTGATCAATGTCGATATTCGGATGTACATTCTCTGTGTTAGCCATGGATCCACGTCAGTTAACAAAATAAAAGCCCAGTAGATGGTGAGCACCGCACCATGAAACTGACACTTAATTTGAGCCTGTCTGGCAAGTGCTTCAGGAAATACAGAAAGTTTAACACCCTCATGCATTAGAGGACAAAGTGAATTGCCAGTGATCGATCCAGGCTTTAACATATAAATAAACTTACAAAATTTCATGTAATAAGAACATTATTTGTTTGTTTATCCGAAATTAATGCTAACTGTACATATATCTATGTAATCTCATGATAATATATATATTAAAATGTGCTTAGAGACCAAATTTTACATTTTTTGAATTTTTTTTACTATTTAATAAGACAGTTTTAAAATCGTTGTTTTCAATGATCTAGAAATTTTTCAGTGTTTATTAGAATCAGCTTAATAAATAGTAAAAAAATTCCAAAAAATATAAAATTTGGTCCCCAAACACATTTTAATATGGAGATCACATCTAACGGTTTGGATCGAACATTTGGACTTTGAAAATCAGAAAACCAATTAGTTACACCATAGCTCCGGAACAAACGTTTTGATATTAGCCAATCTCTATATATATGTATATGTACCATGTAATTTTCATGATAATAATTATATGAGGAGGGATCCACTTGCAACAAATTTGAGTTACAACAAAGTTACAACATTCATTTTTTTCATTTTCAAAGTCCAAATCGTCGATCCAAACCGTTCAACATGATTATCTAAATAAAATGTACTTGCAGATCAAATTTTATATTTTTTTGAATTTTTTTACTATTTATTAAGATGGGTACAAAATTCAATGGTCTAAGTATGGCTATTTTTTGTAAAATACTTAATAAATAGTAAAAAAATTCAAAAAAATGTAAAATTTGATCTGCAAGTACATTTTATTGTGGAGATCATGTTGAACGGTTTGGATCGACGATTTGGACTTTGAAAATGAAAAAAATGAATGTTGTAACTTTGTTGTAACTCAAATTTGTTGTAAGTGGATCCCTCCTCTAATTGAGGATATATGTACCTTGAAAGTTCTAATTTGTGAGATGAATGATAAAGTGAAGTTCCTAATCCAATACTTTTAATATAAAAATATAATTCAATCTATCATTAATTTGCAAACCAAATGTTGAATACAAAATCCTATTACTTTTCTGAATAACGTTGAATTTTAAAATGTTAAATTTACCTATAATGAAGTAATAATTTACTTGTGTTCTTGTACAAAGGCAAAGCAACAGAAGTACAGGAGCAATGCCTACATATAGCCTTCATCTCCAGGCCTGTTGGGTGGTCAAAAGTACACACACGTATTGAATGAAAACTCAAGACCCGCTTACCTTGTCAGACCTATCAGACAGACTATTTCTTTCTTTCTATCTTTCTATCTCTCTCTCTTTCTTTAAAAGAAGTTTTTGGCAGTCTGGCCGTACCTCCCTTCCCCACTTGGCCTTAGGCGCCCAAATCCAGTCCTCTTCTTTAACTTTCTCAACCAAAACCCTAAATCTCTCATTTTTCATCTCTTTCTCTTTATATATATACCTCTATTTTAAGATCTTAAAATAGTTAATTCACACACAATTAATATTTCTTTCTCACATGGATGCTGATCAATACAATCAATACGATCAGCAAAATGATTGTTTGAACCAACTAAGGGAAAGAAGAAATGGAGGGAGAAGGGGACCACGTGGTGGGCTTTCGACAGACCCACAAAGTGTGGCAGCACGTGAGAGACGGCACCGGATTAGCGACCGGTTTAGGATCCTTAAAAGCCTTGTACCAGGTGGTAACAAAATGGATACCGTGGCAATGCTTGAAGAGGCAATAAACTATGTGAAGTTTCTCAAGGCTCAGGTCATGCTCCATCAAACCTTGCTGACGATTTGTTCTGGTTCTGGTACTGAAAGCAATAGCCAAGATGCAGTTGGTACTGTTGATCTGTGCAATGGTATAGGTTTAAATGGTACCAGCGATGGGTTTGGTTATTCTCAGGAAATGATAAACCCTAGTCCGGAGTTGTTGAACTACTCAATAGCACAGTCCGATCACTCTCTTCCTCCATTGCCATGCTTTATCGAAGAAGACGACGACGAAGAGATGATCAGACCATAATAGATGCATGAAGCAGCATATCTCTCTCCTACATATTAATAAGTAAGGTTTTTAACTAGGTTAGGTTATCAGTCTCAATCTAAAATCTATCTCTAGAGATTCTCTTTTGATTGTGTGCTAGATCGGAATATGCCTGTCTATGTGTGGCTGGCTAATTAAACTTGCGAAATATATGGAGAAAATGCTGTTCCTGTGGAACCTTTAAGTTTTAATTATACTTGTGCTGTTCAAGCTAGATTTTAGACTTTTAGGTGTGAAGATTTTATGTTGGAATTATTTTTTAGTAGCTTTATCCAAAGTACCTTGTTCACTCGTGCTTTTGTTGTCTTGTTGTGCCGTGCATTCTGCATATGTTTTTCAAGTTCAACTTGTCTTTCAGGGTTATATTTGCCATCTAAAAAGTTTTTAAGTTGAAAAATGAATTTACTTAGCCTCGTTGAATTAGTCTGACCCGTTTGTTTTCTGCAAAAACAATGCTTCATATTAAGTACCGTTTCTTTTTGTTGCAACTATAAACTGGTAAAACGGCAATATTCAAGATCTAATTTTGAGATGGATAATCAATTTTACCAAGATTACTAACACATGCTTATCCATTTTATTGGAGTTTTGTTATCATTTGACAAATCTCATATTACTTCGTTCATACAAGTACTTCAGATATGAAACAAGCCTATTGACATCGACTGAGCCAAAACCGAAGTTCAGTTCTATATGTGATGTATTGAAATTAAGGTAATAAGGCGAAACTTTACCCCGATAACAAATGATATTTTATATAAAAGAGCAAAATAAACGAATGTGTTAAGACAGGAACAAACGAAAAAGTTCAAACTATTTGACTAAAGTGCTAGTGTTTTACTTTGGATTCTCATAATATATTTGTTTTTTCTACACAACACTTCAGAGTTATTTTTATGTGCTGATGCCCTCTTACCTGATCTCTCTGAGAGTACGTAAGTACATCTAATTGGTAATACTTACCACACCCAAGAAAATTGTTGGAATTTGTCTATTAGTATAACTGTTTTTTTTTTGGTAGTTAGTGGTTAAGATTAGTACAACTGTTAAAATGCCCCCTTTATATTTCTTCTTGTTTTTGTTTTTCTTTTAGGCGGACTTTTTTGTTTGTGATTGATGATTATTTTAGAAATATTAGAACACATTCTCGAGGGATCAAATTCAGGAATAATAGATGCAAGCCTGTATTGTCATCGAGATATATATATAGTGAGTGACTAATATCAAAACGTTTTTTTTAGGCCTGGAACAAACGCTTCGGTTTTTACATTTTCAAAGTCCAAACAGTCGATCAAAACCGTTCAATTTATATTAAAATGTGCTTGGAGACCAAATTTTATATTTTTTGAAATTTTTTTACTAACTATTAAGTCAGTTTTAAAATCGTTGTTTTCAATGATTCATAAATTTTTCAATGATCCAGAAATGTGCTCCGAAACAAACGTTTTGATATTAGCCAACCTATATATATATATTAAATTTGATAAAATTCAAATTGCTTCGGTCAATATATCAAGCTTTTGTATGTGGAATTATTAATAATTATTTGATTAGATGGTTATTTTATGTTATTATTGTTTCCTAAAATTAAACAACAAGGATATGAAAGTAATGTTTGTCACAATGTTAGAAATGAATAAATAACACATAACTCCCGTGAAACTCCCTTCCCACTCTAGTTTTATTTCATTGGTAACAATCTCTTTTATATATATGAGAAAATATTGTCTGATAATCACTAGAAGAAGAAAAGACCTAAATAGATATGCTGCGTCTTTCATAGAGAAAAATAGAAAACAATAAATAAAAAATAACTTTCCTATTCTCTCTTACACAAGAAATAGAAACAGATACAAATAAAATAACTTTCTCTAAACCACAAGATTTCTTTAGCTAATTATTTGTTGCCAAATTCAGTACCCACCAACAATGTTATATTATGATCCATATATATTTATCACTGAATATAGAAGCCTTAAAAGAAAAGCAAACATTTATTATTAATTACTGAATTTTCTCTCATAAAATATATATATGGTCCACTGAATTTTCTCTCATAATTTATGCCCTTCCAAATGCAATTGCATTATGTTTGCTTGGCTATTTTAAATGCTTAAATTAAAAGTGTCTTGTAGAGATAAAATTAAGAAGAGCTATCAGTGAAAACACAACAAGGACAATTGTTCAAAATCACAACATTTGTAGTTTTTAACAACCCTCTTGACTATGTACGTAGGACTCCAAAACGGAGACAAGGGTGCAAAGATATTCTAACTTGACAGAAATATATGAGTTTACAATTTTAAATTATGTTTATGGACAAGCATGGAGAGGTAAATTGTTTTTCGTTATACTTGTTCTCCTAAACATTGAATGTGTTGAATGGGCATGGATATATATAGAGTAAAATTAAGAATGAGATAGACACTGAAAATTGATCTAGTTGAGGCTAGATCGAGCATCTTGTAATTTCTATTATAATTGTAAGAATAGGAGAGAAAACACACCGAATATATCATGTTTCATCTTAAAATTAATATGCAGTCTTTATCACATAAGCAAAATAGAAACATATAAGTTTGAACACCAATTTATAAAATATGAATATCCAAAATATATGGTCTTTTTTTTAGTGTGAGAGGTTACCCAACACCTTTTTCAAACTTCTGTTATTATAACTAATGATTTCTTCCATCTGAATTTCAAACTTATGACCTTTCACATCAGAAAATATGTGTATTTACCACTAGACTAAAGACTAGTTCAATTCTTTAAAAAAAAACTGATCCTAAGTTCCTAAGAACAATCATATAAGCAGTGGTATAAAACTACATACTTAATTAAACACTAGTTTGTGCAAATATAAATTCCTAAAATATCTCGTCTTAGTATATACAGTCTATTGTCATTCTATATATATATTTGAATAGTTGTGTTTTAGTTATACGAATTATTAATGGATTTATTGACACTCATAACGCCGAAATTTTTATTTATAACATTTCTGAAAAAATAATAAACCAAATAACCACCGTTTCTGAGCTTTTAGACTTCTTACATGGCCGCACTTCACCGATGCGGACCCATTTCAGGGAGGCCGCAGAATGCCGGTGCGGACCCATTTCGGTGCGGACCCTGTTCTTTATTTTTTTTTATCTGAAATGTGAAGAAGTTTGATTAGGATTTTTTGTTTTGGAAGTTTGATTAGGAAATTTTTATCAGAAATGTAAAGTTTGTACTGGAAGTTGTTTAATTACTTGTGTTTCAAATGTCGTTTAATCTGAAATTTTTGTTCGTTTGTTTGATCAAATGTAAAGAAACATTACAATAGAACAAGGAGCCATATAAAGAAACATACAATAGAACAATGCTAATGTTATCGTAAATTACAAATACGTCTAATTAACCGAAAATAAACAACATTTTTACAAATACAATTAAAATAGATAAATATATCCCAATCTTGATAGACTCTCAACCTGCAAATGTATGAAATAGTGATTAGTTAAATCTGATTGTTTCAATATCTATTAGAAGTTGAAATTGATTAGTAAAAAAAATAAACTACCTCGTGCACCTCGAGCAGCTCTGTTTTGTCTTTCCTGTGTATCTCGGCAGGCTTGGTGTCCTCTTCTCCTATTATTTAGAACATCCATCCACATCGAAATTCAGTTGTGCCGTCTTCTGCCCAAAGAAATATTTTTATCCTCTGGAACAAGGACCGAGCCATCGTGTTGAGGCCATTCCGACTGATTTTCATACACATGCCATTCAGCCCTCCATGTGTTGATCAGTGTCTGGATGTGGTAGTAGTGACTTACAAAGATGCTAGGGTTGATGTCTCGGAGACGACAAACAGATAGAACATGAGAGCACGGTATTCTGTCCAATTGAGGCTTCTAGCACGTGCAAGTTACCGTTTGATCATCGCTGATTATCACCGTGTATTTGAAATTAGCCTTGGTAAACCGGCCAGAATCGTCAGGTATGAAAGCGTGAACTCTCTCTTGTGTGAAGGTTACCTCGAACTCGTTGTAGTTGCCAAACCCCCCCAGCGTCTTCATTTTATTGGACCTCTCGAACCGTTTGTTAATCAGCTACGAAAAATTAAAAAATAATGAAGAAGTCAGATTTTTTTAACGAAGTTCATAAAAAATTATGAAGAAAGAACTACAAATAAAAGTACCTGATGCACACGACACGAGAATTGTTGACCTTGACTGGCTTTAAATTCCGCTTTGGCCCTCCTTTGCGCAAACCACGTGAGACATTTGTAAAATGTGTCTTCAATTATTGCTGCCACCGGTAACTTACGAGATGACCTGAAGACATTATTTAGCGACTCAGACCCGTTTGTAGTCATAATGCCTCAACGGTAACCACCGTCCAGTGCTTGGAATATCTTCTATGGTTTCGGGCACTCGTTCTCATCTTGATCTAAATATTTACCCACATCGTCCAGCCAATTGAGGGCAATGTCACATGCCTGCCCCCATTGCTTGCATTCCTTGCTCGTATCTCTTCATCTTCCTCTTAACCACACATATCCTAAAATACCGAATTGCCTGATCACTACAACCGTTCATCTTCATGTTCTCGGCTATGTGAGTAGCACAAAGACGGTAAACACATTAATCCTCATCCTTCTCGTTCCACCCTAGATCATCTTATCTAAACACCTTCTTGATACCATTTCCCCTATCAGTGATGACACACATGAATCTGGAGCGAATTACATTGCGGCGCAATCATTGCATGAACCATGCACAATCGTCGAAACTCTCTGATTCTACCAGTGAAAAAGCCAACGGGAGGAGCTGGTTTTCTGTATCGTACCCGGTTGCAATCAACAATTTGCCTGTGGTAAAACAATCAAATTAATTTCGTAAGAGCCGAAATCAACTAAATTAAATAAAGTTAAAACAATCAAATTAGTTACCTTTATACCGGCCTGACAGGAAACATGCATCAACAGTGATGACCGGTCTGATATGCTGAAAAGTAGCTATGCACGGTCCAAATGCCCAAGCCGCCCTATGGAAATACTTGTATGGTCCAGGTTTACCGGTGGGAAATGAGGTCACCTCAAACATTATTTCTGTCAATAAAATAAATAAAATAAGTTCAATTGTTGATTAACAATCAAATGAATGAAAAAATGAAGGAACAATATAGTACATGGGTTGCTTCTTTTGATTGCCTCCAACAATGGAACTATAAGAGCGTATGACCCCTCCCAACTACCAAATTGACGGGCAATTGCCAACTCACGGCCACGCCACAGTTTGTTGTACGTCGGTATCTGACCGTTGTACCTTTCAGCAACAGTAATCCTGACAGCTTGAATACTCAAATCAACATCGTTCCTCATGTGAGCCGATATACACTCCGTAACCATACTAGCCGATAACTGTGCGTGATCTGTTCTTGTCGCATCCGCGTGACATGAATGTTTTGTTGGGCACTTGGAGACACACCATTGTGTTCCATAATCGGTGGCCTTTGCGAGTATGTATCAGCCACAGTAACTGTCCTTGCACTTGAACCTAATTCTTGTGCTGTCACTGTGCGTATTCCTTATCTCTTTGTTGCAAAGTATGTGAAACCTGGAAATTGCGCTCTTCATTTGCTCTTTTGAGTCATATGTTTGTCCCTCAGACAATTCATTCTCATACTCTGCCCTCCTTCCAAACAAACCCGAATTTACTTCCATAAACCCTAATGTGTCATTGAAAGCTGAAATCGGGTGTTGAAACCCGCAATCCATTATCCGAAACCCGCGATCCATCCTGAAAGTTCGCTCTCGTCCAAGCACCGGCCCGATATCTTCCTCGTCACTATGATCGCTCATACCCTCAGGATTAATATCACCCTAATTTTCCTCTGCCTCTAGTAATTCCAGATCCACTGTTTCATCGGTTTCATCCGGATCACAAGATTGACCCCAATGAGCGGTCCGACTAGATGAAGGCTGGTCAGTCTGGGGTGGGGCCCGACGGGAGGACCGACTACTGAAGGGTCGGTCCCTCTGAACTGGGGCCCGACTACTGGACGGTTGGTCAATTTGGACAGGGGACGGACTAGAGCCGGATGAGTTACCCCGACTACGACCCTGGATTAACCTCATAACTGGGTTGGAATGCAGGGCTCTGGTAACCTCCACATATAGATCAATTATCTTGTATGCACCCCCAGAAAAACTCATAGTTTGGTTGTACAATACCTGCCAGACTCCCTCATTTTGAATTGGAAATAGTTGGAACCAGGTTTGTGATGAACTAGTCGGCATGCTAATTTTGGCATAAATTTTAAGGTCATACTGACCCTGATCCAACCCCAATTCTGACATATACTTGATTTAAGTCCCACATAATCAGTACCCAACAATACCGGAATCACAGTAACAGGTCTGATACTGTAGTAAACCCCATTAGGACCTGTTAAAACATCCCCACCAGTATAGATGGATACCATAAGAGCCATTTTCAATCCAATACAGAAGAAACCTAAAATTAAAAATTAACTCAATTAATTATTAACCTACTGAAAATAAAAATAAAAAATTTAAAAGAAGAGTGAAAAAACTTACAGATCAGAGATCTAATCCAGGAGAGAGAATGTGTGAGAGTGTGGAATGAAATTTCACTGTAATTTCGGGGGTATAAAGAACAGGGTCCGCACCGGCATTTTGCGGCCTCCCTGAAATGGGTCCACATCGGTAAAGTGCGGCCGTGTTAGAAATCTAAATTAAATGCCCCAAAACGGTGGTTATATGGTTTATTTTTTTTTTGAGAAATGTTAGAAATAAAAATTTCGGCTCATAACGTCAGGATATTCAAATATAAACAAGTAAAATAGTATTAATTTATTAACATCAACCGTTGAAGTTTAAATCAAAATAATACAACAACATACACTAAATTAATTAGCTAAAAGTGTAGGTACAAACACTTTACTGTGTAAATATAAAACTCATGTAGAACAGGGCATTTTTATTTATCATAATCTATAATTGAAACTATTAGAAGGATCAAATTATTAAAGAATTTTATTTAGGTACCATTAGCCCACCTCAATTTTCTAAACGGAAACAGTACTTAAACTGTATTGTATCTGTAATTTAAAGTGTTAAAACTTAAACGCGTAGTTTCAAAGTTAAAAAATTGAACAATAATTATCTTTTAAAGGATCAAAAGTTGATCGTCAAACGTCAATGCTTCCAAATATACTAATTAATGCAATCTAGTTGAGATATCAAAATAATATTCAACCATTAAGTCATAATTTAAGTTTTAAGCTCTACATTGAAAGACTAGTTGAACTGCATTTCCCGCCAGTTGAACACTAAAGCTTCAAACAAAATATTAAAATTTCAGAGTTTAACGTTAAAGTTTCTAAGCTGAACTCCTAATGGAGTTCTGATTTTCTGCTAATCAGGCTAGAGAGCCTGCTGGGGTCTGATCCCCGAAAGTAACTCAAAATTTGAGTTTGGATTCAGACCGTCCGATCAGAATTCAGACTAATCCGGTTGAAGATAAAATTTACGGTATGCGGTATGCGGCCGCATATGCGGATTTTAAATGAGAATTCATTCATATATATATAAACAAGTATATGGTAGTATGCGGTCCTAATTAGTTGGACGAAAGCTTGAGCTTGACTCTTCGAAGGAGTGCTCTCCTATCTTCTTTTGCTCAGCTGAAAATGCAGAACCGCATATTTGACCGAATACATATTTTTTATTCGGATTGCAACCGAATAAGAATATGCGGCAGCATATACCGAGTTTTAATACACTGGTTAGTGATGCAACGCCATCTAACTTAAAAAAAAGAAAGATTTGTGTATTAGATACACCGAAAATACAACAAAAGCAACTGCATCATCAACCGTGAGGTACGAATTAGACGGAGGAGAGAGATATATAGGAGCAGGGGCGGATCTAAGGCTCAGCCAAAAGTGGCTAAGCCACCCCTATAATTTTAAAATTTTAATTATATGTATAGGAATTTAATTGAATTTTATCTTTTTTAAATATTTTTATATAGTCTAGCCACCCTCAATAAATGACATATGTTTAATTGTAGCCTAGTGGTAAAACTTTATTTTATAGTTGAGAGGTTTTGGATTCAAATCTCACACCACAATTGTAACCCCTATTAAAATTTTCTAGTTCCGCCTCTGGATAGGAGTGTTATAGAGCTACTAGTAAAATGGAAGCGTATCCTCTGAGATAATTTTTAAATTGATGGATTTACGAATCAGATTTTAAACGGTGCCTATTTAGATACACGAAAAATGTATTAATCAGAAATGGGTTGCTTTAAGATTTGTGTTGAACATTTATATACGTCTAGGGGTGTTCGTCGCGTCCGGTTTAATTGGTTCTAAATCGAACCGCAAGAGTTCGGTTAAATAGATCGGTTCGGTCATTTTTAAAACCGGTTTAATAGTTCAGTTCGGTTTAGAAATTTGAAAACCGATTAGACCGAACCGACCATAATTTTTAAACTCATCCCCGTCCGAGTCAAACATTTAAAAATATTCAAAAATTACGATATAATGTATATTACTTGTTTCAGTTTAAAACTGATTAAACCTAACTAAACAAAAAAATTTAATTCATCTTTAAAAAAATTCAAAAAATTAACAAAAGATTTTTTTTATTAATATTCAATTTCAGTTCAACCGAACAAACCGAAATTTACTTCGGTCTGTTCGGTTTGGTTCTTATTAGGTTCTTATTCTATTTTGGTTCAGTTCGGTTTGATTTTTGAAAACCAAATAAAATTTTGCTTTGCCAATTTTAATTCGGTTTGAACCGAACCCAACCCAACCGATAAACACCCCTACATATGTCAGCTCAAAAGTCGAGTTACATGAGGAGATGCAGATTCCTAGTTAAATACCCCTATTCAAAATTAGATAGATTTCCTTTTGCTCCTAAATAAATCGCACCTACTTTTGAATAAGTTCTTTTTTTTTTTAAAGAAAAAAAAACTTATTCAAAAGTAGGTGCGATTTATTTGAAAGAATAATTAAGTTGTTTTACTCCTAAATTTTGAACACATCATCAGATGCTAATATGATTATCTAAGATTAATTTCTTGTCATGCTCTGCTAAATGGAACAATCAACTATTCATATAATTTTTTGTTTACGTTCGTTTGATTTTAGTTCTTCTCTGCTATAAATGGCACAATCAACTATTCATATTTATTGCTGAATCGTAAAAAAATGATGTATTTAATGCTTTCATGGACTCTATTATTGTGTGGGATTCACCTTATTTAATGTACATATGAATTGAATTATCATATAGTATGATTCTCTTTCTAAGTTTTGTGAATATATATTTGAGCCAAAGTAACTTGCGCAAGTGGCTGCACAACAGGGAGAGTTATAGTCCAAGTACTGTTAAGATGTTTTGTTGTTTTTGTACGCTATACAGCTCTTGAGGTGGGTTGTGTGTTCAGATCTAATTGGTAATCACACATTTAATTTAAGCTGTCGAGTTTTTCAAAAAAAAAAAAAAATCGTGCATATTTTGTTTGTGGAGTAAAGTTATTCTGAATTAATCATGTTTGGTTGGAGTTTAGTGGAGCAAGCTGATGAAGAGAGAAAATTATAAGATGAATGTTACTCTAACTACGAAATCCGCAGTTGGAGTATCTTAGTCCTTACTCCTTCAAATTTATTTATTGTTTGACTGCTTAAAGATGAAGTAAAATGTTTACTCTCCGCCCCTTACTCCACAATAAGAAATGACCTAGCTCAAGTTAAAATTTATTTTTTCCTAGCATATATGATTATGTTTATACAACGAATCTAAAAAATAATCCTAGTTAATTTCGAAAACACGAGCAAATTACTTGGCAAACACCTCTTTCAACAACCGCATAATTATTTTTTATAATTGAAGGAGGCAAGCTTGAAGTCATTCTTTGCAAATACTCATTAAATAAAAAAATAAAGTCAGCTATAAATTAGAATATAGTTAAAGCAGCATTAACAATATAAAATCAATTGTTGGCTGCATTTTAATTGTACAAGGCTGTAACACTGATCTGACAAAAAGGATTTAGTTCATGTTTTACACGACAGCCATATGTTATTTGGAGAAGAAATTTCATAATATGTTGATAAGGTATATATATCATAAGAAGGAAACATAGGGCAGCTACATGTTCACATTATTTGCATTAAAATTTTAAAGAAAAATTGTGAAAAATTGGTTGTATTTTATCCTAATAGTCAAATATATGTAAAAATTCATAACAGTTGAGAGTTTGGCTTTTGCAACATCAAAATGGGACAGGATTGAACATAAAAAACATGAGTATCAACATAATTATATAGTTTATTTGGATTTATTTAAACAACTATTTGATTTTTTTATTTAGAAAACGCAAAAAACTAAACTAAATGTTTATTTTAATTATTATTTCCATAAAAAAATTAACACGATACCGGCATTCTTTAAAAAATACTGAATCAAGCAATATCTAATTTATTTGCTACCAACTTGATATTTTTTTTCTATTTACTTCATTCATGATCCACCATTTCCCCTTTTTATTATTTTTATATTATTAAAGAAAGATCCACCTTTTTTTCCCCAAGCTAAGATCTATATAAATGAGTTGGGCCCAGGCCCAGAATCAAGTGTGTGTGAGGCGTCCTGTTTCGACGTGTCACTCAACAAGTCCATTAAAAAACAAAAGGCCTATGAACCGTTTACCAATAAAATAATAAATAATAATAATATATTAAACATGTACACTCCCTAGTCCCTACAGCTCTTCCCTACACAACTTCCTACATTTAATTTGAATACGAGTGTGCCGTTTAAATCGGTAACTGTATCTGCAGAAATTTAAAACACTTTTTGGTAGATTTCGGTTCCATTACCTGGATCACAATCGAGTGTAGGTAGTGAAATCAAATTTTCTTGAAAGATTAGTAAGAAATTACCCAACCTTTATTTTAATTTCGACCATGACTATTTTTTCTTTTTTAATGAAAGGTTGTACAAACCCCAAATTGTATTACTGTATGAGTTTATTTACAAGTCTAAAATCTCTGGTAAACTATCTAAAAGCCTACTGTTCCTTTTTAAGCTTCAGCTACACACACCCGTCTTCTTAACCAGCTACTGAACATATGGATGCAGTAGTAAATCTTCAGCAAACCATTTTATATCATTAGCAGGACAAGTAGCATTATTCATTTCGACCATGACTATTATGCTCACTTGTTACAAGTTTAATGTAGATCGACTCCAATACATGACCGTTTAGAATGAGATCTGAGTCGTCTGCTTCAACCTGACATGAATATCAAACGTATTCAAATAGGCATTAAATTGATTTTGGCTTGACTGGAACATGAGTGGATATGGATTCTTACAAGTTAGACATGGAGTTAACCGCTTTTTCTCTTATTGCAGATGTCCAAATTGCATTTCATAGTGAATTGATTCTGCTTCCTTGGTTGATTTTTGAGAAACAGTATGCAGAAAATGATGAATTGAAATGAATTTCATTGATAATGTTTTCTGATACATTGAGGACTTTTATAGCCAATATCTAACGGTAGCCTAAATGGTTCTAACTTCTAACGGTAACCTATGTTACATAACTGTAAAATAGAAAAGAGATAGAGTTGTTTTTTTTCCCCTAAAATTAGTAACTCTCTTTCTTTTTAAATGGCCAATGTCGAAAATCATCTTGCTTCCCAACAGTACCCTCTTCTTTGCTATATAAAATCAATTATCTCTTTTCCCCTCTATCATATGTTTTTATTTCTATCCCATATGGAGCTTGAATTTTAAAGAAAAAATGACTAAGAAATATATATCAAACAGGACAGTACATTTCGGTTTCTGTTAATTTCTATTTTAGTTGGTGCCAAAAGCTAATAAAATCCAAAATTTAATGCGCTGGGCTTTAATTATCCAAACAGTGATTGATATCTCAGCCTATTAAAGAGAGACAGAGATGCCATGTAATTATTAAGAATCACAAACACTATAAATTTGGAGGCTAGAAGGTAGAGATAAATCTAAGAATAATGGTGGATTTAAACAACTCCCAGGACTCAGAATCTGCACCGATTTCAGTCGATGGCCAGAGCAGCTTCCTCGCTCTTTTATTGACCGTTTCATGCCCCCTTATTGTCCTTATTTTCATATTCCTCTTCTTCAAGTTGTTTTGCCGCATTCAAACAATAGTATTGCCGAACGAGACAAGCAATTACTTAAGAGACCGTACAATGCAAAAGAACCAACATGACGGTATTGATGCCCAGAACATTCAAGGTACTTCGATAGAATTGTTCCAGGAAGAGACCGGGTCGGATGCTGATGCTCAGTGCTCAATTTGTTTAGGTGGTTTAGTTGATGGTGACAAGGTGAAAGTGCTGCCTAAGTGCTGCCACGTGTTTCATCAAGAGTGCATTGACATGTGGCTCGGCTCACATTCGAGCTGCCCGTTGTGCAGAGCTTCTCTGGTTGCAAGACCAGTAGTAGAGCCCAGTATGGTAGTCTGATAAGAAAGCTTTCATTTTCAATTTGATTTAAATTTTCCAACATGAAAAAATCAGAAAGGGTGCTAGATGACAATAAGCCACAGCAAGAATTTTATCAAGAAAAAGAATTCTTGATTTACTGCACAATTTGTGATTTTTAGATTTTGGTGTCAACACTGTGATATTTTAATCTGTGAGCTTTATAGCAATGAAATTAGTTCCTTCAGCTCTATTTACTAATTTCTTTTTGGTCATTGTGTGCAACCTTATTTCCTTATGACAAAAAAATATATTTTTTTGTCAATTGACTCGACTAAATATGGAGCAAAAGATTCATAAAATAAATCTTGTAGATTTCCTTCTTCTAATTTTATTAAGAAATTTTTCCCCATATTTTTGTCTTTCTGTATTTTTCTAGCAGTCAAACCAAACGAAAACAAAGAGAAGAAATCCAGAGCAAAGCAAATAAACAGAAGGGAGTGCATTACTTTGTTGGGCCTTTTGATATTTCCTTTTTTCTCGGTTCCTCTATAACAAAAAAAGTGTTCACACTGGATAAAGATCAGTTGAAATTAATAAATCAAAGTCAGCACTCATCCTGTTATAGAAAGATTCTTGAGTGAGTCTATGGTACTATGCATAGTACGGATTAGTCCGTACTACGGAGTCATATTTTTATTTTAAAAATTCTAATGATTGATCCGAACCGTTCAACATGATCTCCACATGAATATGTACTTGCAGACTAAATTTTATATTTTTTTGAACTTTTTTACTATATTTTAAGATAGATAGAAAATCACTTGACTGAAAATTCTGGACCATCCAAAAACAGTGATTTTCTACCTATCTAAAAAAATAGTAAAAAAATTCTAAAAAATAGAAAATTTAGCCCACAAGTATATTCTCACATGGAAATCATGTTGAACAGTTCGGATCGACTGTTAGGATTTTGAAAACAAAAATATTAATCCGTAGTACGGACCAATCCGTGCTATGCATAGTACCATAGACTCACTCAAGATTCTTAATATAAATATAAAGCATAAATGATGTATTTATTCGTTGTCAGAGTGCGTAGCCTTTAAGGTCTTTGATACCGAGTTTATCTCTGTCTTCTAATCACTAATAGGCAATGAATAGAATATGTGCGTCTTATTATATTAGGAAAGCTGTTTTTCTACAAAAAGTTTTTTTTAAAAAAAATAGGAGGAATTTTACGTTTGCCCCTCAAAAAATTTAGTTACGTATTTTCCCGATATTTTTATTAAAACCCCCAAAAAAAAACAAATTATCAAATCTGCTCCCACCCCAACTTTATTTTTATTTCTACCCCAACCGCCCGTGGACTGGGCGGTCCTATTTCCCAACCTGACCGCCCAGTGTTCGGGCGGTTCACTTTTGAAACTTGACCGCCCAGGGGCTGGGCGGTCCACTTTTCAAACCTGACCGCCCAGGGGCTGGGCGGTCCACTATGAATTTTTTTTTTTTATAGGCGGTCCGCTGGGAGCAGACCGCTCCCCATCTCTCTCTTTCGTCTCTGCCTCTGCCTCCTGTGTCGCCGCCCCGCCGAGTCGCCGCCCGAACCACCACCCCAGTCTCTCCCTCTCTCCCTCTCCCTCTCTCCCTCTCTTCCTCTCTCTCTCTAGAGCTCTCCCTCTCTCCCTCTCTTCCTCTCTCTCTCTTCTGCCATTCTCTCTCTCTCTCTTCCTCCCTCTTCCTCTCCCTCTTCCTCTCTCTCTCTTCCTCTCTCTCTCTCTCTCTCACCCGAACTCTAATTTCGGCCATATCGGCGACAGTCCGATTATTTTCGGGTAAGTTTCTAAATAATTTTTTTAATTTATATTTTGTATCTTGTATTGGCATTGGAACGATTGGTAGAATTGAATTGTTAATTATCGTGTCCGGGTTGTTGATTTTCCCGAAACGATTGAATTGTTCAAAATTAGGGTTTCCGGTATTAGAGTTTGTAGTTTAGGGATTTAGGGTTGACAAAACTGAAGTTTATAAATTAGGGTTGAATTGTTAATTATCGTGTGCGGGTTGTTGATTTTCCTGTCGCGATTTAATTGTTAAATTAGGGTTGAATTGTTAAATTAGTGTTTATGATTGAATTGTTTAAATTAGGGTTGAATTGTTAAATTAGGATTTAGGGTTGAATTGTTTAAATTATGTTGAATTGTTAAATTAGGTTTGAATTGTTAAATTAGGGTTTAGGGGTTAAATTAGGATTTAGGGGTTAAATTAGGGTTTAGGGATCAAATTAGGGTTTAGGGTTGAATTGTTAGATTATTGTTGAATTGTTAAGTTAGGGTTTAGGGTTGAATTATTTAAATTATGTTGAATTGTTAAATTAGGGTTGAATTGTTAAATTAGGGTTTAGGGTTGAATTGTTAATTTAGGGTTTACGGTTTAAGGTTGAATTGTTAAATTAGGGTTGAATTCCTAAATTAGGGTTTATAAATCAGGATTTATAAGATAAAATCTTATGTTTATTGAAATGTAGTATGGTCAGAACTAGACGGGGACGTGCATGGGATGCCCCTCTGGAGACGGGGGAGAGTTCACATGATCACGATGCTGAGGCATCCGGTGCAGCGGCATCCGGTGCAGAGGCATCCGGTGCAGAGGCATCCGGTGCAGAGGCATCCGGTGCAGCGGCATCCGGTGCAGAGGCATCCGGTGCAGAGACGTCCGGTGCAGATGCTCCCTTTGGAGATTATCCCCCTCACCATCCTGACACATTTAGTCCTCTTCTGTGGACCCCACATGTCAGGCACCGTGTCTCACTTGCATCTATGGAGGTACGTTGGTTTTGTAATCCTAATTTAAATAGCATTATTTAATTAGACGTTTATATTGAAATCATTGTAAAATGCAGGACACGACGATGCTGACAGTGAGACATCGCACCCCCGAGATACGATACGTCCGTCACCCGTTGATGGAGCGGTGCATCATGCATCTCGGGTTGTATCAGCTGGCCACTATGACTCACTGCGATATTGACCAGGCTCTCGTTTGCGGTCTAGTGGAGAGATGGCGACCGGAGACGCATACATTTCACCTTCCGGTTGGGGAGATGACAGTCACACTAGGTGACGTCAGCGCCTTGTGGGGTTTACGGATAGATGGCGACCCCATCGGTGGTGTCTCAGACGATCCGGACCTGATGCACATGATACCGGAGCTGCTGGGGGCCGCTCCGACGGACTTGCAAAAGAAGAAGAAGAAGAAGAAAGGAGAGGAGGAGGAGGAGTACCGGTATTCCAAATACTGCATCAGTCTTGCGGCGCTCCGCAGTTACTTCCACCGGCGTAGGATCACCCCCGAGACACGTGACGAGCAGACCGTTCTGAGGTAATCACAAACAGTTGCAAATTAAAATATGTTATGGATTCAAAAAAAATTGTAGTTATTTATGTCTCTAATTTATGTTGCAGGTACGTGAGGGCGTTTGTCATGGATTTATGTGGCAGCGTCATGTTTGTCGATTCCAGCGGTGACGCAGTCCCGATTATGTTCCTCTCTCTGCTGAGGGACATTCAGCTGCCGTCGAAGTGGAACTGGGGTGGAGCCGTGCTCACCCACTTATGCCGGGGCTTGTGTCATGCTTGTCTGGTAAGTTTATACAAATATTTTAATTTTTTTATTACAAATATTAGGGTTCCATATTTACCAGAAGTGCACCGCATGTCCAAAATTTAGGCGACGAACAAGCAGATTGCCGGACCGCTTCTTCTACTCCAGCAGTGGTCCTGGTCGCACATACCGGTGTGTCGGCCTGTTCCTCCAGCTCAGCATGGGTTATGGACGGGAGATGACCCCGAGAGACGTCCGGGGTACGGTGCCATATGGGCTCCTCCCCACACATACGAGGACACGGGCAGGGGGAGGACCGTGGGGATTTCGTATGTCCGGGGTCAGCTCCAGATGCTTCACGAGGCGAGCATCACCTGGTACCCCTATCGTCTGTTCTACGATCGGGGCCTTCTGTGCCAGCTGACTTTAGACCAGAGACATCTCTCGTTTTATCGGGGGCCGTGCGTATGCTTCTGGATAGTTGAGTATCACTATCCTGATCGAGTGCCCCGTCAGTTTGGCTTGGATGCATATGTCCCTGATTTTCCAGAGTTGGGCGAGCAGCAGACCACCCAGCTGCACAGGTAACTACCCACTACCTTATTGTTTGCCTATTTTATTACTTGTTCAGCCATACACGTTGCTAATTAATTTATATTGCAGCACTAAACACAACAAGCCCAAAGTCGACTGGATGACGCGTTTCTGGGAGCATTACCAGCGTGCTGCATCACTTGGGGATCACTTATGGACCCCGCCTCCAGCTGTTGATGCCCCTACGCCGGCCGGGCCTTGGAGATTACGATATTTAGTCTGGTACCAGAGATGGGGCATGCCGACGGTTTATCTACAGGGGGACTATGGTGATGCTCTCCGACGGAGACTCACTGGTGACGGATCTAGGACTTACTTGCCTTTCGGCCCTATCCATACTCGTTCGGTATGTTTAAATGAAACTGAAATGCTTAAAAAATTATAGTTATTTATTCATCTTCCAATAATAATAATAAAAATACGTTGTGTGCAGATTTTGACGGGTATTAGAGGAGTGGCACACAGCTTGGTGTACATGGCGAGAAAAAGTTGGAGAGCGATAGGATGTCAAATGCTCCAACATAGTGCACCGATCGTGGAGGACTCTGGCTGGGACGGTCGCCTCGTTGGTATGTTGCACGATGCTGGGGAGGACATCAATTGGCGCGAGATAAAGGCCCCACCACCAGATCCGGAGCAGCCTGGAGACCCTATCTACGCTGTGGAGATGCCGCCACCTCCTGCAGGTAATAATATGTCATACAAATGATCATTATTAAGTGTCTCTCTAAAAGATCATTCTTATTAATTTATCTTCATTTCTGCAGATGATGACTCGGGTTGGGCGATCCACCAATGGGTGTTGAACAACAACGCGTGGAACGCGTACTACAACGAGCATGGAGTTCCAGTGCAGCTTACCGAGGTAGCAAAAGTTCATTATTTAATTAATTTACTCGTTACTTCTATGTCTTTAATTTAACATTGTTTACATGCAGGATGAAGCTGCCGCCGCCGCCGCCGCCGCCTCATTCTCATTGGATGATCTAGCTCCAGATGTGGGCGGATGGGAGCCAGCTAGCTCCCACCGACCGCAGTATATGGAGCCCAGACAGCACGACGGCGAGGCCAGTGGGAGTGGGGCACAGACTGCAGATGGCTTTGCCGCTGCTATATTTGGCACACCGCCTCCGGCCACGTATCCTCCTACTTGGGAGGCCGATCCGTGGGTGTTGCGTACACAGGCCGTACACGATGACATGCAGGTGGATGAGGTTCCCCAGAGGCGTCCGCCGTCGCAGAGGGACCGCCATGCACCTACTAGGTTGGAGCTCTCCGGACGTCGCCCTCGTCATCGCCGTTAGGGTTTTTATATTTTTTTTAGTTTGATAGGTTTCTAGTATTTTAGTTTGGAATATTATATTTTGTGTTTGGACTGTTATGTTTCATTTTTAGACTTATCATTTAGATTACTACTTTTGTTGTTTAGACTTACCATTTAGATTACTACTTTTGTTGTTTAGACTTACCATTTCGATTACTACTTTTGTTGTTTAGACTTACCATTTCGATTACCATTTAGAAACATTTAAACATTAACAAAACTTAATATAAAACTAATCAATTATATTAAAGCTAGACAATTACATAACATATACAAATAATCGTCAATTATAAAAATATAATCGTCAACAAATAATAAATATATATCATACAATTTAATATGAAACATTCAAACAAATCATTAACAATTTAATATAAAACATTCAAACAATTAAAACATAAAACTCTTATAAAAAAAAACAATAGCAGACCGCCCAGCCCCTGGGCGGTCAAGTTTCAAAAGTGAACCGCCCGGACGCTGGGCGGTCAGGTTGGGAAATAGGACCGCCCAGTCCACGGGCGGTTGGGGTAGAAATAAAAATAAAGTTGGGATGGGAGCAGATTTGATAATTTGTTTTTTTTTGGGGGTTTTAATAAAAATATCGGCGTATTTTCTCCTCTAAAATTCATTATATTATATTTATTCTTCTAAATTTCAAATACTCACAAATTTAATTAATTTATTGCCTTTGATTAAACTCATCTTAAATTTATAAAGTACACATTTTACTCTTTATTAATAAAATAAAAAAATATGTAGCATATTTAAAAGAATGTTCAATCTTCTAATTGACCAGCTGTTAGAGCAAATAGTTCATTTAACTTGTAATTTTATACCTAAATGTCATTATGTATGTGTCACAAGTAGATAAATGAACCATTTGTCATCATAAACCAACCAATTAGAAGACTGAACATTTTCTTACACAAACTACATATATTTATCTCCATTCTTATATTAAGCACGTAGATGTCTTGATCCGCCAAAGACTTTGATTTAAAGATAAAATTCGGATTGAATATCAGCCATCCGATCAAATATTCTGATTCTATGCATCTTTTTTATGTTTTTTTACTTGTAGAAGTCTAAATTTATTTAGACACATACTCTCCACATGCAAATTGTATCATCTTTCTAATTGATCCTGATTTAATTCTTTTTATTTTTTAAATGTCATTTAAGTAATTTTTGAATTGATTGGTCATATCTTCATTTCTTTCTATTTTTTATATCATTTAAGGAATATTATTTGTCATTTAGTATGTCATTTTGTTTGAGATTTTTTTTATGAAAATATGTCAAAAAGATAAAAAAAAAATATATATATATATATAGAGCTGGGCTATGGTGAGTTGTGAAATAAGATGTCATTTTTACTTCATGCTTATATTTTCATTTTGAAAATCCAAACAACCGATCTGAACCGCTCAAGATGTTCTCTATATTGAAATGTGCTTGGAGACTAAATTTTACATTTTTTGGAATTTTTTTACTATTTATTAAGGAGTCCGGCTACTATAACACTAGTGTCATTTCAAACTAAATAACACCACATCTTAAACCATTGGATCTATTTTAATATTCGTGCAAGACACTAGTGTCATTCCAGCCCTATCTTGTACACGAATATTAAAGTAGATCAAATGATTTAAGATGTAGTGTTATTTAGTTTGGAATGACACTAGTGTTATAGTAGCCGGACTCTTTATTAAGCCACTTTGAAAATCGCTGATCCGGTGGTACATAAATTTTTACTGTTTTTTATTGTTCACAGTGGATCAGCGATTTCAAAGTGGCTTAATAAATAGTAAAAAAATTCCAAAAAATGTAAAATTTAGTCTCCAAGCACATTTCAATATTTAGAAAATGTTGAGCGGTTCGGATCGGTTGTTTGAATTTTCAAAATGAAAATATGGTGTGAAGTAAAACAACGCAACTCACCATAGCCTATCTCATTAGAGCTGGGCTATGGTGAGTTGTGAATTAAGAGGTCATTTTTACTTCACGCTCATATTTTCATTTTGAAAATTCAAACAACCGATCCGAACCGCTCAACATGTTCTCTATATTGAAATGTGTTTGGAGACTAAATTTTACATTTTTTGGAATTTTTTTACTATTTATTAAGCCACTTTGAAAATCGCTGATCCGGTGGTCCAGAAAATTTTACTGTTTTTTACTGTTCACAGTGGATCAGCTATTTCAAAGTGGCTTAATAAATAGTAAAAAAAATTCCAAAAAATATAAAATTTAGTCTCCAAGCACATTTCAATATTTAGAAAAAGTTGAACGGTTCGGATCGGTTGTTTGGATTTTCAAAATGAAAATATGACGTGAAGTAAAACGACGTTTTACTTCGCAACTCACCATATATATAGAGAGAGAGAGAGAGAGATGTTGGCTAAGATCAAAGTGGTATGACCAAGGTCTTGGTACTACCAATTCGTTTTTGCGATTTTCAAAGTTCAAATAGTCGATCTGAAGTGCTCAACGTGTTCTTCATATTAAAATGTGCTTGGAGATCAAATTTTACATTTTTTGGAATTTTTTTACTATTTTTTATGGATTTTTGAAAATTACTGTTTTTCAGATTTTTTTTATTATGAAAACAGTGATTTTCAAAAATTCATAAAAAATAGTAAAAAAATTCAAAAAAATGTAAAATTTGGTCTCCAAGCACATTTTAATATGGAGAACACGTTGAGCACTTCAGATCAACTATTAGAACTTTAAAATTGCGAAAACTAATTGGTAGCACCAAGGCTTTGGTCATACCACTTTGATCTTAGCCAACCTCTATGTGTGTGTGTGTGTGTGTGTCATTTAATATGTTATTTAATATCTCATTTAAGGAATATATAATTTATGTGTATATGTCATTTAATATGTCATTTATTTTAATAAATATTATTTCTTATTAAGTCTGAACTTTTTATGAAACTATGTCATTTCGTATGAGATTTTGTTTGTTCTCTTATAATATGCCTCCGTTGCAATGCACGGGCACGATACTAGTATTTTAATAAATGATAAAATGATAACTTTATAAATTTAAATTAGTAGAAATGGCAATAAATTAAGTCAATTTGTAAGTTTTTGAAATTTAGATGGATAAATATGATATTATGAATTTTAGAGAAAAATAAAAAACGTAATATCATGGTTTTTATGGGGGTATACGTGTAATTCCCCAAATAAACTAATGCCATTCATTTAGTTGGCGCTCACTTATTGGACCGCCTTGCTAGCAAGTGCACCTACCGGTTCATTTGACTACTTATAAATCTTCAATGAAATCAACATTTCTTTTCCTTATTAGGCAAATTTACTGTTCGTCTGGGTAAGCATCAACTCGTAATCTGATCACGACAAGCACAAGTGCAGGTAATCAAGACAAAATGATGTGACCTCACTATCATTAAAAGATGCATCTATGTGGCATGTAATATGCAAGCTCTAGACATATTTATTTATTTATTTGCTTTCATCATAATATTTCTTAAAGTTAAACAATAAAATATAATGTGATCAACATCACCTTATTTATATCAGTATATGCATATAAAAGAATGCCGATGTCATTTTGAGTCGATAGACATCAAAACCATATAAACAATTAGGAAGCTGAAATGAGTACCCACAGTTGAGCATCCGCATTGTATCCGTACCTAAACTGCCATAACTACTTGTGGAGACCGCAACCGTTCCAAAACTGTAATTTTGTTTTACAAATATTAATAGTAATATTGTGAAGTATATAGTTCAAACAAGACAAGTATTTATATCTATACAATGAACTACATATATGATATATGGATTTTCCTAAAATAATCGTACCCGCACTTTTTCTTGAAAAGTCCTCGCGTCGTACCCGCATTAGGAGACCACTCAAATAGCATGTCGGGACCACTAAAAATTGTCAACAAAAAATGTTGACTACTAATGTTGACCAAAAAATGTTGACAAAAAAATGTTGACTACAAATGTTTATCAAAAAATGTTGGCTTAGCTTATGTGCGAGTAATAAAGTATTTATATCTATATGCTTGTGGTATTTATACTTACGAAATAAAGTATTTATAATTATAAGGATGTGATATTTATACTTACGAAATAAAATATTTATATCTATATTACGTTGGATGAATAACAATCTTAAAAAAATGTTTATATCTACACAGTTATAACAAACAAAAAACTTCACATATCAATTATCTTAGACAAATTCATATCAATTAAAACTCTAAAATTACCACATAACAATTAGCAACATATCACTTTCAACATACATGTTCTACACTACATAATATTCATCACACAAACATATCAGTTATTACACAAAATTATCACAAACAGTTTCAAACCCAAATTAATAACAGTTCCAATCTGAAATTAACACAGTTCCTAATCCAAATTAAGACAAACAGTTTCATACACAAACAGTTTCATACCCAAATTAATAACAGTTCTCTAATGCCCACATCATCACTTATTGCTTCATTTGCACGATGAAAATCTTCATAAAAACGATACAAAGTCACCTCATCCAATGCATCACCATTATATTGTATGCATAATTCATCTCCAAAAGACTCATTTAGATCAATATCCATCCTAATATTGAACAATAAAATGCAAAGTATTATCATTTTAACATTTTACATATTACATATGCAAAATATTCATATATGTTATAATTAATGAATATACATGCAATCAAGTATTGACATAAATGTATCTAAGTATTAATACCTGTAATACCAAAATGTACATGACTATTCTGTCAAGTATTAACACTAAAAATGGAAAGTATTTATATTTGCCAATACATACACATACAACCACATATAACGAAAAGAGCTAGTGTATACATCTATAAAACAAAAAATGTACACCTACAAAAAAATGAATATATTACCTGAAAAAAGATTATTAGAAATGAATTGATCTAATGCCTACAAAAAGAAGTATTAACACAGATATAAGGACGTATTAATATCTGTAAAAACAAAATTTTACATTTACACATCACAAACAGATATATTCCCCTACTTATACATCTATAAAACAAAATATCTACACCTACAAAAGATGAATATATTACCAGAAAGAAGATCACCAGAGCTGAATTGATCTAAGGCCTGCAAAAAGAAGTATTAACAGAGATATAAAGAAATATTAATAGCTGTAAACACAAAATTGTACATTTACACATCACAAACAGGTATATTTCCCTACTTATTATACACATCAAGTACTTATAACATATAGATCAAGTATTAACATCTCATACAAACAAACTCATACAAAAATCATACGAACTAAACTTATATATTCAATCATATATTTAGACTAGTTCTGTCAGGTATTAATACAAGCGATTTCTTAATAAAATGATGAAATTAACACAAAATAGACAATTACATCATCTTCGCAAATCAAATTGTCAGAAACATCTCAAAATCCAGCAAAACTGAAACACGATTGTGTATATGAACTAGAAACAAAACGATATATCATTATTAATTCACCAGAACAAAAACAAACTCGATATCAATAAAAAATCAAATATTAACCTCGCTGATAACCTTTCAGAATCACCGTTTCAGCTTGTGAGAACTGAGAAGAGAGCGCCGTCGCAAAGAGATGATAGATCAACTGAAAAATCATAGGAAATCGCTTCTAATTTCGAAATCGCCACACAATCGCTGAAAGCTTTGAAAAGGAAAAAATGGAGAGAAAGGAATATTTGAAATTCAAAATGGAAGGTCCGATATCGTTGTTAGTTGCGATCGGTAGCTAGTGGGGTCACCATGTACCATTATGGAAGTTAATCGTGACGGGATATCCTACGGGTACAATGCAGGTACTCAAGTGCGGGATTAGGATGATTATTCAAACAATTAATGCATTACAAGTTTACAACGATGTATTAATTAAAGCTTGTAGACTTCGAAACAAACTCCAAAAATTGTAAAATTTTATTTGATTGGATACAGAGAAGTTAATATTGCTAGAACATACTTTATTTGTCTTTTAAAATTTATTACTATTTTTATTTTATTTTACAAAAATAATTTACTTATATCCTTATTTACACATAACTAAGTATAAAACTCGGAGAGCTAGCTTTTAGTTTAGTGGTTAACGCAATAATCTCTGTTGAATTGATCTTAATGTGTTAACGATCAGTTAAAAATATTGCAAATGTTTTATTTTAGCATGAGATGAAATCAAAGTCTTTAAAATTATAGATCACCTAGTATAAGTAATAGATCTTGAACCTACTACCTTCCATACAAAGCATAATGCCTCAATCAATTATGCTAATGTGATCTCATAAATATTTATAATATTAAATATCTTTAACATTACATTATTTATTAAGCAGCCAACATAACTGTCCGAAATTACTCCGAATTGGGTTGGTATCCGTATCCGAATTAAACGGATCGGATAATACATAAATACGGCTCATTACGGATCCGGATAATTTCATATGTATATATGACGAACAGTACCGGATACGGGTTTTCATGCCTTATCCCAATGTAGGCGTATCTCAATTTATTCTTCAAAGCAGTATAATAATCCAGATTCGGGTTTTCATGCCTTATCCCATTCCCCAAATCCCCATCTCTCTCTCTCTCTTTGTTTTTTTATTTTTTTCTATAACATTGACAATTGCAGTCAATTAATCTCTCTCTATCTCTCTCTTCTATGGGAACATGATTAATATCAATTAAAAGAGGAAAAAAGAGGTAAATACTTGATCCTGCTATCCAAAACTAGACGGCATATATGGACTGCTCTGTCTCATAGTCTCATTTCAATTAATAAAGAAAAATGTGCATACACCATAATTTCAATGGCATTTATTCATTTATTGATGTACTTCATTATTGCACTCATATATTTTAAGTAGTTCAATTGTTTTCTTCCTTTCCTTCTAAACTGACCAAAATGATATTTGCTATCTCTCCAGCTCATGATCTCACTCTGTTTTCTCTCCAATTTTCTTCACTTTTTCTAGCACTCCTTCTAAACTGAGCAAAATGATTTTTGTTCTCTAATTTTTCTCTCTTTTTTCTATCATAAATGTGATTCGGCTTGAGGAATAGTGTTTTTTTTTTTTAGGACACTGACAAGGGTACTGGTACAAGCTTAACTAAGATAAGGCCTATTATTAAAGTAAATGTTTTTGTTACAAATATTATGTGTTTTATTGCTTGTGAGATATGATTATTTGTGCTTAGTTTCAATATATGAAACGGGCATTTAGCCTTTTTTCTAAAAAAAAAATGATTAATTGTGCTTGTCAGATACGAGTTTTAAAAAATAGGGAAGCCTCAGGTATTGCCTTGATATAGAAACGGACTTGATACTATACTTACTGAGGCATTTCTTTAAAAATGGAATATATGAAAATTAAAATTTAGATTATGTGTGTTTTCTATTTTTTTATACAGAGGTCATTTGATTTGTAAGAAGTTGGGGTAACAAAAACCTTATTTCGATTAATTGGAAGTATGATTATGTGTCTTTCGAGGCTAATTTACAACAACAGAAAATACATTGACGAATATAGCTGTCATGGTTAAAGATATCATGGGCTCATGAGCCTATATGATCGGGGCATGTGTAGTGCAAAGGACTAATTTAATATTTCTCTGTTCTTTTTTTATATTATTTGCTATCGGATCGTTGTCGTGACAGGAAAATTCTAATAATGCGATCATTTTTTTTATATATTTTTTAGGTCGGGTGAGCTAACGTTTTCTTTTAAAAGTCGAAGGAAAAGTAGAGAGAAGAAAATGGATGATCAAAGAGTGAGGCTATGGTGCTATGCATAGCACAGATGGCTAGTGTACTACGGCTCAATATGGTACTTTTTAAAATTCTAACGGTCGATCCGAACCGTTCAATGTGATATCCATATGAATATGTACTTGCAAACTAAATTTTATATTTTTTTGAATTTTTTTACTATTTTTTTAGATAGGTAGAAAAATCAGTATTTTCTGAAAATTTTGGACCATCAAAATTGTACCTATCTAAAAAAATAGTAAAAAAATTCGAAAAAATATAAAATTTAGTTTGCAAGTACATATTCATATGGTTATCACATTGAACGGTTCGGATCGACCGTTAGAATTTAAAAAGTACCATATTGAGCCGTAGTACACTAGCTATCCGTGCTATGCATAGCACCGTAGCCTCACTCGATGATCAAATTGTCTGACTCATAATTACTTGCACTACAAATTAAAATTTAAAAGTAAAACATAGATAAAGAAAAGATAGAGAAGATACTCCTCTCCAATTTGTACCCTCTATATTGCCCTATTTATTCCTTTTCTTCTCTTTCTTTTATTTTCCTCTAATTCCAATTTCTATAACATATCCTAAATAGAATTCAGTAAATTATTCACATTTTACACAAATCTTCTCAACGCTGTATTATATAATTTAATATTTTACAAATTAAGAGTTAATATTTTTTTTATTAATAATCAATTCTTAGACAATTACTCTGTTAATTATTTTTTGTTAGACAGATAAGACAAGACTTTATTCTTTTTCTTATTTATTCCTGCTATAGCAATACATCTCTTGTTTTACAGTGAATCCAATACGAACCCTAAACTTTCCGGATTGAGATCTGCTGCGATCCGAATATTGAGCACAGTAACCCTGCAATTCCTGTTTTTTCAAATCCAGCCATCCAACTTTTTAGTGCACGCATCTCAAAACAGCTGGTTTTTCTTCACACGCATCTCGAAACAATTCGACAGTTGGATTTAAAAAAACAGAAATTGCAGGGTACTGTTCACAGTACCCGGATCGCAGCAGATTCTCACCCAAACTTTCCGGATTAGATAGTCTTATCTCAAATCATACTTTACCAATTAGGAAACTTCATCTAGTGTCTAAATTGTTTCTAGAATTTTTGTTTGCTTCCAAAAAAAGGTCACTCCTTTCTTTTTTCCACAGTAACAAATTTCGTCCTTTGTTGGGGCCCTTTCACTTGCCGTTTCTCCTTTTAAAAAGTTCCAATTCAACTTAACCATATGGATCAGAAAGAGAAAGCGATCATACATCCTCCACTATTTCTCACACAGTTCTCTTTCCTTCCCTCTCTAAATTAGAAGAAAACCAAAATTTGTAAATATGGCATCACCGGAGGCTGCGGAGCCGTTCCACTGGCACTATAGCGGTTCATTAGACGACAAAGATTTTGCTTTGCATGGCCATGGCACTGTTATTCTCCTAACAGTGTTATGCATCCTTCTCCTCTTCACTCTTCTCTACCTCTATTTACGCTGGACGTGTTATAATAATTCTCTTTCCGCTGCTGCTGCTGCTGCCACGGCAACGACCACTGTTGCTAGCACACCAGATAGAGCTAACCATACATCGCCGGGCCTTGATGCAGGGATTATAAATAGTATACCAGTGGAATTGCACAGTGAAGGGAAGAGTAATGGAGAGTGTGCTATATGTCTCGGCGTGTTTACTGTAGGAGAGAAGGTGAAGGTTTTACCGAGTTGTAGTCATGGATTCCATCCGGAGTGTATTGATGCCTGGCTTAGGACTCAGCCAAACTGTCCTCTGTGCCGAGCTTTTGCTGCCAAGAAAACAGTTGCTGACATGAAGGATGTTGTATAGGAATTCCTTTTTATTTAACAATGATGCTTGAAATATCAAAAACGGTGTTACAATGGTGTTACCTGGTAAGAAATCTATACACGTTACGCCAAAGGAACACTAAATAATTTTGTGATATGAATGGTGGTTGGTTAGAGGAAGCTTTCAGATAGCCAAAAGCTGTCTCTAGATGTTTTAGTTTCTTGTACAGATTCCTTTGTGGGGAGATTTCTCTTATTTATTTCTGTGTTTACTTTAGGGTAGTCATTTGGAAGTTGCTGAATGCAGTGTTAATTAAAATTTTGAAGTACAATTACATCTCTGGATAGCCAGAACCTATCGATTGATTGAAACCAATCTGATAGGCTTTTAGAGGTGTGCTCTTAGTGAGCACATCACACTCTAGCTTTGCTCTAATATTTTGGTTAATTATAATTAATTTCTGATTTATTGAAGTTTGATTGGTGATACTTTTGTTATCCGGATTGAAATTATGAGATTATCTTAGCATTATCTCACATGGTGGTTTGGATTGATTTAAAATTTTAAATCCAAACCGTGCAATTAGAGTGGTTTGGATTGATTTAGATCCAAACTGTTCAAATAGAATCCAGACCAATTTGATCCAAACCTGTAATGCACAAAGTTCCTTTAAAATCGGATCCAAACCTGTGATGCAAAACATCCCTTTAAAATCGGATTTAAACTCACCATTTGAGTTGAGGTTACCTTAAATGTTATGAATTCCTCTCTTTTTATATAACCTAAAATTCAGCCCAGAGTGATATGGACACACTCTATGAAAACCCAGTACGAAGCTCAGTTCTGAGCTCTATGCCAGTATTGTTTGTTGCAAACCAGTAAGGTATTGTTATTGTTTGTTTCCCCTGAATTTGGGAGGTGTAATAGTAGGGCCCTAGGTTAAATTTCTAAATTGGGTTAAAATTTAAATAAAGTGGTTTTCTCCTTTAGCTCTTTCACAATTTTAGTTTCATAATTATTAGCTTGATTAAATTAATTTTGGAGGAAATTAAGCATAACGTTGACAGCATGAAATTTAACTATGCAGTCATAATTGAAATCTGCACACGGTTGTCAATTGACATGGTAATTGAGATTAAAATCTCTTATGATTGATTAACTATTAAAAGCAACCAATTGTGATTGCTGATAAAAAAGAAAAAGAAAAAAGAGAGTAGAAAACCGCACATGGAAGAGAGATAAAAAGAAGTAGCAATTTCGTACAAATGTTGGCTGAAAAAGATGTAGACCGAAATGGAATTAGTGCCCATTCCAGCTGGAGTTGTACTGTTCTAGCCAATATCATATAGGCAACCGCGAAAAGAAGACGCCATATTATGAAAATAGCGCCTCTTGATAAAGCGCCATTGATTTTCTAATCAATTCCACACGATTTCCTTTGTACCTTCCGTATTTCTACACGACATTGAAGTTGAAATAAAAAGAAAACAGTTCAAACAAAAAACATTCTCCTGTACCTCAATTATCAAGCCAAAAACACAAAAAGAAACAGAGAATACTCGATGATAAAAAGAGAGAGATCGTGAGAACAGAGCTGACTAGGGAAAGAAAGAGAGAAAGGCACCGGCGCGCCGCACACAAAAGAGAAATAAAAGAAAATGCTAGGGTTACTGCTTCATCGATTTCATTTATAATATCATCGGATCTGGTTGAGCTTCGATCCAATTGTAGGGATTATTACTTTTCAAATCGAACGACTAGGATCAAGCAGATAATTGTTAAGGACTAAAAATAGATCGAATTCAGAATGGATTTTAGTATAATTTTATTTAATATTTAAGATTTGTATATTAATTTATGTTCAATAATAATTTAAGAATACGATTCATATTTATTAATTATTATCATAGCGGATTTAATATCGAATTCAAATCATATTAAATGTTTTAGTTTGAAGAAATCGCTTGACAATGCTTATTTTGATAATTTTAAAAATAATAGTTTTTTAAAAAATCAAATAAAATTAATAATTAAAATCTATATGCATGCTATTCAATATATATATAAGTATGGTTTGATGATGCATCAATATCGTAAAACATGTATCAAATTTCATTACTTTTTATAGACATGATATATGAATAATATAAATCATGAATATAATTATAAATATCAAATTCAAGCTTTGTTTTTTTTTAGTTATTAAAATAAAGAGTTGTCAGACGATTCTTCTTCTTTAGTTAAATGTCTGGAATAATAAAATAATAGTGAATATAACTATGTGTCTATGTTACATATAAAATATACATATCTTGAATAATGACTTTATTAACTAATTTGTATGACTAATTATGATTTCATTTCTTTGAAAGTACATGATAGATATTGTTTTGAAACAACACAAATCATATCTGGTACATTAGAATAACATTACTTATTGAAAACCAACATTTGGTCTAGTGGTAAAAGACAATACTCATTTGTGTATGAGGTCGTAGAATTGAAATATTTTCTGAATATTAAAATTTAGACCTCCATATTTATCTCAAAAAAAAAAATAGCCCATTACTTATCAAATTCGTAATGCATTATAGATTCAATAATATATAAATAAGGTTGATTCATTTTCAAGATCCCTATGTTGGATCCAATAAACCATCAGATGTATTTTTAAGATTTATATGCGAATTTATTGGATTGTAGTTTTTTATTGACAGCCCTACTTGCAACAAGTTATTGATTCTATAGAATATTAATCAGCTACAGTTCGGAACGTTCTATCTGAGAAGGAGAGTCGAGATCAATAGGTATATGTCTTCCCCTGTAAGCTGAATAGACTGATGTTTTAGTTTGAATGGTTATTCACTCTCATCACTCGCTAATATGAGTGTGTCATTTCTCTCACAAAATTTCATAATACGTTAAATTTGTGTAGAATTGATTCACTTGATATAAATTTTATGGTATAAACAGAACGAATAAATTTACCCGTTCCGTTCATGTCCATATTTTCAAATTATCTACATATATTTTCCGTATGGGTAAACAAATTATTTGTATATTGTATCCACACATAATGATGTGGTGGATGCAGAATGCGGATACTAAACGATCAAAGGATTAAAGCACGTTAGAACTAAAACGAAGCAAATTGAAAAGCAAAATCCCAACCTAGCAATAAGATTACATATTCCAAACAGGTATCAAGCTGCAACTCGAGTAAATCAAGTACTATTCTCATGCACCAATACATATGTTGAATATTTTCAAATTATACAACTGAAAAACTACCCGACTTGTAAAGCAAAGGCATGCTTGCTACTCAAGGTCTATAACCACCAAAAGAGTAATCCTATACACAAAGTTACAGGCAGTACCAGGCCAGTTTGTTATGCGAGTCCACACAAACCAAATCTAATCACAATGCTCCGTCATCATATATATAAAAATGCAGAAATCTTTTTCCACAGAGCCGAAAATTGACCTGCTACTGAAAAGAATATATTGAAAGGGGAAAAACACGCAAGGCTACACCTAAGAAAATTCTAGAAGAGAAATCTACACTACCAAGACCTCGCACAAAGCTGAGGATGATCGCAAAACATTCTCAGTAGTTTCCCATTGGAGGCATACCATATGGAGGCATTGGTGGCATTCCCATTCCCGCCATGTGTGGTGGCATTCCCATTCCTGCCATGTGCGGTGGCATTCCCATTCCCATGCCAGATGGGCCAGCCATGCCAGGAACTGGTGGGGCTGGTAAAGCCAGAGGTAGCAATTGTGCATACATATTCTACAAAAATAAATTAAAATGAACATTTGTTAGTGCACATTTCCAGGAAAATTAGGATTACAAATTATTTTAAGTGTTAAAGGAGGCAACCAATCAGAAACTCCAATATTGGTAACACTTTCTCTAAAGGGTGTCGGAAATATAGAAAGTAAACTTCAAACATCAGAGTCTCCGCCAAAGTACAGTTAAAACCCAATAAAATGAAAATATATTGTTATTGGTTCCATACTAAGAGGTGTGCTGTAGGTGTCAGTTACTCTAGGAACTAGCAGCTACTGCAAGCCACAGCTGGAAAGCAGACTAGACCAATCACTATAGATGTGCTTACAAGGCTTGATGAAAAGAAAAACAGAAATCTCACCTGCTGTGCAACCATGTCCTTCTCTTCCTGCTCCTTGGCCTTGACCTCTTTCACTGCCTCAATCTTTTCCTTTATGAGATCATCCACCTTACCAGAATACTCACGAATGAACTAAAAAAACAAATCAGAAACAGAATTTTTCCATAAGTTCTTCAATTGATTTCAAAGGGCTGATCTACTTGGACATGAAAAAATAAAATTAATTGTACATAAGCCTAACAGGCCGATAGCCAGACAGAGTAAAGATCAAACCATGAAAAATTGACTTGTACCTGTAAGAGGTATGGGAATGCAAAGTCGATCATTCCATTGAACCAAGCAAGCTCAAGGGCAACATCTGGTCGGATGAGGTCGTAACAAATAAAGAGACAAGAAGCAAAGCATTCTTTCTTCCCCTGCAAAGGAACGTACAAAAATTCTCAAATAAACAATTTATTTCATTCTGACATTTGCTGTTATTGATAAGAGGTGCAGGTAATGGGATACCTGTTCAATGAAATAAACAAGGAGGTCTTCACATAGATCCGCAATACCAGACTGTGAGCAAGTCTCCATGCAATCCTTGTACATATTATCTTTTTTAGACAGAGCAATGGATTGCTTCCATCTCCCAGCTTTCTTGTAAATGTATGCAGCAATTCGCCTCATTTCAAGGAGCTCATGTTTCTCCAGCTGGAAAGAATAATTCATTACAAATCAACCAGATGAAAGCTATCACAAAATAAAACAGGCTACAAGAAGAAACCAAGTACCTTCTGTGCCAGACCAATCTGATCGAAGTTATCATGCATATCAACTGATTCACGTAGCCTATCGTAGTCCTCTTCTTCCACATAAATCTCATTCAATGCTTCATTAACAGCTGCCACATTGTTGCTTTGAACCGCAACCATGTATGGCTTAATCAGATGTATGAACCCAGCCTAATAAATGGAGTAAAATAATCTCATTAACCAATGAAGTAAGATCCATCATTTCACACAAAAACAGGAAGAGATAGCACACAAACCTTACGCATGATATCAACAACGCGGGTATGATCCAGACGGAGTGCAAGAACATTAAGCATGTCATTTATGAGGTCAGGGTGCTCCTGGAGGTAGAAATGAACTGCCTTGTAGTACAGTTCGACATTTGCAACCTTAACCGCAACATCCTTAAATTGCATGTGGTCCCAAGCATCAGGTGAGTGATTCATGATGGTACTCGCTGCATTGTCAAACTCATCATACTGAATGTAGAGATATGTAAGCTCCTTCCAGTGCTGTTGTTCATTACAAGCCCTAATGAGCTTGGGGATGTTAAGACGTGAGGCAAAGAGCTTGATATGCTCCATAAGCTTCTCCTCACGGTACTTTGCATACAGGACACCAAGTTCAGTAAAGATTCCCATATGAGCCCGTTCCAGACCGAGGCCACTTTCCATGAGAGAGATTAACTCATTGAAGCATCCTCTGTTCTGGTAGTAGTTGCTCACCTCTTCCAGATCATCAACCTGTCAAATGCAACAAACAAATCAGAATAAGCTTTGGTAATGGTAGAATTTTTACCAAATAAAAACATTCCTCGCAACATGATAATTAGGTAATTTGTATAGCTAAATAGGGTCAAATATAAAAAATTAATAGCCAGCCCTGACAATATAGGGAAGGTTTAAGACACTGACCTATGCTGGAACAACTATGCAACGTATCAAACAGTGGTGCTAACATAAAAAGTCCTCTTCAAGAAAATCAGTTCATATAACTATATACCAGAAAAAGCATACTGGTGTAGAAATAACACTTGCTCAATAAGGGAACTCTTTTTTTTTAAGACTTATACTACATATTTTAGTTACATAAAACCTGGGGTAAAACATCTTGATCATATCGTCCAAAGATAACATAGAGGGAAAATCGTAATACCTGAATAATAACATTGAGACCGCATATCTGTGCAAGACGGAACTCCTCAGCGTCAACACAAGCAAAGCAGACCTCCTTCCATGTCTTAGCACTGTTGGCCTTGCGGGCTGCATCCACTGCACCCTGGAACTGCTTCAGCCTAACTAGTGTAACAGCAAGTTTGGCCCAGTTGGAAATGAACTGGAAAATAATCTTGGCAGCTTCATAGAGTTCATCATCGAACAGCCGGTCACCCACCATTTGAAGATTAGCAACATTAGGCATGAGAATAAATTCCTCAATCTCGCCCAGACGATCAATCTTAGCATATGCATAAATAAGCTCACTATCAACCTTGGACTCCTTGGTCTTTTGTCTCACCATGAGCAAATATTTAACCAAGTCATCATAAACATTCGCATCCTCAGCTGCCTTTATCACAGCCAGGAACTCGGTAGAATCATCAGCACGAATGAATGACTCAATAGCATCACTAACCAAACCTTCACGTAGCTGAGCCTTTGCAACCTGGCTCCAGACAGACTCCTCTTCTACCCGAAAGGCAAACTCAACAGCCCTCTCTATGCTCCGAATGTTATCCAATAGTACATTAACTGCCTGTACATTTAGGTTGAACTTCTTGAATATGGCAAAGGCCTCCTCATACAGCTGTGCCTCAACTGCAACCTCACCAACTGCAGGTCCATCGAAATTGTCTAGCCTATTGATGTAGTCCATAACCCTGGATGGATCAGCCTTGATGGCAGTTAGGATTAGAAGGTTTTGTAAGTTGAAGTTCCCACTAAACGCAGAGTTCTGTAGCACAATCTTTTCAAGTAGTTCAATTAGTTCATGAGGCAGATCAGCCGTCATGAAGGCCTTGACAGCTGCTGAGACTTGCTCAGGGCTCTTGCTCTCTGGTAGAGCAGTCGAAACAACTTGATCTATGAGTTGCCTTCTATATTCATTTTCAGGCTGAAGAACCTTGTCCCAGAGATCAGAATCCATCCTCTCAACAACATACCTGTAACAAAATAATTACAGTATAAAAGACAAAAGAGGAAGAATAAGAATAAACTCTTAACTTCTTATAGGGTAGGTAATTCAAAATGAAAGAAGGAACTATCATGCATACCTAGCTTGCAACTTGAACAGTGAGTTTCTATTTGTGACATTGATAAGCTCCTCGTCACATTGCCCACGTCTATAGGCGATGACAGCCAGTGTAGGATCACGCTTCTCACAGAATTTACCCACAACACGTGAATCATAATACGGATTCGTGGTAAGAAAGTGTTCCGGGTTGTTGTTGCTCTCTATGATAATCTTTCCCAAAGCATTATGCACATGCACATCTTGACTCCCTTCGCTAACAAGGTGTTCAAGGAATTGGGTAAGTAGCCTCAACCGATTCCTTTTCTCACATTCCTCAACAAGTGGCTCAACCGGGAGTAGGGAACGTACAGAAAGGATAAGGCCCTTGATAAAATCTTCAGGGCACTCGTCATCCAGCAGTTGACCAACCACCATGGGAGTATTAGCTGGGTTCACCTATACAGAGGAAGTTAGAAGTCAGAACTTCTTTCCAAATTGAAAAGAAAAATAACACTATAATAGTTTTAATCATAAAAGATGAAAACTTACCTTCTGGACATATCCTTCAATATAACGAAGCATGTTACTGGTATACAGATAGTGAGTCAAATCTGGGACAAAGCCAAAACGATCACAGACATTGATAAGCGGACGTGCATCAGGCAGTTTAGCTTCCATCAGAAAGTTCTTAGTTTTCTCCGGATCATAGAAATTTGATTCCCTCGTTACACGTTCCACTTCTTTGATTTGCCCAGTTTTGGCTGCAGCCTCAATATACTTGAAGTGTATTTCAGGATCCTCACTGCAACATCAATATGAGGAGAAGGTAAATAAATAAACTGCAACTGCGAATTAAGTGATTCTTCTACAATAAACATGTTACCTTGAACTCAAGTACGAGCCCAAGAAAAAGTAGAGACCCTCATAAGTCTTGAACTGCTCAAAAAGCTTGATACAGGAATCCACACCAAGTTGTTCAGCATATTCTTTAGCCGTCTGGAAAAGAAAAGAAGTACAAAGACTTTCAAGCCTCTGACATACAAAGTAGAACAACTAAAGTACAAATAAAAGGGTGTAGCTTACCTGAACAACAATCTGAAGGTTGCCTCTGGGGTTGACAAGCAAAAGATCCTTCATGCAATCTAGTGCCCACTCTTTCGAAAGGGTACCAAAGAACTCGACCAAAGACTGGAAATATAAGCAGGTAAGTATGAATGTTGATATTATTTGCAACTAAGATATTAAGAGTTCAAATAAAGCACACCTGTGGCTCAATTGCATGTGTATTAACAATAACACGCTTTATGTCAGGTAACTCTGCGTAATGCTGCAAGGCCAAGGAAAAATCAAAGATTATCAAGCTAATTCCAAGGAAAATAAAAAATAAATAACGCTTTCCCTTTCATAACAAGAGAAGGAGAAAACGAGGACCTGAAGAGCCCGCAAAAACAATCCTGCTTTTTCGCATAGCTGAGCTATCCTTGGGCGGTCATAGTGGCTAAACATCCCATTGGCCAAAATAGCATCTGCAACATTAGGATAAGTGACCAGATTGATCTCCAAAACCTACAAAGAATGTGACAAAATGAGTTGCCTGACAAACTAATTTCATGCCTCTGACAACAATAAGTGCAAGACAACTAAAAGAAAACCTTAGTCTGAAGAAAAGCATGCTCAGGTAAATTTGGCTTCAAAACATCCAACAAGAAGGCTGTTGCTTCTCGGATCAAGTTCCTCTATATCAATGAACACAACACAAGTGAGTATCCAAGTCGGTGCCATACACTATATAATATGAATCAAAACATAAAAGGTGCCGCCAATGAACCTGGAGGAACAAATCGGTTATTGTATTGTAATCTACTGGACAACCTCCCTCCATTTGTGACATCATGAGGGCAAAATTGACCGCTCCCTGCAATAAAAAAAATTCTGGTCAGTCACAGATATAAACATGAAGCTGTACGTAAGGCTTTGGAAAAATTCAGATAGCAAACCAATAGATGCTAGAACTGCAAAGAAAAAGGACGAAGGATATAAAATTTAAACACCCAAAAAACTAATTGGTACCTGAGGATCAGCTCTTAGGATAGTCTGTAAGAGGAACAAGTAATCTGGGGTGTACCCCACCTGTGATTAGTAAAACAAAAGCTTCATGAGATTCTACAGAATAATTAATTTTTTTTTCAAATCCATTTGCATTCCCTAAAGTACCAGGTAATACCTGCTTGGAGTAAATGAGAATCTTGTCAAATTCTCTCCTCTCAGCAAAAGCAGCAACAACTTTCGGAGTAGCCCTCGCTTTTATGTAAATTTTTAGTGCCATATCATTATCCACAGTCTACAAAAAAAAAGATGGGTTTCTTAGCAACAAGCCATATTCTTATGAACCATATTGCTGGGACGGACAGCAAAGTTAAAATAAAATAAACGACAAAATATTAAATATACAGTCATTACTTTGACGAGATCTCCAAGCTCCTCACTGCACTCAAGCTTGTCCTCAGCCAGCCAGTTCTCCAAGAGGTTTTTCTTGTTTTGATTGACAACGAGACGAGATAGTTCCAAAGATTCAAAGGCGTTAAGCTTCCCTTTTGTTAGAAGTGTGCCAAAGTATTGCAACAGAGGTGGCGTCTGTCCAGATTGCACAGGCACACTCTACATTGACAAGGATCGGTGACAAAAACGTAAATATATAGTAAGCCCCAGTCAGAACCATAAGTATGAGATTATAATCAACATCACATTAAGACAAACTAAATTTCCTTACTTCCATTAACAGAAGTAAGCTAAAGGAACCAAGATGTACCTGAAATTTTGCGACAGTATCAGGAGTTCTCAGAATACCTTGAGGAGAATCAGCAGCAAGTTCAGCAGCTTCCTTGTACTTTGTCTGTGCAAACAATTCCTGGAATCTTTGCACAACCTGCTCACAAAAAATAGGGACGTCAAAATCCTCCAGAGCCAGAGAAAGACAATACAGACAAAGGTGATAAGGCAGCACGCCACAAGCAGAAGAAAGAGAAAAAATATCGAAACACATAAAATGCCCATGCCATGCATGTTAGTAGTATTTTCTATCTACATGCGAGATGCTATTCCACAAATAATGAAGTCATTACCTGAGATTAGAAAGAATGCCAAAATTGTAGAAGTACTAGGGCCAAGTAGACTTTTATACGAAGGATTAAAAAAAATTAACTGACTGTACCAAAACGTTTATCTATGAAAAAAGGCATCAAAAAGTTTTCAACTTTAGCTCACCAGGTTCTCTGCTCCGGGGAGATTTCCTCTCTTAGCAAGATTCACAGCTAGCTCCAGATTGTTCAGCTGAAAAATGTTATAACATCATTAATTGTAAAAGAATTGCTCCACCAAAAACAAACTTTGACAATAATAATAACAACAATAATAACAATAATAATAATAATAACAACAACAACAACAATAATAATAATAATAAAAAGAAAGCAGCAAGGCAAGCACACCTGGCCACTAACAAAGGGAACAATAGTGGCTTCATTGACAGTGGCAAGCAAAACTTGGCCACGCCTGTTAACAGCATAAAACCCGCCAATATCAGATGCTTCAGCTGTCAAAAATATCGGGTCAGGGCTGATGCGATTTCTATAGACAGCAGTTGCTGTCTCCAAATCATACACAAATAACAAGCCAAGCTTTGTGATCACATATATCAAGCCATACTTCTGTGAAATCTGCAAAGGTAAGATGTGATGCAATATGATTAAACATGTAGCATGTAGCAATCAATCAAAAATCAAGCTGTTAATTTAAACGTGAATATATCAAGATGCTTACTTGCATTGCAACTGGAAAGTCATCCGCAAAGTCAGGTGGAAAGAATAGATCAGCTTGTTTCTTTGAGAATCCAGGTTTCCCTGTTAAGGAACTAGCTTCATTAGTAATATATAAAATGCTAAAAACTAATGATGTGTAATGAGAAACAGATAGAATGACAAATGTTGCATGTAATTAGCAAGTTGACGGTCAGCCATACCTGGCTGCGCACCAAGTTCAATTACATGCATCTTGGAAGTTGCTTGTCCAGCATTGAAGGTCTTAGAAGCAAAACATATAAGAGTTGAAGGGTTCTCATTGCCAGGAACCTAAATCAAAAGGACAAAGATCAGCACCTGAGACTATAAAAATAGAAAATAAGATGCTAACCATGGCTCTGAAAATCAGCCATTCTGAGTTGACTCGGCTGAGTCGGACCGGATTCAGCCGGAGGCGATTCGAGTTACGCAGCGGCAGAGTTTTGCGATGAAATCGGTTGAATCGGACCAATTCAACCAAGTTTTTGTCTGAATCAAACCGATTCTCTCCTAGATCGTCGATTCTACATTTTATTTCGGCCTAGCTTGAAAACTATAAGGAGCGAATTCAGGAAGAAAATTCTGACAGGTGGAACCGCAATCAGAAGAATCAAGTATATGGGCCAAATTTATTGGGCCTGTTCTTATTTAATATTTATTAAGTTTTCATTTTTAATCATTAGTTGAAGGACAGAAAAGCTTCATGGACCGTAGCATTTGGGACAGAAGAGTTTGAGGCATAGTTCATCCCTCTTAATTTATTCTCAGATTTTCTAATAGCAAGGAATAAAAAGGATAAATTACGTAAAATGGTACCAGCATAATTCTTTTTACAAAATAACTTTTTACAATTGTTTTTCTTATATTTTTAATATAAATTAAGCTTCTTTTTTTTTAAATCCGAATTTCCGATTCCAATTCCATGGCCAACTTACCAATTTGGCTTCCGATTCTGATTTTCAGAGCCATGAAGCTAACAGAGAATGAGAGCATAATACAGGGTTGCTCACCTTAAATGAAGCAAAGGATGCAGCATGTGCTTCAAGAGCCTGGCTACGTTGTTGCTCCACTGAAAATAGCTGCATGTTTCCCTTCACAAGTTGCGGCCTCTGCAACAAATCATGACCCATAATTTCTGTTATTTTTTTGTACTACAAAATCCAATATATGGTTCACAAATAACATTGTAATACTTTTGCTTGATTGAAATTTTAATAAACAAAAGTTAGTATTAACATTTCATACCTCAGCAGCACCAGGAGCAATTCCAATGAGGACCAACCATTTCTCTGACGGGTCACATCTGTAGTTTATAATCTGGTTGTTAGCCAGATTAGCAGTCCTATCAAACACCTTAACTGGTTCTGATGTGCCTGAGATAAGAAAAGAACAGCACAAACTCTTACTATGGACACCAATTTAGAAAACATAGTCTCATGTCAAACACAACGCATGCATTATTAGGTAAACCATTACTTGCCTTCAATAGACCAGTGATAAACTGAGGTTTGAGTAACAAGCCCCAGCATCTTAGGTGTTATCCATTTCCAAAACACCACCTGCTCAGGCATCTGGTGGGATTTAATCTTTGTTTTGGCCTCGATGTTAAAAATCTGAAGGTGGTCTTGCGTGCTTCCTGGTATTTGAGCTGCATATTTGACACAAATTACAGATGCAATCAGTTACAAGTTTGTCCCATCAATAGTGACCTAATACCTGTTAACTTCCTGGTGGAACAACGCATGCATGGACATCAGGTAAATTGTGTATGGGAGAACGATTCTACTCAAAGCAACATACATTGGCTTGAGTGAAACATCGAATTTGAAATTTAACCATGTTTCTATTAATGAAATGGGCCTAGTAGCCATTTTAATCAAAAAAAGTATAAGCATGCTGTAAGCCTTTGATGTTACAGTAGATCTCAATCAAGTTATGCGAGATCTTACTTCAGTGACCAAATATGGGATGCAAGTATTTGTGTAGAAGCATAATATAGAACTTTGATGTTACAGAAGACATAAATTGTAATATGGACCTTTGATCTATACAAAAGAGAACTAAATTATTCTAAACCATTATCTTTATTGATCATTTCGAATCATGTTGACTCCAATTCCAAGTGGATAAACTATGCTAAATTTATGATAGCTAACCAAAATATCCAGAATCTGGCTCAGTCTAGTTGAATTTGAATAAGGAGAAATTGCAATTCTGATTATTTATTTGTGGTCTTCACTCTTCACCAAAAAGTTCAGATCCAGGAAATGAAATATAAGTGACCAGATGGTAAAACCTTTGAGAGCAAGAATCCTGGTATTAGGGTTCATCAGAGCAGAATCAGCTGTAATAGGCCTTCGCAATGGCTGATTTGGCATGCTCATATCAATTATAACCACACTGTTCTGAGGCGAGGTCTCCCTAACACAAATATACTTGTCAGATTCCATTGTTACATGCGTGAAGGTGATGAACTGCTGATTTATCCCGAGACTTGTCAGCTGTGAAAAAAGAAAAAGAAAATATCAGCTCATTTCTATAAGAGAATTACTTATCTACCACAATTGGAAAACTTAATGTTGATAAGCAAAGCTTCATAGATGCATCTAAGCCAGGCGAAATGGATCAGAATAAGATTGAAGATCAATACTCACAAATAAGTTCCAACTTAATTTCATTTAAACCTAGAATTGCAGCCATTAAAGAAGCTAAATCGTGCTTAAAACGAGTTCTGCAAACATTATACCGAACGAATTCTAGAGAAAGTAATCAAATATGGAGATCCCTCCTTAAAACTATCCCCGTATCAGATAATAGATCGACATGAATTTGAATCAATCAAGGAAAGTACGATCTGATGCACAAAGACTAACCGTAAGGGCCTCCTTCATGGCGATCGGAGCATTGGCAGCCGCCATCTCGACCAGATAGGAGCTTGTTGGTGGCCTCCAAGGCTAGATATTGTACTCCCACTTGCGAGATCTGTTGATCTCTCCCTTCAGATCCGGAACCCTGGGTATTGTTGTTTTAGAGAGAGAAACAGAGCGAAGAGAAGAAAAAGAAAAGGGAAGAGAGAGAGAGACACGATGCGGATCTGAAGGACAGAAGGGGCGAAGAAGAAGTGAAATGAACTCGATATTATATGATGGAAGCCAGGAAGCGACAAGTTTCAGTGAGCTGGATTTGGCGAATGGTCAATCTCTGCCGTTAGATCTGTCAAACAGAAGTTTCCGCCTGATCGCGACGGTCCGATTGGTCCTTGTTCATGAATTGGTCGAGTAACAAGATTAATTAAGCAGTAAGAATTTTAATTCCCTGGGATCAAGAGGGAATTCATATCACCTAAGGTAGCATAATATTTATGTTTAGATCCGGACCGTTCGATCAGAATCCGCACAAATATTAAAAGATCCTTTTGCATTCCAACTCGGGCCGGATTCTGATCGCACATCCGGATCTCAACAAAAACATTCTGTTACCTCAGAGGAGATGGATTCGACCAAGAGGTGCGTCATAACGTGTGAGGTCTAACCGACGAGTACCTTCCAAATCTATAACCCACTCAAATAAAATGTCTCAAGTACAAATGAAGGTTGTGGACCCACATATCAGTAACTCGCAGTACCATAACATAGTCAGTATTGTGACAAAAGATCAAGAGTTGCATGATAATTATTCTAATTATTAAATTTTGTAATAATTGCTCGGTTGAATGGTGCAAGACTGCAAGGCACGTCTAAGATGGAAAATTCGAGATGCTATTCACTGGTAGTTATTTTTTTTGAAATCTTTGTATTGTTTAATAAAGGTATATATAATTTAGGATTTAATTGGGAGGTTGCTTTTAAACTAATTTTCCGTGATATTCACCGAGTAAAATTCGTCGTTAAGTCTTCTCATAAAACAAAACATGTTTGCACCTGCAGCGTCTTATTTTTTTTTTTGGGTGCAATGTTATAATTCTCTTTTTTCCTATTTGCAAAAAGATATAAAAAGACGAACTAAACTTAACTATATATAGGTAATGCAATGTTATAATTCTCTTTTTGTTTGCTAAAATAAACATATTTTTATTTCACCCTGCAGGCATTTTGGGTTTTTTTGGCTGGAGAGAAAAATGATATATAATTGATAGAAATAGAGCTTTTACTCCATCCGAATATGGATGAATTTGAGTAGAATTGTGAAATTAAAAAAGTGAAATTCAGGTGAACTTTTACAATTAAATCTCTGTTTTTTACAACTCGGTTCCTTATTTATTTCCTCACGAATCAATTCTCTATTTGGTGAGGGGATAGAATAGGAATTGATACTATTCAAAATATAGAATTAGTCCGTTTGTCAATATTTTTCCACTTATGCCTTTTTTCAAAAAAATAATAATATTTTTTACTCTTTCACTATTCCACTGAACACGACTAAAATAATACGAAATAGAATTCCATTTCAAATTTCACTTTTTCACTATTATTTTACTATTATGTTTATAGTCAAACATACCAAAGGAAAATGAAGGATAATAATTACGGGCAGAGCTACTAACATGCTATGGGAATTGACCTCTATTTTTTTCATTTTTTGTATTTATTTTGTTATATGTAATTTTCTATATAATTTAGGATAAAAAATTATAGATATTGTAAAATTGATCCCCATCCACATCATAAAAAATTTAATATGATTGATCTCATTCACGTTTGATCCTAATAATTTGAAGTTCTGATTCTGCCCTTGATAATAATACACCAGCTTGTAAGGTGTACCAATTGTCAATCTACTAGTCAGTTGTGTTTTTTTTATTTCATTTTGTTCATCTTAATTTCAATCATAATATACAATGAACATGTATGAAATCATACAATTTGTGACTTGTGGAATGAATGCGGGCTTTCTGTATGAAGTCGGTGCAAACAGGGGCGGATTGACAAACAATTAGTGGGGTCAATTGACCCCATTAATTTAAAAAAAAATTATATTTATATAGGATTTTTTATATATTTTAGAAAATGCTATGAATAATGTAAATTGACTCTCATTCGTAGCATGCACATTTTATATGATCGACTCTTATTTACATTTGACTCCCATAGTTTAAAAGTCTGACTCCGCCCCTAGATGCAAATGTCATTTTGTTTCTTTCAAAAACTAAAAATGAAAATTCCATGACCAAAAGACCCGCCAAGTCCTTAGGGACATGTTCAGTAGTTTGTTATCGATCGTACGTTATAAGATTTTACATGCATGATATCTCATAATATAATTCGTGGCTATATGGACACGCGATATATAATTCAGTTAGTTCAGTTCAGAAATGAGTCGGATGCACAAATTTTTTTAACAGAAATGCAGTAGATTTTCAAGACCTAGCTACTTTAGATTAATATTTGAATAATTATTGTTTCAATTTTATTTTCATAATACTATTATACTTTTACCAGTAAAATATTCATGCTCACGATGCACTTTTTCGCATAATGCTTAGTTTTGTATAATATAAGTTATTTTAATAAAATGTACTTTTCTATATAATTGAGAGCAGCTTTTCAATATCATATAATTAGTTAATTACTATTGCCAATATGAGAAATTATTTAAAGTAAATAGAGAAGCAAGACATTACTGATATGTTCAATTTCAAATAAACACATGCAAAATATCTTTCGAGGCCAAATTTCAACGCATGCTATATTGTACCCCACGAAAACATGTAACGAGGGTTGAGACTAGAAATTCACTTCTGACAATAATAAAAGATATGAGAACAAATTTAGAAAAAAAGATGATTTTCAGTAGGCAATCTATCACAGTTCGAGGAGTATGCAATTTTTCTATTTTTGCGTTTTGAACTTTTTAAGCATTTTGGGCTTTTATGGGCCCAGAGCGCTTTTGCCTTTTGCCCAGTACTGAGTGTTATACTTTGTTTACAGTTCTATATCATTTATACTTGTTTTATTTTTTATTTTTTATAGGCTTTATTTTTAATTGCTTTAAATCAACCAAAATATTGGAATTATTCGGCTTCGCCTATACTTCGCCTATCGGCTTACTGGAGTTCTTCAATTTTATAGAGACTAGAGAGCAAGGGCCGTGGGCTTAATAAGACTATTTCTCATTGAATTGTCTGGCTCTTGTAATTGGGTTTGGATGGAAGCTAGAATAGTTAAAATAATAAAATTTGAAAATAGTAAATGAGAATAGAGAAAAAATAGTGATTTTTAGATTAGTATAAAAATAGTGCTATTCGGATTAGTAAAAATATTATATGAATTGTACATTTGAAATAGTGAATAGCTATAACCGATAAATAATAGTGTTAATAAGGTGCTAATTAAGAAGAAATATAGGCAAGTGAGGTCTTAAACGAATTATCGAAGATAGCATAAAGTGGTGTTAATTTTATCATTTCGGGACTATATTGACGAAAATCCGAAAAAAAAATATTTTTTTCTTTCTCTTTTCACACTTCCGAATAGTAGTTATTCCAACATTACAAGGAATAAAAAATAACAGCTATTTTAACTATTCAGAATAACAAAAATGTTATTTAGATCCACATTACTATTTCCAATAGCTCCTATTCTTTATACATCCAAACATATCTTAAAAGAGTTTGAAATGGGCATGCCTTTTCGCCATATCTCCCTTTACTACAACCCGCCTTCTCTCCGGAAAGCCATTAGTTAATCGGATTTGTGAGACAACAAAGCTATATTGCCATTATCAAATGTTTTAGAGGAAAAAAAAATACAGCCAATTTTTACGAGCTAGTATATATAATCTCCAAATAACTTGCTTTTGCATGCCTCAACTCGTGTCACTCTCTTACCAAGCAAGGAACTGACAAGTCACGTACACGTGTTACGAGCTCAGCACCTCTCAGGTTCCCCGTATCTCTGCTAACTCTGCGCTTCTCCCATACGTGTCACCATCTCCGTCCTCCTCTTGCCATTTGCCTCTCCTTAAATAACGCACCCGTGTATATCACCTCGCCGCGCAGTAACAAAATAAACAGATATATACACCTCAAATAGTAAGGGATAGTTGCAGAAACTTCAATAAGCGAGAAAAATGGCATCGCAGCAAGAAAGAAAGGAGCTTGACGCCCGGGCAAAGCAAGGACAGACGGTTGTGCCGGGCGGTACTGGTGGCAAAAGCCTCGAGGCCCAGGAGCACCTGGCCGAAGGTTTATATTTAGTTCATAATCCGTATCATAATTGTATTTAAAAACACACAAATAATTAGGGTTGTGCATTCGATTTTACATATCTGCAATGAATTAGATCCTACAGTAAGGATTGATATTGTGATGAATAAATTATTATGTAGGAAGGAGCCGTGGAGGGCAGACGAGGAGGGAACAGCTGGGGACAGAAGGGTACCAGGAGATGGGCCGCAAGGGCGGCCGTAGCACCGGATCTGGAGGGGACGATGATGCCGGCCGTGAAGCCATTGACGTAGATGAGAGCAAGTAGTGTAGTTGTTAGGTTTGAGGCTGTGGAATAATAAGTGATGACTAGTTAGGTTGTAGTGTCTGTATCTAAGGATGTTGCATCGGTCTGTTTTTTTAGTGTCTGGTACATGTAGTGCATGCACCTTTGCTTTGGTAGCTAGTGTTATCCTAGCTAGTGCTTCTGTACTTATCTGTTTTGAGTTGTAGTTTCAATGTTTCATTTGTTTGCGGAGTTTGTTGGAACTTTTCTAAGCTTTAATTGCTCAGTAGTTTGCTTCACCTTAATAATATTCTTTTATCTTTTCCCCTCGATCTCTTCCATGATTTAATTAATCGATCGAGTCCCTTTCCAAACAAGTATGCGTCTGACATGGAATAATATAACTTGGACCCGAACATTTAGTATTAACAAATAATAGACGAATAACAAAGAAGACAAAACTGATTAGTCTACTATAATTAGGATTAGTCAAGGTTGTTAGAGATCGTCAAAGTTGTTAGATTCTGTTAATTCTATTAGAATAACAAACTCTTGTTAAGACCATTTAATTACGGATTAGACTTCATATAGAAGACATTGTACATGTAATCTGTGAATCAATACAATATCGTTTCTCTCCTACTCTCTTCTATATTCTTTATCTCTTACTCTCTTCTATACTTCTTTATGGTATCAGAGCTAAGTTTCGTTTCTATTTCAGGAATTGTTTCTATTTCTATCTTACTCCCTTACCTCGCGTCTATTTCCGGAAATATTGTTTCTGTTCCTATCTTACTCCACCCTGTAAAGAGAAAAAATCTTTATTCCAGAAAATAAGCTTTTATTCCTCTCTATTCTAGTCTAAACCCTTTCTATTCTCCTCTATTCTTCCAAATATTCAAAATAAAACAGCTTAGTACACTATTCCTACATATCTATTCCTTATTCTCGTTTTGAACCCCTGGACGCAGAGGAGGTCGATCTTCCTCGTCAGCACACCACACCGAAGCGCCCAACCGCCACTGACACTCACCGGAGACATTCTTGCTCTAGTCCGATCTCTCCAGCGAATCGTCAGAAGCTACGGTAGAGAACATAAATTCTTGTCAGAGAATCCGAGTTAGATCTGACACGAGCATCTGACCAGATCGAAAGGAGATAAGAAGATCGACGAACTCAAGCTCCACCAGACAAAAACCTCCAAGATCGTCGCCATCTTCAATTCAGACAGATAGTGGAGTGAGTTGTTGGACCCGATTCGCTAACACGAGGTGCCTTGCACGACCATAGCTGACTCAGACACGGCCCGAGCTTGTCTTGCTCAGACTTGTACCCGACCAAATTAGTCTCGCGCGTGAAGAAGAACTCGGTACTGATTGCAACGACACATGCTGACCTCGGTGTTTAGATCCATCGGTTGCCATGGACGGATGGGATGACTTTTCTAGGCCGAGCTCAAGCTGGTAGTTGAAGAGGCAGAGCGAGAACAGAGACAACTTAACTGGTTTGGGGCATTTGGCATAAATAGGTCTTGGTGCACATGAATTGACGGATCGTATATGTTATTTAAGGTTTAATTTTGTATTTGGAGGTAAATTAAGCATACAAAATGATTCTCAAACAAAAATGAGACAAGAGAGCTAAAAAGCCTACTTGTCATAAAGCTATCCGATTTTCTTTTCTTTCCTTTTATTTTTTATTTTTTTTATTTTTCAAAGATGACTCAAACGAACCTCTCAAGTACATGGAAGCATTCTTGAGCCAAAAGAGCTCCTTTTTCTCTCTCTACCTTATTCTACTTCAAGGAGATCCAAATCGCAAGAACAATGGCATTGAGATATTAGTACCAACCTTCTTCTTTTCGGAGCAAGCTCAACATTGCTACCACACCATGTTTCGCTTGAGGGGGCGTAATAGACGAATAACAAAGAAGACAAAACTAATTAGTCTCACTACTAGAATTTCCGTTTTTAGTAAGGAGAGAAAAAAAGCTTGTTCCATGGGCTTTCCTTTGGAATAAGCCCTAAAATCTTCATTTCCATGCGCTACACTTGGAAATACTACCGTCGCAACAAGCCTAGATGGAAATATCGAAAAACACTCTGTATTTCCATGGATACCCTTGGAAATAGTCTTTTCTGGCTTTTTCCATGAGACTTCCCCTGGAAATACTTTCACACCTGGCCCTGTCCAGATTATTTTCAAGAGCATCGTGTGGGACCCACTTGATTATTTCCAAGGAGTAGCGAACCTGGGACCCACTGAGTATTTCCAAGGCTGGTTAAGGTGGGGCCCATCTGGTTATTTCCAAGGGGTAGCCAACCTGGGACCTACTGAGTATTTCCAAGGATGGTTAAGGTGGGGCCCATCTGGTTATCTCCTAGGGCATCTAATGTGGGACCCACTGAGTATTTCCAAGGCTAGCTAATGCGGGGCCCATTTGGTTATTTCCAAAGACAGCGAACATGGGACCCACATGATTATTTCTAAAGATAGAGACGTGGGGCCCATCTGGTTATTTCCAAGGGAGCGTAGGTGGGTCCCACCTCAGTATTTCCAAGGCAAGGCCACATGAGCCCCATAGTATATTTCCAAGGCAAGACAACGTGGGACCCACTTGACTTATTCAATGCGCTAATATTTCCATGGAAGGTTGTTTTCGTTGTTCCATGGATATACCCATGGAAATGCCATACTAAATGGTACTGTACCAGTATGGCCCCATTCGGCAATCCTCCATGTACCAACCCGGTACTGTTATATATTTCTCAGTTCCCATTAAACCAAATAAACACAAACACATTGATATCTAAATCGTTCGAAAGCATATAATTAACCTTAACATAGTCATCATACATTGTACCAAAATATGTGCAAAACACATTACAAAAACATGACTGCACTTGTAAATATACCAAAATATACCCCCACCTGTTAACAAAAAGTCACAAAATAAGTTACCCCATGTTGAGCATTTGTTAGAACTAAGATATATATTAAATCCTAAAAGACGCACTTTTCCACACTAGAAGGGCCAGTTCACGTTGAAGCTAGACTGACCGAACCATTAGTTCATCCCGGCTCAATCTGTGGCAAGTTCATCGTTTCTAGCTTGATTTAATAGTGCGGTGAAAGACCCTCCCTGATTTGGTGGTGTAGGACATGCCAGACCCTAAGTATATAATATGGGGTGAAGTATTTTCATGCACCTTCAATAAAATATAATATTTGGTCTGTTTGGCGGGTCGTGGGTCATGCAAAACTATTTCCAAGGGCGAATATGATACATTTCCATATGAGCACAGGAGGAATTTCCATGCACTACTTTTTCCATGGGACGACCCTTGGAAATGGTTTATGGATTCAGAAACGCCGATTTCAATTCCATGGACCCTTCACATGCATGGAAATGCCTTTCCTCCCTTTGCTAAAAACGAAAATTCTAGTAGTGTCTACTATAATTAGGATTAGTCAAGGTTGGCTGTTAAGCTTCTCTGTTAGAGATTCTATTAGAATAACAAATTCTTGTTAAGATCATGTAATTACGGATTAGACTTCTCTATATAAGAAGACATTGTACATTTAATTTGTGAATCAATACAATACCATTTCTCTCTTATACTCTCTTATGTAATTCTTAATCGATCGAGTCCCTTTCCAAACAAGTATGCGTCTGACATGGAATAATAGAAATTGGAACCAAACATTTAGTAGATGAGGGTTCAAATGCCTCCACCATGCCTCCATTTTTAAAACTTTAATAACTCAAAATTTAAAACTTAAAAGTCAAAATAAAACCGTTGGATATGATCTACATCATTTTATCTATACACATGTAAAAAATTATAACATTTCAATTTTGTTTTGGTTGTCATCAAGAGCTTGTAAAAAACGTACTAATGTGGATAATTTCTAAACGTTGATTTTTCAACTTATTGATTCACATAAAAACAAAATCGAAATGCGATAATTTTTTGTGAGCACAGAGATAAAATGATGTAGATCATATCCAACGGTTTTATTTTGACTTTTTAAGTTTTAAATTTTGAGTTATTAAAGTTTTTAAAAATAAAAGCATTTGAACCCTCCTCCATTTAGTATTAACAAACTATGTTTTCCTCCTGACACAGGAATTTAACATGTCTAGTAACACGTAACTATTTAAGACGAAAACAGACGCCATGATATCCTCGAAACAAAATGATGGGTTAATGTATCATGTATGTCTGGTAAAAGCAATATGGGATTAAATTTACACCTAAAACCTCTGCTCTAGACGAGTAAAATCCTGAGATCACTTATTGATCTGCGTCACACGTGCAGTATGCATGATATAGTGGTAATAGGACTGTACTGTGCATCTCTGATAAAATCCAAGCAGTGAACTGGTGAAAATAAAAAGTATTATGCGAGCACTTTATTTATTTATTTTTGTTTAAGAAAAATTCTAACCAACGCTGGAAACAATCAATAATAAAGCTGGAATTTTCTTTCCTCAAGGTGGACCATGTTCACGAATCACTTGGCTTTAATCGTAAATATTAAATTATTTACTTCGTTCCTTAGCATTGAATTATGCCAGTGTATAGGGTCAAACTAGGTAAACCTACGTCAACTTTCAGAACTCAAAAACTAACCAGAAACTAAAATTCAACCTATAGTAGTTCGAAATTCAAACATCCGATATCCATATTAATCTGTAGACTGGCGAGCAGTAGCTAGCATCAAACGAAGTTAAACCTGAGATCAGGCTTGTATCATGTTATTTGAGAGATTGAGAATTGAGACATGTGACTCAGGTCCATAGGCTTATTTTAGTATGTAAAGTTAGCTAGCACCTAACGGGCTTTACATTGACCTAATCATCAAAACTAGTGCGGGCTAAATCAATGATGGGCCCAATAAGGAAATATTTCCGGGATTGGGGGTGTACTTCTATATTGGCGATTGGTTCTCCAATGTTTTAATTCTGTTCTGTAACTTCTGTTGAATGTTCTCTCTTTTATTTTTTTATTTTTTCCTAGTAAGGTGTTGGGTTGGTTGGGCCACTTGTATCTCGCCATTAAATTATTAAAAGTTACATAAATCATGCAAAGGAAAAGTTCTCTTTCTATATTCCATGGTATGTTCCTAATGAAAAATAGCAAACAGTGTGGTCCAGGAGCAAATTAAGAAAGTGACATCCAGGAGGACCAGGACATCTAATTTTGTGATATGGCACTCATGCTTTTACCTTTACTGTACCAATTGATTTATAAACCGTTTTCGGTTCTGTTTTGACAAAAAATGCTCGTACTTCCAGATCAATTTTTATCTAATATTGAATTCTCTTCTTACTTGCAATGAACGAAAAACAAGTACCCCACATATAGAGATGTACAATTCATTTGAGGCTTGTATCAAGCACACAAGTGTAGTAACTATTTTCTCCCTCTATAACCTTACATCAAGGTCACTGAAAAAAAAAATTAATAAAGCAATAGCCAATATAATGAACAAAAAAAAGGAAAAATGAAACAAGTGTTTCACTGCATAGCAGGTCTTGACATGATTCTTGTATATAAGATGAGGTTCCAAATATCTGGCACACCGGGCAAGCACCAGTGGATGCAATCAGCATAATTTAGAGGATCAGCCTTCTGTTCTGGTGTCAACAATTTGCCTTGTCTAATTGTGTACACTGAAGTGTGTCCATCTTTACGATATTCTGACATTGTCGTTACGTCAACAAAAGTGATCGGCACTCGTTTAACAGATCGTGAAACGTTTGCCACCAGATCAAACATTTCCCAGTTGGTTCCAAGGTATAGCGGGCCTTGGAAATTCGTCACGGGAGTCGTCTCTTTAGCACACCGAATTCCATCTGGATTTCCCCATACTTGAGGACTGTTTACAAGAAAAAAGAAGCAAGGAAAAAAAAAGTTACAAAATCTCACTTATTTGTCAAATTTCAAAGAAATGTAGTTGCTCGTTGCAGCAAATGTGACATTAAATGATGCATCAGGAAAAAGACTAATGGGACCAATTAATGGTGGATGAAAGTAATTAATTGAAGTACTATTTTGGGATTCAATAGTACCCACGTCATATTATACCATTTATGAATTATGATAAAAGATGTACATATTGTTACATTAATAATATGCTTATCAATCCACCTATAGGATTATGCAAGACACGAATCTTGTGTCATATTCATGATTTAAATATGCGCAGACAAATTTCCTTGCTAAAGTTAGACTAGTAACAATCATACAAAAATCTCTGTCATTAGTCATCATCTTGCTTTGACGCTAGCTGCCAAAATAGAAAATTATGCGCCTATATGAAAAAGTTTGTCCTTTTTTCCGATAGAGCAAATATATATTTTCTTTCTTTCTTTCTTTCATCTTCCCATTAGATGAATTATACCAATCTATGGGCCCTTGGGAAGAGAAATATATGTAAATGTACAACTGACTAATTTTCTTTTTAAGGCAGAGAGCATCTGCGTAGAGAACCTAAATGGTCAACGGTCAATGCCTCGGTGAATTAATCAGGGGGGCATAGATTAATCGCTCTATTTTTCTATCCGAATCATTGAAATTAAGTTTATAATTTTATTATATTTATGTTGCGTATGCAAATAGGCAAGGTCATGCGAACTCGTGGGCTCAACTGCTGAGACCTACCATGTTATCTCCAAAAATATATCCTAAATAAAATTTTTGGAACTTACTGGATCGATGTGCTGTTTTCACCAAAAATATCTATTGTTTTGTTTCTTAGTTTTTGTTGTGTTGCCATGGTTCATCCAACCCTAAAGATTCTAAAGGTAGCTCGAATCATTGTATTTATACCTATTGAACAATTCAAATTTAAAATAATTTTATGATCATAAAATTGTCGGCTATAAATCCTTGACTGAAAGAAAGAAAGAATAATTTTGAAAGTTGTCCTATCATTTATTTAATTTGTAAAATAGATGAAAAAAAGAGAGAAACCAATAGAAGACTGTGACCTCAAGTGGTATTATTAGCTAGGTTGCCTAACTCCTAGCTTGTTCGGTTCCTCAAATCCATAACAAGTTAACGACTAAACTGTACTCCGATGGATGCTTCCTGTGGGCCTATTCAAAAGAAATCCTGATTGTCTGATGCGCGTTGAATGTAGTAAATCATGGAGCGGGTCATCGAATATCTAAGAACTGAATCTCAACCAACACTCAAGCGTGTGGCATAACAAAACTTATTTTTTATTTTTTTGAGGACAGGGATAGAAATACCACAAATGAGGTGCGTCGAGAAGAAATCGTGAAATATGTGGTGGAGAAAAGATGGGGCTACCAGAAAATAAAACAAAATAAATAAAAGACAGATGGGGCTGCTTACAGGTCTTCTCCTCCCCAAATTGCTATGGAAAAATAAAGCCTTTTGGTGATGCAATAAAAAATTAAAATAAAGAGTATAAAGACAAAGGGATCAAAGTATCAATTATTAGGACCTATGATTGGCACGATCACCCTTTTTTAATCCTAAATAAAGATAGACAAGCTCAATAACTCGTGCTTTTTTAATTTTACCGCTACAAGTTTTCACTGTGTTGTATCTACTTGAATTTGAATTACTTCTTTTGTTGTTGTTGTTGTTTCATATAGTAAAATGAGGAGGGATCAAGTTACCACAAATTTGAGTTACAACAAAGTTATAACAACTATTTTTTTCATTTTCAAAGTCCAAATCGTCGATCCAAACCGTTCAACATGATTATCTAAATAAAATGTGCTTGTAGATCAAATTTTACATTTTTTTGAATTTTTTTACTATTTATTAAGATGGGTACAAAATTCAATGGTCTGAATATGACTATTTATTGTAAAATACTTAATAAATAGTAAAAAAAATTAAAAAAATGTAAAATTTGATCTGCAAGCACATTTTATTGTGGAGATCATGTTGAACGATTTAGATCGATGATTTTGACTTTGAAAATGAAAAAAAATAGTTGTTGTAACTTTGTTGTAACTAGCTTGATCCCTCCTCTAGTAAAATATCATTTAGTTATTAATTGGATTTTAAATTTCTTTTGAATATTTTCGGCTTGTATACTTGTAGTTATCGTCTTTTACCTTGAATGTTTATGAAAAATAAAATATGTTGACTAAGAAGATTAAAAAGTAATAGTTTAAAAGTACGGTGGGGATCTATTGACAATTAATTAGTTTTGTCAACCATAATAACTGCAAAAATTATTTATATTTTTAAAATCCAACAAGTTAGATATAATCTATATTTTATACATATTAAATATATAAAAAACGATGAAATTTTATGCAAGTTTCAACAATATTGATATAAAATTTCAAGGATTATATTTAACAAAAAAATGATGATATACTAATGATATTTAAATTGTATACACAATTAATATATAAGGAAAACAATATTATGTTTTTATTTATATTTTATCATTTATATTTTTTTATTTTTTTATATGATTTAGAAAAAATATTGTCAAAATTGTGAAACTAATTAACTGCCAAAGAATTCCCATACTTAAAAAACTATTCTGTGTTGTTCTAGTTTCGATGTCAGATCAATGACTTGAAAGAAAATTAAAGGAAAACTAGCTAAAGAGCTTAAACAAATGATAATATTTTGTAATTCTTCTCATTGAATAGGTCACATAAGGTCATAAAAACGAGTAAGATATTGTACCCACGTGGAAGTTAGTGAAGAGGAAAGTTAATCATTGTATATTTTGTAAAGCATCCTAGAAGGGGCACAGCCACAACCGCACAACTCACAACTGCACAAGGTTGAGCTGTTAATAAATAGTTAGAATAATTAATTCATGAAATTTGGGGACACCCATGTGAATTGAAGGATCTAAAGTCGTGGACGCAAGTACAATACGGCACCACAGCTGTAACAACGCAGTAATCTCATTGAAGTACGCAATAATTTAAGTGAAGGTCACAACGTGACTTAAAATAATTATATTTTGTTGCTGAATTAGTGTATTGATTATACCCGCCCGGTCCAACCCGACCCGCGCAAATCCGGGACCCGGACCCGGACCGCCCCGGATCCGACCATGAACCCGACCCGAACCGTCCTAAAGGGATGGGTCGGGTTTAAAACGGGTCGGATGCGGTTTTCTGGACGAAACCCGACCTCCCCCCCACCGTTTCAACCCGTCTACCCGAACCCGACCCGGACCGGCCTAAACCCGACCCGAACCGACCTAACCCGACCCAAAACCCGACTGAACCCCCCCAAACCCGACCGAACCCGGGTGAACCCGACCCTAACCCGACCTAACCCGGGTCAAACCCGACCTAACCCCCCCAAAACCCGGGTCTAACCCGGCGGGAACCCCCCCAAATTTTTTTTTTCCTTTTCTTTTGAAGTGCGGCAAAGGCAGTTGTTTTTTTTTTTTTTTTTTTGAAGTTCGGCCAAGGAATCACTGAGGCAGAGGCTTCATTTGTTAGATTTTTTTTTTTCCTTTTTCTTTTGAAGTTCGGTCAAGGAGCCAGACTTCCAGAGGCAAAGGCAGATTAGTATGAGACTATGAGCCTTGTTTTTTTTTTTTCTTTTACTTAATTTAATTTATATTTAATTTAGATTTGAAATTCGGATTTTATTTTTAAATAGGTTAGAGAAATAATTTATATTTTATTTTGTTAGAGTTATAAGTTGTTGTTTTAAAATAGATTTTTAAAATAAGTTAGAACAAGTTATATTTATTTTGAATTAGACCTAAAATTTTCAAATTTGAATTAGACTTATTTTTTCTTAAATATATTTTTTAAATTTGAATTAGAGTTATTTTTTTTAAATTTATAAATTTGAATTAGACCTTTTTTTAAAATTTGAATTAGACTTATTTTTTAAATTTCAATTAGACTTTATTTTTTAAATTTGAATTAAATTTATTTCTTTTAAATTTGAATTAGAGTTATTTTTTTTAAATTTTAAAATTTGAATTAGACCTTTTTTTTAAATTTGAATTAGACTTTATTTTTTAAATTTGAATTAAACTTTATTTTTTTTTTTAATTACACTTATTTTTTCTTTTTCTTTTTCTTTTTCTTTTTCTTTTTCTTTTGAAGTTCGGCCAATGAGAATTGAGAAGGCAGAGGCCAATTTGAAGTTCGGCCTTTTTATTTATTTTTTTTGTTTTTGAAGTTCGGCCAATGAGAAGGCAGAGGCTTCACTGGAAAGTGGAAACAGAAAAAAAAAAAACAGAAACCGGAAAAAAAAAAAAAAAAAAAACCGGACCGGACCTACCCGGACCGGACCGACCCCCGACCCGACTTAACCCGCCCCGACCTAACCCGCCGGGTTTAGACCGGGTTAGGATCGGCCGAGTCAGACCCCAACCCGACCCCCCCTACCCGACTCAACCCGTTGACCCGGGCTAACCCGTGCCCGAGTCAACCCGGGGACCGGGCGGGTTTGGACCGGACCGACCCGACCCGGCCCCTTTTCAATACACTATGCTGAATAATATCATTTGTTTTAGAAGAAAAACGAGGTTCTGATTTTCAAGTTTCATTAACAACAGCATCAAAGTGTGGAACCGAATCTCCTACCTATTTGTTGCAGGGAAATTCTGCTCATGGAGTCCATTTGTCCAATGTCCATTCATTTCATGTCTGCTTCGATTTAAATGGTCATAATTAATTTGGTTCCTCAAAGTGCGGAAAGTTAAGTGTCAATTTTATTACTATTTGTACAAATTCAATTATGTTATAAATTTTTATTAAGTATAAATCATGTACAAATTAAAACTTATATACAATTAATAATTATGGATAAAGATATGGAATCATATGGTACACTTTAGTTGGTGGTGGACAATTTCAAAACGAAAATATTTCGGACAATTATTAGTACTTTTCTTTTTTTAAATACTTCTTTTATCAAGAGATTTTTGCATAAATTTGACTTCTGAATTTTAAAACTTTTTTCTACCTTTTTGAAGTATTGCTAATCTCATGAGATAAACCATACATTTTATATAGTTCGCTTCCTTACTTGCTAATCCACCAACTATCAACCTAATCCGGCTATTTTCATTTGTTTCTACTACTACTTTTAAACAAATCATAAAACTATATAGATGAAAATCATGAAATATATATGATCTAGAAAATGAATCGTAGCTTCAAGTTGTATTTTTTACTTTAAAAAAAATAAAGTATGATGCAAAACCTCGTACAATTACTGGACAGTACATCACATCACTACAACTATAGCAAATGCCAACCTATCTGTGTATTCCCTTTTTAAACGGGCAACTAAGAATCTTCTCGAAAGTACCATGGGGACCCTGCTCCTTGAATTCGTTACGCTTGAAATGCGTTTTCTGTGCTTTTCAAACAATTTAGTATTTTTACATGGGTTATAAATTTAGTTTCTGAGATTCCAAAAATACGTGATTTTGACATATTTAATGCTCAAACAAAATAGTAAAACTTAAAATTTAATAAAAATGTTCAAGCACATTCTAATCAATGCGACAGCGATCGATATTCACAACTGGATACTCTTCAGTTAGAGCACTTAACCCACAAATTAGGGTAGAGAGAGGAGGGGTTGGTTTGGATAAAGTTATAGCCTTTTTTAATAAATAGGTTGTAATATCTTATTACGAAACGATTACTGAGAGTAGTTGGTCTCTATGTAAATAACTTTTCTATCAATATATCTTTTAGTGGGTCTTTCCCACTAAACTTCAAAAAAAAAAATTTCTCATTTTATACCACATCCTTTTAAATATTCTATTAGTTATACACAACTCATTTTTAAATACTTCTTGTAGGATTTAAACATGTCTCTTCATAGAAAATTAAGTGAGGTTTATTGTCTTGCGTGCTATGTCTATGATTTTTATTTAAATTTTATTTGTATTTTACGCTAATTTGGTCCAAATTGTCAAAAGCAATTGAGGAAGTACACAATAATTCAATAACTCAGACGCTGACATGAGTTATTTAACAACTAATTAATTAATGAGATCTTAATTTTGTGAAAAATAAAAAGACAAAAATGCAAACCTTATATGGAGAGGCGACATGCTCATAAAGAAGACTTGGGTACGCTTTGGGTTTACATTGTGGTGCACCCAATTAGCCCACGTTCGCATTACTCTTCCATACGCCACTCTTCTCTCCACTTCGTCATTTTCTTCCCAACTCTTTGCCTTTGGTCTCCTAATTGATTTTCATTGAAAAGAAAGAAGACAAAAGGAGCCAGATCAATAACCAAATTAACAGAATTAATTGTCATGAACAAATTAATAGATTCCGTATAGAGTTACGATACCATGCACAGTGAAAGTCTGTATTATGAATTTATATTTATATTTTTAAAATTCAAATAGTCGATTTGAGCCACTCAACATAATTTTCATATAAAATATATTTGGAGCACAAATTTTTCATTTTTTAGATTTTTGTAAATAGATAGAAAATCACTACTTATAAATAATTACGAATTTTTATATCGAGTGTTTTTCTTTCTATCTAAAAAAATAGTAATTTTTTTTAAAAGAAATGCAAAGTTTGGTCATTCAGTATATTTTCATATGAAAATCATATTGAGTGGTTCAAATCAACTGTTTAAATGTGAAAAATGAAAATATATAATCCATAATACGGATCGATATGTGATGTGCACGTTACCATAGGCAGCCTCACTCGATTTTGTGTGTGTGTGTGTATATATATAGTTTGGGTTGTTTACCTGACTTTCATGTTCATGGTGTTCATCCACCAAATGTAAGAGTTAAAGATGAGATAATCTACATCTTTCCAATGGATAGCATGAGCCGTGATGGATTCAGGCTTTATGATCCTAGTAGGTATGGTGTGTATTTTTGGATTATCTGAGTTTGACTCTACAAGAAAAGGTGCCCAGTAAAACTCTATTGTTGCATTATATTCCTGCAATTGGATACAAATTGAAGGATGCTTAGAATTAGGTGCCAATCAAGCAAAAGACTATAACTACAAGTCATTAATTCTTGAAAAAAAAAAAGATATAAAAACGTACATACTAGTTGGGATACATTTTACCTCACAACATTTTTAAAGAAGGAAAAATAAAAACTTTAGTCTCACTCTCTTCCTAGCTGAGCTAATACTCAATTGGTTACTTTAAAACAAAACATACCTCTAAAGTAAGCAATAATAAATTGAGACCATCATATCTTTTAACTTCAGTCATTGTAACCAAACTGAGTAAAAATAAAAAAAAATATTCAACAGCCTTATTAGATTACTATATATTAATTATGAAACCATATATATGTTAAATTAATTAACAATAATATTATGGGCTAATTATGGCCTTATTAGATAACTATACGTTGATTAATATGCATTTAATATATAAAAAAATAGTGAATTTCCAAAAACAATAAATTTGTAACATGGTTATAATATGGTGAGAAGAATTGTATGTACCTCTGCATTGAAGACCTGACGTGGGCCTTCCCAGTGGGGCCAATGCTTCTTACCAGGGCTAAGTGCCATTTGCACCAGACACACCATAGACTCCCATGTGTTCCGGTTCAGAGAATCCCCAACAAACATCAACCGCTTCCCTCGCAGCCTCTCCAGAAACAACTTGGCATTGAACCTTTTTGACATAATAATAATCAACAATTATAATCAACCTTATGTATGTATGATATAATATCATGCATATTATTTAAGGCGGCATAATTAACTAGTATATTAATTAATTAAGGTGAATATTCGAGCCGATTTGATCATACACATTGAAATTATAAAATAATAATTGCTTAGATCACATCTTCACCATCATATATATATAGGTTGAAATTGGTGCCCTTTAATATATTTTTTAGAAGGATAATAACTGATAAGAGGGTTTGACTTGAAATTAATTACATCTGAATAGGATGCTTCTACCCAGTAAAAAAAAAACAATTTTTTTTTCTGGAAGGATAAAGAAGCTACTCTTAATGTTTGAAGGGCCATCTGGCAAAATTATCTCTAGTTGTCTTTTTCATTATGTTTTAAATGAGTGTATAATAGAGAGAATATGTCAAGTTACTAGTGCCTAGTTCATAGACTTTTCTTTTTCTTAGTTCAGTTAAGTGCATAGAAAAAGATTTTCAAGACGAAATAAAAACAAATAAAACCCATTTCGCACGTACAATTTCTTTCACTGGAAGAAGGAAAAAGCAGGCTGAACTGCCAATTGAGACTTTATCAAAATAAGAAAGATAAATATAAAAAAAATCATTATTTTCTAAGGTATTTTAGCAATTAAATCCTCCAAAGATTAAAAATAAAAATAAAAATAAAAATTCAGTAAGAGAATAGATGTTTAGAATGTATCTACAGTTAACATATTTGCACTCCTGCATACCTGGGAAGAGAGCAATCCTTAGGTTGCCATCTCCATTTCTGATACATATCATCTTGCCGGCCGTTGCGCATGCACGTAACTTGTTCCGTAAGGAACTCGCATTGGTTCTCCTTGTACATCGGATAGCTTGTGTTGTCAAGCACCCACTCCCCTTTCGACAAGTCGCAAGTCTCCGGTATATTCAAAATTGGCAAGGTCACTGGATTCTTCTTAACCGTAACATCCAGTACCGTCCTCCTCTTGGTTCTATTGTCCGTCTTCGGTCTCTTCAAAACTTCCTTCTTGTGGCTGTTTTCTATTGGAGTTCGTAATTTGATTTCCGGTGTGGGCTTATTGTTGGTGATCGTGACGTCTTGCAAAGCGAAAGGAATATTGGTGTTTACCAAATTCTCTAGTGCCGAGGAACTAGTAAGAGCCTTTATGTCCTCACTATACATGGCCATGACACAAATAACACAAAAGACTGCGGTGATGAAAACAGGGAGCCGACCGCTCTTTTCAAGGTACGACAGCACATTTTTCACAGACAATTGGTTGGCTGGTCCTAGAGGTGATTTTCGCCGCGGTATATGCATTTTTGGGGTTGGCACCGGTGTTTGCTCTGACGTCCGGAACAAAATTTTGGGGGGGGGGGGGGGGGGGGGGGTGAGGCAGTAGTCAGAGAATTTGGAATGAGAAAATAGGTGGAATAATATGTAGAGATAGAGTATTGGAATTGTCTGATATGTAGAGGGAGGAGGTAGGAGGGGACTATCTGTCCATGTTTGAAGAGTTCTCCTATGGAGGCGTTGAATGGGATGGATGATTTCCTTATTTCCTCTTCTTCGTCAAATTGACTTCAGCTTTGAATTGGGCTACTTGGCTTTCTTGCACACGCTAAAAGAGTTTGGATAAACAAACCGGCAACCGTAACCGGTACGTGGTGCTATCGAGTCCGGTTTTGATTGCTATCCAGTGTGGCAACTGGCAAGGGTATAAAGATCAGAGTAGTTTTGGTTTCATGCAGCGTCCGAACCATGCAGAGCTGTTTTGACTCTATAGTCTGTGCTCTGCATGAAGCCAAAACTGTTCTGTTAAAATATTTACCCGTGTGCCAAGGCATTGCTATCTGGGACCCACTTTTGGGGTATACCTGATTTTTGTTTTTTGATTGGGTACAACTATCCTACCAGTACTATACCATACGGTGTGTTCTCTCTGTGCTAGATCAGCAAATCCAGATCGAGAAAAAAAATGCATAGTTTTTTTTTTTTTTTGGCGAATAAAAAATTCATGGTTGTTGGACGAGAAATGGAGGAGAAAAAAATTATCGTCGGAAGTGTACCAGCAAAACATAATTAGTAAGCAACATAAAAATAATATCGGTACGGGAAGTTGGATCGACATGGCACTTAAACTGCTTATTTTATTCATCTTGATTTTATTTTTTTGAAAGTCAGTTGGCAAGAAACCTTCTGACGTTATATTAATAAAAAAAAGTTATTTACAAACTCCCAAAAGGAGCCTCACAATCTCAGATATTACATCAACTCGTAAACAAAACACTAATGAAGACCACAAAGGAGCGGGCCTGATCATCCGTACCCATCCGCCTTTTCACTCTTCTTCTCCTAGCAGTTGCCTTCCCAGAGCAAATATTTTTGTACTGCTTCATCTATTAACTGCTGCACTGGCTTTCGTTCCTGAGAGAAAATCCTCCGATTCCTCTCTTTCCACAATGCCCAAACTCCCGATGCCCATGCTATGTCCCAGCCCTTTTTCATTAATCCCGATAGCGATCTCCTATGGGTCCACCAATACCCGGTGATGGATGTATATATGGGCGGGATTGCTATATTGACTGAAGTGAAGAACCCTCTCCAAAACCGTTTAGTGAAGGTGCAACCTATGAAGGTGATCCCTTGTTTCTAGTTTCATGGTTGTGCACAATACACATTCCTCGCTTACAGGATAACCCCTTCTCACCAGCACCTATTTAGTTAGCACCTTATTGTAAATAAGTAGCCAGCAAAAAAACCTCACTTTGATAGGTATTTTAAGTTTCCATATTGCCTTATGGAATGAGCATCTGACTCCTTTCGTGTGCAACACCTTGTATGCCGAAGCTGTAAAGAAGATATCACTTTCTGTCCACTTCCAACAGAGGCTGAGGGTTCGTTCATCCATGAATACCGAACAATTGAACAAACCATTGAACTCTGTTAGAGATTTAAGTAAGTACGAAACTTGATCTCCAAAATCTGAGTGGTGAGAAAGGCCATGCAGTTGAAGAATGGTCTGTGCCCACAGTCTATTAGGTTGGTGATGCATCTTCCAGAGCCATTTTACCAGCAATGCTGCATTTTGGTTTGCTATATCTATTATCCCCAGACCCCCTTCCTGTTTCAATGCGCATGTTTTCTCCCAATTAACCAAACAATTGATCGGTTTGCATACATCCTTCCCTTTCCAGAGGAAGCTTCTCCTGAGACGATCAATATGTTTGATTACCCATTTTGGTAATCTGAATGCCTGAGCAAAAGTGCAAAGGAAGAGCTGAAAGTACCGATTTGAGTAGCACTAAGCGTCCCCCAAAGGACAGAAGGTTATATTTCCAACTTGCTATCCTTTCATGTATTACCAGAACGATCGGTTGGAATTGCTCCTTACTAGGTTTCCTATGGACAGGGGCAATCCTAGGTACTTAATTGGCAACAGTGAGATAGGACTAGAAATGATTGTTCTTATTGCCGATACAAACTGGATCAGAACTGATATGGGTACAAAGTTGCTCTTCGATCTGTTAATTTTGAGACCAGATAAGGATTCGTACGTTTCAAGGATCAAGGATAGAATATTTAGGGTAGTGGGGTGTGCCTCCGTGATAATGAGTGTGTCATCCACATATTGTATTAGTTGAGATATTAATCGGGTTGTGCATCAGTGGGCTTGAATTGGTAATGAACCAGTGTAAGGAATCCGCCACTAAGATAAATAACAGGGGAGAGAGTGGATCCCCCTGTCGTAAACCTCACTTATGCCTGAAGTAATCCGTGGTCTCTCCATTGAACTTGATTGTTGAGTATGAAGATTTGAGAATTGCTAGCACCGTAGCTAGCCACCTTGGAAGGAAACCCCGTTCGATTAGTAAGTTGGTTAGGAAGCACCAGTCTACCATATCAAACGCTTTTTCGAAGTTTACCTTGTAGAGCACCGCCGGAGTCTTATGCTTATGTAAAGCACATAATAGGTCCCTTGCTACCAAAAATGATTTCATTAACGATCTATCCTTGATAAAGGCTGTTTGGGTGTTGGAAATGATGCTCTGCAGCTGGGGCTGGAGCATATTAGCAAGGACCTTGGTGATTAATCAAACAACTGTGTTGATGACATAATTGGGCGATAATCGGAGAGTTTATTTGCACCATTTTTCTTAGGGATCAAAGTAACCGCTGCCTTATTGAGGCATGCGATGTTAGCCGATCCCTCCTGCACCTTTGTTACAAGCCTAAATAGATCATCACCAATGATGTCCCAAAACTGTTGGTAGAACTCAATTGGCAGGCCGTCAGGCCCACTGGCCTTTTGTTTTGGCATCTGGTTAAGGGCTGTAAGAATTTCTTGTTTCGTAATATCCTCATCTAGGTGTTGCAATTGCTGATCGAATCTGGGGCCCATTGTTCGTAAGATCAAAGGGCTGTTGTCTGTGTGTCCTGTCTCCTTGTATTCCTAGGAAGTGTGTGAGTATGAAATCACACAGGTGTTGTTGCTCAACCTCCGTACCATCTTCTCTAAGAAGGGAGATAATGGCATTCTGGTTCTTCCTTCCATTTGCCACTGCACGGAAATATGACGTGTTCTTATCTCCCAACTTAAGCCATCTACATCTTGACCATTGTTTCCATTTATACTCTTATACTAATTAGGATTCAGGTGGTTAGAGAGAGAGGAGTTCTAAGTAATTGCTGTATTGTTTATTCGATCCACCATTAATTGTTCTCGTTTTACTAAATAATTGAACATAATTAATTACGATCCTTTGTTAATAGATTCTACATCTTCAACGTCATAATCGACGATGTTCAAATTTGATAATTACTTCTCCATTTTAAGTTTTGGATCACATCTAAGAGGAGGGTAAAATGTATTATTGGTACTGTGCTATAATCATGCTCTATATTCTTTTCTTTGTTTTTAAAGTTCGAATAGTCAATTTTTTAGAGACCAATACAATCATGCTACAATATATTTGGAGACCAAATTTTATATTTTTTTGAATTTTTTGTACTATTTTTTTAGATATGTACAAAATTACTATTTTCAGACAATTTCAAATCATTTCTGGACCATCCCAAAAAGTGATTTTGTAACTTTCTAAAATGTTAGCAAATTCTAAAAAATATAAAATTTAGTCTTCAAGTATATTTTAATATAGAAATCATATTGAGCGGTTTCGACTTTATAAATAGAAATAAAGATGTGGAGCATGATTAAAGCACAAAACTACATTTTTAACCCTACATGCACCACATCTAATAGTAAAATATATAAGCTTATAAAAAAAATGGGGCTATCCAGTTTTGCAAGCTACTTGAAAGTTGAAAGAAACCACCTACTTGTAATATGCAACTCATTTATACAATTTGCATAAAGAATTAATTCATATGTTCGTGCAGTGCGGAACTCATACTGTTTTTACTAATTTCTAAATTAAAAAAATGTTTATGGGTACGGCATCTCTTTCGATCTCAAACTGATCTGTCTACGACTCTACGAATGCCTTGGAAACAAAGAAGATTCAAAGGCAGCTTCTTGAGATCCTCTATGAACATTAACTGTATGGTCTTACGTACTCTTACTTGTTTGAAAAGTGCAAATATGATAGGACTCTATATAAAAAAGTTCGTTGGTTGTGATTTATTTTGGATAGATTTGAACTTAGTTCGAACTTGACCCACTGAATTAGACTTTTGGCCAATTTGAATTCAATTTTGAATACAAATCAATTTGGTTGACTCTCTTCATTAATATAACATAATATTTTGTTTTTTTAGATATAAATGTAAATTCTTTTCAAATTAATTATACAAAATATCGATAAACCAATAATATAATTAGCAAATAATAATCATTATTTATTTTGCATTTCAATTATTTTAAGATAATATGAAAATAAATAATTTAGTAAGAAAATCCAAATAAATAATGTAGAGCTCGAGGCTCGAGCTAGAATTGATATGACATATGAGCATGACAGCTCAACTGATGTTTTAACCGAATCCTGATCGATTCAATTTATAATCAAATCAAGTTAGAGCTAGAATCAACTCGTACAAACTCGACTCTCAGCAACCTAAAACAAAAATTGTTTTATTTTAATAATAATTTAAACTGATAATTAATTATTTAAGAACTTAAAAGCTATATAATATAAAATAGATAGGAAGGAAAAAAATTCTTTGTCCTTTCTATTTTTTATCTAATATTATGTCACTGAATAAGGTACATAAATACAGTTTAATTGTAATTTAATCAATTAATTAATCATTACTCGAATAAAATTTTATGCCTAAAATAAATTTAAGGCAAAATTTATCACTTTACGCGCAACGGAAGTTCTTTGTGATTCTAATTGGAGTTGTATAATTTCTCTTTCTCTGTTTGTCGAACATACACAACAGTAACAATCATGTTTCTACCGGTATCCACACAAACAAGTTCAACAACAACCGTGAGTAAGTGGCTAGCACCGAACACACAACCCCTCTTTCTCCCTCTCTTTCTCTTTATCGGGTTCTGGATTATGTGTGTATTCAGATGGATTGATGAAAATGAACTGATGTATATATATTTATAATATTATGCACTAGTTGAATGCAATTATTGATTCACATCTTTTCAGACGCATTTATTCAAATACTTTCATTCAGATGCGTTTATTTACAAAGAACAAAACTTCGGGCTCATAATTTATACGGTACAATGGTATTATCCATATTTGATTTTAGAAATTAAACTAATAATTCCGCTCAAATAATTTGATCTGTATAACATTTTCAACACATTACTCATCATAAAGGACAAAAAAAGAGAGGAAAAGGATAGCTCGGACCTTAAAAAAAAATATATTAACTTCAATATCCCTACATTGAATCTGAAACAAATGTCCGTCCTTAAACACTAGAATAGCTACTGTTTAGAATAGTAAATAAGAATAGCTACTGTTTAAGAACAGTGTTAACTCAAGCTATTCGGAATAGTAAAAAAGTTGTTTGGATTGCATATTTGGAATAGAGTTTGGAGGGAATGAATAAAGTAATAATATATGTGTTAGATTAAATATAATACAATATAATATTAATTTAAATATTAAATGTAATATAATATTATTTTAAATATTAGATTAGTATTAAATATAATATAATATAATATTAAATATAATATAATATTAGTTTAAATATTAAATATAATATAATATTAGGTTAGATGTTAAATGTAATATAATATTAATTTACATATTAGATTATTATTAAATAAAATATTAGATTAAATGTAATATAATATTAGTTTAAATATTAAATGTAATATAATATTATTTTAAATATTAAATGTAATATAATATTATTTTAAATATTAGATTAGTATTAAATAAAATATTAGATTAAATGTAATATAATATTAGTTTAAATATAATACAATATAATATTAATTTAATTATTAAATGTAATATAATATTATTTTAAATATTAGATTAGTATTAAATAAAATATTATATTAGATTAAATATAATATAATATAATATTAATTTAAATATTAAATGTAATATAATATTATTTTAAATATTAGATTAGTATTAAATAAAATATTAGATTAAATATAATATAATATTAGATTAAATATAATACAATATAATATTAATTTAAATATTAAATGTAATATAATATTAGTTTAAATATTAGATTAGTATTAATATTGAAAGCAACAAATGCTATTTCATGTTTTTGTAAGAATAGAGAATAGCCCTATTCTCTCTATTCCGAATAGCTCTATTTCTCGTTTGGATTGTCCTTGTTCCGAATAGCAATGCTATTCTAAGAATAGTGCTATTCTTAGTGCATCCAAACATAGCCTAAATAATCTATCCTTGGCTAGAGATAATTAGGAACTTGTTTCAAGCCTAATCTTGTTTTTTCTTTCTTTCTTTTTTGGCTGGTGTAAAAGAACAATGGAATGAAAATTTTATCTTCGTCTTCCAGAAGATAACATTTAAGTTATGAAAAATTTAGTTATGAAATAAGATATTTTTAAATAATAAATTAGCCTATATAATCAATCTGTACTCTGTAGCATGTGTTTCAAAAATGTGAAAAAAATGAGAAAGTTATATGAGAATAAATTTATCGAGTGGCTACCAATTATTTGTTTAAATTAAATAACGTAAGGTAATTAGATTTGTAAAAAATTGAGAATCAAATAATATCGCAGCGGAAATCGGTATTATTTTGTGTGGTTCCATTCACGAATTGATTTTGTATGAAGTCCTTGCATTAAATTTTTCTTATCGAATTCGCGAAGAACTCAACGGGATTGTTTTGAAAATCTATTCAACTTATATGAGTTTACATTTTGACAGAGCAATTTCTAATTCATGCATGACAAGAGTCGTAACATATACGATAGTTTTGTCTCTATTGCAGTTTACTGCATGAATTAAAAATTGTCCTATCAAATAGTGCCCAGTTAAAAACACATGTGTATGACTCTTGCTCTAAATGTATCAAAAATTGTTCTATCAAAATGTGTACCTATATAAGTTTATATAGGAATAGATTTTCGGAAGAAAAAATATAGTACAAGGATGCATATATGGTTCATGCCACACTCTAGAACTATATTTAAGTAAAAATTTTAAGATCGGATTGTCAAACTCTAGAATTATATTTTAATATAATTTTAAAACATATAATTTAATTAAAATGTCTAACAGTAAAAACATGACACGGTTTGTTCAAAGTTACACGCCTTTTTGTAGAGCAAATCAAAGTGCTAAACCACAGTTGCGTTGCCCCGAAAATATTCATCACGTCTCTTAAAAGTTCCCTTGTTTCTTCCCTTGTAATTCGGAGTTCAATACAGCTGCATTTCAACAACCTTTTTTGTCCCTACACCATACCAATTTACAAGTTACTACCTCAACTCTGTTCATCGTTTCGAAAAATGAATTTTGTGTGATAAATGATAATTAAGGGTTAATATCTAGGCTTTATCAAATGTTTTCTGTTTTATCTGGTTGAATTTTATGGAAAGCAATTGCATGCCATTGGTCGCCTCGGTGCAATGAGGCTTTGTGCAAATGTTAATTTGCTGTTTTATCTGGTTGAATTTTTATGGAAAGCAATTGCATGCCAATGGTCCCGTCGGTGCACGTACAGGTATGCCATTTAATTGGCTTTTTTTTATTCTGTGGCTAATGTTTGGTTTTTTACTCGCAACATGACAATGTGGAGGGCACCAAGCTAGGCCTGCGGGCTGCTGGTCCTGGTGCATAATGTAGTTTACTTACGGATTCGTTGCATCTCGAATTTAAGATGCGAGAATTTAGAGACGAAGGCAAACTAGCTTTCAAAGTAGGGGCTGGGGTGAAATAACTATTAAGGGTCAATTAAATAAAATTTTCATTTCAAGTATGAGGTCAATTTTACAGTATTGATAGTATTTTATTTTATTTATATAGCAAAATTATTTCTAAGCACACAAACTTAAAAAATAAATGGGGTGACTTGACTTCATTCATACTTACTACATTCACTGTGAGAATTGGTCTTTGATTTAATGGTAAAAGGCAAAACTTTCTATGTGTGGAGTTAAATATTTAAAATGTAATTGTGAAATTTTTTGTGAATATTAAAAAGTGTTGAGTATCTTGATTTCTAATTATTAATCTTTTATAAAAAAATTCAAATTTGAAATGCGGAACCAACAAAAGAGGACGGAGGCAGACTATCAAGAGCTAACACAAGATGTTTTCTTTCTTTCTTTTCTACAACTTCTGATAACATGTATAGGTTTGAGATAGACTTTACTTGAGATTAAGTGAGTACTAGGATAGATATTGATTGATAAATGTAATTATTAGTTGCAAGGGGTAAGAATAATATGTATATAATAATTAGGATGTAAAACTTTTGGTTTCAGCAATTAATGAAACTGGTGGCGTCAAGTCACTTATTTCAAAAATAAAATAAAATAAAGAAGTTGCATCATTGTCTATGGGGGACCGAAACATTAAACTCCAATTTTGATGACACAAGTTCTTTCATCACACTTCCAATAACATATGTGATCAAAATAAGTTCTTTCATCACACTTCCAAGAACAAATGATCACATAGTTGCATACTGTTGGTTGTTATCGATGTTGTTTAAAAACAGTGGCATACAATTATATAGGAGCAAACAAACTAGAATGTGATGTGCTTATCAAGAGGGGTTGGTAAGTACAACTCCAAAAGTTTATTGAATTGTCTTCAAACTGCGAATCCAACTACTTAATGAGTGATGCATGTACATGAATTTTTTTAAAAGTTTCGAATTCATTTAGTACAAAGTCAAGCGGTCAAAACAATAAACCTTTTATAAGTTATTTTATAAGTTGTTTTATGTATTCATTTTTCAACATTTTTTTTTACCGCTTGATCTTGTACTAAATAAATTTGAAACTTTTAAAATTTTGCACGTGCATACATCACTCATGGAGTTGATGGATTTCAATGGTTTAGATTCGTGGTTTGAAACCAATCCGATAGACTTTTGAAGTTGTGCTTATCACTCTTGATGAGCACATCACACCCTAGCTTTTCTCATTATATAGCACATGATCGCATTAAAAACATACATAGCATATTAAATAATAAATTATAATTTTTTACAGTATATTAGGCACACAAAATTAACAAAGACTATGTAATTTAATAAAAAATTTAAAGTTATAATATATTTAGATTATATAAACAGAGTAGAACTAGGGTGTTCCTAGGTTTATCAAGTCTCTTTATGAACTCAACTCTAAAACTCTATTAGATTGACTTCAAATGACGAATTCGAAGCATTGAAACCCGTCTACCTTACGAGTGATGCGCCTACATGCAAAAATCTTAAACTTTCGAATTAATTTAGTATAAAGTCAAGCGGTATAAATTAATTTTAATGCATTCATTTTTTGAACGTTTTTTGACCACTTGACTCTATAAAAAATTAATTCGAAAATTTAAAATTTTTGTATGTAGACGAATCACTCGTAAGGTAGACGGGTTTCGATGGTTCGGATTCGTCATTTGAAGTCAATCCAATAGATTTTAGAGTTGAGTTCACAAGAAGACTTGGTGAACTTAGGAACACCCTAGTTCTACTCATATAAACATCTTATTATATTTTCTTATTTTTAACTAAATTTATTGAAAGAATTGTGTTTAATCCATAAATTTTGATTATTTTTTAAATACACATTAATATATCCTACAAAATTAGGAATCCATATATAATTTATGTACTATGCAGAGGATAATCATATGTGTATTGAAAACAGTATTTTAAAACGTTGATTGTTAAAAACCAGTCTTTGGTCTAGTGGGAAAAGAGTAACACTCTCTATGTAGAAGGTCGTAAATTCAAAATCCGAATAGAGATTCTTTAAAAGAAAGTTAGTAGACTAGACCTTCATATTTCTATCTCCAAAAAATAAAAACGTTGATTGTTTAACTTCTCATAGAACAAACAAGTTCTTAACTTGCACTCATTGAATCAAGCCCATTGAGACCAGGCCCATAATTGGGCCGGAAAAATTAACCCGACACGAATTCTTCCCGCTCTCACATGTGGCCACTCCATTTCAAAGACCTCAGTGCTAATGGATAAGACTACTCTACAATCAGTCGCCGAACGGAAAGTAAAGGAGAGAGAGACGCAGAATAGTTCTCTTCTGTTACACTCTGAATCAAACGAACAAATTTCCAAACTTCCTACATACAACTCCAGTCATGCTCGCACAATCAGTCACAGATGCGTGGCATGACTCGAGCATGACTGGAGGTGCAGTCATGCTTGCACTCTCTTCTCCTCTGCTTTTCTTTAATGATCACATTCTGGAGCTGAATCTGTTGATTTTATGAATTCTGAGGAGATGAATTTATTGAGCATAAAATTGTTATGATTTTACAAGCCTCTATTTTCTATATATACTATGGTACCAACGGTTTATTAATATTACCGTTGGTACTCTACTGTTCACAGTACCATTGGTACTCTACTGTTTAATCCCTTATTCTTGATTTAATCCTAGCCCTCTATTCTTGATCAATGATGATGATATAATCTGAGATCATTGTTCTATATTTTTAACACTCCCCCTCAAGCTAGGAAGGTATATATCGTGCAATCCTAGCTTGCTAGTGATCGTTTCAAAATGTGTCGGATCCAATCCTTTCGTAAAAATATCCGCTAATTGATCCTTGCTTCTTACGAACGGTGTTTCTATTTCCTTGGCTTGGACCTTCTCTCTAATAAAGTGACAATCCACTTCTATGTGCTTGGTTCTTTCGTGAAACACCGGATTTGACGCGATATGTCGAGCGGAATTATTATCGCAATACATCTTCATAGGTTGATCAAATTCGACGCTCATGTCTCTAAGGAGTTGTTTAATCCATGTTAGCTCACTTGCGGTAGATGCCATAGCTCGATATTCCGCTTCCGCGCTTGATCGAGCCACGACATTTTGTTTCTTGCTTTTCCATGTGACTAGATTCCCGCCTACAAATGTGCAAAAGCCGGTGGTGGATTTTCTATCAAAGCTACCGGCCCAATCTGCATCGGAATAGCCACATATTTCGTTAGAATTATTGTTCGTCATTTTTATGCCCTTTCCGGGATTCTTTTTTAAATACCTCAATATTCTATTTACGGCCTCCAAGTGGGGTGTTCTTGGAGAATGCATAAACTTACTAATTTGGCTTACGGAAAAGGAAATATCCGGACGGGTTACCGTAAGGTAAATTAATTTTCCTACGAGTCTTTGAAATTGGCTTATGTCTTCTAAAGGTTCTCCATCCTCGGTATTTAATTTATATTTGGTGTCAATTGGTGTAGATGCCGGTTTACACCCTAATTTACCGGTTTCTTTTAACAAGTCTAAAGTATATTTTCGTTGTGAAATAAAGAGGCCTTTATTTGAAGAAGCTACTTCTATTCCTAGAAAATATTTTAAATATCCTAAATCCTTGATATCAAATTTTTCTTTTAATTGAGATTTGATTTTGCTAATTTCTTCTAAATTATTTCCGGTGATTATTAGGTCATCTACATATACTAACACAAGGGTTACATTTTTCCCTTCTTGTTTGGTAAATAGAGAATGGTCGGCACTACTAGTTTTAAAATTACAAAAATTTAAATATGAGCTAAGTTTGCCATACCATGCCCGAGGCGATTGCTTCAATCCATATATTGATTTATTCAACCTACAAACGAGTTTAGAGTTGTTTTCTATTCTATGGCCGGGTGGTAGGGTCATATACACCTCTTCTTCAAGTGTTCCTTGAAGAAAAACATTTTTGACATCCATTTGGTATAGGTTCCAATTATTATTTACCGCAATAGAAAATAAAATTCTAACGGTATTTATTTTTGCTACCGGTGCAAAGGTTTCATTATAATCTATACCATAGGTTTGAGTATACCCTTTGGCCACTAGTCTAGCTTTGTACCGTTCTACGGTACCATTGCTATTGTATTTGATTTTGTACACCCATTTACATCCTACGGTTTTTTTATTTGTTGGTAGTTCTACAATTTTCCATGTATCATTTTTTTCTAAGGCCATTAGTTCATCTTCCATGGCCTTGCACCATACCGGTTTGGTTATTGCCTCTTGGTAGGTATTTGGTTCTACCTCTTTTTGAATAGATATAAGAAATGCATGATAATCGGATGAAATATTTGCATATGATACAAAATCTTGTATAGGGTATTGTACCGAATAAGTTATAAAATCCTTGAGTTTAGTGGATGGTTGACGCACTCTTATGGACCTTCTAACCATAGTATTCTCGTCTTCCTCATTATCATTATCATTATCATTATTATTATTTATTTCTTCTTCATTATTATTGGATTCGATTTCATAATCCTCATTTTGTATAAAATCTAAGTCATCTAAGGGAGGTGACATTGGCCGAATTAAATTATTTTCTAAAAATTTATCATCTACCCCCTTTTTAAAATATGGTTCATCTTCATTAAAAATTACATCTCTAGATATAAATACTTTTTTTGTAATAGGGTCATAACACTTGTAACCTTTTTTGTATGGTGAGTATCCTAAAAATATAGCCTTTTTTGACATAAAATCAAATTTATCTTTCCTTTTAATATAAATAAAACATACGCACCCAAAAACCCTTAAATGATCAAGATTCTTTTTTTGTTGATAAAGAATTTCGGTTGGACTTTTATTTTTTAATGTAATACTAGGTAGTCTATTAATTAAATGTGTAGCACAAAGGATGGCATCCGACCAATATATTTTTGGAACATTATTTTGAAATAATAACGCACGTGTCATTTCTAATAAATGTCTATTTTTTCTTTCCGACACTCCATTTTGTTCGGGAGTATTTATACAAGTCGTTTGGTGTATAATTCCTTTTTCTTTAAAAAGATTAGTAAAATTTTTGTTTACAAATTCCCTTCCATTATCCGATCTAAAAATTTTAAGTTTAGTGTTGAATTGAGTTTCTACAAGACATAGAAATTCTCTAAAACACATAAATACCTCGTCTTTTGATCTAAGTAGATACAACCATATAGCTTTTGAAAAATCATCAATAAATATAACAAAATATTTAAATCCATTATAAGAATTAATTGGGGCCGGACCCCATACATCGGAGTGAACTAAGTCAAACGGGGCTTCACTTCTACTAGTTGAAAGTGAGAAGGGAAGTCTCATTTGCTTAGCTAATTTGCATATATCACAATTAATACAACTAGAATTTGGGAAATTTAAAATGCTATTTAAAATCTTGTTGGAGGGATGCCCAAGTCTCTTGTGCCACCTATCATAATTAATTGAACTTGTCGAAGCACAAAATCTTGAATTTTCTATATCCAAAATATAATGTCCATTTTTAAGCGCACCCTCACCAATCTTGTCCCCGGTTACCCGGTCCTGAAAGATTACATTTTCATGTGAGAAAATTATTTTACAATCAAGTTCTTGTGTTAGCTTTTTTACCGAAATTAGATTTATAGGAAATGTTTTTAGAAATAAAACATTGTTAATCTTTTTATTGTTCAAAGTAATCTCTCCTACCCCATGAATTTTTTCTTTCATACCATTTGCTACGGTTACATATCGGTCGATTTCAGATGATTTCATGTTCTCAAGGAATTTTGTATTTCCAAACATATGGTCGGTTGCACCACTGTCAACAATTATTTGGTTGAATAAATTAAAGTTCTCAAGGACCCGGTTCACCCGAACCGGTTTGGTTATATTTTTTTGTTTCTTCGGTTTTCGCAGCATAGCCGCCCCCTTCATTTCTTTCGATCCCTTTCTTCTTTCCGTCTCTTTCTCCGCCTCCTCTCTTCGGTTCATCTCTCCACCATTTTGGCCGAAGGTTGGGGTGAAGAAAGTAACATTTCTCAGCCTTATGCCCCTCCTTTTTGCAGTGAGAGCACGTTTCACTCTTTGGATTTTGCCAATTTTGAGTCTTTTGGAAGTTAGGGTTTCGGTGATTTTGGGGAAAATATGAGGCATGGCCGTGGGGCTCGTGTCCCTCGCCGTGACTGGCTTGAGGACCCCCCATAGCCTCTCGCAGTGAGTCTTCGCGTTGTATTTGGTTGACTACCTCGGAGAAAGAGGGAAGATCGGGTGCTCGAATGATTTGTGACCGGATACCTTCGTAATTTGCATCGAGGCCCGCAAGGTACGAGAAAATCCGATCTTCTTCTTTTCTTTTTTTGAGGTCTTTCGGGTCTGTTGTGAATGGACGATAAACGTCGAGTTCATCGTGCTTCTTTTTGAGAGAGGCAAGGTATTCTAAATGGGTTCGAGATCCCTTTTTTTCTTGTTGGATTTCAAGTTGAAGCCGATAGACATGGGAGTGATTTTTTTGTTGCCCGTAGAAGGCTTTAAGCTCATCCCACAAGTCTTTGGATGAATCACAACTTTGGAGAAATAGGTCTGTGATTTGTTGCTCCATGGACCCATATAAGAGAGTCATTACTATATGATCTTCTTTTTGCCATTTTCGGATTTGGATTTTCTCGGCATCTGTTGGTTTTTCTAGATTTGCTGGTTTCGGTTTTTCATTATCTCCTGTGATGAAATCTATTTTATCTCGGCCACTTAAAGAAATGGTTACTGATTTGGCCCATGACAGATAATTCAAACCGTTTAGCAATGTCGGAGTTAACTTCGATGGGTTGGTAGCTTCACTGATATGCTGCCCCCATTGATTCATTTTGACGTTTGCTTGATTGGTGAATTTCTGTTTCGGTTTATGAAGTTACCAGTTTTACTGGTAATTATAGTTATCGGGTTATCGGGTTATCGGGTTATTTATCAGAACCGCTCTGATACCATGTTGATTTTATGAATTCTGAGGAGATGAATTTATTGAGCATAAAATTGTTATGATTTTACAAGCCTCTATTTTCTATATATACTATGGTACCAACGGTTTATTAATATTACCGTTGGTACTCTACTGTTCACAGTACCATTGGTACTCTACTGTTTAATCCCTTATTCTTGATTTAATCCTAGCCCTCTATTCTTGATCAATGATGATGATATAATCTGAGATCATTGTTCTATATTTTTAACAGAATCTAAACCTCCATGAATTCCAAATCTCACGTGCAGGTTTGCACTTTGCACGGACACCAATCACCTTCCCAAAATTCTGGTCTCCTACGCTCTCAACCCACAAAATCTACCCGATGCACAAGAATCAACCTTTTTTCTTTGGAACGCTATGATTCGAGATATTTGTTGTGGAACGCCTAAAGGGGACAATGTTTTCTATAACAGGATAAGAGAAGAAGGCCTCATGATAGAGGCTGTTAAGCCTAACTAAAACAATTATGTGCCTTAACAGAATAGCTTCTATTACCTTAAGAAAGACGGACAGCTTTGACATTTCCATTTGTATTCAGGGCGTGTTCTGTCATTTAAGTCGATTAGAAATGGGCTAGTACACTTCTACATGGTTTTTTTAATCAATCTCTTATTTATTCATCATTTATTTTTCATTGCCTGAATGTTCAAACGAAGTGCCAAACATGGGTTAATCAATTAATTTGAAATTGAAAATATGATCAAAACATGAGTTAATTAATTAATTGCGATTTTGCAAAAGAGAGTTTCAAATCCAGCTGCTAGACGGGCCTCTCGAAATTCGGCTCGTATTTGACTCAAGTTAAACGATGCAATCTGGATCAGAGGCTTTTAGCCCAACTCGTTTATAGTTTCGTTCAATAACAATTCATTTATGCGGCCCGTTTGTTAACGGGCTTTCCTGTTCAATAAGCAGCCTAATGCTGACTTCTTTATTTTGGAATTCTGGACCGAGCGGTTTAATTTATTTTTATTCCGATCAAATGGTCAGAGCTTTATTGATTAGAATTCAGTATTCTGCTGTTATGTCAAAATTTTATTAAGCAGCTAAAATCAGATAGATACATTTATACTTCTTGCCGAGTGTATTTGATTGTAAAAAAAAAAAAATGAGAGGCAAACTGGAACTGTTGTGTACAATTCTCTTGTATATAACCAAGTTTCCTCTTTTGACAAATTAGAAATAATGGTTATATAGATAATATTCCATATTAGAAGAAACTAACAGCCCATTCAGATCAATACTAAAACAACTAAGAAATTAAGATCGATCCAAATTTACACCTTTATCCTTCTCTGGATCTGATTTTAGAGTAGACAGATTTCTTCTGTACTGAGGCGAAGCCAACCGTCTCTCCAGAGGAGTTTTTCTCTTGCTAACGACAAACCTATTGACTCCTTTTCTCATTGGCATTATTTCTGGGAAATCTTCGTCAGGTATGTTCTCCAGTTCAGAGATATCCTTAATCTGAGCAGCACGCTTGAACCACCTCTCAGCCTTTGCCTCCTCGGACATGTCAACTGGGTTGAGTTCCTTGACGGATGAACCTTCAAGGCTCTTATTCCAACCCCCTTTTGAATTGGTAGAACTATTTTTGGAATAAGAATACCCATTGTAGCCAGAAAGGTTGCTTGTTTGAGCCGAGTAACTGCTATTCAAGTCTCCACTGCCTGACTGGCTATTCGGATTATCATGGGAAATGGGAAACAAATTCGTACGGGCACTATTGCTATATTCTGACTTGTTTTTCTGTTCTGCCGACTGAGGGGCCTCATGGGAGTAATTTACATTAATGTCCCTAGTGTTGATCTCTTCTGTCTTTTCATTCATGTGTCCCATTTGTGATAGTTTATTCTCTCTGTTCTTAGCGAAATACTCCGGAGGGAACGGCACAAAATGTCCAAAATCAGGATTGCTATTAGTTACTTGTATATTGCTATACTCTGACCTGTTTCTCTGTTTTGTTGAGTCATTGGCCTCACGGGAGGAATTTATGTCAATGCCTTTAGTACTGGCCTCTTCTGTCTTTTCACTCACGCGTCCCATTTCCAATACTTTATTCTCTCTCTTCTTTGCAAAATAGTCCGGAGGTAATGGCACAAATGGTACAAAATCAGAACTGCTATTGTTTGCTTGTTCCATTGCAATTCTTCTCTTGTACTGTGGTGAGGTCAGAGAACGGTCCTTCTTTCTACTCACAACAAACCGGTTTTCTCCTTTTCGCACTGGCATCTTCTGAGGAAGTCCCTCATCTTCCAAGGAATTAGACTTAACCTCCATTTCTCTGGTCTTGGTTTTGGCAAACATATCAGCTGGTAGCGGATTAAACGGGACATGACCTAACTCCTGTCTTTGGTTTGCTAAGTTCTCCCAAGAAATCTTGTTTGGTTCACGGCCGACTATTCTGTCTACTGTCTGGCTAACAGCAGGATCCTTGATGGGTGCGTACCTGCTACCTGATTTATTAATGTTATGTGGTGCATTTGATGAAACTTCAATTGTGCTTTTGTTGAGTATGTCTTCAAGAGTCGAGGTTTTGCTGGGGCTGGTAGAAGGTAGGGGAACCTCTCCTGGCCTTTTACACTCACACCTTAGGCAAGACGTGTTTCTTCCATTATTGAAGAAATCGCACCTGCAATGTACAAGTTTGAGAACTGAACCTTTCATATTACATGCTCGTGATTCTTTTGCCTACTCTAGTCTTAGCCACTTTGGAAAATTCTGGTCATTTGCTCAAATACTTTTCTGCAAAATTCGCTTTAGCTTCGTGACAGTACTTCCTCATGGAAGTTGTTGGATTAAAGAAATCAATGTGATCACATCATTTGAAAAAAAAATGTAAAATATCATCAGTATACCAATAAGGCTTGATACCAACACCCATCAACACAAATTAATTAGTATTAAGATCTCGTGTAGACGTAGCCTAAACTATCTGGACACAAGCGTACTGCAAATGTTGTCAGCACATTTACTATTGGAATGAATGAAGAAACCTACAAAAATAATAAAAAAAAATTGCTTACTGGGGACATTCCCACTCCTCTCCAGTCAATGTCCTCTTTGGCTTTGGCTTACTACATTCAAGACACTTAGTATTTCTTGCAAAATTCATGAAATTACACCTGCTTATGGAAAAGAACAAACCACTTAATATTCAAATGTAATCAGTAAAAATGATAGAAAGATGGGTTTGGGAGTAAGAAAGCAACACACTTACTTTGAACAAAACCAATCACCAGGTTTCCTGGAAATAATTTGACTTTGAGGCCTAGAAAACTGGTCCTGTTGTTGCAAAAGAGGTTGCCTTTGATGCGGATCCATAAAATTGGGTACATCAGTGGTGCCGCTCAGAGTAACCAACTCAACCAGTAGATTGTTTACAGATGCGTTGCTAACTACATTAGTGCTATTATTTTCAAATTTAGATGCATAGCTCAGTAAGAAACGAACAAGGTCAATTGTCTCTGCCTTTTCTTGTTGGAGCACCTGATGTTGATTAAAATAATGACAAGTAATTAATTATGATGTATGCATAACAGTTCAAAACAGACCATTATTATATCACAAAAACAGTCATCTTTCAAATACTTACATTGTTGTCGCTGTTCAAGAAGTTTCTCAATCGTCTCATTGAACTTTCTCCATCTTTGAACAAAAAAGGTGATCCACTATCCGCAACAATCCTGATTTCCTTCTTTGACAGGAACCTAATTGAGCAATGAAAAAATATTAGATATCAATTATGCAAAATGGCATAGTAATATTTACTTAATCGGACCAACAAGTCAATTATGCATCATTTACTCTACAAAGCTCACCTCAGCAAGTCGGGATTTTCTCTGGCAAACAAAATGAAGGCCTGGCCTGCTTTCAGAAACTCCTCTGGCAAATCCGCTCTCCTAAAAAAATCATCTCCGCACAATCCATCCGAATCGGCGAGTGCTCGATTCACGTACCCTTCCTCAGTGAGCCACTGAACTAGCCGTGCCCACTCAGGCCACGCAGGAGCTACAGCTTCAGGCTGTGAATTCAACGAATCATGGAAGGTAGTCTCATTGGGGAGTGTCTGGTTTTGTAGCCGGCGAAAGGAGCTGACGGTGGAGCTTGAGCGGCGAGGGGGGTCGGATAGGAGGCTGAGACGGCGGTAGGAGGATAAGGCGGCAGCAGTAGAGAGGCGGAGGAAGGCTGTGGCGCGGCGCGGGAGGAGAGGCAATGGTGCTGAGAGGAGCGAGAGCACCTTGACCGCGCCACCCATGAGAGAGAGACTTCGGCTGTAGGTTTAAACACTATCACCGTGCTCAGCATCAGAACGTGATGCTTACCACCGAGGGAGAAAAAATATCTCTACGGGGACAAGTTCGAAAAATCAGATGGGCTAACATTGGGCCCGTTATTACATCAGATAATACGGCCTGTTATTTTGCGTACTTGCAGCAGATATAGACTTTTAGTGAGAGCATGGTGTTTATCCAATTATGACTAAATCATCTTTGGTAGATCAAACGGGACGGATTATTTAGATGCAGTTACACAAATTTAAGATCAATTTTGTCCATGTTGTTCTTTTACATAGTCTTTGATTATAGCTAGAAAGCAGTTTCTTTGGCAGCAAGAAGACACCAGTGCGTGTTAAGAACGTCACTCACTTGCTCTGCCACTTTTAACGGTAAAAAGAGGCTGAAAAAAATATCAACAGATCATGCATGACAGCATAAAGGTTGAATTTTAAACGATAACAAGTGCACGAATATAGCAATAACTTTCCATAGACAAAAGGAACGAGAGATATTTATGAAGGTTCAATTGCGAAAACTTTTGAACAAGAGCAAAACGAATTACATAACGGGTTTATATAACTAGATTTTGCGAGTGAATAAGCATCCATCTGATTGTAGTGCGTGTGCATGTTTTGAATTCACGGTCACACTCCACTCTTAAGGAAAAATTGCTGTTTAAAAAGAGAGCTAGTGGCCGTGTCAAAATTTAGAAGTCAATCCAAAATATGAGAAGAGTTTAGAGGATACTTTGTTCCGGTGCCTTTTGGAAAATTTGAGCGTCTTTTTGTCTAGATAAGTTAAGATATTAGCTATGGACTAATCTTTTGAAAGAGGCAAATTCTTCTATGGGCATAAGGACCTATTTGTAAAATGAGCATATTTTCATTTTCAAAGTTCAAACAGTCGATCCGACCGTTCAACATTTTCTCCATATTACAATGTACTTGGAGGTCAAATTTTACATTTTTTTGAATTTTTTTTACTATTTATTAAGATGGGTACAAAATTCAATGGTCTGAATTTGACTAGTTTTGTAAAATACTTAATAAATAGTAAAAAAATTCAGAAAAATGTAAAATTTGACCTCCAAGTACATTCTAATATGGAGATAATGTTGAACGGTCGGATCGACTGTTTGAACTTTGAAAATAAAAATATGCTCATTTTACAAATAGGTCCTTATGCCCATAGAAGCATCCCTCTTTGAAAGATTGTCAAACTTCTTTTTTAACATGATATGAAGATTTGAGTTACAACTTGCCTCATTAATCACTATATTTCGAACATGTGATCTTTAACAAATATATCAAAATTTCTAATGTGCAGGTAATTAAGCAGCCGCCAGTAGAAAAGAAAAACGACCAAACAAAGTTTAGTAATTTCCCTCCTTTTCTCTTTATGTTTAATAGTTGCAAAATGAAAAGCATATAGTCCAAAATAAAAGAAGACAACGGTTCTCTGGCAAATACAGTTTCACTAAGCAGTTGTATGTCAGCATTACCAATTATACTCCTAAAAGTGATCATGAGCATTAAGAGGAGGGAGAATCCGCATCCCCTCGTGTTACCAGAATTATTAAATTTTGACCATTTTTTATAGTTACAAACTTACAATAGGCACCATTTTTCTTTAGGTCCGACTTAAATTAAATCCGGACTGTTATGTATTGCATGTCTGAGGGGATACGCTTCCAGGGGAATTCATATCACCTAAAGTAACTCAAATTTTGAGTTTATATCCGGACCGTCAGATCTGTTTTGGCACGAATATTAAATGATCCCGTGCATTCCTTTTCGGCTGGATTGGCCTGGATTCTGATCAGACGGTCAGAATCTAAACTCAAAATTTGAGTTACTTGGGTGGATCCAGACTCCAGAAGAAGGAAGCATGCTACGTCACTTTTTTTCCGGACCATTTCATCCAACGGGTTAGATATGCCCCTGTACCAGTTCATTTAATATGAGTGCGTGCATGGCAGAGCTGGTGTGTTTTCAGCTCGATCTGAACCGCACATCTTTTCACGATCCGTTCTACCTTTCTAATCCAACGGCACTTATTTCACACTTTTTTTCAGGAAAATAACTATATCATGATCTTTGCAACTTCCAGTGAACCAGGTTTAAATGAGGAGAATTTCTGCAAAAATAGTCTGTAACACATAACATGCACAGATATTTGCGCACTAGATCTTTGCAACTTCCGTTTCAACTTTCAAGTAAAGCATTTCGTGACACGTGGTTACCACACCGTGGATTTTCCTCGAGGAAAGAAAATTTGTTTATGTACTTCTTCGCTTTGCTCCTTCTATTTATTTTTAACTAGTAAAATGATTAAAAGCTTAAGGATGTAAATAATAAATTTGTTTCAGTCTGCTGCCGGTATGCTTGTTTTTTTGTACACATATAATGACTGAAACTTTTATTAATACCATTTAAAAAAAAAAACCACAAAATTGACAGAATTTTAAATCTACCAGGACTGCAACGACAAGTGGCGATCACCTAAAATGGGGGCTGCCATTTGTCGTTGCAGCCCCAGTGCTATATATAGGGGCCCCAGTGCCATTTGGGTAAGTTTTTTCTTATTTTCTTGTTTCAATTTCTAATTTAGTAGTAATTTAGATAGGTTTAGGTTTAGGGTTTAGGATTAAGGTTTAACATTTACGGTTTATTGCTTAGGACCAAAATTTAATTACAATAGTACCAAAATTAACTAGATTAGTGTCAAAATTAAATTAGACCAATACCAAAATGTAGTTAGATTTATTGTACCAAAATTAAATTGTTTAGGACCAAAATTTAATTAGAATAGTGCCAAAAATAAATTAGATTTACTGTATATTGTTTAGATTAGAATAAATTAAATTAGTACCAATATTATATTAGATTAGTACTCAAATTTAATTAGATTAGTACCAATTTTAAATTAGATTTAAGGTACCAATTAAATCTCAAATTTAAACAAAATGTGACTACTACAAAAATTATATTTGATTCCAATCAAATAAATCCCGAATGTAATCAAAACTGTCAAAATGGTACCATATTTAACCAAACAATTTATCATATTTGATCAAAATTGGTACCAATATTAATTTTAAAAATTACCAAATGCAGCATGACATCATCTAGTAGAGATATACCATCTTCCAATAGGGATGTACCATCTTTCTGGAATTCAGAGTCGCACAGACAGAGTCAGCGACTTTCTTTGGTACCCAAACAATGAGCACTCCATTCTAGAGGTAGCACTAGGATAAGTTTTAAGTTAGTAATATTTTAAAAAAAATTAATAACATCATTTTTCTCTATAAATATTTAATGAAATGTATTTTTTTAATTAAATGCAGAGTTTGAATGCGACTACGGTTCGTCACAACCGCATGTCTTTTACCGTATTACTTGGCTGATCAAGCTCATTTTGGTACTGAATTACGTAGGGTTTTGGCTTAGGTTTTACCATATTTTTCCACATTTATGTTTAATTATTATGTGAAATAGGTTACTGTTGCCTTATTTTATGTTTTAGTGCAGGAACTATGTTTTGAGGCTATTTTACATTATTTGGAGCAAGAATCGAGTCGATCGGAAAAGCGCAGCTCACAGACGAAGGCTCTGGTACGGACCGTATTAGCTAATACGGACCAGAGCCCCAGTACGGACTAATGAAGACCAAATAGGCATTAACTCCCGGAGCGACACAGGAGTTAGTACGGTCTGTATTAGCCAATACATACCGTACCCAATGCGCTCTTTAGTGAAATCTTTGGCAGTTGTATCCAGATAACTTGGACTCCACTCATCTCCAGGCGCCCCTTCACTCATATATAAGACCTCTGGACTGAACATAAACATATATTTGTATCTTTGGTGTTTTCTATTTTCTTAAGTGAGAAGAAAGGAGTGTGTAGAGATTAAGTAGGAGGGTACTTCGTGTATGGTTGTGTATGAAAGTTTTGATGCTTAGATAGCAAGTAATAAAACAAAATTTTTATTCGACTCAAAACAAACGATCTAGTTATTGTAAGTGCAAGAAACAATCTTAATTAGCCTAATCAAGAATGGAATAACATAATACCTTAGATTTGATCTCCAAATCAAATCAAAAAGGGTTGTCTTGCTTAGCAACTTCTTATTCCCTTTCTCTTTCAACGGTGGTTGTGCTTTAGCCCTTCCAATGACGAGCCTCCTTAGGTATCCACCGAAATATTAAATAAATACTTGTATCTCTAAGGCTAGTAAGAGATTAACAAGTAGAACCTTAATCCTAGTTTAAACCTCTTGTTAATTTCTGAAAAATTCTTAGAGGATTTGTAGATCTCAACACATGAAAGAAAATGAGAGAGAATGAGAGAAAAGAACAAATTTCGGTAAAGAGATGATAGACCGAATTTTTGACCTTTCGGTACTAAAACTCTTATATCTCCTTCTAGGTGACTCCAAACGACTTGAAACTTTTTCCGTTGGATTCTAGACTCAATGAGCTTCAAATTCCATAGGTCACTCATCCAGAATAAATAATGTTTGCCCTTTTAAATTCCTGTTCAAAGTTACTTCAAAAACTGTCCAGAAATTTCTCTCATCTTTTATAAAATTGATTAGGTTTAATGACATATTTAAATATTCCTTAAATCATGCCATCACTAATCAATTCTCCCCAGCTGAAATAGCACATATTTGGGCTTTTGGCTTAAACATACTAATCATATTAATATTTAATTAAGTCCACAATCCCATACATTAAAAGGCCAACATATAAATTAATATTCTATGTTAATTTATATGCATCTCTCATATGTCAAAAGTCATTTAAAATATGTCACACATACTTTAAATATTACTAGAATTATTTACAACATCTCCATGTCATAAAAATTGTGCATATATTAATAACATATAATTTGTACAAATTAATTATAACTCCTTATAATTAACATAGCACATATTATATACATATCACATATGCTTTATTAATATATTTTCTTTTAATCTTTCATATGGTCTCACCCTATGGGATCCCATCATTATGGCAATGGAATTAAACATTTTAATTCCACAAATCAATGATACAACTAGCCATGATATATTGATTATCCAAATGATATGGATGAAAAAGCACAATGCAAAATCACGATCCCCGTAACATTAAAAATGTTGTTGTGTCAATTCCTTGCCACATGATATCCAAATAATCGTAAGCTAGGAATGTGTCATCCTTACCAATTATTCTTTCATGATTTCCTGAAGTTTAATTATGATATGATTATCATATAATCATATTGCATGCACATAATACAAATTTTATCAAGGGGCCCAGAGATATTGTCGCTTATATTAACATATAAGGGACAATGGTTTCTTGATACGTATTGTTCTTCCGCATAAGTTATATGCACTGCAGTAACTGCCTATATAATTCCTGGTTAAAGAGAGCGTTGGACAGTACCAACAATACACATCCCTTATGTAAGAAAAATAAACATCTCAACCAAAGAATTCTAGACACAATGAAATATCAATGACACATAACACAATCCATATGATATTTCACTCTAGGTCTATCCAGTGCCATACATCTCCATGTATGCACATGTGTGATTAGATCGATAACTCCTTATCGTATAACCTGTAGAACTGGCCATCATCTAATCACTACACTTATCTTAGATGGTCAACCAGTGTACCTTGTTGATTGCCAAGATAAGGGACATTTAAGAGTAAACAAATTTATTCGTTGTGAAGTTCTACAATTTAAGTCATCAACTCAAATGATCCACTAATATGAATACTCAAGGTACAAAATGATAAAATCAGTCACTAATAAACTAACCACATCATACTGCCAGAGTGATGTCGGCAACATGAGCGTTTCTAGCGTGTAGAGGTGCCTCTCATATGTTTTAAGGTACTTTAATTTAATTTAATTTAATATTGGTATTGTAACATAATTAAATATACAGATTGTTGAGCATCATTATCCTGGACGGGTCATGAGACAGTTTGGGATGCATCAGCAACCCTACCCCTGTACCGATTAGTGAGGGTTAGTGGCGAGAGCTACATCATGCGAGAGACACAGATAGACGCAAGGACTGGAGAGAGAAGTGCCATGATTATGTGTTGCTCGCATCACGTCCTGACCCCCTATAGCTGAGCCCGACCGTCCCATGGATGTCGTGCCTATGTAAGAATTATTTTATTAATTTAATTCTTCACTAAAATTTTTTATTGTAATATCTGATATTTTTGTAATGCATGCAGACCTTACCTAGAATGGTACCAGGATAACGACGCTTACACCATATTTCTGGAGGGGTGTATTGCCGACAACCCTCATGAGCAGGTACCGAGGTTGAGAGATCGGAGAGAACAGATCATCTATGGTCTTATCTTGACAGGCGCACTGCTCGCATCCATTGTATGTTTATGTTTATTTTTTTAATTAAAAACTTACAATATTTAAATATTTTATACTAAATTGATATAACTTTTTTACAGCTTTTATATATGGTGAAGAGTTGTGTCATAGCGGCAAGCGGCAATGATGGCAACAATGACGGGTTGAAAGAGGCTTGAGAAAGCCATCCTAAAACACAATATACCCACGGTGTGCGCCTATGGGTACAGGTCGTGCCTCGACTCTTTGTTCAGATGCGCTGGAGTGGGCTCGTGTGATCAGATTGATGACATATCTGACGAGCTTGATATCTACGTATGGTACGCTGGCAACGAGGCTTTATTTCAGAGCGTCCATGACGCTGCTACAGTCGGTCAGGCATTCGACTGAGGTGCCGAGGTATTACGCCGAGCCGCAGACTCGGTCCTTCCTACTCAGGATGCTGAAGTATAGTATTATTTAAATGCCTAATTGTGTTTTTTTCAAAATTCTTGATTAACTAATTTGTAAGTTATTGCAGGGTGAGAAGGAGCCGCCATATTACAACATCTTAGTATATTTTGGCACCAAAGGAGATAGACTATATTCTCAGGGTTACAGTCTGACTCAGACGGTACTCTCTTGCCTATCAGCCGGGCTATGCTGAGACAGCAGAGCACATATCCTTCCGACGCGTACCCATCGCTCGATGACCCGATTGCGAGGCATGCATATTTATTCACTCAGGGTGAGTCTGGATAGACTACGATTTTTGGTCCTGGAGTCCAGCAGACATCCAAGATTGAGGAGTTTCATGACGAGCAGGTTCATGAGCAGGATGTCGATGACACATATACTGACGAGACGCCACTCTCCAAGCGGGGTAGGGGTTCAGGAAGAAGAAGCCAAGGATAGTATTTAGTCCAGACTCGTAGTTTTTTATTTATAGTTTGTTAGGTGTTTTATCAGATACTGTGACTTATTTATTTGTATCGGACATTAGATGTTTTTGTTTTATCTGAACATACTCTGGTTATTATTTTGTTGATTATATCATTATTTCTTCATATACAAACAACATTTCAAACAAACGATATTTTACAAATAAATGACAGACTCAAGATTTTGATCTGACAAACAAACGATATTTTAAAAATAAACGACATATTCAATAAATAACATTTAAAACAAAATAACAATTAAACATAATAACTAAACTATATAAATAAATAAACAAACAAATAATACAATTATGTTAAAAAAAAGGGGGCTCAATGACAAATAGTGGCTCCATTTTTGGAGCCGTAACGACAAATGGCGGCCCCCAAGAATAGGGCCGCCAATTGTCCTTGTGGTCATGGTATTTTTCGAATTTCTCAGAATTTGTGATTTTTTTTTTAGAATGGTATTAATAAAAAATTTCGTTTTTTTTTATAAAAGGCATAGAATGCCCATTTCATGTATTATGAAATCAAGTTAACTTACAACCAAATCTATAGATGAGTATCGCAGTTCTAAAGTAAGAAATAATGTCCTAATACCGAGCAAAACACAAAAGCTCGGCATTTAAGAAGCCACCAAAACACTATTATAGAAAACTCACTATCTAAAACTAAGCCACATATGAAAGGGCTAAAGTAACGTAAGGATCCTAAACTCGGATCTATGCAAAAAAAACTTTTCTTCATTTTGTTCTAAGCTGGTGCACCAGCTCCCCTCAAAAGCAGCACACTAGAGCCACCATCTTCAGCACCTTGGTACTCCACCACTTGGGAGTCGGCCGGATCCCATACCCGCAATGGTATTGCATTGAGATCAACCGGAAGCCATTCTTCGGCAGCCTCTTTAATCCTTTTGTTTATGTGACATGTCCAATATTCAAATAGTGAGATTATGAGTAATATGATAGCGCGCACACTTTTCTCCGTACTAGATTGAAAACAAATTTCATTTCTTTGTTTTCAAATCGTCCAACAAACTGCACTAAATATCACTAAAAAGCCGATCTGTTGAGTATAGTTAAATTGACTAGCAAAATCGAAAATATCAATACATGAGATCCAATTCTCCAAAACCAAAACTTATGAGCTTGAGGGCATATGAGAAAAAGATGGAAAAATAGTTTATTGTATAATTACTTGTTTTTACTAGCTTGTTAGTACTTATTTTTATTTTTACTTTTTTCTCTTGCACTCGCCACTCAGTCCTATAGTAGTAAAAATAACATTATTACGTTAAATAGAAACATTTTTTTCTAGATCATTTCATACATTTTTTTTCAAAATAATTTACTATACGTAGAAGCCAACTCTAGTATCTTCAATTTTTGTGTAAGAAAATCTACTGTACCGATTACATTGTACCAACGGACAAGTTGATATTTGGCGGTACAGGATCATATCATAAAATAAGTTATAGAAGTATTATTTATTTATTTTCCAGAAACAGACAGCAAAAATTGATGTGAGAACAAAACCAAAGATGACCGATGCGCCCAGGTAGTCAACTAGATGTGACCAATGCATCTCGCAAATGATATAAAAATGTTCGATCAAATCCAATTTGATTCTAATAAAACCAGAACTCTATTGCTTTTTCCTTCTTTTATTTTGTTTTGTTTTTTTTGGAGAAACCGCCCTTTCTGGAGGGTTGCTATCAAATTTTGCTTTTTAGTGAAGACTTTCTTTCCCCTTAGCTTCCGTCGTTTGAAACGTGACCTCCCACTTTCCGCTCAGTGGGCCCACAAATTCATCAAAGTCCAGTCGAATTCTCTGTGGCTGAGTCCATCCTGTCACAACCAGCCGAGTTGCAGCTACCTGGGACCCGCATGAATTTGTTGTTATTCTGTGGTTCACTTGACAGCAACTCCCAGGGTTCTGAATTTAATACGAAAGTTATCATGTATGGTTTTTGCTCAGCAGCTCTTGAAATTTCTTTTTATTTTGCGGTTATGAAGGATTTAAATGAGATAATTTGGAGAAAATTGATTTGTTATTACTGTTTTTCATCAACTGATTTCAATATGGTCTTATAGGTGTATTTCTTAAGAGATTTATCTAACTGGTCTAATTCTGTGGGTCCCACGTTTTGTTACATCGTCTCAGTTGATTCTAACTATTAATTAGATCAATATATTTGACCCTTTGCTATGAGGACAGAACAACTCCTGTCACTTGTCAGTATCAGTCTTTATTGAGGTAATACTGGACTAATCCAGTGACATACCAGCTGTACCAGCATTTCAGTAGCCGTACCAGTTCCCTTAGCCAGGAAGGAGGGCAGGAATTCATGTCACCAAAAGTAACTCAAATTTTGAATTTGGATCCGAACTATTAGATCTGTTTTGGCACAAATATTAAAGGAACATGTACATTCCACCTCTTAAGTAACTCAATCAGGTCCGACGTAGAATATACAGTGCCCTTTTAATATTCGTGCCAAAACAAATCTGACAGTCCGAATTTAAACTCAAAATTTGTGTTACTTCAGGGGATCCGGACTCAGGAGGTCAGGGGATTTGGGTTTATGTTCATTGTCAGCTTCAATACACTATTTTTTCTTATCAGTTCAAGTTTTTTCCCACCAAACGTCTACTACGCTTTTTTCCTAAGTTGTACCAGTAGAATCTTAATTATCAATTTCAGTTCACAAACTTTGAATTTATAACAACAAAAGCACATTTTGAGTTTGAAATTAGAAATTAGATAGGTACGGGAAATTATGTTGAGATTTTAGGCCCAAATGCGGCCTGACCAATTTTCTTCTATCTCTTCTTTTTCTTGGTGACCTGCGCCCCTGATTGCTGTGTGGCGGCTGCTCCTTCTTGTGCTAAACAGAAAGAGAGAAAGAGAAAGAGAGAGAGAGGAAGAGAGAGAGAGAAAGATTGTTTGTGCTAACAATTGGAATACTCTTGTAATCTCTTATTTAATAGTGAAGTTTGTCGGTTGTTTGCCTTCTGGTGGAGTAGGTCCCGACCGTACCACCTAATCTCTGTGTTTGCTTTCTCTTGTGTGTTTTTTGGACTCGATCTATCCCGCGGTAACATCTTTCCTCTATTTTGGTGTTTTTTGTTGTATGCAAGCTTGCATTTGTCTCTAACTTCTCGGTTCTTGTTAGTGTACGGATTATTGGGTCTCTTACGGGTTTCTTGTAGTTGGTACGGGTTGTACCTGTATTCTGCATTTCTAAATTAATCCCAACAAGTGGTATCAGAGCTCCGGGTTATTTGGTACGGTTCCAACATGAACAAGAATATGGCAAACCCTAATATTGCATCTGTATTTGGGATCGAGAAATTTTGCATTGTGACAAGGTTCAGTCCGGGATGCCCTTGTGCTTCAGGGTTTGGACGATGCCTTGAATGATACCAAACCAAAGGAAATGGATAATACAAGTGGAAAACGATGTGTGGTAAAACCCTTAGTACAGTCCAGTTTTGTTTGTCGGATGAAGTCAAAGCCCCGTTCATGACCGAAACTTTTCCGAATGATTTATGGAAGAAACTGGAGGGTATGTACCTGTCTAAGTCCTTGGCAAGTCGGACGGCTTTGAAAAAGCGGTTGTACCGGCTTAGGATGGAGGAGGGTATGGATTTGAGGGCTCACCTTAGTGCGTTTAATACTTTGGTACGAGACGTGTTTAATGCGGGTGGAAAGATCGAGGAGGAAGATCAAGCCTGTCTGTTTATGGCATCCCTACCAAAGTCGTATGATCTGATTACGATGTCTTTGCTAGGGAAGAAGAGCGAGCTCACCATGGAGGAAGTGACTGTTGTACTTTTGGATTCTGAGTCCTTGAGGCAGCGTGAGGAGGATGGGTCAGAGTCCTCTAGCGCACTTGTGACTGTGTCGGATGGGCGGCGACTAAAGAAGTCGGGCCGCGGTACATGCCATAAGTGCAGCAAGCCTGGTCACTTTCGACGTGATTGTCCCGAGAGGCAGCTGGACCGTCTACCTATACCTGGAGCCGGTCGCGCAACCGTTGCGGTCGGTCATGACGGTGATGTCATTGTGTGTATGGGTGAGGGGGATGTGCATGAGACTGTTGGTGATGAGACGTGTAGTGGTAGCGGTGGCTTCTGTGGTAGCTGGGCGTTAGATTTCGCGAGTATATTCTATGTTTGTCCACGGAGGGATTGTTTTGATTCCTTTCGTGAGGTGTCCGGTGGTGCCGTGACTTTGGTTGATGGATCGACTTTGTCGGTTGGAGTTGGTGCGGTTAGGTTCTGGATGTGGGATGGTATGATTCGCACGATTACCGGTGTTCGGTACGTACCCGGTATTCGACGGGGTCTTGTGTCACTCAGTGAGTTGGATTCACGCGGGTATGAGTTACGAATCCGCGATGGGTCCATGGAGGTACTTCGAGGTGACATGGTTGTCATTCGGGGTACCAAGCGTGGTGGTCTCTATGAGATGGTTGGTATAGTGGAGTCATTGTCCACTGTCGTACCGACCGGTCCTTCTACTAGCGATGTACGGTTTGATGAGGTGAGCAGTATGATTTTCATCTGGACCATGCCTGTGCTTGCTGGCATGGGCTGTGGTACCGTGGCTATATGCAATGCCACGACGAGCGGAGCTGTAGGAGGTGACGACGTGACACGTTGCGGTGGAGCCATGGCGGTGAAGGCAGGTCGCATGGCAGAGCATGTCATTGGATGGTGGCCTAGACGGAGGCGAGCCAGAGGTGGCAGGTTTGGTCACCGGGATACTCGTGGGCGCCTTGATACCGGTGGAGGCAGGCGTGGACATGTGGTGGTTGACACTGCATGGGGCATTGGACCTGGGCGGCCGTGGGACGTGGACTCAGGTTTGATGCGGCGAGTCTCTAGTCATGGAGGCTTGTGGGAGGCGACGTGATACTAACGGACATCTATTGAGCTGTAACGGTTGGCGACGGAGTGAGTTGTCAATTTGAGCCTATGGTGGAGATTGTTGGAATTTTAGGCCCAAATGCCCGCCTGGCCTATTTTCTTCTATCTCTTCTTTTTCTTGGTGACCTACGCCCCTGATTGCTGTGTGGCGGCTGCTCTTTTTTCTTGTGCTAAACAGAAAGAGAGAAAGAGAGAGAGAGAGAGAGAGGAGAGAGAGAGAGTGATTGTTTGTGCTAACAATTGGAACACTCTTGTAATCACTTGTAATCTCTCTTGTTTAATAGTGAAGTTTGTCGGTCGTTTGCCTCCCGGTGGAGTAGGCCCGACCGAATCACCTAATTTCTGTATGTGCTTTTTGGACTCGATCTATCCCGCGGTAACATTTTTCCTCTATTTTAGTGTTTTTGGTTGTATGCAAGCTTGCATTTGTCTCTAACTTCTCGGTTCTTGTTGGTGTACGGATTATTGGGTCTCTTGCGGGTTTCTTGTAGTTGGTACGGATTGTACCGGTATTCCGCATTTCTAAATTAACTCCAACAAATTATTCTGACAGGAAGGTACTGAAATTGAGGATTCTTTATAAACAATGAGAATACTATGTATAATACAAAAGAATTTCTGGACCAATTGTTTCCTTCGAATACCAGCTTTCAGGTAACTAATTTAATAAATTGTTATTTAATAAAAACAATAGAAAAATAATCATCAGATGGAAGTTCTTTAATGAAAAATGCTGTGTACACTCACACAACTCCTCGCAAGGATCTTAGTCATTTATTAGTTGGTGCGAGTTCAAAATCTTATGTGATTACTCACTCAATTTGTGTCATCAACTCATTTTCTTTTGATAATTCTAGTTGGCCTCATATCAAATCAAAACCGAATACTGGTGCTTAATCCATAGAAATCTCTCGCTGTACCGTGTATATATAAAGTCATAACTAAAAGTAGTACTGTGTGCGCTTTTAAAAGCTTCTCAAATAAAACGGGAAAACTAGTCTAGAGAAAATTATATTACTCAAAGTAACTTATGTTGGTTTTATCTGAAATACAAGTGCCTGTCTGGTCAAGGAGCTCTGATCAACATTTGAATTCCCTTATAAACAAAAATCTCAGAATAAAAAGGAGAACAGTTAAGAGCCCAACCCATTCTCTTTTTATTTAATATAATTTTTTGTGGTGGTGAGGGATGTACTTGGTCATGAATTTTTTGCACAAAAGAAGTTATTCATGAAACATTGCAATACAGCTGTGAAATTCTTTTTACATATCAATTGTCTAGTTCATTGTGGTATATATCATATATCTGAAGTGCTGCACATGAGAAGCATTGACATTGGAAAAAGGCATCCACATATATCAGTTAGGTCTAACTCCACACTATGCATGTGTGCTTGTGGGGTTTTATCAATTCATGCCTTTATGCCCAGTCAAAGTGGTCCATGATAAATACCTCCAACGCACAAACACACTGATGCACACACGCACACATGGAAGACTGAAAAGAAGAAAAGCTCTCAAGGATAGATACATATCTGTTAGTATATATGTATTGGTCATATTGTGCCATCACAGGAGAACAGACGTAACCTACAAATAAAAATAAGTAACAAAGTTGACTTTGCTATGTGAAAAGAGAGAGACAGAGTGGATTTCAAGAGAGAGAGACTTAGTGGGGCCTTTTCCCTTTAGGTACTTGTATAAATTTAGGTTTACACACCCTTATTAGCCTCCATTACTAGTAAGGCCAAGTTGTATTTTATATCTACTACTTCGAGATAATAGAGAGGAATAATGGAGAATAGAAGGTATTTGCTAAATCTCTTCGCACTATTTCTCGTGCTGTCACACCTCCTACCTCTCTCAGCTGTGCCTCTATCAAGTAATGCTCTGCTTCTTTGATTATTCTCTTGAGCTTTTCTTTTTTAATTTTGAGTTCCTTTTCCTGAAATTGTGGTCCTTTGTGTGCTAATTTTTTTAACATCAAGACATGCATGTGCATTGTAGGAAACCTTGCATTGAAGAATCAAAACTTACCAGCTGAAGAGATTGCAAATCAGGTCTGTCTCTATATAATTAATAAATTAATTACTTAAAAGATTTTGTTTGCCCCTATTCTGTGCCCATTAAATATACAATGAAAAAGACCTCGTTGATATCGCTAGCAAAGGTATAAAATATGTATAAAATTTGTTAATTACGTCATCTTCAGGTGGATCCACGTGTTCAGCCTGGAAATAACCTGACCCGGCCTATTAATTGGTTTAACAAACGGCCACTGTACACAGATTTATTTTTTCAAAACTCCTAGAGAAACCAAGTATTCTTCAAATTATTATTTTCTTTTGCAAGTTTGTCCATAAATGCATCTGTCTTTTCCTTATTGAAACTTCACCAAGAACAATTTCTTGGGATTGGATTTTGGCCGGTGTTAATTTTATATAAGTCACGAGATATTGTCTTCATATGCTGCGAGAAGTGTGAACAGTGCACAAAACAGTTGATTGGAAAGACAAAATGAAAGATACCTTGAACATATCTTAAAGATCTAATATCAACGAATATGCTCCTTTTGATGTTCTATCGGATATAGATGGCAAGCTTTTATATCAAAATGATATCTATTGGATAGCATCCAAAGTAGATTGACTAGTCACTAGTACCTTTTGTGGTTAATTTATTGAACCTTAGCATCACTTCAGCCTTTAATCCATTATTGCCCCGGTACAGGGCTTGGTACCAGATATTACAAGTATGGCATTATATTTTAGACTACTCATTATATGTTGTCCTGCATTCGAAGAAATTCAATAAATAGTATTACAAGTATGGCATTAAAGTCATGATGATAATACTGTAGCAAATCTACCTGGAACACAATTAATATGAAAAAACATAATAATAACTGACTAATGGTTCAATGCTAATTACAGGCAATACCAATAAAGGAAGAAACAAATCTTGGAGAAAAAATGGCGAGAATGGATATTGAGATAAACGACTACCCGGGTTCAGGCGCAAACCCACGGCACGATCCAAGAAGCCCGGGGAGAGCTTAATTAATTAGTGTAATCTATATTAGATGCATTTATTAGTATATTTGTGGGTATAGCTATAGATTTGTGTACTTTAAATTATATTTATGCGATGTAGCAAGAGGCCTGGAGCTGTATCATCGAAATTTTGTGATGTATGCATCTCTTATAAGTTAATTAGCAAAGATAACATGGATATACAAATTGGGGTAAACCTCTAAAGGTTAATCAATATCTGAGCGGCATTTATGTCAATTTGTGATATCATATCTAGCATGACCACCAGTTTTATATTAAAGATTTTTGCAATTGGAACTTTTGTCAACTGAATTTTAAAACAAATAATAGTATCAGTAACAAAAACATTATTACGTGAGATATCAGATGTTTGAAATCCATCATTATACCAAAAATAAATTAAAGGACTTCTATTATTACTTCATACTAAAATGTTTTTCATATAGAACAAACGGAAACACTTCTCGATAATATATAAGATCAATGTCTCCAGTTTGTCTTAATTAGTTGTAGGCATCTGCTAATATTGGAATAAACGTCTGGTCAGGGATGCTTTATGCTGAGACCATTCATCTTTTGTTCAAAGGGAGCTAATGAGTTTTAGGTGTAACCGTGTGAGTAGGATTGAATACTGTTTGGGTGTAATTATATTTTTTGCTAATGCAAATGGGCTAATGAGTTTTAGGTGTAACCATGTGACGGGTTTCTTAGATCGCGCTGGATTTGAACGGCGACGGAGTGCTCTCCCGTGCAGAGAGAGATGAGAGAGAGCCGATCTGGAGGAGATAGGAGGAAAAGATCTGAGAGAGGCGATATGAAGGAGAGAGATTGAAGAGAGGCGATCTCAAGGAGATAGGAGGAGATGGTCTGCAACGGTTACAATATTTCATATTGTTGTTTACATGATTAATTCTATGAAGATGTTTACATCCACTTTCAGGCGAAAGATGTTTCATCCAAAGTTCTCAGTCAAACAAGTGGCGAGGCGTCTGATGACACTAGGAGGTGAAATTCACAAGATTTTCCTTCTTATTTTTCTTTTTAGTATTTATTTACAGTGCATTAAAAGGCTTTAGAGTAGTAAATTTGAAATTTCTTACTGAAATTGCTCAATTTTATCGTCATTTGATTTTTTTTTCACTTGATCTATCATGGTTTACAGTGTCGATTAGTTAGTTTTACAATATCTATGTAGTAGCGTTACAGTATGGATTTGATCAGTTTCTTACTGAAATGACAAAATTTTAGCGCATTTTTATTTGTTTTACTTAATCTGTTTAGGTTTCAAAGTGTCAATTTGTTATGTTTACAGTCTAGATCGGTTAGGGTTACAGTATTTACTTGATCAATTTCAAAAATATTTATTTGTGGTTATATTATTGATTTATTCAAGCTTATATGTTAGTTTTTGAAACTTATTTTATTGTATGTTTAAAGCTATATATGCATTAGTTTACCGGATCTATCTAATAGGTTTACATGATATATGCAATAGTTTACAAAATCTATGCAATAGTTTTCAGTTCTTTATTTTACATATTTAGATTGATTCATGCATATTGTTGAGTTACATATCTGGATTGATTCACGACGGAATTTATACTCTCCAACGAAGATTGACGATATTCATCATCTCTGATCATCGTTGCGATATTGAAGCTTCAACCGTGTCTTAGAATCGTGGCATAATCAAAGTTTCATCGTCTCTGATCTTCATCATCTGCAATTAGGATTGAAGAGCATCAACGAAATTGAAATTGAGTGAGTTATTTATTGATTTAAATTGAAGTTTGATTTCAATTGCTGCATTAATTTTGTTATCATAACGGATCTCCCATTATATGAATGTCTGATTTGAATTACAGTATGATTGATTTGAAATTTTGATTTAAAATTTAATATTTGAATTCAAAATTACATAGATCGTTTTGTGAATGTCGTTGATTTACATTATATATTTAACAATGTTCTATACAAAAGATTTACAATTATAGGATTTGAGTTGTAAATGTTGTTGATTTACATTATTTATTTTACAGTGTTGGATACATTGATTTATAGTATCGGGTTAATTTAATTACAAGTTATTTTTAATGTTATTATCATCTCATATCGGATTTTGCATTCTATCAATGTTTGAATTGAATTTTTGATGTAGTTTTTGATATTCAAGTTCAAAATCAAGTATGTCATTATTGTGAATGTTGTTGATTAACATTTATTTTTTTACAGTGTTCAATACATTGGTTTACAAGTTGTAATATACACAATTAAAGTGTTTTTATGACAGATTGTTATTCTGGATTATAGTATTTGTTATGGTGTCTTACATGGTTTATTATTATTTTTGCAGATTGTATACAATGGATTTTGACTTGAATCAAGATTTTGGAGGTGAGATTTTGATACCAGATGTAGTTGCAGTCAATCAAGAATTGTACACTGTCCATGGAATTACAGTATTCATGGTGTTGTTTTATAGTATCTATGGTTTTCTTTTATAGTATCCATGTTATAGTTTTACAGTATGTATTCTGTTTACAAGATTATTGAGTTTTTATGATTACAGGATTGATGTGGTATTACAGTATTAAGTACTTAGTATTATAGTAAACACATGTTTGTTACAACATCCATCATGTTATTTTATAGTATACACATGTTGTTTTTACAGTATTCATCTTTTATAACTCTTTACAATATCTATCTTTTGTTTTATAGTATACATAATGTTGTTTTACAGTATCTATAGTGTAATTTTACATTATCTAGATGCATATATAAAATATTAAATTTAAAAAAATTTAAATTTTATAGTATTCATAGTGTGGTTTTAAAGTACTTATCATGTGATTTTATAGTATCCATAATGTTATTTTACAGTATTCATAGTGTCGTTTACAAAAATTAAAATTAAAATTTTGAAAAAAGATTTAATTTTGAAAAAAAAATTAAATTTTATTGTATTCCCGGTGTTAGTTGCAAAGTACTGCAAGTTGTAGAAGTGGTCCCGTATTTTCAAACTTTTAGAAGTGGTTCTAGTGAAAGTACAACAAGTTGTCCCGGAGAAAGTACAGCAAGTTGGGCAAGTTGTGCAAGTTGCAAGCAGTTAGCAACTAATTCGGGACCACTTCAAAAGTCGCTAATTGTGAGAAATTTGGATTACTATTATATATGATTTGCTATTAAGATCTTCAGTATATAGTATTAAGTTTTATAATATCGGTACTAGTTAAATAACATTTGGACTTGGATACAAACCGAATACAAAACCTTGAATACAATTAGTCGCTTCATTTCTATAAATGAAGAAGTAAGAACAAAAATATGACCAAAGTAGATATTAATTTTGATGCTTAAAATTTTAAGCATCTACGGAGCTATTTAAATTTATTTTAAATTAAAACTTGTTAAAGCACTCTTGTTGACACATTGAAATACTCAAAAATCAATATTACAGCATTTGACAAATAGACATGAGGTGTTCCAAAAATTGACGCCATATAGAAATTATTGGGTTTCGATCCTTGTCAACAGTATAATAGATTATAGAGAATATCTTAGACTGAAACTTAGTAATCATACTTAGTCGACTAGTACATACAATAATTGATCCCATTGATTCAATAATTGTACATAAAGTATAGAGGCGGAGTCATGCTATGTTATGGGGATTAAACACATATTCAAATCAATTATGTAATACTTAAAAATAAATAAGAATTAATTGATCTCATTCAATACACATGAGTCTTTCCCTGAGGATATGTATGCATAATTTAAAGCTTACAAGATAACTATATTATGAAAAAGGCCAACTTTTGAAGTATTTTTCAAATCAATAGCAGAGTCATATAGAAGGAATGCATGGAGGTCAATTGATTCTCATTTATTTTCAAAAAGTTTGTATGTATACCTTTTTTTACATTATATAGAGTAAAATGCTATGGGTAATGGAAAATTGACTCTCATTCACAGCATGAAAATTTTATATAATTGACTCATATTCACATTTGACCCCCATAGCTTGAAAGTTTGGCTCTGCCACTGCCTAAGTTAGTGTATTGCAAACGGGCCGGTCCGGTCCGGTCCGGACCTGGCCGGTCCACGGTTCCGCATGGTCCACGGGTCCATGAGGCTACAAGGTCCGGGTTCAGTGGGTCCAACTTGAAATAGTTGGCTCAAATTCGTGCTAGGACCATGGTCCAGATTCACACGGTCCGGTTTGGTCCAAGGTCTGGTACGGTTTCAGTCCGGTCCGTATGGGTCAACGGTTTTTTTTTTTTTTAAAAAGGTTAAATTGTTAAAGAAATAAAAAAATTTAAAACCATCAGATCTATAAAATATTTTATATGGGTACGGATCCAATTTTTTAACAATTATGATATATAATATATAAATCATTTGATCATTACTTTTTAAAATTTTATATGGTCATAGTTAATTTGTATCATCAGATCCGATTCTCTCCTACATATATTGTAATTCAAATTGTATTGATTCATGTTAAATCAGAAAAACTGAAATTCCAGTGAGCAGTTTTAGTTTTTGACCAAATTTAAAATTCAATTTAGAGAAAATGGCTACATGGATTTTTATTTTGGGACCACCTAGCTCTCCCCCCTGATCAATCCCCCATTTGATCCCCCGAGTTTGGATAAGGCTTAAAATAGAGGGGGACCACAACTGCCTCCGCTAAAAATAAAAGAAAACGCGTTAAAAACATAGAAAACGCGTTATTAACGGGCGGGGGACCACATAACCGAAAACGAAAACGCGTTATTAACTGGGGGGACCGCATAACAGTCATCCATTTTATGAATTGGTGGTAAAGTATTCATCTATGACACAACAAGTATTCATCCAGATATGCGCATGTATTCACTTTTTCAATAGAAGCATATTAGGATTCATTACAACATTCATTACGCGTTTTTAAGTGGGGGACCACACAACCGACAAAAGAAAACGCGTTATTAAGTGGGGGGACCGCATAACCGACAAAAGAAAACGCGTTATTAACGGGCGGGGACCACATAACTGAAAACGAAAACGCGTTATTAACTGGGGGGACCGCATAACAGTCATCCATTTTATGAATTGGCGGTAAAGTATTCATCTATGACGCAACAAGTATTCATCCAGCTATGCGCAGGTATTCACGTTTGCAATATAAGCATATTGAGATTCATTACAACATTCATTACGCGTTTTCTTTTGAAACGGACAGGGGGAGGGACCACATGCAAGTAGCGAAACCGGAAATACATAAACAAGTAATAACACGATTATAATGCAAAAGGTGAATACTTACCACGAGAAGGATGAATATAACATATCAAACTATATCACATCAACAATATTAACATCAATTCATATCTGTTACCAAAACTATTTCATATCACATCAGTGAGTAACCTAAATTGCAAATTTAAACTCATTCCTCTCATCAGTAAGTATCCTACATGCAAGCAGAACACGCTCAGCACTGATCATTTCCTACAAAAATTAAACACAAAAAAATGTCAGTTAGTAAATGAAATTTTAATAAAATAAATTAAAAGTATACATCCCAATTGCAACAAGTATTCATCCAGTAAGTGTGAAGTATATATCCCAGTAATAAGAGAAATTACAAAAACAAAAAAGAGTATACATCCCAAGTGTAACAAGTATTCATCCATTAAATCTAAAATATACATTCCAAAAATACCCAAGTTATACATTCCAGTAATACCCAGTACTATTTATACAGTAAAAACCCAAGTGAAACAAAGCATTCATCCATGAACTGTAAAGTATATATCCAGTAATACTCAGTATTTATCCCAAGGGTAACAAGTATTCATCCATTAATCCTAAAGTATACATCCCAACAATACCCATGTTATACATCCCAGTAATACCCACAGTATTCATCCATTAATCCTAAAGTATACATCCCAACAATACCCATGTTATACATCCCAGTAATATCCAGTAATATTTACCAATTAAAAACAAGTAATATTAAACTATTATAGTATACATCCCAAGTGAAATAAGTATTCATCCATTAGCTGTAAAGTATATATCCAGTAATACTCAATAATACCCAGTAAAACAAGTGAATCAAGTATTTATCCAGTAATATTCAAATTACAGAAAGCTAACAAATTTATATAATATTAACCTGATTGAAATCGAGTGGGACCTTGCGCGTCAAACAGTCAATACACCGCAGTACAAATATTGCACAATCCTGGGAAGATTGCTGAGGAGTTTCCATCCAGGATAGCTGTACGTCCATCCATGACTCTTTTCCTATATTTTGTATAAAAACAAGAAAATTTATAAAGGTTTTCATACCTAATACAAGCTTACTGAAAAAAAAAGTAACACATAAACACCTTAAAAACATGAATATAAAGTAAGATACAAGTGCTTACCAAGCCTCCAGGAGAGAAAGTACTTCACCCAGTGCAGATAGTTGATGTGTGGCTCAAGATAGTATTGGTTCGATGAAGGGTTAAGGGAGTTGTACATCTGGATCTTTTGATTCTTCAAATCAAAAGCAGCTAATATCCAATGCTTTCGACCAACTAATGGTACGAACAACCATCTGCACTTCTCGAATTGGGGTGAAAATAATTCCCTCTGTCGACGGTACACAATATCCAATTGATTGAATGGTGCCATTTCCTACAATATTACAATAAATAAAATCAACAAACCAATATTTAATTATTTCAAAAATTTATAAAAATATACTTTTTATATTTTTAAAAACTCACAATACAATCATTCGTCAAGTAGAACCATTCTTCATCAACTGGAGTCTCCAGTTGCATTATGAAGAGTGCTATATCAACAGCCTGCACAAATATTAATTCATGTCAAGATTAGTACTTATCCAAGAATCCAGTTAATACACAAAGAATTCATCTATTGATACCAAAGTATTCATCTATTGATGGAAAAGTATTCATTCATGAATACCAAAGTATTCACCTATGAACACCAATAATTGAATACTTTGGTATTCATTCATTGATTAATACACAAGTATTCATCAAAGTATTCATCCATGGAGACTAAAGTATTTATGCAGTTAATACACATTTGATACACAAGTATTGATCTATTGATACCAAGTATTCATTCATGAAAACAAAAGTATTCTTCAATATAATTGACAGCCTGCACAAAGTAAAATTTTTCATACCTCAGAGCCAACTTGGTTATTGGAAAACAGAAGGTCTCGGAATTGATCAATTGTCATAAATAATCCAGACTGGGTGTTTTTAAAGGGATAGTCCTCATCACCAATTTCAAACTGAAAGTATTTCTTCACCCATGAATCCAACACATTACTCACTTCAACGCTAACCAAATCCCGATTGTCATAAGACCAATTCTTGTTTGGCAGCGGGACTTTCCCGGTACAACTCTCAAATGTGGGATCCACGAAAATACTGTCAGAAAAAAAATCCCAATCTGGATAATTTAATTTAAAAGGAACCTCATCAAATTCATTATATTCTTCTCCGTACTTGGCAAGGATACATGGAATCCATTCACCGGGTGGTACAGCAACTTTCGCAACATCATGGACAAAAGGTTCTCCGCGAAAAGATGGTTTCGGTTCATTAGCCCCTCTTTTAGGCATGGTTCTACGGATTGGAACCCTCTTCTTCCTTCTACCAGCTATTTTCTTCTTAGGTTTCGGTTTCTGTTGCTCTGGCTCTTGGGAGCTAATTTCAACCACGTTGGTTTCAGTTTCAGGGAGTGGTTTTCGGCCTCTTTTCCTGCCTTGTCCCCTTTCATAAACAAACTTAGCTCCCAAGACCTTAGGTCTGGATTTTAAATCGCTTTTGTCGACGTCCAATTTCTCTTTCTCTTTGGTTTTATCATCAGTTGGAATTTGGACTTCCGGTGAGAAACCGAGGCTAAACGAGGGACCATCCATATCACCAAGATTACATACTGTTTCTTTCTCTTCAACTACTTCAACTTTCTTTCCTACAATTTCTACAAATATGCATACTGTTACATTCAAAATATAAAACTGGATAACAAAGTATGAACTGCAAAAAAATATGACAAAACTAAAATATTAATACCTTCTTTCTCTATTCCTTGTTTCTCATCAGCTTCTTGCCCTCCTTCTGATTTTTCTTTTTCTTTATGGTAAGCAATAACATCTTGTATAATTTTATCAATCTTTGGATCTTGGGATTCATCTTCCTGTGTAGTAAACCCATGAGTATCTTCTTCAGAAAGTACGTTCTCCTCCACAGCTTGAGGTTGTTTTGTTTCATTCTTTGATTTCTTTACAGGTGCATCTCGACCAACCGATGGTGTTGGTGTCACAGTTTCGCCAAATAAAACTTTCTTCTTCAGAGGACTGGCAGGAGTCTCCTTGATTTCAGCAGCCTGGCATAACAGCCCCAAAGAGCTCCTAGTGTTAACAACACTCTTCTTTTGCCCAGCTACAAAAAAAAAAAAAAGGTATAAATCCCAGTTGTAACAAGTATTCATCCAGTAACTGTAAAGTATACATCTTAGCAATATAGAATTCCAAAAAGGAAAAAGAAGTAACAAATATTTAGCAATTATAGTATACACACAAAGTGAAACAAGTATTCACCATTCATATCAAAGTATTCATCCAGTAATACTAAAGTATTTAACACAAAAGAAATAGATGAAAATACTAAAAGTTTAATAGATGAATACTCACAAGGTACATTATCTTGTACATTGGCAGACTTGCTTAACAGCTTCAAAGAGTGTTAACACCAACCTTCTTTTGTCCAGCTACAAAAAACAAAAGTATACATTCAAGTTGTAACAAGTATTCATCCAAGAACAATCAAGTATTCACCATAAAAATTAATAGATGAAAAAAATCTTACCATCAGGAGAAAATTTAGCATCTCCAGAAACAGCACCTTCAGAAGGTACTTTACCTTCCAGCTTAGCATCAACGGCTATGGAAATACCAATTGTTAAAAAGATAATTCACAAAATTTCTACAACAAAACGATTCAGTTTTCTTAAATTTGAATGTAAATATTCAAATGAACAAAAATTTATAAATCTTACACTTTGATTTCTTCTTCTGCTCATGACCAGAAGTTCCCTTCTCTGTTCCCTCAATAGCTTTGGCAGCTGTCCCACGAAAATAACAAAAGAAAAAAAAAATTAAAGTCAATTATTGGTACAAAGTCAGGTGCTAATCACTAAAAATATCAAGTTTCATATGTATGTATTCATACAGAGAAGTTAAATACAAAATAAAATACTTTAAATTAAATTATATAAAACATACGTGATCGAAATAATCGCTTCGATATGTGATACTGTCTTTCCGAATGAGAAGCCTGCGCCAAAAGCTTCTGTTCAGACGCTGGTGACAAAAGCGGAATACCACTAGAATCTTGTATATATTTCAGATCCTCAAACCGATGCTTGGCTGCCCTTTGAACCAGCTCACTGGAGACATTGAAGTTGAAAAGGCAGTAAACAGGTGCCATTTCGGTTATCAACTTCAGAAGATGACTGTGTTTGGGTTTTCGCAATTGCACGTTGTTTGACAGCACAGAGAACTGGTCACTTGCAACAAAACCCTTCTCCTTATTGAGTAACTCAGCAGGTTTCCATTTCAGCTCAGAGGTATCAATATCACCCACCAGGACATTGTCAAGTACTTTGTTCAATGAGGATCTCCTCCAGCAGACATTCAATTTGTGATCCAGAAATCTTGGAATGTGGCCAGTGAATTTCCTATTGTTCGGAATCTTCACGTGCTAAAAAAACCAGCCCTAAAAAAAATAAAGAAACAAAAAAACAATCTTACTAAGTATTGATTCAAAACATAATAAGTATTTATCCAAAATGCAGAATGTATTCATCCCAATTGTAAGAAGTATTTATCCCAAATGTTGACAGTATTCATTCATCCGACCTTAAATATAAGAAGTATTCATCCAAAATACAGAAAGTATTCACTCCCGTTGTAAGAAGTATTTATGCCAAATGTTGACAGTATTCATTTGTAGGACCAATAATATAAGAAGTATTCATCCAAAATGCAGAAAGTATTCATCCCAATTGTAAGAAGTATTTATCACCAAATGTTGACAGTATTCATTTATACGACCTATACTATAAAAGTATTCATCCACATAGTAAGAAGTATTTATCCCAAATGCTAACAGTATTCATTTAAACGACCTAATGTAGTATAGACATATACACTTGAAAGTATTTAAATTTTTTTTATTAAAACTTACAATGAGTGCAAGTGCACAACCAGGGAGTGTTCCTGACTCTTTCTTCCCTGTCTTCCTCTTTGTACCCTCCTCTTCTTCTTCTGCCATACTTGTACTTCGGTTGTCCCTTTGCAACCGACACCAAGCGGCATTGTTTGGAATGTTCTCCATAAGCACACGGTGCACTGCCTCTGCCCAATTGTAATCTTTCAAACTGTCGATCTCAGCAGCATAGTGGAACATATGCTGTGGAACTTTTCCGCAAGATTGCGGGAATAGTACCATTGTGAACAGGTACATTACCAGCAGTCCCACTACATCATCTGCCGAGGCATTCTTCTTAAGGAATTCTTTGATTGCCGTCTCAAGCATGGCTACAGTTATCCTTCCATTTGACTTCAAATGTCGCCGCCTGAGGGGAGGATCACTAACCCTCCCCTTCTTCATCTGCACCACCTCTCCACCAACACCAAGGCCCATCACCAACCCGACTTCTTGAGGAGTAAATTCCAGTTTTTTTCCCTTAAAAACAAATGCACCTTCCTTGTCTTCCCAATGCAAGAGAATGCTATGCAAAACAGGGTTGTTTGCATGCGTTTTGTGTGGAAATGCAAACAAATGAAGAAAGGGAGTATTGGCTAGACGGGCTTTGTGAACAGGCTTCAAATTGGGCAACACATTGCTGTGGAAGAAAAGCATAGCTGCATCAATATTACATCTGTTCTTTATGCATGAATCAGATGTCCTTGGTTTTCCAATACGTTGACCTACAAGGAAAAAAATTACGTAGAGTTGTAAAATATTGATTTGAATTGAGTAGGGTATTCACTAATGGATGTAAAGTATTCATCCAGTAACTGTAAAGTAACATTAAGCTATTAGAGTATTCATCCCAAGCGACATAAGTATTCATCCATCAACTATAGAGTATTGATCCATTAAGTGTAAAGTATTCATCTGAATTGCGTAGGATATTCACTACTGGACAACAAGTACAGATCTATTACAAAATACAAATGTATAAGTACACATTTATGAAATTACCTTTCTTGCGACCTGGTTGGGCTCCCCTACGCCGTTTTGCTGATGGGACATCTTTCACCTCTTCTTCTGAAGATGATTCTTCTTCTTTATATTGTTCTGAAAAATTATATTCATCCATCAAATGTAAAGTATTCATCCCTTAAGTGTAAAGTGTTCATCTGAATTGAGTAGGATATTCACTACTGGACAACAAGTACAAATCTATTACAAAATACAAATGTATAAGTACACATTTATGAAATTACCTTTCTTGTGACCTGGTTGGGCTCCCCTACGCCGTTTTGCTGGTGGGACATCTTTCACCTCTTCTTCTGAAGAATTATCTACACATTTTGAAGAATTATTTGAAAAATTATATTGCTGTCTAAGTTGATCACAACAATAATCTACTAAAGAAGATCCAAAATTAATAAAGAAAAAATAATTTTCAGCTCATTTGTTAAGTTTCAAGACTAAATTCTAAATATTAACAAAACAACTTATTATTTACTAACATAGATAGTATTCATCCAACTTAGCTATTTGTATTCACCACAAGACAACAACCAAACTTTGGAACAGCAGACATATAATTTATAGAAGTAAATTCATGAAAATACCTTCCTTGTGACCTCGTCGGGCTCTCGTATGCAGTTGTACTACTGGTGCACCTTCTTCTTGAGAACTTTCTTCGATATCTTCCGAACTTTCATGCAGCTCTGCTGATTTGATTGGAGATTGAGGTTTCTTTGGAGATTGAAGTTGTTCTGTTAAAAAATACAAGCAAAATAATATGTTATTAAAAAAGTTAGTAACATATATAGTATTAATTTCTTTCATGTATGTATTCACTCATCAAACAAGCAATATTCATCAAACCTTCAGAGATCTTCTCAAGATCTTCATCCAACTGTGTTGCTTGGATTGAAGATTGACTTGGCGATTCATGTTGTTCTGTTAAAAAATAAAAGCAATAATAAAAGTTAGTAACATATAGAGTACTTATTTTGTTAACATGTATGTATTCACTCATCAATCAACAAATATTCATCACACCTTTAGAGATATTCACAGAATCATCATCCAACTGTGCTGGTGGGATTAGAGATCCACTTGGCGATTCATGTTGTTCTGTTAAAAAATAAAAACAATAATAATATGTTATTCAAAAAGTTACTGACATATAGAGTATTAGTTTCTTAACATGTATGTATTCACTCATCAAAACAAAAAATAATCATCAAACCTTCAGAGATCTTCTCAAGATAATCATCCACCTGTGCTGGTTGGACTGGAGATTGAGTTGACAATTCATGTTGTTCTGTTAAAAAATAAAAGCAATAATAATATGTTATTCAAAAATTTAGTAACATATAAAGTATTAATTTCTTAACATGTTGGTATTCACTCATCAATGAAAGAATATTCATCACACCTTGAGAGATCTTCACAGAATCATCATCCACCTGTGCTGGTTGGACTGGAGATTGAGTTGACAATTCATGTTGTTCTGTTAAAAAATAAAAGCAATAATAATATGTTATTCAAAAATTTAGTAACATATAAAGTATTAATTTCTTAACATGTTGGTATTCACTCATCAATGAAAGAATATTCATCACACCTTGAGAGATCTTCACAGAATCATCATCCAACTGTGCTGGTGGGATTGGAGATTGAGCTTTCTTTGGCGATTCATCTTGTCCTGCTAAACAATAAACAGTTAGTAACATATATTGTTAAAAATAAAAACAATAAACAGTTAGATACATCAAAAGTGATATTTAGCTATTAATATCAAACTATATAACATCAAAAGTATACATTCCAGCTACAACAAAGTATTCATCCAGTAAATAAACTATATGCATCCATTACTATCATTGGATCCAAGCATAATCAAGTATTCACTCTACATCCCAGTTAATTAGATGAAAAAAAGCTTACCATCAGCTTCAGAAGGTACATTTTCTTGTACCATATCATCTCCAGATGTTTTCACAACATCTTCAGGGACACTGGTTTGTTGACCGTCTGCTTCGAGTTGTTCAGTGATTTGTTCACCTTCACCTTGGAGTTGTTTACAAAAAATAATCAAAATTCATCTCTAATATAACATCTAATATAACAGTGTGTTCATCTAACAAAGAAGTATTCATCTCTAATAAGTACTGAATAGTGCATTTAAACTATTCATCTAACAAAGAAGTGTTCAGATAACAGTGTGTTCAGATAACAGTGTGTTCATCTAACAAAGAAGTGTTCATCTAACAGATGAGCAGCAGTGTGCTCATCTGTATGTATTCACTCATCAAACAAAACTATTCATCTCTAGCAACAGTGTGCTCATCTGAATAGTGCATTTAAACTAAACTATTCATCTCTAGCAACAGTGTGCTCATCTGTGATCTAACATTAAACTAAACTACTAAATAACAGAAATAGTGTGTTCAAACTAAACTAAACTAAACTAAACTAAATAACAGTAAAATTAAACTAAACTAAACTAAATAACAGCAACATAACAAATAACAGAGGTAGTGTTCATCTGCCATTTCATACCGATTACCAGTAACAAAAATCGTCACAACAACATAGCAAGATAAATGAAGCAAACCGGTACCAGTACGCATTACTTAATTAAAATACTGAATACTTCAGTTAAGTTGGATGAATACCTCGAGAATCAGCGATTGTTACATTTCCTTCTTCATTTCCACTGATTTGCGGTGCAGATGCCTCAGGCAGCACCGATTCTTCACTTTGAGGCAGCACAACTTCTTCACTTTGAGAAAGCACCGCTTCTTCGCTTTGAGGCAGCACCGCCTGTTCATTTCCACCGATTTGCTCCATTTCCACAGATAAAGAATGTCGCCGGAGGGGAGAAAGATTCGCTATCAGATGAACTCTCTCTCTCAATCACCGAGTGTGTGATCACTGATCGTGAAGTGGATGAACTCTCTCTCTCAATCGCCGAGTGTGCGATTGCGAATCCGTAAGGTCGGTGAACTCACTCTCTTTCTTTTTCAAAATCGATGCTAAAACCCTATCGTCGGCGGAATGTTCGATTGCGAGAGTACGATGGACTGAAGTGTGCGATTTCGTCAAGAGGAGTGAATATTTTGTCACGTAGTGAATTTTAATTTTTCATTTTAATTTTCATTTACAAGATCAGTGAAATATATCATATGGAACGGGTTCATCACAATGAAAAGACGTTAATGGAAAGAGGCTATGAAACGAAGTGGCGCAACTCTTATATATATATTTCAAATCCATGTGGTGGGACCATTTAATTTGAACACCATCTCCATTTCACTGGAGGGATGCTTGATTTTATAATAATTTCATATTTTATTGTGTTTATTATATTCACTCAATATCAATAATATATTGACTCAATATTCATATAATATTCACTATGCATGTCGCCGCATAAAGTATATAAGGTGGGACCATATAAGGTGGGACCATTTCAACGACCCAACATCTCCATTTCACTAAAGGGATGCTTGATATTAAATTAAATTAACACTGTTATGTATTTTTTTGTACTAGATGAAAAAGTAATTTTATTGTGTAATATTAAATAATTTTTCATAATGTGAAATATTTTCATTGAACCTATCATGGATTAACACTAATTTTATTCTGTAAAAATGTGTAAACTTTTTATTCATATAATAACAATGACATAATCCGGGCTATGTGAATAGTTTAATGTTCCAAGTCAATACTTGTTTGTCCATGGATGAATACTTCGATGAACACTGTTCACTTCAACATTTATTTGTGCACCAAAAATTCTTTAAATGTAATAAAAGTATATATTCATCTCTTCACATAAAACAACAAGTAAAAAATAAAACAACAAAAATTTCGAATTATATTGAGCACGAATTGCTAATTGTAATACATCTGAACCGTACAATATGAGATCTCACAAAGAAACAAGCAACCTTTCAATGTAATAGTATTGTATTCATCTATGTAATCTCAAGTATTTACTATCGACACTGAAGTATTCATCAATGAAATACTAATGTTTCTATGCAAAAATAAAAATTAAAAAATAATAATCTGTACAAAGTTATGTTTCTATATTTATAAACAAAAAGAATTAGTTCTCCTTTTTCTTCATATTCTTTTGCTTGTCCAACAACTTCTTTATGGCAACATCCATTTTCCTCTTGTAAGCAATTTTTTTTTGTCGTCCCCTCCGATTTGATTTTTTAGGTGGTAGTAGAGGTTTAGAAGGTGGACAATTAACTAATGAAGTCCCATCAATTTGTTCTGCAACTGTCGTAGATTTCTGAAAACCATCAAGCAATGTCTCACCTGCAAAGAAGTATTCATCCATTAAAATGAAAGTATTCATCCCACAATGCAATATAAAGATTCACAATCACTATAGGTACATGAATTGTACATGAATTATTATTGTAAAATTGTATTCATCCTTTCATCACAAGTATTCACACTATCAGAATGATGTACTAATATGTGTAGAAATTAATATAAATGTATATCTCCTGCCGCCGAAACATCTTGTTGCTTTCCTTTTCCTGTGGTAGACTTTTTTTTCTTTCTTACTATAGGCGTCATTCCAGAAACTCCAGAAGTATCAATAACATTCACATTAGGTTGGCCACCAACTAAACCTGATTTCACAAAACTCGAAAGTATCAATACGTATTCACCACTAATGCAATAAGTATTGACTTCCAATGTCAGAAATATTCACTACTAAACCTGAAGTGAAAGAAATAAGATATTGAAACAGAAAGAAAATGACTATTATTGACAAACCTGCTATGTTTTTTCTCAACTCATGTAAACCATTCAACACCATAGTATGATACTCATCATTCACACTTCCAATGTTCAGCAGATCTTGAATTATTGAATTTGTTGACATGGTCAACTCATACAGCTGTTGAGTATTTTAGATATAGGACTTTGGTACTCTTTTTGCCTTTAAATTTATAAACCTTCGTACTCAATTAATAGGTTAGTTGCAAGCGCACAACCTATCGATCGTAGTATTTAGGTGTCGATCCGCAAGGAGATAGGGAAATACTAATTTTCAAATAAAGAAAACTACTTCTAAACTAACAATAAAAGTAAAAGGGGGGGGGGGTTTGTGTAATTTCGTTTTTGAGGGAAAATTAAAGTAATTAAAAGTTCGTAACAAAAAGCAATAAAATTGGGTGAAAATCAAGTTTGAGAAGTCTAGGGGTATTCGGTCCACAATCCCTTGCTAATTCTATCTACTCGGTTTGTTTAAATTCATGTTTGATTATGATGAGGTTTCTAACCTAAGTTAGCCTTTGGAACAAATATTAATACGAATACCTTGGGTGGACGGATTAATGTGCCTCGAATTCTAGGGCTGTCACTAACCTAGAGGGATATTTAATCACGTGCTTCAAGTGTATATATCGATATTTGTTCTAAGGTGTCCCAATCAAGTTTTGGCTTCACCGCTAAGTCCTTCACCAAACCCTAACCTTAATTTCTATTTTTCCAGACTTGAATACAAAAGTACGGTCGCTTATAATTCAAATCCTAAGGTATTTGCAATCACAATTTATACTATCCTATATGATCCTAATCTACTTTTAATCAAGAAGACTTAAGCGGGACGCTACAAGTCAAGCACAACAAGTTGCACTATCCTATATGATCCTAATCTACTTTGGGTCTAAATGATCAAAGCGGGACGCTACAATTCAAGTACAAATCATGGAACATCACAAATGATAAATCACAGAAATTAACATCAAATCAAACAATCATAATAAAAACTAAAATCCGAGTAAAATAGAATTAAACAAGTTCATGCTACATGACCTAAACCCCTAGAGAGAAACTAGCCTCTCATGGAGAAGCAAGTATTCATCATGAATTCAAGTACAAAATAAGTAAAGACAAAGAGAAACTAACTAGAGAAATAGAATACACCCTTCTCTAATTAAAAACCTTAGTCTTCCTTACGATTGCTGTGAGAATTCGCCTTCTTCCTTCTTGATTCGCTCCTGTGGTTGATGCTCTATCTCGTGAATTTCTCTCTTAGAATCGTCATGATCATGGAGAAGAAATTACTTTCCTTTTATAATGGATCTGGAGCATATGGACGTGGGGAATCACTCTAAATCTGTCACAACGTGTCCCCACGTTTCCACCTTCTATTTTCCACCTTTTGGGACGTGGTCTGATGCGCCGAAAATAGAAAATCCTCAAAATGGCAGTTTTTAGGCTGAATGCGGCCCAAGTGCGCCCGCACTGCGGTCGCACGCGCTTCATTTTCTGTTCTGAATTCCACTCTAAGTGCTGAGTGCGTCCGCACTGCTTCCCAGTGCGCCCGCATTACTCTCGGACTTTTCTGTTCTTCTTTGGCTCAGGAGTGGAAATTTCTCCAAGTAGAAAATGCGGGTCCCCTGCGGTCGCACTCTGGTCGCATTTTCTTCTAAGTTGCTGGATTTCTTCACCAAAATTCGACCAAGTAGGAAATGCGTCCGCACCAATGTTTTGTGCGTCCGCATTCCTCTCGGATTTTTCCTCTGGAGCTTGCTGGACCTTGGATTTTCTTCTAAGTGCTTAGTGCGGCCGTACTAAAGTTCAGTGCGTCCGCACTTTGGTCCTTTTTCTTGTTTTCCTGCGAATTTCACATAGACAAATGCAGTAACTTGATTCTAGGGGTATTTAATCCTAAATTATACTAAAATACATGATATTTGGTGCTATTATGCGATGAAAACCTGATCGAACATATATATAAATTAAACCTATCAAATTCCCCCAAGCTTGAACTTTGCTTGTCCCCAAGCAAAACCTAACTTGAGCTATCAATTCGATCCCATTGGTACACCTTATATCAAGTATATTTAAATGAAAAATTTGTATGATCTTGTCAAAAATTAAAAACCCTCATGCGAATTTCCCAATTTTCAAGTTTAACCCTTGGATAATTTCGACTCAACCCCATAATTCGATTACTCTAACTTTTATTTCCTTAAAGGTCTAGAATTCATGAACTTTGTTTACCCAAATTGATTAAAAGAAATGCTATCTTAAACATGGAATTTTCAAATTCCCCCAAGCTTGAATAAAACTTAGGTTAGAAATTTTGCGGATTACGTGTGTTGATACATGCATTTTCTCATTTTTGTTGTTGCTTTTGATTTTCTCATTTTGAATTTTTCTTTTATGATTTTAGCACTATGTTCCCTATCCTCAATTAAGCATCGGTTGGTTACAAGTAGTTAACCGTACCCGACCGTTCTAATTCAAGGGTGCTTTGCATGCTCTTAGTCTAACCCTTCCACTAACACGAATGTCAATTTTATCGGGAGACTAGCGGAGCAAGAGTGCTAAGAACTCATAACCATAAGTACGTCATGAAGCCGTAACATAAGTCATTGGAGTTACCTTTTATTTTTCAAAATTTTCAATTTTTACCCAATTTCTCAACATACATGCATATATCATGAATACACACATCCCTAAGCATTCTTTCATACTTGTGGATATCCCAATTTTTCCAAACTTAAAATTCCCATATCTAAATAGCTTCTCTAATCCATTTAAATTCCAAATGTCCTAATTTCATCAACCTTTATTTCCACAAAGTTTTTCGCCCAATTATGTGGTCATTTCAAATTGTTCCAAGGGTTTTACCTAAAATTCGCAAAAATTGCATGAACATCCCTAATTTTCGTCAATCACCCAAATTTATCATATCTAAAAAATTTTAAAATTACTGAAATTAAACATGATCCTAAATGCACATGCAAGATACATTTTCTTCCCATCCCCCAAGCTTAAATCAAGCATTGTCCCCAATGCTGAAAATAAACAAAAGTAAATAAGAAGAAATATGGACTTAACTTATTGGCGGAAGTCGGTGGTAGTACGAGGCTAAGCGGCCTCACGGGGCGTTACCATCGCCCTCTTCATCCATGTCATCATTCCCTCCCTCTTGATCTTCCTCCTCCGTATCGTCACCTTCATTTGGAGGTGCATTTGCTGCCGCAGCTTGTTGTTGTTGCTCCGCTGCTAGTCCTGCGCGCCTCACATGGGGTGGAGTAGGTGGCTCATCCTCAAAATCGGCATTGAATTGCTGGCAGGCCATTCTAGAATAGTACATGGCATTGTTGGCTGTTGTCTCAATTTCATCGAGACGCCCGTCGAGGTGTAGGCGGAAATCCATCATGTATTGCATTAGTTGTTCGTTGGTTGGTCCTGCTTGAGGAGGGGGTGCGGCTTGAGCTGGTTGTGGTACTTCAGGTGGAATAGGGTCGTCGGCTATAGACCATGTTGCATCATTCAATGGATCAATCTCGATTTGAAGAGGTAGCCGGTGTCGGATTGTCCCTGGACCAATGTTGATCCAATATTCATCATACATGGATCGCTCAATCAATGTTGCACGGACTAAGCCTTGCAAATCGACAAGGGTTGGACCATCCACAATATCATTCCCAAATGGCAAGTGTAGAGCTCTCGCAATTTTTGTGATAATGCCCCCCACTCGGATCTTACCATGCTGCTGCCTATTTGTTGCTACGGTGTGGAGATGCTTGGCTAGCATGTACCCAATGTGAGGCATGTAATTCATTTCTCCGTTGTTTCTTCGCAACATGCAACACATGTAGAATAGTTCCTTGAGGTTAATAACCGAGGCAGTCTCTCCCCGAGCAAAGATGGAATAGCTAAGCACTCGCTGGATGTATCGCAAGGTGGGGTGGAGAATGTTCTTTGTCCTTTGATGGCCGAGAATGCCATCTTCACAAGTTAGGCGGCGGAATTGTGCAACGGACATGTCATGAAAGAAATCGGTGGATGTGCGCATTGCATTGACATCGGCATTGGGTATGTTGAGAAGGGACATGAGTTCGGCGGAATTCATGGAATGAGCATAGCCGCCGAGGTTGAATTCAATGACACGCCTACCTCGGTCGAACTCAACGGAGGAGAGGAACTCGAGTGTGATTCCCTTGTAGGTGGGGACCTCATCGCTAAGGAAATCCCAAAGGTCGAGCCGGGAGGTAAGCATCTGAACCGAGTTGGTGAGACCTAGTACATCGAGGGCCTCGACATCGATCCAACGAGATGGCTCAACAGTTCGGCGTCGCTCGTTGAAATTCTTGCGGCTCCGTTGCTCATCATTCAAAGGTTTTGCCGGTGGAAAGTTAGCTTGGCTAGATTGGCCCGGATCACCTTTTCGCTTCTTGCTAGCTTTTCGTTTAAACATGGTAACCTGCAAGAAAAATTCTCAACAAAGAAGATTCAAACACCAATTCCCAAATCGCAACTCAAAATAAGAAATTTAACCTAAACAGAGAAGAATGCGGCCCTAGTGCGGACGCACAGCGGTCGCATAAACCAGTTTAGAAAATTTGGTTCAAATTTCAAATTATTGGCTGAGTGCGGGTCTGGTGCGGACGCACTTAGGTCGCACGGGGGTTCTGTCAATGGTAAACCGAGGATTTTGGTGAAATTTTGGTCAAATTGGCCAAATTTGGTACCGATCTCTAAGTTCTAACAACGAAATAGTGAAATTAAAGAGTTAGAGAGATCAAACCCGGTTGTAGATCGCAAAATCCCGTGGTGTGGTGCTTGAATGGCGAAAAGGTGGCGAGGTGGCTTGAAGACGAGAGGAGAGCGGCAATGGCGGCACCTAGGGCTAGGAGAGAAGAGGGGAAGGCTTGGTGAAGGCGAGGAGAAGAGAGATTTGTAGTGGGAGAGGGAGAGAAGAGAAAAAGAGAGAGATTCGGTTATTTTTAGAGAAAACCGACGGTTTTGAGAGAAAAAACGGGAGAGAGAGAGAAGGTGAAGGGGTGCCTAGGTTTAAAAAGGCCAAAAATTTTCTAATTTTACTGCGTGCGGACGCACTGGGATGAGATGCGGACGCATTAAGGCCTTGGAGATAGAAAAAATTGGCATAATCCTAAATGCGGCCTCTGTGCGGCTCCTGTGCGGGCGCATTCCTCTCGGTCTGCCAGATGCGACCCCTGTGCGAGTCTCCTGCGGTCGCACTGTCTCAACTTTCTCCCTGTCTGTTGGCCAAGTACAAAATGCGGACGCACCAGCTTTTTGTGCGGACGCATCACGCTCGGTCTGGCCAATTTTGATGATTTAACCTGTCTGAAAAATTTTCTAAGTAGGTAGTGCGGACGCACTGAAGTTTAGTGCGGACGCACTCAGGTTATTTTCATGAGTTTTTACCTGAAAAATTGGCTGAGTCATTTAAATATGTAAAAATGTAAAGAAGTGAAAATAAAAATGTAAAGAAAAACAATAAAACCTTGGGTTGCCTCCCAAGAAGCGCTCAATTTTACGTCGTGAGCTCGACATGGCTTTTGCTTATTGACGAGTAGGGTTGGTTAGGTAGGAACCGTCCACCTTTTCTATTGGATCTTCATGGTTGAAGTGCTTAAGGCGTTGTCCATTTACTTTAAAAGAACCCGTATTGTTGCTCCAAATCTCGATTGCTCCATTGTTGAAAACCTTCCGGATTTGGTATGGGCCATTCCATCTTGACTTCAACTTTCCGGGAAAGAGGCGAAGTCGCGAATTGTATAGCAAGACCATATCTCCTTCGTGAAATTCTCGCTTTATGATGTGTTTGTCATGCCACCTCTTTGTCTTTTCTTTGTATAGCTTGGCATTTTCGTATGCATTGAGGCGCAATTCATCCAACTCATGTAAGTTGAGAATTCGTTTCGCACCGGCGGCTTTTAGATCGAAATTTAGTGCTCGTATCGCCCAATATGCCTTGTGCTCGAGTTCAACCGGCAAATGACATGGTTTGCCATATACCAATTTAAAGGGAGTCATACCTATTGGTGTCTTGTAGGCGGTGCGGTATGCCCAAAGTGATTCATCAAGTTTTAGCGACCAATCTTTTCTCGATGTGTTGACAACCTTTTGTAAGATGCTTTTTATCTCACGATTGGAAACTTCAACTTGCCCGTTTGTTTGAGGGTGGTAAGGTGTGGCTACCTTGTGCTTGACTCCGTATTTGAGTAGGAGATTGTCGAATTGGCGGTTGATGAAATGAGAGCCGCCATCGCTAATCACCACTCGAGGTACTCCAAACCTAGGAAAAATAATTCTTTGAAAAAGCTTTCTTACCACGGCGGAGTCGGCGGTTGGGCTTGCCACGGCTTCTACCCATTTTGACACATAATCTACCGCTACAAGGATGTACTTGTTGTTGCATGAACTCGGAAAAGGGCCCATGAAATCAACTCCCCATACATCGAAAATCTCAACTTCTAGGATCCCTTGGAGAGGCATCTCATGTCTCTTTGATATGTTGCCGGTTCGTTGACACTTGTCGCACTTAAGCACATATTCTCGTGTATCTTTGAAAATTGTCGGCCAATAGAATCCGGCCTGAAGAACTTTTGCTGCGGTTTTGTCGGTTGAGGCATGTCCTCCATAGGCGGATGAGTGGCAACATTGGAGAATTTGGTTTACCTCTTCTTGTGGTACACAACGCCTATGTATACCGTCTACCCCCAATTGAAATAACAAAGGTTCATCCCAATAATAGTTTTTAACATCTGAAAAGAATTTCTTCCTTTGTGTGTAAGAGAGTTCCGGGGGTACCAACCCACATGCTAAGTAATTAACATAATCCGCATACCAAGGGGCGTCTAAGCTATGTATCGCGTATAGCTGCTCATCAATGAATGAATCGTCGATTGGCAAGTCCCCTTCTTTCGGTGTGTTATTGATGCGTGAAAGGTGATCCGCCACAGAATTTTCGGTCCCTTTCTTGTCTTTAATCTCTAGGTCGAATTCTTGGAGTAGGAGGATCCACCTAATTAGACGTGGTTTAGCATCTTTCTTGTTGAGAAGGTATCGGATTGCCGCATGATCGGTATACACCACCACTTTAGATCCCACCAAGTATTGTCGAAATTTGTTGATGGCGAAGATTACCGCTAGGAATTCCTTTTCGGTTGTGGTGTAGTTCATTTGCGCTTCGTCTAGCACCTTGCTTGCGTAATAGATCACATGTGGTTTGTTATCGGCTCGCTGCCCTAGGACGGCTCCTACGGCGTAGTCGCTTGCGTCACACATAATTTCAAAAGGGGCATCCCAATTTGGAGGTCGGAGAATTGGGGCTGAAATTAGTGCTTCTTTAATCCTACAAAAAGCATCAATGCAAGGTTCATCAAATTTAAATTCAACATTTTGCATTGTCAAATTAGTAAGAGGTTTGCAAATTTTCGAAAAATCCTTGATAAACCGCCTATAGAATCCCGCATGGCCTAGAAAGCTTCGCACATCTTTTACGCATGTTGGATAGGGCAATTTTTCTATCACCTCCACCTTGGCTTTGTCGACTTCCAACCCCTTGGATGATACCACATGGCCTAGGACAACTCCTTGTTGCACCATGAAATGACATTTCTCCCAATTGAGTACCAAATTGACCTGCTCACAACGTTATAAGACTTTGATTAGATTTGATAAACATTCGTCAAATGAGATACCAAAAACTGAAAAATCGTTCATGAAAACCTTCATGGAATTTTCTAACAAGTCTGAAAAAATAGCCATCATGGCCCTTTGAAACGTGGCTGGTGCGTTACATAAACCGAATGGCATCCTACGATACGCGAACGTACCATAGGGACAAGTAAATGTTGTTTTTTCTTGGTCATCGGGGTGAATTGGAATTTGAAAGAAACCACTATACCCATCTAAATAGCAAAAATGTGAATGGTTAGCGAGTCTTTCGAGCATTTGGTCGACAAATGGTAGAGGGAAATGGTCCTTCCTTGTTGCATTGTTTAGCTTGCGGTAGTCGATGCACATTCGCCAACCGATCATCACCCTTGTTGATATCATCTTGTCGCCTTCGCCTTTCACCACTGTGGTACCACCTTTCTTTGGCACAACATGAACCGGACTTACCCATTTTGAATCGGAGATTGGGTAGATGATACCGGCATCTAGGAGTTTGATGATTTCCTTCTTCACGACTTCCTTGAGATTCGGATTGAGTCGCCTTTGAGATTCGATAGAAGGCTTGTGATCATCCTCCATTAAGATTCTGTGCATGCAAAAGGAGGGGCTAATTCCGGTTAGATCATCGATTGTATACCCGATAGCCTTCCTATGCAATCTTAGTTCATGAAGGAGCTTCTCGGTTTGATCTTTGTTGAGCTCGGAATTGACTATCACCGGATATGTTTCATCTGTCCCCAGGTACTCATAACGAAGAGTAGGTGGCAAGGGCTTGAGTTCGACCTTCGGTGGTGCGGAACTGGTCGATTTGGCTTCGATCTGAGCTATTTGGGCCTGAGTGCGGACGCACTCATATTCAGTGCGGACGCACTGCGCCTGGATAAGCGAAATTTGGGTATCTGCGGCTTCAGTGCGGGTGGAGTGCGGACGCACGGGGGCTGAATCTGGAAAAGTGCGGACGCACTGTGGGCTGGTGCGGACGCATTGCTCTCGGTCTGGTGCATCTGACTCCTCTTCTGTGAAAGTGCGGACGCACTCAGGATTGGTGCGGACGCACTGAGGGTTGTTTTGGCAGTTTTCACCGGTTTCGAGGTCGGTTTCTTCCAGGATTTCTTCCAGTTGTTTTCCTTTCATCATCCTTTCTAAATGATCATCAATTATAGAGTCTAAAACATCAACCCTACATATTGAGTCATTATCATTAGAAGGAAATTTAATGGATTTAAACATATGAAAGTCTACCTTTTCTCCACCAATGTCAAAGGAAATTTTTCCTTCTTTAACATCGATATTGGCACCTGCAGTTATGAGGAAATCACGCCCTAACAAGATAGGGGTATGAGTGTCCTCTTCCATTTCTACAACCACAAAATCAATAGGCACAAAGTATTCACCTATTTTGACAATTACATCTTCCACAATTCCTTCGGGGAACCTTACCGTTTTATCGGCCAATTGCAAGGACATTCTCGTTGGTTTTAATTCCCCTAAGTCTAATCTTAGATATACCGATTTTGGCATGAGACTAACACTTGCCCCTAAATCACATAAACACCTATCAAACTTGGTATCACCTATCTTACATGGGATTGCAAAGCTTCCCGGGTCCTTAAGTTTTGGAGGTAGCTTGTTTAAGAAGAGGGCGCTACACTCCTCATTTAGGGACACCGTACCCACTTCCTCAAGTGTTCTTTTATTGGATAAAATTTCTTTTAAAAACTTTGCGTAAGTGGGCATTTGGGTAATTGCTTCGGTAAATGGTATGGTGATATTTAACCTTTTGAGGTGATCTACAAATTTGGCAAATTGTTGGTCTAATTTTTGCTTCACTAACCTTTGAGGAAAAGGTACAAACCTATGCGGGGGAATGTACTTAGGAGTTTCAGCATTTGTTACCTTTGTGGAGCTAGAATTACCCATTGTTTGATGCTTTTCCGATGTCGGTGCATCCGCACTTGTAGGGGCTGCATTCGCATCAAGGGGAGTTGCAACGTCGTGTGTTTCCTTGGGAGGTTGCTGCTCTTCATTGGGCATGGTAGGTCCTTCGTACTCCTTACCGCTCCTCAAGGTCACGGCATTCGCATGCTCTCTCGGGTTGATGTCGGGTTTGCCCGGAAGCGTCCCTTGCTGACGGGAGGATGAAGATGCTTGTTGTGCAATTTGTGTTTCTAGCATCTTTGTTTTGGTCTCTAAAAACTCAAATCTATTGTTCATGTTTCTCAAGGAATCCGAAATATCGGTATTGGTGCTTCTTTGTTGGTTCATGAACTCGTTTTGAGATATGACAAGGCCCTCTATCAATTTTTCTAATTTGTTGTTTTGAGAAGGTCCTTGGTACGAGTTTTGGTTCGACCGATTTTGGTAATGATTGGAATTACCTTGGTATTGGTTTGAGTTTGAGTTTTCATTTTCAGTCCTCCACTTGAAATTTGGATGGTTCCACCTTGTGTTAGGGTTATATGTATTCGAATTGAAATTATCGTTAGGCCTAACCTTATTGTAGATCGGATCGTTTCTCTTATCACCTTGATTGTAAAACATTGCATTGACTTGCTCGACGTCCTCTCCTTCTAAAAGGACTTTGCAATCAGCGGTGATATGAGTCGACTCTCCACAAATGCCGCATGAAGCCTTGTTCGTCACGGATTTGGCGTTTTGCATTTGTGCCATTTGATGTTGCAAGGCTTCCATTTGGGCTCTCAAGGCGGTGACTTCATCGGTTTTCAAGATTCCCGGCGTGGTTTGGGTTCGTCCACCTCTTTCGGCCGTCCATTCCCTTTGGTTGATCGCCATGTCCTCAATCATTAGCATGGCTTGCTCAGGATCCATCTTTGACATATTACCTCCGGCGGCTGAATTCAAATGGGTCTTGGTGGCTATCGTGCAACCTGCAAAGAAAAATTGAAAAAGCAACCACATGTCAAGGCCATGGTTAGGGCACAAGCGCTGGAGCTCGGCCCATCTATCCCATGCCTCGGTCAAAGACTCTCCCTCGGCTTGTTTGAATGTCGTGATCTTCGTTCGGAAGTGTTGGGTTTTGGATGGAGGGAAGTATTTTCCTAAGAATAACTTCTCCATGTCGTCCCATGTCCTTATGTGGTCCCGATTCACGGTCCTTAGCCACGATCTTGCATTATCTCGGAGGGATAGGTGGAAGCATTTGAGCTTGAGGTTGTCTAACTCTTCTCCTTCTCTAGCGAAAGTGCCGCAAGATTCTTCGAAAACCGCCAAGTGGGCATGTGGATCTTCGTTTAGGGCTCCCCCAAACTGACTTTGACCAAGCAAGTGGATGAGAGAGGGCTTGATTTCGCGCGGATCTTGGCCTTGTGGAATGAAACCGAAGCGGTGGCCTTGTTGGCGAATACGGCCATTTCCGTTGTTGTTTGGATTGACACCGAAGAGAGGATTATTATTGAGAATAGGTGGATCATTGTTGCGTGGATGTGGTGGCGGTTGGTTGTTATTTGGAGGAGGAGGAGGCGGAATGTTATCGTGAAGGTCTTGGTTGAGGAGGCCTTCCGGATAGTCTTCCACTTCTACCTCAAAACTGCGGGGCATGCCTAGATTAGGATCTAGACCTGCCATTGGTTGAGAGAGAGAGAGTTCGCCGGCTTTTATCTTCGCGGTTTGACTCCTTGTGACCGGTGCCAGCGCTCAAATCTATGAGAGAAGAAAAGATGTGAAAGAGAGAGAATAGAAATAGAGAATAGTAAATTTCAGAAAATATAAAAAAGAGAAATAAACTATTTTTGGATTTTTAATTTTCTGAAAAGTAAATAAGGAAACTAAGAATTAAAAGTACTTTCCTAAAATAAAAACTAGTATCTATCCTATTCTCCCCGGCAACGGCGCCAAAAAGCTTGTTGAGTATTTTAGATATAGGACTTTGGTACTCTTTTTGCCTTTAAATTTATAAACCTTCGTACTCAATTAATAGGTTAGTTGCAAGCGCACAACCTATCGATCGTAGTATTTAGGTGTCGATCCGCAAGGAGATAGGGAAATACTAATTTTCAAATAAAGAAAACTACTTCTAAACTAAACAATAAAAGTAAAAGGGGGGGGGGTTTGTGTAATTTCGTTTTTGAGGGAAAATTAAAGTAATTAAAAGTTCGTAACAAAAAGCAATAAAATTGGGTGAAAATCAAGTTTGAGAAGTCTAGGGGTATTCGGTCCACAATCCCTTGCTAATTCTATCTACTCGGTTTGTTTAAATTCATGTTTGATTATGATGAGGTTTCTAACCTAAGTTAGCCTTTGGAACAAATATTAATACGAATACCTTGGGTGGACGGATTAATGTGCCTCGAATTCTAGGGCTGTCACTAACCTAGAGGGATATTTAATCACGTGCTTCAAGTGTATATATCGATATTTGTTCTAAGGTGTCCCAATCAAGTTTTGGCTTCACTGCTAAGTCCTTCACCAAACCCTAACCTTAATTTCTATTTTTCCAGACTTGAATACAAAAGTACGGTCGCTTATAATTCAAATCCTAAGGTATTTGCAATCACAATTTATACTATCCTATATGATCCTAATCTACTTTTAATCAAGAAGACTTAAGCGGGACGCTACAAGTCAAGCACAACAAGTTGCACTATCCTATATGATCCTAATCTACTTTGGGTCTAAATGATCAAAGCGGGACGCTACAATTCAAGTACAAATCATGGAACATCACAAATGATAAATCACAGAAATTAACATCAAATCAAACAATCATAATAAAAACTAAAATCCGAGTAAAATAGAATTAAACAAGTTCATGCTACATGACCTAAACCCCTAGAGAGAAACTAGCCTCTCATGGAGAAGCAAGTATTCATCATGAATTCAAGTACAAAATAAGTAAAGACAAAGAGAAACTAACTAGAGAAATAGAATACACCCTTCTCTAATTAAGAACCTTAGTCTTCCTTGCGATTGCTGTGAGAATTCGCCTTCTTCCTTCTTGATTCGCTCATGTGGTTGATGCTCTATCTCGTGAATTTCTCTCTTAGAATGGTGATGATCATGGAGAAGAAATTACTTTCCTTTTATAATGGATCTGGAGCATATGGACGTGGGGAATCACTCTAAATCTGTCACAACGTGTCCCCACGTTTCCACCTTCTATTTTCCACCTTTTGGGACGTGGTCTGATGCGCCGAAAATAGGAAATCCTCAAAATGGCAGTTTTTAGGCTGAATGCGGCCCAAGTGCGTCCACACTGCGGTCGCACGCGCTTCATTTTCTGTTCTGAATTCCACTCCAAGTGCTGAGTGCGTCCGCACTGCTTCCCAGTGCGCCCGCATTACTCTCGGACTTTTCTGTTCTTCTTTGGCTCAGGAGTGGAAATTTCTCCAAGTAGAAAATGCGGGTCCCCTGCGGTCGCACTCTGGTCGCATTTTCTTCTAAGTTGCTGGATTTCTTCACCAAAATTCGGCTAAGTAGGAAATGCGTCCGCACCAATGTTTAGTGCGTCCGCATTCCTCTCGGACTTTTCCTCTGGAGCATGCTGGACCTTGGATTTTCTTCCAAGTGCTTAGTGCGGCCGTACTAAAGTTCAGTGCGTCCGCACTTTGGTCATTTTTCTTGTTTTCCTGCGAATTTCACATAGACAAATGCAGTAACTTGATTCTAGGGGTATTTAATCCTAAATTATACTAAAATACATGATATTTGGTGCTATTATGCGATGAAAACCTGATCGAACATATATATAAATTAAACCTATCAACAGCCTACAAACACACAAAGGAAAACAGATACAACTTAGAGTGAAGTATTCAACCTTATAATTGTAAGTATTCAACCATAGCATAAATAAATAAACAAATTAGAGACTTTTACCTGTTTCGTTCAGGTAAAGTTGGATGAGATGAATCAATTATGGTCAAATTCTGTCGATCGATATCTTTTCTCCACCGATCGACAATATACTTTTCATCAATAGAAAAGACCTTTTCATGCTTTAGGACCTGAATTGAGTGTGAACACAAAACACCCATTACCTCAAAAAGTCTACAAATACAAAACACCTCCTTTAAGGCCCTCTTATACACAACCTGAAAATTTTTCCCCCAACAATCTGCAACAACATAAAGTGCCTCTCCATCTTGTTCTGCAATTAAATTGCACGATAAATTCATACACAATGTGAACTGCTCTTGACATTTGAGAAAAATTTCATTTGTATAACTTTGTTGAAATTGATATTCCATGGGCAATTCAGAATTACACTTATGAGCTCGATACTTCGAATCATGGTCAGCCTTATGCTCTCTCTCCCAAATGTTTCTTAGAGATTCATCAAAACATTCGACAAAACCTTTAAGGCTTTCTCTCCTTGTGAGGTAGCTATCCAAGAAAGAATTCATACTTTCTACACGCTGTGTAGTATTCATTCCAGCCCAGAATTGGGAATTTAGATAGACTGGCACCCACTTCTCTCTCATTTGAAATATATCTCTAAACCAAGCATCATCTTGCTTCCCAATTTTATCCATCAACTGCACCCATCTTTCCTCAAAATCTTCATTGCACTGGGAATAATACACAACCTCCTTCACCTGAGCTGATAAGGCACTTTTCTTATCCTTTCTTCCCAATTTACTGGGTAGCTTGTGTAATATATGCCAAGAGCAGTACCGATGAGTGGTTTCTGATCCAAACACATGGTTAATCCCTAATTCAATGCTTCCACATTGATCTGTGAGTATGCCACCAGGTTTCACTCCATTCATACATTCCAAAAATCTAGACATAAAATATTTGTTAGTACAAAATAATTGTGCTAAGAAAATATTACATAAAGTATTTATCCCTTAAGTACATAGTATTGACTTGTACGGCTCAAAGTATTCATCCACTAACAATGGAAGACCTCAAAAAATAACCTTACTGTGTATTCCAAACTTCATACAATTCCTACAGTATAATGTACTCACCAGTACCACATAAAGTATTCATCCACTAACAAATGCAAAAACTCAAAAAAAGGCAACCTCAATGTGTATTCAAAACTTCATACAATTCATACAGTATAATATATTCACCAGTACCACATAAAGTATTCCTTCATTATAATGTATTGACATGTATGGCATAGAGTATTCATCCACTAACAATTAAAGAACTAACAGAAAACCTTGCTATGTACTCAAAACTTCATACAGTACATTGAGTATAATATATTGACATATACCATATAAAGTATTCATCCAACCAGGTTTTAAGTATTCATTCATACTTATCCAAGTAAATTAGTATTCAAACATTCAAAACAACAATCAAATAGTACCTGGAAAGACACCATATGTAATCTCTTTCAGTTTCCCTTCCTAGCAAAGCACAAGCTAAAATGACGGAATGACCATGGTGATTAACACCAACCCACAATACAAGTGGCATATCGTACCTGACAAATTTTAAACAAAAATAGCAAGTATTCATCACAACCATACAAAATAATATAATAATTAGCAGATGATTACTTATTTGTGAGGTAATTAACATCCGAAATGTAAGAAGTATTAATCCCAAATACAGAAAGTATTCATTACTAATGTAGAAAGTATTTATCACAAATATTGACAGTATTCATTCACGATCCAAGTATTCATCCACAGAAATTCACTTTTAATGTAAGAAGTATTCACCCAAATAAAAAAAAATATTCATCCCACAGTATTTAACACATTTATAAGGTTGTCAGATTAATATGAAAATTTCAAATTGCAGTAATAAAATAGCAGATGATTACTTACTTATTTGTGAGGTAAGTTGCATCCATAACAATAACATCGTGGAAATATTTGTATGCTGCACGACTTCGACCATCAGCCCAGAACACACTCCACAATCGACCTTCGTTTGTGTAATCGTGAGCATAAAAAAAATCTCGATCAATCTTCGATTTGTTTCGAAAGAACTCAAATATCAATGAGGCATCATCACCTTCAAAAGCCCTTAACTTCATCCGCTTGTACTTCTCAATATGATTTCTTGCATCTTTTTTAGTAAAAGGGCACCTTATATAACCTCCAGCACTTTTGATTACTAACTTAATATTAACTGCAACACCCAAACCTTGATCATCATTAAAATCCAGCATATTCTGATATTTCACAGGGATGTATCGGAATCCAGATATCAGAAATGAAGAATTGGGTTGCAAAATGTGGTTGTGACACCCAACATATTCTACTACTAACCATCCACCATTCAAACTAGAAGGTTTCAATTTTAAACAAGCACGACAACCCGTGCCTACAAAACCCCTCTTCCTTTTTGGGATACGACATTCGTTTGACACCACTCTTTTTGGATATTTGGTGCACATAAACACATAATGAGTGCTTATGTTACCAATCTTGTGATTTGACCTTTTGCATATGCTAAATCCACATTGAAATCCATACAATTGATAGTATGAATGTGCATCGTCTATGGAATCAAACTCATCCCCAACTGCTGGTTCTCTCACACGATGATCATCATCATCATCATCATCATCAGCATCATCACCATCACCAGCAGCATCAGCTTCTACTTCAGTATTTCCTGGTTGATCTTCCCCACTTTCAATGTCAACAGCCTCCTTATTGAGGTCAAAATCAAATATACTCTCCTTGCTGCCTACACTATCAACCACTCTCTCATTTTCACGATGAACCTCTTCAAAATGTTGATAAAGGTTCACCTCATCAACTTCTAAGTTACTATTCTCCATCCACATCTCATCTCCGCAGATTTCATTGAGATCAAAACTCATCCTGAAAAAACAACTACTTAGTGTAAATACAAATATTCACCCCAAATGTAAGAAGTATTTATCCAAAATGCAGATAGTATTCATCCAAAAAATAGAATGTATTCATCATACGACCCAATTATTCATCCTATAAAAACCATGTAAGAAGTATTCATCCCAAATACCAAAAGTATTTATCCCAAATGTTGACAGTATTGATTTACGACCCAAGAATTCATGCAACAGTATTTAACATCAATTCACAAATAATGTAAGCAATATTGACTCCAATACAAGAAGTATTCATCCAATATGTAGAAAGTATTTACCCCAGTTGTGTTTATCCCTAATGCAGAAAGTATTTATCTAAAATGCAGAAAGTATACGAAATGCTGATATTATTCATTTACGATCAAAGTCTTCATCCAACAGTATTTAACATTCATTAACAACTAATGTAAGAAGTATTCATCCAACATGTAGAAGTATTCACCCCAAAATGTAAGAAGTATTAATCCCAAATGCATAAAGTATTCATTCCAAATGTAGAAAGTATTTATCACAAATATTGACAGTATTTATTCACGATCCAAGTATTCATCCACACAAATTAACATCAATTCACATTTAATGTAAGAAGTATTCACCCAAATAAAAGTAATATTCATCCCACAGTATTTAACACATTTATAAGATTGTCAGATTCATATGAAATTTTCAAATTGCAGTAATAAAATAGCGATTTCAGATGTCACCAACAGAAATCACAACATGAAGATCAGAGATCAAAAATAAAATCAGATCGCATCAACATTTCATTACCTGATCAGAGAATAGCCGGAGCAAGGAAGTTCGTCGGAGCGTCGGAGCAAGGAAGATCGTCGGAGAGTCCCAGCGGGTGAGATCGTAGGAGCGTCCGAGCGGGGAAGATCGTCGGAGCGTCGGAGCGTCCAATTAGGGTCCGCCTAGCTCTCCCCCGTGAAAGCGGCGCGCGTCGGAGAATCCCAGCTGCGATCGCTTGAGAAAAGAGAGAGAAAGCGGCGCGCGGGGAGAGAAAGGAAACAAAATTCAAAAAAGGAAAGGTAATTAAACGGGTAAGTGGGTTAACCGGTAAACAGTTAACTATAATTAACTGTTTCATTAACGGCCACGGGGGATGAAACGGGGGATGGGAAGCCGGGGGATATTAGAATTACCCATTTATTTTCTTTATATCAAAATAAAGGAATGGAAGTCTAGTTTCCAGATAATATAATTTCTCTATACAATTGGTACAGTTTTAACAATAAATTGATAGAGGTCAGAAATCAGAAAAGCTGAAATTCCAGTGAGCAGTCTCAGTTTTTTATCAGATTCAAAATTCAATTTAGAGAAAATGGCTACATGGATTTTTGTGTTCTTTATATTAAAAATAAAGGTATGGAAGTATAGTTTCCTGATAATATATTTTTATATACAAAAATATTACATATTGATACAGTTTTAACGATTAATTGACAGAGGTCAGAAATCAGAAAAGCTGAAATTTCAGTGAGCAGTCCCGGTTTTTGACCAGATTCAAAATTCAATTAATTTAGAGAAATGGCTAAATTTATTTTTGTGTTCTTTAAATAAAAATAAAGATATGGAAGTCTAGTTTTCAGATAATATAATTTCTCTATACAAAAATATTACAGATTGATACAGTTTTAACGATTAATTGACAGAGGTCAGAATATTACAGATTGGTCCGGTTCTACACGGTGCGGTCCGGGTTTGGTCCGGTCCAGTTCTACACGGTTCTAGTGAAATTGACCCAAACCCTTGCTAGACCCGTTTCTAGCCACAGTCTGGTCCGGTCTAGATTTGGGGCACAGTCCAGGGCGGTCCATTTCTAGACCGGCCGGTCCATTTCAATACACTAGTCTCAGTCTCAAATCCACTGTAGTAGTAATACTAGGTGGCTACCTAGGGGCGTCATATATGACACAGATCTAGTAAGGTCCAATTGCCTCCTCTTGAATTTTGAATAATAATTTTGCCTGTGTATTTTTTTACTATTGCTTATTGGTGGATAAGTTTGTCTACTTATTTTTTTTTTAACTCATTTTCTTTCTAGTCTAACTAATTTTCTTTCAAGTTAAAACTTATTTTCTTGTATACCTCTGACTCAGAATCAAATCCGCTACTTTTCTTGAAGAAAATGAGGACCCTCCTCTCTTTTTCTCTCTTTTTTCTCTCTCTTTTTTTTTTCTCTCTATTTCTTTCTAAAAGGAGGGTCCTACTTTTCTCCAAGAAAATGAGCAGATTTGAATCTGCCTGACTCAATTTCTGAGTATCATGTAGTTTCTCATTTCTCTATGCAAGAGGATGGAATTTGTTCATCCAATTATTTAATAAGGACATGTACATATAATGTTTTTTTGTCCATTAATTTATTGGATAAATATATGGATTAGAACTATTTCATATATATCATTATCATTGATAAATACAAATTGATAGATGATGATTTTTTATCGTTATTAATGAAAAAATTGGGTACATACTCATCAAGACTTCTTTACCTTTGAGATTAAACAACTCAAGTTAATTCAAATTATGAATTGATTGAATGTTACAATGACAACTTTGCCCTTGGATAATATTATGCATGGTTAGATAATGGTCTAATGGATAGGTTGTACCACCATTAGTTTGGAGTGTCTTAATTGAGCACGTTGCTGTTTAAAGATAAGAAACACAGTAACAACATTACTTGTTGATTTCGAATTTCTTTTAATTTTATTCTTGCTATCACACGTTACTTAAGGTTTCGGCATTGAATTTCTGATTTGACATATGCATTGCTTTTTGAACTTCCATTTATTTGATGAAGAGATTTCAGTCAAAAACTTGGTATCTTTTTTAGTCAAATGGAGCACCAGAAAGAAAATTAATAGATTTGGACACATAATCAAGTATCTCTTCTGGCATTGATGTTTTTTTCTCCCCTCAGAAAGCAACGAAATTTTCAGAAAGGGCAAATTTGTCATTTGTTTATTTAGTCAAAGGTTATGTTAATTTAAAGAGAAATATCAAAGGCAATGAGATTTTGATGGGGAACTATCTGATTATGATGTTTAGATGAGTATATATATTTAAATGAAGGAGTTTTGATAGGCATGTATTCAATTTTGTCCTTAAAAGATTAAAATAATATAAATATACAATATTTATCATAAAGGTGGGATTGACTTGTGCCATATTTCATATAGTATTGATTAATTAGTAATTTACACCTTTTAGATAATGAAATCAATATGTATATAAATTAACTTAAATTACGAAGAAATAATTAAATATGATTAAACGTGACAAACATGACACGTGTAGTCAACGTGTGACGTCATCTAACGTACCACGATCAGTTCTTTGAATTTGATCGCAGCACAACACATCGCATAAAAAATTTAATCAAAACACTTCATGTAATTCAAATTACAGAATAATTAATCACAGCACGACGTGAATTTACATACATACTCTGTAACAAAGGCTACGGATAAACTGGACTCGGAATAATGGCGGTGGATTTTGATTTGGATCTGACTCAGCCTCTGTCCCACGCCACGCGCCGCTATCAACCGCTATCAAGCAGAAAAAAATTGGATGGCTGAGATACAACTAGCCGTCATATCCACGGTCCCCATCATTGGTCGCGAGTGAACTCTGTACTATAACCTTTCATTAAGAAAAAGAAAGAATAAGATTTGACCTAACTGGTATCTATAATCTTCTTCCAGCCTTTATTACCAGGGACCAGACCCCTGTTTTATTCTATAATATATACTAAATTACTAATCCATTATTTCATTTATCTACTGGAGATTGGAGAAGCGCCAGTTGTTGCATTATGAAAGGCACTTCGCCCTTTGGCACTGCATCGGTGGCATGCTGCAGAGGATAAGAACAACCCACAAAAATAAGGCATTGTACAGTTGGTGCCACTTGTTCATTTCACATCCATTGTTATTACTTGTTAATTTTTTTGAGTAAAAATTAGAGGTGAAACCATCCAATTATTAAATATTCACAAATGATTGTCTCTGTTGTTACTTGTTAATTACTTGTATCGTTTGATCGTAAAGTAAGAGATAGAATAAATTTCTTATTCCGCACTTAAGTTGTAAACAAAGAGTTAAATAGAAATAAGATGAAGTAAAATCTGAGTTAATTCTCGATAAGTTATTCCAATTTTTAGGTAGATTAACTTATTTCACACTTACGTTGCATGTAGGACCCATTGTCATAAACAAGTATTCATTTTCTAATATCATATTTCTTTAGATGTATTATTTAAACTATGACTTAAGCTATCAAATGCGATGTAAAATATGAAGAGTAAGATAGAATAAATAATTTAATTTTTGTTCTTAAAGTTATTAAATAGCAATCAAACATTACCTTAAGTCCTTATTTTAGATTTGAAGAGCTACATGGATCCTAAGAAAAGCACCTATTTTTTTTGGTACAATTCCTGTTACATGTGCACTAACATTTAAATTAGTCTTCGAAGTAATATAAAGGAAGTCTTGTTACATGTGTACTAACATTTAAATTAGATTCTCTGAGCAATAAAGGAAGTCTTGTTAAATATGTAAATGAGTGGCTTATATAAAAGTTTTGGCTTCTAAATAATATTGAACGAATTGAAACCGAAAATAAAATAAAATATAGTAAAAATGGAAACACTTTAACGTAACTAGGTGCCTAGAATCTTACATCACTATGAACCTCTTCCCTCATCATAAGTCTGGTTGTTAACAAGAAAAATAAAAAGAATGTTAGTCTGATTAATGAAAGGAATATTGAATTGGAGAAGGTTGAAAACATGACACATTAATTGTACTGCTGATGGCGTAGGGGGGATTTCACATGCACTTATTGTGGTTTTGTTTTCTATTCAAGCCTGTTGTGATAGCTACTTAATTAAAAACTCTCCATAAACTTTTTTTAATCTAATATATTCGTTAGCAGGCCTTGCCAGATAGCTAACCTTAAAAAAAAAAAATTATATTGCTGATAGGAACTTAGTTCTTCTCACCCTTGAGGCCTTGATTTTTCTTTTTTTTTTCCTTCTGACATCGTTTTACCATGACAATAGAAAAAACATGAATTTGACCATCTATTAATTTCACTCGCTCTCTCTCTGTGAGCAGAATGGCCCAACAAAAAATTAACCATTGGAAATTAGGCCTCTTAGGTATAGAGAAAGGAGTAATAGGCGATATAAGCAGTCATATTGTTAACTAAACATAATCTTATATGAGCTTCTCCAATTGAATTCGAGTCCGCATCTTCTGCATTAACTCAAAAGAGCATCTTTTGAGTTTAATTCATCTCGGCCGTCTTATCAGAATCGGAGCCAATCCGGCCCACACCTATGACGCACAGGGCCTTTTAATATGAGTGTGGATGTCAACCGGACAGTCCAAATCCATTAATGCACGTTCCGTTAATGCAGAGAATACAAATTCATTGAATTCATACTTCAGTTGAATCTTTTTTATAAAGTAGGAAAAAAAAAAAGAATCCATGCTTCATACAATGACTATTTTTGTTAGTTTGCTTTCTTATTCATGTAGTCAAATTTATTTTTAAATTTGCATCATTGACTTTGTATTGATTTTTTCTGTAAATATATGTGTTGATAGATAATTGCCTACCGATCTTAAAAAAAGAATTAGTAGCTTTTTTTCTAATTATAGGGTTATGATACATTCTAGCATATATCTTTTAGATGCTTTTTTTTGATAATTGAACATTTGTCTCTCTACGAAAAAGAGCTCGGATCGATGCACTAAGCCCGCAGTTATAAAAAATTATAAGCTAAAGAAAAGGTCCAGAAAGTAGCTATAATGAGTAGGGGTGTTCATTGGGTCCGGTTTAGTCAGTTTTGAACCGAACCAAATTAGTTTGGACCAAATGGTTCGGTTTTTTTGGTTTAATGGTTCGGTTCGGTTTGCTTTTTAAAACCAAATTATAATTTCGGTTTGGTTCGGTTTGAAAATTTTGAAAACCAAAATAACCGAACCAACCGAAATTTTATATATTATGAATTTGGTCCGGACCGCCCCGGTTTATTTCTTAATCAATTGCTTTAAATACTTCGGTTTATTTCTTAATATCCTGTTTATTTCGTAATATCCCGATTTATTTCTTAATACCTCGGTTTATTTCTTAATATACTTCGGTTTATAATAAATCAATTGCTTTAAATAAAAAAATTAATATATTTCGGTTTGAACCGAATAAACCGAACAAACCGAAATAAAACTTTGGTTCGGTTCGGTTCGGTTCGGTTTTATTTTTGAAACCGAATTATAACTTTGGTTTGCCTAGTTCGGTTCGGTTTCAACCGAACCGAACCGATGAACACCCCTAATAATGAGTACAATATGATGGGGCGAATTTCCAACTGAGCGATAGAAATTCGGTATCTATTTAGACATGAGAGCAGCTTGGGTCCGATGGATTTCGGGACCGTCCGATCTGCTTTAAGATTCGTGTGCACGAATTTTAAAGCAGACACGGAAGTTGCGGGCGCGAATCTTAAAGCAGATCGGACGGTCATCGAACCCATCGAACTCACTTTGAGTCCGATGGGCATCGGACCCAAATGACCTCTTTAGACATAGGGAGTCCCTTTTTTAAATTTGTGCCACAGTTAAAGAATGGTAATTTAGTAATTGTACATTTGATACCGGAGGTGATGGCCCGGGGTACCTATTTTGCATCACTTGTACCTTGGCAGTGTCAAGTTCAAAAACAAAAACAAAAATTTATTTCGCATCACTTTAGAATGCAAGGAAGGCCTGTCATTTTTATTTGCAATTTATGGGCCTTCTAAGGCTAAACTTTTTGCATTCAACCCGTTTATCAATTTTCTAATATTTTAGGCCGTGTCCAGATCCCACTTTCTTCTTCCCTGCTTGAATCAGTGAGGCCCGTGAAAATAAATATTGTAAAAATTAGAGAATATTATAAAAATTTGTACATACAAATATTATAAAAATTATCGAATGTTTAGAAAGCGAAAACTTGTTCGAGAAAACAAGTATAATATAATACCATTTTATACCTGTGTGATGTTGCTGACCGGTTCAAATAAAAACACTTTATTCTTCGTGTTTTTGTCCTATAGCAAGTGTTCGACCTCTTATTTTTCAAAGTCCATAGTCATCTTCTGTCGACTAGTAACTTCATGTACTCCACCTAATCCACCAATGGTTGCATTGTGGCACTTTTAAAACAACTAAATAAGTTGAGCAGTAATTGTATTTAAAATGTGGTTACGGTGTTATACATGAAGAAATAATTATTTGATATTATCTATTTTTTATAATTATAAATTAAAAAAATAATTTAAAATCTAACATTAAATACATGATCTGTGTGATGCACATGTCATGTTTATAAAATATTGTGATATTTGATTTATTTTTCACTGTACATCAAATCTTTTAAAGTTTCAGTGGTTTGAAATTAATTGTCTTTTATTCACCACCAAATAATATATAAATTGTACGAAATTTAATTGTTAAACTATCTATACGTCAAACAACATGCCTATGTTTACTTTTTTGTTTTTAATATGATTTGAATTGATATGAAAAATAATGTCACAAATTTCAGAATAGTTATTATTGTCAAGTAATTATTTTTTATACATACAACAAAAAAGCAATGTTCCGATACATCACATTTTATGAGAAAAAAATGATTAATTAATTTTTATCAACCGATTAAATTAACATAAGTTGGAAAGCTTTGTTTTTAATATTAGTAACCGACTTTAGTAAGAAAATATTCACGAATGATAATAAAATTACTCTATAAATCATATAATTTTATTTCAAAAAATCAATCACCAAATTAAATGTATATGAACTATTTAATAAAATATTATATACTAGAACAATTTTTTAAAACAAATTCACTGTCTTAACCACTAGGTCACTACATTACCAACATCAAATGCTACACCTAGGGTACTGTATTTACATGACCGATACCGAACAACAATTATTATAACCATCAAGAACTAGCATTTGGTTTAGTGGCAAAGGCACATGGTTTCTACGTGAGAGGTCATGAGTTCGAAATCCACATAAGAGAAATCATTTGTTATAATAACAAGAGTATTAAATAGTTAAATGGCTTGACCTCCAACTTTACTCAAAAAAGACAATTATTATACCATCTATTTGCACTGAAATACAACTGCATGCACATGTTTATGTCACAGGACAATCAAACACATTTTTATGACTTGTACTCGTTATCGACGTTATTTATCCGTAACGTCTAGGTCGTGCATTTGTGGCTTGGCAAAGCCATAGTCACAAGATTCGTGAATTATTCGCGAATAATTTGTTTTTTTTTATGATGACGAACTGAACGTCGAATTATTTGGTTGACTGAACTTTGACTGAATTATTCCCGTATAATTCGCGAATTTTACGACTTTTCCCGAATTATGATTTTTTCCCGAATTTTTCCCAGAACATTTTTTTTGTTTTTTTTTTTGCTTCCTTGTAGGACTGAGATCTCTGATCCAGATAATTTCGAATCATTCCCGAATTATACCCGAATTATTTCTGAAATTGCAAATTTGTTATCTCGCCGAACCAAATCCGAATAATTTATTTGAGCAAAGCAAGTTCAGAGGCTATCGAAATCCAAAGTGGAGCTTTCACCTTTGATCTTCTGCAACATTTGAAGATCGCTATACTATGTAACGAGTGGCCACATATCGAAATGGATATAACTTGTCTAGCTTTAAATAAAATCATGGACATAATTAGAAAATTCAGATTGGAGGGTCGAAATATAAAATACATAATGTGTGGTAATTGAAATTTTAACTCAAGTCTTCACAATGATAATATGAAATTCTAATCACTAAACTAGAAACACACATTTAATATTTTATGAGAGGCTGAACTATGTATTTAAAAATAAATATTAATTTACATGATTAAATTTTTTAAATCATTAGAGTATCTAAGGACCTCTTACTTGACTGTAAATTCGTCCCTGAATAGAATATCCACATCTTCTATCATAAACTGTCGTTGACAGACGTGTTGTGGTTTGCACCAGCCGCAGAGAATCCATAAATGTAGCTTTTTTTATTTTTATTTTATTTTATTTTGTTTGAAATACAGAAACTGTAGCTATCAAGTTGAAAAGGAAAGAGCAGAGATGCACAACGAGAAAGGACAGAGTTTAGTGGAACCGTGGAACGGTGGAAGCATCAGGAGGAAAGAAGATGGAGCCTTCGATGGTTACTTTGCACCTTGTATGAAACCCAGGCTCTTGATTTTTTATATGTTGTGTCAATGGGATCAGTAAGATGTATAATTATGATTTTAAGCGCATTTATTTTATAATAAGACTTGACGTTATCATTTCCTTGTGACGAACTTATTAATAAAAACATTGAAAGGAGTTATTTATTATAATTTTTTTATATAAGAGTCTTTATTACCGAAATTTTGTTAGTTGACACCTCTCAAAAATCAAATTAAATGAATACCACCTGTTTGGCCTTATTTTCAATCCTACCACCCATGCCAACTGGGTTCGCGCACCAAATTAGCTGGTGCGCGGACTGGGTTGGTGCACCCACCTCTTCTCGGCATAAGGCCTATCCAACCCAGTCCGCGCACCTGGGTGCGCCAACCCAGTCCACGCACCAGCCAATTTGATGCGCGAACCCAGTTGGCGTGGTGGTAGGATTGAAAATAAGACCAAACGGGTGGTATTCATTTAATTTGATTTTTGGGGTGTCAAAAACTAAAAAAATTTCGGTCTTTATTAATTGCGAAATATATTTTGATTTTTTTTTAAACAGATATTTAAACTACGTCTTTTCGTAGAGAACGGTCCATTATCATCTATATTAAGCTATGATTATCATCTATTATACAAATCCAAAATCGAACTTTGAAATTCATTCCGTGGTTTTAAAATTATGCCAGCTGGATTTAGAGTGTTGTAGTTTGCATCTTGAAGGAACAAGCACAACGTGATGTGACTTTGTTGATTACGTCATGATAGGCTATTAGATTTTTTTTTCACATAATGTGACGTGATGTAACTAAAATAATAGAAGACAGTCATATCACGCGAATGACTACATCACTTGTAGTAAAGCGATGAAATTTATAAAATCTTTTTAGGTTTAAAATTTGTTTGAAAATATATATATATATATAAAAAACTAGTGTAAAATAAATTAAAATAACAAAATAATATTGGGAAAATTAGTCACGTGATATGACCGGACCAGTTTGTGTGGCGTGTCGTGACATGTCATTTTCGATTGAAAAAAGACACATCATGTAAATAAACACATCACACGATACGTGAGTCACATCACAGGATCAACACACGTGACTTGACGTGACAAAATTAGTAACGGCGTGAATAATTTCCTACACTATTTGCATCTTAATAAAAATTCTGAATTTCAACAGATCTCATAATTTTGCCAATGCATGCTTGCTCTTACATAGGTAGAAGAGAGTGAGGAGAACGAGACGAGTAGAGCAGGAATAATTTTGAGGCTCGACCTTGGAAAGAGAGAGAGAGAGAATATAGTTGCACCATTTTTTGCCTTGCACGAAGGAAGAGGGAGAAAATGACAGAAGTTCTAGGTATTTTGCTTTTGAAGCATTTTTTTTATTTTTTTGAGCATTTTATACATATTTTTTTTCTAAAATTTTAAATTATGGATAATTTTGAAATTGATAATAACATATTTGTCTAACTAAATTTCAAAACCTCATAAATTTATTTAATTTATTATTTATCTATCAAAATTTATTTTAAATTATGAAGTTAATCAATTTATTTTTTATTTAAAAAATAAAAAATATGTAGCATATTCAAGATAAATTGAAATATTTTAGTTTAGCCGGTTTTTGATGACGAATGAGTCAATTTACTACCTGCAACATAGAAATTAACAAGCATGTGCTTAAATGTTATTGTTTATGCATCATATATAGAGTGATGAATCATCTGTCACACAAATCAGTCAATCAAAAAGACTAAAAGTTTCTCTTATATAATTTTTTTATTTTTTTAATAAAGGGTACATTAAAGTAATTATAAATTTAAAATGAATTTAAATACAAAATTAATAAACTGAATACATTTGTGAGGTTTTGAAAATTAAAAAAGTAAATGTAATATCATAAATTTTAGAAGAAAAATATCGTAGTTTTGAGGTTTTTGAATGGTTATACGTTAATTTTTTTTCTAATTTTTCTTTAATGAGAAAGTTGACAGTCAAGCTATCTAACACACTTTTTAAATCTTTATTATTACCACAAAAAAGATTTTCTCCATTCAGATTTCGAACCATAACATTCCACAATTAGAATAAGTATATCTTTGTCACTAAATCAAAGATTGATTATTTTTATTTTTTAACTTCAACGTTTTATTCGTTCTTCGGACAGCCGCAGACCCCGAAATTTTTAATTTTAACATTTTAAAGAATTAAATTAATAAAATAACCACCGTTTTTGGTCAATTCCATATTTAACACGGCCGCAGAACACCGGAGCGGACCCATTTGGGGGAGGCCGCAGAATGCCGGAGCGGACCCCCATATGGGGCCGCAGAATACCGGAGCGGACCCGGGTCCGCACTATGCCGGAGCGGACCCTGGTCTTTTTTTTTTTTCTGATTCTGAATTTGATTATGGTTTTGTTTTGGAAATTTTTATAAAAAATGTAACGTTTGTGAAGTTGTGTATAATTACTTATATTTGAAATGTCGTTTAATCTGAAATTGTTGTTCGTCGTTTGTTTGATCAAAGAAACATTAAAATAGAACAAGGGGCCATATAAAAAAGCATACAATAAAACATGCGAATGTTATCGGAAATTACAAATACGTCTAATTAACCGAAAATAAACAATAGTTTTACAAGTACAATTAGAAAAACAACATTAACTCTCAATCTCGTGCAGCCCGAGCAGCTCTGTTTTGTCTTTCTTGCGTATCTCGGCCGGCTTGGTGTCCTCTTCTCCTATTATGCAGAACATCCATCCACATCGGAATTCTGTCGTGCTGTCTTCTGCCCACAGCAATATTTTTTTTCTCTGGAACAAGGACCGGGCCATCGTGTGGAGGCCATTCCGACTGATTTCCATAAACATGCCATTGTGCGCTCCATGTGTTGATCAGTGTAGGGATGTGATAATAGTGACTTACAAATACGCCAGGGTCGATGCCTCGGAGACGACACACGGACAGAACATGAGAGCACGGTATTCTCTCCAATTGAGGCTTCTGGCACGTGCAAGTTACCGTGTGATCATCCCCGATTATCACCGTGTATTTGTAATTGGCCTTGGTAAACCGACCAGAATCGTCAGGTATGAAAGCGTGAACTCTCTCCTGTGTGGCGGTTACCTCGAACTCGTTGTTGTTTCCAAAGCCCCCCAGCGTCTTCATTTTATCGGACCTCTCGAACCGTTTGTTGATCACCTACGAAAAATTAAAAAATAATGAAGAAGTCAGATATTTTTTTTAACAAACTTCATTAAAAATTATGAAGAAATAACTACAAATAAAAGTACCTTATGCACACGACACGAGAATTGCTGACCTTGACTGACTTCCCATTCCGCTTTGGCCCTCCTTTGCGCAAACCATGTCATACATTTGTAAAATGTGTCTTCAATTATTGCTGCAACCGGTAGCCTACGAGAGGACTTGAAGACCTTATTAAGCGACTCAGACCCGTTTGTAGTCATGATGCCCCAACGGTAACCACCGTCCAGTGCTTGGAATATCTTCCATGGTTTGGGGCACTCGTTCTCATCTTGATCCAAATACTTACCCACACCGTCCAGCCAATTGAGGGCAATGTCACATGCCTGCCCCATTGCTTGCATTCCTTGCTCGTACCTCCTCATCTTCCTCTTAGCCACACATATTCTAAAAAAACGGATTGCCTTATCACTGCAACCGTTCTTCTTCATGTTCTCGGCTATGTGAGTAGCACAAAGACGGTGAACACATTGATCCTCATCCTCCTCGTTCCACCCCATATCATCTTGTCTGAACACCTTCTTGATACCCTTTCCCCTATCAGTGATGACACACATGAATCTGGAGCGGATTACATTGATCCTCAACCATTTCATGAACCACGCACAATCGTCATAACTCTCTGATTCTACCAGAGAAAAAGCCAACGGGAGGAGCTGATTTTCAGCATCGTACCCGGTTGCAATCAACAGCTTGCCTATGGTTAAAACCCATTTTGTAAGAGCCGAAATCAACTAAAATAAATAAAGTGAAAACAACCAAATTAGTTACCTTTATACCGGCCTGACAGGAAACATGCATCAACTGTGATGACCGGTCTGATATGTTGAAAAGCAGCTATGCACGGTCCAAATGCCCAAGCCGCCCTATGAAAATACCTCCATGGTCCAGGTTCACCAGTGGGATATGAGGTCACCTCAAACAATGTTTCTGTCAATAAATTTAAAAAAATAAGTTCAATTTTTGATTGATAATGAAATAATGTAAAAATTGAATGAACAATGTAGTACCTGGGTTGCTTCTTTTCATTGCCTCCAACAATGGAACTACAAGAGCGTATGACCCCTCCCAACTGCCAAATTGACGGGCTATTGCCAACTCACGGCCACGCCATAGTTTGTTGTACGCCGGTATCTGACCGTTGTACTTTTCAGCAACAGCAATTCGGACAGCCTGAATACTCAAGTCGACATCGTTCCTCATGTGAGCGGATATACACTCGGCAACCATAGCAGCTGACAACTGGGCGTGATCTGTTCTTGTTGCATCCGCATGGCATGAATGTTGTGTTGGGCATTTGGAGACACGCCATTGTGTTCCATAACCGGTGGCCCTTGCGAGTATGTACCACCCACAGTAACTGTCCTTGCACTTGAACCTCATTCTTGTGCGGTCACTGTGCGTAGGTATTAACTCTTTGTTGCAAAGGATGTGAAACCTGGCAATTGCGCTCTTCATGTCCTCCTTTGAGTCATATGTTTGTCCCTCGGACAATTCATTCTCAAAATCTGCTCTACTTCCAAACAAACCCGAATTGGCTTCCATAAACCCTGATGTGTCGTTGAAAGCATGAATCGGGTGCTGAACCCCGCGATCCATTATCTGAAACCCGCTATCCATCTTGAATTTCCTTGATAGTCCGAGCACAGGCCCGGTATCTTCCTGGTCAGAATAATCGCTCATACCCTCAGGATCAACATGACCCCAATTTTCCTCTGCCTCTAATATCTCCGGATCCACTTCTTCATCAGATTCATCCGGATTACAATTTTGACCCCAATGAGCGGTCCGACTAGATGAAGGGTGGTCAGTCTGGGATGGGGCCCGACGGGAGGGTCGGTCCCTCTGAACTGGGGCCCGACTACTGGACGGTTGGTCAATTTGGACAGGGGATGGACTAGAGCCGGATGAGTTACCCCGACTACGACCCCGGATTAACCTCTGAACTGGGTTCGAACGCCGGGCTCTGGTAACCTCCACATATAGGTCAATTATCTTGTATGCACCCCCAGAAAAACTCATGGTTTGGTTATACAATACCTGCCAGACTCCCTCATTCTGAATTGGAAATAGTTGGAACCAGGTTTGTGATGAACTAGTCGGCATGCTAATTTTGGCATCAATTTTAAGGTCATACTGACCCTGATCCAACCCCAAATTCCCACATATACTTGATTTAAGTCCCAAATAATCCGTACCTGGCAATACCGGGATCACAGTAACGGGTCCAATACTGTAGTAAACCCCATTAGGACCTGTTAATACATCCCCACCAGTGTAGATGGATACCATAAGAGCCATTTTTCCAATTCAATACAGAAGAAACCTACAATTAAAAATTAACTAAATTAATTATTCTAATTAATTATTCTAATTTAATTATTGCTAAATTAATTATTCTAATTAAATTATTAATCTACTGAAATAAAAATAAAAAATTTAAAAGAAGAGAGAAAAAACTTACAGATCAGAGCTAACTCAGGAGAGAGAAGGTGTGAGAGTGTGGAATGAAATGTTGCTGTCATTTTCGGGATATGAAGACCAGGGTCCGCTCCGGCATAGTGCGGACCCGGGTCCGCTCCGGTATTCTGCGGCCCCATATGGGGGTCCGCTCCGGCATTCTGCGGCCTCCCCCAAATGGGTCCGCTCCGGTGTTCTGCGGCCGTGTTAAATATGGAATTGACCAAAAACGGTGGTTATTTTATTAATTAATTTATTTAAAATGTTAAAAATAAAAATTTCGGCCGCAGACCTGCGTAGTATTTCTACTCCCATGTCGATCATCATCCAACAAGAATAGCATATTTGATTGGATAATTTTGAACTGTTAATAGAAACACATTAGCAAACTTTACGTACATTTACATAAAACTTGTAAGTAGGAGAATATACATATAGAATGAGGAACGATATTTTAGAATTTAATAGCTAACATATTGTCTGGTATGAAAGCATAGGTGTATACTTTTGCTCCGGATCCTCAACAAAAAAAATGTCGATAAATAACGTTAATCATTTATCAGGTTGTCCGAGGGTGCAGCAAAGTGCCATGGATATTTTTTCTTTTTTCTTTTCTTTTTGCCACGGGAACATTTTTTTTTTTTTTTCTCGAGTCTTGCCATCATTTCCTCTCTCATATCGAATCAATGAAATCAACGAGATCCCGTGCCAAGCCGATTAATGGTCTGCTCCTTACCCCACAAGTTATTATTTAATTCCACTTTTCTCTTTACTACTTTCCACATATTTTCTACGTGGATATCTGTTCATCCGATCAGGATAAATTTCCTCCAATAATCGATCTCCACGTCATATACGTAAATTACTAGAAATTTCTCGAGTTCGATTGCTATTATTAACTAGCGCGTCAAAACTTACCTTAACATCTACGGTTTCCCTGCATAAATCCTCGGTTTCTCGTGTGTCGGGTGTACATGTGGGCTTATTTTGCCGTGATTTATTTCAACGATGACCCGGCTCACAAATTTCAACTGAAAAATGTCTGCAGCAACATATTTTCCGTAGTTTCCCGGTTTCCTTCAGTTGACTTTCGTCTTTTTCATTTCCTAATTTTTCCTCTTCTATTTCCATTTCCACCTCTAGCCCAGTAATTCATCGCTTTCTCTTCTCCATACGTCACTGAATGTGATCCCAATCTCTCTCTCAACCCCTGAAGCAACCAGATAGAAGCCAAACAAATTCCCCAATCGGTTAGATCTCCGATCAATCTACCCCGCCAATTGCATCAAGTCCAATCCAATTCGATTTGATCGAATTCGCTTGTTTCAATCCGATGGCCGATTGTAGGAGTCTGATCGAATTCCTTCGTGCCTTCGAGCAACACCGCCGAAAACCCTCCTCCCCTTCGCCGGATCAGCAGCGCCCCTCCTCCCGGTCCCGCCGGATCTCTTCCAGAAGCTTCTGGAATCCTCTGTCGCACCCCTTCTGCGAACACTCTCCGTTTGCTGCAATTGACGCCTTGCTCCTCCTATTAGTTCTCTCTGCCCTCGCCTTCTTGACCCTTCCCTACCTTACCCTTATCCTCAACAAATCATATTACTTCCTCAGATTCGTCTCAAAACCCTACTTGATAGGCTTGACCGTGACTTTTGTATTAACAATTCTGTTGTGGGGATTCGTAACTCAGCAAGTGAGAAAATGTGGGAACCCAAATTGCAAAGGATTGCGCAAAGCTGTGGAATTCGACATACAGCTAGAGACAGAGGAGTGCGTGAAGCATTTAAAGCCGTTGCCGAGGGAATTGATCGAGGCCCACACTGTTGAGCTCAGCACTGATCACAAGGAGCTTGAGGCTGAGCTAAGAAAGATGGCGCCTTTGAATGGCCGCACCGTGTTAATTTTTAGGTCCCCTTGTGGGTGCCCCAAAGGACGCATGGAGGTGTGGGGCCCACGCAAGGTTCGGCGAGTTAAAAAGTAGATAGATAGAGTTTGTTGGTACCAGTTTATGTTATATTATTACCCAGTAATATAGTTTTTGAAAGGTTATATTTAGTGATAAAATAAGGGGGTATATGTTTTTGTTCTTTATGGAATAATAAGTGTACTCATCAGATATAAAGCGACATAATCAGACCTTTTGTTTATTCTAATTATCATAATTTTTTCTTTGATTCATCTTGCTTTCATTTTGGTTGATCAAAATGAGTATACTGATTTCATTTCAGAGGATCATCTACCTGATAAACTAAACTTTAGTTACATAAAACAAAAGATTTTCTATTAGATTGATAATACTAGATGTAGTGCACTGGAGCATGTGGATTGCATAGTTGGATTTATTTTGTACTTTTAGCCTGAATCATCACCTTGTAGCTCTAAAATTTTGGCAGCTGTGGATTGTGTTTCTTATGAGCTAATTGTTTAATTGTCTATAAAGGAAATCATTGATGCACTTTGGTGTTAATTATTCAGATGATTTATATTCTTTTTAACATGCCAGGCAATTGTTTTAGCTTTTCTTATGTATTGCTTTTGATGGTTTGAAAAGTTTATATTATTTCTCACTGTTTTCTGGCAAGCTTTGTGCTTTTTGGTGCATTTATTTTACTTTGCTTCACTTTTTTTTTTTTTAACAGTGAAGGTTTACAGAAGGTGGAGTCTGAGAGCTCTAGAATTTGTCAAAAAGGTGAATAAAGCCCCTTCATTGATACCTAAAATAAATACAATTATTTTATCAACCGTTAGAAGTCCAAAATAGAAGATGAAAACTTAGATTCCAATTAACCAGAAAGTAGCTGGTGGGAGGTGCCATAAAAAAATGGTAAAAATTGCCCCCCTCCACCAGCCCACCAGTTGGAACTTCATATCTTTCTTGGATGTGTGCAGCTTCATACTGAATCTGTCGGGAGTTAAACAGGTGACACCATAACAGTACCAAACTGAAAGAGAACTAGTGAAGGCTCTGATCAGAAGAAAATCACTAACCCTTGAACATAAAAAAATACCTCCCCCCCAACCAGCCCACCAGTTGGAACTTCATATCTTTCTTGGATATGTGCAGCTTCATACTGAATCCGTCGGGTGTTAAACAGGTGACACCATAACAGTACAAAACTGAAAGAGAACTAGTGAAGGCTCTGATCAGAAGAATATCACTTACCCTTGAACATGAGATCAAATACACTTTCAAGCGATTGGGCTGATCAGCAATGCAGAGACGGACAGGAGAAGGAAAGAGTTCCTGCAATTTGGCAGTGAAAAATGGTGCTTGTGAAATCATGCCAAGGTTGTAGCAAGGTTTCAAATTTGGCCTGTGAAATGGCTGACCCGCCCTCTCCTTCTTCACTCCAGACCTGCTGAGAAGGGCAGCTAGTTTTAGTACGTATGGCAACCTCTCAACAGCTCCAACTAGGTATTGTTTCTCTCTGGCTCTCAATGTCATCACTTCTATCTTGTTTATTTGTTTTCCCTTATATTATTCTTTCCCCTGTGACTTCCCCCTTGCCTATATCTTGACTTGACTTCTGTGTTCATTTCCTCAAATGAGAAGATTGCCATTCACAGGTTCAACCAAAAGTCCCAAAAGTCGATGGGGGCAGTGACCTCGCCCCTCCGATTCAGAGAATTCTGTTTAGCAAACCCTAACTAGGGCTGCAATGGTACCATAGGTAAATTATGAGAATTTATTGGATATTTGGGGTTTTTTGTGTAATTAATTCTTTTCACTATTATATTCTTTCGGATCAAGGAATTTCAGTTCTAAACCAATTCTATTCAATTGAATTGAAAGAGTGAATGCTTTGGATCTGATCAGTGTAAGTGATACTGCAGCTTCTTCAATTAATGACAAATTCTACTTTATTCATTTCTCCTCTTCATGTACATCAAAGCCTCACATAAGCACTCAGCTTACATATTATAAGTATAATACATGCTTAAAGAAAAAATTTAAAATCTTTTCAATTCCAGCTTAAACCGTTCAAATCAAAGTGCCGGCAACTTGAATTAGTATTCTCGTTCTCTTCATGAGAGTTCAAATCCAACTTTGTTACTGTATTCGCAAGGCCAAAATTGCTATTCACATCTCTATCCTTTTCCTTTCGTGAAGGATTGTAATAGCCTGGTGGTGCACTGTCCTCAAATTTCAAATTTAAATTGGAATTGTAATTAACTTTCCCAAATTCTTCACATGTGGTCAGGCTGCTTTCCATGGAACAATCTTGGAATCTGTTGGTGAAGCATTCAGTCGACACTTGGGACCCCAGGTCAGAGGTGTTTGTTTTTGCATCGTCCTGACATGTTGGGCCCGTGTTCTGTTTCCCTAGTGTTTCTTGTGCTTTCTCCAAGACAGTTTGGAGGTACTTCCCTTGGGCTTCTATTCTGAGTTGGAGGTGCCTCTGTACCTAAATATAAGTTGCAAATTCTTTTTCAGTTCAGATGGCTGGGTGGTACCATACTGTACTTGTACATTTTGTCAAGAGTGTGTCTACCTCAAGTTGCTCGTTTAGCTGTCTCTGCACTTCAATTTGCATTTGGAGAGCTTCACTTATTTGTATTGTTCTACAGGTTCAAACAAACAGCAAGTTAAATAACACTCCATTTCATTCCTACAACTGTTTCATTAGTTTTTGATACATACCTCTCTGACTGCGGTGGAACATTGATATTGCTTATTGTGGGTGCACTCATAAGGGGTGCTTTATCAGCCGGTATTACACATGGCATAGCTGTAAATATTTCAACATGAATTTGGTCAAATAACCTCTCCAACTATAATACATGTTAATATATGAATAAAGTTTATTTATAATGTCTTGATTTATGTAATGTACCACTTTTAGTTGGCCCGTTATTTGTTTGAGCTTGAAGATTCTTGCTTAGCCTGTACTTCTAGAAGCCACAAAGCAACAGAGTAATTTAGTGTATGTTGCATGAGAAAATTAAATAATAGCTTGGTTTGTAAGTTTTTTTAATACTTGAAAATTATTGGCACCTGAAGATGGCTTTTTAGATGGTACAGGGTCAATCCTGGTATTCCCATGAGCCTCATGACTGTCTTTGGAGTAGCTTCTGTGAATTGAAAATTTTGAAGTAACATAAGGATCAATGAAATTAAGTTGCAAATTACACTTAATATATACTTACTAAGACCTGAGATAAAAAAACTGAATGTTTTGTTCAATCTTGACTATTCTGATTCGTTGTGAGGTCATTTCATTGAAGCCAGATTAAACTAAAATTAAAGTAAGCCTTAGCTTAGGATTATAACATTTGACATGGAAACTCATGGTCAGTTTGTCCCATTTCTCATTAGCATGTTCCTACTATACAATTATTTGTATTAAATACAGTAAATTGCGGCATGCATTATATGAAAAGGTTCAAGGAATAAAGTATTTTAGAAATTTGAAAATTAATCTGAACTCACTTTCAGCTCCGCCCAATTGGTGGACGGCTTCGATAAACCGTTGGTGCAACTCAGGGGTCCATTTTAATCTAGGTTTTGCATCAGTGGAAAGAACAAGGCCTGAGTCAGCATGTGCATTTCCGCCATGTAAAAATAGATGTCTTTCTTGTGAAAAGGCTCCTCTCGGTGAGAATATATCCCCACCTCCATGACTTTGATGATACATTTCCTGCACCAATATTAGAAGGGAAAAACTTGTGACTATAGTGTTTTGAATGGTAGATGCCTTATAAACCTTGAAAAACATTAGAATCACAAACCTGTACCTCATTATCCTGTTTACCCGAAGGAAAATTCTCATGGCCCATTGAGTCTAATAGAGTTATTTATACATTTATAAGGTCATGCATGGTATTTCTCATTTTACAAGGTATCTTTGTATTATTGATCCTTGTTTTGTACACAGGTTCATGTAAATTGTCTTTAAATAAAAATAATTGGCCCAGAGACAGTTCGATATAGGTAGAGGTATACCAGTATGTACTGACTAGATACTTGAAAAGGAACAGTTAATAGGAAAATGTCACTAAAAGCTACCTTAGATTACATTGTGTCTTGGTATAAAGGACTATTGATCAGTAAAGGAACTATGAAATACTTTTCTTGTTGTTTTTTGCCCCCTTTGAGTCGGGTTTATTTATTTGGTCCGTATTTGAAAACTAGGCTTGCATGGGGACAGGCATATCAGCTGAAAAGCGTTTCAGTGCAAAACTTATCCTGATACTGAAAGACTGGTATGGTAAAGGTTTGGTACCAATTACTGAAATTGCTAACCCTTTGAACTGCTAGAACTTGGGATTTGTCTCCTCACCTCTTCTGTGGAAGCGTTGTTGCCTTTTTGTGGAAGTAAGGTTGATTTTATGTAAGACTGAACGCACGCCTTGTGCTGATGATAAGGAGAGTGCTCTATGAGCGCTCCTTATAAGGGAAAAACAGAATATGGAATCTTTTTAAAAAAAGAAAAGAAAAGATGAATATGGAATCCATGGAACAAAACATCCATGCAACCTTCTTTATGACAACTCATTAAAAGATATTAATCTTTCTTAACTACACTGCGGTCCTACAAGCTTCAGTTCTCACATTTATTTAAATTTTGTATATTTATCGACAGTGCATGTGGTTTTTGCCAAAAGAGCAACAAAGAGAAAGAAAAATGGTGCTGTGGTTATGTTGTTGCAAATTATTGAAAATCTGGATGTAGTAATTGCAAATGCTAACAATTATCTTAGCATCCCGTTAATTTTTAAATCTACCCAACTTTGATTCACTAATGCATGGTGTACGGTGCATAATTTTTGAATTAAGAAAATAAAGGAACCCCTTTATTGTCCACTGATTATTCATTCGTATCAGAGGGCAGCCATGCTTATACTGGAAACCTAATCTATACTACACTTAAATAAATTCGTGCTCAACTTTCTACCATCTTATTAAAGGTTAACGATATTGACAGAGCTGGATTGTCTTCATGCAGCGCACTAATAATATACTTTTTCATTTTGTCTCTATTAATCATGCACTGCGTGAAGCCAAAATAACTCCGTCAATATCCTTACCCATCTTAAAGCAAAAGGAAGAATCTTGTGGAGTTCAGAATAAATTCCGGTTAATCTCCTTTGTTAAGATTGGTACTTATTCATGTCGACCCATTTGAAAGAGCGTGGGACCCATAGGACCTCTCTCTCTGACCATCTTTTTAGGGGTATATGATTGAAGTATACCTTTTTATCTGACTAGTTTGTTACGTATGGGTTGCAGTACCGTACGGCATAGAATACTTCTAGCCGAGCTAAAATCACTTCGGAACTTATTTGAAATATAGAGGATCCGTTTTGAGATTCGTGTCAGAATAAAACAGATGACTCGTATCTCATTCTGCACGGTCTGGTACCGCGTTGGATCTGAATTTGGTGAACAGTTCCATTAAAATTCATTTCATGTCTTTCTGTTTTTTTTTTTTTTTTTTCGTTCTGTTGCATTGTATTCTATGGTACCGGTACCATGGCTGTCTTATGGTGCCTGTTTGTGCTACTCATTCGGTAGGCCATTGTGGTTGCTTCATGATTGAGTTTGAACAATGCTCTAATAACTATGGGCAGATCTACGCTATATGAATTAAAGTCAATTGACCTCCATTTTAATAAAAAAAGTTGAACCAATTTGTATTGCATTTTTATTCTTTTTTAAATCAGTATTGTAAAAAGCTGTTCACTCTAACCTTCGTATTCAAAAACAAATAGACCGAGATTGAAATTGTGGATATAATCTACAATCTTATAACTTCTTATTGGCACCAAGTTTTACCCCAGTTCAAAAATCAGAAGCTACCTTTTAATATATTCCCTCAATTTTGCTCATTTGCAAAGTGTCGACACTAGCGGGGCCCATTTGAGAGAATAATCAAATGCACTGTGTTACAACTTGATCGAATTTTTTCCCCTTTCATCAAAAGTTTAGTCCGGGGAATATATCTTAAACTTTTCTTCCATCTATTCGTGCATTGCTCTTGATTAAGACTGCACCTAGCATGTGTAGATCAGGTTTGATGTGTGGTTTTTTTAGAAAAATTGACACGGAAATTGCTAATTATAATGTTTCTCTTGTTTAAAAACAATTACCAATGTGTCTCTATCATTTTGCAATTTGAGACTTCAAATTGCAACTTGACAGGTCATATCTTCACCTTATCTAAAGCAGCACCATTAAATGGAGAATCTGTACTTTTAATAGAACAGTTTTTTCTCTCTCTTCTTTTTATTTTTTATTTTTTTATTTTTATTTCCTTTTTCCCGTTAGTTACATCTGTTCTTATAAACAAATATTAATTTAACAATTTCAAGATAATATCGTATTAGTCTCACATTTTTTTTAATAGTATTTATTTTAGAAAATCGAGTAGTTAAAGATCCATCTAAATTTGTACTAGAATAAAAAACTGTTCTATCCTTTTAAGTGCGTGAAAATTGATTTTATAAGGGAAACTGATATGAGTACCCGCAGTTGAGTACCTGCACTGTACCCGCACATAAACTGCCATAACTGTTTGTGGGGACCGCAACCGTTCCAAAACTGTAATTTTGTTTTACAAATATTAATAGTAACATTGTGAAGTATTTATATTTATACAAGACAAGTATTTATATCTATACAATGAACTACATATATGATATATGAATTTTCCTTGAATAATCGTACCCGCACCTTTTTTTGAAAAATCCTCGCGTCGTACCCGCATTACGGGACCACACAACTGTTCCAAAACTGTAATTTTGTTTTACAAATATTAATAGTAACATTGTGAAGTATTTATATCTATACAATGAACTACATATATGATATATGAATTTTCCTTAAATAACCGTACCCGCACCTTTTCTTGAAAAATCCTCGCGTCGTACCCGCATTAGGGGACCACACAACCGTTCCAAAACTGTAATTTTGTTTTACAAATATTAATAGTAACATTGTGAAGTATTTATATCTATACAAGACAAGTATTTATATCTATACAATGAACTACATATATGATATATGAATTTTTCTTAAATAACCATACCCGCACCTTTTTTGAAAAATCCTCGCGTCGTAGCTACATTAGGGGACCACACAACCGTTCCAAAACTGTAATTTTGTTTTACAAATATTAATAGTAACAGTGTGAAGTATATAGCTCAAACAAGATAAGTATTTATATCTATACAATGAACTACATATATGATATATGAATTTTCCTTAAATAACCGTACCCGCACCTTTTCTTGAAAAATTCTCGCGTCGTACCCGCATTAGGGGACCACTCAAATATTTTTTACATATGACACTAAATAACGTCTGAAAGTATTAATATCAAGTACTGCAAGCTAGTATTTATACCTCTGCACTAGAGTATTTTTGTTAAAGGAAGGTTGACGCGGTGATGATTGGGTAAGGTTGATGCGGTGATACGGGTCTCCACTACTTCATTAGAGGAAGGTTGACGCGGATCATAGAGGAAGGGTGTTGCTGGAATTTTAGAATAATAATTAGTGGGGAACATATAATATCTTTTTAAAATAGTAATTAGTGGGACCATATAATTAGTGGGGACCATAGTATATTATTCCTCTAAGTGCGGGTACTAAAATAATTATTTTTTTATAAGAGATATAACTTCAAAATTTATTTAAAAAAGTGAATCTTCACCCATTTTTAGCAAGTCTTAGAAACTTATAGACGGTGAATTAAATACTAAAAGTAAAAAACAATTCCGAAAGCTCAAGGACTTGGTGAAAATAAATTTTTTATTACTAACATATTATTTTGTACTACAAAAACAATTACAACTTGTATAGGATGAGGTTAGAGGAGTCTAGCATTTAAACTTTGTAAATACTTTTTTCTTAATTAATCCATCTGTTAGCGGCAACAAGCCGTCTAACCTTAAAATAAAAAAAAACAATTGCAACAGCCTTGCAAACACTTGGTCAAAAACAAGATTTTTGCCTAAATATTTACACAAACCATTACAAAGGTTTGTTCAAGAACTTGATCAAAACCATGAATTTGCATAAATATTTAATAACGATTTATTTTGTACTACAAAAATAGTTATAACGGTTAGTCTAACACAATATTGTGACAACAGTTATTTAAACTAGCCAACAATTTGCTAACACAGCTAGCAACGATTAAATCAAAAGTGCAGTCCTATGCCTACGATTTTTGAATAGGCCAATTGTTTTATTAAAAAGTTACAACATTTATGTCTCTGAAATCCAGAGTTAGTAACGGTTTATTTTAGGATAATCAACACATCCAACAATCTATTAATTTAAATAGTCAAATTTCAGACATAACGATTATTTTTCTGACAATTTCAATGGCTAGATTTGAAATTTATGTAAACCATTAGAACGGTATGAACAAACCGTTGGAGTAATCAATTCTAAAACATTGACCATGTTTTTTACTAACAGCTATAAATTTATAATGATATATGAAATAGTTATAACAATGTATGAATTTAACATGCTGATTGTCCTCTCAAATAAATAGGATATCATTTTAACGTTCAAAACAGCTTGAAACCTTTCTAATCTTAGTCTTTCTAGAATCATTTTGAAAAGAAATATGATTACTTGAGTCCTTAGCTTTACATAGCCATATTTTGTGAGTTTAGCCTCAAATTCACCGCACTCGCAAGTATAAAAGCTGTGCGGTGAGTGTTAGGTTGAGTGCTTAATTGATTAATTGTGTACATTTTTTTAGAGATTTTTCTTGTTCTATCATGGCCGATTGCAAAACTGGTCATCCGACATTGTTAGCCTAGCTAAATTTGTTAAAAAAATTGCATGTTCTTAGTTCTTTATGAGGAGGGTTCAAATGTCTCATGCCTTTTATGCTTTATCGTGTCTCATATTCTATATTTCTGTTTCCAAAGTTCTAACTGTCGATTTGAACTTCTCAACATAATATTCATATTAAAATATACTTGGAGACCAAATTTTATGTTTTTTGAAATATTTTAACATTTGTTAAGATAGGTACAAATCACTATTTTTCGGTGTTCCAAAAACAGTGATTTGTATCTATCTAAATTTTACATATTATTACTTTTTTGTTTTTATTTGCGAACTTTATTAATTTGTGCATGAAGACTTGCTTTCTTTGTTATTTTTTGTTCTACCTCAAATTGTAAATTAATTAAAAAAAATAAGGTTCAAATTTTGATAAAGACAATCATTCACCTCCCCTAAATCTCATACGTACAGCGAAAACAACATTGATGCACTTAATCTTCACATCTCATTGAAGATAACTATATCTATATATTTGGTACGCGTGAACTATTTTAAAACAAAATTTGTTATTCTCTTTAAGCTCTTTTTTTAATATTTTAGCTTAACTTTTTAGGATTGTTTAATATTTTAGCTCTTTTTTTAATATTTTAGTAGGTAAAATGAACGTGAAAAAAAAAATTGTGCCCCTCTACATTTTTGAATTGGGAAAATATCTGAATACCTACTCTTGTTACATTACAAAATATATATATGAGGAGGGCTCAAATACTTCATTGTTTCATTCTCCAATTGTACCCCAACATCTTTATCTTTGATTTCAAAGTTCAAACAAAAGACCTGAACCGCTCAACATGATATCTACGTTAAAATGTGCTTAGAGATCAATTTTTTTTCTTTTTTGGAATTTTTTACTATTTTTTAAGATAGGTACAAAATCACTGCTTTTAGATGGTCCACAATTTCCTGAAAAACAATAATTTTGTTCCTATCTTAAAAAATAGTAAAAAATTTCCAAAAAAGAAAATTTCATCTCTAAGCACATTTTAACGTGGATATCATGTTGAGCGGTGATAGGTGTATTTTATATACACCGTCGATCTAGTTTTTATCATAAAATAACACCAAATATCTTGTATTTTGGATATAAAGCGAATATAATACACCAAGAATCAAGTTACTGCGTTCGCTCGATGTTTCAATGCAGGAAACAGTGCAAAATGAAGAAAAATCGCCCAGTGCGGACGCACTCCCACCCAGTGCGGACGCACTGGGTACTTAGCCAATTTTCCAGCGTCGCAGACCTCACAGATGAAAAGTCCGAGCGTAATGCGGACGCACTCGCCTTCAGTGCGGACGCATTCGCTACTTAGCCGATTTTTGCGACTTTCAGAATCTTCCGAAATACAGAAGTTCAAGGCCAGTGCGAACGCACTCAGTACTTAGACTAATTTGTGAAATCTTCAGATTCTTTGGAAAACAGAAAACAACATGCCAGTGCGGACGCACTCAGGAAATTTTGCAGAAAATCCAGAAAAGGAAACTTGGAATCAAAGGAGATTTGGAGTCGGTGCGACCCAGACCACCCGCACTCAACTCCAGTGCGGACGCACTGGACTCGCAGATAGCCAGAAATTCGCATTTTTCAAGAGGTTTTCTATTCTTGGCTTCCAAGGAACACGTTTTAGAAAGCCAAAAATAGCCATAGCAGTCTGAGGAGTGCACCCACTAACTCCACTTCCATCCTCTAAATTGGGCAAGGCCTTTGGCTATAAAAGGAGAAGAATTTCATCTCTCTCATGATCCATTATTATATCCATTTTTCACATATTGAGAGAGAGAGATCCTGCAGAAATTCTAGAAGGCTTTTCAAGGAAGGAGAAGAAGAAGATTCTACCAAGGAGTCGGCAAGATCGAGGTTTTAGATCTAAGAAAGGGTGTAATCATTTCTTTATCTTATTTCTTATTGTTTTTGCCAATCTTTGTTATGGATCTCTCCAAGAGAGAGTAGTTCTCTTTCTAGGGGTTTAGGTCAATGCATGAACTTGTTTAATTCTATCTTATTCGGATCTTTGTTTTTATTATGATTGTGTTATCGGATTTGATTGTTAATTTCTGTGATTTATTCTTTATGAATTTCATTAGTACTCGTTCCTTTGAGTTCACCTGGTTAGGGTTTATTAAATTTAAGTAGTTTTGAAATCGCGTTGATCGTGTCTTTCCGCTTTAAGTTTATTAAATTCCGGCATTGGTCATGAGGAGACTACTAATTGAAACCATAAAGACACACCTTAGGATTGGGTTAGAAGCGACCGTACTTTGATATCCAATCCGGAACTATAGAAATTAAGGTTAGGATTTTGGTGAAGGACCGAAAGGCGAAGGCAAATCCTAATTAGGACACCTTAGAACAAATATCGATATACGCTTTGAAGCATGAGATTAAATATCCCTCTAGGTTAGTGACAGCCCTAGAATTCGAGGCACATTAATCCATAGAGCGCAAAGTATTTGTATTAATATTTGTTCCAAAGGCTAACTTAGGTTAGAAACCTCATCAAATCAAACATGAATTTAAACAAACCGAATAAATAGAATTAGCAAGGAATTGTAGACCGAATACCCCTAGATCTCCTTAAACTTGAAAACAAACCAATCTTTCTTTCCTTTATTTTATTTACATTTATTGTTTGAAACTCCTCTCTTTCGGGTATTGAACCCAACTTTAGGATTTTAAGAACAAACCCCCCCCCACTTTACTTTTATTGTTTTGTTTTTAATAGTAGTTTTCTTTATTAAAAATTAGTGTTTCCCTCTCTCCCTGCGGATCGACACCTAAATACTACAATCGATAGGTTGTGCGCTTGCAACTAACCTATTCTTTGAGTACGAAGGTTTATAAATTTTAAAGGCAAAAAGAGTACCAAATTCCTATATCTAAAATACTCAACAAGCTTTTTGGCGCCGTTGCCGGGGAGAATAGGATAGATACTAGTTTTTATTTTAGGAAAGTACTTTTAATTCTTAGTTTCCTTATTTACTTTTCAGAAAATTAAAAATCCAAAAATATTTTATTTCCTTTTTTTACAATTTCTGAAATTTACTTTCCTTATTTAGAAAAATCCAAAAATATTTTACTTTCCTTATTTAGTTTTCTGCACTTTACTATTCTCTATCTCTATTCTCTCTCTTTCACATCTTTTCTTCTCTCATAGATTTGAGCGCTGGCACCAGTCACAAGGAGTCAAACCGCGAAAATCAAAGCCGGCGAATCCTCTCTTTCTCAACCAATGGCAGGTCTAGATCCCAATCTAGGCATGCCTCGCACCTTTGAGGTGGAAGTGGAAGACTATCCGGAAGGCCTTCTCAATCAAGACCTCCACGATAACAATCTACCTCCTCCTCCTCCACACAACAACCAACCGCCACCGCCTCCACACAACAATGTTCCTCCAATTCTCAACAACAATCCTTTGTTTGGTGTCAATCCAAACATCGGAAATGGCCATAACCGCCAACAAGGCCACCGCTTCGGTTTCATTCCTCAAGGCCAAGATCCACGCGAAATCAAGCCATCTCTCATCCACTTGCTTGGCCAAAGTCAGTTCGGAGGAGCCCTAAACGAAGATCCACACGCCCACTTGGCGGTATTCGAAGAATCTTGTGGCACCTTCGCTCGAGAAGGAGAAGAGCTAGACAACCTCAAGCTCAAATGCTTCCACCTATCCCTCCGTGACAATGCAAGGACATGGCTAAGGACCGTGAATCGCGACCACATAAGAAGATGGGACGACATGGAGAAGTTATTCTTAGGAAAATACTTCCCTCCGTCCAAAACCCAACACTTCCGAACGAAGATCACGACATTCAAGCAAGCCGAGGGAGAATCTTTGACCGAGGCATGGGATAGATGGGCCGAGCTTCAACGCTTGTGCCCTAACCATGGTCTTGACATGTGGTTGCTCTTCCAATTCTTCTTTGCAGGTTGCACAATCGCCACAAAGACTCACTTGAATTCCGCCGCAGGAGGAAACATGTCAAAAATGGATCCCCATCAAGCCATGCTAATGATCGAAGATATGGCGATCAACCAAAGGGAGTGGACAGCCGAAAGAAGTGGACGTACCCAAACCACACCGGGAGTCCTAAAAACTGATGAAGTTACCGCCTTGAAAGCACAAATAGATGCCTTGCAACATCAAATGGCACAAATGCAAAACGCCAAATCCGTGACAAAGAAGGCTTCATGCGGCATTTGTGGAGAGGCGACTCATATCACCGCCGATTGCCAAGTCCTCATAGAAGGAGAGGAAGTCGAGCAAGTCAATGCAATGTTCTACAATCAAGGTGATAAGAGGAACGACCCGATTTACAACAAGGTTAGGCCAAATGATAACTCAAATACATACAACCCTAACACAAGGTGGAACCATCCCAATTTCAAGTGGAAGACCGACAATGACAACTCCAATCAATACCAAGGTAATTCCAATCAATATCAAAACCGGTCGAACCAAAACTCGTATCAAGGACCTTCTCAAAACAGTAAATTAGAAAAAATGATAGAAGGACTTGTACTCTCTCAAAACGAGTTCATGAACCAACAAAGGAACACCAACACCGAAATTTCGGATTCCTTGAGGAACTTCAACAATAGGTTCGAGTTCTTAGAGACTAAGACAAAGATGCTAGAAAACCAAATAGCACAACAAGCATCTTCGTCATTTCGTCAACAAGGCACTCTACCGGGCAAAACCGATATCAATCCAAGGGAGCAAGCGAAAGCCATAACCTTGAGAAGCGGCACGGAATACGAGGGACCAAAGATGCCCAGCGGAGATGAGTCTCAACAACCACCAAATGAGGCACAACCACCTAAAACTCCTCTCAGCGCGGACGCAACCATTCCTAATGCGGACGCACCGACATCGGAAAAATCTCAAGAACCGGGTAAATCAAACCCGGCCAAGGTAAGACCAAATGAAACTCCTAAGTATATCCCACCACATAGGTTTATACCATTTCCTCAAAGGTTAGTTAAGAGCAAACTTGACCAACAATATGCCAAATTCGTAGAACACCTCAAGAAATTGAATATTACCATCCCTTTTACCGAAGCAATTACTCACATGCCCACTTATGCGAAATTTTTGAAAGAAATTTTATCCAATAAAAGAACAATTGAGGAAGTGGGCACGGTATCCCTTAATGAGGAGTGTAGCGCTCTTTTCTTAAACAAGCTACCTCCAAAATTAAAGGATCCCGGAAGCTTTGTGATTCCATGCATGATTGGTAATACCGAATTCAAGAGGTGCCTATGTGATTTAGGCGCAAGTGTAAGCCTCATGCCAAAAACCGTTTATCAAAGGCTAAATCTTGTTGATTTGAAAGATACAAGGATGTCATTACAACTAGCCGATAAGACGGTAAGGTATCCCGAAGGAATTGCGGAGGATGTTATTGTAATGATTGGTAAATACTTCGTCCCGGTGGACTTTGTAGTGGTTGAGATGGAAGAGGATACTCATACCCCTCTCCTATTGGGGCGTGACTTCCTTACCACAGCAGGAGCAAACATAGATGTCAAAGAAGGAAAGATATCCTTTGACATTGGGGGCGAAAAGGTAAATTTTCACATGTTTAATGCCATCAAATTTCCTTCAAATGATAATGATTCTATATGTAGAGTGGAAGTTTTAGATTCCATTATAGCTGCCCATATGGAGAAGGAGATGGTCAATGAACAACTGGACCAAATTCTGGAAGAAACCGGCTCCGAAAACGACACAAATGGTGAAAATGACCCTCAGTGCGTCCGCACTACCGCCCAGTGCGTCCGCACTCAGCATGAGGGAGCTGAAGATTCAACCACCCGAGCGCAATGCGTCCGCACTGAATCCTCATTGCGGATGCCCCACTCGCACTCACCTGTTGAGCCACAGTTTGGAGCCGATGAGGAAAAAGTCCGAGAGGAATGCGTCCGCACTGACCCTCAGTGCGTCCGCACTCAGCACATTTCCAACCAGGATGCATCTCAGATTTCAGAAAATCAACCTGAGTACGTCCGCACTAGCCCTCAGTGCGTCCGCACTCATGCCGAAATAGCTCAAATCGAAGGGATTTCGACCAATTCTGCACCACCGAAGGTCGAACTCAAGCCTCTGCCACCTACCCTTCGCTATGAATACCTGGGAGAGGGCGAGACATATCCGGTGATTGTCAATTCCGAGCTCAACAAAGAACAAACCGAGAAGCTTTTACACGAGCTAAGGCTTCATCGGAAAGCAATCGGCTACACAATCGACGACCTAACCGGAATCAGTCCATCCCTTTGCATGCATAGAATTCTAATGGAGGACGACCACAAACCCACCATTGAAGCTCAACGAAGGCTCAATCCGAATCTAAAAGAAGTGGTGAAGAAGGAAATCCTCAAGCTACTTGATGCCGGCATCATCTATCCAATCTCCGATTCTAAATGGGTAAGTCCGGTCCATGTAGTACCAAAGAAGGGGGGCACAACCGTGGTGAAGGGCGAAGGCGACAAAATGATATCCACAAGGGTGATCACGGGATGGAGGATGTGCATCGATTACCGCAAGCTTAACAATGCAACAAGGAAGGATCACTTCCCTCTACCATTCGTGGATCAAATGCTCGAAAGGCTAGCTAATCACTCTCATTTTTGCTACTTAGATGGGTATAGCGGATTCTTTCAAATCCCTATTCACCCCGATGACCAAGAAAAAACGACCTTTACTTGCCCTTATGGTACATTCGCGTACCGTAGGATGCCGTTTGGTTTATGCAATGCCCCAGCTACATTCCAAAGAGCCATGATGGCTATTTTTTCCGATTTATTAGAAAAATCCGTGGAAGTTTTCATGGACGACTTTTCAGTTTTTGGTACCTCTTTTGATGATTGCTTATCTAATTTGATCAAAGTTTTAGAACGTTGTGAGCAGGTCAATTTGGTGCTAAACTGGGAGAAATGCCATTTCATGGTGCAAACGGGGGTAGTTCTAGGCCACGTGGTGTCTTCCAAAGGCCTAGAAGTCGACCAAGCAAAGGTGGAGGTGATCGAAAAATTGCCATATCCAACATGTGTGAAGGATGTGAGGAGTTTCTTGGGACATGCGGGATTCTATCGGCGTTTCATCAAGGATTTTTCAAAAATCTGCAAACCACTTACTAACTTAACTATGAAAGATGCAGAATTTATATTTGATGAACCTTGTATTGTTGCTTTTGATAGGATTAAGAAGGCGCTAATCTCAGCCCCAATTCTCCGACCTCCTAATTGGGATGTGCCCTTTGAAATCATGTGTGATGCGAGCGACTTCGCCGTTGGAGCCGTTCTAGGGCAAAGGATCGACAACAAGCCACATGTGATCTATTATGCAAGCAAAGTCCTAGACGAAGCGCAAATGAACTACACAACCACCGAAAAGGAATTCTTGGCCGTGATATTCTCTATCAATAAATTCCGATCCTACTTGGTTGGATCCAAGGTAATTGTGTACACCGATCACGCGGCAATTCGATACCTTCTCAACAAGAAAGATGCCAAACCACGCCTAATCCGATGGATCCTCCTACTCCAAGAGTTCGACCTCGAAATCAAGGACAAGAAAGGCACCGAAAATTTAGTGGCGGACCATCTATCACGCATTACCAACGAATCGAAGGATGACGACATGCCCATAGACGACTCGTTCGTAGACGAACAACTCTACGCAGTCAACCACCAAGAGGCGCCATGGTATGCGGATTTCGTCAACTACCTTGCATGCGGTATCATACGCCCAGATTTATCCTTCCAACAACGAAAGAAATTCCTTTGGGATGTCAAACAATATTTTTGGGATGAGCCGTTGCTATTCAAACTGGGGGTAGATGGAATTCATAGGCGATGTATACCTCACGAAGAAACCGAACAGATTCTCGATTGTTGCCATTCATCTCCCTATGGAGGACACGCCTCAAGCCACAAAACCGCCGCCAAGGTTCTTCAAGCCGGGTTCTTTTGGCCCACGCTTTTTGAAGATGCAAAAGACTATGTGCTTAGGTGCGACAAATGCCAAAGAACCGGGAACATATCAAGGAGACACGAGATGCCTCTCAACGGAATTCTAGAGGTAGAGTTATTTGATGTTTGGGGGGTCGACTTCATGGGACCTTTTCCGAGTTCTTGCAACAACAAGTACATCCTTGTAGCGGTCGATTATGTGTCAAAATGGGTAGAAGCCGTGGCAAGCCCAACCGCCGACTCCGCCGTGGTAAGAAAGCTTTTTCTAAGAACTATTTTTCCCAGGTTTGGAGTACCTCGGGTGGTGATTAGCGATGGCGGCTCTCATTTCATCAACCGCCAATTCGACGGTCTCCTATTCAAATACGGAGTCAAGCACAAGGTAGCCACACCATACCACCCTCAAACAAGCGGGCAAGTGGAGGTATCCAATCGCGAGATAAAAAGCATCCTACAAAAGGTGGTGAACACATCACGAAAAGATTGGTCACTCAAACTAGATGAAGCTCTTTGGGCGTATCGGACCGCTTTCAAAACACCCATAGGTATGACTCCTTTCAAGCTAGTATATGGGAAGCCATGCCATTTGCCGGTTGAACTCGAGCACAAGGCATATTGGGCAATAAGGGCCCTAAATTTCGACATGAGGGCAGCCGGAGAAAAAAGGGTTCTTGACCTACATGAGCTAGAAGAATTGCGCCTTAATTCCTATGAAAATGCTAAGCTATACAAAGAAAAGACAAAGAGGTGGCACGACAAGCATATCATAAAGCGAAACTTTCAAGAAGGAGACACGGTTTTGTTGTACAACTCACGCCTCCGGCTCTTTCCCGGGAAGTTAAGATCACGATGGAAGGGCCCATTCGAAATAACGAAGGTATTCAACCATGGCGCAATCGAGATATGGAGCAAAGAAACCGGGGCATTCAAGGTGAACGGACATCGCCTCAAACATTTCAACCATGCAAATCCTATAGGCGACAAGGAAATTATAGGCCTAGAAGATCCACACACTCAATAGTGAGCCCTAATCGTGTCGAGCTCACGACGTAAAATTGAGCGCTTCTTGGGAGGCAACCCAAGGTTTTTTATTGTTTTCTTTATTATTCTGCACTTAGTTTAATTTTAAATTTCCAAAAATTTCGATTACCGAACTTTAGTAGGCTTGCAGGACGAAAAAACCATGAAAATAACCTGAGTGCGTCCGCACTAAACTTCAGTGCGTCCGCACTGCCTACTTAGAAAATTTTTCAGACAGGTTTTATAATCAAAATTGGCCAGACCGAGCGTAATGCGTCCGCACTGACCTCCAGTGCGTCCGCACCGACAGAAACTACAGGTCTGCGCAGTCTACCCAAGACCAGTGCGTCCGCATTAAAATTCAGTGCGTCCGCACCCGAGGTACGCTAAATTTAATTTTCAATTATTTCGGAATTTCGGAAAATTTGAATTTTTGTGCGAGTGCGGATGACCACCCGCACTCAGGCCCAGTGCGTCCGCACTCGGGCTTCTTCTCCTTCTTAAACCGACCCCTCTCTTCATTTTTCTTCGCGCCTTTTCGATTTTAAAACCGAAAAACTTGATTTTTCTCTCCCAAAACCCGAAAACCTCGTTTTTCTTTCAAAATCTCCCTCTCCTCTCTCTTCTCTACCACTTCTCTCTTCATTTTTCTCTCTTTCCCTCTTCAAAACCGAAAACCCAACTTTTCTCAAGGTTTTCAAGCGCCGTTTCGCTAAAACTCGGATTTCTTCGCATTTTTTCGAAATTTTCGCGATCTACAACAAGGTTTGATCTCTCCTTACTCTAATTTTGTCAATTCCTACTTAGATCTGTAAAAATGGTACCAAAATCGGGAAAATCGACCAAAAATGGTGAAATCGGTTCAAATTCTCACCCCAGTGCGGATGCCACCACCCGCACTACCATTTAGTGCGTCCGCACTAAGCTTGGGGGAAAACCTAACCAGCCTAAATTTTCGGTTTTTTTTTTTGGTTAAGTCCCCAGTGCGACCAGACCAGTCGCACTGAGAGCCAATGCGTCCGCATTACACTCGGACTTTTCCAAACCAGGCTCGAAATTGTTAAAAATTTGGTTAAGTACCAAATGCGTCCGCACTGAGAGCCAGTGCGTCCGCAGTGAGACCCTTAAATTTCCAAATTTTTGGTGAAGTACTCAGTGCGGTCAGGACCATCCGCACTGCGAGTCAGTGCGTCCGCACTCGGCTCGGGAAAAATCAAAAATGACCCTGAATTGACCAAAAATTGAACTGTTTTTACCCAATGCGTCCGCACTGACCACCAGTGCGTCCGCAGTTAGCCCATTTTGTATCAAAAAATTTCGAAATTTTAATTCTTTCAATTTTTCAAATTGCAGTAACATGCCGAAGAAATCATCCGCCAACAAGAGGCGCAGGTTTGAGAGAGGCCAAGGAAGCCGCGGACCTCCACCTTACCCACCCGCCTTGCCTCTCAACGAAAGTCAAGAGTTGCGGTACAACCTTCTACAAGGCCGCCGAACCCTCGAGCCATCTAGATGGATAAGCCGCGATACACTCATCCAACTCGGACTCCTCGAGTCAGTGCAAATGCTCACCGAGCGGCTTGGCTTGTGGGATTTTCTTTGTGATGAGGTCCCGACATATGAAAGACTTACCATCGAGTTCCTCTCCTCGTACGAATTCGACCGGGCCTCTCGAACTCTCAACTTCAACCTCGGAGGCTTCTCACACATGTTGCACACCACCGAACTCATGCAAGCCCTCGATCTATCCACCGAAAATGTCGATCGGATGCGCACTAGTCTCGACTTCTTCCATGACATGAGCGAGGCCCAATTCCGCGTCCTAACATGCCAAGACGGGATCCTCGGCCAGCAAAGGGTAAAGAATGTCCTCCATCCGGCCCTCCGATACCTCCAGCGGGTACTCTCTCACACTCTCTTTGCCCGAGGGGAGAGCGCATCGGTCTTCAACCAAGGAGATATGGTGTATGTATGTTGCATGCTCCGGCGCAACAATGGTGAGATGGACTACATGCCGCACATCGGGTACAACTTGGCCAAACACATGCAAAATGTGTCGCACAACATGCGACCGGGTGGAAAGATTCGAATTGGAGGTATTGTCACAAAAATTGCCCAGCACTTGCAAATACCGACCGTTGGTGATGTGGTGGTGCCCGGTTACACGCTAGTGGACCTCGACGGGTTATTTCGGGCAAGGCTCATCCGATGGGATGATATTCAAGAGGCTTGGATCAACTTGGGTCCAAAGGACAATATCCGACACCGGTTGCCTCTAGAGACTCAAATCGACCCCTTGGACACCGATACTTGGAAAATTGTCGATGAGCCGCTCGAGCCACCGCTACCACAGCCGCCGCAACCTCAACAACCACCACAGCAAGCCGCACCCGATGCCGCACAAGCACAAGGCATGCCGACCAACCAACAAATCTGGGATTTCATGCAAACCATGAACACCTCCATCAACAACTTGAACATCAATGTTGGTAATCGCATGGATCGCATGGATGGCCGTATGGATGCCTTTGACCGCCGCTTTGATGAGGTCGAGGCCGAAGCCGCCCGGGCGACCTACTATTCCCGCCGAGGATGCATGTACGCAAACCCGCATTTTGAGGACGATCCACCAACACCACCATACCAAAGACGGGCCGCTCAAAGGAGAGAGCACGAGATGGCACTGGAACGTGAAGCAGCACGGCTTGCACAAGAAGCCGCGGCAGCAGCTCAAGGAGGTGAGCAAGGAGGAGAGCAAGGAGGAGACAATGAAGATGAGGAGGATGATGCCGAAGACATGGATCGCGACGAGGATTGATTCCGCGCAGCACCACCACCATATTACGCCAGTAAAGTAGTTCATGTTTCTTCTCTCTTTTTAGTTTATTTTTTCGCATTGAGGACAATGCTTTATTTAAGCTTGGGGGATGAGAAGAAAATTGTATCTGCATGCATGTTTATTTTTCAGTTTTTTGAAAACTTTTTAGGATTTATAACCTTGCTTTTTACTTGACCATGAATAGGATTTGTGATTTTGAACTTAATTGCTTGCGATTACGAATTTGTCAAGATGTTTTACGAGGTTATGAAAAATAGAGTCTTGCATAATTGGACTTAATTGTCTAAAAATGCATAAAGTATAAAATCATGTTTAAAATTTGTGTTAAAAGTTGGCAAAAATAAAATTGTTTGATAAACTTGAGTGATTGACAAAAATTAAAAGTATTCTTGCACGATTTTTCAAATTTTTGGCAAAACCCTTAAAATAATTTTGAAATGACGACATAGTTTGGCGAAAAACTTTGTGGAAATAAAGGTGTTTGAAATTGCGACATTAGGAATTTAAATTTATTAGAGAAGCCATTTAGATTTGGAAATTTTTAGAAAAATAGGATATCCGTGAGTATGAAATAAATTAGACTTGGGATGTGTGTATTCATGATATGTGCATAAATGTTGAGAAATTATGAAAATAAAAGATGACTCCAATGACCTATGTTACGGCTTCATGACGTACTTATGGTTATGAGTCCTTAGCACTCTTGCTCCGCTAGTCTCCCGATAAAATTGACATTCATGTTAGTGGAAGGGTTAGACTAAGAGCATGCAAAGCACCCTTGAATTAGAACGGTTGGGTACGGTTAACTACTTGTAACTAACCGGTGCTTAAATGAGGATAGGGAAAATAGTGCTAAAATCATGAATAAGTGTTCAAAGTGAGAAAATCAAAAGCAACAAAAACAAAAGGAATATGCATGTATCAACACACGAAGTCCGTAATTATTCTTACCCAAGTTTGATTCAAGTTTGGGGGTATTTTGAAAAATCTACATTTTAAATGGCATATCTTTTAAATTTAGGTATACGAAGTTTACAAATTCAAAGCCTTTAAGGAAATAAAAGTTAGAGTAATCGAATTGTGGGTTGATTCATAATTATTAGAGGGTTGAACTTGGAATTTGAAAAATATGCATGGGGACTTTTAAATTTTGACAAGATCATACAAGTTTTTCATTTTGAGAAATATATACTTGATATAGGGTTGAATTTTAGATCGAATTATATTTCAAAGTTTAAATGTTGCTTAGGGACAAGCAAAGTTCAAGCTTGGGGGTATTTGATAGGTGTATTTTATATACACCGTCGATCTAGTTTTTATCATAAAATAACACCAAATATCTTGTATTTTGAATATAAAGTGAATATAATACACCAAGAATCAAGTTACTGCGTTCGCTCGATGTTTCAATGCAGGAAATAGTGCAAAATGAAGAAAAATCGCCCAGTGCGGACGCACTCCCATCCAGTGCGGACGCACTGGGTACTTAGCCAATTTTCCAGCGTCGCAGACCTCACAGATGAAAAGTCCGAGCGTAATGCGGACGCACTCACCTTCAGTGCGGACGCATTCGCTACTTAGCTGATTTTTGCGACTTTTCAGAATCTTCCGAAATACAGAAGTTCAAGGCCAGTGCGGACGCACTCACAGCCAGTGCGGACGCACTCAGTACTTAGACTAATTTGTGAAATCTTCAGATTCTTTGGAAAACAGAAAACAACATGCCAGTGCGGACGCACTAAGATCCAGTGCGGACGCACTCAGGAAATTTTGCAGAAAATCCAGAAAAGGAAACTTGGAATCAAAGGAGATTTGGAGTCGGTGCGACCCAGACCACCCGCACTCAACTCCAGTGCGGACGCACTGGACTCGCAGACAGCCAGAAATTCGCATTTTCAAGAGGTTTTCTATTCTTGGCTTCCAAGGAACACGTTTTAGAAGGCCAAAAATAGCCATAGCAGTCTGAGGAGTGCACCCACTAACTCCACTTCCATCCTCTAAATTGGGCAAGGCCTTTGGCTATAAAAGGAGAAGAATTTCATCTCTCTCATCATCCATCATTTTATCCACTTTTCACATATTGAGAGAGAGAGATCCTGCAGAAATTCTAGAAGGCTTTTCAAGGAAGGAGAAGAAGAAGATTCTACCAAGGAGTCGGCAAGATCGAGGTTTTAGATCTAAGAAAGGGTGTAATCATTTCTTTATCTTATTTCTTATTGTTTTTGCCAATCTTTGTTATGGATCTCTCCAAGAGAGAGTAGTTCTCTTTCTAGGGGTTTAGGTCAATGCATGAACTTGTTTAATTCTATCTTATTCGGATATTTGTTTTTATTATGATTGTGTTATCGGATTTGATTGTTAATTTCTGTGATTTATTCTTTATGAATTTCATTAGTACTCGTTCCTTTGAGTTCACCTGGTTAGGGTTTATTAAATTTAAGTAGTTTTGAAATCGCGTTGATCGTGTCTTTCCGCTTTAAGTTTATTAAATTCCGGCATTGGTCATGAGGAGACTACTAATTGAAACCATAAAGACACACCTTAGGATTGGGTTAGAAGCGACCGTACTTTGATATCCAATCCGGAACTATAGAAATTAAGGTTAGGATTTTGGTGAAGGACCGAAAGGCGAAGGCAAATCCTAATTAGGACACCTTAGAACAAATATCGATATACGCTTTGAAGCATGAGATTAAATATCCCTCTAGGTTAGTGACAGCCCTAGAATTCGAGGCACATTAATCCATAGAGCGCAAAGTATTTGTATTAATATTTGTTCCAAAGGCTAACTTAGGTTAGAAACCTCATCAAATCAAACATGAATTTAAACAAACCGAATAAATAGAATTAGCAAGGAATTGTAGACCGAATACCCCTAGATCTCCTTAAACTTGAAAACAAACCAATCTTTCTTTCCTTTATTTTATTTACATTTATTGTTTGAAACTCCTCTCTTTCGGGTATTGAACCCAACTTTAGGATTTTAAGAACAAACCCCCCCCCACTTTACTTTTATTGTTTTGTTTTTAATAGTAGTTTTCTTTATTAAAAATTAGTGTTTCCCTCTCTCCCTGCGGATCGACACCTAAATACTACAATCGATAGGTTGTGCGCTTGCAACTAACCTATTCTTTGAGTACGAAGGTTTATAAATTTTAAAGGCAAAAAGAGTACCAAATTCCTATATCTAAAATACTCAACAAGCGGTTCATATTTTTTGTTTGGACTTTGAAATCGAAGATAAAGATGTTGGGGTACGATAGGGGCATAAAGCAATGGGGCATTTGAGCCCTCCTCTATATATATATAGAGTATGGCTGACACGCTTCCTCTAGTATATCAACAATATGCTTCCGGCCTCCAAAATCTATCGAATCGGCTTTAAACGACAAATTCAAACCGTTCAAACCAATCTCCTTAACGAGAGCTTCGTTTCCATATAAATTTTTTTAATTTTCGAATTTATTTACTATCAAGTCAAGTGGTCAAAAAAATAAATAATATAGTGCATTAAAATGCGCACAAAATCTTTCATATTTTGACCGCTTGACTTGATGGTAAATAAATTCAAAAATTAAAAAAAAAATTATATGGAAACGAAGCTCTGGTTAAGGAGATTGATTTGAACGATTTGGATTTGTCGTTTGAAGCCGATTCGATAGAATTTGGAGGCTAGAAACATATTGTTGATATACTAGAGGAAGCACGTTAGCCGTACTATATATATATATAGAGCTTGGCTACTATGCTTATATAAGCAAAAGCCCCCATATGCTTATAACTCATTTTTGCGTTTCCAATGTTCAAATGGTCGATCCGACCGTTCATCTTGTTCTCCATATTAATATGTGCTTGGAGACTAAATTTTACATTTTTCTGAATTTTTTTACTATTTATTAAGTCACTTTGAAAATTGCTGATCTGGGTGAACAGTAAAAACAGTGTTTCCAAAATTCTGGACCACCAGATCAGAAACTTTCAAAGTGGCTTAATAAATAGTAAAAACATTCAGAAAAATGTAAAATTTAGTCTCCAAGCACATATTAATATGGAGAACAAGATGAACGGTCGGATCGACCATTTGAACATTGGAAACACAAAAATGCTCATTTAAGCATATGGGGGCTTTTGCTTATATAAGCATAGTAGCCAAGCTCTATATATATATATATATATTTAGAAACACATTGCAAAATACTTATCTAAAATGCCGCTTATTTTATATCTTCTTATTGACCTTTCTTTTTTATTTGCAGCCAGATTCTGCAATAACTTAACAAAATAAACAAAATTTAATCAATAAATATCTTCTCATATTCATACATTGTCTTTTTCATCTATATTCTCTCATGCTTCACAAAAAAGACATTCATTTGAGCCAACCAACCATCTCAATAACTATCTAAGATCCGACCTATGCTTAGTATAGAATCAATTTCATAAGACTAAAATAAACCAATTAAAAAACGCCCCCAGAAGCTTTTTTGACCCAAAAAAAAAACGCCACCATCTAATTTTGAACACATATTCTCCAATTCAAACTCTTTGAGGCATATATTCCTCCAAGAAGTGTTCACAGCATCTAAAAAAAATCATATTTTTTTCATTCAAATTGTGAGAATTTTTTTTATTCTTGTTTTAGTCTTGTTTTTGAGATATTCCTAGCTTGAGGGGAGGAATAATTTCTCTCACCCTTTAGTGGCTATTAGAGAACATATTCTCTGAGAGTACTAAACTATTGCGGCGATCGATCATTTGATAGGCGACAGCTACTGTTAAATACGCCTTAAAAGAAAGGAAAAATGATCAACATCTCCTTGACCTTCTCATTTACGTCTTACCGCATATCAAGTACATTATATCATCAACATGTCATAAAACAAATTACCTTTTATTTTTAGTGCAAGCCTGGTCTATTACTCTGGAACCTTTTACAGGGCTTGAAGTTTTCTTCCCTCATTACAGGGTACATCCAGTGTGTGTGTGTGTGTGTGTGTGTGTTTGTTTCACTAGCATTGTAATTGTTTTCATCTTTTATGAAATACTCTTCCTTTGCATTTTCAGACAGTTCCGAAAAAATTTATGGCAAGGGTAATCCTACTGAGTCCTTTTTTTGTTTTTTTGCCATGCTGAAATAGATACAGGTTATACTTTTTCATTATTGTTGAGAAAAGGGATTAATCGGATCCAATAACCCTCAGACCCGTTTAGGATATCCATCATAGGGTTTAGTTATACAAAAAAAAGAGTTACTGTTTATAAATAAAAGCAACTCAATCTTTATGTACAGTGTTCTGTAAAGTTACCGTTTGAACTTTTGTATAGGGTCAGATAGGCAACTAGGCAACAGTAGGCAACCGTTATTTTTTCTTTCACTCAATTTCAGCTTAAATAGCTCACTGTAACAAACAGAAAACATATGAATAAAAATCATTTTTCCTTCATTCAAACTCTCTGTCTCAAATTCATAAAAATCAACATGGTATCAGAGCGGGATTAAGACCTGACTCAAGGCAGAGAAAAATAACTCAGCAGCAGTACCAGCAACTGCAAACCAAAAAACTCAGAATCGGTTCTGATCTTACCAGAAAAAACCAGTGTATCAGAAGTGCTGTTTTTCTGCCAGAAAAATTCAGAAAAACTGTAAACAGCACCAAAAAATCGCAATGGCTCAAAACCATGAAAACTCACAGGTGTGATGCTCAATGGTAAAAACTACCACGTGTGGGCAAGACAAGTTATCTTCGCCTTAAGCGGTCGAGAAAAAAGCGATCACATCAACGAGGATAAGGCTCCCAAGCAATCAGACCGCACTAGCAAAATGGAAAGTAAGCGATCATACAGTGATCACTTGGTTACTCGCAACAATGGAACCGCAGGTATCCGATTTGCTCTCATACAAAGATACCGCACTAGAAATTTGGCAAAGAGCCGAAAAGCTATATGGCCACAAGAAAAATTATGCTCATATCTACCAAATTCAAAGAGAAATCCAACAAGCAAAACAACAGAATGGGCAATCAGCCATGGAGCTGTTCGGATTTCTTCAAAAGAAAAAAGATGAAATTCGAGTTTATCGACCCCCTACCACTGACCTTGCTGAAATCCAAAAACGAGAAGAGCAAGATGAGGTCTTTCAATTTCTTGCTTGCCTCGATTCGACCTATGAGGCAGTAAGGTCTCAGATTCTTCTCCTAACCGAACTTCCATCTCCGGATGAAGTGGCCTCAATGATACAAGGAGAGGAAACGAGAAGGGAGGTTATGGGGGCTCAGCCACCAGAAAATCAAGAATCAAAAGGATTTTATAGCCGTTGTTGCCAGACTGAACCCTTACCCTAATTATCGGACGGAGGAGAGAGGAGACCAAACCACCGAAAAATGTGAGCATTGTAAGAGAGAGGGGCACCGCAAGGAGGCCTGTTGGTTTCTCCACCCTCACCTCCGACCGAAGTGGCACAAGAAGGGAGGAGATCGGAACAGAGGCGGCTACGGTAGAGTTGAGAAGAAGAAAGGTTTTTTGGCGGAAACAAAATAGAGGAGTGAACGGACCGAACGGGTTAAGTCTAACCGGGTCCTAGAGATATTGCTAACTCCTCCAATCCGAATCCTATGCGGCTGTTGCTCCAACAGCTTACTGTGCTAATGAATCAAAAACAAGAAAACATGAAAACCTCTAGTATGATTTGCATCTCAAATTTAGTTTTTTTTCAAAAAAAATCTAGATGGATATTGGATTCAGGGGCTACTGACCATATGACTGGTAACATAAATTTATTGACCTCATTTAAAAAATACAAAACCAAAAAATTTGTTACGGTAGCAAATGGTGATAAAATGGAAATTCTTGGAGAAGGCTCAATAATTATTTTTTCAAAAATAATTCAAAATGTCTTGTATTTAAAAGATTGTTCATCAAATCTATTATCCATTAGTAAAATCACAAAAGAATTGAATTGTGAACTCATTTTTTTGACAAAAAATGTGATTTTTCAGGATCGGATAACCAAGATTATGATTGGTGAAGGATTTCTAGAAAATGAGCTTTATTTTTTGAAAGAAGAAAAATTCAATCTCAACACTACAAGAAATGAAGAATTAAGCATACTTTGGCATAGAAGAATTGGGCATCCTTCCGACAAAATTTTAAAGAGTCTTTTTAATTTTTCAAACTTAGATAATAGTAATTGTGAGACATGTAAGCTAGGAAAACATACTAGATTACCTTTTAATTTATCAAGTTATAAAAGTGAAAAATCTTTTGATTTGGTTCATTCGGATGTACGGTGTCCCGCCCCAATTAATTCGTTTAATGGATACAAATATTTTGTTATTTTTATTGATGATTTGTCTAAAACAACTTGGTTATATTTACTAAGAAATAAAAGTGAAGTATTCTCACAATTTCTAGATTTTTATAACTTCATAGAAAATCAATATGAAGCAAAAATTAAAATCTTTAGATCCGATAACGGAACGGAATTTATAAACCAAAATTTCTCAAACTTTTTTAAAGAAAAGGGAATTTTACATCAAACAACATGTGTTTATACACCCCAACAAAACGGGGTTTCCGAAAGGAAAAATAGACACTTGCTTGAAATGACGCGAGTACTTTTATTTCAAAATAATGTACCAAAAACTTATTGGTCGGGTGCTGTTCTCGTCGCAACATATTTGATAAATAGATTGCCAAGTGCTAATTTGGATTATAAGAGCCCATTAGAAATTCAAAGAAAACTTAATATTGAGCATTTGAAAGTATTTGGTTGTACATGTTATGTACATAAAAATAAACAAGACAAGTTGGATTATACATCTATTAAGGCCATTTTCTTGGGTTATTCATCACAAAAAAAGGGATATAAATGCTATGATCCTAAGGATAAAAAATTATACATTTCTAGAGAATGTAACCTTTTTAGAAAATGAGCCATATTACAAAGAAAAAATTCATGAGGAATTTATTAGAGAGCCTTTCAAGGAAATTACATCACCCCAATTCAATCCACCAATAGAAGAAGTAAGACCAATGAGAATTGAAATTCCAACCGAAAATGAAATGAAAGTGAAAATGAGGAGGAAATAGAGGAAATTTCCTCAAATAGAGGAGATCAAATCATGGGAGAAACACCGATAAGAAGGTCGGTTCGAACAACACAACCTTCAACAAGGCTAAGAGATTTTATAACATACAAGGTACAATATCCTATCCAAAATCTTATTACATATGATAATGTCTCTCCCAACCATAGAACTTTCTTAACCTCAATTGAAAAAGAACAAGAACCAAACCGATATGAGGAGGCCATAAAAAATCCCGTATGGAACAATCCTATGAGAGAAGAATTAAGAGCCCTTAAAAAAATGAAACTTGGGTAATCGTTCAATTACCAAAAAATAAAAAGCCCGTAGGGTGCAAATGGGTATACAAAATTAAATATAAAAGTGATGGTACCATAGAACGGTACAAGGCTCGCTTGGTTGCTAAATGTTACACACAAACATATGGTATAGATTATTATGAAACATTTGCACCCGTTGCTAAAATGAACACCGTACGAATTTTATTTTCCGTTGCAATAAACCAATGGTGGAAATTGTATCAAATGAATTTAAAAATGCATTTCTTCAAGGAACACTTGAAGAAGAGGTATATATGTCATTACCACCTAGTTACGAAAAAAACCAAAATTGTGACTTAGTTTGCAAATTGAAGAAGTCAATTTACGGGTTGAAGCAATCTCCAAGAGCATGGTATGAAAAATTAAGCTCTCATTTAATTTCTTGCAATTTTAAAGTTAGTAATGCCGACCATTCACTATTTGTTAAAATTGAAAAAGAAAATACCACTATCGTTTTAGTATATGTAGATGATATCATCATTACCGGAAATAATTTAGAAAACATTAAAGCCATAAAACTTCAATTAAAAGAAAATTTTGACATTAAAGACTTAGGCTATTTAAAATATTTTTTAGGGATAGAAGTAGCATATTCTAGCCAAGGTTTATCTATATCTCAAAGAAAATATACTTTAGAATTGTTGGAGGAAACCGGAAAACTAGGTTGCAAACCAACTTCCACACCAATAGACGGTAAATACAAACTAAACACCGAGGATGGTGAGCCGTTAGAAGATGTAAACCAATTTCAACGACTTGTAGGCAAGTTGATCTATCTAACGGTAACTAGGCCGGACATATCATTTGCGGTAAGCCAAATTAGCAAATTTATGCATAGTCCAAGAACACCGCACTTAGAAGCTATAAATAGAATATTAAAGTGATCACTCAAAAGAGAGCAATGTTTCTTTTAATATTTATAAACTCAGAAATGCTATCGGTTCGGACTGCAAGCGCACAATCCTATCGAGTAGTATATTCGAAGTCGATCCACAAGGAATATTAGTTTAGAGTTTTGAGCAATCGAATCACAATCTTTCGAAAGGCTAGACGAAATCTGAAAATTGAGAGATGTTGTTGTGATCAATGTAAATTAGGAAGCAATTAAAAGTAATTAAAATAAAGATAGAGATGAGAATTCCTAGGGTTTCGGCACACCATTGCTACTCAATCCGCTTTGATAATATATTCCTGTTGCATCTGATTTCCTATTGTTGTTTTATGAAAGACACCACATAGGTCACTGCGATTTATGTTACGCAAGAATGACAGATCTTTCATCGAGATTCTACATAGGACACTGCGAGTTTCCTTACGCAAATGACTGATCTCTTAAATACACAAGTTACTACACAGATCACTGCGATTTTCCTTACGCAAGTGATGGAACTTGGTTCGCGTTTTGTTGGTCTGGTTTATGGTTTCCTCGCTAAAGTTTTCTTCACATAAACCTAATATATCTTAGCGAGGCTAATTCATACAAATAGTTTCTCTTACCATTAAAGCATTGTCACTACCCTAACGGACTAAACTAGATCATTGAAGTTAGATGAAGAGATAGTAAATCGCAAAAACATTTCGATTCAACAACAAGAAATCATAATCAACAGAAAATATATATATCAAAACATCAAGAGTAACAAGGTTTACTGCCTAGCCCTAAGAAAATGAACTTAGCCGCGGAACGGCATTGTTACAAGCACTCCTCTCTTCTCACTTTAATCAAATCTAACCATAATTACAAAGATAAGTTATTCTTCTGCCCAGGGGCCTTATATAGGAGTGGAGGGACGTCTGGAGGTTGAGTAGGGGCTAAGAAACTGATCTGGATACAGCTGTCGGTAGTTATTTCCCAAGAGGCGCCTTCGGTTACGGTCCGTATCAGGTGATACGGTCCGTATTGAGACCTTGTCGCTGAGGGTTTTAGTGCTTCTCACGCTATCTCCTGGTCTGTGCTAGGCTTGGTCCGTATTAGGCAATACGGACCATAACAGAGACTTCGTCGATAAGCGTCGCTGATCCGATTGACCCGATTCTTGCTCTATTTGGTGTAAAATAGTCCCAAAACCTGTTTTCTGTAATAAAACATAAAGAAGGGTAACAGTAGCCTTTTTCTCTAATAAATTAAACATAAGTGTGAGAAAATATACAAAATCTAAGCCAAAACCCTACGTAAATCATCATTATTTTGACTCTGATCATGAAGTATTTAAAAGGGACACCCGGTATGGGAATTTTTATTAAATGCAATAATTCTAACAAAGTGTGTGGCTATTCCGATACAGTTTGGACCGGTAGCTTTGATCGAAAATCAACAACCGGTTTTTGCACATTCGTAAGCAGAAATTTAGCCACATGAAAAAGCAAGAAACAAAATGTGGTGGCACGATCAAGTGCCGAGGCGGAATATCGTGCTATGGCATCAACCGCTAGTGAATTAACATGGATCAAACAACTCCTTGAAGATATGGGAACTAAAATTCAAGAACCAATGGAGATGTTTTGCAATAATCAAGCGGCAAGGCACATTGCATCCAATCCGGTATTTCACGAAAGAACAAAACACATTTGAGGTGGATTGTCAATTTATTCGAGAAAAAATTCAAGCCAAAGTAATCGAGACTCCCTATGTACGAAGTGAAGATCAATTAGCGGATATATTCACCAAGGATCTTGATCCGAAACCATTCGCTAATAATATGAGCAAGCTAGGGTTAATCGATATCTACAACCCTAGCTTGAGGGGGGGTGTTGAGAAAAAGGGACTAATCGGATCCAATAACCCTCAGACCCGTTAGGATATCCATCATAGGGTTTAGTTATACAAAAAAAAGAGTTACTGTTTATAAATAAAAACAACTCAATCTTTATGTACAGTGTTCTGTAAAGTTACCGTTTGAACTTTTGTATAGGGTCAGATAGGCAACTAGGCAACCGTTATTTTTCCTTCTCTTAGTTTTCAGCTTAAATAGCTCACTGTAACAAACAGAAAACATATGAATGAAAATCATTTTTCCTTCATTCAAACTCTCTGTCTCAAATTCATAAATTCTACAATTATTAGATAGTCCCTCCTTCAATAAGAAATATAAAATGAAGAAATTAGGAAGACATGTCCTTGCAGGATGGGCTTTTTGTGCAATTAATTCACATTAATGGAAAGAGTTAAAAGAGATGTGATAACCATGGATGATTATCAGCTAAAAGAATTAAAATAGAGAATAACCTCTAGCATATAGTTTATAACCAGTGGTGAAAGCACCTGAAGGAAGCCATTCCTGATTTGGATCTAATACCCAGAATTGAAATCTTAATTTGTGCGGTTGTCAAGGTTAGTTTATAGCAATATACTTCTTCTATGTTCACTCTCATATGCTAGCTTTTCAAAAGTTTTATTCCAGGGGAATAGGAACTTAAATCAGTTGTTTCAGCTGGTAGTTTAGCTTTTAGTGATTCCGGGAGCAACTAACTTGGAATTGAAATTACTTTTTGCAGGCTCCACGTTTTGATTCTTATTTTTCCCTTTATGTCCTATTTTGAGGGTTTATTTCTTCTATTTTGGAGGAGATTTTTTTTTTTATTTCCTCAAGGTCTTAGCTTAACAAAAACATTTTTGCTTCAAATAATTTGTTCAGCCCGGGTGCCTTAGTCAAACCTGATAATTGAAATCAACCCAAACCGGTCACTCAATATATCCATTTATGATCTATCTACCTATCTTGTGCTTTAGGCAAAGGACACAATCATTTTGAAAATACGACCTTGACACTTGACAATTTCATCAAAATAAATAGATGAAAATTATTGCTGAATATCAGGTTTGCTTTACCTGAAAAGTAAGAAGCAGGGAAGGTATGGTGTCAATTTAGGCATCATGCTGTCCCTGGATATGAAATGCCAGCATCTCCTATCATGATAATTTAATTGTGCATCTTTGTATTCATGTTCAACTATGTTGTTAGGTTCAAACTGAGATACTCAACAAACTTAAACTTATAAAATGATCATTAAAATAAAATTAATTAAGTTCTCCTTATTTAAACTTTTGAAGTAATAAAATTGATTGATTTCTTCCGTGTGGAAGTATATCTAACATACAAGGTTGTCACTCACAGGATTACCAGATAATAGGCCGTTTTAATGTAGAGAACTTGTGTCAACTAAAGAATACTAAAAAGTTGTTTTTTCAAAAAGAATACTAAATAGTTAATAGCTGGACAGTGGTTCTGAATGTGTCAAATAATGATTGTAATTTTTGAGTTTTCTATTCTATGATTAAAAGCCTTCCCTATAAAAGTTGAGACATGCACGTTAAGTTGAGAGCAGAATATGCACCAAATATTAAATTAGATGAGGGTTTTAAATGTCTTCTGTCTTCATTTTTAAAACTTTAATAACTTAAAATTAAATATCAAAATAAAACCGTGAGATATAGTCTATATTATTTTCACAATGTACATGTAAAAAACTATGACATTTCAAATTTTTGTTTTATATTATTATCATTAGTTTGCAAAAATACAGTGATATAATGATATGGATAATGGATAATTTCAAGACGTTAATTTCTTAACTTATTGATTCATATAAAACAAATTTGAAAAGTAATAGCATTTGGGTGCATATAGAGAATAATATAAATCACATCTAACAGTTTTAAATTGGCATGCAAATTCTAGCATTTTTGTTATTAAAAAATGAAGGCACGATGAATGTACAAAAAAACGGAGATTATTTGAACCCTTTCTCATTAAATTATACTCTCATCTCTCAATTTATTGTTGATACCAAAACAAACATACCTTATCGTAAAAACAACCGGTGACAGTTATTCTCTGTAAACAATTTCAATTACAGAATCACGAAACAAAGAAGTCAACTTCCATCTTCTAAAGTGAATTTGTTGCTACCACACTGTAAAAGATAGTCATCATATAAAAAACACAAATAAGAATGCACCAATTCAATTCACCAAAACACAAGATCTTATGTACAATATCGCATTAGTTTAATTCACAAAAAAGCCCTAACAGGGGCTCATAATTTGGTATTGACAAAGATAAACACAACAGTAGTGATAAAGAAAAGGAACACAAATGCAGATAAAGAAAGAGAAGAAAAAGAGAATATTTCAAAAGTAACAAAGAATGATATGCACAATACTTTTTTTTTTCCACCTCAATTCTCATCAGAATTTGCATTACCTCCATTGCCAGATGAAGAGTCGCCATTATTGCGAGACATAGAGAAGAGACTATTAAATGGCCACTGCATAAGAACCCACCGCCTATTATTATTGTCATTATTACCACCATTTTCACCGACCCCACCATTTGCTGTATTTCCACTATCCTCATTACCATCAGCATCATTTCCTTCATATCCATTTCTTGCTCCACTTCCACTGGATTCTCCATTGGAATCCTTCGACTCATTTGCCGGTAACTCAAACCGGCAAACAGGACAGGAGCTGTGCAACTCAAGCCACGGCACAATGCACTTGCCATGAAACTTGTGCTTACATGGCATCAATTTTGCCTCTGACCCAATTTCAAACTCATCCAAACAAACTGAACAAGCCAAAGAGAACTCCTCAATTTTCACACTCGGCAACGCTTCCACTGCCTCTTTCTTAGCAGGCGGTGTGCCGTACCTGCTTGGGTCATTCTCAGCCAAGTGTTGCAACAAGAGATCCAATCCGGGTCCAATAAAGTAATCCTCGAGTGAACTTGAGCTCGGATTAAGATCCAAACTGGAACTAGAATTGGAACTTGAATTTGAATTCCCTTGAAGAGCAATGGCTTGGTTGAAGGCACTGATCAGCAAAGAGGTTCTTTCTCTCTCCAGTTCTCTGTTTCTCTCTCTATCCTGATTGGATCGGGTCTCAGATTCTTCTCTCAGTATCTGGAGTAGCTGCCGAACAGCTGACCGACGTCTCCTTCGCCTAATGAAATCTTCAAATTCTCGATCCAAATCATCATCTTCTTCTAATTCTCTATTTTGAGTCCTGAAATGCCTAAATCCAGTACTAGTGTTGGTACGGGTACCACTACCAGATCCCGTCATGCCAAGAAGGACAGGAGCCCAGAGAGATAGGGCCCGCTCTGATCTCGGGTTTGAAGCAGGTTCAATGTAAGTGCCCGGATTCATCTCCTCCACAAAGCCACTATCACAAAGCGAGCACTTAATTTCTGGGTCCCTTATTGTATTGACAACCCGTTCACACAAGTGGCACCAGTATCGAGTATTAGAATCAGCCATTTTCAGGGTTTTGAAATTCCAGATGAATGTAGAAAGAAATTATTTATTTTGTAATTTATCTGGTGACCATTCAATATGATCTGCAATTCAGAATTTATATGAAGCCATGAGAATATATTATTATTTGATAACAATGTAATGAAGAATCTTACAAATAGCATACAGGAAGATATTAAGAAAAAAGGTTCAGTTTGAAGATACTCAAAGCACAAAACGTAAATAAAATAACCTCAAATTGCTAAGCAGTTCAGGAAAAAAGCCCCTTAAAATTACTCAGAAATGTGAAATTCTAAGGAACAAAAACAAAGACAAGCTCAAGCTCGGAAAAATAACAATTCGTTACCCTAAAAAACAAAACAAAAAAACTAAAGAAATTGTATGTAATCTGACAACCTAATACGAAACACAAACTAGCTGTAGAATGTTATGTGTGTGTGTGTGTGTAAAGTTAGGAATTAAGAAGAACTAGCCATAGCCAACAAAGATACACTGTTTATAATAGGTTTAAAAGCAAAGGGGATACGATAAAAATTTAGATATGTGAAAATCCAACTTTCCAATCTATCTGAGACGGTAAAAGTTTGGATCTGAAAGAAAAAAAAAAATAGAAATCTGAAACATTTGAAGGAAACAAAAGGGAAAAAATGTAAATCAGGGCTACTCATATCCAATAGTTTGAATACAGAAACAAGAAATTGCATATGGCTGGAACAAATCAGTAAAACAAGGTCGGAAATGGGAACCGTAGAAACTACCCAAAATAAATTGTCCAGAGTCAAAATTAGAGTTCAAACAGCAACTGGTTGTTTGAATAGGTCGCGCAAATGAAAAAAAAAAAAAAAATTCTTACCTTCGGATTTATAGAAGTTTGTGTGAACAGGCTTTACACGGATTGAAGGCTCTTATTCTGTAATCGTTTTTGTTTGGGGAAGAAGGAAAGAAAAGCGACAAAGTACAAGGTCCTCTCCGTGTTTCTTTTTCTGTTCGTTCGTTGAAAAATTGTTTATTAAATTCATCCTTATCTCTTCCTATTATTCTAGCAGTATTTGAAAAGTAGCCAGAAGTATTGACAATGAAAATATAACTTGATTATAAGTTAATAACTTTGAAAACCCATTACTCCAAAACGTGGAGTAAAATTAAGAGTAAGGTTGAATAAGTAGTCCGGCTAGTACGGTATTACACTAATTTTAAAACTTATACGAATAGATTTTAAACAACAAATTCAATCAAACTAATTTACTGTATGAGTGATACGTTTACATGTCAAACGGTCAAAAATATTAAAATTTAATATAATAAAATTAATTTAACAAGTTTCACATTTGACCGCTTGTCTTGATACTAAACAAATTTGAAAAATTATAAATTTTGCATGTAAACACATAACTAATGAAGTAGATCGTATTTGAACGGTTTAGATTCTTCGTTTGAAGTCGATTCGATAGGCTTTGAAGTTGGTGTTATATAGATTGAAATGACACTGCTATTATACTAGTCAGGCTCTACAATAAAAATTGCAGTATAATTTGGAGTAAATATTTCACACTTACTCTGATTTTTGAATTCACTATCACAAACAAAGATTTATGTTTTAACATCTTACTTCTTCGGACGAATTAATTTAATTTATAACTCAAATTTTTAAACGGGATATTTTTTATAAAATATGAGTAAGAATAAGCAATTTAATTCTCGTCAAATTTAAGTAGCAACTATACATAAGCAATGTGTCCAATTATATATAAATGAGGCTTAATCATATGCCTCTGATCCCCTAAAGTAGCTCAAATTTTGAGTTTGAATCTGGACCGTCTAATCAGAATTTAGACAAATTTTATTTGAGATAGAATGCACAGAATTCTTTAATATTCGTGTCAAATAAGATATAAAACATAAGTGTGGTAATATGGAGAAAATAATTTAATCATTCTTAAATTTAAGTAGTAGCCTTGTACTTTAATTTATACAATAAATATATAGTTTGAATCATTTTACTTCAAGTACCATAAAATTCAATAGTTGTTTAATCAAAACCAACCCGTTAGTAGAAGTGAATAATGAACTAATCCAAATTTAATAATTTCGCAACACGGTTTTTTAATTTATGATTTTATGAACATACTAAATTAAATTTGATACTAGAAAAATAGGAAGGATTATATTATCACTTTATACAGCTAACAGCCTGACACAATACGTTTTCTAATATATATTAAAATAAATAAATTATAGAGGCATTATTCTGACTTAGATAGACCATGTAAACATTTTGGTGCAGTTTAAAAGATAGATTCATAATTTATCAACTGATCTGAAAAAAAAAATTACATTTATACGTATTTGATCAATAATTAAAAGAGTTTTTAATTGCACCAACTTGATACACCGTATCTAAATAACAATAAGCATCTGTAGTTTTAGTTTTTATCTATGATGAACATTTTCTTCAATTCTTCCTTTTTTTTATAAATACTTGATAGAAGCTACCGCTTTTTTTTTAAATACCCTAAAAAAAAAATAGCAAATTTACTCTTCTACTTGAAAAAAAATTCAAAAATAACCTAACCGCCCCACTGAGGGGCGGTCAGCTCTCAATACCAAACCACCCTTCAGTGGAGCGGTCAGCTCTAGACCAAACCGCCTCTCAGTGGGGCGGTTTTATTTATTTTTAAATAATGTTGTATTACTATATTTATGTTAAAAAATTTGTTATAAGATGTTTTATATATGTTATGTTGTTTTATAAATTTGTTCAAACGATGTATTATATAATTTGTTGTGTAATGTTTTATTATTTTACTGTAATGTTTTATAATTTAAGGTTATTATTTTGTTGTAATGTTTTATAATTTGTTATAAGTTTATTATAATTTTATTTGTTATAACTCTCTCCGGTCTCCATCGTATCTCGTGATCGTCCCCGTCTAGGTCTGGCCATACTACATTTGAAAATATCAAGTTACTACATTTGTAACATATTTTTTCAATTTGTAACAATTTTGGACAATTTATTTTAATTCTAAACAATTTTGGACAATTTATATTAATTGGAAACAATTTTGGACAATTTCTAAACAATTTGGACAATTTATATTAATTCTAAACAATTTCTAACAATTTCTTACAATTTCTAAACAATTTTGGACAATTTATATTAATTGGAAACAATTGTGGACAATTTCTAAACAATTTTGAACAATTTCTAACAATTTCTAACAATTTATATTAATTGGAAACAATTTTGGACATTTTCTAAATAATTTTGGACAATTTATATTAATTCTAAACAATTTCTAAACAATTTTGGACAAGTTATATTAATTCTAAACAATTTTGGACAATTTCTAAACAATTTTGGACAATTTATATTAATTCCTAACAATTTCGAAATAATTTTGGACTAAAAATTTAAATAAAAAAAATTTGAGAGAATTACATGCAAAACTGGAGCAAATTGCTGGAGAAAGAGAGAAAAAGAGGAGAGAGAGAGAGTGAAAATTGAGAATGAGGTGGGTAAAAAACGGTAGGACTACTCCTTTATTTATAGGCAAAACCAAACCCACTCCACTGGGGGGGGGTTTGGTATTGAGAGCTGACTGCCCTTTAGTGGGGCGGTTAGGTCATTTTTGAAATTTTTTCAAGTAGGAGGATAAATTTGCTATATTTTTAGAGTATTTAAAAAAAAAGCGGTAGAAGCTACCAAGGATTCAATTGTCACTATTGTCAAATATAATTGATTGTAAATATACCTCAAAAAAAACTATTATTCCATCAAGTTAATGAACAAATTAATGATCAGAAGTAGTATTGTCCGTATGAAATTAAAAATTATTTTAGTCTAACTAATTTTTTGCTCAACTTTTTACATGCAATGAAATTTTAATTTATGAACTATAGAAAATATTGTCTGAATCCGTTTTGAAAAATAATATAAATGAGATTTCGAAATCCACGGAATCTCACAAAAATTAAGTTGGCGAGTGAGTGTCTGAGTGAGATTACGTAGAATATTTCCATAGGAGGATCCACTTGTAGATTCGTGTCAGAATAAAATAGATGAGTCAAATCTCATTCTACACAGTTTGATACCGCGTTGGATCTGAATTCCAAGTTGGCCGTATGGATATGGAGTATGGACTCTCTCTAAACTCCGCTTTTCTGGAATTCATATCCTCTGCATTAACTCAAAGGGGATCTTTTGAGTTAATGCATCTTGATCATCCGATCTGTTTTAAGATTCGTGCGAATTAAATCCGCACTAATATTAAAAGACCCCCTATGTTTAAGCAGATCCAAATTGGTTCCGTTTAAAATCGGACGGTCGAGATTTATTAACTCAAAATTTTTTCTAAGATTCCCTTGTGAGTCAATGCAGAGGATACGCGTTCGCTTTTCTGCCCATAAACTAATTTTGAGACTAGCATTCATTTCAGTGTTCTCCTGCTGGTGCAGATTCAATTTCTCTTCCACTCTACGTTCTGTTCTTCTCCATATTCCACACTAATCTAAACCATTCAGTGCCGATTGGGAAGTCTAAATCAACAGTCACCAATACCCACCCCAGATATTGGTTTATAAGTTTAGTCACTGGAAGCAATCTTTGACCGTGAGAACTGAAAATGGACAGTTAAGATCTGCCTGCACTATTCTCTGGGACTTCTTAAACTGGAGAGGAACTCAAGACGTAGTCGTGTGGTTGATCAGACGATATCTAAGAGCATCTACAACGGTAATTTCTTTTAAATTGATAATCTGATGTGTTAATTGCTAATATAATTGCTGGAGTGTACCACAGTTTTTAAATTAACAAGTTTGTTTTAAAAACAACTCTTTAGAGCATCTACAACTCTTTAAAAGCAACTATTTTTGTCGACATGAACCCGAAGCAAACGAACAAAAAAAAGCCAAAACTGGCAAGGAGACGGAGACGTAGAGTGGAAAAAACGTGTCGTGCCATGACTAACACGCTGTGACTTTAGTCTCGTGCCGTGCCGTGACCAAGTTAATTTTTCACGTGCCGTGACCAAAATGTCAAGGGGTGGGTAAGGCACGCGAATAGTCACGCCACATGAGTCACACTGTGCCTAAACGTGCCGTGACCATACGATGACTCGCGTGACCATTTAATCATAATTTAGGTTAGTTTATTCAAGATTCACTATTAAATTAATATCTAATGGTCCTAATTACACATGACTCGCGTAACTACGTGTCGTGCCGTGCCGTGACTAAATCTTTCACGTGCCGTGTCGTGCTGTGCCAAAGTTTCAAAAGATGAGTACGGCACACGAATGATCACGGCACGGGACACGCGTGTCACAACACTTAACTGACACGCGTGCCGTGCCATAACTGTGCCGTAACCGTGACGGAGCCGGCTCTGCCGTGCTATTTTTCCCACTCTACGCGGGAGACGCACTATATATCTGACTAAAGGGCCCACGTTGGAGATTTGTCATTAGTCTATGTTCAGTTAGATTTTCAAATTTCCTCCGTCATTTCAGTGTTTACTATAACAGACGCGGATAAAATCTTCTAGAAGCATCCCCACTGAGTCTATTGGTACTTCGGACTTCTAACGAAACAATGTAATTCTTATCTTACGTCGGCAAATCCTCAATTCAACTATATCAAAATCTAAATATTTCATCTCCAAAAATGTCTATAAAAGTGTAGTAAGTAGTAACTCATTGCATATAATTTATTAGCTATCAAATGTTGATAGTAACATTTGGACAAATTATCAGATTATATAAAATGAATTTTAATACACTTTGTTTTGCATTAACCAATATGATGACTAAGTTTTAGTTTTATACACACAATTAATTAAATAACCCATCAAATATATATTCGTGAAGCAATCTCTTGAGTTTAATTTTTTTTCTATTATATCTTTCTTCTAAGAAAAAAAAAATCTTATATGATCTATACAAGAAAAAAAAAATCTCATATGCTCTCCTCTTCAGCGATAAAACACAGCATTATCTTTTTTTTGATAAAAGAACACTTCAAACATATCCTCATAATATGTTCTACACAGAGACTATTTCGACACTTTTACATTTTACAAAAATATATAAAATATATGCAATCTAAAAAATTCACATGACTATGCTCATAAAATAACTAATTGCATCAATTTGTCTTACTATCTTTTGAATTAAAAAAAAACAATTATTAATAATCCACAAGTACGGCTGCCTATGGCAATATTCATGCATGTATCTAATAAAAATTTCAGTATAGATCAGATGTCTCTGTTGAGGCTTACGCAATTGTACTCTCCCTTCCTCATAATTCAATCAATTATATGTGTATTATCTAGATATCAAAATGCGGTTGAGGATGATTATTTTAGCCACAATTTTTTTAAACTTATCATATTAAAGCAATTCTTTATAAAAAAGATAAACAAAAAAAATCATGCGCTCATAAAAATAGTTAGTACAAGTAGGTATTTTTTTATATTTGCTCTAATAAAGGAGAAGAAATGGAATGTTTAGAATTTTTTCAACAAAGTACCGGCCACGTCATTTGTGTGTACTTCCGTAGAAGTTCACAGTGAGAAAATCAGAAAACTGTCCCGCTCCTCTACCAGACCTCGGAATCTCCCCCAAGTTCTCCTCTCCGCTAAGCTCACCAGCCTCACCTACCCATCTAGAATCCCTCTTCTCACCAAACCATAAATTTGGAGCAATACTCACAAAGAGAAAAGAGAGACTGAGGCGGGAGAGAAAGACAGAGAGAGAGAGCAGAGAGATGGAGATGACGCAAGGCGAGATCATCTCGATCGCCGTGGCAGTAGCGGCGGTTGGTGCAGCCGCTGCGTTCTACTTCTACAGCAACAAGAAGCAGAAAGGTTCGTCTTCCTCTAGGTCAAGTTTATTTGATGAATAATCGATCTGTTCTGTATGCATTCCTATCGTGTTGATTGATTTGATTCGATTTGATTTGCTTTTTGTTTGGTCCTGATAAAGATGCCAGTAAAGCAGATTTGCGTAAATACTGTTTGATTGGTTGTATGAAACGGATCATCCAATATATTTAAAAGGCTGGGGATCTATAGACCACTGATAAGTTTGACAACCTTGACACCTGTAAAAATTAACTTATATTTTTGAAATCCGACATGAAAAATATAATCTATACTTTATACATTTTATATACATAAAAATGATGAAATTTTATGCAAGTTTCACTGATCATCAAATGACATGAAATTTGCAATAATTCATATTTAAGTATTTGACGGCATTTGATGGAATATCAAATATATTTAAATTGCATCAGAATTGATATAGAACCAATCTATTAGGAAAATGACATGTTTATAAGTTTTTCTATGTTTTTAAATTCTGTTGGCATGATTTGAGCATGTGTTAGCAATGTTGTCAAGATAAGCCGTTGTCTTGGGGTCCCCACCCAATCTAAAAATAGAGGGGTCTTAATTTGTATGATTGAATATCCTGATAGGATGCCTTCTTATTTTCACTTGAATTCTTTAGAGATAGGATTAGCTCATTTGAGTAACTTCAATAATGTAGATCAAGTGCTGATATATTACTAAAATCCTTCATGAAAGTTTGGTAAGTTAATCAGAAAACTTAATAATGTGTACCAATTACAAATTAGCCAGCATACACTTTTTTATACTTACATTTTCTTTATTATTGATATCTCTTTTAGAAACATTATTACTCTCTGGTGTTGCTATCCTTTTGTAATTAAGGTTATATAACTAAGTCAAAAAATAATTACTTGCCAGGTTCTCTCGACCCAGAGAATTTCAAGGAATTCAAACTTGTAGAAAAGAAGCAATTGAGCCATAATGTGGCCAAATTCAAGTTTGCATTACCTACACCTACTTCTGTTCTGGGACTTCCAATTGGGCAACACATCAGCTGCAGGTCGGTCGGTCGTTCTTATTTAATTTAAATTCACACTTTTGTTTTGGTCTTTAAAGTTCTTACGAAGAATCAGGTTTGATCTGAAACAATGATTTAAGTCAATGGTGAAGCTCATTGATCAAAACCAGAATCTCACCTCGATATAATTGGTGAAGTTGAAGGGATCAAAATTAGAATCTCGCTTCAAATTGATTTTGTCTTTCTTGTTATTTGTATTTATTTGTGGTGTTTCTATTAATGCAATAGAGGTAAAGATAGTGCGGGTGATGAAGTGATCAAGCCTTACACTCCAACCACACTTGATTCTGATATTGGTTACTTTGAACTGGTTATCAAGGTAATAATTAATATTATGTATTTGATACTTTTCAAGCTTTCACCATTACTTGATTGAAATAGTATAACTTGGTACATGTGTAATCTCTAATTAGATGTATCCACAAGGAAGAATGTCTCATCATTTTCGTGAGATGAAAGTTGGTGACTACATGTCTGTGAAAGGACCAAAGGTAATAATTTTTCTTTACAAATTTTGCTCTAATTTCTTATTATCATTTTATTTTTTCATTTAACATATCAATTCATCCCCCATTGTTTAATGCCATAATTATTTTATCGCCTTATTCTAGACAGCTCTATTTGATCAATTATGTGATTTATTGCTTAAATGCATTGTGAATTTGTGATGCTGTGGTTCTGGTTTGTTATTACCGTGAGTCCTTGATCTTGTTTTTTACATTTTATTATCGTGGTGAGCTTCTTAATCAAGAATAATGTGTATTTCTAGGGACGTTTCTCATACAAGCCTGGACAAGTAAGGGCTTTTGGAATGTTGGCTGGTGGGTCAGGAATCACACCAATGTTTCAAGTAATTTTAATTTTGAAACTGCAATTGAATTTGTTTCTACAATTGTTTCAGATCCTTTTTTTTTTTTCTCTCGTTAATTAATTCATATTAAATGGCACCATACCTTCATCCTCTAATATTTTAGGTGGCAAGGGCTATTCTTGAAAACCCAAATGACAAGACGAAGGTTCATCTGATCTATGCTAATGTTACTTCTGAAGACATCCTTCTCAAGGTACTTCTACTTGCCACATTTATTCTTTTAAAATCTTGCAAGTCATTGGTTGAAGTGAATTACTAATTATGGCATGAGAGAGTTTAATGTAGGATGAGCTGGAAGCGATGGCTCAGAACTACCCAGACCAATTCAAAATTTACTATGTGTTGAATCAGGTACCTAATGATTTCTTCTAATATAGTTGACTTTGTCTTAGTAGTTATCTGTTTTCTAAATGTTTTCTAAGTTTTTTTGTTTGCTCTTCTACCTTTATTTTAATTCAGCCTCCTGAGGTTTGGAATGGTGGAGTCGGGTTTGTATCCAAGGATATGATCAAGGATCAATTGCCACCCCCTGCATCTGACATTCAGGTATAATCTTGTCCTAAAAATTTAGTTGAAAGTTGAAGATAGAAAATGGAATCTCTATTCAAGGTTGGTTTATATGATGGAATTCATTTTTTCTTTATTTATGCTAATTGATAGATTTTGAGATGTGGACCTCCACCAATGAACAAGGCTATGGCTGCACACCTGGATGACCTTGGTTACACAAAGGAGATGCAGTTTCAGTTTTAGATTCTGGAGCTTTTACTTCAGTATATCAATAATTTTTTATACTGTTTGTGATGGCATTGGTACTATGTCTTTTGACTATTTACTTATTTTGTCTAGTCATTGAGCTATTGGAAAACACTGGGTAATTAATTGAGGGGGCCAAAAAGAGAGAACTAGTGTGGCCCCCCAAACGGCTGTTGCAGTACAAAGAATTTTCTTTCTTAGCTTCTATCTGAATATTTATCAAAGTACATTAACTTGGTTCTTCTTGGAGACTATTTAATATTTAGAAATCCACAATCCTCAACATTTATGAACAGTACCAAATGAATAGTGTCATTCTTCAAGTCCTTTATTGTTTGTGCTGTTCATTGGGCCCATCTCTTTTTCTGGTGTTTGTTTTGGCGTGAAGTCTGTGTTATTGGACTGATCAGCCCTCTGTTGCTTTGTCAGTTCCTTTTATGGTGTTTTGGTCCCGGTGTGTATTCATTGCTTATCATCTGAGCCTTTCTTTTTCTTATGGGGTTGTCCTTCCTCTCTCTTCGTGAGCGCTGTCCTTGATGGCTCTTTTGTTGTCTAGGGATGCGATGCATTATGTGCAATTCATGTTTTCAAATCAGATTCTTTTGTCCTTTGGATATGTTGTGGACAGTTCAGATTTGGTGATGGATTTTTTTATTTGTTGCTGGATCATGCCGGGGATGAATATTAAAGGGTTCCAGTGCATTCTACCTCGGACCGGATTGACCCGAAATTTGATCGGACTGTCCGGATCTAAATAGAAATATTCTGTTGCCTCGGAGGATTTGGTTTCTCGTAGTAATTTTTTTTTTGTTTCTTTGTCGCAAGGGTTTCTGACGGTCAAATGCCTTTCTCTATTTTTTAATATATTTTTTTTGTGTATGATGCTGTAAATGTTAGTATTCTTGGTCTGTTAATAGGCCCTTTCTTTTTTAATTTGATCTATCAAAATTTTAGATTACCATCAATTGCATGCGAACGTTCTAGTGGCCTCAACTATGGTGTTGGTATTAAATGCGAAGTATGTCAAGCTGTCTAATATGCTGTAATATAAATATGTGTTGTGACTAATTCAGATTTTTAGATTTTTATGTACCGTGGAAAGACAGTTACGGTACGTGAATATCACGACATGTTAGTCATGTTGTGACTATGCGTAACATGTTCAAACGTGACCAACATTTGGTCATATTTAACTATTTTTTTAATTTAATTTAGTTTATTCAATATTCTCATTCGATTAAGATCTAATAGTTCTAATTATATATGACCATGTGACATGACGCGTTATGCTGTGACTAGATCTTTCGCGTGACTGTGTCGTGCCATGACAAGTTTTTGAAAAATAATCACATCACACAAATAGTCATGTCATGGACACATGAATCACGTCCTGCACACGTGTCTTTTGGTGATGGAACCGTACCATGCCGTGACGTATTCAATCACGGCGTGACTTTTTACATCCATGTTGTATATAAATGTCAGTATTTTTGGTCTATCAACAAGCTCTTTCTTCTTTCTTTATTTGATTTATCAAATTTTTGAGTACCATCAATTCAATGCGAACGGTAACAGTGCCCTTAAATATGATGTTGGCATTGTCGTATTGAAGGTATTGAATGTGAGGTTCGTCAAGCTGTCATGCATGATAATTGGATGTGACTAGCGATCTACTGGCCTTTAAATGTGGTGTTGGTATTAAATCATACTTACTTTAACTATGTCTATGTCAAATATGATACATGATTATCGGCAAAAGAAAAAAAATATATTATGCATGGTAATTGATCAAATGGTAACTGATCAAATTATTTGTTAGGTATAATGATGGTAACAAATACTATCATTTCATGCAATTTGAGTACTTTCGATATTTGAATCAAGGATCATTATGAAAAGTTTGTTCAAATATGTATCCAATTTTATCAACCTGTACAATATAAATCATCTACTTAAAATGTTGGTTTTTCAAATTCAAGTTTTATTCATGATATTTGATAAAATTGTCAAGCCATTTATAGTTTTCATGGAATATAATTCTTAAAATATAATAGTCGACGACAGTGTCAATCGATTGTACCATGCATCCAATTGGTTATCTTCTTTCGAACTCAAAGAAAGGTGCTTAATTGCTTGAATGAGGCTTAACTGGGGCTCATGGTAAGAGTAAAGCCAGCCACATTAGAGTTTCTATGCATTATACTAAATGCTTCAGAGGAATGAGGAAAATATAAATGGAAAATTCAGTATAAGAGAAAAAATGTTCTACATTAAACCCAACTACAAGAATATTAAGCTATGCAACAGCATCTCTGGTAAAAGAAATTTAAAAAACAAAGTTAATATATTTGCACTACGTCTGTAACTGATATTTACAATACTACAACAACAACAACAACAACAACCAAACCTTTAGTCCCAAACAATGCATCTACTACTTAAAGCACCAAGCAGGTGGTATTTTCCAGATATGTCATATCATGAAAGGAAAAGCAACGGAAACACATGGAGTAAGAAACACTTCTGAGAACAAAAGCAGCAGCATTTCAATATTGAAAAGATGGGAGGAAGAAGAAGAATAAGGCATCAATACAATAAGGTACTTCATGCAATTTAACCCTCAGATACATATCCAGTACATTGTCATTTAGTTTACTGACAACTAATTCCACACCACCTCAATTCTAAAAACATACTTTCCTTCAAATGGACCATTTTGGAGCAGGAAAAAAAGGCCATTGTGAGGTTAAATTTTGAGATTTTTGCAAGGATATACATGAAATTTTGCTGAAACAATTTAGTACTCCCAGTGGCATTACTAATGCCAACAAGAACCGTAATTAGCTGTGTTGCACCTGAATCCACAGTGACAAGTTTGTAAATCAAGAATAATTTGGCAAAGTCTAAAATTTGTATTGGGTACAATACAAATGCTATCCAGAGACCTTATTACTATGCCTGAGCATGTGTACTTCTCAGGGAAAAGTGAGCAAGCCAAAATTGTTCCCTGTTTCACCACTTGCTTCTTTGAAGGTAGCATGCTTGGCTCAAAAACTAGCCATCCCATGATTTTTTTTACATAACTGTGCTAATCAATATAGCACAATTGACAGTAAAAAATAACAAAAATAAAAAGGCAATTGAATATAATAAGAAAGCTAATAGGAAAAATAGATTACTGAATCTCAACACACACATAATGAAAACACAGAACTATCGACAAATACAAATAGCTTTAATCTTCTAAAACAAAAAAAGGAAGCAATATTAAGAACTTTGAGAAACAATATATTAAAGAAAGAATAATAAGGTCTCTGGCAGGTACGAATGAAAGGACACAAGCAAATGAAAAAAATATTGTCAAAAGTCAGTGAAAATGAAGTGAAATATGTGAATGAAATGTCAGATTCATATGATTTTATTAGTATTCAAATGCCTCAATCCTACAGGTACAGCATGAGAATCTATCAAATTGGATACTATTATTTGATCTCGACTCTATCTGCTTCTCTTTTCTGTTGCCATAGCAGGATCAATCGAGTCAAAATCATACTAACAAAATTAGAAAAAGAAACAGTTTACCAGTAGCATGCTGGTCTCATGTCATTCTAATCAGACAGCAAATTATCAGAACTCATTTTAAAGAAGAAGATAAATAAACAATAAGCATCGATTTTACATATTTATGTTCAAGAATAGCAAGTTTAATGAAGTTATATGCCCTCAGAAAGCTTATGATTTCACTTTTCCAAAATTTCTTAGACAGCCAGAAGAGAATGAGCAAGCTTATCTTTTCAGTACCAAGTAGGATCCTCTAAAAGCTTTAGAGAAGCTGTCTGATATGATCCCTTAAAGTGTACTTAACCAGAAGGGGCAGTATCGGAAAATCACTACTTTCAGATGGTCCAGAATTTTTAGATCAAGTGATTTTCTACCAATCTAAAAAAATAGTAAAAAATTCTAAAAAATGTAAAATTTGATCTGCAAGTACATTTTCATATGGAGATTCGGCTGTTTGAACTTAGAAAAATGAGAAATGGATCCATAGCACAGGTCAAATCCATAATATGCATATTACCAAGTCTCACTCTTTCACTTTCCAAAATTAGCATTTAAAAAAATAAATCCATCGCATCAAATTGCCAATATTCACCGACCAGTGAATCCTTTGTTTAATTTTTATGGACACATAAAAACAAGAATCTGTATCCTCCCAGGTACTGCACTCGGTACAATTAGCTCCAATGAGCTCCCAGCCGAGCTAACTCAAATTTTTATTGGAATTCGTACTAAGTTAACTCAAATTTTGAGTTAATATCTGGACCATCCAATTTATAACTGCACTAATATTAAAGGGCCCCGTGCGTTATAGGCATAGGCTGGATTGGCCTGAATTGCACGGCTGAAAAAATTAACTCAAACGGTATGTTAATACAGAGGATGCGGATTCGAGCAATTGGAATTTAGTGCCTATTTAGATATAGGGGGTCCGTTTTGATATTCGTGCCAATTAAAACTGACGACTCAGATCTCATTCTACTCAGTCAGGTATTGCACTGGATCTGAATTCTAAAAACAAGGGGCCAAATCAAATTCTACTTGCATCTCAAAAAACAAAGCTTGCTATGTTCTCATGCCAATGAAATCAATCCACCAGAAAGGCATCAAGCTGTCTCAATTTTCTTAAGGATCAATACTTCATCATTGGGCATAAAGCAAAACTGAGAGAGAAAGAGGTAGAGAAGAATGAAACATCGAAACAAAAATACAAATATAGAAGTCACAATCACAATGTACTAATATGCATCTTCACAGAAGAACTAAAACGGCTTCAATATTAAAAGAATAAGCCAAATATTGGGGAGGTGGTGCAGTTTATGCTAGTATATTTAATGCTCATTTGGTAGAATAACTGAGGTCTAAACCCTTTATTCTATGGTTAGTCCTCAACCAAACATGGTGAAAAGTACCAATGCCAATGAGAACTATAACTAGTTGTGTTGCACCTGAATCCACAGTGACAAGTTTGTAATTCAAGAATAATTTGGCAAAGTCTAAAATTAGTATTAGGTACAATACATATGTTATTCAGAGACCTTATTACTGTGCCTGAACATGTGTACTTCTCAGGGAATAGTGAGCTAGCCACAATTGTTTCCCTGTTTCACCAATTGCTTCTTTTAAGGTAGCATGCTTGGTTCAAAAACTCCTGAAAGGAACATAATCCAAGGAAAACAGCCATCCCATGATTATTTTTTTCATAATTGTGCTAATCAATATAGCACAATTGACAGTAAAAAATAACAAAAATAAAAATGCAATTCAATATTGTAAGAAAGCTAATAAGAAAAATAGATTACTGAATCTCAATACACACAGAATGAAAACATGACAAATACAAACAGCTTTAATCATCTAAAACAAAGAAGGAAGCAATATTAAGAACTAGAGAAACAACATACAGAAGGAATAGTAAGGTTTCTAACATGTATGATTGAAAGGACACAAACAAATTAAAAAATATTAAGTTAAATGTCAGTGAAAATAAAGTGAAATATGTGAATGAAATGTCAGATTCACATTGTTTTATGATATTCAAATGCCTCAATCCTACAGGTACAGCATGAGAATCTACCCAATTGAATACTATTATTTGATCTCAACTCATATCTGCTTGCCAAAAGCATACCGACAAAATTAGAAAAAGAAACAGTTTACCAGTAGCAAGCTGGTCTCATGTCATGCTAATCAGACAGCAAATTATCAGAACTCATTTTAAAGAAGGAGATAAATAAACAATAAGCATCGGTTTTACAATAGAAGCAAGTTTAGTAAAGTTACATGCCCTCAGAAAGCTTATGATTTTACTTATCCAAAATTTCTTAGACAGCCAGAAGAGGAGCAAGCTTATCTTTTCAGTACCAAGTAGGATCCTCTAAAAGCTTTAGAGAAGGTGTCTGATATGACTACACATTCCTTAAGAGTACTTGACCAGAAGGGGCAGTATCTGAAAATCACTACTTTTGTACGGTCCAGAATTTTTAGATCAAGTGATTTTTTACCTATAAAAACATATAGTTAAAACAATTCTAAAAAATGTAAAATTTGGTCTACAAGTGCATTTTCATAGAGATCATGTTTAAGTTCGGATTAGCTGTTTGAACTTAGCAAATAAAGATATTGATCCATAGCAAGGGTCGATCCATAATATGCATATTACCATAGCCTCACTCTTTCACTTTTCCAAAATTTCTTAGATAGCCAGAAGAGATAACAACAAGCTTATCTTTTCAGTACCAAGTAGGATCCTCTACCAGCTTTAGAGGAGGTACGGGTAGGGAGGGAAAGAGAGAGGAAAATGAGGGCCCCACAGGGCATTTTGTTAATAATTATAGAGGGGCATTTTGTTTGAAAATTTTGGAAGGTAGGGCAATTTGTAAAATTTCCCCAACACATACTTAACCAGAAGAGGCAACCTGCAGTACAACCATTTCAAATAGTGGGCACCTCAGAGGATACATGCTCATTTAAATCTTGGTTAAATTAATAAATTCAAATATCCAATCTCCTACAACCCTATTTTTCTTTCCATCACCAACTTTTTGACAGTTATCAAACGGGATGGTCCAATCTGAGTGGATGGTAGATTTTGAATTTCACAAAAAGTGATGGTAAGGTCAGAAATTTGAAATATTAAGATGGTAACTAAAAAAATCTCGGAGATATGTTCCGATTTTTTTATCCATGGCATTTAAACAAAACTAAATCCATCACATCAAATTGCCAATATTCACGGACCAGTGAATCCTTATTTTTTATTTTTATGGACCCATAAAAACAAGAATCCGTATCCTCCCAGGTACCTGACTGAGTACAATTAGTTCTCATTAGCTCCCACTCAAGGTTCTAAATAGCGATTACTGCGTCATCGCAGAAAGGTTTCAAAAACAGCTATAGCGTTGAAAATGGCTAATAGCGCTATTGCTTTTTAGGCCTGAAAAAGCTATAGCGCATCTATTGCGCAGCTATAGCTAGCTAATTAGAACCCTGATTGTACTGGATCTGAATTCTCTGAATTCTAAAAACAAGGGGCCAAATCAAATTCTACTTGCATCTCAAAACAAAAATCTTGCTATGTTCTCATGCCAAAGAAATCAATCCACCACATCAAGCTGTCTCAATTTTCGTAAGGATCAACACTTCATCATTGGGCATAAAGCAAAACTGAGAGAGACAGGGATAGAGAAGATTAAAACATCCAAACAAAAATACACAATCACGATGTGCTAATGCAATTTGACAAAAGAACTAAAACAACTTCAATAGTAAAAGAATAAGTAAAAACAGAAGAAAAAAAAGGACAATCAACAAAGTAAAATCTTCTAGTTTCTTTAAAATATTCAAATTTACGATGCTTAATCTCAAATAAGTATACCATTTATATAAGGTTTGCATAGAAGATGTAATTAGATTTGGTTGTAAGTCTTCTGGTAAGATTACATCATTATCAGCTTTTATTCGATAATAGTACACTTAAAAGGAGCGTTCAAAATCAAGTGAAATGTCAAATTTAAAATATGAGTTGGTCCTAACTAACGATCTCATAAAGTTGAGAAACAATAACAAAACAAGTATATATTAGACTAATCAAAATAAAGAGAAGAAAAAAAAAAGAAACAACATTGCTAAAAGGGACAAAATCGACTTATCTACACTACCGATCCAACAAATCGACGCAAAAGTTGCAATTGTACCTCTGGAGTTGCTCACAAGAAGCGATCAAAATAACCGGTCCTTGGTAGAAAAGCCGGAAGTGAAATTAGGTCACAAGCGAATAAACAAACCACTGGAATTGAGGTTTTAGTGTAGGAAAGAAGAAATCAGTACTAGGGTTTTCCGTGGGCCATCGAAGAAATCTCCTACAGTCGGTCCATTTTAAGGGCCCTTTTTTATTCGCGGTATTTAAAAAAAAAAGGCTAATTATCCATTTAATCGCTGAAACATAATAATTACAGGCATAAATTAAATCATAAGTTAAATCAGAGAATTACCCTCTGGTCCTTGCTGTTTCTCAAAAGAAAATAAGTGCATTAACAAAACATCCAAGCAAATCGCAGATAATCTAAATTCTAGTTACGGCTAAGTTTCAAAAATAAGCTAAATTTACAAGTACTAAGCTACTGAGTATAAGGCTCAGGTCAATTCTAATCACAAAAAAGTGGTAAGTGTCTTTCATTCATCACTGATAGCAGATCCAAGTGGTGGTTGGTAGAGCATCTTCAATCACTGGCATCCATTCTTCTACAACTTATTGAGGAATCATAAAGGCCAAATAATTACGTCTTATCTAGAGATCAAACAATTACATCTCATCTAGGGGTCAAACACTTACATTCCGGAGAAGGAGAAACAGTTCTCCACCTTAACCTAAGAACCGTCCTATGCCAAAGAGACCCAAAACATAAATCAAAAGTGCGGAACATAATACCTGATTCCATGCCGTTTGTCATGGAATATCCAAAGCCTTGGTAGAGCAACAACTGTCTCCGTGAGCACGAGACAAGTCTTCAATGGCAAGAAGCCCTTCTCGTCTTTTCATCGTATGGTCGTGGATCAAGTCTTCCAAGACAGCAAGATATGGCCCTTGAGAAATCCTCTCCAAATTTCCTAATGGATTTCTCTTCTCTATTCTTTGATGGTGGAAGAAAAAGAGAAGGCACACAGAGCTACATTTATGGACCACATCCTAATGAATATATTAATTGTGTATTACCTTATTTGATCACTTTAATTGACAACCATATATGACAGTAAACAATCCATAATTAGATTACATATATGCTCAATGTTGGCATTAAATCTTGGCAATAAATCCAACACAACTTCCTTAGCTTTTTTCTTCACATTACTTGTCCAGTATGCAACAGTGGATTTAATTAGTAAAATAAGAGTCCTAGCAAATTTTGGTGAGCAATCATTAAAGCACAATTCATTCTTATGCTTCCATAATATCCAACAGCAACACTAAACACTAAACACTATCAGTAATCATGTTCTTTCAATAGCAGATAGTTGTTGAGAATATTGAAAGATATCATCCCAGGTATCCCATTGGTGCATGGCATTTTGACTTTTACCTAACCAGAACCACACCTGTTGTGCCATGGGGCATTTGAGGAAGATGTGGTCTTTAGTTTCCAGTTCAACACAGAATTGGCAAGTTTGGTTTCCTACCCAACCTTTAGCAGTAAGAGTATCTTTAGTAAGTATTTTTTTTATGCATTGTTAACTACATAAATATTTTGATCTTGAGAGGCACTGGTAGAGACCACCAGAGGAGATGTTGAGAAGGTAGTATACCCCTATAGTTTAAAATATTATAAATGTAATGAGTGGAGAACTTCATCTCAAAGCTAGTTTATCATAATCATTGGTAAATGAGGTACTGCTAATTATGTATAGTAGTTATGACCAGTCAGTTTGGTAAACACCTAGCAGTAATTTTCTAAATTTAATAATGTTACCTTATGAGTGGATGACCTATGGTACCAGGATATCTTTATTAATGCATAATTGGTATAAGTAAGGGTATCTAGAGGCTGAAGTACACTCCTAGTACCAGATATATTTCCAGAACCTAACTGTTGATTGACTTCCTGGTTCATAGCTAATACTAATGTGACCTAGATTGTCTAAATTACTAATTGCTAACCAGAAAACAAATTTATGCAAGATAGGACCTGAACAGTATTTCATCAGTATCAGAGTTTTCCAAGTGCTATTATATTCTGGATTTTTAAGTTTCCACTACCATTTCAACAGTAAAGCTGCATTCATGTCTCTAAGATTTAGAATACCCATCCCTCTAAACTTTTTTGCTAGGCAAGCAATTGACCATTTCATCAGAATGTATTTTTTTATCTATCACTACCTTGTTAGAGAAATTGTCTTCTAATTTGGTCAATTTTATTAATGATTGTAATTGGGATTTTGTATATTGACAAGGTATATAAGGGTATAGTAGATGGGACTGAGTTAATTAAAGTAAGTTTACCACCTAAAGACAACACCTGCCTTTTTCAGCTAGGTAATATATGTTCAACTTTATTCACTAAGAATTGCCAGTCTGACATTATCAATTTTTTTTACTTAGAGGTAAACCTAGGTAAGTAAAGGGGAAATCACCCCATTGGCATCTAAATAGTTGATTTAGATCTATATTTCTAAGACATTAATGAAGTACATGGATGTTATATCATAGTTCATTTTAATGCCTCAAAAGCCATCATTTTCTACTATGTTGATTCTACATTCTCTTCACTGGCTGCCAGGAAGAGAATAGTATCATCTGCATAATGACAATTTGTAGGTGCTCTATGATTAATACAAGGAGTCCCTAATCCTAGAATGACATTACTCTTCCTACCATTAGCAAATATTTTACTTAGTGTTGGTTGTATGCAATCTTCTAATTATTTTGTTTGACATAATTCGCAAAACATACATGAGTTGAGTTTAACCGTTTCTATGATTGAGTGAGTTTGTAGGTTTAAGATCTTAATTGTAAGATTAATATGAAGAACCAAAGAAAAGTTCATGAAGATCTTAATTGCAAGACTAAATTGAAGAACCGAAGAAATCAACAAGACTTCATGAAGATATAGATTTGTAATAATCAAATAGAAAAGTAAAGTAAATTTGAGATTGTTGATTTTTGTGGAGCAACCGTTCGGAATGGAACTATCCGTATGGAACATATTAAATCATAAAATTATAGAGAGTTTCAGTTTGGTTCCGTCCAGAACGATTGTGATCCGTTGGAACGCTTATCAAGTAAATTGTGAGATAAATTGTACTAACCGTCCTGAACGGACATAGACGTTCAGAACAGTTAATATTAATTTAATAATGCGGAAACCCTAATTTCAATATTTGTACTATCCGTTCGGAACAGATCACTTTCGTCCGAACAGATCTGGCAAATCTGGAGCTCCCACTATAAAAGGAGTTACCCCACTTCAGATTTGACCAAACTCGCTGCCTCCGACATTAAAAAAACATTTATTGTGCATTCTTGAAAGCTTCCATTGTTGAGTGAGCTTAAACTTAAATATCCTCTCAACACTCTCAAATCCACTTGACTTATCTTCTTTTATATATAGTTTAGTGTCAAGAATTTAGTTCTAGAACCTTCCCATCCATAGTGTGGAGATATACTTAGTGCTCCAATTCGAATAGCTTTGTGACTTCCCCACTTGTAGGGCATTAAGGGACTCACTAGCTCGAGCATCGTTCGCTCACCATATATCCATAGTTGTGTGATGATCCTCTTTGTCGGGACTCTCTAACTCGAGCTTCTAGGCTCACCTTGTACACGAGTTAGGCTGTGACTTTCCACCTTTGTTGGGCTCACGTGTCACGAGTTGTATAATTTCTTTTTGGGTAATAGGAAAGGGGCGCCGACGAGGTTGCTCTACCCCAGAGATGTAGGCTGTTCGCTCCCAGACGAGAGGTACAGAGTTTCACCACAGCTTAGGCTGTGGAGTTTAAACCCTATTCAACTCTAGGACGAAGGTTGCAAGTGCACAACCCTGCCTTCGTAGTTAGAACGGGTGTCGATCCTCAAGGACGGACTATTTTCTGAATCTTAACTAATCCTAGTTAAGTACTAGAAGTACGAGAATTGGGGTTTTGTTTTAATCCTAAGTTTTCGTATGTATGAACAAATAAAATGAATGAAACAAATGAATGTATGAACAATTTCAATTATCAATGTATGAACAAGTAAATAATCAAGTAAATGTTTGTATTTTGTACTGTGGTAAAAAAGGTGTTTCAAGGGTTTCAGATTTTCATCTTCAACTTTGCTGCTCAGACCTGCCACGCGACCCGCATACTTTCGCATGCGACCTTTGTGACGCGACCCGCATGCTTTCGCATGCGACCCGCTTGGCCTTAAGCGCCCTGAACCTGGCACGCGACCCGCAAGCTATGGCTTGCGACCGTGTGATGCGACCCGCGTGCTAAGTCACGCGACCCGCATGGTCCTTGAGCTGACTCTGCACATGACATAATCTTATTGTTTAAGTCGTGTAAGGTTGGATTGACCGTACCTAATGTCACTGAACCTCAACTTTCGTGTGTTGGCTTAGCAGACCTGGTTTGGAATTGCAATTTCACCTTCTCAGGTCTAATCAAGCTGTTTGATCTAAACCTAAGTTCTCGATTCCGTTTACTAAAGGTATCTACAAGCTAAAGACTTTCACCTTTCGGCTACTCGTTGATCTATAAGCTGAATAGAAACTTTCACCTTTCGGCTACTCGTTGACCTCACCTTTCGGTTCTCAGACCTACCTCAGGTACTTAACCTAAATCGCAAGAAATATCAAGCCTTTGGTACAAGAAGAAATGCCAAAGGCATTCAACAGTAAGCAATCAAGAATCAAACAATTCAGATCAAGCAATCTCAAACAATACTAGAATCAAGAAACACGAAATAACATCAAGAATCAATACAAGTGCATAGTCAAGTAAAATATCAGACTACAAATCCAAACCCTCGAAACTACAGTATCTACTCAGACATCAAAGAAAGTAAAGTAAAAGAAAGAGAGAGAAAGCAAATCATGGTGAGAGAAGGAGGAGGGAAGAGGATTGAAGCTTCAGATTGAATCTCCTTCTTCGATTCGACTCCTCTTCAGCTCCCGATGAGTTCCTCTCCTCTCCAAGTCGCCTCAGGAGCCAAGCTCCCTTCCTGGCGATCAGATCCCCTTTTTGGGAAGGTGTGTCGGGGGGTCCCTTTCCAAATTCGCGCCAGCCCTTTTAATAGGCATCTTAACGGGTCCTGGTGCAGTTAATTCGACGCGGGTCGCACGCCACCTCATGCGGGTCGCGTCGAGCTTTCCGAAAAGTGGTCACACGCTCAAAACGGAGTTACGAGTCAAAAGTTATGACTGTTTTAAGTTCGGTGCTGAAACTTGAAGATCTGATGCGACCCGCGTGAGATTTGACGCGGGTCGCGTGGGGGAAGTCAGAAATCTGCCTTTTTTGCCTGTTTTCGCCTATTTCCTGCAAATCAACCACAAAACTGCAACAGTACCATATTCTATTTGATTTTCAATATAAACTATGCAATTTAGTGGTCAAAAACATAAGGCCTGGTCTGAAAATAGGACGAAATAATAGATGAAATATAGACATATCAAATTCCCCCAAGCTTACCCTTTGCTTGTCCTCAAGCAAATTTGTACTTTCAAACCGGGTTTGGATTCTAAATGCAAGCTAAATGCCTAAATGTGAAAATTTACTCGATTGACTCAATTAAGAAACTCAAGAATCTTTTTGCTATGATTCGGACTTCCCTTGGTAAATTTTGATTCACCTCACAAATTGATCAACAAAACCTCAAACTCTAAATATTTCAAAACTTGCAAAGCTGATTACTCGAATTATCGAATTATCATTCTTTCACTAAACTATGCCTTCGTTTGTAGGAGATTTTCCCTTTTGGCCCCCCCAAGCTTGAATCAAGCTTAGGTCAGAAAGTTGCGGACTTCGTGTGTTGATATGTGCAAAAATTTTATTTCTTTCATTTCTAATTTGGGAGACGAGCTCAAAGGCGCCCATTCAAGGCTTATTGCCAGTACTCTTATTTTCTCCATCTTTTCATCTCTTTTTTTTTTTTTTTCTTTTTCTCTTTTTTTTTTTGTTTTCTCTCTATTATTTTTTTTTATTTGCACATACCATGAATACACACATCCACTAGCGTTCATTCACACCAACGGATATCCCAACCTTTCTTTATTTGAAATCCCTATTTCCAAAATTTAAAGGCACAATTCAGTTTCTAAATTCTATTTCAACATTCAAGTCTCCATTCTCACAAGTCTCAAACCATTTATTCCTAATCAGTTCTATTTGGTCAATTATGAGGTTAGTTCTAACTTCCCAAAGTCATCCCAATCACATGAAAATTTTCAAACAGGTCCCAAATCGAAACAATCAAGCAAATTTTTCACCTAACAATGCAAGAGAAAAGTAAAAATGACCTAAGTGCAATCAAAATAAATCCTAAAACACAAAAGTAAATCCTAAGATACAAAAGTCGTCTTCCCCCCCAAGCTTAGCCTGAGCATTGTCCTCAATGCTTCAAGACTGAAAGATAAAGAGATATAGAAGCAAAAGGGAAAGAGAAAACATACCCGCTCAGTCATCGGTGGGAGGTGGATCAGGTGGCACTGGTGGAAGCACCCACTTCTGAGGAACACGAACCATGCGATCACACACTTGCATCAGAAGAATCCGCAAGATTTCTTTCAAGTCCTTGATCAAGCACCTGATCGCGCTTTTGTGAGCTTCGAATTTCTCCAAGAGTGTAGCAGTCCGATCGGGCTCAAGATCTGCACTTATGATCACAAGACAACATCTATCTGGGTCTAGAAACTCATACCTGAGGTGAGCTGCTGGAGGCTTGAGCTCAGGAGTCAGCCGCTCTGTCTGGGTCTTGACGCGGGTCGCATCAAGTGAAATGGCATCGCGTGCTGACCAATCTGACTCGCGTCCCACGGTTTCCAGGTCCTCAGACCACGGCATGCGGGTCGCATCAGGTGGCGTGCGGGTCGCATCCACATGCTCTTCAGGTGGAGATGCGGGTCGACTTGGCTCGATGCGACCTGGGTCCTCATGTTCTTCCGTGGGTGACGCGGGTCGTGTCTCAATGATGCGGGTCGCGTCAGGTTCTTCCAGGATGTCAGCCTCCTTCAACGCGGCTCGCGTGTCAGTCACGCAGCCCGCGTTCACATGTTCTTCAGGTGGTGATGCGGGGCGCGTGTCCTTGATGCGGCCCGTGTGCAGTGCGGTCTGGTTTGTTGGCTGGGCTGGTCCTTCGCATTCTGGCTGAGCTGGCAGAGGTTGGCGTGAGGCGACGATGTGGCTCAACTGTTCCAACAACTTGTTTTGAGCAGCCATTTGTGTGGACATGTTTTGCATCTGTTCCCACATCATCTGGTTTATCTTCCCTTGCTCGTGTATGAATTCGATCTCAGCGGGATCAATGTACGGCTCGGGTGGATCGGGTTGGAATACGCAATTGCTCGAGTTATCGAATGGTGCAGTGCCGTAGGAATTGCTATTGTTGTTGTTGAGATAGCCGTCCTGCTCCGGTTCCTCATCCCAATCAGCCAGTGGGCAATACTCGTAAGAGTGTCTCCTGTCCCCACACATGACACATGGCTGTGGTTGATGGTTCCTGGTTGCCTTCACGCTCATCTTGATTAAATGCTTCTCTATGGCCTCCTCTAGCTCGGCAGCTCTAGCATATAGAGATCGCACCATAGCCTCCTCTAGCTCGGCAGCTCTAGCATATAGAGCTGCGATCTGATCAGCTTTGGATCGGCCGCCTCCTCCAGCTTGAAAATTGTCGCGGCCATACCAATGTCGGTCTGTCGCCATGTACATCTTGAGCTCCTCAGATGGTGATCGCTAAACTCAAGCCAGAATGTTCCTGAAAAGGAGAAAAGAGAAATAAAAGAAAAGAAAAGAAAAGATACAGATTAAAATCTAGATTAACTAAGAAAAGTAAAAATTCAGAAAATGAAAGCCGTCCCCGGCAACGGCGCCAAAAACTTGTTCGCTCCCAGACGAGAGGTACAGAGTTTCACCACAGCTTAGGCTGTGGAGTTTAAACCCTATTCAACTCTAGGACGAAGGTTGCAAGTGCACAACCCTGCCTTCGTAGTTAGAACGGGTGTCGATCCTCAAGGACGGACTATTTTCTGAATCTTAACTAATCCTAGTTAAGTACTAGAAGTACGAGAATTGGGGTTTTGTTTTAATCCTAAGTTTTCGTATGTATGAACAAATAAAATGAATGAAACAAATGAATGTATGAACAATTTCAATTATCAATGTATGAACAAGTAAAGAATCAAGTAAATGTTTGTATTTTGTACTGTGGTAAAAAAGGTGTTTCAAGGGTTTCAGATTTTCATCTTCAACTTTGCTGCTCAGACCTGCCACGCGACCCGCATACTTTCGCATGCGACCTTTGTGACGCGACCCGCATGCTTTCGCATGCGACCCGCTTGGCCTTAAGCGCCCTGAACCTGGCACGCGACCCGCAAGCTGTGGCTTGCGACCGTGTGATGCGACCCGCGTGCTAAGTCACGCGACCCGCATGGTCCTTGAGCTGACTCTGCACATGACAGAATCTTATTGTTTAAGTCGTGTAAGGTTGGATTGACCGTACCTAATGTCACTGAACCTCAACTTTCGTGTGTTGGCTTAGCAGACCTGGTTTGGAATTGCAATTTCACCTTCTCAGGTCTAATAAAGCTGTTTGATCTAAACCTAAGTTCTCGATTCCGTTTACTAAAGGTATCTACAAGCTAAAGACTTTCACCTTTCGGCTACTCGTTGATCTATAAGCTGAATAGAAACTTTCACCTTTCGGCTACTCGTTGACCTCACCTTTCGGTTCTCAGACCTACCTCAGGTACTTAACCTAAATCGCAAGAAATATCAAGCCTTTGGTACAAGAAGAAATGCCAAAGGCATTCAACAGTAAGCAATCAAGAATCAAACAATTCAGATCAAGCAATCTCAAACAATACTAGAATCAAGAAACACGAAATAACATCAAGAATCAATACAAGTGCATAGTCAAGTAAAATATCAGACTACAAATCCAAACCCTCGAAACTACAGTATCTACTCAGACATCAAAGAAAGTAAAGTAAAAGAAAGAGAGAGAAAGCAAATCATGGTGAGAGAAGGAGGAGGGAAGAGGATTGAAGCTTCAGATTGAATCTCCTTCTTCGATTCGACTCCTCTTCAGCTCCCGATGAGTTCCTCTCCTCTCCAAGTCGCCTCAGGAGCCAAGCTCCCTTCCTGGCGATCAGATCCCCTTTTTGGGAAGGTGTGTCGGGGGGTCCCTTTCCAAATTCGCGCCAGCCCTTTTAATAGGCATCTTAACGGGTCCTGGTGCAGTTAATTCGACGCGGGTCGCACGCCACCTCATGCGGGTCGCGTCGAGCTTTCCGAAAAGTGGTCACACGCTCAAAACGGAGTTACGAGTCAAAAGTTATGACTGTTTTAAGTTCGGTGCTGAAACTTGAAGATCTGATGCGACCGGCGTGAGATTTGACGCGGGTCGCGTGGGGGAAGTCAGAAATCTGCCTTTTTTGCCTGTTTTCGCCTATTTCCTGCAAATCAACCACAAAACTGCAACAGTACCATATTCTATTTGATTTTCAATATAAACTATGCAATTTAGTGGTCAAAAACATAAGGCCTGGTCTGAAAATAGGACGAAATAATAGATGAAATATAGACATATCATAGGCATTTTATGCCGAACTCTGTTATCATATTGCGTGTCAAATTTCTCTAACTCTACTCTATTTACTTTTACTTGTTATTTGACTTGTTAGTTTAGAGAGCTTAACCGAAAAACATCCAAGAGTCTTTAAGACTCCCTATTCACCTCCTTCTAGGTGCCGTTAGGGACTACATATAGGTCTATATTTCTTAATGAGTTTGGCATCATTTTCTTTAGGTATGAAACATATGCATGACTTATTTATCCTATGTAAGTCTAGGTCATTGTCATAGAAGTAATGTGCTAATAACATGAGATTTGATTTAACTGTTAACCAGAAGAATTGATAAGTTACCACCTCAAGATTTCTACAAAATTCATATATATTGTGTGAGCAGGCTCAGAGTTGTGATGAGTTTCTTCTGTTTTCAATTCAATTTGAGCTAATTTGAAATTTGTGGAACTCACCATCATGCACATTATTAAACTTGGTCATGCGCAGCTTGGTACTGCGCATGTGGTAAAATTTAATTTTTGCATGAATTAAGATAAGGTTAACATTGAGATGGTAACTAATTTTTTTTTTTGGAGTTTTTGGTCCAGGTCGTTTAATTAATTGGAGAATTTATACATTTTTTATATTCTAAACAGGTTTTCTTAAACGTAGTGAGGCGAAATATTTGTCATGCGGATGTAATAGTGTAGCACTTGCATTGGGAAGCATTTTAAATTCCTGGCATTATATAACAAAATAAAGAGATTGGGAGAGTATAATTCATATGCAAAGGTGATATAAAAATCACGTACATAAAGACAGTTGTAGACTGTTTGCACCAAAGTGATATTATTGTCTTTAAAGCTGGTACGAAAATTACTATAACAGGTTTCCCTGTGTTGCAGAGTATGCAATGGGATTAAATATGAAAAGTAACTCCCACAAATAAAATAGAACTCGAAAATGAATATAACAGGTTTCCCTGTGTTGCAGAGTACAGAACTCGAACTTTTTTTTTTTAAATTGTGTCAAATAGCATAAGAACGGATTCGGCTAGTACATTTGTCTTTTAAAAATTTCTAGAAATTAAAGTTTTGATTATTTAGAAAAAAAAAATTGGTGTAAAGACTCGGAAATTTGGGCCTCCAGTCTCCAGATATGTTGCCCTGACCCAAACCCGATCCATTAGCAAACTCACTACCGTTGCTCTTATCCTCAGTTCTCTCTCAGTTCTGGAGTCTAAACCCACGCTAAAACCCTCTAGCCATGGCGACTCGCTCGCCATTCCTTCTTCCCTCTCCGTCCTTCCTTCCCCATCCGAATCCGACTCGCTCCCCTCTCTCAATTGCTCCGACCTTTGTGAAAATTTCCAATAACGGCGCCATCTCGCGAAGTAAATCAACCTCCTTCGCGGCAAGAGCTGCCTCTTTGGAAAGCATGGAAGAGGTCCAGGCTGTCAATATTGCCGATGACGTCACCCAGGTTGGTCTTTTTCCTCACGTTTTTCAATTCATTTTGTTGCACCCTTCGAATAAGCGGAATTTTAATTTGTCTGAAAAAACTGAAAGTACATTTATTTTGGATCAGTTGATTGGTAACACGCCAATGGTATATCTCAACAAAGTGGTAAAAGGTTGTGTTGCTAGTGTTGCAGCCAAACTCGAATCTATGGAGCCTTGCCGAAGTGTTAAGGATAGGTATACCTTAGAATTGTTAATTTTAATAAATTTTCTCTCACTTTATGTTGTTCATGTTTAACATTTTTTAGTTTTTGTTTATTTTACACTTTTGCAGGATTGCATATAGCATGATAAGTGATGCTGAAGAAAAACGCCTAATTACTCCTAAACAGGTCAGTTCATTTTAATAAACAACAATAAACTATAAAAATACTATGGTAGTAGTCCTGAGTCATCTTATTAATTGTACTGGGGACAATACCAGTACATGCAAGTTGATTTTTTTTATACTGGGTACTGTTCCAATTTTAACATCTTGTTGTTTTCCTGTTTTTCCTAAACTAGATGCATTATTTGTGATGTATGTGTAGGATTTTAATTAAACTAAAATAGAAGAAAAATGCAAGAAAGTGTATACATTAAACTAATAACAATAATCTGAGGTAGGAACAGTTTCATATGCACCCATGGTAATATCTGCATTTAATTTATAGACCTGAATATCACATATGCCTTAAAAGTTTGGTAAATTGTCATGTGTTCTTTCTCTAATTTCTTAAATATTTCTTCTCTAAATATGGATATATTATGCTGAAAGAGGGTTTACTTTGATACTTTCAAGTTAGCTGGAAGGGGAAAAACAATTTTTCTGTAGTGGCATACTTTTAGTAGTTTAGGTGATACTTTCAAGGTTTTGCAGCAGCATGTATATGACATTTCTCTGTTTAATATTTTTGTCTTTTCATATAGACGATACTAGTGGAGCCTACAACTGGCAACACAGGAGTGAGCTTAGCCTCTGTTGCCGCTGCCAGAGGCTACAAACTAATAGTCACCATGCCAGCTTGTATTGATGTGGAGAAACGTATTCTTTTGCGTGCATATGGGGCAGATATAGTATTAACTGATTCAGCTAAGGGTTTGGAAGGGGCTGTTGAGAAAGCAAGGGAGATTGTTGCAAAAACCCCTAATGCATACATGTTTGACCAGTTTGAAAATCCTGCTAACATTAAGGTATTGCCATGTGCTAATTGAGCTTTGTCAATTTCAGTAAATTTATTTCTGGTGGAGTTGATTATATTATATATGCAGGAATTGGGTTGCCGTAGGAAAAATCTTGTTTCTTTTCCATTATTAAACCTAAATGTTAAACAGTTAAACTTCATAATGCATTATTTTTTTTCTTTTGGTTGCAATTATTCTGTGAAGAAGTTATTTGAATGCATGCTAGCACACACATCGTTTGTCAAAACTAACTGGATGTTATCAAAATTACAGATGTCTTCTTTATGGTTTAGATAGGTTGTGTATTAAATTTGGTGTAATTTGAAGACCAATTATTCATCCATTGAGTGGTTTAAATAAATTAATGATTCAGTTTTAGCGGCACTTGATCGGTCACCCAAAAATTTCAAGTTGCACCAAATTTTGATACACAATCTTTCACTACAACACATCTGCAATTTTTTTTTTTAATTTCGACCACAACCGATCTATACTGTAGAGAAAATATCTATTCACCTTTTCTTTTTCTTTTTTACTTTTGATAATCATATTGTTGGTTGTCGTGGTTGTCAATAAATCCCTTCCTAATTTTAAATAGTTAATTAAAAGGACAATTTTGATAATATACAGATACACTTTGAAACCACAGGCCCGGAAATATGGGACGATACAAAGGGTCAAGTTGACATCTTAGTTGCAAGCATTGGTACAGGTGGAACCATAACTGGTACAGGAAGATATTTGAAAAGTAGGAATGATAATATAAAGGTTTGTACCTTTCACTCTTTTTATTTTGATCAATTGCTGACTTATATTTTACTTTATATTGCAGGACAAGTAACTGAAGAGTTAATTCCATGTACACTCAGAAATCTCAAATTCTTACAGTTGCCACAGTAAATGAGAAATATTATGCATGCCCCTGCAAGACAGAAGGATGTACCTGTATATTTAATTTACTGACTAACCTTAGTTAACTTCTTGAAAATAAACCCACATTGTTTCTCCTCTGTCAGCATTTCTTTCTTTAAGACAAAGTAGATGTAGTGGTAGTTCATTACTTCCAAAGAAACAGGTAAAGGTTAGGCACATGTGATAGTTCCAATATTTCCACGGGTGCACAATATACTTCTCATTTTTCTGGGTAATGTATTGATATTTCGATCCTCTGTTAGGGTTTGAGTCCCCCCTTAGTTAAATGCTTTCATTTCAAACAGTTTATATGGAGAACACTACAGTAGAAATTTGAGAGTGCCAAATATAGTAGTATTACCAATATAGGCACCAATTAGAGTGGTCAGATTCACTACTAGTAGGTACCACTGCTGCCAATTGAACTCCTGCAATAACTTCATGTCCATGGTTATGACAAACAGAACTGATAGCAAGTCACTGGTGACATTTTGTTTGATTAATATTGTATTCTGGGTAATATTATTTATCTATTCATCAATAGGTTATTGGAGTAGAACCTGCTGAGACCACTGCAATCTCTGGTTCTAAACCTGGTAATTGGTTGTATTATTTTTTTTTGGAAGGTCATCACACTTCAAATCATATCATAGATGCTAAAAAGAATCAAGAGAAGTGCCCTGTATTATTTGATTTATGCTACTGACCTAAGATAATCTGTCTTGGTATTGAGCAGCTTATGTACCCAGCATGTTGGATGTCACATTGCTTGATGAGGTTGTGAAGGTGAGCGTGAATCAGCTTTGTAACATTTTTAGTATATGTAATGTATATTCAACTCTCAATAAAATCATGAACTGTTCGCTTCTGGTTAGGTTAAGACCAATCCCCATTGTTGCTAAATGCCCCATCCAGTTATTATCTTGTCAATGACCTTTTTTCAAGTAAAAAGGCTTTTACTCATATTCGCATCCTTTCTTTACTTCCATTCGTTTGTTTGTTTATTTATTCATATGTTTATTGAATTGATAGATAACCACAGCTGAAGCTTTGGAAATGGCAAAGACACTGGCAATCAAGGAAGGATTGTTGGTAAGTTAATTTACTGTTAGTTAATTTTATGATAATAACCATACCAGTTAATTCATAGTGGTGCCTTGCTTTATCAGTCTGAATGAATGGACATGATGTATCAAATGAGGTTCTTTGTGTATAGTCATGCTGACTTGTGAGCATTACTTTTGATCTTGAATTTCTGCTAATTTATAATTATGTTATAATATGTTTAGGTCGGGATATCATCAGGTGCTGCTGCAGCTGCAGCTATCCGTCTGGCTAGTAGGCCTGAAAATGCTCAAAAGCTAATTGTGGTATATTATATTTTTTTTCTTACGAATAGGCCCCTTTGTGATGTCTTGTTACTTGTACGCCACATCAAATTTCGAAGTTACACGGCTGTGCCACGGCAAAAAGTTTCTGTAAGAATGTCATAACTCGGTCTCCCCGAAAAAAAAAAATCTATTTGTATGATTCTACACCAAAAGAAGAAATAAAACATAATTTTGCTCGAGAAGGAGAAATAACACGCACTACCAGTCCAATAGTTTAATATATCTTACTAAAATACAAAATTATCAGATTCTGTCAATACAAATTAGAGTTCCAATTAAGTGCTGAGGTGGTACACAGCAAATTCACAATTTTGGGTGGGGGATAGACGTAAGCTCGAAAATTCTATATGGATGTGGGACTTGCGCCTTCTCCATTCAATTAAGAAAAGACTCAACAGCTTTAGTCTATTAGTTGGCCTATATGTAAAACTTTTCTAAATCTTTATTATAACCACTGTTCTTATCCATTTCTGAAATGGATTTTTTCTATTACTTCTTTTGTTTTTTTTCTCTGTTTCCTTTTTTTTTCTCTTTTCTTTTGTGGTACAGGGGTGGGGGAAGGAGGTGTTGGTGGTTTAGTGACTCAATTACATTACAATTTACAAACCTTGAGAAAGAAGTGGGTTCCTTATCTGACTTCAGAAAATAAAACTAAATTGCAGGTAATTTTCCCTAGCTTCGGAGAGAGATACATCCCTACAATCCTTTTTCACCCCCTATACGAGGAAGTTAAACACGCACCTGTGAGGTAGCTCCACACCGAACAACCTGTCATTCAATTTTTTTTCTGGTACCAAATCATCTGTTTGTTTCTCATTTGTTTCTTTCTTTTTGTTCTTCTTCTATTAGATTAGGGTAAAAATGTGCCGTTTGATTTTCTCTAATGCTGTTGTAATGAAAACAAAATCAGGTAGTCAATCAAAGTCTTTGGATGAATGCTCTGTGCTGTGGGACCCACGGGCTATTTAAGGGGCATTAAATAGGAATGGGTCAGGCCTTTCTGGTGAGAAGGAAAGTGGAAGGGGGAACTTGTGCGCACATTGAATACAAAAGAGGGGTGACTGGTGAGGCCATTAATTGAAAATTTAGAAATCATTTTCAAGATGAAAATATTATCACGGGTACCTGAGATGGGTTTATTGCCTGTAATGAACTAGTTTTCAACTGATGATTTCTTTTTCTTGGGCTTAGTGCTTTAGCTGTCTGAACTCTTTTGAGTTTTTTTTTTTTTTTCCTTTTCTCTAGAGACAATAGTTTTGTGTATCATCCTTTCGGAAAATGAAATTATGGAATATTGACCTCTTATAATATTTGTTAAAGGAAAGAAATCATAGTTATAATTAGAGTTTTAATTAGGTGATAACTGTAATTTATATCTTTCCTTTTTTTTTTTCTTTCTTTTTAGGTTTTTCTTTTCTCTATATATTTGTACATAATTGTTAATTGAGATATATAGAAATTTCAATTTCCACTTTCATGGTATCAGAGCCTTAACCAAAATCTAGTTGTCGTATTGTTCCGCTCTGTAGCGCCGTACTGTTCTGTCATTGTAGCGTTGCACTGTTCTGCCACTGTAGCCACATTGTTTCGCGATTGTAGCGTTGCATTATTCTGTCACTTTAGCTCTAACGCGGTTATTGTAGCTCCGATCAGCCCAAGCTATTGCACCCAGATTCTTCCTTCCATTCATGTTTTCTACTTCAAATTCCTGCTTTCAATCTGACTTGCAAGATGTGCGATCCGATCTGACCACACAAAGACTGTTCTCTCCCGCCGCTCTCTGACTCTAAATTCAAATGGAGACTGGTCCAGGTTTCAGGTGCTCGAAGAATGTGCAGTGTCATTATTGCAAAGAGTGGGGTCACATGAAGTGGGACTGCCCGAAGCGCCCTAAAGGTTCTCCACGTCCTTGTGCTCAGGTGGCCACTATCGATGAATCACCCAGCGAACGCTCCAATTCAGATGAAGTTGCTACAATTGTTCAGCGACTTGAGCAGCTAGGTTTCACTCGTGCCGACATGACCTCTTAGCCATAGATTATGAGGGCTAATTTAGCCCACTCAGATATGACTTCCAACTGTTTTGTAGCGTCAAGATCATCATGGATTGTTGATTCAGGTGCTATTGACCATATGACTGGTAACAAAAGTATACTGTCAAGACTTACCACTACCTCACAATCGCCTGTCCAAATAGCCAATAGCTCTACCTGTAATATTGAAGAAATTGGATCCACCCAAATTTCACAAAATATACCCTCATCATCTGTCTTATATGTCCCTTCTTTTCCTGAAAACCTTATGTCTGTAAGAAAAATAACATAACAACTATATTGCTCAGTTACCTTCACTCCAACTAAATGTACCTTTCAGGAACTGGGGACGAACATGTTGATTGGCATAAAAGGTCTGTATTGCATGGAGAGCTCACCTCAGAGAGTGGCATACTTGAGTACTGGGAGTGCTAAGGAGGTTCATTATCAGTTGGGGCATCCATCTCTCCAGGTTTTGAAGAAGATACGTCTTGAATTTCAGTCTATCTCAGAATTAGTTTGTGAGTCCTGTATCTAAGGAAAGCATGTATGTGCTTCCCACCCACCTAGACTCATTAGTCAGTATGGCAATATTTTTACTTTAGTGTATTCTGATGTATGGGGTCCTTGTTCGGTTAAATCTATATCATATTCTCGATATTTTGTTATTTTTGTGGATGATTTCTCTCGTGCAACTTAGATCTTTATTATTAAATCTAGACAAGAAATCTTTGCAATTTTTTTAGCTTTTTGTTCTTTTGTGAAAACTCAGTTCAAAACTACTGTTAAACCTCTTCGTAGTGACAATACGGAAGAATATTTTACAAATGAATTTGTGCAATATACAATTGATAATGGTATCATTAATGAATCATCATGCGCTTATACAACTCAACAAAATGAAGTAGCCGAATGAAAAAACAAACACATTCTTGAGATGGCTCGTATAATGATGATTCATGGACATGTTCCTTATCGTTTCTGGGAAAATGCGGTTCTAACCGTGTGTTACTTGATAAACTGCATGCCATTTTTTGTACTTGATACTGCAATACCATATAATGTCCTATACCCATCTGCACCTTTATTTTCTGTTCCACCTAAGATTTTTGATTGAGTCTGTTATGTGTATGATACCCGACCAGGCCGTACAAAACTTGATCCCAAATCACTACGATACATCTTTGTAGGCTATTCTTGGACTAAAAAAGGTTATCGATGTTATAATCATACTCTTAGGTAATATTTTATATCATCTGATGTAACTTTTCTGGAGTCTTTACCCTATTACTTAGATATTGAGTCTGATATTTCTCCCACTCCTGCACCGGTGCTATATATTCTGAAATATCCTGATATTATGATCATTTCTTCTTCAACTTCTGAGAATGGTGGGTCACCGACACTTCCTGCGTCTGCTATTACTCAGGTATATACTCGAATGGGTAAGAAACACCATGTTGGTACTAACTTTGTCTAGACTATGCAGGATCATGAGACTTGTGCATCTCTCGTACCATTACATATACCTCCTGACCCAACCACCGAATCTGAACCTGACCCAACCAACGAATCTGAACCTGACCCACCCAACAACTCTGAACCTGACCCAACCACCGAATTTTAACCTGACTCAACCACCAAATATGGCCTAACCACTGAATCTGCACAATCCCCTACACAAGCTCTTGACCCTCCACATCTAGTCCACCAATTCCTGCCTTTAGTCCTCCACCTCATATCTCAGATCATGATCTTCCTATTTCCCTTCGCAAAGGATCACACACCTGTACCAAATATCCATTTGATCGCTTTTGTACCTATGCAGCCTTATCCATTGATCACCGTCTTGACAGTTACTCTGTTCCTAAGAATGTGACAGAGGCTCTGCAACATCTAGTGTGGTTTAGCGCTATGCAAGAGGAAATGTCAGCTATGTGGAAAAATGAGACTTGGGATCTTTGTCCTCTCCCTCCTGGTAAATAAGCAGTCGGTTGTAAGTGGGTCTTCACAGTTAAAGTTCATCCCAATGGGTCACTTCACCGACTTAAAGCTCGGTTGGTTGCAAAAGGTTACTCTCAGTCATATGGCATTGACTATGATGAGACCTTCTCTCATATTGCCAAGATGGCATCTGTTCGCATCTACATGGCTCTGGCTGCCACTCATCACTGACCACTATACCAACTCGATGTCAAGAATGTCTTTCTTAATGGCATCCTTGAGGAGGAGGTATATATGACTCAACCACCTGGGTTTATTGTTCAGGAGGAGGTATCCAAAGTTTATTGTTTGCGAAAATCCTTGTATGGTCTCAAGCAATCTCCTCGAGCTTAGTTTGGTCGTCTATCTCAAGCTCTTAGTCATTTCGGTATGACCAGGAGTGCCAATGATCACTCGGTTTTCTACAGGCGCTTGAAGGGAAAGACTATAATACTAGTCGCGTATGTGGATGATCTCATCATTACTGGAGATGATGACAGCGAGATCTCTGCTCTGAAGAAATTCTTGAGCGAGCAATTTCATATTACCGACCTTGGCAAACTCAAGTACTTTCTTGGAATTGAGGTATTATGGTCTCGTGGCAAGCTTCTCATCTGTCAGAGAAAGTATGTGCTAGATATGCTCTCAAAAAGCGGGCTGCTTGGATGCAAACCCGTTGATTCGCCGATGGTCCCTGAGACCAAGCTTATGCCAGAAGATGGAGAGTTACTACATGATCCTGAGAGATATCGAAGACTGGTTGGTAAACTGAATTATCTGACAGTTACTCGGCCTGACATTTCTTATCCAGTGAGTGTTGTGAGTCAGTTCATGTCGAACCCTCGCACTACACATTGGGATGCTGCTGTTCGGATCCTCAGATATCTCAAGGGATCTCCAGGAAAAGGGCTAGTATACTCTGACCAGGGACATGACAGGATAGCAGGCTTCACCGATGCTGATTGGGCAGGCTGTCCTACCAGTCGGAGGTCCACGACTGGAGTATGTATCTTCTTTGGTGGGAACCTTGTTTCCTGAAAGAGTAAGAAATAAACTGTTGTGGCTCGATCCAGTGTAGAGTCAGAATGTCGCGCAATGGCAAACACTTCCTGTGAGCTAGTGTGGACGAAGCGTTTGCTCAATGAACTAGGTGTTCACCATGATAGTTTGATGACACTACACTGCGACAACCAAGCAGCAATGCATATTGCAAAGAATCAAATTTTTCATGAGCGGACCAAACACATCAAGATAGATTGTCACCTTGTTCGGGATTTTGTCATAGGCACAACTTTTCACCCTCTATGCATCCAACTGATTCATGTTCGAACAGATCTTCAGCTCGCATATATCCTAACTAAGCTACTTCGAAAAACACACATTGATAGTATATGTAACAAGTTGGGCATGTTAGATGTATATGCTCTAACTTGAAGAGGAGTGTTAAAGGAAATAAATCATAGTTATAATTAGAGCTGTAATTTATATCTTTATTGTTTTAGTTTTTCATTTTAGATTTTTCTTTTCTCTATATATTTGATATCCAATTTCCACTTTCAATATTCATTGACAAAAATAAATAAAAAGATTACTACCAATAACTAAAATAAATCCATGCCCAAATTAAATGTTTACCAGGGAGAAAAGAATGATATTACACTAATAAATTGATATACTTTACCAAAAGAGTATAATTCAAAGGATACGATAATAAGGACTAAAAGGAATTTAATGAATAATACAATAAGCAAACGAATTCTAAAAAACGTGATGCTTGTTTTAAGCGGCAATCATTTTCATTGAAAACAATTACTACAGTTATTAGAAGCATTAACATCAACACAAATCAGGAAGAGCGTTCAATCAGGATTTAATTAATATGAATAGATGATACCATGCATATAGTCTTGAAGTGACCAAATATATATATCTGCAGTTAGGTATTTTCCGAGAGGACGAGATGGAAAAGTTGTCTTCTTTCTATGATTCTATCTTTATCTTTTTCATTCTAAATTTTTGTTTAGATAATTTTCCCTTCTTAAATAGTAGCTAATTCTTTCTTTACTTTTTATTTAGTACTAAAGGGGAGACCATGTGCTGTCACACTATCAAAACCTGTAGATGATTAAGCTGCTTGAGACTTGTCAATTAGAAATGTGGCGCTTTCCCGACCTAAAATTTTGCATGCAAGTCGATTTCATCACCAGCTCATGAGCACAGTGTACTGTTTATTGCCTTTTTTTTAGTTCACATAGGCTTACTGGCTTAGGATATACATTTGACTTTATCAAATGATATAACTGGGCACAAAAATACACTCAAAGTCCGAACGAATACATAATAGCTTTCCAATATCTCTGTTGTTCAGTTTATTTTTCATTTTGTCTTTTCAGAGATGTGAAATGCAATTTCACATATTCTGAAATCAAACCAACCAAGCTTCATGATGGTTTATTTTACTGTCATTCCCCCTAGAATGTAGAAGTCTATCTGATAATTTTGTTAATTTATTTTTATTGAAGCTGTACACTTAGCACATCTGATTAAGATATTGATCTCCATATAGAAAATCGTTGGTTCAAAATCCAGTACATGCATGCCATTGGAGGCTGTAGGTGATTTAAAAGCATTCACTCTCATCTCATGTTAAAAAATGTCTCAACTGCCATGTTTACAACATGTGTTTAGGACGGAAATTGAGGAACTGATTTTGCATTTTTATAATATATAGATTTCATTACATAAGTTCCACGAAATCATCTGATATAATATTTATATTTTATCGGATTGGCAAATGAAGACGAAGCACATGACATGTATCTTAACGGAAGGTTCGGTTCAATACCAGCTGGTCTTTTATTTGTTGTGTGGCAATGATTAGACCAGCCTATGTTAGCCTCTTTATGTACTCCATACAGAAATATAAAAGGCCAAAGAGGACCAGCATTAAACTGGAAAATGCATTAATTCTTTTCATTGCATACTCAAATAGCATGTGCATGTGCAAAAAGGAAAGAAATGGCACGATTAATTCTTCCAATAATTCCTTGGGCAAGGGGGCTCTCACCATAGCTGGTCTTACTAAATGGTCCCATCAATTTCAATATGCAAAGTTGACATTTTTTATTTCACTGTTACCTTATTATTCTTGGCCTTAGTAGTCAGTACTCACTGACAAACAGTAAGTTCCTGGTCAAATACTCAAATAGCATGTTCATTCATTAATTTCTCAGTTCCTCTTTCTCATGCAAACCCAAGATTAGGTTTACATAGACCGATAGTAATTAAGACAATTTAATAATAACACTAAATTTCTTGTGGCATTACTAAATTACATTAAATTGTGATTTTTTCGATATTTTTAGTGACCTAAAGTACGGTGTACAACAGTTTGAAGTGCAGCTTTTGCAGAAGAAAAAATATTTAAGAAAAGTGTTAGCTGCTTTTTTTTGGAGGGCCATTTCGTAATAAATGTGCTGACTGGCATCTCTACTCTTTGCTGGTTTTTGCTGCTTTGATTGATGGCATGTAGTACTTTGTGACTAGTAGGTGGCTAAACGGAAATGGTACGATCGATGCCGCATATCCTATTTCCTTTGAGTTGAGGCGCTTCATTCATAATTTTATTATTGTTTGATTGTGTTTGGGAGAAGTTTTTTTTTTTTATGAGTTGGAAGGTGGTTTGTTTACAAGTAGTTGTGGTGTAAGAGCTATTAATAGGAAATAGGTGGTACGTTTATACCACTCATGTTCACAAAAAAAAAAAAAAATCAAATGAAAGAAAAAACTACTTTACAGGAACATTGGGTAAAGCAAAAAATTAAGTTCCAAATCAGAAACATCAATAAATATCTCATGAAAAATCCATTAAAGAAATAGAGGGGATAAATAGCTCTATTTGCTTAATTAAACATGGTACTGGTTCATAACATAGTTCTTTTACAAGAAGAAATTAATGAATTCATAGTACAAAATTAATTAGGAAACTGTAAAGTATTTTACTCATTGACAGAAAACAATATAGTAAATAATTAAGAACAGCTATATTTCGTTTTGACCTCCTAGAGCTTCATCAAGTAACCATTTATCAAGCAATGACTCAAATTCATCATGCAACACTGGATCAACTTTCACCTCAATTCCTCCAAACTGATCCAAGTTTACGCTGCTATTGCTCCTATCCTCCAATCGTTTATCGTTAGAATACGATCGCATCCACCCATCTAGTAATTTTGAAATATTTTCTGTGCTTGAGGCATAGTTTGTAGGAGAAGAATAAGAACCAGAACTAACTTCCATGGGAGGAGCACTTGTGCATAAATCTACACTTATAAGTTCATTCTGAGTAGTGCTTGAACCGCTTGTGGTTATTTTACTGCTACTTGTTGCTTGCTGCTTTTTCATTTTTTTCTTTAAGTGAGTGTTCCAGTAGTTCTTTATGTCATTATCTGTTCTCTGAGGGAGATAAGATGCTATTGCTGCCCACCTACATTAAGAAAAATAAATGAAAAATAGAAATAATTAAGATGTCTTTGATATATATTACGGAGAACTATTCATCAATTATAACCTATACAATGTAATTGATTTTTAGTCAAAACTGAAAGCAAGTGTTGGCGCATGCCAGTTAGAATGAGACACCATGTTTTTCTTGTTGCTTCAAAACTTCAATTACATCTTTTGGACACACCTTAATTAATAATTGCACGAAGAAAGTAAAACATCTTTTAAATTAACATGAGCAAATAGAGTTAGCACAAATTTTGGCCCGATTTTTTTTTATCTGTAGCATTTACAAAATATTAGTTATAACCTATGACAACAAATTAACAAAATCTCGAAACATAGCATAGTGAAACAACATTTCTCTACTGAGGAGAATCACCCCTAGAGAAGCGTTTTACCTCTAAAATATACAATACTTGGAAAAATTGAGGCAGTCAGGCAGCATAGTGAAATGCAGCCAATGACAACGTTTGTGCTATGTTTCGAGATTTTTCATATTTAATGCTATAAGTTTAAATTAGTTTTTTTAAAATAGAATGCGCGGTAGCTATGTATGCAAGTATATATATATAACTATACCAATGCAGTCTAATATTGCCTTTTATCAATGTCCAAAAAAGGGGCCTTTGTCACTTTGTCAACACAAATATATCGGTAAAAATATATGATTAATTTTCATATAAATATTTCCATGTGCTGCCTATATAATAAGTAAACAAATCATTCACTTCATTGATTAATTATTAATTAGCTATAAACATACCCACGGTGCTTTTAAGCAGTATAATTTAATTATTATCTCTAATGAGAATTAAGTGAGAAATTTATACCTGTTGCCTAGTAAAGCCTGAAGATGGATGATAATCCCTTCTTCACGTGGAGTAAAGTTACCATGTTTAATCCCAGGCCTAAGGTAATTAGTCCATCTCAGTCTACAACTTTTACTGCACCTCATCAATCCTACATTCACACAAATTTCAGTGTCAAATGAGATACTTATGACACCATCACTTATATCCACTAGACAAAATAAAATTACACCATTTCTTTATTATCCTGTTTCCTGTACAATTACACAGCAGTGTTCAATGAAAGTTGTCACAGTATATGAATCTGCCTGGCATGGCAGACAGTACTGACAAAGCCAGGGGACTTAAGAACCCAAAAAAATGAGAAAAGAAGTGTAAATGAACATTCACCAAGAAAAAATTGTTGCAAATAAAGACACAGAAATGATGAATATTTACCGGTGTTTATTGGCACCGATCTCCAATTCCCGGGCCCATTCTGTTGGATGTAAGAGAACAATATGCCATCTTCTTCAGGCGTCCATGGCCCTTTCTTCACGCGAATTTTCTCACAACATGGACACTGTGGTCTTCCCATCTCTCTCTCTTTCTCTGATCTCCCTTTGATCTCTCTCTCTATTATGAAGCTTTCTTTTTCTGTGACTTGAGAACTCTTCATCAACATGTGAATGTGTTTATATAGGATGAACCAGGTGGCACAGTGAGAATAGCGCTTTTGGGAGGTTTTAACTTATATATTTTTTTTCTATTAACTGACATCTTACCATAATCACATAAATTTCTCCGAGTTTTCCTCAACTGTCCTTTTTGTCTCTTGTGTGCAAATCTGCAGAAAGATTGAAAGCAATTTTCCTGTGGCAATCGTCATGTAGCAATTTGAGTGTCAGGTATAGTGACACTATAGGGTTATAGTAACAACATTAATTTGCAAATAATTTACGAATTATTTGTTTTCAACACCTTCCCAAGATGAATAGATGAATTAAATAGATTTCTGATTATTCTCTAAGTATTTACATAATTTGTTTACTTTATTAAAACTTCAAAAGTTTGATATATTTATATGCATTACAAGAAAACAAAATATATTTGTATTAATTATATCCGAATCACGGATTTTAAAATTGCTAATTATTATCAAATTAATTCTGACTTTGTCACTATAATGGGGTGACATGTGCCACACAAGGGATCAAACTGTAGGAGGCACAAGAAACATATATGTGCTAGCTCTCGTGCTGGAGAAATATCAAATGGAACAGTTAATCCAATTCAAGTGTATGATTACTTTTAATAAATGCGCAAATTATTAAGGGTTGCTTCAGATATAGAATGGTAGTTTATTAGCATTTTACTAAATGTAATTACACGTGAGTAGATCTCACTCTTTTGCCCTATTAATTGCATGTTAACATCAATCGCCATCGTATTGGTAACGTACTGCACATGTTCTTGATTTTTATTCCATTGTGTATTTATTGAGTTGTTTGATTGAATTCATGTTATGTATAGATATATACTGTTATTTTGCATAAATTAGACATGTATACGTAGCAGTTTATTAGATTATAGCCTGGTCTACACTCTTTATTGCTTCGTAGTTTGGATGTTCTATCACGTAAAGCTTTTTCTTTTTATTTAGTATTTTTAATTTTAAGGAAATACAATTTAATTTATTCTTTGTATTTAATGCTCAAAATAGATGGCTGTCTGAAGTGTTTGCCTACTACAAGTCAGCTGCTAACTTTCATATGTTAGACTAGTACAAAGCATAATTATTTAGGACAGGCAGAATAAAACATTTAGATTGGGGGCTGAAATGTAAAATTTATAATGTGTGGAAGCTGGAATGTGATCAAAGTTTTCACAACCACAAATTGAATTCTAACCAAAGCTACGAGCACACATTTAACAATTCATAGAGGGGCTGAACTATATATAAACTTTTAAGAAAATAAAATTTAATTGATTTTCAATATACATAATTAAAAAAAAATTAAACCAAAGAGGTGACTAAGTACCCCTTAGCTTGCATTAAGAATACCAGCCCCCTGATTTAGGACGTATAGCACTTGAAGCTTGGAGTCATGTTTGGTTGTGGAGTAAGAGGTGAAGTAAATTTCTTACTCTACACTTAAGCTACCGCCAAACGAAGAGTAAAATAGAAGTAAGATGGAGTAAGAGATGGGTTAATCCGGAGTAAGTTACTCCACATTTCCAGGAGAATTAACTTACTCCACACTTACTCCACCTCTAGGGCACTTTCATAAATAAAAATTTATTTCTCAATATCTTACTCAGAGATGAATGGATTAATTTAAGCAATGATTCATGCTACTAAACAAGAAAAAATGAAAAATAAGATAGAATAAGTAATTTAATCCTCACTAACTTTACTCCACAACCGAGCATGACCAGGAATTATCATAGATGTATTTGTTATAGGTCTAAGAATCTCAAAATAGAGACCGTGTACGCTGAAGGGGGTTGGAACTTAATTCATAAAAGACATGAAGAAAAATCAGAACGAACTTGTTAATTAATAATGTACTGGCAAAGTTATAACGTTTAACCCTTTTTAATTGTGTACAACCATAACATGAAAGGTTAAAGAGGACAGGTTAATAAATATTTCCTAGTTGACTACTTCCTAAGTAATGTCATAGTTAAATATCTCTCTGTCAATAATGTGTGATGTAGGGGCATCAGAGGATGCTACTTTGTACTTGTTCTGTTGCATTATAATGTGGAGAGAGTTGATACCATATTTTTTTTTTGAGTAAATTTACATAGAAGCTAGTTTATACAAGTATTTGAGGTAATATGTAAACACCTATCTAAAAATGCAAAAAAGTATATTAATGGAGTGTCATGTTGCTCGTCTAATGTTGAAAATGGAAGGAAAGAAATTCAAGAGCTCTTTTCAAAGTAGATTACCAACAATGGAGCTGATAACAGGAATTAATTAGAGGCATGCTGAGGATGAATAGGGAATTGCTGGATGGATAGATTGAATTTTTTTTAATCTTTTTTATATTTACTTTTTTTTTCTTTAATAGTTTGCGCTCATACTCATATTGTTACATTTCTTTTGTCCTAATTTGGTATCATAATTTTTTATTCAATTTATTATGAATATATTTGTTGATAGGTAACTGTCTAGCAATTTATATTATATATCCAGATTTATTTACGCTTTATTATCAAATGCTGAAGAAACTAATAATGCTGTGAAACGAGGTAAATATTTTAGAGTGAGGCTACGGTACTATGCATAGCACGGTTGGGTCCGTGCTACGGCTCAATATTTGAGTTTTCAAAATCCTAACGGTCGATCCGAACCGTTCAACATGATTATAAAATGAATATGTACTTGCAAACCAAATTTTACATTTTTTCGAATTTTTTTACTATTTTTTTAGATAGGTAGAAAATCACTTGATCTGAAAATTCTGGACCATCCAAAAACAGTGATTTTCTACCTATCTAAAAAAATAGTAAAAAATTCGAAAAAATGTAAAATTTGGTTTGCAAGTACATATTCATTTTATAATCATGTTGAACGGTTCGGATCGACCGTTAGGATTTTGAAAACTCAAATATTGAGCCGTAGCACGGACCCAATCCGTGCTATGCATAGTACCGTAGCCTCACTCAATATTTTAGATTAGCAGTGGGAATACACAAATAATATTAAAATTATATGATTGATGAATTAAAATCATATTTAATAAATAGAACCGTTTATCTGATCGATGTTCTCTATTTTTCTTTAAAAATAATATATGTTTTTGTTCATTTTATTTTTTTTATACTAATTCAATGGACAAAATTTAAAAAAAAAAATCAGTATTTAATAAAAACAATTATGCTTCCTTTATTATTGTTATTTTTGTTATTATTTGTGGGCTTCATGGTTATTCTTATATACATACACCTTACATGCAGATAGGTGCTCCTTGGACATTGAAAGCACCATAGTATATATAGACAGGCTCCGAGAGTACCAATATTAAAATTTCTTTTTCGGATCAAAAGTTAGACTCAGTGCTTAAATAAGAAAGCAGACATGTTACCAATGTGTCAATGTGCTAGTACAATTCCTAACAGAAAGGGAGGAGGAGAAGACACAGGAGGTGGAAATAGGGTCGCGAGAGGGTCACACCTAGGTAGCTCTGCACATTTATTCTCTCTGGTCACATTATGATATAGCAACAATTATTCAAGAATTTAGTGCTCTGTGTACCAATGCGCATTAACTCTCACTTCCTTGTGTACCAGCTTGATTTTGACATGCTACTAAGGAATTGAGTCAGAGTATTTACCAATCAGATCTGGTACTGTATGGTACGATATGATATAAGACTTGTGTAGGTTGGGTCTCGTCGTTGCCTCTTACTTTGCTTGGGCATTTTTGTTTCTGTTCTCTTCTTTGTCTTCTTTCGACTGTAAATTCATTGGCAGGATCAAACTGTTTAGGCCCTGTTAGGCTATGTTAGGGAAAGAAAAAATTCAGTTCAATTTCATGAAATCTGTCCCATGCGCACAGTAAACGTCAATTCAAAAATTTCATTTTCCCAAGCCCATTTTCCATAGGTGTGCCGAACAGACCCTTATGCTTAGTACTGTTATGGTCAGAACATGAGTCGTACCAATTGTCTAGCACATTGTAATCTTCATTTATAATTTTCCAGCAGTTGAATTTTTTATTTGAGTAAAGTAAATGGTCTGTGCTCACGTTCATGTCAACCTCTCATTATAAATAAGACCAGATCTCAACAACTGTTGCCCCCTAGGTAACACATTAGCATAAGCTACCAACTAATGAACCCTAAAATTCATACTGCAATGAAAAAGTCCAAAGACCAACCTGGTAATAGAATTCCTGAATACGAGTTTCAACATGCCACTGGAAAATTTACATGAATTAGGAGAAAAAATCAAGAAAAAAATAACAGACGTTCCTAAACCATCCAATTACATTGTAATATAAAAGACATCATTCGCTTTCATAATCTTCATCATCTCCAAAGGAAAACACTGATGTATCAGCTGCAATTGCCTTAAAATCATTTGCAGAACTGGAGTTACCACTTGCATTGTTTTCTTTCACATCAGTCACTGGGCCCTTCAGAGAAATACCTTGCATGACTTGGCTGATCTTGGATTGAGGTGCCTCGTCAGGCAAACTCAGATCCTTGACCCCTTTATTCTTATTTGATCTGTTTCCTTCACCATCACTATCTGAAAAGACCTTATCTTTGTCTTGATCTGAAATGCTTTTGTCGGTATTTTGAGGTGCTGGTTTGCTTTCTCTAGGAGGAACTTTTTCTGTTGGCTTTAAAAATTTTCTAACATTTGCAAGAGTTGGTTTTAATGGCTCAGAACCGTCATAGTCTAGTAACACGACCTCGAGTTGAAATCCTGGAGACGGCAATTTTCTCTGCAAATTAAGTATAGATTTATAGTTTGGAAAGAAAAGTTAGGGATATTGAACAATATATAATGTGCTATAACAGTACCTTGTCAAAACCATCAAGGTCTTCAGGGTTAAGCATTTTCCTATTTTCTGCCATTGTAGTATTCAGCCAACTGCACAAAGAAGAGTCAGCATACTAAATACAGCACTTAGAGAGTAATATTTTTATAGAAATTGCAATGAAGTCTTAAAACTAAATTATGGGACTGCAGCATACTTTTGAGATAGTAAATGAGGAATCCCCCCAACCCAAACCAAAAAAAAAATTCTGAAAAAGACTACTATTATCAGCATTTGCACAAAACACACCGGTGAATGGTAATTGCAAAAAAACACCCATGTAGTTGACAGGAGCCTAGCCTTTGTTAGGAAAGCTTTGAAAATGACTGTATTCATAGGTACACTTATTCAAACATAACATTAAAAACCATAAATCTAGCCAATTATTTATGAGGAAAAAAAAAAAGTTAAAATAAAGTGAGTTTGTGCTAACATGATGAAAGGAGCACCCTTGCCAAGTCAAATGTTGTAATGATGTACTGAGTTTATTACCCGTATATTTTAAAATGATCACGCTTTCCAGGAACCAAAAATCATGTGTCTTCTGCAAATCAGAAACCAGACCTTTTTTCCCAAAAGCATAAACAGTACAGTTGTTTCTTTTTCAATAATGTTAAGAGAAAATGCAAATAGTTGATGAATTACAAGTAGAAATCTCCTTGGCGATCCTGGAAGTGAACTTTGAAATCACCCGTCACCTCAGCTAGACCAAGCTCACCGGGTAAACCAAACACCACAATCCCCTTTTTCGGTGATTTAAACCAGAATTCAGCAGGCTACCATATGAAAAACAATAATTAAAAATAGTGACATGAAACCCTCATGATTAGTTTAAGTTGGCCTCTATCATTTAGACACCATTAAATTGAACAATTTTGTTGCAATACCTATAGGAGGTATATGCTAGTTATTATAATATCGAACGGCCCGCACCAGTCTAAGGGTTAAAACTAGAAAGGATCTTACATTCAAATCTTTCGTACTAGCATGCTTCTTTGTTGAGAAAAGAACTCCTACATCAGTAAATAAAATTTATATATTTAGAAGGAAAAGTTTTTCATTAATGTGAATGTGAACACCATGGCCAAAAATGAAATAAGCACATGTCTCTACCAAGAAACTCGCGTGCCGTTGGTACACCAAGCTAGGCATAAGACACCACAAAAAATTAGGTCATTGTGGTCTAGTATTGGCATGGAAAGGCTGATCGGTCTTGGTACTTACCATTGTGGTTGGAGACGGTAATAGAAGGTCGGATCCAGTTGGGGCAGTTATGGAGGCGAAATCCCCTGAGCATACATCTGAAGAGGAAAATAATGTAGCAACAAATTATATGTTAAAATGATTTGTGCTAAAAAAATGGACACATCATTGTTTAGTCCTCAAAATTTGTTGATATTTGGGAGTGTTGTCCTGAAAAGCTTTCTTTAAACATTTGTATCCCAAAAAACTTTTTCGTAATGCTGAAATGTTACCAAAAAAAAGAGAAAGTACTGCCAATATATTGAAAAGTAAAGTTCAACACTATTGATGGATATTTACTGGAGGAAATTACAGAAAAAGGGGATAAATCACATATAACCCTTACTAGTAACAAAATAGCAAATACATCATTGCCAGACAAGATAATTATGAAATACTAAAAGATTCTGAGCAGGGGCATGACTCTGTACCTCCCTCCCTCCCAGAAACATCACAAGAAGTGATGCAGCCTTGTACTCTATGGTTGATTGGTCAAGTCAGGTCAATTTTTTAGATGGCCCATAAATCAGTATCAGTCTACTAGTTTCTAGAGTTCTATGAATCAGTTACTATTTTCAGATGCAGTCTACTAGATAAATCAGTTTGTCTGAAGACCCTAATCCCATCAGTAAGTCTGATACATGCTGCACCATGATGAATGTATCTTCTTTTAAGCTTGCATTCTGGTGCAGCATGAATTACTATCATTTTGTTCATGAGCATGACAACAACTATTATTGACCTTAACACAAGTCTCTTATAGAATTTTGCTATACACTTTGGGTATTAGCTTACTTTGACATCTCACTGGTAATATATTTTTTATTTTATTTTATTCATTTAGAGGTCCACAAAACAGTCATTGAGCTCAGTGCTTTAAAAAGGTGCATAAAAAGAGGATCGTTGTTTACCTTTGAGAGAAGTTGGTCATTTGAAAATAATAATTGAACATGTATGTTTACTTTAACAGTTTTTGCATGTTCTCAGAGCATATGAGATAATTTTTCATTTTGCAGGCATATATATATGGATATGAAGTTTTGACCTTTTTTAGGTTTTCAAGTGAGAAAAAAAGACAAAAGGTGCTTAAGAAGTAACTCATGGTAAAATTAGGACTAATATATTACCTACGCCCGGCTGGAACTTCTCCTTTCAGATTCAGTAAAATGTGCTCAAAATATTCTACATATCTCTAGAGGAAAAAAACATTAAGAGATTAATTTGAGAAAACCTACTCTAATTAACACTTGCAAAAAATTGGAAGAAACAATAATTCAGCAACAAAGAGAACTCACAATCTGACTTGGCAGAACAAGTCCCTTGCCATCTATGCATCTTTTTCTATTAAAGAAGTAAATACACTCCTCGGATGTTGGAAAAAGCTGAAAAATGAAGATTACCAAATTTAGAGAAAACTATGAAACAAGAAATCTTAATAATGTATCTCTTAGGAATAGCTATAACAAAGTGATGCAATTTAAATTATTTCTTGAGCTCATTTTTTTCTTCTAGATTTTACTTCAGTTATGGCTAATTTTGGATTTCAGAGGAAAATTCCTGAAATTCTAAGAAAAATTTGTGCCTGCCACCAGTACTAGAAAGACAACCCCTTATTTTGTTTCTTTGCAATTTTGCATTACCCCCAAACCCAATAACAAAACGAACGAGGGAAACATTACCTTTAAATAAAGTAGAAGGCTGGAAATCATTAAACCAGTACGTCCCATACCAGCTTTACAGTGCACCACCACCACATTTTGGGGATCTTCCGCTAACCATAAACTTGAACTCTCACAAAACGCCTTTATTAACCCAAGTGGAGGGCAATTGTGGTCATCAAATGGGAAACATGCCACCTAAAAGCATTTTTATGGTACACAAATAAGTGTATATAAACCCATTAATCTTTCCAATTCAGGTGACTTGTAGAATTAGTAATGCAGCTCAACAATTATATAGGTTTCCTGACATTGTAACTCGATTTATGTTAAAATCTTACTAAGAAAGTTCCTTCAAATGTCTTATATCAGACTGAAACAATAGAGTAAAAAGAAAACTATATCACTATAAACCTTTCCCTCGAGAAGTGACGCGTCATAGAGCCTTTCTGAACAAAGGTTGTACACCTTGTATTTTCCCTATAGCCAGAAGAAAAATGAAGTTACAAGCTATTCATGATGAAGTTCAACCACTTACTATCAATTCATGCATAAAATAAGTTTAATGAGAATAAACTCCTATTCTGAAAGAAAAAAGTATATGACAAGAAAATATATATATTACCGTATGTCGTGATTCGAAAAATCTGATTACTTCTTCCATGTGGTTGCGATAGAAGCCCTATATCAGCAAATGACCCATTTGAGTTGCTACTTATTCAGCCCATGATATTGTTTTTCTATGGCAAATTTAATAAACTGAACTAGTATATAGGTACCTCAATATAACCAAATAAGCCTGAGCTCAGGTCACCTGCCGGGAAGCCCATGGCAATAATATTGTCAGTTATATATGTCATATCCAAATCAAATCCATCCTCCTGCATCAGCATAGAGGAAAAATCATAAATTACCAATTAAAATATAATAAATCGAGATTCTATGGACATCGGACACTACTTTTGATAGGAACATACACATAGAATAATGAAATAAAAATTGAGTACACGAAAAAGCTATTATCATCTGCCAAATTAGTTATTTATTAAAAGTTAATCATGGCATTTGAATTACCTGAAACCTCCTTTTATTCTGAGACACCATATGCCGAGCCTTGACCTGGACAGCCTTTACTGCACTAACCGAAGTGTCAACTATGCCTTTGGTCAAAGACTCAATAATGCTGCTTCCACTTGCCTCGCTCTTCGCACTAGTATCTGACGGAGTTGCAGAGAAATTCAATCCAAGGCCACTTCTTATGCGAGTGAAGGCTGACTGTGTCGTGGTTTGAGCCTGTGGGCCCTGTTGGCTTGTCGGTTGTAATGTTTTAAAACTCCGGGTCCATGAAGAGAACATGGACGGTGCAGATTGATTTTGGGTGGAGGGATCAACATTTTGATTTTGCACGCTGGCATCACTTTTTGTATTTTCAGGAGAGGTAGATTGGGAAGAAGGTGACTGTAGTTCAACTTCTTGTTTCTCCATCTTATCTGCATTCATTTATAATCACTTTGAGTGGACAACACTAGTTAGCATTTAGTGAGGCAGTTTATATGCAATGTATACCCCTTGATTGAAATGAGGTTTTTTTCTTTACTGAAGTGAGTATCCAATAAATCTGGGCCGATGGATCTGACAATAACGTATAGCTTGATTAGAATGTACTTGGAGAATTGAAAATTGAAATCATGAATTGCACCTCAAATCAGGGATCTAACCAAAATAACACCAACAGATAAAGAAATTTTAGCGAGTCCAGTGCAAAAAACAGAACAAGTAATGATAAGCATTGCAAATGTCGTTCAGAGGAAGAGAAAGCGAGAGAACCTGGAATGTGGCAGCGAATCTGGCGAGGTCGTAGATTGCAACTTCAAATTGAAACCCAATGCTTGAAGAAAGAAGAGGAATAATGATTCGGGAAGAACAGAAGCGCCGCTGTTTTTTTTTCTCCGGCTCCTCTCCAATTGAACAGATTAATTAGAGAGTCCTGTTAACACATAAACTACTTATATTGACGATCAAAAGAAATAAAATATCAAATCTCTCTTCCAAATCCCAACCCTCTGCATTGAGGTTTGAGGAGCATTTTCTTGAGGATATTTATTGAGAAGTATAAAAAAAATACCATTATTTATTGAGAAGTAAAAGACATGCTTGTATACATATTATATATGTATTTCTTTTTAAATATCTTTGCTGTTGCAACAAGGTCTTTTTAATGTATTATAATTAATTAGAGAATAAATTAAGGCATGTTTTTGTTTTATGAAAAAAAATGCCATTGGAAGTTATGAATTTTCTACGCATATCATTATTATTTGAATAAATTGTAACGCCAATATTAGCATTATATTAAACTTCTAATGCTTATTGGAAGATTTGTTATTTTGGAGGAACGATATAAAATATAATTTTAAATTTTTTGGAGTATTTATATACATATCTAGATACTACTATAAGAATTTTATTTTTTTATGCTTGTTTATTTAAATGATTTCAATATACGTTTTAAGAAATGTATATAATGTATATAGCATTTTAAAATTTTGTAATAAAATTTATTTTAAAAATGATCTTAAAACAACTGGTCTTCAAATTCAAATTTTACATAGAGTGGAGACATATATATAAAAAAAAGTTCATTTTTGTTTTTGTTGTATGATGATTCAACTAACTGTCTTTTACGTTAAAAAGTAAGAAGAACCTAAAAAATACTTCACATTTTTTTTTTCTTGACTTATACTGTTGAGTTATAAAATTTTCATGTGTTAAAATTCTTAAGGGTGGAGGGACTCTCCAATTGTCCTGTACAAGTGGAGAGGAAGCAGACCCTTTTTGTCTTCTTTCTTACAAACCTTGGTACTGATCAGCGAGGAATTCAGATCACCTGAGTTGACTCAAATTTTGAGTTTAGATCCCGGACCGTCCGATCTGTATTAGCACAAATATTAAAGAAGCCTAGTGTATTTCACTTCGGGCCGGACTGTACCGGACTCTGATCGGACGGTTAGAATCTAAACTCAAAATTTGAGTTACTTCAGAGGATCCGGACTCAATCAGCGAGCAGGGCGCCACGTACGGGTCGCTCGGAGTGCGTATCCTCTGAGATATCTCATATTTTGCGTGACCGATGTGTCCGGTGCCTACTCGGGATAGCGCGGGGCAGTATTATTAGAGCTTTGAGATTTCGTGCAGAACGTATTTGAACGGTTGAGATTTTCAAAAAAGTCACGCAAAATATGAGATATCTCAGAGGATGCGAATTCGGTCGCGCGGCCCACGGTCAATACATATGTACAGGTCATCTCTATCAGCTTATCTATTACAGCACCTGTAGCGAGTCTCTGAACTCATCACCTGTTAAGTCTCATAGTCTGCTACGATGGAAAAAGTCGGGAACTCATTTTTACAGCGCAATTTTTAGTGCGTACAGCGAACTCAATTTTTCACGGACCAAAATGCCCCTACAGTAAAGGCGGGGATATACCGTGCAGGGGAACAGGGCAGGAGATCATGCTGAGCAGGGGCATTTTGGTCCGTAAATATTGGGTTCGCTGTACGCACTAAAAATCGCGCTGTAAAAATGGATTCCCAAAAAGTCGCATCATATACGGGCCGGACCTAATTTGGGCCTGGACCGACCCAACATTAGCCTTTTATGAACCTCCCTGTGTTTCATACTTACATCCCAAAGCAAGCGACCGAGCCATGGCGATTTTACCAGACGAGATATGGCAGCGAATCCTAGAAATCGGCGCGGAGACATCCCGACTGGACTACAGAGACCTGTGCTGCGTCTCGATCGCTTCCCACCGACTCAACCGCCTGTCACTGGACCCCACCTTGTGGGCCATCCTCCTCGCCCGCGATTTCCCCCCTTCTGATCCTCCTCCTCCGCCTCCTTCCAAGTCCCTCTACAAAACCAAGTACGAGCTGTAGCTTTATTGTTTATTTATTTATTTATGTATTTTGCTTGTAGACTTGTTAGGTTGATATGGGTTAATAGGATTATCATCGCCACTACTCTAAACGCAGTCAGTCTGCATAATCACCTTCCACCACCCAAACTAACAAATATTCTCAATTTAAGCCAACCCATTTTGGTATTATTTAGCTCCATTGCTATTTTTGTGAGAACTGAATCGATTAGGTGGTAAGAGCACGCCTCACGCCTGTTTGACTAATCTTTTAATTGTCCTTTTGAAGCCTCCACCATATATAAAGATCAATCTTTAGCAGAAGCTAAACTATTTTTTATGTGGTCAAATTAAAAATGGTGTAATTGTACAAAATAAATGCAAGAAAAAAAAATGCAAAGTAAATTGAAGCTCATATTACAATTTCATAATGGACAATATTCTTTTCACTACTCCCAATAGATATAATTTTTAATTGTAGTTATTTAATTATTCATCTACTCCCAATATATATTTTTTTTTTTTTTTCTATTGTAATAGGTTTGAGAGGGATAAAGCTAGGAAACTTACGCAATGGAAGAGGAGGGTCCTAAATGCAGAGAGTCAGTTGGCAATGTGCAAGAATAAATTAATTGATTTGGAATCAATGATAGTACAAGAGAGCCAGAAATTGAAGGCTGTTGCAGAGGAGATCACTAATTTGGAAACAACAAGGTCTAATTTCTCTTAAAAAACACTATACCAAGTAGTCAGCTAAGTGTTTGGAGAAACTGACCCATATAATTTTTTTGAATTTTAGTTGTATATTATTTTGAATTCGCTCCAAATAATTTATTTATGGGCTTTTTTTATTTATACCAAATATTTGGGAGGCAATTCAATACGGACAATTGAAACCTTATAATTTCATTTGTTCTAGTAGATTTCTGTCTGAAACACTGACTAAGATTTTGGGGTTATTTCACCTAAACACTTCAATATCAATAAATCAAATTTTGAAATTCATTGCACATCTACAATCAGAACAAATAAATTCAGGTGTATTTTAGCACTTCCTTCCAAAAAGTTGTTTATCAACTTGAACTAATGGTCGGAGTGCTAATTGCACAGCTCGCAAGTTTCAGGGTTGTGGTACTATTGCCCTTGCCTTGTCGCTTCTCTTTTTCCTTTTTTTTTCCTTTGCGAAGTGTTCTGTCAATATAATTTTCACTGTCAAATTTGTTGAATTGATTTTATTTTGTAGGAGTGCATCAGTGGCACTAAATGTTTGGCAGCCAGAAATTGTCCGTGGCCGTCAGAAGCAGATGGTGGAGCAGTGCACAGTGTCTATCGAGTCCCGTCTTGCTTCTTTAAAAATGGAATTTCAAGTTTGTAAGCAACAAATTGCAACATACCACAAAGCCTATGTATGTCTTGTGATTTTCGTTTCATATATATTGAGAACTCAGAAAATGAGATAATACACATTATTATTCCTATGAGTTTTCTTTTTTTTTTTGAGTAAAGTTGGAGGTCAAGCCATCCAACTGTTTTCAATATCCATAAAGGATCTCCCATCCGGATTTCGAACCTGCGACCTCCCACACGGAGAGCATTGCCTATTCCTATGAGTTTAATTTTGAGCTTAATGTTTTCTGGCAGAACAAAGAGAAGCAGAGGTTTGGAGAATATGAAGAGGCAGTTCGTTCTTTGAAATATCAACCCTTCCCGGGTGATCAGTCGGTGCCAGTGAAAATGAGGTCGAAATCAAGGATGAAAATTAACAGGTCAAAAAGGCATGAAAATTAACATTTTTTATTTTCAATTTGAAGTGTATAAAGGATGCTTGTACTATGTTATTGTAGTTTTGTATGTTGCTCCTGTTTCTTGATGTAAAATATGTGTCCCGTGTTCATACTTCTGTAAAATATAACTGAGTAATTCTGTGTTGTTCCTTGTCATCTGTTTTGTTTTCAATATAATTTAATCTCTTTGCTAGTCGCTTTTTGCAATTCTCGCCGAGGAACGGGTATAAAAAAGGCAGAGGGTGCCTGAGAAAAGCAATTAAATTTTTTGATACCTACACGTCAGGCTGGCCATTTTTAGTTCCTTTTTCAGTCAAAATATTGATGCAAGTGGATAACTAAAAAAAAAAAAATTATGCTTGTATAGAAAATTCGTCCCTTTACCATTCCATTTTACTGATTTACGCCGCCTTTCACGGAGGGCTATTTTGGCGGATGGAAACGCTTATGAAATCCATTCTTTCTGGGCTGGTGTTGTATTCCACTGACAAAAATAGAACAAGAAAGTTTATATTCCGGCCGAAATGGATATATCGAATTTTCACCCTGTTCCAGACTGCTTTGAAGTAATCAAAATAATAAAGGGGGCGAAGGAGGGATACGAAAAGCCAACGTATACTTTTTAAATGCTACATCATCCTTCGTGTTTGTGAATTTAGATACAGAGTGGTAGAATGAGATCCAGTCATGTTTGTGCATCCAAGCCCCAAGGCAGGTTCTAAAAAAAAAGTAGCTCGGCTGGAATTTTCTCAGATACGTGCGGTATATTCTGGTGGATACACATGTAATGGTTCGGTTGCTGAATGTATAGTTTAATAAATTTTAGCTATAATGATATACCAAAACGGAACGGGAAATTATTTTGAATCTGCTTGATTATTTCCTATAAACAAAACAAAATGCCTGCTGGAACGGATTTGACAAGCTTAGATGGAAGAGTGACCAGGAAGAAGAAAAGTATTCAAGGATACTGTTGGTTTTGTTGCTTTGTCCTGCTTATTTAAAGCATATAAGAACAAGTATCAAATCACCCCTGCCGCAGTTCTAAAATGTTTGAAAAAAAAAATTGTATAAAAGAGAAGGCGTAACAAAGTGTTGTTAACTTGTTATTACATAATGCACATTTAGTTATTTTATAGTTTATATTTGATTATTACATTATGCATATTTATCTATTTTAATTTGGACAAAATTATTGGGATAATTGTAATGTATTTTGACCAACTGAAATGCATTTCGATAGTTGTCAACATTCTTCTTAAACTTTTAAATTATATTCTGAAAAAGATAAAATGCATAATTTATTATTATGCAATTCATACTTGACTATTACACAATGTCTATTTACATATTCAATATTTTAAGTCGATCAAAAACACTTGGAGGTGGATATAATATTCCAACCAAAACAAGATTTTTGTCGTTTTCGATTTTAATATATATATATATATAGAGATTGGCTAATGTAATAACGTTAGAACTTCGGCCCGAAGTTCTAACGGGTCGTTTTTGCAATTTCAAAATCCAAACAACCCATCCGAACCGTTCAACATGTTCTCTATATTGAAATGTGCTTGGAGACCAAATTTTACATTTTTTGGAATTTTTTTGCTATTTATTAAGCCACTTTGAAAATTCTGATCCGGTGGTCCAGAAAATTTTGCTGTTTTTTACTGTTCACCGTTGGATCAGAAACTTTCAAAGTGGCTTAATAAATAGCAAAAAAATTCCAAAAAATGTAAAATTTGGTCTCCAAGCACATTTCAATATAGAGAACATGTTGAACGGTTCGGATGGGTTGTTTGGATTTTGAAATTGCAAAAACGACCCGTTAGAACTTCGGCCGAAGTTCTAACGTTATTACATTAGCCAATCTCATATATATATATATATATGAGGAGGGATCAAGTTACAACAAATTTGAGTTACAACAAAGTTACAACAACCATTTTTTTCATTTTCAAAGTCCAAATCGTCAATTCAAACCATTCAACATGATTATCTAAATAAAATGTGCGTGCAGATCAAATTTTACATTTTTTAAATTATTTTTACTATTTATAAAGATGGGTACAAAATTCAATGGTCTGAATATGACTATTTTTTGTAAAATACTTAATAAATAGTAAAAAAATTAAAAAAAATATAAAATTTGATCTGCACGCACATTTTATTGTGGAGATCATGTTGAACGGTGTGGATTGACGATTTGGATTTTGAAAATGAAAAAAAATGGTTGTTGTAACTTTGTTGTAACTCAAATTTGTTGTAACTTGATCCCTCCTCATATATATATATGAGTTGGCTACGGTGCTACGCGTAGCATAGAGGGCCTCCGTGCTACGGCTCAATATTTGAGTTTTCAAAATCCTAACGGTCGATCCGAACCGTTGAACATATCTCCATATGAATATGTACTTGCAAACCAAATTTTATATTTTTTAGAATTTTTTTACTATTTTTTTAGATATGTAGAAAAACACTTGATCTGAATGGTACAGAATTTTCAGATCAAGTGATTTTCTACCTATCTAAAAAATAGTAAAAAAATTCTAAAAAAATGTAAAATTTGGTTTGCAAGTACATATTCATATGGAGATCATGATGAACGGTTCGGATCGACCGTTAGGATTTTGAAAACTCAAATATTGAGCCGTAGCACGGAGGCCCTCTATGCTATGCATAGCATATTAGCAATTTCCTATATATATATAAATAGTATCAAAGTTTGAAAATGTTTGAAAATAATATGCATATTGAACCCACACTATCATAACTAACTATTAATGCCAGTATATAGGATTTATAAGTGTAAAATTTAGAGGGATGTAATTTCATAATTATTTTGCATTATAGGCATATTTACACAATTATTTCTTATTGTAAGTACAATTAGAGAACTATGATTCAACAAATTTTTTGCCACCAGGGCAAGTGCCCCACCCTATACCACTGTGCACAACAGTAACTAAATGCATGAAATATTCTCATTTTTGTTTAAATTCGAAAATAGAGGTTTCTAAAAGCACGACACGTATGAAAACATGGTGTTAGCCTCTACGGGCATTTAAAAAATAGGTGGAAAATCAAAATGTTAAAGTAATATGAAAACATTGCATCCAATATTTTAGGGGGGAATTTCATGTATGCCCCTCAAAAATTTCAAAATTACGTATTATCTCCTCCAAAGTTCATAATATCATATTTACCCTTCTAAATTTCAAAAACTCACAAATTTACTTATTTTATTAACTTTTCAATTAAAATTCATTTTAAATTCATTAAATACTCATTTTACTCTTTATTTAAAGAAGAAAAACTATGTAGCATGTTTCATAAAAAATAATGTCAGCCTTCTAATTGATCGATTTTGGAGGGCAAATGAGCAATTTCTCTACTTATGACGCTTACACAATAACATTCACATATATGCTTGTGTAAGAGTCATAAATAGAAAAATTACTCATTTGCCCTCGAAAACCGGCCAATTAGAAGGCTGATATTTTTTTTTTCTAAAACACACTACATATATATTTTGTTAAATAAATGGTAAAATAGGTCTGTTATGAATTTAAAATGAGTTTTAATTGAAAAGATAATAAAATAGATAAATTTGTGAGCTTTTGAAATTTAGAAGAGTAAATATGATATTATGAATTTTGGAGAAGAAAATACGTAATTTCAAATTTTTTTAGAGGCATACATGGAATTCCTCCAAATTTCAAGTATGAACACAGCACACAGATTTTACATCAAGAAATGGAGCAACATATAAAACTAAAATAACATAGTATAGGCATCCTTGATACACTTGAAATTGAAAAATCAAAATGTTAAATTTCATGCCTCTCTTTTAGAACATTGAGGCATTTGAACCATGCTCATTCAAACATTGTTGTCATATATTTAAAAGGCAATGATAGGAAAAAAAAAAAAAATTCCAAAGAAGAGTATAACAAAAAAGAAAACTGCTGTGAAGACATGCATTTAGCCGTTAAAATCATTTCTCTTTCATAAAGCCACTGGTCTTCTAGAAAGTAATTTAATTAATAGGTAAGAAAAGAAAAGCACACCAAGTCCCTTTCAAATTTCAATGTCAGCTTAAATTATAAATTTGAAAGTTTCTGAAAGAAGGAACTCACTAAAAGATTCCTACAAGTTGAGATTTCTTCAGTGCAGTATATTAGTATAGTTTTTTTATTATTATTTTCGTTATCTCACCGAAGTTGGCTCTACAACGTGAGATTCTAACTTATTTCGTCAAGTTTGTGTTTAAATAATTGCTCTTCCTTTTTTAATTTCTAAAGAAGAGGAGATTATCTCTAAAACGCATGAAAATCATTTGTGAGCTGCAGTGTAATAAAATGCGGTTCATGCGGCCACATGGAAAACCAATATGCGGTTTAATATGCGGTTCCGCATGTGCGGCCGCATATTCCGCATATAATATAATCGGCCGCATAAGATCCGCATTCCGCATATTCGGGTTTAGGGAATCCGCATAACCTCCGAAAATCATTTCTCAGATTCTCTCCCTCTCCGCATAACCTAAGTTCCAAAAACAGTTCGTACCCTCTCTGTGACGCCGTCTCTCACCCTCCTCCGCCAGCTCCTCTCCACTCTCCACCTATCGCCTCTTCATTGAGAAAGAAAAGCAACGAACTGGTTCCCCTAAACCTACGGAGAAAGAGAACTAGAGAAGCACCGAACTGGTTCCCATCGCCTCTCCAATCTCCATCCTCCACCCATCGCCTACAGTGACTAAATCAACTAATAAAGAGAGATTTTGATTCCGCCCTCCACCCATCACCTCTCCTCCCAGCGCATCTCCACCGATCGCCTCTCCTCCAGCCATCGCCTCTCCTCCAGGTATTGCACAGTTTCACTAAATTGTGTTGATTAACTTGATTTAGTCACTGCCTCTGATAATTAGTTGATTTAGTCACTAAATTGTGTTGATTAACTTGATCTAGTCACAGCCACCATTGGCCAATCTAATTAGGCACAACCACCATTGCACAGCCATCACAACATTGTTCCTTAATTAGAATTTAGAAGTGATAAGTAAAAAAACCATTCGTCTTGATAAAAGGCAGACTAGCAAATAAATCCAAAATGTGATCCGAAGAATACAATACATGGTTTTTCTCAAATTATTCAAGTTTTTTTTAGGAGTTATTCATTGGATTTATTTTGTATTCTGATATGCACATTTTTTTTTTCAAATATTCATAACTTTCAAATATTCCAAATTTTCATATAAGAGATAAGTTATGAATATTTCAAATTTTCAAAGTTATGATATACAACAATAAGAGATAAGTTAAGAATACAATAACGTATATTTGAAAGTTATGAATATTTGAGGTTCTCCTAGGTGTCTATTCCACTTACAGTGGTTATGTTTTTTTTTTTCAAGAAGTAAAATATTGAAATGCTACTTGGAAAATTTCTATTATAAGATATTGAAAATATGCTTAAATGATATATTATTGTGATTCTCATCTCATATAAGATATAACCATATTCTTGTCTCTCTCTCTCTCTCTCTCTCCCTCTCCCTCTCTCCCTCTCTCTTGCCATCGTTTTATTTTCCATACATCCATCTATTATTTTCTGTACTGAAAGATGCAATGGTAAGAATCTAGTGATTCTAGATTGCCCATACAAAACCTCTCCTGGTTTTCTCTTTGGGCTCAAATCTGGTGCTATTTATCTCTTATCTCAAATATTCATAACTTTCAAATATCCATAACTTATCTCTTATTGTTGTATTCTGATATGCACATTTTTTTTAATAGGATCATGTCCAGTTCTAGTTCTCATGCAATATCGACCTCAGATTCCATTACTTCAGATTTGTATAGGCCGTTAAACTCGATTGATCCTGGCTGGAAGTATGGGAGGTTGACGAATAAGAGTGACTCAAATTCAGTTAAGTGTTTATTGTGCAATTTAGTTTGTACGGGGGGAATAACCAGGTTTAAGTTTCATCTTGCAGGGATCAAAGGTAATATACGAAAATGCCTTAAAGCCAATGCAGAAGTGCAAAAAGAAATTGCTGAGTATTTGGAGAAAGTAAAAAAGAAAGGAGAAGATAGAAAGAGGGCAAAAGAAGATTTAATTGTAGATGTCAACATAAATAGTGATGCTTCTGAGTCGGAGGAGTTGGAGACAGAGAGGGACAAGAAGCGGTTGCGGCTCAAGAAGCCGGTGAATTTGGTGAAAGACAAGGGGCTTTGGAAGCAACAAGTCATTAAGGATACATATGGTAAGAAGCAACGGGCTAAAGTCAATGACTATTTAGCTTTTTGGGCTTACAAAAGGGGGATTTCATTCAATTCACTTGCTGACTCGGAGTTCCTTCGTTTTTGCGAAGCGGTAGGTCAATTTGGATCAGGATACAAACCTCCAACTCCTTACGAGTACCGTGTGCCACTATTGAAGAGGCAAGTTTCAAAAATCATCATCAGTTTGGAGGTTCATAAAGAAGCTTGGGGAAAAAATGGTTGCACCTTAATGACAGATGCATGGACTGATCAAAGAAGTAGGAGTCTAATGAACCTTTGTGTGAATAGTGTGAAAGGAACAGTTTTTTTGAAGGCCATTGATGCATCTTCAGAATCTCACACGGCAGAATATATACTCCAATTTGTGGAAAGCGGAGTAAAAGAAGTTGGGGAGGAAAATGTGCTTCAAGTTGTGACGGATAATGCTGCAGCAAATATGAAAGCTACTGAATTGTTTATGGCAAAATACCAACGTATTTATTGGACCTCATGTGCAGCACATTCCATTGATTTGATGTTGGAGAGCATCTCAAAGCAGAAGGAGATAAGTGATGCGATAAGAGAAGCTAAAGAGATTGCCAACTTTATATACAGTCATCATCAGGTGTTATCTTTGATGCGTGTTCATACCGAAAATAAAGATATTGTGCGACCTGGAGCTACAAGGTTTGCTACTTCCTTTCTTACCTTAGAAAGCCTTTCTCAAAAGAAGTTGCAGTTAAAACGTATGGTCCTTTCTGATGAATATAATGCATTGATTGATCCTTCTAAGAAAAAGAGAAAGAAGTTTGCTGATAAGGGAAGAAAGATTTCAAAAATTGTTGTTTCCAATAATTTTTGGAAATCAGTGGCATTAGCAATCAAAATTTTCAAGCCATTAGTTCTTCTTCTTCGTATTGTTAATGGAGAGGAGAAGCAACCTATGGGATTTGTTTATGGATGTTTGAAAGATGCAATAAAGGAGATAAAGGCGGCTGTTAGATACAATGAAGGTATGTTCGAGCCTTATGTAAAAGCAATTGTTGATGGAATGAATGATAGACTTGATAAAGAGGTTCATAAGGCAGCGTACTACCTCAATCCCTATTATTTTTATAGGGATTTCGAAGAGATGAAAACAGATCCTTCTATTATGGATGTTATTTCTAATTGTGTTGTACGGTTCTATCCGGATCCAAAGATTCAAGATATTGTCATAACCGTTGAAATGCGCAACTTTCAAGACTTAAATGGGCATTTTGGAAAAGATGCAGCAAAGAGACAGAGAAAATAATGACGAAGCTTTCAATCCAGGTTTGTATCTTTCACAATATTGTGTTCTCTTTCTGCATCAAAAATGATGTATAATCTATTGTTTAGAAGCACCAGCCTTAATGTATAATGTACTGTTTAGAAATGGTGTATAATCTTTCACAAACCAGAAGCACCAGCCTTAATGGTTCAGAAGCACCTTTTTGCTGTGAGATTCTTATGGCCTCTTCTTTTTTTTCATTGACAGCTCATTGGTGGTCTCTTCATGGTTCAGAAGCACCTTATTTAAAAAATATAGCTATCAAAATACTTGGTTTGACATGCAGTTCTTCTGGATGCGAAAGAAACTGGAGTACATTTGAATGGGTGCTGTTTTTTTTTCCTCTAATAGATCTTTAATATCATAATTAATTAGTGTTCTTTGTAGATATTAATTATTTTTTCTTAACTTGTACAGACCCATTCAAAGAAGAGGGGCAAGCTGGAAGTGCAACGTCTCAATGATATTGTTTTTGTTCAATTCAATGCACGTATAAATGATCGAAAGATATTGAGAAAATCTGATCCATTGTGTGCAAGAGAAGAAGAGCAAGATGAACATGTGAGGGATTGGACAGGAGGTCCAGCCTTAGATTTGCCTGTAAAAAATTGTTTTAGCTTCAAGTTCAACTTCTTCCTCTACACCGATGGCAAGAAATAGAGATGAGGTGGGCATTGATGACATAGGTGATGATGATATTTCTGATGATGATGATGGTGATGATGACGAAGAACCTCATTTATATGCATCAGTGGAGGAAGAAGGGTAATAACTTATGTTTCATTTATGTAGAAGGGTAATCTAGTACTTTTGAGTTCTAACTTATGTTTTATTTATGTTTATTTGTATTGTTAGGCTGTTGGCATGTTGTCATGGATTATGCACAATGTATGGTTGTACTCTGCTTCTGCTGTGACATTTAGGTTTGTATTATGCTGTATTGATGTAACATTTATTTGTATTCTATTGTGACTTGTGAGAGTAAGATTATGCACAATATATAATTTCCTCTTATACCTTTGTGTATTGTATCTTAATTTTGTCTGATGTCTCTGTTGTATTTTGTTGTGAAATTATGCAAAACTATGTTTGTATTCTGTTGTGAAATTATAGCTTTGATATATTTATGCAAGTACATATTATCAATTATTTATTATATATTCTTTTCTTATCTTAGATATGCTTCCAATGTGCCAAATTATATCTTTGCATATAAATTATATATGAATTCTCATTTTAAAATCCTCATATGCGGCCGTATACCGTATATGCGGTGGCATTCCGCATACCGCATGAAAACCGTATTTTATAACCTTGGTGAGCTGTGACCGGTGAGACTGGGTTACTCAATTGGGTATGGAAATTCAAACTGATGGACAAGCGTGACAGCTTTGGGTCAAAAACAAGGCTTACCCAAAAAGCTAGTAATGCAAAATCGTGTGGTTGACACTAAATGAATTATTTTTATCATTCCAATTTTCTTTGAATTGGTCAATAATAACTCAAAACAAGTCGAGCTCCGATTTCTCAGGAAATATGTGTGAGTTTAAGACGGCACGTGCGGAGTTAAAAGGAGCACCTGACAGAACAAATTGAAGAGAGCAATATTCACCGTTAGATGTAATAAAGAAGGGTTGAGCGAGATCTCCGAGTCCGGATCCTCTGAGGTATCTTAAATTTTGGGTTTAGATCCGGACTGTCTGATCCACTTATGGCACGAATATTAAAGAGACACCGTTCATTGTACCTCGGACCGGATTGGTCCGGATTCTAATTGGACGGTCAAAATCTAAACTCAAAATTTGAGTTACCTGAGAGGATCAGAACTCCGAGAATCGAGATCTCCTGCGCTGGAAAGACGATAAGAACGCCCACCTGGTCTGACCAATCTTCCCTTTCTCCTTTTGTTTTAACTCACGAAACAAAGCTCACGCGCTATTCCCAAATTTCTATTCGGATCGTCAATCAATCACATCTACCTTTGCATTTGCCTTTGAAGAATCCGTAAAAAAAATCGAATCCGAAGAATCTGTGAGACGCAAACAAAATAGAAGGAAGGTAGAATCGGCGGCTAGTTCGTTTGGAAAAATCTCTCAACAATCGAATAGTGGGCATGGTAACGACGATAGACTACGGCTTTATATGATAGAAGGTCCTAATTGTAAGTAAGATACCTTTAAAACAATTGGATAAATAGAATTATTAATTTTTGCAAATCAAAGCAAGAAAAGAGAGAGAGAGAGAGAATGAAAGTGCAGAAAAATGAAAGACAATATTCCAAAATTTTGACCTTTTGGACAGTGAATAACGTTGTTTGCATGGTCTGCTACCAATGTTATAAATTGTTCATTTGACGACTTGAAGAAGCTTATCATTTCATCAACATGTTCTTTCTTTAGATATATTATTATTGATATCACTGCTTTAATTCTACATACCAAGTCCTTTTATGTCTCTAGAAGAAATCAAAATGCCATTGCATCTTCAAAAGTGGGATTTTTCATATGCCCTCTAAAGACGTAGAAAGTATCCTTGTTTGAATTAACATAAAAGGCATGTCCGTATTTCATTATTTCAATAGTTCTAGTTAATAGGGAAGTATCCGACATGCAATGTTTTCATGTTTGCGCAATGTTTATTTTTGTTTTATCACATTCTTGATAATGTCTGTTTAGCAGCTAAGCTTGCCCCTTGTTTTGTACCTATGGGGGTCATTCTTATCTAACTAAGTACATATTTGGGTAAGGTTTTTGTTCTATGAATTTTGTCTGCATAAGCATGATGAATTTTGAGTTTATATATGATTAGCTATCTTTCTTATTACAGGAGTTTATATATCTTAATCTCGACTGTAATAGCACGTGAATGGGTGGTTCCTACCTGGGCAACACAGTCAACTGTGAAGATACTTCTCTCAACTCCATTCCCGGCAACTGCAGTTGTGAGGTTCCGGGTGCGGACGATGACCTCTGTGTCCATTACTTTGAGGAACTGGACTTCTCCAGTTTTGCCATAAGCAGCGCTGAAGAAATTGATGATGGTTTGGAATTAGATGAGCTTGTGACTGATCTCAGCCAGGAGCTGATTTTTCATGATGTGGATGAAAATGAGAATATTTTTGACGGAAATGGTTCTGATGACTCTGAGTCTCTCTCTAATGATCCAGACTCAACTGAAGGATTAACTAGTGATGGAGTATCGCCATCTTTAGAAGGAGAAAAGTTAACTGACACTGCAGAAAACAAATCTGAGGATGTTCTAACCAAGTCAAGTATTTCCAATAATGTAAGCTCAGCTCTAAGATTACAATATTATACGGTACAAGTACCGTTCGGGTATAGTACCAGTATCAGCTCTCCTTCAATATTTGCTTATGTGTTTTGGGAAATTCCTTTTAGCTTTAATTATGTGACTCTGATACATACTAAAACAATCTGATGTCTTATATCAACTTCATAATTATGATGTTCAATTGTTGCTAGTCTTTTGTTATGATTTTGGAGGCACCGTCTTACAAGTTGATTTGTTAACTTTTGTTATTTCTGAAGTCTGAGCCTCGAAGGGTAGTACCAGCAATTAAGGGAAGCCGTGTGAAAGAGGGTATCAAGGTAGAGTCTGGTCTGAGGGTGAGATGGGCCCCTGACGTGTATGACCCACCTGTCACCTCTGACGACCACACTTTAAAAAAGGTTGTTTATAAGCCACGGGCAAAGCCCGTCAGAAAGGAATACTACAGCCACAAATACAAGCACTCAAAAAGTAAAACATTACAGCAGGGAAGAAGTCGATCTCAACATACCAGTAAAAGTAGCAGCCAGAAGACAGTTGATCAACGCATGCTAAGGTATTCATCTGTTGTTGTTTCTTCAATTGGTAAAGTTATGTTTCAATAACCAGGATATGCTGAGATCTGAACTTTCTTTACCCTTTCCTGGGAAAAGATGTACTTTTAGGGTATTTTAGGGATTTTGATTGATATCTGTCATGTCTCATGAGTGGTATCAATGTAGCCATTGTGTATGAGCCTTCTGTCTTAGTTCTAACTTCATTGGTTGGTGCTGGTACCTATTTGCTAAATAGCAGGGTTCTGTTTTTATATAGCTTTGTACCCTGTGGCTTTCATGTCAGATGGGCGCTGAGTGGTACCCATGTAGGCATTGTTCATGAGTGTTCTCCTTTAGTTTTAAATTTGTTGCCAGTGGGTGTTACTGGTACCTCTTGGTACGATAGTAGGATTCTGTTATTATATAATTAAGCTTTGTACTTTGTGGCATTAATTATATAATATAGTTTGTAACATGAAAGTATCTTATAGATGCTTCGAAGTTGAAATGAACAATATATTGAATTAAAAGAGAGCAAAATATCACATATGATCTCTTAAAAGAACAAATGTTTTTACATACACTATTATTAATCCTCCTTAGTTGTGTAGAGATATATGAACACAGAGAAAGAGGGCTGATTGAGTATTCTTTTCTGTGGGAATGGTTGGGGTAAAAGATAGATTTTTTATCTGGCATCATATTTGAAGTCTTAATTTGTGAGTGCACAGATCGGGTCTTACGTTGGATATTTAACGGTAATCGTGATTAATTGGGTTTATGGGATTGTATGTTGTATTTTGACAATTTTTGACATCAATAGGCAAATGGGTTCTACTGTATTAGTCTCCATCAAGTTGGTGCGTTAGTAGAGGTTATACCATATTAAAATTGGTGAAATACCTTGCATTATTCCTCTTACATATAATAAACATTCAGATTGCAAGGTAGGCAAGGGAAGGCACCCATGGATAGCTTGGCACTACAAAAGGTACCGCATATTAATGCAAATGACAAAGCAACGACTAGTGAGACAAAGGAGCTCAAGTTCGGGTCCAGTTTTTGTAGAGAGCCGGTCACATCTACAGTTCACATCCCACTGGCCGAGGCCACCTAACTGAGGTGATTTCTCTAGATCAACCAACTCGCTGATATCATGTATGGTTGGGTTTAAGTACTGATATTTCTTTATCAAGTGAATGTGTTAATGTTGTCTTTAATATGAGGAGAAAAATTTTGAACTCAGTTTATCTGTGTTGTGATTTCTTTATTCACTTTATTACTCTGTATAGTAATTGTGACTCTATATGACAAGACCATGATGTTACTATGCTATTCTGTTATTGCGTTAATTAGTACTGCACCGAATTAGTTTTATTTCTTTCTTCTCATGTTCTGTCAGATGGAATTTTCTCAACTGTTAAAAGTTGTCATCTGTCTTTCTTTCCTTAGTCGAATGTCTGAGAACTTTTGAAAGTTCGTATGCGAGGATATAATAACAAAAGCCTTGCAAAAAGTTTGGAATTACGGTAGGGCAAAAAGAAAAAAAAAAATTTCTTTTTGCCCTACCGTAATTCCGAGGCCTTAAATCACCAAAAAGCCTTGCAAGATATAATAAAATCTAAAGCCTGTTAGAAATCCAGGGAAGTACCAAAACTCAAATGACAAGCTAACTTGATTTAAATCCGGAAATAAGCCCAATCCGTATAATTCGAAATTGGGCTATAATTGAATATATCAAATTAAACATATAAACAGATTTACGTACTGTACAGGTCAATTACTTGCAAATTAAACAGATTTCCAAATTAGGTTATAAAGGATTTGAATACTGTACATGCCGAATAACAATATGCATTAAACAGATTTTCGATTTTTTTTCGAATTACTCGCAATTTATTTGCAAATTTTACAAACTTTATAGATTATTTCTGAATTACTCGTAATTTTTTCTTAGAACTTCAGAATATTTTAATATATCTATATGTATTATAATAAAACAAAGTATTTTTGAATAATATAATTCTGACCTCAGTCGAATTATTCCAAAATGCTGAATTTATCACCACGCCAACAATCAGATTCGCTCGGCAACTTCATCAATACCCTGCTATCTAGCATAGAACCTCAACAAACCAGGTCATTTTGTCGAACACCTGACGGGTGTACTCGAGGTCGCTCCGAGAAGAGACGAATTAATCCTAGGATTATGAAAAGGAAGTAGAGATTGGTTGCAACTTGTAAGTAGTTGCCTGAGAAAAAGCGCATGGATCTGTCAAAGATTTCTAATATTTGCGAGTTGTTGGATCAAAGAATCTATGCGTTCATCCAAGTTAGATTGCTTACAGAAATTGCAATGTCGTGTTTTTTTTAATGTAAGGAACACTATTGTAATAGAGATTTAAAGATTATCCCTGGAAACCAATTGTCAAACCTCTAAAACTCGATGAATAAAATTGAGGTCCCCAACAAATAAAAGAAAAATATGAGGTTCCAGCTAATCTTAGTTGGATTCCTTAAAGTACAGTTATAAACAAATACATGCGTGGCTGTTAACATCATAATTAGATATTTAAAATTTTAAACCAATGGTGTTTTATCATAATTAGGGACGTGGAGTGCAGAGCGACAGGTGGAATAATTTATTCTCATTAATACAAAAATATGGTAAGTTTGTTAATTTATTCAAAAAAAGAAGCAACCGTACCATTTTGTTTCACATATGTAGCATGTTTCTTATCAAGCACTTGCAAAATGTACCGCAGTGATGGAGCCACGTGAAGTTAGAAAAGACGCTAGTTTACCCGAAATTTTTATATATAGCATTTTCGAAAAAAAAAATAAACCAAAACATCCATGTTTTTGGGAAATTCGACTTCTACCCAGGCCGCTCCGGTATTCTGCGGCCCCAAAGACCGGGGTCCGCACAACGCCCCTACGGCCCTTGTATGTTTTTCTATATATTGTTGTCCAGGAGAGATAAATTCATTTCTCACATTCATCAAATCTCTCTCCTGGACAGGTTAAGGTTAAACAGTAGATAAAGAGCCTCTAGGATTCAGGTTTCTGTCATTCTTAATCATGTTAGTACAAGTTTCGACGTCTCTTTACGTCGCATGCGGCACTGTCACATGCGGCCTAGATTGCCCCACAGTTACCCCGCATGCGGCACTGTCACTACCCTCAGGGCGTGCTGGGTGTTTGCTTATGCAATTTGAAAGGTTTTCCGATCTTTCGATCGGCTTTTGGGCTATCAAGACTAAAGTATTTTAGATACGCAATTATATTATTTTCCTATACTACCCCGTAGTTGAAATATCCCAAAGACCCTACTTAAATCTAAGTGATTTCTAATGTTATTTAAAGTACAAGTTACGTTATCCTGCCAAAGGAGCCCACTGGGTTCTAACTCTAGTCTTTAAACCACTGCCAAGCCTCGTTAACCGAAGTGTTTGGAGTACTTACATGCATTATCCTTCTCATATAAGGATGCAACGACTTAACACCTATTGGTATGTGGAGATCATTGGCATATAGTAGACAGAACTATGTATGCAAGATTACAATAAAAAAGAATTTAAAATGCAAAAGAAAACTCAAATCATAACATAAACAAAACATAAACATATACTAAAACATAATTAAGAATTCAAGTACAACACTCACCCTAGAGATGAGAAGTTTAGCTTCTCATGGCCATGGAAAAATAAAAGAAATAAAATAAGGAGAACATAAATTACAACCCAATTGAAGATGGAAGAACCTCTGCCTCCTTAGATGACACATTATTCTCTTGCTTGGCTTCTAATGACTACCCTTCTCTCTCTAAGTAACTCTCTAACCTAACCTAACAATGAGGATTGCTAGTCTACTATTCTGGACTTGACACAATTAAACACACACACTAAATCCTATTACAAGAAGGGTATCTATAGCCTTCCTAAATGAGAGATAGAGTAGTGGAAGTAGTGGGGGAACGTGGGGTCCACCCATGATTGAATAGATGAAGCCAAAAATAGATAAAATAGCTTGGCTCTTAAGAAAACGCGTCCTTTTAGAATGCCCATAAGGAATTTGTGTTCTTCTGGAAGGCCTATCAGAAAATCGCCTATTTTTAGGACAGTCCACAGATCATGTGGCCTCAGGGCATGCCACATGCGGCATAGAGGAGGCCGCAGGGATTCTTGACTTAGCGAATTTTCTTGTATTTTTCGCCATTTTGTATGTTGTGCACTTCGTGTGAGGTGTTGCATGCTCCATGTAATGTTCCATTTTGACGCCTTATTCAGAAATCGCCTAAATACGACACTTTTGCTCTGTTTTTGCCCTAAATACGCAACTTTCTCAAAAACCTGCCAAAAAGACCTAAAAACACGTTTGCGGTAAATCGAGAAAATGGCTACTTTGTATTCGTTTTTCACCATTTTTCTGAAGAAAAGATAGTGATTTTCGCTATATGTTTTGGCTTCATCAAAGAGGCATAGGAAAATTGGGGTGATGTTGATCCTGAGAGTATGAGCGATCAGAGTAACCAGGAAAATACCAGGCATGTGCTTGGACAGAGGTTTTTCAGGATGGATCGCAGGTTTCAGATAATGGATCGCGGGTTTGAGCACCCGATTTCGGCTTTCAATGACACATCAGGGTTTCAGCAAATACGGGTTTGTTTGGAAGGGCAGCAGAGTATAATAATGAATTATCGGAGGGACAAACCTATGACTCAAAAGAGAAAATGAAGAGCGCAATTGCCAGGTTTCACATTCTTTGCAACAAAGAGTAAGGAATATGCATAGTGACACGACCAGAATGAGGTTCAAGTGCAAGGACAGTAGATGTGGCTGGTACATATTCACGAGGGCCACTAGTTACGGTACACAATGGCGTGTCTCCAAGTGCCCAACAAAACGTTCTTGTCACGTAGATGCGACAAGAATAGATCATGCATAGTTGTCGGCTACTATGGTCGTCCATTGCATATCGGCTCACTGGAGAAACGATGTTGATTTGAGTATCCAAGCTGTCAGGATCGCTGTTGTTGAAAGATACAACTGTCAGATACCGGCGTACAACAAACTATGGTGTGACCGTGAGTTGGCAATTGCCCGCCAATTTGGTAGTTGGGAGGGGTCATACGCTCTTATAGTTCCGTTGTTGGAGCCAATCAAGAGAAAAAATTCAGGTACTATATTGTTCCTTCTATTTTTACGGCATTGTAACAAAATCAACAATTTAACTTTTTTTTTTTAATTAATCACAGAAACATTGTTTGAGGTGACCTCATTTTCCACCGGTAAACCTGGACTATATAAGTATTTTCATAGGGCGTCTTGGGCATTTGGACCGTGCATAGCTGTTTTTCAACACCTCAGACCAGTCATCACCATTGATTTTTGTTCCTTGTCAAGCCGGTACAAAGGTAATTAATTAATTTAATTTGCTTTATTTGCTTTATTTAATTTATTTTTTAAATTAATTTGATAGTTTTAATTGATTGATGGTTTAATACAGGTAAATTGTTGATTGTAACCGGGTACGATGCAGAAAACCAGCTTCTCTCATTGGCTTTTGCACTGGTTGAGTCAGAGAGTTTCGAATATTGTGCGTGGTTCATGCAATGGTTGCGCCGCAATATAATTCGCTCCAGATTCATGTGTGTCATCACTGATAGGGGAAAGGCAAGAAAGTGTTCAGACAAGATGATCTGGGGTGGAACGATAAGGATGAGGATCAATGCATTCACCGTTTTTGTGCTACTCACATAGCCGAGAACATGAAGAAGAACGGTTGCAGTGAGGCGGCACTCAAGTTTTTTAGGATATGTGTGGCTAAGAGGAAGATGAGGAGATACGAGCAAGGAATGCAAGCAATGGGGGATGTATGTGACTGTGCTCTCAATTGGCTGGACGGTATGGGTAAGTATTTGGATCAAGATGAGAACAAGTGTCCAAAACCATAGAAGATATTCCAAGCGCTGGACGGTGGTTACCATTGGGGAATTATGACTACAAACGGTTCCGAGTCGTTAAATAATATTTTCAGGTCATCTCGTAAGATACCGGTGGTCGCAATAATTGAAGACGCGTATTACAAATGTCTCACATGATTTGCGCAAAGGAGGGCCAAAGCAGAATTTGAAGCCAGACAAGATCAACAGTTCTCGTGTCGTGTGCATAAGGTATTTTTATTTTTAGTTTTATCTTCATCTATTTTTATTAACTTTATTTAAAAAAACATCATTTCTTCATTTTTTTTAATTGTTCGTAGCTTATTAACAAACGATTCGAGAGGTCCAATACTATGAAGACGCTTGGAGAGTTTGGCAACTACAACGAGTTCGAGGTAACCTCCACAAAAGAGAGAGTTCACGCTTTTCTGCCTGACGATTCTGGCCTGTTTACGAAGGCCAATTTCAAATACACAGTGGTCATCAGGGATGATAACACGGTGGAATGCACATGCCAGAAGTCTCAATTAAGAAGAATACCGTGTTCTCATGTTCTGTCTGTGTGCCGTCTCCTAGGCATCGATCTTGGCAGCTTTGTAAGTCACTACTACCACATCCAGACATTGATCAACACATGAAGGGGTGAATGGCATGTGTATGACAATCAGTCAGAATGGCCTGAACACGAGGGTCATGTCCTTGTTCCAGAAACAAAAAATGTTACTTTGGGTAGAAGACGACACAACAGGATTCCGCAATGGATGAACATATTAAATAATAGGAGAAGAGAACACCAAGCTGGCCGAGATACACAGAAAAGACAGAACAGAGCTGCTCGTAATGCACGAGATAGTTAATTTATTTTACTATTCAATTTCAACTTTTAAAAAATTATTGAAACAATCAGATTTAACAGTCACTATTTGTTTGTAAATTTGTAAGTTGAGAGGCAATCAATGGATTGGATGTTTATCTAGGAGCTAAATCGATGTTTTAATTGTATTCGTAAGAACATTGTTTATTTTAGGTTTATTAGACGTACTTTAATTGTACTCGTGATAACATTAGCATTATATTGTTTTATTTATGGCTTCTTTATATTTATTTTTAGATTATTATGGCTCATTTATATTTATTTTTATGGCTTCTTTATATTTGATTCGACAAACGAAAAATATTTTCAAAATAAACGACATTTAAAACAAAAACCAAAACAAATAAAAAACATTTCTGATAAAAAAAAATTGGGGTGGCATCGGCATTGTGCGGACCCCAATGTTTGGGGCCGCAGAACACCGGAGCGGCCTGGGTAGAAATCGAATTCTCTAGAAATAGAGGTGTTTTTGTTTTTTTTTTTTGAGAAAATGCTAAAAGTAAAAAATTTCGGCTAGTTTACTCATGATTAAAAAAAATATTCAGAAAATATTTTTTATCGTGTTTTTTTCAGAACAAAAAATATTTCTGTTGAAAATAATTATATATTATATTTTATTCTGAAAATTATATCTCATCTTATTTTATTTACTGACTCTTACCTCTACAGTTAAGGGTATAATAAATAATAACTATAGCTAGTCGACCCACTTAAAATAATAATTATTTTGATGAATAGATCTTTCACAAAATTTTATAAGAATCCATTTATGTCGCTCATAATATTTTTCTTTCATTAATTAGACTCGACACATCATGGAAGGATTTGGGAGGCGACAAATGTCGTGGCACCCTCTTTCTCATTTCCCAACGAGCACAAATGACCCCACTATGCATCCAATTTCTCCTTTGTTTAATAAATAAAAAGGAGTCGTTATGAACTACCAACTTGCAACACATGCTAGCAAAACCGGACAGCTCACATAATTTATTGAGAAAACTTTACTCTTGTCAGAAAGATATATAATTATAATTATAAAATTAGAATCAGAAATATTATCTTGAAGTATAATGGTAACAGAATGGTATTAAACTTTATATTATAATTTTTATGTCTTGCTAATAAATTTAATTTATTTGTTATATTTTTAAAATATATCAGAAATATTTTCTTTCTCGTCGATTCTACTATTGAAAATTGATTCAGAGTTGATGTTCATTTAATTTGCGTAAAGTAGTATGTTTATAGAAAAAAAAAATTGAGGATAAATTATATATATTTAGAGTTGGACAATAGAAGTACTGAAACAATGAGTTTACGCAAAAAAAACTATAAACAAGTAGAAACATTAAATGTGGTATCTATGACAAAAGTAAATAGCAATTTTCATCACCATAATCATTATATCTAACATTATCATTGATGACACTTTTATATTTTTATCGGAACTTCGTTCCACTTTCAAATTCATTAGTCCCCCTGATTACCTTCAAATCAGTATTAAGTGTCGAGGGTGATATTCTCATTCTAATATCAGTTCAATTAATAAATTTATTGGTCATGTTATGTATGCAATAGATTGTCTTCTTTGACTATGAGAACAAAATCTAGTAGGATTATATTTTTTGGCAGTAAATAGCATTGGACTACTCTTCAAAATTGATATCGATACTTTAATAACTCGATGATCAAAAAATATTTTTTTTTAGATTTTATAATATTTCATCTATACATTCTCTGACATCAGGTATAATATTTTACTGGTTTAGTGAAAAAGAATAGAAAAAATATTTAACTATATATTGGATAAAAAATATATCTTTATTGTTACTTTTGAACAAAGAACGAGTAAAATATTTTTTTGCCCATAAAGTTAGTTACTTTTATTTAAATAGTATTATGATCTATCTTTTCCGATTATATCCTTGCTCGTTCTTTTGCTGCGGTGACCTCTGCTCCAGCTCTTTTGTGGGTAGGGACGAGTTGGGGTAAACTAACATTTCTATTTTATATACCTTTCTGGATAGGCACAGCGCGTTGTTATTTGAGACTAAAGAGCACAGAAGGGGAATGTTGGTTATCGTTTGGTTTAGTGAGGTACGACTAACTAGACAAATATTGGATTCCTAAAGAGTTGAAATTAGGCCTCTATGCATTGTTCATAGTTTCATTTTCCCAGTTTTAGGTACGCAGTTGTATCTAATATCTTTTGTGATCAAAGGAGATTATGAGACATTTTTTTTTTCTGAAGTATCCTTATTTCTCTTCAGCATGATGAAATATTCATCAGAAAGCATTTTCTTTTCTAGTTTTGATTGTTTTACCCCTGAATGCAGTTGAATTGGAGCATATTTAAACCTCTGTTTTCATATATTTTGGCTTCAATACATCAGACTGGTACACCAGGTACTACTACTACATATTATTTTCCCTTTTTCACTAATTTGTTGTGCGTTTCATTGATTGATATCAAAATGTGGTATAGTTTTTATATCAACCATTGGTGATTTCAGGTCCTTAAAGGAGGTAATTTGACTAATTTCATCAGTACAAAAGAAAGAAGACAAAAAAAAGAGAAAAAAATAAAACAGAGTCTGTGATAAGAAAATGGCTCTAGCATATGAGGAAAAAAGGAAGGTACACTCTCTTACTTTTTCCTTACAGATTATACCAATGTTGTCTTCATTTTTGCAAATAAGAAACATTAAAATTTAATTTAATTTTCAGCCATTTCGGCCGAAGGTTTTCTGGTCAAAAGACAAGAAAGAATCAAACACAAATGAAAAATCTATCAAATCCTCTGGTACGTAATAGTTTTTCATATCAGACTTCTATCGTTTCTGTTTTCTTTGCTTATGATTTCTTAGTTTTTGCATGCTATTTTCTTTCTCTGAAGTTATGCAAATTTACTGAATTAGATATGTATTTTTTAACAGAGTATAATGAAAAAGCAGCATGTGATGATACCATATAATACATTACCAAATTGTTATCCTTTTCAGTATATATGTGGTTATATGTGGTTATATTTGTTTATATTCTACATGATTGATGACTTAGAATGGTCTTTATGGCTTACCTCTCTGCTCTTAAACTTACTGTTTTGATTAAATTATAATTTAGTTTTTCTATTTATGAACAGGATTTGATATTGGAGAAAGCCCGAGTCAAAAGGCATCATCTCCTTCCTCCTTCAGATACTTGTCTGGTAATTATTATCTAATTTTACTTAAAAGTAGCATAACTTTAACTAACATAACCAGTAATCTAAATTTCTCAATTCCTTTACTTAGAAGAGCAAAACACAAATCGTACAGCATCGGCCTCTCCTTCATACTTCAGAAGCTTATCAGGTTCAGGTAGTTTCCTTCTCCTTTATTTCTTCATATTTATTGTACCAGTAACCTTTAGCCCCCAGCGACCATAATTCAATTTGTAAAAATATTCCGGACAAAACTCGGGAAATCCACAACCATCGTAGAGTTGGTTCAGACCGGTACCGACCTGAATGGCACAGGTCAGATACCATATATTAATTCATGTTACTTCATTGCCTAATATATACGTTAATTATTTGTAAAAGATAAAAGAAATGCAGAGCACAAACCAATGCGCTTTAGCAGCTTCCGTAACCATATAACAACACCGCCAGTAAAAACAGAAGCCTTCAGGTATGGCTTCTTTGTTTTTCTTTGTTTTTCTTTGTTTTTTTTAAAGTCATATTATAGAAAAAGAATAAAATCTATAGTGCTGAGTGGAAATAATTTTTTATTTATTTACTATTTTTAACTTAATCGGAAAAGGGTATTCGTTGCTACATGGAACGTTGGAGGGAAAACACCTACTATGGACTTGAATTTGAACGACTTTCTTCCCGAAAATGACCATTCAGATATTTATGTTTTGGGGTAAGTTTACTAGCCACTTTTTTTTCTTTTTCTTTTTTTGATAAAAGAGAAGCTTGTATGTTCCTGTGCCAAGTCATAAATATGTGTATCTCTTCACAATTTAATTTGTTAAAAAAACAAAAACTTGTTTTCTTGCAACAACAGATTTCAAGAAATTGTACCGCTTAATGCGGGAAATGTGCTAGTAATGGAAGACCATGAACCGGCCTCAATTTGGCTAGCTCTCATAAACCAAGCTTTGAACAATTCGCTACAAGACGAACCAAACAATGACAATTTCCAATTCCCTACCTCACATTCCCGTAATTCCTCGCAAGATACTAAATCAGCATCCAACTACTCATCATCCCACCACCCAAAAACATCTAGTGGAGGCAATTCACTGATCTTCCAAGGACCATCGCTAAAATCTTTCAGTAAAGCCTTCATGGCACAAGACAGAAAGCATTTAAAGACGTGCAATTGCCCTGTGGAGATGACAAGAAAATCATACCGGGATGCTTGCTTTGCCCCTTTCTCGTGCAAACACTCAAAGAAACAGGAGACTGGTACCTTCATTTATTTTTAATAATTCAGAAGTAATGCTTATTAATTATTCCAGATTCAGGGTTTTTTTAGTAAATAATGCATTTGATTAATATAGTCTACCAGCTTCAAAACAAAATTTTGTTCATTTTTTGTTCAAATTTTGTCTAAAACCTTGTTGATAATGAAACAGTGTCTTCAGACGAGGAAGAGGAAGAAGAGGAAGAGGGAGATGATGAGATGGCAAGTTGTACAGTAGATGGAATGGGGTACATGGCCACACCGGTCAATCAAAGGAAGTATGACCTCGTTGCATGCAAGAAATTGGTGGGTATTTTTGTCTCGGTTTGGGCAAGGAAAGAGCTGGTACAGCACATTGGCCATTTGAGGGTGTCTTGTGTTAGCCGGGGCTTGATGGGTTATCTTGGAAATAAGGTATGTGCTGTAATATCGCAATTCACATGTGTTGTAATATCTCTTACAATTTTTTATAATTTTTTATATTTCATATGTAGGGTTGTATATCAGTGAGCATGTCTCTGCACCAGACTACTTTCTGCTTTATATGTAGTCACCTGGCCTCAGGAGAGAAAGAAGGGGATGAATTGAAGAGGAACTATGACGTTATAGAGATTTTGAAAAATACACAATTTCAAAGGATTTGTAGGAGATCAGGAAGGAAAATCCCTGAGAGAATTACTGATCATGAGTAAGAATTTCAGTTCTGAACTTTGTAATGGACAGCTTGTATGAGAACCTGACCTATCAATTTATTATGAGACAAAAATTTGGCCTGTATTTTATATGTGGATTATCTTACCAGCAACCTTCTTACTAGTTGTTAGTCTGCTACAAAAATGTGTCATGTGGCCAAAGAAATACATAACATCCTTTTAGGGCTTGATTTCAGAATTTTCTTAGAGGTGTCACATCACAAATGAACCTAACAGTATCAAGATGTAGATCGGATTATCAATTGGTCAAAAGACACAACCACATGTTATTATCATTTTTTTGTTTTATTTTGTATTTTTTTTATTTCTGATGATTTCAATTTTGTTCTTTGTTGCAGACGAATTATATGGCTGGGGGACTTAAATTACAGGATTGCACTGAACTATGCTGAGGCCCGGAAGCTTCTAGAAGATAACAACTGGGATGCTCTGTTTGAGAAGGATCAGGTACTTCCTACAAGCTTTCATTCAGTTGTTACTCATGTGAAATTAAAGGCATTTCTTAAAAATTCTGTGGCGTATAATACTGTTAATAGGAAATCCCAATAAAGTCAATTATATTTGGATTGTAATAACACAATTTTCTCGAAAGTCAGAAACAATGATTTTGCCTCTTTTAGCAATTTAGCTTACTTTCTCCATATAACCAACCCTCATTTTTGCAACTTGGCTAATTATAACCCCAACCAGTACGAATCATGATAATTATTGTTAATATTTTGCCAGGGCATAGTACTCCGGACAAAAGATGAATATTGCTTCTCTATAAAGTTAAAAATGATAATATCCTTAAATTAATCATTGGTATCCTTTACATTGCAGCTCAAGATTGAGAGAGAAGCGGGACGGGTATTTAAGGGATGGAATGAAGGGAAGATATATTTTGCACCTACATACAAATACTCTTCTAACTCCGATTCATATCTTGGAGAGACAGTCACATCTAAGAAGAAAAGACGAACCCCGGCATGGTAAATGCTCATCAACTTTGCAAACCAATAGTTTCACATTAACCCTTTGCAAGATATTCCATAAGTTTTTGAAGCTATGTTATCCTCAAAATCTGAAGGTACCATCAATTTAGAGATATTGACAAGACAACCACATCAATAATAGATCTTTCAACTTAAGTATTTAATCAACATAATCTGGTGTGATTGTCAGATGAGTATTAACCAAAAAAAATTGTCAGGTGCGATCGGGTACTATGGCATGGAGATGGAATAGTGCAACTATCCTATTTCAGAGGGGAATCAAAGTTCTCAGATCACCGACCGGTGTGTGGAGCGTTTATAGTGGAAGTTGGTGTACTTGCTGGAAAACCAAAGCCTACACAAACGTTGCAAGCTAAGTTTGAAGAGCGCATCGGCCCCAGCAATAGCTTCAGCTTCTTTCCTGATAAAGGTAACATGTGTGTGTGTGTGCAGATACTAAACACTTAATTATGATATATTCTGTCAAAATACTTTCAAAATACTAACCTAAAATACTGTCAAAAATACACATGTTAAGGATGCATCTCAAGTAAGACTATAGAATAATCAGAAAAGAAAGAAAGATATGTTTGCTAAATAGAAGGTTTTGCTGAACTACTTTTTGTGGTATTTGTGTTGATTCGGCCTAACAAGTCATTTTACCTTTTTGTTCATATATACTTGGCTGACTTACTAACATAAAGTTTCAATCAATTGAATCTGAAAAAAAAATATAATTTATATTTCCATTACTCAAATATTGTTTTTTTTTACTTTAAATAGGAGGCGCAGTCGTAAAGGATGAATAGCTAACTCGAGTAATCAAAGAAGTGCTTGTACTATAGTAATAGCAGAGTAAGCATGCATTATTTTGTTGAAATGTATCTTGTTGGTAAAGGCAATTAATACAAAAATTAAACGTGTGAAATATATGTAAAGAAGTGTGTCCCTAATGATTTATAGGTATAGTTATCGTACTTCGAAAATTAAAGCATAGCTAGGTCGTTATATCATATTTATGTACAACTTCATTTTGTTTTAGTATGTGTGACAGCACAGGCTAGCTTCCCTTCTGTTATATTTCCAAGCAAAAGACTCTGAGAATACTCTTGTAATTCCTTGCTTGTCCATTTTTTGTAACGAATTTGTTTGTTTCATAATTTTAATTGTCTTTTTGAAATATATTGAAGTGGATAAACTACCCATTTTCATTCATGTGAAGTTTCAGTTGTAGAGAATTTTTATCAGTATAGAGTTTTATTTCCTTCTCCTTTTCTTTCTCTTTTTTTCTTTAACTAAAAACTCAGTTGAAAGGAGACCATACTGCCAATTCCTAATACTTCACAAAGCCGTACCATATAAACAAATGGTTGTTGGCAAAGAAAGGAAAAATGATATCTTTTCAGAGGAACCAACTCCGCTGCTCGCCAAATAGGCGAGCAGGACCCTGCTTTTCTTAATCGAACCGTTCATCTGTGTTGAGATCCGTGCATGAAAAAAATTCAACGGGCTGATTTTGAAAAGCAGGGTCCTGCTCGCCTATTTGGCGAGCAGCGGAGTCGGATCCCTTTTCAGACCAGTTGTTTCATTCTTTTGGGATTTTTTTTTTTCTTTTTTTCGTTTTGCCAGTTAGCCTTATATATCACATTTAAGGCTTCCTTGTGGAAACTGGAAACAATTCTTCAACAAACTACTTTAATACTACCGCAAAAATAAATTCTCCAGCCATCATCACATGGAAATACGGTTGAAAAATTAAATGCCTACAGAGCATTTAATGAGAATTTAATGTGCCTAAATGCGAGTACAGTTGTTTTACATCTCAATGATCTCACTAAATGCAACCATACCTCCCAAATCATACAAATTTATTTCAATTCAATAATACATATGAACTGAAAAGAAAAAGAAAAAAATAATAAACATAGGAGATGACAACAGAATATAGCTAGTAAATACAAATATCACAAATGTGTTTATGGAATTAGGAAATAAATAACAAAGAACAATGTTATTAGACTCGCAAGAGAAGTCTAAAAGATTTCAGAAATGGCAATGGTGCTCAAGATAAATGATGAGGCAATCAAAACAATCAAGTTTACCGAGTCGATGCCTGTGGCACCGTTTTCTGATTGTCCTGACGAGGGTGCAGCAGCCGTTGATCCTATGAATTTGTTTTAGTATACAAAAATTATCAATTAGTTGCTAAAAAGTAAAAAAAAAAAAAAAATGATTTGGTCTTTTGTTCATCTGAAAAGAAATTTCATCTTTGATAAACTGAAAGTTAGACTTGCAATTGCATAGATAATAGTACAATTACATGAGCTATTTTAGACTAAGATTATTTAGCAACTTGATAAGTTTGTGAAATCACATGAATTTAACCACCTAGAACAATTTTGATTCATATTATGTTTTGATGATTGTTGCTAAAGGAGGGTAAAGTTACCGATAATCAGATTATTCTTTTTTAGAATTGTAATTAATTTAATTTGTTGGGAGCACATGAAAAAAACGCAACCTGCTGGCAATAGTGGGCTGCTGGTAGATGGACCTGGAGCCCCAGCAGGAGAAAGGTCACTTACTGGAATTCCTAGAACTGCAAATTTGAACAATTTTAATCAATTGTTAACTAAAAGAACTAAAAGTAAAAAATAAGGATGATGATGATAACTAAAATAATAGATAATATTATACTAATGCGTTCAATTTTTTACTTTAAAATGGAAAAGGGAAGGGTGAGGGTCAGTAACAAACTAAACTCAAAACCTTTTTTTTTGTGGCTGAAACAAATTGAACTGGAACTTAAGCACCCAGCAAATTGCTTAAATTACATTAAAAAAAAAAAAAATTTACATTGTTTTTGAAGAAAGGCTGGTATACGCTTAAATTTGAATTCAGATCAGGTAAGTTACCTGACAGGGTCAAGTTAGATCCGAACCATTGAATGTAAGTTTGTACAAATCCTAAAGCAGGTCCCTATTTTTCAAATAGATCCTCTATCAAATCACCTCTGCACATAACCAATCTCTACAGAACCCCTATCAACTAACCTGCACAAGTGCTAAGAGGCGGGGTGCTGATATGGCAAATTTTTGGCAGTGCAAGGGCCCGCTCGTTGTCCACACTGATACCATATGACTCGGCAGCTCCGGCAAGCATCTCACACAAGCAGATCGGGTTCGACTCAATTAGCCCAGCCAACTCGGGACAGCACGGTTTGTCGGGTTTAGTTGTATTGCTTCCTGCCTCGACATATGTCAAGCAGTCAGTGAGGTTAAACAGTACCGTGACACACTCTGAGCTCACAGACGATGCCGGTGATGGTGCCATCATTTGCGCATTTGTGACGTTATATGTTAACATAAGTGTGAGAGACAGCAATATGAAAACAAATGTACTTTGAAATTTTTGAAGGTATGACATGGTTTTGATTCTTTGAGAATTTGGAAGTTGAGAGGTGAGATGTGAGAGGGAATGTGTGAGTTTGGTTAATTTGAAGGTAATCTATTGGAGTAATGAGAGGGCATGTTGAGTACTTAATTTATAGTGTGAAAGGGCCAAAGAGGTAAGAGAATTTATGACGCACTGTCCCAACAGAACTAAGTTTTGTGAAGTGTGAATTATGGTATTGGATTGTGTGCTTTTGCAGTTGGATTTTATTTGGTTTTTCGGGCACCCCAGTAAAGAACATTTTGGGTTATTTGCTTATATGGCATTTTGAAAAAAATAATCTCATGGGCAAACAAGAGTGAGGCTATGGTAATGTGCATACAAATTATATGTACAGAGTTTGTATCTAATTTAACGTTTGCAAATGTTAACACTTTTTCTTTTTCCTTTTTTAAAGGCTGGTAGCTTTAAATGCCTACTATCGATTTCATTGATAATAAAAAATATATTTACAATACGTCAAATGACTCTTGTTTCTATTTTAGATCTACTATTTTATTCTCTTCAATTCCTCTAAATCACTCTACTCTTCTATTCTTACATATCTACACTATATATTCTCTCTATTCTCACTATTTTTTTAATCAACCTATTCTCTTATTTCTCATTTCTCTCCACGAATCTTGTGGAGCTCTTCCGGATCTACTCATCCACTGTCGTCCGACCGCCGCACGCGCTCCAACGACTGGAGCCAAGTCTGATCGAGATGGTACGTCTTGCATTGGCTATGTTCCCTCCCCTCTCCCTCACCTTCCTCACCACTTGAGGAGGTAGAGACGAGAGAGAGGGGGGCGGGGTTGTTGTGTCTGGTTGAGGTCGAGAAAGGGTGGGATGGGCTGTAGGAGGGAGGGGGGGGCTGAGAAAGATCTAGGATTTGAAGGATTTTTTTTTTCTTCTCTCGAATCGCTTGCGAGAAAGAGAAGAATTAGGAAAAATTATCATTTATTGTTAATACTCATAAAGTTTAACACTTGTTAATATATATTTTTAATATGATTGACATATGTGAATCTTGTACATAATTTTTATTCATTTGGTCTGATCAGGCGAAGCTAGACTTTCATATTATGAGCGTCAAACACATATTGGAATTGATTATATAAAATTTTCATACTAAGTATGATGATCACTTTTACGGTATCCATAACATTTTACTCTAAACTATATAAAAAATTATGTATAAATATATATATTTTCTTTAAAAAGAGGTCAATTGACCCCTTCACTATACATGAATCCATCATTAATATTGACGAGTCCAAAATAAAATGTCTATGATAAATGTTAGCATGACCCTCGATAAATATATACTTGTAAAGAGTTATTGTTATGTGTTAGTTCTGAATTAGCGGCATGTACTGGGGTTCCATATCAATTTAGGCTTTAGGTTTCAAATTAAAAAAATAAAAAATTTAGGAAATGCGTGTGTACTTTCTATTGGAAGCTGTATTTGTCAGTTTTCACGGACATGGGTTTTGCATCCGTCGCTCCGAGAAAAAGGAAGAGATTTGTAGATATGGATTTAACAGAATTTTGCTTTTTTATTTAAGGTTGAAATAAACGAAGTAATGCGACATCTTGTCAAAGAATGTCCACTTATTGCTCCTAAAACTACATAATAATATTAGAACTAATTTTTAAGATTCACTCTGAAAAGGAGAAATATTTATTTTAAAAGGTTAAAAATTAAAAAAAAAATGTATAAAAAAAATTACGTATCAATTTAAGTTAGTTTTTGTTTGATTAATTACTCAGTACTTGTATCATTTGGCTGTATATTCTAATATATTTTGTCATTCATTTTAACATGATTCAATACGCAGATGGTTATCATCAGTCATCACCAATGCAAACATGCACTAAAAGTATGAGAGTGGCTAAGATCAAAGTTGTATGACCAAGGCCTTTGGTGCTACCAAGTCGTTTTTAGATTTTTAAGTCCAAACGGTCGATCTAAACCGTTAGATGTGATCTCTATATTAAAATCTGCTTGGAGACCAAATTTTACATTTTTTGGAATTTTTTTACTATTTTTTAAGCCACTTTGAAAATTGCTGATCACATGGTCCAGAATTTGGTTGCACTGTTTTTACTGTTCACCCGGATCTGCCATTTTCAAAGTGGCTTAAAAAATAGTAAAAAAATTTCAAAAAATGTAAAATTTGGTCTCCAAGCAGATTTTAATATAGATTGAACATCTAACGGTTTGAATCGACTATTTGAACTTTAAAATTGTAAAAACTAATTAGTAGCACCAAGGCCTTGGTCATACCACTTTGACCTTAGCCACTCTCCTAAAAGTATTTATATTACTTGTTAAAGAAAGTTGTTGGAGCCAGAGATTGAGACTAGGCCTGTAAATGAGCCGAGTTTGAGCGAGTTACCCCCAACTCGAACTCAGCTCATTAAATAAATGAGCGAGTCAACTCGAGTTGGGATGGTAATAACGAGCTGTAGAGCTAACTCGAACTCAGCTCGTTATCAACTCGAGTTGGCTCACAACTCGTTTATAAACTCGTTTAACCAGTTAAATCAATACAACACAAGTTATAAACGAGTTTGAGCTGATTTTGAGCCGAGTTTGGGTTTGGTTTTGGTTATTCGGGATTTTTTGTGTCCAAACTGTGTAACTTTATGTAACTCGAGTTATAAATGAGCGAGTTGGGGTCAGCTCAAACTCAGCTCATTTATTAAACGAGTCAGCCAACTCGAGTTGGAACTAACTCGAGTTGTAAATGAGCGAGTTAAAGCGAGCTGAAAATGAGCGAGTTACGAGCGAGTTGCGAGTTCGAGCAATTTTGCCCAGCCCTAATTGAGACATCTTCTTGTGTTTTATTTTGAATTCCAGCCCTACAAAAAATTATTCTATAAATAAAATCACAGATGTGACAAAAGGTTCGGGATTCTATATTCCGACCTTCATGAATTTCGAATTCTACTTCTAATTTTTGTAGGGATTCAATTTTTATTTTTGCATTTCTTAAATAAAAAAATCTGGAATTTACGACTTCACGTCCCAAAATATAAAATATCCCATCACATAACAGCAAAGCCAATTTATGATGGGAATAAATCATTACTCCCTTGTTGAATCTACCTATTATTGAAAGATTTTAGTTGAATGTCACATCCTCAGCCAAGCTGGGTACAGAGATGGGGAATTTGATAGAGACCTACATACACCAGCTGACCAGCGCCATTTAATACACACCTCTTAACTCTTAAGCATCCTAAAAATATTTCTGACCACAGAAAAAAAGCCTGACCAATCTATTTATTTATTTTGGTGATTGTCACCAAGCTAATTTTGGGCTTTCGTCAATTTAAGCAGTAACCAATAAGCATCTTTTAACAGAAACCTTTTAAAAAGTATATTTATTTATACAATATAACGAATTCTTATCCTAAATGCCTATTTAATGCTCAGTATTCCATTCATCACTTGCTTGTGGATTGTGGGTTCGACAGTGCATTGAATTTTGGCTTATAACGGTACTGGCAATCTTTCACCTGCACTCTTATAACATTGAGGCTGTAATCAACGAAGCACATGATGTAACACCAGTTTGAGAAATTTAAATTGCAAACAAGAAAAACAAAGGAACTAATACACCGAATGATCATATAAAATCTTCAACTTCCAACTAAGAAATTTGAATAAGAGACAGCTTGAATACCTCACCAAACGAAAGGAAACCATATGCATATCCATCCAACCCAAGGGTATGATTTGTGGAGCCTCCAGAATTTAAAACGCAAACCAAAAGCAAATATGAATTAGAAACATTAGGGTTTCAAGCATATGGAATAACTCTTGGCACTTAATCAGTGATCTCTCCTTCCTCTGGTTTCTCATCTTCTTCCTTCTCTTCATCTTTCTCTCTCCCTCTCATACCACTTACACTCTCATTTTCTCTCTCCTCTCCGCTCTCATTCTCACTTTCGCTCTCACTTCCAATCAATCTATTTGCACCTTTCAATTTTTTTATTTCCTCTTCATTTCCTTCAGTAATTTCACTGCCCATCCCCATTTCTTTAACCACAGGTGGGAACACCAATTGTTTATCAGGCCATTGGTTAAAGAAAGAATTCAAAACCATAAATCGAAAAGCATGCAATATCCTGTGCTTATCTGCTTTAATTTCTGCACTGAGAAGCTTCTTTAGCAAGGTTGGTTCCCTAGCCTTCATAACACGGGCATTTTTGGTATTATCGGGATGTGAAGAGAAGTCCCTCCGGTCATGAAATCTGCCTCGGCCCTCGTGCCTGCCCCTCTTGTTATTAAAGCGGTTTTGGGTTCGATCCCTACTATAGGTCTGATTATTGGACTTAACAAAATAATGTTGTGGCACCTCAGCTGCTTCAAATCCCAGCTCTTGCTGCTTGGCCAAGATTTCTTTCATTTGCTAGAAAGGAAAAAGGAAAAAACCAATGAAGTTAAAACAAGTAGTGAAGAAAACAGTGTATGGTCACTGATATACATACCAAGAAAAAAGACTTTTTTTAATTGGTAACAAAAGGTTGAAAATAAAATTTAAAAAATAAGAGTGGTAAAGACTAAAATGACCAGGCAGCAGCAAGGTACCGGTGTGAAAAGCAAACAAAGTGATACTAAATCAGGAATTCAATTAAGCAATTGTGATAATATATAAAAGTTGAGTCCTTTTTGCCTCAAAAAGATTTAAGAGTTAATTTTACCTGTCTTCTAAGCTCAGTATCGTCATTCTCATTCTCGGCCTTTTTACCTTTTGCAGTCAATTTCTACATAAAGAAAGTTAATCAAATTAATTCTGATGCAAGTCAGGTTTAATTCTGGTACAAAACAGCATACCAGTCATATGAAAATTTGGTATCATTTATGCATTCCCCAATACCCAAGGAAAAAAAAAGGAACTGACAACAACATGCTGGTACTCATAACAAACTGGAACAAGTCAATTCTCATGCTAAGTTACAGACCAGAGATCAAACCTTTTTTATGTTGGAAGCAGTAGGGAAGTTTCTCTTACGAGCTTCACGCCACTGTTTAATTTCATTCTCATCATACTTAATTGTCGGTAGCCTAATAAAGACAAAAACCAAAAGAAAAGAAGTAAAGATGTTTAAAAATGTATAATGATAAAGGGGATTGAGGTTTTATTTCGCCTCGGGAATGCATTTCATTATGTCAATTCTATTGCCATTAAAAAATAAAAACATGCTCTATTATCTAAATAATCAACATGTTCATAAAAAGAAATATCAAACCTTACCTCCTTTTATTGTTCTCCAAAGGTCCAGGAGATTTTCCTGCAGGTGCTAGGTCTCTCCTATCGCCTTGCTCTGCAGAAATTCGTTTGATTATTTTACTACGCTGATTTTATTACAATTAACTAATATTTATTTACTAAACTTCTATTTATTATCTATGCACTTTAAAATATAATAACAGGAGCGATCAAAACATACAAACCGAATTGCTGCATACAAGCAGCAATTAAGTATAGCAAACAAGGGCACCTGAAATGTACCGAACAAATTACAACTGTATATAGAAGCACTGCTCTGTTCTCAAGTACAGAGATAATATATAACTCAGAAAAAATGAAAAAAGACTTAGAATATGAAATTCACCCCTTCCTCTGGTTTGACTTAATTGTGCACCAGGGCCTCTTCCTCGACTTCCACTAAACTGCCCCGAATTCTGCCTCGAATTGTTATTTTGGAACCTATTAATTAAAATTTAAAATTTCATTCTCAGTCCTACGGATCAATGTTAACTATTTTAATCCTGTTACAACTTAGAATACCAATAACCAGTCACTATGAGAAAGTAGTAGAAAGATAAATTTACCTTGTTTGTGGGATGCTATGCTGATTTGTGTTAAAACTTTTCCCAGAAGCATTGTCATGAGTTGCACTCGTTGTTGCCACGCTTGTGCTTTGGCTGACATTATTTTGCTATACCAAATATCAGTACTTAATACAAATTTGTAACCTCTCTCTCTCTAACTTCGTATGAATGAGACAAAAATATGCAACAATCATACCATGTTTGTCCCTTGTGGTAGTGCTCCAGAGAAACATGGCTGAGTTAACCCTTGATTAGCTTGAGGAACCCCAAAACCGCTCGCAATTTGTGCTAAAATCGGATTATTAGTCGCTATCTGATTCAACCCTTGAACCATATTGCTGGCAGATTGAAGAGATGCTAGCATGTTCAGATTTTGCATCTGACCTTGCATTTGAAAACCCATGTTTTGTTGGATATTTGTGCCTTGACCGAAAAATTGCATCGCCGCAAGTGCATTCAACCCAAACTGCATGGCAAATTGAGGGTTTTGATTGAGCATGGCCATAGCCATGGCCATATTGGCTGCGTTGGGGAAATTGAACTGGGGAGCTTGGTTCAGAGGAAAAGGCGGAAGCGTGGAGACCTAATACAGTTCAAGAAAATAAACATCGTAACGGGAAGGGGAGAAGGAAACTTGATTGAAAATACTTAAAAAAAAAAAACAGATTAAAAAAAAGGGTATACCTGAGAGGGGTTTGGGTCGGAGGCGCCGCCACCATTAGGCGGGTTTGGCTTCGAACCGAGAGGGAAGAAGGGAAGCATGGTTACTAGCTTTCAGATAGGGAGAGAGGAGCAAGAGAAAGTAGGGTTTTAGTTACAAAAACCCAAATTTCTTCAGTTTACCTCTCTGATATTCTCCTTCGGAAAAAGATTCATTGTTCTTGGAGAACGAAACATTGCTTAAACCCATCGACTTTCACTGACAGCGGGCGCCATACATGGAACCCACCTGTCGGATATAGTTTTACAGGCGTAAAAGAATAGTTTTCTTGGAATAGATTCGGCCCAACTAATGTTCGAATATGATAAGAGTTCAAGATGCACGGGTTGAGTGTTCAGCCCATTAATATGTTTTGAATTCTCCCTTGCTGCTGGAGTGCGACTAACATTTTGCTTGGAAACATTAATGTTTTTGGGTAAAGATTTTAACAGAGTAGTTTTAGCTTATGCAGCGCACGGACTATAATCAAAACAGCACGGTATATGGTTTGTGTACTGCATAAAGCCAAAACTACTCTGTTAAAAGCTTAACCCGTGTTTTTTTCCCATTAGCAGGAAATTCTTGCCAACCATTAAGGCGCGATCTAAACCCGATAGTAAGCCCGTTGATGAGCCGTACGATTAAAATTTCTTAGTTCAGATAGGAAAATCGTATGCATTCCTCCGTTACTTTCTAAATAACTGTCCTTAACATTTCCTTTAAGAATAATTGTCTGTGTTAAATAAAAATATTTAATTGTTAACAAAAAAGATATTATAACCCTTACATATATTTGTACAAATAATTAGTTCACTTAATAAATAATTGTTAATAATTATGTAGTTTCATTTAACAGAGAATTATTTTTAATAGATAAAAATAGTTATGTGGGTAAATAATAAGGGGGACTCTTTAGTTTTTTTTTTTTTTTAGTAAAAGTTGGAAGTCAAGTCATCCAACTAATTAATATCTACAAAGAATTGTTCTTTTTGAGTTTCGAACCCGCGACCTTCCACACGGAGAGCATTGTCTTTGTCACTAAACCAAAGGTTGATTCTCATGGACTTATGCTCTTCAGACTAATGCAGGACAAACTGAAGCAAGAGTGTCAACTTGCGGTGGATAAAATCGGGGTACCAATATCTGTTATGGCTTATCGATAAAATGATAATTTAAATATCTCGTGCACATAAAAAGCATCAAAGTTAAAGCATGTTTTAAGAACAATATCATTGGCAACTTGTTAAAAAGTTAAAACATACGTTTTGGGTTGATGAGCAAAATGAATTATGATCCTTGAAAGTACTAAAGTTGTACATGACCGGGATGTGAATTGTCAATTGACGATCTTGACAACATATTTAAAAATCAACTCATATTCCGTGCAGTTTGCATATCATTTTATAATACATCAACGATTTACAGATTCATAGCATTGCAAAAATTCAAATTATTCAATTGACCAGCAAAACATGCATCAAACTTGAGCATTTATTTGTATATACGGTAAATAAAACTTCTACATTACTACTACCGGACACCCCAAAAAAATTAACTCATAACATTGCCCAAAAAGCAAATGCAAAAAAGAAAAAACTAATCCAGACACATTATCCAATAGAGAATGTACCAGTTTTCTACTGGTAAATCCTCTCAGGCAGAACAACCAAACTGAAAGAGTAAATATACAGATCTACTAGTGTACGTTTGCAAACAACAATGTTGCAAAAGATAAATATTCCAGGGACACCAAGAAAAACAAAGGAAATATCACATATATAAGATCTCTGTCTTTTTACAAAGAATATGATGGCCAAACATGCCAAATCTCAACTCAGCTGTTGTAAAGTTTCTGCCATAGCACCCTCCAGAACCCCACTAAAATGGTACCAGGCATGAAGAGCGACTTTTGTTTTTACCAAACATTATAAATTGCCAAGATGAATAAGAGAATGAAAACAAAGAGAGAAAATTGAACACCCTTCTTTGGGTACTGTACAAATCAAACTTCAAGATCGTCTTGCCCTAAATTTTCTTCATGCAAATGGATTGCTGCCTAGAGATGGATAACCTTGAGGTGATGGATTCCTGTTAAAAAAGAAGTCCCTATTGAGCTGATCTATTAAAAAAGGGGGTCTGATCATTACAAAAAAAACAAAAACAAGAAGGAGAAGGATGAAGGATGGAGGGCTTACACTATTTGAGGATTAGGGGCCTGATCTCTCATTTGCTGCATGTCACCTAAAAGATGATAAAATCAGCACATTTCATTTCCTTTCCATCTTTATTTACAATCTCTTTGCATAGTTTCATTTAGGGATGTAAATATGCAGTGTGCCATGACCAAGTCAGATTTTCACGTGACGTGACCAAATTGGAATGGATGGTCAAGGCACCTTAGTCATGCCGTGATCACAAGTGTCGTGTCCAATCGTGACTAGTCATGTTTGGTCACATTTAACTATTTTTTTCATAATTAAAGTTAGTTTATTCAAAATTCACCATTAGATCAAGATCTAATGGTCATGATCACGCGTGACTCGCGTGACCACGTGCCATGCCGTGCCATGACCATACCAGTTCGTGTGCCATGCCAATTTTCTGAAGGATGGTCACGTCACACGAGTCACGGCACGTGACCAGCACACGTACTTTGCCATGGCGTATCCGGTCACGGCGCGACTTTTTTACATCCCCAGTTTCAGTATGTATACATACCTCGAGGCAAATGAGAGGCAAATGTGGAAGCAGGATTCTGAGTGTAGAATTCAGGGCGAAATGCTCCACTACTGTAATAATCAGCATCAGGCTGCTGAGCTGGCAATGCTGCTTGTATGTGGCTCATGTCCATAAACTACAAAAAAAAAACAATAAGTTCATCATCTACTTTTTGTTAACTTCACTTGCACTAGAAATTGAAGAACTTTAAAAGTGTTCTTGCACTGCTCTCTTGAGGTGAACTATCTTACCAAACAAGGACTACACAAAGAACATGGTTTGCTTTCAGGAAAAAAGATAATATATGCTCCATATAATCAACCATATCGATATCACAAACAATATCACAAACATATCTTGATATAGATGTATCTGATACATCTCAGACACACCATGTGGCATATCATATTTATTTATATTTATTTAACTGGACAGCTTTGGTCATGATGCACCTGAATGCATGCAAGGACACATGCCTTGTCCTCAGGAGATCCCATATACAAGGCCCCTTAGTTGGGACTTGGGAGCTGAGACCTGGAGACACCTTCTGGTTGTATAAAGATCTAAAGAAATGACTCTATGGACCTTGTGGGACTAAGAAAACTATGGTCATGTTTGGTTGTGGAGTAAGACGTGGAGTAAACCCCTTACTCACGCTTAAGAAGCCAAATGAGGAGTAAAATAGGAGTAAGATAGAGTAAGAGGTGAGTTAATCCGGAGTAAATTACTCCACCTCTCTAGGTTGATTAACTTACTCCACGCTTACGCCATCTGTAGGGCCCACTATTATAGACATGGGTTCATTTCCCAACATCTTACTCCTTCATATGGATTAATTTAATCCATGACTTAAGCTACCAAACGAGGTGTAAAATTTGAGTAAGATGGAGTAAGCAATTTAATCCTCATTAACTTTACTCCATAACCAAACATGACCTATACACTAAAATCGGATTTAGTATTTTTCTTTTCACATTTTACCCTACTAATCCATGAAATTTGTTTTGTTCCAATTCTCCAATTTCATCCTTACATTGTACATTAATATTTTTTGGAAGATAAAATCTTCTACAATCTTATTTTTTGTATGCTTTTTTATAAGAAAAAGAAAAAAAAAATTCAAGTACTTGTTAAATATAGTTTTTATGTAACTTGTAGTATCCATAAAGTATCCTAAATTTTAAAAAAAGGTCGTACCACCATATCAGATCATATCAGACACTACCTATGTTACCCACATACGTTCATCTCCATATCCGACGTGATTATCATGGAATACACATATAATATGTACCTGTCACACTAGTTGGCATATCAAAATACTTATGTAATTTTAAGAAGATGCAGCCTTTGATACACGTGGATATCTGTATCCAGCCAGAGAAAATAGCAAAAAGGGTACTACTTCCTAGAAGCCACAATATATATATATATATATAGTGATTGGCTAATGTAATAACGTTAGAACTTCGGCCCGAAGTTCTAACGGGTCGTTTTTGCAATTTCAAAATCCAAACAACCCATCCGAACCGTTCAACATGTTCTCTATATTGAAATGTGCTTGGAGACCAAATTTTACATTTTTTGGAATTTTTTTGCTATTTATTAAGCCACTTTGAAAGTTTCTGATCCAACGGTGAACAGTAAAAAACAGCCAAATTTTCTGGACCACCGGATCAGAATTTTCAAAGTGGCTTAATAAATAGCAAAAAAATTCCAAAAAATGTAAAATTTGGTCTCCAAGCACATTTCAATATAGAGAACATGTTGAACGGTTCGGATGGGTTGTTTGGATTTTGAAATTGCAAAAACGACCCGTTAGAACTTCGGCCGAAGTTCTAACGTTATTACATTAGCCAATCTCTATATATATATATATATATATATATGCAGGTTCCAATCCATTTTTAGATAGTATTGTGGGACTGATGCTCATTTTCCTTTGTCCCAATTGAAGATTTGCACTACCCCACACCCCCATTAAATTTTGTAAACTACGCCCCTTTTAAATTTTGAAAATTTCTATAACTCGTTACTCTACCCATTGTTCTTCATATTCCACATTCCAGAAGAAAGATACCTGTGCCATTTACATCATTTAATTAACAGAACTCTTTATTGGTTCATTTACATCATTTAATTAACAGAACTCTTTATTGGTTCCCTATATTTTTTTTCTCGCCAATTATTATCTTTATTCCAACAACAACAACCAAGCCTTTAGTCCCAAAAATATTATCTTTATTCCAGCTATAAATAATTACAATTGTACATTCTTTTAAAAGATAATAAAACACATCATAATTCTAAAATATGTATGTAAAAAAATGTATCGTGACCTGAAATTCTGAACCATCCCGTGTCATAAGGAAACATAGTCACTTTCCAAATCCATGCAAAATAGGAGATAATCAATGTGGGTAATAATAAACATTTACCGTGTTATTTGGCAGATCTGATTCATCTGGAAAATCAAATGGATTTGTTGATTGCATTGCCTGATATGGCATCCCCTGCAGTTTTACAAGAAAAAAAAACACAAAAATAAATTAAAAATTCAAAGTACATTTTCTGATGATTTATAATGTATTGATGGCATGAAGAATTGCCTAATCCGGTACTGTGTATTACATTGTGTCTGGCACTGGTATACAGTAGCAGTAACTAATATTAAGAGGCATGGAATTGCTTCTTGATAACTTATGGAATGGAAGATTGCCTTATCAGGTACTGTAAATTACCACATTGTTTGTCTGGCACTGGTCACAGTAGCAGTGTTAAAAGGATTAATGCCTCCTAATATTAGATAATATTATTCAGGATGAATTTAGGTATATAAAAATCAACGGGTATAAAACTGTAACAATTGAAGTGGTAAAGACATAATTCCCATGACATTGGTTGGTACATTAGTAAGGCTAGGAATTGCACTTTCAAAAGAACTACTTATTTTATCATTCTCAAAAGAGTCCAAAACTAACCAAGATAGTCATAAGAGCTCCTCTTATCATCACTTTTTCAAACTTATTTTCTTTTAAGGGGGAAATGAATGTATACCCCTCAAAAACCTAGAAATTATGTATTTACCCCTCTAAAATTCATAATAATATATTTACCCTTGTAAATTTCAAAAACTCACGAATTTACCCAATTTATTATCTTTTCTATTAAAACTCACTTAAATTATGAAGTTTCCATTTTACCCATTATTAAAAAAATAAAAAAATAAAAAAATATGCAGCATGCATGAGAAATGTTCAGTCTTCTAATTAGCATGTTTGCGAGGACAAATGATTCATTTCTCTACTTGTGACGCATACACAAGAGTATACCTAAGTGTTGCATATGCGTCGGAAGTAAAAAAAAATGAACCTGCCTTTTGCCCTCACCAATTGACCAATTAGGTCTTTTGCACATGCTACATATTTTTTAATTTTTTAATAAAGGGTAAAATCGGTCTTTATAAATTTAAAATGAGTTTTAAAATAATTGGATAAATTTGTGAATTTTTGAATTTAGAAGGGTAGCTATGATATTATGAATCTTAGAAGGAGAAATACGTAATTTCATGGTTTTTTACCAAAGGTGAAAAGAAGGGCATAAATGAAGACATAAGCAATAACTTCTGTAGTATAAATTCAAAAAATAAATTAAGTGCGGAGCACCTTTGAAACAACACATCCAGTGTATACACCATAAGGTGTAGATGACTGCAAAGAGCCAAATACACTAAAACCATGCTCACGTAACAAATATATCCTCTTCTAATATTTATCATATCAACAAAAAAAAGTAGGCTTCCACAATTGCACTTCATAGCAATACACCAGCTGGCAAATTCAAGATGAGATTGAAATATAAAAAGTAACCAACCTGCAATGGCTGAAGGGAGGCAGGCATTTCTCCTGTAAGACTGGTAGATCCATTTAAAGAACTGAGAGCAGCTACACTGGGAATGTCACTTTTAATAAAGTCCTGAAATCACATAGAATCCAAAATTGTGAGGTCAGCTGGTACAGTACTACTAACATAGTTAATGCCTCACTACCTTTCAGACTTTGGCCTCAATCCAGCACGCACTTCATCCAAAAATAAAAATAAAAAGAAAGAAATGACATCAAACAGGTAGTAACCTGTGAAATTCCTTGATATGCCGATACATTAGCATCACGTGCACTTGCAAACCATTGATCCACCGACTGTGGTTGGGAAGAAACTGGAGCCATGGGAGTATGTGCCGGCAGTCGTACAGCTGGTGGAGTGCTCAGTTTAGCCACTTCATTGCCAGCAACCGGTGCCAAGGAAGAGAACTGAGCACTAGGACCAGGAGCAAACTGTGTCATGCCTGGCATAGGCGGCTGGGTGTTTGTTGCATACATGCCACTGCTGCTTGACTCACCGAAAGCATTCCAAGGCTGAAGAATAACCAACTTGCACAATTAATTGCTATGAAAAATAATGGGCTTCCTTTATATATAATATATAATTTGTTGTGCTTCATACGTGTCTTTAATATGAATTGGAACTCCAGCCATCTAATACAAGAAAAATTTATACTAAGCCAGGCCTCCAAATGTACAAAGAGACCAGTATGAGTGTATCGACTAACCTGAAATCTTTCTGGATTTACAGATGGTGCCTTTGCTACTGTTTGTGGAACCTGTGGAGGAGCATTTGCCCTGTTAACTGGAACCTGACCTATCAGTGGATGCATTCCCCTTGTCAAATCATTTCCAGTTGAGGTCACCACTGGAGATGACTGAATGCTTGTATTAGCGACAGCAACTTGCTTCTGCTGAGAAAAACCAAAGTTAGCCCACCCTCCATCTTTCACATCTACAGGAGCCTGGTTATTGAAACCGGCAAAGAGGTCCATTGATGTAGAAGCAGGGCCCATTTCTGTCACCACCGGTCCAGCTGAAGCAGTAATATTTAATCCTGTCGTATTCTGTTCATTAAACCCAGCAAATAAATCTATAGAAGTACCAGAAGGGGTAGAGGCAGCTGATTGTTGCTTAGGCGGTTGATTGAACTGAACAGCTGATCCGCCCAAAGCAGGTCCAGTTGATGATGTCACTGCTGGTTCAGCTGAAAGAGTTCTATTTAATACAGTTGTATTCCGTTCATTAAATCCAGCAAATAGATCTATAGAAGTATCACAAGGGTTAGAGGCAGCTGGTTGTTCTGCAGGCGGTTGATTGAATGAAGTGACCGGTCTGACCAAAGCAGGTCTAGTGGGTGATGTCACTGCAGGTCCAGCTAAAAGAGTTCTATTTAATCCAGTTGTATTATGTTCGTTAAATCCAGCAAATAGATCTATAGAAGTATCAGAAGAGGAAGAGGCAGCTGGTTGTTGTGTAGGCAGTTGATTGAATGCAGTGACCGCTCTGACCAAAGCAGGTCGGGTACCAACTTGATTGCTGCTCAAAGGAGGGAGCTGAGATGACGGTGATGTAACTGACTGCTGGGAGCCACTTGCCAACTGCACAGCCTGGTGCTCTGAAGTACTCTCTGTTACACTGTTGGAATCAAACGACCCAAAACTGCCTGAAGATGCGGTTCTCTGTGTGAAGAAACAATAAAAGCATAAAATATGTATAGTAACATTATGCAACTGTAACAGCAACCCCCAGTACTGGTACATCAAATTAATGGTACCTGAAAAGCATAATACTATCAGGGAAACCAAGTTTCACAAAAGAATAACGATCATAAGCGCAATTCGTAATTGTGGCATTGATCTAGGCTTTAAGCTATTGCATTTGAACAGCATCAGTAGCTAGCCAAAACTAATTTCATCCAATACTACATTTAGGGTATCTCAAGACTCATATAAAGCATATGTAGAACATCACAGAGCACAAGATAGGATAACTACTGCAGATATACAGTGCATAGGGGATACAATTTGCCACTGAGGTATAAACAGGTGCCATCAAATTGATGCAGTACCGGTCATTGCTAAGACAGTACCAGAATCCAATGCAAACAAGTATTTTATAAATAAAAGTTAAAACGACTATAAACCTGTGGACGCGCATTAGAGTGTCGGTTTGACTGGTATGGTGAATTAGGCGACTGAGGATCATATCTGAACTGATCTCCAGCACTTGATACAGAGAAATCAGAAAGCCTTGATCCAGAGCTCTCATTTGCAAACCTATCTTCAAACATGACATTTTCACGTGCACGGCCAGGGCTGAATAAGAAGCTGGGAACCTTTCCTTCGTATCCGCGGTCAGAGGCCAACCGTCTTGGTGCCAGGGCAGAATTTTTCCCATACCGGCGTTCTTCGTATTGGTTATCATATGGCGGGCTTTGGGAAAAGGAGTGGTATGAGTTCGGCCTTCTAAGTTCACCCTCATTGGCCTTGAGGCTCTGTTTGATACAATTAAAACAGGGTATATCTGAATAACGAATTAATGTACAGATAAAAAGGGAAAGAGCACAAAGCAATTGATCACCTCTGTGTCCTTTGGAGGCGTTTCAGATGACCTCTCTCCAGCATACTTCTTATTCACATATACACTTCTAATGAAGTCTCTTATTCTATCAGGATGGCTGATAATAAAAGATGTACAAAAAAGTAAACTAACGGTTTGCTGATTTATATATACTGACGAAACAGTTACTAAAGTAAGAACTAAGAAGTAAGAAAGTAACCATGTATTTACCTGCTGTCAGGTAACCTCATGCGTGTCATGTCCCAGTTCTTCAGATAGATTTCACGTGCGCGCTTAACCAAAGTAAAAAATAATACAAATCAGATATATAAGATGTTGTTTGGATTTAAATCATTACAAGTAGTTAGTTTCTTACCTGATTCCCACCTTGTTGGAGAGCCTCAACCTCTTGTTTGGTAAATTTAGCCATTGAAACTGACTTTACTCGGTGTGTGAACTCTCGACTGTGCATGAACAGTAGAATAAATTAAACTCATGTATAAAGTATAATTAGGTAATCGAAAACATAAACATTCAAGGACAATTGAACTACAATGAAAAAAATATATATAGAGAAAGAAAATAGTTTAACCAGGAACCTAGTATAGTGATTACTATAATCACTCTGTCACAAGTGTTTTTAAACAAGCGAATGATCTTTGTCTTAAAATAATTCAACAACTAAGCCTGGTCTTTTTGAAAGTATGATGGACAAAATTGGTAGTGAGTTAAAAAACGAAACAAGAACAAGAGAAACAATCCCAACAATCTAAATATATTTCAATTGAGAAAATTTAACTACTTACTGGATTCCACTGCATGACAGGCACACGAATGTCCAAAAGGTCGTACAGACATATTGCGGACCCTGTAAAAACAAATTAGGCCTCAATTGATTTCATTATTCGTGAAATTCTCCCTTCCACCACAAAAACAATTCTATAGAAAAAAATTACCGCGCAATTGCAATTTATACATCGCCTATTAGGTGGGAGCTTCATCAGACCCCTGATAATCTTCTCATTTCTCTCGTCTTCTTTCTTACTACTCATTTTTTGCAACCTAGTAATAATTCAAATCCACCAGCGATTATAGCTGTAATCTTACCACCGAAACCTAACAAGTCGACTAAAATCTTCAAAACGGCGAACTGAGAGCTGGGGTACTTAGGTTTTCGCAAACTAGGGCTTTTGGGGAGTCGAGGCCAGAAAGGATCGAATAATTGAGCAGAAAGCCAGAAACTACAAAAAAGGAGTCGGTTTGTATTGCACGAAATGGGAATAAATCGGAAAGATGGCTCTTAATCGCACAAAGGAAATCAATTACTATACAGTACCCCAAATGTTTTCTATGTTAAGGTATTTTACGTAGTTTCACTAATAGTGACGTGGCATTTAGATATAATTCTGTTTTTGATGATATAGACTATAGACTGTTATTATTGTGTTTGTTTCTGTTCTTTTAATTGTTCTAGCTAGTTATCTTGATTTTATGTAATTTTGATGTAAATAACTCTAATGTCTTGATTTTGATACCTATTTTAGATTCCAATCAGATTCATATGATTTCTAATGAAATCGGTGAAAATATCCACTATTTCTCAAAAAAGATATTGGAAGTGTTAGTGGAGAAGAATTTTATAACGTCTACGTACGAGATGGGAAAGGCAACGAAATCATCACTTGTTCACAGGTAGACGAAGAAATGGCAACGAAATAAAAAACTTTTGTAGGTGAACGAAATCACTAAATTTGTATACACAATTCACCCTCCGTCCCTCTTTTCTCTCTCATTTTTTGAATTCTGAAGCAAGTAGATGTCTCTGACCAGGACCGATCAGGGATTTGTTTCCTTTCCCTCTGTTAGAACCCCATTTCATAGATTCTGTTGTATAGGCTTAGGCAGTTACAATTCTGTTATTTCTGTTATTACTTAGAGTCATTAGCTGATGCCTATATAAGGCAGTCTATCTCTCTGTAACAGATAATGATCAATACAAATCATTTCATCAATTCAACTCTCTTCTCTTTACTTCTTCTCTATCTCTATCTCTAATATGGTATCAGCAGACCTTCTCTAAATTGCTGTTCAGATTGTCAAGAAACAATGGCAACTGACAGCTCCACCTCTCAAGCTCTTCCGCCCTCTTCTCCTCACATTGATCCTGTGATTCAAATCACAATTCCAGTTTCTACTAAGCTGGATCGGCTCAATTTCCTTACCTGGAAGTCACAAATCGAACCGATCATTGATGGATTTGGTCTCACTAAGTTCTTGTCAGCCGATGTCACACCTCCTGCCACGCACCTTGACACCAATGGTGTTTCCAGCTCCAATCCAGCGTATCTGGCCTGGTACAAGCAAGATAGGTTCTTGCTTGGCTGGCTTCGGTCCTCTATCTCTGAAGGTGTGCTCTCGCAATACGTGGCGTGTAAGACGGCTCGGGAACTCTGGTTATCTCTGCATCAGGTTTATTCGGCGATCTCCACTGCCCGAGTAATGGAGTTGCGCCGCTCTCTCCAGACTACAACTCGAGGCAATCAGCGGTGCGGTGCCTATTTTGAACAAATGCGTCAGATCGCTGATCACCTTGCCTCTGCTGGTGAACCTGTGCCAGATTCTGATCTTGTGCGCTCAATTTTGAGTGGTCTCGGCCCGGAGTTCAATTCTTTCGTCGTTGCCCTAACCACCAGATCGGCGCCGGTTTCTCTCATGGAGCTTCACTCTTTTCTTCTTTCTCATGAAGCCTTACTCTCCTCTCAATCTCCCTCTTCCATCACTGCTACCTCCGATCCAGTTGCGTTTCATGCGTCTTCTGCCAGGGGACGGGGTAGAGGAAGGAGAGGCCGGGGTAATTCCAATTCGGGCCGAACCAATTCCAATCCAGGCCCAGCAGGCCGATACTATTCTAATTCGGGTCAAGGTGGATCAGGTCCATCTATTTTGGGCCCAGGACAGCCTCATACTGGTGCTTCTCAAGGTGGCCGAACCTATACCTCTTCAGATATTTCTCAGTCAGGTGCTGATCGACCTTTGTGTCAAGTTTGCAAGAAGAGAGGCCATGAGGCACTTGCATGTTGGTACCGGTTTGATAATGATGCTTATCCCTCTCCTCCACAAATTCATGCTCTATTCAACACCACCGACTCCTCACCAAATGAAGGATGGTTCCTCGATTCGGGTGCGACTCATCATGTAACATCCGACATCAACAATCTCTCCACCTTCACTCCATATGGTGGCAATGATCGTCTTCAAGTTGGTAATGGATCTCATCTCTCTATTCAAAATCTTGGATCTTGCTCTCTTTCTACCTCTTCTAGGTCCTTGATATTGAATAGTGTTTTACATGTTCCAAAAATTACCAAAAATCTTGTGAGCATCTCTAAATTCACAAAAGAAAATGGTGTATTTCTCGAATTTCACCCTTCTTTTTGTGTCATTAAGGACCTCCACACGAAGGTTCCACTTCTTCAAGCTTCTCTCATTAATGGCCTCTACAAGCTTCAATTGCCTCCTCAAGCTTTGGTTGGAGAACGTGTCTCCGCATCTATGTGGCATGCAAGATTCGGGCATACTTCTCCTTCCACCACTAGTTTTCTAATAAATGCACATAGTTTACCTACTACTTCAAATAAATTGGGGATTTGTGATGCATGTTGTAAGGCTAAGGCTCATAGTTTGCCTTTTTCTCCTTCTAAATCTCTTGCTAAATCTCCTTTACATGTCATTCACTCGGATTTGTGGGGTCCTTCCCCAATTATTTCAAAGAACGGTTTTCGTTACTATGTGCACTTTGTTGATGAGTTCTCACGATTTTCGTGGATTTATTTTCTTCGCACCAAAAATGAGCTTGTTGATGTGTTTACTAAATTTAAATTGCAAGTTGAAAATCTCTTTAGTTCCACAATTAAAATTCTTCAATCCGATGGAGGAACCGAATACAAACCTCTCTCTCGCCTTTTCCCTCAACTCATACATCAAACCTCATGCCCTTATACCCCGGAGCAAAATGGCCTTGCCGAACGGAAACACCGTCATATTGTGGAACTAAGCCTTGCCATTATGTCTCATGCATCCATTCCTTTACACTATTGGGATCACATTTTCCAAAGTGTTGTCTTCCTTATCAACCGCCTTCCTCCTTCTAAACCACCTTATACTTCACCCTATACTCTTCTCTTTCACCAAATCCCCGACTATAAATTCTTTAGAATTATTGGTTGCCTTTGCTATCCTTTAATTCGGCCTTATAACTCTCACAAGCTCCAATTTCGTGCTCTACCTTGTGTCTTTTTGGGTTATTGCCAAAATCAAAAGGGGTACAAATGCTTACATATTTCCACTAATAAGATTTATGTGAGTAGAAATGTGCGTTTCGACGAATCCCAATTCCCTTTTACCAGCTCAGATTCAGCTAATTCTCCAATGAAGAAAAATCAGATCCTGGATTCATACACTTGGCTTCCTCTGCTGCCTCAACCTGCTACTGCTCTACCTCTGCCGCACCAGCTGCCGCCTTCTTTGGCCACAGTTAATCCTGGTACACCCCTTTTTCCAAACTCTAATACATCTCGGCCTCTCAACTCTTCTGCTGCACCATCAGGCCCTTTCATTGATTTTTCGGGTCCTTCTGTGATTGCACCGGATCCACCCACGGCTCCATCCTTTATGGTTGGTACATTGCCTATTTCGGCTCCTACCACCTTTGCAGCGGATCCCTTGCTCACTTACACCCGGCGCCCCAAGAAACCACTGCATCCTCCAGCAGTTGCATCGGATCCGGATCCCATTCAAAATGCCACTCCCGCTGCTCCACTGCTCTCTTCTCCAGTGCAACCCGAACTGCCTCTCTCCAGTTCCGATTACCAACCTTCAACAGAGAGCACTCACATTCCTTCTTTTACCCCTGTTTCTTCAGCTGCAACCAGTCACCTACCTCAATCCACTCATCCTATGACTACTCGTCATCGAGATAACTCCCGGCGTTCAAAAAAATTTCCCGATCATGTTACCTATCTTACTACCAATCATCCTCTCCCTTCTACTCCCTCTCTTGATGAACCGACATCCTTTACACAAGCCAATAAACATCTCGAATGGCGTCAAGCGATGTCTCAAGAACTAAATGCTTTAGCCAAGAATGGTACATGGGTTCTTGTTCCGTCTCATCCTAACCGTCATGTCATTGGTTGCAAATGGATTTTTAAAATAAAAAAGAAAGCCGATGGGACCATTGAACGCTACAAAGCACGACTTGTAGCCAAGGGCTATAATCAAGAAGAAGGGATTGATTTTCATGAGACCTTTAGCCCCGTTGTCAAGCCTACCACAATTCGTGTCGTGCTCTCTCTTGCCGTGTCTCACCATTGGCCAATTCGACAACTTGATGTCAACAATGCCTTCCTTCATGGTGATCTCGAAGAAGAAGTCTACATGTCACAACCACCGGGCTATGTTGATCCTTCTTACCCGACTCATGTGTGTCTTCTCAAAAAGGCGTTGTATGGTCTCAAACAAGCACCTCGTGCATGGTTTCACAAACTTGCCTCGGTCCTTGTCACACTTGGATTTCGAGCTTCTCAATCCGATTCTTCTCTCTTCATCCGTGGCGATTCCTCTTCTATTACCCTTGTTTTGATCTATGTGGATGATATTATTATCACCGGTTCCAATGAGACTCTTGTGACTACTCTCATATCTTCTCTAGCCTCTCAATTCTCCCTCAAAGACCTTGGGTCGCTTCATTATTTCTTAGGAATCCAAGTCACTCCAAACTCCAAAGGACTCATTCTTGCACAACCACAATACATTCGAGGCCTTCTCATTCGATCGAAAATGGATGGCTCCAAGCCATGTGCTACTCCATTTTCAAAAGGTGATCCCCTCTCTAAATTCAATGGAAGTCCTATGGCCGACTCTCATCTCTATAGGAGCATTGTTGGGGCTCTCCAATATGCTACTATTACCCGACCCGACATTTCCTATGCCGTCAACAAGGCTTCGCAATTCATGCACGCTCCAACCGATGAACATTGGAATGCCGTCAAACGCATCCTAAGATATCTTAAGGGCACCCTTGATTTCGGCCTCCACATTAGCTCCACCTCTACTCTCGATTTACATGCTTACTCCGATGCGGATTGGGCCGGTTGCCCGGACGATAGGCGCTCTACCTCGGGTTTTTGTGTATTTCTTGGTTCGAATCTTCTTTCATGGGGCTCCAAGAAGCAAACCACCGTATCACGATCCACTACTGAGGCCGAGTACCGTAGTATGGCCGGTGCTTGCACCGAACTTGTATGGTTGCAGCAGCTCCTTCGCGAGTTACATGTTCCGATCAAGTCAAACCCGGTTTTGTGGTGTGACAACTTGGGAGCCACATTCTTAGCCTCGAATCCGGTCTTTCATGCACGGACAAAGCATATCGAAATTGACTACCACTTTGTACGAGAGAAGGTAGCCAATAAAGAGTTAGATGTGCGTTTCATTGCTTCCCATGACCAGCTGGCCGACATTTTCACAAAGGCTCTGCCTTCGGTCCGCCTAGCCTTCTTGCGCACCAAGCTTACACTGGCAGCAGCCCCAGCTCAGCTTGCGGGGGGATGTTAGAACCCCATTTCATAGATTCTGTTGTATAGGCTTAGGCAGTTACAATTCTGTTATTTCTGTTATTACTTAGAGTCTTTAGCTGATGCCTATATAAGGCAGTCTATCTCTCTGTAACAGATAATGATCAATACAAATCATTTCATCAATTCAACTCTCTTCTCTTTACTTCTTCTCTATCTCTATCTCTAATACCCTCCCTCTCTCTTCCCCTTCCCTCTGTCCTCTGTCTGAAGCTGACCCTAGGAGTGAAGAGAGAAGCCTTAGTTTTTTTTTTTTTTTTTATTGAAGGACCAGTTACATACAGCATTTTTAAATGTTATTTTCAAAAATTAAACATGTGTATTTTCGTAATTAGACGGAAGTTCGCACCACTACGTTAAATATGTGATTCTAAGGGTCAAACCTTAGTTAAGTACTAAATTTAAATTTATTTACTATACAACAATTAGAAAAACTTTTTATTTTAGTTTTTGAATATTTCCATCTTGTAACCTTAATTACGCCAATGTGACAAAAAGAATTAAGTTTCATAATTAGAAAAAATAGCAATTTTATTTACAATTGAAGATATAAAGGCTTATATCACTTGTAGAGCAGTTACACAGATTTAAGTGATTTTTTTCAAATCAAATTACAAATTAGCAAGATTGTTTTTTTTTTTTTATGAAATGGCAGAGGCTGCCAAAAATTTATTGAATATAAAATTGGTATTTACAAACTACCTATCTTGTAGGGGATTCAGGTCCTATACATGCATGGTACTGTGTACCCATAACACTACACGATCCCCATCAGGTATCAACTTACATAGGTTATTATTTTCCGCAATTAGAACTCCATAATCTACCCACTTCAATTGCTTGGAAGGCCACAATTTCAGGGGGTAACCAGTCACTTCTAAAGATCTTACTGTTCCTTTGTAGCCAGATATGCCAGCAACCAGATATGAACCATATATTGAGAGCGTGCTGAAGCTCTTCTTGCCTTTGCCTCTCATCCTGGCCCATGACTTTGCCCATGAGGTTGGCACATCCTCATCCGTCAGCTGGATCAGCTTGGTGCCCGTAGAGCCAGCGATAGCATTCCAACTCTTTGAGCATAAGGGCATTGGAAGAACAGGTGCATTGCGGTCTCCCGTCGGCAAGTGCACACAGCACACATTCTTGGGGGCATTCTATGTGTCTTCTCTCCAGTTCATCCCTAGTCAAGATGCGCCCTGGTAGGAAGAGGTATATGAACACCTTGACCGTCTGTGGTACCCTCTTGCTGACCAGGTTTCAAAGAAAGGCCATACTGATTTACCTCATGTTTTAATAGTTTTGTAGAAGGACTTTGATGAGTACCCGCCCCCCACCTCCCAGTTCCATCTAAGCATTTGCCCCTCCACAGTACAGCTCCATGAGAATAGTGGCAGCAATTTGATAAGGCTCTTCCAAAAGAATGTACCTCCTGTATTCCATCTGTTCATACCATGAACAACAGAGACCCTAATTTTAGTGATCATTGCTGACCATAGTGCGTCCGGGTTACTGTTGGGCCTCCACAACCAACGAAGGAGTAAGCTGACATTTTGCAGTTCTAGATCTATAAGGCCCAGCCCCCCCCCCCCCCTTATGGGTAGCAAGATTGTTAAATAAGCAAAATTTATGTATCCCTGCAATTAAAATTGCAAGTGATAAATATCAACATTTATAATTTCTTTGTAAATGGAATGGAGATACTCTTGACACACGTCTAGATGAGAATTTTTTTTTTTTGTTCTCTTGTTGGTAAGTAGGAGATAGAGATTTTTTTTTTTTTTTTTTTTTTAAAGGCCAAGGCCCATTTTCATTTTACTGAAAATCAAATAATTACAACCATGTCAAGGAGATAGAGATTTGATCTTGAACTATTATTTTATGCATTGATTCAGTTAGAGATAGTTAAGAAAACGACCACAAAAGAAATTAAAAAAGCACTGTATTGTAGTATGATACAAGCAAATGAGAAAGTTAATTAATTTTATAAAATTAACATATTTTATAAGGACAAACCTAATTAGTAGCTCAACTAATAACCTACAAATTGGTCTCTAAAATATTTTGGATTCAGTTTCTAATAGACACAATATGATGAGAAACTTGTTGGCCATTCCCCATCATTCGAAACAATTAAACATATCTTAAAGGAGAAAATTAAATCAATTAAAATGATTTGCTTCGATGTTGTTGATAATATTCCTCAAATCAAGTTAGATTATGAAAATTGAAAACCAAAGTTATAAATGAATTGTTGAACAAGTAGATAGCTTCCTAATCAAATTTTATGTAATTTAAACATCACTTGTTAGATAGGTTATTCAGAAAAATCTAGACCATCCATTTAATTTTGAAGGTTGAGATGGATAAAAGATGTTTCACGAACAAATCAAAACAATTGAAAATACACACATAATTTAGACCGAAAAATTGCAGTAGTTGGATTTAAAATTTTCAATTGGAAATATAATCCACTAATTCAGACTTGTTGGAGACTCTTTAATAAAATACATACAATTTAAAAGAAGACCGACTCTATTCCATATATACATTTCTCATTAACTGCAGTCGAACGGTTACCGCTCATTAATTAGTATTCTCCACTCAGAGGCTGAGCTATTCTTTGAAAATAGGGTGAATTGATCTTTATTTATTTTTTAAAATTTTAACACTTACAGTAAAAAATTATAAATACTGTAAAATTAATCCCATTTACAGCATTAAAAATTTATATAATTAACTCTTATTCGGTTTTATCTCCAGTGATACTTTATCCTTCCTAAAATATTTCGTACTAGTAGTGTTCGTTTTCATGTGATTCCACTGTCAAAAGAGATATTTTTCCATGTTCCATGTTTTAAATGGATCTGTCCGTATAAGTTTGAAGAAAGAAACCACTTACCACCGAGCAAAATAAAAAATTGAAATCAGCACCAAAATAAAAAAAAAAATCGTCCAAGTCCTCGTCCCCAGCCACAACACTCCAAAAAGTTTTGCTTTTTAGTTTTTACTCTGTACACATTTAGGCCGTGTTCGGATGTCACGGGATTACACGGGATGAGATTGATGGGGATGGGAACTCACTTTTGAAAAAGCAGGAACTCATGGGTGCGGGTACGCATAGGATTAATTATGGAAATGTGTTGAAATGAGTATTCGGTTGAACAGTGGGATTAATTGTGGAAAATTCTATTTTTTTTTCTAAAATATTAGGATATTACCCAATTTTCTTTATTAATAAAATATCAATAATACAATTAAATTAATTAATTAAATAATAACATCACATTACTTACTAATTATTATTTTATAACATAACATTACTAATTAACTAGATTAAATAATGCAATTAAATAAGTAGATTAAATAAAGAATACAATTTTCTTTTTTATTATTATTTTATAAATTAAATAATAACATAACATCACATTACTTATAATTATTATTTTATAAAATATAAATATTGATAAACATTTATAACAAATATAAATATTATAAACAAATAAACATTTAAAATATGTGATGTCTAGAATCTCTAGATCCTAGGTATTTTGTTTAGTCCCACAACTATAATATATATAACATTAGATGGTCATATGATACTTCTTTGGAGTTTGGATGAGAGACAATAGATACTTGAAATTAGAGTTAATTAAATTAGATAGAAGGCCACGTGATTGGCATGAGCAGCTGCTGCAACCTTCCAAAATAAAAATAAAAACAGAGAATGGCCCACCACGTGAGATAAGAGAGGAGAGAGAGAGAATGGGAAATCGAAAATTAACTTGGACTTCGGGTTTTGATTTTGAGAAATTTGCACTTAGTTGGAATTCATTGTAGGAACTTTTTTGAAAAATATTATAAAAATTTTGGCCATCCGAACAGCCTTCGGAAATTTAATTGAAAATCACCTCAAATTCCATCCATCCCTGGTGGAAATGCGGCTGCCGAACAGCGCCTTAGGCCGTGTTCGGATGTCAAGAATTCAGTGGGAATTGGTGAGATTTTCCAAATAATTTTCAATATCCGTTCGGTTGCTATTATTTTCCCAATAGTTTTCTAATTATTTTCTCATATAATTTCCAGATCAATGTAATTTGATGGAAAAAAATATATCAAGTCAGACTGAATTAATTTGTTCCCACTATCGATGGAATAGTCTCTCTCTCACCTCTCTATTGGTCATCAAATAGTATGGGCCCACTATCCTCTCTTGACACATTAAGAAACAAATAACGACAACAATTCACTCTCAAACTTATATATAACTATACCTGGATTCTTTTTCTTTTTCTCTGTGGGACTAATTTTTGATTCGTCCGTAATTATCTAGCTAGTACTCAATTTCTATAATTATTATAATTAAAAAAAATATTTGTACTCTTTTCCTCCTCCAACAAATCTCTATCTTCAATCAATTTCTCTGTCATCTCTTCTAGGTTTCTCGTTCAACAAAGCGCCTCCTCTCTCTCTCGTCTCTACCTTGAGAGGAGAGGAGAATGAGAGAGAGGGGAGGAACCGGAGCCGATCGGAGCCGAGAGCGCGGTATCGTCGGAGTTCGGAGCGTTGAGTCTCTACGCCATCTCGATCGGAGCGCGGGTGAGTAGATCCGGTCGTCGGAGCGCGGCGGCGGTCGAAAAATCGGATCCGGTCGTAGAGAGCGATAGGGAAAGGTAATAGGGTAATTATGAGTGTATATAAGTGAGATTAGAGTTATTTAGAGTAGTTTGGAGGATTTTGTGAGAATAAAAGAGTGGATTTAGGTTTAGAGTCATTTGACTCGTTGTAAGTTCGTTTTTTTATCAATGAAATTGTTAGTTGGCACTTAAAGCCACTGACCTTCAAAAAAAAAAAAAAATATTTGTTATATCTGGAAAGCTGGAACTTTCTCTTCTTCATCAAATAGACTTAAAAGCCACATGAACAACACCTCAGAATAGAAAATGATAAAAAAAAATATTATCTGATTGAGAAACTTTAGAAAAATATTATTGTTACAAATATTTGTCACTTGCTTTAGCTAAATGATTTGATTTAGAATTTATAAATATTATTATTACAAATAAAATATTATTTGATTATTTGATTGAGAAATTTAAATAGAAATACATATTTTTTAAAATAAATCAAGATTTCCTACAATTATTCCCATGATACAACTGAACACTCATTCAATATATTCCCATAATCATTTCTATGCGTACCTATGAGTATGGGTTCCCGCAAATAAAAAAGTGAGTTCCCGAACCCGTCAAATCTCATCCCACACAATCCCACGACAAACGAACAGGCCCTTAGATTTGTTAGGGTTTTTAAGGAGAGACCAGAAATAAGAGACAAAATCTTATGAGGAAATTTAATTGTATTTTTGACTTCACAATTACATAAATTACAAATGAGATATATTTATAATAACATAAATCTCTAAAATGAAAAACATATAAATAACATCTTCTAAAATACTCTATACTAAATACTAAATTTTTTCTCATTAATACAGTCTGCCAAATATAGCCTACTATTTCTAACATATTACTAAATCAAGTCTGATGAAAATATATGATGAGATGAGAGGCATACACAACAAGATTTATGCCGTATTTTTCGTATACTTTTAAAGGAAGGCATTTCTGCCTCTCTCTCTCTCTCGCCTTTTATTTTCTCTTGCTTACGAATACCTTTGTTGGATCACTTGACAAAATTAAATATACTTCATAATAAGTTATTTAAGTAACCTATACTCCAATAAAAAGAAGAAGCTAAGCTAATAGGTGTTAGCTCAATAATTTAAGTAATATGTCCTATTAGTTTGAACTATATTTAAATCTACAATGAGAATTTCTTAGGATATAAAATTGATCCAATACTGGTAAGTAGTAGTCAGTATATTATACTCGGAAGTCGGATCTGTACATTACAAAATGCACGCTGTAAAAAAATAATATATATCATCTTTGTATTATTTTTTTGTAGCATTGATGTTAGATTAAAAAAAACTGGATATATATTGGAAATTCGCAATTACTTAACAAAACGTCTATTAATCGAAATTTAAGGTACTTAAGCTAAATTTGTATCATGATGGTTTAATGATGATCGTTAAACGTTGATGTCATAATGTGCAAGATCATGTGTTTTTGAGAGAGCAGCAAAGTTCATTTCTGTACTGAATTAAATCAGATGTATTTATACAAGTGCCGTGCGGTACTAATTAAAAATGTAGAAACATCACATTTCATAAAAATGATAATTTACGTGACCGTCTCCCGATACAACATAACAGTCACAACTCAGTTCATGAATGAAGGATTTCATGAATTGATTTGTGAGATCCCAATCCCATGCTCGTGGGATTTTCATCCCAAACGAATGAAAATAGCCGAAGGGCCTCTAGGCTCTAAGAGCATATCTGTTTGAACGGGAATTGGTGTGAATTGAATGATGGAAAAATTAATCCAAGAGGTGTTCGGATGCCATTTCTTCTAGCATGAGATTGTATTTTATTTTTGGGAAAATTTCTATTGTACCCATAAAAACTTTTAAAATAGCCAATTTACTCATAGAAACCACATAATATCCAATATCCCATTAAAATTTGACATTCTTTCCTCTATCTCATTTATTTATTTAACCTTTTTATTTAATTATTTTAAAAATTAAATTGACAAATCTTCCCTTCTAATCTCCTTCCTTTCCCATGAAACTTATCTATACATGCTTTGATTTTATTCATGCTTCCATTCGCACGTGGGAACCACACAGGGAATGCAAGTGGACCAAAGAAGAAAATGATTTCTTCAAGTCGTGAAGGGGACTCCAAGTTCCTTATCTAGATGAAATAACAAGATCGGCCGGGTAATTTCTCAGCGACATAACTACATCGTTGCCATGCTATATGTAGAATGTTGAATAAATTTGAGTGAAGAGAAGGAAAGGTAGATGTCAAATCATGAGGCAGACCTAGGTCAAAACAGAGTGTGGACAGGGGGAGGGAGCGCAATTCAAAGAGCATCAATAGACGTGCCACACGAAGGCGTGAATATCCCTTCTTTTTTTAATTTTTTTGGGTCGGTGGAGTCATTACAAGTAGTTGACACTGAAACAAACAATGGTTAATGTTCTCTTAAAATGATTTTCTGATTGATTTATTTTATAATTTCAATATGAATTTTCAATGCTCTGAATATTTTTGCAAATATATTAATCTTGGGTAATGGATCCCCGGTCCGGTTTTCTCATGCACATATGCATTGTAGTCTACAGTATAAACAGACAGATAAAAATTGATTAAATATAGGATTCGTGTAGTAAAAAATGCATAAGGCACCAAAAGATAAATTTTCAAGCTGAGCCTGCCAACTTATTTCGTGTGTAGTGGCAGAGGAAGCAACAAAGAACTGGAATGCTAACACCGAGGTTTTTTTTTAATCGAAGAGGAAGATTGCAGAAGCCGGGAGGAAATATTAGACGGGGAGTAATGAGAAAGGAAGAAATAAATTAGAAGTGCTTGTTATCTCTTTTTAAAATGTGATTTCTATTTAACATAAAGGGTTATATTTGTCAATTCAATTTTTTAATCAATCAAAATAAAAAGGTTAAATAAATAGAGGGGATAGAAGAAAGAATGTTAAGTTTTTATGGGTATATTGGATATTAAGATGTTTTGATGGGGTGATTGGCTATTTTGAAAGTTTTGATGAGTACACTAGAAATTTTCCCTTTATTTTTCCCATCACTTTACAAATTTATAGAAAAAAATTATTAGATCAAACCAAATTATTTTTTTCCCACCATCTCTTGTTTCATCTCTCCTCAAATCTTCTAATACAAAATATATTGTATGCATTAGTACTCAATGTTGAATAAATTATAATTATTTATACTTACATCCAAATCTTATAAAAATTATCACAATCGCAAATTACTTAATTTAATTTTCTAATCATAAAAGATGCTTTCAATCATCGAAAATCATAATGGTTTTACCATTATTTTAATACCATTCATACAATTTACACGACTAACTAAAGATAAAATTATAATTTATATACTTGTACAATGTTATTTTTCTATATTTTATTATATGTTAATTATCACACTTTAGATAATTAAAATTGATCACAAAACTATTAATAGCTATTAATCACGTATTGATAATATATCTTTAAAAAATACATTTTCGATAAATATCTTTCTCTAATTGGAATTTAGCACAACTATTCTCACAGTACAACCGAACACTCATTCCGTACATTACCATAATTATTCATGTACGTACCTATGTACCTATGAGTATGGGTTCCCGCAAATAAAAAAGTGGGTTCTTGAACCCGTCAAATCTCATCATCCACGCAACCCCGTGACAAACGAACATACTCTAAATACTTGAAGGTAAGAATATATTAATTAAAGATCATTTTTGTTTTTAGCTAATATTTGTAATTTAAATTAATTAAATTCAGAGGTGAAGATAGTTGTTAGGTATTTTATTTTGGCAGTGTATTATAAAATTCTGCCTGAAATATCTAATGTTAAAAATATTGATGATCATAAAGAAGAAAATCATATTTATCTAGAGGAGGGTTCAAATGCCTCCATCATGCCTTCATTTTTTAAAACTTTAATAACTCAAAATTTAAAACTTCAAAGTCAAAATAAAACTGTCAGATATGATCTACATCATTTTATCTAAGCATGTGTAAAAAATTATGATATTTCAACTTTGTTGTGTTTGTCATCAAGAGCTTGTAAAAATGTACTGATGTGGATAATTTATAGATGTTCATTTCATTTTTCTACTTATTGATTCGCATAAAAACAAAACCGAAACGTGATAATTTTTTTATGAGCACGTAGTGAAAATCATATAGATCATATCTAACGGTTTTATTTTGACTTTGAAGTTTTAAATTTTGAGTTATTAATGTTTAAAAAAATAGAGGCATGATGGAGACACAAAAAATAAAGGCATTTGAACCCTCCTCATTTATCTATCTACAACTTTAAAGTTATGAGGGATGCTTCTGTGCACATAAGGACCTATTTGTAAAATGAGCATATTTTTATTTTCAAAGTTCAAACAGTCGATCTGACCGTTCAACATTATCTCCATATTAAAATGTACTTGGAGGTCAAATTTTACATTTTTTTTGAATTTTTTTACTATTTATTAAGTATTTTACAAACTAGTCAAATTCAGACCATTGAATTTTGTACCCTCTTAATAAATAGTAAAAAAATTCAAAAAAATGTAAAATTTGACCTCCAGGTACATTTTAATATGGAAATAATGTTGAACGGTTGGATCGACTGTTTGAACTTTGAAAATAAAAATATGCTCATTTTACAAATAGATCCTTGTGTGCACAGAAGCATTTGCCTAAAGTTATATATTACCTTCTGCACTTATAAATATCTTTCTGCAAGCCTCGATTTGGTATTTGCATTTATTGAGAAATAAATATATAATTTTGAGATTTAAAAAATATGTTAAAAAATGAAAGCATTTATGATTTGCTACCATAAATATAAAATTTCTTATTTAATAAATATATAATTTTAAAAATTAAATATAACGTTTTTTTAAAGTAAATTTATGATTTTGTAATAAAATTGAATATAAATTTCCATGTTTTAGGAGGGTGCATATTAAATTCTGCCATAAAAAGTGGCACGGTATCTTTTTTTTTTGATGAAAAAGTGGCACGGTAGTCGGCGCCCTCCAGAAGGCCACTCTCACGTGGACAAATATCCTCTCAGGTACTGTACGGCTTGAGATTTACTTCGATTCGGGCTAGTCCAGCTGGGATTGAGATCTGCTGCGATCCGAATATTGAGCACAGTAACCCTGCAATCCCTGCTTTTCCAAATCCAGCCATCCAACTTTTTAGTGCACGCATCTCCAAACAGCTGGTTTTTATGTGCACGCATCTCGAAACAATTCGACAGCTGGATTTGGAAAAGCAGGAATTGCAGGGTACTGTTCACAGTACCCGGATCGCAGCAGATTCTCACCCAGTGCAGCTGTGCAGGGGCAGTATTTGGATTTTGAGATTCGTTTCAAGTTAAAAAGAACGTTCCAGATCCACTAATTGTAAAAGATTCCCGGTAGCGGGGAGGATCTGAATTCCTCTCACGTCGGGCTCGTCTATGGGCTCTATTCGCATCCTCTGAGGCTCCGACTCTCTTTGAGTCTTGCCTTGCCTTTACCTCCCAAATCCCAGCCAATTCAACTTCAAAGTCTTCAACCTCTCCAGTCATTACCGCCGCCGATGGCCTCCTTATTCCGGCTCCCTGCCGCCGAGCTCACTACCTCATGTCGCCCGATCTTTCTTCCCGGCGAGGTCGAACGCTGTCTCCTCCCCGGCGTCGATCTCGAATCCGACGGCTCCGATCGCCCCACGCCGCTCCTCCCTTTCCAATCTTCCCTCCTCGTTCTCACCTCTCATCGTCTGGTCTTCATCGACGAGGCATCCGCTTCTGCTCTCGAGATCTCTCTCCCTTCTATCATTCACATATATCCTCTTAAGAAGTCGATGTCTATTCGTTCCATGTTCGCCTCGCCTCGCGTCCGCCTCCAGGCACTGTAACCATTCTCTCTTCTCATTCAATATCTACTCTCGTAACTCTCGCATACATTCATTGTCTGTCCTTTCTTTAATCAGTATTGAATGCTTAGTTTAATGGGGGTTTTATAATTGTAGTTGGACCTCTCATTACATGAATTCTCTATCTACTTTATTTTTTATCATAATTCTGAGGATATTTGGTGGGACTTAAGCCTAGTTAAACAAATGAATGTTTCAGACCGTGCTCATAATTTCCAAATTTGGTGTTAAATGCTTGAGAATAAATTCCATGTAAATAATTTTCTCCTAATCGTTTGGTCTTACAAATGAATAATAAGTCTTGAAATGCGATTCTGTCTCTCCAGGTTGCCATCTCCAATGATGGCACCATCAGTGAAAAGGGTACAAAATCAACTGTCATAACTTTAGTCATGCGCGGGAAGAACATGGATCCGGATGTGTTTTATGGGAGATTTATGGAGGTGATTCGTGCAAGAGAATGGGAATTGACTGCATCAGCTAACCAAGGGAATACAGGACTGGAAGGTTCCAGTTCGGGTACTAGGGTCAATGATCTAAAAATAACAATGCCTGTGGTGGGCGTTTCGGGGATTCTTAGGAAAGAGCAGGAAAGCTGGGAGAGCACGGATAAGAGTCTTCAAGATGCATTTCAGGATCTTAATGCCCTCATGGTTATTCATATTCCTTTTTATTTCCTTTTCCTAAATACTTTATCAGTTACACCGAGTGTGCGAATTTTCTTAATTCTTTTATTTGCAAGGAGAACATTAATTGCTTAGGAAGTCACAAAAGAAGAAAACGAGATACAAGTACTTAAAAATAAACCCTAATAAAATGCAATGAGAAGAGGTGATATAGTCAAGGTGCTCCTGAGCATGTAAGTCGCTTGGATTTATTGAGAAAAATTGAAATTTTTTTAAATTGTACAGAGTAAAGCCAAGGAGATGGTGCAGCTAGCAGAGAAAATGCGCCAAAAGCTACTAGCTACAGGCTCGAATTCTCAGTCCAATTCAAATGATGAAGAAACGGTTTCAAAACAAGACATGCAAGATTGGTTGTTGATTGTGGGTATTGCATCACCTGTCACGAAAGAGACAGCTGGCGCTCTGTATCACCAACAACTTTCACGCCAGGTACGTGTAGAATTTTTCTCTCCACCAAAGGGAAACAATCATATAACTGTCGCAGCATACCATATATTAAATTAACTAACCATTCAGTGTGTTTTGGAGATTTATGCTGTGTAAGCACATGGTTGTGGACTTTTGGTATGGTGTAATTCATACAGAAACTAGTATCTCTGTGAGATCCACTTCAGAGAATTTATTAGGTTTTCTTCTGCAACATTTCTCCAAAAGGACAAAAGAAAATCCCGAAATATGCAAAATCACTGAATTATTTTTTCCTTTTTTTTTTTTTTTTACATTTTTGGATCTTTCTTAGCTTGCAGACTTTGTTAAGGTACCACTTGAGAAGGCAGGTGGAATGATTACTTTGGTCGATGTTTATTGTCTCTTCAACCGAGCTAGAGGAACAGGTACAGTATTATATTATTTTTAATTCCTGCATATTTATGTCTAACTCTTTGCAACCTTGTGATGGACAATTTAATATCATAAATAGTTCCGTGACCTAGTACTGTCTGCATTCTCCTTCTATCATTTCAGAGCTGATATCACCAGAAGACCTTTTGCAAGCATGTGCCCTATGGGAGAAATTTGACGTGTAAGTTCTATTTAAAATTTCAATTGCTCTAAATTACTCAGCTAATTTTGGGAGGAGAAAAAAAGGAACTTCTGCTTGTTGGATTTTAATTTCTTCATTTTTTTGGTGTTATGGCAACCAGCCCAGTAATGCTGAGAAAGTTTGACAGTGGGGTGAAAGTGATTCAAAATAAGACACACAGTGATGATGAGGTACTGATATTTTTCTTAAAATGTTCCATTAGTTTTTCAGTTGCTTTCAAGTTTAATGAAGAAGAGAAATTCTGTGAAGCCATATTATTACTTTTTTTATTGCTTAGGTCTTTGCGAGAATATCATCCCTAGCACAGAAGCCTGATGCTCTTAGAAAAGGAATAAGCCCCAGTGATGCAGCATTCACATTAGGGATTGCACCAGCCTTGGCAAAGGAGCATCTTTTAAGTGCTGAAAACAGAGGTACTAGAAACTGAGTTGATATCGTATGTTCAAATCTATTGTTTAAAAAGAACATGAAATAAAAAAGATAACAGCTGTGTATTCTTGTAAATGTTTGAACAGAATTAAACTGTGTATTCTTTTTACAAATCAGGCCTGCTGTGCAGAGATGTCAGTGCTGAAGGCCTTCGCTTCTACATCAATCTGTTCAATGAAATTGATTCTGCTAATATATACTTGTAAGTCTTTGAATTTTGGATGACTATTTCTTTTCACTATGTTTAAATTACATTACGACAGCAATTGCTATCGATTATCATTGGGCAGAACTATCAATATATGTAGCATGGGCTGTTTGGTGAAATACTGGTGTTGCGTGCCTCTATTGAGTTTTCATCATATATTAAGTTGGCACATACTTTTTAGATTCATGATACGATGCTGACCACCATAGTTCTTATAATAATGAAAATGGCTTTACATATAGCACGGTATATCTTTTTACATATATGCTGAATGTGTCTGACATAAGCTTTTACTTCCAGGATTAAATCTCACGGGCTGCTGAATGCCTGGGTTTTAGCTACAACTGTATCATGCTGAGAAGGACTTTAGTCAATCAATAATTGTGTCAAACGTGATATTTTTTTTGAGCTCATCTGATGTACAGCTTCAGTCGGTGGGTTTTTTGAGGGCCTGTTTGTACGCTTGTTAATTTTGACATCCACGGGCATATCTGGTTGATGTAAACTGATATTTTTTTTAGCGTCTCTTGGTACTTTTTTAACTTCAGAAATCTTAGATGACGGATTATATATATTAATACAGCAGGGAAGAGCCGAATTTGCACCATGCTGCTAGTGAGCCGGGCCTGTCCATGTGCAAACGAGCTGAACGAACAGAATGAGTCAGAACTGAGCTGATTTTTATTTCCGCTAAAGCTTAACTCAGCGCTAATTCAAATTTTAAAATCCAGAAGGGCCGGGTTCCAGCCGAATCCGAGTTGAGTATATGGGCCCTAGTCCATATACGATATACCCTTGTTTTCTATGAATTCTCTAATAACACAAAATTAGAGGAGACCGCATACTAGAAGAGGAGGAAGTAGCGTAGAGAGAGGAGAGGAGAATGCCAAGAGGTGGAGAGAATGTGGATGAGGAGGTTGTAACTAGGGGTGGCAAAAAAGCTCGTAGCTCGTGGCTCGATCGTGACTCGCACCTGACTCGCTCGCTAACAGCTTGTTCGTTACTGAACTGAGTTGTTAACGAGCCAGCTCGCCACTAGCTCAGTTCAGAATTAACGAGTTTAAGCTAGGGCCTAGCTTGCTTGCCAACTCGTGAGCTAGCTTGGCTAGGCATCAATTTGTAAATTTGTATGATTTTGTGTGTATTTTATATTGTCCAGCTCGGTTCAGCTCGATTCAAAAAGTTTGTACAATTTATTTTCTTCTTAAAACAAGATCCAACCAAACCTAGCGAGCCAGCTCGTCAACTCGCGAGCTAGCTCGGGCTGGCTTGTCATGATTTCAAGCTGAGGTTTTAGCTCGAAAGACCTAGGTCCAGCTCATTCGGCTGTAGCTCAGTCCATAATTAACAAGCTGAGCTAGGACCTAGCTCGTTGCCACCCCTAGTTGTAACAATGAGTACGGAGTGTGGGTGGAGAGGGGGGAGGGAATGAGCGTAGGAAATAGAAGAGGTGAGAGGGAGGGAGAGGAGATTGGAGATAATCCCGAGGTTGAGAGAAAAGCCAAGAGCCCTTGGTGCAAGAAATGATGATTAGTCTGGCGTGGATCTGCCTGAGAGAGGAGAGGGATTTGCGCTCCGAGGAAGCCTCAGCAGCACACTGGTATCTGCTGAACCGTAATTGTCCGATCTAATTTGTTTTTGCTTGCTGTAGAGAATTTTGAGCCTGAAAATAGTGAAATGAGAGTTATTGCCTATTGGCTATTGCCCTCAGGAAAGACTTAGTTGACTGTTCGGGTGGGGCCCAGATCGCGGTGGTTGCTTGCTTGGGCGAAACTGTAAAACCACAATTCACCGGTGAATTGTGGTTTTTTCCCGAGTCGGACTTGTTTCTGGGCTTCGAATGGACAGGGTTGAATCCGAGTTTTTCGCATGAAAACGGGCCGATCCCGTTATAATCTTTATTCCATTCTACCGGACTGGACAGGACTTCGGGCTAAAGCCCGCCCAATATAAGCCCTAATTTTGCACCCGTCCAAGTTCCTTTTCAGAACTGATCCAAAGCCAAGACTTGCACATTGCGTGATTTTCGCCACCCGACCCAATAGACGAAACTGTAAAACCACAATTCACCGGAGTCGATACTTCATTGAGTCAGACGCCAATGCCTTTTTGCGTACGAGTCTTTACAATGACAGTATAAGCATAGCTGGCATTACAATATAGTTTTTAACTGATCACAATATAAGCACGCATGAGACGAGTCATATGGGTTATATCTCTAACTTCTTAGCAAATAACTATAAGAAGCCACAACAAAAAAGAATAGGCAACGCAACACAGCTGTTATACTAGGACAAGTATACAAACAGAAGAAATAACCGACCCAACCAAAGCAAAGCAAAACAATCTGACTTGCTCAAAGAGCTCACTTCGAGAAGCACACAAGTTTGTTATCTGTATGTATATTGATGATTATCTAACAAACCCAAACACAACACCAGACTTATTTAGTGCCTCCAACACTCTTCAAGGGTTTCAGGCCTGCAAATAAAAATAGCAACAACTTAGTAATCACGATTAAAATCACAAATCTCATTAACAATGCACTCAGTAATCAATTGGGTTTAGGTTAAAGAGAGAGGGAGGGAGACCTTGTTAGCAATGTTGTTGGAGAGCCAGTCAAGGCCTTCATACAAACCCTCACCAGATGTGGCGCAGGTGCTCTGGATGTACCTGTACCCAATATTACATTCAGAATACTGTTAAAATTATCATCCAGACATATGAAAGAAGCAAGCAATAATTTCCTGTCAGATAACAAAACAAACTGCTGTACCAGTGGCGCTGGCGAAGGGAATGGAGACCAAGCTTGTCAGTGATCTCAGCAGCATTCATGGCATTTGGGAGATCTTGCTTGTTTGCAAACACCAACAGCACAGCATCACGCAACTCATCCTGTCACCAATTTTAGGAGAAAAGAAGAACATTAGAAACAACTAAAATCAACTATACTCGAATAAAGAGTTAAAAAATTGAAAATATGTATGTATAAGAGAAACCTCATTTAGCATGCGGTGGAGCTCATCTCTGGCCTCAACAACACGCTCCCTGTCGTTGCTATCAACCACAAAGATGAGGCCTTGAGTGTTTTGGAAGTAGTGCCTCCACAGTGGCCTGATCTGTTTTCATAGAAAAACATAATACCACACATGATTCAGCATACATATAATCCATGATCTGGGGTTGTAACCTTAATGCACTTCATATATGTGAGTAACACATAAAGTGAAACTTAGGTAGACTTCAAGCACAAAAGTGATACACGAATTGGGGTAACACAACTTCACTAGTACTTCATGCACAAAGAGATAAAATAGTTACATCAATGATTATCAATTTATCATATATACAAGATACTATTACTCCAGTTAGGTCATTTGGACAGTTCCCTATTTTGTTGCCAGTTTGATCAAAGTATTTTTCTCTTTATCTCTTTATTTAATGAATTGCATTATCTGGATCAAGTAATCTCAGTACGCCTAAAAATAACAAAATATTTATACGCATAGAACCCTAAAAATAACAAAATATTAGAAAATGAACAAAATATTTATACGCCTCAATCATAGATCTGAACAAAATAACAAAATATTTATATGCATAGAACCCTAAAAATGAACTAAAGATAAGTTGGTACAATGTACAAATGCTAAGAAAACATTAGAATGGAATTAAAAAAAAAGATAATCCGCAATAAGTACTAAAATCACCTTGTCTTGACCCCCGACATCCCACACAGTGAAGCTAATGTTCTTGTACTCGACAGTTTCCACATTGAAACCTGTACATTATCCAGTAAAATAAACAGTTGAACGATACGTTTTGACAAGGAAATATCATTGTAACACACTGTAAGTAAAACTATCACTATAGAATAGGTTACTTTTCAAATCCCTCATGAACTACTAGATCTCTTAATACTTGCATGCATAGCAAGCACTGCATATTATCCAACTCTAAACCAAGGTTAAATCAAACACAGCTTAATTTTCCTTGAAATAATATCTTGATTCCTCATTTCCCTTATTCCTTAGTCAACACTTACCTAAACAAGAATAATCTAACTATTGCTAACTTGTATTCATTTTTGTGCTAAATGAGATTAAGAAATACAATGATCAATAAGTTAAAAAGTACTCACCAATGGTGGGAATGGTGGTAACAATCTCACCGAGCTTCAATTTGTACAGGATGGTGGTTTTACCAGCTGCATCGAGACCGACCATGAGAATCCTCATCTCCTTCTTTGCAAATAGGCGACTGAACAGCTTGGTGAAGGTAAGCCCCATATTTGGTCTATAAAGAACACAGTAAACCAGCTTTTAGTGTAGTTTACCACGGATAATTTTGATCTAAACAAACGGACTTACACACGAAGCTCAAGAAATATTGGTTGTGTAAGTGGATCTATAGGATGCAGATGAACAAACGAGATCTACTGAGAGTCGTCTAAAGAGAGGTAGCTCTAGGTATAATCGACGATAAGGGAGGTTAATCCACTAGATCGGATCTACGTTAAAAACCAGTGTAATCTAAACAAGCCGAATGGAGGTAAAACAGATGATCGAAGAAAAAAAACCTAGATTTTGATCCAATCTAAGTGACAATCACTCAAATCAAGGGAAAACAGGGAAATAAATTGATTTAACGAAGCGAATCAGGTATAGTGCCAGAGACGTACCTGGCGATGCTTCGCTTTGAATGGATTCCTCCTCTCTCTCGCTTAGATATGCTTGAAATAGAATATTGGGAGAGGTGAAATTTTGTGGAGGTGAATGAAAGTGCTCGGCCAATAAATATATAGAGGCAGTGCGAAGCGGATACTGGAGAGGATCCGGATGTCTCACACCTTATGACCCGTTCCCCACAAGTTACAAGAATTCAGATCCAGTGCATTAACCCAATTTTTGAGTTTTGATCCAAACCGTCCAAGATGCTCTAACACGAATCTTAAAGATCCTGGACCCACAAATAATACTGGCCCCCTGCGCTACCACCGAATAGGCACCGTACACGTCTAAACTCAAAAATTGGGTTACTTTAGGGGATCCGGACTCAAGTTACAAATGGTTTTTGTGCTGCGACTTAGCGAGTCTGGTGCCGCTAGATCCAACGCAGTGCCGGACCGTCAGAGTGAGGTCTGAGTCCGTTGTTTTATTCCGACACGAATTTAGTACTCTCTGTATTTTATTTGAAGGGCATGTTCGGCAACATAAGAATTTTGTGGGAATGATAATTTTTAATATGAGAATGAAAATTTTAATTTGTTAAAACCAAATTTATTTAACTTATGGGAAATTTTAGAATATAGGTGTTCGGCAAATGCATGAGAAATTTGTTAGGATGTTGGTTTGTTTTTCTTTTTATAGAAGATGTAATACTACAATTAAATAATATTAAGTGTATTAATACTAATCTCTGATTATGATCAATATAATTATATATTAGATTCTAAAAAAATTTAAATGAGTGAATTGACTATACAATGCAAAGTGATATCAGAGTGAACTGACCACACACTGCAAAGTGATAAATGAGTGAACTAACAACATACTGCAAAGTGATAAATGAGTGAACTGCTACACATTGCAAAGTGATAAATGAGTGAACTGACCATACACTGAAAAGTAATATCATAATTGACCATACACTACAGAGTGACAAAGGAGTGATCATGACCATTTTCATTTAAAAAAAAAATCTAAATTGTTTATATATAGAGCGACTATCAACAAATGCTCTTCACATCTTTTATAGCAAAATAATGGATCATCTTTTTCAATGGAAAATGAATAATGATGATGAGAATTATACAAATCTCATCATGTCACATATAGAGAGAAATATAATGGAACCAACTCCATGTCATACTTCAATCCTAACTGGAATAATGTATGTCAATGAAGTCTTAGATGGTCATGAGTGTCGTTGCTAGCGATAATTTCGTATGGAGACTTTTGTTTTCCGTGCATTTGTCAAGCTGTTGAGAGACAAAGAGTTGATCCATGATGGACAAATGTTGATTGAAGAACAAGTTGCAATGTTCTTATACATACTTGCTAAAAATGCAAGCAATCGCACTGTGCAAGAACGATTCCAACGGTCAGGTGATATAGTCAGTCGTTACTTCCATATTGTAATTAAGGCTATTACTCGACTATCAGCAGAAATTTTCGTGCGATGTTGCTTGGACTGCGAACACTAATTTGGAAATTAATCCGAATGATATTGTGGATGTACCAGATGGAGATGAAGAGTACGGTGAAGATGTTGAAAGACTTAACAATCAACGTCAGGCAGGAAATGAAAAAAAAAAGATGAAATTGCTAGGCTTATGTGGGATGATTATGTTAGACGTCAGAATAGAAACTTAACTTAAAATTAGCTTAATCTATTAAAATTAAGTGTTGCTAGTTTAATTATGCTTGTTTAATAATTTCTTGTATTATTAAATTGTGCTTGTTTAATTAATTTTAGCTTTTGTATTATTAAATTGTGTTTGTTTAATTGAGTGCTTGATTGTACAAGTTAATTTCAGTTTAATTAATTAAACAAGTATTGATTAGTATAATTCTTTTGGGTCAAATTAATTGGTTCCTCTTTTTTAAGTCAAATTGAACAATAACGTTATATAGGTGTTCCATAGAGCAGCTCCGCCAACATGGGTCAAGTTGAACATATAACGTCAAATTAATGGGTCAAATTAATTGACTCCGCCAAAATTGAAGCAGCTCCGCCAAATGGAAAAAAAAACGGAGCTATGATCAAATTTTTTTTTTTACCATGCAAACTCATAGTCAAAAAAGAAAAAGGTAGCCATTTGAGAATTTTATTGGGTAAAAAAACATGGTGCCGAACACTTCCAAGAAGTTTATTGGGTAAGAAGTTTGAAATTATTTTTAATAATTTGCGCTGAGTTTCAAATGACTATTTTCATCTATGTAGAAAATAAATGCATGAGGTAAATATTTAAAGAGAAGACTAATTCCAGATTAGGATGGTGCTCTCACGACATACTTTCATACTTAAGATTGTCCTTGTGTTTTTCAAGGTAATGGGATGAGAATATTCCTATATTTTAAAACGAACAATTCCAGTGATTATTTTGAGGCCTCGAGGAAAAAAATGATTGAATTACTTAAGAAGCAAGGATCTATTTTAAAATGATAAATTATAGGCGCAAAGTTAGAATATGATGTGCTCATCAAGAGAATTTATTGAGCACAACTCCAAAAAATCTATCGAATTATTTTCAAACGACGAATTCAAACTGTTGAAATTCATCTACTTCGTGAGTGATGCATGAAAATAAAATATTTTGAAAGTTTCAAATTCATTTAGTACATAGTCAAGTGGTGAAAAAAATGAATCTTTTATAAGTTATTTTATAAGTTGTTTTATGTATTCATTTTTCATTATTTTTTGACCATTTAACTTTGTACTAAATGAATTCGAATCTTTCAAAATTTTACATGTACATGCATAACTCATGAAGTAAGAGATTAGAATTTGAGAAATGTTATATATAACTAGACACGAATGTATCAAATTTGATGTAACAAAAAAAATCAATCTCATCCATATGTCCATGTAAAAATAAATAATTTAATTTATTGACATTTAGTTGGTTATTGAGTGAGTCTCAGATTGCCCTAAATTATATATACGGTTCATTTTAATGATAATAAAGAAATAAGGAGCTTGTGATTTAAGAAATGTTTGAACTATTTCGGATGCAAGGATCTATTTTAAAAGGATATATTTGTATAAATACGTTTATTTCACAACCGTGATAACTATCACAGTGCTTATGAAAAATAAAATGTTATAATTTAGGATATGTTATATATGATTAGATAGCATGTATATGATGCAATATAAAAACCAATCTCATCTAATAGGCAATGTAAATATAATGAATTTAATTGATTCCCAATCAGGAGAGGACGCATGATTTCTACCGGGGAGGGGCAAAAATCAGGTTCAAATCCATTAACTAATCGGGTTCAATACCAAATCAGAATTTAATTGAATACTAATACCCATAACAATATATATACCAATATAATCAGTTGATTATGGACCTTTTATACATTTTTGAAACACAAACAAATGAGTTATTAAATTAGAGGAAAAAGAAGAGATAATCACATTACTAATGCTCTCTGTCGACATGAAATTCTCAATAATGTTTCTTCAACAAATAACAAATATGCAGGGACATTGATGCAAATAAACTAAAGTCTATGAGCCTAACTAATATATGAAGAAATAACTTCACAATAATCAATACTCAGGAGGTTAGAGAAGTTAGAGAAGAAAAGTTGACTAATAAATACATGATGAAGCAGTGGGAGAGATGAGAGTCGGAGAGTTAGAGAAAAAATTAAGAGAGTCGAATTTCATTTTTTTTAAGCAGCGAGCGTTAGAGAGAGAGATGAGAGCTGAGTGTTGCTGGGTTAATTTTTTTGTTTACGTGGGCTTCGGATGGAGAGAGATGAGAGTTAGAGAAGATGAGAGTCAGAGAGAATAAGATATAAAGATTCAATAATACTTGTGCTTCGGAATTGTATAGGACTTGATCTGTTAATATTTTTTTTTGACATAGCTTCCAGAGGGAGGCAAAACTAGTCTGGGCCCATATTCTCCGTAAAATTTCAAAACCAGTCTAGACCTTACTGGGTTCGCTCCTGTTCCCAGTGAGTCTTAAATTCTATCTAATTTTATATAGAATAATTATTTCAGTACCGCACTACAGTACATTTAGAGGAATAATATACTATGGTTCCCACTAATTATTATTCTAAAAAGATATTATATGTTCCCACTAATTATTATTCTAAAATTACAACAACACCATTCCTCTATGATCTTCACTAATTATATGGTCCCCTTTTCACAGTCCATGCACTCGTCCCCACGTCAACCTTCATAAATATAAATTGCGTCAACCTTCGTAGGTATAAATACTTGCAAGATAAGATATTAATACTTGAAAAATAAGATATTAATACTTTGATACGTAACTTGTTATGATCATCCATTTTTCAGTTCCCCAATTGTCCCTGCATCAACCTTTCTCTAATGAAGTAGTGGGGACCTTGTATCACCGCATCAACCTTACCCAATCATCCCCGCGTCAACCTTCCTCTAACAAAAATAGTTGACCACATAGGTATAAATACTTTAGTGCAGAGGTATAAATACTTGTAGTACTTGATATTAATACTTTTAGACGTCATCTAGTGTCATATGTAAAAAATATTTGCAAGTATAGAAATAAATACTTGCACGTCGAGGTGTAAATACTTGTGTGGCGATGAGTCCGAAAGTACGTCATCATGGATCTCATTTGAAAGAGAAAATTGGGTAGAACACGTTCGTGGTTTTAGATTCGCAAAATTCCTCACAGATCGTTAGAAATATGAACGACATTGAATGGAGAAAAAAAAATCTACCTCTAAAAACGTGTATGGTCCCCCATGTAGATTGAGTGGTCCCCATAGATATTTATGATGCAGATACATTTGGGAGATTTGATTGGGAGACAATTATTTACGTAAAAATTGTTCACCTCAAAGGTATAAATACTTCTGTGCATATGTATAAATACTTTATTGCATATGTATTAATAATTTAGAAAAAAATTCTGTGCTGGAGTTTTTATGGTCCCCAAATAGTTATGGTAGTTATTATGCGGGTACAGTGCGGGTAATATAGCACGGGTACTGTAGCACGGGTACTGTTATCAACTTCCTTTTATATAAGGTCTATTTAAATGAAAACAAAAATTAAAGTATCATAAGTTAACCATTTTAGTCCTTATAGTTTTAAAAATATTATTTTGGTCCTTAAATTTTTAATTTGTACCAAATTAGTCGTACATTTATTTTATTTCGAATACAAACCCGTAGGCATTTATTGCACATTAGAAATATATTTGCATCTACAGTGATGTCATTTTTAGCATTGAAACTAGTGCGAATATAGTCACCAAACTATATAAATAACATAAAAGCTAATAATAATTCGTGGCATCAAATATCAATTAAATTGATACTAGCATCAAGAGTAGAACTAGGGTGCTTTGGAGTTCACCAAGTCCTTGGTGAACTCAAGTCCAAAACTCATCGGATCGGCTTCAAACGACGAATCCGACCGTTGAAATCCGTCTACCTTACGAGTGATGCTTCTACATGCAAAAATTTTAAATTTTGAAATTAATTTTGCATAGAGTCAAGTGGTCAAAATTAGAAGGTTAATAAATTAATTTTAATGCATTCATTTTTTGACGTTTTTTTACCACTTGACTCTATGCAAAATTAATTTCAAAATTTAAAATTTTTGCATGTAGACGCATCACTCGTAAGGTAGACGGGTTTCAACGGTCGGATTCGTCGTTTGAAGCCGATCCGATGAGTTTTGGACTTGAGTTCACCAAGGACTTGGTGAACTCGAGAGCACCCTAGTTCTACTCCTAACATCAATATTTGAGCCATCTTAAAGCATTCAAGTATAGAGCTGAGACACCAAAATTAATTAAAAATAATATTTATATTTTTTTTAACACAAGTATCGTCATGATATGGATGTGAACATGGATCTTCATATAGTTTTTTTTTTACTGATGATAATGACAGGACTAATTTGTTCTAAATTTAAAATTTTAAGGACCAATATAATAATACTTTTGAAATTTTAGGTACCAAAATGGTAAATGAGGATTAACTGAAAAATAACTTTTTTATTCTAGTAAAACTTGACCTCACTTGCCATGGTTGTCGCAACAAAACTGTTGTCAATTTATCACTACTTATCGTAAAAATGGTAAATTTCATAGAAGGTCGATAACTTCTGATTTGTCTTCCTTGACCTTGAGACATTCGGACCGTTATTTCGTTCGTCTCCTTTTCATCTCATAAACAAGTTATATTGTAGAAAACTCAATGAAAAATTTGCAAGAATAACCTCAATAATTTTAAAAATTATGGATACACATTCTATCACTAGAAAAATCGTGTATCAACTTGGTGTGATTTGAGATCAATTAGTTATTCATTAAGTTATTTGAAAAAAAAAAATAGTTTACTTTTATGGATTATTTAGGACAGACTGAATAATATTTAAAATTACATCAGTTATATATAAAACCTATCCAAAGTATAGAGAATGACATATAATTTTTTTTGATAGATTTCATTTTAGTTTTTGTGATTGTTAGAATAATGCCAGGGAAGGGGGCCAGTTGGCATATCATTAGAAGACGAGTACTGTTTTGGAAAAATTGATGGAAGAATGTTAGTTTTTCTTTTTTTTTAAAAGGCTTGCAGTGGCTGTAAAAAAAAAAAAAATTATTATAAAGAGGAAACGAAGGGTATATTTACTATGACGGATCTAGTTATAACAATTTTGAGTTACAACAAAGTTACCATAACTATTTTTTACATTTTCAAAGTTCAAATCGTCGATCCAAACCGTTCAACATGATCTTCACAATCAAATGTGCTTGCAGACCAAATTTTACATTTTTTTAATTTTTTTTACTATTTATTAAGATGGGTACAAAATTCAATGGTCTGAATTTGACTAGTTTTTGTAAAATACTTAATAAATAGTAAAAAAATTCAAAAAAATGTAAAATTTGATCTGCAAGCACATTTTATTGTGGAGATCATGTTGAACGGTTTGGATCGACGATTTGGACTTTGAAAATGTAAAAAATAGTTGTGGTAACTTTGTTGTAACTCAAAATTGTTGTAACTAGATCCCTCCTCATTTACTGTACTACCATCATAGGTTTTTATTACAGCCACACATATCGCGGATGGGTGAGGAATAAAAATAACGTTAACCCATAACTCTATTGCATATTCGGATACAATATCCTATACTTTCTATTGGATTAGCGTCTATTTTGCTATTCTAATAAAATGTTAAATTAGCGGCTAACCTAGCTAATTCCACGATTCATCCAAACCATAATGACATCATTCTTTCATCATCCCTATACAACATGTGATACATTATATATCGGGGAGAGTAGGCTTTATGGGAAATGAGTTGGGCTCGTTCTGACGCGGGATGACAGGCCGAGATATGGATTGAGTTTGGAACTCGGGTTGGTTTGGAGATATTCGAACTCTGACCTATACGATATCTCTTTTAGCAAAAGTTTCGACCCCTGTTCAATGGGTCATCTAGCCTTATATAGGCCGTCCCATAACTGCTATCTCATGCGATTATGGGAGACTCGGCGGTTATGTTTATCGCACCAACGGTTATCCCGCACGAAGGCGGTGTAAACTGACTCTGGGCTAAGCCTTATTCGCGAGGCTTTACGAGCCTTTTTGTTGGGCCTTGTTCGGATGAATCCTGGACTTTTCATATTGATTTTGGGTTGACCTCTTAAGAAGGTCCGAATTCCGGTTCTTTCATGGCTCGTGAAGGGGTAGTTTAAGGGCCTTGGGAACATGATCCTATCAACATGTATGCTAAAACTGCATCCTACCCCTATGGACAAAACTAAAAAATTTAGGAGGTTTGAAATATAAAATGTAAAATATATAATATAGCAGGTGAAATTTGAACTCAAAGTTTTCCACAACAACAAAAATAAGCAACTTTTATCCACCATGTTACAAGTAAAGATTTGATATAATTATTTTTTTCATATACCCTTCAACTTGTCTTGATTTTCTTATTTACCCCTCTAGAGTTAAATTTATTGTATATACTCTCCAAGTGTTTAATATGTTTCTTATTTCTCCCTAACAGTAAGAAAAAAAAACTCTAGTCAAATAGTATTAAACGAGGAAGGAAGAGCAAGAGAATGAAACAACTATTTAGGATGACCAGATTGGAATTGTTCATCTTTTTATTAATGATATTATACTTTTAAAGTAAACAAAAATCATAGATGGAGCATTTTATAATATTAATTAATCATTCCATTTAATCATATGGGTAAATAAGAAAGAGATAAAAGAGTTGAATAGTAAATTTGATATATACATAAGTTAGGAGAGAAATAAGAAATTGACATTGTATTGAAGGATATTTAAGAAATTAAGCCTATTTTATAAAGAGAGTTAAAGTATATAAAAATAAAAAACAAATTTCAATTAAATATTAATATACATAATAAAAAATTTAAAATTATAAGAGCAACTAATCACCCTTTGGAGTACACTAAGATTTACCTCTTCCTACACCCCTCTTTGTTACTTGAATGATAAGTTGAACTCTTGTATGAATTATAATTCTTCCTGTAAACAAGTCTGGTTGCTCCAATCTTTCACCGAAGACCACTTCTCTGTTGATGGATGAATGTCAATTATTCTTCAACTTTTTAGAAGGAAGCGATGGCAAAATTCGATCTGATGAAAATGATCACGTAAACCTTGAATGAAATAGTTAATGAAGAAGAACTCTTCCTTTCATTCTCAATCATTTTTTCCCCTCTTTCTCCCTTTCACCCCCTTGTTAGATTAACAAATTTATAGCATTCCAATTTCTTCTCCGCCTCCCTCGTTTGACAATCCCTTCTCTATGAAACAACAATATTATTTGAAATCCTACTTAGAAGAGATGCCAGTCACATAACAGCCTCATACTAAAGAGAAGATTTTAAGGTCAAATAAATCTCATGAAAAAGCAAAAGATCTCAACGAGAATTTAGTGTCCAATTAATGACTAGGGGTGTGAACGGCACTCTTTTACTTGTTTACCCAATCTGTACCATATTCGATAAGATAGATACGGATTGTTTTTTATTTAAATTATCGGGTAAGGATAAAAAAATTTGTACCGACAAGTACAAATTCATAAGTTGTTTGTAAATCCCAAACTTGTTTTAGTTTTTAAGTTGTTGAATATAGATTTATAAATAAGCTTGCAGTAACAAACAGTAATCATTAATTTGTAAAAGTATTTGTCATGTATTCAAAAGTGTCAACCATGCCTTGGACGATATGAGCAAAGCTTTTTACTTGTCCAGTCTAAATGTATCTGTATGAAAAATAATGATTGTAGCATTGAAAGTTTTTTTTGGCATCAAACGTGCATTATTCTCTGAAATTTAGAATGAGCAATTGCTCAAAGATAACAGATGATCATATTAGATGGCTCAATACCCCAAAGTAGAATAGAATTAATGCATCCAAAAAAAGAATAGATCAATAGACTGTAGAAATTTCTCTTGGCAATAAAAAAATGTATAATTTTGGCATGAATTTTAGCCCTTATATATTTTTTTAGATATGAATTTTGAGTTTTTAGCTTTCTAGATGTTTCAAATCGAAAGAAGTTTCAAAAGTGAAGCATTTTTATAGCATGTTGATTTTACACCAGAGGTCTCTAACAAGCAATTGCCTGGAATATTTTTCTCTCGCAGCACACCCCATCACTCTATATTTTATTTTTTTATAAGTGTGAATTATATATAAATTTAAAATTATATAGGGTTCAAATTTGTCAAAAATTTGTATGGATTTACACTTTATTTTGCACTTTACAAAATAAAATTCACACATGATGTGATGTCGGATGAACCTGCGACAAAAATGCACCACACGAACAAATAATTGTTCTTTCACAGAATATAAACTCTTAAATACATTTTTCATAGTTCAATGTAAGGTCAAAAGAAACTTAGAATTGAAGAAACAACCTCATCACATCAAAATATAAAAATGCATAGAGAGCAAAATTATTTGGTCCTGTCTTTTCATCACATCAAAATATAAAAATTCAAGTTTTGATTTATTTATTGTAGTGTGGAATATTAATTAAGAATGCTTCAGACTTAAGGATGTAATTTTCTTTCTTTTTATTTAAATGTAACTGGTATTTAGAGAGGCAAAGTCATAGAAAGATTTTAAAATTGGCCGTTCGGTTTTAATTATGAGCCGGTTGAAATAGTTCGCATCTTTCATGTTTCGCTCGTGCTTTATATTTTTGTTTTCAAAATTCAAACAGTCAATCTGAACCGCTCAAGTCACATGATTTCCATATTAAAATATGCTTGAAAACCAAATTATATATATATTTTTTGGAACATTTTTACTATTTTGTTAGATAAATACAATATCACTGTTTTTTCAGAAGATTTTGGACCATCCAATAATAGAGGTTTTGTACCTATCTAAAAATATAGTAACTTTTCAAAAAAAATTATAAAATATGGTGTCCAAGTAGGCAAGTACATTTTAATATAGAGATCATGCTGAGCAGTTCAAATCGACTGTATGGATTTTGAAAATGGAGAGAAGAATGTGAGACACAATTGAAGTATGAAAGGTGTAAGGCATTTGAATTCACTCCTTTAATTATATCAAACAGCCAATTAGGAACATTACTAATTTACTATATACTCGTAATTTGAAATTAATATGTTTGATTGACGGTGATGAAGAATGTGTCTGTGAGAGCGAGAGCGAATTTAATTGGTTGTTTTCGCTAGCGTGGGATAATGAAAGTGAAGATAGAAGTCTCTACTTAATTAAAGAATTTAAAAAATATGAAAGAGATTGTGAGAGAAAATGAAATTGACAGCTCAGAGCCTCAGACTATGAAATTAAAATAAAAAATGTTGCTGATGGAATAAGAAGAGACGCGCGTTTTTAAATTAAAACCAAAGGGCAGTCTCAAGTTCAACAAATGAACAAACAATACACAGTTCTAAACATGGCAATGAGCCAATACCAATAATTATCGGGTACCAATTGGGATTTTTTTTTTTAAATAGAATTACTGTAAAATCATTTAACGGAACCAGCCTTTCCTGTTTCAATTTTAGAAATCTAGCCTCCACCGATCCTAGGGACCGGTGGAGCATGTTTTGCACTGCCACACCTATTACACCAACGACCACACGGAAAACACCCTGCACCGATCCGCAGGATCGGTGGAGCTTCAAAAATGCCTCCACCGGTCCTGTGGATCGGTGTAGGCAGGTTTAGGGTTAAAACGAGCAGCCGCACCCTTCTTCCCCTCTCTTCTTCTCTTCCCAGCCTCCATTCTTCTCTCTTCTTTCTTCTTTTTTTCATTTTTTCGTTTTTTTCAAATTCAATAGAGGAGTTGCCATATGAACAGATCGCCACCACCATTGTACTCAGCATCATCTTCTGATTATTATTGTGAGTTTTTTTTTACTCATATGTTTATATTTAGTGTTGTAAAATTGAAAAATATTTGGAGTTAATTTGGTGTTTGAATTTTGTTCAGCAAAATGTCACTGCTATTGATCAATGTGTATTATGGTGGTAACCTCCAAACACTTCAACAGGTGTTGGTTATGACATAGGGGCTGCATTTACCTTTACCGTATCTGATTCTACCAGTTTTGCTGTTATAAGACGGCAAATATACGTTGGACTTGAATTGCTTCCAAGTCGAGTCAAATTGACACTCCAGGTACGTATGAACACAGCACAACCCGGATCGTACCATTTCTCACTATTTCGGATAGAAAATGAGGAAACTTGAGATGTCATTAAACAAACTGCAGCTCAAGTGGCTGGATTTAAGGTTATAGAATTGGTAACTGAGGCACACCAGGGTAGAAACCAAATCAGTTATGATCCGTGTCCAGATAGTTTGCCTGGAGGTAGTAACACACCGTCGGTTCAGACCGGCTTTCATCCTGACTCGGGCAGTGACCCTGTACCCACCTACACACCTCCGGTTCAGGCTGGTGATGACCCTTGTGAGCAATCAGATCGAGACAATGAATCTGATACAAGTTCTTTTGATGATGACGATTCTGATGAAGCATGGGACGCAGATATGGACGAATTTGAGGCTGAAATGAACGCCCGAGAAGTATTGAAGGATTGGCACGAGTCGATCCCATTCCTCAATCGAGGACTTAAGCATCCATGTTCATCATTCAACGATGAATTGCCAATGCCATACAAGGATCGTGCATTTTTTGCGAACCCCCCCAGGTTAGATGAAAAATTTGCTGAAGGTCAAATGTTTGAATCCAAAGCCAAACTAAAATCAGAACTTGCTGATTTTCACCTACCCCGAAACACAGAGTTGGAAGTGCTAAACAGCAGCAAAACTAAGTATAGAGTTAAATGTAAATCTTCTAAATGCCAATGGAAATTGTATGCAATTGTATGTCCAACTGGTGCATGGACAATTTCCACCAACCCGTTTATCCACACATGTTTTGGAAGTGCTGAAAGGTTGGATAGTCATCAAATGACTGCCAGAGTAATTGCTGAGAGTAGTCGCCCAACAAGAGTAGTCGCCGCTCATGTCATATGGTCTCCGCTCTCCAATTAATACTGCAGGCTTCTCGATGTAATCACTAAGAGTAGTCGCCCAACAACCATCCCTTGTTGAATTGCCATCGTGATACCACGTCTTTCGTAAATAACTGATCTCATCCCATGGTAGAGGAAGAGGAGGCGGGACCTCTTGGTACTTACCAAACTGGCGCATGACCCTATCCGCATGCTGAAACTCCACCATCCAAAAATGGATCACGTAACCGCATCTCATCCAATACCTCTTTTGTCGTCGGACATGTCGAGGTAACTGATCATAGTAATCAACGTATGGTCGCCAGTTAACTGTCACATCAGCTAGTCTATCGAAGTTATCTCTATACGTGGCTGTACCACCTGTAAAAAAAATATAAATTTTAAAAAACAATTATAAATCTATCGAAGTTATCTCGAATTATAAATCTTTTTACCTAGGTGAGGGTTCTCTGGCCACAAATGAAAAGTGGTCCACTTCACACCGAAAGCATTCCTCGTATCCTCATCGGCACCACCGAAGGGAGGCACTTCTGATCGGGGTATAGGCCGACCAACAGCAAATCGAGTCCATGACCAAATCTGTAACAACAACATCGGACCCGCTATCGTGTCTGCCCCCGCGTGGCAAGCACGTGACAACTCTCGATAGAGATGTGCAAGTACAGCACCTCCCCAATTGTATTCTCGTGGAGTCTCTAGATCAGTGATGAATTGCAAGTACATCGCAGGGACTCCATCCGCACTTGAATCTGGAAACATAACCGACCCGAATAAATCCATACAAAATCCTCGAGTGTACCGTGCAACTATCTCATCGTTGTGCCAATCTTCTAACTCAAAACTAAATTGCGCCCGCAACCATTTTAGTCTAAGCGCATAAGCAGAGACGGACAATCGTTCTTTCGATGTGTTAGGATTATAAATCCTATATTTATATGGCATTGTCTGATGGAGGTGATTGTAAAAATCTGCCGGATCAGCCCCTAGATCAAACTCTAAGTATGGGTCCCAATCAGTATCGCTGGTGCCAGTAATCGCGTCACCTGCAAATTAAAAGAATTATACAATTAACAATTTATTTTTTATAAATAGGTAATTAAATTAACCGATAAACAACTCATGATTATTAATTACCCTTAGTCGATAAGCCCCATAGACATGCAACATCTTCCAACGTCACTGTCACCTCACCGACAGGTAGATGAAATGTATTGGTCTCCGGCCTCCACCTCTCAACCAGAGCAGTAATCAAATACGGATCAATCTTGCAATCATTAAGGCGAGCAATTTGATACAACCCTAACCTCTTCAGAGCACCGTCCATCCGACCGTTGTAAGCAATACTAGTCTGATGTGAATTTACCTGCAATGAAGAGGTAGGCTGCCAAAAAAAATTAAAACATTATAAACCCTTCAAATACTTCAAGAAATATTTATTTGCAACAAATAATTAATAAATATAATCAAAATTACCATATCACGAACTTGCCATGCCCTGTGGTTCTGTGGTGCTAATTTCAACAACTCTGGATAATCCGGATTATCCATTGACTCTGTTAGAAAATTTGATAAACAAATATTTTTTCAACTGATGAGAGTCATCACACATAAATATATAAACAAATATTTTTTCAAGCATATGGCTACAATAATGAAAATTGAACTATATGTAAACAACATATCATCTAATTTTGATTTTAAAAATAAACTTCATGAACAATTAATTACACAAATTTATACTACATATTACTAATTTTACACATTTATAATTTTATCTAATTTTAAACTTCATGAGAGTCATCACACATTTATCTAATTTTACAAAAATTATAATACATATTACTAAAAAGTTACATTAAACTACATGAACACTTAATTACACAAAATTATACTACATATATACTAAATTACACTAAATTAACATCAAATAAATTCTAAATTAACACTACATCACTACATTACACTAAATTAACATCAAATGAACTCTAAATTACACTACATTACCACTAAATTACTAAATATACTCCAAATCAACACTAAATTACACCAAATACTAATTTAACACTACATTTCACAAAAACAATCTAAATATACTAAACAAACTAAATTAAATTAGTTATTCATTTTAATTTGGCTAAAATAAAAAATTATAAAAAAAAGAGATATTTACCTCGTCAAAATCGTAGATCCGAAGAGTTTCTAACTCTCTTAGATGATCCAGAAATTTTAAAACAATTGGATTCTAAAATGGTTGAGTAAATTGAGAGGATAAAAGAAAAAAAAAGAAAAAAAACAAGAAGAGTTCGGAGAGGAAACGAAGGAGAAGAAAGGGAGAGACAGAGATGGAGTTCTGGACCTCTCGGGTTCGAATTTTGGAGATCAAGCCTCCACCGGTCCTAGGGATCGGTGGAGGGAAAGATGGGATTTTCTGTGGCAAGGGGTGCAGGCTGCACCCGTATGGTGCAAAACAGGCTCCACCGATCCCCAGGATCGGTGTAGGTTGGGTTTTTTTGGCTACACCGGTCCCTAGGATCGGTGGAGGCTAAATTTCGAAAATCCCAAATCCAGAGGCTTGTTCCATTGATTTAGTTTACAGTAATTCTATTTAAAAAAAAAAACCACCAATTGGTATCAATGTTTTAATTCATGTTTAAATTAAACCGTTGAAATATATTTTATAGAGTAGAACTAGGGTGTGACGTGCTCACCAACGGTTTTGGTGAGCACACCTCCAAAAAACGCGTTTTCAAAGTTCAAATAGTCGATTCGAACCTTCCAACGTGTTCTTCATATTAATATGTGCTTGGAGACCAAATTTTACATTTTTTGGAAATTTTTTACTATTTTTTTTAGAATTTTTGAAAATCATCAGCTTTTCATTAAATAAAAAAAAATTCAAAAAACACTGATTTTCAAAAATTCTAAAAAAATAGTAAAAAATTTCCAAAAAATGTAAAATTTGGTCTCCAAGCACATATTAATATGAAGAACACGTTGGAAGGTTCGAATCGACTATTTGAACTTTAAAAACGCATTTTTTGGAGGTGTGCTCACCAAAACCGTTGGTGAGCACGTCACACCCTAGTTCTACTCTATTTTATATCACCTCTATAATACGCGTCTAACAAATTACAAAATTTTACAGATAAAAATTAGAAAAATCTCATTTTAATTGGATTTTATTGCTCTCGTCACATACATTTCTTATGTCATAGATTAACAAAAGTTGTAAAACTAGAAAATTACTGTCTAGTTGATAGACCGATCCCAATGTTTATTCATGTGTCAATGTCTCAAACTGATCTATCCATTTTTTTTTGGGTCATTCTCTTTCAGCGTCAACCTTTCAAGAAATTTGGGACATTGTAGATTAATGTCGTCAATGTTTGTTAGCTTTTGTGGTTATTTTCTAATAATTGGGATATGATATTATTGGTTTGTAAGTTACCGTTATGTTTCTTATATGAAACGGGCTCTCATGCCTTTTTTTCAAAAAAAAAAATGTCGTCAATGTTGATTTTGAATCTGCGATTTCCATTTTTTAAAAGACAAATATATTACTCGCAGTCTGCTTCCTGGCATTTTACAGAGGCGGTCCCACAGGCCACAGCTCAGTGAAACTTGATAGATTCTTGGGGTAATTTTTCTGGAGCTGCGAACAATTTTTCTTTCTAACGAAATTGAATGTTTAAATATTTTTTTTTTAGAAACTTGACAGCCACTGTCAAGTGGAATGTTTAAATATTTATTCATCAAAACTTCAAATTTAGATATTTAGTTATTTACTTATTTAATTATCACGGATTTTTACAAACGTATTGGACATGATTACCCTTCATGCTATAAATGTCTCTGTTATTCCTAAATTGCTCGCATGCCACTTATTATGAAGGCACAATATTTGTATACTTTGTGTTTGATTTCTACTTAAATTTAAGAAGGATTAAGTTATTTATTCCATTTTATTTTTTATGTTCTACATTTTATACATTTTATTTGACAACTTAAGTCACGATGTAAATTAATTTGAAGAATTAAGATATTGAGAACTTAATATGTGTCTATAACAGTAGGGTGTGATGAGTTCTACTTCTCAATATCTTATTCTCTAGACGGATTAAACTATTTCATATTGAGAACTAAATTAATCTAATTCATCAGTTACTTCATCTCTCAATTTGAAGCTTTGACGGGTAATTATCTAAAGAGATAGCAAAGATTTGATTGATATATTGGGTTCAGATCCAGTGCAGTACCTACCGCGTAGAATGAAATTTGCATCCTCCGTTTTAATCTGACACGAATCTCAAAGGTAACTCTTATAATCCAAATAAGCAAATAGATATGAAAATAATTTGAGCTCGGATAAAATCCCTGCGGTACCGCAGGGATACTCACCCCTCAATTTTGCTTTCTGTTTTTTTTTTTTGTTTGCTCCGAACAAAAAGAGAGTAGAGAACAAGCTTTAACAGGCAACAGCAGCAACGGTTCGAAAGGGCCGCGGTTAGATCTGCTCCGATCCATGCACAGATCCATTTCGAAGAATCTCGAGCTGATAAATCTCTCTTGACGTTCGGTACTATTCTCTCAATCACATCTCTCCTTCCATCATTTCAAGCTTTAACCAAAAATAATAATTATATTAGGACAAAATTTTACTTGATACTTGCCGGATGCTAATTAATTTGCCTTCTTTTTCTTTGGGATAATATTTTGTTTTAATGCTATCCAAGCTAATTTTTTTGTTGTATAATAACAGAATGATGAGTAATTGAATGTCGCATGGCAACTCAGGCTATTAGGAAGAGGCTTAGTATTAACAAATATCAGGGAAGGGAAGAAAATATGGAAAACACCTCATCTATACCAAATCCTCTAAGAGAACCTCTCTTACTGAATGATCAGGTACGGATTTGCAATGTAGAAAATAATCATCACGTTGGCTTGATGGCGTATTTATATAGAAAGGTCTTACATCATACTAGGTTTTAATGCTGTGCCAGTTAATTCTGTACTGGCATTAGACCTGTCTGTTCTGGATGGTACTGTATTAGTACTGATTCAATGTTGGTTTTGTGTTATCTTGGTTTCTTTAGACTTTACTCGGGAGTTAAAACATCATGTTTAAACCCTAACAAATGAAATATTCTATTCCAACCAGCAACCAAATTGCAATCCCTGTACTTAAGATTGATGTGTCTGAAATGGTCGTGGCCTTTTTTCCATTTTTTTTAATATTGACTATACTAAAATGTTTGTTTACAAATTCTAAGTTCTATTTTGGTTTTAGGTTAATATAAACGATCCCATACCTAGGCCAAATCCATGGGATGATAAAAGGAACGTTCTCTGCCATGGCATTTGTCATTTGTCACAATTTATTAAGTACTCGGCAAGAAGGATAGGTACTTACTATAACTTATCACATAATTTGCTATATATGACTCTATCAGCACAACAACTTACATAGGAACCCCACCTAGCCAACACCACCAGTGGATCGCTGGTATTTGCTGGGCTATGTTATGTAAGACTTCATGCTAGTTCGTGATTTTGAACTCAGATCTGTTGATCTCTAAAATTTGTGGTTGTTTACTCTGTGTGTGTGTTTATTCTGGAGGTTGGCACACGTCATATCTTTAAAATATATATAGGGAATATTGAGGTCTGCAACGATAGAAGGAATTACTCTGTGTAAATTTCCATCTCTTATTAGCTTAGAAGCTTAAGTACCCTTCCGTGCTGTTTATGTTGCAAATTAGGAAGAAGATAAGGGTACATTTTTATTAAAAATAAAAGTCGAGGGAGGCTTATGTGTGTGTTTTTTTATGTTTTGAGGTAAATATCACATACTATTGATGTTGAAGGGGGTATATTTGATACTGTTAATGCCACATGCATACAAAAAGTACCATTGGTGGCATTGAAATAATGCATCTTTAACTGATATGACATTCTCGTTACCTGTTTAAGTGGCTGTTCAATTTCTTTCAGCTAATTTGTTTGTCAGCATTGGGTCTTTTCTTCGGAGACTTTTCGCTTTTAATTTTACTATTCAAGGCTTGAACAACAAAGAGGAACATTCTCTTCTGATCAGTCCTTTACAGGTTTGTTATACATGAGTCAAGACATATATTTTGTAATATATATATGTTGTTCGTACAAAACACTGAAGTATTTTTTCACCATGAAGATATAATTGGTTAACTTTTCCGTTATGAACCGGCAACAGGAAGAAAGGTTGCAAAATTTAAGGCACAGATTGGAGGTCCCTTTTGATGCTTCATTGGTTGAGCATCAGGTTTGTTTCCTTTCCTTTTTTTTAAATAATTTCTGTCTGTTGCAATTACATAGAAAATTTGTGCATTTTCAAATCGCAACACATATTTTCACATTTACTACTAACACCTCACTACTGGAGTCAGATGAAATTGGGGAAGAAATATAAATGACAAATTTATCCCTGACATTGAATTAGATCTTGATCTTAGCATGACTCTGTTCAATATTAAAAAAAAAAATTTAAACCTTGATAAGGATAAGCAAAAATATTGACTCTTCACTCAAAAATGCTTGTCATGGAGCTAGTTGCCAGTAGATTGTTATTATATTTAATTTTATGTTCCAATAAGCTAAGATATGGACGCAATTGCAAAAAGCATACAATATTCTTGTTGTCCTGTTGATTCTGAAGGTGGAAAGCAAAAAATAAATAATAAAGTTACTAATTAGGGTACATTGGTGAAAATTTTCAGGATGCACTGAGGCAACTGTGGCGATTGGCCTATCCAGAAAGAGAAATACCATCTCTTAAATCAGAATTGTGGAAGGAAATGGGGTGGCAAGGTGTTGACCCCTCTACTGATATTAGGTTATTTTCCCTTAAATTTGTTTATCCATGATAATAGACTAACGGATATAATTTCTAAAATTTATTTTATTTACTCTTATTTAAGCTGGCCTTTTTATTCTTCAGAGGCGGTGGATTTATATCACTGGAGAACTTAATCTACTTTGCGAGAACCTATCCGGTACTTTATTTTTTCCAATCTTCTGAAATGACTAAAACTGGCTAATTTTTAAGGTTTTAAAATTTTTGGGACGATTTGTTCTAATGAAGCATAATTATAATAGAAACTGTGTTCTTCAAAGAAAAAGAAACAGAAAAAAAAAAAAAATTCTTCTTATGAGGAATCTGTGTTTCAAGGAAAAACCTTTCAAGTGATGCCAGATCAGAGAAAGCTGTGGGGCTTCAAGGGCTGGGTACACTGGTATATATGTGGCGGTATGCTATCATATCACCTAACAAAACAATCCCACATAATATAGTTGTTTTTCTGAGAAACTATCTTTTGATCCTCTTTTTCTTTTTCTTTGTTTCTTTTGAAGGAGTCCTTCCAGAGGCTTTTACACAAGCAAGACGGGGTGAGATCTGAGTGGGAATACCCATTTGCAGCTGCTGGAATCAACATATCTTTTATGTTGGCACAAATGCTGGAATTACATTCAGGTAATTATTGTATATAGTAAAGAGAATAATATGTTTTTGGGTTTCCCTGCAAAAGATTGGATAACTTAGACGTGCTTTTGAGCTGTCTACATGAGATGCCATTTGGATGTGTACCTGATCAAGTATTTTGATTGCTGGTGCTACACCAAAATTAGAATGGTATTACCACTACCTTTCCATACTGAAGCAAGCAGCACTTGTTATCACTACTTTACCACTATTTCGTACCTTTGCTCAATTGACTCTAATTTGACCCAGTTTTGTTTTAAAAGAAAAGAAGGTTGATAATTTAAGTTTGAAAAACAGGTGTTGGTTTAATCCAATTATTCTTAGGTTAACTTAGTTTCTGATATTATGGCTCAATTTGGCGCAATTTAGACAGAATAGGCTCTTTATTTGACAATTTACACAATTAAGGCTAATGCAATGCAAAATTAATGAAAATTAGTAGCAAAGCCGCTTCTGGACCATATCGAAGTGTACAAAACCTAATGATCTAATTCCTTTCTTTAGTGATGCATGCTGTAATTCATAATTGTATTTTCCTCCTTTTTTGTTTGTAACCCTTAGTTTATGTTACTAATATGCATGTGTGTGTGATTCTTTATTTCTTTGTTCAAGGACGTCCAACTACTAAAGCTGGAATTCACTTCTTGAGATTACTGGGAGGAGATGAGATGGCTTTTGATAAACTTTACTGTGTGGCATTTCAATTGCTGGACTCAAAGTGGTTGTCTAAGAAAGCGACTTACATGGAATTCAATGTTTGTAGTTTTCTCTAATTAATTAGCTTCTAGAATTTATTTTGATCCATGCAGAAAAGAACCTGCATTTCTCTGCACCTTTTGAAAAGATACAAATATTTCATGCTTTGTACACATTATATTATTTTGTATTATTGTGTCATATTCAATTGTGCCAACCACTTGGAGATTTGCATTATTCCAGAAAATATGAACTTATCAATTTGTAAGCGTTAATGCTTTGGCAATATTTTGAATTTCTGTATATTTCTTTCAGGAGTTGATGAAATCAACAAGACTTCAATTGGAACAAGAGCTTGGGATGAATGAAATATTCACCATAAGTGACATGCCAACGTTCAAAATGTTAAAATAGGTAGTTCTTTTTTGCTTGTAGAGAGAATCTTTGGGTATCATCCATTTTATTTTTTTATTGTCTATATTTCAATTCAAATGCTATTTTTAGATTTGAATAAGCCATGACATGCTTCTTTGTTCACCAACTTCTGAAAAAATAAATTAGTTTCTAGATGTACCGAAATTAGACATCAACTCGTAAAAATGTGATGCTCGTGTAAATCTCAGGTATCTTCTAGGGTGTTTTTAAGTTCACCAAGGTTCTTTGTGAACTCAACTCTAAAACTTATCATATTGGCTTCAAATAACGAATCTGAACCGTTAAAATCCATCTAAATTACAAGTGATGCGTCTATATGCGAAAATTTTAAACTTTCGAATTAATTTAGTATAAAGTCAAGCGGTCAAAAATAGAAGGTTTATAAATTAATTTTAATGCATTCATTTTTTGAATATTTTTGGACCACTTGACTATACAAAATTAATTCGAAAATTTAAAATTTTCACATGTAGATGTATCACTTATAAGGTAGACGGGTTTCAACGGATTCGTCATTTGAAACCAATTCGATAGGCTTTAGAGTTAAGTTCACAAAGAGACTTAACTTAAGATAGACAGGTTTCAACGGATTCGTTATTTGAAACCAATTTGATAGGTTTTAGAATTAAGTTCACAAAGAGACTTAACTTAAAAGAACATCCTAGTTCTACTCTTTTGATTACTGTACTCTCTTTTTCTTCCTCCCTCCCGAGGTATTATGTTAATTTTCTGTTAGATGCTAAATGACATTTCCTACATGACAACGCCTTGAATCTAAGAACATCCTAGTTCTACTCTTTTGATTATTGTACTCTCTTTTTCTTCCTCCCTCCCGAGGTACTATGTTAATTTTCTGTTAGATGCTAAATGACATTTCCTACATGACAACGCCTTGAATCCTACCTGAGAACTATTCAGGATAAGATCACATATAACAAGCTAGAATAGAGGAGAGAGAGAGAGGTATGGATGTTTAATGTCTAGACATAAAACAAGCAAACACTGGTTCCCTAGTTAGCATTTCTCTTCTGCATCCTAATGCTAATCTAAGACTCAAAAGCACTAAATGTTACACCAGACTAAATATCAACAAGAGCATACGAACTCTGAAAGCTAGATTATACATATTTCAAAAAGGATAACGACATCGGAAAGAGGAATCCTACTTCTCTTCAAAAAGGCTAGCTATGTCGTCTTCAAACCTGTCAGCATCAAACAGATCAAGCATATCGCTCAAATCTGAGGCATCCATCTCCATGTCACTAATCTTAGGGTATTTCTCAATGTGTTGCTGCTCCATGCACAAGTCCCCCATGAGATGCCCAATTGAATTTTCTTCAGTTATTAGCCCCACTGGTTCTATTAATTTGATGGGATCGGATTCTTTGGGTTCACTTTGGCATGGTTTTTGGCGTGGTGGGTTCTCTGGTTGAGTGTGCGAGAGTAGTTGTGTATTGTCGGTGTAGCAGCTGATGTCAAAGTTTGTCATGGCATGGGGGCCCCTGAATTCTATTGCAGCAAGATCATAGGCTTGTGCTGCCTCCTCTTCAGTGCCTATTAGTAAAAATATGTTGCGTAATTAGATTGAGCTTTATCCACTACATATTTTGTGTGCATCTAGTATCTTTTTTAGCTGGCTGGCATGAGTACTGATGCTTGGTAACTGTGCAACTAAAACCAAGAATTATGCATTCTATTGTTTGACAACATCATTAGCATCCTTGTCTTATTTATAAACTTTATGTGAATAGATGTTCACCTTATCTTTTCTGGATGAACTGGGGCTGACATGAGGCTCTGAATGTTTATATATTCTGGTAAACAACTTGAACCATTTGACTTTGCAAGCTTGAAATGCAGTTAATTACTTTGTTAAATCAGCACCCAAAGAAAGGGAAAATATTAATATCGCATTTTCTGCTGATTTGAGGACAGTAAGACTAGCCGCTGTCAGTATTTTCAAAAAAAAAAAAAAAAAGAGAGGACAGTAAGACTAAGACTAAAGATAATTAATTACTGTATGTGCCCAAGTAGAGGTATTTGCTCCCATACACTCGACCAATTCTGGCTTCCCACCTTCCATTGTGGTGGTGCCTGCTATGCAATCAGAATAAGAAAAAAAAAATGAAACTGATATAATCTTCCCTGAAAAATAGAAAACTTGGGAATAAAACTAATAAATTGGTCAATCTAGTCAGTGACCACACACCCAAAAAGGCAAAAGTCATTTAAGCACCGGAAACTAATTAAGGTGTGATAAGATCACAGAGAAAAAGGTACAAAGATGTTAGTAGTTCAGAAAGGTATGATCTGTTTTGGTGGCATTTTGGCAATCTTTCCACATATATATTTTTGGTAGCTAATATATTGTCAGTATACAAATAGCTATGGTGTTGGCAATGACCTGGCAACCCCCCTGTATTTGGAGACCCCTCTTGCAAAGCCACTGCTTCTGCGCCTTAATGAGGCCAAGTACTCCTCCCTTGTCATGTGCTTCATTCTTTCATATTCCTCCATGTGATTTTCAAACTACATATTTTTAATAAACATATTTAAGAAACTATTAGGTTGCACAAGAAAAATTCAATAAATAACATTGCAAGTAATATATTGTAAAGACATTCAAAGAAAATTGGGGTTTTAGAAGGCATTGCAAGTCACTGACAAGGCTTCAAAAAAAAAAGAAGGCATTGCAAGTAAATAATAATGGTTGCACAAGAAAAATTCAATAAATAACATTGCAAGTAATATATTGTAAAGACATTCAAAGAAAATTGGGGTTTTAGAAGGCATTGCAAGTAAATAACACTTATTGCTTACGCAAAACATTCAATAAAAAAATTCCGTGTTCCAAAAAACAAATAAAATAGACATGTAGCCCTTCCTTCATGATACACACAGGTCCTATGGTTACTCTTAGTTTATTTTGTTTCTTAGTAGAAAATAATTTCCCTCATGGTACGAGGGTGTTTTTACTCGTCTAAAGAGCCTTTTCAAATTTTTTATTATTAATTTTCAGTCTTTTGTGAGACCGACAATGTTGCTTGTATTTCATTTTTTTCTTCCAATTCTCTTCTTTACTTTACTAACACTCACTCTTTTTATTTGGTTTAGTAAATTTAGTAGGCAAATTGTAATAGTTCAAAATTAATAAAAAAAAATTCAACTTACGGGCAAATTCAACATTGTTTCTCTGCCCCAGTACTTGAGAGCTGCTAGGTCATAGGTTTGTGCAGCATCCTTCTCGTTATCATAAGCCCCTACAAAACCCATTACGAAATTAACTAAAAAGAAAATCTAATAGTAATTGAATTTAAGTATGAAATTCTTAGACTATTAATCTGCATTTTTTATCCACCAAAACAGGGTTGAACTTGACAACATGCAATCATGCAATGGCTTGAAAACATTGTATGATGTCCTTGAAGACTTCACACTTTTTTCTTCCCAACTAACTTTTCCTGATACAACTGGCCTCCCCCCAGGGACAGAATTCATATCACCTAAAGTACCTCACCATTTGAGTTTGGATCCGATCCGTTCGTTATGCATTGGCACAAATCTTAAAGAGACCCCATGCATTACATGCTTGGGCCGGATTGGCCTGGAATATTCTGATCGGATGGTCTGGATTCAAAGTCAAACGGTGAGGTAATGCAGAGGATTCGGACGCAGGACATGAGGCCACTACTACACAAATTTTTGGAGAAGTTGCATCTTAGGTCGTTATTTGGCAGTAAATGAGGTGGTACATTTGTGGTAGGCTTACTCTTTAATAAAAATAATAACTGAAGCAGAAGTAGTACATTTGCAATTGGCCTATGCAATTTAAAACTTGACCTTCCATTTCTGAGAAATCATTCTACTCAGATGATGTTTCATGAAAATGTCAAGGATAAGAATATATTTTACATTAAATCACAGTTCACAGTACATATATTTGGACACGTTTTTTTATTGTTTTTCTTTTTGTTTGTTATAGTTTTAATTCTTGAAGTGCTTTTTATAGTAAACAGTTGCATGCGGGACCCACAAATTTTTCTAAGTACAGTCCCCTTGTTGCATTGCGTTGGAGACCCTTGTTCACATTCTATAATACATTTGCGAATATATAAAATAAAATTAGCAGACTTTTTTTTTTTTGCATCAAATAAGATAAAATTTTCTAATTGGAGGTGCCATGCTTACCCAAATAAACTATTGGAGGGAGCAGGAATTGAGCATCACACATGCAGTTGGCCCAGACAGAACACGAAGGAAATTTGACAGCAAGAAAAGAGGAAAAAAAATAATTGAGTGTCAGCCCTTAAATTTTTTTTATAAATGACCATCCAAAACTCTGTTTATATAAATAATTTGTTTTATAGTAACCTTGTTTTCCTTTCTTGGTCTGTTGAGGGTTCCAACAATGCTTGTCCCAAAGATGAGCCTCATATTTCCCAGTCACTCTATGCCTACATGACATGTAATAATAATAGCAACTACGATGTTAGCAAAAAAATTATATTAGTAAAATATTTATATTAGTAAAAATTAAGGTTATCATGATAATTATTACTATTTGAGAAAAAAAAGGTGTATACCTTGACATGCAGACAATAAATTTGCAGCAAATAAACTTTTGCATGTAGCTTAATTTGACACAGACTATATTTGAACAAAAATTACAAAATTAAACAATTCTAAAGAAATAAAAGTAGTAAAATTTTCACTTGCTATGTTGAATTGTTTAGAAAATTATTTTGAGTGACAAATATTAGGCAAGTACATATTTCTATAATTCTTGCGGCATGCGAAAAATAAAAAAAACGGCGAAAAGATAAATTCAATAAACCCTAAAAACATGGATGTAAAAAGGGGAGAAAAAGATACAAAACCAATAACCCCTAAAGTCATAGATGACTGAAATTCGATAGATCAAAAATCGCAAAAGGGGGTGGGGGAGTAAATATAAAAAAAATTAAAAAAGAAAGAAAGAAATACTCTGTTTTAATGGTTTATCCTACCTGGTGACACCTCTATAGATGGAACTCTTCTTTGGGGGGCTCTCACTTCCCTTTGAAAACGTGGACTTTTTCGCTTTTGTTGATGATATTTTCTTGTGTTGCTTTGTTTTTGTTTTGGCAATGTGAATCAAATTGAGAGGTCTTTTGATGGAATTGTTGGTGGGGGGAGAGGGGGAAGTAGAGGACGAAGAAGAGAGAGTAGGAGAGAGAGGGATTGGTGGGGATTTCTTCATCTCAGTTTATGAGAGAAGCTACAGCCAAAATTGGAAATGCAGTTTCTATTTTGCTATTGTCACTTGTGTATTCATGGTGGTTGTTCCTGTGTGTTTATATAGAAGAAAACAGAGAAGAGAAATGAAGTGTCAATAACTTCAGGGGTCAGGAGGTAAGGTAGTATTTATTAACTTAAAAATAATATGATATATAGCAATTATATTAGGTGAGAATCTCTCCTCTGGGATGGGACAGCCGCCACAGGGTGTGATGAGTCACTGACATATGGAGTTCATGCACCGTTATTATTGTTAGGAAAATGAAATAATCATGTACATCTTACTTGTATGTATTTTTAGGAAAATGAGATTCATTAGTACTAAATTAACTATTCTTGATGATTGTAAAAATAGTTTATAATTTGAAAAACCAATAATTTAAATCTCATCTATACATTACGCATATTATACTGGTGAAATTGAAACTTAAAATATTACCTAAGTTCTCAAATCAAGTCATTGTCAATGGATCACAATCCTTTAAAAAAAAAAACATAAAATTATTACCATTATCTCAGATAAATAAAAATTCATGTAATTTAAAGACGTCGTTTCTTTTTTGAAGGTCAGCATAAAGCTGACAATTTCATTAATAAGAAAAAATTATTTACAAAGGTCCTATGCTATATTTACATAAGTTGAAATTTAAATATAAAATTTAAATAAGCTATCTCCCTAGTGTGCTCTGTACTGGTACCGGTACCCTAACCAAAATTCGGTACCAGTTATTGGCCTCCTCCCTGATTTGTTGGATCAGGTCTCCCAGTCGAGAACAGCTTGGGTCCGATGCCCATCGGACTCAAATTTGGATCCGATGGGTTTCGGGACAGTCCGATCCACTTTAAGATTCGTGCACATGAATTTTAAAGTAGATGCGAAAGTTGTGGGCACGAATCTTAAAGCAGATCAGACTGTCATCGAACCCATCGAACTCACTTTGAGTCCGATGGGCATCGGATCCAAATTGACCTCCTCCCGGTCTCCTCCGCTCCTGATTGAAGAGCCGTAAAGACGTCGTTTCATAAGGAATTAATTTGAAGAAAGACGAACTATATTATAATCAGCCATGGTAAAAATGATTTAAGCATACAATAAGATATATAAAATTTTCAAAAAAAATTTGGTCTTTTTGCAACTTTCGAACTACTCCCAATATAAGTAAAATAACAATAATTAAAAAAAAATAGCAATTTCCTTTTTTTGAGATGCTTGCAAGGTACAAGAAATCCGGCTAAATTTTAGAGAGCAATGATAATTTATTTTCAATTTTGAAAATTTGCTATCAGTAACACACCACATTATATAGTACAAGTTCACATGAGGAAATACTTCTTGCAAGGTTTAAGGGGTAAAGGACTTCATTCTTTTATAAAAATATGATCATGCAAGTGAAGTGATAAAACCAGGCTCATTCTTTCCTTTAGTACATGCTTAACTTTTTGTTTCCAATAATTTGAACTTTTTCATAAAATTAAATTGTCCATTCTGTATCATATTTTTCATGTCTCGACAATATATTATTACTTTCTCTTGCAAAGATTTATGGCATTGAGAATTAATTAATTGTTGCATCTGATAGAAAACATAAAATAACAAAGCATGAGGCTAAATTGTTTACCAGTGTTTTCTCCTATTTTACAAGATAAAACCTAGCTAGATAGATTCTCATCCAACCATCTTATATGCTGTATGTATTTAAAATCTCTCTCCCAACACAGAGAGTAATGAATTCAAATTCTTTCATTTTAGCATGAATTGAAGTTCTAAGATATAGTTTAAAAAATATATATATTGTATGTTTCAATAAATTTTGTTGACTACAGCATATATATATGCGCGCAGATCTTAGGGCGTTTTATTATATGAATAATTCTGGCGTATAATAACTAATTAAATATACTGTTTAAAATTAAAAAAAAATTGTTGACTTCTTTTAATTGTGTACATAAAGTGTGCATCAAATTTGGACTGATTTAGAAATTGTTTTAGTCTTCATCAAATAATTTTAAATTTTTAGCACTTAAAATTTTATGACTTTTGTATAGATAACAAATCAAATTACAAATTAACTCAAATTTAATACACTCTCCATCCAAATACTAGAGAATACGTTCATAATTTTTAGAGCTTGTAAAAACGTACTAATGTGGATAATTTTTAGACGTTGATTTTTTAACTTATTGATTCACATAAAAACAAAACCAAAATGTGATAATTTTTTATGTACATATAGAGAAAATAATATAGATCACATCTAACGGTTTTATTTTGATATTTAAATTTTAAATTTTGAGTTATTAAAGTTTTAAAAATAGAGACATGACACAAAAAATGAAAAGATTTGAATCCTCCTCTTTAAATAATATTTTCCAAAATATAACATAAATGTACTACGATGGAATTACCTTTCCTATAAGTAATTCTCTCACATTGCCACAATTATGGTGTCACAAGATAACTTGAAAAATAGAGCAGATAATTCCAAAAGAGGGAGGGTAACAAGTGGAGAAAGCATGGGTTAGTGTGAGAGTGCTTAACACTTGGCCGAGCCTTTTCATGCTTTCCAAGAATGGGATTATTGAACTTTGAATCCAGATTGCCTACGGCTTATTCCCGTACACGATACCGTGCAGTGACTAACAAAATCAGCAAATAGGCAAGTTATACTTATACCAGTACCGGATGGAATAAAAAAAAACAGAGAGAGAAAAGATATATACCTATCATAAATATATGACGTGGATATTTTTTCCATAACAAATTGGAAAATTAGCTAATTTTTCAACTAAACTTAACTATTATATTATATCTTTATTTCTTATATGAGGAGGGATCAAGTTACAACAAATTTGAGTTACAACAAAGTTACAACAACTATTTTTTTCATTTTCAAAGTTCAAATCGTCGATCCAAACCGTTCAACATGATCTCCACAATAAAATGTGCTTGCAGATCAAATTTTACATTTTTTTGAATTTTTTTACTATTTATTAAGTATTTCACAAAAAATAGTCATATTCAAACCATTGAATTTTGTACCCATCTTAGTAAATAGTAAAAAAATTCAAAAAAATGTAAAATTTGATCTGCAAGCACATTTTATTTAGATAATCATGTTGAACGGTTTGGATCGACGATTTGGACTTTGAAAATGAAAAAAATGGTTGTTGTAACTTTGTTGTAACTCAAATTTGTTGTAACTTGATCCCTCCTCTTCTTATATAATCACTTACAAATACAGTTTAATAATAATAAAATAATAAAATAATGAAATGGACAGTTTTGCCCCTTATTCTAACTCGCTGTATTTTTTATCAGGCTCTCCGGCGATACAGAAGGTTCAGATTCTTGAATTCAACCTCCACTCCAGCAGATGTGATGTAAATAAAGCATCCGTTTCATCTGAAAAGCACAAAATAAAATTTTGTGCAACAGTCAAGATAAATTATGAACAGTGAAAATACTACACGGATAGTCTTTGGAATCCGTCGCTCTTTTCATTGGTTTGCATTTTTGTTTTATTTAGCTTTTTGTTTGTAAGTTTGCCCGATATTTTTATTAATACTCTCAAAAAAAAAAAATAATGTCTCCCAGACTAAATTTTTTTTAAAAATATCCTGACCGCTCCATGATTGGACGGTCTGCTTCCTGTACCAAACGCTCTATGATGGGACGGTCTGCTGCCTGTACCAAACCGCCCCATGATTAGGCAATCCGTGATCAGAGTCAAAATAATGATGATTTACGTAGGATTTTGACTTAGGTTTTGCATATTTTCTCACACTTATGTTTAATTAATTAGAGAAAAAGGTTACTGTCACCCTTCTTTATGTTTTATTGTAGAAAACAGGTTTTGGGACTATTTTACACCAAATGGAGCTAGAATCGGGTCAATCGGATCAGCGACGCTTATCGACGAAGTCTCTGTTACGGTCCGTATTGCCTAATACGGACCAAGCCTAGCACAGACCAGGAGATAGCGTGAGAAGCACTAAAACCCTCAGCGACAAGGTCCTAATACGGACCGTATCACCTGATACGGACCGCAACCGAAGGCGCCCCTTGGGAAATAACTGCCGACAGCTGTATCCAGATCAATTCCTTAGCCCCTACTCAATCTCCAGACGTCCCTCCACTCCTATATAAGGCCCCTGGGCAGAAGAATAACTTATCTTTGTAATTATGGTTAGATTTGATTAAAGGGAGAAGAGAGGAGTGCTTGTAACCATGCCGTTCCGCGGCTAAGTTCATTTTCTTAGGGCTAAGCAGTAAACCTTGTTACTCTTGATGTTTTGATATATATATTTTCTGTTGATTATGATTTCTTGTTGTTGAATCGAAATGCTTTTGTGATTTACCATCTCTTCATCTAACTTCAATGATCTAGTTTAGTCTGTTAGGGTAGTGACAGTGCTTTAATGGTAAGAGAAACTATTTGTATGAATTAGCCTCGTTGAGATCTATTAGGTTTATGTGAAGAAAACCTTAGCGGGGAAACCATAAACCAGAACAACAAAACGCGAACCAAGTTCCATCACTTGCGTAAGGAAATCGCAGTGATCTGTGTAGTAACTTGTGTATTTAAGAGATCAGTCATTTGTGTAAGAAAACTCGCAGTGTCCTATGTAGAATCTCAATGAAAGATCTGTCATTCTTGCGTAACATAAATCGCAGTGACCTATGTGGTGTCTTTCATAAAAACAATAACAAAAAATCAGACGCAACAGGAATATATTATCAAAGCGGATTGAGTAGCAATGGTGTGCCGAAACCCTAGGAATTCTCATCTCTATCTTTATTTTAATTACTTTTAATTGCTTCCTAATTTACATTGATCACAACAACAACTCTCAATTTTCAGATTTTGTCTAGCCTTTCGAAAGATTGTGATTCGATCGCTCAAGACTCTGAACCAATATTCTCTGTGGATCGACCTCGAATATACTACTCGATAAGATTGTGCGTTTGCAGTCCGAACCGATAACATTTTCGAGTTTATAAATATTAAAAGAAACATTGCTCTCTTTTGAGTGATCAAGCTTTTTGGAAAAACTCTATAAATGTCAGTTTTCCCTCTCTTGTCCACTCACAATTCATTCTAACTTAGCTGAAAAAGGCGAATTTTTTGGCGATTTCAGGTATTTTTTTATTTAGTTATATTTTTTATATTATTTATATTATTTTTTTAATTTTTAATTTAATAAATTTGTAAAAAATTTAATTATTTTTTTAAAATTTATATATAACTGATAAATGTTTATTGGCTAATGTAGTTCCCAAAAAAAAAAATGTTGATTGCACTGTATGTGGGCGGAAAGATTATCCGGGGTGCGGAGAGAGCACAGTATACGAAAGATGCAGCATATGGCTTCGAGGTTAATGAAAATACCACATTTCTGGAACTTAAGCAAATGGTATACGAAAAGATTGGTGTAAATCCCAATCAGTATGACTTAGACTTATTACTTGGATTGACACATTCAGGAGGGGTAATAGACCTTACTTTGTCAGGTATCCAATAACATATGAGGGGTTATGGAGGAGTGTTTACAATCAATTTGAGTCAAGGAATATTCCGGTAATTGACTTATATTCTAGGAGAGTTTCGCGTCAATCCGGGGTTGGACCTTCTAGGAAAAATACAAGTTATGACAATCCGGTGTACCACAGCTTGGGTTATGACAACCCGGGGTACCACCACTCAGGTTATAACAACTCGGGTTATGACAACTCGGGTCATGTACCACCTTATGAACCGTACGTACCACCCGTTTATGACAATTATGTACCTGCTTATACCACTGATTGTACCATAGATGATTATGCCACCGAGCTACCACCACCACCACCTCTTCCTGAACCCGTAATCCAAGCTAGATTTCCATCGGTACCAAAGTCAATACCTAGATTGTTGCCCGCTATTACCCGGAATGATACTGACATAGATGGTGAAGGGATCGATGCCATACTAGAAAAGGAAAATGACACAGGTGATTATTGGGAAGGGGATTGAGATTCTGATCACTTATCAGATGGTTGTTCACACAAAAGCGTATGCACAAAGTTTCAGTATAGCAAGCTATACCTTTTAAACCTTTGGTACACCTTTCGAGTCGGATTGCAAGTGTACAATCCTATCGAGCAGTATATATAGGTATCGATCCACAGGACGGTTGAAAACATATTGGATCCTACTTAGATTATATAAAAACTCTAGAAGTCTGCAAGGTTGGTTTTGGTTATTTAATGTCCTACAATTCAATGACAATATTTAAAGCAATAGAGTAAATTTTGGTTTGTTTTTGTAAGAATAAAAAGGGGTTCCTAGGGTTTTAGACTTCGTCTCAGCTTTGCCTCAAGTGCCCGATCCGTGCACTCTCATGAACGGGCCGTGTACTTTCATACATGGTCCGTGTGGCCCTCGAGTTGATACAGTAGCATATTGGTTTCTGTGTCGATCTTTTGTGCAGGGGTGTTTTCGGCTGTACCTAAGGTAATAATCCTCAACTGTCGTTTATTGGCTTAGTTACTTGGTACAAGACTCAAATTCTACCCTCTTAGGGTTTTAAACCTAAACTTTCGTTTATTGGTCTAGTTAACCTAAGTCGCGTGTTGGTTTACTAAAGATATTCTCGATCTTTCGATACGAGGAAAATTTCACCTTTCGACTAATATTTGGTTTCACCTTTCGGCTCACAAACCTATCTCAAATACTTGGTTTGGTCGAGTGAATATCAAGGGTTTGAAATACCATCTAGATGTGGCCATGCATCTAACGATAAACCAATCAATTCAAACAAGTTCAACTAAGCAATCATAAAATTCAACACAAATTCCAATAAACTAACAAGTAAAACAAAGCATTCAACTACATCTTAACCCTAGAAACTAAAGAATTTAGCCTAGCATAGTCAGAAAGCAAATAAAACAAGAGATAAACAAGAAGTTCATGACAAAACTCGAAGAATCAAGAAGATACGTCGCAAATCTCTCGATTTTCTTCTTCTCCAAGCTTAGTCGTCGCTTCTATCCTCTAGGGTTTGTTCTCTACTCCAGAATGATGCCTCTGGTCCAAAGAATCTTGCCTTTAAAGCCTTCCATTCACGACCTCTCCAGCTGGCCTCTATTTCCAATTCTGGTTTCTGTTTCTAGAAATGCCATGCACGGTTCGTATGCATTGGTTCACGGACCGTGTGCCTATGTCCTGGTGAGTGGGAGATGTGCGGGTCGTGTGTGTCTTCAGTCTGTGGTCGGGCAGAGGGTATACGGTCCGCATGCAAGAGTGCACGGTCCGTGTATAGTCCTTCAGATTCCAGATCCTTCCTCTGTTTCACCCGTTTCCTGCAATAATAAGAACAAAAGAGCAGCAGTACCACATCCTATAGATATTCAATGAAATACACACGTTTTTGGGGTTTAATGGTGATGCAAATGTAGCACCCAGGGAAGACAGATTTCTGATTAGAGGTCGGACAGATAGGCATTCGGTCGCCACATTCAACGATACCAGTTCTTTTGAAGAAGCAGACATTGGTTTCTTTGGGAGGCGTGTTGTATACAATCAGCTTGCCCCTACAACAGGTTTATACCAACATAGATGAACTAGTGAAGAAAATTCATGAGGTTCATGTTCACGGCAACTGGGAGTGCAGAGTACAAAAAAGGGACCGAACAAGGTTAGTTGTGGTTTGTAAAGATGCGCCGCGTTGCGAGTTCCGTCTTTTTGCAACCGCTGTGGGTAAGGGGAGGCATGGATGATTAAGAAGTGTGAACCACCTCATACATGCAAGTCTGCACATCAAGGACAAACCATGCACAACTTACGGCATCACTTATTACCGACGTAATTGAGACATGCATTAAGGAGGACCCATCGATGAGCATTAAGGAGGTCGCTAGGAGTGTCAGACTCATTTACAAATATGCAAACCCAAAATACAATAGGTTGTGAAGAGGGCATGAACTTGCGATTTGCAGAATGCTCGATAGTTGGTAGGGTTCATACAACTTGCTTGTACCATTGCTCTAGCCCATAGTAAGTACAAATCCGGCACAAAGCATGAATGTTGGAATGTCAGCATACCCTATATCGATGACACTAAATAATTCAAGGCATAGCATGGGCTTTTGGTCCATGTATTCAAGTTGTGTCAAACATTAGACCAGTCATTAGCATAGATGCATGCATCATGTCTGGCCGTTATGATGGGAGGTTGTTGATAACATGTGCATATGATGCTGAAAATCAGTTATTGGCTTTGGCCTTTGTAATTGTTGAGAAGGAGGATGGTGAGCATTGGGGATTTTTCATGAGCTTTTTATGAAGAGAAGTGGTTGGAAACATGTTCTTTTGTGTCATATCAGACCAGCACAAATGAATCAAATATATTTTTTATCGTACCGATTTTGGATGGTCGACAGCGGACGGCGAGTGTGTGCACAGGCTGTGTATGCAACACGTTGCAGACAACCTAAAAAAGAATACCGGATACGACAAATGGGTTGCAAACACATTCAAAATGGTTGCAGGAGGAAGAAGCCGAGAAGGGTAGAAGAGATATTCAGAGATTTTACCAAGGTATGTATATTTTTTATTTGAAATTTAACATATTTTAGATGAAATTTTACTGAATTATTTACTTATATTTTTTCGTCTCTTTATTTGACATAAAGGCTTCTCTTTATTTTTGTGTAGTACTGTCCAAAGGCAAATGCCTACTTACTTAAGGTGGGCAAAAATAATCCCAGAGATCTGCAAGAGCCACCCGCATATGAGAAAATATTTCAAGCCCGTGATGGAGGTTACCGATGGGAGGACACCTTCTACAAGTTAAATGCATGGTTTATTGAACGGCTTGCTAAAGCTGCAGAATTAATGGAAAGAAATCAAATGTTTTCAACAAGGGTGGAGAGGAAACTAAGAAAACATAGGGAGAAAGGTGCAGTTATGAACGTTGTCCCGTACAGTGATCAACGCATGGAATTCGAAGTGCAATGTCCAGATGAGTACGTTCCAACCAGCTGTAAACCAAATGGGACTCTGGAGTTTGTGAAAAGGGATTTCAAGTACATGGTTATTTTCAGAGCTGACAATACTATAACATGTACATGCCAAGGAATCCAATTAGCTCACCTACATTGTTCTCATATTATAGCGGTGTGCCGAGTGAGAAACTTTTACGAGAATGATTTTATCGCCGACATGTAGCGTACCGAGTACCTTGCGAGTACTTGGGGTGGATCTTTCCATTCTTCAGCATGTGTGGCCTCCCTATGTTGGGGATTGAATCCTTCCTTCAAAGGGGTGGATCAGGTTAGAGAGAAGGAAACACAAGCGTGTTGTAATGACCATGGACCAGATGCAAGGTAGGCGAATAGGACATCAGGCTCGCCGTTCCATTTCTGACAGGCAGCGAGCAGGTATATTTGATTTTATATTTTACTATGTCAATATCATACCATGATTGGTGAATTGGAATGCAATGAAAGAGAAAATGCTACTAGATGCCATAAACGAAGCTAATGAAAGAGAAAATGCTAGAGTTGTTGCTGAGGCAACCGGTAGAAGACAACTCACTCATGAGAGCCAAGCATCTAGTAGCCATGCAGAGACATCCGGTACTGTTTAACAGTTCTTGTTGCATTGCTAAATTATACTCAAATTGCATTGCTAAATTGTACATTGAATTTTAAAGTTAGTGGCTTTAAATGTCTACTAACAATTTCATTGATAAAAATATATATATATATATTTACAACGAGTCAAATTGTTCTAATTTCTAGATCTACTCTTTTATTCTCACGAAATTTTTCAAACTACTCATTCTCCTCTCTGTTCAAAGAGGTAGAACCGAGAGAGGAGAGGGTGTTGTGACGGGAATGAGGCTTAGAAGAGGTAAGAAGGTTGGACTAAGGGGGAAGAGACGATAAGGAAGGAAAAGTGGCGGCTGCTAGGTTTTGAAATCTGCAAAGTATCGCCTGGAAGTGACCCTCTTTCTATTTTGAAGATTGTTAGGGTTGTCAAAAAATTTATATTTGATTGTTAGACTATCTATATGTTACAATATATTTATATTTTTTTTCTCAAGCTTATTTAAATTGAATTGACAAATCAGTATTAAAATTGTCAAAATAACTATTGTTAAGTCATGAGATAGGATGGTAGCACATTTGGCTAGAAGAAAAAATTCTAAGAGTGTGGTTATTCAAAAGTTAAGAATTCAAACTCATCTTACGACTTTGCAGCTTCTGTGTAGCTTTTCAAAAATAAAATTTGTTAAGTCATTCCTTTCCATTAAGTAATTCTGGCAATTATCTTTATAATTCATTCAGAATTCAGATTTTGAGATTAAATTAATATTTTAGTTACGTTATTTTAACAATCCACATTAGGTCTTAAAAAATAGCTGCAAGTGCAATGATTTATCTGTCAAGAATAAAAATCACTAGTGGCTCCCCAAAGGCCCGTGAACTACGTATGGATACACGAATTAAAATGCACGTACAAATACAATTTTTTAAGTTTGTACAAATTAAGCGTGAAAATTGTACAATTTAAATTTAATGTATTAAAATTCATGTGTGCATATATCAAAAGTGCTCAAACGGAGAATTACGAAGGTGAAGCTAGACTTTCGAGCTATGGGTCACGTGTAAATAGAATTAATTGTATAAAATTTCATACTGCGAATGAAAATCAGTTTTATACTGTCCATAATATTTTACTCTAAATCTATATAGAAAATAATAAAAAGATACAAAAAATTGAAAATAAATTGGATCGATTGACCTCCATATCTTCAACGCGATTTTGTCACTGGAACCAGCTTTTGGTCTAGTGGCAAAGGACGGAAGGTTGTGTGTTCAAAATTCAGATTGAAGGTCATTTATGGACATTAAATAAAAGTTGGTAAGTTAGACATTCACCTTTCTTATAAAAAAAATGAACAAATATAAGTTTTTAGTTCTTTTAAGAAATTTTCTAATTGCAGGAGGTTCAAATATCTCTATTTTTTCTATCTCCATCATACCTTTATTTTTTAAATTTTCTAATAACAAAAATTATAAAATTTATATGTCAAAATAAAATCGTGAGATGTGATCTATATTATTTCTCTATATGTAAATAAAAAATTATCACTTTCTGATTTTGATTTTATATGAATCGATAAAGTGAAAAATCAATGTCCAAAATTTATTCACATCGGTATATTTTTACAAGTTCTGATATTAATCAAAACAAAATTAAAATATTATGATTTCTTACGTGTGTATAGAGAAAATGATATAAATTATATCTAATGGTTTTATTTTGATACTTAAATTTAAATTTTATATGAATCCAAAGACATTTGAACTCTCCTCTTAAATTTATATCATCAAGTTGAATTTTAAGGATGATATTTATAGTAGCGATAAATTTCTCATTAAATTAGCTCCCTAAAATTTTACTTCGCACTAATTAAGTCACTTTTTTACCATATTAATGACCGATGTATTAATTTTGTTTAGGAGAGCCTAGCTATCCCCCAGATCCATCCCCGTTTCATCCCCCAGTCAATAACTACTTGAGTAACTACTAACTACTTGGGGGACCACTTACTATTTGGAGACCGCCTAATATTTGAAAGATTTTACAACTGGCGCGCACAAGTATTCATACATAATACATCAAGTATTCATCCTAGATATCAAAGTATTAAAAAAAAACTGGACACATCACTCACCCATCTTTTACACATTTTTAGAGATGGTTTTTTTTTCTCCGTTCAATCTAACCAATATTTCTGACGATATGTGAGAAATTTTGCAAATCTAAAATTACGAACGTCTTCTACACAATTTTCTCTTTCAAATGAGAATCATGATGACATACTTTCGAGTTGTCCGTTGCACAAGTATTCATACCTCGTCGCAAGTATTCATACCTCATCGAGCAAGTATTCATACCTCGTCGTGTAAGTGTAAATAGTTAATTTTACAAGAGCAGACGAATAGTATTGAACATTGCTTTATTGCTTTCTAGTTCAATTTTACTTTTTGGAAATAAAAAATAGTTGCCACATGTTTCACTGTCGAAACAAAAATATCTATCAAATTTTACATATTATATAATTAAAATGTTACAAAAAAAAACAAAAACAATATTTAAAAGAAACAAGACATATTTCATTGAAGTATTCATACATATACGTTAAAGTATTCATCCATAAGATATCAAGTATTCATTCATATACGTTAAAGTATTCATACCTAATTCATACATATACGTTAAAGTATTTATACCTAAGATATCAAGTATTCATTCATACATGTTGAAGTATTCATACCTAAGATATCAAGTATTCATTCATACACCTCTAATTTTTTCAAAATTTGTTTTTCTGTCATTTCTTAGTACTTAGTACGCACTGGCCTAATTCACCATTAATGAAGCTTTGTTCTTTGCAAATAACTCGCTACTGCATGAGGAAGAGAAAAATATACACGATGGGAGAGGCGGAGGCGGAGAGGGAGAGGTGGGAGAGACGGGTGGAGGCGGAGGTGGGAGAGGAAGGGAGAGAGAGGAAAGAAATAAAGGGAGAAAATTTGCTAATTAATCTGTAGGGACCATTAGATAGTTAAAATTTGTAATTATAGTTAGAAGAGAAAGTTAGTTAGTTGGAGATGAAATAGAGGAAGAATAGATGGAAAAAAAATATAATTACCCTTTTGTTTATGCACTTTGGTGTTTGCAATTAATACGTTTTTTATTTATTTCCCTTTCGGTAGAAGTTTTAGATATTTTGGTCACTTCGGTAAATGACGCACAAATCCGCAACAAATTTGTCACCAATTTATACATTTTTGTCAAATTCAGTTGACCCCCTACAGTCAACAAAATTTTACTTTGCACCAGTTAAGTACTCAGCTTTACTTTTTTATTTTGTAGATATAAATGTTTTTTTCTCCATATTTTTTGAACTTTTATTTATCTAAATTTGTAAGAAATTAACACGTCTTCGGTAGTTATGACTTATGACCGAACACTACGTTCAATTTCAGTAAAAAAAGAAATTAACACGTGTTCGGTAGTTATGACTTATGACCGAACACTACGTTCAATTTCAGTATAAAAAATTTAAATGCTAAATAAAATAAGCGAATTTAGACGCATTCATCCGGTCGTCCATGATTGTCTGAACAAATACGTTCAAGAAAAATGTTTGAGCGCACAAAATTATGCGTTCATAATTTATTCCGGAATACATGCATTAAAAAAGGTTGGTTCTCGTGTTAGAATTCACTTCCTCATTTGATACTTGTATAAATATTTTTTCTTGATGTCTAAATGTATGAGCTCAATCAAAATCACTGAATTGTATTTCTTGTCATTTTTTCAAGGGGGAAATTTCACATATATGGTATATCCCTCCAAAAATTCAAAATTACGTATTTACCTTTCTAAACTTTAAAAAAATTCACAAATTTATCTATTTTATTGTCTTTTATATTAAAACTCATTCTAAATTTATAAAATACTCATTTTACCCTTTATTAAAAACATAAAATGTCTAGTGGACTCAAATTTTAATCTAATAGGTTTCTCTACCGTTTGAATTGCTTTAATATCCGCATGCGCTAGATCAGCACGAATCTTGAAGCGAACACGCATGGATATTGAAGCTACACACACATCTTAATGTGATGCGCACGGATCGGACGGTAGAGGAACCCTTCAGATTTAAATTTGAGTGTGATGGGTGTTTTATGCTTTCAATAAAGGTTAAAATGAATATTTTATAAATTTAAAATGAGTTTTAATATAAAAGACAATAAAATGGATAAATTTGTGAGTTTTAGAAGTTTAGAGGAGGAAATACGTAATTTTAAAATTAAAGGAGGAATGATATACGTGAAATTCCTTTTTTTTAAACGGAAATATTAAAATAATTCTCTTAACAACGAGAGAGAGTCAAATAAAATTTCTTACTTTTCCTCATTTCCATTACCTCCCCCCTCTCTATGTTATCCTTTAGTTATCCATTAACTCACATCTTAATTTACCTATTTTCAAACCATTGTGGTAATGAGCATCAACCCCAAAATGTCAATTATTTCAGAATTGAGGCTCCATTACTTCATGATAGAAATGGACCATTATGGACGTGATGTGGTGGTAAAGCAGAAGAGCAATCCAGAATCCAGAGACGGAAGAACAAATTCCATTTTCTTTGTTCATTGACAAACTTTGATAAAAAAAAATTGAAGTTCAATGACACTTAACGGAGAGAAATCAAATTCAAGCAGCACTTGAAATTTGATGCACAGTTTAACCTCACGCTCTTTGCACATTTTATATAAAAACATTATACCGGATATAAATATGCTTAGACTCGCTGCGCAACATTTTTTATTTTTCTTTTTCTCAAGCTCACATGATAAGTTGATGATTTTAACTTCAAAATTTATTGAATTGACTTCAACAATAAATTCAACCTATTAAAACCAATCTATTTGACGAGGAGTACATTTACATGCTAAATTATCAATTTTTAATTTTATTAAGTACTTATTCAACCGGCTAAAAAATGATGGCAAATAAAGTTTTTTAGATGCAAGTGACAACTGTTTATACAATAAGACGAACTCCAAAAATTATAAAATTTAATATAGATACATCCTAGTTAAGAAAATTAGCTCAACAGTTAAAATTCAAAGTTTGGACTTTAAATTTTGAAATATAAATGCAAACAAAAATCGTGACATTTGATTGTACCAAAAACTTGTAGCAGAAAACCCTTCTACAAAGGCATTAAGTATTTTTCTCTTTCGAGTTCAACAAAGGCATTACAATATTACTAATTAAAACTGGGGAGAACCTCTGGCCATAATACAGAGAGTAGCATGCTACACTGTTTGGTACAAAATTTGTTAATCCACCATACAAAATTCAAAAAGTTCTAATGTTGCAAAGAAGAAGACCTCCAGAGTTTAACCTATTTTTAAGCAACACCATGTCCCTGAACAAACTTTCGTCCAAACCCTTCGAAATATAATCATCAGCATCATATCTCGTTCTTGTGATTTCCAAGTGCGCTAATTTCTCTTCATCACACCCTTTACCAAAATTTCCTATGTAATTTTCGTCTTTCCGATTTTCAGTATGCTTCTCCGGTTGTTGAGCGAAAGAGAAACAAAAACTTTCACTTGGTGTATCATAATCAGAGATAAGGTCACTACTGTGATATATCGGTTTTGGGTCTGGATATTTGGTGTCACTGCTGCTATGACTGAAATCCATACCAGATCCTGTTAAGCTTATTGACCTAGGACTTTGGTTTTCAGATTCCTGCAGGAAAATGAGCTAATGTAAATATGTAATCTCTAAGTATTTCAGCAAAATTAATAGAAGAACAATTTAACAGGTAAGAACAGCACCTACAACATACAGGCTAATATGTAATGGCATTGGTTTAACCAGATCTTACTGGCAAAGTTGTATCATTCAAAAGCGGATAAAACTACAGGTCAACAAGCTTAGGTTCTAAAGCTAAAGTGGATTCATTTTGGCAATGCTGTATTGACCTCATAATTGTTAGAAATCAACGACTCTGCAAAGGCTATATCTTCATTCGATAGAAATACATCACTTTCGAGTTTTTGCCTACAAGCTGTTGAACTTGGTAAAGGGTCTTCTAGAGAGGAGAGATCTGACCCATCAAAATTTGAAATTGAAACGCATTCTTCAAAATAACTCATTGCCTCTTCTTCTAATCGCCTTGACACCTCACGCCTCTCTATACTTGCCTGAATCCAAATACAAAAAACAATTAGCAAAAGAATAACAAGGTCAAACCCAGACCAGTTTGGCACCATAAAATTCAAATCAGGTACCAGCATGTGGCATATGATTCGGAACTTTGCAAAATGGTAATGAGTAATGACATCACTTCACTACTAGGGACCAGTACAGTAAACAATTGTACTTGTATATTTGAAAGCAAATTAGTTTGACAGAGACCTAACTCCGAGAAGGGAAATGAAACACCGTTTAAATGAAGAGAAATAAAAGAATGTAGCTAAAACAAGATATTAAAGGGAGGAAAATTTACCCTTCTTTTAGACCTAGTATTGCATGATTCAGAAAAATCTGGTGAGGATAAAAACTCTTTCAGAATTTTACTCAGTTCTTCCTTTCTCTGCTCTTCAACTACCAGCTCAGCACGCAGCTTGCGTATTCTCTCCTGTGACTGAGTTTTACAAAAAAAAAAACCCTCAATTGGTGTTGCAGCTTCTGTTTCCTTAAAGGTTTCTAGTTAGCATTAGCTGAAGGCTTCAATTTTTCCATATATATAGAGGGCCTTTATGGCTTTTCCGATTTCCCCAAAAAGTAGTTGGTTACAGTCTAATATTGCAAAAGGCAGTCACAATTTTGCAGACTTGCAAAAAGTTAAGAATATGAGGTCAATGTTGGGCAAAAGTTCTCTTCGCTTTGAGTTAGAACATTGAGTTAAAAGTAATATTTCTACTATTAAATTGAAGTAAGAGCAAATTTGTCATTGTTCATCATAGCACCCATATCGGTTGCTCTTGTTCATCAAGAGCATATTTCATAAGTAGCACACATCATGACAGATTTAGTAAAATACCAGAAAATAGTGGATCATTTTCTTTTAAGAAGAGGATGCAAACCTTACATGTATACATAATCGTCATAACTATGATTTTTTAATAAAATTGGATTCAAAAATCCAAACTAATTTAGCATAATTAAATTTCGACCTTTTCAAGCTTGGAGGCGTAATCAGTTCTAATATCAGATGAAATTTCAGCTCCATCCAGATCAGAAATCATATCTGTAGTGCTGCTCCCCTTAATCACCTGATAAAAATGGACAGAGAATTATGTCACTTTCTGTTAGAAACGCTGAAACATTGATGAAGCCAATTTAAAAAAAATTATGAGTTTTATTAGAGAAGTTCACTGTTAACTTGCATTCTCAAGGTCATCTCTGATCTGAGAAACAGCTCGTTGTACTTCAGATCTGACAGTCTCATATAATTTTCCGTCATCAGTGTCAGTGGAAGGATAGTCACTCTGTTAATAAAATGATACACAAAGAATGAAAGATTAGGATTGAATGGCAGCAGTAATTGTTTTCTAGTTTTTCTGATATTCTCTTTGTCAAAATAGAAAAACTCTATGTAAAGCACTATAATAGAAAGTTCCCTAATTGGCAAAATATAAAATAGTAAAATAACAGTATGTTGTAATCTTCTTACCTCATTAGACTTAGATGGACCACGCGAAACCGACCGCAGCCGCCTCCGCACTGGATCGACCTGCGACAGGCTTCTTTCTCGAGGCTTCACAATTGCTGAATCCAGGGCCCGCCCCATTCGGCCCCGCTTGTCAGTGGAAACTGCATCTCCCCTTCCTTTACCAATCCGTAAGTTTTCTCTCTCACTTGATGATGATTTCGAGCTCCCGCTGGAGCAATCAAATAGGGGGTTATCTCTTGTGTTACCATACCCTTCTCGCAAAAGTTGACTTCTTTGCACCGCGCTTACACTTCTAGACCTACGAATTGGGGTTTTATTCAGAGAATCTCTGGAAACTTGGTCTCTTGAAGTAGTTGAAATTGAGGAAGAGGATGATGTAGATGCGTTGGTGTAATTTCCCCTCCTAGATGTGGATTTGAACGCTGAAACCGCCATTATAAATAATGGCGCCGCAAAGGAAACAGAGATACAGCAAACGAGTAGAAACCGTAGATATGTTATCAGAGAAAAGAAAAGAACCCGCTTTTGTGGTATGGTTGGTGGGAGATAGAAGCAGGAATTATGAGAGAGTTGGACAAAATTTAGGGATTACAAGAGAACAGAATCCATGATTAGGGTCTCTTTCGTGGGAAGTTAAGAAGCCACGACCATGGCGTAGGTGGTGAGCGCGAGACAAGTGACGAATAAAAATTGAGAAGCGGGATGGCTGCTGGACTTGGATCCGAAAGCAACGGCGAGGGAAAGTCGAATATTGCTTTACCTTTCGTATAACTGGACGACAGCAGATCAATCTAATCGTCTCCACACTGGAGAGATTCCAATGATTTGGAGATTTGAAATAAACCCATCCGGCCCGGACCGGCCCAGGAAGGATCGCAGAAGGCAGGCCAGAGGCCGGGCTCACGAAGAAATACGCAATGTTAAGTGATAAAGGAAGAAGAAATAATAAAAGAGAGGAAAAAATTGGAGATGCGGGGGATCGAACCCCGTGCCTCTCGCATGCAAAGCGAGCGCTCTACCATTTGAGCTACATCCCCATATATGTTTGACGTATGCAATATTTGTATTTCTTAGTAATAGATCAGATGAAAGGCTTCGTTTTCTTTTGCTCGGTTTACCGAAATCATTTTCATTCCCTGTTTTAAGAGGGTCATCTTTATATTCCCATCCATAATGTGATCAAGTCATAAAAGATTAGTCCTGTCAAATGGATATTTGGACGTATAATGATTACTATATGTATGTATTAAATCCTGAATCAGTATCGAATCGTCATCTTACCTGTCCATGGTGGCGTGCGTTGACTTCTCATCTAGACCAGTCGGGTCTTGACTCTACCGTTCTTTAAACATTAACAAACAATAGAGCCTCTCTTCCGTTCGATCCAGTCGCGTATCATCCAAGGTGACATCATATTTTTGTTTAGATTACTGTCGGATCAGAATCTATCCGTATATTAAAGAGACTCCTTACATTTCATTTCGAACCTTATTGACCTAGATTTTGATTAGGCGGTTCGAATCTAAACATAAATATTCTATTACCTCAGAGGATATGGACTTCGCATCCTTGCTCAGCGATTTCGAGCCCTGGGCTATCCGATACACACGTTGGATGGTGTTGATTTTTATTTTGCAAGGTCAATTTCTTTTTTAAATAAGATAGGAGTGAGAGGTCAGAGTTTCTAATTTTGTATTTTATTGATAAATTAAAAATAATCTATAATTAAAAGAGTCATAAAACATGAAATTATTTAATGAGTATTGTGCAGAAAAAAATAAAATAAAAATTACATTTTCTCTCCTAATAGTAAACCATTAATCAATTCAAAAGTGAAATAAATATTTTCTAGAAGTTCGATTGCAATTATAAAGAATTAAAGATTCTTTCGCAGTGCATAGTATATTTATTTTGAAGAATTGCACGTATTTGAAAAATCAAAGTTTTCTCTGCTATACTTGGTATTACAAATCTGTGTAATATTTAGACCAAGGAGCATTCTGTATGCTTAAAATCTGAGAGATTGCAATGTTCTCTTAAAGCATGTAACTTATCTATAATTAAAAATATTAAATTTATCTAGTGAAAAGGCACATGATTTCTATGTGAGATGTAATGGGTTCAAAATTAGAATGGAAGAAATCATTTGTTGTAATAATAAGAATATTAAATAGTTAAATAGCTTAATCTCTAATTTTTACTTAAAAAATATATTAGATTTAAAATTGTGACCTACCTGTATCGTCATTTTGATTGTGCATTTATCGTGGTTGTTTGTAGGTTTGAAGTTGAACAATAGTGGAAGACAATGTGTTAAATCCTATGTTGCACGGATACGGGTACGAGTATCGTATCGGATACGATACGGATACGGTGATATAGTAATTTTCAAAAATCAAGAATACAATACGTTTATTGTATGTAATATTATTTTATTATTTTAATTATATTTATATGAATCAAATGGAGCAAAACAATACTATAGCGAAATATATATAATAAGTACTTTATTATAACAACAACATTATAGTGGTATAATGGTAGAAGGCTATAGTTGTTATGCCTAAAAAATTGATTTTGGCGTGGTGCACGGTGGATCACACGGTGCGGTGCGTGTGATTTTGGTGCGGTGCGTGGTGTATTGCGCGGTCCAGGCGTATCCCAGCGAGTTATAGCGTATCGATGACCGTATCCACTAAGTAAGGATACGTCACGTGAGCAGATACGCCAGCTGGTGTATCAGATATGTATCGCCGCTGTATCGGAAGCGTATCGGTATCCGATAAGTGTCCAATACGGATACGAAGATCAATCTGAAGTATCCGACTAACATAGGTTAAATCTATTCGCTTTGACGCTTCCCTACATTTAATGCCTGAAATGGTGGTTAGGATATCCTGTGTTTGTTTTTACGAGTCTTTATGTATATAAGGGTATAAATATTGTTCCTTGTAATTGGCAAGGTTTTCTGCATATTAGCATATATTTCAATGTTTGATTACAAAATATTACTAAAATTATAACAATGGAAAATTAGTTGATTATATTTTCCTTCAATTTCATCGGATCTCAATGTCTCATTCTTCTTTCCGCTTTCTTTCCCTCTTCTTTTCTTATACAATTTTAATTATGTTAATTTTGATAATTAACATTTACAGTTTTTATAATTGTTTAATATTTTAGTAGAAAATTTTTATTATTCATCTTTCTTCATAATTTGAGTTTTTCTCAGTATAATTTTATGCAAATTAACTCCTAAAGCTAATACTAAATTCTAAATTTAAGAAGTACAAAATGACATGATTAAATTATAAATTTTCAAGTTTTTATAGTTTTACAATTCAATTGCTACATTTCGTAGTTTTGCATGTAACTTATACACAAATTATTATTTATGAAAATATCATAAACCTAAATAAACTTCCGTAAAGAAAAATAAAATTATAAGAAAAAATATAAACCTCATATGACAAATTTTTGACATTGAATAACTTTTGGAAAGCAAGAAATGAAAATTAAAAAAAAATTAAAAAAGTTTCGAGTGCAGGAAATGAAAACTTAATGCAGGTTGATTCATCACTGAAGGAACAAAATATAAAGAGCGAAATATAAAACTAAATGCATGTTAAATGTAGGTTGTTCTTGTTACATGTAGGGATTGGAAAGACCAGCATTTAGCCTAATTCTAGCTCTGACACCCCCACAATAAACTGGACCAGCTAAACCCAACCTGGTTTCTGAACTATGTGCCACAGCCTGATCAACCCACCCCAGAAGTACTGGGAAATAAAGGAACTAGCTACTCGCCAATGTTTGGGTCCGGATCCCCCAAAGTAACCCAATCTTTGGGTTTTGGATCGAGACCGTCCGATTCGAATTCGTTGCTCGAGATCGTCTCGGAATTTGATTTCATCGTCGGAATGTGTGCGCTCACTTCGGGGATGGATTTTCGCGAATTCGAATCGGACGGTCTAGATCCAAAACCCAAAGATTGGGTTACTTCACTGGATCCGAATTCCTAATGTTTTGGGAGTATAGTATGGGGCAATTGCTATTTTATTGAAATGTTTATTTATTGTTGAAGTAAAAGTTAAAAGCCACCTACATACTTTCATCAATAAAATTTAAATTATACAAAGAGCGAGCCTATAAATTTTATTAAAAGTTATATCTAAATTTATTAAAAAAAATTGCACAATTCTATCATTTTCATTTGTTTCCTTCAGTTTCTTTTTGGTTTATTTTTTGTGCTAATAAATCCAAACTGACAAAAGCCTTCTAAGAAGTCTTAGCACTTGCAAAATAAAGATATGATAGACCCGGTTCATAGACTTGAAAACACGACCTTCATTTGAACTTTGTTTATTACCATTTTTTTGTTTTTGTTTATGTTGTGTGCTTGCAATTAAAAAAATATCAAGCAAACATTTAGGTGCGCATGTACAGTTGTACCAACACCGTACAACAACACCCTGACACACATAAATTTGTTTAAATGATAATGTATAACGCATATGCATGTTATTATCTCATGAAACATCTAACTAGGTTTCCAAACATCAATTATCTTATTAAAACATCTCAACTATGACCTCTCAGGAAGTCAGTACAGCCACACATCATGCATGATTCGGTCCGTTCATGTGCTATACTCAAGTCAATATTCAATCTCTGCTTTCACCTCTTCTCTTTCTATGACTTTTTTTGTAACTAAATTTTATTTATAATAATGTATCACAGATTTTAAACGAGACAATAGTCTCATTTATAAAATCTATGCACCAGAGGTCGACTCTGGTGTTTCGGATAAAGAGTCGATTCTTATTTAGTTTTAATTTAAATTCATATTACACGGTGCTTATTCTTGAATTAAAATCTTAGAAGTCGAAGTCGTGATATTGTGTTTCAACGATTATCATCATTTTTTTAAAATATCTCTCTATTGGTTTCCTCCAATATTTATAAACATATATTTTCAACTATAAAAATTTGAATTTACATTTTTTTTCGTTTGACCATTGATAGCTTCTATCATTTTTTTTTTTTTTTAAAGACAGTTTTTTCGCTTGGTTTCATTGAATCAGAAGGCACAAATTTATAATTCTTTCAAAATATATTAAGTTCATGTAAATATTGTGACATGTCATGGTTATTTTATTTATATTTCATTGCAAAAGTGTGTTCTCACTTTTCTATTTTCAAAAATTGAAATCAATGTTTTTGTCCTTAATCAATGCCACGCACAAACCGTACTTGTTTGTGTTGATCCATGTGATGCGTGTTGTATTTATTATGTAAAATTATTGATGGGTTGTTTTATGAGCAAACACTCTAATTTCGAATATAAGTTTTGATATTTATCTATACGCGTATGGTATTGTTACTGCTGCGTGCGTTATAGATTATCTCTGAGTACTTCGTGCACGGTATTGTCACTATTCGCACGGTGAGCTGGATGTTTGTTTATGCGATCCAAAAGGTTTTTCGATCTTTCAATCGGCTTTTGGGCTACCAAGACAGGTATTTTAGGTATAAAAATATTTTTCCCTTATACTACCATGTAGTTGAAATAATCCCAAAGACCGCACCTAAATAGTGCTTTCTAATGTTGTTTCAACTAAGACTAATCTATCCGTAGAGAAATTATAGTCCTAGTCTAAGTACGAATTATACTATCCTGCTAAGGGAGCCACTTGGGTTCTAACCCTAGTCTTTGAACCGATGCCAAGCCTCATTAGCCCCAATCTCACAACTACTTACGAGTAATTCCTCACACGAATTCTCAGAATTGCTTATCGAAGGTATGTGGAGATCATTGGCATATAGTAGACGGAACTATGTATGCAAGGATATTATAAGAAAAAAGTGCAATAAAATTCAGATCATAACGCAAAAACAAAACATAAACATATACTAAAACATAATTAAGAATTCAAGTACAACATTCACTTTAGAGATGAGAAGTTTAGCCTCTCATGACCATGGTAATAAAGGAAAGAAATAAAGAGAACATAAATTAGAACCTAATTGAAGATGAAATAACCTTCACGCCTCATAGTGAGTCGACTTTTGCCTCCTTAGATGATTTCTCTACTACTCGACCTGTAATGTTTAATACCCTCTCTCTAAGTAACTTTCTAAGCTAATCTAACAATGAGAGTTGCTACCGACAACTATATAGAACTTGAACACACTCAGAATTCTATCAAAAAGGATTTATAGTCTCCCTATACAATAGTAGGAGTAGTGGAGATCATGGGGACGTGGGGTCCACCCATTATTCATTAGGAATTGTCTAAAAATAGCGTGGCTCGTCAGCAAGACAGGCCTTATAAAAGGCCCGACCTGTCATCCGTGCTGGGCTATGCCGCGCACGGCATTGAGAATGTTGCATAGTCTTTTGGCTTAGTGGATTTTCTTGTATTTTCATCATTTCGCATGTTGTGCACTCTGTGAGAGGTGTTGCATGCTCCATGTGATGTCCAATTTCGGCGGCTATTTGATAATTATCGAAATATGATATTTTTGCTCTGTTTTTGGCCTAAATACGCAACTTTCTCTAAAATCTGCTAAAATTACTCAAAAACACATTTGCGGTAAATAAATAAAAAAAATGGCTACTTCACATTCGTTTTTCGTCATTTTCTGAATAAAAAGATAGAGATTTTCGCTATATGATTTAGCGTCATCAGATATCTGATTAATTGAGCCTGGATTGAAAATTAATAAATAATAGTAAATATGACTCTAATTTTATATTCGTAGCATTTAAAAATAAAAATATTTAATCCGTCACATCAAATTCGAAATATATTCATCCTCGCACAAAAATTGTTATCATTAGCATTTAAAAACTAAGGTGACAGCGTTTCACACATTATCTAGCAAAACGCTGGTAAAATACAACTAAAAAATTCTTACTTGGCGAGACGTTGTTGCTAGCGTTTCACAATAGGTAAAAATGCTAACAATGATAGCTTTTTACAAAATGTCAAATGTTGCTACTGTGAGCGTTTTATCTCAAGCTTTAAAACATCGACAGATAAAAGAATTCGAAACATGACTTCATGTGGGATTGTGTGAGTAACACAGTTCACCGCACTGATCGCGTCAACAGCAAATCACAACCCAAGTATAGACAAATACTCCAGTAGCGTACATGGTACCTCTGATACAATCAGATTCGTACCTGAATTTTTTTACGAAAATTGCAATAGAAGCTGAAGGGGGGATTTTTTTTAAAAACCGTAAATAAAATAATTAAATTTACCAAACCAACATGATGACCCGAAGATTTTAAAAAACCATCAGAACCGAGATGCCAATTCGGTCCGAACAAATTTTTTTTCTCCGGACCGAATTGGCATTTCGGTCCCCCTGTTTTTCGCTGTTTTCACCGGTTGCGGCCACAGAAAATCACGGAAAATAAAAAAAAAAGGCCAGACCGAATTGGCAATTCGGTCCGAAGGATTTTTTTTCCTCCGGACCGAATTGGCAATTCGGTCCCGTGTTTTTTTTTTTTTTTTTTTTTTTTTTTTTTATTTTTTTATTTTTTAGACGAGCAAAATAAAGAAATCAAAATTTGAATTTTTTTTAAATTATTTTTTTCATTTTCGAAGTCCAAATCGTCGATGCAAACCGTTCAACAAGATCTCCACAATAAAATGTGCTTGCAGATCAAATTTTACATTTTTTTTGAATTTTTTTTACTATTTATTAACTATTTTACAAAAAATAGTCATATTCAGACCATTAAATTTTGTACTCATCTTAATAAATAGTAAAAAATTCAAAAAATGTAAAATTTGATCTGCAATCACATTTTATTTAGATAATCACGTTGAACGGTTTGGATCGACGATTTGGACTTTGAAAATGAAAAAATGATTGTTGTAACTCAAATTTATTGTAACTTGATCCCCCTCATACTAAAATACGCTAAATTACTTGAAATTATGTTGAATTACACTATAATAGTTAAATTACACTAAATTACATTACATTACGCTAAAATACGATAAATTACTCTAAATTACATATAAATAGGGCCGATATCTTCACTAAAAAGGCGAAAAAACGACAGCGAAACTTCAAACGGTCATAAAACGGCGCTCGAGTGTCCGATTTCAGCAAATGAGCACTTTTCGGAAAGCTTGCGAAAATGCGCATGCGTCTGAACCATCTATGATGGATTTCGAATTTCAGAATCGCCAGAAAACAAAGGGAAGAGCCTCAAAACTTGAGTTGAAGTTTCCGATTAAGATTTTCATTTCTATCATTCAATCCAAGTAGCTCAGTAAATTAGTTACATAATGAACTTGCAGATTACCAATTTTTACTATTTTTGGAATTTTTTTACTATTTTTCATGATTCATGAAAGATGACACATAATCGGTCTACTTTTGCATAATTTACCGTATTTCAACATAATTCAATATAATTTATTGTAATTTAGTGTAATTTTCAATATAATTTTTTATTATTGTAATTTAGTGTAATTCAATATAATTTATTGTAATATAGTGTAATTTTCAACATAATTTATTGTAATATAGTGTAATTCAACTTAATTTCAAGTAATTTAGTGTGTTTTAGTATAAATATGCTAATTATAAATCAAAAGAAGTAATCTAACAAAAAATTTAAATTTTCAGTATTAGATTTCTTTATTTTGTTCTTCGTATTTCCAAAAAAAAAAAAAAAAAAAAAAAAAAAAAAAAAAAAAACACGGGACCGAATTGCCAATTCGGTCCGGAGGAAAAAAAATCCTTCGGACCGAATTGCCAATTCGGTCCAGGCCTGTTCGGTCCAAAGGGGGCCACACGATCGGCCACACGATCTTAATATTGATTTGTTGTGAAAAACAGGGGGACCGAAATGCCAATTCGGTCCGGAGAAAAAAAATTCGTTCGGACCGAATTGGCATCTCGGTTCTGATGGTTTTTGTAAATCTTCGGGTCATCATGTTGGTTTGGTAAATTTAATTATTTTATTTACGGTTTTTAAAAAAAATCCCTGAAGGGGACCATATCGACGTACATTCCTCGCCAGTCACTGGGCACTGTAGACGTCTATACCTATCCTCTCCAGTCATTGTAGCACTGATGACATCCAATACACCTTTCGAAATATGGTCAAATTAATTGCAAAGTTTATGATTTTCAAAAAAAAAAATTGCAAAGTTTAGATTACAGTTCACAAGCCATCACTACAATAATCAAAATAAGCATCCCAAATCCCAACTCAAAATTTCATTTGCTACAACAAGCATTGTTTAGTAATCACATAATTTTCAATAGGTACATATATACGTAAACTTGACCGTTATTCAACATACTTTGTACAAACATCCGTTGAGATCTGAACAATCTCAAATAATGGAATCAACCTCAAATGTTTATTATAATACCGCATAAGGACTTAAGGAGTCATAAGAAAATTACAAAATTTTGGACGGTGACGGTAAAAATTGTGAAGTTCGGAGATTTGTTACTCTTGAATCTTTGAAGAAATGGAGAGAAAACTCGTCTTTGATTCACATTTTTGGGCTCGGTGATTCATTCTTTTTTGTTTGAGTTGCGTACACAACATTTATTAATTTTTAATTTCAGTCGTTTTTCTTAATCTGTGCCATGTTTCAAAACAAACGAGAAATATATGCCTACTCTGATACTCTCTAGCCAGGTCATATAATTAAAAATTGTTGGCACTTTTTTAGATTAATTTGAAAAGAAATTGAAACCAAACATGCATGATGACCAAAGTGTTTTTTTTAATCAATCATTTTTATCTACCGTTGTTACAAACTTACAATTGCTTAGAAGAAAATAAGGCCGACCAAATTTCTTTATTTGAGTTTAGATTTTGATACCTTTGAAAATAGGCATTTGATAAAAAAAAAGTTACTGAAGGCATTCGCTCTCCTCTTAAAAAAAGTTAGGGTGGGGGTTTTGTTCAAACGGTTTTGGACAAAGTCTCATTCAAAGTCTAATCTTAACCGTCCGATCTGCATCAAAATTTGTATAAACATTTAGATTCAAGAAGCCATTTAAATTTATTAAGTTTTAAATATGTTTGCACGAATCTCAATGCAAATTAGACGTTTAAGCATGACTTTGAATGAGGCTTTGTTCAAAGCCCTTTGGACAAAATCCAATCCCAAAAAGTTAGACCTGTGATATATTATGGAACAGATACATTATTGCTAAATATTTCAATGTTTCAAAATTAGTTGATAGTTAAGGAGATCTTAATTTGCATACATTATGTGTCATAGATGCCGATCAAAACTAAATTAAATGCATAACAAAACACACTTAATTTGCCGACATTTTTATTAATATTCAAAGTTAATTACAAATTAATAAATATATCCAGTTCAGATGAGTTTTGTTAAAAATGTCCAAACCGATCATTAAATGGCCGGTTCCCATTTTAATTCAAAACAAGCCATTTAATGGCCAGTTCCCAATTTTTTTTTTTTTTAGAGAGAGACTGAGAGAGAAAGACTCTTAAGACGGTCATAGCATAGTTGGCTAGAAGTAAAAGTCGTAAGAAACTCGAATTGAAGTTTGCACTCGGTTTGGCCAAGATCAAACAAATGCATTTGGTTGGATGTGTGTGTTACATCGGTTGCATGTATCGGTGCATCATCGATATTTTTGCAATGAAACATCCAGGGGCGGACCCACTGTAACCCAGGGGGGCAGCTGCCCCCTCCTGGATTTTCAAAAACAGTGAAAAAATAGGCCCATTTTGATTTTGCCCCCCCTGGATTTTAAATTGCCCCCCAGAGTCCAAAATAACTATACTACTGGAGCCCGAAATGGAGAAATAGCTGGACTGCTAGAGCCCAAAATGAATTCTTGCTGAGCCCAAAATTAAAAGTCAAAAATTAAAAAGGAAAATAGGCAAATAGATGGGCTGGGGCTTGCCCAAAACAAATTCTCTGGGCTGCGGCTTGCCTTGCCATTTGTAGCAGAAAAAACAAAAAACAAATTAAAAACCTAACTTAGATGATTTGATTTCCTCTCTGCCTCTCTCACTTACGCAAAAATCAAAATAGCCAGAAGCAGCCCCTGTTCCTCTCTCTGATTTGCGGTAGCGACATAAATTAAAATAAAAAAAAGATTGGAATTTGGAAGTTTGGAACAATTCTCTCGCCGCAGCTCTCTCGCTGACTCGAAGCACACCAACACAGTAGCACACCACGCCTACTCGAAGTCCGAAGTTGCGAATCTCACAGTAAATTTTGCTCTTCTCTAATTTTGTACATGGTTTTGAACTTTACTCGAATTCCTTGAATTACTTGAACTCTAATTGACTAATTTACTTGAATTAATTGAATATTGATAAATTGATTTCAACCCTAATTTATTGAATTAGGATTGGAACCCTAATTTACTAGAATTTTTTTCTTCAAATTTGTAGAGTAGAAGAAATGGATAAGTTCTATCAGAGGGTACCCAATTGTCCAATTGATTCATCTTCGAGTTCTAATTCAAGAAATGAGGTTATTCGTGATGAACAAGACCCCACCTTCTGATCATGCTCAAAGAAAACCTATATTGGATTATAATCCAAATGAGCGTGATCGTATATGTCGATATTACCTAATCAATGGGCATGGCCCATGTCAACCTCGCAACCATGCTTTCCCCCAAAGTAATTTTGGTGGTACAATGAGAAGATTTAACACCGCTTGGTTTGGTCTACACAAAATTTGGTTGGAATATAGCATTGAAAAGGATGCGGCCTTTTGCCTCTGTTGTTATTTATTTAGACCCGAAAATCTTGGTTCAGGTGGAGGGACAAACTTTGTAGGAGATGGTTTTAGAAACTGGAAAAAGGCCACAAAAGCTTTTGAGGAGCATGTTGGTGATTCCACTTCTTGGCACAATCAGGCTCGAAAAAAATGTTTAGATTTGATGAACCAAGCACAAAGCCTTCGTGCTGTGGTAGAGAAACAAACTATTAGGCAGGAGAGGGATTATCGAATACAGTTAGAGGCTATTATAGATTGTGTTAAATTTCTTTCCAGGCAAGGTTTGGCATTCCGCGGACATGACGAGTCCGAAAGCTCTTTCAATGAAGGAAATTTTCGTGAACTTTTGAGATTTTTAGGAGATCATAATGAAGAAATAGATAAGGTGATTTTTGATAAGGCTCCCCAAAACTTAAAGTTGATTGCACCCGCAATCCAAAAGGATATAGTTAATGCTTGTGCAGATGAGACAACTAAGGAGATAATTGCGGAGCTTGGAGATGAATTGTTTTCGGTTTTGATTGATGAGGCAAGAGATGCCTCAAACAAAGAGCAAATGGCAGTTGTTATTCGATTTGTGAACAAGAGAGGTTTCATTGTTGAACGGTTTTTAGGTATCGTTCATGTTCCCGATACTACAGCGTTGTCTTTGAAGGCGACACTTGAGAATTTATTTGGTAAGCATGGTCTATCTCTGTCTAGATTGCGTGGCCAAGGTTATGATGGAGCTAGTAACATGAGCGGGGAGTTCAATGGTCTCAAAGCATTGATTATGAGGGAGAATGGGTCCGCATACTACGTGCATTGCTTTGCCCATCAATTGTAACTAACTCTCGTTGCGGTAGCGAAGGATCATGCTCAGGTTGGCTTATTTTTTCAAATGGTTGCTAGATTGCTCAATGTTGCTGGTGGATCTTGTAAAAGACGTGATCAATTACGTGAGGAGGCGAGAATTAATGTTGTGGAAGCTATTTCAAGTGAAGAGATAGTAATCGGAAGTGGTTTGAACCAAGAAACGAGTCTTGCACGTGCCGGTGATACCCGATGGAGTTCTCATTTTAAGACTTTAAATAGTTTGGTGATATTATTTTCACCCATGTTGAAGGTAATTAAGGAAATAGAAATGGATGGGTCAACATGGGAGCAAAGATCAGAGGCGCGTGGATTACGTAGAGAAATGCAAACTTTTGAGTTTGTATTTTTGTTGCATCTCATGAGAAATTCATTAATCATCACCCATGATCTATCACAATCCTTGCAAAAAAAAAATCAAGATATGGTGAATGCTATGCGCTTGGTGAAGATTGCTAAATCTCGGTTGCAAAAAATGAGGGATAGTGGTTGGGAATAGTTATTCAAAGAAGTGTGTGCATTTTGTGAGAAACACCATATTAAAGTTCCAAATATGGAGGAAGAGTACTTCGATAACCCAAGGTACCCAACAAGCACAACTAATTTGCATTTTTATCGTGTTGATCTATTTAACACGGTTATTGATATGCAATTGCGTGAACTTAATGATAGGTTCACGGAAACCAATACTCAACTTCTTATTTGTATGTCATGTTTAGATCCAAAAAACTCTTTTTCATCATTTGACATAGACATGTTGGTTCAATTAGCTCAATTCTATCCCTCTGATTTCAACCAATTCGAGCTTCCTGTCTTAAAGAGTCAATTGGAGAATTACATTATGGATGTGCAAGATGATAGAGCTTTTCTGGAGGTAAGCACCATACTTGAACTTTCTGAAAAAATGGTGAAAACGAATAAGCACAATGTTCATCCCTTGGTTTACAAGTTAGTGAAATTGGTATTGATTTTACCGGTAGCTACAGCTAGTGTCGAAAGGGCATTTTCGGCAATGAGTTTGGTGAAAACCAACATGAGAAGTAGAATGGGAGATCAGTGGATGAACGATTGTTTGATTACTTTCATTGAGAAGGATTTGTTCAAGAGGGTGAGCAATGAAAGAATTATGGAAAGGTTTCAAAACATGAAGAATCGTCGAGGAAAGCTCGTTTCATCGACTCGACTGTCTACTATCTAGTAGTACTTTTTAGTGTTTTTTTATTATGTAAAAGGATATTAGAAGTGTTGTTTTTAATTATGTTGATTTTTGGAAGTAATTTAGGATTTTTATTATGTTGATTGTTATGTTTTTTTATTATGTTGAATTGTACCCTATTAGCTAACGGGTTTGAACCCAATAAGCTATTTGAATCCGATTACTGCCCCCCTGGCGAAAATCCTGCATCCGCCCCTGGAAACATCGATGTTTTATTAGTCTTAGCATTGGCAATTAAGTAGGGTAGTGCTAAAAAAACAATCAGTGCGTCGCTGATGTTTTTGTAATGAAACATCAATATTTTATTAACCTTAGTATTGGCAATTAAGCAGGCTAGTGCTAAAAAAACATCGGTGCGTTGCTGATGTTTTTGTAATGAAACATCGATGCATTTCTGTGCGTTTCCGTGTTTTTGCATGAAAACATCGTTTTTTTTTTATTTTAAACGGCCATAACTTTGGCTAGGAAACTCTAATTTGTGCGTACGACCCCAATTCGGAAAGTTTGGGACGAGACGGGGGCAATATCGCCCTCGGGGTCATCCCTAGGGAGCCGAAGAAATCAGAATTGCAAAAAAAGTCGTTTAGTGCCTCAAAAATTGAGTTAAAGTTTTTTAAAATCGGTAGACACACAACGACCCGTATGCGGCTAGTGACAGTGTCGTATGCAGCATAGTAAAAAGTCAGAACTTATATCAAAATTAAAGTTACAAAGGAAGGATAGGAAACCTGAATCACATTAAAACAACTGGATCAACCTGAACTAGTGAAATTGTTAAAACTTAGTACCTAAAAAAAATGTAGTTTAGTGTTCGCATGCGGCTAGTGAATTTAATTTGACAATAACCAGCATTCTAAAATTGAGTATCTTTTATTTTGTAAGATGCTAAAATCTAACATGATGCTGAAGAGCACGATGCTGAAATCTAACATATCTCTCACAGTCCCTCTCCTCAACCGGCCACTATGAAGAGCAAGAATTTAACATAATTTCAAGTAAATTAGTGTAATTTAACGTAATTTAGTGTAATTTAGCGTAATTTAACATAATTTCAAGTAATTTAGCGTATTTTAGTATAAATATGCTAATTATATATCAAAAGAAGTAATCTGACAAATATTAAAAAAAAATTTGAATTTTTAATGTTAGATTCCAGCATCTTGCTTTTCATAGTCTCTAAAAAAAAATTGAGAACCGGCCATTTAATAACTGGTTTGGACATTTTAACAAAATCCATCTGAGTTGGGTATATTTATTAATTTGTAATTAACTTTGGATATTAATAAAAATGTCGGCTTAATTTGCATACATAGGATGAACACCGACGTTGTGAGCGTTCAGACTGAAAGACTTTGTATACAAAGGTTGTGTTAAATTATCTACCCTTAAAAAGTATTTGCAGACATGATGCTTGGCGTTTTTTTTATTGAGTAAAGATGTTGTTCCCCGCACTCCAGTCCCCTAAACGTCTCTCCCATTCTAACTAACTATGTCAATCATTAATTAATGACTTTGACCAATAGTTAGTGGTCCCCATCTAACTGTCAATACCCACTGGCGTATGAATACTTGCTCGATTAGGTATGAATACTTTCCATTTTGGGAGTGAATTAATTTAATCAAAAGAATTACTCAAAAGTATGTCATCATGGATCTCATTTGAAAGAGAAAATTGTGTAGAACACGTTCGTGGTTTTAGATTTGCAAAATTTCTCATAGATCGTCAGAAATATTGGTTAGAATGAACGGAGAAAAAAAAACCACCTTGAAAAACGTGTAAAAGATGAGTAAATGATGTGTCCAATTTTTTTTTAAATACTTGATATCTTAGGTATGAATACTTGATGAATTATATATGAATATTTGATATCTTAGGTATGAATACTTTTCATTTTGTATGTGAATTAATTTAATCAATGAATGTAGCACTGGTGGTGTGATCCACGTGACTTTTTGGTTGTGGTCCTCAATCCAGGCTGACAGTTACTGGCCCCGAAAAGTAATGGTCCCCAGTTGAATAGATGTTTGACAAATTTTAGTGATGAATACTTCATTGCGTAGATATGAATACTTTCAATTTTAGTGATGAATAGATGTTTGACAAATTACAGTTAATTACAGTTAGTGGTCCTCAGTTGTACTTTGACCGTTAGTTAGCGGGGGGACGTTTAGGGGACTGAATGGGGGGGACTGTTAGTCGATCCCTTTTTTATTTAATATTGTATTCGTAATTAGTGTATTGAAGTCGTGTTGCGTCGATACATTAAAAATTTTCAACGCGTCGTACCGTGTTGGGCCATTTAGATTTCTTAATTCCTCAATCTCACCGAACAACGCTTTCTTAATCCGGATTAAGTTTTGCTTCTTTTATCTGGATTAAGTCTTCCTAGCTCCTTTTGCCCGCATTCTTAAGGTATCAATTCTATTGGATTAAGTCTCCTTAACACTTTTTCTTTATTCAGTTTTATCGAATTAAGTGCTTTTTAACTCCACTTAAAATTTAATCCCACTAGTAGTGTCAAACAACCCCAATACGTTTAACGGCACATCACGACTCAATAAGGTGTGTTTCGACGCGGCGTGTTGTTCTTTTTTCTTTTAATTTTGATAATTTGTTACTTTAAAAATCTATGTTAATGTTAAAATAAATATGGAAAAATAACTAGAAAATTGCAAAAAAATTCAGTAAGTTTCAGTTTTTTTTTCAAAATATTTGTAGTATTGTATTTTGGGGGTAATTTGTGAAATTATTTGTAAGTAATAAAAAATTAAAAAGAAAATATTATGAAAAGATATCTAAAACATAGAAATGATTAGAACACAATAGCCGTACGTATCGGACACGTGTGTCCAACGCGCCGAGTTTTTGCGATACACTGTTCGAAATCCCATATATTATTTATTTAATGTCATAAAAAAATAGGTTATAAATTGATTGAGTGTTTGACGGAAAAGTTGATGTTGACTTGAGCCTGAAATTCGAAAAGCATAATGATGGTCCTTAAAATGACGAGATGTTTCAAAGTATTGGGCTGATCAGGAGGATCTTTTGTTTATAGAAATATTACAAGATATTAAAGGAAGTAGAAATAATACCTTGCAATTTTCATTTATTCACAGAATAGTAAATTTTTTTCCGATTCGAAATATTCTTTTTCTTTTTAGTTGTATTGGATTTTCTCTAGCAACTTCTTTTTTACTCTAGTTTTTTTCTTTCACAGAATGGAGGCCACACATGATCCGAGGTAACTAAAAAATACTTTTAGATCAGAATTTTTTTTACCATTCATCTATACAAATTTCAAGTTACTCTTTTTTTCTCTATTATTTAATAATATTTTCTATGAATACAAAAATTATATTTGCATATGCACCCTTGTACATCTTAATTTATTTTACTAGGTCAACAGTTAATTTTGATGTTCATTTTTTTTTTTTCAAATTTACTACTTATAATTGACAAGTCATTCTATATTAAAATCTGTAAAGTATAATTATTTGAATCAATGATATTCAAAATACATCTACGTATCAACTCGTACACTTACATTTTTTTTTTTGAGGAAAAATAAGAATCTAACCCATATTTGATTGATAGAGTGTATAATTACAAGGGTTGTAACTTACAATGAAGAAAAAGTAAAGTACTAAAATTGTTAAAAAATTGTTAAAAAGCTGAAAAAAGAGCTCAAAACAGATTGAGATAAATACTGAAAACAAAGGTAATATTTAAAATACAATTTAAATTAAAAATGGATTAGTATTGCTTAAAGTTGCTCCCTCCTTTATTGCTTGTTGCTTCTTTCCTTTAACTTTAACTTCTCACGTCATTTTGTGTTACTCTAAGTTGAATTTCCTGTAACTCTAACAGTTGCAGTTATAGTAGTATGTCTTGGATCAACTCCTGCGGATGTCTTTTGTTGTCAGAAAACACCCTTGCGCACCTCTCGCGCCAGATTACGAATTGCATGATGAGCATCATCCTTTTGTGTGTATCTGTGAGCTTATCCGTTAAAGTTTTGTTGACCACATAAGATACCGGGTTTGCCAGCCATGTACCTGATGGTTTGTGCATCTTCAACCCATTGTAGATCCGCCTGATGTAATCACAGTTGTGATAAGTTCTGACTATTTCTTGTTCTCGCATGCACATTGGGCACCTACTGACGATATGAAGTCCCATTTTCTTCAAACTGTCATGTGTCAGAATTTTATTGCGCATTGCCAACCATCTGAAAATTAACATTCTTGGTGGTGCCCCTAATCGCCAAACGTGCTTGATGTGAGTATCCACGCGTGGGCCCGTTATCAGGGCTCTATAAGCAGACTGGACACTAAATTCTCTATTACTTGTCCATTTTCACCTTGGCTCGTCCTTCTGTAAAGGTTCTAACGTCATGTTCGACAGCCACTATGTGATGGTTACCAACTACGATTGTGCTTCGGTCGAGAGATTGGGTTTAAAATTTGCAATCATGTCCCTTGTAGCAGCCATTTGCGCATATGAGTATATGTCTGGCAAGATATGTTTCAGAATCGCACATCCCCAATTTTGGCACCAAAATGAGATCCTAGACCCGTCACCCGGTATGAACTCAATTGATGCATGGAAGAAGGCGGGAATATTGTTCTTAATTTGTTTGAAGATCGATGCCACTGGCATGCTGTTGTCTATGTATGTTGTGGCCTCCATGAGTGGCTTCCATATTTTATTGTCTTGTTTCACCCACCACCACATCTATTTAAGCAACAGTGTCTGATTGAAGACTCTCATGTCCAAGACCTCTAACCCACATGCTGGCTTTGGTTGGCACACTATCTCCTAATCAACTAAATTGTACCATTTTGCCTATTCTGCCGCACCTTTCCAGAGAAAGTGGCATCAGATTTTATCTATCTCAGTGACTACCCACTCCGGTAACCTCAACACAGTCATATAATGCATGGGTAACGATGATAAAACGAAGTTTAATATAACCAAACGGCTGACCATGGATAAGAATTTGGATGCCCAACCTCATAGCTTCTTGTTCAGTTTTTCAATTAGTGGGATATACACCGTCTTGGGTAATCGTGTGTCTGACAATGGAATTCCAAGATATATCAATGAAAGGATTGAAGTTTGTATCCTAGGGTGCGCTCCAGGATTGCTCCTTGCTGCCCCTCCATATTGGTGAGCAATAATTCTGATTTATTGAGGTTGATTGCCAAACCAGAGACATGCTAGAAAACAAGTAGCACTATTCAAATTGCTTGGGCTTGGGTCGGGTTTGGTTTGAGAAAAAGCAGAGCATCATCGGTGTACAGTAGGCATGGGCGCATGTCCATGTATGGAAGTTGGATTGCACCAATTGTTTTGAGTTGTTGCAAGTATCTTACTAAAAAGTCCATGGCGATTATGAATAATTACGGGGAGAGGGGATCTCCCTGGCGCACTCCTCGTCTGAGAAACAGGCGCTTGCTTAGCAGCCCATTGATGAGGACCTGAGAAAAGCCTTGTAGAACTGCATTCTTTAACCAAGTTACCCATGCCACCGGAAATCCCAATTGTTGCATAACTCGTAGAATAAATTCCCAACTAATCGTATCAAAAGCCTTTTTGATGTCTACTTTGAGTAGTGCTAGCGGGATTTTGTTCTTTTTGGAGTGATGAAGCACTTGTTGAGCGTAAATGTAGCTCTCTGCAATTTGTCGGCCTTTTTGAAAGCCCGTTTGAACATCCAACACTATGGGGTGCATGTGATCTTGCAACCGATTCACCAAATCTTTTGAAAATATCTTTTGTACTCCATGTATCAAACTAATTGGCCTAAAGTCACCCGGCTTGGTTGGAGATTCCTTTTTTGTCAAAAGCACAATATGAAAGTTTTGATGCTTAGATAGCAAGGAATAAAACAAAAAATTTATTCGACTCAAAACAAATGATCTAGTTATTGTAAGTGCAAGAAACAATCTTAATTAGCCTAATCAAGAAGGGAATAACATAATACCTTAGATTTGATCTCCAAATCAAATCAAGAAGGGTTGTCTCGCTTAGCAACTTCTTATTCCCTTTCTCTTTCAATGGTGGTTGTGCTTTAGCCCTTCAAATGACGAGCCTCCTTAGGTATCCACCGAAAGATTAAAGAAATACTTGTATCTCTAAGGCTAGTAAGAGATTAACAAGTAGAACCTTAATCCTAGTTTAACCCTCTTGTTAATTTCTGAAAAATCTTAGAGGATTTCTAGATCTCAACACATGAGAGAAAATGAGAGAGAATGAGAGAAAAGAACAAATTTCGGCCAAGAGATAATAGACCGAATTTTTGACCTTTCGGTACTAAAACTCTTATATCTCCTTCTAGGTAACTCCAAACGACTTGAAACTTTTTCTGTTGGATTCTAGACTCAAAGGGCTTCAAATTACATAGGTCATACGTCCAGAATAGTTAATGTTTGCCCTTTCAAATTTCTGTTCAAAGTTACTTAAAAAACTGTCCCGAAATTTCTCTCCTCTTTTATGAAATTGATTAGGTTTAATGACATATTTAAATATTCCTTAAATCATGCCATCACTAATCAATTCTCCCCAGCATATATTTGGGCTTTGGGCTTAAACATACTAATCATATTAATATTTAATTAAGTCCATAATCCCATACATTAAAAGGCCAACATATAAATTAATATTCTATGTTAATTTATATGCATCTCTCATGTGTCAAAAGTCATTTAAAATATGTCACACATACTTTAAATATTACTAGGATTATTTTACAACATCTCCATGTCATAAAAATTGTTCATACATTAATAACATATAATTTGTACAAATTAATTATAACTCCTTATAATTAACATAGCACATATTATATACATATCACATATGCTTTATTAATATATTTTATTTTAATCTTTCATATGGTGTGACCCTATGGGATCCCATCATTATGGCTATGGAATTAAACATTTTAATTCCATAAATCAATGATACAACTAGCCATGGTATATTGATTACCCAAATGATGTGGATGAAAAAGCACAATGCAAAATCATGATCCCTGTAACATTAAAAATGTTGTTGTGTCAATTCCTTGCCTCATGATATCCAAATAATCGTAAGGTAGGAATGTGTCATCCTTACCAATTATTCTTTCTTGATTTCCTGAAGTTTAATTATCATATAATCATATTGTATGCACATAATACAAACTTTATCAAGGGGCCCAGAGATATCATCGCTTATATTAACATATAAGGGACAATGGTTTCTTGATACGTATCGTTCTTCCGCATAAGTTATATGCACTGCAGTAACTGCCTATATAACTCCTGGTTAAAGAGAGCGTTGGACAGTACCAACAATACACATCCCTTATGTAAGAAAAATAAATATCTCAACCAAAGAATTCTAGACACAATGAAATATCAATGACACAGAACACAATCCATATGATATTTCATTCTTAGGTCTGTCCAGTGCCATACATCTCCATGTATGCACATGTGTGATTAGATCGATAACTCCTTATCGTATAACCTGTAAAACATGGCCATCATCTAATCACTACACTTATCTTAACAAAATCAAACAACTATCTTCTTGTCGTTCTCACGGCTTGTCACGTACCTACAAATTTGCATTACCAAACAATAATAAAAATATAGAATTTAGAAATATACAAACAGTAACAAAATGAATGGATATACTAACAGAATGGATATACTAACAAAATGAATGGATATACTAACAAAATTTAGAAATATACTAACAGTAACAAAAATGTCACATACCTACAAATTTTTCCATAAAAGAATGGATATACTAACAGTAACAGCTATTAGAGAAGTTACCAAATTAGAACAAAATGAAATGCATGAAAACCAGAAATATACAAATTCCAAGCTCGTTGGGATTTAGAAATCTTACTGTTACCAAATTAGAACAAAATGAAATGAAATGCATGAAGTTACCAAATTAGAATTAAATCTTACTTCATCTATCATTGCTCGTTGGGATTTGAAATTTCAAGCTCTCTTCCTCTTTTGCAGATTGCTACAAAAAAAAACAAGTATTAGTCAACAGTAAGAATCAAGAAGCATTTAGATTCTAAAACATAAAATAATAGAAAACTGAAATTTAAGTCTTACTTCTAAAGTTTGTATTGCAGTTTTTGAGGTAGCTTTTATCTAATCACTTCCACAAACTAGAATCTCCACCATATCTTTCGAAAGAGAACTTCGATAGTCGTCTAATATACGACCTCCGGCACTAAAGGCCGATTCTGAAGCCACGGTTGTGATTGGAATGCAAAGCACGTCACGTGCCAACTTGCTTAAACTAGGATACTTGCTGGAATTTTGATTCCACCACTTCAAAACATCAAATGCATCTTCTTCCTCATAGTTGGGTTCTTCCAAATACACCTCAAGGTCAGATTTGGGTGGCTTTTCTACCCCTCTAGTCTTAAGAAAAGCATAAAAATCATTGTCCCCTCGTGCCCATCCGATATGGACAGCAGCTGCTGCCGAATGTGAGGTACTTGCGACAGCTTTAGCCGCCATCCGAGCCGTCATTTGCTCGTTTGAATACTTCTCATAGAGAGATTTCAAAGAACTCATCACCTCTCCAACTCGAATATCAACCTCATGAATTGGATACAACCTTCTAAAAGTAAAGTCAACCGAGACCAATTTAAACCGTGGATCTAGAATGGACGCAATTGACATAAGCACCCTAACTTCACCCCAATACTTGTCAAATTTTTCATACATAGGTTTACTCATTTTCCTCACAAATTCATCATCCGAAATATAAGCCTCACATATCTCCTTTTTTACCTTAAAAACTTCCACAAGAAACAAATTGGTTGTTGGGTACAATGTCCCCGAGAATAGATTAGTGGCATCCAAAAAAACTTCAAGCAACTTGCACACTTTTTCAGTTCTTATCCATTCAACCTCCATGGGCAACCATTCAAAGTTAGAGTCTCTCAAGGCATATCCATGAAAGGTGGATTTGTAGTAAAGAGCCGATTCAAGCATACGGTGTGTCGAGTTCCACCTAGTTTTCACATCGGTACATAATGATCGACTAGTATCGATACCTAGAGTCTTTGCTTTTTTGCCAAATTTCAAAAGGCGACCCGGGGACTTTCTAATATATTTAACACTTTCCCTAATTTTTCCTATGCAAAGCTCAATCACACTAAGACCATCTTGGACTATCAAATTCAAGATGTGAGCACAACATCTCACATGAAAAAATAACCCATCAAAATGCAACTTGCCCCTCTCTTGAAAATTGGACTTCAAAATGGCGGCTGCCCTATCATTATTAGATGCATTATCTAGAGTGATTGCTCCAATTTTATCTTGAATACCCCACTTCATAAGGGACTCTAAGATAGCATCTGAAATGACCTCACCGCTATGGGGTGGTGCAAGATCATTGAAACTAATAATACGCTTTTGCAATTTCCAATCGGAATCAATGTAATGCGCCGTCAAGCACATGTACCCAATGGTTTGGTTTGAAGTCCAACAATCACTTGTGAGTGAGATCCTATCAACACTTCTAAAAACCTTTTTTATCTTCTCTTTCTCTAATTCAAACACTTTGATGCACTCAAGTTTAATGGTAAATCTACTCACTTTTTGATAAAGAGGATTGATGTACTTCATTAAAATGTTGAACCATTGATACTCAACAAATGTGAAAGGTAACTCATGGGCTATGATCATCTTTGCAATTATTTCCCTACACTTCAATTGATCATAACCCCCATTCGGGTTCAAATAAGGTATAGTACTATCAGATTCGAATTTAAGAAGACCTTGATTTCTACCTTGTGCCTTTTTTATTTTACCACAAATTTTAATGTGTCGTCTAAGAGATGTTGTGGGGCCTCCCTTCATGCCTACGTACCTCTGTTTGCAATAGACACATTCTAACTTCTGCACCATCTTTCCTCTTTCATTTACTTCTATTTGCACAAAATATTGCCAAACTTCAGAATTCGTTCTCCGTTGGCGCTTGCAAGGGCCTCCAGAACTAGGCTCTTCTACAGCAGCTTCATCCACCGTATCTCTTAGTTCATCATTTAAGTGTTCACTCTCGCTATCATCTGCATCTACATCTACAAGCTCGACCGCTACATCCGTAGGTGAAGACATTCTGCGAATTTTAGAGACCATATTGACAACTACCTCGATTAAAAAGGAAAAAAGATTTCTAATAAGAATTTGAAATTAAAAACCACGTTCAACTTTAGAAAAGCTTTTAAAAGAATTTTCAATTTTGTTCTAACCCGAAATATCGAACCCACTTCATAAACTTGTGAAAGGAACTTATTTTTCAAAACCTTGAACAAGATACCAAATCCGTAATGCAAAGCTCAATCTGATCCGTTAAGTAATGGATCAACATTAAGAAAAAATGACCAAATAATTTCTCATCTATGGAACTAATATTTTCCATGCCAATAATGACTAGATAATTTTTTCTTTTTTAGAACTCACCTTCAGCAATAGGAGGTAAATAAATGGTCAGAGGTGATGAGCTCGGTAGTTGAATTGTTTAGCCATTAGAGGCGGAGAGGCACGCGGAGGGTGGCTGGCTGTACGCGGCTGGTGGCTCTAAGTTTTGGCGGAGAAATGAGAGGGCTTTAGGTTTTGGTCTCTGTCTCTCATAGGGCTTTAGGTTTTGGCGGAGAGACAGTCTCTGTGACTTTAGGTTTTGCCTCTAAAGTTTTAGTCTGTGACAATTTTGTGGCCGCACCCAAATATTTTCAAAATTTTCAGCTACAGAACCAAATAATATTCAAGGGATTAGATGTGGCAGGATTTATGTAACTCAGTTCTTAATGAGCGAGTTGGGGTATACTCATGCTCGGCTCATTAAGTTAATGAGCGAGTTATAGCGAGTTGTTAATGAGCATTTAGCGAGCAAGTTATGAGCGAGTTACGAGTTATGAGCAATTTACTCACTCCTAGGCGGAACTAGAAATTTTTTATAAAGGGGGCTGAAAATTAAAATGTACAATGTGGTGAGTGGAATTTGAACTCAAGACTTCTCAACTACAAAATAGAGCTCAAATCACTAGATTACAAGTAAACATCTGATTATTATTGAGGGAGGCGAGACTATATAGAAAGTTCTAAAAAAATAAAATAAAATAAAATTTTAATATAAATAATTAAAATTTTCAAATCATAAGGATGACTTAGCCAGCTTTCCAATGCATTGAGATCTGCCCCTGTACCTCTGTCCCTTGAAGTTCCCACTTCGCTCTGGTGTGTTGGCGTCAGAGGTCCTCCTCTAAAACAGAGAGTGTCGTGTGTCTCTTTTTTATGATTGCCGGAGGTCTTCTTTACATTTATCAATTAATTGTACGACAATATTAAAAGTTAAATTAACCTCACCCCGTATCATACAATATTGTTATTTTTATTCTTTTACTGCAAAGTAGCCTAAAATTTACAAAAGATACCACCAGTTATTCATTAATCAATCCTATAAATCTGGTTAAAACCACGCTCCATCTACTCCTTTACTTTTACGAGTCATCATCCTCTGCGCTACAGCTGAATTGGGTATGAAATCTGGACATATTTAGATGTACGAGACTGTTTTAAGATGCATATGAATGGATACCGAACAGTTTGGATCAAAACTAATACGGTCAGATACCTGAGGAGATCCAAATTCTATTTTTTACATACATAAAAAACATACGAAAATATATATAAGTGCACCATGCAACCACTTTGACTCGATAAAATAATAATTTTACCAAAACACGTCCTCAAAAGTTTCCTAATTAATTTTTCTTTGTATCCTCCTAGTTCCTCTACCGACAGTGTCTCTCTTTCAGCGTCACATCCTGGTTCACTCTTACAAAATATAAAGCTTTTTTAAAAAAAACCACAAACTCATCGTTCCGACATTTTTATTAATATCCAACATAAAATGAAAAATATCAAATGTACTCAAACTTTCTGGTTATTTTTAAAAATACCCAAACCGGTCATTTTTTGGCTGGTTGGATTAAAAATTCGGACCGGCCAAAAAATGGCCGATAAGGTTTTTTTTTATTTTGAAATATTTATTAGATTACTTCTTTTGATGTATAATTAGCATAATTATACTAAAATACGCTACATTACGCTAAATTACGCTAAATTACCCTAAAATACGCTAAATTATGCTAAATTACGCTACACTACGCTAAATTACGCTAAACTATGCTAAATTACGCTAAATTACGCTAAATTACGTTAAATTGCGCTAAATTACTCTCTTTTTGGATACTCTTATTGTTTGATTTTGGTCTATATTGGTCTTACAGTAAATTCGATACAATCTGAATCCAAAATCCATTAAGAATAAGTAAATAAATAAATATTATTTGAGTTATTTCAAAGCTAAATGAGAAACATTTTTCTTTCAGGCGGATGTTTATGAATGCTCTAACAATTTCGATCTGTGTCTTTCTGTTATAATGCATCTGTATCTATTTTTTGTAAGTCATTTCTCTCATTTCTAAAGCACATGTATGTTGTACATGTATTTATCTAAGACATCTCTCGTAAACAGGCTAGGCTAGGTGGACAAGGGATAAGGCAAGAGAGACGATATCTTCACTGAGAAGGCAAGAAATGACGACGAAACTTCAAACGGCCATAAAACGGCCCTCGAGTGTCCGATTTCAGCAAATGACCATTTTTCAGAATGCTTGCGAAAAGATGCATGCGTTGATGACTACTATGCATTTTTCAAAATTCAGAATTGCAAAAAAACAAAGGGAATTGCCTCAAAATTGAGTTGAAGTTTCCGATTAAGTTTTTCATTCTAATTTTCGATCTAAGTAGCTCAGTAAATTGGTTATATAATGAACTTGTAGAATACCAATTGTTACTAATTTTGGAATTATTTTACTATTTTTTATGATTTATGAAAGATGGTACAAAATAACTTAAAAATAAAAGAAAATTGCCAATTTAGCGTATTTAGCGTAATTAGCGTAGTTTAGTATAATTTAGCGTAATTAGTGTAATTTAGCGTAATTTAGTGTAATTTAGCGTAATTAGTGTAATTTGCGTAACTTGCGTAATTTAGCGTAATTTAGTATAATTTAGCGTACTTAGCATAATTTAGCATACTTAGCATAATTTAGCGTAATTAGCTTAATTTAGCGTAGTTAGATTTTAGCGTAATTCAGCTTATTTTAGTATAATTAGCGTAATTTAACATAATTAGCGTATTTTAGCGTAAATTAACATAATTTAGCATAATGTAGCGTATTTTAGTATAATTATGCTAATTATACATCAAAAGAAGTAATCTAACAAATATTTCCATAAAAAAAAACACCCTGACCGGTCATATTTTGGCCAGTTCGAATTTTTAATCCAACCGGCCAAAAAATGACTGGTTTGGACATTTTTAAAAATACCCAGAAAGTTTGAGTACATTTGATATTTTTCATTTTATGTTGGATATTAATAAAAATGTCGGCTCATCGTTTAAACAAAAAATCAGTGTTCTAAATAGCGCGCTATAGCGTTTTTGGACCCTAAACGCTAAGCTATGACATGAAAATACGCTAATTGCGCTACGGCCGCTATAGCGGTAATAGCGGTCCGCTATAGCGCATAGCGTGTAGCGCGCTATTTGCGCGCTATGCATATTGGGCTTTTTTAGACAATTTATATGGGCTTAAATAAAGATCCATAAAATTTATTTTGTATAGAAAAAAAAATAGAATGAATCATGATGCTTAAGATATTTTGTATAGAAAAAGATCGATAGTTTATGATATTATTATGGATATTTTGAACCATGGACTTTTGTACTAGTTCAATATGAATATTATAATTTCTTAATTAATTTGGTGTTATTTATTGTTCTATGAAACTTTAGATAATGTTAATATATAGTACAAATATATAATATAATTTTTGTAAAAAAAAAAAATGCTATTTGGAATAGCTTCCGCTATAGCTTTTTTTGTAGCATTTCCACTATGACGCTATAAACGCTATTTAAAACATTGCAAAAAAGTAAGCGTTATAGATAGAACTCTACCAACCATATATGTGGTTGTTGTTAAAGCAGTAATATGCGTTATGAAAAGAATTAACATAATTTGGAAATCAAATTATTTAATCGGTACTATTAAAGAAATGTTAAATTACATGACCTCTCAGCCAGCTACATAGGTCCAGACTGGCACCAGCGCCTGGCCGAATTTTTTTTTTTTTTTTAAATATGATTCTTTTATTACATTTTTCTGAAAAATATTATAAAAAAATATTGGGTTCATTATAATTGTAAAATTGTAATTTACTCTAAATATTTTTACCCCCTCTATCACACTTTCCAATCCCACCACTCTCGGTCCATAATTTTCTATATTGTAAATGGTAATTAAATTTGAGGAAAAAAAAAAAAAGATAAAGAGGCCGGAAGACAAGTTTCTCATGTTTAAGCACACCAAACATGCCAGTTAATTTGTATGCGTGAAAAAAAAAAATGTTACTTAATTTTAGAAGGGTTTATAAGCAAATATCTCAACAATTCATTCGTTTAAAATGACGCCCTTAAACACGACTGAAAAAGCTTACTACCTCCTCTCTCTCTCTCTCTCTCTCGCTCGCTCGCTCGCCAGGCACTAGTTATCCTCTCTCTCTCTTGCTTTCTTTAGAAACCAAAATACACCACCAGACCCCACTGCCATTCCGATTTCATCTTAAACGAAGAAATTTTTTTTGGTTCAATCTCCATTTTCAGGTACTGTTTGATTTTTCTCACATTGTCTTTCCACTAAAGAACAGTGGAAGTCGTTTTGCGTGTATGTGGGGATGCAAGGTATTTTCCTATTGGCGGTTTTTCTCTGTGCTTCTTTGTTGGTATTGAGAAATAGAAACATGCGTCGTTAGAATTTGGTATTTTAATCCTTATTTTGTGATATTTTGTTCTCATTTTTTTGTAAAATTTTAATTGTTTTTTATCATATTTTATCGGCGGCCATTAGGGTATTTGTTTTGCTCTTTCATGCTGTAGTGCTGTACCTCCTTTTTGAATTATATTAGAAAAAATAATTATGCTTAAGGATGATTAATAACAGGTTAATTTTTTTTAAAGAACAATATCGGGTTATTAATATAATGAAATGAATTATAGAAACAAAGAATAACTAACAAAATAAATAAATAAATAATAAACAAAAATGAAATTGAGTGGCGACTATTCATTTACTTAAAAACTTATAAAATTGAGTGCATTGTCCTGAAAATATTTTGTATTGCGACAAAGGATCCCTTAAAAGTATGAGTCTCTAGTTTATTTTTGGAACAATCAATTTTTGTTTGTTTGTTATTTCGTCAATTTGATGAAAACATAAGAAACTGCACAAATACTAGGGACTAACACAATCCAACAATTACCTAAGGTCAAATGTACAAATTTCCAGTCCCATATGTCATCTTTTGTATACTGCATTGTCCTAGATTTATTTTATAGGAAGCAAGAAGTTTTACACAAAGGGCAAGAAGATTTATTACCTAAGGTCAAGTACATACTGATAACTTTTCCTTTGTTTTTTTTTTCCTCAGTTCAGGGATGGATGCTATGCTGCAAAAGAACACTAAAAGCTCAGTTATTTACAAAAAGAACCCTGGGGAAATTAGTATTTCACACCCAGTCAGAAGTTTGCGGAAGTGTGATTTAGGAGGCGTAATATTCAGCTGCAACAGTGCTACCATTGCTGAATGCCATCGAAAACAACTCTTCGGTAATTATGCAATCTTGCCCCTCAGATTTGAAAATTATATTCAGCGATTCCTGTGATTGTAACAGTCAGTAATTTGGGTTTATTTTGGTTGCTACCCATAGGAATCGGTACTAAAATGAGGGGGGGGGGGGGGGGGGGGGAATGCACTCTAAATGTCTAATGTTTTTCTGCTTTTTTTTATTACAGGATTACCCTCTGCAGATATTATTTATGTAAGAAACATAGAGGAGGGCCTGCCCCTGTTTCTATTCAACTATAGCGACAGAAAAATGTACGGGTTGTATGTGGCTGCGGGGCGTGGCCAATTGAATATAGACCCCTATGCATGGACAAATGGAGGCTCTGAGAAAACCCCTTCTGCCGCACAAGTAATAATTTGAATTTCATACCCTTCATATGTTTAGTGGATGTTTTTAATTTAGATTAGGATTTAAATGCCTCCATTTGAAAAGAAAAAAAAATTCCGAAACTTTATGACAAAATAAGATTGTCAGTCTGTCACATATGAACATAATTTCATATCACTTATCTCTGCGTGCAAGTGAATTGATATGCATTTAGGTTTCATTTTCATAGGAAGCAAGAAGTTTGTAAAAATCAAATGATGTGGATATATTTTATGCATTGTTTTGTGTGTTTTGATGCCCATCAAAATGAAGCCAAATTGTTGCAATTTTCTTCTTCATGTAGATGATGTGATAATAAATCACCCCTGATGGTTTTATGTATTTCATTTTTATTTTTTTGCTATTTTAATTTTTAAAAGTGGAGGCATGACAGAGCCACAAAAAGTGACAACTTGAACCCTCTTCATCTATCTATCATCTTAACAAAATTCTTAACTAATTAATTTGTCAAACATCTAATGATGCCTTGTCAGTTACATGTTGAGATAATATGCTGGCTGGCATGGTCTAATTCTTTGTTTTTTTATTCATTCTTTTACAAAGGTAGCAATTCGCATCATGACCCAATGTCACCCACTTGAAGAAGCTGTGTACAAACGGGTCATCTTTGACAATTATTATGATCCTTTGAAATTCTGGTTTGAGCTCGATCACGCTCAAACGAGGGTTTTGACATCCTTATTCAGGCCCTCTCAAAACCCGATCAACTTCAGGACACCACCTGTCATGGTCTCACTTGTGGAGGCCCTAAAAAAACCCAAAAAAATGGAATCTGAAAAAAGAAAGAAAGGGAAGGAAGTGGTGTTGCGGCAATCTTATGAGGAAACAATTTCTGATTGGGAGGTTTTGGCAGAAAGCAAAAGTTCAAATTCTAATTCCAGTTCGAATGAGAGTGGCTCAAATGGTGATACTCAGAATGACAAGAGAGAGAAAGAACGCATGTTGGTTATTTTGCGAAAGATGGCGGCCGGTTGTCAGAGCCGGGACCCATCTAGCTCTAGAGGAGTGGGATGTGTCGAGGCTTCTAGTTCCAGAGAGAGTAGTGCTTTCGTGGACAATTCGGATTCATATGAAAATAGCAATTTTGCACGTCATGAGGTTTTCTTTATACTATTTTTTTTTAAATCTCTTTTGGTTTTTGTTTACTGTGGTTATTTTAGTAATTTAAATTAAATTGATGCTGCACCAGTTTAATATACCTTCTAGTTGTAATATATTTACTTGCTACTCTTCTTAGTTGTTACAAGCAATAGGGGAGCTCAGGGACCGCATTACCTATTTGGAGGAGAAACAGGTTCCCTTCTCAGTGCAATTTCTTTATTTATCTAACTTACAAATGGGACAATTTCATGTGAACCCTTCCAAAATGTGTATATCTCATGTATACTCCTAATTTCACCCCTGCACCTGGAAGAAATGACAAATATATCTCCTATGTACTAGTTTTAACTAATGCAGTTTTGAATTGCTCAAAATACTTTTAGTTTCTCACTGTTTGTTTCAACACAAGATGAAATAATTTATGAGAGAAGAGAGAGATGGTATACATGATAATACTTTTTATGCTTCAGACTTCATAGACAAATGGAATGACTTCTTGTTTATTTGCATGGGTGCACATAAAACAAATGTTCCTGTTTATTTGTTATTAGTTTCTTTGAATATTAATTTTTACAACTCAAAATCATCTCTCTAATTCTAACCCAGGCAGAGTCAGCTCAGTTGACTGCACAGCTGAGACAAACAATCGAGCAATCACAGTACAAAATATCGAGCCTAAGGTCCCGCCTAAGGAATCTAGAGTCAATGCTCCCAGCATCGTCTGCTTCTTCCACTTGTATCCCTCCAGATAGCTACAACTCACTTCAACAATTCGTCGAGCAGTGTCTGGGCTCAGATAACGTCATTTATTTAATAGGGGGCAATAACGGAAGTGCATTCTTATCAGATTTCGACTCGTTCTCACCATCCTTGGATGTGCTGACGCCGCTCAGGCCGATGAGCAGCGCGATGAGCTACATGGCAGTGACTGCATTGGATGGGAAGATTTATGTGGCTGGTGGCTATGATGGAAGTTGGTTTGACACTGGTAAGTTTTTCTTTTAATTTTTAGGATTTCTTTTCTATTTTCAGTTGAACCTAGAAAAATGTCGAAAAAAAATATTATATATTATGTTCAGGTCATGTCATCCTTTCTTTTGCAAGGATATGTCTGTAATTTATTTTCACACATACGTATTACATTTTTTTGTTCTTAAAAAGGTATTACCAGATGGTTGAAAAAAAATGTGCTTACAATGTGCTTTATATATTTGTCCATGATTTTCTTTCCAGTCGAATGTTATGACAGAAGAAAGGATGAATGGACCCCACAACCATCCCTTACCCGTGAGAAGGGATGCCTCTGTGGGGTTTCCATAGATGGAAAAATTTATATGCTAGGTGGAAAGAACTCAACAGAATATTTCCCTGAGGTTGAAATGCTTGATCCTGTTCTTGGAAAGTGGATCAATTTTATTCCAATGCTTGAAAAGGTACCGGTCACTTTTATTCTTTTATTTTACTTCATATTAGCCCTCACAAAGAAAACATAAACAAATAAAACATCAATTAAGGAGATGCTGGTACAATCTTGTATAATGATATTTTTTAAGCTCTAGAGGAGAAGTGAGATCTTTCTCATTTACAGGGGCATATGAAAGTAAGAAGTTTTCTAGAGGAATCATTAAAATGTTTATTTGCTTAAATCTGTCAGTCATGGAAACATTTTTATTTGTTGGCTTCTTGCAAATTAGAATTCTTTTTTTTTTTTTTTAATCTTCTAGAGATCTACATTCGGTGCTGCTGCACTCAATGGTGCAATCTATGCCGTTGGTGGATATGATGGGACAAAGTATTTGAGGTGTGGTTTTCCTATGCCACTGTTTCACTACATGTCTCTTTTTATTTCACATCTTGTCAAATTGTTGAATATAATTTTGAAGTGTGTTATTTTACACTTCAGAACAGGGGAAAGACTTGACATGAGGGAACATTATTGGAAAAAGATTCCAAACATGAATTCAAGAAGGGGTTGCCACTCGCTCGCCGTGCTAAAGGACAAACTGTAAGCCTCTCTCTCTCACACACACGCACACACACAAACTAAATTGGGAAAATGGATTCTTCAGTACCCCGTATACTTTCTCAACTGTTGGGACAATGTAAGTATGTAACCATATACTTTTTGGTAGAATACTATTAATAAGATGCGATTCGCATCTCTAGGCTCTTACATTACATGTGAGGGGATTACTGCTAACTGATGGATGGAAGGTAAAAATGGTCATTTGCTAATTTCTGAAACCTTGTTAAAAATATTTTTTTTTTTCTGGAGAAGTTATTTGATTAATACAATCCATTAGTAACTTCCCCAGTCAAAGAGACAAATAACTAAGCACCATATACCATTATGAATGCTACATTGCTTTAAGGGTTGCGGGAAAAATAATGAATATTATATTTCCTTGCGTGAAATGCAGTGAGCATATAATGATTGTTTTACTATAGTTAAATAACTGGTAATTGAGTATCCTTTCATTAATTTAGTTACGCAGTCGGAGGTTATAATGGGGACGTGGCTACCTCAACTGTGGAGATTTATGACCCGAGAATGCCTAAGTGGGTGATGGCTGAGCCGATGAATTGTGCACGTGGCTATGTGGCCACTGCTGTGCTCAATGGTTCCTTGTATGCGATTGGTGGGGCCATCACTGACAACGATCTTATCTTGGACACTGTATGTTAACTTCTCTTAACATTCTTCTTTTTCTTTTGAGTGAGGCTATGGTGCTATGCATAGCACGGATGGCTAGTGTACTACGGCTCAATATGGTACTTTTTAAAATTCTAACGGTCGATCCGAACCGTTCAATGTGATATCCATATGAATATGTACTTGCAAACTAAATTTTATATTTTTTTGAATTTTTTTACTATTTTTTTAGATAGGTAGAAAAATCAGTGTTTTCTGAAAATTCTGGACCATCAAAATTCTACCTATCTAAAAAAATTCGAAAAAATATAAAATTTAGTTTGCAAGTACATATTCATATGGTTATCACATTGAACGGTTTGGATCGACCGTTAGGATTTTAAAAAGTACCATATTGAGCCGTAGTACACTAGCCATCCGTGCTATGCATAGCACCATAGCCTCACTCTTTTCTTTTTATGATTCATGAAAATGGTACTGTTTATATAATTCTTTGCTTCATTGGGTGGTTTTCTTTTCCTTTTTTTTATGGGGTGAGGGGGGGAGTTGTACTTGTACTGTGGATTATTCTTTATGTCAGAATAAAATTCTAATATTTTAGCCCAGAAGCTACTCTGATTCTTAAAAGACAGCATTACTTGAACCTTTGTCCGTAACTCTGGAAAGATTTAACATTTATTTACTATGAGAACTAGTATATGATTTTATTTTATTTTCTCTGTTTTGTTTGAATAATAGGTGGAGTGCTACCGAGATGGTTCGGGCTGGATCAACACCGGCCTCAAAGCCATGGGGAAGAGATGTTGCTCTGCAATTGCACTCTGAATCCTTAATTTAAATTGGCTGTTCAAAGCCATGAGAACTAGTAACAATTTCAGGGGCAAAAAAGAAATAGACATGAATTAATTTAAATTGCATAGATATTAAAAGTCAAAATTATAGAATGCATTTTAAATTAATTGAAATTGCATGGTATAGTGTCAAAGCAAAAGTTGATCAACCCCCTGTCTGTAGGTTGAGCACTGAAAAAGTACAGAAAAGATTAGTTTAATTTATAGAAGAGAAAAAAAAACAAATAAATAATTATAGGCGGACCACATAAAAGATCCCAACAGCGCACAGATTCGTTATAAATACTCTTCACAAATAGATGTAACACATATCAATTGGCTGCAATCAGCAAGTAAATGCCGACCCATTTCTCTTCTTCTAAATGTTCGCTGTCAGGAATCATAATGTAAAAAGTAAGGCGTCAATTTAAAACAGAGGCTTCTATATATGTCCTTGTTTTTAATCGTTTCACCTTCTCTCTTCAACGGAAACTAGTTTGACTGATTGATTCTACAGTGAGAAACTAGTTTTGGAGAAAATTGATTCAGATATAGATTATTAGGTCAAACTATATATTTATTATTAGATTATTATGTCCTTGTTTTTAATCGTTTCACCTTCTCTCTTCTATATATTTATTATTAGATTATTAGGTCCATCTTTTCCATCCTTTAAAAGAGAAATCAAGCAACACATGAAGAATAAGCCCACAGTACAAAAATTCTACTTCGCTGGCAAGTGGAACCCATCTGTCAGATCGGATACTGTAGATGAGTATTTTCCGGATCAAGTATTAAGTATATAGAATAGATTCCACATAATTGTCGTAGGCAAGATTCACGCTAGCGACACACAGAGATATAACTTGACCGGGACCTGCCGGATTATGACCCGACCTGACTAGCTCGACATGTGTTGGGAGAGCTAAAGCTGTTGTCCCTATTAACACTCAGACCACATTTAGTAGGAAAAAAAGGCACAAAATGCGCAGTAGTTAATTGTACAGGTCCAATTCACATCAGCAAACAACAAGCGCTTGGTGAATACTTGAACAACTAGAAGAAGAGATAGAAGGGTGAACTAAAAGAGCTTTCAACTCTTATTTCGTTCAACCATCATCACTTTAAATTGAGCATGTCAGCCAATAGAACATCATGCCTTTCAGTCTGAGGGAAAAAAAAAGACTTAAAATTGTGGATTAGGCGGTCCAATAGAGGTATAGTCACCTCCCCACAGCCCACAGGGCTATCTGCAACACCAAGGGCATATAGTTTAATTTGGAGTTTAATTTACAGAGAACCCATAGAAAAACAACAGCTACTTCTCATTAACCCAGTGAAAAATGCAGGAATATATGCCTTCATTTTGCAACTTGCTATAATGAAAATTACTTATGTAGCAAATTTAGTCAAATCATGTTCTTTAGCCACGAGCAAAAGTTGTCTTGTAAGCCAGGTCAGAACATTGTTACTACCAAACAGAAAAGTTAGATGTGTCTGCATGCACAATATTACAAATATACAACATAAAAGTTGGAGAGATAACCCAGAAAGATAAAAAGAATTAGAACTCAGACAAATGTTAGAAAGAAGGCGCATCCTGCTGATGTCATCATTTTTCAGAGTTGTAGGTGAGTCCTTGTTGGCAAGGAGAACGGGGACGCGTCCGATGAGCATCGGACTCAAATCAGTCCGATACCTGCTTAGAACCGTCTGATTCGCGTTATGATATGTGCGGTTAATTAGTTTTAGTAATAGAAGATGGTAATGTAAATTGGTACAAGGGGTCTCTAGCTGTCTCTTAAAGAAAATCGTTTCATTCAATTTTTTGTTACTTGCAGCAATGGTGGAATTATTAACATTTTATTTTATGTACATTTGATTTGTAAGGCTAATAGAACAGAATGTTTCAGCAGCCACTACTATATATTGAATTCATACGGTTTTTATTTTGTGTGTTTTGTAAGCATTTTTTTGATAGCCTCAACATCAGGAAAGTTTAAATTTTAAAATGCAGTGTCACATTATTTATAAGCAAGATTTTTAGTGCTAGTTGGACTAATCCTTTTGTTTAAAGAATTAATTATTCAGTTGTTTATTATTTTTTGAATTGATAAATTCTCATGTTAAGTTTGACTGTATAATTTCCTTTCAAACTAGGTACTTCATTATTGAGTTCAAGTTTGATCAGGATTGTGATTTTGTTACTTATATGATGTTTATCATCTGCACCCATTCTTTATGCAAACCAATTTGTTTAACAACATTGCTTCATAACTACTAATAGCAATTATGCTAAAGAGCGCATAAGTCCGACGCAGAGCGCATGTTAATTATAACTTTAGTGTTAAAATAATATACTTGCAAGATAAGTGGAGGTGCATGCTTGCTAGCTAGGTGACATGATGATGAATTATGCGAGTGCGTGGTTAAGGATAAGTAATATGATAAATAAATAAATTAATGAATAATAAATAACAATAACACCAGACATGAATTTATGGCTGCTGAGTGGCCATTGTCATTAATTACTATAGCAATCATCATGAACCCGCACAAATCATGTCTTATCAAGATGGGAAAAAAAAAGCATGATACAAAATAAGCACTGGATTTTTTTTAGAAATTCAAAAGTTAATTTTTAGGAAGTAAATGGCTGTTTTTATTATTAAAAAATAGATAGAACTACACTATTGGTACAATTTCACCATGTGCTGGTTTTTTGGACCACACCATCAGTGTGGTTTCAGTATTTTTCATACATTAAACTCTATCTTAATTATAGATTTGTTTGAAAAACCTCTGAGATCGCACAATTGGTGTGGTTTCCTCCGTCTATCATGGGTGGAATCATATATATCATTAGTATGGTTCCATCTATTTTTGAAAAAAAAAAATTCAATTCAATTCATTTTCCGATAATTTATTTTTTTAATTTATAAAAAAAATCTAAGCACTAACATGCTAACGATCTGTTTCTGTGAATATGTATAGCCATAACCGTGTCATCTCGAACTCTCGAAGCCATAGCAAAGTATGTAAGCTCATAACCATGAGAAACACGAGAGAACAAAAAATACATTTATTTGAAGCATCTTGGTTTTGTGCTTCAATTATACTCTATATCTTTATTTATGTTTTCAAAGTTAAATTAGTCGATTCGAACTGCTCAACATAATCTCCATACTAAAATCTGTTTGAAGATCAAATTTTATATTTTTTTGAAATTTTAAACTATTTTTTCAAATAAAGACAAAATCACTATTTTTTAATAGCTTGTCTCCTTCTCGCCAGCCGTTGATATCCTCTCTTTCATTAACTTTTATTCCGTCTTTAATTTCTTCGTTTCATCCGTTCTCAAATCTTCTCATTCTCCTCCCCTCTAGCTCAGTATGTCTTAACACTTAACAGTTATTTCAAACTACTATAAGATGATATTTTTAATTAAGAGATGATTTCAGAATGTATTTGCCAATTTTCAGGATATATTTATTTGAACAAGAGTGTTTTTAAGCTCATCAGAGCTTATCGAACTGATTTCAAATGATGAATACATAAACCGATCTATTTCACAAGTGATGCATTTACATATCAAATTTATAAACTTTTGAACTAATTTGGTATAAAGTCAAGTGGTAAAAAAATGATGATAAATGAACGCATTAAAATTAACTTATAAACCTTATTTTTTATTGTTTAACTTTATACTAAATTAATTTGAATGTTTATAAATGTGATATGTAAACATATCACTCGTGAAGTAGATCGGTTTCAACGGTTTAAATTCGTCGTTTGAAGTTATTCTGATATGTTTTTGGAGTTAAACTCACCAACGATTTGGTAAGCTTTAGAATGATGTATTTACATGTTAAATTTATAAATTTTCTAATTAATTTAGTATAAAATCAATCGATAAAAAAATGATAAAAAATGATAAAAAAGAAAATACATTAGAATTAAATACTAATTTCTTTTTTACTTTCAACTGCTTCATTTATACTAAATTAAATCAAAATTTTATAAATATGACTTATAAATATTACTTGTGTGAAAAGTAAATCAGTTTTAAGAATTCTACTCATTTACCAGTTGCATCCTATGAATTATTTCTCTTTCATCATACAGCTGAAGAGTCAAAGCCCATAAAGGCCATAATGGATCGGGCCCGTTATCTCTCGTCTCCTCTCTCTCTTTTCTCCGATGACGTCATATAACCATATCCATGGCAGAGGTCCCCTGTGCCCTTTTTTAATTAATAATCTTTGCTAGACAATTGAATTCATATCCTCTCTCTGCATTAACTCAAAAGGGAATCTTTTGAGTTAAGGCATCTCGACCATCCAATTTATTTAAATATTCGTGCAGATTAGATCCGCACTAATATTAAAGGACCCCTTATGTTATAGGCAGGAGCCGGATTGGCTCTGTTTAAAATCAGACGGTTGAGATTCATTAACTCAAAAGATCCTCTTTTGAGTTAATGCAGAGGATACGTATTCTAGACATTTCGCCTCTTGGCAGAGTTCTCAAAAAAAAAAAACATCCTATATTAACACGAGGATTCAATCGATCTGATCTCATGTAAGTCGGTCTCCCGAATTTGGTCCATTCTTTTTTTTTTCCTAATCTCCGTAGTTATTGCAGGAGTGAAATTTTATTATTGCGAATTATGCGATTAGTGGGATTGGTAGTAAAAAAGGTGTGGTCGCTTCTTTAGAATACCTGCAATTTTCGAAATTAGGTTAATTTGTTTATTTTTTATTTTTGTGCGCTTTTAGCTTTAATTTGGTTGTTTTTGGTTGATTGTTGGTATGACGAAAATTGAGCCTGGTGAGACCGTAAGAGTAATTTAGTGGAGGTTAATCGGGGCTTCAGGATTTATGCGAAACACTTATTTCTTTTTCCTGTTGATTATAAAAACCAGCAAAGGATTTACCAATTTATTGCCACAGTAGTACCCTTTTTTTTAATTCAATTTATCATCAGTACCCTTAAGCTCTGCCCTTTTCAAAATGCAGATAAGTTGATTCAACTTCTTTTATCTACCAAAGAGTATTGCAATTTTTCCAGTTTGATTCAAGCTCTCCATGCGAGTTCCTTAATTTCCCAATAAACCAAATCAGCAGAGAGGACACAAATTGGCCGATGGGCAGTCGAAAAATGCAAGGTGGTGAAGGTGGGGGCGGGCCCCACCGGACAGATTCTCACATCCAAAACCTAGCTCGGCAAGGATCCTTATACAGCCTAACACTTAATGAAGTACAGTCCCACCTAGGAGAACCTTTACTTAGCATGAACCTTGATGAACTCCTTAAAAGCATATTCCCTGAAGGAACTGCTGAGTCAGAGTCGCCTCCCAGACCCGTTATGGCTACTGGGTTGAGACCTGGTCCCAGTAACGGGTTTGATTCAGGCCTTCAGCGCCAAGGAAGCATAACCATGCCCCCGGCACTAAGCAAGAAAACTGTAGATGAGGTCTGGAGAGGCATTTCGGGGCTGGAAGATAAAAAAACTGGAGACGACCAGTTGGGAGAAATGACCTTAGAGTCATTTTTAATAAAAGCAGGGGTGGCACTAGAAGGGCCTGGCAAGGATGTAAATACAGGCGACCTCACAGGCAGTAGTGCTACAGTTACTGTGGCACAACAGCAGCCCCGAGGGATGCAGTGGTTTGGCTCGGGTTTGGGCAGCTACATGCCAGGTCAGATGGGACCCTCGGTAAATGTTGGAGGAATGGGGCCAGGCACAGTTATTGATGCAATGTACCCAGATGGGGGGAGAAGGGATGAGGTGGCAACTCCTGGGAGGAAGAGAACAGGCGGGTCTGGACCCGGATCTGCTTCAGGGGAGATAGTGAATAAGACGATGGAGAGGCGTCAGAAAAGGATGATTAAAAATCGGGAATCCGCTGCAAGATCAAGAGCTAGGAAACAGGTACCTTTATATATGCATTCTTTATGTGTCAAATTTCTTAATTTAAAATAATAATCAATGCTTGGTTGTGGTAGTTTAGCGAACAAGGGGTTTTTGTAATATTGGCTCCCAAAATGTATTTTGTCTTATACCTGCAAGTTATATCAGTACAATCCATAACGGCTCAGATTGGGACCTGATTTTAGTTTGTGCTTAATTTAGAGCCCTACAGGAGAGGAACCAATAAAGACAATAGTGTATGAGGTTAATTTCGTACCAATTGGCACAAGTTCAAGTGTTAACAGAATAAATGTTTAAAAAATGGCAGGCATACACAAATGAGTTGGAGAATAAAGTGTCTCGCTTGGAAGAGGAGAACGAGCGGTTCAAGAAACAGAAGGTGTGTTTCCTATGAAACAGATGGTTTCGCTTGCTATACATTAATGAAATATGTTTTTGATCTTGTTCTGGGGCCATGCACTTTGTTGTCCTGTTTAACATAAAATTGGATTAATAATGTATGGTTCAACTGGGGCAAATGGGTTGATGACGGTTGAACGGGTTTGTGTTGGACCAACCTGCTCATAAGTTGATTTCATTGAGTTTAGATTTGTCCAGTTAAACACCGGTTCAAAAGTTGGTTTCCATTAGGTTTGAATTGGTCCAGTTAAACCCCATTTAGCATATGCAGGCCTTCATATAACTAAAAAGGATAAACAGCCTGATACAGCAACCCTATCTGTGTGATTAAGTACCAAAAAAAGAAAATGTCAGAATGCAAAAGAGTTTAATCCTGCCGTCACACTGATACCAGAACTTTATATTTGGTACTAGCAAGTCATTTCAGCATAATACCTGGTCGGTACAATATACATATCTAGTAAACCAAAGGAACTTCATCTTAGTGCTATTATTTATTGTCTGTTTCAAACTTTTGATTGATTATACCTGTATTTTAACTTTTTGGTTTGTTTATTTAATATTTATAGTGTAATTGCCGGTGCAGGTACTCGACAAGATACTTTGTGCCGGTCCACCACCAGCACCCAAGTATCAACTTAGAAGAACTAGTTCAGCCTCTTTCTGATTTTTTGTTTTTACTTTGTCAATATTATTTTAACTCTTATCTGTAGATTTGTTTTGTTTTATAATTTGCTTGTGCTAGGTACTTTTGTAGTTTAGCTATTGCGGTATTATTGAGCTTTAGATTTGCTATTATTTTTGTTAGTTTTTTATTTGCTTTCATGTAAATTTTACTGTGAAACTTTTAAGACTTATTTATATCAGCTAATAGATAGTTTTTGAGTAATTGCCTGACGTTGCTTTCAGTCGCTTGTTTATGTAAGGGGAATTGGTTATGTATAATTTCCAGTAAATAATTTATATTTCAGATGTACTACGATCACACTAAGGGCAATAAAAAAAATCTTTTAATGATGTTTAAGATTTTTTTATTAGTTTGCTTTTTGTAATAGTAATTAGATAAAATTACTATACATGTAACAGTCTCAAGAACCAAAACTCACTTGGTGGTAGCAAGCAAGATGTTCTCAAAATCATAACTGGCTAAAAAGAAAGTAAGACGAAAAAAGAAAACAATATGGTTAATATCATCCAGGACATTGAATTTAGGTGTAATTCACCTCAAAAGGAAAATTTGTCATCAAGGCAATTATGGGAGAAGCCGAAATTGAAATTACACTGGCCATAATGTCTTCAGACGGTTAATATTAGGAGAATGGATCTAATATATATTGGCCAAGCTTCGTACTGCAGGTAACATAAAACGAAAATAACATATCTAATAAATCTGATCCCTTCATTTCAGATTCACCGGATAGGAATAAAGAGAAATTTAGATATGATACCCATCATAACTTCATCAATTAGATATTTACCCATCAAAACTTTAAATTTAGTTATTTTCCCATTCAAATTCATTGATTTTATTTATATCCCTATTTAGCGATTCAATTAATTAAAAACACTAACTAATACTGGCAAATTAAATAAAATGACATTTTTGTCCTAACTTCAAATCTCTGTTAGGCTCCTCCTTTCCTCCGCTGATAACTGATCCTCTTGTTTCTTGCCGCACATCTCCACCTATCTGTATCTTAAGAAGGAATTTCGCTAGCAGCGGCTAACCAAGCAGAAATCTTCTGCTCAAGTACCCTTCCTTCGTCTTGATTTGTTTTTCTGGCTTATATCTGCGCTCTGTTTGCTGAATTTTTTGGTTTTTCTGTTCTGTGCATCGAGATATAGATACAAGAGATTACTCAATGACTTGCAGCTAGGGCTGTAAACGGATATGGATATCCGGACGGATATCAGCTCCGAATCCGCTTATTATCCGAATTCAGATTTAAACGGATACGGATCCGGATAATTATTAAATACCTAGAAGAGATCCGGATTCGGATACGGATAATAATACCTAAACGGAGCAGATATCCGGACCTATCCGGAACCCAATAAATACAGGTCTCTACTACTAACCTATCCGGAACCCATTAAATTAAAGCGGATCCGCTAGTGTAAAAGAACTTTTTTGGCCTTCAAGGGGATTCGGACCCTTGTGCTGTGGCATGAGGGTTTTAGCCACCAAGCTTCAAACCACTACACCACACTATCTTTTGTTACTACTTCTTATAAATTGTTTATATATTATATCAATGGAATATCTCTCATCTTTCCAACATCAATCTCTTCATCAACTTACAATTATTCATTTATTTTCATATTTATATTTTATTAATTATTATTTATATCTTAAAATTCATATAACATTATTATCCGATAATTATTCATTTTGTATCTGTATTCGAATCCGTATTCGTAGATTATCCGCTTCGTATCTGTATCCGTTTAAGGTGGATTTGATTTTACATTTTGACATCCGTTTACTATCTATATCCGTATTCGTATCCGCTCTTTGAAATGTGGATATGGATATGGTTTTACCACTATCCGCTCCGTATCCACTCCGTTTTCACCCCTACTTGCAGCTGTATTTGTGTGTTATATGTCTTATTTAGATTAATGATTTTTTTTCTTGTTTGGGTTGTTTAATCTACAGTACTTTGTCATCACATCAAGCCGTGTTTATCCTAATTTTTAGGTTTGCACAGATGAAGAGAAATGCTTAAATAAATGAATAATTATTTGAGTACCCTCACTCCAGTACCTCAAAATCTCCGTACCCATTTAGAGAAATTATGTACTATTGTCCCCACTAATTATTGTTCTAAAAAGATATTATATGGTTCCTACTAATTATTATTCTAAAATCCCTGCAGCACTCTTCCTCTATGATCCACACTAATTATATGGTCTCTCATTTTCCCAGTCCCCGCACTTGTTTCCACGTCAACCTTCTGTAAATACTTGGAAGATAAGATATTAACATTTGAAAAATAAGATATTAATACTTTGATGCGTAACTTGTTATGATCATCTATTTTCCAGTCTCACAATCGTCCCCGCTTCAACCTTCATCTAATGAAGTAGTGGGGACCCCATATCACCGCATCAACCTTCTCCAATCGTCCCGCGTCAACCTTTCTCTAACAAAAATAGTTGACCACATAGGTATAAATACTTGTAGTACTTGATATTAATACTTTCAGACGTTATCCAGCGTCATATGTAAAAAATACTTACAAGTATAGGTATAAATACTTGCATGACGAGGTATAAATAGTTGTGTGGCGACGAGCCCGAAAGTACGTCATCATGGATCTCATTTGAAAAAGAAAATTGCGTAGACGTTCGTAGTTTTAGATTCGCAAAATTCGTCACAGATTGTCATAAATATGGACGAGATTGAACGGAGAAAAAAAAACACCTCTAAAAATGTGTATGGTCCCCCATGTAGTTTTGAGTGGCCCCTTACAGGTGTTGACTATTTTGTGTACGTATTTTAGGGGTTGAATACTCTTTTGCTTTTAAATTTATATACTCAATACTCAATTTTGATCGGTTGCAAGCATACAACCTCTCGTGGTAGTATCGGGGTCGAACATAAGGACAACGGGAAGCAATATTAATTACTAATTTAATTTTAATTCTAGGAGGTATGAAGTAGTAAATTAAAGTTTTGGTTCGCAAGCCGCGACAACGTTGTAGGCTCAATGCCCGAGATGAGTTGGTTGTGAACTAATGAAAAGTAATAAACTTAAAAATGGTTGTTAGAAACAATATTGGGAAGGTCTAGGGGCTGCGGCTCACTATCCGAATTAGCTAATCTACCTACTTGGTTTGCTAATTGCATTCATATTTGTGTAATTGTGGTTTCTAGTATAAATGTCAAGTCAAGAGGTTTCATGTTTAATTTTTCACCACTTGACAACTTGTCTTAACCGGACTGGACTTCATGTTTAGTTTATCGTCACAAGTTGGTCAAGATGTTGGTTCGACTAGTCAAGTTATTCTCAATTACCGACACTTTGTGTTTAGCTTGTTGTGATCGGTACCGATTATAGCTTGATACACCTAATCAATTGTCTAGACTTCACGTCTAGTTTATCGCCATAGATTATTAATTATTGTGCTTGTGGTCCAGGTTAGCATAGAACTAGGATGGAACTAATACCAATTCTTAAGATCAATTTCTTGCTACTATACTCGGTATCATGTACCAATAGAACCTCATTTCAACTAAAATGAGATAGTCTCATGTACACGAACATGCATTCACATGAGTAATAAAAACAATCACAAACAATCATAACACAATTTATAGCTAACCAAGTAAGGTAGATTTAAAACAATTCATCAAGTTTACGAGCCATCGCCCCTAGAGAGGAGGATTAACCTCTCATAGCGGCACAAACTACTATGAAAAACAAGGAATACATCTCAATAACAGAAATAGAAAGATTAAACCAATTCTAGTTAATCTTCTTGCCGCTTTTGAGAGTTCTCCACGATCCACCGACCTTCCGTGCCTTGTTTCATTGAGAGGGAAGAGAAGAGATAGAGCAAGAACAATGGTAAAGAGAGGTGTAGAATGGCCTAGGGCCAAACTTAGATCTGTTGGGTGCTCTCCTTGACGTTTTATGGGAGTTTGTGAGCATTTAGGAGGGAGCCAAGCAAATCGGGAAACAAATCTCCTTATTAATGTGCAGAGTTGGCAGCTTTCAAAACTTATGGCTGTCTTCCAAGGCCTGTATCGACTCACCACTTCATAATTTGAATAAAGTTACAACATGAAATTGTATATCTCTGTTTCCTGGTTTTTTCAAGCTTTGGTTCACTCAAATCGGAGTTCGTATGACCAATCTGCGGCTGAAATACGAACAGTGTGTAAAGTTTAAATCTGCAGTGGCGGGCCGCGAAGTCCCTGCTCTTCTTTCCTGCGGCTAAGTCCCAGATGGCTGGCGGCCCGCTATGTGTGTCTCGCGGCACGCCAGCAGGCAATTTGGCTTGTTTTCTTGGTATTTCTGCATAAAAACATATTTCTGGCGGTAACTTGATCCTTGAAACGTAATTAAGTGAAAATGAAGTAAAATAGCCGTAAACAACGATAAATACTTGGAATTTGGTATTGTTTCACACTAAAATCTTAGCCAAATATAGGTATATTTGCGGCCTATCAACCACAGTAACAAGATTCGCGAGTTATTCGCGAATAATTCGGATCTGAGTATCATGCGAATCAAACAGCGTATAAAACGGTAATTCGTGAACTTAACAATTTATTCGCGAATTTTACGAATTCGCTGTATAAATCGCGTTTTTTTCGAAAAATTCGTCGCCTGAGAGATGTCCTTGCGTTTTATTCAAACCTCCGGACTTTTTTCCTTTTGATAAACTACCCTTTTGGTTTAACAAATATTACAAAAATTGCCACTAATAATTGCTTTTTCAGCTACCCATGTGCGCTGGGAGCCTGGGACCACTTCCGGTCAGATGAAAAGGTTTGTTTATTTGTTTTTGTTTTTTTTGCTTAAGTCATGCCTCTACGGGATTTTCCACCATAAACAAACACTGGAGACATTTGTATCAGATACATGAAAATCATTCACTAAGCTATAGTATATTCGCGATTTTTTTTTGCTTCCTTGTTGTACCGAATCATTCCTGAATTATACCCGAATTATATCCGAATCACGAAATTTTAACTCCGCCGAACCGAACTCGAATTTTTCGTTTGTCACTATGTTATCAACAAGTATTTAAGGTGCGAGTACGTTTAGGAGATTTGATTGAGAAGACAATTATTTACGTAAAAATTGTTCACTTTATTGGTATAAAAATACTTCCGTACATAGGTATAAATATTTTCTTGCATAAGTATTAACATTTTAGAAAAAAAATTCAGTGTTGAAGTTTTTGCAGTTCCCCCAAAAAGTTATGGGAGTTATGATGCAAGTATAGTGCGGGTACTGTTATCAACTTCCTAAATAAATACAAGGGCATCGGAATCTGGGACTTGCTAATTGGCATGCATCTTATACATGTATATACTTTTTGGATAAATTTGAATCTACTACATGGATTATTCTATTAGTCTTATCTTAACTAAAGACGGAATTTAATAAGAGTTTATTCCATCTCAAAAGTTGTATCTCAAATGTTGATTTTTTTTAATTTCTAACTCTCACCCATCCTTCAATTCTCATTCTCTCAATTATTTTTGTGCAATATGATTGACGAAATTTAAAACAGTTGTGATTATGTGCTGACATGTCCCCTTAATTTTCAGATTTTGACTTAAAAAGAGGAGGGACGAACAGTGGTGCTCGTGAAGGTAAAATGTTCTCTTTTTTCTTAATGAGTATACTATTCACTCAGGATGTTTCTTAGACAAGGTTGTGCTTATGAAGAGGAGAAGGAAAGGTGGAGGGGTTGCGGCAAGAAACGAGAGAATCAATTATTAGCGAAGCTTTGGAGCACCGCGGATTCCGAATTTTCAATAGGAGCAAAAAAAAAATATTAAATCGGGTTTAAATAGTTAATTAGATTTAAATCTATTAATTAATTAGATAATTAATAAAAAATAATACTTTAACTTATATTTTTCAATTCTTTAACTTGTAATTTCTGATGCTCTAAATTATAATTCTAATTACTAATTAAAATTTAACAAATTTATTTCAATTTTAACTATAAATTTAACCAGAATTACAAATTAAATATCCAGAGAGGGGCAAAAAAACTTTTAGGAGAGACAAAGTCGGTTGGAACCGATAGATTTCCACTAAAACTCAAAATCCAGGAAAACAGCTGTGCCCCGACCATGTGGGTCCGCCCCTGACTACACAGATCTGAAGCTAGGGACAAAAATGTCATTTTATTTGTTTTATTAGTATTAATTAGTGTTTTTAATTAATTAAATCACTATATAGGAATATAAATAAAATCAATAAGTTTGAATGAGAAAATAACTAAATTTAAAGTTTTAATGAGTAAATCTCCATTCCATTATTAAGCACGTTGGGTGTCCTAATCCGCCAACGGTTACGATTGAAAGATGAATTTTTGGATTAAATATCAGCCCTCCAATCAAATAATCTGTCTTCTTTTGATTAAATATATCTTTTTTATGTGTAGAGGTCTAAATTTAGTTAAAATTGTACCCGCCACACGTAGTGCCACACAATTTTATAATTAAATTAAAAAAACTGTCTTCTAGCGACATCTCCTTACGGCCTACCATTCTGATCAGAAACATATGTTACAATTGAAATTTAAGAAACTGCTTCTAGCGACTTCTCCCTACTCCCTTGTGCCCTTCCTTCTCGTCGTTTAAAACTGGTAGCGATTTCGTCTTCTCCTCCTTCTCGGTAGTGATTTCGTTCAAAAAGAAGGTGGTCAATCAGGCATTTTCCTTAATCTTACACGTGAAATCTGAGATCTGATTTCTCTTAATCTTCTTAATTAAAATTTGAGAGTATTTTCCCAAGTCAATTGTTTAGTACGTTCTCAAAATAAAGAAGTCAATTGTGCATTTCTCAATTTGATTTGTTAATTGGTATTTTCACATGAAATCTGGGGATATTTTCTCAATCATATATGTTAATTGTGCATTTCTCGAAAAAACAAGTCAATTGGTATTTTCTCATACAAAATGCATGAATGACCACCTTCATCTTTTTGAAATCTGATTGAGAAAATACCTCCAGATTACACGTGAATTCTGAGATCTAATTTCCCTTATTTTTATACTGCAAAATTGAAAAAGACAACAATTAGAATTTTAGTTGTATGGTATATCAATTTATGAGATACCAAATTAGACAAACTAAAATTACCTGGTCAATTTTAACCAGAGATTAGAGAATATGTTAGGTTCTCCATTATGTGTAAAGCATGATATAATTTAGAGATTTTCGGTCCTCGGATTTATTTGCAATCATTTACATGATACTATAATGCACAAGAATGGAGATATGACTGTTGTTTACCCAGTATCCGAGCAATTAAGAAGAATTAAGGAGCAACAGACTTTTCTTATAGTTGATTTCTTCACCATTTTGGTTATATTTTCATAGTTGAGACCGTGTTTGGGTTTTGCAGTTGACTCAGGTTTCGATTTGAGGTTTTGGATTCAATTTAGCAGTTTTGGTACTCAAAGTTGTCGATTTAAGATTCTGACATTGGTTAGTGTATGAATTTCTCTTGGATTTTGTTTGGCTTCTTTTAGTTTGGGTGCATGGATTCGGTTTTAACACTATTTGAAGTATGTTTGAGCTTTTGATTTGGATTGGATTGGATTGACCTGAGGTGTAAAAAAAATACCCATAGCACAACACTGACTGTGCTATGGCTTTTTGCTCATCCCTTTCTGATGAGTTCTCAGGTTCTTTGTACATGTCATGATACTTATTTCATGCAGCTATATTCTAAAATGGATTTCCTACATGTTTCATATTTTTTTTATGATTTTATGCATATTTAATTCATTGTTTTTGGCTTTAGGACTTTGTTCATTGTTTTTGCACAATTTTCACCATCTTACCTACTTCACAATTTTAATACAGCAAATTGGTTCTTTGTTTTCGAATGAAACTTCACAGATTTAACTTTAGTATCAAGTCTACCATGTAGCCAAATATCAATATTTAATTCTATCTAACACTTGGCTTAACACCAATGCAAAGTTTATAACAGCAGAGATGTCAATGCACACTTCACATAATTTGGATTTTTAAAGTATGAATTTCAACAAGCCACCATTTTCAATAGGAATGTCCAAATGAGATGATTATTTTTTTTTCTCATCTTGATCTTGTTTATCTGCTGTTAAGTTGGCTTGACCAAATTTGGTTTGGTTTGAGACCTTTCAGCAAGGATGTGTCTCAAATGGTAGCTCTAGATTATATCATTTCAGTAGAAAGTAATTTTTTTGTTCCAACTTATTCTGGTAACATGGCATGTGCTGTTACAATGGATTCAAGGTAAGAAGAGGATGAACAAATGCTATACTTTTTTTATTAATGTTTCGGAGTGCTGCCATTTAAAGCCAGGCTGGTACAAACATCTCTGTTACTAGGCACAATTAAATTTACTTGTTTAGAAGATAGAGATAGGAGAAAGGAAATGCATTTTGTAAGATCAGAGAACAGGTTAAGTAGAACACTTAAAGTAGAATTAGCTTGGAAGAAATATTTGCATTATATTGCTTTGTTTTTTTTTTTAATTTAACTTCATTTTAACTGACATAGTTTTGAAGGGCATATGTTATTATGAAGATGCATTGTTCTTTGTGACAGTTAATTCTTCGTTTGTTGTACATCTCTCTTACTTAATTTACTTAATAGCCTTAATGTAATGCGTAATTGTTGAAAGCTTTTTGTTACAATCAGATCTGAAAGTTCCTGTCACTTTGACATTTTTTTATGTTTTATTTCAGTTCTGAAAATTGGAAGGAGAAGTTGAATATCCCAACAGCTGATACAAGATTCAAGACTGAGGTGATTTATTTCTTATCTCTTGATACACTTTTCTGAAGATGAAACATTAAGGGCAGTTTGGGCACAGTCAAAATTAAATGTTGATGGGGGCATGGATAATTTTTTATTGTTTGAAAGAATTTTTATCGTTTTATTTTATCTATAAAAAAAAACGCAATGCTGAAACTTTTCAATGTATGTACATGAGAAGTTGTGTAAGCACTTGGAGATGCAAGCCTTACAACAGGAGCAAGTATGGTTTCTTTTTTAAATTTATATTGTTAGGTTTATATCAGTCAAAATGTGGAGAATTTGTATGGTTTACTTGTTGGCTTTGTTTATATTATAGAAAGTTCTATTTAATTATTAATTTGATTTTTGAAATTTAGAAAAAATAAAGTTAAATTAAAAGTCCAACGAAAGAAGGTGCCTGGATTGAGCTAATTTAACTTCATTATTGAATAATTATTCTTTTTATTGGTCTATTTTTTATGAAAATATCTTTTTGTTCTCTTATAAAATGCCCCCGTTGCAACGCACGGGTACGATACTAGTATCTAATTGATAATTGATGAAGTTACGATGGATATATATCTAAATTTCTCTAGAATAAAATATAAGGAGGAACCTGAGAGAACCGATGGGTAGCTAGAAATGCAAAGCGGCACGACAGATGGCAGTGATAATAAAAGCGGCGAGCGGAGTAGACTGTCGGTTTTGAGCTCTCATTTTCAACCTCCTCCCATCTCTCTTTCTCCTTCCATGGCGACCTCCTCTGACGAGAAAACTGTAGCTCTGACTACTACCCCTTCCGACTCCCCAACCATGTCAGTCTCTCACTCTCTCTCGTCTTGGCCGAAGTTAATAACTTTGATTTGCTCTATTGTTATGAGCTAAAAACTGTTGATATGATAGCGTGGCACAAATTTAAACCAGCGATCTATATACCGTTTATAAATCAGGTTGGATCCTTTTGTTGTTCGATCCTTATCGCAAGTTATTGCTTGCCTAATTAGTCAATATTTAGAGGTGAATTTCACTCAAAGAGTTTTGTACTTCCATAATTTCGATCGATATACATATTTTGAAATTTCAGCTATGATTCTTTGGGCCTGTAAGATTTTCTTCGTACTGGCCCCTTTTCATGTATATTTAACTTAATATAGTTGTGGATAAATATAATTTCAATTTTTAAAGGTAAGTTAGGCCTTGCTTCAGAAGGAGTGAAGAAGAGGGAAGAGGAGGGAAGGGAAAGAAAAGTTTGAAATGTCACTTTCTCCAGAACTTGATAAAAAGGAGCAGAAGGGAAAGGTTTCATCTCCTCTACCCCCCAAATGAACTATTTTTATCCCCTCCAAATTCTGGTGTAGAGGAGGTGAAGTGGTGAACTCATTTTATCACCCATTCATCCCTTCCCCTACCATTGCATGGGTCCAGATCCTGTAAAGTAACCCAATTTTTTAGTTTAGATCCGGACTGTCTGACCCGAGGTGGAATACATGGGGCCCATTTAATATCCGTGCCAGAGCAAATCGGACGGTTCGGATCCAAACTCAAAATTTGGGTTACTTCAGGGGATCCAAATTCCCATTGCATCCCCTCCCCTCCCTCTCTAATATTTTTGTGGATTTAATATCACTAATTGTTCCGTTACTTTAATAAGACCAGGCAAAAATCAACATTGATTTGCGCACCCTTAACCATTAAGCTAATTTTGGTCCAATTTGGGTTACTTAATTCATTTGAAGTTCAAACTACTACAAATTATTGGGTCGATTCAACTCTGATAACTCAGAATCTGTTTCTGATATCAATTTTAGTGAATCATGTGATATACTGCAGCTATGATATTGTGAATTGAATTGTGAAATTATTAACTGCAGATTCGACAAGATAATAAACAAGGAGATACCTTCCGAGATTGTTTATGAAGATGAAAAGGTATGACAGTATAATAAGGGCAGGGTCAGTTTACAGTGCCCTAAATTTGACAATCTTGACAACCATATCAGGAGATAAAGTCGGGCATTTATGTGAGAGGAAAACAAACTTTTCCATTGCCAAAACCGTTGCATCCCTGCCATTCATTAACTCTTGATCTAATGGTCCAGATCTAATTTTAAGTTTTTTAGATTTATTGTCAGTTATTCCCCTCTAAGAAAAAGACCTGGCACATGCATCCTGTTTTGGTAATGTACTGGATGATATCAAGGGGGGGATCCCTTTATATCTACTATACCATCCGGTTCTTCTTCTTTTTTTAATCTTTTTAATGGTTACTGCTTATATTTATGAAAATACCAATTTAAACTTGTGAAGGCACTCTTCAGTGGATCAAAATCTGTTGCTTTTCTTCATCCAACCATTCAAATATTTTTGACTGTCCAGATTTCATCCAATTTTTCTTCATCCAACCATTCAAAAGCATTTAGACGGTTGGGATGAAGAAAAGCATGTTCCTAGAAGAAAAGCAGTAGATTTCGTTCCCTCTTGAGTAATCACATATGTTGCATTAGTCACATCTCTTCTACTTTCTGATTCCAAGAAAGTGCAGTAAGAAGTGGTGCTTAATTAACACTGTGTAGGGTACTTGCAATTACATTATTTGCTAGAGAGTCTGTTCAATAAGTAGCAGTAAAAGCTTAAAAATATGCTTTCTTCAATAGAAAGAAACTAGTCTCCAGTTCTTTTATGTGCTGTGCGTGTGGTCGCTTTTCTACTAATGAAATATAACATGATAGGTTCTTGCATTTAGAGACATCTCTCCACAAGCTCCAACCCACATCATTATCATCCCGAAAGTCAAGGATGGACTAACTAGGCTTTCAATGGTGACTTTTTCTTTTTCTTCCTTCTCAATTTATAGCTCAGTGGCTGGTTTAGCTGTTACTTCCTGAACATTTTTCTTATTCAGAGACATGCTTCCTGTAATCTCAGTGTTTCATACCATCTCATTACTAGGTTTCTGCAATAGGGTTTTAGTACCATGCCAGTGCAGTCATTAACCTCTACTGGTTCTCTACATTTTTCCCTTTACTTATATTGATTTTTTTTTCTTATTTATTTCCAAAACACTAAATTATGAAGTGACAACTAAATGCTGTTGTTAGGAGGTAGGATCCACTATGGTGTTCCAAACAATTGGAGAGAGTGTAATATGTGCATTGGCAATTAATCTCTGTAAAATTTTCTTTGTGAATAGGCTGAGGAGAGGCATGTGGAGATACTTGGCCATCTCCTTTACGTGGCAAAGCTGGTAGCAAAGCAGGAAAATCTTGATGATGGCTTCAGAGTTGTTATTAATGATGGTCCCCTTGGATGTAAGTTCTTAAACTTGTATGAAATTTACCGCTTGTGGACATTTTTTTGGAGAAATGTATTGGTTCTCACTGTACATTCTAGCAGGGTAAGTTCATCTATTTACAATCAATGTAAATGCTTGGTCCCTGTATTTACAATCAATGTAAATACTTCTCAACTAAACATTGGTATGTTGGTTAATTGAGAAGACTAATATCGTTAACAACATCCATATGTCAAATTTTCTGCTATGTTATTTGAAATGATAGCAAACACCTTTATAAATAGAATAGGTTGAGTGTTAGCTTTCTCTCTTAATTTGTTACAAAGTGCATGGAACAAATCCAACATATTTAAATTGCAAGCGCGCTATAATTGCTTTTTTCCAATTATTGTTTAGTGCACATCTTGAACTGTTGAATGTGGTTCATCGTATGAGTCTTACAAGAACATACTTTTTTGTTGATCCTTTTGTTTTGCTTTGTTGTGTCCCCACCTTGAAACATGTTTTGCCAAATCTGCCCCTTGCATGTTAGAGATACAAAAGTAAGTTCCAAGTTTTTTAATTGAGTTGATAGAGGAAGTTTAGGCTACAGTTTGGACAATAACCTGCAGTCATAAGGGGGCATAAATTTTGAGTGAAGTTCCACTTGCACAAAGTGGTATTGGACCTCTCCAGTTTGGTACTAAGGCATTAGTCTAATGATTTATGCTGGTGGTAGTTTATGTTTAAGCATTCGTTATGCCTCGACTAATGAATTGGATAATAAAAGAACAAAAAAACAGAAGATAAGGATTACATGGAATTATGGTCTCTACCAAAATGGGCAGAATCTTGCAGTCTTTTTTGTCAGTGAAATTTACTATTCATATTTGAACAGCCCCTAATTTCCCTTACATTTTTCTCATTATTTGATTTGATTTGTTTCAGGTCAATCGGTCTACCATTTGCATGTGCATCTCCTTGGAGGGCGACAGATGAACTGGCCACCTGGCTAGCTAGAAACTATCTTGTTCATGTTCCTACTGTTACTAATAAACACAGTTTTCATAAGGCTCTGTTTTAAAATAAATTTGTTAGCTTTTATTTTGTCATTTCCGTCCCTGCAATGCAATAGGAAAAATAAAAAAATCTATCACTGTTTTATGCTGCTTAATGAAGGATCCACGTCTTGTTTCTTTGTGAAATGAAATTCTTACGGGACGTCGCAGTTTCATCAAGTGACGGGTCTCAAGAGTAGAGGTGACCTTAAAATGAACTACGTTGTTTTATAGGATTTCCGACTTCCGAGTGATGAGTAACAATATTTTATTTTACATTTCTGACGTCAGGAATCTATTTTATTTTTTATCGTTTCACATTCAGTTTTGGGTTTCAAGTACCTTTCGGGTTTGTTGTGGAGCAACATGAAAAAGGAAAAAATATTCGACGGACAATTAACACTTGCATTAGCTGTGAGAGTTAGGTGTCCCAATAATCGGTTCTTTTGTGGCTCTTTCATTGAAGTCTTTTGAGGATAATATAGGAATGTCTGTGGTTATTTAACAATTCGTTTAAATGTTCAGATCACAAAGTGTATGACGGATTGATTCTAGGACGAAAAAATTATCGGTTAGTGGAATATATATATTTATAAGAGGAGGGATCCACTTACAACAAATTTGAGTTACAACAAAGTTACAACATTCATTTTTTTCATTTTCAAAGTCCAAATCGTCGATCCAAACCGTTTAACATGATCTCCACAATAAAATGTGCTTGCAGATCAAATTTTACATTTTTTTGAATTTTTTTACTATTTATTAAGTATTTTACAAAAAATAGTCATACTTAGACCATTGAATTTTGTACCCATCTTAATAAATAGTAAAAAAATTCAAAAAAATATAAAATTTGATCTGCAAGTACATTTTATTAAGATAATCATGTTGAACGGTTTGGATCGACGATTTGGACTTTGAAAATGAAAAAAATGAATGTTATAACTTTGTTGTAACTCCAATTTGTTGTAAGTGGATCCCTCCTCTATTTATAAATAATATTTGTTAGTTAATGAAGGGCTATAGGTTTAGTTTCATCAATCACCGATGACTTCATATTCACTTAGGTAGGTTGTTCATTTAAAAATTCCATTTTTCCTCCAGATTGACTTCATATTCACTTGGGTAGGTTGACTTCATATTCACTTATGCTGATTTTATGCATTTGAACATTTGGAAAAAAAAAATAACGAAGCAAACTTGAGTCCGAACGCGTGCGTTTATATCTGTGTTCAGTTTGTTTGTTTTTGTATTTTGAATTTTTTTTTTAAGTATTTTTCATTAAAAAGTTCTGAATGAAACAAAAGGGACCTTTGTTTGTATTGAAATTACGTGCGCCAACCTTTCAAGCAAAAAGAAAAAGAAAAGAAAATACGTGCGCCAACGACCAACCTCACTGTTTTACTAGGTGGGCCATCATCACTGACTAGTGACTCCGCATCCTCTGAGATGCTTCATTGAAATGGAGATCTGGATCGTGTGTAACTAATAACTTTATCTTTTGATGAGGTAGCTTAGATGATATGGACTCATTTTACATCAATCACAAAGTCATAAAATGATTATTTTTTCAATCAAATTTTTGTGATAATAGTAATGCAATATTTATTAAAATTAAAATTAAATTCTAAAGTGTTTTTACCATTTAAACTGCTGGATAAACTAAAAGTAAATTATTAACTATTTAACCGCTCCATAAATAACCCATTACACTGTTACCCATACATAAACGACTTGTACAAAACCTCAGAATGTGTTAGTAATTTACGATTGATAAACATTCCAGAGTTAGCAATTTAGCATTCAGACGAACCTTTAAAACAAACCCCAACAGAGACACCCGTTACTCTCTCTCTCTCTCTCTCTCTCTCTCCGACTAAATTGCCATGGCCGCCGCCTTTCGCCTCTCTCTCCTTCGCTCTGCTTCTACTCCACACCTTTTCAATCGAAATTCCAGTTCAAATCCCATCGCCTTTCCCTCCACCTCTCTTTCACTCCGATCTACACCTTCCCTCACCAAACCATCATTGCCTGTTTCCATCTCCACATCCGCCTCCTCCGATCTCCCATCCTTGGCCTCCGACGGTGGTGATATTCCTCCTCCCGGATCGGGTGGACGCTTTACCGGCGGCGGCGGTGGAGGGAAGGACGAGGGGTCGTCCAATCCCTCTGACAATGATTCCAACTCGAGTAATAAACGGCCGTTCGACCCGATCAGTGCGTTTCTCGAGGGATGGCGATCTAGGGTTTTAGCCGATCCGCAATTCCCCTTCAAGGTTTTAATGGAAGAATTAGTTGGGGTAACTGCCTGCGTACTAGGCGACATGGCATCAAGACCCAATTTCGGTTTAAACGAACTGGATTTTGTCTTTTCAACCCTAGTTGTTGGATCAATACTCAACTTTGTGCTAATGTACCTCTTAGCACCTGCCGCATCCTCCATACCAGCCTCTTTACCAGGTATCTTCTCCTCCTCTCCTACTAGCCACATGTTTGAACCTGGGCCATATTCAATTCCAGCCCGACTCGGCACTTTCTTGTACAAAGGTGCCACCTTTGCAGCTGTTGGGTTTGTTGCTGGTCTTGCGGGTACAGCTCTCTCTAATGGACTGATAGCACTCAGAAAGAAAATGGACCCAGCTTTTGAGACTCCCAACAAAGCGCCTCCTACTCTTCTCAATGCATCTACTTGGGCGTTGCACATGGGCTTGAGTAGCAATTTCAGGTACCAGACATTGAATGGTATTGAATTTGTTTTGGCTAATGCATTACCACCATCAGTATTTAAGGGCTCGGTGGTGGCACTGAGGTGCGCAAACAATGTGCTTGGTGGTATGTCTTTTGTGGTTCTTGCAAGGTTAACTGGTGCGCAAAAGGTTGAAGGACAGAAAGTGGTAGAGGCTGAGAAAGAGAGTTTGATTGGTACAGTAGCTGTACCAGAGTTTGTAGAGGACTTGCACAAGGATGAATCCAAGTAATTTGGTAGCAGATTGTATTTAAAAGTTGGTAGAATTCTCCTTGGTGGTTAATTTGGGTCTCATATCATGGAAGAGGAAGGAAAAGATTAGGTAATGTGTTGTGGGTTTTTTTTTTTGCATTCTGCTTATTTGAGATTGAAAAATAAGTTTTAGCTTGAGAGAACTTGTCTCAGTTTTAATTTCGAGGAATGGTATATTTAATAAGTTTTCAAAACATCCAATGACTGGTGGTTGACTACTTTTTTTTTTAAATATGAGTTGGGGTCACGCCATCCAACACATTTTAATCCCCTGTCTATTAATATAGGAAATTTTCTCACTTTGTGAGTTTCAAACTCATGACCTCCCACATATGAGTCATGATTAGTAACTTATGCCAACTATTTTTGTTCTCCACCTCACTTGGGCTTGATTTAAGTTAACTTTGTCTATGATGCATTCATAGGTGGATATTTAATTTAATTTTTGGTACTTGGACTTGTGGAGTTACCCCTCTCTAAGATGCTTTCTTATTATCTATAGAACATATAAATTCCCCGGATTATGTTTAAAACAATACTGGTAATAACCGTATTTTGGAAAGCAAATTCAAAAAATAGTCTATGTATTAAATTTGGATTGTACAATGACTGGCGGCAGCCTTTCTGTTTTGTCTTCTCTGTTTTGTAAATTTGGATTATACAATGATTGGTGCCGGAAATATCCTTTTGAGTCCCAGATTAATGATATGAACGAAGGAATGTTGCTATGCAATGAGACATCACCGAGAGTATCAATTCCATGAAGAAAGACAATGGAGGGACAAAGAAGTTTGATGTAAACTTAAATTGGCATTTATTTCATTTCGTTTTTCATTTCTGGAATGTAAATTGCATCACGTCGAGAGCTACAAGACAATTTTTTTTCTTAACACCGGATTTCCGGACGCAGTCAGGCCTCTGAAATTATAAGGATCCCAATTGCCCTGCGTGAAAAGAAAAAGTCTAGTTTGAATCCATAAGAAAGAATAGGCGTACATGAAACGCATAGAGGAGAATCGCATGATAACCAATAAACAACAGGCTTCAAGTATTGGGCCGAATTGAAGTCCTTACCCGGCTCAGATCCGATCTATCATTTTCAGTACCGTATGCTGTGGATCCATTATATGCCCAAGCATAGAGCTCTAAGCTCTTTCAATTTCTTTCCGTTGATCGTAGATAGCAAGTTCTTGCTTTTCAAATTCATACATTATCTGTGTGCCGTTCAATTTACACCGAAAGTACGATATTATTTTGTTTACGTTATAAAATTTACATTCTAGATAATATTACCGGATCCTTTGGACGTATTGTTTTACATCAAACAGTCCGAACTGATGCAATCCGAGTATGATCCAGCCTTTTTAAACGCACCTCGTCATTAGAAACTTTAAAATTCAAAATATATTAAAAAACGTGACACAAAATATCCAGCAATACTGCATTTAAAAGATTCATCCAGAAGATGTTAGATGTGTCCATTTCTATTGGCACAAGTTAAACCTAATTGACAGAAAAAAAACAATTAAAGCCTTGTCATGATATCACCACATCCGACGGCCACTAATGCGCCTAGCCAATTGTATATCCTTTTGCACTGGGAAACAACACAAGAAAACAGAAATAGCTGTTAGAATTCAAGGTACATGATGGTAGATGGCTCAGGTATGACCCAGGTTGTATCAGACTTGTACCGCCTGTCGATATTTCCAACTTTCCCCAATTTAATTGAATACTGCTGCACAAATTGTGTATTGGTTAAATCTGGTAAACGTGATGTGCCAAAAAGCACATAGCACTGTAACCAGGTAATTATGGCACAGTAGAGCTGGCAAACTTTAAGCGCACCCGCATTCATTCACAATTTAATCTTGAACCCAAATCAAATGAGTTTAAGCAGATCAAACCATACCTGATATACCCAACAGGACATTCCATGCAATCCAAGTACCTAATCCAAGCAAACAACAGGTCTGAACAAAAAGACCCACAGCAACTCAAAGGTCACTTTGTCCAAACTAGCCTGAGAACCAAAATAAAAAAACCCAAAAAAATACTAAACCATACCCGCTCAACCTGATACCTTAACCAAAAAATGATCAGCACAGAATAACCTGAGACCTGAAAAGACCCGACCAAAAATGGCCTCAATGAACAAGACTTGAACTCAGCCTGAACACTTGAACCCAACCAAGATGGAAAGTAACACACTGACAAGTTTTATGACTCAACATTTTGGTCATGAAACTCTTGAATTTCCATCTAATCTGTGAAAACTAAAAAGATAAAATAAATTTTCTGCAAATCCAAGAACAGTTATGGACTATGGAACAATGCACACAGAATCCATGAGGAACCTCAAGCTTATCTAAAGAAGAAAACAGATAAAATCCATATTGTACCAAGAAAAGAAACTACTTACTAATTGTGACCCGCTTGGCATGGATGGCGCAGAGGTTGGTGTCCTCAAACAGATCTACAATGTAGTATTCTGCTGCCTAAAGTTATTTTAATTTCTTGTGTGAGAAGTTTATCACATGTAGAAAGACATTTAAAAAGAAACACGATTACCAATATATACAAGTAATAGGAATATACGGGCATTTGATAAAAGAAACACGATTTCTTAAAGTGCCTCGGTAAAGCCCAAATTCAAACACAAGACACCAACCTTTTGCCGTTCTGTGGATATCCCCGTGTCTTTGGTGCTTACATAGTATTAACCAACTTTATCATGAACAAACTAAATAAAATAAGAGAAACATTCCAAGGGCCCCACAAAATATTCTCAAAGCTCAATTTTCAATTGCAAAAACAAAAAAAAAGGAATGATACATACCTCTTGGAGAGCAAGAAGAGCTCCAGGAGTCCATCGGTTTATATTTGGGTTCAAGAACCCTGTTATCTCCCTTGCCTAAATTACAAAAAACAATTATAAAAAATATTGAATAGAAGACCGAACAAGCAAAAGGAAAAAAAAACACACTAAATGGCACTAACACATCTCGCAAAAGCAATGCCCGGTATTAACAGTTGGGTACTCTTCTGAAATTTTCGTATTTCCTGTAAAGCGACAGTGCCAGGCCGAAATCGACGCTTTTTCTTAGTCTCTTGAGGTCTTACATCAAGGCCACTTCCTGATCAGTATAAAATTGAGTCATTATTAAAAAGTAACAACTTTTTATCGGTGCCATTTGGAAAATTAGCTGACACATTGCGTGCAAAATTTTAAGATAAATGAAAGTATAAACACCATATAAACCTCTTACTCCCATTTGTTTAAACCAACTAGCTTGCTTGGGAATATTAGAAGGCAGATTTTGTGCATACTGTACTAAACAAATACAGTGTACGAGAATTTCAGAGTCAAAGGGCCCGATCAAACACTTCTGTGCATCTAATATTTGGTTTATATAAATGAAACTTGATTTTATTGAATGAGTGAGGCTACGGTACTATGCATAGCACGGATTGGGTCCGTGCTACGGCTCAATATTTGAGTTTTCAAAATCCTAACGGTCGATCCAAACCGTTCAACATGATTATAAAATGAATATGTACTTGCAAACCAAATTTTATATTTTTTCGATTTTTTTTACTATTTTTTTAGATAGGTAGAAAATCACTGTTTTTGGATGGTCCAGAATTTTCAGATCAAGTGATTTTCTACCTATCTAAAAAAATAGTAAAAAATTCAAAAAAATGTAAAATTTGGTTTGCAAGTACATATTCATTTTATAATCATGTTGAACGGTTCGGATCGACCGTTAGGATTTTGAAAACTCAAATATTGAGCCGTAGCACGGACCCAACTGTGCTAAGCATAGTACCGTAGCCTCACTCTTATTGAATAATGTATGCCCATCTATTATTCAATTGATTTTTTCTTCAGAATATACTATTTTACCAGAAATTATATATTGAACAACCTTAGGTACATTCTTTTAAACCTGTGGAAAAAATATGTTTTACAAAATATTATTTTACTACAATTTCTGTATTCATGAAACCTCAGGAATTATGCTTAAGCAGCCCAAGTAAGAAAAGAAAAACAATTAATTTAATAATAGCAATTACCAAACTTATTACAGAAAGTACATCAGATTTAACTCTAGAAAATGAGGCAAAAGGTAGGGTGTGGACAGTGAGAGAGGGGGAGGAAGCAAATGACAAAACAAAAAAGAGGTGGGATGGAAGATCTAACTTAATCTTAGCTGCTGACCAGCATTTCAATTCAACAGCTGCTATTAGATTGACAAGATCGTCAAATTTTAGATTGTGACCGATCCCTCGATATGAAAATTCACAGTTTTCATACAGTCGTTCTCTACTATCAAGGTTATAAAGGAAAGTAAAAACAAAGTATCAGAAAAAAATTAAGACAACAAATCAGACCTTTCAGTATTGGATTTGGACGGGCCAGTGTACTCTTGCGAGCAGTGCTCTTTGGGGTCCGCAGCTGTTGGGTTGTAGAAGCGTTATTTCCTTCCCCTTGTTTGTTCTGTAAAGCCTTGAATATGTAATTAAATTTAAAAATAGAAGTCCAGATTTTGGAGGGTTTAAAGTTAGTAAAAAAAAATAGATAAAATTCACGACAATTTGCTACTTACATCAGTTCCATCGGGTTGAGCGGTGGAGCTGCTCCCTCCAACAGTAGCTGAATTAAAAATAAGAATTAATGCTTAGGGTTTCGAGGAAATTTTCCGAATTGTGTATCGCTTCATATTACCCCTACAAACCCTCGCATACAGAAAATTTCAGCTTCAAAGAGTTCATATGCAAGCACGCATAAAAGGAGAGGGAAGAGAGGGAAAAAGGGGAAAGAGAGAGGGCAGGAGGGAGAGATACCAGTGGATCTGCGCGCGGCGACTTTTTTCCTTGCTGATTTGCTCGAGAGGTGCTTCGTTCGAGCCATGGCTTCTCCGCACGAGGCGCGAGAGAGAGGAGGAGAAGAAGGGTTAGGCGGGATGTTTATGAAATAATTACGAGAGGGAGCGGGAAATTTTTCGGGAACGTAGAACCCTAGAATTTCTACTGGGGTATATATGTAAGTGTAGCAGAAACAGTCGCGCCTCTCCAGTCTTGCCTCCGGATCCGCTAAAGTAACCCAAATTTGGAGTTTAGATTCTGAGCGTCCGATCAGAATTCCGACCAATCCGACCTCAAATGAGATGTACGGAACCTCTTTAATATTTGCGCCAGAGCAAATCGGACAGTCGTATCCAAAATCAAAATTTGAGTCACTTTAGGGGTCCGAATTCGTCTTGGATTGGGCACATGGCATTCGTCTCCACTCTACGGGACTTAGATTAATGCCATGTGTCCCACCCGTTCGATCTCAACCATGCAACGAGGTTTTTCTAAGATCATCTATATTGTTTATATTATTAGAATTTATAATTTGAGGTGGCATTTTCTAATTAAGTTTTAGAGATGAGAGGAGTTTTTTGAAACTATTCAGAAAAATTTCTTATTAAGAATTTATAAACTCTACGCTGATCAAATAATTAGTTCAAATTATTTATTTTTTTAATTTATTGCTAATGTGTCTTAATAGAAACTCTAAAATTAATTTCAAAAATGTGAGAATTTAGAAATTTTACAGAACTTGATTTCTATAAAGTAGTTAACAGTTATTTAAAAACTCATTTAAGTTGTTGAGATATAAATATTTTAAAAATTCTGCCGTTTGTTTTAGGCCCTGGGGGCCTACGAACGAATATGATTGGGCTTACACGAATTTAGACCTATTGTTTTTTATTTATTATTAGTTTTTTTTTTTATCTGTACGTTTCTAATCATTTAATGTCACATTATTCAGTCGTTCAATGCAACCATATTGAGTAAAAAATTAAAGGACGTTGATCTGGATGCTATAGATTACTCGGCTAGATCTCGAGCTCAATCGTTTCGTATTCAGTGTTAAAAGTGAAGATTATTTTTGAAAAAACCATATATTGATTGTCTTTTTGTTTCGTTCAGTTTCTCTATATTAGGTTCAAATTAAATTTGTGCCGCGTTGTGTGGTGTCGTTAATAAAATTGTGGAGAATGATCATGATAGTATGGTACATCAGTCGCGCTTTGATCAAACTTGACGTAACTAGCAACACATAATTTCATTTGTTGCATTTCGCCATGTTTGATTATTATTTTCAAATTAAAATTTGTTTAAGAAAGAAAAAAATTCAAAAAATTGTAAATAATAATAAAATAGAGAAACAATGTTGCAAAAAAGTATTGATGTAAACAAAAACAAATTTATTGTCCGAAATTTATAATTATTGTTTGGAAATAATAATATTTTTTTTTTCTTGTTTTGGTCATACTGGCTCACGTGTTGTGATGTTTGGCTGGTTTGTGTGTTGTACTGTGTCGTGCAATTTATACCGAATGATAATCGTGGCACGCAACACGTGTATCACACTACATGATCGGCACGAGTGCCATGACTTATCCGGACACTCCGTGACATTTTTACTATTGACACGTTCATAAAAAAAATAGAACAGAGAGAAAACGACGCAGTGTTTTTTCTCACTTCCAATTTGTTCATTTTTTCATTTTTCATCTATATTTTTGTAAATCTTACTATAGACATTTTATTTTTGTAAATCGTACGAATTAAACACTTTTTAAAATACATATATCTATATAAAATTGACAAAACGTACTTTTTCGAGGAGCCTTTAGAAATGCCTTCTCCTCTCAAGCATCATGCAATAAGTCAAATAAGTCAAACTCGTGCCTAAATTGTCCCATTTTATTCCGACATTTTTATTAATATTCAAATTTAAATACAAATTAATATTTATACCCAGTCTAGCTGGGTATTTTTAAAAATGACTAAACCGGCCATTAAATGGCCGGTTCCAATTTTTTTCCCAACCGGTAAAAAAATGACCGATTCCAATTTAAATCCCAACCGGCTAAAAAATAGCCGGCCCAGGTATTTATAAAATTCTCACATGGGATCCATTTTTTTCCTAAACCTCATTCTCACAAAATTCACACTCTCTCTCCTCACTTTATCTCTTTCTCCAAAGTTTCTCCTCCTCTTCTCACATTTGCAAGTAAGTCCCTTTATTTTTTTTAAATTTATTTGAAGTCCAAAACGGTTGTAAATTGATAGAATTTGTAAGAAATGTACCAAAATTAATATAATTTAGTTCTCAATTAGTTTTAATTTGTGTTAATTAAGTTTAATTAGTTTTAATTAAGTCAATTTTAGTTTAATGGTTGTAAATTGATAGAATTTGTTAGAAATGTATCAAAATTACTATATTTTAGTTTAATTAGTTTAATTAAGTATATTTTAGCATATTTAGTATATTTTAGTTTTAATTAGTTAAATTAGCATAATTTAACATATTTTAGCTTAATTTAGCAAAATTAGCAAATTTTAGCATATTTTAGATTAATTAGCTTAATTTAGTACATTTTAGTATATTTTCGCCTAATTTAGCCTATTTAGAATATTTTAGCATATTTTGGTATATTTTAGGATAATTAGCATAATTTAGCATATTTTGGTATATTTTAGGATAATTACCATAATTTAGCATATTTTCTCAATTTATATTTACCGTTAATTGTTATGAAATTAGAATGGCTAGAGGACGGCCCAGGACTTGACCTCAGCCGGTACTAGCTGCTGATGTTGAGCCGATCGCCACGATAGCACGGAGCATTTCAGTCATCTTCTATGGATGCCACATAGTGAGCACCGAGTCTCACTAACTTCTCACGAGGTATTTTACTTTTTTTGTTTAATTTTAAAGTTTAAATTTGGGTGTGTTAACTCTATAATATAGTATGGATTCCTTTTTTAAACGCATGACACGACGATTTTGGATGTCAAGCTTCGGCGCATTCAAATGCAGTACTACGAGATGATGGACCTGTATCTCATCAACCTTGGATTATATAATATTGCTACTATGCAGAGTGGAAGTGGCATCATTCACGCATCTCTCATTGCAGGACTAGTGGAGCGATGGCGTCCTGAGACCCATACGTTTCACTTACCATTTGGAGAGATGACGGTGACACTTCAGGACGTCAGTGCCCTATGGGGTTTGCCTATCAGTGGTACACCCGTCGGTGGTGTATCTAACGGTACTCATTTTTCTAAGTACATCGACTCGTTGTTGGGAGTTGATTCAAGCGAGATACAGGGGCTGTTGGATTGTGCAATAATCTACTTATCTGTTTGACAAGATATTTGTTGAATTGTGCAAAACATATATTTGTTGAATTTTACAGTTTCTTGTCTTGAGATATTGTGCAGAATCATGACGATATAAATTGCTACACATACATCAAGGGTGCATGATCAATTGTTATACTTATCAGTGATGAGTCATAAAGAACCAAGCACTAGAGCTAGAAGCATCACAACAAGATTAGGTTTAGATATCTGTAAAATTGGTAAAGTATGCTTGAGAATGGCTAATTTAGGCTAACCGTTGCAATGGTTTAATTAAGAGTCGTAACGGTTTAATTCAATTCCTCAGAACACAGCCAAATCAATTTAATTCGTTGTAACGCTCAAATAACCTTTGTAACGGAATAAATCAAGTTTGGACCCCAAAACTTCCAGAGACAACTGTTGCACTGCTTATAAGCGTTATGGTTTCTCAGCTCAGCCAAACCTGCTATCTAAGGTTAACTGTTGCAACGCTTAATCTTCCGTATCAACGGTTGATGCCAGATACCTTATTTTGTTTCTCTCTCTATAAATAGAAGCAAAATCTAGGTTTGGATTATCACTCTAGCCGCCCCCAATTGCAATATTTTGAATTTTTTTTAGATCTAGAAAAAGTCATTCTTGCTTGTGCATACAACTTCAATATTCATACAACAATCTCAAGCATACTCAACCACAATCAATCTTGTGTAAGAAGTAGAGTGATCCGTGTGTGATCATCTTATTTGTTTCATACATTTGAGCCTTTAGTGCTCGTGAGCCATTTTCGTGCTCAGGCCGAGTGATTTCCCAAGCTTTGTAAGTGCTCACCGGTTCCACCTTGTACTCCTTTCTCATTGGGTAAAGACAGGCACACCATCTCGAAGGCTTAAAGCCCCAAAGACGTAGGCGTTAGTACCGAACTCCGTAAACAACTCTCATGTCAAGTGTCTCTTAACTCTTATATTTATGTTACGCACACTTGATTAGTTTAAAGTTATTCTAGTTTCTGCCAAGAATAACTCATACACACGTTAGTTAAAAGAACTTAGTTTTAATTTTATAAAAGGCCACATATTCACTCCCCTCTAGGTGTCTTAGGGACCAACAGGGGCATGGTGGGATATCTAATTACCATATATATATTCCCAAGTTGCGACAACACTTCAGCGCCGGTCTGACTGCATATTCCACCCCCAAGGAGATTCAGCGGTAATACTTGTAAACTCTTTCTATTAAATGTTGATATTTAAAATTTATTACATTTTATTATCTACTTTGCATTACAGGTATACACGGGGATACCTGATGGACCTCTTTAGATCTGTCATGTTCGCTGATTCCAGCGGCGATGTCGTCCCGATGATGTATATGCCACTGTTGGAGGACCTTGACATGCCGTCGAGGTACAACTGGGGGGGGGTTGTCCTAGCCCACCTGTACCATAGCCTTTGCAATGCTTGTAAGGTAAGTCTCTAGCTCTTTTCTTATTTAATTTTTTTCACAATCAAGCTAAAGACCTTGACAGCTAACATTCTTGAAAATGCAGAAGGAGGCGAAGCAAATGTATGGGTTGGTTTTATTGCTGCAACATTGGTCATGGTCACGACTGCCAGTGGGCTGTCCCAGACCGAATGAGCCCGAATCTGATTGGGGACATCCAGATATTCATAGATGCCATGCATACGACAAGAAATGGCATGGTACCCACCACTACGTTAATCAGGGCCATGGACGTCCCTTAGGTATTGTACCAGTCCGATCACAGCTGCAGAGCCTAGTTCCAGAGCAGGTTGTCTGGACTCCGTACGATGCGTTGTACGAGAGTCAGAGATTGCCAGAGATTACACTGGTTCAGCAGAATAGCTGGTGGTACAAGGGACCGCTAGTCTGCTTCTGGATTGTGGAGCACCACTATCCAGATCGGGTCCTCTGTTAGTTCAAGGAGGTGCAATTGATTCTCGCAGATTCGGATTTGCCGAGTTCTGAGATAAAGAGGCTACACCAGTAAGTCATATACTCTATTATTTCATATCACCATATTACTTGTTACATTTGTATTGCAACTAACATGTTCCTTACAAGACTAAGCACACGGCACCGGGCAGAGACTGGAGTGAGTTATGGGCTGAGCATTATCAACGGGCATAGCATCCGGGATTGGAGGAGATGTGGCATATGCTAGATGAGGTTACACAGACCCAGGGACATCCTAGATTGAGATATCAGTCTCGATTCTTGCGAGTTGGCATGGCATATGTCTATTTGGAGGGCGACTACGGTGCCTACCTCTGCGATCGGATTGATACCGGGCATGAGGATTACACCTCCAATGGTTGTCGTTGGGCTCGCGCGATAATTTACCTAAAACCATACGTTTTTTATTAACTGATTGATTTATAAATTTTTGACCTAATATTTTTTTTTTTGCAACTATAAGTGGCGCTCAAAGGTGTCATGCATGACTTCAAGATGTTGAGAAAAAGGGGTTGAAGAGCTATCGAGTGCATGAAAATAAAAGGAAAAAGCCGTACTTATTGAGGATGCCAAGCATGAGGGGCAAATCATCAATATGTTGCGAGACGCCGATGAGAATATTGACTGGCGGGCGATAGATCCGTACAAGCATGATGCGCCGTTAGTTAGAGCTTCAGAGATTTCATCTCCCCCTCCCGAGAGCAATCACAATGGGACTACCATCGTTGGGTATTGTCCATGACTGGCTGGCATGCCTACTATGACGAGTAGGGACGTCCAGTGTTACCTCTGGTATGTCATATTTTTTAATCTGTCAACTTAGTACAAAATTCTTTCTTTAGAGCAAAATTAGATTATTTGTATGTTTGCAGGGTCTGCAGTACATGCCGCCACCGCCAGCGCAGCAGGAGGCTCCGGAGTTTGAGCCTATGGACGTGGAGGGGCTATCTTTCAGTCTGGATGATTTGGATAGACTTTCACCGGTTCAGGGAGGATGAGTCAGTCTAAGATATCGCAGTACAGGTGAGCCGAGAAGCCGAGGCTGATGTCGTTACACCTGATCAGGGAGTCTAGCCGGGAGTTTGGGAGGGACTACCCGACAGAGTTAACAGGGGACAACCGGCATCGCGATAGTACCCCTTGGATAGCCTTCGCCGCTGACCATAGGTTTTTATGGTAGTTTTAGTTAGATTGTTTTGTAGTATATTTATTTTTGGTATACTATGTTTGGTATTTTATGTGTGGATTATATTATGGTATTGTTATGGTAGTATCTATATCTTTTTTTAGATCACTTTTGTTTAGCATATTATAATAAAATAAACTAAATTATGCTAAAATAAAAATTATACTAAAATAAACTAAATTATGCTAATTATGCTAAATTATACTAAAATAAATTGGTTTTGTTTGAATTGATAAACAACAAAACAACAATAACAAAATGCTAAGTGTACAACATAAAATCTAACAATCCAAGCATAAAATACTACAAATCCAAACATAAAATATTACAATCCGGTATAACATAAAATACTACGAAGCATATTCTCATATGAGAAAGACTATTACTTACGAGTAGTGGAACTTTCTCATGTCGTCTGCGAAGGCCTGCAACAGCACGCAACACACTCCCACATTTCGAAACGATAGTCATTTATCAGATCTGCATTCTTGTCGATACATTTGGGGTGAACGACTACGCCACAGAGATGACAAAAGAAGATCTCCGCAATATCTCTCTTAACAAGACATGCGGGACACACTTTCCATTCATCCGTGGTCATGTATTCTTCAACATCTTTGGGTGGAAGAAAATGAGATAAACGTTTCTTCAAGTGGGATTCACCCGTCCAAAATTTTTTTGCGAGAGATATGCGAGCATTGAGTGCGGTTTCACTTCCTTCTCTTCGAAGTTCGGATTTGAGTGCCATGATAAGATCTACGATTTGTTAGACAATTTATATTAATCCTAAACATTTTCTACAAAAATTAAAAAAATTAAAAAATAAATAAATAAAAAATACCTTAAAATCGCATCTACAATTTGTCTTTTTCGCCTCGAAAATCACCTTCTCTCTCTTCTGAGGAGTTTGAGTGTGTTGTGAGAGAGAAGAGAGAGAAAATGGGATATTTATAGATTCTGAAACACAAAAAAAAAAAAAAATCCAACCGGCCATTTTTTGGCCAGTTTGGGCATTTTTAACTGGGTATAATTATTGATTTGTATTTAATTATGAATATTAATAAAAATGTCGGCATTTTATTCACACGCAGTAGAGGTAGCAATCCACGATCTGACCAATTTCAAAATCATGAATTCCTAAACAGGTGCCCAGATAAATTCGCGATGCTCTTTTTGACCCAAGAACTACCATCCAAATTATCAACAGAAATATAAGGGTTTTTTTAATTCGGACTCTGGTCAAATTCGGGTGGTTTAAATCTCATGAGATGAATAACAATTCACAAAGGCAAAAGGTTCTTGAATCCTTGATTATCAGGCCACTTGGCTTTCATTTTAGAATTATAGCGGATTTGCAATACGCAAGAATAAGAAAACCACTGTTTCCTTCATTTACATTAGCAATAAGTGGGTTCCTTGTGTTTAAGACGGTTCTGTTGTTTAGTGCTAATCATGCTACGGATAGCAAAGAAGGTGCTATCTTAATTCGACCCATCTGAAATAATACTGATGTAAAGCCCCAATGAAATTTACGAGAGGGTTTATATTATCTGATCAACATCAGAACCTTAAAAAAAAAAAATGCTCGTTTGAATATTTCAATCTGTTCAATAGCCATCAGTAAAGTCTGAAATGGCTAAAATGCCTATTCAACCAAAGAGAACCCAATTCAAATCAATATCCTAGTATCAAATAGTTGGCTGTGCATATCACTAGCCACTGAAAAAACATTCTACAAATTAGAACCAGCACCATAGACATATTCGCATGCAAGTAGAACCCACAAGACAGATTACAAACTGAGACAACGTCAAAATTTCAAACTGACCATAAAAAAAGACTAAGCTCCATCATTAAACATTTTAAAAACAAAATTTTAATGTTCAACACAAGTTTTAACACAAACAGGAAATAACAGAAAAAAACTAAAATTAGAACCAGCTCTGCTTTTCAATGATCACCAGGTAGAGTCTTGATAATATCAGAGTCACCTAAAGAACATAGAAAGCCATATTAAGATAATGAAATATATTGAGACTCCAAGATTAAAAAATATGAAAAAAGGTTGAAAACAAACCAGGATCAATTATGCTAAGGCAGCAGACCCTGTAGTACTTCCCGCATGCTGTCCCAAGGTCAACATTATCTGCCATAAACAAAATAAATCATAATTTTCATAAATATATTGGGACAATAATTTCATGATATTCCAAAGTTCAGACCCAGCAATAGAAATTTTAAAACTACAAATCATGCAATAACCCCATAAATAATCACCCCATCCAATTTTGTTAAATCTGACGGACCCTTTCAACTATACTAGAAGAAAGAACAGGTCATCCTCGAAGCAACACCTATGAGAATCTAAAAGCATCTATTGAACGATTTGAACTATTGATAATACCAATTAATACTCACTTCCATTGAAATGGTGCACGCCAACCTTCGCCAACATAGCATAGTACTCAATCTCTGACTTCCTCAGAGGAGGGCAATTGTTTGAAATTATCACCAACTTACCTATTGATAAAAGGTATAAAATATCATGATTAAATGAAACATTCAAAAGTTGACCAGAAAGGTATTAAATAATTGAATACAGACAATGCTTACATTTAATCCAAGTCTCACACCTCAGTTATTATTTACAATTTAAACATCTAATGCAATATATATTAATACCATTGCATATGGTTTTTTAAAAGCAGTATAGTAACTTTATAGCAAAAATCAAGGGGTTGTATATTAAGACCATGTATCACCCATAAGCTATTCCCCAAATCAATAATTGTGATATAGAGGAACTAATAAAGGAATAGGAGAAATACTATTGGGAACTATATTCATCTCTAAGGCACAACAAAATAGCCAGAGAGCCAAACTTCAGTCCCATTCCATCTTATAATGGAAACTACTTTGGACACACTAAGTAAATGATGCAAAACAATAGCAATACATTTTAGCCTAACAGTCATTATTTCAATAAAAAAAAATTGTACTATCAGATAAATCCTAGTATATCAATTTAAAATTTTCAATACAATAACTCCTAAGCCGTGAACATTGATTGTGAGCTACTCCAAAAGCGTACAATCCTAAAAGACACTGTAAATTATTTCAGTAGCTACCGTGTAACAGCTATAAATTTACTAAAAACATTTTTCACAACTTCATATAACACTTAGTACCATATGACACTATTTTGATATTGCATAAACAAGGCAAATTCTCATGGACAACTAGATACGGATCGGAAACAGAACAAGGTTACTGACCAAAAACATGAACGGAACCAATCTAGATAATTTTGAAAAACCGAAGGAGAAAAGTGAACAGATGAAATCTTACTCTTGGAGCTGCGGAGAGTCTTCAACACGGTCTTGTATCCGAGCGTGTATTTCCCGCTCTTCATCACGAGAGCGAGCCTGTTGTTGATGCTCTCAGTGCTCTTCTTCTGCATTTCGATCGATCAAAACAAACCATTAGAAACTCTTCGAAGTCAAATCTAACAACAAAATAAGAAAAATTGCTAACAGATGGATCAATTCATCAAGGGATGTGCGAAAGACAGTACCGATTTCTTGACCGGCGCCATTGGAAACGTCTGTAGAAAGGCGGGAGGAGATGGATTTGGAGAAACCCTAGAAGGCTATACTCGATCCAGCCGCGCCGCAACCAAAACCCTAGTATGTTTATAACCGAGATATATAGGGCATATAAGTGTGTGCAATTACTATATTATCCCTCAATTAGGGTCAGAATTTTGGGCCTTAGATATGTTACTGTTATCGGGCCAATACAATATACTACAGGCTTTTCGGAAATTACTCGGAAGCCCTTGCTTTCAAACTTGCACTGTTTTGAACAGCTATATATAAGCCTGTTGTTATCAAGAAAAACATCACTGTTCAAATAAGATTGTATCGAGAAACTTTCAAAAAGAAAAAAGAAAAAAAGATTGTAGCAAGAAAAACATTAATGTTTAACAACTATAAAAACTGACATACTGAAAATAAAACTTATAATGATGTAGATAGTTTTTCTATTATTAAAAAAACTATTTATCAAATTTGGTTTAATTACAGGTCGTCCATTTTGTGTAATTTATTATGTTAAAATATTATATATCAACTATATACCTAATTGCTCTCAGAAGTTTACACAGGTACATGTGTACGCGTCAGAAGTAGAGAAATTACTCATTTGCTCTCGGAAACCAGCCAATTAGAAAGCTGGTCTTTTTCTGAAACATGATACATATTTTTTTCTTTTTTTAATAATGGATAAAATGGGTATTTTATAAATTTAATGAGTTTTAATAGAAAAGACAGTAAAATGGATAATTTTTGTAGTTTTTGAAATTGAGAAGGGTAATATGATATTATGAACTTTAGAGGGGAATATGTAATTTTAGAGTTTTTGAAGAGTATATATGAAATTCCCCCTTTAAGAATAATATATCGTCAATCTAGTGATTTGAAAAGGTAAATGAGATATTTTATCAATGATCAAATAATATTCAAATTGCACCAAATTTATTATTCAATCTACTAGACAATAGATAATAATGAATAATTTTAATTTGATGAATTTAGTTATCACGTATTATGATCAAAACAAGCGGATTGTCAGAGAGACATGTGGATCCCGTATGTCAGAGATCTATTACGTTGTACGATCTAATGAATTGCATCTCGAAGGAGGAATTGAATTTTCTGTTCACATATTGGCTGGAAATTTCTTTAACAAGATCCATCTGTCAGTTCATTCGTGATCTGTATGATCATAATTGAAGTATGAATTGTATCTTTTTAAAATTTAATGTTCTCTATACTTTAATTATGACTGTCCATGTCATAAATAGAGAGACGAATGGAATCTGTTGATAGGATTTTGATGCCCATACCCTGTTGGCAGTATTTTCCAGCCTATGTGTGCGTGGGAGATTTGATTATCTTGAAGGAACACGGTAGTAATTTTATTTTCAATTTTGGTAATGCCAATAGTAAGGATAATTAGATAAGTTCAAATGACACATCGTAAACCTATATTTATCGGTCTAATTTAGTAGGAGATTCAAAATGTAGATATCATATTTGCCACTTAGAGTCAAGTTATAAAATAACGATGAAAAATAAACATATTAAAATTAACTTATAAATTTTATTTTTTTAACTACTTGACTTTATATTAATTAATACAAAATTTTATAAATTTAATATATAAACACATTACTCGTGAAGTAGATTGGTTTCAACGGTTTAAATTCATCATTTGAAATTAATACAATAGGTTTCAAAGTTAAGCTCACCAAGCTCTTTGATGAGCTTAAAAATACTCCAGTTCTACTCTACAATTTATATATAATTTGAATTAAATACAAATAATTATCTATCGAACTATTTCAAATTCTATCGTTTAGATTTAATAGTTATAAACTCCAAACTAAAAAAGTGAACAGCCTTAAAATCACGACCACTATACTTTCCTTTTGGAACTGAATTTCCCATATTCCAAAAAATTACGAGATTTTGTAATTTTTATTGATCATGTTAGATAGTTGCGCATTGATTTGACTAACAACGAAAATAATAAGTGGAGTAGGAAGGGGATGGAAGGGAATAAATACTGTGAAGTAATTTTTGATATTATCATGTATTTTATTTAGTTGTGACCATTTTGCTCTTATATCAAAATAATATAGTACCTTTATGTATAAATTGAATATGTACTGATAGTACTGAGATGGCCGGTCAGACTGACCCATTTCACCGAGTTTGGTGATATATATGATATATATGTTGCAAAATAAGACCAATAGACTTGCTGGTAAAAATAAAAAGTGACTATTGATGTAGATATTTTGTACTCGGAGAATCAATCATCTACGCATACACCAACATACAAAATCAATAGCATAATCCTATATTGCAAACTGTTCTAACAGGTTTGCACAGTGGTGATCCTACTCCATTTCAGAAAGGAAATCCCAAATTTTTAATTTTTATATTATCAACAATATGGAGGTTTTAACAGATTATATAATAATACATTACCAACAAATAGGAAAAGAAAAAAAAAAAAGCTTAGCCCTGCGTTAAATGAGCCACGCCAACTTCTTTCAGAAAAATAAATACACCACCTTAACAAGTGATTAAACTGAAAAACTTATTGAATTCACATCTCCAATTCATCTAGAGATTCAATTAGAATACATATTACTGCCACACTTTAGTACATATTCATCTAAGAAGGCACTCTTGTTAAATAACACTTCAAGTCACCAGGATAATGCTGCAAATCGGAATCTTTGCTGGCAAAAGCTCGGAAGATAAGCCAAGTCTCTTCAGTTCCATATTTTAAAGTTAAAAAATGTCAACGCATTGTCAGAATAACCAAAAGAGAATTTGCTAGTAGAAGAGCAAGATGTTCCAAAGTTGAAAATCAATACTGATGGCATAATTGGTACTATGGTCAGCAGCGCAAGTGAAGAATGCATTGTAGGAGTTGGTGGCAGCAGCTCAAAATATACACTTCACTGTAGGGTACATGAAATGCAAAACACAAAGCCTTCATTATATTTTTTTTCCTTCTTTCTTGTCACGGCCTCAGATTTAACTTCAAAGCATTCATTATATTGGTTGAATCATCTTTAACTATATGCATGCATCAAGGTACCAATAGAAAGATCACAGGGAGAACTAGCATATAGACCCAAATTATAAATATGAATTGCAGCCAACATGAACTGCACTCAAAATAAAACTTATACCTTAATCAAAGCCCGTCTGCTGTACAATATCTGTGTACCAGTACAGGCTGGTACAGATTCAATATTTGTGTACCAGTATGGGCTGGTACAGATTCAATATTTGTGTACCAGCACAGGATACCAAATTAATGATAATTTACGCCACCAATAGAATGACGCCGGGCGATGTTTTTGATTTAATTATCCATGTACCAGATTCAATATTTACTTATATTTTTCATTTAATTGACAATTTTCACAATTTACGCCATCACTGTAGCTAGTAAGAAAATTAGAAAATTAGGCGTCTTCCTTTAAAAAGGTATCTAGTTTTTTTTTATCTTTTTTTTACATCACAAGAAGGATAAACGGTAAACTGAAATGATAAAAATTATGAATCAAAAGACACAAGATAAAGCAAATTCGTTATGGTTTGGTACAGAAATCCTTGAAGGTTATCAAATGCTACAAGATAATATTAAAAAACCATCAATCTCACCAGGGACAAAACTAATATGAATTTTATGAGGACTTAGTCAAAGTGAAAGCATCTCAGAGGGAGACAGTTCGACCTAGAGGGAGATAGAGCGCCGCCGAGAGAGAACACCACCACTACCGAGATCACCAACGAAGACCTATTCGTTTGCTTTTGGAAAGAGTATGGGTTGCTTCTCGGAGGAAAAACGAAAGAGGAGACAAACGGTAAGAGAAAGGATAAATTCGGAAAATACTTATTTGGGCACTCTTTTCCTTCTGCTGTACCCCGAATCGGAAGGGACGATTTTTGTGAATCTAGAGTAAGCCAGCCAACCTCTCTACGAATTCGTATCCTCTGCATTAACTTAAAAAAAATCTTTTGAGTTAAATGCATGCAAACTAGATCCGCACTAATATTGAAGGATCTCATGTTTTACAGGCAGGAACCGGATTAACTTTGTTTAAAATCAGACGGCCGAGATGCATTAACTCAAAAGATACTCTTTTGAGTTAATGCGGACGATGCGGACTCCCCTCTCTACCGTTCTCTCCCTTCCTAATATGTTTTCTTGAGCAACTTCTTAATTTTTCACCCACCCTTCTTTTTCTTTACCTCGGTCTAGGGGTGTTCATCGGTTCGGTTTGGTTGAAACCGAACCGAACTAGGCAAACTAAAGTAATAATTCGGTTTCTAAAATAGAACCGAACCAAACCGATTTAGCATTGCAATCGAACCGACTGAACCAAACCAAAGTTTTATTTTAGTTTGTTCGGTTCAAACCAAAATATATTAATTTTTTATTTAAAGCAATTGATTTATAATAAACCGAAATACATTTAGAAATAAACCGGGGTATTAAGAAATAAACCGGGAAATTAAGAAATAAACCGAAGTATTTAAAGCAATTAATTAAGAAATAAACCGGGGTATTAAGAAATAAACTGGGGCGGTCCGGACCAAATTCATAATATATAAAAGTTCGGTCGATTTGGTTATTTCAGTTTTGAAAATTTCCAAACCGAACTGAACCGAAATTATAATTCGGTTTTAAATAACAAACTGAACTGAACCGTTTGGTCCAAACTAATTCGGTTCGGTTCAAAACCGACTAAACCGTGTTAGTGTTGTGATCTAGAAGTCAATCATAGAATGATTGTATTCTAAGTTTTGTTCATATAATTGAATGATTTGTTTATCATTTTGTTCCTTGAGTATTTCATTACTTATAGATCATTCAGGTTGAGGACCTGAAATTGTGGAACTCTATAAAGGAGTTAATAAATACCCTAAAGTGTCCCTAGTCTTGGTAATTAACAAGGAACATTAATTACCGGCATAAGATTAACATTTAGATTAGATGATGATCAATGTTCTGCAGATCATATGACAAGGAGTTGTCAATTTAATCAAATGGATACATGATGGAGATCAGGGGATTAAACATGACCAAAGCAAAACATTTAATATGTATTGTGTTTATGTCACTAATGTTTTATTTGTGTCTGAAATTCTAAGGTATGAGATGATTGTTTCTCTCACAGGAGAATGCGTATTCGTGGGTATTATCCAACACTGTCCGTAACTGGCAGTCATACAGATTCTATCTCAGTATGTATCTCTTATGTTGAGAGATAGTAATTATCAAAAATACCAATGTCCCTCATGTAAATGAGTGATGATATCACTGGGCCCCTTGATGAAATAATACAAGTATGTGCACATATGATTAAGGAGTTAATCATAATTACTGAATTATTTTGGAATCAAGAAACGAATAAATTTGCAAAGATGACACATTCCTACCTTGAATTTATTTGTGATATCATGAGACATAGAATTGACACAAGTCAATTCTTTCTTTAAGGATCGTGATATAATATGATACTTATCATCCATGTCATTTGGATAGTTACAATGCATATTGCTAAGTAGGAAACTCCTTTCTATATCATCTGTGATAATTACAATGCATATCGGAAACTCCTTTCTATATCACGATCCCTTTCGAAAGAAGTTTTCGATTCCATTGCCAAATGACATAGATCCCATAGGGTCACACCAAAAGAAATTAATTGGAAATGCTCATTGATTTATTTAACATGTGTGACATGACTGATAAATAGAGTTCTCTACCTAAACATGAGATAAATAATTATGGGGCTAATTATATGATGTTATGGATTTAATTAAATTGTTTAATAAAATCTAAATTTCAAGAAAAATCAAAATGGAAGAAACTTTTGTGAGCCACAAAAATGAGTTTTTGTGGGCATCAAAGAGTTTTGTATTTCCACCACGATTTCTGTGAACAGAACTTAAAACGGGCATATCTCATCAACCGTAGCTCCGTTTTCAGTGTTCTATGACTTTTCGGAAAGCTTGCGAGAAGATCTACAGTTTGATGCACAATAAGATGTAGGTCTGTGCCGCATGCGGCATCGCACAGTGCGCTGTTGGGCCAGAATCGGCTAATTTTGGCCCAAATTAATTATGAAATCGTAGAGAACGTGGGAATCATGTCTAGGTCGGTGGGGACTCTTCTAAATAGCATGAAAGCTATTTAAAGAGGTCCCTACTACTTAGGATTTCAATCTAATGATTATTCATGTTTCTTAGAGAGTCAAAATTTTGTCTCTCTCCCATTTTGATTTCTCATATGTTGAGAACCCACAAACCCTAGAATCATGATCTAGTTCTCTTGGAGGATAGGGATTAAGGAGCGACCAAACTAATACTCTCTAGCAAGCGGAAACTTTGGTTTCTAATTAATTTCTTGGTGGATACCGTGGAGGGCTTCTACTTTAAAGTCTCAACTTGGTGCAAGGCGCTGCAAGGCATCAACCACCATTAGCATCGACAAAGAGGTGAAGGATCTTCAACCCTACATCTCAAGGACCTTCCTTTCTTGTTTGGAGACAAGAAACAAAAGGTATGATGTTTATTGATTTGGAAATTTTATTTTGGTTTGATTTTAGTCGCACATGATGATCTCTTTTGGTACTTTTCTTGTCAAAATTTTGAAATTCCGATGCCTTAAGTACCATAGGAACCCAATGAACACCCCTACCTCGATCCCTCTTCTGGAGCTAACTCTAAGGGTAATATTTTTTTCATTAACTTACTGGGTACGAGTAAGGATGATGATTTTTTTCGTTATCTTACCGGTTATCCTATAAGATAATCTTTAAATTCTTTTTATAGATATATATATATATATAGAGAGAGAGAGAGAGAGAGAGAGAGAGAGAGATGAGCTATGCTACTACATGGAGTAAAACGCGTTTGTACTTCACGCCGTATTTTTATTTTGAAAGTCCAAACGACCGATCCGAACCGCTCAACATGATCTCCATATTGAAATGTGCTTGGAGACCAAATTTTACATTTTTTAGAATTTTTTTACTATTTATTAAGCCACTTTGAAAATCTGAAAATCCGGGTGAACAGTGAAAAACAGTAAAAAATTCTGGACTGCCGGATCAGTGATTTTCAAAGTGGCTTAATAAATAGTAAAAAAATTCTAAAAAATGTAAAATTTGGTCTCCAATCACATTTCAATATGGAGATCATGTTGAGCGGTTCGGATCGGTCGTTTGGATTTTCAAAATAAAAATATAGCGGCGTGGAGCACCAACGCGTTTTACTCCATGTAGTAGCATAGCTCAATTATATATATATATATATAGAGAGAGAGAGAGAGAGAGAGAGAGAGAGAGAGAGATGGGCTATTGTGCTTCGCGAAGTAAATAGGGGGGGTTTACTTCAGGCCATATTTTCATTTTTGAAAATCCAAACAACCGATTCGAACCGTTCAACATGTTCTAAATATTGAAATGTGCTTGGAGACTAAATTTTACATTTTTTGGAATTTTGTTACTATTTATGTCACACCCCAAACCAGAATTTCCAGATTAGGGTATGATCAAATCCCCGCCTCGTGTCTAATCATCAATAGACACGCAAGGCTAAACAATATAATAATCACACAACAGCGGAAGCAATACAATACAAACAAGCAATAGTCATAAATATCAAATAAACATACATATACACACATCCATACAATCCACCTCGGGATAAAATAAACATAACTAATCAAAAGGGATACATGATCTATCGAGTCCAATATATGTAACAAAACATTGGACTCACAAAATCCTAAACAAAAGCCCCTAATCTATATCAAGTGATGTGACCGTCGGGGACAGCTCCTGACGCCTCATGCTGCGGACCGTCAGACTCTGTACCTGCCCACATCCATAAAAATGAGGGGATGAGCGAATGATCGCCCAGTATGTGACCCAGTATTATCCCTTCAGGGATCCTCTTAAGTCAAAGCACATTTTAATTCGAAATCTACGTAAAGTCGGTAATTCACTTTTAATGCATATGCTGCAGAAATTAAAACCTATCATAGTACTACAAAAGAAAAATATACATATAATAGATGACATGATGTGATTATCCTATCATGCCAAAATGCCAAAGTTTCCCAAAACAAAATATGAGGATCAATATTATACTCAACCGAAGTCCAGCACAATAGGTACTGTGTGTACAATTTGATATAGTAATAGTACGGATAATTTTGTCACCCCGTGCCGTGCCAAGTTCAATCAAATTGAATTTATATCTCAAAGGTGACATAACACAAGGACTGCGATCAGGGGAGCAAAGATACCCGATGCCTAACAGCATCGAGCTTTGCCCCAAAGACTTCAACCCGTAGGCTGGTGCACGCTAGCCGATGGTTATATCCAAATTTGTGTATTTTCCTTACTCTAGACGATTCTTCATCCAAACATATCCAATAGGAGAAAACTACAAGCAAGACGTAAGAATAAGTCAATTCGTCTCCTCATGAGCAGAGACGAAACTCCACCATCCGGCCAGATCAATGGGACAAGGGCTCGTGAGCGGCCCATAACAACAAAAATAAAATCTGCCACCGCAACCTCGGCAGCCGTACTAGGCAAGTAGCTCCTAATGTAGGGGGGATAGCTCCCGAATCGTCTCCGGACTCGAGATCGGTCCGCACAAAATATAAAATGAACGAAAATGATATAATACCAATCTCATGCATATAATAATAATAATCCTAATAAGACCTCTAAGGGATCAAGTGATCCCTCAGCCCAATGACCCACGAACCGTCACGCATCCCATGCCTACGTGACGGAAAGCAGTCATTCGGTCTTCTATCTCACGCTCACCAATGCACATGCTTAACTACGATAATATGTTGTCCTCTACGAGAAGGGGGCAACTAATATCCTAATATATTATTAATTAAATTACACTACTCCTAAGAAAGCATTAAATTTTCAATTTATAAGGGGTTGTGCAAATCCTAAATTACAGTTCAGAAAGGATTAAACATGCTCTAATGCAACTACAAAATTTAAAGTGCGGATGTCAGGTCAAGTGGTCGACTGGTGAGAGTACGCCACGAAAGAAAAATACAGATATCCCACACCTGATGGCTGTAGGGGTAGAACGCTAGCGCTAGAAATCACCGCAATCTGCACGATCCTCACCTGCTCCGGTGTAACCGTCAGCGGGATCGTACCACGGATCGAACTCAGTGTAGGTCGGCTGACCTGTAATTTAGTCGTAACTTAATTAGAGTCTAAACTAAGTATTCGTAACCCTTATTACCCCGTTTGATTATTTTCACTAAGTGTTCGTATTTAATTAATTAATTACTAAGGTTCGAATCTGAACAATTGGTTTGGTCGGTTTGACTCGATTCCGACTAAACGTAAAATTGGTCCAACTCTAATTAAATTAATCTAACGTACTTAAATCGTTTGTTATATTTTAATTTGATAATAAACTGCTCATCTAATTAGTCGAATACTTAAGTAATGTTATTTACATGTTTTTACGCTAAATTACTTAAGGTAAAATCTACGTAATTTCAATTGCTACCATTTAATTATAATATTTCTAAAGTAGTACGAACTTATTTTAAAAATTTGTACAAGTTGCTTAATTTATAAATATAAAATAATACGTGTCTATCTAATTATTCTATTAATTAAACTTTTGTAATCGTAATGATTCGAAAATGTTAATATGTTGTTAATTAACAACATATGTTATTTATAAATTATTTATTTTATTTAAAACTATATTTTACTTAATCTAAATATTTAATTACTTAACTAATATTTTAAGATCAAACTACTTAATTTATTTAAATTAAAATCCTAATTAATCTAAAATGTGTTGGATTTAGAATATTTTAATTTAGTGTTATTTGATATATAAGATTAACGAGTCATAAAAATTATCTTACACGACATTTGATAACTAATATACACTAATCTAGTATACCCGCTAAATAAGTATATAAGAAAATTTATATTTAAATCATAATAGGTTGGGTTTAGTAGTCTCAACATTAAATTCGTTGATCACATTTTCATTGTTTATTTATGCATGTTCTATTAATAAATTTTAGCCCACATTTATAATTTCCAATATTTCGGCCTAATAACAAAAAGGGTCCAAGGTCTTTACTTATTTATAATTAAGGCCCATTATTTATTTAATTCAAAACAGTCACGGTCCAGCAAGGTAAAAAGGTCAAAGGCCCAAATCCAATTTCCAATTTTAAATAAACATATAGGGCCGGCCATTTCTTACCACATTTCCATTTAAGTCCCCCAAATTTATTTATTCACACAAGGGACTATATTTTACAATTCAATCCAATTATTTTCCAATTTCCTAATAAGGTCCCTGTCAGTTCAAAGGTTCGGTACCAGTGGTATCACTGGGCTGTACCAACTAGTACAGCAACACAATCAATAAGCACAATACAGTACCGAACCAGCACAGAACATAACCGCAAAAGTACACAGCCAAATCGGTCACAAGGCAAGGCAAACACCCAAGCAAAACCAAGGCAACAGCAATGGGGGTAGTACCAGTAACACACATGCACCCGAGACAAGACAAAACCACATAGGCACGAAGGCCGCAAATCACAGAAAAGGCTCAAGGCCGCAGGTCAAGCAAGAAGGCACAGAGGCCACAGATCAACAAAGGCTCACAGCCAGCAATAGCAAAACAAACCCGAAGGCCACAGGTCAAGCGAAATGGCACGAAGGCCACAGATCTAGGCATCAGCCGCAAGCCACAAGGCAAAAACCAAAATAATGAGTTTAGGGTTACCCGGGAAGAGCAGATCGCAAGAACCGAAAGCACCAAGCAAGCACCGAAGGCAACAGAATCACAACCGAGAAGCACCCAAAACCCTAGGGTTTGTAAATCGCAAGCAACACGGCAACAGAAACGAGAGAGAGGGATATGGTTCTCGGCTTGTGAGTGAAGGAAAAAGAGAGAGAGTGAGGAGGTGGTAACAGTGGAGAGAATAGAGAGCAAAAGAGAGAGAGAGAGTTGAGTCAATAGGCAGCGGGAGAGGGAGAGAGAGTAAATAGAGGGAGTGAGAGAGTGGAGAGGAGATATCGGCCAAGAGGGTTTAACCCGAATCAGCGAAAAAGACAACCAAAGGGGATGAGAAGGCGTCTGTCGCCAGCCAGAGAGCAGAGAAGGGAGGTGAGGTGTTTCGGTTGTCGCAGAGGGAGAAGGGAAAGGGGTCGGCTCGATTCAGCGAAGAAAACAAAGGAATTCAAAAGGGATGGATCAGCTTTGAGATTAGTGCAGAACAAATTGAACGGTTGAGTTTATTCCCAAATAAAAAGGAGTTCATATTTAATCAAAAGGAGTTCATATTTAATCGAATCAATTATATCTAATCGAAGGATCTGATAAAACTTGCGTTTAAAAATTGCTACGAACTTTTAAATTGTCTCAGGATTAATCTTAAAATTTTATTATTCATTTCATAAATTTTTAATTCACAATGGTTATTAATATTGGTATTTCTTACATAAAATGTCTTATTTGTAAAATTAATTCTACAATTTATCAATTTACTAATTAATTAGATAAATAATTTATATAAGTTAATTAATTCATTTAATGTATAAATCTTTATTTTCCTTGATCACTCAATTTAAAATTTTAATTGGTGGCCAATTTTGATTATCGACTAATTAATTACATTTGAATTTACGGATTATAACAATTTATTAAGCCACTTTGAAAATTGCTGATCCGGTGGTCCAGAAAATTTTACTGTTTTTTACTGTTCACAGTGGATCAGTAATTTTCAAAGTGGCTTAATAAATAGTAAAAAAATTCAAAAAAATGTAAAATTTAGTCTCCAAGCACATTTCAATATTTAGAACATGTTGAACGGTTCGGATCGGTTGTTTGGATTTTCAAAAATGAAAATATGACCCGAAGTAAACCCCCCCATTTACTTTGCAAAGCACAATAGCCCATCTCTCTCTCTCTCTCTCTCTCTCTCTCTATATATATATATATATATATATATATATATATATATATATATATATATTTGTATGAAGATAATACATGATACAATAAAGTTTTGTATTTTACTAAATTTTCATAATACAAATTAGTTGAATTCATTATTATTATTACTTTTTTTTTTAATATTTTATCTAAAGCACAAATCGAGATGTCAATGGTACTTTTTTATCCGTTTATCCGATCCATAATGTATTCGAAAAAACAGATAAGGATAAATATTTTTTTCGTCATAATAACAGGTATAGGTATGAAAATACTTCCACCCGACTTGTATCGTACTCGTTGACACCTCTAATCATGAGGTGCTTGGCCACCCCAAGCTGTACTAGATCCAGTTATACTTATATTTGAAATAATAGAGCTAAACTCAACTAATGATACAGAAGTGGAAGTAGAATAAGGAGATAAGGTATCAAACAAAAAGTGTTGAAGAATTAGCTGATGAAGTTCAAGATCATGGAATTTTGCACACTGACACAAGAGGAGTTTTTTCATTTATTTTTCACAATTTTGTTTGCGTTTATGTTTCTTTTCCTTTAAATTTTAGTACTTATTTTGCTAAGGTTCAATTATGTTGAATCACTGTTTTTAAAAATTTATGTAACAGGTTTCATATTGTAACCTCAAGTATTAATAAAGCAAACAGGGACTTGATCTCTATTTTTCCTCAAAAAAAAAAAAAATAAGGAGATAAGGAAATAAGGAGATAAGGTTTAAGTTGGATGTCCTCGAGAAGCAGCTAAAACGACCTAATCTCTGTACTTCGTTGGGTTTTAATAACGCTGATTGGGGTTTTGGTAACGATCCCAGTGGTCTTCAGGTGATTTCCATAACTAGGGTTGTTTATTAGGTCTGGTTTATTTGGTTTTGCGATCGAACCGAATTTTTTTTGAATTAAATGGTTTGTTTTATGGTTTAATGAACCTGTTCGGTTAAAATTTTCAATTACTACGGTTTTTTTATATCTAGTTTGGTTTAGATTTTTCAAAACCGAAAAGACCGAACTGTCCCAACTCTATATGGTTCAAATTCATGTATTGGTTTTTGGACTTAAATGAAGAAATTTTTTGATTTTGTTATTTTAATACATCTATGTATTTCATATGAAATAGAACCCTTTACGTAATATCAATAGCTAATATATATATATATATAGAGTAGAACTAGGGTGCTCTCGAGTTCACCAAGCCCTTGGTGAACTCGAGTCCAAAACTCATCAGATCGGCTTCAAACGACGAATCCGACAATTGAAACCCATATACCTTACGAGTGATGCGTCTACATGCAAAAATTTTAAATTTTGAAATTAATTTTGCATAGAGTCAAGTGGTCAAAACTAGAAGGTTAATAAATTAATTTTAATGCATTCATTTTTTGACATTTTTTGACCACTTGACTCTATGCAAAATTAATTTTAAAATTTAAAATTTTTGCATGTAGACGCATCACTCATAAGGTAGACGGGTTTCAACGATTCGGATTCGTCGTTTGAAGCCGATCCGATGAGTTTTGGACTTGAGTTCACCAAGGGCTTGGTGAACTCGAGAGCACCCTAATTCTACTCTATATATATATATAGATAGGCTATGGTGAGTTGTGAAGTAAAACGTTGTTTTACTTCACGCCATATTTTTATTTTGAAAATCCAAGCAACCGATCCGAACCGCTCAACATTTTCTAAATATTGAAATGTGCTTGGAGACTAAATTTTACATTTTTTGGAATTTTTATACTATTTATTAAGCCACTCTGAAATCGCTAATCCACTATGAACAATAAAAAACAGTAAAAATTTCTGGACCACCGGATCAGCGATTTTCAAAGTGGCTTAATAAATAGTAAACAAAATCCAAAAAATGTAAAATTTAGTCTCCAAGCACATTTCAATATAGAGAACATGTTGAGCGGTTCAGATCGGTTGTTTGGATTTTTAAAATGAAAATATGAGCGTGAAGTAAAAATGACATCTTACTTCACAACTCACCATAGCCCAGCTCTATATATATAGAGAGAGAGAGAGAGAGAGACTATGGTGAGTTGTGAAGTAAAACAACGTTTTACTTCACGTCCATATTTTCATTTTCAAAATCCAAAAAATCGATTCGAACTGCTCAACATAATCTCCATATTGAAATATGCTTGGAAACTAAATTTTACATTTTTTGGAATTTTTTTTACTATTTTTTAAGCCACTTTGAAAATGCTGATCCACTGTGAACAGTAAAAAACAGTAAAATTTTCTGGACCACCGGATCAGCGATTTTCAAAGTGGTTTAAAAAATAGCAAAAAAATTCCAAAAAATGTAAAATTTGGTCTCCAAGCATATTTCAATATGGAGATCACGTTGAGTGGTTCGGATCGATTTTTTAGATTTTGAAAATAAAAATATGAGCGTGAAGTAAAAATGACATCTTACTTCACAACTTACCATAGCCTATATATATATATATATATATATATATATATATATAAAATTGTGCTATTATACATTGCAATGTATTGACCCCTCCGTGCATTGGACTAAAATCGTTGGATTCAAAGTCCAAATGACCGATCCAAACCGTTCATCTTGTTCTAAATATTGAAATGTGCTTGGAGACCAAATTTTACATTTTTTGGAATTTGTTTACTATTTATTAAGCCACTTTGAAAAAGTCTGATCCGGTGGTCCAGAATTTAATTGCACTGTTTTTACTGTTCACCCGGATCAGCAATTTTCAAAGTAGCTTAATAAATAGCAAAAAAATTCCAAAAAATGTAAAATTTGGTCTCCAAGCACATATTAATATGGAGAACAAGATGAACGGTTTGGATCGGTCATTTGGACTTTGAATCCAACAATTTTAGTCCAATGCACGGAGGGGCCTATGCATTGCAATGCACCATAGCCCATCTCTATATATATATATATATATTAGTAGTTATTTTTACCGACATTTTTATTAATATCCAAAGTTTAATACAAATTATTATTTATACCCAGAATCGGGCCCAATATCGAAAAATGCCCAAACCGGTCAGAAAATGGCCGGTTTACTCCCCCTCTAAGTCGGCTATTTTCTGGCCGGCTTACTCCCCCCTAAGTCGGCAATTTTCTGGCCGGCTTAGTCATTTTTTTTTAAGAGACATTATGAAGAGAAAAAATAATGAAATCTAACACTGAAAATTTGAATTTTTTTGTTTAAATTATTTGTTAGATTACTTCTTTTGATATATAATTAGTATATTTATACTAAAATACGCTAAATTATTTAAAATTATGTTGAATTACACTATATTAAGTTAAGTTACACTAAATTACATTACATTACGCTAAAATACGCTAAATTACATATAAATAGAGACGATATCTTCACTGAAAAGGTGAAAAACGACGACGAAACTTCAAATGGTCATAAAACGGCGCTCGAGTGTCCGATTTCAGCAAATGACTACTTTTCGGAAAGCTTGCGAAAATACGCATGCGTGCGTGCCCTCTATGTTGGATTCTGAAATTCAGAATTGCCAAAAAACAAAGGGAAGAGCCTCAAAACTTGAGTTGAAGTTTTCGATTAAGATTTTCGTTTCTATTATTCAATCCAAGTAGCTCAGTAAATTAGTTACATAATGAACTTGTAGAATACCAGTTTTTACTATTTTTGGAATTTTTTACTATTTTTTATGATTCATGAAAGATGGCACAAAATCGGTCTATTTTAGCGTAATTTACCGTATTTCAGCATAATTAGCGAAGTTATTGTAATTTAGTGTAATTTAACGTAATTTAGTGTAATTCAACATAATTTATTGTAATATAGTGTGATTCAACATAATTTCAAGTAATCTAGTGTATTTTAGTATAAATATGCTAATTATAAATCAAAAGAAGTAATCTATCAAATAATTTAAACACAAAATTTAATTTTCAGTGTTAGATTTCATTATTTTTTCTCTTCATAATGTCTCTTAAATAAAAAAATAAAAAAAAACGGCTAAGCCGGCCAGAAAATGGCCACCTTAGGGGGGGAGTAAACCGGCCATTTTCTGGCCGGTTTGGGTATTTTTCGATATTGGGTCCGATTCTGGGTATAAATAATAATTTGTATTAAACTTTGGATATTAATAAAAATGTCAGTTATTTTTATAATTATTAAATATATTTGGATAAAGCTTTGACATTTAAAATTTAATCTCTCTTATTTCGGTTCAATCAACAAAATCAAAATTTATTTTAATTATTTTTGTTCAGTTGACAAATTTAATTTGGTTGATTCGGTTATATTTTTAAATCAAATAAAATTTTAATTTCACGATTCATTCCTATGTACAAACTACAACTCTACAAAGGATAAAGTTAAGGTGGCTTGCATCGCTTTGAAAAAATGCCTTAAGAATCTATTTCGCATGTTTTCCTCCAGATTTTCATATGAACAAGAAAAATTGTCAAATACAGTCAAGCGTGCTGAATAAAGAATAGAAAGTAATTTAATTAACATAATTAGAATATTTTCGGACTCAAAATCACATTTTTTTTAAAAGCGACTCAAATTCTAGAAGTTTCACGACGGAATCAATATTTTTTTTTAATATAATAAAAGATGATGCTTCATTTATAGATGGTCCATGTTTAATTTGAAATTTTTGGAATGCTCTTAAGAGATGCTTGTATTATGAATTTTGATATTATTTTACTCCATAATTCAAATACAATTTTTACTGTAAATTGTGCGATCCTCTAGCATTGCAAATTGAATAGTATCCAAATTGCCTTGCCTAATGAGTAATTTCTAATGGACCTATTTAGGTTTTTTTTAATCAATTAAGGTCCACTGAACAAAACTCAAGCTATAAAATTTGAATGGATCAACTTCATCTAGCCTAATAAAGTTGAATATAATTTTCCTTACAAGCTCAAAAACATTTTATATTGGCTGTTAACCTGGATGCAGATGTACTGCTCTAAGGGCTAGTTCGGAAAAAAAGGTTAAGGAATTACACATGAATTATGTTGGAATCAGTGTTGTAAATAACGGTATGCACTCGTCAGACGGACGGACAATCGTTAAACGATTGATCAGTATACGGCTGACTAATCGGAATTTTAGATAATTTTGCATTTTCATTAAAGTTATGTAAATGTATTTGTAATTATTAAAAATAATTAATATAACTCATCAAACTTATCAAATAGACATATTTTAATTTAGTTTTATTGTTAATTGATAAAATTTTATGAAATCATTATTTAAAAAAGCTCAGATAAGACAAATCAAAGTACAATATATAACAAATAAATGCAAAAAAATAATAATAAAAATGATCAACTAATTGGCTGTATAAACGGATAACGGATGATTCGTAATGGTTTGATCACCGCAATAGCCGATTAGTCAGGCTAAACGGCCGTTTTTACAACACTCGTTGGAATATGTGCTGAATATGATTAGAATAAAAAATCACGAAAAAGAAAAAACATTACATTATGAAAATTTGCAACATAACACATTAGACTCAAGTCCGTTCTTATTCTATGGAAATATTTTTTTTATTTTATTCGAGGGATACAATTAGAACTGTAAATGAGCTGGTTCGAGTCGAATTGGAAAAAATTGGAAGTCGGCTCGTAACTGTAACGAATTATTTAAGTTCGTGATTCTCCGACCCGAGCCTAGTTGGCTCTCTAATAATTTGGTTTTCACAATTTCCAGTGTCAGGTACCAAATCTGTTGTACCCGAGTTGAGGTGAGATAATACCCAGACCTTGACGTATCAATAATCCATGCTAAATAAAAATATAATCAATGGTTTAGACAGGTTCGTCAATGGATTAGCCGGAACGAGCTGAGCTTGAACTCGTCATACGAGGGACCGAATCGAAATGAGACAACTCGAAAAATTAAGCATTTACAATTTTTTTTTTTTTCAAATGTTCTCGAACGATTCATAAATTATAAGTTTTTTTTTGCCAATTCTAAATAAAATAGCATTAGATTGTCAAACATATACTCAATTTTATCTCTTCACCGTTCCATATATGCTGAACAACATATAGATTAGATAGTAAAGAGTGTTTTTAATTGAGAGATTCGGTTCTATTTTTTTATCTAAAAAGTTCAAAAAGCACAGAGAAATGCAGAGGAAGCATGATTATCATCGTGGTAGAACAAAAAATTATCGAATCGGATTTAAATAACTAATTGAGTATAAACCCATTAGGGTTCTAAGATCTAAAAATTTAATATATGAATCACAAATTCAATCTAATAATTAATTAGGGATCGAAGACCTAAATTCAATCTAAAAATTTAAAATTAGAGTTCACGGTAGGGCATTTATGTTTTTAGAGTGAAAGAAAAATTCAAAATCATTTTTTTAAACTATATTTAAAATTCCAGTAATATGCTAAGATCCGTTCATGAGAAGTGGATAAACGAAATGAACCTTTTTCAGGATCTGAATAAAGAGACTTTTGGTTGAGAGAATTAAGAACGCCAATCTAAGAGTTTGCTGAAATTGAATTAAAATTAGATTGGAATTTTGGTTTCATTAACCAGTACGAGAGGAATGGATCAGAAAATTTGAAGAATATATATGTTATTCTACGTAGTTAAAAGCATGTATAAAATATGAAAAAAATCTAGAAACTAAGATAAAATTAATTTATTTTTTTAATACGCCAGAGATACCTAGTTCATTTTGTATGGTCTCTCCAGCGTCGTATAGTTTTCTTTTCTTCATTTCAATTCCTCCTAATCTTGCATGGATAAATTTAGCACAATTTTAAAATCACATATTTGACGAGAAACTTCGAGGTGCAGATTTCCCACCACGACACCTATTCACACGGTCCGTTGACAATTTTATCCTTTTTATTTTAAATCCGTCTTGAATTTATCCATAGATTTTATTATATTAATATATTCTACCGACAGTGTAGAATTCTAGTCTTATGACTTATGAGCCGTTGGAGACTTGGAGATGTCACTTGTGAAGTGAGTAAAGTCATTATGTTCTATTTTTCTAAAAATAATTATTTGAAAAATAATTTAGTCAGAGGGGAATATACATACGATACATAACATCACGGTAACTTATGAAGTGCAATAGCCAACGGTATTTAAAATCTCAAAAATCGGATTTAATGATTCTCGATGTATTATCAAGTGTTTTGAAATTGAAACTGAAATGTTATTGTTAGACTATATGTGTACAATAATATTTCTATAATATTTTTTTCTATTCCCAACCTTATTTAAATTGATTTAAAAAATCATTATTAATATTATCAAGGTAACCATTGTCAAATGATCTATCTTCAAATGAATAATGGTAATGCACTTATCAAGTTCCATAATTTTTAATGCCAGAAATAATTAGTCCATAAATCGTTACTGTTGTTAACTTTCATGAGATAATTTTGGCTAGTACTACTTTTACATAGACTTGTGGTTATTGTTTCTAGTTTTGTTGGCTGCTTTGTTTTTCTAGTTTTGTAACATTCTATTAAAACTATCCTGCCATAGTTGTATGCTTTTATGTTCTTAGATATTCCCATGTTGCATTCCAACTTGTGCGATTAGTTCTTAGGACCTGTTCGGATGTTTGAGTTTGAAATGATAATTGATAGGTTTCACGGTAATTTGATTTATAAATCCCAAGCGTGTTCGGATGCTCAGTTTATTCCCAACTCGTTCCTATCATTTTTCCTATACTTTTCCCCAAACTACATAAATTGATGAGAAATCGAAAATTCAGTCCGATTAAATTATTATTTTCGGATTTTCTCAAATCGCGCTGTCTACTACGTTTATAACTATAAATGCAAAGCAGCTACTTTTCACTTCAATTTTATAAAGTTGTTGTACATCCAACTACAAAATTTTCTCAAATGTAACGGCTAATAGTATTGAATGCACATCATGTTCATCTAATTAAATACTTCTTGTTTAACTATAAAAATGTTTATATTTTATAAAATAATAATTAAGAAGAAATATTATGTTATTATTTAATTGTATTATTGATAATATATTAATAAAGAAAATTGATAATATCAAATATTTTAGAAAGAAAAATAGAATTTTCCATAACTAATCCACGGTACAACCGAACACTCAATTCAACACATTTCCATAATTAATCATGTGCGTACCCGTATCCGTAGGTTCTCACTTTTTCAAAAGCGAGTTCCCATTCCTGTCAAATCCCATCCCGTGTAATCCCGTGACATCCGAACATGCCCTTAGTTGTTATATTCCTTTATGTTGTTGGCTATTTTGTATGAACTATTTTGTTTCTAAGGAAACAGGTGGGCACTCCCCACTTTTGTCAAAAATTTTTTTTCATGAGATAAAACTGAATTGAATAAAACAATCAATGCATTTGCTCAAAGTCTTCAAACTATTAAACTACATACAGATCGATTCACAGAATGGCCACAACAAATCTTAATCTAATGCACAACCAGGGACGTGGCTCGTCCTAGTTGGCCTTGGCCACGCAGCATAAAGAACGCGTGCATTTGGTATCCTAAATCGTGTCAGGACCAACCAAAATCTACCACGTGTACAACAGTACTTTTTTGGTGCACCTAAATTAACTCTGCTCTTCCCCGTCCAATAAATTCCATTTAAACACGGAACGCACCAGATCTTATGAACCGAGAGTAAAATCTCGAAGAAGAGCCGCGGGCCCTACACCTATAGACGATAACTTGAAATCCTTTTATTTGTGCCAGGTGTTCGCAAGTAATTCAGGAACTATACTCTTTTTTTTTATGAAAAAACTATACTCACTAGTACAAGTGTACAACCTTTGTATTAGCTGGGTCCTGTGGGCTGGGGGGGTGGTGTTTGGTGTCCTAAAACGGTATAACAACCCACTTAACACCACCACGTGTCTAATCATTCGCTGTTCTCCTCATCTACGCAATACGAACCGGGATCACACCGCTAAACGAAAACCGCGGTGCCTTCCATAAAAAACGTCACGTGGGGTCCATTCGCAGCGTAACCGTGTTACCCAAAACAAAACACACCGGATCTTATAAAAGATTTACCAGGTCCGCTCTTTTATAAATTTCATTTAATCCCTTCTATTCAGACGGCGGTCAACCAAGTCGCTTTCCCCCAATTTCAGCTTTTTACTTCTCAAATTTTTCTTCTTCTTTTTTCTTAAGGAAAACCTGTAAGGAATTCCTTAAGGAAAAGGAAAGAAGGGGAGAGGGGGGAGGGATAAATACCTAGGCCCTTACCCTAGCTATTGATTGCTCTGTGATCAATCTAGGGTCCGGGCAAAAAAAAAAAAAAAAAACAGAAAAATGAAAAATATGGGTTTTCTGAACAAGTTGAAAAATTTGGATGCTTATCCGAAAATAAACGAGGATTTCTACAAGCGAACGCTCTCCGGTGGCATCATCACCGCCATATCCGGGCTTATTATCTTGTTACTGTTTATCTCTGAAACCAGTATGTATATTTTCTTTTAATTTTTTCCCTTTGCAATATGTAGATTATTGGGGGTTCTTTTGCGCTGTTTTCTTTTTGATGGATTTTATTTCCATTGCCAGTGTCACTTTTATTTTGATTTGTAGCTTGTCCGTCTACAAGCTAGAGTTTCTTACCTAAAAATTCGAATTGATCTAAGATGGTGATACCTTTGAATAAAGAGATTTGTAAGCCTAGCACTAGATTTTTTGGTTTGCACGCGCGAAATCTGTCTCACTATTATGTCTGGCGTCTGTTCAAGGATGAAATTTTGGTTTTACAGTACTACCACCTTACCATCCTCTAGATGGGTTAATTATAAGCACAACCTTTTAATGTAATAATGTAATTTTTTTGCTTTTTAGGACTATACCTTCAAGCGGCAACTGAAACAAACTTAGTAGTAGATACATCAAGAGGGGAAAGACTTCAAGTCTATGTACGATTCCTTCGTTCTGCATTTTTTCATTTTTTATATTTTTGAGTTTGTTTAAGCTGTCAAACTGTTACAATAATGCAGATGGAAATTTATGTTTCTTTTTCTGTCAGAAAATTCGCAAATGCTGTGGAGCATATATTTGTCTTCAGAGATTAACAGTTATTATTCTTTTTGTTTTTGTTTCTTTGAAGTTTGACGTCACATTTCCAGAAGTTCCATGTACACTTCTTAGCGTTGATACCCAAGATATTAGCGGGGAGCAACACTATGATATTGTAAGTTCTCTAATTTTTTTACCAATTTATATTATAAGAACCTCAAAAGTATTTTCTTCTCTGAATTAATTACCCTGTTTTCTGTTTTTTAGAGACATGACATAACAAAGAAAAGGTTGCACTTGCATGGTCATGTCATCGAGGCTACACGAGATGGCATTGGTGCTCCTAAGGTTAGTCATATCAGTTGTGACATTTTTTTTTATTTTTATATGTTTCTCTTGCATACAAGTAATGGTTATCTTTTTTAAATAATAGATCGATAAGCCTTTGCAAAAGCATGGAGGAAGGCTAGAACATGATGAGAAGTACTGTGGCACCTGTTATGGTGCAGAAGCGGTAAGTATTCAAACATTTGAATAAGGAGTGCTTCTTTTTGAGTTGAATTAGTCTGGGGTTGTGAGATTGTGGTGCTTATTTGCAAATAGTAGTCAAGGCCAGACTTGGAACCTAAGGTCAGGCCAAGCAAAGTGTGAATGAATGCCACATGTATAGTTTTTTTAGTGATAAACTAAGAGCAGTCTTTTTTCGTTACTTTTTATATCAAGCTACCTGGGTTGATTATGGTCTAATGGAAAAGAACACACTATTGTTGGGAGCAATTTCAAATTATCCAAACACAGCTTTTCCTTGGAGTAATTTTGCACTATGGTGTTATTTGACAATAAACTATATAGAATGGTGTTGGTTGATTGCAAATGTGTATTACTGGATGTTTTTAGCAGCATGATCAAAAGTTCCATGTAATCTGTATTTATAAGCACAATAGATATTATTGATGTTTTTTTTTTAATTAAACAGACCGAAGAGGAATGCTGTAATAATTGTGAAGAAGTACAAGAAGCTTATAAGAAGAAGGGTTGGGCTCTGCCTAATATTGACTTAATTGATCAGGTACTGTGGAATTATGAAATTTTAAATTTTGAGTAAGCCGGCTGTTATTTTTGAAAATTTCTGTGATTAATTTGTACTTATTAGGCTATTTGGGTATTATTATTTTCTAGTAGCCATACTGCGCCTTAAAAGCATATAATATGTGTTATCACTACCATGTGCCTTGTAATGCACAGTAATACCTATATGATCCGCTTCACCTTTATATAAAACATACCTAGTCTATTGCTTTCCTCATTTTTTTTTCTTTTCATAATTGCGGGAAATTAGTTTAGTTTTTTATTCAGTTGTTCCTGATGAAAAACATAATATGGTATATCTGTAACATCCATGAGATATTTACAAATAACCAAACCATTAAATTTCTTTTTGGTAATCACAATATTAGTGCGCGAGAGAGAGCTTTGTTGAAAGAGTAAAAGCTCAGCAAGGGGAAGGATGCAATGTGGGTGGGTTTCTTGATGTTAGCAAGGTAGCGGGAAATGTCCACTTCACTCCTGGAAAAGGCTACCACCATTCCAATGTACAATTGCAAGAATTAGCAGAGTTAAAGTTAGACAATTTCAATGTAAGTATGATTTTCTACTTTTTGGTTTCCCTGTATCAATTTACGGGAAAGAAATATTTGTGATTTTGCAAGAGAGAATTACGTATTTTAGAATGAAACGGTGGCATTAATTGTACAGACATGCAAGTCTTTATTTTATGTGGCAAAATAAAATGTGTTTTGAATTGTTTAATTGTGAAATTAACAGATTACTCACAAGATAAACAAACTTTCCTTTGGCATGAAGATTCCTGGTGTTGTGAACCCTCTTGATGGGTACTTTACTTTCCTATGCTCCTTTTTCTTCCAAGGAACTTCTATTCTCTCTGTATAGTTATTTAACTAAAATATTATTTCTCAATTTCAGTGCAACGTGGACCCAAACAGGTTCATCTGGGACATACCAATACTTTATTAAGGTGAGCCATGAATATGTTTTTTTTTTTATATACCAAGCCTTCAAATCTTTTTTTTTTGGCTTTTAATTATGTTTCTTCTTCTTTGTTTTGTTTTGAATTGAATTATGTGGCTACTATTTCCACGGGTTAAACCTGCTGCTACTGGTTAAGGAGATTGAACTAACCCAGAATTTGTTTCTTCTTTAGGTGGTGCCTACAATTTACACTGATGTATCAGGCCATGAAATCAAGTCAAACCAGGTTAGAAAATAGCTTGCTCTTTCATAAATCTTAAATTATAATTATATTTTGGAAAATACATAATAAAGGCAAGTAATCACCTGTTCTTGTTATATGTTTGGCAGTTTTCAGTTACAGAGCACTTTAAAGATGGAAATGTTAGACAAAAATCTCAACCTAGCGTCGTTATCTATTATGATTTCTCTCCAATAAAGGTACTTGACCATATTTATATCCGTCATTTTCCACACAAGACACGTACACATGCACATTTGTGTCTTCATTCCTGGAGTCACATTATAATTCACTAATCTTGTAGGTTCTCTTCAAAGAAGGGAAAAGATCCTTTATGCACTACTTGACGAATTTGTGCGCTATTGTTGGAGGTAGGACTCAACCAACTATTTTACCTTTTTTTTTATTTTTGCGTCAACCATATTTTTTCATAAAGTATTAATGACAAGTTGATGAGAAAAGAACTCATTCATCATGGAGAAGTACCATAAAAATCTAAAAAAATATAGTCATGAATTGGTTATCATGGCATGGTACAGGGAAAAGTATTTTCTTTTTCTTTGTATTAGAGTGAGGCTACGGTACTATGCATAGCGCACATTGGTCCGTACTATGGATCTATATCTCAATTTTCAAAGTTTAAACAATCGATCTGAACCGCTCAATATGATCTCATTATGAAAATGGTACTTGTATACCGAATTTTATATTTCTAGAATTTTTTTGCTATTTTTTTAGATAGGTAGAAAATCGCTGGATCTAAAGATTCTCAACCATTCGAAAGTAATGATTTTCTACCTATCTAAAAGAAATAGTAAAAAAATCTAAAAAATGTAAAATTTGGTCTCCAAGTACATTTTTATATGGAGAATCATGTTTAATGGTTTGGATCGGCTATTTGGATTTTTAAAATGAAGATATGTGTCTGTAGTACCGACTAATATGTGCTATGCATAGGGTACCGTAGACTTTGTATACAGGATTGTCATCTTGGGGGCAAATTTGGTCCATCAATTTATGGCATGCAATATAATGTTATATTTTTTGGACCGAAGAATAACATCTGATGTTAATTTGCAGGTGTATTTACTGTTTCTGGAATCATCGATTCTTTCATATATCATGGTCAAAAGGCAATTAAGAAGAAGAAGATTGATCTCGGCAAGTACACATGATGATTCTATGAAACTGAAATAAAATGTGCTTAAATTTCCAATTTTGCCTTGTGTCAGAAGAAGAGCTGGCAAAAATGTGAGCAGAAGCTGATAAATGCTGCTTGTTGAAGATGGCTAATTTTATTCTCGAGAAGGAAAAAGAAAGAAAAAGAAACATTTTTCGGAGGTTTTACTGTTTATGTTTAAGTGAATTAGTCTTTTTTATTTTCTAACGGTGCTGTGTTGTGTTGCGTTGTTCTTGACATTCTTTTGCTCCAAAGCATGCCTTTCTTGTACAGTGATTCAATAATTTCTCTGATAATTAAGCCCTGCTCTACCTTTAGCATTTGTCTGAAGTCTGAACTAAGGTGTTACAGTTGCGAGTTATCCGGTTGCACTAAACTAGTTTTGCTAAGTAAGAACTTCCCGTGGTGCTTTTGTAAACCTCATAATATAATAGATGTGCAGCGTGACAAAATGTGATGGGTAAAGAACACTGAACTAGGGTAATGTTTTTTTTTTCCTCTCAAATGCGGGTATTTCTTACCCTAGGATAGCAAATTGATGCTACTGATTTCAGAAAATTTGCAGCTTTTCAAAATTTAAAATTTGAACAAAAGAGTAAGTGATTTCCACCCTAGTATTTCAAATTTTCTATTGTTAGTTTTAAAATGAGCACTCTAAAAGCATGCTCATTTTTTTAAAATTTTCTAAGAAGCGCCACAGCCTGTTTCTGAAATGACGATGGAATTAGTGCCCAATCATATGCATTATTAGTCCGAAAGTCTAAACAGCTCATCACAATTGTAGTTGGCGTTTGCTTAACAAAAAGATTAGTGCCAGCTTTTTAGTTAACATTTAATTAGAAGAATATCACTTGTATTTTAAGCTCCGGTGACCTAGGTAAAGTTGCCCATTATTGATGAAAAATATTCATACACTAATTAAAAACAAAAGTGGGTACATGCTACTAATGAAAAAATTTATCCACTACACAAAATAATATTGTTGGGTCTCAAAGCCGACGCACCGATTAAAAAGATGGAGGGTATTGCAATGATACATTGCCATTTTAGCAAGTGCAACTGTTATTAATTCAAGCTCCAAAATTAGATGCATGATGTAAAAATCTTATCTTTTAATTCTCAAGTAGCTAGTATTTCTAACTTTTCTAAAATCCAGTTAGGTTTTGTTAGTTTTAACCCAAAATCTATCATAAACAAGATCCAACAAGTACAACTTTTATTTCGAATCCATTCAGGAAAAGGATGAGAAGTTGAGAACTACAAAAATATGTTTACTGGGTGGCTTTATACAATAATGAAACCAACAGAAGAAAAAGGATGTTAGAATGGGTGAGATTATTGCAATTTATTATTACAATCCAACTTAGCAAAAACTAGTATTAATAAATGATTCCACAACCACCTTAAAAAAATATGATTCCGCAGAAGTAGTATGTAATCCAACTTGGCAAAAGCTAGTACTAATAAATGATACCTCAGTAGCTGTATATCATCAACTTCACCTCCTTTGCCACCCGAAAACTTTTAATTACCATCTCAATATTTAAAAATTCTGACATTACCATCGATTTCTAAAAAAATTAAAACTTAACATATCCACACCGTGGTTCTGTGCATGACTCCCAAGTTATGCGCACCACAATGCTGCGCATGAGTTTTCCTTTGTTTCAGTTCAATCTGAGCAAATTTGAACTGGAAATTCATGCGCAACACTGTGGTGCGCACATGGTAACCTTTTAATTTTACATGAAGGAATGGTAAGATTCGAATTTCGAGATATTAAGGTGGTAACTAAAAATATATCGGCCACCCGAAACATCACAGAGTTAATGACAGCGTGCGGGACACTTTTTATGTGGGCTGTACGATCAAAGTTCAATGGATCGGATCTAAATAGAAAATCTCCTTAAAAGATCAAAGTATATTTTGGATCATTTGATTTTGATCAAACAGTCTACAAGAAATACCGGTAGAAGTATAGTGCCATCAATTTCATGGCACTATGGCAGCATAGGTGGTGTACCATCAAAACAGGTAAAATAGTGTTAACAACAACAGAACCAGTAATGACAGTATGATAATCAAACTGTATGCACACTCAAGAGGATCCACGTTATAATCAAACTGATAACAGCACAAGGAAAGTGTTAACTATTTCCTTTTATTTATCCTATAGTATTTTTTATATCCTTTTGATCTATTATTCAATAATCATTCTATAGTATCATTTGTTACAACTTTTGGATTTGTTACATGAATATTTGTAATTCACATTTATTGTCCAGGCACGAGTCAATATAAACTAAAGTTTCAAGAAAACAAAATCGAAATAAAATAAAATATGGCTGATGATTAAAGTATAAGCAAAATAGACACTTCTAAATAAGTTTCAGTAGCTAATATTTATTGTTATCACCAGCTTGCCTACACTACATTATTAAAGAATTATGGATCTAATCCCTAAAAAAATGAATGTTTATATTTATTTGGTTCCATAGAGGTCATGATGCTGTCGTTGTCTCAAAACCCTAGAAATCTCAGAAAGCAATAAATTTTGTCTCTCTAACCAGATTCTCAACGCAAGCACAAAAAGGGAGAAAATCACACCAAATCAAAACGCTTTTACATTTAGATCAGGTTCCTCTTACCAACCAATGTACAACTTTTGAAGTTATAATCCACTAAAAGAGTGTATCACAACCCTCTAGATTCATAACGTCAATTGGTCCCATTTACAAAATAATAAGCGTAAAAATTATATCCAAATCTTGCTTTGGACATTCCTTGGGGAAAATATGTCTTCGTTGTCATATGGGAATAGGCAACTAACAAGGAATTTTGGTGAAATTGGATTCATAACACCACAAGTTAAAACTTGATGAACCATACATTTTTCAAGAATCTTTAGATCAAAAGTGGTAAAAGAACAGAAAAAAAAAAAAAGAAAGAGGGAGAAGATGGCATATAGTTGTCATTAACCAAAATATGATAACTCCCCTGTACAAGCATAACAAAGGGAAATTAACAGAGAATGAAAGAAGTTCTCTTAATATTTTGAAGGGTTCTACGGATATAGATGCCAATTTGTACCTAACAATGAATCTCAAATCAAACTGACCTAAAACCCATTCATCTCCAAGAGATAAGATCTTCTTTTCATCAATGCTTTGACGGCCGTCTTAAAGACCCCATCAAATGCTCCCAAGACAAACGAATCGGTTTCCTTCTTCGACCCGTTACCAGTACCACTACCCTCACATGAAGGCTTAATAGCAACAAGTGTTGCTCCCTGCAACCCGACCCCACCTGGCAGTTCCAGATAAGGTGCATACCTCAACTTCATGTTACAAGCTGGTACTTGGGTTCGATTTGAAGAGGCTGAGCATGCCAATTGGTTCTCTCTAACCTCCTTTAATTGATTCGAACCCATAATCAATGTTCCTTGTGCATCAGCATCTGTAAGTACCAAACTAACCAATGTGGGGTGGTCTTTAATTATCTGTCGAAGTAAATAATGCCTTGTTGAAGCGGCAATCAGAGAACTAATTGTCCATACTACCCTTAATTTTAGACCGCCATTTGTGTAGAAAGACTCTGGCATGGTACCATTATCTTCTTGCACAGAATTCAAATTCAAGTTCAAATTTGAATTCAAATTCGCATTTTCTTGGTCCAACGAGAGGGAGGATTTTTTGTCGATACGGGTCCCACCTAGAATCACACAATTCTGCAAGGTGCACCCAAACTCAGCACGCCATTTTAACAAAACCCCATCTTCAGTCCCGACATCGCCAGATGGCAATTCGATATGCAAATTTCTGACCTGGGTGAAGTTTCTGAGCACTTGGGCTGGCGAGTGTTGAGAGGAGAGTCGAGGAAACAGGGGTCCCCGGGCTGCACTTGTGTTGCTTCTTATGTGGTGAAATGGTTTTATCACGTAAAGAACCATCTTTAGGAAATTGGTAAACATGTTTCGCGGTTTCGGGCTTGGTGTGTTTGGGGTTTCGTCGGGATCCGATCCATCTACTGTCACAACCCGGTCGATTTTTATGTAAATGTCATGTACTAAAGGGACTAGAGAATTAAACCTCTTTGAAACAGCAGCACATTGGCCGAGGGATCGCACATCGGCTAGTTTGTTTAGGATCAGGAGGAGAAGTGAATCAGGTAATCGATCAAACTGATCTATTTGGAGAGACGGGTCTGCATGGATTCTGGTCTTTGGGTGCATGCTTTGGTGATCTTTAGAGCTGTGACAGCTTAATTTGGAAGTAAAATGCAAAGGAATGTAAATAAGCTAGGGATCTAATTGGATTGATTATCTGCAGAGGAGTAAAAATAGATTACAGAACTTTTTCAGCATAGGGAGAAAAAAATGTGGAAGCAGTAAATCTAAAATCTCAGAGCAAAAAGATCACAAAGTACCTTCAGATCTGTTACCCCGATATATCAAAATATGCCAAAATTCACACTCGACTCCAGTTTCTCACCAGATCAGACAACATGCAGTTCAAATTCACAGAAACTTTATATAAATTAAAAAAAATTCAAAAACTTGGGGATTCTCCAGCAAGAGAAAAGGGAACAAGATCTCGTTATTCCGCTCCTTGTGCTTCAATGGAACGACAAATTCCCCCACGTTTTGAAACTCCAACTCGAGCTGATTAATTCAAGAAATCAGAGTTCCTTTGGATTGAAAGATGCATTTTTGAATTAATCGTATTTTTTCTTCGGGGAAATCACTCGCTAAACTCTGTCTCTTTCTCTAGTCTAATCTATATGCGAGATGAGAGGACTCAGAGGAGGCAGGAGATCCTCATTTATTTATCCTTCTAATACCGAGTCTACGACGGAGTGACACGTTTTCAAGTATTTCCATGAACCTGGATCGTAGAAAACGGGAAACACCATAGATTTTATTTGCGGGCCCCATACAACGTCTTATGCTAAGAGAGTCTGTTTCTGCAATGAGTCAGGTTTAGTCATTAATTTATAGATCTCACCTGCAAAGGTGAGACTGTATCGATGAAGGATAACGGAGTCTGATGGATAACCATAAAACTGCTGGCAAGTTTATTAAACCTGAAACTTATTTTGGAGAGATTTCTTTTTGTGGGGATTGCCTACTTCTCCTTAAAAACAAAAAAAGATAATAAAAATAAAACAAACATATACCCCACTAGAAGTCGAAATATATATTTTTAAGTTTTTTCAGTATGCAAATATATATTTCTCAGTACCATAACCTAAATCCACGTTATTGGTTAAAAAGACGAAATATCTTCGTATTTCCATTTCACAAAATTTAAGATGTCAATAGGTCCTAATTTTTCATCAAAAAAAAAAAATCGATTATTATTTGCAAGGGAAGTGTGGTATCACTTGAATATGATAAGGATCGTGCATTCGATAAACTTGTGAATGAAGTCAATAATGCCAATAGAAACTAAATTAATTTATGAACACTTGAAAGCGATTCTTATGCTGACATGATTTGCTAAATTCTGAACTTCATCCTTCCAAAACAACAGTAATAGTGTTTCTTTTTAACGTTAAATAATGTAAATTTACTACTTCTTGACGAGGGATACCAACTTAAAATTACTACTCTCTGCCTAATTTTCTTTCCTTTCCTCACAGATATGGTATGTTTTCCTTTCATCACAGTAAGTTTGCTTCATTTTCTTTTCCCTAGCTGAAGGCAAATTTGTAAATTTATAGATAATTGAATAAGCGTGTGGTCCATGCTGTTGTGTAGTAGATGGATATTTTGATTGGTGATTCAAAGTTTGTTTTCTTGAACGAAATGATAGGCTCTGGCAGTCTGGGTCCACCTTTTTATCATGAAAGAACAGTCTAGCAAGTAGCAATATTACAGTGTGGTATTTACATTAGTAAAAATAAAGACAGGTTATGGTATTTACTGCTGGATTAATTTATTTGGATAAAAATGTTTCTTTATTCAGTTTTTTTATTTTTTATTAATGATTTAATTTTAAATAAACTGAATAAATCAAATAAATTGAAATGTTAGTAAATATTATGTTAGTCTTGTATAATTACACGTATTAATAAAAAAAATCAGTTAGTATTTTATTTGCATTTTTTTATAGTTGGTGAGAACGCTAACAAATATATTAATAAAAAAAATATTTACACTAGTTCCTAAACTAGCTCTAATTATAATGTCATACCAATTCATCACATAAGTCACCACAAGCAGAGTTCATCCACTAATAAATCTTTAAAGCCGCACAATTTATCAAGCATTGCACTATTCTGTGCTTGTTAGAAAAAACTTTTTTGTTCCTTTCTCGCCAAAGTGTCTCCTGCAACCCATATCCTCTTACCAGATATGTAATATGCTACTTTATTTGCAATTATAAATTATTATTTTTTAACTAATTTAGTTTACCCAATTTAAATTTAAATTTATTTAGTTTTGTTTGCAATTCGGTCAATCAGATTATTTAGTTCATTTGATTCATCTATGAAATATGAAATCAAATCTTCTAACTTTGTAAAAAATAATAATTGAATAAATTTAGTTCGGTTTGAGATAAATCGACTATTCAGCTCCATTAGCTAGTGCTCTCAATTTTCGATGACGAAAACCCTTAAAAAAAAAAAGAAACATCAATTTTGACAGCGAAAATCAGTTTTGTTTAAACCAAATAGAACTTCTTACTCCCTAGCCAAGCTAACACAGCTGTTTGTAACAGTAAATTCATAAGAAGTTTTTTTTTTGTTGTTGAGGAAATTCATGTTTGATTACTTCATAAATTTAAGGATAAAATTGATTATTCTCTCCTACTTATTATATTTTACATCTCGCTTGACAATTTAAGTTATGATTTAAATTAATTCATCTATAGGAGTAAGATGCTGTGAAATGAAACTATCTGACGACAGTAGATTCTACATGAAATAAGTTAATTCGTCTGAAAATATAGTTTAATTTTACTCCATTGTTACTTCATCTTACTTCTTTTGTTTTATTTATCTCGTTTAACAATTTAAGCTTAATATTTAACACTAATTTCTGCCAAATAATCGCAGCACTATATACATATCGACATGAAAACATGCATCAAATTAAGTATATGGGGCCAAAATATGACATCCAAGACTAATATTAAGCAAAAAAAAATGTGATGTAGACAGGCGGTGGTTATGTGCCGTGCCGACATTGATTTGAGATTGTAACCATGTCACCGCCCTGAATAAATACTTAACGGATTAGATAACAAGATAGAAAATGTAGAAAGATATCCTATTTAAACTTTGCTTCAATTTTGGATCACTTGATTTGCTTCTACCTTTTGTGTTGTAAAACACCCTTCCTATCGCAAGCAAAAATTGGAAAGTTCAGGATCCCATTCTTTAATTTTGTTTTACCTCAAATATATCTTCATTTGTAAAAAAAATATTAATGATTTTTATACGCTCGGATTCGATCTATATTAACGGTTTAATGGGCACATAAAGAATTAAGAATGTATAAAACTGTCGAGTGGACAATATTTTTACCTTCATTTTCACACTTTTAGTTCTAACTAAAATGAAGCTGAAATTTTTTTTTTTTTAATACGTATATAGAAAAATTGATATATTTCATTCATGATGTATTTTATTTTGATTATTTGACCGTGAAATCATTTTATTAAACTTATAAAAAATAAAAACACAATGAAGACAAAAGATGCAGGGTTATTGAATTATTTTCTTTGAATTGTTAATAACAATAACAAGGAAAAGAGCCAGCATTTTTTTAAAGTTCAATTTATCTTCTTTTCGCCAAACAAATTTTTTCTTTTACAGTGTACATTTTGACAGAAAGTATCACTCTTTTTTTTTTGATATTTTTTACAGAAAATATACCTTTGTATTTTGGCGGGGCACTCAACGGTTAGGGCGGACGAGGTTTGATTCGGACCTACTTTTAGATGCGATGGTCTCCAAGACTGTCTGTTCCACTTTAAGATCCGCACGCACAAAAATTGAAACAGACCTGCACGGATATTAGAGCAGAACACACGGATCTTAAAACAAATCAGAGAGTTTTGAAACCCATCAAACCTAAAATAGATCCGATACTTATCAACGGTGCACAAATTTTCAATTAGTAAACCTCCATGTGATCAATTCTGGTTCTTAGTTATTTGTAATGATTTGTAGACCAAATTTTAATTTTTGAACAATTAGTAGTTACCATATTAGCATAAATAAATTGTCATAGAGCAGCTGTAGTAATTGTTTATAGGTCTGGATGTAAATTCGGCGTATTTCAAAGGTTATGCTCAATTTCTTGAAAGTTGACCTGCATGAGGGTGCGTTAGCGTACAATATTTTGTGCAATTAGAGAAAAAAACGAGGTGTAAATTGGAATTTCAATTTTATATTATTAACCTATTTTGAAATTAAAAACACCAGTGCTGGAACCTGGAAGTATGGACGCCCTCTCAAAGATTGTTTGGTTGTATCACACATTTTGTTTTTTCGTTGACAAAATGAAACCTGTACAAAAACTAACATTGCAACAAAATTAACACAGCCTAAAAAAACGTCAGAGAAAAAGCTCCATTGAACGCAATATCCATGAGTAGGTTTGGTTTTTATTTGGTGAATGTACATTCACAAATCGATGCACTAGAATTCTGGATTTTTTTGGTGATAAATTTATAATTAACGACATAATATTGTCGATTATTAATTTTATATTGTAAATCTACAAAGCATATTAAAGGCACAATACACACAGGAACAAAGTCATAATTACGACAGTGAGAGGTGGGGGCAAGAAGATGAATATAAAATAATAAGAATAATATTTAATTCTTCTCAAAAGAAATAATTAATGTTAGAAATAATAAATATTAATTAGATTAAACACATCACTAATAATACGAGGTCCAAAAAAAAATTAACAGCAGTTATGAATCTATTAGTTTGCCAAAATGAATTTTATTCTAATTAAGTTTACAGTAGAAATAATTACTTGAATGCAAATATACAAAAATAAAAGATTGAGGCTATGGTACTATGCATGGGGCGGATTGATCCATATTACGGATCAATATTTTTGTTTTCAAAATCCTAACAGTCAATCCGAACCGTTCAACATAGATATGAATATGTACTTGTCAACTAAATTTCATAGTTTTTAGAATTTCTCTACTATTTGTTTAGATGGGTAGAAAATCACTGTTTTTTTATGGTACAAAATTTTCAGATCAAGTGATTTTGTACCCATCTAAAAAATAGTAGAGAATTAAAAAAAATGTAAAATTTAGTTTACAAGTACATATTCATATGGAGAGCATGTTGAACGGTTCAGATTGACCGTTAGGACTTTAAACGAAAATTTGAGTCCATAATGTGGGTCAATATGTGCTATGCATGGTACCATAACCTCACTCAAATTAAAATATTAATCCTTTTGAAGAATTTAAGATTCATTCATAAATTAAGAAATTATACACTTGCTAATTAGTTAATTAATTAGCATGGACACTTCTAAAGTCACGGCGTATTATTGTAGGATATGTCTTATGGTCGTATCCGATACAACACTAATACTTTTATCACAATAAAAATTGAATTCAAAATGATGTGTCTTAAGGATTAATGTTCAAAGTAAAAAAGTTGCTTCTCCTCTGTTCTAAATTTGCTACCCTAAAAATAGAGATGTTGCAATTATATATGAACGAAATTTTTTACTTTCATAAATCATTTAATTCTTAATTAATTTAAGATAAAAAATAAAAAAATAGATTTATTATTTACTAACGTTATGCTTCGCTTTTAGTCTGTTTTAAATTCGTGTAAACTTTTAACGGACTATTTAAATTTAATATTAAATAATGACGTACGCGTGGGATCTAAGTGGGTCCGGGTCCTCCAAAGTAACTTGAAATTTGAGTTTCAATTCAGACCAATTCAGTTAGAAATAAAATTTAATTCTGTTCGAATGGTCCGGAATCAAACTCAAAACTTTCAGTTAATTTAGCATCCGGATTTGATCTGTGTTCCCCCCTCCCTCTCAACTTCATTATTCAGATCTAAAATGAGGAATTTGTACCGTCCATTTTAATATGTACGAATCTTAAAGAATCTAGCATGAATCTTAAAGACCCTGTATATTACTGAAAAACAATCATACGGCTGAGATTGCGTACTTCCTCAATTTCGCTGTCTGCCAATGAATGCCCGACAAGACAACTGACACTAGTTGTGTTTCATCTTGCACTAGTTGTCTTCCATTTTCTTCTAGTTATCTTTCATCTTCTACTAGTTGTTTTTCATCTTCTTCAAGTTGTCTTTCATCATGTACTGGTTGTCTTTAATGTTCTACTGATTTTCTTTTATCTTCTACTAGTTGTGTTTCATCTTGCCTTGGTTGTCATTCATTTTCTTCTAATTGTCTTTCATCTTCTATTAGTTATTTTTTCATCTTCTTGTAGTCTTTCATCTTATATTAGTTGTTTTTTATCTTCTTATAGTTGTCTTTCATGTTCTACTCGTTGTATTTCAATTTCTTCTAGTTGTTTTTTCACATTCTACAAGTTGTTTTTCATCTTGTATTTCATCTTCTACTAGTTGTCTTTTATCATCTACTAATTGTTTTTCATCTTCTATTGGTTGTCTTTCATCTTCTTATTGTCATTCACCTTGTATTAGTTGTCTTTTATCTTCTACTAGTTGTTTTCATATACTTCTTGTTGTAATTCATCTTCTTCTTGTTGTGTTTCATCTTCTTCTAGTTTTCTTTCATCTTGTACTGTTGTCTTTCATGATCTACTGGTTGTATTTCATCTTATTCTTGTTGTATTTCATCTTCTTCTAATTGTCTTTCATCTTGTACTAGTGGTTTTTTATTTTCATCTAGTTTTTTCTTTCATCTACTACTAGTTGTGTTTCATCTTACACTGATTGTCTTTCATCTTCTTCTAATTGTCTTTCATCTTCCACTAGTCGTTTTTCATATTCTTCTAGTTATTTTTCATCTTCTACTAGTTGTTTTTTATATTTTTCTACTTGTCTTTTATCTTGTACTTGTTGTCTTTCATTTCTACTACTCGTATTTCATCTGCTACTAGTTGTGTTTTATCTTGCACTGGTTGTCTTTCATCTTATTCTAATTGTCTTTAATCTTCTACTAGTTATTTTTCATCTTCTTCTATTTGTTTTTCATCTTGTATTGGTTTCCTTTCATGTTATACTTCTTGTATTTTATTTTCTTCTAGTTGTTTTTCATTTTCAATTAGTTCATTTTCATCTTGTATTTCATTTTCTTCTAGTTGTCTTTCAACTTGTACTAGTTGTTTTTCATCTTCTTCTAATTTCTTCATGTTCTACCAGTTGTCTTTCAACTACAACTGGCTGTATTTTATCTTCTTCTAGTTGTCTTTCATCTTCTGCTAGTTGTGTTTCATCTTGACTAGTTGTCTTCCATTTTCTTCTTATTGTCTTTCATATTCTACTAGTAGTTTTTCATCTTCTTCTAGTAGTTTTTCATATTCTAGTAGTTGTTTTTCAGCTTCTTGTAGTTGTCTTTCATCATGTATATTGGTTGTCTTTAATGTTCTACTGGTTTTCTTTCATATTCTACTAGTTGTGTTTCATCTTGCCCTGGTTGTCATTCATTTTCTTATATTTGTCTTTCATCTTCTACTACTTGTTTTTTCATCTTCTTGTAGTAGTCTTTCATCTTTCACTAGTTGTTTTTTATCTTCTTCTAGTTGCCTTTCATCTTGTACTGGTTGTCTTTCATGTTCTATTCGTTGTCTTTCAATTTCTTCTAGTTGTTTTTTCACTTTCTACAAGTTTTTCATCTTGTATTTCATCTTCTACTAGTTGTTTTTCATCTTGTAATAGTTGTTATTCATCTTCTTCTAGTTATTTTTTATCTTCTACTAATTGTTTTTCATTTTCTATTGGTTGTCTTGCATCTTCTTGTTGTCATTCATCTTGTATTAGTTATTTTTATATCTTTTACTAGTTGTTTTCATATACTTCTTGTTTTCTTTCATGTTGTACTAGTTGTTTTTCGTCTTCTTATAGTTGTCTTTCATCTTGTATCAGTTGTCTTTCATGTTCTACTAATTATGTTTCCTCTTGCACGTGTTGTCTTTCATCTTCTTCTAGTTGTCTTTCATCTTCCACTAGTTGTTTTTCATCTTCTTCTAGTTGTCTTTCATCTTGTACTAGTTGTTTTTCATGTTCTGTTGGTTGTCTTTCATCTACTATTCGTTGTATTTCATCTTCTTTTAGTTGCAATTAATCTCCTTCTTGTTTTATTTCATCTTGTATCGGTTGTCGTTCATGTTCTATTTGTTGTCTTACATCTTGTACTAGTTTTCTTTCATGTTCTACTGGTTGTCTTTCATCTTCTTCTAGTTATCATTCATCTTGTACTGGTTGTCTTTCATCTTGTACTGGTTGTGTTTCCTCTTGCACTAGTTGTCTTTCATCTTCCACTAGTTCATCTTCTTCTAGTTTTATTTCATTTTCTACTAGTTGTTTTTCATCTTCTTCTTATTTTCTTTCATCTTGTCCTGGGGTTGTCTTTCATGTTCTACTGGTTGTCTTTCATTTTCTTCTAGTTGTCTTTCATCTTGTACTAGTTATTTTTCAACTTCTTCTACTTGTCTTTCAAATTCAACTAGTTGTTTTTCATCTTGTTTTGGTTGTATTTTATCTTCTCCTAGTTGTGTTTCATTTTCTTCTAGTTTTCTTTCACCTTGTACTAGTTGTCTTTCATCTTCTTGTTGTTGTCTTTCATCTTCTTCTAGTTGTCTTTTATCTTGTACTAGTTGTCTTTCATCTTCTACTTGTGAAAGGGCTGAAATAAGCACCGTTTTTCCCTATCACTTAGCCTAAAATATTGCCAAATATCGAGTTACAAATGTCCAATTTAGGTAGAATCAGATTACTTTTGCCATTTCACTTGATTCTGTAGAATTGCAGGTTTTCTAATATTTCTGGAGCTAAAACAGGCATAACGAGCATTCTGGACATACTGGTGCCAGCATGAAGTTGACTATTCAACCGCATGCAACCAGAGGCCACTGACCGCACAAAGGTGCATTCCACACAGAGAAGAATATGCTGCGCAAGAATCCCGTACGAATGAATTAATCAACCGCATGCAACCTAGGCAACCGCATAAGATAACAGTCAGACAACAGTTACATCACTAAACTTGGCAGCCAAGCTCCACTAAGCCCACTAACGCATGATGGACGAATTACAACTCATCTCCTTATCTGAACATGATAGAGAGCCTAGTAGGATATAAATAGATTAGATCTAGGGTTCTCTAAGGAGAGAGAGAAGTGTGAATGCCATTAGAGAATAGAATAGAAAATAAAGAAAACGCATAATCTCTATTAGAAGAAGAGAGGTACAGGACGTGAAGACTGTATGAGATAAAGAGAGACCCTTTAGGTGTATTCCTTCTATCTCTCCCTCTTTTACTGCTTTAATCATGTTTCTTGTATCTTGTGTTGTTGAATTCGCCCTGAGTGGCTAAGCAACACCTTTCTAGGGTGAAGGCATGTAATCTTTAATTCTTATGAGTTTAATCTAGAGGTTTTATTTATATTTATCATTTGCATTTGATCTGAATTCTTTCTGCACTTTATTCTTTGTATTACTACTTAATTTGGTACGTGCTAACCTCGTTCGTATGGTGATAGCTACACCATAATGGTTAGGCGTATAGGATTGACCAATTAGGAATAAGGTACAATTATCCAAGATCCAATAAGAGAAATAAACGTAGCAGTTGATCCCTTGTGATCTGATCTCAGTTAGGAACCTATTGGAATATAGATTTGGAGACGAATGTCGCGTTCTATAGAACGATAGTGGGGTAATCTCGGTTATTTCAACTACGGAAGGTATATAGAATGGACGTAGCTGTGAACTTAAATCCTTCTAGTCTTGGTAATGGAGACTTATCATTGATATTTATACGATTGATTAGGGTGAGGTTAGGGTACCATCCCCTTGTCAGTCCTTCTCAGTTAGGGTGCTATAGCGGAGCAGTGATTATCACTAAGATAGGATTAACAACTCTCAGATTTGCATTTGATACTGTCACACCCCAAACCAGGATTTTCGGTTTAGGGTATGATCAGTCCCCGCCTCGTGTCAATTAATCGAAATGACACGCAAGGCTAAACAATAATAATAATCACACAGCGGAAGCAATAATAAAATGATCAAGCAAAGTCATAAATATCAAATAAACATACATACATACATAATATTCATACAATCCACCTCGGAATAGAATAAACACAATCTAGTCAAAGGGATACATAATCTATCGAGTCCAATATGTATAACAAAAACATCGGACTCGCAAAACCCTAAACAAAGGTCCCTAATCTATATCAGACGATATGGCCATCGGGGACAGCTCCTGACACCTCCTGCTGCGGACCGTCAGACTCTGTACCTGCCCACATCCATAAAAAGGAGGGGATGAGCGAATGATCGCCCAGTATGTGACCCAGTATTATCCCTTCAGGGATCCTCTCAAGTCAAAGCACATTTTAATTTGAAATCTACGTAAAGTCGGTAATGATTCACTTTTAATGCACATGCTGCAGAATTTAAAACCTATCATAATAACTACAAAAGAAAATATACATATAATAGATGACATGATGTGATTATCCTATTATGCCAAAATGATGAAATTTCCCAAAACAAAATATGAGGATGAATATTATACTCAACCGGAGTCCAGTACAATAGGTACCGTGTGTACAAATTGATATAGTAATACTACGGATAATTTTTGTCACCCCGTGCCGTGCCAAATTCAATCAAATTAAATTTATATCTCAAAGGTGACATAACACAAGGACTGCGATCAGGGGAGCAAAGATACCCGATGCCTAACAGCATCGAGCTTTGCCCCTAAGACTTCAACCCGTAGGCAAGGCACGCTAGCCGATGGTTATATCCAAAAATTCGTGTATTTTCCTTACTCTAGACGATTCTTCATCCAAACATATCCAATAGGAGAAAACTACAAGCAGGTCGTAAGAATGAGTTAATCCGTTTCCTCATGAGCAGAGACGGAACTCCACCATCCGGCCAGATCAATGGGACATCATAACAATAAAAATAAAATCTGCCACCGCATCCTCGGCAGCCGTACTAGGCAAGTAGCTCCTAATGTAGGGGGGATAGCTCCCGAATCGTCTCCGGACTCGTGATCGGTCCGCACAAAATGTAAAATGATCGAAAATGATATACTACCAAGCTCATGCATATAATAATAATAATCCTAATAAGACCTCTAAGGGATCAAGTGATCCCTCAGCCCAATGACCCACGAACCGCCTCGCAGCCCACTCTACGAGGACGGAAAGCAGTCATTCGGTCTTCTATCTCACACTCACCAATGCACATGCTTAACTACGATAATATGTTGTCCTCTACGAGAAGAGGACAACTAATATCCTAAATTAATATATATTAATTAATTTACTCTACTCCTACAAAACAGTAAATTCTGATTTAGAAGGGGTTATGCAATTTCCTAATTACAGTTCAAAAAGGATTAAACATGCTCTAATGCAACTACAAAATTTAAAGTGCGGATGACAGGTCAAGTGGTCGACTGGTAAGAGTACGCCACGAAAAGATAATTCAGATATCCCACACCTGTATGGCAGTAGTGGTAGTACGCAAGCGCTAGCAATCACCGCAATCTGCACGATCCTCACCTGCTCCAGTACAGCCGTCAGCGAGATCGTACCACGGGTCGGAATCAACGTAGGTCGGCTGACCTGTAATTTAGTCGTAACTTAATTAAGTTCTAGACTAGGAATTCGTAACCCTTATTACCTCGTTTGATCATTTTCACTATGTGTTCGTATTTAATTAATTAAATAACTTAGGTTCGGATCTGCTCAATCGGTTCGGTCGGTTTGACTCGGTTCCGATTGAGCGTAAAATTGGGTTTAACTCTATTTAAATTAATCTAACGTACTTTAAATACTTGTTATATTTTAATTTGAAGATAAACTGCTTATCTAATTAGTTAAATACCTAACTAATGTTATTTACGGGTTTTTACGCTAAATTACTTAAGGTATATCCTACTTAATTTAAATTGCTACTATTTAGTCCTTAATTACTTACTTGCAATATAAAGTCGTTCCCTAATTAATTTTAACTACAATTAATTTTCAATCAAGGTACGTAACTAATAGATGTTAACTATTTAATTATAATATTTCTAAAATCGTACGAGTTTATTTTAGTAATTTGTACAGGTCGATAAACTTATAAATATAAAATAATACGTGATTATCTAATTATCCCTGTTAACTAAACTTTTGTAATTGTAATGATTTGAAAATATTAATATGTTGTTAATTAATTGTTCTTTATTAATTAACAACATATTTTAATTGGAAGTCAATTTCTTTAATTAAACTTTCTACTTACGTAATTTATAAAATTCTAATTACTAAATTTTAAACATCTAAATACTTAACTATTTATTTTAAAAATCTAACTACTTAATTTATTAATTAATTAAAAATCCTAATTAATCTAAAATGTGTTGTAACTAAATTATTTTAATTTAGTGTTATTGATATATAAGATTAATGAGTCATAAAAAAAATTATCTTACACGACATTTGATAACTAATTTACACTAATCTAGTATACCCGCTAAATAAGTATATAAGAAAATTTATATTTAAATCATAATAGGTTGGGTTTAGTAGTTATACTCAAGAGTAATTACACATTCAATATTAAATTCGTTGATCACCTTTTCGTTGTTTATTTATGCATGTTCTATTAATAAATTTTAGCCCACATTTAAAATCCCAACAGTCACGGCCCAATTTAATTACAAGGCCCAATCCGAAATTGAAAAGGGCCAAGCCTCTTTTAATTAATTATTCACGGCCCAACAGTAACAGAGGCCCAAGCCCCAAATAATTAAACAAGGCCCAAACCGAAAATCCAATATAATAATCCCATATTTGCATTTTAGTCCTCGTTTTTAATTTAATGTACGAAAGGGCCTAAGATTTACAGTTCAATCCAAACAATTTCAAAATTTTCACAAAGGTCCCTGTCAGTTCAAGTCTGGTAAACAGAGCCGCATAGTACCAGTATCTACACTGGGCTGGTACCACTGGTACCAGCACCGCCCTAGTCAAGCAACACACAATTAATAATTACAGTAACAGCACCGAACCAGTACAGAACAGAACCGCAAAAGCACACAGCAAAACCGGTCACAAGGCAAGGCAAATCAGCCATACACACAGATCAGATCAGCAAAACAGAACAGGAAGGGCACGGGTCAGAGAAGGCACAAGCCATACCAGTAAAACAAAACAGCACACGGCAGGATAGCACAAAGCCGGCAAGGGAAGCCAGAACAAGAAGGGCGAAAAGAAAAGGCAGCATCAGCACCCAAATAAATCGCTACAAAGCGAGTATTGATACACAACCAAAAATCCAACACATGGTAACTACAAAGGCCGGTCGGGAAAATCAACAACCCGAGCAAGGCACAATTTAATCGGTGTTTGAGTATTTACCCGAGAGAGAGGAAATCGCAGCAAATGGTCGAAGTTTGGCCGGTACCAAGGATCTGCCTCGCTCCCGACCGTCAAAGGAAAAAGGGCAAGCACCAAGATAGCACCCGCTGGCACCAGAAAAATCGCACAAAAGCACCAAAGGCAACGATCGCGATACAAGAACACGAAAAACCGAATTTTAGGGTTTCGGTTATCACAGTAACAAGGCAAACAGAAAGAGCGAGAGAGAGATTTTTCTCAGCACATGAGCGAAGGAAACAGAAAGAGTAAAACCGAAATCGAGAGAGAGTGAGGGGTTTATAATACCCGAGAGAGAGAAAACCCCAAAAATTCAACGTTGTCAGTGGGCAGGTGCAAAGCCCACGCGCCTCAGCGCAAATCGTCAAAGCCGTACCAGCGATGGAACAGGGGTAGTTCGAACGACGACCACGCGGGAGGGGAGGCGATCGCCTCCATTTTCTTCTCCCCGAAGGAAACAGCGAAAGGAGAGAAATAAAAGGATAAAGGGGGCGGGGTCCAAAGGCAGAGAGGCAGAAAACAAAGGAGAAGGGAGGAGCGGAATAAATAGGCCGCATCAAGATTCGTGCAGAGCATATTTGAACGGTTGAGAAAATTTCAATCAAATAGAAGTTAATTTCAACATCTAAAAATCATTAATTCGCTAATAATCCACATCGGTCTCAGAAATTAATTACGTATTCCTCAAATGCTCCTTGGTTTATTTTATAAGTTATTTGTTACTATTTTAATTACTAATTAAATAGATTATCAATACGATCGCATCAAATTCGAACTCCGTAGTTACAATTTATTGACTAAATTAATCAATTTATAAAATCTTCATCATCAGGTTAATTATTAAATCATCGCTTTGGGTTAATTAATTAACCCAAGTTTTAATTAGTCGCATAACTCGATCATTAGACTAATTAATTTGGTTTAAATTTACGGGTTATAACAGATACCAGTACAGGACGCACACGGTTCTGATCAAACCGCATGCGACACTGATTGGAGTTAGAAACCATAATTGACAGGTATTGCGCTTGCATGCGGCTGGTGACAACACCGCATGCGTTTGCATTAGTGACAAGAAACTAGATTAAACATATAAGAATGATAGATAGCCTGATCCCTGAAAGCTCATTTTCTATACATAAAACATTCATTTACTGTTTTAATTATTCCTACAACTAAACAACCCAACCAATCAAATCAAATAACCAAAACAACTAAAAACCTAGAATTGATTGTTGTTAGATCTCTTAATACACTATCCCTGTGGATCGACACCTCGATTATACTATACGATAGGTTCAGGCGCTTGTGAATCGATTGTAAAGTAGACAATTAGGGTTATAAATATTATTAGCCCTGATTTTGACCCATCAAGCTTTTTGGCGCCGTTGCCGGGGATAGTGTGAAAATTCTTGCAAATTTTTACATTGTCATTAAGGTGTCTAACTTTTCTAATTGAATCTAGGTCTTTTATCTTTTATTTTCTGTTATTTACTTTTAATCAAAAACCCCAAAAATCCAAAAAATATTAGTTTAGGAATTTACTTTAAGTAGCTTTTAATTTAAAAAAAAAATCCAAAAAAAAATTAAATTTCAGCATCTTTTAATTTTCAGTTTTAGGAGTAGATATTAATTAAGTATCTTTCTTGTAGGTGCATACACTGGCGGGATTCAGAGATCCCGTGCAGCTCTCAACTTAATCAAGAAAGAACTGTTACCACTACCCTCATCATCTAAGGCGAAGTGCAAAAGAAAGAAAATCATCTTAGAGGAGGTTAATTCAAGTTCAATCAACATGAGTAACCATCCCAAACAGCCGCAAGATGGTGTACCGCAAAACAATTTACCAATTGGAGCACATCAAAATCAACCACGCCTCATGGCAACAATCAAGCTCCGCCAAATCAAGCGGAAGTTGATGAAGAGGAAACAAGACCACTCAAAGACCACTCTATGCCAACTGGGGATAACAATAAGAGTAGCATTAAGCTACCTACTATCGCCGCCAACTCGGAAATCAAGACATCCTATATGCACAAGGTGCAAAGGAACATATTTGAAGGACGACCGGGAGAGAATCCTCAAATACACCTCGCAAATTTCCTTACCATAAGTGACTAAATTCAAATGATTGGATTAGACGAAACAACATCCGTCTTCGCATATTTCCTTTCTCACTTGGACCTAGGCCGAAAGCATGATTGGATTCATTGGATGCCGAATCAATCACGGATTGGAACCAATTATCTAATGCTTTCCTTGCAAGATACTTTCCACCAAGGATGACCGCCGATTATCGCGCGAAGATCACCGATTTCCGACAAATGGATGGAGAATCCCTTAGCGATGCATGAGAGCTCCACAAGGATCTTTTACGAGAATGTCCTCATCATGGACTCGGCAAGTGGCTAGTCCTACAATCCTTCTATGACAGTCTCTTCCCTAATTTGAAGCAGCTAGTACACTCATCGGCAGAAGGAGCCTTCATAAATCAAACCATTAAAAGAGCAACATGAATAATTAACGACTTATGCCAAAGTCAAGATTATTCACTATTGACACGCGAACTGAGAGGAACAACCATGATAGAAGAGCACAAAGAGAGCGAGATCTCACTCCTCACATCAAAACTGAGCACCCTATGCGATGTGATGGCCCGATTTACCATACAACTCGCACCTGTAGCAAATGCTGTAGATCACACGCTTTGTGAAAATTGCGAAGAATCTCATCATCCTAACGAGACATGCCCATTCCTTGCTAGAACGGAAATGGAATACGTTAATATGATAGATAACTCTTTCAAACCTAATGATCTTTATACTAATACTTATCATCCAGGTTTGAGGAATCATCCAAACTTCTCATATAAACGTAATGAAAGGATATACAACCACCGAGTTACCTACATCAACCTCAACAACATTATTCACAGGGGCATTACACTCGGCCGCCACCACACAAATCTTATCTATTGAGAAAGATGGATGACTTCATTAACATACAAGAGGGGGTAAATGAATTAATTGCTTCTGCAGTAAAGACGATATCCGACACGACTACGGTTATAGAAAATCAAGTTGCGTAACTGAAGCACAATTTTCTAGAATTCTCAAGAAAAGCATGAAAGGTCGTCTCTCATCAACTAAGGAGTGGAAGAAGCTACGAAGACCCCCCTCATGCCCAAAGAGACAACTAAGGAGTGGAAGAAGCCTTGTCTTGGAATCCATCGCATGCGGATGGTGTAAACCGCATGCAACCTAGTTCATCCGCACATACTCAACCTGAAGCGTAATTCTAGTATGCATGAGACCCAACCTGAACCGCATGCACCTCCAGTTCAGCAGAGAACAGTACTGAATGACAGGAGTCAGCAGAACAGACTAGTTTGCGAGCCTCCTCCTTATCAACCACCTCTTCCTTTTCCTCAAAGAATTCTTAAAGCAAAGCTCGAGAAGGAATTTGAGAAATTTCTCGAAAGACAAGACCAATTGCACATCTCAATTCCGTTTACGGAGGATATCACCAAAATACCCTCATATGCTAAGTTTTTGAAGGAGTTAGTCTCTAGCAGAAAAAGGCTATAAAATTGTGCAATTGTGTCCCTAAACATGGAGTGCAGCGCCATGGTCAAAGCAAGCTACCGCAAAAGCTTAAGGATCCAGGAAGCTTCTCGATACCGTGTGTAATCGGGAACACCATGTTCAAGCGAGCACTATGCAACTTGGGCGCAAGTGTAAGCCTCATGCCGAAGTCAGTCTTCTACAAATTAGGATTTGGAGAGCTCTCGCCCACAATGATGACCTTACAACTAGCAGATCACTCAATTCGATACCCCAAAGGAGTATTACTAGATGTTTCGATCAAAGTAGGAGAGCTATGGATTCCAGTAGATTTCATTGTCATTGACATGGAGGAAGATGACAAAATCTCAATCATCCTGGGATGTCCCTTCCTCGCTACATGTAATGCAATGATAGACGTAAAGAATAGGAAAATATCATTATCAGTTGGAAATGAAAAAGCTGAATTCGACATAAATAGGTCTATGAAGTACCCAGCTGAAACGAACCAAGCATACAACTTAGAATTTCTGGAAGAAGATGAAGTGACGAGTATTGAGGAATATTTATGCAAGGATGAAGATTTGGACGACCTAGTCAAAGACGATGATATCCCATTGTCTCTATCCTCACAAAGTGTAAACTCATATGTCTATGAAGATCTCGAAGACATAAACTCAATCACAACATCAAGTTCAAGTATGAGTGTGGAGAAATCGAAGAAGCGAGTCTACTTGGAGACAAACAGAAAGCTCAAGAAGAGGACTCACCTCCGGTGACCTATCACATGGTGCAGGAAGAAGTTGATCAACATAGTGAAAACCTAGGTGGAATTATTACAACTAATCTAGCTGACCACACTGAGATACCAACTCTTGAGAACGAAGAGCCACAACCTGAACAACGTAATTTGGAACCCAAGGATAATGATCTAGCCCAACAAAGGAAGTTCTCAACCTTACGAAAAACACGACCATGACTCTTGTTCTTTTCAAGAAGCATCCGCTCAGCCAAGTCGTGAAAAGTAAGGAAGCAAAGGTAAAAAAAAGGTTCATGTAAGCTATCACTTGAAATGGAGATCTCCTAAGAAGACATATGCATCCAAGCTTATGGGTCTTCCACCTAAACCTCCTGACTAAGACATGATCACGGGTAGGGTCAAGCAAATGACCTAAAAAAAGCACTTCTTGGGAGGCAACCCAAGAACCCTCTTTTTCCTATAATTTAAAATTTAGTTAAGTCAAAAGTCTAGTCCAAATCTAAAGATTACTCACAAAATTAGTATTTCTTATGAAACAGGAAATGAAGAAAGGAGAACAGGAGTACACATGAAAACGAGAGAGAAGAAAACTAAAAAAGAGCTGAAAACTGGCAAGTAAGGTAGTTGCATGCGGATGACCACTAAACCACATACGTTTGGTGATGAATCGCATGTGAATGACCAACAGTTGAAGATCTAAGCGGGTAACGGGTTAAAGTAAAGGGGTCGCATGCAGATCCTCTATGACCGCATGCGGTTATACCCGTTAGCGGACCCGATACAGGTTTTTGACTCTTTGAATTCCCACGTTGTTTTGTTGCACCATTTCGAACCATATAACCGCACATGATCCGAACCCTTCCCCATTTCTCTCTCTTTCTCTCTACTTTCTCTTTTTTCTCACTCTCTCTTTCTCTTTCTCCTCCCCTCTTTGCTCCTTCCTCCTTGAGACCGCCGCACACCCAAGCCTCCGCTGCACCTCACCTACACACTAACGTCTCCACCGCCATCTCCACTGTTGTCTCGCTACTGAGCCACCACACCATCGGTCACCTCAAACTGCACAAGGCCTCGGTTTGTTGAAATTTCTTCGATCAAACAGTAAAGTCCTTTAAAACCAAAACTCGTCAAAAGATTCTGCTTTGGGTTACCTGGAATTGATTACCCGATTTGGTACAAAGAATTCGGTACTGGTACAACTGGTACTAGAAAGAGCCAATCCGACCTACTGCATGCGGTTCGGCACAAACCGCATGAGGTCCCCTGCCAGTCCTATTTACCAGTAAAACAAACCCTTTCCGGTCACAAACGGTTGACCACTAACCGCATACGGTTCCCTTTCCAGACAAAGACCATGAAGAAAACATATTTGCTTACAAACCTCAAGGCCAAAGCCAAGCAACTGGCCAAACATGTTGCTTCCTCTTCTATCTCCTTCCAAACCTACTCTTCTGACCAAAACACCGTGTCGGATCCAACCTATGCCCAAGAGCACTCGCCGACTGGGGGTGAGTCGCCCTCACAGGAGTCAGATCCCATGGATACATCCGGTTCTTCATCCTTCTCCAGCGACGATGAGGATCATTATTAGGGCCTCAAGAAGAGGAAACTCGATGTATTTCGGGTTATCTACCCGGGTATCATGAGAGCAATCGGAATTGAGGACCAATTCCGATCCTTGGCTGAAACCCTAGGCATTTGGGATTTCTTGATCGCACTGAGGGAGTGCAATGACTATACAGAACAGACCTATCGGTTCCTCTCCTCCTTCAAGTTCAGTAAGAGGAGAGGTCGAGTTTATTTCACTTTCCTTGACTTCAGGTATGACTTCACTCTCTCTGGGTTTAATGAGGTTCTGGGTTTTCCAGTTGACGATGTCTGTGAGTATAACACCGAACCAGTTAAGAACACTTGGGCCCTCATCAGCTACGAGCCCGCCGGTGAGAGAAACTGGAAAAGTAATGCCATTCGACACACCACCCTCTAATAATTCCACCGTGCCCTCTCAAACTCTATTTTTGCACGCGGCGAGACTCAAGCCGTGGCAAACTATTGGGACCTCTTCTTCGTGCACTGTGCACTCCACTAATTGGCCGGCTTCAGAACCGAAAGGCCAAACATCAACTACTTTTTGGCCGATAGTATAAAGAAGGTGGTGCACAACAAGAAGGCCACCGGTTCAATGGGTCTTGCAAGGGTCGTGCACTTTATTGCACAGAAGGTCGGGGTAGACCTTGGCGCATACTACAACCCCGCGCCCATCAAGTTAGAGATGGACCTTGCATGGATGCGAGCATCTCGTATTCTCTGAGGAGCCCAACCCCCTACTTTGCCAAGCACAACAAGGATGGTGAGACTCAGCTGCCTCTCGAGCCCATCATCTATGACGACATGAGCACATAGGGGAGGCTTCTCACTCAGGGCCAGCCTCAGCCACCTCCGCAGGATGAGCTAGCACAACCACCATTTCAGGGGCTGATCGGGCCAAAATATATAGCGAAAATCCATATCTTTTATTGCGAAAAATGGCCAAAAGCGAATACAAAGTAGCTATTTTTCTAATTTATTTACTGCAAACGTGTTTTTAGGCTATTTTGGCAGGTTTTGGAGAAAGTTGCGTATTTAGGCCAAAAACATAGCAAAAGTGTCTAATTTGGGCAATTTCTGGAGCAAATCGTGGCACTGCCTGGAGCATGCAACACCTCACACGAAGTGCACAACATGCGAAATGGCAAAATCACAGCAAAATCTGCTAAGTCAGGAGGTCGTGCGGGGTCACCTTATGCCGCATGCGGTATACATCTATGCCACACGATCCGTTGACTCAATCCGTGGACTGTTTAGATCCTGATCAAATCTCCACCGTTGATGCTAATTTTGGCAGAATCCTTCCAGAAGGTCGCGATTGCTTCAGAGCCAAGTTTGGCTCGCTATTTTTGGCTCCATCTATGCAAACTTGGAGTGCACTCCAAGTCTCCACCTTCTCCACTACTTCCACTACTTCACCTCTTATTTAGGAAGGCTATAAATATCTCTCTTGTAATAGGATTTAGTGTGCGTGTTTAATTGTGTTAAGTCCATAGAATCGATTAGCATTCTCATGCTAAGTTAGGTTAGATAGTTACTTAGAGAGATGAGAGTAGTCATCGGAAGCTGAGCAAGAGAAGAAGGTGTCATCTAAGGAGGCTAGGGTTCTTCCATCTTTAAGAGGGTTGTAGTCTATGTTCTCTTTATTTTATTTCTTTTATTTTGCCATGGCCATGATGAACTAAACTCCTCATCTCTAAGGTGAGGGTTTGTAATCGAATTATTTGTTATGTTTTAATATATTTATGTTTTGTGTATGCTGATTTGTGTTTGCTTTATTATTTAAATTCCTTTTTATTAAGTCCTTGCATACATAGTTCTGTCTACTATATGCCAGTGACCCTCCACATACCAATAGGTGTATGATTTCATTGCATCCTGGTGTGAGTGGGATAATGCATATAAGTATATGTAACACTTCGGCTAATGAGGTCTGGTAGCGGTTCAAAGACCATGGTTAGAACCCAGTGGGCTCCCTTGGCAGGATAGCATAGATTGGAAATTTAGATTTTATTAGTAGATACTTAATTTAGGTAGGAGGTAGGGTCTTTGGGATAATTAATTGAGGGGTAGAATAGGATATGAACAATTAGGTTTGTGTGAGAAAGTTAATTGCATACTTACAATACTCTGAACTGTTGCCCAAAAGCCGATCACAAGATCGGAAAACCTTTCAAATCACATATACAGAAATCCAGCACGCCCTGCGGGGTAGTGACAGTACCGCATGTGGGATAGCTGTGGGACAATTATATATTGCATACGGGGTGACAGGCCGCATGCGGGATAGGAAGATGTCAGAAATATATATTTTGCATAATTTAGAAGGACAAAACCTGAACCCTAGAAAATCTCTATTTAATTGTTTAACTCAAACCTTAGCACAATTAGCGCCTCCGCCTATAACTTTAGGGTATTTAACCCAACAAACTATTTTCAAAACTATTATAAAATTATTTTCTAAACTGTTTTCAACCAACCAGAGTACCTAGACTAGTGAAAAGTGTTTATAATCTAATATACTATCCCTGTGGATCGACACCCCAATTATACAACACGGTATGATCATGCGCTTGTGATCTGAACGTAAGTAGACATTAGGGTTAAAAGGTATATTAATTTATACTAAAAGTAGTAGTTCAATTTGGACTCATCAGGGGCCTTATGCGTTCCATGCGGATGAGGGAGAACTGCATGCACCAGAGGCCCCCAACTGGGACTAGCATGCAGTTGCTGCACAGCAACAGAGAGCGCATGCAGTTGAGGAATAATCGCATGTGCATCTGCATGCACAACAACAAGAGTAGTAGATAGTGCTGCAGGCCATCCAGGGGCTGACATGCATAGTTGGGTAGCTTAGGACAACCTACCAGGTCAGCTTCACTGGTATGGGGAACAATTTCGACGCGCTCCGCCTCCGGATAGAGAGAATCGAGCACATGACGAATGAGTTATACTTTCATGGTCTAGATGATCAAGAGATGGACTACAATCTTCCGCGCTATGGCCTTTGGATCAGTGGTTTGCTAGGGCTCAACACATACCACCTCACCCACCTCATCCTCAGCCATACCCACCATCACCGCCGCCGCAGGAGTAGAGAGGTTGTATCACTTTCTTTTCTTTATTTTATTTTTGTGAGTTATTTAGATTTCTTTTCCTTTTTTCTTTTAGCTTGATTGTTTGCACCGATATGGTGCAACGTCTAAGCTTGGGGGAGGGAAAACTTGCATTGTATCATCTAGGCATTTTAGGTCATGTTTATTTTTCGGTCGCTAGCAGTTTTACCTAGTTCTGACTATAATCACTGTGAATTCTAGAAGGATGAACTAGGGTTTTTATCTAGCAAATTGCATTTAGAAATCTTGTTGCATTAGGTCATGTAGGAGTAAGCATATTAGAAGGGTAAAATAGGAAGTTAAATTGAAATATTTTGGTAATGATGGAACAATTTATTTTGATATTTGTCTTCTTTAAACTTCTATGATTTAATTTTAAATACCTTTTTCTATGCTTGTATGATTTTCAAGATTAGATAAAATCATGGACTAACAACATTTTGATTGCAAAGAATATTTTAGCTAGTTTTTCTTAGATGCTAAATGAGTAAAAGCATCTTACGATTAGAAGTATTTTCAAAAATTCCCTTTCTTTATATTTTAACCTCAACAATTCAACGAAGTACAACGATAATTTTTAAATACGAGTATTCATAGTAGATATGACTAGTTTTTATTTTCAGTTTTTACTTTTTCAAAAATGCAAGAAAAATACAAAAAAAATCTGAAAAATAGAAAAACACAAAAATACGCATAAAAGATGGAGATATAAAAATGAGTACGGACGCCTACATAAGAATGGTTGTCAATAGGCTCGAAAGATCTCCCAAATAAAAGGACGTAAAAATATGAGTCCTTCCACCCGGTTTGTGTCTATGCATAACCTCTCGTTTGTGTCTATGCGATAGAAAGGTAAAACCGGATCGAGCGAGATGGTGGCTTTTTTGCTTTTTACTTTACTTTTATTTTCTTGTATTTTATCCCCAAAATAAGGTCATATCCTACTAACATACTATGTCGGTTAGCTTTGTCCAAAAATTCTAGGTTTAATCGAAAAAGAGATTATTTTATAAATTAAGGGAAGGATGGGACACTTCATGATTTCTAAGTATGCTTTTACCTTATCATCTTAAGAATGATTAATTAGGATATCCCAAATAAAATCAAAAGTGATGTGAAAACACGTTTTCTTTTTAATTGAGAAAATCATCAAGTACAAAAATTAGAGTTTGAGTATACAATTTCATGATGAATTCGGATCCAAAACAATTTAACAAAGTCTTGTAGTTCGATGGTAAATGTTTAAGTGTTTAAACTGGCCTTTAAACCTAGTGAGTTATGACCTGGGAACGAATTGTTTAGATTTGCTTGGGGACAATCAAATCTTTCACATTTGTGAATCTTCGTATTTTATTCAGGGACGAACAAAATCCTCAGATTATTTATTCAGGACGAACAAAGGTTTAAGCTTAGGGGTGTGATAGGGTTGAAATAAGCACTGTTTTTCCCTATCACTTAGCCTAAAATATTGCCAAATATCGAGTTACAAATATCCAATTTAGGTAGAATCAGATTACTTTTGCCATTTCACTTGATTCTGTAGAATTGCAGGTTTTCTAGTATTTCTGGAGCTAAAACAGGCATAAAACAAGCATTCTGGACACACTAGTGCCAGCATGCGGTTGACCATTCAACCGCATGCAATCAGAGGCCGCCAACCGCACAAAGGTGCATTCCACACAGAGAAGAATATGCTGCGCAGGAATCACATGCGGATAAATTAATCAACCGCATGCAACCTAGGCAACCGCATAAGATAACTGACAGACAGCAGTTACATCACTAAACTTGGCAGCCAAGCTCCACTAAGCCCACTAACACATGATGGACGAATTACATCTCATCTCCTTATCTGAACATGATAGAGAGCCTAGTAGGATATAAATAGAATAGATCTAGGGTTCTTTAGGGAGAGAGAGAAGTGTGAATGCCATTAGAGAATATAATAGAAAATAAAGAAAATGCATAATCTCCATTAGAAGAAGAGAGGTACAGGACGTGAAGACGTTGATACGTCCTGTCCTAGAGGAGCAGGCCGTATGGGAAGGAGGTTAAGAAGGTGGGCTCGTCCCATCTCAAGTCGACGGGCCGAGACTATGAGTGGGCGTGAAGGTGGGAAGGTATTAACGCTATCCTCTCTAATACCTTGCTTAGTGAGACATAAATGCGACCCCTGTTACCGGGAATTTTTCGCTTTAAATAAGGGGGCCCCTACTGTTGGGATGTCTTGTCGAAAACAATAACGGGAGTTCGCATAACAACAGGGGTGCCCGCATAATGGGCGGTGATACTCGCATAATTGGCGGTGACGCGAAGTCAAGTTAGACTGGGCCTTATCGAATAAGGCCCAGCTTGACTTCGCGGGTTGAGTTGTTTCAAATTGATCAGGCGAGGATTAGTTTCGGCCTTCGCCCGACCGTCCAGCCTTTGGGCTTTGGGCCTTACTTTGTTTGATCTCGGGCTGGCCCCCTGAGGGGGTCCGAGTCCCAACTTGCCTTTTGGGCCTGCTGAGCAGTGACCCGACTGGGCTTTGTGTGATCTCGGGCTGGCCCCCTGAGGGGGTCCGAGTCCCGAGCTGTTCTTGGGCCGCGACTGTATTAAGGGCTTTGTTTTGCTTTATTTCGAGTTGGCCCTTTGTGGGGTCCGAATCCCGAGGCCTTTATGGGCCAAGTTCAAGTTTATTGAGGGCCATTGGCACATGGGCCTATCAAACGTGTATGAGATAAAGACCTTTAGGTTTATTCCTTCTATCTCTCCCTCTCTTTTACTGCTTTAATCATGTTTCTTCTATCTTGTGTTGTTGAATTCGCCATGAGCGGCTAAGAAACACCTTTCTAAGGTGAAGGCACGTAATCTTGAATTCTTATGAGTTTAATCTAGAGGTTTTATTTATATTTATCATTTATGTTTGATCTGCATTCTTTCTGCACTTTATTCTTTGTATTACTACTTAATTTGGTGCGTGCTAACCTCGTCCGTATGGTGACAGCTACACCATAATGCTTAGGCGTATAGGGTTGACCAATTAGGAATAGGGTACAATTATCCAAGATCCAATAAGGAAAATAGACGTAGCAGTTGATCCCTTGTGATCCGATCTCAGTTAGGAACCTATTGGAATATAGATCTGCTGACGAATATCGCGTTCTATAGACCGATAGTAGGGTAATCTCGGTTATTTCAACTACGGAAGGTATAAAGGATGGACGTAGCTGTGAACTTAAATCCTTCTAGTCTTGGTAATTGAGACTTATCATTGATCTTTATGCGATTGATTAGGGTGAGGTTAGGGTACCATCCCCTTGCCAGTCCTTCTCAGTTAGGGTGCTATAGCGGAGCAGTGATTAGCACTAAGATAGGATTAGCAACTCTCAGATTTGCATTTGATACCATTACAAGATGCACACGGTTCTGATCAAATCGCATGCGACACCGATAGGAGTTAGAAACCATAATTGACAGGTATTGCGCTTGCATACGGTTCATGACAGCACCGCATGCGGTTTGTATTTCATCTTCTTCTAGTTGTCTTTCATCTTCTAGTAGTTGTGTTTCATCTTGCACTAGTTGGTTTTTGTCATCTTCTAGTAGTCTTTGATCTTCAACTATTTGTTTTTCATCTTCTTCTAGTTGTCTTTCATCTTGTACTGATTGTCTTTCATATTCTACTGGTTGTCTGTCATCTTCCACTGGTTGTGTTTTCATCTTGTTCTAGATTTCATTCATCTTGTACTGTTGTCTTTTATGTTCTACGAGTTGTCTTTCATTTTCTTCTAGTTGTTTTTCATTTTCTAATAGTTAAAAATCTTGTATTTCTTCTTCTTATAGTTGTCTTTCATCTTGAACTAGTTGTTTTTCATCTCTTCTAGTTGTCTTTCATCTTCTACTTGTTTGTTTTCATCTTGTACTGGTTGTCTTTCTTCTTCTTCTACTTGTTTTACAAATTCAACTAGTTTCATTATCTTCTTCTTGTTGTGTTTCATCTTGTACTGCTTGTCTTTCATGTTCAGTTGGTTGTTTGTCATCTACTATTGGTTGTATATTATCTTCTTCTAGTTGTAATACATCTTGTACTGGTTGTCTTTCATCTTCTTCTTGTACTAGTTGTCTTTCATGTTCTATTTGTTGTCTTTCAACCTTTTCTAAGTTTCTTTCATCTTGTACTAGTTGTTTTTCATCTTGTTCTGGTTGTCTTTCATCTTCTACTAGTTTTTTTTTTTCATATTCTTCTAGTTTTCTTTCATCTTGTACTAGTTGTCTTTCATGTTTGTACCTAGTAGTCTTTCATATTTTTCTTGTTGTCTTTCATCATCTTGTAGTTGCCTTTCATCTTGTACTAATTGTTTTTCATCTTGTACAAGTTGTTTTGCATCTTGTTCTGGTTTTTTCTTTTATCTATTACTAGTTATGTTTCATCTTACATGGGTTGGTCTTTCATCTTTTTCTAGTTGTCTTTCATCTTCTACTAGTTCTTTTTAATCTTCTTCTAGTTGTCTATCATCTTCTACTAGTTGTTTTTTACCTTCATCTTGTACTGGTTGTCTTTCATGTTCTACTAGTTGTATTTCATCTACTACTAGTTGTGTTTCATCTTGCACTGGTTGTCTTTCATTTTCTTCTAGTTGTTTTTCACCTTGTATTTCATTTTCTTCTAGTTGTCTTTCAACTTGTACTAGTTGTTTTTCATCTTCTACTATTTGTCTTTCATGTTCTACCGGTTGTCTTTCCTATACAACTGGTTGTATTTCATCTTCTTCTAGTTGTCTTTAATGTTCTGCTAGTTATGTTTCATCTTGCATTAGTTGTCTTCCATCTTCTTTTAGTTGTCTTTCATTTTCTAATAGTTGTTTTTCATCTTCTTGTAGTAGTCTTTCATCTTCTAGTAGTTTTTCATCTTCTTCTAGTTATCTTCCATCTTGTACATGTTTTCTTTCATCTTGTACTGGTTTTCTTTCATCTTGCCTTGTCATTCATTTTCTTCTTCTTGTCTTTCATCTTCTACTTGTTGTTTTTTCATCTTGTTGTAGTTGTCTTTAATCTTGTACTGGTTGTTTTTCATGTTTAACTCATTGTCCAACAATTTTTTCTAGTTGTTTTTCATTTTGTACTAGTTGTTTTTCATCTTCTACTAGTTGTTATTTATCTTCTTCTAGTTGTCATTTATCTTCTACTAATTATTTTTAATCTTCAATTGGTTGTCTTTCATCTTGTACTAGTTGTCTTTTATCTTCTCCTAGTTGTTTTTCATCTTCTTGTTTTCTTTCATCTTGTACTAGTGGTCTTCCTTGTTCTACTGGATGTCTTTTATCTTATTCTTGTTGTCTTTCATATTTTTCTAGTTGTCTTTCATCTCCTACTAGTTGTATTTTCATTTTCTTTTAGTTGTCTTTCATCTTCTACTAGATGTTTTTTTTATCTTCTTATAGTTGTCCTCCATCTTGTACTGATTGTCTTTAATCTTATACTACCATATTTCATGTTCTACTAGTTGTGTTTCTCTTGCACTGGTTGTCCTTCATCTTCTTCTAGTTGTCTTTCATCTTCTACTAGTTGTTTTTCATCTTTTTCTGGTTGTCTTTCATCTTGTACTAGTTGTCTTTCATGTTTAACTAAGTTGTCTTTCATGTTATGTTGGTTGTCTTTCATCTACAATTGGTTTTATTTCATCTTCTACTAGTTGTCTTTCATCTTGTACTGGTTGTCTTTCAAGTTCAACTCATTGTCCTACAATTTCTCCAAGTTGTATTTCATCTTCTACTAGTTGTCTTTCAACTTGTACTAGTTGTTATTCATCTTCTTCTAGTTGTCTTTTTATCTTCTACTAGTTGTTTTTAATCTACAATTTGTTGTCTTTCATCTTATACTAGTTGTCTTTTATCTTCTACTAGTTGTTTTTCATCTACTTCTTGTTTTCTTTTATCTTCTACTAGTTTGTCTTTCAACATCTTCCAGTTGTCTTTCATCTTGTTATGGTTGTCATTCATCTTCTTCTAGTTGTGTTTACTCTTTCATGTTCTACCGGTTGTCTTTCTTTTTCTTCTAATAGTCTTTCATCTTCTATTAATTGTGTTTCATCTTGCACATGTTGTATTTCATCTTCTTCGAGATGTCTTTCATCTTATATTGGTTGTCTTTCATATTCAACTGGTTGTCTTTCATTATCTACTAGTTGTGTTTCATCTTGCTTATGTTGTCTTTCATCTTTTACTAGTTGTCTTTCATCTTGCACTGGTTGTCTTCCATGTACTAGTTGTCTTTCATCTTCCACTAGTTTGTTTTCATCTTCCACTAGTTGTTTTTCATCTTCTTCTAACTGCCTTTCATCTTCTACTAGTTGTTTTTCATCTTTTTCTAGTTGTTTTTCATTTTCTACTAGTTGTTTTTCCTCTTGTATTTCATCTTCTTCTAGTTGTCTTTCATCTTCTACTGGTTGTCTTTCAAACTCAACCAGTTGTTTTTCGTCTTCTTCTTTTGTCTTTCATCTTGTACTACTTGTCTTTCATGTTTTATTGGTTGTATTTCATGTTGTATTGGTTGTCTTTCATCTACTTCTTGTTGTCTTTCATTTTATAGTAGTTGTCTTTCATGTTCTACTAGTTGTCTTTCATCATCTTCTAGTTGTCTTTCATCTTGTACTAGTTGTTTTTCATCTTGTTCTGGTTGTCTTTTCATCTTGCACTTGTTGTCTTTCATATTATTCAAGTTGTCATTAATCTTCCAGTAGTTATCTTTCATCTTCTTATTTAATCTTTCACTAGTTGTTTTTCATCTTGTACTTGTTGTTTTTCATATTTTTCTAGTTGTCTTACATCTTCTACTAGTTGTTTTTCATCTTCTTCTTGTTTTCTTCATCATGTACTAGCTGTTTTTTTCATGTTCTACTGGTTTTTTTCCATCAACAACTTGTTGTATTTCATCTTCTTCAAGTAGTATTTCATCTTCTTCTAGTTGTCATTCATCTTCTGCTAGTTGTGTTTCATCTTGCACTGGTTGTCTTTCATCATCTCCTAGTAGTCTTTCATCTTCTAATAGTTGTTTTTCATCTTCTTCTAGTTGTCTTTCATATTGTACTGGTTGTTTTTCATCTTGCATTGGTTGTCTTCCATGTTCTACTAATTGTATTTAATCTTCTTCTTGTTGTAATTCATCTTCTTCTTGTTGTGTTTGATCTTCTTCTAATTTTCTTTCATCTTGTAGTAGTTGTCTTTCATGTTCTACTGGTTGTATTTCATCTTCTTCTTGTTGTATTTCATCTTCTTCTTGTTGTCTTTCATTTTCTTCTAATTGTCTTTCATCTTGTACTAGTGGGTTTTCATTTTCATCTAGTTTTTTCTTTCATCTACTACTAGTTGTTTTTCATCTTACACTCATTGTCTTTCATTTTCTTTTAGTTGTCTTTCATCTTCCACTAGTCGTTTTTCATCTTCTTCTAGTTGTTTTTCATCTTCTACTAGTTGTTTATTACATTTTTCTACTTGTCTTTCATCTTGTACTGATTATCTTTTATGTTCTACTAGTTGTATTTCATCTGCTACTAGTTGTGTTTCATCTTGCACTGATTATCTTTCATCTTATTCTAATTGTCTTTCATCTTCTACTAGTTGTTTTTCATCTTCTTCTATTTGTCTTTCATCTTGTATTGGTTTTCTTTCATGTTCTACTTCTTGTCTTTCATTTTCTTCTAGTTGTTTTCATTTTCAATTACTTCTTGTATTTCATTTTTTTCTAGTTGTCTTTCAACTTGTACAAGTTGTTTTTCATATTCTGCTAATTTATTTCATGTTCTACTAGTTGTCTTTCATCTACAACTGGTTGTATTTCTTCTTCTTCTAGTTGTCTTTCATCTTCTGCTAGTTGTGTTTCATCTTGACTAGTTGTCATCCATTTTCTTTTTGTTGTCTTTCATCTTCTACTAGTTGTTTTTTCATCTTCTTCTGGTAGTTTTTCAAAATCTAGTAGTTGTTTTTCAGCTTTTTCTAGTTGTCTTTCCCCCTGTACTGGTTGTCTTTAATGTTCTACTGGTTTTCTTTCATCTTCTACCAGTTGTGTTTCATCTTGCCCTGGTTATCATTCCATTTTCTTATAGTTGTCTTTCATCTTCTACTAGTTGTTTTTTCATCTTCTTGTAGTAGTCTTTCATCTTCCACTAGTTGTTTTTTTATCTTCTTCTAGTTGTCTTTCATCTTGTACTGGTTGTCTTTCATGTTCTACTCGTTGTCTTTCAATTTCTTCAAGTTGTTTTTTCACTTTCTACAAGTTTTTCATCTTGTATTTCATCTTCTACTAGTTGTCTTTCATCTTGTAATAGTTGTTATTCATCTTCTTCTAGTTGTCTTTTATCTTCTACTAATTGTTTTTCATCTTCTATTGGTTGTCTTTCATCTTCTTGTTGTCATTAATCTTGTATTAGTTGTCTTTTTATCTTCTACTAGTTGTTCTCATATTCTTCCGGTTTTCTTTCATATTGTACTAGTTGCTTTTTATCTTCTTATAGTTTTTTTTCATCTTGTACTAGTTGTGTTTTCTCTTGCACATGTTGTCTTTCATCTTCCACTAGTTGTTTTTCTACTTCTTCTAGTTGTCTTTCATCATAAACTGGTTGTCTTTCATGCTCTACTAGTTGTCTTTCTTGTTCTGTTAGTTGTCTTTCATCTACTATTCGTTATATTTCATCTTCTTTTAGTTGCAATTAACTCCTTCTTGTATTTCATCTTCTTTTAGTTGTATTTCATCTTGTATTGGTTGCCGTTCATGTTCTATTTATTTTCTTACATCTTGTACTAGTTTTCTTTAATGTTCTACTGGTTGTCTTTCATCTTCTTTCAGTTGTCCTTCATCTTGTACTGGTTGTCTTTCATATACTACAGGTTGCACTAGTTGTCTTTATTCTACTTCTAGTTGTCTTTCATTTTCAACTAGTTATTTTTCACCTTCTTCTTGTTTTCTTTGATCTTGTACTGTTGTCTATCAAGTTCTACTGGTTGTCTTCCATTTTCTTCTAGTTGTCTTTCATCTTGTACTAGTTATTTTTCAAATGTCTTTCAAATTCAACTAGTTGTTTTTCATCTTCTTCTTGTTGTCTTTCATGTTTTGTTGGTTGTCTTTCATCTACTATTGGTTGTATTTCATCTTCTTCCAGTTGCAATTCAACTCTTCTAGTTGTATTTCATCTTCTTAGTTGTCTTTCATCATGTACTGGTTGTCGTTCATGTTCTATTGGTTGTCTTACATCTTCTTCCAGTTGTCTTTCATATTGTACTAGTTGTTTTTAATCTTGTTCTGGTTGTCTTTCATGTTCTATTGGTTGTCTTTCATCTTCTTCTAGTTGTCTTTCATCTTCTTCTTGTTGTCTTTCATCTTCTTCTTGTTGTCTTTCATCTTCTTCTAGTTGTTTTTGATCTTGTACTAGTTGTCTTTCATCTTCTTTTAGTTTTCTCTCATCTTGTGCTAGTTGTCATTCATGTTCTACTGTTTGTCTTTCATCTTCTTCTTGTTATCTTTTATCTTCTTCTAGTTGTCTTTCATCTTATACTGGTTGTTTTTTTAATCTTGTACTTGTTATTTTTCATCTTCTTCTAGATGTTTTCATTGTTCTACTAGTTGTTTCTCATATTCTTCTAGTTTTCTTTCATCATGTACTGGTTGTCTTTATGTTCTACTGGTCGTATTTCATCTTCTTCTAGTTGTATTTCATCTTCTTCTAGTTGTCTTTCATATTCTACTAGTTGTGTTTCATCTTGCACTAATTGGTTTTCATCTTCTTCTAGTAGTCATTGATCTTCTACTATTTGTTTTTCATCTTCTTCTAGTTGTCTTTCATCTTGTACTTGTTGTCTTTCATGTTCTACTGGTTGTCTTTCATCTTGTACTAGTTGTGTTTTCATCTAGTATTGTTGTCTTTCATGTTCTACGAGTTGCCTTTCATCTTGTTCTGGTTGTCTTTCATCTTCTTCTACTTGTTTTACAAATTCAACTAGTCATTTTTTATCCTCTTCTAGTTGTCTTTTATCTTGTACTAGTTGTTTTTCATCTCGTTCTGATTGTCTTTCATTTTGCACTGGTTGTATTTCATAATTCTAGTTGTCTTTAATCTTCCACTAGTTGTCTTTCTTCTTCTTTAATCTTCCACTAGTTGTTTTTCATCTTCTTCTAGTTGTCTTACATCTTCTACTAGTTGTTTTTCATGTTCTACTAGTTGTCATTCATGTTCTACTATTTGTCTTTCATCTTCTTCTTGTTATCTTTTATCTTCTTCTAGTTGTCTTTCATCTTATACTAGTTGTTTTTTTAATCTTGTACTTGTTATTTTTCATCTTCTTCTAGTTGTTTTTCATTCTTCTTCTAGTTGTATTTCATCTTCTGCTAGTTGTGTTTCATCTTGCACTAGGTGTCTTTTGTCTAGTTGTCTTTCATTTTCCACAAGTTGTTTTTCATCTTCTTTAGTTGTCTTTCATCTTCCTCTAGTTGTCATTCATGCTGTACTAGTTGTTTTTCATCTTGTTCTTGTTGTGTTTCATCTTCTTCTAGTTTTGTTTCATCTTCTTCTAGTAGTATTTCATCTTGTACTAGTTGTCATTCATCTTTTTCTGGTTGTCTTTCATCTTGTACTAGTTGTTTTTCATCTTGTTCAGGTTGTCGTTCTCCTTCTTCTAGTTGTGTTTCATCTTCTTCTAGTTTTTTTTCATCTTGTACTAATTGTCCTTTCCATTGGTTGTATTTCATCTTCTTCTTGTTGTCTTTTATATTCTTCTAGTTGTCTTTCATATTGTAATTGTTGTTTTTCATCTTGTACTAATTGTCTTTTATCTTGTACTTGTTGTCTTTCATCTTGTACTAGTTGTCTTTTATCTTCTTCTAGTTGTCTTTCATCTTGTACTAGTTGTCATGTATCTTCTACGAGTTCTTTTTCATTTTCTTCTTGTACTAGTGGTCTTTTTTGTTCTACTGGATGTCTTTTATCTTCTTCTTGTTGTCTTTCATATTCTTCTAGTGGTCTTTCATATCCTTTTAGTTGTTTTTTCATCTTCTACTAATTATTTTTTCATCTTCTTATAGTTGTCTTCCATCTTGGACTGGTTGTCTTTCATCTTCTACTGGTTGTCTTCCATTATGTACAAGTTGTATTTCCTCTTACACTGGTTGTCTTTCATCTTCTGCTAGTTGTTTTCCCTCTTGTATTTCATATTCCTCTAGTAGCCTTTCATCTTCCTCTAGTTGCCTATCATCTTGTACTGGTTGTCTTTCATCTTCCACATGTTTTGTTAGTTGTTTTTTATCTACTATTGGTTGTATTTCATTTTGTACTGGTTTTATTGGTTGTCTTTCATTTTGTACTAGTTATCTTTCATGTTCTACTAGTTGTCTTTCATCGTCTTCTGATTATCTTTCATCTTGTACTAGTTATTTTTCATCATGTTCTGGTTGTCTTTCATCTTGCACTGGTTATCTTTCATATTATTCTAGTTGTCTTTCATCTTCCACTAGTTGTCTTTCATCTTCTTCTTGTTATCTTTCATCTTCATCAAGTTGTCTTTCATCTTGTACTAGTTGTTTTTCATCTTGTACTTGTTGTTTTTCATCTTCTTCTTGTTGTTTTTCATCTTCTACTTGTTGTCTTTCATCTTGTACTAGTTGTTTTTCATCTTCTTGTTTTCTTTCATCATCTACTGGTTGTCTTTCAGGTTCTACTGGTTGTCTTTCATCTACAACTGGTTGTATTTCATCTACAACTGGTTGTATTTCATCTTCTTCTAGTTGTCATTCATGTTCTGCAAGTTGTATTTCATCTTCTTCTAGATGTCTTTCATCATGTACTAGTTGTCGTTCATATTCTATTGGTTATCTTTCATTTTCTTCTTGTTGTCTTTCATCTTGTACTAGTTTTCTTTCATGTTCTACTGGTTGTCTTTCATCTTCTACCAGTTCTCTTTATTCTTGTTGTGGTTGTTAATCATCTTCTCCTAGTTGTGTTTCATCTTCTTCTAGTTGCAATTCATCTTCTTCTAGTTGTCTTTCATCATGTACTAGTTGTCATTCATATTCTATTATTGTCTTTCGTCTTCTTCTTGTTGTCTTTCATCTTGTACTAGTTTTCTTTCATGTTCTACTGGTTGTCTTTCATCTTTTTCCAGTTGTCTTTCATCTTGCACTATTTGTTTTTCATCTTGTTCTGGTTGTCTTTCATCTTCTCGTAGTTGTGTTTCATCTTCTTCTAGTTCTTTCATCTTGTACTATTTGTCATTTATGTTCGACTAGTTGTCTTTCATGTTCTTTTGGTTGTTTTTAATTTACGATTGGTTATATTTCATCTCTTTCTAGTTGTCTTTCATATTCTATTAGTTGTTTTTTATCTTCTTGTTGTTGTCAATTCTTCTTGTACTAGTTGTCTTACTGGTTCTACTAGTTGTCTTTCATCTTGTACTAGTTGTTTTTCATCTTGTTCGGTTGTGTTTCATCTTCTACTAGATGTTTTTCATCTTCTTCTAGTTTTCTTTCATCTTGTGCTAGTTGTCATTCATGTTTTACTGTTTGTCTTTCATCTTCTTCTTGTTATCTTTTATCTTCTTCTAGTTGTCTTTCATCTTATACTAGTTGTTTTTTTAATCTTGTACTTGTTATTTTTCATCTTCTTCTAGTTGTTTTCATTCTTCTTCTAGTTGTATTTCATCTTCTGCTAGATGTGTTTCATCTTACACTAGGTGTCTTTTGTCTTGTTCTAGTTGTCTTTCATCTTGTTTTAGTTGTCTTTCATATTCTGCTAGTTGTTTTTCATCTTCTTCAGTTGTCTTTTATCTTGTACTACTTGTCTTTCATCTTTAACTAGTTGTCTTTCATATTCTTCTAGTTGTCATTCATCTTGTACTAGTTGTTTTTCATCATGTTCTGGTTGTCTTTCTTCTTCTTTAATCTTGCACTAGATGTTTTTCATCTTGTACTTGTTGTGTTTAATCTTCTTCTAGTTGTCTTACATCTTCTATTAGTTGTTTTTCATCTTCTTCTTGTTTTCTTTCATCATGTACTTGTTGTCTTTCATGTTCTACTGGTTGTTTTTTTATCTACAACTTGTTGTATTTCATCTTCTTGAAGTTGTATTTCATCTTCTTCTTGTTGTCATTCATCTTCTGCTAGTTTTGTTTCCTCTAGCACTGGTTATCTTTCATCTTCTTATAGTTGTGTTTCATCTTCTACTAGTTATTTTTCATCATCTTCTAGTAGTCTTTAATCTTCTAATATTTGTTTTTCATCTTCTTCTAGTAGTCTTTCATCTTGTACTGGTTGTGTTTCATCTTGTACTTGTTGTCTTTCATCTTGTACTAGTTGTTTTTCATCTAGTTCTGGTTGTCTTTCATCTTCTTCTAGTTGTGTTTCATCTTCTTCTAGTTTTTTTTCATCTTGTACTAGTTGTCCTTTATGTTCTATTGGTTGTATTTCATCTTTTTTTTGTTGTCTTTCATATTCTTCTAGTTGTCTTTAATCTTGTACTAGTTGTCTTTTATCTTCTTCAAGTTGTCTTTCATCTTGTACTTGTTGTTTTTCATCTTCCACTAGTTGTTTTTTATCTTCTTGTTTTCTTTCATCATCTACTGGTTGTCTTTCATGTTCTACTGGTTGTCTTTTATCTACAACTGGTTGGATTCATCTTCTTCAAGTTGTATTTCATATTTTTCTAGTTGTCATTCATCTTCTGCTAGTTGTATTTCATCTTCTTCTAGTTGTCTTTCATCATGTACTAGTTGTCGTTCATATTCTATTGGTTGTTTTTCATCTTCTTCTTGTTGTCTTTAATCTTGTACTAGTTTTCTTTAACGTTCTATTGGTTGTCTTTCATCTTCTTCGAGTTGTCTTTCATCTTGTACTAGTTGTTTTTCATCTTGTTCTGGTTCTCTTTCATCTTCTCGTAGTTGTGTTTCATCTTTTTCTAGTTGTCTTTCATCATGTACTAGTTGTCGTTCATATTCTATTGATTGTCTTTCATCTTCTTCTTGTTGTCTTTCATCTTGTACTAATTTTCTTTCATGTTCTACTGGTTGTATTTCATCTTGTTCTGGTTGTTATTCATCTTCTCCTAGTAGTGTTTCATCTTCTTCTAGTTGTCTTTGATCTTGTACTAATTGTCTTTCATGTTCTACTAGTTGCTTTCTTCTTCTTCATCTTCTGTTAGATGTGTTTCATCTTGCAAAGGTTGTCTTTCATCTTCTAGTTGTCTTTCATCTTATATTAGTTGTCTTTCATGTTCAACTCGTTGTCTTTCATTATCTACTAGTTGTGTTTCATCTTTCACATGTTGTCTTTCATCTTGCACTGATTGTCTTTCATTTTCTTCTAGGTGTCTTTCATCTTTCACTAGTTGTTTTTCATAATCTTCTTCTTGCATTTCATCTTCTACTAGTTGTCTTTCATATTCTTTTAGTTGTTTTTTATTTTCTACTAGTTGTCTTTTCTCTTGTATTTCATCTTCTTCTAGTTGTTTTTCCTCTTGTGCTGGTTGTCTTTCAAATTGAACTAGTTATTTTTCATATTATTTTTTGTTGTCTTGCATATTTTACTACTTGTCTTTCATGTTCGACTACTTGTCTTTCATGTTCTATTGGTTGTCTTTCATCTTGTTCTTGTTTTCTTTCATTTTGTACTAGTTGTTTTTCATGTTCTACTAGTTGTCTTTCATCCTCTTCTAGTTGTCTTTCATCTTCTTCTGGTTGTCTTTCATCCTGCACTGGTTGTCTTTAATATTATTGTAGTTGTCTATCATCTTCCACTAGTTGTCTTTTATATTTTTCAAGTTGTCTTTCATTTTCTTCCATCTTGTACTGGTTGTCTTTCAACTTCTTCTACTTGTCTTTTTAATTCAACTAGTTGTATTTCATCTTCTTTTTGTTGTCTTTCATGTTTTGTTAGTTGTATTTTATCTACTATTGGTTGTATTTCATCTTCTTCTAGTTGCAATTCATCTTCTTCTAGTTGTATTTCATCTTCTCCTAGTTGTCTTTCATCTTGTACTAGTTTTCCTTCATGTTCTACTCGTTGTCTTTCATCTTGTTCTGGTTGTCTTTCATCTTTCTCTCAGTTGTGTTTCATCTTCTTCTAGTTTTTTTTTCATCTTGTACTAGTTGTCTTTCATCTTCTTCTTGTTGTCATTTATCTTCTTATAGTTGTTTTTTATCTTGTACTAGTTGTATTTCATTTTTTACTTGTTGTCTTTCATCTTGTACTAGTTATTTTTCATCTTGTTCTGGTTGTCTTTCATCTTGTACTAGTTGTTTTTCATCTTATTCTAGTTTTTTTTTTCATCTTTTACTAGTTGTCTTTCATCTTCTTTCTAATTGTCTTTCATCTTGTACTAATTATTTTTCATCTTGTACTAATTATTTTTCATCTTCTTCTAGTTGTCTTTCATCTTCTTCTAGTTTTCTTTCATCATGTATGGTTGTCTTTCATGTTATACTGGTTGTATTTCATTTTTTTCTAGTTGTCTTTCATTTTCTACTAAATGTGTTTCATCTTGCACTAGTTGGTTTTCATCTTCTTCTAGTATTATTTCATCTTCCACTATTTGTTTTTCATCTTCTTCTAGTTGTCTTTCATCTTGTACTGGTTGTCTTTCATATTCTACTGGTTTGTCTTTCATTTTCTACTAGTTGTGTTTTCATCTTGTTCTAGATTTCTTTCGTCTTGTACTGTTGTCTTTCATGTTCTATGGGTTGTCTTACATTTTCTTTTAGTTGTTTTTCATTTTCTACTAGTTTTTCATCTTGTATTTCTTCTTCTTCTAGTTGCCCTTCATTTTGTATTAGTTGTTTTTCATCTTCTACTTGTTTGTTTTCATCTTGTACTGGTTGTCTTTCATCTTCTTCTACTTGTTTTTTCATCTTATTCTTGTTGTGTTTCATCTTGGCTTGTCTTTCATGTTCTGCTGGTTGTTTGTCATCTACTATTGGCTGTATATCATATTCTTCTAGTTGTAATACATCTTGTACTTGTTGTCTTTCATGTTCTATTGGTTGTCTTTCATCTTCTTCTTGTTGTATTTCATCTTGTACTAGTTGTCTTTCATGTTCTACTTGTTGTCTTTCATCATCTTCTAGGTTTATTTCATCTTGTACTAGTTGTTTTTCATCTTGTTTTGGTTGTCTTTCATCTTCTACTAGTTTTTTTTTCATATTCTTATAGTTTTCTTCCATCTTGTACTAGTTGTCTTTCATGTTGTACTAATTGTCTTTTATCTTTTTCTTGTTGTCTTTCATCATCTTCTAGTTGTCTTTAATCTTGTACTAATTGTTTTTCATCTTGTTCTAGTTGTTTTTCGCCGACAACTCCATCCCACTTGGGAATATCACCGCACCGATCCTTGAAAAGGCCATCGAGTACTGTACAAAGCATGTTGAAGCAGCATATGCACCAAAGACGGAAACGATCGACGAAAGATGCATAAAAGATGATGACTTAGCTGCCCATGAGAAAGAATGCGCCTCGATAATCTGGGGGCTTAAGGTTTCAATTGCAACTGAAAAAAAAAGTTAACTCTTTTGGTTTTATGTGTTTCAAAATTGTGTCTTTTGGTTGCAAATAACTCATTTTCTACTATGTTGTTAAGTTCTTTTATAATTAAGATTGAATTTTTTTAGTTGATGTTATAGCTTGTCTGTATCTAGTTTTCTTTTTCCTCATATGATCATGGTGGTGGCTAAAAGGATACAAGAAATTTAGTTCAAAAATTGAGTTTTTTCTTTTTCTTGGATTCAAGATTGATCAGGCTTTCAACATAAAATATTTATATATACTATTTGAAAGATATTAATATTTTATATAAAATTTAAGTACTAATAAAAAAAATGTATATATGATTTCAAAAATTCAAACAAGGTATATAGATAAAAGATTGCTAATGAAGAAAAAGAAGAAAAATAAACCTTTTCCCCTGACTTGGGCCTGTATTTTGGTTTCCTGATGGCTCAAGGTGTAGGCCCGTATATTGGTTCCTAATGTTTAATTTAATTTTAGGCAGCTTCAAAAGCTGCCATTTTTTTTAATATCCAACATTAAATTAAAAATAATAGAAATACCCACAATTTTTGAGAAATTATATAAATGTTCATACTGTCATGTTTTTTGGCGGTCCACTATTTTTCAGAACTGCCAGGTTTCTGGAATTGACTTATTTTCTGGGTCGCCAGGTTTCTGACAGTTGAGCCTTATTTTTTGTTCTGGAAACATGCTATATAAGCCCTGTTTCTCTCTCCTCCCACTCACAACTCACTCAAACCCAACATAATAGAAAAAGAAGAAGAGAAAAAGGGTGATTTCGGAGGCAAAAACAGGCGTAAAGGATGAACAGTAACAATCGAGGTAGATCGTCCAATCATGGCGTAGAGAGGAGGGAACATAAGTGGTCGAGATAGAAATGAGGAAAAAAGATGTCAAGTCTGCTTTATGGAGAGAATTTTTAGGCAGCCAATTCGGTATGAAATTTTGACTTTATGTAACATCCTTATGGCTGGTTTGAAAAAAAAACGGTTGATCCAGAGCTGCCAACATCGGATGATAACTTTGTTCCTTGTACTTATACTGATTAGGCTAGCACTTCGTCTGCTGTCACTGATCCAGATTCACATACTAAGAAGTAGGATTATCGGTGCTTAAATTATGATTTTAGGGTTTTAAGTTAGATGAATTAGGGTTTTATCATCTTGTACTGGAGTTTTAATTTCATCAATTTAGTGTTTATGTTGTAAATTGGATGTAACATTGTAATTGAATTTTAATGTATTTTTTAAGTTCATCTTTTCAGAATGGCAAATTACCTCTTTTGCCCTTGCCTTTTGGACTAGCTTTTGACCCAGTTAAAAAAATCAATAAATCACGAAAATTTGCATGCATTTAGACTGGATGTTTCTCTACATTTTCATTAAAAGAGCCAAATTTTTGAATAAGGTAAAAAACAATAAAGTTATAATAACTGAATTTCAACTTACTCATAAGTTAGTCTAAATCAAGTAGTTCAAATCATACAAATAAAGTTCACACAAATTGCAAATAAGATAGTTCACAAAGTTGCATCTAAATAAATAAGTTCAGTGTTGGGTAATCCGGCCGCTAAATTTAAATTTTTTTCGGGAAAGGCCTCGAAATTCTGACCGAGAATTTCCCGCGAAATTCTGTTTGAGAATTTATCTTGCCAAATTACTTTTCAAGAAAATTTCCCGATAAATTCTGACTTGGCTTACGGTGCGGAAAGAACGTAAAATCAAAATTTCACATTCTACCATAAGCCGAGGATCTACTCCCCGATTGATTTCTAAAATAATATTTATTTAACATTTAAATAAATTAAATAACATTTGTACTTTTTTCCAAATTCAAATTGGAATGCAGTATAACTTAGTTACGTAGCACCAGAGGTCTGATGCCTCTATCAGTCGTCCACCAGGAACAACCAGAGAGTCGGTATTTCTTTTGTCAGAAATACTATACCGACTTTACGCTAAAACACTATTCACGAATATCGTAAAAACTGATTCACGACTTTCGCAAAAACAGATTCACGAATTTTTACGGAAACACTATTCACCATAAATACGATATTTACGGTAAATACACTATTCACAACTCGCAAGAATATACGTGGATTACGTATTTCTTTCTTTTCTACTCAAAACACTATTTGGGAGAGAATACGAGAAAGAGAAAATATAACCGAATCGAATCGAATCGAATTCAGACTTTGTGAATTAGTAATCTTTCTCTTACCCCTACCCCCTTATTTATAGGGTATAGGGTCGGTTCCCAAATGACCGAAATACCCCTTCCAAGGTCGGTTCCAAAGGAAAAGACCGAAATGCCCTTGGCCCAAAATTCAATTGAATTATTTTGGGCTTTCAATTTGGGCTTTTAATTTAAATTCTAAATTTAAATTTGGCCCAAATTCAAATAGGCTTTTGGCCCAAAATATTAATTCATAATTAATATTTATAATCCATTTATTATTAATATAATTATTCTGAACAATTATATTTTCTTGCGACTGTTGTTGCGATAAATTTATACAACGTGTCGTACACGCTTATAAATTTAATGTGTTTAAGCTTGTCATCTCTATGACATTTATTTATTAATTATAACTCTTTATAATTAATTAATAAATTAATTCTCTGATTATTTTTCTATTAGTGTGACCCGATATGATTTGTGTTATGTTGGCAATAAAATTAAAACTCCTTTTAATTCTATAAATCATAAGCGGCATCTGGCAGAATGCACTATGACTACCCAATTGACACAGATGATTTTTTACAATACAATATCACGATCTAGTAAACAATTTACTCGTGTTAATTCTTATGTCTCATAGTATCAGATCAGTTTCAAGGTAGGTATGTGTCATCCTTGCAAACTTAATCTTTTCTCGATCTTAAGTAGATTATCAAATATGATTAACTCTTTAATCATACCGCGCGCTGATAACCCTACTTTATCAAGAGGCCTAGTGATACTATTACTCGTAATGTATACAAGGGACAATAGTAGTCTTGGTGAACATCTCTCCTCCGCATAAGTCATGTATACTGAAATGTCATCGTTATAGCTACTTTTTACGGATAGCGTTAAACAACACTCGCGAATACACACTTCTCATGTAGGAAACGACGAACCACCTCATACTTTAGAACTTAACACTAAATGAAACATTAATGACACGAACACAATTTCATTTAACGTTTCATTAAGGATCTGTCAAATACCATGTTCTCTAACATGTATCTATGTGATTAAAATAATAACTCTTTGTCTATGGTTTGTAAAACATAACCATCATTTAATCCACATACTAACCTTTGATTGGTCAATTAGTGTTCTTTGCTAATTCCTCGGTTAGTGACTGTATTTATCATCTATATTATGGAGTTTTACAATTTCAAGTCATTAACTCGAAATGATTCATAAATTCGATAAATCTCAAAGAACAAAATGATATCTTTATTAATCATCCATTACATGAACAACATATATAGAATAAAATTATCCTATGATTGACTTCTAGATTATTACACTAACATTCACAACATGCATATAACTTAGTTTAAATCAACTATGTTTGAACCTAATTCTGAGAAACCGACCAGATGGCTCTGCTTGGCTACCATATGCCACTGCTTGGCTACCAGCTTGACTATCGGATGCCTCTCCTTGCACACCTATTGCCTCTCCTGGCATATCCATTACTTCTGCATACATAATAGATGCATCTAAACGGCTTGTAGATGTGCTTCTCCATGACTCTTGTGATCTAGTTGCCTCTGCGATAACTCGCTCATTTTTTCAATAGCTGCGTTTCTGGTCTCTACATTGCATTTGTTACTTAGTAAGCTAGTAAAATTGAAATGAAATATAATTTTTGGTGAATGTTACATACTTTCCCTATGTCTGTAGGAAGTGGAACGGCGAGCCTGATGCACCTTTTTGCCTACCTTACATTTCGTCCATGGTCATTACATGACGGGTGTGTTTTCTCCTCCCAACCCTAATCCAAGACCTGTTAGGAAGAACTCTAGGTCTATTGCAAGGAGGCCAATCCTCCTGATTACCATAAGGAACAAACACCACATTCAAAGTACTTAAAAGATAGTTCACACTATAGTGATCTACAACAAATTGATTCTCGCTCCAATTTCTATTACGACAAACCGCTAAGACATGAACGCATGTAATAGAAGTTAATTGAATACCTCTACATGTACATTCCATTTTGTTGCCATCCCCGCATGTCACAATGTACATGAACTCCCTATGAATAATGTCCATAGTTCCATCGGAGCCGCGGGTGACTGGAACATACTCATCCGGGGAGGAAACTTGGTACACACCTTGATCATGCGTATACGGGACCAAATTCATTCTTCTCCCACCATTTTTTGAACTTGAGCTCCGCCGCTCAACGAACCATATGTTGCACTTATAAAACGTATCCTCTACGATGGCAGCCACGGGTAATCTCCGGCTCATCCTAAAGACACTATTCAGCGACTCGAAGCCATTTTTTGTCATAATACCTATCAGAATCCTCCAGCACAGGCTTAGAAAATCTTCTCATATGTAGACGCCTCCCTCACATCATTTGGATTTCTTTTGCCGACCTTCATTAAATATGAATTTGCCTTTGGACATACATGCACAACAATAAATAGGTGTTACTGCATTTGCTCTTCACATTATAAAAGAATGTTACGAATTGTTATAAATTAGATATACCTCAGCAAACTCTTCGAACATCTCTCTCAACCTTCTTGGCTTCTTTTTCATGGCTCCTTGTAAGAACCTCCAACCGTTCCACTTGTCATTTCCAGTATTCTGGACCAGGTTGTCAGCAACATGCTGTATACAAAACCTATGCACAAAATATTTGGCGTCCATCCGTATTCTGTTGTCAGAGCAGATCGATCCTCTTGTGTTGGTCCGATATAACACACACCAATCTATCAGGCCCAAGCACTTCTTGCCTCAACAATTGCAAGAATAATCTCCAATTCTCACCATTCTCCTTCTGCACAATTGCAAATGCTAAAGGCAGCAATTGGTTTTCGGTATCATATCCACAAGCTATAAAAAAGTCTCCCCTCATAACGCCCAGACATGAAGCATGCATCTATACTGATCACTGGTCTCAAGTAATCAACCGCTGCAATGCATGGACCAAAAGCCCATGCTATAGCCCTGAATAGAACAGCTCCTTGAACATCTGGTACTGGGCTGGTCAAAAATTGATACTTTGAGTCGGGATTTTTGTGGCATATTCCCATAAGCAATGGTTCCAGCAAGCTGTATGAACCCTCCCAACTTCCAAATTGTCAGGCTATTGCAAGCTCACAACATCTTTACAATCTGTTGTATTCGGGGTTACATTATCATTTTTTATCTTCACACAGTTTGCGACCCCCTGGATGCTCTTTTTAATGGACTGCTCAATGATATCAGCAATGATTGATTCCGTTAGCTATGCATGGTCTGTCCTTGATGCCTTAGCTGTGCATGGTCTGTCCTTAAAAACTCAAGAATTAATTTTTAGTGCAATCATGAAGTCAATTGACCAATAACTTCGGCACAAGAGACTTGGACATCTTTCCGATAAAATTTTAAACAAAATTTTAAAATTTCCTTTAACAAGTTGCATTAGTTGTGACATTTGTAAATCAGCCAAGCAGACAAGACTTCATTTTTCTTTGCGGTTCCTTTCAAAATTTTCTAAAGTCTATGAAATCAAAATACAGATGCAATCTAACTATAATATCCTACATTATTTTATAATAATTTATATAAATAAAAATTATGTTCCTAACTTTTGCTAGTTTATGTTACCTTTATTTAGGTTATGTTTGTTTTAGACACAATTTAATTGGAAATTGTTATGTTCCGATCCAAATTTATATATGTATCTTACTAATATAGATAAGTTACCAAATTTAGTTTACTCTAGAGTCTCCTATCTTCTTCCTCTTCTCATAAACTCTAATAAAAGGATTTTTTTTAATGTCTAAATATAAAATCAGAGGTATATCATACTTGGTTTATAAAACCAATATAACGTTTCAGGTCTGGGCTCTCACCCAAAATCCCAAAGATCAGTGATCGATCACCTTAATTTCTCATCCATTTGATCTCTCTTTCCACAAATGTCAGACAGCACCACAAGCGAGATGATCAAGCTCAAGAGCAGTGATGGAAAGGAGTTTGAGGTACCTGAGACAGTACTGGTGAAGCAATCTCAAACGATCAGCCGCTTAATAGAAGAAGCATGCACAAAGAACTCCATCCCACTAGTGAATGTCAATGTCACCGCACCGGTCCTCGAAAAGGTGTTCGAGTACTGCATGAAGCACGTTGAAGCAGCAGATGCATCAAAGACAGAGACGACCGGCGAAGGATGCATCAATTCTGACAAGGAGCTGAGGAACTGGGACAAGCAGTTTGTAGATAATGACAATGCGACGCTCTATGAACTAATCATGGCAGCTAACAATCTGAATATTGAGGGGTTGCTGGATGTGACATGCCGAAAGATGGCCGACAACTAGAGGAGGAACTAGAAATTTTTGATAAAGAAGGCTGAAAATTAAAATGTACAATGTAGTGTGAATGAGATTTAAACTCAAGACCTCTCAACTATAAAATAGAGTTCAAACCACTAGACTACAATTAAACATTTGATTATTATTGAGGGAGGCTAGACTATATAGAAAGTTATAAAAAAATAAAATTTAATTAAATTTCAATATAAATAATTTAAATTTTCAAATCATAAGAGTGGCTTAGCTACCTTTCCAATATATTGAGATCCGCCCCTGCCGACAACATAATGGGGAAGAGCATGGAGGAGATTTGTCAGGCTTTCAACATAAAAGATAACAACTTTACTGCCTACGAGGAATAAAATTAAGCTTTCGACTGAAGAAAATTGTTAAGTCTTTTGCTTTGATGTGGTTCAAGATTGTGTCCTTTGGTTGCAAAGAACTTACTTTCTACTAGGTTTTAAGTCCGTTTATAAGATTGAGTCTTTTAGTGCTAAGATTGCATTTTTTTTCTTTTCGTAGTTTTAAGATTTGAGTTCTTATACGTGCTGTGAACAAGAAAATAATTGTTTATTTAATTAGTTTTCCTGTTAATGAGATATAAAAGTTTCAGAGTTCAGTTCTTGATTCAAATATATAAATTAAATTAGAAAACGTCTCCCCTAATTTTGGTGTATTTAATCCTAGAGCTCCACATATTTACTTGCAAAACTGGCTTCCTGTCTTTACCAATCTCCAACTAATTAAGAAAAGATTTACATTTAAAGGTTCGTTGTTTCCAAATCCAACAAACCGCATAAGTGCTTCATACAAGCAAAATAAACTAAAAAGGATGCTTAATTAACAAATTATTTAAGAGTAGTAAATTGAATATACTTTTCTTTCATAGCATAAAGTTAACATGAAGAAAAAGAATTACCAGTATAGTATGGTTTTTCAAATTAAAAAAGTCACATTTACATACATATACATACGATGTAAATTCATCTATCTAAGATAATGAATGGAACTCTGTTGCTTTCTTGAAATTTTAACTTAAAAGAAGTTTCTTGGATTGCCCTTGTAAAACATTTCTTCTGCCAAAATGTCGATCTTAGGACAACTATAAGATTTTACTGGAGCTAGCAAAATACTTTTAATTTTGAAAAAATAATGCCCTTAGACCTTAGTAATTAGTTGTTGCCTAGCATGAGATTCTTTAGTAATTTACAGTTACAGACGCCTAGCGCCTTAGAACATCTTATGCTGACTTTTTTTCAATCGGTAATATAAACTGATTTTTTAAAAATCTGAATTGTCAAAGAGCTTTTTTTTTGTTAAATGCGTTAATGTCTGTCGTAAAATCTTAGTTGTCTATAAAAGCCGCCAAAGGAATGACTAGGCTCGGCAATCTTAATTAAGAACTTTTACCATACTGCAAGGATACTAGAACTTGGTCATTGTAATATCAGTCTGTACAAAATAATTAGCACCAACTCATATAAACTAAATTTTCAAATCTAACCCTTAATTAACTGCACATAGAAAACAAAGAATAAGAGATGAGCAAGCAAGAAGATCTTTATGGGAGGTCCCACTGTACAGCCAACAACAGCAGGGGCAGATCAATACAGATAACAAAACTGCAATTCTGTAAAACCTTTTGTATTAAAAGCAAAAACAAAAACCAACAGATAACTGCATTTTGATGCCAACATTCTTTCAAGCCCACCCAGCAAAGGCTTGAGATGACATCATACCAGCCACCTGAGAAGAATTGTTTTAAAAGAACAGAGGAAAAAAAAAATATAAACACTTGCTACCAGATAACAAATCAATCCACTCTTGAGAACCAAAAAGAAACATAACCCAATCAAACATCGTTAGACATCACTTACAATATACCAGAGAGATGCAACAGGAACTTCATGGTAAACCCACAGCAATTATGCTGCAATTACTGAGAATCATAAGCAAATGGAGCTCTATTATTTTCCTGCCAAAATGTTGGGTGCCCATTTTGACAGGGCGCAGAGCACAAGGTAAACACTGGGCAGTTTTCACTCCATTGTTTATATATGCTCTCTATGAATTACAAATTGCTCTGTCAAAATGTATATGCGTTAGTATACAGGAGAACACACAATGTGCAAGCTTGCACAGATGGAGGAAGAGCTACATATTGGAGTAATTCACATGATGTGTCTGTGTGTGATCACTCTCATTTCCTTTGAATTCTTAAAAAAAAAAAAAAAGATAAACAGAAATAGAAATCAGCATATATTTGTATTTAGGTAAGTTTTGTACTTTCTTTCTAGTTTGCTAAAATTTCAAGATTTTTTTATAGGTTATAACTATGGACTTGCAATTGTTCAATTTTTTTTCAAGAACTATTTTTAATTACTAAATTCAAAATTTTACACATTATAAAAAATATTCTGCTATCACTGTTTTTTTTTTTCATTTTTTTTAGTTATGTTTATTAATTTATCGCTTGCAGAATCTTTCCCATATATATTATATTTTTTTTATGTAATTTGCTCAATTTTTACATTTCTAAATTTACCTTGTTTTCAAGGAGAAGGGGTTTGATGCGATCTAAGCAACCTGTAAGGATCTCAAACTAAATTTCACCGCTGTAAAGTTTTTTTTGACATCGCGGGATGTTGAAGATTATATATAGAAATTAGCGTTATTTACAGTAAAATTTACTGCAACTGCAAGATAGACTGCTCGTACAGACTTTGCTGCGTTTTAAAGCCTATTTCTCATACGGGCCTTCTATCGCTCTTACTATAAACTTGAATTGGGCCGTGATTATAGAGCTAGTTTTCTTGCGAAATATAGTATGATTTCAATAGAGGTGCAGATCCAAAACGAGGAGAAACAAAGCAAAAAATAAGGAATGACAACGGATCATTATATCCTTGTTTTTTGACCCAACAAGAAACTACTGCTATTCGTGGGGAAACAAAGTGAATATGTATTTTACTGATTGATCATTTATACTATTATAATTTTTAAAGTTCAAACAATTGATCCGAATTTTAGACATGATTTTTATATTAAAATATATTTAGAGATTAAATTTTATAGTTTTTTAGAATATTTTTACTATTTTGTAGATAGATAAAAAAAAAATCACTACTTTTGAATGGTTCATGATTTTTAGATCAAGTGATTTTCTATCTATCTATTAAAGTAGTATTTTTTTAAGTATATAAAATTTGGTATTCAAATACATATAAAATTTTTATATGAAGATCGTGTTTAATGGTTCGGATCGATTGTTTGAACTATGAAATTAGAGATATATATCCACATAACGGTCCGTAATATTCATATTACCATGGACTCGCTCGATAAAGTTTATGAAAAGCTTCAAAGATTAGTTGGTCATAATCTTTCAATACCGGGTCTGATACCTTGTTTCATGGTGTCTAAAACCTTGTTTGATGGTGCTGCTAATATGAATTTTGTTTAAAAATGAAGTGGTCAAACTATAATAGTGAAAGAGGAAAAAAAAAATATCAAATACACAACGGATCTGTGACGCCTATTATAACTCTCTTATAAGCAAAAAAGAGTAAATTTTTTTGTGACGCAGGCAATCATCATACCAAATATACTAATACATTTTACCTTTAGGAGCAAGCAACTGCAAGGCGCAAGCTATCAATTACGTGTGCAAAGATAATTAGATAAACACAGATGATTATGTGATGAGTATAAAATCAATAACCTCATATATATCATTTATTTATGGAGAGAGATTTCTTCTTCAACATGGAATAATTCATTTGTTCCTAAAGAGCAATTAATTTATTAGAAATGCCAGTTGTTACAGAATTTTTGGGAAGGGGTTTTGTCCCAAGCGCTTTGGACTGAATTCCTCTCCAAAGTCTTTCTGCACCCTAGGATATAATTTCATCTGAATCTCATCATGATTTGTTAATTAATAGTGGCGATGTTATCTTCTTCTCCGTTAGACAAAAAAAATAGAAAGAAAAATTGCTCATCTCTCTACTCTATTCTGAAATCAAATCGCGAATACATGGTTTCTCCTCTCTCTTAGGCTCTTAGCCTTACCAATTTCATTATTTTTCCCTAACCTCTTACCTTGCGTTGTTCAATTATGCTCACCACAAACAAAAATAACCTTTCACAGTCTCGCGCTTTCAACCCGACATTCTTCAAATCTTGAAACACTATTTGGCGTACTATCTCCGGTCACAACCACACACTCCTTTAGTCTCCCGTAAAAGAGAATGTTCTACTTCAAAAAGATGCTATTGACGTTGCTAATGATGGAGAAATATCTACTCAAGCTCCAATAATAATTCATGCTCCGACCCGCCGGCAATCACACTTGGCGCTTGTCCCGACCGTTCATCAACTGTCATTGGCTCTTTCCTCCGACTCTAACATTGAAAATGAGGTCACCATTCTCCATCCACGAAGTGAATTCTTCAAATTTTAGTAATGTTGAAAAGATACTCATCATGCAACTGAGGTGCTTGTAGTATTGCCTAAACCAATTTTGCTTACCATTACTGTTACTCCTCTCTTCAAATGCTTCTGAAACTTGTTTTTCCTTTCTTGTGAGATTATAATATAAACTGAAGTTAATTCCTAAATTGTATGCTCGAATTTGTAATTGTAAAAATATATTTTTTGTGTGTATCTGTACCAGTCGGTACCAGCAGCAAAACTGCTATTTGGTTTTGTCCTTGCAGCAAAACTGCTATCTGTACCAGTCCCCTGAACTCCTAGTGGCTTCAGTCGCTGCCAGGTTGAAGGTGCTGCTTCCACCTTGTAATCTCAGTGTTGGCATCAATTATTAGTGTTGGCAACAGTCTCGTCTTCTGGGTGAATGTTCGCCTGTTTCTCTCACGCCATATCGTCCAACAACCCAGGTCGCTTCCAGTTTTGTAATCAGATATTGTATTATCGATTAGTATTGGCGCGGATTTGGCTGCCTCAGTGTGAAGGAATAATGTTGGAAACAACAGAACATATGTTATAGTCCTGCAATTATCCCAGGAGATTCTGGAGATGGATTCTATCACACTTTAATAATACTGACACCTACAGAGAGGAGGCAAAGTTTGGGGGACCTGTGGCTGTCACTTAAGAAACCTAAGCACTTTGCCAAGAGCGCGTTGGGACGTAACGTGGGCTGCCGGTACTTGGTCACTATGGAGGGAGAGGAACAGGTGAAGGTTCTCATTCATGATACCTCCTGTGACATTTACCAGTAGCAAGGAGTTGTGTAGGGCTCACCAAATACTGGTATAATAAGTGGATGCTCAGAGACTTTTAGAAGAGACCTGGTAAGGGCATTTTGGGACATAGCTTGGAATGCAGGTATCTCGGCACTCTGCACCGGTACAGCTAGGGATACCAATACTGAACTGGCAGGCGTATAAGTGGAGAATCCCGGAGATTTAATTTTTATTGTTAACAGTATCATTTACTAATAGTAGAATGTAATAGTAGTGTGCGTTGTAAATTGTAAATACTCTTTTTTATATTAATATAATTGTCAGGGCATACCGCCTTTGACCTTTAAGAAAATAGTGATAAATTAACGTTTGTGCTTTCTCAGCGGACATATGGAACTGAGGGATAGAAGAATTTCTCCATATAATTTTAATTTTGTTTGGAGCGATTTGATTTGAATTCAATCGTGGAGAGAAAAAATTCCTTTTGACTAACAGATAGAAGGAAGGAGGGTCGTTTTCTTTACTTTGCTTAACGGAGAGAGAGACTAACGTCTGTTAGCATTAATTCAATCAGTTTTGATCAAATATGATCGTGCGGCCTATGAAGGCTTTGGAGAGAAATCCTGTCCAAATGCCTTCGTGACGCCTATTATAACTCTCTTATAAGCAAAAAAGAGTAAATTCTTTTGTGACGCAGGCAATCATTATACCAAATATACTAATGCATTTTATCTTTTGGAGCAAGCAACAGCAAGCTATCAATTACGTGCGCGAAGATAATTAGATAAACACAGATGATTATGTGATGAGTATAAAATCAATAACCTCATATATATCATTTATTTATGGAGAAAGAGATTTCTTCTTCAACATGGAATAATTCATTTGTTCCTAAAGAGCAATTAATTTATTAGAAATGCCAGTTGTTACAGAATTTTTGTGGAGGTCCACTATGTTTCCTAAGAGACGTAGACACTTGACTTTTATGTTACTCGGATACTCCAATATAGGCTCCGTATCTGTATCGGATACCGATACGTGCCCAATACGACACCGATACGGTCGCCGATACTCTGTTGAAACGGCTGGATACGTGTGGATCGAATCCAAGAACCGTGTCAGCACCAGTGAACCGCGCCTGCACATGTGAGCCGCGCATACACCAGCGCAAATGAACTTTTTTTTTACCCTGCATGTGAATCGAACCTGGGACTTCTCAGTTGAGCGTCAAAACCTTTAACCACTACACCAAAGTTTCATTTGTGATATATTCTAGTAACTATAGTAATTAATATATTCTTATGTTAAGCCTTTAATTTTTTATACCAATTTAATTTAAGTTATGATTATCTAAATACAATATATAAATAATAAAAAATAATATATATAATAGACGTATCGTATCCTAGATTTTTGAAAATTATCGTATCGTCGTATCCGTATCGTATCTGATACAGTACCGTACCCGTATCCATGCAACATAGCTTGACTTCAATGATTTATTTATTTATTTTGAGAAAATATTTCAAAGAATTGTTAAATAATAGGAGGAATTTCATGTATACCCTCAAAAACATGGAAATGTACTCCCCTCTCTAAAATTCATAATAACATATTTATCCTTCTAAACTTCAAAAACTCACAAATTTATACATTTTAATGTCTTTTCTATTAAAACTCATTTAAATTTATGAAATACTCATATTACCCTTCATTAAGACAATAAAAAGTACGTAGCATGTTTTAAAAAATGTCAGTCTTCTAATTGGTCGGATTATGAGGATAAATGGGTCATTTCTTTATTTCTGACGCTTACAAAATGACATTTAGGTATATGCTTGTTTTAACGTCAGAAGTAGAGAAATTACTAATTTGCCCTCGAAAATCAACCAATTAGAAGATTGACATTTTCTGAAACATGCTACATAGTTTTTATTTTTTTAATGAAGGGTAAAATGGGTACTTCATTTATTTAAAATGAGTTTGAATAAAAAGACAATAAAATGGGTAGATTTGTGAGTTTTTGAAGTTTAGATGGGTAAATATGATATGCGTGAGCCTATGGTGCTATGCATAGCACGGATGGGGTCCGTGCTACGGCTCAAAATTTGACTTTTCAAAATCCTAACCGTCGATCCAACCGTTCAATGTGATAACCATATGAATATGTACTTGCAAACTAAATTTTATATTTTTTCGAATTTTTTTACTATTTTTTTAGATAGGTAGAATTTTGATGGTCCAGAATTTTCAGAAAACACTGATTTTTCTACCTATCTAAAAAAATAGTAAAAAAATTCGAAAAAATATAAAATTTAGTTTGCAAGTACATATTCATATGGTTATCACATTGAACGGTTGGATCGACCGTTAGAATTTTGAAAAGTCAAATTTTGAGCCGTAGCACGGACCCCATCCGTGCTATGCATAGCACCATAGCCTCACTCATATGATAATATGAATTTTAGAGGGAGAAAGACGTAATTTGCAAGTTTTTGAGGGGTATACGTGAAATTCCTTCTAAATAATAATTAATGTAATTTGAAATAAATTGTGTGCGCTGTACAATTAAAAGATGGATTGGTATATGCGATTTTTCATCCCAGACGTGCTGCGCACTACTCAAATGAAATTTGAACGTCTGATCACAACAAAGCTATTTTATTTTATACATAAATAAATGCTGTAAATGCACATAGGCGATATTCTTTAGAGCAGGTCGGCAGGATAAAAAAGAATTATTTATCATAAGATTTTGGGCTCAATTATCAGTTATGAGTCTTATGACCCAGTCAAAATCTTATTGGCATAGCTGTTAAATATCAGTCAGGCGTTTATTAATTCATCATTATAATTTATACAAACAGATATCTAATTAAGCGCCCAAAACTTCCAAAAAAACAAATTACTATATTACATGTATCCCAATCAAAATCAAGTCAATATATGTGCTTCGATATGTAATAAGAGCTTCTGTATGAATACAGATAAAACAGTGGAATGCCAGTATTGCAATTTAACAGGAAATTGACTTCATTTCCTAAAATCTTTCCTTTTTTGTGTGGAAAATAACTATATTATATAATCGATCAACTTAGTTATAATCGTTTGATAAATTAAATAGAATAAAGGCTAAAGAAGTGAACCAGTTTCAACCATATTATTGTTGATAATGTTGATAATTAATGTTACCTTTTTTCTGTTCCATATTGATATATTTTTCTTTAGAAAAGACATGCTAACTATGATCACAACCAGCAATAATTTTGTTTTTCAACACCATTTCCTATTTTTTAATTTAATAAAAAAAACAAGGAAAAGCAAATGTTACATTAAAAGATGATGCAAAATGAATATATTGACAAACTAAGAACAAAACCCTTTTTCCTAATAGATCACTTGTCAGAAAAATATTTACATATAATTGCATAGGCAAATGGACAACAAAAGTTTCAAGTTTCAACTACATAGATCAGACTCATTATTTGGAAATTCAAAACTCCAACTAAATCTGTCACAAATCACTCAACTAAATTGATTTCAGTATGAAGACTGCAGCTGGTTGCATTTCAAGTTTTACTGATACAAACAACTGCCAAACGATAAAGATGCACTCAAAAAGGGTATTTCCATGTATATATCAATAAACTAATTATAAATATAGAGAATACAAAAAGAAAATATAAAAACAAACTTAAAATTTATTGAAAACATGAACCTTCACACTGCAAGATTTGTCAATGACAGTCGAACCAGCAGCCGCCAACTTATCCACCGTTACATCACACGAAACAAAGACATTAATTGTCCATGTAGTTATCGAACCAGCATTGATCTTCACAGGTACCTTCATATTTAAATTCAACGGCACGGCACCGCTATTCTGATTTTGCAACATCTCATCATGCATTGATTTGGACAACCTTATTCCTGATCCCTTCACTGGTACAACCAGTTCTGTAACATTGTTTTCAGGCTGATGGAACCTTGGCCATGCACCGTTTGCCAGTGGAACACTTTTGTAATACACTGTTATAGTGCTACCACCCTCATAATAAATACTGATCTTTGAGTTAGGGTTTTGTGCTGTCACGGTAGCGTCAAACTCTGGGGAGAACATGAATATGTTCGGCATAGAGATGTTAAAACCTTTCACGGCAAGAGAATTGACAGTGTATTTCGGCAACTTCGGCTTATAAATGAGGTAAAACACGCCAGCAGCTATGGTTAGGATCAGAACAACTGAGATAATTGTTGAGAGCAGATACTTGAAAAAGCAGCAGCAATTCCGGTTTCTTTTGCGGGCCGCTCGGGCAGCATAGATCTTCTGTAGCCGAGCATTCTGAGGCGGTGGTGTGCGAAAGACCTGGTCCTTTGGAATTTGCACTACGTGTTGTTTTTGTGGGTTTCGAGTCATGGCCATTTCGCCGGAGAAGCCTGGCTTGGAGGGATCTGTTGATTTGGAATCAGGCTGGCGTGGCATTTCGCCTGAGGATCCAGAAGAGTAGTTGTACCTTGTCTGGCCGCTGCCATGTGGCATTTCACCAGACATGTCAGAGGAGTAGTCGACGTGGTATTCAGGGCGGTTATCGGAGGGGTATACGCGGCCATCTGCCATTGGTGGAGAAAGTGATAAAGAGCGGGGGGGTAGGAGAAATAAAATGAGGCGGAAATGATGGGAGAAGAAAGGGTGTGAGGAGGTTAGCAGGTATTTAAAAGGGCATGATCTAAGTCAATTAGTACATAACAAAATGTCAATAGTTGTTATAGAAACCTAGTGTATTGTGCAAGTAGAAGGTTTTATACGCTGACAATTGGGGTACAAACTGGGGAAATAATGGAAACGGACTCCCAGTAAATTGAAACGGACGGTCCAGATTAACTCAAAACGGTGCCTATTCGGGGATGGCGCAGGGGCAGTATTATTTTGTGCTTCAAGATTCGTGCCAAGATAGAAGAACGATCCTGGGCCTTCCGTTTCAAATTTGCTTGAGTCATACCTGCGGTGATCTGAATTCGGGAAGAATGCGTCTCAGGTAACGTTGTAACAGCTTGACAGACCACAGTTACATTTACTTTATGGAGTGAAGAATATGTTGTATATCCTAAATAAACCTGGAGCAGATCCGTTGTATATCCTAAACAAACCTGGATTGCTCTTCGTCTTCTTCCTGGGCATTGAGCCTTGAACGGCTGTGTTCATGGTTCTTTCAGAGAAAAGAATGCCGGCCAACTCTCAGTTTGCAGAAATGTTCTTTAATTTTCCTACTGTCAAAAAACATATTATTTTCCAAAATATAACATACAGCAAAATTTTACAATTACTTTAGCAGGTGTAGTTGCAATATACAATGTGGCGAGTTATTGAAACAAAATCTTGCAATGATTGCAGTCAGGTGTTTTAGTGTACAAATCTCATGTCTCAGTAACTCGCGATACTAAGTGGACGCAGACAATCAGCCATAGAGAATCACGGATACAATCAACGCCTCCACAATCCACTGGAACGAATCAAGAAGGAGATGCTAATAAAAAAGAAAAAGAAAATGAAAAAGATGTTGATACCGCGGCTGGTTTGGTGGAGGCTCCACTAAGCTACTAGCTAGCGCCTGACGGTGTTTGCAATATGACAGCTAGCAACGCGACCGCGGTTTCTTTACTTTCATTGGTGTCTTTCACGGATTCGCTCTTTGAACGAAAGCCAGCCCGTGAAGCAACCGAATTCGAACTTGGTCTGGGTCGTCCGACTTGAGTCTAGTCAAACCATAGTACCAGGCTGTGTCCAGGTGTCCCGCGAGTCCCGATGCCGTTGTATGGTCAGACACGGCTTGCATGGGTGGTAACATAATATTATTTTTTAGATCTGTACTGTCTGATGAGAATCCTGCCTAAGATGAAATGCGGGGTCTTTTTTATAATCGTGCAGATTCTGATCGGACGGTCAGGATCTAAACAAAAATATTTTGTTATCTTAGGTAATATGAATTCGAGTATCCTGGGTAGGGCTGCAAACGAACCGAACCGAATCAAACTTACTTCCAGTTTGAGTTTGGTTTGAATTAATTTCGAACTAAGTTTGGTTTGAATTAATTTCGAATCGAATTTTTTACAAACTCAATTTCAAATTTTTACGAACTTTGTTACGACTTACGAGTTATGACTTATGGCTGGGCCATAGTTCGAAATTACAGCACTTCAATAAAAACTCAGGCATTCTGAATTATAATTACACAATACACCAGAGTTTATATCAAAGTTCATTACAAATACCAAAATTTATATCAAACACCAAAGTTTAGTACAATCAATCAAAATATCCAAAATTTTCCAAATAGTCAACAGGAGCAACATCACCAAAGTTTTCAAATATCTAAAATATTCAAAGTACAATTTAAATATTCAAACCTATTTCGAATGAACTAGGTCCAGTTTGAGTTTAGTTTGAATTAATTTCGAACGAACTCAATTTCGAATCGAACTTTTTACGAACTTTTTTGAATCAAACTCGAATCGAATTACGAACTACGAATTTTGTGTGCAGCCCTAATCCTGGGCCTACGGGCCATGAAAGAAAAAAAAAAGTTCGAGCATCCTCTACGGTATTTTATCATGTAGAATAACTCTTGGTCCAATCAAAAAACTTTTGGTGTCTATTAAATTATAGGGGTCTGCTTTGAGATCCGTGCAAGGTTAAAACAGACGATGTAAATTTCATCCGACACGGTAAGGTATCGCACTGGATCTGAACTCGGGTTTGCATGTGGTATTGTGATGGCGGATGGCCCAATTATGAAATAAAATACGATCAGAACCGTTCCATTGGAATTCAACGAGTTCAATCATTTTTCGGCTTTATACAATTTTATTTTAAGTTTCGTACCTTAAGTTCGTAAAGATACAATTATGAAAAATATTATCTTCTTTATCTGTTTTATTTTAACTTTTTTTTCTTTTTTCAAATAATTGGGACATTAGTTGGTTTGAGTTATTCTAACCGTTTGATCTTAGTCGGGGGTATTTTGCACACATGCACTGATGACAAAATCCGGCAAGCAAAAATTAGGAAAGAGCAGAGAATTTTCATGTATAATGGTTGACTGGGATTGAAATTAAACGAAATTACAGAAAAATAAAATTAGATTGCAAAATTATTTGATTTTTTATGTTATTAAAAAAATACATGAGATTACGGACGAGATATATAATACAGACTTTTCATTGACACTAGAAACCAGCGGTAAGTTCTCAAGAAATAAGGAGAGATTGGGGTACATATTCTGACAGGGTTGTTTTTAATTCATGCAGAGCAAATATTATGTACATGGTTGTTTCGAGCTTTATTGCAGTGCTCTGTATGAATCAAAAACAGCCTTGTGAAAATGTGTACCCGAGAAATTGCTTATTGTTCATGCTAATTATAATATCAGCTATGTTATTCATTTAATTTATTTTTTATTGCCATAAAAATGAGAAAATTTACTGTCGAAACTCCTATATTATGCCGTTGAATGACATATTTATAGGGAGGATGAGATTAGGAAGTGTGCTTCTTCCAAATCGATATTATCTATTCTGCTTCTAAATCCCTACCAAATAAAATTAGAATAGTACGAAAATGACCCAACTTCAGATACTTTTTTTATCGGTTATTCTCTCTATATTCCTCGGGGTGCTAGTTTGAATTTTTAAGAATAATGATTGCTTGACATTTAGCAATATGTCGGATGTTTTTTAGAGCTTCTATGATTATTTTACTGTATCGGAAATTATTATAATTTCATTTGCAGTTGTCCATTGCACCTGACGTCTGACGACTGCAAATTACAATATAATATAGATAGAGTCCGGCTTAATATGTTTTTATAATAACTTTGGCTGAAATGCTTATGGGTCGAGTTCAAAATTTTATATTCGAAATGTTGAGTTAATTAGCTCAATAAATTAGTTATATATTAAACCTGTAGAATACCAATATTTACTATTTTTAGATGTTTTTTTTTACTATTTTTTATAATTTTTGAAAGTTGGTCCTTTTTGACATACCAATAATGCATCAATATGGGTACAAATCTTCATTTTTTGACCGCTTGACTTAATAGTAAATGAATTCAATTTTTTTTTTAATTATATGCATATGAAGCTCTCTTCAAGGAGATCGGCTTGAACGGTATGGATTTTTCGTTTGAAGCTGATCAGATAGATTTCGAATTGAAAGTATATGGGCTGGAATACTACTGAAAGCATATTAGCCGGACTATATATATATATATATATAGAGAGAGAGAGAGAGAGAGAGTGGCTAATATCAAAACGTTTGCACCAAGGCCCTCGTGCAACTAAGTCGTTTTCGGATTTTTCAAAGTCCAAACCGTCGATCCAAACCGTTAGATGTTCAATCTATATTAAAATCTGCTTGGAGACCAAATTTTACATTTTTTTGAAATTGTTTTACTATTTATTAAGCCACTTTGAAAATTGCTGATCCGGGTGAACAGTAAAAACAGTGCAACCAAATTCTGAATCATGTAATTAGCAATTTTCAAAGTGGCTTAATAAATAGTAAAAAAATTCCAAAAAATGTAAAATTTGGTCTCCAAGCAGATTTTAATATAGAGATCACATCTAACGGTTTAGATCGACCGTTTGGACTTTGAAAATCCAAAAACAACTTGGTTGCACGAGGGCCTTGGTACAAAAACGTTTTGATATTAGCCACTCTATATATATATATATATATATATATGAGTGAGGCTATGGTGCTATGCATAGCACGGATTGGGTCCGTGCTACGGCTCAAAATTTGACTTTTCAAAATCCTAACGGTCGATCCGAACCGTTCAACATGATTATAAAATGAATATGTACTTGCAAACCAAATTTTACATTTTTTCAGATTATTTTACTATTTTTTTAGATAGTCACTTGATTTGAACATTCTGGACCATCCAAAAACAGCCTATCTAAAAAAATAGTAAAAAAATCTGAAAAAATGTAAAATTTGGTTTGCAAGTACATATTCATTTTATAATCATGTTGAACGGTTCGGATCGACCGTTAGAATTTTAAAAAGTCAAATTTTGAGCCGTAGCACTGACCCAATCCGTGCTATGCATAGCACCATAGCCTCACTCTATATATATTATATGAGTAGAACTAGGGTGCTCCTAAGCTCACCAAGCCTTTCGTGAGCGCGACTCTAAAACCTATCGAATTGACTTCAAACGACATTTTCAAACCGTTAGATGTTCAATCTATATTAAAATCTGCTTGGAGACCAAATTTTCCATTTTTTGGAATTTTTTTACTATTTATTAAGATGGTTTGAAAATCGCTGTTTTTATTAAAATTCTGCACCATTGGAAAATAGCGATTTTCAAACCATCTTAATAAATAGTAAAAAAATTCCAAAAAATGGAAAATTTGGTCTCCAAGCAGATTTTAATATAGATTGAACATCTAACGGTTTGGAAATATCGTTTGAAGTCAATTCGATAGGTTTTAGAGTCGCGCTCACGGAAGGGCTTGGTGAGCTTAGGAGCACCCTAGTTCTACTCATATTATATTGATATTTGAATGACGAGGCAAGATGGCTGTGTTGTTGTGGGAAGCACTACAAGTTTTCTATTCAAACTCTTTTAAATTTAATGTATGTGATTGGATTGAGAATTTGATATACGTGGAGATGTATAATCAGCTCCGAATTAATTAAAATTGTTTTGATTTTCATTGGATATCTGGGACTATCTCCAGCTGGGTTTGCTGAGGATTTATCAAAGGCATTCGCTACACACGGGTGGAGCAATGAATTTGCACGAGCATAATTATATATAATTATCTGGAGTAGAATGCTCTTATCAAGCGGTTTATTAAAGAAGGCAGCAAACCAAATTGCAAAATGTCATTTTTTGAGTGATTATATCCACAAGAACCATGTAAATACACAAGCACATCATTATCCAAAAGTCGATACATAATTCCATACCTCAAATTCTGCTCAAGTGAGACATCTACACAACATATTGCACATGCTAGTACTACAAACTATTTCCTATTTCTCAACACTATCCTTGGTATCGAATAAATTTATAGAACCCAACTTGACCTCGAGCTATAGTAGCCGAGCCCTACGAGAGCTAAGCTCCTCTTTTGGCTTAAGAAAGATGGTAAGAAAAATGAGATCTTTTATCAGCCAGGCCAGACCATGTGACGCCGTTGTGTTTCCAATAAAACCGTTGAAACCGATCTATTTCACGAGTAATGAGTTTACATGTCAAATTTATAAATTTTTAATCTAATTTAATATAAAGTCAAGCGGTCAAAAAATAATGAAAAATGAACACATTAAAATTAACTTATAAACTATTTTTTTACTGCTTGACTTTATACTAAATTAGTTCAAAAAATTATAAATTTGACATGTAAACGCATCACTCGTGAAGTAGATCGGTTTCAATGGTTTGGATACATCGTTTGAAGCCAATTCAATAAATTTTTAAATTAAGCTCACAGAGGAACTTGGTGAGCTTAAAAACACCCTAGTTCTACTCTAATTATATGTATTATTCTACTGAAAACGATTCAAAACACCGAAAGGAGTACCATATTTGTCAACAATAAAAAGAGCACTTGTTGTAGCAAAAAAAAAAAACTTAATTAAGTGAACATTTTTTTTATAATACTTTGATTCAAAAAAGTGATATAGATTAGTTACTTCATAAAAAGATGACGAGGAGTCAACTGTTTTCATTTTTTTGTGCTTCTATTTTTAAACTACAATAACTTAAAATGTAAAATTTAAATGTCAAAATAAAACCGTTAGATATGATATATATCATTTTCTCTATGCACACATAAAAGATCACGGCATTTTGATTTTGTTTTCATTAGTATCAAGAGCTTGCAAAAATACACTGATGTGGATAAATTCTGAACGTTAATTTTTCAACTTATTGATTCATATAAAACCTAAATTAAAAGTGACAATTCCTTATGTGCATGTAGAGAAAATAATATAAATCACATTTAACGGTTTTATTTTGACATATGAATTTTAAAATTTTGTTATTAGAAAATTAAAAAATGAAGGCATAATGGAGGCTAAAAAATAGAGACATTTGAACCCTAAAATTTCTTATATTTGAAGAGTGAAGTAAAATTAAAGTAACATAGATACTAAAATACATTAAGTTTTTGTGTTTGATAGTGATGAAATAAGTAGATGAAGCAACATTAGATTAAAAATAAATTACTCTTGTGCATTTTGTTAACAGCTGAAATACTAAGGTACAAAACAAAATTTGATATCGTAACTTCACTTTACCTCCCAAGTGTTTTAATTGTATTATACCTTAAAAAAAAATGAAAAGTACTTCCGTTTGGTACAATAAAACTTTAAAGCGTCTAAATCGTTACTACTTCACTTGTCAAATATGCATGTTTATTTTGATGGTGCATAATTTTTTTTATTTAATATCACAATACCAATATAAAGCTGAGTGATGCTACGGTGCTTTGGGAAGTAAAGATAGTGTTTTACTTCTCAACATGATCTTCATATTGAAATGTGCTTGGAAACCAAATTTTACATTTTTTGAAATTTTTTTACTATTTTTTTAGAATTTTTGAAAATTATTGTTTTTCTGAATTTTTTATTATTATTATTTTATTTAATGAAAAGCTGTGATTTTCAAAAATTCTAAACAAATAGTAAAAAAATTCAAAAAAATGTAAATTTAGTCTCCAAGCACATATTAATATGAGGATCATGTTGGAAGGTTCGAATCAATTGTTTAAACTTTGAAAATGAAGATATGAGCAGGAATTAAAACACTCCATTTACTTCCCAAAGCATGATAGCCTATCTCATATAAAAGCTATAGCGAACAAAATAAAATATATCAAGTGCAATTTTTTTTTTACGATATATATCAAATGCAATCTTATTTACCCAAATGAGATGGGAATTAGTTACCTCTTCCCCTTCATCTTTATGAATGGAATCAAGGCCCGGCTCGCGTCGTTCCAACAACCGACGGCGGGTAGCACCTCAGTATACGATCGCGCACAGTAATTGGGGGTCCTAAACCACCTAATGCCTCAAAAGCTACCAAAATTTATCAAACCAACTTTTTTTTGAATAAAAATGTGGGTCTTGCCTCCATTTGTATTAATATCAAGGTTCTGTTACAAGAGAATGGTAACCACCATTTGAAATAAAAATAGAAGGAGCTCAAACATTTGAGCCCTTGTAAAGTTTGAAAGTAAAACACTGAAGGAAATTAAACAAAAATTAAGGCTAAAAATGTAAAAACCATATGAAACGTAGAGTCGGTGTCTTGGTGCCCGGTGCCCTGCTACCTGATTTCCTTCATCTCCATATACCTCAACTGGTCTTAGACTTCTTATGCCAGTTCCCTCACCTCTTTGTTCAAATCTCTGAATATTCTTATATTTCTTTCTCGCCACAGCACGAATTGCGTAATCAACAGTATTTGTCTGAACTTTGTACTGTGGCTAGTATCACTGATAACATCCGTGTGATTTACCAGTATCCAATCGGCGCTGTTGATGTGATTTGTTATAACCGCTACCTCTTCATATAGTGCCTTTGCAAAGGTACATTGATTAAACATGTGATGTATTATTTCAGCTTGCCTTTTGCATATAACACATCTATTCGGCATATTCCAACCTCTCTTGATTATGTTATCTAGCGTGAGTATTTTGTTCAATTTCATCAACCATCCAAAGATCCTCATTCTTGGGGGCACTTTTAGCTTCCAAATTGTTCTAAGTTGTGACCCAACTGAAGGACCCTGTATCATTGCTTGATATGCACTTCGTACCGTGAACTTTCCTCCACTGTCCCAAGTTCATTGTAGTTCATCCTCTATTGCCTCGTTCAACTGATAGCCTGACAGAACCATAGTGACATAACTCGCGAATTATACGTGTATAATTCGTTTTTTGGGCATAGCCGAACCGAACTCCGTATAAAACGCTGAAAAACGTATAAAACGCGAGTTACGAATTATTCGCGATAAAAACGCAAATAATCGCCAAAAAAAAAAAATTTGAATTTTTTTTGAATTTTTTTTTTTTTTACGTTTTTTCTGGAGGGGTTTTTTTTTTTTTTCTTCCTTGTTGTACCGAATCATTCCCGAATTATACCCGAATCACGAATTTTTGACCTCGCCGAACCGAACCCGAACTTTTGATTTGTCACTATGGACAGAACTTGTAATGCCTCTTCCAATTCCTCTTGCGCTTGAATTGAAAGATCGTGCCTGAGGTATGGTTGTAGTGATTGGGTTGCCTTTGCTTCAAGGAGGGTAATGTCGGTATTGACAGCATAAAGAGAATTGGAAATTGATATTTGAGAATGCCTGCTCCCCAATTATTATCCCAAAATCTTATACTGGCGCCGTTTCCTGGTATAAACCTTACGGAGACCTTGAAAAACTGCTGCAAATCAACCTCCCTTAAGGAAATTCCTATGGCCGAACTTTCTGTTGAAACAGTAACCCGGTAGATTTGTTTCCATAGTCTGTTTTCTGGCCTTGCCCAATACCAATGCCACTTTAGTAACAGTGCCTGATTGAAAATATTTAGATCCATCACCCCAAACCGCCATCTTCCTTTGACTTACACACAAGTTCCCACTTTGCAAGATTGATTTTGCGATTTTCTTGAGTGACCCCATGCCATAAAAATCTCCTTCGTATCCTGTCTATATCGCTTATTACTCATTTTGGCATTTTGAAAACCGTCATTTTGAAAACCCCCAAACCGCCATCTTCCTTTGACTTACACACAATTCCCAAATTGCAATATTGATTTTGCGATTTTCTTGAGTGAACCCATGCCATAAAAATCTCCTTCGTATCCTGTCTATATCGCTTATTGCTCATTTTGGCATTTTGAAAACCGTCATGAAGTAAATTGGTAAGGAGGATAGTACCGCATTTAAGAGAATAATTCTTCCCGCAATTGTGAGATGCTTGGCCGCCCATCCCGCTAGTCTCTTATTCATCTTCCAGTATGTACGCACTTTTTGGTAATTTTTTATCTGATAACGGTAACCCCAGGTATATAAATGGGAAAGCTCCCTCTTTACAACCTAAAACATCCATTAGTGCTTGTCTATGCTCCTCTGGCACTTCTGAGAATAATAGTTCAGATTTCTGAAGATTGATGGATAGACCCGAAATCCTTTGAAAGGCCAGTATAATTACCTTTACCGCTTGCAGCTGTTGCATTTTGGGTTTGATAAAAAGTAGTGCGTCGTCTGCATAGAAGAGGCAAGGCTTCATGTCATTGTAAGGTAGTCTTATAGCCCCGTTTCTAGTCAGTTTATCCATCCACCTCCCAAGAAAATCCATCCCTATTATAAATAGCAGGGGCGAGAGCGGATCTCCCTGCCATACTCCGCGCTTGAGAATTATCTTTTTGCCGAGTAATCCATTTATTAACACTTATGAAGTCCCTTGTAATACCCCTCTTTGAACCGCCTTAACAAATTGTTCCGGAAATCCCATTTGGTACAAAATTTGAAACAAAAAATTCCAATTTAAAGTATCGAAAGCCTTTTTGATATCCGCCTTAAATACAACAATTGGTATTTTAGCTTTGCGGGAATGATGTAGGATCTGCTGCGCCTTCCATGATCTGTCGACCTTTAACGAAACCCGTCTGCTTGTTATCTATTAAATCATGCATTTTATCTTTAAGCCGGTTTGCCATGATTTTTGAGTATATTTTTTGAATCCCGTGCAGGAGACTTATCGGCCTGAAGTCGTTTGGTGTCAGGGGTGCCTCCTTCTTTGCTATCAAGATTATGTAAGATGTGCTAAGAGGGCCAAACGAAGCTTGTTGCCGCAGCACCGCATTAAAAGTCTCGAACAAATCAGGTAGTAAGTCTTGCAAGAAATGCTTATAAAATTCACCCGTATAGCCATCCGGACCCGAGCTTTTACCATTCGGCCATTGCTTGATTGTATCTGTCACTTTCTCAATTGTTATTGATCTTCCAATCTCCTGTAAATCATGTCTAATCGGTATAGACTCTCCCAGTTCATACTTGAAAATCATGTCAATTGTTATTTATCAAACCAACTTTACATGAACAATTTAAAAAATATTAATTGTTCTGTAAATAAGTTAATAAATAAAGATTTATTAAGTTAGAAGCGCTAGTTATCACAGCTAAAATTATATATATTACTCTACTATAGGTACTAGTTTTATTTTTATTTTTTAATTATTCTGATAAATTAGTGTATTACCACAAACAAACGATCTCTTGAAATAATTAAACTATTTCACATTGAGACGGAGAGGAGAAATTTTATTTGTAAAACCAGTAACTTAACTTGTTGATATTATATTATATAGAATTTAACTATTCACAAGTCACCGTCTTTCTTTCCAAAGAAATTGAAATTAAAATGATAATCGGTAGATCTACAAATCCGTAGACAGCAATAATTTCCTTAAGTAAATATTATACTATTAAGCCGTCCAGACAAAACAGAGATATCAATTGAAATTTAAACATAAAAGAAAAATCTAATTGAATATGGTCGGCTATTGGCGAGAAGATTGCGCGATTCATGCCCGAATTAGCGCATTAATCTCCGCTTCTCTGTCTCATTTTGCGTTCTACTCTCTCTCTATTCGGCTATTCCCGATAGCGAGCGTGCGGGCACGGTGTGGTGTGGTCGTGTGAGCTACGAGGAAGTCAGGATCTCTTGTAATTATAAATTCCAACCTGATTGCTCTATTTCATCATCTTGTATAGACCAGATTCGCATCAAGATTTATACAAAAAAACTTTAAAATCAGTACAAATTAAGAGTATACATATCTTGATGCGGATTAGACGGCTCTGATCGGACATTGGACCGAATTTGATCCGATGTCCATCGAACTGGACCCACTCCATAACTAATATGTTATATTGTCATCAAATTTGTTTTTGACAATAATAAAACAACGATATTTTTTATTTAAATGAAAAAACTAAAATAAAAAATATTTTAAAAATTAAGTAAAATATGCACTAAATTTGATGCAATTATAGTTAAAACGGGTGGAATGGTGACACTTTATGTCCTTTGTGTACCTCTTCTGAAAGTGTAGACCACCTATTTTCTACATGTTCAGTAGCAAAATGTATGTGGGACTGGATTGCACATCATAATGGTTTTGATTTTGAATGTTCATCAGTTGTGGCTAATTGATGTTGTTATACCACTCAAAGATCGGTTGTTAGTGGAACTCATTAGAGAGGCTGAGCTTTGACAATGTGGCTTGAAAGAAATAGTAGATGTTATGCTAAGACTGCCCCAAAAACAATTAAATCTCTTGCTTCACATATTATGCCACTTGTATCCTTTTGGTGCAAAAGTAAAAATGATGATTCCTTTTTCAATGTCACCCTTATGATGTTAAGGATTTACCGGAGGCAAAGGTAAGACTCTCCCTGACAATAATCCATGGGCGTGGAACAGGTTAGAAGATGGAGGCTTTTTGAAAGAACAGAGATATCAAAGTTTTTGCTTCCTCTAAAAATTGGTTGATTTTGTACTTAATTGTATGTCTTTTGATAACTGTTAGCTTATGTTCTATAGCTTGTGTGTTTATGTTATTTGTAGGGGTTCTTTTGTGAAAAACTAGCTTAGTTGTTGTTTGTGGAAATAAATCTGCTGCGATCCAAAGGAATTGCAGGGACTCTGTTATTTTAAATCCAACCTTTTATTTGTTTTGAGATTTGTGCATAAAAACAACTTATTTTGAGATTCGTGCATTCTAAAAAATGAAAGGTTAGATTTGGAATAACAGGGACCCTGCAATTCCTTTGGATCGCAGCAGATTTATTTCGGTTGTTCTATGTTAGTTTAGTTATTGACATGTATGTTGTAACATAAGTCTGATACATTAAAACTTTTGTAAGTTCCAGTAATCAAATCGGTGGGAAATTTCTCACTTTTTTCAAAAGAAAAATTGATGCAGTTTGAAAAAAATAATAATCATTCGTCAATTATTAAAAAAGAAACACTTTAATTATATTGACATTTGAAGAGTGGCCAAATAATAAAAGAAAATTAATAAATTTGAGATACATATATCTACACTACCGAAAACTCGACTATAATTTTAACTAGAGCAATGCATATCATGCATCTATATATACTGCTACCGTCTAGTATTAAGACTTGCAAAGTTAGATAATTTATAATAATTCGTAAATATTGTTGCATAGAAAATTCATATTATAACTGCATCTCTTGAACTTAATTATAATTGTACAAAAATCTCTTAAAAAAACAAGAAATAAATAATGAGATTTCATGATTTTGTCAAAAAGGAAATGACAAAATGACCAAGAATGATGTTTGCTAAAAGAAAAATGTAGAAAAAACATAAAATGATATTATTAAGAAGGAAAGGGTGAAAGGACACAGGAGGCAGAAAAACAAATAAAGGATGCTGAAAAAAATCACAAATTGATTTTCATGTTAATTTTATTTTTGAAAGGTATATTTACTTCTAGATTTAAATAGAAGTCTCTGTGTGTTCCTCCGAGTTTGCACATCAATTTTAATTTGTTATTTTCAATAAAAGGAAGAAATCAAAAGCATATTGTTATCTTGAAGCTAAGTAGCATTCATCAACCTTGTCAATAATTTACTTTTCAAACAAATATGCTGAAGTTCCACGATTAAAGCAAATACAAGGTGATTTTATGAATTCAATCGACAATAAATTGGTGCTCAATTTCCTCATAACATCAATTTCAATTTTCAACAACACAAAACCAAAGGAAATATCACTTGTCAACCAGCATCAACCCTAGCATCAGAATCAACTGTACTGTCAAACAGGACTACCTTTCAATTTAACCATAGAAAACTGAGGGGGGGGGGGGGGGGGGGGGGGGATACAAAGAAATAGCATAACCAATATTTAACATCATTTTAAACAAACTTAAATTCACTTACATTACAATATCTAGATTACAAGGCATTGACCATCTCAAACTCTCGCATCAAAAAAGAAAAAGAAAAAACTATCATATCTTACAACAAACAATCGCAAGTACAAAACTCTCAAGCAAAAATGATAAAAAGCAATAAATAAATCTATCCGCAATAATAAAAAGAACGACCTAATCAAAATATCAAGCCCAAGAAAAAGAAAATGAATAACACACTAAAACACAAGCACCCACACAGCTTATGCGGTAGAAAAAATAGTAACCGCACAAAAAAAATTCACCTTTGCATTTTTTTTTACTTTGTTTTAACTAGTTCTCCTTTCAGTAAAATAATCCACTACTCTTTTTCCATATTTGAGCCATTTACTACAGGCAACTCAGTGGCAACTTTGGAATCACCAACTTCCGTAAGTGAATTTACTTGCTTTGTTGCCAAATTAATATCCTCCAATGATTTGGCATTTACAACTACCATCCCAGATTCAGTTTCATCAACCGATTCAGGAATCCCATTTCCCGAGCTTTCATTAACAACCTCCCCATCTTGCTTCAAAACTAAATCAACACCATCTCCGCAAGTGCCACTTACATGCAGCATTGCAGAACCGATATCTTCAACAGATTTTGCATCTAGTACTAGCATGCCCGAATCAGAATCTTCAACAATCCCGGGATTTTCACTACCCGCATTTTGTTTTCCAAGAACTTCACCTACTTGTTGGAAAACATAGTTAATATCTGCCACGGAGCTAGCTTTTACAACTAGCATATCCGAATCAGTCTCATCAACCAATCCTGTCTCTGTATTACCAGGAGTTTCCCTTACTTGCAACATTGCTGACTCGATATCATCAACAGATTTTGCATCAATGACCAGAATGCCTGAATGAGACTCTTCAACAATTCCCAGATTTTCACTATCCGCATTTGTGTTTCCAAGAGTTTCACCAACCTGTTGCAAAACCGAGTCAATGTCTGCCAGTGAACTGGCTTTGATATTTGACTCAGTCTCATCTACCATTCCTGAATTTCCAGTTCCTGTAACTTCAGTTACTTGCATGACTGCCGAATCAATGTCTTCAATGGACTTTGCATTGAATACCATGATCCCCGAGTTGGCATCTTCAACTAACTTGGGGCTTTCACTTCCCGTATCGGACTTTCCGAGAACTTCACCTACTTGTTTAAAAACCAAGTTCATATCTGCTAGAGAATTAGCTTTTATAACTAGCATACCGGACTCTGTCTCATCAACTAAACCTGCATCTTCACTTTCATTAGCTTCACTCGCATTCAGAATTGCTGAATCAATATCATCTAGAGAACTCGCGTCGAGAACAACCATACCATTCTCCGAACCTCCCGCATTTTGGGAAGTTCCTGCATTTCCACTGTCTGATTCAGGTATTCTAAGAATTTCACCTACTTGCTTGAATACTGACTCAATATCCGCCACGGATTTTGCTTTAACAACTAACATCCCTGAATCGGTCTCATCAACCAACCCTGAATACCCATATGAGCTTCCCTCAAACACTTCACTTACATTCAACATTACTGAATCAATATCATCGATAGATTTTGCATCAAGAACTACCATGTCCAGTTTGTCATCTGCCTCAAATCCTGCATTTACACCTACCTTATCAGGTTTTCCGATAACTTCTCCTACCTGCTTGAAAACCAAGTCGATATCCTCCTTAGAGCTTGCTTTCACAACTAACATCCCCGACTCGGTCTCATCCACTAATCCCACATCTTCACTAGCGGTAACATCACTGATTTGCATCATCGCCGACTCGATATCATCTATACTTTTTGCTTCAAGAACTACCATACCCATTTCTGCATCTCCACTCTGTGTGCCTGCGCTTCCGACTAAAGCATCTCGCACTTGCTCGAAAGCTGTATTGATATCTACTATGGACTTAGCTTTTACTACCAACATACCTGATTCGGTCTCATCAATAACCCCAGTATCTTCACCTCCTTCAAGTGAAGTTGCAACTTGCACAAAAGCAGACTCGAGATCCGCATGAGACTTCGCTTTGACGGCGAACATTCCTGACTCTGTCTCTTCCACAATTCCAGGAATCTCACTTTCTACAACTTCACTACCAAGAAGTGCCATGTCAGATTGCTCTGGCTCTCCTGATTGCTCGGCTTTCATGACAGTAACTGGACTTTGATGTGATTCGTCAGGTACTTCATCCAACAAGGCATTGATCTCTTCTGTGGAGGTTGAATGTAGAATATGTCGTCTCGGGTTGTACACTGTCTGTTCCGGGTTTTCATTAGGTTCCAAAACCAAACCCACACCTGGCTCAATACCTGCATTTTGAGGCCCCCCAAACTGCTGATTAGACTCGATAATTGTGTTCTGGAACTCGAGCCATGATATATGCTGACGTGGCGCAAAATCTCCTACTGCATCTAGCTCGGTCAGCAAATCCTCATCTATCTCATTATATTCAACTGGCTCGGGGTAGATCTGATCAGCATCCTCATCAGAATCCTGGTCAGATTCTAGTGGATCCGGTAACCCTAGGTTTGTCTTATCGGGCTTATTATCTTCTGTGGTTTTTTCCTCTGGGATTGGGTGTAGGTCCATGAGGCTGAATTGTGAGGTTTTAATGGTGTTTTCTTGAGAGGGATTGGTGATCTGTTGTGAGGCTAAAGGGGTTGTATTGGGCTCCACTGGTTTGTAAATATCTCCAAAATCTCTTGGCATAGAATCTAATTCACTCAAGGGAGGTTGACTGGATGAGCTGGCACCAGCCCTATCTTCAGCTGCGCAATAAGTGCTATTTTAGAGTTTACCCAAGCTATGATTTTACTGAGGATTGCATTGCCAAGAAACCATGTAAAAACTACTGATACAGAAATTGGATAAGGAATTTTCCTTCTGCCTTTTTGGATATTCAGACTAAATTATTTCTTTTTTGGTTCTTACGGTTTACTACACAAAGTAGAAACACAATTCGGGATTTCTAATCGTATAATACCAGGGGCATACAGTCATTAGTCGCAGTACTGAGTGGAAAATTAACAGTACTAGTAGAATCCTGCTTTCCAAATGACAGTCTAACAGAGCAACAGTACCATCACGCAACATTATAAACCAGATATGACAACAGACCTTGGTCTTAACAAACATTAAAAAGGAAAAAATAAATACACAGCCAACATACCTTCTACATCATCCCAGACAAGTAAAGCCAGTATGGCATCCACCGGCCTGACCTTCTCTGATGAGCTGAAGTATCCAGAATGGATAGAGGGGCTCTCTCGCCCTCCATTTGATTCAAACTCGCTGTCGTCTAGTTGAACAGCAACCGAGCTTATATCGTCAGAGGATATGCTCCCTTCATCTTCATCCATTTCCTCATCGTGCCTCACTGGGTTGGATCCTGCATTGAGATCCTCAACATGGGATGAGGTATCGGTCTCCAATGGGGAACTTGACTTGCTCCCGCTATTTCCACTAAATTGCCTCTCAAAAGTACCTACATTAGATGAGCTCTCTTCTTCGATTGTATCGGTACCGGAATCGGATACAATAAATGGCTTGAAACGAGAAAACTGCCTGTCCTGTCTGAAATCCCCACTGGAATAATTGAAACTATCATGCCTAGTAAAAAGCATGTCCCGATGCGATGCTGACATGTACTGTCGCGGGGTCCACGATTCGTGGGAGAGAACCATATTCTCGGTTGGCTCCTCGTATGGTTCGTCAAATGGGTTTCGTCTTGGTACCAATACTGATGGTGCTGAACCTGGTACCGGGTTATCATCCAAAAACGATGAATCGAATGGGTTTTCTCTCTGCACCGAGACACGTGGCACATGAACACGAAACTGTGATAAGTCATCGAGAGCAGTACCTGTAGTAGTGGAGCCTGTGGTATTTCCATCCAAGTTAATCAAGTTTTGATCAAGATCAAAACGTATGTTTTTTCTTGACCGTCTCCGAGCCATCAAGTTCTCAAGGCGGCGGTTCCTCTCTACTTCAGAATATCCCAGATCCATCAAGTTTTTCTGGTCATCAGCTGTCCAGGTAAATGCAGTTTCATGTGACTCATCTCCCTTCTTCACACTTTTATCTTCTTCTTCTTCTTCATCAGCACTTTCAACCTGGAGTAGGTCGTGAGATGATGCCTGGGAGCTGGAGTCAGAATCATCTTCCCGGTTTTGGATCGGGAATGAATCTAGATCCAACAAGGGGTCAATTTCTTCTAGCAGTGGGATTATGTCCGTCATGGAGGCATCAGGGGATGAGCTCTCAGCACCGTCGGATTCAAAACCAGACGAAGCATCATGATTGTCAATTCTTTGCCAATGTGGGGAATCAACAAACTCCTCCAAAGCTGGATTTTTTGAATATACAAAGCTAGATTCGCCAACTTCTCTCTCAATAGAGAGAGATCTTTCATCGGAAATTACACTTTCTTTCTCTTGAATGGTGTCTATGGGTAAGGTATCACTTTTTGGTGAAAAGGTGACTGCTTGTTCGAAGAAACTTATCTCTTCTAGTTCTCTTTTGGCAATGTCGGGTTTTTGGTCCACATAAGTATTTTGGATTGCAGAGATTTCACTATTTTTAGAAACAATATTGTCTGCAGCTTCACTGGCACTAAACAATGAAATCTGATCGGTATTTATAGTCCTTTCTTCTTCTTCTTCTTCTTCAATTTGGGGAATATTCGGTTGGCCAAAACTGAGGATGGTACCAAGGAGAAGTGTTGTACAAACAAGAACAGGGGAGGTTGAGAGGAGAAAGGAAAAGAGGGATGGGAATAACTGGTAGAGAAGTAGAAGCAATAGGCCAAAACTTATAAAAACAGGATGGTTACACACAGATCGGTACGAAAGCCTGATTGAAAGTACCAGAAATCTTTTTATGGTTTTTGCAATTTCACTAGTAGACATGGCTATTGTGCTCCAATTGAATTCTGGTGATCACAGAGAAGGAAAAAAAGAAACAAAAAAAAGAGAGAGAGAAAGGATTAGCTTCTTGGTGTAGGCTTATTTTTTTTTTTATCTTTTGAACTTAACTGAATACCCATTACCAGTTGAAAGAAAACTGTATTAACAAAAATAATAGTAATTACATAGTAATTTGAGCTAACCATTCCTGAACACTGTTTTTAACTTAAATATGATCCTCTAATTAAGGCAAGTTTATTAAACCAATACATTGGGCGAAAAATAGCTGGTACACAAAAATAAACATCAAGCATTTAGAAAGGGTACTAAAAGAGATCGTTTTAAGTTAAGATACTCAACTGAGTAAGGAAGTAGTTTTTTTATGTACTAAAAGAAAATAAAAACAGTAGTTACGATCCAATTTATTACAAATAAAGTAACATAGTGAGATTGATTTATTTAATTATACCTGCTATCTAAACCAGATCACTCAACTTCTAGAAAAAAAATAGTTTACTAGAGTTCTAAACAGTGCTACTCCCTCCAAACAAATCAAACAAGCTTATCTCTGATCATTACATGGCAGAATTACTAATGAAACATAAGATTCAGCTACACTAACCTCGATTTGTAATGGAAAATCCGTTTTTGGAGACCAAACGATCGGGCCCAGATGGGAGGAACCTTTTCTGAAGAAATGTCAAGTGAAGATCAGATCTTTTACATGGGATGGATTGAAGAGTCAAAACTCTAGCAGTTGAAATCCAGAATTAGACTTTAATGTTACCAATTGGAATTCTTTCGGTGAGGTGTGATGTGGATTTGGTGGCATGGGGCGGCTGTTAGAAAATGGAGAAGGGAAAGAGACCCAGACCCAACTGCAAATGAGAAGGGAAAAAAAAAAAGGAAGGAAAGGAAAGGAAAGGAAAGGAATAAAGTGGAATGAATGGGTCTCCTACTCTCTTCCTCTTTTGTGCTTCTCTCTCTCTTTCGGACTTTCGCAAGTCTGAACAGGACAGGTTTTTCAAATACCCCTCCATGGCAAGAGAATTGATTACGGATACTCCAAATTGTTTATACAAAATGCCATCATGAGAGACGGTGGAAATAAATTATTTCACTTGGTGCATGTTTTATTGGAAAGATTTTAACTTTTTTAGACTCGCTGTATTTGTTAATTATCAAAGAGGAGGGCTTCATTATTGTAGTTTTTTTGTGTTATAAAATGTCACAATTTCACTTTTTATTTATATTTTGAATTTTGGAATTTACATATTAAATTCAAATCATTGATTTTGTTTATTTTATACAAGATAAATTGTTTGAAAAATTGAATGATTCTAATAATCTATGATAGATTTATTTTAATGTGTTTTACTTCTTCACATCTTATTCTAATTTAAAAAAAGTTCCAAAAGTCATCAAAATTTATGCGAATGTATCCTCGGATCCTCCTGAAATTAAATAAGATTAACGTTGGATTATGATTAGCGAGAATAGCGAGCTAACTCAAATTTGAAACAACCACCTAAAATTCTGTAATGAGTAGATACTATAGCTCAAGCATAACCCAACATTTCAATGAAATAGTAGAATAGCAAGTTAATCCCTAGGACCCTAGCTACTAATTCAACAGTTCAAAACTACTTTTTCACCCAAACATATATAACAATGATCTACTTTTTTGTTAACCCAAACTTTTTGCTATTCCCTTGCCATGGAGGGATTGGTAGAGATATTGGCAGAACTGTTTTGACTGCATTCAGCGTATCAGTTATATATAGTTTTAGTGAGGCTACGGTGCTATGCAAAGCACGGATTGGGTCCGTGCTATGGCCCAAAATTTAACTTTTTAAAATTCTAACGGTCGATCCGAACCGTTCAACATGATTATAAAATGAATATGTACTTGCAAATCAAATTTTACATTTTTTTCGAATTTTTTTACTATTTTTTTAGATAGGCTGTTTTTGGATGGTTCAGAATGTTCAGATCAAGTGATTTTCGAAAAAATAGTAAAAAAATTTGAAAAATGTAAAATTTGGTTTGCAAGTACATATTCATTTTATAATCATGTTGAACGGTTCGGATCGACCGTTAGAATTTTGAAAAGTTAAATTTTGAGCCGTAGCACGGACCCAATCCGTGCTATGCATAGCACCGTAGCCTCACTCATATATTTTTATTTTAACTTTTTTTGTTATGCCTGGCATGCAGCCGAAATAGCTCCGTTAATGTCTTCACGAAGCCTCTTACATCTCACTGCAAAATTGGGTTGTTCACTGAAATTCCATTCAACAAAAGAGTTGATTTATACCTGAGGCTGATTTGCGAGGGTTATTTGGTAAAGGTGTTACGTGAAGTATTCAATATATACAGGAAGCTGACAAGCCGACCAGATCCAACGTGTGCTGTACATTATTCTCCTTTTGATCTGTATTTTTATGATTAATTTATTATGTCAGTGTCTTTTGATCTGTATTTTAGAGACCTTTGATCATCAGCGCTGGAAAACATGTGTCGTTCCATTTATATTTTTGTTGTATCGGTACCAAGTTCTAAATAGCGATTATAGCGGCATAGCGGGGAGATAAAAAAAAAAGCTATTGCGAATAGCATAGCTATAGCGAAAGCTATCATACATAGCGTTTTTTTCTTTTCAAAATTTATATTCTATATTTCTACTAATTATCAACATTATCAATATTAGAGAATTGGAGTAACAATCAAATGATAACTAATCTAAGTCTATACTTTTCTCAATCATGAAAATAAGAAGAAAAAAAAGGATCTACAAGGTAACATTATTTAATAGTTCATACTTAATAATATTACGGATTATAATAGACAAAGAGCAATTAATTTTACAAGTGAAATGAAGTAAGTATACTTATTTGAACATTTTATATATTATAATAATCAAAATTAGCTTTCAATTGAAACGAACGGTAATAATTTTACAAGTGAATACTAGACAAGAGCAAGCAAAAGAAAGAATTAATATTTGAATATTTTCTGATATAGAATGAGAGACTAAATCACAAATAGGAACATAAGCACATAGTTTGGATTAGAATACTTATCATAGCAGACCATGTAGCATCATAAATAAGAACAAAAGCCCATGTAAATAGCAAAAAAAAGCTCATATAGCATAGCGGTAGCAACAGCGCGTAGCGCATAGCGATAATAGCGGTCAGCTATTACAGCTACAGCGGTTGTAGCTGAATTAGCGCAATTTTATCTCATAGCTTAGCTTTTATGGTCCGAAAAAGCTATAGCGTAGCTATAGCGCTCCTATAGCTAGCTATTTAGAACACTGATCGGTACCATCGCAAATTATTTTAAAAAATGAACCACGTAGGTGTATGGCATAAACTTCTGTAAATACTGTTAAAAAAAAAAATCAGAATATATATACGAGTGAGTCCGTATCTCAGGGGTACAGCAAAATTGCCGACATTTTTATTAATATCCAAAATTAATTATAAAATATTAATTATACCCAGTTTAGCTGGGTTTTTTTTTAAATGCCCAAACCGGCCAAAAAATGGTTTGTTAGATTAAAAATTAGGACCGGCTATTTTATAGCCAGTCAGGAGAGTTTTTTTTTTTTTGAAATATTTGTTAGATTACTTCTTTTGATGTATAATTAACATAATTAGCATAATTATACTAAAATACTCTAAATTACTTGAAATTATGTTAAATTACGCTAAATTTGTTAGTGTTGGTGTCCTAGACCCAGATCATATGTATGATATGTTTAGTTTATCAGTGAATGATTTTATCATTTTGTACCTTGAGTATTCATATTAGTTGATCATTTGAGTTGATGACTTAAATTGTAGAACTTTACAACGAATAAATTTGTTTACTCTTAAATGTCTCTTATCTTGGCAATCAGCAAGATACACTGGTTGACCATATAAGATAAGTGTAGTAATTAGATGATAGCCATGTTTTATAGGTTATACGATAAAGAGTTATCGATCTAATCACACATGTGCATACATGGAGATATATGGCACTGGACAGACCTAAGAATGAAATATCATATGGATTATGTTCTGTGTCATTGATATTTCATTGTGTCTAGAATTCTTTGGTTGGGATATTTATTTTTCTTACATAAGGGATGTGTATTGTTGGCACTGTCCAACGCTCTCTTTAACCAGGAGTTATATAGACAGTTACTGCAGTGCGTATAACTTATGCGGAAGAACGATACGTATCAAGAAACCATTGTCCCTTATATGTTAATATAAGCGATGATATCTCTGGGCCCCTTTGATAAAGTTTGTATTATGTGAATGCAATATGATTATATGATAATCATATTATAATTAAACTTAAGGAAATCAAGAAAGAATAATTGGTAAGGATAACACATTCCTACCTTACGATTATTTGGATATCATGAGGCAAGGAATTGACACAACAACATTTTTAATGTTACAGGGATCGTGATTTTACATTGTGTTTTTTCATCCACATCATTTGGGTAATCAATATACCATGGCTAGTTGTATCATTGATTTATAGAATTAAAATGTTTAATTTCATTGCCACAATGATGGAATCCCATAGGGTCACACCATATGAAAGATTAAAAGAAAATATATTAATAAAGCATATGTGATATGTTAATTATAAGGAGTTATAATTAATTTGTACAACTTATATGTTATTAATATATAAACAATTTTTATGACATGGAGATGTTGTAAAATAATTCTAGTAATATTTAAAGTATGTGTGACATATTTTAAATGACTTTTGACACATGAGAGATGCATATAAATTAACATAGAATATTAATTTATATGTTGGCCTTTTAATGTATGGGATTATGGACTTAATTAAATATTAATATGATTAGTATGTTTAAACTCAAAGCCCAAATATATGCTGGGGAGAACTGATTAGTGATGGCATGATTTAAGGAATATTTAAATATGTTATTAAACCTAATCAATTTCATAAAAGAGGAGAGAAATTTCGGGACAGTGTTTTAGGTAACTTTGAACAGGAATTTAAAAGGGCAAACATTAACTATTCTGGACATATGACCTATGTAATTTGAAGCCCTTTGAGTCTAGAATCCAACGGAAAAAGTTTCAAGTCGTTTGGAGTTACCTAGAAGGAGATATAAGAGTTTTAGTACCGAAAGGTCAAAAATTCGGTCTATCATCTCTTGGCCAAAATTTGTTCTTTTCTCTCATTCTCTTCCATTTTCTCTCATGTGTTGAGATCTAGAAATCTTCTAAGAATTTTTCAGAAATTAACAAGAGGGTTAAACTAGGATTAAGGTTCTACTTGTTAATCTCTTACTAGCCTTAGAGATACAAGTATTTCTTTAATCTTTCGGTGGATACCTAAGGAGGCTCGTCATTTGAAGGGCTAAAGCACAACCACCGTTGAAAGAGAAAGGGAATAAGAAGTTGCTAAGCGAGACAGCCCTTCTTGATTTGATTTGGAGATCAATCTAAGGTATTATGTTATTCCCTTCTTGATTAGGCTAATTAAGATTGTTTCTTGCATTTATAATAACTAGATCGTTTGTTTTGAGTCGAATAAAAATTTTGTTTTATTCCTTGTTATCTAAGCATCAAAACTTTCAAAATTAAGTTAAATTACGCTAAATTAAGCTAATTTACGCTAAATTACACTAAATTGCATTAAATTACGCTAAATTACGCTAATTATGCTATATTAGGCCGATTTTGTGTCATCTTTCATAAATCATAAAAAATAGTAAAAAAAATTCCAAAATAGTAAAAATTGGTATTCTACAAGTTATAACCAATTTACTGAGTTACTTAGATCGAAAAATATAAATGAAAATCTTAATCAGAAAGACAAAAACTTCAACTTAAGTTTTGAGGCTCTTCCCGTTATTTTTTGGCAATTCTGAATTTCGAAAAATGGCAAAGCGGTCACCGACAAATGCATATTTTCGCAAGCTTTTCGAAAAATGGCAAATCGGACACTCGAGCGCCATTTTATGACCGTTTGAAGTTTCGTCGTCGTTTTTCGCCTTCTCAGTGAAGATATCGTCTCTTAGCATAATTTAGCGTAATTTAAGATAATTTCAAGTAATTTAGCGTATTTTAGTATAATTATCCTAATTATACATCAAAAGAAGTAATCTAACAAATATTTCAAAAAAAAATCCTCCAGACCGGCCAAAAAATGACCGGTCCTAATTTTTAATCCAACCGCCATTTTTTGGCCGGTTTGGGCATTTTAAAAAAAAAACCAGCTAAACTGAGTATAATTAATATTTTATAATTAATTTTGGATATTAATAAAAATCTCGGACAAAATTGTAACATGAGCAGCCATACAATCTTATTTTATGTAGTGCATAGTTTTTTTATTTAAAAGAATGGATAGTTTTAAATTTTCCAATAAACGAACTAAATGTTATTCGTTCAAGTGGACATAAAGTGTAATATATTATTCGTATTATACTTGAATTATTGTTTTTGACACCGCTTGAACTTTTTTTTTTTTTTTACTTTGACGAATGTACCAACGATATAATATATTTTCATATTAATTGTAAAATTTACAAAAAAATATATATTATGTACGAATATTAATGTTTAGATATATTCTTTAAATTATATCTAGACTAGAGAGGAGGGTTCAAATACCTCATGTCTTTCATGCCTCATATTTTTCATCTTCATTTTTAAAATCTGAACAATCAATCTGAACCACTTAACATAATCTCCATATTATAATGTGCTTAGAGACCAAGTTTCATATTTTTTCAAAAAAGAAAATCTAATTTTTTAAATATGTACATAATCACTGTTTTTGGACCATCCAAAAATAGTAATTTTGTACTCATCTAAAAAATTGTAAATTTTGAAAAATATATATATATTTAGTCTCCAAGCACATTTTAATAAATAGGTCATATTGAGAGATTCGGATCAACTGTTCGAACTTTAAAAATAAAGATAAAAGAATGTAAAACACAAATAAATAATATATGAAAGACATGAGGCATTTAAATCCTCCTCTTATATCTATTTTATATTCAAATTATGAACTTTAGCTCTACTCGAATAACTTCTAGTCCCAAACTCGTCACTATGCTAATATATACTCTCAGAATCTGTGGTTCAAATAACTAAGGTGGCCTCCCAGAACATACAATTTTCATATGTTAATGTATAGTAATTTTTTTTGGGTAAAAAACCCGTAAGCATATCATTAAATTTGAAAGTACATTACATGAGAGCTGCAGTATCACTAGCAGCATGCATACACAAAAAATAAATCGCGTACGTGTCTAAATTGCTTACCAGGTCATAGCAGTGAACCTAAACTCACCCACCCTTACTAGTACATAAACTAGACACCTTATTATAGAAGTAAGCAAGGAAAAACAAAGAATTGATACAAACCAATACAAGTTGACAGTTGTTAATGCTCTGATGGAGATGAGTGAGCCATCAATCATTCTTGCCCTCAGCAAAACACGCTGGGCGAAAAACAAAGTAGGCATGGGGTATCTAGAAGCAACACAACATAATCATGTATTATTAGAGAAAAAGGGAGAGAGAAGAAGAGAAAGATACTTGAAGGAGGGAGTGCAGAAAAGACAGAGAAAGGAGGAGAGTAGGGAAGACCAGAAACATAACAAACCAAGCACAACAACAACCAATTCACAAACATATAATGTAGTAAACTATATGTACAACTCGTTCCACTCACTTTTCTATTTCCAAAGGGAAAAAAAGAGCTCAGGAGAAGAGAAGAAAAAATACACCGCTTGTCTTAGAGAATAAGAGTCAGCGCGCCGCTTGTTTTGGAGAATAAAAATCAGCACACCACTTGTCTTGGAGAATAAGAACCCCTAGAATGGCAAAATGAGAAGTGGTGAGAGCAGTGACCAGATCTGAAAATCAGAAGCACATGCTCAAAACAACGCCCAGATCTGAAATCGAAAACACTTGCTCAAGATAGCGACCAGATCTGAAATCAAAAGCACCTGCTCAAGACAGCAAGGAGAAGCTGCAGGATGAAAATAATAGAGGCAAGTGGAGTGTGTTGGGGGGGGTGGTGGGAGGGGGGTACCATGCCTCAAGCGATTCAGAAATCGCCTCGGCGATTTTAAGCGGCACTGCTTTTATTTGCAGTTAGCGGTCCATTTTCAAATTAGATTTGTTACTAATGCATAGTAATTATTAATTAACATTGTTGGACTTAGATTAAATTAACTGCAAGAACATCTTCATCCTATATAGTAACGAAATTGCAAGTAGTAACGTGACAATGGTAATTTCAATTATAGGAATTTGAAACAATAAATAATTTAACAATCTTACTAAGTTGGCAATCTTTTTAATTAGAAGTATCATCACCTATTGCAAATTGCATTTAAGTAATTAATTTTAGAGATGCAAAAGAATAAGTTACAAATATATAAAAATATTAAATATACCTCGCAAATTGAAATGAGGATGCATTGTAGGAATGTAAAATCTTTGAAAGTGATAAAAAAAAAAATAACTGTTAAAGTTGCTAATGTGGCAGAATAATAATTTGTTTTTGTAGTTGTGAAAGGAGATCATCATCATTTCACTTATAAAACATGAGTGAGGCTATGGTGCTATGCATAGCACGGATGGCTAGTGTACTACGGCTCAATATGGTACTTTTTAAAATCCTAACGGTCGATCCGAACCGTTCAATGTGATAACCATATGAATATGTACTTGGAAACTAAATTTTATATTTTTTCGAATTTTTTTACTATTTTTTTAGATAGGTAGAATTTTGATGGTCCAGAATTTTCAGAAAACACTGATTTTTCTACCTATTTTAAAAAATAGTAAAAAAATTCAAAAAAATATAAAATTTAGTTTGCAAGTATATATTCATATGGATATCACATTGAACGGTTCGGATCGACCGTTAGGATTTTAAAAAGTACCATATTGAGCCGTAGTACACTAGCCATTAGTGCTATGCATAGCACCATAGCCTCACTCATAAAATATTTACATTGTTGACGTAACAATTACAAATTTAATTGTAGGGTATGTGGAAATTCCGACCCAGTAAAATTTCAATTGCAATTACAATTTATCAATCTTATTTTTTTATAGTTAGCGGCTTTTAGTGTCAACTAACAAATAATAATCTTATTAAATTAGCGATTTGTCTAAATGCATCACATCAGCATTGCAATTGACGATTGTAGGATAAAATTTTAAATTGCAAGTAGGATGACACGAAAAAGAAAAAATAATTATTAAATTAACTTAGAAGAATTATGGTGGCGCAACTAGTGTTATGCAAACAAGCCGGTCCGGTCCAAAACCCCCGTTCCACGGGTCCGCACGGTTCTGGTTAGGCGGGTCAAATTTGGAGGTGATGGCTCAAACCCGTGCCAAGGACTATGGTCCAGACCCACACAGGTTAGTCCGGTCCATGGTCCGGTCCGGCAGGTCCGAGTTGGTCTGGTCCAATTTTGTTTTTTATCAAATTACTTTAATAAAATAAAAAGCCTAAATTACTTTACAAAATGAATTATTTTGATCTTTAAAACCGAATTATTTTAAAACAATAGATTAAAAAAACGAATTATATCATTCTAATTCGTTTTTTTTATTTATTGTTTTAAAATAATTCGGTTTTAAAGATCAAAATAATTTATTTTTTTAATATTTTGGTTATTTATTTTTTTAAAGTATGGTCCGGTCCGGTCTGGATATGGTCCGGTCCATGGGTTTAGAACCGGCCGGGTAAGTCCAGATCTGTGGAGAAAATCGATAAAAAAAACTATGCTAGATTCCTCCCTAGCCTCAGTCCAGGTCAGTTCGGAACGGGTCCGCGGGTGGTCCGGTCCAGTCCTGGACCGTCCAGTTTTTTTCAATACACTAGACGCAACAGGGATTGAGATCTGCTGCGATCCGAATATTGAGCACAGTAACCCTGCAATCCCTGCTTTTCCAAATCCAGCCATCCAACTTTTTAGTGCACGCATCTCAAAACAGCTAGTTTTTCTGTGCACGCATCTCGAAACAATTTGACAGCTGGATTTGGAAAAGCAGGAATTGCAGGGTACTGTTCACAGTACCTGGATCGCAGCAGATTCTCACCCGACGCAACAGATGATATGTAATTTTACAGACCCGGATATAAAATACAAACATTTACGGTACCTGGCAAATTCTGCGAGGATGGCTAAAAACGAATAGATGTATAGGCCCAAAAAACACATCCGCGAAAATAAACAATTATACAATAAATTTGAATACATAATTAGTTTTCCGTTATTAAATCTAGAGAGTATGATACATAAATTCGTACTACAACCGATTAATCGAATATGAATCAAATAAACTGTTGAGAAAAATGAGAAAATGATATTGAGAAGAAATTGTATTTCTATAGATTGTTTTTTATGTATATTACAATTTACATACTTTTAGGTCTATTTATATTACAATGGCTCTCAAAGCCGTTTATTTTACCGTTGGTATAATATGTATTAATTACATTGTACTGTTGCTTTATTTCTAATTATAATAAAATAGAAAGGAAAGATGCTTTATGCTTGATTAAATCCTAACCCTTAGATGGATGATGAAGATTAATATGAGATCTTCTTATTCATTTTCAATACTCTCCCTCAAACTCGGATTGTAGATGTCGATCAATCCAAACTATAATTAATTTCTTATTGGTGTGACCCTGTGGGATCTATGTCATGTTAGCAATGGAATAATAACATTTTATTACCATAAACTATAAGCGGTGCTAGCTATACATTATAGTTACCCAAATGACACAGATGTAATGTTTCCTTTTACAATAATAACATAACTTGTGTTTATTCCTTGCCTCGTGATATTATAAATATTATACAAAGTAGGGTTGTGTCTGATCACTCAAAAGTGAGCGATGTTATCTTTTTAAATTTATAAACTAGAAAATGCTATCAGTTCGGATCACAAGCGCACAATCCTATCGAGTAGTATAATCGAGGTCGATCCACATAGAATGTTGGTTTAGAGTCTTGAGCGATCAAATCACAATCTTTCGAAAGGCTAGACAAAATCTGAAAATTTGAGGTTGAAGTTGTGATCAATGTAAATTTGGCAACAATTAAAAGTAATTAAAATAAAGATAGAGATGAGAATTTCTAGAATTTCGGCACACCATTTCTACTCAATCCTCTTTGATATTCTACTTCTACCGGGTTTGATTTCCTGTTGTTATTTATGGAAGACACTACATAGGACACTGTGAGTTACTTACGCAAATAACGGGACTTCCATCAAGATACTACATAGGACACTGCGAGTTACCTTACGCAAATGACAGATCTCTAAAATACTCAAGTTACTACATAGGACACTGCGAGTTATCTTACGCAAATGACAGAACTTGGTTCGCGTTTTGTTGTTTCGATTTATGATTTTCCCGCTAAGGTTTTCTTCACATAAATCTAATGACTCCCAACGAGGCTGACTCATCCATCATAGTTTCTCTTACCATTAAAGTACTGTCACTACCCTAACGGATTAAACTAGATCATCGAAATCAGGTGAAGGGAGAATAAATCACAAAAGCATTTCAATCAACAACAAGAAATCATAATCAATAGAAAATATATATATCAAAGCATCATGAGTAACAAGGTTTACTGCCTAGCCCTTAAGAAAAGAACTTAGCCGCGGAATGACATGGTTACAATCACTCCTCTCTTTCTCACTTAATCAAATTTAACCAAAAATACAAAGATATCTTCTTCTTCTTCTGTCCAGAGTGCTTATATAGGAGTGAGGGGACGTCTGGAGATGAGTGGAGGCCAAGAAACCTGATCTGGATACAGCTGGAGCAGTTATTCCACAAAGGGCACCTTGGTTACGGATCGTACTGGCTGGTACGGTCCGTATTGAGACCATGTCGCTGAGGAATTTAATGCGTATCGCGTTATCTCCTGGTCCGTATCCGGCTAGGTCCGTATCAGTCAGTGCAGGCTGTAACAGAGACTTAGTCGATGAGCGTCGCTTATCCGATTGACCTGATTCTTGCTCCATTTGATGTGAAATAGTCCCAAAACATGTTTCCTGCAATAAAACATAAAGAAGGGTGACAGTAGCCTTTTTCTCTAATTAATTAAACATAAGTGTGAGATAATATGTAAAACCTAAGCCAAAACCCTACGTAATTCATCATCATTTTGACTCTGATCAGTGTCATCTTTGTATTATATTTGTTTCTTGGTCTCTTAAGTAAATTATTAATATATAACTGCACTTCAGTTATATTGCATACATCATAATTCTATTTTACCAAGGTGCCCATAAAATATCATTACTCATTATAGATGAGGGGCAATGATACTATTAATACATAATTTTCTCCCGTACAAGTTATATATAAAGAACTAATGATGTCTCCTTATTTGATCTATTGTTTCGACCTATTTTCAGACCAGACATCATGTTTTTAACCACTAAATTGCATAGTTTACATTGAAAATCAATAGAATATGGTACTGCTGCATTTTGTGGTTGATTTTGCAGGAAATAGGCGAAAACAGGCAGAGTTCTGACATTCCCCACGCGAGTCGCGTCCCACATGACACGGGTCGCATCGCAGCCCAGACGCGACCTCAGACGCGACCCTCATAGCGCACATCAGCTCTACCTGACGCGGGTCGCATCCCATCTGATGCGGGTCGCGTCGAATTAAATGCGCCAGGGCCCAATTGAAGCCCGTAGGAGTCTATAAATACAGAAGGCCTGGCGCATGAAAGAGAATCCACGATTTTTCACAGAAAATAGATCTGATCGAGTTTGAAGAGAGAGCTTGGCGCCAGAGAAGAGGAGAAGCGATCTGGAGCTAAGAAGGAGTTGATTTGGAGAAGAAGATTCCTGAAGCTTCGATCCTCTTCAATCTCTCACCTCTCATCATGATTTGCACTCTCTATCTCTCTTTTACTTTGTCTTTTAGTATGTCTGAGTAGATTTGTAGTTTCAGGGGTTTGGATGTAGTCTTAAACTTTGTTTGATTATGCACATGGATTGAATCTGATTGATATTTCGTGTTTCCTTGATTCTTGTATTATTTGTGATTGCTTGATTGATTCTTGATTGTCTACTGTTGAATGTCTTTGGTATTTCTTCTTGTAATAAGGCCTTGATGTTTCTTGCAAATTAGGTTAAGTATATGAGGTAGGTCTGAGAACCGAAAGGTGAGGTCAATAGTAGCCGAGAGGTGAAATTTCCACTTGCGGATACCTTCACTTGTGGATACCTTTAGTAAACAGAATTGAGAACTTAGGTTTGATTAAACAGCTTGATCAAACCTAGGAAGGTGAAATTGCATTTCCAAACCAGGTATGTTAAGCCAACACACGAGAGTTGAGGTTTACTGACATTAGGTACGGTCAATCGAGCCTTACACGACTTAAACAACCAGAAACAAACATGTGCAGACTCAGCTTAAGGGACCATGCGGGTCGCGTGTGAGAGCACGCGGGTTGCATCACAAAGGTCGCGTACGAGAGTATGCGAGTCGCGTGACAGGTCCAGAGCGCTTGAGGGCCACGCGGGTCACATGCGAGAGCATGCGGGTCGCGTGGCAGGTCCAGAGCAGCAAAGTTGAAGATGAAATCTGAAACCCTTGAAACGCCCTTTTTATACAATAGTCCAAAACAAAACATTTAATTGATTTCATTTCTGTTCATACGTTGTTCATAAGATTTGTTCATACATTCGTTTATTTGTTCATACATTCGTTACAAAACTTAGGAATAGACAAACACACAACCTTCAAACTTCTAGTACCTAGCTAGATAGAGTAGAAATTTAGAAAGTGAGTCGTCCCTGTGGATCGATACCTGAATAGACTACACGACATGATTGTGCACTTGCAGTCCTAGTCAAGAGTCGAATAAGGTTAAAAGCTACAGATCCGTCTGTAGTGAAACTTTGTTCTACCATTTGGCCACGAACAACTAATATTTTTATCACCACTATTAATTAGTAGCTTTTAATATTAATTACATTATATATTTCTCATGTGAAAAAGAAATGCATCTCATATCTTGGAATTCTGAGACACAATGAAAACATTAATAACACAAACATAATCCATATAATATTTTCATCTGTTAGGTCTGTTCAATATATGAAACATTTCATATACTCATGCTACTAAACGATAAACATTTATCAACATTTATAGAACTACAATGTACTTTAATCAACATGACAAACTTATTATGGTATATTAGTGTTCCATGTTAATAACCAAGTTTGTGAATATTTTAGAAATTTATGTTTGCCATCATATAGAGTTCTATGGTTCAAGACCAATAGCATCTTCTTGAACACTTCTAAAGATAAACATAAAACTCATGAAACAAAATGCATATAACATCCAATTCATAAACATAACTAACACGTACTTTATTATTTCAGCCAGGGTTTTCATTTTTGTTTTTGTTAGCTTTGAGGAGTTGGTAGCCTCGGTTTGCTTGCCCTCCTTGAGCCATTTTGCTTTGCTTTGTGTGTATAGATTTATGTTTTGTGATAGAGGTTTGTGTTTATGGGATTTTTTTTTATTGTACCAGTTTTATTGGTATGGTTTATGGTTTAGTTTTGCGAGATTTAACCTACTCTATTGCTTTAGCTGTTTGCTAGTACCGGTATGTGTTTTTGCTTGTTTGGGTGGCCTTTACGACTTTTGGGGTTCTCAAGTACCGACTAGCTTTACTAGTTTGGGAGGTACCTGGATGTTTGTTGGTACCAGTATGTGTTTTTGCTTGTTTGGGTGGCCTTTACGACTCTTGGGGTTCTCGAGTACCGACTAGCTTTGCTAATTTGGGTGGTACTTAGCTGTTTTTCTGTACCAATTTAGTGGTACATTTTTTGTATAAATCTGATAGGAACAGATTTTGGTTTGGGTGGCTGTTACAGCTTTCAGCTGTTCAGCTCTTGTGGTGGTTGTAAGGCACCTGGGGTGGCTGTCACAGTGTGCATCTCTTAGTGGCCTTTCGGCACTTAGTTTTAGGTTTGAAATTCAAACCTGCTCTTTTTCTGTTATTTGTACCAATTGTTTTTGGTACTGGTATATTTGTGGTGCTCTACTGGTACCATTTTTTATTTGGGTTTTATTAGTATCACTTTTTTCTGGTAATTTCTAGTATTAGATACCATTATGGTTTTTCGGGGTTTATACAATAGCACTTGGTATGAGGATGATAAGAACAAATACCAACATATTTTTTATGTAAGGGTTTCTACAGCAGTCTCAGTTTTCTTTTCATGACTGGGCTTTTAGGTGAGCCTCAGTTCTTGTTTTCAACCTTTCTTTATTTTGTTTTTACCATGCTCTTGCTAAGTGATTGAGGGTCGAGACCCCTTTCCTTGCCCTCTGTACCAGATTTGTGTTGTGTTGCGGGTTTGGATTTTCTCCCCCTCGCTTGCACTTCACCTTTCTTCTCTGGCTCCTACTCTGTGTCACTGGGTTTCTCCTATCTAGAGGCGAGGCTAAGGTCTGAAGTTTTGAGGTCAGCCCTTCTTTCTTTTCTTGATTTCTTTGATTTTGTAGTTGAAAGCCTTCTTCAGCTCGGTTAGAGCATGTTTGGTTTTGGCTGCTGCACCAAACCATTTCTCTTTTTTTTTTTTTTTGTGGCACCAAACCATTTCTCTTTTCTTTTTCTTTTTTGTGGGTTTAATTTGTGGTTTTCTTTTGGTTACTAAGACATGACGATTTTTGGTGGTATATGGTACATGGATTTTGTTTGTTGGGACATGATTTGTTTTTTTTTTTTGTGGGTTTTTTGTTGATTTGTGCTGATAAGAACAAATCTAATTTCTTCCTTGTTTTTTTGTTTTTTTAGGTACCGCTATTTTCTAGTATGGCTGATAAGAGCAAATGCTAAATTTTTGTTGCTGGGTTTTCTCTGTGGGTACAACTGCAGTTCTTTGTTATCTGCAATGTTGTAGTTGTTTGCAGAATTGAGTCAGGATTAAATTCTGCTCTGATACCATGTTGAGAAATGAAAAAATGAATATTGAGAATAAATTGTATTTATAATTGTTTTTGTGTATTACAATTTACATGCTTTTAGGTCTATTTATATTACAATGGCTCTCACAGCTGTTTATTTTACCGTTGGTATACCTACTATATTTGATATGCATTAATTACATTGTATTGTTGCTTTATATCTAATTCTAATAAAATAGAAAGGACAGATGCTTTATACTTGATTAATTTCTAGTCCTTAGATGAATGATGAAGATTAATATGAGATCTTCTTATTCATTTTCAACATAAACAATAAAAACTCTGGAGTAATTTCCAAAGAAAAATTGCACGCACATCAGTGGTCTTCATATGTTTCAGTAAATAAATCTGATCTAGATTGGATCAGGTCTGAATATGCCGAAATTTTTATTTATACCATATTCCAAAAAAAAAAATAAACTAAAAAATTATGATTTTGAGAGATTTCCAAAAACATCCAGGCCGCCAAGCCAATCTACAGCCTCAAAAACGAGGGGCCGCCAAATGCCCCTGCGGACCCCGGAATGCTCTGCCTTAACGGGTTATTTGATCAAAGGAAAATATTATATGTTTAATAATTTTCAAAAATAGAAAGAATAATTAATATTTAAATATGTTAGAAATCAATTAAATAAATAGATAAAACATCTTATAATTTAGATGTACTAGAAGGACTCCAAAGCATTTTTCAGGCATGATTTTTTATCGTTGTAAAAAAAATAAACTATTTATTGGTGTGTTACTGGAAAAAAATAAAAATACTTTGTATCTGAATTATTGATCCCAGTTCAAAAGTCATTTCTAGTAAATATAAAAATTATTGTATTCTTTCTATTTCTGAAAATTATTAAATAATCATTATAAAATCAAATGAATTCCAAACGAATTGCGGGTTTTTCTAGTTATTCCGGGGTTTGCAGGGGCATTTGGCGGCCCTCTGTTTTTGGGGTCGCAGATTGGCTTGATAGCCTGAGTAATTTTGAAAATTCTCCAAAATCTGAGTGTTTTGGTTTATTTATTTTTTTATTATGATACAAATAAAAATTTCGGTTGAATATGCTCACATTATTGTTCGCTTGTTCGAATATAATTGACAGTTAAGTTGGGTCAAGATGAGACCAGAAGACTGCTAATGTCGGTGCACCTTTTTTTTTTTTTGATTGATATGTCGGTGCACTTTCCGAGGGCGAAAAGGGATGATTCAGAAATACATACATGAAGATATTTTTACTTATAGAAATTAATGTAAAACAATATATAAGATAAGAATGATTGCTCCCAAATTTAGATATATAGACGGAACCGGAAAAAAAAATTTGCCCGCAAATAATTTAGTCAACAGAAAAATTCGGATTCAATAGACTGCCACAACAACATAAAGTACTACACGAAAAATTTGGTCTTATTGAATCAAAAAGAACTTTGGAATTCATAGTCTCGATTGAGAGAGAGAAATGAGATGACATATTTAATGAATTGTTGGGATTCTATGTGGTTAAGTTCACACAACGTCCATGATATATGATGTATTTAATGAATCCACAAAAAAAATCGGCTTTAAAGAATAAAGTCGATTTTTTTATGGTATGTCTACACATCTAAATTCACATGTACTCATTCTAATGCACTATATTATTTTATATTAATTTCTAAAAATTAAAAATTATTCATATATGACTTGCGGTCACAGTAGTTGGCTGTTGGCATATCGATAGAGCAATGACCAGGATCCGTATCCTTCCAGGTACCATAGAAGATGTCTCTCACTTTACAGTTTCAGATTAATTCTCAGTCGCTTTAAGTTCGGGCTAGCGCAGGGCAATATTATTGGGCTTTGAGATTCATGCAAAGTTAAAAAGAACGGTCCGGATCCACTAATTGTAAAAGATTCCCTCATCAGATAACTGGGAGGATGTAAATTCCAATGGCCATGCTATGGATAAAAAAATGCAAGTGGTCAAAATAATTTGGATACGCTCATTAAGTCCAATAGGAACAAATAATTGCTGATGTAACGAAAGGTAAGCTCTCAGAATTATTTTTTTTTTAAAGTAAGGTAAGCTCTCAGAAGTTATGGGCTCCAGGAGTTACTGATAAAGGAATCATATATCTTTGTATCAAGATGCATGCGTTATCTCTTATATGTACGTGTTTACCTTGCTTAAGTAGGCAATTGAATTCCCACAAGCTAAGCAAGTTAAATCCGTGTATCATTTTAGTAATTAATTCAGGTCAACGTTGGTCAATTCTCAGTCTTTATGAGAAACTAGGTTGAGTGAGCTTGATTTCGCCATTAATAAACACGGTCACATGCAATTTGTCTCTAATTTAAGGGGAAAGCAATTCCAATTAAAGAGCCCAAAAGGAAAAGAGAGAGAGAGCTTACTACATGTAGTTGGTAGAATCGTGGAAACGTTCCTTGGATTAAATTTCCAATTTACGCACCGTTTCAACCTGATCCCACCACAAAAGAACAAATGGGACAGCACCTTTTGAGAGGATAAGACCCGTGCCTGGCTCAAATTCAGCAATACTTTCAAGTAGAAGGAATGAAAACCACAGCGCAGTTGCTATCATCTGATGCTGAAATAAGTCGAGAAACACTTAAATTTGAAGTTTAATACTGTTTTAGGCGTTTGCTGAACTGAAAAGTTTCACCTATAATAACCGGATATTCAGCAAAATTGATTTTAGTGCACCACAAACCTGGGCAAAAATGGAATTAAACCAGAAGCACAAACAAAGGCACAATAGCTACCACACAATAAAATAAAAAATTGTGCAATTTTGGTGACATCTTACACACTGTCAAGCATACAAAATCATTATTATTACCATTATCATTTTTATTTCATAACAATTGACTTAAAAAAAAAATAACAAGTTCAACACATAGTTCAACTAATACAAATCAAAAGCCAATTATAAGATTCAAGAAATAAATCTCCAATCAATTGTGCCGTAAAATGTCTCAAGGAAAATCAGATGTCTGACATGTGCCAGGCATGTTACTCCATGAGAAAGAGTGAAGACCGAGGGTACTGCCTAAAGCATAGTTCGAGCCTGACGGGTTAACAGACTTTGATTGGGAGCAAATATTTTCACCCAAAAACATGGAGATTGCCTCAGTGACAACTGAGTGATTCTTGCCAATTGCAGGTTTCTCTTTGAACCAATCCAAACCCAGTAAGATGTCTGGCCTTAGGGTTGGGGTCTCACGATTGGGTGAGGTTTCTTCTTGAACTGGACTCGGGGCTCTGATAAGCATAGCATCCAGACCTGTAGTTATTGTAAAGTCATTACTCTTTTGTATCCGAGGGTATTTTAAGTGACCTTTGCAGAATAGTGCTGCAACAGTTGCAATTTGCAAAAAGTTGGATTGATTTACAATAATTATTTTTTAATGATTCTTAACTGAATGTTTAAGATAACTCTAATATCATAGAAGGTTTGAAGCATTCACTGCCATCTAAATCAAATTACACAGCATGCCATACACCTATCCATATACAGATGCCTCAATTCTGTATAAATTTAAAGGATACCATTGAAAAATATGTATGCATACCTTCTGGCTCTTTAGAGGCCAATAAATCATCTATCAACCCATCGTCAGCATCAGCTGTCGAGTCATACTCATTGGACTTGTCAACGTTTTCTAAGCACAGATCCCAAGAAGAACCTGAACTCTTCAAGCCCGATCCGCTTCGGCTTCCGCTGCTACGCACCTGTGCCTCATGCACCAGTGCATCCAAGAGGCCACTATTTCGCAGGGATAAATTACACTCTGACTGGAGAGAGCACGCTGTGGTACCAGTCATGGCAGGAGAATGGTACAACGAGTCATGAGGTGGCGTCGAGGAGGACCCCACCACGGGCCGATCTAGCCACGTTATTGGGTCGGTTTCAGTATCTTGGAGTGAAGGGAGCTCAAACTTCATAGACCCCATAGTAATGGGCCCAGAAGCAGAGAAATTGTTGCCATCTAAAAGGGCATGGCAGCCTGTCTCATAGGAATGATTCCTATTGTTAGAGCCAAAGTCTAGAACCTTATGGAAGTTTTCCGGGCTGTTTGTTAACTCAAGAGAGGCGGGGCCATCTGTCAGGGGTTCACTTAAGGCTGAAAGTGGACTCTCTGACAAGCTGAGTCGCCTTACCTGGCTGGGACTGGTACTGTACATGTAGTTGCAGTACCCATATCCTGGGCTAACTATACTCCCTGTGGGATAATCTTGAAGACTAACTGCATAAGGTAAAGTCTCTTGAGTCGAAAGGTAGGGTTCAGGTGTCAGGTCTGGTATGAAAAACCCGCTTTCCTCTAACAAATCACGAGATCTTTTCTTACTTGTTGAATATTCACTGAGAGAGTGTTGGTCTTCAGCTGATAGTTGGTAGCAAATGTTAGAAGGATATACCGGTAAACCCGCACGCTGGCACCTCTTTAGGCGTGTGTTCCAGTAGTTTTTTATTTCATTATCTGTACGCCCTGGAAGCTGACAAGAAAGACATTACATGGTAAAAAAAAATTCTAATGGAATATAAGAGTACATTCTGAATGGAAGAAGGTAAAAGGAAAAAAACAAGATGTTCAAATTCTCTAAATAATACTTCATTTAAATTTGGGGATCTGAAATTTCATTACATCACAACATAGTTCAAAGTTGGTTTATCTGAGACTTGAAAGAGATAATTCCAAATTCCAAGAAAAAGTTAGAGTATTGGTTAATGATACTGTTTCTCATTATGCTCTTTTTCAAAATTTGAAAAATAAAATGCAGAAATAAAAGAAAGGGGAGGTGAGTATTTACATAGGCGGCCATGCGGGCCCACTTATTGCCGAGCTTGGCATGGAGCTCGATGATGAGTTTCTCTTCTTCAGCAGAGAAGGCACCTTTTTTGAGGTTGGGGCGTAGATGGTTAGCCCACCGGAGGCGGCAACTCTTGCCACACCGGGCCAGCCCAGTGTTCTTCTGTACTGCGTTCCAGTTGCCTTCTCCGTGATTCTTTACATACTCCACCAGTATTGCATCCTCTGCTGACGTCCATGGCCCCTTCTTCAGCCCCAGTCCTGATCCAGATCCTGAGCCGCAACCCACTACAGAGCCCCCACTGCTACCTGCATGGAATTAATACAATAATGACCTAAATAATAATACATTATAACTAGCTGAGGTAATGACATATCAATATCATCATCAGCAGCAGCAGCAGAATCAGAATCATGAATGTTATTTCAAGCTTGCTGTATCTCTTCTTACCGTATAATAAAATCATCAACGCTACTTTTTATCCTTTTTTTTATTTTACTTCTCAATTAAACACTGGTCTAAATTTAAAAGATAACTCCTAGATTTTCAATTTCAATGGGTTATTTAGTACTTCTGAGCTTACTAGGCTTGAGAAATTTTAGGGTTTTACACAGGTTTGATTTGTACTGGTACCACACCCAGTCATGGGAAAATTTACTCTGCATTTTAATTTGTACTGGTACTGTACCCAATACCAAAACTCAGCATCAATTCTTGCTATTGGTACAGGTAAGTAGCGTTGGGTCATCATTATAGCACTCTCTTCTAAAAAAACAGGTCGGGAAAGGTAACATCTGAATCAAAACTTTATCATGAACTATGCTGGTACACACAAAATTGTGCATGACCGTGATCCGCCAACTTTTTGGCCATTTGCTGAGGCAATAACAATTAGAAGAAGGAAACTTACTACCTTCATCAAAGGACGGTGAATTAACAGCACTATCAGGAAGCAGTACGCCTAAGTCGCCTTCACTCTTCGTACGGTTCATGTTCATTATTTTCTAACCTGATTCAGTGATACTCCACTTTAGTATTTCACATAAAAAAAATACAAGCCAGAATGAAGTACAGCCTCAATCTTATTAAACCACTATAGTGAATAAAGTCTACTCAGAAACAATTATTTCCTACTATCACTGACCTCAATTTTATTTATACCTAGGCAATATTCTTCTGTCATTCTTTTGAATCAATTTGCATTAAAAAAATTATAACTGATGAAAATAGGTTCCACATATATTCCAAAGTTTGTACCCACTACTACTACTTTCTTACAAGCCTAATTTTACCACTAGAGAAAGATGCCTTGACTGATAGTATCAATGTTCTAACCCTCTTCCTTTTCTTTGAAAATGGACAAGTAAAAGATATATTGAACTGTTAGGACGGGATAAAAAGTTAAAATAACATACAATTTGAGGAAATATATATGTACAAAAAGAAAGAACAAAAATAAAATTAAAAAGATTACTGAATAACAGTAATTTTAATCTGAAGTGCCGTCAATTAAAAAAACTATAATCTATCATATGAAACAAAGGAATCATATTTGTACAGGGCAGGCACAAATTCAGAGGAGGTTAATTAAAAGATACCTTTGAATAACATAGATATCACATACAGCCCGTGAACCAGCCAAGCATATATGCTAATCAGATTGGAAAAAAAATAAAGTTTTCAAAATAGATAGAAGAAAACCATGATTTCGAATAAGGAGCAGCTACTTTTCACAAAACAGAAGATCACCAAATTTATTAAGATTTGAAAGTGACAGTATAATTAATTCTTTGAGATCAACCTTAAATTCCAAAGTCACTCTCACGCTCAATTGTTTAATTCTAATTCTAAACTGATCAAGAGTGCACTAGCCTTTTCTTCTTATTTCTCTTTTATCAGAGAAACCTGGATAGTCCAATCCACCATCCCAAACACACCCAAGAAGAAAATTCAAGAGCAAAATGCGGATCAAGAAACTAGAACTAGAAAATGTGCATTAACAAGGCTCAATTTGATATGAATTTAAAAAAATTCAGGCTAATGGAAAAGGTGCTCTGCCATAAATGAAATAACATACTTGGAAAACTCCACATAAAGCAAAAACTCACTTTTTTGAACAAATTTAGCAAGAATATCCAAGAATTAACTCCCATACGAGAGCCGTTTAAATTGTCACACTCGATAATTACACAAATTCGGCCTATCTAAATTTCGAAGGAAGAATAGGCTAACACAACAAGCAAAAAAAAATAATAATATTCGGTGATCCAGAATTAAACAGACACGGATCGAAAAATACGAAGGAGAAAGACGAGATCAAACCTGAGTTAAGCAGCTTGGATCAAGTCGAGGAGTATTAAATGCAACTGAATTAGGAAACCCTAGGAAATGGGGAGGAAGTAGCGATGTGAGAGAAGGAAATTTGGGAGAGAAGGAACGGAGAGAGAGAGAGAGAGAGAGTAGTGTGAGCGTGTGTTTTACTGTGTAGAGAATATTAAGAAAGGAGAGTAAAAAGTATCTTCGCCCCTATACTCCAATTACCGGAGTAGTTACCCTTTTTCTTTCTATTTTTCCCTCTTCTATTTACCGTAATTTTGGAGAGTTGATCCTGACTGAGACTTGGACTTCAAATTAAAAAAAAAAAAAAAAAGAGAGACTTGGACCGAAAAACTACCGCTAACGGAGTACGCCATAAACCATAGACCAACATTCAATGAGTGTTTTTTGGTCCTATTACACTTCATTAAAGTGAAATGAGTCTAAACATCAGTATTAAGAAAGGCTTGGGTCCGATGCCCATCGGACTCAAATTTGGGTCCGATGGGTTTGGGACCGTCCGATCCACCTTAAGATTCGTGCGCACGAATTTTAAAGCAGACGCGAAAATTGCGGGCGCGAATCCTTAAGCAGATTGGACGGTGAGCGAACCCGTCGAACCCACTTTGGGTCCGATGCCCATCGGACCCAAATTTCTCCCCAGTATTAATGCCCCTTTCGAATCAACCGACTCGATTTGACTTTCTAACGATAAAAATCTATGAAACTGGTCTACTGCGGCAACATCGTAGTGCCCCACTGAAGGTTGGGGACTTCCTGAAAAGTTCTTCTCATCAGTCCTGCCCCAAGTTCAGTGAAGTTCATATGTAGTCCGTCCGGAATATTCCTTGAACATGGTTCTCCCGTACAATACATGCCTGACACCAGTCTCTATCGTCCTCGACTACTAGTGGATGCACCACATCTGCATCGGCATTTCGCTCCAGCACGAATGTTAAGGTACAGCAGTGGTTGGGATTCATCCTAGGGCTCTGAGAGAATACGGGGTCGAGAACTTAAGAAACGGGGACCACCGGATCAGTCCTAGTCCGGGAAAACGTGAAATGTTTCTGCCAGGTAAATGTCCTCTCCATTTTAATAAAAAATGGACGTTTGCCCTCTCGCTTCTCTGCTTACCCGTCATCTAAGATGAAAATCCAGCGGTAGAAATGCTTCTGCTGCTAGAGGATAATCTCTTGAGCGACTTGTGTCGTTCTGACCTGATTTTTGGATTAGAAGCTTCAATCTTGGATTCTCAGTCTGCATGTTGTACGAACCGGAGAGGAATAGATTCCATTTCTGGGCGGGACCCACACCTTCTGATCATCAGTACCATGCTCCAGACACAACCGATTTTATTTTGAAGGTACAACCGATTTTTTTTTTCTCTGATAGTCTGAGGTCAGTGCCATCTCGTTGCATCTTACCAAAGAAGATAGAAAGAAAACATAAGTTACTGTGAAGACGTCGCGATTAGAATACAATCCTTGGTCGGTGAAACTATGGGACGGGTAAAATGGAGAGGTTTTGCTGTGATTTATCGGGACTGGACGCATCCATTGATAGGAAAGAACGCTGCATCGGGAATTCGGGATGTGTAGGAATTATTCCTCTGTGCTCTAGCCTAATGCATTATTAATTCACATCAAATCATATTCAATGCATTTTATGCATGAAGATCACCTTTCCAAATTCCAACCCGCTTGACGATTTAAACGCCAGTAAAACATGAAATTTTTAATCATTATTTTTTAACAACTAATTTGTGGAGGGCACACTTCTTCATTTGTTTTTAATGGTACTGTTCCTTTATTAATTGCATTATTTTATGTGCTAGTTCCGCGTGTTTTATTGTTCATCAACGAACCAACATCTGATGACGTCAAGCAAACGAAACAGAATTTTTCACTCCCTAGAAATAAAGTAAAAATAAATGGATCATTCTTTTTCATCACCGCAATTTCTTTTGTTAATTGAACTTTTTTGCATTTTCATTTGTTAATTGCAGACTGCCGAAGTATCTCTCTTTATTACACATTTCTATCTAAAACTCACAATTAATTGCATACGAACTTGTGCAAAAATTATATTAAGACCACTGGAAAATTATACAAATAACTAACGAACGTGCAGTTAGCTGACGTTAATGTTAGGCAGACAATTAATTTATTCTATTAATGAATCAAATGGATATTTATTTTTAATGATTGCTTCCGGGCCTAAACATAGAAGTACTCCGTACAAATGTTGATTAATTACATGCATGTAAACCAATTGAGAAGTGTGCGATCAATAATAAAAACATAAAATTAACAATTAAGCTGTCTAATTATAAAAAATTTGTTTAATTAGCAAATAAACAAAAATTGACAAAATGTATAATTGACAATTGAACATACAAAATTAACAGACAAAAAAAAAATTTAAGAAGGGAACGTACGCAATTACAAAATGAATGTATTGAAGCACAACACGTTTATTAACAACCGTTTCTCTGGTTATAAAATAATCCAAATTCATTATAGAAAAAATATTACGAATAGAGTGAGACTAAGATGTTATGCATAACGCACTTTGATTTGTACTAGAGATTCATATCTTCGTTTTCAAAGTTCAAACGGTCGATCTGAACCGTTCATCGTGATCTCCACGTGAAAATTTGTTTGGATGCCAAATTTTACATTTTTTTATCAAAATTAATCTTTAATTAACACAAAAGATTCTCAAACCACAACAAAATCTCTTTTAGAATGTCAATCATTTAACTATCAGTTTGCAAAAATAACAATATGTCGTTTGCAAAATGCAGATTGAACACATTCCCATAAGTATCAAAATTACCAAGTCTTTTAATTAAACCTGCTCTCTGCACATTTTCAAAATTCTATTAAAACATCTGCAATAATGTCAAAAAGAAAGGGGGACAGTGGGTCCCACTGTCTAAGCTCCTGGTGACATTCAAATTAATTGTCCAATTCCTCATTAATGCTAACACAAGTTTTACTACTTTGTAAAATAATTTCAATCCAATGAATACACTTAGAACAAAAATATATCAATTCACACTATTATAAGCCTTTTCAAAATCCAATTTAAATAGAACCTTTTTATTTTCTTTATTTTCTTTATTTTCTGTATGAATTAAAAAAAAATTAGCTTTTTTTGGGTTTGTTTGTAAAAGAAATTATTCTCGCTATTGCTACGTGAATTATTCTCACTATTTTCTTTATTTTCAACCGTATCATCAGAAGGTCATCGGACATTCGGACGTCGCAGCATTCATCTTTTGTTGCCTTCAAATAAAATCGGATTCAATTAATTTTCTATTTTTCTACACCCAGTCTCTTCTTCGTTTCCAGAAAATTTTCAAATTAGGCTGAGCATTAGAAAGGGTACTGTGATTCAAGCGGGAAAATGACCCATTAATCTTGACTAGGACGATATGGTTTTGAGGTATTGACATGCTACTGTAGGGCTCACGATCAATGGACGTCTCCATTAATTTGCTGACGTTGCTTATCAACTGGAGAAAATCTCCCGGGCTTATCAAATTTTTTTTTTTTTAATCACACGGGCTTATCAAATTGCGTGAATATATGAACTCGTTCCGATGCTCTCAATTTCACGGTTCCAATGCCCCGACCACTGTTGGATCACCTGAAATTTCTGTCCATAAAGTCAGTGACACCGGATGGATTTTGACATTTAAATATTAAATATAGTTTTGTTTTAAAGTCCACCCGAAACTTACATATCAGTGACTTTAGGGATATAAATTTTCTACCCACATAGAAGCAAGAGATTTAGTTCCCAAAAAAAAAACCCACCCGCTCCCAAAAAAATAAGTAAAAAAGACTTGTCTGTTTCCATTGAGAAACTAAGAAATGTAATTGATGGGGAATACTGACAGAAAAAAGAGAGATATTGTTTAACTTTTACTTCAAAAGCAGCCTAATTTGACTGCTCTTAAGTTAGTTTCACAATACCTCAATACAATTCAAGAGTTAGTCTACCCAGTTTGATTACAGTTCGAGAAGTTTTTTTATTACAAAATGAATATAAAAAGTGATTTATATATATGCATATTACAATAATATTTATAATATTATTGATAGCGATTACTACTTGTCAATATTCTTTTCATTATGATTAAATATTTTTTTTTCATTTTTGTTTGATCATCATCGGTATACTTATACTGGTCACATTTTTTATTACTTAAGTATAATATTGTAATACTAATGCATTTTTTTTATTATGATCGACACAAATTATCTGTATATATAAAAGTATACTAATATCATGCCCGTGCATTGCAACGGGGACATATAATAAGAGAATAAAAAACATCTCATACAAAATAACATATTTTCATAAAAAAATTATGCTAAATGACAAATAACATTCTTAAATGACATATTAAATAACAACTACACGTAAATAACATTCCTTAAACAACATATTAATGGACATTTTTTTATATATTTTTGATATATTTTCATAAAAAAAATCTCAAACAAAATGACATATTAAATGACAAATAATAATCCTTAAATGATATAAAAAAAATAGAAAGAAATGAATACATGACCAACATCAATTATCAATCAATTCAAAAATTTCTCAAATGATACTTAAAAAATAGAAGAAATCATGATCAATCAGAAAGATGATACAGTTTGAATGTGGAGAGTACGTGTGACAAGTGCGTGTCTAAAAAAATCTAGACTTCTACACGTAAACAAACATAAAAAAGATGCATAAAATCAAAATATTTAATCGGATGACTGATATTCAATCTGAAATTTCATCTTTTAATTTAAGTCGTTGGCGAATTAGAACATCTACGTGCTTAATATAAGAATGGAGATACAAATCCATTATGAATTTCAATATTTTTTTTCTTTCTATAAATAGCGTATAATGCTCACTTGGATTAATTATTGTGACCGGGCAGCATCATGTTCAGTAGGTGCCGTGGGTGCAAACTGGGGTAATTAACCATTGCTGGCTTCAAATTTGAATATCAGCCTGTATTAAATGCTCCGAATTACTTGACTGTAGACCAGTTCACCCTTCATGTCTGCTATCCATAGACTGTAGATTCCAGTATTCAACCTTGGTAGTCTTTCCCGGAAAAAAAATTAAGTAAAGAAAAAAAAAAACAGTGCGCAGGAGACTCCGCAACGACCGACAATTTCTGTATTTGGACTGCGGTCACTTGGGCCAATCGTGCTGCCGACATTTTTATTAGTATCCAAAGTTAATTAGAAATTAATAAATATATCCAGTTCTGTTGGATTTTCATAAAAATATTCATACCGGTTATTTAATAGCCGGTACCAATTTTAATCCATTACCGGTCATTTAATGACCGGCACTCCGTCACTTTCAATCCATATTTCAGGTTATTTTTTTTATTTAATTTATTTTTTTTAATTATTTTTTTATTTTTTTAAATTATTTTTCAGTAACCTATACACGTAAATTAGTAACCTGACAATTATTTATCATTTTCCAAACTGTAGTTTGTTTGCCATGGCTATGATTTCATTACACTGTGGTGGGAGGTTTCTTACTAATTTATACGGGGCTTATTACTCCAAAGAGGCAATTAATTCATTTATGATTCCCGATGATATCTCACTTTGTGACTTGAAATCCATGATTTACGCATGCACTGGTTATAACCCAGAAAAGTGGAACTTAGAATTGGCAACCCAAGTTTGCTATGGAAACCCCAGGAAATATACCATTGCGAAACTACTAGATGAAAGTACTTGGAGAGGCATGTACGGCCATTTAAAGGCCACTGGAATTTTTATAATAGAAATCTACGCCAAAAGAGTTCCGATAGAGTCAGGGGTTGGAAGTTCTGACGAAAATTCAGTTGCGCCAACATATACAACACAACCAGAACCATACACTCCCGACATTCCTTTATTCGAACCTGACCCAGAAACATACAGTCACTTTACTCCACCAGCACCCCAATCACGACTCCAACCAAGACTCCAAGTTTCATCCCCACCTCACTCCAGACCGACACCAGTAGACGATGAAATTCCGAAGAAAGATCTGCAAAGTGGGGATGAATTTGATGGAGAAAACTGGGACTCTGATCACCTGGAGGGTTGTGGTGAAGATGATCTAGTTGAAACAACTCAAGGGCACATTCGAACCGGATATGGGAATATGACATTTAGTTGTCGGACTGATACGCACCCGTTCGAAGACTTCAATGATACATCTGAGTTTAGAGAAGCCGATATTGGTTACTATGGGCAACGAATTGAGTACAAAGGTGAGCTGGCGTCGGACCAATATTTTAAATGGAAAGAAGACCTGATTAAGAAGATAAGAGAGCACCATATTACAAAGAATTAAGAGATTAGAATAAAGAAAGGTGACAGGGATCGGATTCAGGTGGTGTGCAAGGACCCGAGTTGTGATTACGAACTTAGGGGACAAGCAACGGGATATGGAGATGCATGGGTTATAACAAGGCAAGACAAACCTCACACATGTAGGACTGAGTATACAAGGACCGACAATGAATATCTGACAGCATCAATCATTGCCGATGTCATTGAGAAAAACATTAAGACTGACCCCTGTATGAGCATCCAGGGGGTGACAAACTGTGTTTTAACTGTGTATGACAATGTAACCCCGAAATACAATCGACTGTGAAGGGGTCGTGAGCTTGCAATAGCCCGACAATTTGGGAGTTGGGAGAGTTCATAAAGCTTGCTGAAACCACTGCTGATGGCAATTTGCGACAAAAATCCCGGCTTGAAGTACCAATTTCTAACTTGTCCGATACAAGATAAACATAGAGAAATTGTGCAAGTAGCTGTTTAATTCAGGGCCGTAGCCTGGACTTTTGGTCCATGCATTGTAGCGTTTCAATACTTGTAACCAGCGATCAGCATAAATCATGCTTCTTGTATAGGCAGTATAAGGGGAGACTTTTGATAGCTTGCGGCTATGATGTCGAAAACCAATTGTTGCATATTACATTTGCAATTGTGCAGAGGAGGATGGTGAGAATTGGGGTTTTTTCTTGCGGTGGTTGAGGAATGAAATGCTTGGATATGATAAATTTGTATGTGTTATATTGGACCAGCACAATGAGATCAAAGCTGCACTGATAGCAGAATACAGATGGATGCCTGAACTTTTTGTGCATAGGTTTTGTATGCAGCATGTTGCTGACAACCTGGTCCAAAATTGTGGAAAGGACAAGTGGTTCGGATGGAGGTTCAGACAATAAGCCAAGAAGAAGAAGCCAAGAAGGCTGAAAGAGATGTTCGAAGAGTTTGCTGTGGTATGTCTAATTTATAACATTTTGTTTAATTATTTTATAAGACTATTCTGAAAATGAAGTACACATCTTTGTTTTTGTGCAGCTAAATCCAAGGTGTAATGTATTTTTAAAGAAGGTGGGCAAAGTACGTCCTAATGATGTGATTGAGCTGTCTAATTATGAGAAGATTTTCCAAACCTGTGATGGAGGATACCAGTTTGGTATCATGACAACAAATGGCTCCGAGTCGCTCAACAATGTCTTCCGACTTAGCCGTAGAATGCTCGTGGCTGCCATAGTGGAGGATACGTTCTACAAGTGCAACAGATGGTTTGTTGAGCGGCGACAACGAGCAATGGACTTAAGAGACAAGAATCAGGTTCTTTTTTACTGGGTTTTGCAAAAGATCAGAAAATATTGGGAGAAAGCTGCAATAATGTGTTTGGTCCCTTATACGCACGGCCAAGGTCAGTACCAAGTTTCATCCCCAAATGAGTACGTTCCAATCACCCGCAGCGACGCATGAACTATGGAACTTATTCACAGAGAGTTCATGTATATTGTGACATGTGGTCCCGACAACCAAATGGAATGTACCTGCAGAGGTATCCAATTAATTTTTATTCCGTGCGCTCATGTCTTAGCGGTTTGTCGTGAACGGAATTAGTGCGAGGACCAATTTGTTGCAGACTAGTATACTGTGAACTATCTTGAAAGTACTTTGAGTGGGGTGTTTGTTCCTTTTGACAATATGTCAGAATGACCTCGTAATGATGAACCTAGAATTCTTCCGAGCAAGGGTTGGATTAGGGTTGGGAGGCAAAAACACATCCGTCATGTAATGATCATGAATAAAATGCAAGGTAGGCGAAGGGGGCATCAGGCTCGTCGTTCCACTACCGATAGGAATCGAAGAGGTATGTAACATTCATAAAAAATTATATTTCTTTTCAATTTATACCAACTTACTAAGTAACAAATACAAATACAGAGCCAAGAAACGCAGCAAATGCGGTAAAAAATGAGCAAGTTATAGCAGAGGCAAGTGGGTCCGGAGGGTTATGTCGTAGCACCGCTACAAGCCATTTAGATGCATCTGTTATGTTTGCAGAAGCAATGGGAGAGGCAGTAGCCATAGGAGGATAGGCGGTTGGGATGCAAGGAGAGCCATATGGAAGCTAAGCAGTGCCATCTGAAAGCAAAGCAGGGACATCTGGAAGCCAAGCGGTCATCTTCTAGAACTGGTCAGTTTCTCCGATTTAGTTTTAGGCGTAGTAGTAATAGGTGATTTAGATGCATGTTGTGAACTTGTTTATTTAGATGCTTGCAGAACTTTTTTATTTGCTATTTGTGTGGACTTTATTTGCAATTTCTGTGGACTTTACTATTTTGTACAATACGTCTAATGCATGAATAATTTGCAATTTGTGTGGACTTTTTAATAAAGCACAAACCCATTGGCCTTTCGATCTATTTCTATATGCATGTCAACACATTAATAAACTCAAAAAATTTACAACCTAGTTTTACAACCCTAATTCATCAAACTACAATAACTACTTCTTAGAACCCAACTCAAATGCACCCAAATTTTAAACCCTACTAATACTACTTTTAGAACGAGCCAAATTTGCCGGATCTTGATCAGTCACAACAGACAAAATGGTAGCGTTACCGGTATAAGTACACGGAACAAACTCATCGCCCGATGTTGGAGGCTCTGGATCAACCTTCTTCTTTTTTCAAAACCATAGCCGTAGGGGTTTTCCACAAAGTCATCGTCTGAAATTTCATACCTAAGAATTCTTCCTGTATGAATGATTGATAGTTCTTTTTATCACGGCATACTCGACAGTTGTTCATTTTTCCCTCATTTTTACCTCGATCACTAATTTACCCTTCTCTCGCTAGGCCACGATAGGACGACCTACCTCGGTTGCTATTGTTCATCATTTTGGCCCCTTCAAATATTGCCCTTTTTCGCCTCAAATAGCAAAAAAAATGGGGTGCCGGCCATTAAATGGCTGGTACCAATGCGTGCAACCTTTAACCGCAGTATTGTTTGTTATTGTAGTATTTTCTGTTTATATTTTATGTTGTAGTATGCATGCAATGATTTTTGTAATTTAGTTTAATTTAGCATAATCCTGATAATTTATTTTTTGGTAGCATGCATGCAATAATTTATTTTTTAGTTGTAGTATGCATGCTATAATTTATTTTAAGTTGTAGTATAAGTTAGTTACGACAAAAGATCTACAAAATTTATTTTAAGTTGTAGTTTAAGCTATAGTATGCATGCAATAATTTAATTTTTAGTTAATTTAGTATAAGTCAGTGACGACAAAAGATCTTCAAAAATATACAAATAGTACCATAAAAGCACACATAAAAAATAACCAAAACATAAGATAATTCAAACATAAAACACAAAACATAGTATACCAAAAATAAACAGTACAAAACAATCTAACTACCACAGAGAGGGGGACCATCGCTCAGCTGGTACTCCGGCGTTCTCTCGAATCGGCCAGACTCTCTCTTTCGGTATAACGACATTAGCCTCGGCCTCTCTGCGCATCCGGTCGGCGGTATCCCAGACTGACTCATCCTCACCCCTAGAGACTGGCGGGGGTGTAGAGAAGATGGATGTAGCCAACTCAGCCGCAAAGTCAGACTGAGTCTGAGACCCGCTACCACTGGCCTCTCTATCATGTGGCATCTCTCTCTCATATTGTGGTGATCGCGGTGGCGGCATATCGGCCGGATCCTCGTAGAACCCGAAGTCATTGAGACTGAAAGCTGGACCCTCCATAGGAAAGAACTCCGGAGGCAGTGGCGGCATCTCGGCCGGACCCTGCAATCATACAAATAATATAAAGTAAATTTGATCTGAATGAAGAAATTTGTACTAACCTGACAACTAATGAAATATGACATACCTGAGGCTGAACCGGATGTCCCTGCACGTCATAGAATGACTGCCAGCCAGTCATGGACAATACCCAACGATGGTAGTCCCACTTTGACTGCTCTCGGGGGGGGGATGGCATCTCATTAGCTCTAACGAGGGGCTCGTCAGGCTCGGTCGGATCTATCTGACGCTAGTTGATGTGCGTCTCGCAGCATGGTGATAAGCTGCCCACCGTGCCCGGCATCCTCAACACATTTAGCATAGTTCTTGAGCCATATATACCCAATATATCTCCAGCCCCTCCTTCCCAGCATCTTGATCCTATGCGCACAACCTTTAATCGCAGTCAAAAGCTGCAAAAAAATTATTTTGTTAGATTAAATCTTGATGAACTAATCAGTTACAAAAAAACTATATAGTTTTAGGTGCATTACCTGGTGAGCCAATTTGCGACCGTTAGGGGTGTAACCATCATCGTCCAGGATCCTGTCGCGTAAGTGAGCACTATAATCGCCCTGCAGATATACGGATGCCATGCCGACCCGCAAGTACCAAGACTCATACCTCACTAGGGGATGTCCCGGGGTCTGCGTGAGCTCATCTGGCATATGATAAAAATCGAGATGCTCGGGAGCCCCCGCCCTAGTGTAGTACTCCTCAAAATGCGTCCTCTAGTCACGATCAAGATTTGATAAGTAACTAGTCCTATAAGGAACACGTTAGTTGCAATACAAAGCTATCAAGTAATATGGGATAATAGATAATAGAATACGACTTACTTATACAGGTTTTTGATGATGGACCTCGACAACTGTGGATCTGTGGGAATTAACGGCGCATGTCCAAACTAACGGAGTACCCGATCTGGATAGTGGTGCTCCACTATCCAGAAGAATATGAGTGGACCTTTGTAGTACCATCTCTCTCGCTGCTCTAGACAAACCCCCGGCAAATGCTCACTCTCGTACAACTTCTCGTATGGTGTCCACTCAATCTGCTATGTAGCCAAACTCTGCAGTTGTGAACGGACTGGTCTGATACCCAAGGTACTACCGTGGCTCTGATCCAGGTAGTGGTGAGTACCGTGCCACTTCTTGGCGTATGCCTGACATCTGAGATTATCAGGCTCTCCCCACGCCGGAGGCTCATTCGGGATAGGCCAGCCCACCACCGGCCCATACATTTGCTTCTTCTCTTTTTGCATTTTCAAGAATAGGCTAAAATAGGCTAACATATGCAAAAGTGGACTAAAAGGGGCTAAATTGGGCTAAAATAGGCCAAACTGGGCTTAATTATGCAAAAATAGTCTAAAATAGGCCAATTGCGATTAAAATAGCCTAAAATAGGCTAAAATATCATAATTTTGGTAAAAAAATGCTTAAATAGGCCAAAATAGGCTTAACTATGCTAAAATAGTCTAAAATAGGCCAACTTGCGGTTAAAATTGCCTAAAATATGCTAAAATATGCCCAAATAGCCTTTTTCGGTAAAATATGCTAAAATAGACAAAAATCGGCTTAATTATGCTAAAATAGGCTCAAATATGCCAATTGCGGTTAAAATAGCCTAAAATATCCCAAAATAGGCTAAAATACCCTAATTTCGATAAAATATGCTAAAATAGGCCAAAATAGGCTTAACTATGCTAAAATAGGGTAAAATAGGCCAATTTGCAGTGAAAATAGCCTAAAATATACTACAATAGGCCAAAATAGCATAATTTCGGTAAAATATGCTAAAATAGGCCAAATAGGCTTAATTATGCTAAAATAGGCCAATTGCGGTTAATATAGTCTAAAATAGGCTAAAATAACTTAATTTCGGTCAAATATGCTAAAAATAGGCCAAAATAGGCCAATTGCGGTTAAAATAGCCTACAACTTGCTAAAATAGGCTAATTATGCTAAAATGGGCTAATTATCCTAATAATGCTAAATTGCACTAAATTAGGCTTAATTATCCTAATTATGGTAAAAAATGTTAAAATACGCTAAAATATGCTCAACTATGCTAATTATACTAACTTATAATAAATTACGCTACATTAATTTAAATTTAGCTAATTACTCTAAATTATACTAAATTAAATAATTAAAACTAACTACAACGAATTTAACACTAATTAGATCTAAATTATTCTAATTTTGGTACATTAATAACAAATCCTAACATTTTACAACCATTTTGCACTAAAAATGAATTTTTATAAAATTAGAGGGACTTACTTGCAAATCTAGGAAGATATGGAGAAATCTGGGAGAAAAAACTCAAGCGATGAGAGATAGTGTGAAATTTGATAGAATGAATTTTGAGAAAAACAGCTAACCTTCCACACATATATATAAATGTCCGTGCCGGCCATTACATGGCCGGTAATGGATTAAAATTGGTACCGGCCATTTAATGACCGGTATGAATATTTTTATCAAAACCCAACTGGGCTGAGTATATTTATTAATTTCTATTTAACTTTGGATATTAATAAAAATGTCGGATCGTGCTGCAAAATTGGAAATTACAGTTTGTAAAATGCAAGTGTCTTTTTTTCTCTTTTCTTTTTCCTGGGAAAAGAAAAATGGAAAGGTCGGATAAAAGTCGAAATTTTTATTTATACCATAAGTTCAAAATTAATAAACCAAAACACTCTAGTTTTGAGAGAATTCTAGAAAATAGCCAGGCCGCCAAACGTCTCTGCGGCCCCAGCCTAGGGGCCTCCCAATGAATTTATTTTTTTTTTCTTTTTTTTTACGGAAATTTTATTAACAAAAACTTTAAATTAGAACCAACATGTAAACAAAAAGTTCTCTTTAATGACCGCTAAGGGCCAACAGGTAACAAACAAAAAGTTCTCTGTGTCTAAAAAAAAATTGGGGGGTCGCTAATTCATTGGGAGGCTCCTAGACTGAAGCCGCAGGGCCAAGTGGCGGCCCTCCAGTCTTTGGAGCTGCAGAGACGTTTAGCGGTCTGGGTATTTTTAGAATTCTTCCAAAACTGAAGTGTTTTGGTTTAATTTTTTATTATTATTGTATAAATAAAATTTTCGGGATAAAACGAAAAGGCAAGAGAGACAATAGTACGTTACCTGAGGATTGCTTCACGTGAGTGGGTCCCCTTCTAATCACGAGCCATGATCAAGGAAGGGATCTTTCCATTGGAGACCTCGGCGCTTCTGTGACCTCTCGCTGTTGTCTGTTTGGTGTGTTTAGGTTTAGTAGAATGTTAGAGCCCGAAATTTTTATTTTTAACATTTTAAAAAAATTCATTAATAAATTAACCATCGTTTTTGGTCAATTCCAAATTTAACACGGCCGCAGAATGCCGGAGCGGACCCATATGGGGGGTACCGCAGAATGCCGAAGCGGACCCCCATATGGGGCCGCACAATGCCGAAGCGGCCCCTGGGGCCGCATAATGCCGGAGCGGTCCCCGGCCTATATATAGGGCCGCAGAATTCCGATTTCATTACACCTAATTTGAAGTTCGAATCCCTTCGACCTCGGGTAAGTTTTCTTCTTTTTCTCTTGTTTTAATTTTTAGTGTAGAGTAGTAATTAGGTGTAGGTTTAGGGTTTAGGATTAGAATTTAGGTTTAGAGTTTAGATTTAGGATTTAGAATTAGAATTGTACCAAAATTTAATTCGATTGTACCTAAATTTATTTAGAATTGTACCTAAATTTAATTCGATTGTACCCAAATTTAATTAGAATTGTACCCAAATTTAATTAGAATTGTACCCAAATTTAATTAGAATTGTACTCAAATTTAATTAGAATTGTACCCAAATTTAATTAGAATTGTACCCAAATTTAATTAGAATTGTACCCAAATTTAATTAGAATTGCACCCAAATTTAATTAGATTGCACCCAAATTTAATTAGATTGCACCCAAATTTAATTAGATTGCACCCAAATTTAATTAGAATTGTACCCAAATTTAATTCGATTGTAACCAAATTTAATTAGAATTGTACCCAAATTTAATTAGATTGCACCCAAATTTAATTAGAATTGTACCAAAATTTAATTAGAATTGTAACCAAATTTAATTAGAATTGTAACCAAATTTAATTAGAATTGTACCCAAATTTAATTAGAATTGTACCCAAATTTAATTAGAATTGTACCCAAAGTTAAACCGGACTTTTACCAAACTCTCATATTTGACCAAATATTATCCAATACAGCATGAGTACCAGTAGAGATATACCATCCTCCAGTAGGGGTACACAGCATGCTCCTACAGCCACGCCATACGAGATGTCTCAGTACATCGAGACAGCGTTGGCGGATGTTCCGGGTATCCGGAGTCGCACCGACAGGGTCAGTGACTTCTTATGGTACCCGAATGCGGAGCATCGGATATTAGAGGCTGCCACTGGGGTAAGTAAATTTGTCATATTTATAAATTTGTCATCTCGAATTTTTGATGAATGAACTTGATCTGATTATTTACTTAAATGCAGGGTTTGGATGCGGTTACGGTTCGTCACAACCGCCAGCATCTACGGTACCAGTCGGCGTACGGGGGGGTTTTACGCTCGATGGGATTGTACCAGATATCCCAGATGGCCGAGGAGAATGCTGACGAGGGCTTATCTTCTGGCCTCGTTGAGCGATGGCGTCCGGAGACGCACAGCTTTCATCTCCCCCATGCTGAGATGACAGTCACCCTACAGGACGTCAGTTGCCTGTGGGGTATGACTATTATTGGGGAGCCGGTCACGGGCGTCGAGTACGGAGATTTTCGTGCATTGTGCTTAGAGCTATTGGGTATCCCGCACGAGGATCTCCAGAAAGCGAAGAAGAGAGGTGAGAAGACTGTGGTCTCGCCCAGCTGCATCAGCTTGGTAAAGCTGCGGGCGAGATTTCAGGTCTTTCCGGAGCGACCAGATCAGGTATTTGCTTGTACGAGATTCAATCATATTTTCTTGTAAGTATTGTTCTAATTTAAATCTATAACAGGTGGTTATTGACCGATATCTGCGCGCCTATATTTTGGAGATGATCACCTGTCGGTTGTTTCCGGATTCGCATGGAGATCAGGTGCGGCTGTGTTACCTCGAGCTTCTGCGCGACCTGTCCACTGCGGGCAGGTTCAACTGGGGAGGTGCCACGCTGGCATGCCTATATAGGTAAGAAACACCTTATAAATATTTTCAAATAGTATACATCGTAGTGTAGTAACAATGACTTTGTTTTCTTGTAAAGGGGTCTTAACACAGCCTGCCTGAAGAAGAACAAGACATTCATAGGACCGTGCATGTTACTACAGCACTGGTCCTATGCACATCTGATTGTTGGCCGTCCAGTCCTGGCTAGCAAGACAGATGTGCCGCAGTGGGGCAAGCCCGAGCCGGACAACTGCCCTGCATTTGCCGCCAAGTACTGCTATCCCAAGATTTGGGTAGGTACAGGGCATGGCGCGTCTCTCGGCATCACATTTTGGAGACAGGAGATCGAGCACCTCAGAGATGATGCCGAGTTTGTCACTTGGGAGCCCTACAGAGATTATGTAAGTTTACTTTTATTTTTATTTAAATTTTTCCCAGTTCGAATTGATATATGATATTAAATCTATACTTCCAGGTCGAGGTGGATGGCGCACATCGCTCATATCTTGAGATATTGCCGGAGCGATGTCGTCAGCAGGAGCGTTTCTGGCGTGCAGAGGTGCCGCTCATATGTTTTCAGGTACCGTAATTTATTTACGCTAGTTATTTACACAATCAACTTAATTTAATAAAAACAGTCTAACGTATTAATATATATAGATCATCGAGCACCATTACCCCGGACGGGTCATGAGACAGTTCGGGCTGCGCCAGCTTGCTCCGCCCCCGGCACCGATCAGCGAGAATGTCTGGCGAGCTCTGCACCATGCCAGGGAGACCACTGCAGACAAGGACTGGGGGATTGCTCGTGCCGATTACGTGTTCGAGGCAGGACAGGCAGATCCCCCATTGGCCGAGCCCGACCGTCAGATGGATGTCGCGCCAGTGTAAGAAATTTTATTAATTCACTACTTCAACTATGGCTTTTTGATTGGAATATCTAACATTTGTTGTAATTCGTACAGACCTTACAGAGATTGGTATCAGGATTGCGGCGCGTACACCATCTTCATTGAGGGCTACATCGCCGACAACCCGCACGAGCGGGTACCGAAGCCGAGGGATCGTAGAGGACGGATCCACGGTATTATCCCCGCCGGCGCACCTCTCGCAGCCACGGTATTTTTAATTTGAAGTTTCAAATTCAAAAATATTAATATTTACAATTGTACAACTTCTTCATAATTTTTTCATATTTTCAGGCATTATATCTTGTCAAGAGTTGCGTCATAGGGGCTACGATGGCCGTCACCAGGGGATGGAAGAGGCTCGGGAAGGTCATCCTCAAGCACAACGTACCCGCGGTGTGCCAGTGTGGGTACAGGGCGCGCCTCGACTCTCTACTGAGGTGCGCTGGCTTGGGCGGTGTTGATGCGGTCGACGACATATCTGACGAGCCCGATGTCTATGTCCCCTACACTGGTGATGAGGACGTGTTTGCAGGCGTCCATGATGCTGAGACGGTCGGTCAGGCGTTCGACCGAGGTGCCGAGTTGATGCGCCAGGCTGCACTGGACGCCATGGGATCCCAGGCTAGGATGCCTACCGAGGTATAATTTAAATTAAAATACATAACTGTGATATTTTTCTTATTCAATACATTATCTAATTTGTAAGTTACTACAGGGTGGACACGATGAGGACCTGGGCTTTGATATCTCCGCTGATTATGGCACAGAGGGAGATGGACTGTATTCCCCAGGTTACAGTCCCACTCAGACAGTACCTCCTGCCTATGAGCCAGGGTATGTTCAGACAGAGCCCATCCCGCTGTTCCCTGGCCAGTCCTCACCGCAGGTACCTCACCCTTCCCTCCACGATGACCCCATTGCCAGACAGGCGTTTTTATTCACGCAGGCTGAGTCTGGACAGACCACAGTTTTTGGTCCTGGGGTCCAGCAGACATCCGAGATTGAGGAGGTTCCCCATGAGCCGGTTCAGTCTACGGATGTCCAGGCATCCAGCTCAGCATCCTCCGGAGATACAGACGAGACGCCACTATGCAGGCGGGGTCGGGGGTTTAGGAAGAAGAAGGCGAGGACGGTGTTTAGTCCAGAGCCATAGATTGTTAGATGTTTTGTTAGATTGGTAGATTCTCTTTTGTAGTATTAGTAGATGTTTTGTCAGATACTTATTTATTTCGTTGATTAGTTTCTTGTTTGTTTGATTTTGTTGTTATTTATTTATTTTGTTGATTTTATTATCTCAGAGTACACAAAAGAATTTAAAAGAAACCACATATCTAAAATATCTAAAATATTTCAAACGAACGACCAAAAATACGATACGACCAAAAATCAATTTAAACTACATTCGAAACTAAATAACACTTAACATATATACAATTTCGTATTTCTAAAATAAAAAATAAAGGGACCGCTCCGGCATTATGCGGCCCCAGGGGCCGCTTCGGCATTGTGCGGCCCCATATGGGGGTCCGCTTCGGCATTCTGCGGTACCCCCCATATGGGTCCGCTCCGGCATTCTGCGGCCGTGTTAAATTTGGAATTGACCAAAAACGATGGTTAATTTATTAATGAATTTTATTAAAATGTTAAAAATAAAAATTTCGGTGTTAGAGCATCTAATTCATGAAATTTAACTGAAATTAGATTAGAAATAAGTGAAATTAATTGTAAGTTAACTTTAAAAGTACTGTACTGATGTAATTAATTTTGATTGCTTTTAGTGGTCAGAAATTAGAAAAAAAAATTGATCATACATCTTATGAATGAGCGAATGTGAATTAATATTGTTTTGCCAACATGGCGTTTGAAATCAATTCATTAAAATAAATCTTTTTATTTATCAAATTATCATACATCTTGAAATTGAAAATAAAATTGTCACCTAAGATCTGAAATTGAGATGAACTTACTAATTATATAGATGCTCTTAGATACGTATAGTGCAACAATGTTTAGTAGAGAGAGAAAGTACATAATGAAGAAGACACATATTCATCGTAAATTTGATGAGATTCACAATTCTGAATGTAAAAGTTTAATAAAGTGACTACTGTGTAATACTTATTTTTCAAATCAAACTAATTTTACAAGTAATATAACTTTTAATAAAACTATAAATAAAAAAGTTAAACACAAAAAGTAAATTATAAAGAGACAATTGTGTGAAAAGTCAAAATAAATTGATCATTTCTCGTATATTTCGGATGCAAATACTAAAATAAGCTGACAGGGTTTTGCATCTTTCTAACAAAACAATACATTTACCATTCAAGAAAAAAACTGATGTTTATATAACACAACAAAACTAGTGATAATTTGCATGAAATATATCTTAAAGTAATAGAACTCAAAATGGTGAAAAGAATTATGTAATAGCAAATATTAAAAAAATTTATAGTTCATAATAATAGATAATTTCTACTGCTTGATGCTTCTATAAAAAAAATACAAGTCGATAACGATATCAATGAAAAGTAAATTATCATTATCGACCGTTATTAAAAATTTAAAGTTATGGATAAGACGATCATTTCGATCACCCATGTATTTTGTATTGCTATTATCAATACCGTTTGCCCGAGGTCGATTGTATTTTTGTAAAAAAATCAACTATTAACTTTTAATAATACAAATATTGCTCTCTATTCAACCAATTTGTGGCATAATAACAAAATTTCCGTCCGTATTATTTGTTTTACGCATACAACAACAACAATCAAGCCTTTAGTCCCAAATAAATTGGAGTAGACTAGAAATAAAATCCAATCACAATCATGAAGTCAAAGTAAGTAGTAATAAAATAATAATAATAATAAAAGTAATAGTAGTGGTAGTACTAATAGTAATAATACTAATAATACTAATACTAATATTAACTATATTATGCCTAAACTATGGATCGTAGGGGTCAAAATTCTAAGCTTATGTTATTGACCCAAATTACTAGTCCTATGACCTAAGGCTTATAATATTATCCCTAAATAATCTCTAACCAATATTTCCTAGGTCATGGTTCTGGTACGTCGATCGCTAACTTTCACGTGCTCCTGTCCGACGCCAACTCCTTGGATACATTCCACTCCTTCAAGTCCTTTTTACTGCTTCGTCCCACGTCAATCGTGGCCGACCTCTGCCTCTTCTTGTGTTTTCAACCCGGCTTATAATTCCACTACGCACTGATGCCTCGGGAGGCCTCCGTTAAAGATGTCCAAACCATCTCAAGCGGTGTTGGACAAGCTTCTCTTCAATCGGTGCTACCCCAAGTCTGTGACGTATATCATCATTTTTCATGCGGTCCCGTCTTGTATGACCACAGCTCCACCGCAACATACGCATCTCTGCTACACTTACCTTCTGGACGTGATGTCTTTTAGTAGCCCAACATTCTGCACCATACAACATCGCAGGTCTGATCGCTGTTTTGTAGAACTTGCCTTTGAGCTTTTATGGGACTTTTCTGTCACATAGGATGCCAGATGCATGTCGCCATTTGACCCACCCGCTCGTATCCTATGGCTAACATCTTCATCAATCTCACCATCACTCTGCAGCATCAACCCCAAATATCAAAAGGTGTCCATCCTAGGCACTACTTGTCCAGCCAAAGTGACATCTCCATCATCTGACTTGACACCGCTGAACTCGCACCTCATATACTCGGTTTTAGTCCTACTAAGTCTAAAACCCTTCGATTCTAAAGTTTATCTCCATAACTCCAGGTGCATATCAACTCCTATCCTACTTTTGTCAATTAGCACCATATTATCAGCAAAGAGCATACTCCAAGGAAGCTTCCCTTGTATGTCCCTTGTAACTTCATCCACCACTAGGGCAAAAATGTAGGGGCTCAAAGCTGACCCTTAATGTAATCCTATCTTAAGAGGAAAGTCACTAGTTTCGCTATCGCATGCTCTGACACTAGTCACAATGTCATCGTACATATCCTTGATGAGGGTAATGTACTTTGTTAGAACTTTTTTCTTTTCAAGAGCCCACCACATGACATTCCTCGGTACTTTGTCGTACGCTTTCTTTAAGTCAATAAATACCATATGTAGATCCTTCTTCTGCTCCCTATATCTCTCTATAAGTTGTCTCGTCAAGAAAATCGCTTCTGTGGTTGACCTCCCAGGCATAAAACCAAATTGGTTCTTCGTAACGCTTGTCATCTTTCTTAAGCGATGATCGATGACTCTCTCCCAAAGCTTCATTGTATGACTCATAAGCTTAATTCCTCTATAATTTGTACAACTTTAAATATCTCCCTTATTCTTGAAGATTGGTACTAATATGTTTCTCCTTCACTCGTCATGCATCTTGTTTGATCGGAAAATGCTATTGAACAAGTTAGCCAAGCTATTCCTACGTCTCCAAGGCATCTCCACGCCTTGTTGTGGATATTATCAGGCCCCAACTCCTTGCCTACTTTCATCTTATTTAACGCCTCCTTTACCTCAGACTCTTGAATTCTCCGAACAAATCGTCTGATGGTGTCATCAAAAGAGTCATCCAACTCAATCGTGGTGCTATCATCCTCTCCATTGAATAGCTTGTCAGAGTATTCTCTCCATCTATTCATTTTACGCATCTTTCAAATTATTTCTTAATTTGTTAAATTATACACATATTTTAAATTATTTGACATTATAAAAATATGTATGAACATTTTACTTATTTTATATAAATATAAACTAGTCTAGTTACTATACAATTAGGGGTATTTCAGTTTTAAGTGTCACTGGCTCCAAAACTTAAACTGATCTACTTCAAGATTTATGTGTTTACATACAAAATATAAAAGTTTTTGAATTCATTTAGTAATAAGTCAATCAGTAAATATATTATTTTAAGTCAATTTAATGCATTCATTATTTATTTTTTAACTGTCTAATTTGATATTAAATTGTTATCGAAAATAAATAAATTGTACTTGTAACACATTACACGTGAAATAAATATGTTTGAATAATTTTAATTTACTGTTTGAAGCCTATCTGTTAGGTATTTTTGAGACTGGTGTTAATTAAGTTGACATGTCTGGCCGTACTCAATCATCTCTCGTCTCGGATCTCCTTCAAGTTTGTGCATATCGCATCTTTCTTTCCTCGCCAAGGCATAAATGGGCAGACGAAGAAGGAGAACAGTTTGGGTCTGATGTCCATCCAACTCAAATTTGAGTCCGATGGGTTTAGGGACCGTCCGATCAATTTTAAGATTCGTGCGTACGAATTTTAAAGCAGACATGAAAGTTGCGGGTGCGAATCTTAAAGCAGATCGGACGGTCATCGAACCCATCGAACTCACTTTGAGTCTGATGGACAACGGACCCAAATTGGTTCCACGAAGAAGATACTCCAGCTAGTAGTGTCCGATCCAGACTATGAATTTGAGTTGAGGATTTATTCATTAGAGCATCTGAAGAAGACACTGAAGCCGATGCAGTGCACTGTAGACTATAGAGAATGATCTCAATGATGGGCTCACTGATCGACCTCTCTGATCCATTGCTCGGCCGGCCGTACCGTCAACAACAACTTTAAGCTTTCTGACCTCCTTACTGTGATGCCTCCATGGCATGAAACGCAACTCCAGAAGGTCGTTCTTTGCGGCATGCATTACAAATACAGCTTTATGCCTTTATGGATCAGTCTTGATTTGATTTGTCTATTGCCGAATCTTGCTAATTTGCTAAAAGTTTGCACATATATGAATGTGTGTAATCGCAACATCTACATCATCAACAATTCAATATCCTTAATTATATTATTCAATGCTGGAAGGCAATATATGTGGATTTTCTTTCACCTTGCTTGATCAATATATGATCATGTATTACTGTAAAGAATTATTGCTCGCTATTGGATTATGATTGAATAAGCACTTCAAGATTTTTTCTTATTCTAATTAAATGGAAAAGGATCCAGACATTCAGTGACATGGACTGAAATATTATCTTCTCTTCTAAATTAGTCACATAATTAAGTGAATTGTCTCTCCTTCATGAATTATTATATATTGACATATATAAACAATATACATATTAGGTACAGACACTTTCCTTTAGTACATAAAAATATTGAGGTGAATTTAAATTTAAAGGACTGATATTTGAAAGAACATTAATTTTATATATTTCAAAATTAATCTTGTGTCTGCAATAGGCATTGTACAAACCAACTATAAAGACTTTTTATTCATATATAAATATCTTAAAATGAGCTCTAAATTCTCTACAAGCAAAGAAATACAAAAACATGTAAACGCAATATGTGTATAAAACTGATTTAGTGTTTAGTATAAGCACTTTTCGAGAAAGAGTTCAAACAAAATATATATTGAGAGGACCATTGGAATAATTTTTTTTTATGATTGTGAATAAGTAGAAGAGTTGAAATAATTCAGATGAATGGTATGAGTAGACAAGTATTTTGTATAAATATTTTTTAAAGAAATTATAAGGTATTTTGGCCAAAGATCGAACGATAGTCATGCAGTTGCTAACTTGCTATTAAGATTAATGAACGCACCATGGACTTGTGCCACAGAAGATCGGAAATACAAATAAAGATTCCTATCCCTGGGCTTATGTCTATGATGCTCTCCAGTACCTGCACAACAAGCGCGTCTCTTGCAGTGTTGCATCCAATTGTGATATGATCCGTGAAAATAATTTTTTATTGTTTATATTAAAATCTGACATGCTTCAACCATAAGGTTTCGACACGCTAATTTCGTCTGTAGTAAATTTATAACGTACTATAAATAGCTGTTGATATCACAACAATAGACCATGTCTTTTGCATTCGGATAAGATAATTATGTATATTCAAAACAAAGTCAATACATGAACCTCTGCTGCACTTTATTAAATACAACTATCCAACATTATCGAAATCCTTTTTCTCCAGTGACTTAATCAACAGAGAGAATGGAAACCCGGCACCTTTTGTCCCCTTCCCTATTCTTTTGATGAAAGCACCCAGGAACCTTTTTCTCCCCTTCTAATACCGATATCTTTTTCCCAGACTTTCTGCGGCGCCCACCATTAAAATAGGGACCGCTTGGATAATAAAACTTTTCATGCACGACGGGCCCACCAACCTTAGCCCATGAAAGTCTCATGGGCTACTGGGCCCCCCACATTGCGTCATCACAATTAGCCTCTTTCTTCCATCGGACCCATCCCTCTTTGTACCAGTTCGAGCTCATTCATTAAATACCTCTTTTCAATCTATCAGCAATTGCTTGCAACTGGAACTATGACGTGGCTCTGACATGGCACACTACCTCATTCTTTAAAAGAGTTTCCAGCCGCAAAGAAAACAGTGTCTGTCCATTAAAAGATTACTAATTTTTTTTGTCTCATATTATTTGTTTTGTATCGGCTAATATTTTATACACGCTTTAGTGACATCGTATTATCCCTTCTCAATAAATTATCGTTTTACTTTTTCTATCCGCTTTTGAAATAACATCAGCATGCTAGAAACCACTTGAAATATGAAAAGATATAGAATTAAAAATACTAGTAATTTTTCATTCGCAATAAGCATTAAAGAAGAAGAGAGAGATATGAAACGGTAAAAAAGAGTCATCACTCCTCTACACTCCAATTTAAAAGGATCAAATTATTTTATTTAAAAGATAGAGAAAGTATAACTTTTTTTCATTTTTCTTCTCTTTATAAAGTTACGAAACAATTAATTTTTCCCTTTCTTTCCCTCTTGATGCGTTGCTCTGGGCTAAGTTGGGTTTCAGTATGGGCCATAAAGCACCGGGCCTGATGCTAATTGTAGCCACCGCAAGAGTTTAAGTTGGAAATTTTTATATTTTTGTGAAAATATGCGTAGATTAGCATTAAAAAATGTATAGGCTATAGTACTAGTGGAAAGAACCCGATTTTTTTTATTAATATCCAACGTTAAATAGAAAACTACACAAATGTTCATATTTAAAAAAAAAAATTTAAAAATGCTCAAACCGCCGAGATTCTCGGCGGTCCACTTTTTTTCAGAACCGTTGAGATTCTTAACGGTCCAGAAAAAAAGTGGACCGACGAGATTCCTGATAGTCCAGGGTAATTAAATGATGTTTATGTTTAAAAAAACTTTTCATTTCCCAAAGGATCAAAGAATTTGTATAATCTGTATTAACTCAAAATTAGTCTTTTAATGATATTCATATTCTCAAAAATCTTTTCATTTCCCAAAGAATAAATAAATTTATATAATCTGCGTTAAATTTTTTTATATTTGTCAATATATACTGCATGATATTTGTTTATATTTTGTTATATAATTATACTTGTGTGCACTCAATGTATATGATACTGGGCAAAACAATTTCGATTAAAACGATTGATCATTTAATTCTTTTGAAGTGCTTTGTTATAAATTGGAAGATATTGAATTATAATTGAACATATTTAAATTAACTTAATTAAATTATTTAAAAATTAATCAAGTTATTTTGATACTTTTCAGGTCATGAGTCCGAAAATTGTATGCATTAACTCAAAATTTTTGGGAACATGAACCTCATTATAAGACTGATTTTGAGTTGGCGATATTTATATAAATTCTTTGATTCTTTGGGAAATGAAAAGATTTTTGGAAATATGAACCTCATTAATAACACAGATCACTTGTAATTTATTAAAAGGCTGATTTTCCAAAAACTTTTTCGAAGTCCGGATTCGAACTTGAAACCTTCACGTGTGAGATGAATGTAATAACCAACTACACCACCATGAATTTGCTACTTTATTTACATATTTGTACAATAAGAGCATCATTTAAATAACCCGGACTATCAGAAATCTCGGCAGTTTGGACATTGTTAAATTTTTTAAAAAAACGTGGACATTTGTGTAGTTTTCTATTTAATGTTGGATATTAATAAAAAAATCGGAGAAGAACTATGTAGAAGCATGTAAGATTTTAAATCGGAATTGTTTGTTTAGAAAAAAAAAAAACGAAATGCTGTATAATCAACTATGAGTGAGCCTATGGTGCTATGCATAGCAAGGATGGCTAGTGTACTACGGCTCAATATGGTACTTTTTAAAATCCTAACGGTCGATCCAACCGTTCAATGTGATAACCATATGAATATGTACTTGCAAACTAAATTTTATATTTTTTCGAATTTGTTTACTATTTTTTTGGATAGGTAGAATTTTGATGGTTCAGAATTTTCAGAAAACACTGATTTTTCTACCTATCTAAAAAAATAGTAAAAAAATTCGAAAAAATATAAAATTTAATTTGCAAGTACATATTCATATGATTATCACATTGAACGGTTGGATCGACTGTTAGAATTTTAAAAAGTACCATATTGAGCCGTAGTACACTAGCCATCCGTGCTATGCATAGCACCATAGCCTCACTCATCAACTATTCCCTTAAAATATGTATTAAGATGAAACGAGTCAGTTAAGTAATCATAGAGCGATTGACACAAATAATAACATCCAAGTCTTGAGAGTTGAGACAGAAAGCCAAATGTTCCTTTTGATTTTGATCTTTCCTTCGCTCCCTTCCTAAATACGCTCCAAATTTCTCCTTCAGATCGCATCTAACAATGGCGGGAAGGCGTTTCTCTTTAGCTAGCAAACCCTATATCGGTCTCCATTAGCAAGCTAATACTGGTGCTACTCTCTCTTTTCTCTTTCCTCGCTGTCTTCTTTGTTCTTCTCCTCCAAAAACCCTAATGCTGACCATAGTCCTTGGGATGCCGGGGACATATTCTTATGCAGTTGACATCCAAAGAGGAATGTTATGAATAAATAATTAATGGATGACCATTAATCATTTCAATTCTTCTCCTCGAATAAATAAAGTTCATGTTTATGAGTTTATCTCTCGAAATATGGTTCATCTTCATCTCCTCATCATTTATTGTTGGAATTAATTTAGATGAATTTTTATTTATAATTTTTGTCTTATAAATAGAGACTTTGCAAATTTATATAGTTGTATTAAACATGAAATTTATGAATAAGAAATAAGCATCATTTATACATTCTCTCTATTTTATTTATTTTTTTCTTTATCTTTAATTTATAACATCTCCAAAACTATCATTTTTTTTTAAATTTCATGTATTGATCAGGCGCTTCAGTTCCTTTTGTTTTGAGATACATGCATATTTACTATTTTCTGTTATTAAAAATTAAATGTTAGCTACTAATAGCTAGACTTAAATAACGATCTATCTTCTTATGTGAAGCTATTTGTAGTAGTCTATTTGTACTTTATAGTAATTAACCAAGTTAAGATATATAACAATACAATAAGCTTTTCTAAATCTGTAACTCATTAAAACTTGGCAAGCGTCGGAAACTGGAAGAGCATGTGTTTTTAAACCGTTGGATTACTTCGAGATTTTTGCACTTCACAGATCTAACAACTCGAAGCTGTCCGAACTTTTGATAAAAGAAACTCAGATGTTCTAACTATTGAGCGACCTATAATTAACCACCTTGTTTTGTTTTCCAAAACTTTATTAAACACCAAATACATCCATCTGCAGAAGAGAATGCCTCTCTTTATCTAGTTCATAAATGAGAAAACAAATGAAGAGTTTCACTATTATATATAATTTATTTTACTAGCTGGTTATATAGGCCTGCCCAGTAAAAGACGTTAATTTGACAAGAGGCCACGCTGATTTATGTGCAGAAAGCATTTCATGTTGGATTTAGAGACGTCTAAATACAATAATTAAGTTGGACATGCGTGTATTATAATTATATGTCTCATACTGTCACAAATATTAATGCCAAAATAAGTGATTAATTAAGGAATGGCATTGTACGTATTTTAATAAGGATTTGGATCCGAAAACGTATAGAAATAAGATTTAAATTAATTATAATTGTTAATGGACCGATTATAATTAATTTAATTAATACACATATTATTTTAGTTTAAAATAAAGTTAAAATATCAATTATGAATCTTCATGATTTTACGGAAATTTAGAAACAAATTTCGGACAAAACGGAGTTCGTATGAATTCTCGGAATTATTCGGAATTTGCTACTGTACCGAATGCTACAGTACCGCGTGCTACAGTTTTCTTTGGAATAAAATCTGAAAATTTGTAATTGATATTTTTAGGAGAAGGAAATTAACCTGAAAATAGGAAAACTAACTCATTAGGGTTAGTTATGACCAAAATAGAATGCTATGAGAGCTAATTTTGATCAGATTGATGTGTATATAAAGGCTGGGTTTCCATGGCTGCAATCATCACCAATTTTTTTGCTCCATTACAGAAAATATACTCTGTTCTTTGTATTCGGAAAGTTCAGAAAAGAGAGGGTGTGATTGCGAAGCCCTGGAAGAGCCCAAAAGCCAAACGAGTCAAGTTCTAGGAGCTCTCAAGTCAAGACAAGGATCTCAATCAACCTAGAGCCAAGGATATTGTCCGATTGACAATAAGGAGGCCTTTTGAAGATGGATAGTAAGTAGTTTCCGCTGTGCTTATTTAATTCTTACATAGATCTAGGTTAAGGTTTTAAGTAAATTAGAAAAACCTGACCATGGGCCAACAAGTGGTATCAGAGCCATCTATGCAGGAATTTAAGGTAATTATGATCTAGAGAAAATGTTATGCCATCTTCAATTGTTTGTAAATTATTTTCTGTTTTTCGAATCAAATTTAATTGTTGCAAATAGTTGTTAAAATTTGCTTTAATCGATTTTTTATGCGTATTTTAATCGAATATTCGAATTGTGCCAATCCTTGCGCTTCGTGCGATCTTGGAGAGGTTTTGTTTGATGGTTTTGATTTTGATTCGCATAATTTATCACATTTTGGTGAAATATACGAAGGTGCGCTGATTCTGCCTTCGAAAGGTTTAATTATGCAACAAACTAGAATTTTTCGTTTCTGAAATTTGGAAAAATAAGTAATTGGCGCAATAAAGGCTGTTTTTGCAGTTTTTTTTCGGTTTTTTGAAAGTTTCCAGATCTGAAAGTTAGTTATCTCTAGATCATTACCGGTTACAGACCTTAGAAATAACTGTAAGTAATTGTAATTTAGGTTATGTTAATTATAATTACTATAGTTATTAAGTTATTAAGTAAAGTATGCTATTATTAGCCTAATTAGTTATAGAATTTAGCCATTATCTATAATTAGTATTTAACGCTAATTAAGGGTGGGATAAAAAAAATATATATATATATATATACTAAATTCTTGTCATGATTATAGCTAATTTGAGCATAACGTTATTTAGTAAATTCTAAATAACATTATTTGGTTATTTCCAAATATAAGCACAAAGTTTTAGTTGTCTCTAAATAGAAGCATAAAGTTATTTGGATATTTCTGAATAAAATTATTTCGCTATTTCTAAATAAAAGCATAAAGTATTTCTAAAATTATATTTTGGAGAATACTAAAGTGTTTCTAAAGCCTAGTATTTATTTTTTGATGAATATAGTTAACATATGAAAATTAGTTTATTCTAATTAATTAAAGCTCCCATTAGTTACTATATTCTATTTAGGACGAGTAGTCATTTTAGGATACGTCCTAGAATAGGCTTTAGGCATAGTTTTAGGATCTATTTAAAGGCAATTAGGATTTACGTGTGTCATTTTGTACAAGTTGAGCACTGATTGTTCGCAAACGGACCTCTCTGTGCGAGACAAGTGCAAGGTGGCACATGACAAGTTTAAAATGACGTGCTAGAAATGGATGTGAGTGTTAGCTTTCCCAAAGGAGGGTTAGTGCTTGCTGAAATTGTTTAGTGCATAAGGGTAGTGTATAAAAAATAAGTTGCAACACACATGGGCTAGCGATGTCTAGAAAAGCATCGGGGGCTTGGAACATAAGCGATCCGTCTGTGATCCTCCTCCCCCCGTTGACTGGCCTGGTCGTTAGTTCATGGATATGTTAATTTGACCCAAAGGTTGATTGACAATAAGGTTGCATGTTTGTATTTTATTCATCACACCAAAGCTCATGAAGGTAATGATTGCGCCCAAAGGTGTTTTTCATTATTGAGTGGTGCTTTGGCTAAAGATTTAATGGAGCACATAGTTTAACGCAGGCCTTTAGATAGATTTTAGAATTATGATTAAGGATCAAATCGTGACGCATCGTATCTAAATTATTCCTTTGTTCTTCAATGGAAAATCTAAACATAATGTCGAATCTAAGTCAGATTAAGCCCCTCATGGGAAAACAAAGTATGTCTCTCGCTTTAGTTTGTTCTGAAGTCAATTTAAGTTCTGTATCTAGATATACTTGGTGGATAGATTCATGTGCAACGTCTAACATCAGTATATCGATGCAGGGTTGCCTAAGCCATCGCAAGCCAAATGAGGCGGAGCGCTACGTTTACATAGGAAATGACAACAAAGTAGAAGTGAAAAGTATAGGAAAATTTAGATTATTATGTAGGACAGGATTTTATTTAAGTTTTGATGATTTAGTGGTTCCATCCTTCAGAAGGAACCTAATTTCTGTATCTTATTTGGACAAAAATGGTTATGTATGTTCATTTAGTAATGGAAATTTCAGTTTGTGTCAAAATTCTAAGCTTCTTGCTTCTGGTATCCTGTCTTCTTATGATAATCTTTATTTTCTAGATATAGACACTTCACATTCAGAGGCACTACATATAGATAATGGAAAACGTAAATTAACTTGTGAGAAATCAGCAACATTATGGCACAAGCGATTAGGACATATCTCTATGAAAATGATAGAACGTCTTGTGTCTAATGATATTCTCCAACCTTTAGATTTTACAAACTTAAGTGATTGTGTAAATTGTATAAAGGGAAAACAAACTAATAAACGTAAGTATGATGCAAAAGGATGTAATGATGTCTTAGAATTGATTCATACGGATATCTGTGGTCCTTTTCCAAAGGCTACAAGAAATGGTCACCGTTACTTTATCACATTCATAGATGATTATTCAAGATATGGTCATATTTACTTAATAAAAGAAAAGGCGGAAGCATTAGACGTGTTCATAAAGTTCAAAACGGAAGTTGAGTTACAACTTAACAAACGTATAAAGTCCATTCGTTCTGATCGTGGTGGTGAATACTACGGTCGTTATGATGGATCAGGAGAACAGCGTCAAGGTCTCTTTGCAAAATACTTAGAGGAATGCGGAATTGTGCCTCAGTATACGTTGCCAGGTTCACCTGCAATGAATGGTGTTGCTGAACGGTGAAATCGCACCCTTAAAGACATGGTGAGAAGTATGATTGCTCGTACAACTCTACCTGAGAATTTGTGGGGAGAAGCCTTAAAGACTGCAGCATACATACTTAATAGAGTGCCTACTAAAGCAACTAACAAGACCCCTTACGAGTTATGGGTTGGGCGCAAGCCTAGCTTGAATCATTTGAGAGTTTGGGGATGTCCATGTGAAGCTAGGCCTTATAAGCCAAGTGAAAAGAAACTGGACGAAAGAACCGTTAGTTGTTACTTTATAGGCTATTCTGAACGATCTAGGGGGTATAAATTTTATAATCCAACAGAACATATAGTTTTCGAGTCAGGAAGTGCGAAATTTTTTGAGGATAATGAGTTTATGGGGGGAGATATGACAAAAGATAGTATTTTTGAAGAAGAAGAGACGAATGAGAATGAGACTATGGACCAAAGTCCTAGTTTTGTTCAAATTCCGATTGCATTAAGAAATACATCTTTTGACAATGTGCAAACTTCATCATCCCAAACAACTCAGTTAGAAACTCAACATGGAATAGAGAACACAAATGGACCTGAATCCAACCCAAACCCTGACATTGCCATGACCAATGTTGATGGCCTAGGGCCTGTGGGAGATTCAGAAGTTGGTAATGATGTTCCTCCTCCTGTTGAAGATCAAGTTGTAAATGAACCTCAAGAAAATCTAGAGCTTGTGCCAATTAGGAGATCTACTAGAGAGAAAAGATCTACACAATCGAAGAATTATGCATATCTTCAAGAACATGAGTTTGACATTGGCATGTTTGAAAATGATCCTGTTAATATCAAACAAGCTGTGGAAAGCTCTAACTCTCAAATGTGGATTAATGCCATGAATGAAGAGATGAAATCTATGTATGACAATGACGTTTGGGATATCGTTCCGTTGCCTAAAGGCAAGAAACCCGTTGGTTGCAAATGGATATTTAAAACTAAGCGGGATTCTAAAGGCAATGTTGAAAAATACAAGGCACGTCTTGTTACGAAATATTTCACACAGAAAGAAGACATTGATTATAAAGAGACATTCTCTCCAGTTTCATCGAAAAACTCTTTAAGGATTATATTGGCACTTGTAGCACATTATGATTTAGAACTTCATCAGATGGATGTAAAGACGACATTTCTCAATGGTGACATTGATGAAACGATCTATATGAAGCAGCCAGAAAACTTTGTATCAGGTGATGCAGGGTCTATGGTTTGCAGACTTAAGACATCTATCTATGGACTAAAACAAGCATATCGACAATGATATCATAAGTTTCACAAAGTTGTTAGCTCATTTGATTTTGAGTCTAACATAATAGATGAATGTATATACCTTAAGTTATGAGGGAGTAAATTTATTTTCTTGGTTTTATATGTAAATGACATATTGCTTGCCAGTAACGATAAGGACATGTTGCATCAAACTAAGAATTCTTTATTTAAGAACTTTGAAATGAAAGATCTTGGTGATGCATCATTTGTTCTAGGGATTGAAATACTTAGAGATATATCTCAAGGTATTCTAAGGTTATCCCAGAGGAACTATATCGATAAGATTCTAACAAGATTTGGCATGCAAAACAGTAAACCAAGAGATACCCCTGTATCAAAAGGAGATAAGTTCAGTCTAAAACAATGTCCCCAAACTGACTTAGATAAAAACATCATGAAAGATATTCCCTATGCCTCAGCCGTAGGTAGCATCATGTATGCACAAGTATGCACGCGTCCGGATATTGCGTTCATTACTAGTATGCTAGAGAGATATTTAAGTAACTCAGGTATGGAACATTGGAAGGCAGCCAAGCGAGTGTTGAGATACCTAAAGAGAACTAGGGACTATATGCTCACGTATCGGAGATCGGAACAGCTCGAGGTCATTGGATATACCGATTCTGATTTTGGAGGATGTGTCGACAGCATGAAGTCAACATCAGGATACATCTTTATGATGACAGGTGGTGCCGTGTCATGGAAGAGCGCTAAGCAGTCATTGGTAGCCTCCTCCACTATGGCAGCCGAGTTCATTGCATGCTACGAAGCATCAAATCATGGCGTATGGCTAAAGAACTTTGTCACAAGGCTACGAGTTGTGGAATCTCTCCAGAGACCACTACAATTATTATGTGACAACAATTCAGCTGTGTTGTACACCACTAACAACCGGAGTTCATCGAAATCGAAGTACATTAATATCAAGTTTCTGGTTGTAAAAGAGAGAGTTCAAAATAATGAATTATGTATAGAACACATAGGTACATACACCATGATAGCAGATCCGCTTACTAAGGGATTGCCGCCCAAGAAGTTTCACGAGCATGTCGCTCGTATGGGCGTCATACCTATTTAGGTTACTTAGAAAATGTGGGAGTCTGATTTTGTATTTTGTTTTTCAGAGATGTTCTATGTTATGTAATTTGTAAAAGGATGTGTATAAAGGAATATACAAGTTGCAATCAGTTGTTATCATTATTTTTCTCTTTAAAGTTTAAAGTTTAATGACCTCACTACAGTTTAAAGTTTAAAGTTTAAAGCTGACCCAATTGGAAATAGTCACACTATAATCACATTCGTGTGTAATTTCCAAACTATACGTCCAAATCAGATTCATGTCATTCAATTATGATGACAATGTGATCTATGTCGGTTTAGTTACGCATAAATATAATTGTAACAACTGCCGCTTAGGTCCCTTGTTAGTATAATTGATGGACGGAATTGTACAGAAAATACGATAAGTAAAAGGCAGAAAAGTTTGCATGCAATAAAGATAAGGACATAAAAATTAAAAGGTTACACTTCTGTCATAAATATTAATGCCAAAATAAGTGATTAATTAAGGAATGGCATTGTACGTATTTTAATAAGGATTTGGATCCGAAAACGTATAGAAATAAGATTTAAATTAATTATAATTGTTAATGGACCGATTATAATTAATTTAATTAATACACATATTATTTTAGGTTAAAATAAAGTTTAAAATATCAATTATGAATCTTCATGATTTTACGGAAATTTAGAAATAAATTTCGGACAAAACGGAGTTCGTATGAATTCTCGGAATTATTCGGAATTTGCTACTGTACCGAATGCTATAGTACCGCGTGCTACAGTTTTGTTTGGAATAAAATCTGAAATTAATTGATATTTGTAGGAGAAGGAAATTAACCTGAAAATAGGAAAACTAACTCATTAGGGTTAGTTATGACCAAAATAGAATGCCATGAGAGCTAATTTTGATCAGATTGATGTGTATATAAAGGCTGGGTTTTCATGGCTGCAATCATCACCAATTTTTTTGCTCCATTACAGAAAATATACTCTGTTCTTTGTATTCGGAAAGTTCAGAAAAGAGAGGGTGTGATTGCGAAGCCCTGGAAGAGCCCAAAAGCCAAACGAGTCAAGTTCTAGGAGCTCTCAAGTCAAGACAAGAATCTCAATCAACCTAGAGCCAAGGATATTGTCCGATTGACAATAAGGAGGCCTTTTGAAGATGGATAGTAAGTAGTTTCCGCTGTGCTTATTTAATTCTTACATAGATCTAGGTTAAGGTTTTAAGTAAATTAGAAAAACCTGACCATGGGCCAACATTTCAAACTCCGGATTCACGGTCAGTGCGTGTGTCAGAGAAGTAGTAAAGAATAAAGATAATAGAACTTTCTGATGCCAAGCCCCGAGTCTGGTACCTAAGTGAAATTCTTGTTAGACTTAGAACAAACGAAGTATTCTCGCCAACTGCTGTTCAGGAGAGCTCATACAAAGAAGTACTTGCTCATGTGGTTCACATAATTTCAAATGAGAGCAACAAGTCGCCGTGTGGAACATGTCGTGGTATGAAGGCGTGCACTAAACCTCAGAAGAAGCAGAGTCGAAAAGAAAGCTCAAAGGAAGTACTGGAAGTACTTCATGCCATGGAGCGCAAACGAATATACGACCCTCCTGGAGAAACTTAAATTGGATACTATTGCATTATCAGGAAGTACATAAGAATAAGGTCTCTCCTCACTTTCTTTGGATCAGAAATTAAGCCAGCTGAGGAGACCTTAAATTTCAATCTTAAAAATTATGCGGTTCCTTGTTTTTGGCTTTTTCCCCATTCAGAGCTACTTTACTACTGACTACTGAGTGTAAATTTCTAATTTGTCCTAATTAAAATTTCAGCTTTCCATAGAGATTCCAACTGCTTCCCGATGAATTTTGAATTGCATTATTTGGATGAGCTTGCAGAATCGTGTAGGCATTTGGCCAATCTCTCAGCATCTGTTTCACAGATGGACGACAGAAGGAAAGGTAAGTGTTAACACAAATTAATTGCTTCTTGGACCGTAGGTAGAATCAGAATTCAAATCAAAATCCAATCGCGACCAAAACTAACTGTCATTTTTAACCAGAAAAAATAAATTCAGGTCTTTACAATATCTTACGTGTAAAATTTAAATCTTTGTGTGGAATTGCATCACGACATTTCTTGTAGGTGCAGCTTGTGACAGTATGACTTCAAAAAATTGCACTGTTATAGAGGCTGCATCTAGATTGTTAATAGATGTTATTAACTGAAAAGTATCCTTAAATAATTTTATTACTCACTCTAAACTATTTTTACAGCTATATCTCTACTAAATATTTTCTACACCTCCAATCTACTACCACTCCTAAGCTAGAAGAGGAATTACTTGATTTGATTTATGCCATCTTGCATCTTACGCTCCTAAAAAAGCTAAAGAAACAACTCAGGATGGCTCAAGGAAACATCTAGAATTAGAGATATTCCTTGCTATCTCTAGATATTTCTACAATCTACTTACAAGATTAATTATGGGCTTGGGCTTATTTATAATTTGTCATAAGTATAAGTGGAGACATTGATCATGGGCCTTCAACAATTACACTGCTATATACCGTTCGTTAAAGTTTCTATAGACACTAAATGTTACTTGCTTGAAGAAAACATAGTTTAAAGTTCTATAACGGGCCGCTAAGGTTGTGAGTTCCAAGGGTCATTACAGCGACAAAATTGTGCTTGTACTACTACAAAACAGTACATCACTAATGGTTAAAAACTGCTTTCATTAACGGTTTTTGTGCCGTTAATGATGGCCCCGATAGTATAGATATGGGTCATCACTAACGGTTTAGAACCATTAGTGTATTCAGTCAACACTAAGCTTCACTCTTTAAAACCGTTACCGTAGTACATATCCAACTAACTATTCATTATTTACAGAACAATTAGTGATATCACCATTCACTAACAGTTCTCTTTGTTATCATAGCATTAAAAGTGCTTGATTATTTGAAGTTCATTAACGGTTAGGCAAACATAACAGTTAGTGTTATCATCAATTTAACAACACAACAAACTATAACACATCCTAATTAGTTTGGTACTGAAAATTGGATAACAGTTAGTTCAATAATTACAAGCCTATTGATAACAATAATTAATCTATACATGCATTTCACATTTTCACGAAAGAAAATCAATCACTGACAATATTACTTGTGAAAAACTTTGTCCACATTACACGTACTCCGTGAATTTGTTTCATGAAATAATTAAGGTCTCTTCAGCTTATAACACTGAATCAATGAAAAATTAACAGTTAATTACTTTTAAATACAATCAGAAAATTTAACAGCTAATGTTATAGGCAAATCAGAAGTTGATTAAACTTAATAAAATAATACGTCTGACAGAAAGGACATGGAATGTTGCAAACAAGACCTTGTAAACATAGAATTTTTAATTTGTTTTCACCAAATTGTAAAGGAAACAGCGTCTGTCCATTAAAAGATCACTATTTTTTGTCTCATATTATTTGTATTGCCTCGGCTAATAATATTTTATGCACGCTTTAGTGACATCGTATTATCTCTTCTCAATAAATTATCGTTTTACTTTTTCTATCCTTTCAGCTTTTGAAATAACATCAGCATGCTAGAACTTGGAAGCCGGGAATGCACCACTTGAAATATGAAAATATATATAATTAAAAGCACTAGTAATTTTTCACTCGCCTGATATATTAGTTTATATATTAACGAAGAAGAGAAAGATAAGAAATGATAAAAAAGAGTCATTTTCTCTGCAATTCAATTTAAAAGGACCAAATTAGTTTATTTAAAAGGTCGAGAAAGTAAAAAATATTCATTATTTTTGCTCTTTACAAAGTTGCGCAATAATTAAGTTTTCCTTTCCTTCCCTCTCTTAATGTGTTGCTCTGGGCTGAGTTGGGTTTCAATATGGCAATAAAGCACCGGGCCTGATCGTTGGAGGTCACTCAACTTTGATTTGTCTCTCACTAGCTATTAAACTTTGTATTTGTTCCGATTAGATCACTCCGTTACTTTTTTCATCCAAAAAGTTAACGGAATCTGACAGGACTCCAACTCTTCTCTCTCTTGTTTTTTTTCTCTCTGGCGCCATTACAATTTCTTTCTATTCTTTTTTTTAGGAATAAGCCCTTGGGCATGCATTGAAGTCAGATGCCAAACTGGTACACCCTTTAAGGCCTCAAACCAACAGGTACTCAGTGGTACATGCTAGAACATGACACAATTACTATGATATTCAGGGGCGGATCTACATTCACCCGTACGGGTGCTAAACCACTCTATGATTTTAAAATTTTAATTATATATATTGAAATGTAATTGAATTTTATTATTTTAGAATTTTGTATATAGTCTAGTCTCCTTATAAAATATCACATGTCTACTTGTAGTCTAGTGGTTAGAGCTTATTTTGTGGTTGTGGAGAGCTTGGGTTCAATTCCATTTTAGCACCCTTACTATGATTTTCTAGTTCCGCCTCTGATGATATCAAGATTTGAGATTGATCTTGTTGGAAATTTGCATACACACGATAGCGGACGTTCTTTTTATGAATGATCTCCAGACCTTTCTCTAGATCCCAATCGGGAAACAAGTTCTTAGCGGCTTCTTCATCACTCCTTCCCGCTATATACTTGATGAAAAACTCTTCATCTATTAGCACCCCATTGTTATATCTAATCTAAAACATAATATTGTCTTTGTCAAACCATGTTGCCAAATTGAAAATGATGAATTTTATGAACACTCTCTCTATTAAAGATACATCACCTATTTCGACACGAGAAGTACAATATATATACATTTATTCTGTGGTTTAAAGTTACCAGACTTATGATTGCTACTGGTTCCATAGTGGTCTCTTGACAAATTGAAAAAAAACAAAGAAGAACTGTAAAACATTTATGTAGTAATTCAATTATCTTGTCTAATATGCATCTTCATTAGATGCAACCAACAAAATACTTTTACGAAGGAAAAGAATTACTGCGGTAAAAAATATGATTTCATTTGCAAATGGAATTGTAGTCCATCGAGGCTAAATTATAAAAATAAGGAATAGACTAATTGCCATTGAAACTCGAAAAAAAATATTGAAAGTTTGTTTCATAATAATTTGACACCTCTAAAAGAACATCCTGATAAGCTATATGAGTATATGATGGAGAGGGTCTGAATCGCAAAGCAGCCATCTATTTTAAATAAAACTACCTTAAAAAATATAAAATAGAAAGAAATTGTAATGGCGCTTGAAGGAAAAAAACAAAGAGAAAGAGATGGATTGGGATAAGAAATATTTCATGTTCCTAAAAAATATATTCAAGTTATAAGATGAGTTGGAGTTAACGTAAGATAAGTTGGAGTCCACATCGGATTCCGTTAAATTTTTGAATTAAAAATATAATCGAGTGATCTAGAATAAATACAAAATATAATGGCTACCGAGAGAAATTAAAATTGAGTAATTAATTTGTGATAAAGAGCAAAGTATTAAATTTATCTTAAAAAACCGGAGATGTTGCATAATCAGCTTATTCCTTTAATATATGTATTGAAATGAAACGGGTCAGTTAAGTAATATACATCGATCGACACATATAATAACATCAAGTCTTGAGACAGAGAACCAAATATTCCTTTTGATTTTGATCCTAAATAAGCTCCAAACTTCTCCTTCAGATCGGATCTCTGTCACACTGACAATGGCGGGAAGGCGTTTCTCTCTAGCAAACCCTAGATCGTTCTCCATTAGCAAGCCAATACTAGTGTTACTCTCTCTTTTCTCTCTCCTCGCTCTCTTCTTTGTTCTCTCCTCCAAAAACCCTAACGCCGACCGTAGTCGTTGGGCCACAGCCCCTATTCGCTACTTCCCCGCAGCTCTGGACGATTTCTTCTCTTCCCCAAATTCCGTTTGCTCTGCTAGCTCGTCGTCTATGCAATTGACTGATCTCGTCATGTCTAGGAGGGAAAAGGAGAGGCTTTATGGCTCATCATCTGATCCGTGGGCTGGGTCTCGGGTGCTCCAGGTCTATGTATATGAAATGCCATCAAAATTTACATGTGATTTGCTTAAGCTTTTTAGAGATACCTATAAGGAGACTACAAATTTGACATCGAATGGGAGCCCTGTGCATCGCCTCATTGAACAGGTAATGGTTTAATTTGGTAATCTGAATGGAAACTTAAAATTATGTTAATTGTGCTTTTCTATGTCCTTATGGTAACTATCCAAATTTGTGAATATGCTGGTATCCATGTAGGTACAAGTCCCTCTGTTGTTATACTTATTTTAAGTTTAATTTAGCTCTAATAATGTTTAATTTAAACTGACTCGTGCAATTTAACAGAACTTGAGCATGTTTAACAAGAATCAAGTTTGCTCAGTTCCAGAACATGTAATGATACTTCAATTAAGTTAACTGTAGCCTCAGTTTACACTCTGCTGTGCATATAGCACAAAACAAGCTAACCATATGGGAAAATATAACCAACTATCTCTGGTATATGTAGTTCAACCAGCCATGAAGAAAGATTAATTTAGATGTTGGATTTGGTTGTTTGATCTATCATTCATTCCTCTGCCTTTTGTCATTGACAGCATTCGATCGACTACTGGCTGTGGAGGGATTTGATTGCCCCAGAGTCTGAGAGACTATTGAAGAATGTCAGAAGAGTCTACAGGCAAGAGGAAGCTGACTTGTTTTACATACCATTCTTTACAACTATTAGCTTCTTCCTGCTTGAGAAACAAGAATGCAAGGCACTTTATCGGGTCTGAAGCATCTCTCCAGGTTTAATTTTGTGCTTATATATAGAGAACAGCAAATGAAGAATTGTAATTTATGCCAAAATAAATAACTAAGATGTCTTGACTAGGACTAAAGTTTAGTCTCCCAAGTTTTTTTTCCTACAGTGGGTAGGCAAAGTTCTCTTCTTTTCAATTGTGCAACTGCTACATACTAATGCAATTACACCGTTTAGCATAATTATTACGCTGATGTGTTTTGCACTTTTGGTATATCTTTTAGGAAAATTGCATATGTTTTTTTTTAATAGTGGGTAGGCCCACTGATTTTTCATTAAACGAAAAATCATTACAATGTTAAACCGGTACCACCTTTCTGGTACCAAAACAACAGAACTGACAAACATACAAACTACATGCTACCAAGGAACAAGCAATACCCAGATAAGCATGAAACTACCTAGGACAACAAGAAAGTCTACTACCTGCTACTACCAAAATATCAAATCTACTAACAATATAACAAAACATAGCTTTTTACCAAACAGACCCTACAAAACAAGTAAATCACAAAAACTTTAAGTGAAAGCCTGCTTCTCAAATGCCATCTTCCAGACCTGCAGCTAAAACAAACCAAAAGGCTGACAACTGAAACCACATCTCTTTCAAATAGGTCCTCCAAAAAACAAACAATCACATAATTGTACTTGAAGGTCTTCTGTGCTAATCCTCCAAAGTTGTCTCTTCTCCACTCATATGGATTGTATCCTGTGCTCCCTCCATGGAAGTTATGATAGTAGTTCCTAAGAGGTCCTTCACATCACAAGGAATAATCATATTAAGTTGATCACTCGTATCAAATTTCTGATTTTGAGCCCAAAATTTAGCCACTGTTAGAATTTTTGACCCTTTAACCTAAATGTTTTTCACCTGTCCATCTTGAAAGATAATTCTATTTCTTTCTAACCAAATGTTCCAAATAACAGCACCTCTAACAAGTTCAACTAAATTTGCATCCTTAAGAGGGATACAATTACCAATATCCCACAATTCCTGTATTGAAGTCATTTCAAAATCAAACCCATTATGCAAAGCTATCCATTGCCAAATAGAACTAGCTACTGGACATTGAACAAATAGGTGGTCTACGGTTTCTAAACCATCACAAAACACACAGTGTGGATCCCCAACCAAACCTTTTTTAAGTAAAATATCTCTAGTTAAAATTCTGTTTTGCCTAACAAGCCACAGAAAAAAATTTACTTCAAAGGAATTTTGGCCTTCCAAATACCAGCAAACCTGTTATCTGGAATTCCTCCAAATTCCAACCAAACATACATAGAATGCACTGTGAATTCCCCTTTTTCATTTCATCTCCACAGAATCTGGTCACCTAGGTCATGCAATTTGAAATTATGAAACATTTCTAATAAAGCACACCATTCCCTAAGATATATGCCATTAAGCTGTCTAGAAGAAGGAATATTAATCCTATTAGATTGGAGAACTTCATGGACAAGTATGTCTTTATCATAAACAATAGTAAATAAATGAGGAAACACACTACTCAGTGCCACATGATCCATCCACCTGTCCTTCCAAAATTTGACTGTAAAACCATTACCAATTTTCCAATTGGTACTTACTTCGAGTTGCTTTAGAATGTCTTTCCAAAGGGAAGACATTTCTCTACTAATTCCTGTAACCCCATAATTCTCAATCAAAATTGTTTTCCAAGCACCTGTAATTCTAGTATCATAAAAACACATAAGCCACTTAGTTAACAATGCTCTGTTCATATTATTAAGGTCTAAAGCCCCCAGTCCCCCCCCCCAAAGTTTACTTGTACAGACACGAGACCATGCAATTAGGGAAGGTTTTTTCCTCACTGTATTACCTCCAAACCACAGAAATTTTTTGATGTAATCTGTCAATTTTATATCTAATTTTACTAGGCATCTTGTATAATGATAACCAATACAGAGGAATAGCCGAAACCACTGAATTCAATAAGGTAATCCTACCCCCAAGGGACATTAACTTGCTTTTCCAACCCTGTAAACGTTTCTCCACTTTTTCAACTAATTTATTCCGGTCATTAAGTTGTAATTTCTTCCAGTGGAGTGGCACTTCTAGATACATAATTGGTAATTCAACAACCTTACATCCAATTAAAGAAGCTAGCTCCTGACCCTCTGAATCATCTAAGTTTAACGGTACCATTTTGCTTTTATCAAAATTTATTTTTAAACCTGATAGATTTTCAAAACATTGTAAAATCCCATTAAGACTAAGAATCATTTTCTTGTCTGCTTTGAGAAACAGTAAAGTGTCATCAGCGAAATGTAAATTCAAAACATTTCCAAAATTTAAATAATCACCTAAGCCTTGAATCAGTCCAGCTGACTGAGCCCTTTTCAGAAAATTGCATATGTAGCCTAGAAAACCTTAAAATATCAGGTAAGCTTGCAAAATGAGAATGATACATGTTGCTTTCTAAAGTATGAGATTATCTCCTTGCCCCTTTTGTGTATCTTAGAAAAATTTTTTGGCCATTGCTTCCTGGTATTTCTATAGAGTAACAATGAGAAAGGACGGGTATTTTGGACATCTTTTGAATAAGAAAGGAAAGGAGAGAAACTGGTACTGAATTTTTTTTACCTTTTAACATGCAGATGCCTAAAATTGAATAGAAATGCATAATCTGTGCACAATTGTACATTTAATTTGATCTAATTTTAATAACTCGTTTAATTACATTCTTCTAAATCTCTAATGTATTATACTTTAGAATCTAATGAAAATAATATTTGTTTTATCTGTAAATTCTTCCAGGAAGCGTTGAAATGGGTGACAGATCAGGCAGCATGGAAAAGGTCAGAAGGCAGGGACCACATACTACCAGTACACCATCCATGGTCATTCAAGTCAGTACGTAGATTTATGAAGAAAGCAATTTGGCTTCTACCAGACATGGACAACACTGGAAACTGGTACTGAAATTCAACCTTGGAAATTTATTATTTTCTAATGTATTTTTTAAATTGACCTGTAGAAATAAAATTCAGGTACAAACCAGGCGAGGTATGCCTTGCAAAGGATGTGATACTTCCTTATGTACCAAATGTTGAGCTCTGTGATGTTAAGTGCTTATCAGAAACCCGGTCAAAAAGAAGCGCACTACTCTTCTTTAGGGGAAGACTAAAGCGAAATGCGGTAAGTCTATTTATCTTATAGTAGCATCATTTTTACTTCAATATCAGGTTGATTCTCGGCTTGTTTACGTATCATTTGCTTTTGAGATGTTGTGGAACTTCAATACAGAAGTTGTATGTAAACTAATCGCAATTTTTTTTTAATTCCTTGCATTTGCAAAAGTGCCCCTCTGATTGTTGGAGAAATGTTAGCGAACTTTTCCTACTTCAACTATTTGGATTCTTCAAGTTAAGTCTTCAGCAGCATTAGATCATGATAAAATAGAATCCTATAAGAAGTTTTATTTACGCTTATAAGATACACAATTGAACTTGCGATTAAATTGTTTAACCAATTTGGACACCCTGGCATTAAAATTCTCTAAAGACACGTCGCCATTAAATGGCAATTAAACAAATTTAAACCGATAAAAACCATCAAAAATCTCTCTGTTAAATTTTGAAATTGGTCTCAGAAATGGTTGTTTTCATTGAGAAAATTTTATAAATGGATCACACATTATTCATAATTCTGGTTATTTCACATATGATTGTTCTCAGTGCCTTTAGTAAAAATAATGGGACACGTTATGGATTTTCAATAATGCTGGAGCTTAACTGCGAGTACTCAAGAGTTAAAAGCATTTTGCATTTTGCGAGCTCGTATGGTATAAGCAATATTGACATTTATTTAATGTGCTGGCTTCTTCAGTTCCTTTTAAATATTTAATGCATCTTTGTAATTAGGGTGGAAAAATACGCAGTAAACTGGGAGAGGTGCTTAAAGGTGCCGATGGGGTTATTATTGAAGAAGGCACAGCTGGAGAAGGTGGTAGAGAATTAGCTCAGAATGGCATGCGCAGGTAAAGATTGGTTCCTGCCAGAATAATTATGCGAAGTAACTTAGTTGCCATCTTGCAATCTTGATCGGTTTTTTGGTCAATATTGAAAATTTAAAACTCAAGTGCCTGCCTTGCATAAAACCATAACTTCAATAACCGCCAAATCCTCCCTATTTTTTGAGGTTTTGCAATAGTCTTGGGGAGATTTATTTTGATAAAGACATCCCCTGTACAACTAATTCTATACAATTTTTTTTGCCTCCGTTTACCCCTTTTGACCAAATATATCTTTTCTGATATGATATACCCTTTTGATGTGATGTACCTTTTTTTTATCCACTATGCTGTAATTGAGTATACCTTTTACTATTTGTGTAACATTTTTTGGTGTGATCAGTAATAGTCTTCTAAACTTTATAGTTCGGTGTTTTGTTTATGCCCGGCTGGCGACACACCATCCTCTGCACGTCTTTTTGATGCTATTGTGAGTGGGTGCATACCTGTTGTAGTTAGTGACGAACTGGAGGTTCCATTTGAAGGTCTACTTCAGTACAAGAGAGTAAATTTTTGGAACCTTCTTTGTCTTTCAAAGGAAAAGGATTTTTTTTAACCTGTATTGCCTCCTCTCCCATATGCCTGAATTATTCTTTGGCAACCTCTTGTTATTAAGAAGGAATTAAGAAAGAACCAATGAAGAAATGTGGTACTTGGTAATTTGGAGAAGTGCCGCATTGGAAACATTAGAATTTTTTTTAATAGGGTTAAAAGCCAAGCATTTAAAATCTACTTCTGGGGTCGTTAAAGTTTTGCTAACTGCTAAAACATTCCATTTCGGGTCTACCAGAGATATTATCATTTACAGTAGGATGCCAGGCATAATCTAACACTAGTAATATAACAAGGTTGTCAAGGTGCACCAAACCAGCCAAAGTCTGTCCAGAATTTGTGCAGACTCTTGTTTTCTATCGGACAGTATATATTTTTTTTATATAAAAAAACATTGGACCCTTATGATCCATGAAGAATCCCTTGAACTGATTTAAAATACAAATATTTCTGTTCTAAAATGGCATGGAAGGGCATCTGAAATAAAGCTGTCTGGAATAGAACAACTCAATTTCAGTATATTTTGTCCCTTCTGGCCAAATCAGACCACTATTTAGACCCAGTGCAAAACTGAAGGTTTTTTTTTTTTTTTTCCGTTTTCACTATTGGGGTAGAATCTGACCACTAGTTTGGTCCAGAATGGAAAAAAAATTAGATAATTTAGACAGTATATATCCTATCTTTTGTTGGCATGCATGATTATTCTAAGGTCAAAAACCTTAATTGCTTACCCCGTCTTTTTTTTTCTTTGAAAAACTCAGATAGTGTTGTTTGTCAACTCAAGTGATGCAGTTCAACCAGGATGGCTTTTAGAGTACCTTAGAGGAATTGACTCAACAAAAATCCAGGAGATGCAAACCAACCTTGCCGAGGTTTTAATGAGTTGTTTTTTTTTGCTTCTTAGAATTTAATATATACTTTCATACTTCCATCGAAGAGTTTCTGATGTCAATTTGTTTGCCAGTACTCAAGACACTTTGTATATTCTAGCCCTGCCCTGCCACTCGGACCAGAAGACTTGACATGGAGAATGGTATCCATTTCTGATTCCTAATTCTGGTTCTTATATTTTCCTGAAGTTATGAATGTTTTAGTAGTGTCACTTTATTTTATTTCAAGAGTGTGGTTATGCTAATATGCATATTACGGATTGACCCGTGCTATGGATCCATATCTCTATTTTTAAAGTTCAAACAGTCGACCCGAACCGTTAAACATGATCTCCATATGAAAATATACCTGGGAGACCAAATTTCACATTTTAGAATTTTTTGACTATTTGTTAAGATCAAGTGATTTTCTATTTATCTAAAAAATTAGTAAAAAAAAACCTAAAATGTGAAATTTGGTCTCCCAGATACATTTTCATATGGAGATCATGTTTAACGGTTCGGGTCGATTGTTTGAACTTTGAAAATAAAGATATGGATCCATAACACGGGTCAATCCGTAATATGTATATTACCATAGCCTCACTCTTATTTCAAATTTTACAAAGTACGGTGTAACTTTTAATGAAAACTAAAAAAGAAATCACTTTTTTTTATATTATAAACAATTAACTCATTTGCATATCTATGGAAATTTTGGTAAGAAGAATGGATGAAACCTAGTCATCTATCTGGAGAGGGGGTGATCTTTCAGACTTAAAAAGTCACTTCCATTGACTTGCAATATTGTAACACAGATTGCAGGTAAGCTGACCAGCATCAATCAGTGCAAAGCCAGGTCAACACACATGGACCAAGGACCCAGGTTTGAGTGCACTTGCAAAGCTGGCAACAACACACGAGTTCGTCCCTCATTTTAGCAAGAAGATAGTTTTGTTTGTTTATTTCGAAAAAGTTTTGTTTGTTTGTTTCAAACAGTAAGGGAGAATGTGATGTGTACATTACTGAATGTGTACCTAATTTGAGACCATTTTGTGCACTTGTGTAATGCTGACTTTAGAGGCTAGCTTAATATTATGTCGGGACATTGGTGGCATGTGCCACTTAACTCCAAAATTCATTGAATAGAATTCAAACAGTTTAATATTTACAAGTAAAGCATTTACATATAAAATTTATAATTTTTCAAATTATTTTACTATCAAGTCAAGTGGTCAAAAATGATAAAAAAATAAATATATTAAAATTAACTTAAAAACTCACATTTGACCGTTTAACTTGATATTTAGATAAATTCTAAATTTTGTATATAAATGCACCACTTATGAAATAAATTGGCTTGTTTGAATTTGTCCTTTGAAGAATGTCCTTTGAAGCTGATTTGATAGATTTTGAAATCTGTGGTATTTAAACTGAAATACCATTGATGTCACGTTAGCTGACAGTTTTGTCAGGATATTGCCCTAGGTTAGGTATTCGTCTGGCATGCAAGAAGATGAAGTTACAATATCATAGACAACACAAAATTAAGAAACCAAAATTGCAATATTTAGTCAGATAAAATATGCAGGTAATAACACATGTCACAAGTACCTGCTTCAGAATTACACTGAAAAAAGTTATCTCGCTAGCAAATGTAACCCTAAACACATGATCTGCAGAAGAATATAATCAAGGCTAAACAGATTTTTTACAAAAACTCTTCAGCACCAAAGAGTACCATACGACAAGAAAATCATCACGAGGCCGAAAACAACTACTGCATCTCATGCCGTACGCACAGCTGCATCATCAAGAATACTACAGAGAAGGGGAGAAAAAAAAATCATAGCAGCAGCATATTAGTGAGATTTTAAAACAGTACATTCATTATAACAGTAAACAGCTCAAAAGGGTCAAGTTGAGAGTTATCATGCACTGCTCTTATTTCCACCAAATAAGGCTTCTAAATTTTGAAATTATGACAATTATACTCAAAACCAAGGAAAAAGATTTCATAGCCTATGAGCAATTATATTTCTGTAGCATTCATACTAAGATGCTCTTCTATGTGTTTATTAATTTGGTAACTTCGCAAATTAAGCTGGAGCTACAGCTTGCACCTTCAAATTTTTAGTCAGGTTAATATAACACCCCTAACTGTGCAAGTATAGAAACAGTGTAAATATGCACACCTTCGAATTAACATGCTATGCAAAGAAGCCCCGACAATTTACTGAACCACAGCGGCACCTCTTGGCACTACTGTACTCGTCAGTACCAATATTCCCGTAATCAAAAGTCAGTTCAGTCATCGGCGGTATATGTTTCATTGCGAAGAACATAATATGCGGGTGCCCCTCATCCCCATGGTCAAACAACACTGGCTGCCAAAACAAATTTGGGTTGCAACTATGGTTCATGAACCTTGACACATTTCCCATGTTCTTTGCACTGATCTTTATTGGTAAAGGTTTGAAAACCTCCATTGACCCAGTACCCATGCCAGGTTCACCTATTAATTCAGTGCCAAAATTCCATTTTAGGGTTTTCTCTCCCGGGCATGCAGCTTTGAACAGGTAGTGATCTTCCTCATCATCTAGGTTAACCCTGACCTCGTCAACAACCTCACCAGTATACTCACAGACGAATGTGCCAGCACGTATCGGGTCCCATGAGCGGAGCCCCCACCCGCAATTCTCAGTTTTGAAAACCTCAAAATGGAGCTTGGTGCCCTTTTGGGAAACCCTATTTCGACAATGTGCATTGCATTGGCAAGTTGGGTTGCACTCGTAGACCATTGTTTTGCGACCGACAAGAAGGCCCGTCGAACTATATGGCAACTCAGATCCATGTGAGTGAGAACACGTGCAATTCGGGTCGGCTGGCAAGCAGACACCAGGGCATTTGCAACCAGGCAAGGGACTCATTAAATTAGGTTGCTTTATGTACTGGACATGGGTCGCATAAGTGAAGTGACTAGGCCCTCTTTCACCATCTACCTCATTTACAAGACAAACAGGTGTATTTTCTACCCCAGATGACAAATCAGGCAGTATGACCTGGCCCCGCAAACTAGGGTTTTCTGTCCACCTTTGAGCCATTTTGAATACCGATGTTCCAGCAGGTTGACCTGATTCTCGTATCAGCTTATATTTGAAAATGCTAAACCCACCTTTAGCCCTATCCTTCCATGAATTTTGGATTTTGTACAGCCCGTCATACATGTAAATCCTACCGGCCGGTACACTCGGGTCCTTGAGACCTCTCACAACCCTGACTGGGTTTTTTCGGTGAAGGCTCTTCTCCAGTGCTAAATTACCCTTCTCCAGTTTCTGGTCACCATTACCCCCTTGGCCAGTATAGACCAAGATATTGGGGTCATCTTCGTCATTTTCATACCCTCCTGCCGATACAATGCAAATGGCCACAGGTTCTTCTTCATCCCCGTACTTGGACATGTAATCAATCCCCCCCATGCTTGGTGCATGGAGGCCTATGACACACATCTCCATCCGGAAAAAGAAGATGTCCCCAACATGCACCCCTGGGACGGACCCAACACGCTTTCCTATGTTTGCTTTGAGGTTTCCACTTGTCATAATTGACCCTGCTTTGAGATCCGCACGTTGTTTTGCATCATGTATCTCATCCAACTGGAGAAGTTTCCTCCGAAGAGCATCAAAAATCATTAAAACCACCTCCACATCTTCTCTGGGGTCACCAGTACAAGGTGCTTGGAGAGACAAGTCATGGACAGTGAATGGTTGATTAGGTTTGGATTTCTTTGGCTTCTGTGTTGAAGGCCCGTCTGTGGTTCCATGACTCCCTTCCGTGCTGCCCCGTGTACTGTAACCTGACAAGAGGGAGGAACGCTTTATCTTTCGACCTGAAGTTGAGGTGTGAGTATTAAAATACTCTTCCTCATCTTCTTCTTCGTTAACTACTGGGACGGGGGTTTTGAAGGAAGAGATAGGAGTTGCATTAATGGGCCCGTTTGAAGTTGGCCTGACCCCAGACGGGCCAGGGACGGGGTTGGGAGGGGAGAAGGATTGGGGAAAGAAGGTAAAAGGTGGGTTGGTGGAGGTACCAGATTCAGGTCCCGGCTGAAATGGAGAGTATGGAGTCACACGAATCAATGGAGGGGAGGTTGTGTTTTCAGTGACTGTGTGAAACCCTAACGGGGTAGGAAACATTGGAGCAAGTGTTCGCATCGGTTTCGGGTCTAGGACATCTTGATCCAACCCATCCTCTTGGTTCACAGGTTTTTTGCTGAAAGAGGGCCCATCCTCTTCTTTGTTCACAGGCATTTTGCTGAAAGAAAGAATAATCAGGTATTATGTGTGAAACTACGACCATAGCTTTGCAGATTAAAACTTTGTTCACAGGCATTTTGCTGAAAGAAAGAATAATCAGGTACCTGTCTTTCCTGGGCCGTCCTCTGCCCATTGCTAAACAAGTGAATTTTACCAGTAGGGACTATTACCACCAAGCCAATATAGTACTCACACCTACAATCATAATTTAGTTATATGATCAGAATAGTGACTCTGGTTGGGTTTCATTTCTAGCCTACCCCAACTTGTTTGGGACTAAAGGCTTTGTTGTTGATCAGAATAAGGAAGAAAATGCAAAATCAGTTACTGGAGAAAATGAAAATTTGCATGGTTTAAAAAATAAATAAGAATATGCTAACAGAGAATTTTGTATTAATACATTTATTAACACTAACCATTCCGAATTGTAACCAACTTGGCGCTTTCAATTGAGAGGGAACTAAGATCGTGCTAATTTGCAATCTATAGATTTTTTTCCCCACTAAGTTAACTAATGAAAATACAGCTGTAAGAGTAAAGTAATGGAACTTCCTAAAAGGGAAAATCCCCACTGCCATAGAATCCAATGGCATTGTGTTCTATGTCAACGGATGTGAACACTACAAAGGAAGCTAATAATAGACTGTGAAGAGAGGAAAAAGGAAATCTAGAATTTGTTATCTGGCAGTAGAACAAATAGGGTAAAAAGTAAAACTATATTTGTGGGCAATGAATCGAAAGTAGTTAACTCAGAGAAGTTTAGCTAATAGTGAGTAAAATAAAAATAATAATAAATTGTAATAGAGAAAAGACTCTATTCCTCTCTTGAAACTGAGGGAAAGGATTATAGACCAGAAGAAACTGAACACAGAAAACGAAGGCTAGAAAAATTCACCAAATTTTTAAGTCAAGAAACAGCTAGTAATCCATGAACAAGGGATTTTACGATAAATAAGAGAGGTAGTATATACACAAGCTAATGAAACAAACCCTAGGACAAACAACTAAACCATTAAGAGTCGAGTTCCGAGCAAAAAGGCTTCTCTTAGAAATCCAATCTTTAAATTGATTTGACGAGATTTCAATCCCTAAAACACAAAGAACCAGCTAAAATGAACCAAAAATGGAGTTCTAAACAGGAATTGAAGAAAGTGATCTAAGAAAATTACCTCTACAAAAAATAACACGCTCTCTGTGCTAGAATAGATTCGACCTTGCCATAGTTTGTGAAATTATTGCCAGATGTTTGATCTAGCATTTCCTCCCCTCCCTCTCTTTCTTCACGCTTTGCACTTTCGTAAGAGGGGAAGCTTGGAATTCGTGCCAAAATAAATTACTGGGCTCTATTTTGTGCATTTGTAATGCATTTACTTCTATTTTGCCTACCCTAACTTGTTTGGGACTAAAGGCTGAGTTGTTGTTGTTTATAATCAATTAATCATAAAATCGTAATTATTTACATCCGGATTGAAAACACAATACATGAGAAAACCACATAGGAAATTTGTGGGGTGATGAGAAATAAGGAGTAACAATTTGAACCCTTAGATCTCCTCGAGATTCTCTTGAAGCAAAGTACATTTTATCCCATTTCCTTGCGTCAAGGTTCTAAATAGCAATTATCGCGTCATCACGGGAAGTTTAAAATAAAGCTATCACGAATAGTGTAGCTATAGCGAAAGCTATCCTACATAGCGTTTTTTTCTTTCAAAAATTATATTCTATAATTCTATAAATTATAAACATTATCTAAACTCTCATAGAACAATAAGTAACACCAAATTGATTAAGGAATTATAATATTCATATTGAACCACTGCAAAGTCCAAATTCATATTAAAATATCTTTTGTAATATCATAAACTATATATCGTTTTCTATTCAAAATAACCTAAGCATCGTGACATAAACTAATTATTTTTTTTCTATTCAAAATAACCTAAGCATTATGTCATAAACTATCTATATTTTTCTATTTAAACGCAAAAGCATTAGTGTTTAAAAGAAATTTCAGTTTGGGCCTTGAAATAAATGCCTATGTAGCATAGTGTGCGCCATTTGCGCTACACGCTACGCGCTATAGCGGACCGCTATTACCGCTATAGCGGTCGTAGCTGAAATAGCGTACTTTTATCCCATTGCTTAGCATTTAAGGCCTGAAAACGCTATAGCGCGCTATTTAGAACACTGCCTTACGTCATGAAAGAATTGTTTGTTTTGTTCCTACTGTGCTTTCCTAATATCTCCTGGTATGAACTACTAAGACTCAAAATTATGTTAAAATAATTCTTTTTCCTAATTTTAAAGCAGATAATGCTCAGCCCCACTGCCTCATTTGAAACAAAAAAAAAAAAAAAAACAGTAGTAGCTCGATGCCCATGTAATTTTTCCTAAGGTGTATCTTGCACAAGATAACAGCAGCAGGTTTCTAATCGAGAAATGGGAATGGGGCCACCTACTTAGGGGGCCAACCCAATACATGGTGCTTGCAATTAAAAGGGAATTAAGATCATGCTAATTTGCAATCTAGAGAATTTTTTCCCACTAAGTTAACTTATGAAAATACAGCTGTAAGAGTAAAGTAATGGAACTTCCTAAAAGGGAAAATCCCCGCTGCCATAGAATCCAATGGCATTGTGTTTTATGTCAACGGATGTGAACACTACAAAGGAAGCTAATAATAGACTGTGAAGAGAGGAAAAAGGAAATCTAGAATTTGTTATCTGGCAGTAGAACAAATAGGGTAAAAAGTAAAACTATATTTGTGGGCAATGAATCAGTAGTTAACTCAGAGAAGTTTAATTAAAAGTGAGTAAAATAAAAATAAGAATTAATAGAGAAAAAAAAGTACTCTCTTCCTCTCTTGAAACCGAGGGAAAGGATTAAAGACCAGAAGAAACGAAACACTGAAAACGAAGGCTAGAATTCACAAAATTTTAAACTTAAGGAATAGGTAGTAACCCATGAACAAGGGATTTTAAGTTAAATAAGAGCAATAATATAAAGTCGAGCTAATGAAACAAACCCTAGGACGAACAACTAAACCATTATGAGTCAAGTTCCGAACAAAAAACTTCTCTAAGAAATCCAATTTTTAAGCTGATTTGACGAGATTTCAACCACTAAAACCCAAAGAACCAGCTACAAAAGTGGAGTTCTAAACAGGAAATGAAGAAAATGATCTAAAAATTACCTCTACAAAATAGAACACACTCTCCGCGAGAATAGATTCGACCTAGCCATAGTTCGTGAAAGAAGTATTGTCAGGTGTAGTAGGTGCTTGATCTAGCTTTTGCTCCCCTCCCTCTCTCTAGTTCTTCACGTTTTGCACTTTCGTAAGAGGGGCGGCTTGGAATTCGGGCCGGGTATAAGTAACAGGGCTCCATTTTGTGTATTAAATGCATTTATTTATGTTTGTTTATATAATCATTTATAATTAAATGAGTAAAACGGTAAACCACGTCGGAAATTTGGGGTAAATATATTAAGACGGCAGTTTATGCTTCATGAAGCGTATACACAATAGATCCAAAACATTGCTGCATATGACTCGTGCACTACGTGAAGCAAAAACAACTCTGTTAATCTCTCTACCCGAAATTTGCGGGATGATGAGGAATAACGGGTAACAATTTGAACCCTTAGATCTCCTCGAGATTCTTGAAGCAAAAGTACATTTTTTTTTTCTTTTTTGAAAAAGGGCATAGCCAAGCTAAAGTACATTTTATGATGTTTTCCCATTTCCTTGTGTCGTGGAAGAATTGTTTGTTCGTTCCTGTTTTGCTTTCCTAATATCTTCGGGTGGGTACTAACTAGTAACATCTAAGACTCGAAATTTTTGTTTAAATTACTCTTTTTACTAATTTTAAGCAGATTAACGGACAATGCTCAGCCACTCCGCCTCGTTTTAAAAAAAAACAATTAACTCAAACTTATTAGCAGAGCCTTGTTACTAGAGATTAGACTATGGACTCAGTGGCAAGGCTAGAAATGAAGATCAATTTTAAGCTACTTATAGTATTTTATTCTAAATTATATAGAAAATAAGACTCAAGTATAAAAATTTTGAAAAAAAAAAATAGAGGTCAATTGACCTCATTCTTTAAGTGGCTCTGCCCCTACTCTCACTCGTGACTTGAACGCTCGATGCTCATGTAATTTTTCATAAGGTGTGTCTTACACAAGATAACAACAACATGTTTCTTATAGAGAAATGGAGCCACCAACTTAGGAATCCGCCTCCTCTGCATTGAACGTACTGTTTGAGTTTAGTTCCAGATTGTCCGATCAGAATTCGAACCAATCCAATCCACGTCTATAATGCACATATCTCTTTAATATTTGTGCGGATTTTGAACAGATGGTCTAGTTCTAGAGTCAAACAGTGTGTTATTTTTTTTAAAAACCTTCGTAAAGACTACGAAGTCTGTGCATTAACGCATAGGATTTGAATTTCCATCTTAGGGAGTCAATCCAAAGGGTAAGATTCGTAAAGTGGAATATTTTTAGGACCTATTAAGCTGTCAATTTTCACTAAAAATTTTGATGGGTTTGAGTTAAATCAGATTATAAATCCATCTGAGCATTCGGCTGTCAATTTTTTCCTCAAAATATTCTCATATATTGTACCCATTCATTTCATTTTCAATACAATTTAGTGGATTAAAAAATCGGAACTCAGACTTCATTTTTTCCTACCAATCTTCTGCCCAATATTCTCTCTCCTGCTGGAACCCACTCTCTCTTTTTCTTTTTTGCCTTCATTCCACGTGTCTCTCTTTAATTTTTTTTATCCATCATGTACTAGCCTATATATGTATATATAAAGAACCAGTCACCCATTTAATTTTCAATTGTAGGACTAATTCATTATTCCAAATTCAATTTTTTTTTGTAATTACATATTTTCCAGAGCATAAAAATCATATGTTTCAATGTTAACTATTTAATTAGAAAGGAGCACAATATATATGCTCCGGTACAATTTATTACGTCGAAACAATAAGATGCAAGAAATATACATGCGTAATTTTTATGCTCTGGTCTGATGCTCCAATAATTTTCATGATATTAAAGCAAGAAATTGTATGCTATATATTAGATTAAATGTTTGTTTATAAATGTTTGTTTTTTGTAAATGTTTTAAATGTTTATTTTTTTGTAAATGCTTTTTAATTATTGTTTTCTTTTTTTTAATTACATATTTAATTTTTTAAATTAAATATTTTTAAATGTTTGTTTGTTTATAAATGTTTATATTTTTGTAAATGTTTTTAAATGTTTAAAATTTTGTAAATGTTTCTAATTGTTGTTTTCTTATTTTTTAATTACATATTTTAAATGTCTGTTTGTTTTCTTATTTTGGTTATTACATATTTTAATTGTTTGTTAGTTTTCTTATTTTCTTATTTTTGTAAATGTTTATTTTTTTTCAATGTTTTTAATTGTTCTTTTCTTATTTTCTAATTACATATTTTAAATGTTTTTTATTTTTTATTTTTGTAATTACATATTTTAAATGTTTGTTTGTTTATAAATGTTTATTTTTTAAAATGTTTTAATTGTTTTTTCTTATTTTGTTATGTAATAATTATTCTATTATAATTATTTTGTTGATATCAAATATTTTAGAAAGAAAATAAGATTCCCCACAACTATTCCCACGGTACAACCGAACACTCATTCATTTTATATTTTCATAATTATTCTCATGCATACTTATGAGTATGGGTTCTCACAAATAAAAAAGTGGGTTCTCGAACCCGTCAAATCCCATCTTGCACAATCCCGTGACAAACAAACAGGCCCTTTACTTAAATCGTATGTCAAAAATAAATAAGTATAAATATCGCCATTTTACATTAGAACACAAGTTTAATTTCCAAAACAACATTTTTTTTTTAAAGAAATAGACGTTGGAGTAAACGAAAACCGTCTAGATTTATTATGCACAGTCGATATCGAAAGGACACAATTAACAGATGTATACTAGAGTTTAATATTTGTTTGCAACAATATAAGAAAGTAATACAGAAAACCTCTATTTGCAAAAATAAACAACAAAAACAACTAACATGGGACGCGTATGACAAACGTGTCCTGAATAAAATCCTTGATCGAAATGGGTTTAAATTTGTTTCCATCAATTTTGGGACGCAAATGCACTGCATAGGGTGTCCTTGAATCAATGTTCCTCAGTAAGCATCACTAAATTATGCGTCCTGGAAGTTTCGAATTATGATATTTTTGAAGTAACATAAATTTGATATGTTTCGATTTAAAAGTTCCTGTAAAGTATGGATAAAAATGACGCAGTCCAAAAGTGAAAACCGACCAAAAGCATAGAAATCATTGACCTTTTCTTTCTTTGCAATTTTTACATTTTCAAGCACATACTTCATGCATGTGCCCGGAAAAATTTAAGCCTCCATTTGAACATTACTATCCGATAATTGAACTATTTTCTCTAGTTTGTGTAAACTAGAGAAGGAAATAAAAAATAACCTGGGTTATTTTTTCCGCTAAACTGAGAAACATAATACAATTATGAGGTAATTCTTGTTGTAATAAATTAAAAAAGTTTTCTGTTTTCTACTTGCAAGAATAAATCAATACAAATTATGTGCTTTTACTGGAGAAGCTTTCACCGTTTACCAAGACGCCCTTTTTCTTCCTCTACCTGCTCAAGCAATGCCTCCAGTTCTGCTTCTGATAAACTTTCTATCCTTTTCTATAAACAGGGAAAAAAAAAAAAAACTTTAAGATTCACCTCAAAACCAAAAAAATTGTGCAAGTTTTTTTTTTTTTTTTTTTTTCATTTGACAGTCAAATATTTAGATGTTAAGTAATATCAAATTTCTCATGTCTGCGACTCCTAGCATTAATATTGAACAATAGTGATTAGGGAGTGTATGATGGAAAAGGTATATTACTTCAAAAATCAACCAATTTCCCCTACTGCATTAGTAGTAAACATCATTTTATGAGCCCAAACTAAACAGAAGTCGAGTTGAGCCTGTTTGGTGTTCGGATTTAACACTGGCTCTGATGCCTGAGCTGTATTTGCAAATAAATACATCAGCCCAGATACAAATAGGCTAAAATATTTACTGTCATTTTCAAATAATTAAACTGCACTACCTCCATGACTTTTTTCTCATAATCCTTGAGCTGTTGCGCATAAGTCATGTCCTTATTTGCTACTCGAAACATGTAAGACGAGATCCATCCAATTGTCAGAGCCAAAACAAATATTAACTGCACTGCATTCCCTGCTTGCAAAGGATCAACTCCTACAAACTGATGCACAATGAAAAAGCACAGAAATATAAGAAAAAACAATAAAAATATAGCACATGACTACACAAAACAGAATTTTATACATTTGCCAAGACTTGATGGAATCAGTTAGTATAAGCAACTGTAGATTTTTGCTTACCAACATGTTATACCAGGGATTTTCCCCAAATTAACTGAAGCTGATGTTACCAATCAGTAAAATCGTAAAAGGGTATTTTTTTTTACACGCACCTCCAGACCGTATTTAAGAGCAAAACCGGCTACTGTGACCCCAACACCGATCAAGATCACATCTTTTCGTGAATTTCCGAATGATACCTGTTGAGAAAACATAACATGGCTAATTTTATTTTGGGGCATGTAAGCCTTGAAACAATCAAATATACCCCAGAAAATGAATTTTGTCTCATAATTCCATCTAACATATGGAAAAAGATCATACAATACCTGCTCTCCTAACTTCTTTAAGAATGACCAGTCTAACCCTCCCCTTTTACAGATATGCATTCACATAAACAGTAACAATGGAGAGTGCGCTTTTACCATCTTTTCAAGTAAATGACGGAGAGTTACATAGGACATTAATCACTTTTTCAAGGTAATGTTTCCTATTGTTTAGGTTATACATAATGTATGTAAAATTGGCAGGTGTCTATCTTATATTTTTTGACAAAACCTTTCTGTCGATTTACCCAAAACCTGGTATCTATAATCTACTGCCAGGAGAATGGTACAATAATTCTGACCGCTATAACATACCTTCTCTTCATTTGTCAATTTCGAATCTGATTGACTGCCTTCGGATGAAGTTGAGCTACCACTTCTAGCAATCAAAGAGAATGAGCTTCTTCTATTTATTCTAGAAGCTTGTTTTATTGATGAAGTAGTACTTAATTGGTGGCATGCATCACGACCCTTTGCTGATTAAACAAAAAAGTGAATAGTTAATATAATGGGTTATACACTTATACTAAATGCTCAAATTAATGTTTGTTCTTCAAGTTTTCTAACCTCTATATACCCTCAACTGACAAGGTTCAACAGCTAAACAAAGAGCAAATTGCTCAAATTGTGAGCAAAAAGGTACTGGAGAGTTACCAGAGAAGCAACTGGAGAAGAGAGGAAGTGAGAAGTAGGGGCTGCTTAAGTTATGAGAGAGAAGCGGAGAGGAGCTAGAGAGAGAGCCACATCTCAAGTGCATAGCCATACTGAGTTGGTTCCTAGCTCTCACTTATTATGTGATTTTTTCTTCTTTTTCGGTTTTGTTGGTGATATTTTGGGAAGAAAAGGATGAAAAAAGTTGGGTGATGCTTCTGTAGATAGTGGATACCAACTATTCAGCAATTTTTTTGTCTTATTCGATTACAACCATTGAAGGAGAAATCGTCCGTTCCGGAGCGGAATCGGATTGTACCGATCCGATTTCAGGCCGAGTTACACGGTTAGTTGTTTTTCCATCCAATTTAGGCCGGAACGGACCGATTCGAGTCAAATTGCGGCCGAAATAGTCCGATTCCACCGAAACGTTCCGATTCCAGTCAAATTTCAGCCAAAACGCGAACTCTCCAAAAAAATTTCCTCTACATTAATCGAACTTGTGACCTCTTGTTAAGGAAGTAAGCCAACTACCACCACAACATACAACCTTTTATTGCTAAAAAACATAACTACGTGTTAATATAAGTTGTAACTTATACTATATCCATCCATTCATCACACCATACAACTTTTTTTTTTTACTGGACTAATTTTTTAGTAAATATAAGTTGTAATTTTTTACTATATCCATCCATTCAACCTTTTGAGTTCATTTTCTAATTTTTTAGTATAAAACAAGCTTATGGCAAAAAAGTCCGAGTTTCTGATATGATTCGGCCGATTCCGACCGATTCACCCGATTCCGATTCCACGGTCAAAAGACCGATCCCGATTCCGATTCTGATTTTTCCTTCTATGATTACAACCGTTGATTTTTAAAAGGGCAATTTTGGTACAATATTTTGTGTTAATCTCTTCGTTAGGCTCTGATGTCCCTCTATTTTGTCCATATTCCGACCCTACTTTGTGTTAAAACCTGTGCCCAAAACTCTTAAGTCTGTCTATTTCATTGAATATCTGTAGGATGTGGTACTGCTGCGCTTTTATTTCTTATTTTGCAGGAAACAGGCGAAACAGAGGAAGAATCTGGATTCTGAAGGTTTATACACGGACCATGCGCCATATGCTTGCGGTCCGTACACCCTCTGCCTGACCACAAACTGACCACAGACGACCAGGACACAGACCTGTATATGATGCTGAAATTTCAGCACCTGAACTTAAAACAGTCATATCTTTTGACTCGTAACTCCGTTTTGAGTGTATGACCACTTTTCGGAAAGCTTGCGAGAAGATCTACAATTTGAGCCATAGACACAGGTACACGGTCCGTGCACCCTTGCATACGGTCCGTGCATGACATTTCCGGAAACATAATCCAAAGTTGGAAATTGGTGCCAGCTGGGGAAGGTCGCGAATTGAGGGCATTAAAGCGCCTCTCTGGCCAAGGGAGAGCTCATTCTGGATCTGAGGGGAGACATCTAGGGTTTGGGGCTTGCGGCTAAGCTTGGAGACGAAGGAAAGAGGCGAAAATCGAGAGATTTGCGACGGATCTTCTTTGTTCTTCGGATTTTGCCATGAGCTCTATCTTTATCATCTCTTTTATTTGCTTTAGAACTATGTTTGAGTAGACTTTTTAGTTTCTAGGGTTAAGATGTAGTTGAATGCTTTGTTTTACTTGCTAGCTATTGGAATTTGTATTGGATTTTGTGCTTGTTTGTTGTGTAGTATTTTATTGCTTAGATTGAACTTGTTTGAATTGATTAGTTTATCGTTAGATGCATGGCCACATCTAGATGGTATTTCAAGGCTTTGACATTCATTCGACCAAACTAAGTATTTGAGATAGGTTTGTGAACCGAGAGGCGAAACCAAACGGTAGCCGAAAGGCGAAGTTTTCCTCGTATCGAGAGATCGAGGTTATCTTTAGTAAACCAACAAATAACTTAGGATAATTAAACCAATAAACGAGAGTTGAAGTTTAAGAACCCTAAGAAGGTATAAATTGAGTTTCGTACCAAGCAATTAAGCCAATAAACGAGAGTTGAGGAGTATTGACTTAGGTACGGCCAAAATAACCTTGCACAGGAAATCAATACAGAAACTAATAGCTGCTGTATCAACTTGAGGGCCACACGGACCGTGTATGAAAGTACACGGCCCGTGCACATTACACATGGCCCGTGCATGAGAGTGCACGGACCGGGCACTTGAGGCAAAGCTAAGACGAAATCTGAAACCCTAGGAACCCCTTTTTATTAATTACAAAACCACTTTACTGTTTTAACTCTTTTCATTGAACTGTTTAGGAATTTAAACAACCAAAAACAACCTTTGCAGACTTCTAGAGTTTTCATATAATCTAAGTAGAGTCCAATCTATTTTCATCCGTCCTGTGGATCGATACCTGATTATACTGCTCGATAGGATTGTACACTTGCAATCCGACTCGAAAGGTGTACCCAAGGTTAAAAGGTACAGCTTGCTGTACCGAAACTTTGTGCATACGCTTTTGTGTGAACAGGCTCCGTTAGGCTTTCTTCCTATTCCCAACCATTTGCTCCGTCTCTCTCCCTCGTCGGTCGCCCCCTTTCTCCCTCGTTCTCTCCATTCGCTTTGTATCCCTCTCGCCTATTTTTATTTCTCACACACATATAACACCCTCTCATCAGAGGGAGGCCAAAGTAGGTCCAGCGTGAGGCCCACCTCTCCTTTTTTCTTGGGCATGGAAACGGGATTTCGTCAGTCGCTAGCGCCGACGCCTGAGGTTCGTACTGATGGATGAGTTCAAGGACGAGCAATATGGTAAATCTCAAGCAAAATATATGTTCCAAAGGCGATGGAGGAGAGATGAAACTTTTTGAGTGATGCTTCTATGGACTAAAAATTTTAGAGTGATGTTTCTATAGACTAAAAATTTTATTAAAATTTTGATCGGAATATATTACTGACCTTAGGGCGCTGGTGTCGAAGAGAGAGGTGCTAGGCACTGGTGGAGGCAGAATGGTGGAGCGAGAGAGAGTAGGGGGTGGCGGAGGGAGGTGCTGGAGCGAGAGAGACGAGGGGCTGGTGGAGACTAAGAAAGCGGGAGGGAGAAGAAGACGAGGGGTTGGACAACTGGAGGAGAGGGTTGCATTGGGGGGCTGGATCGCGAGAGGGACGCCTCTAGTGGAGTGTGTCTGCGTTTTTTTTTGCGCTGAAGACATATACCATTTTACCCTTTAACGAATCAACGGCGGTAGTTGATTCCGATCAAAATTCTTATAAAATTTTTAGTCCATAGAAACATCACTCTAAAATTTTTATTCCATAGAAGCATCACTCAAAAAGTTTAATCTCTCCTTCATCGCCTTTGGAACATATCTTTGTTCTTTTGCTTGATATTTGGCCACATGGAGCTTGATATTGATTCGGTTCGAATAGTCATCTCTCTCCTCTAGAATAGATTACAATAGAACGATATACAATTTCGACTAAACGAGACATTTTTTGTTGACTTGTCCCCTTTGTCACAATTTTTTCTCTCTTTTCCCACAATAGTAGAAAAAACAAATAACACTCTTTAAACCCATTTGATAGAGTAACCAATAAGAGCCTGTTCATAGAAGAAACTAATATATATTTCTAATGATCCGATCAATCTGACTGACATGATTGAAAAATTTACAATTTTAAATATAATTAGTTATGTATATATTAAATTTTACAAAAAATATTTTTTAAAATATAAATTTTGCAAGTTATCAAGTAAAATCCAATCTGGTCTGTCATGCATTATTTTTCTTAGAAACTTTATATTTCAATGGTGATATTTTTATATACATAATGGCATATATTTTTATATTTTCATTTTTCAAAATATGTGATTTCATTATTTATTGGTTGGTGATATGAGCGGAGGCAGACTTTCAAAATATGAGAGTCAAAACTCATATGGAGTCAATCATATAAAATTTGCTTGCGAAAAATAGAAGTCATTTTTATAGTATCATAACATTTACTCTAAATTATATAGAAAATAATATATAAATATAAAAAAAATTAAAAAATAGAAATTAATTGATCTCATTGTCCCTTCTAACATTGGCGGCAGATAAAACTATTGTAAACCGACTATCGTGAATCAGATTGAACCCGTTATGAAACTCAGCTAATTCAACTCTTCTGCATCCCTAGTCGGAAGTCAACAAATATGTCTTGGCTTAGCTGATTGATCAGCCGTTGAATTATGTCAAGCTATGTGCATATTTTGCTTTGAACGGCTAAGATCTATTTATCTTTTGGCTCGAAATTCTTTACAACTCGATGAATGCAATTCCAATGTAAACGTGGTGAGATAGTTCGGTCAACAATGTAACCTCAACCATTCATTTGCTATGAATTATGATGATACAGCTGGTGAGAGTTGCATAGCTGGTGGTTCTGTAAGGATATACTTCGGAATACAAGTATGTGTCAATGGCACCCTTTTAATTGTTCTAGCTGTATCGTATTCAATAAGGTGGGTGTGAATAAGTTTTTTTTGTTAACTTATTGAGTATGGATACGAATTTCTTTTTTGTTAGCTAAATAGATATGGGTATGAATGAAAGTTATTTCGTACTCATTGATTAACGGATAATTATATAAAATAAAATATATATTCAATTCTTTCATTTTCCATCGTTGTATCCATGCTGAACCTGATAATAAACTTTTCTTCTTTCTTCGTCGTTGTTGTCTTGTTCCTCAATTGTGAAAATGAAAATAATCTACGGTACAATCTGGCTCTCATTTCCTCTTCAATTTTCTCTCTGTTGTCAACCTAACTTTTTAATTCAATCCTCTTCCTCCAACCAGTTTTGAACATGGTTGTAAGCATGTAGCTTCCTTCTTCAAGCTTCTTCAAAGTTTGACTTTCTCCTTCGAATATCGTAAGTAATCTTTGTATTTAGTAAAATAGAATTTGTAAAACACTTAAGGTTGATATTTTTGAGTTTATTTGATGGAATAGATTATTAGTATTATTCATTATTCACCCGCTACCGTTTCGTTACCCGCTAATCCTAATGGGTATGGTAGGGTAGGGTATGACCAATTCTTAATGGATACGGATAGGGTATGAGTAAGCTCAATTTTTAATAGATATGGGTATGAAAATGCTTCCACTGTACCCGTATCGTACCCATTGACACCCCTAAATACAAGTATTAAATTAAAATGGAAGGGAATAATTTTTTTACAAAAATTAATTGAATGGTTCTTTTTATTTGTTTTCATTCCCCTTCATCTATCTTCTCTAATTAAAATTCGGAAGTAAAATAAATATGTCTTTTTTCTTCCTGGTCCCTTTCTCTTATTTTTATTTATTTATTTTGTTCAAAGCTTCATGAATCGTTAATTTAACAAAATGATACATTCTGGGAGAGTAATAAATTCGTACATATTTGTCTACTTCACTTTGTGCTCTGCCACCATTTTCCCAGCATGTTATCATAATATACATATACAAAAGATTATAACTTTGGGGCATAATATGCAAAATATGTACATGCTTTTATTTGCTTCAATGTCTTGCATTCAAAATAGAATGTGTTTTTTGAGACATGGCGCGTACATAAAAGCGATCGTAACTTAGTATTTGGCATCTGATTAATAATAGAAACTGTCTCATTTTAAATGCTAAATTTGTATTTATGTATAGATATTGTACAATCAAGCGAACTAATTATAATTTTTTTTCTGAACCGATTTTGAACGAGTCAAAGCTATGATTTTTTTGTCAGTCCTAATTTATGTTGCACTATTTCATAAGTTATATATTGAACAGATACTCGCACGCTTGTTTTTTTTTTTTTTTTTTTGAGCTTTCTTTAAAGATTATTTTAAGAAAATGTTGACATTATTGCCATCCTGCGCAAAGATCCAATCCCATTTGAAACGCTTTACCCCGATTACATTCAGCTGGAGCAAATTTTCTCTTTCCTCATGGTCCCTACATTTTACGACAGCGATTTTAATTTGCCCCATTTGGGCTTACAAAAAACAGCCGAACACACTTCCGAATTTTTTTCTCTGGCTATCGTGATTTTTAAAATTTTTGACAACAATATCTTTATTTTAAAATTTTCAAAACACTATTTTGGTTTTATAAATACATATATTTACAAGTCATTCTGAATTCATATATTCAGATATCTGAAAAACGCCAAGAAAAAAATTGCTAAGTACTAAAATAAACAATCTGAACGCACGAATCCTAATTTGATTGCGAAAACATGCGTTCAGAATTATTCTCAACACGTGTTCAAAATGTCTACTCCCAGTCAACAATATCAAAACCTAAAATTATTTTAGCATTTATAACTATCTAAACACATTATTTAAAAAAACTTAAAAATACACACTTTTAAGGCAGGTATAGTTTTGTCAAACATTTTACATAAAATTATTGTAGAAAAAACGATCGTCAAATTTTGGAATAGAGAAAAAAGAAATATTCCCCACTTCCCATGAAAACCCACGCAAACCCGAATACCCGAATCTATGGGTTATTAATCAATAGCGAAGAGCTCAATATTTCTGAACACCACAACCAAACTAATAGAGAATTGGTTGACAATGTTAATATATGCAGTTTAACTAAACAGAGCTAGTTATAAACCCATCACAATACAGTTAGAAAGAGCACAAGCTCAAAGGCACTTCAAATCAGCTTTTCCACCAAAACAGCACAAACAGTTAACTGAAATTGACATAAATAATGTGGTGTTCCATTTTTCTCACTGAGTAGTCACGCTCTTAGCTAGGTTCCTCGGCTGGTCCACATCATATCCTCTTAAAACAGTGAGGTGATAGGCCAGTAACTGTAATTTAAAAAAAGAAGAAGAAAAGAAAGTAAGAAAGATAGGCCAGTAACTGTATCAGACAAGTTTATATGTACGACTGTTTGTTCATACAACAAGGAACAAATCATCCTAAAGGTAGTCTACAGATTACAAATAGTATGAGTTTAGCAAAATTGCCAACGGGTTTGTATAGGGACAATAAAGATGTAACATAAGAATAATATATCAAGAGCTACAAATAAAGTATGAAATTGGATCCAAAGGTATATTATATCAAAAATAAATTGTAAAAATTTGTAGTTGAATAAAGTACGAAATCGGATACGAAGGTATATTATCTCTTTGTTGCCCAAAGAAATTCCATTGTTCAGGTCATTGAAACAACATTTGTAGTTGAAGAAAGAAAAACTACCCCATCGCAAGTCATTGTCTAACAGTGCTTCGTATAGAAAAGGAAATGCATGAAATGGAAGAGTATTTATACCTGCATAGGAATGATGTTAATAATAGGTTGGAGACAATCGGCAACCTGAGGGACCTCAATAACCCTAGTTTCTCCATCAGGACAAACCAAGGAGGCATCTCCCTTATAGCACATCACTATCAGCCGTCCCTTGCGTGCATGCAGCTGTTGAATGACTGATTGTTGCTTGCTGTAAAATAAAATAACAATGGTAAAATATACTAGTAGACTAAAGAAAAGAAACAGTAAAGTAATGGCACACTTATTCTCTATCATGGTAAATAACCTGAAAGTATCATCACGGGTGGCGATGACAATAATAGGAAGACATTCGTCAACTAGTGCTAAAGGACCATGCTTCATCTCTCCCGCAAACATGCCTTCACTATGCATCAGTGCCACTTCCTTCACCTTTAATGCGCCTTCAAGGGCAGTTGCATAATTGTTTCCTCTTCCAAACATCAGTAAAGACTGCTTATCAATTAGTGACTCGGCTAGAGCTTTCATTTCACCATCAAGTTTGAGGACATCGCCTGCCTTCTCTGGAAAAAAAAAAAATTTAAGTTATGAGAGCAACTTCTGCAAACTTTTTATCCCTTTTTGTTTTTTTATATGTACGGCAATTGTACATCTATGCAATCATTGCACCATTTTTCTTAATTTTTTCTTCTTATTTTTATTTTCAAGATGACAACTAAAGAAGATAAAACTCCGAAGTAAAATATCTATTTACAAGATAATCTAGTGTTTTGGAAAACTACCTGGTAATTTAGTCAAACCAGCAATAATGGCTTCCCTCTTAGCTAGGGTAGACATTTTGTCAGATCCAATAGCTAATGCCATCATAACCATCACTACAATCTGGCTGGTGTATGCCTGAAAACGGCACAAGAAAAGCAAAAAGTATGATAAAATAAATAATTGAATAGAAAAAGAGAAGGTGATAGCAGTATTGAAGAGGTGCCAGCTAAAAGTAATAGCACCATATCATTACTGGGCATTGTCAATATTTAATTGTGTTGTGCTGTGCTTATAGGTTCACTAGTCATAAAAAAGGGGGAAATTGCATTGTGAAATTAAAAAATTAGAAAAAAGCTTGATTGTTGAGACTACAAATCTATTACTTGTAGAAAAGGATTCTATTTCATTTCATAGAAAACCTGTTCCAACGAACAAAAGGAACAATACAGCCCGGTTCTTCTACAATTTATTTTGACCTATCCTCCCTCTCTGGCTCGCTCCAGACAATTCCATAAGCTCGCTACATCCTTTCTAAAGCTGGGCTCGAACAAGGAAAATTCTTACTGTATTGGAATGATCATGCTTCTCCATGAAACCAAGGAAAAGCCCTCGTGGGTGGGGAAGTGCCCGTTCAAAAAGTACAACTTTGACAAGAATGAAAACTTTTCCCCGACTTTCCGAAGGGAAAATTAGATTGACAACTTCAGAGGGGTGTTTTTACGCTTTCCTACCCATTTTTTATAGCTCATGCATGGTCAGCTTGCATGTTATAAGCATGTAGGATGCAGTGTTCTTTAAGTTTCAAAAAACTACCCAAAGATATATTGAAACTGATACATTTTTTTTTCCTTTTTGTTGCATTTTACAAGGAAACTGTCCAATATCTTGAAATGGTCAAGATAAGAAATTCTACATGCCAGTATATCTCAAGACATAAGTAATTGATAGGTTACCCTTTACTACAGACCTGACAATATAGTACCAAAATCAAAGACCAAATCCTCATCCACAATTCATTTCTGTAAAACACCAGTACAACCATGTGTGGCTGGGGTAGGACTGGCAAGCTAGGTCAAGTCAGGTTGACCCAAAGGGTTAGTATTTACCATAACTGGAAGTTGTATAATGCCTAGATTTTGTTATTTTTCAATACATGTTTACATGAAAGATATTGGGCCAACTGGAAGGCAAGCACTTGATTTTAACAAAGAACTCAATTAAGCACCAGAAGGTCAGTCAGAATTCGAGTTGACCTGGTCAACAGGTCAATGATCCCTGACAGGCAGTACAAGAATGTACTGTCAGATTACGGATCCTATTCACAAAAAGAAGACGCACCTTTGTACTAGCAACGCCAATCTCACAGCCAGCATTAATATGGACCCCACAGTCTGTTTTGCGGGCCAGTGTGCTACCAACAGTATTGGTAACACCAACGCATAGTGCCCCATTATCTAGGGCATATTCAAGTGCGAGCAGAGTATCAGCTGTTTCACCAGACTGACTCACAAAGACAGCTGTATCCTCCTTAAATATAAGCGCTTTCCTGTCCAGCAAGTCACTTGCGATTTCCATTGTTACAGGAATATCTTGCAAGACAACAAATTTTAACTAAATCAGTATTGTGTTGTTCGGTGAAGTCAAAATAACATATTTATGTATACAAATCATACAAGTTAATCTTTCTTATTTGACTGATTCAAATTCAACCAATAAATCTATGGAGGTTAGAGGTTGGAGCTTGGATGTGGCTCGAGTAAAGAAAATGCAGGACCTGGTTAGTACTTAATTTTTTTTTTTCAAATTAGACCTATTCTTTGCAAATAAGACAGGCCAAAAGTTCAGAAACAATGGCCGCATTGCCTTACCTAGTCATATTAACACAATTATACCCACTGATGATAAGCAATAAAATAAAATTATTTATAAAACTTAAAATGAGAAATCCAACTTCAAAAACAGTTGTAATAGCCAAGGTTCTGACATGAAGACCAAACAGTTCTAAAGTTGGACCCTCTCCAAGGGAAATAAATGAGTTCAAGACAAAATAATCAACATTTTATTGAACATCCAATAAAGTATAAGCATAACTCACCAGTTAGCTCCTCCATAATGGGCCTAGCGGCAAGAGCGGCATGGTAACTGGTACCACAGCCGATGAAGACAATCCGACGGCTACGGCGGATTGTTCTCATGTGATCCTTTAGGCCCCCCAACCCGACCACGCCATCCTTAAGCCTGCCCCTCATGGATGTCGTCAGAGAATCGGGCTGTTCATGGATCTCCTTCTTCATAAAGTGGTCAAAGTCCCCTTTCTTTATCTGTTCAACCTCCATTTCCAGTACTGACAGGGCTCGCTGTACTGATGCCGGCTTCTCTTTCTCGTAGTCAAACTTCAGGATTGACACGCTGCCGTCCTATACAAGAATAATAGTCCAATAATTATATGAATCACTATGAATCACTACCATTTTAATATTATTTAACGGATCTCTGTTCACTAAGGCTAACACCATGTTTTGTTAGCAATAGCACGAGGTTAATAGAAAGGATACTAGAAAAGAGATGTAATGGAGACTTATACAAAGTGATGTCATTTTCCCAAATCCCTAGTTTAAATTATTGATTAAATTCTCTCCTTTTCTTTCTTTTTTGTTCCTTTGGGAAGTGTTAAAATATTTTTTTTTTATTAAAGAAGATCACTGATTCCACTCAATTGACCTTAACCATCTTCTAAAGTTAACAAACAGCCAAGACAATTGCCTTTAATATTCTCCTCTTCCATCTTTCCACTACCCTACAAGTGGTGTTAATGCTTGCATTTGTAGAAGAAGGTGCAAAAGGAAAAAAGAAAAGAGAGAGAGAGTCTATAGAGAATTAATTAAGAGGAAGCCAAGCCCTAAAAAAAGACAAATTACCTTTATATGAACAATCTCATTATCTTCAATAGCTGCATAATTTTTGGTGTGTTCAACAATAGCACACAAATCACTGGAGAAGAAAAGTTCCTTTGGCTTGTCATTTGCAGTAAGGGCTTTTACATCATGGAAAAGATGTCTGCTTGTTTCACCACCTAATTCCTGAATTGGTCAAGAGCATGTAAGTCTTTGACCACATGTCAACTTAAAGAGAAATTCTTACACATTGATAGAGGTCTAATAAATTTTGTGATTCCATACATGCGACAGATACACAAGGATAACATAACTTACATTTACACCTAAAAGAAGGGTACTTCCTCGCTTGCATGCAATCAACTCATTTGGGTAGTGAGGGCTTTTGAAAATGAGAGCATATGCACCTTCCAGCTGTCTCATGACCTCTATTACAACTTGGCTGAAGGTGACACCTCCTTCAAAAAAATAATTAGAAAAAAATTGGCAAGGTCAACTTACATAGCTTGAAACAGCTTGAAAAGGCAAAGTACAAAATTAGAGGTATATACATGCTAGTGGACACCAGACAATTTAGAACATGATGAGATGGTGACAAGAAAAAACTGTAGGAACAGCTGGAATAAAGGAAGATACAAAAACAAAACTAGGTCAGTGTTTTACTTGGTATTGCTTGCTAATTCCATATTTTGAATTAGACTGTCAAATTACGATATTTATCAAATAAAGCATCTTTCGATCAGCACTACCCAATTTTACTTGCTCAAATAAAAGATACACAAAATGTATGGATCATTATATCAACTAGACTATTTTCTTTTAGCAGTTCTATTTTTCAAAACTTTATACCTTCTGCATCACAGGCTTTGTCAAACACAAATTTTGCAAGCTTTGGTATCACTTCAGTATCTGTATCAGACTCAAATGTGAAACCCTGGCGGATTAATGTCTGCTTCAAAACCTGAAAGTAAGAAAATGAAAATCACAGTTATGGAACCTATAATTTTACTTCATTATTTCCACTTGATATGTATGTATTCAGCATTTCTAACTGAGTTTCCTTTTAAGGTAAGTATGAACAAAATACAATCATATGTCCATTTTGCATTAAATTTTTATGTTCAGTCAGCATATTATTATCAGGAAGAATCTAAAATACTAATTGTTTGATATTACTACACAAGTCAAAGATCTCAGCATTTTGTACCAGTGCAGTTAAATACACTATCGAACCAAAGGCGACAAAAGGAGGTTACTTACTCACATACACGCACAAGTACTGTACCAACCAGGCCAAGAAATTGACCTAGATGTCATAATCATTCTGTTGGGTGACACCTAGACCCAAGGCTATGTCAACTAAACGGTATAATATAAATAAATTAAAAAATAGGATAATAAACATATTTAGTTATACATATACTTGAATATATATGACTGTCTATTTATGAATGTAAGGATGGTACTGTACTTGCTCATGAATTTATAGAATCATTGTCAAACCAAAAAAGGTATCTGAATCACTCAAAAGAAAAGGTAAAAAAAAAACTGATCTGCTCAATGATTAAATCTAACCTACAAATAAACAAAAATGATGTGTGATCATGAAAGAGAAAAGGACAGACCTCGTAATTGGTGATAATACCATTATGAACCACCAGAAATTCGTCAAATTGACCTGATGACTGGGGATGGCTATTCCTTGGAGCTGGCACACCATGTGTGGCCCACCTTGTATGTGCAATCCCAGCATGTACCGAAAATAGCTTTTCAAGATCCACGTCCAATTTGTGAACCTCTATTGAACCAAACATTAAAGTTTTAGCTAGAGCAAAAAAATTTTAATAAGCAAATTACACACCTACAGAATATCATTGATCTCGTAATTATGATGAGTACCGTGATTTGATCCAGAAAAAATATTTAATGTCTTCTACCTTTCATTCCCAAACTTAATTGGTCCTTTACCCAATTTGTGTGTGTACATATAGGAGTTCATTGCAATTAACACCTTCAAATGCAGTTGATTTTTGGAATTGGATTTTATAATTGTAAAATAATTTGGTTGTCGATGTTATCCTGGCCCATCTAATTTTGACTGACATGAATCAATCACACCAAAACCTCCAAAGTGTAGATTTAGAGCTTTGTAAGCCAAAAGCTGATAATGAATCCTACAATTACACATGATTAAGTAGGAAACTGATTGCTGCACTGCTTCACAAAATAATTTCTTAGGACAACATTAATATAATTTGTTTTTTCATTTCTCTTTTTCGTGTCTTTTTTTTTTAAACTGTGGATTTTCATACTATGTTGATTTCGGATTAAGAATTCATTCGGTAGTGTGCGGATATGCGTCAAGTTAGATTAATGATGGATGACATGTATATAAATCTTCTCTTGTTATTATAGAATGCTGCTGTGCTTTCCTATTTTTCGAAGAATTTCTTTGCGAGAATTGCTAAATCTTAACAATTTATAACCTAGTCAATTTATAAACAACACATGATGCAAGAAAGTCAAATAAGAACATAATGACCGGGTAATTTAAAAGGAAAATAATAGTTCTAAAAAGTTGGCTATATTAAACAACTACTAGGTGATGCCAATTCCAGCACTATTATATTCTACTATAGAAGTACCTTGTACTATACTGTACTAAGATGCTTAATTACAATTTTATATGATTACCCCTTAGGAAATATTAATTCCTCTTCTTCTATTTTAGTTGGCTCAGCAAAATACAAGTAATAAACTGATGCTTTGCCAGAACCAAAGGGAGGATTATTTTTTACAGACCCAAGACAAATTGCAAATTAGTTTCTCAAATAATTGTAATGTAAAAAAAATATGTTACTATATTCCAAAAGACCAAAACTGAAGCATCTTTTCAATTCAAAAGGAACATCAACACTAACATATTTGCTGAAACCAGCCAAAAGATCAATTTTTTCTTGTACTTCTTGCAAACTAATTTTTTTTTATGACTCAAATTTTTTATCTGCACTTAAATTTCCTGTCATTTAATCGTGATCTTGCTTGACCTAAATTCATATCAACTCTAGGAACCAGAAAAACAGGAATGCAAAAATATGTTCTTAAAATGCTAAATATCTTTTTTGGAATGAATTTATTTCTAACAGACCGTACTGTGAACTATACAATCATGAAGTATAAATTTAAGAGGTCCAAATGGTCAATTTTTACTGAGTACAACTACAAGCTGACAGAATACATGACCAAAACAGGAAAATACAAGGCAAGAAAAGAAATATACAAAAGGGGGCTAAAAACAAACCTGAGTAGACTGACGTGACCAGATTTTCAATCTTTCCCTCCTGACGAAACACTAGAGGCGATGCAGTATCATATGGTTTACCTTGCATCATCAATCTCATATCAGAATCAATGGCAATTCCAGCTGAGTCATACCCACGATATTCCAATCGTCTCAGACCGTTAAGCAGCACCTCTACTATGTAACTTCTTTCTCGCCCCACATTGTAATTTAAGTACGCAAAAATTCCACACATTGTAGCCTTCTTTTTCTTCCTTCGATTTTGGACCGAAACTGTTCAGTAAGGAGAGAAAATTGTGAGATTATCCTGTTCTTTACTTTGAAATTATCTTGTATAGTAGTCCATTTTTGAGGTGTTAAATCTTTAATTCAATCTTGGTAGTCACTACCAAGCTTTCAAAAAAAAAAAAAAAAGAGGTGTTAAATCTGCTATAATATATTAAGGAAAGTTGGTTGTAGTTGTTTGATTTTCAATGTAAGAAGAAAAATCTAATTATTGTTGTACAGTGTTTGTTGTAATATATTTGGAAAGAAAATTAATTTGTTGATGAAGCAATATCTCAACTAATAATGAAGAAGATATAAAAAGGAAGTAATAAATGAAAAATATATATCAACTAATAATAAATTTACAGTGTATTTTCAAAAAAGCAACCAAAATTTAAGCAGAAAATTTTTAGATAAAAGGGGGGGAAACTGAAAAATATCATCAATTTTTTTAATAATAAGCAGTAAAAGATTTAAAAAAAGAACAAAATTCAACTGCTGAGCCATAAGAAGTCATAAAAAAATTATAAATTTCTGGTAGAATTGTTGAAGAATTCCTTGTAATAAATGATAATTTCACATAAAAGAACCAAGCAATTTTTATTGCAGTTTTGATCAAGCAAATAACAGAACATAATGTGAAATTTCAGACAAAACGAAAGGGAAAAAAAAATCAAATTTAGAAAAAGATGAGCACCAATTTACCTAAAGAAATTCACCACCGATGCTAGTTCCCGCCTTGGCCAGCTATTGCAAGCTTGGATCCGAGAGAAAAAATGGAACTGCGAGGCAAGAGAAGAGCGAGAAGAAACGAGGAAGCGAACAACTGATCAAACCGAGGAAAAGAATCCCACTTAAGTGCAAAGTGAGAGAGAGAGAGATTGGAGAGGCACGGAAAAATGGTGGGAGATGAAAGCGGAGGGGAGGAGGGAGTTATTGTTATTTGTTAGTGTATATATAATTCCACTCAGCACGTCAACGGGCCCACAGATACGGAGAAAATGGGGAGCGAGGGAAGAATCCGAAACCTACCAGGTACCTGACTGAAGCAAATTGAAACGGACGGTCCAGATTAACTCAAAACAGTGCCTATTGGGGACGGCGAGGGGCAGTATTATTTGTACTTTCCGTGCCATGTTAAAAGAACAATCTGGACCGTCCATTTCCAATTTGCTTGAGTCAGGTACCTGGGGTGATCCGAATTCACGAGGGAACGGATTCGGCTCCTTTCTACTAATATTATCCAACTTTTTTATTGTTTAAGCTTTCAAAAGTTTCGAATTGTACGTTATTATGAGTTATGCGTTACATTAAGAAAAGAAAACAACGTTTCATCCGATGAACAATAGATAATAAACCGAGGCGGATGGTATATATAAATTTATAATTTATAATTTTTTCATTAAATTAAATAATTATTGTACAAGTCTTTCTCATAAAATAAAATTATACTATATTTTATTTTGGGAAAAATTTATAGTGTACCCATCAAAATTTATAAAATAGCCAATATCCCAGTCAAAACATTAAAATTTCTTATTTCCCCATTCTAAATTGAAATCCTTTCTTATTTAATCATATGTTGATTAATTCTGAAAATTTAAGTTCAACTTAAAATTTTTTTTTTTGAAGTTTAAATGTCTATTTTGCCCTTCCATTTAAAACTAAGATCTCCTTTCTCCTTCATCCCATCTCTATGAAGCTCTTAAAATTCCTTTCCATTCTTCGAATGTACATCTAAAACCTTTCCATTTTCATATGTATATCTATAACGATTCGTGCCAAGCGAAACCTGCTCCTCCCCATATCTTCTCTCGATCTACATATGTATACAAATCAGAATCTGTGACTCTTGACTCTCCTCTCTCTCTCATTTCCCGCTCTTTCTATCAAAAAAGGAAACCTGGAAATATAAACTAATTGATAGAAATTAAATGTTCTTTAAAATTGTATATCTTACAATGTGCTGTTGAGAAAAATAGAGAAGAAAGGAGAGTGATGAGTTGTATTTCCTAAACTATACATATCAAATAAAGAATAAAAATAAGGTTAAATCCCATGCAAAATTCTCATGACACAGTTGCTTGATTTATCAGGATATGGTATATTCAAATTAATGTTTTATATTTTCAACAGGAGCAAGAATATGAAAGGAAAGAAACAGGAGCAACTCTATAAAAGATGGGGTGAAGAAGAAAGGAGATCTTAGTAGAAGGGTAAAATAGACATTTTAAACTTCAAGATAAAAATGAAATTATAAATTTAATTTAAATTTTCAGAATTAATCAACATATGGGCGAAATAAGAAAGGATTTCAATTTACAATGGGGAAATAAGAAATTTCAATGTTTTGATGGGTACACCGAAAATTTTCCCTTTTATTTTTGAGGAGCGTTCAAATGCCTTCAATTTTTTGTGCCTCCACCATACCTCTATTTTTTAAAACTTTAATAGCTCAAAATTTAAAATTTAAAAGTCCAAATAAAACCGTTAGATATGATCTACATCATTTTATCTATGCAAGTGTAAAAACTTATAATATTTCAACTTTATTGTGTTTGTCTTCAAGAGCTTGTAAAAATGTACTGATGTAGATAATTTCTAGACATTCATTTTTCAACTTATTGATTCACACAAAAATAAAATCGAAATGTGATAATTTTTTATGAGCACGTAGTGAAAATCATATAGATTACATCTAACGGTTTTATTTTGACTTTTAAGTTTTAAATTTTGAGCTATTAAGGTTTTTAAAAATAAAGGTATGGTGGAGATACATAAAATGAAGACATTTGAACCCTCCTCTTTATTTTTTTAGTTCCAACCCTGATAATCAGGTGATAATTTATAAGGATGGTGAATGAAGATAATGTCCTGTAAATATAAATTTTGTACTTGCCGATAATTTATAAGGTTTCACTTGAATTCTTTAGGTGCTCGTCCCTTACAGCTTCTCGTTTAAATTCAACGGATGTCGACAATTTTCAGCGTTGCGTTTAAGTTCAGCAAATGTCGACAATTTACAACATCTCGTTTAAAATTCAAAATTTTAATATTTACTCTTCTGAACGAGAGCATCAGTGCAATGCTTATTAAATAGGGAAGATTTTATAATTATTCTACTTTTCAAATAAAATATTTTTTTCTAAAATTATTAACAAAATGTTTTTTGGACCCCTTCTTTTCCTCCGTCTCCCTCCTCTTCCTTACCTCTTGTTTATTCTCATAATTTAAGTTCTAATTGAGGTTATTTTTGTTTCCGCGCAATCTTTTTCTAAATATTTTTATATGAATCGCTATAATGAATTATGACAAACTCTGTATGTTAGACTTTAGAGATATTACGATCCATACCGGGTGAGAATCTGCTGCGATCCGGGTACTGTGAACAGTACCCTGCAATTCCTGTTTTTCCAAATTCAGCTGTCGAATTGTTTCGAGATGCGTGCACATAAAAACCAGCTGTTTGGAGATGCGTGCACTAAAAAGTTGGATGGCTGGATTTGGAAAAGCAGGGATTGCAGGGTTACTGTGCTCAATATTCGGATCGCAGCAGATCTCAATCCATACCAATGAGATGATTTTCGTATTTTCAAGCCTGATCTCTCTCAACCAGTTTACTAATTTTTTACGTAGTACACATCTAATGAATTTTTCAAAAACTTTTTTATAAAATGTTTTATAAACTTTTATTAAGTTTTCTAATCACATTCGGTTTTAAATCATGTAATTTACATTATTTGATTATTAATAAATAGTGTGGTATATCTTTTAGAGGTTTTTCAAACAAATATTCCGTATGAATTCAATTAATGTGTAAATGTGATGTTTGAAATTAATAATTATTATGTTTGCCCGAGATGCAGTAACTTGTTTATATGCTAAGTTCTGATTAAAATCTCAAGTCTTCATTCTGTTGTTCTTAGCGACATCTAGAGAAAGAGTGAATAGGGTTGTTTAAAAATTTAAACCCTACAACTTGTAACTATCTATTGGATAGACAAGTTTGAATGTCATTCCTGTATTTAAGTAATCTATTTACTGTAAGCTCTTGGCGGAATCAAGAACTTATAAATTAAACAAATAATAAAGTGCAGTAAAATAAATAGATAGAGTTAGAGAAATTAACACAAGAGTTGGTAATGAAGTTCGGCCACTACCGGACCTACGTCTCCGGGGCAACGCAACCTAAATAAGTGCGTCTTTCTATTACCCAAAAGAAATACAAGTTGTGACCGATACGAGACAACACTCATGCGGTCTACACAAACGACATATGAGCTCAACGGCTCAAAGAGAGAAAGGTGAGCACACATGCTCAAAGATAAGCGAGCTCACATGCTCTAGGTCCAGACACTCACTAGCTTTACTCTAATATCACAATGAATCAATTTAGGTGAAGTATATTTGAGGTTGCTGGAAAGATAATTGATGTTTAGGTACAAGCAACAATGGACTAGGCTAAACCTCTCAAAATGATTCTAAAGTGTAAGATTTGTGAGGGTATTATCTCGTCTACTTAGACATGAGACAAAATCCACTATTTATAGTGAAATTCAAAGGAGAGCCAACGGCTCAATGCAGATCACAAGATCTACAACATAATGGTTTAGCATATTTTGCTTGTGCCTAGTTTCCAGTATTAACCAGGCCCAGTAATTTGAATTTTGAATTTGACTTTCAGCCATGCAACGGCTAGACTCGGGTGGTCTCAACCTCATATCTACTTTACCATACTTTTGGATATAAATAAAAATAACAACGCAAAATGGTAAAGTGTGATATTCATAATCTTCATGATTCAACATCTCATCAATATCCGACATTCCAAATGGCTCGTGTGAATCTTCCATCAGATCATATTCAGCAAATCATTCATTGTAGCTCGAGGAGATCATGCAACAGATTATCTTGTGCAGCTTGTCACGTTCTGACTTGTTATGATATGCACGTTGACTTGCTCTGACCTTCGGACGCAACTTGTTACGCCAACTTGTCATGATATATATCGTTAATTTGCTTTGACCTTCTGACGCGACTTGTTACACCAACTTGTCATGATATATAATGTTGACTTGATTTGACTCAATTGTAACAACTAAATCTGCACATATCTCAAACAGAGAAACTGTAAAATTCAATATTTATATGTTTTGCAAATTAGTCAAACAACACAGAAAATTGCTTACAACAACACATTCATGGTTCAACTTCAATATTTAAAAAAAACCTATATAAAAGCATTCAATTCTAACCTAAGGGGGGAATAATCAAATAACAAGATTCTATGGTCAATAAGACCAAAATCAGAGCACGCACCAATTTGAAAACTATAAAAATTCTCAAAATTTAGTAACTACAACAACATCTTATCAAACACTTGGGTAAAAAGAAATTGTCATTCAAATATTACTACTCTTTAGATTCCCTTTATCGTTTTCTTCCTACACTTTATTTTCTTCTCTTGCATTAACTCAAAAAAAATGAAACATAATTACCGAAAATTTAGAAAAAAAAATAGTTATTTGAGTTTTAAATGAAGCAAGAAATTAGACTAAAGAAAAAAAAAAAGGAGGAGGGAGGAGGGAGGAGGAAAAAGAAAATAAGAGCCCCACCTTCCAAAATTTTCAAATAAAATACCATTCTTATAAAATTATAAACAAAATGTCCAAGCGATATACCTTCGTTTTCAAAGTTTAAAAAGTCAATTCGAATCGCTCAATATGATCTTTACATAAATTATTTCAAAGAACATATTTTACATTTTTTGTATTATTTTTACTATTTTTAAAATTGATAGAAAAGTACTTAGATCTAAAGATCTTTTATCATCGGCAAAGAGTGATTTCTACCTTTTTAAACAAATTAGAAAAATATAAAATTTGATCTTTAATTTTAATATTATATGAATATAATGTTGAACAGTTCAATATTATTTGAACATTAATAACAAAAATATAAATCTATTAGTATCGTGCCCATGTTTTTGCAACGGAATATGTTATAAGAAAAAAAAAATTCATACAAAATAACATATTTTCATAAAACAATAGATCAATGAAAAAAATGATTATTCAACATGCATATATTTTATTCCGGTGGAATTATATGTATAGAAAGAGACTAAAAAAATTAAGACATCAACCCTTGATGTAGTCAGAAAATTAATTCGCTTTTGGAGAAAAAAAGAAAGAAAGGAACGAAGGATCAGAGAAATCACATAAAAATTTGAAGGAAACAAAAAAAATAAGTCATCAGCAAAGTCTATTCAGTTTTTAATTCTAATCAAATTGTGTGCATTATAGGTGGCGAGTACTCGTCTAAATAAATTTGAACTTCTACACATAAAAAAACATAAAAAAAGTGTATTGAATAAAAAAAAGACATACTATTTAGTTGAAGAGTTGATATTCAATTTGAAATTTATTTTTTAATTACAATCGTCGGCGGGTTAGGCCACGTATGTACTTAATATAAGAATGAAGATAACACGGACCGATATGTAATATGTATAACTTCGCTCCCAGTGGTCTTTTTTTTTTTTTTTTTTGCGTAAAGCTCCCACTGTTATTCCGAGTTTCACGTACTGCATCTTGGTAGATTTTGAACATTTATTTAAATTCGGCCGATCATAAATGAATTCATTAATCAATGACAATTCACAAAGAAGACGAAGATATAGTAGAGGGTAGAGGAGCATATTAATTGTCGGAATTAATTCTGATCATATGTGTCAGAATTGATTACAATCAAATATAACTACCCAAATATATTTCAAACTTTCCAATAAATTCTTACAATTAAAAAGGAAACAAAATTGAAGAAAATGACCAAAAATAAATTGATGATTTATTCAACGAAAATAAGAATACATATTACTTTCATTTTTTTTTTCTAAAACAAAATCTTTCATCTACTTATTTTTTGGAGGGTTCCAAACTTCCAATACCTCATGCATTTCATACCTCATCATACCTCATATCTTATATCTTCATTTTTAAAGTCTAAAATTGTCGATCCGAACCGCTCAACATGATATCTATACTAAAATATGTTTGGAGATGAAATTTTATAATTTTTGAAATTTGTTTACTATTTTTTAAGATATGTACAAAATCACTGTTTTTGAACGGTCCAAAAACAGTGATTTTGTACCTATCTTAAAAAATAGTAAATAAATTTCAAAAATTATAAAATTTCATCCCCAAGCATATTTTAGTATGGATATCATGTTGACCCGTTCGGATTGACAATTTGGATATTGAAAACAAAGATATAAGATATGAAGTATGATTAGGTATGAAAGGCATGAGGTATTGGAATCATCCTCTAAATACTTCTAAATTTTATCTTATACGAGATTCATCGTTATCTTTTCATTTCATCGTGGAAGATCGTTGTGTCAGTTGTATATGTAGCGTGTCTGAATCCTTTGCATTACCTCATCGTATGAGTTTGAATCTAGATTGTCCGATCAGAATTTAGCTTAATCTGACCGAAACCTACATTGCGCGGGGTTCTTTTGAGATTCGTGCTTAGATATAACAAACGGATCAGATTCAAACTTAAATGGTTGTTGTCTCTAACGGGAGACCTTTTAAATTTTAGACCCTATTTGGCTTGATATTAACGTTTAACTAAATCATGTGTTCAAGTGTGTGTCAATATGTAGTTCTTGGCGGAATCAAGAACTTGTAAAATAAAACGCAATAAAGTAAATAGATAGAGTTAAGAAAGTTGACACAAGAGATGTTAACGGAATTTGGCAACTAAAAGGTCTACGTCTCTGGAGCACTGCGACTGGCGCACCTTTTTATTACCCAAGAAAGGAATACAAGTTGAAATCGGCGAGACAACACTTCAATGGCTCAAAAAAAAAGAGCACAAACGGCTTAAACAGAGAAGGAGCACAACAGCTCAAGAGCAAGCACAACAACTCGAAGTAGGCGAGCATAACAGCTCTAAGTCCAACAAACACTCCCTAACTTTCACTCCAATCTCAACACTGATCAATTTAGGTGAAGTGATTTGAGGTTGTTGCAAGGATATAGATGGTTAAGCACAAGCAACAATGGACTGGCTAAACCTCTGAAAAGATTTCATAAGTGGCGGCTCAAAGGCTGCAAGGTTTCTGTCAGTGTGAGAGAAATGACCAAGCCCTCTATTTATAATGAGATTTCAAAATCTCATAATATAGAAACAAATATAGGGTTTGATCCAAACCCATAGTGATAATAAAATGACCATTACAAAGGCTGGGGCATATCTCAAGATCCGCATAACTAAAGTTTGCCAGTTTTGCTTGTGCTTTGTTTCCACTATTGACCTGCCTGGTTAATTTTGAATTTGATTTTCTGCCTTGCAACGGCTAGAGTCAAGCAGTCACCACCTCAGAAATACTTTACCATACTTTTGGACATAAATTAGAATTGATAAAATTAAAACAGTAAAGTATGATCTTCGTGATCTTCGTGATCCAACATCCAATCAGTATCCGACCATTTCATATAGTTCGTGTGAATCATATATCCGATCATCATATTCCATATAGCTCATGTAGATCATGTATCCGATCATTTCGTATAACATGTCATGATACTTGGCTTTGACTTTCTTTGACATTCAGATATAACAATTAAACTTGCACACATCAAACAAAAAAACGGTAAAATTTAATGTTTATATATTTTGCAAATTAGTTAAACAACGTAAAAGATTGCTTACGACAACAATAGTGATGTACCTTAAAGCATATGCATTGGATTTTTTTTTTTAATTTCTTAAAGCACATGTTCCCATTATAAAATTTGAGATGTCGCGTAATTTTTAATTAATATTTAAAAAAAATCACTTTCTGACTATTTTTATTAGTTCTCATTTTTTCTTCTACAGAAATAATTACTGACGTGATCACTAAAAAAATTAAAAATTAATTATATGTATAGAGATTTAAAAAAAATTAAAATTAACTTAATTTTTATTTAGTGTTTAACAATTTTTACTAGTTTTTTTCTTAATTTGATGTAGATGCGGTTAGATCATACGAATTCGTCAACATCGGATCATTTATCTAATCCGGTAATCCCGCCTCTTATGCGATCCAGTCCAAGGCGCGTAGAACGATAGAAGCAAGAAGTTTCGTACTTAGCCTACAGGCTACAGGCGTGAAATCAAGACAACAAAAAGAAAATGGTCCTACTTCCTATTATCTTGTTTTCCAGGTCGGCGGCGCGGACTTCTCTGGGTTCTACCGGCAGTAAATACTGACAGTGCCATTTTGGCTCATACAGTTCAAAAGTCAAACCAAATATTTGAATAGGATTATTGATCTTTCTTAGAGCATCTACATCCCTGGTATTATTAGAGTTTCTGGCAATTTCTAATTTAGTTTTAGAGATGTGAGAGAGTTTTTTATTTAGAAACTATGCAGTAAAGTTTCTTATTAAGAAATTATTTATAAATTCCATGTTGATCAAATGATTAGTTTAAATTTTTTTTTATTTTTAATTTATTGCTGACGTGGCTTAATAGAAACTCTAAAATTAATTTCAGAAATGTGAGAGTTAGAAACTTTAGAGACCTTAATTTCTAAAAAGTGGTTAATAGTTATTTAGAGACTCATTTGAGTTGTAGAGATGTAAATGCTCTTAATAGCTTATCAAATTGAGTAAAATTGAACAAATTTACCTTAAGAAATTAAATTCTTTGTTTCTGTTCAACTTTCTGAAGTGTACTTGTGCGGTTGTGCCTCTCTTTTCGCTTCATTTGGATACGATGCCAACTCAATAACTTTATTTTTTTTAATATTCAACTCGAATAACTTAAGACATATAATTATAGACTTCAATAAGCTGTATACAATGCCAGGAGAGAAGCAAAATTATGGATGAAGCTTTATTGAGTAGTGCAGTACTATCGTTTGTTTTAGCTTATGCAGTTACTTTGTATTTTGTTTGTAGTTCGTAGTTGTTGTTTTTGGATGGTTCTTGGAAACAGTTGTAATTACATCTGATAGCCACTATCAGGTTTTCAAAAAAAAATAAGCTGCATACAATTTAACGAGTACTTTGCCATTCGTTGTTTTATTACTGTCATTTTATTTTATTCATCCATTTTAAGTATAGAATATCAAAAGTTTTTGTAATTTTTGCATTTGAACTTTGGAAAAATTGAATATGTACACATCAAAACTTTGCATTCAGTAGTATTCTCATCCAAATTTAAAATTAGGATATTTGTCCATCAAAGTTCCAAATCATTGGACATCTACCCATAAATTCATATTTTCTTAAATAAATTAGGAGTCCGGTTAATGTGACATCAGTTGTATTTCAGTTTAAGTACCACCAACTTCAAAACCTATCGAATCGGCTTCAAACGAAAAATTCAAACCATTCAAACTGATTTACTTCATGAGTGATGTGTTTACATGCAAAATTTTAAATATTTGAATTTTAAAACAGTCAAATATAGTAGTTTTTTTAGTTGATTATATAATGCATTCATTTTTTTTACCGCTTGACTTTGTGCTAAAATAATTAAAAAATTATATATATTTTTTTTAAACGTTGGTAGTGACTATCAAGTACCTAAAAAAAATTGAAGCATCACTCATAAAGTAAATTACTTTTAAGTTAATTATCATGTAGACGCAGCACTTATAAAGTAACTTTGAATGAATTGGATTCGTTGTTTGAAGTACATCCAATAAGTTTTAAAGTTGAGTGTAAATATGACATTGATGGTAGCCGTACTCATAAATTAGTATTAAAACATATTTACAATTTACTTGACTAAAATACCATTCCTACCCGTCTATTTCTCCTCTACAGCCTCTTTTCCCAATCTCCTCGTTCATGATAGTTCATCTACGTATAACAATCAAGCTTAACTTGGTGCCCTCATTTTCACATAAAAGGAAACTGATATTGATTTTTTTTTTTTTACAATCAAATTGGCGCTGTTAATTTCACCGCAAATGAAAATTGAAATTGGTTTTGAAAGCTCACAACTGAAAAGAAGGCTTCAATGCCTTCTAGTCCTCTTCATTGCATCGATGACTGCACAATTCTATATGTATATTTTGATACACCAACTAAACCTCCAAATTGGCATCCAACTGTACCTCTTTGTTTGAAAGAGAATTTGATCTTCTTACAAGAATCTGGTAGATTGGTTAGGTTTTAAGTTGTTTCGCTGATGTGAAACAGAGAGTTGCATTTGTGGCTTCAAGTAAGTGCATTTCAGATAGTTGGTTGAATCTTACTGGCAAATAAAAAAATGTGCCATGTGGCCCATGTCGGCAAATTAAGATATATTAGATAAGGTTTGCTTGACATTTGCAAGTTGCAACTTATAGAAAGTACTTGTACCGATACCATTATGGTACCCACGTTGCACTACACCTGGATTTTTGGAATATTGACCAATATAGTTTATTATTGTTCTCAGTTGTCACCAGATAATATAACAAGAGCAGAACTAAGGTGTGATGCGCTCACACCGTGAGCGCACCTCCTATAGAGTACATTTTCAAAGTTCAAATAGTCGATTCGAACCTTCCAACGTGTTCTTCATATTAAAATATGCTTGGAAACCAAATTTTACATTTTTTGGAAATTTTTTACTATTTTTTCAGAATTTTTGATTAAACTAAACAATAATTTGAAATTTGAAAAACAAAAAATTCTGAAAAAATAGTAAAAAATTTCCAAAAAATGTAAAATTTGGTTTCCAAGCATATTTTAATATGAAGAACACGTTGGAAGGTTCGAATCGACTATTTGAACTTTGAAAATGTACTCTATAGGAGGTGCGCTCACGGTGTGAGCGCATCACACCTTAGTTCTGCTCATATAACAATATGACGACAATAGAAGTAAATTGGGTGTTGATGAAGGAAAAACAAATTGCCGTGAATAAAATAACTAACGGATGGATAGACAGGAGAGGAGAAGAGAATGACACGACAGGAATTTTGGTCGTATAATATTTTTATAAAATCAATTAGGTTTTTAATGGTTAAATATTTTAATTTCAAGGTTAGAATGGGAAATTTTCCAATTACAAGGTTTTGATGGGTCTACATTCAATTCCCTTTATCTTTTTGCCAGGCCACGTGAAAAATCTTGTTGTATCATATTAGAACTGCATTAAGAAAATAATATATTTGTGGTGCATGTTTAATGTCAGTTTATTTTTTGTTGTTTTATATTTTTATATTATTTTGTTAATTATACATAGTAGAGTTTTTATCATGCTTTATCTAACTATGATATGCATTTCGCGACGAGCTCGAAACCTCTTGAAGACTAACCATGTCTATTTAAAATTCCGTGTTCATCTATGGCAACTATCACCTTCTCTTTTGCTGATCTTTAGTCCATAACATTTAAATTAACTAGTGTTCTAAATAGCTAGCTGCGTTATAGTTTTTTTTAACTTAAAAGCTACATTAAGAAATAAAAGTTGACTAATTCAGCTACGACCACTATAGCTGTAATAGCTTGACGCTATTACCACTACGCGCTATGCGCTATTGTTGACTGCTATGCTACATGTTTTTTCTATTTATTTTTTGCAATTTGCATGGGCTTCTGTACTTCTATTCATATTTGTGATGCTACATAGCCCGGTATGCTAAACCGAACTTTGTGTTTCTGTTCCTATTTGTGATTTAGTCTCTCCTTTTAGAACGGAAAATATTCAAATATTAATTTTCTTCTTTTTGCTTGCTCTTCATCTAGTATTCACTTGTAAAATTATTACCATTCGTTTCAATTGAAAGCTGATGATTTCAATTATTGTAATCGGTAAAATAATCAAATAGGTACTAACTTCATTTCACTTGTAAAATTAATTGCTCTTCGTCTATTATAATATGTAATACGAGGTACGAATTATTAAAGAATGTTACCTTGTAGATCTTTTTGTTTACTTGCATGATTGAAAAAAATATAGACTTATATTAGTTGTCATTTGATTGTTACCCCAATTCTCCAATGTTAATAATGTTGATAATTAGTAAAATTATAGAATATAATTTTTTTTAAATATTATGTACAATAGCTTCCACTATAGCCATGCTATTCGCGATATCTTTTTTTTAACCTCGTAGAGAGACGCGATAATCGCTATTTAGAACTTTGAAATTAACTTAAAAGTAGTTTTAAGTATTAGTTTCAACTTTTGTGGTTGATTGTTTTTTTTTCTCTTGATCATAAATTGAACTTGAAAAAAATCAACACCTTCAAAAGCAAAAAGAAAGAAAACTATAAAGTTAGACCTATTCATCTACTTCGAGGTCATCTTTTGGTTTAACAAATACAACTTCAAATTAGCGCAAAGGATATGTGTCCAAGTGTTTCCTGATATTTGCACATTATACTATCAGTTCTGATGATTTTGGGATCTTAAAATTTGATTCAAAACATGAATATCCACATACAATACACTAGTAATACGTTTCAACAAATCGAGTTCACGGTGCAACTGCATCCTTTGCAAGCGTTATCAAGAAATTTCAACTACTGAAATCTCAAAGCAACAATTAGAGAACAGAATCAGAACAATCAATAATACATTGTACATCCATCCTGAAAATGGCACATACAAATTAACACATGAGAATTAGCATTTGGTATAAAAAAGATGAACCTAGATTGACATTGGCATCTTCCAAGGAATAAACCAACATGACCTAGTGCCTGAAGACTTAAGCTACTTAATCAATCAATTATTTAAATAGTGGTCATTTCACAGAGGGCCTCAATTCAAATTCGATGTATGATCGACTATTCAAACTCAACTACAAATTAAAAAAAACAAAATATGCGATCAGTACACTGGTCAAGCTTCATTCCCGCAAATTAATCTCCAAATGGAAAATGAAAAATACAAAGAAGATGCCAAATTCTGATGGGTAGTATCACACTAAATACATATATTTACGTAAATAAATGAAAAGAAGGGTAGTATCACACTAAATCTCTGTGTCAGCACCAGTTTTACAAAAAGAACAGAATATGCAAAGAAAATTTCACAATCCAATAAATTTGACAGATCCAGGTTAATTTCAGAGCAGATCACATTCAGCACCCTTCATTTTTCATCAATGAATCTCCAGTGATATCCTCAACTCCAGTTGCTGTACGCAATTCTTAAAAAATTAACAAACAATCACCTCTATAATTCGTAAATCATACCACATCAGAGAAACCCAAATAGAACTGCAAATCCGAGCACAAATAGCCACACAATATGTACCAGAAGCAACGCCTGACCTGACACAGGACCGGATCCACCGCCTGTGACTTCACAAAATCCCTTCTTCGCCACCTGTACACCGGCGCAGGCTGCCTCGGGGCAACCGCACCAGTACGTGACCCCATTCGTGCCGCAAACAGGGTCGGGTCTGAAACAGTTGACTGGGCAAGAGGATCCGGTTCCGTCAGACAACGCCGGGCACGCATCCGCATCTTGGGTGAGTTGCTGTATGGATGAGCCTAGGGTTACCGATTGCGAGAGAGAGAACGGAAGAAGGAGAGAGAGAAAGAGGAGGTAGCAGGGAAAGGAAGGCATGGTGAAGGAATAAGCCGCCGGCGATGATCGCCGGTAAGGGAGAGAGGGATAGAGCGAGAGCGACGAAACCCTAACCCAACGGCAATGAATGATTTTCTTTTCTTTCTTTATTTTATATTTATTTTACTTTCGGACTTGTTAGCTGGGAAAGAAAGAATCGGTCGGGCCCGAAGTTTTTTTAGCCCAATTAAATTCAAATTATATCAATACCATTCAAATTTTTTTTTTTTTCATTGATATCACCCACACGGACTGAAGGACCGCACCAAATTCATTTGGTGCGCACTCTGAAGAAGGATCACATTTGGTGCTCTAACTGAGAGCGCGCACCATGTAGTACCCTAACTCAGAGTGCACACCAACTCTTTATTTTTATTTTTTTTTGTTCTGTTCTGTTTTTGTTTTGCAATTTTAGAATTCTGAATTTTGTTTGAAATTCTGAATTTTATTTTGGATGTTGAATTTTATTTGTTTTATAATTTTATTTTTCTTAAAAAACAGAAAAACTAAAAATTAGCTAGTTTATAGTAAATTAATTTAATTATTGAAACGTAACTTTAAAATTTATATCTAAACACTTGGGTCCATACAAATTTTTGAACACATGCATTCATATGTCAAGTATAAATTTATTAGTCTTTAAAATTAATTTAGATATAGTAAGAAAGATGGGAAAAATAAAACAGAGAAATAACAAGTGACCAAACCCGTATATTACCGAATTATTGACTAAACCCGTATATAACTGTAGAATCATCTTTTACTATTAAAAACAGTGGTTTTGTGTCTATCTAAAAATATAGTAAAAGAATATATTTATTGGAACTTTTTAAAAACATCATATTTTAAAAACGCAGGTATATATGCAGACATTTTCTTATTTGACTATGGGAATATTTAGTGGTTTCTTAGGACTATTGACTTAAGGCTCAAGAAAATATAATTTATCAGACCGAGGTTTCTTCTATGGAACATTTCCAATTTGCTCAGTTTGTGGTTTTCCGCCGATATGCTTGAATTTATTTACAATTCATCCGACTTTCAATAAATTATAGTAATTATTCATTTGGTCGCTCCCAGTTAGAGCATTAAATGGCTCAGGGTGTGCACCAAATTTATTTGGTGCGCTCCTCCAATCCGCGTGGGTGGTATCAATGAAAAAAAGTTAATTTGGGAGTATTGATTTAATTAGACTTTAATTGAATTGGGTGGTAACTAAAAAAATTTCGGTCGGTTTGCTTGGTCGGGGGGTTGAAGTTTGATTGGGTTTATTTGGTAGTTGGAAGCGGGGTCCTACCTTTTGCTGTTTACACCGAAGAGATTCCAACACAAGTTTTTCTGAAAGAAAAAAAAAAAATAAAGAGACTGATTCATTGTCTGCTTTTGGCTTTAAAATGATTTTTTCATCTATTCTCGATCTGCTTTTCTTAATAAAATATTGTTTAAATATACTCAGTCTGCAGAGTTATGAACTTTTAGTTTATCTTATAATAGTTATAATAGTATGGTTGTATAGGTCAAAATTTATAACTATGCGTGACCTTTTCAGGTTGTGTTTTTTTAGTAATAATGATCACATAATCTAATGCAATTTGTTAAATGTAATTTTACATCATCTAGGACATGTAGTTTTATTCAGAAAGCGTCAATAATTTCTAAACATGATCGATATTCCTATGTGCAAATAAATAAATAAAAATATTGAGCCATTTGAGCAGGGTAGAACATGTCTAGCCGTCTAGGTACAGAATCAGACGCAGTATTTCTTGCCAGGTTGCCATGGTATTTATGTTAGGTGCAAAGTAGCTGACCAAACGTGTGCATATGTTGAATATTTTGCTCATTTTTGTGCCGTGGCTTGACTCGTTCTTACGCGCTCCCCGTTCGTATATGAAAGCAATTTTAAAGAATTCATGAAATGAAATAGCCTTTATAGAACATTTCTTTCCAGATAAAAAATTCAGATTAAATTTATACGTCTGGTAAAAAGTAGGGATCATAAGCACAGATGATTATAGCGCACGTCCATATTTTATGATATATTTTATTTGATATCTTAAAAGAGGAGGGATCCACTTACAACAAATTTGAGTTACAACAAAGTTACAACATTCATTTTTTTCATTTTCAAAGTCCAAATCGTCGATCCAAACCGTTCAACATGATCTCCACAATAAAATGTGCTTGCAGATCAAATTTTACATTTTTTTTAATTTTTTTACTATTTATTAAGTATTTTACAAAAAATAGCCATACTTAGACCATTGAATTTTGTACCCATCTTAATAAATAGTAAAAAAATTCAAAAAAATATAAAATTTGATCTGCAAGCACATTTTATTTAGATAATCATGTTGAACGGTTTGGATCGACGATTTGGACTTTGAAAATGAAAAAAATGAATGTTGTAACTTTGTTGTAACTCAAATTTGTTGTAAGTGGATCCCTCCTCATCTAAAAATACTATTTAGCAAAGATTTAATTTATCGTGTCATAGCGGAACGGCTAAAAAAACAACACTATACCTACCGATATTTTTATTAATATCCAAAGTTTAATACAAATTATTAATTATACCCAGAATCCCATCTGATTTCGAAAAATACCCAAGCCGGCCAGAAAATGGCCGGCTTAGGGGTAGGAGTAAGCCGGCCATTTTCTGGCCGGCTTACTCGGTTTTTTTTTTTTTTTAAGAGACTATGAAGGGCAAAATAATAAAATCTAACACTGAAAATTAAAATTTTTTGTTTAAATTTTTTGTTAGATTACTTCTTTTGATTTATAATTAGCATATTTATACTAAAATACACTAGATTACTGGAAATTATGTTGAATTACACTATATTACAATAAATTATGTTGAATTACACTAAATTACGTTAAATTACGCTAAATTACAATAACTTCGCTAATTACGCTAAAGTACCCAAAATTACATATGAATAGGAACGATATCTTCACTGAAAAGACGAAAAACGACAGCGAAACTTCAAATGGTCATAAAACGACACTCGAGTGTCCGATTTCAGCAAATGACCACTTTTTGGAAAGCTTGCGAAAATGCGCATGCGTCCGTGACAGCTATGCTGTTTTCTGAAATTCAGAATCGCCAAAAAACAAAGAGAAGAGCCTCAAAACTTGAGTTGAAGTTTCCGATGTAGATTTTCATTTCTATTATTCAATCCAAGTAGCTCAGTAAATTAGTTACATAATGAACTTGTAGAATACCAATTTTTACTATTTTTGGAATTTTTTACTATTTTTATAATTCATGAAAGATGGCACATAATCGGTCTACTTTAGCGTAATTTTGCGTACTTTAGCGTAATTAGCGAAGTTATTGTAATTTAGCGTAATTTAACGTAATTTAGTGTAATTCAACATAATTTATTGTAATATAATGTAATTCAACATAGTAATCTAGTGTATTTTAGTATAAATATGTTAATTATAAATCAAAAGAAGTAATCTAACAAAAAATTTAAACAAAAAATTTTAATTTTCAGTGTTAGATTTTATTATTTTGCCTTTCATAATCTCTTAAAAAAAATAAAAAATAAAAACCGAGTAAGCCGGCCATTTTCTGGCCGGCTTGGGTATTTTTCGAAATCAGATGTGATTCTGGGTATAATTAATAATTTGTATTAAACTTTGGATATTAATAAAAATATCGGCTATACCTATATCATTTTATGATATATTTTATTTGATATCTTAAAATACTATTTAACAAAGATTTAAATAACATTTATCGTATCATAGCGGAATGGCTAAAAAAACAACACTATACCCATATTGCGCCAATAGCGGCATAGCTTCTATGATCTGAAAACGCTATAACGACACTATAGCATGCTATTTAAAACCCTGCTATTTAAATTAATAAATAAGAACTACAATTGTATTCTTTTCTCATTTAGATATAGATCGAGTTTATAGTGCTTTGCAATATACACCTATCTAATTTGCTTCGATTTAGAAGATGTCGAATTTATGTCGAGATGCACGCTGAATAAAAATCAAAACACATCCAAAAGCACACTCAATAGATGTACATTGCAAAACAACATAGCCTCACTATCAGACATGACCTATATTAAATCTGAGACAGAATATAAATATGACTATTATAAATTTTTGATAGAAAGCTATTCAACTTTTCAAATTTAATGAAAATTGAATACCCATCCTAGTTGTATAATGACAAACACTTTTGTAGACTGCAGCCCACATTTATCTAATAACCAATATAAACAATTTTCTAGGAGGTTCTATCATAGATAAGAAATAGTCAAATCTCTTTCGAGGGTTTTTCTGAAACACATTCAAGCAGCAAAGACAATGTTCTAACAGGATGATGGGCCACGAACACTACAGTCCAAAAAACAAGCAATGTAAAAGAAATAATTTCCATAATAAATCTAATCAGCATCCATTTCCTCCAGTGCTGCCTTTGCTGCTGTGATGGCTTCCTGGAGCAGAACCTCTGGTACCTGTAATGAATATACAAAAGTTTTAAATAGAATGAAGAAAAAGGTGTTTCTCAATAAATGGTATAGATGTCTCTCTGAATTCAACTCCTTCCTACTTGTCCAATATCTCCCACCTCTATTCAGTTGGAGTTCACCAATACTTAGAAGGGAGAATGAGGGGTGGCATGATTGGGTAACAAGGGTAAAGTCTTTTACGGTCTTCCTCTTTTAGTTTTGTAAGAAGTACCAAAACTACCCCTCCTTTCTACCTTTATATAGAGAAACAATAAGAAAGGTAATATACAATGGAAAACATATAACACAGTTATAGATAAATTTTTTATCCCATTGTAGGGTTTGGATGATATAGGATTACTCTTTGGTCAGCGGTACAATTGATACATTGAGGTTTTGCACGGAATGCCATGATCACCAACATTAGTTACAACTACTTTATTTCATTATATTATTAAATTCCAGCAAACCAAGGCCATTAGTTTCTATTACTCTACTAGTTATATAAATGGTAAAAGTGATTGTTCGACACAACCACAAACTCTTTACAATCCTAAACCATTCCAACTGCGCTGGAAATTCTATTTTCAGAATTGTCAAAGTAGGTTTCCAACTGTAATTAGAATAAAACCTACAGATCTCCCTTGATTGTTTTATATTCAATTCATTTAATCAGAAAGCCATGCACTCAAAATCATTACAAAAAAAGAGCTTGTCATATGGTTCACAAGTTCTGGAACACTACCTTTTGATGCTGGCGATTTGACTCATCACAAACCCAGCTCAACTCCAATTCAAAAGCTTTGTCCTTTGCCTCGTCATGAACTCCATAAATACTACCACATAATATGTTAATCAACATTACCTTCTTACAGCAATAGAACTCAATTTGGACAGTGGCTCATAATAAATCTATTGTGAACTAATCATATACTATGATAAACTCGACACCAAATATTTTGCAAGCTAGTATCATTTAATAGATTCAGTTTTAATAAAAGAAACAATACAACAGATAAAAAGATCAGGGAGGTTCCAGTGGACAGATAATTGCATAGTATGCTTGAATATAACAACCAAATTTTATCACAAAAATGTAGTTTGAACAAACTGTTTAAGAAAGTAAAACAGTAAAATAGCTCAGATGCCTGAGAGAGAGAGAGGTGACATACATCTTAGCAACCTCAATAACCCCTTCTCTGCATGTCATCTCAGAAAGCTTCAATTTTTCAATCTCTCTGCATATACAAGCAATGGTTTACCTAAATATGTCAATTAATCATGAATGAAAACGAGTAAACCAGTAGAGACTAAACAATATTTGATATAAACTCTTCATCAATTAAACCGAGAGAAGAATGAATTTACTTGAAACGCCAACCATTGTCAATTTAAGACTAGAGCCAATAAAACTAGTTACTCCTGTTTATTACAACACTTTCACATAAACTGCGATAAACAAAAGGGAAGAACAAATACTTACGTTTTAGCAGCTTGCCTTCCCTTTCCCATTGCAGCACCGAAGTATCTCTGTCATTTGATTCAACAAAGACCATAAGGTATTTGAAAATGTGCAGAAAAACTTTTGTGAAGTAAAAGGAAAGAGACGGTACACTTATATATTAAGTTACTTACATAGGAGATGCCAGAAGGTTCAACCATGTAGAGTTGTGGACCATCCCTGTCATACCCTCCAAGAATGACCCCGCAACCAAAAGGCCTAATTTAAACAACAGTTCTAGTTAACATCACATGTAAACATACTTTACAAACTGACATAAACAAAAATCATTTCTGATCATTAGTAACTATAAAGTCAGCATAACCACCTTACAAGTTTTTAAGTGCAAATGCAAACAGAACTACAGAGGCAAACCTTATTGAGTTCAACTATTTTTTTCTAATAGCTGTGCTAATGTGGCCATAATTCTAAACCAGCTTGTGAATCTATTTCTGATGGTAACTGGTAATGTATAAAGCTATGTCAAAAGATAATAACTGGGAAATCACACCTTAGCCACCAGTAGAGAGTGCAGAGGTGAACATAACTTGCAACACGGTCGGCGAGCTCCTTCACAGGTATCGGCTCACCATATGTCCTGTCATGAGTGACAAAATAAAATTTGAACAAAAAAAAAAAGAATGTGTCCTTAGGTTTTTTAAGCCAGAATTTACTCTGATTGTATAGTCAACCAAAACAATGGAAAATATCAAGGAATAAGGAGGAAACGGGTAATTCAATGAATCTGCTAACTTTTCATAATTAGTAGCTTCTGATTTGGCTCGTGTCACAATCTGCCTGCCATCAGCAGCTAAACCAGCAATAGCCTATAATACATAAAAATAAACTTCAGGGTTCAGATTTATCATACTTACAAAATTACTCAGCAAGTCATACGGCTCAAGCAAGGGTTTGTAGCTAGTATATCACGCCAATGAAAAATTACAATAAGAAAATCTATATAGGACTTAGCTAGTTCAATATACATTTCCCTTCTCAAATATAAAGCTCATACAATAATCCCGACCGAAGTTCAGATTCTCTATTAACATTGGATTAGTTCCATGTGAAAGATGTAACATAAAGATAGCTTCACCAGGAAATTCATATGGTAATTTATTCCCAAAATACAAAAGTTTTGGTTGAGAATGAACAAGGTGAGTTAAAAAGTATCAGTTGGACCAATGAAGCATACAGATAAAAAACGAGGAAGATTTTACAATAGTTTACCATGCCAGAGTGGCGGTGCACTGAGTGTATCCTTCGATTTGACCCACCAAGCATCATCTTTGACGAGATCAGCTTCTCGACCCCCTAAATTTTACCCAAGCATAAACTTTGTTACCATTTACAAATTATTTCAAGAAGTTAATCCAGAAAAAAAAAAACAGTTCGCTGGATTCTTACCAGAACAATTCCATCCTTACACTTGATTCCAATCGCAGTCCTACATGACCAGCCAAAATGGAGAAAACAACATAAGTTGCGCTACATAAATCGAAAATAGGGAAGTTAGAGATTAAAATTTCAATCGAACCCGCTATTGTCGACAGCCTTGGCAGCGTACTCGATCTGGAAAACGCGACCGTCGGGAGAGAAGGTCGTCACTGACAAATCGTAACCTGTGCCTATGCTGCTCATCTTTCTCTTCTCTTTTGCTTCTAAACTCTAATTTTAATTTCTCGTTTTTCGAGTATGAGAATGGAAGAGAGAGAACGGGGCTTTAGCTTTTTCACTTGGAAAGGGTTTTCTTCTGCTCCAAGAGAGCTGAAGAAAGACTGGAGAGACGATTCCTTTAACGGGCCGTTCATTGTAGCCCGACCCGAGCCCAAGACCAAGCCCATTGATCGCTGAAGTTGGAGCCCGACAAATCAGGCTCTCTTTCGTCCCTCAACTTTCAGCAAATATTAATAAAGAAATCACAAGAAGAGTGTATTCTCCTCTTTTGCAAAATTAAAAATTGTTCTACTACCATGCAAAAATTATTATTGTGATTTGTGAGACTTCTTATAAACCGAGATAGACAAAAAAAAAAAAAAAAATCGTTGTGGACGGTATTGGTTAGAAGCCCAATATTACATATTGCATTAAAATTTCTAATCCAACCCAGCCCGTTATACCCACTGAAACAACAAACCACGCTACGATAACATTCTCTTCTGTTTTCCTCTTCCATATTTTGATTATTGTTATCGTTTCCTCAAACAAGCTCCACCAATGGTTACACTCATGTCCTTGTGCGCTTCAAACCTTCTTTTACAACAAAACCAGTTATCTCCATGGAACGCAGGGAGCACTTCTAAACCCCTTGTCAGGAACAACAGGTGCTACCATGGTAGACAAAGATCAAGATTGGTTGTTTTGGCAGTAACAAAAGGTTCGGCCAAGTCAAACAAGTCAGATGAGAAAATTCCTTCGTGGGCCCGGCCGGACTCAGACGAACCACCTCCTTGGGCTCGTGATGGTAATAAAGGAAGTTCTGAATCCACGGTTCAGATCCCGTACGCTGCGTATTTACTCGCTTCAGCTGTCACAGCTATTGCTGCGGTAAACTTCAATTTTTGATGATGCTCATTCCAGTGCGGTACTAGTAAAGTACCTGGATTGCTTTTTCTTATACTATATTTCTTAGAGTTAGCTTAGGTTACACTGAGAAGTGAGAACCCTTTCTCTTTCTCTGGGTATTTCTGACTGACATTTTTGTGTTATTACTACCAGCATGTTTGGTTTAACCTTACTATTCGATACCGGAGTGGGGGGTGATCCGATGGGCCCGGTTGGAATCGTCTCCGCATCAAGATTCGTGTACACTTGATCAGCACAAATCTTGATGTTGTCTGCACGAATCTTGATGTGGATCGGACGGCTCCAGCCAGGCATTAGACCGAATTTGGTCCAATGCCCATTGGACTGCCCCGGATTCCTTCAGTACCTATTGCATTGGAACGTAATTGATTACAATAGTTTCTATTATTAATTTATTTGCTTTGTGTTCTTGGCTTATTTATTTGTTTTTTGGGAATGAACTTTTAACTGTATTACATCAATTGGATGATGTAGTCAATTCCTAAATTGCGGAGCAATTTTGATTGAGAATTGCAAAAGTTTATCACTTTTCTTGCAGGTACATGTACAGGGTAGTAAGGTAATATAGAAATTAAAGATTGAATCAGTGAAAAAAAAAAATTGCTTATCACTCGACTTATTTTGTTCAAAATTGAACTTTGTTAGATCAATGATGTGTTGTCAATCTGTTAACTATGAACAAAATTTGAAGCTCTTTACAACTTAATTAGTAGGTATATTAGATAATACTTGTTTAAGAACAAAAGGCAAACTTACTTGCTCCAGCTGATTTAAGTGAAATAAAATTTCAGCTCCTCAAGTTTACTGGCTAACACTGTCGTTCTATGATTGGCAAGATTCAAATTAACCATACATTTTTCATTTGCAGATAGGCTCAATATTTGAGTATGTGAACAAGAAACCCGTTTTTGGGCTTTTGAATTCTGACAGCATTTTCTATGCACCATTGCTTGGTTTCTTTGTCTTTACTGGAATACCGACATCAGTAAGTTACAATTTCCACAAAATTTGGTATACGCAAAATTCACTCTGTCAGTTTTCCAGCAAGTTAAACAAATGGTCCTCTGAGTATCACTGGTTGGAGCAAGTTCCCAGTTTGCTCCTCAACTTCCCAGATCGCAGTAAAAAATGGTCAAATTAACTTATCAGAGCTAATTAACAATCAGTCTCAAAGTATAATTTTTTTCCTTCAAATTGGGTCACTTGAACTAGGGTACTCATCCATTTCTGATTTGTGGATTGCAAGAGGATTATAGAACAAAAATGGTGTAAATTGGACATTTTACAAACCGAATGAGAACTCTGAACTCTCGGGAGCAAATCAGGAAATGAAGATATCTCAAGCAGTTCTCTATACTTTAATCAATGAAAGTTATTACTTGCACTAATTACTTGTACTACACAGGGATATCTGTGGTATAAATCTGTTCAAACTGCCAATAAGGAGGCTGAAGAGCAAGATCGAAGAGACGGCTATATGTAGAAGACATTCTACCTTCATCAATCATCATGTTTTGTTTTAATTGATTTATGGGAACTACCTGGAGCTCTTTCTTATAAAATGTATACTAAATAATAACATAGGTATTAACCTACGGGCATCCCCCCCCAAGAAAAAAAAAAACAACATAGGTATTGATGTCAACTCTATACTTAGAAGACATTCTCTGTTCAACATGTTATGTTTCATTTGAATTTGTTTCCCTGGAGATCGGTAAGGATAAAAAGTTGTTGAGTTTTTAGTTACAAAATGCTTATAAATAATAAAATGCGAGTAAAATCAGCGTGTGATATGTTCATTAAAAAAATTTGATATGTAATATGTTTTATTAGATTGATTTTAAATAATGCATGTACTTGTAAAATTTTATTATTTTTGATTAATTTAATACAAAATTATGCGATTAAAAAATGATAGAAAAATAAATGCATTAAAATAAATTTTTTTTTAAAAATTTTAGTATAAACTCGTGTGAAGAAGATCGGTTTTACTCATAAAATGCTATTAATTTCACACGTAGATTTGATTTGCATTCTTAACAAATAGTCTGTCTCATCTCCGTGTTTAAATAGCAGACATCCATCCGGTACAGGTGGTCAGTACAATTCACACGAAATATGAAAAATAAGCAATACGACCATATTGGTATGATGCAACTTAAGCCAGCTAAAGCAGTCCATATAAAATATACCACACTACACTTGATTCTCATGAAAACAAAATTTCATTATGTAATAATAAAAAATATGCTGTTCGACCTCATTAGAGAGGTGTCAGACAATAAACAGCAACAACACTAAACCAAATAGTAAAACCTCTATTAATAACTAATAGCTCATGATCACCTATACCAATAAAATTGTTAGCTACAAAATGGTAAGCCAGAAGCAAAAAACTCAACTTCCCTCCATCACATCTCATAAAAATACCAAAGGCCAGACTTTTCTCTCCTTGTCTCTTTAACTGTCAAGTTTCGTGAACAGAAACCTCTCCTTGCAAAATCATCAAATGCCAATGCCCTCCATTTACCTACTCAGCATTTTTCTTGCTCCTAAAACTCTCTTTCATCGAAGCAAACTTCTTCTTGCACTGCAGCACTGTCTTTCCAGGAACAGCAGCTGCCACTCTCTCCCACCTCTGACTTGCATCCTTCGGAAAAGTCTTCAGCGCCTGAATTAAAGCTCTCTCTTGCGTCTCAGACCAAGCCTCCGGATCAACAACAGGAACAGGTACAGGCCCATTAGAGGCTGAACCCGAACTGTTAGTGGACCCGGAACCCGTCTCAACAGAGCTAGCAACAGGTGTACTACTCGCAGGTTCAGCCAGCTCGACTCTAGTTGAGAGAGGCGAGGCAATGGTCGGGGCAGGTTTTCTCTTCTCAAGAAAAGAATCAAATGCTTTGCCTGAGTCAGGTTTTCGGAGGAGTACAGTCTTGGTGGCCTTTAGGATTTCATCGACCGATCTGCCAGTGCCAATGTATTCAGATATTACTTCCCACCTCCGAGAAGTCCCCTTAGGGTACTTCTGCACTCCTTTTCTCAGCATTTCAATCTCTTCCTTACCCCATGGTTTCTCCTTCTTCTCTGGAGCTGTCACAGGTGGCGTCATTTGCTCAGTTTTGCCCTCAGAATGTGGTCTTTGCATGCCATTTTCTTGGGATTTCTCAGGATTTTTGTTGGCAGCAGTTCGTACCAACCTTGCCACATCTTCACTATCCTTTCCTTCTATTTTATCACACAATTCTCTTAGTTGTCCCATCTCAAATGAACCGCATATCGTTTCGACATCACTCTCAGACACACCAAAGTCTTTATTCGAGACAACCACAGCTGCCAGAGACCTTAACCGGGTCCTTTCTTTTCTGAGCATTTTTTTCTCTTTTTCCTTTATTTTTTTCTGATTTAACGCTGCCGCAGCTGCCAATTTCTCGGCCTCCTCTTTCTTTTGTTTCTCTTCCTCAGCAGCTCTTGCCGCCTCTTCCTCTTGCAATTTCTTGGCAAGATATTTTGCTTCTTTTTTTCTCTGTTTTTCGGCCTTCTCCATTTCTTTTCTCTTGATTATACGAGGATCCCGCCTGTAAGCATTGTCAACTAGGGTTCTAACACGGGCATACTCAACCTTTCGTGCCTTCTCTTGTAATTTGCCATTCTGCCTCTCCATCCATCTCCTGTGCTCTCTTGATTCAGCTTGCTCTACATCATACTCGTCAGCATGCGGGAATTCTCTCCAGCTCTTAAACGTATACCAGTAATCATAGAACTTGTCAACCTCTTCTAGAGAGGTAGAATCATCCCCTAAGGACGGCACTGGCTGGTTCACAGCCCACCTACCATTTCTCATGAAAGCTGGCCCGAAAACCTTGAAGAAGTCTTTTGGTGCACAATCGGTAGGTATATCATCGTCAAACTCATCAGTTGAGTCGTAAATTCTCCTTTTTACAGGATCAATCAAAACCTCATAAGCCTCTTGTATGGCCTTGAAATGGGTTTCTATCTCATCTTTCTTCTTTTGTTTGGCATCTTCAGTTAGCTCTCCCAAAAGCAGGGCTGCTTGTTTATCAGGGTGGTGTTTCAAGGCCATTTCACGGTAACTTTTTCTAATCTGGTCTTCAGTGGCCAAGAAGCGGAGGTGACCTAAACCAAGAAGAGCATAATGATCTTGTTGTTGGTCTCCTGTGCCTGATTTCTTCTTCCCTTTGGTGCTATAGGAGTCCGCAAAGGGGATAGAGTCCTGGGCCCGGTCGTCAGAGGAGACACTCTGATTATCTGGCTCAGACTCTTCTTCATTGGAGATGCCAGCAAGTAGAAGAGCGGCAGAATGGAATGCATGGCCAGCCGGCTCACGGTTTGGAGATTTTATAGGGAGACAATTTGAGGAGACGTATAGTGGTTCCCCGTTGAGTTCAGGTGAGTAAGTTAGAAATAGAGAGGGCTTGAGAGTTTCCATTTGGGCCAAAGAGAGTATATCTCTTTGGTGCAGTTCTTTGGAACAGGAAGCGGCTTTATGAAACCAGTAATATTATTTATCTTGATTTTTACCTGCATAGTATTCAAGTAATGACCAATAAGTTGAGACATAAATATTGCATCAAATGATTGAATGAAGTACCAGTCTAACAAAACAAGTAAAAGAAGGCTCCAAATTGGCAAATTACTAAATACACCAATTCCTCTTACTTCTCACGTATTACAATTCTGTTAGGTAGGTTTTGAGTTATTTCCATAAGTTATTATTTGCTTCCTAATCTGCTCTATGTTAAAGCAGAGATGTATTAAAAATATAGAAAATTTGTGCCATGAATTTAAATCTCTAATTAGAAGATTACATAATAGCTAATAGACACAGAACCTACAAAAATCACAGCATACATAATTGGCCTATTTCAGCATGTCAAGTCATATATCAAGTGATGCAGAATAAGATGAAATTGAAAAATTGGAATCAAAATAAGCATGCAAATTACATGCAAATTGGTAAGGATCAGAGTTCAGCAATTATTTACTAGTAACAGTACAACTAATATTACTCCATGTCAGAAGTGAATTTACAAAATCGATCAATCAAATATAAATTAGAAAGGCAAACGGAAGACCTCATACAATTATCCTTCGCAAACAGAACATATACATGAAATAATCACTCGCTAAAAACACTGATTACGTTTCTCAGCCCCGACTCAGAGAGGTTCTCTAATCACAGGTAACGCGGATGAGATTGAGAAGCATCTGAGCCAAGAAAATTTAATCTAGATGCAAATGTTCAAGAATCAAGTAAAACAAAAAAGGAGGAGAAAGAAAGATTACAGTTTTCAGGCTACTGATTCAAAGATGTGAGGCTTAGGAGCTAGGGTTCAGGCGAATCGGGGGGAAGAGAGAGAGGGTGGCGCGGCAGTGCTCCTGCGGCTGTTACGCTTCCTTCTATCTAAGGGTCTAGGGTTAGTAAAGGAGAAAATGAATACGCAATGAAATCTTGTGAGATATTTAATACCTCGTCTATAATCGATTTTTTTTATTTTTATATCACTGTTCATGCAAATAAATAATAGAGTTTTGCGTCTGATTTCAGGACTCCGCTGGCCTGGTGCTTCGGCGGCCCAACTTGTCAGAGAGACCAATTTCTCTTGGGCCTCTCTTTATTTTTTTTTCTAATGGGATGCTAAAATTTGGTTTTCTAATGTTCATGTCTCGTGAGCATTTATACTCTCTATAAGCCAATACCGATGAACGATGCAAAAAATGTTGAGTGACAGTCCGACAGATCAATGCTTTTGAATGAATATTGTTTTTTTTCCCCTCTTTTAGTGCAGGTTAATGATACTTGACTGAATTAGTTTACTGTATAGAAATTTATATTTTGACTGAAATATAAATGTTTGCCATATTTTTTTCATATTGAACGGGTGATCCGAATCGCTTAAATACGTACTGATACGTCCTATCTCGGGAGATGAGGCCGTATGGAAGTTTGGGCTGAACTAGATTTGTCCTGCCAAGGGATGGCAGGCCGACGTGTGGGTCGAGTTAAGAACTCGGGGTAGATTGTGAGAGATTCGGACTCTGACCTGTGTGATCTCTCTCTTAGCTTAAAATTGCGTCCCCTGTTTCATGGGAATCGCTGCCTTATATAGTCCAGCCATAACTGCCATCTCGGGCGTTTATGGAGAACGTGGGCAGTTATGTCAGTCGTTACTGGGACGTGGGCATTAAGCTAGCCGTTACTGGGACATCGGCATTAAGCTAGCCGTTTCCCCGGCTATCCCGTATGTCGGTTGGCATGGGCCTATTTAAGGCTCTGGTTTGGGGCCGGCATATTGGGCCCCGGCTTAACGAGCTTTTGGGCTTTTTCATATGACGTCGGGTTGGCCTTGTAAAGGTCCGAATCCCAGTCTTTCATGGCCCAGTTTGGAACAAGTAAAATGGCTTGTGGAACATGGCCCTATCACGTACTACAAATTAAAATTCATAAGATGTCAAATTTTACTATTTATAGAATATATTTATTTTTTATTTTTGAAATATGGATCTGAAAATATACAAAATAATACTATATGCATATCAAATAGGATCATTTTTTAAGTTTCGGAAAAATAGTAAAACATTCCAAAAAAGAGAAAAAGGTAAAAATAAACATCCTACAATACAAAATTTTAATATGTAGAACATATTCAACAGCTTGAATAGTCCTTTCAACATAAAAAAATATATATAATTTGAACCATAAAAACATGTTTGTTAAATGCTGTTTCATAAGTACGGCGCGCTTCGTTGGGCTAAAAGAACATTAAATTCAGATTATCTAGTTAGGCCTATGATTTGGACTTTGGAGGCATTAAAAGAATTGACAAACAAGAATATCGAGATGGGACGGTAGGTCGGTAGCACAATTGGTTAGAGGAAAAAATTCTAAAAGTGCGGTTACTTTCAAGTTGAAAGTTCAAACTCGTTCACGACTTCACAACTTCTGTGAAGCTTTAAAAAAGAGAAACAAAAATATCGTCTGACCAAGCCACCAGGGACAGAAAATTAGCTCTTTAGCCTGCTATAACTTTTCCAGAAAATAAGGAGCTATTTATTTGTTTTGTTAATGGACTAGAATATTAATAATGCAGAATTTGATAATTATTTTAAAATTAGATATTTTTTCTTGTAATATGATATATACTGTATTTATATTATGCGTATGAAAAATAATGATATTTGTTGCAGAGCAAAGTTAGGGTTTGTAGTGCTCACAAAAAAGTTTGGTGAGTATAACTTAAAAATTTATCATATTGACTTCAAACGAGACAGATCCAAATCGTTGAAACGGATCTACTTTATGAGCAATTCATGTACATGCAAAATTTTAAATTTATATTTAATATAAAGTCAAGCGGTAAAAAATATGACTTTGTACATGCAAAAAAATAAAGTTTTGCAAGTTATTTTAATGTATCCATTTTTCATTCATTATTTACCACTTGACTTTGTACTAATTTAATTCGTAAATTTCAAAATTTGTATGTACATGTATCACTCGTGAAGTAGATCAGTTTCAACAGTTTGAATTCATCTCGTTTGAAGTTAATCTAATAGATTTTAGAGTTTTGGTGAAAAGTTTTTTTTTTTTTGAAAGACTTAGTAGAGGCTACTAAATTGGTGAAAAGTTAATATGATATATTTTAGAGTTATGCTCACCAAATTCTTTAATAAGCACAACACGTCTTAACTTTACTCATCCAAACTTTACTGTTGTCAAATAAATTCAAACCTGCAATGATTTATATTTAATTATTTTTTTATAAACTGTCAAATAACACTCAAAATATATAAAACTCGATGCACAATTTATCATGAGTGAGGCTATGGTGCTATGCATAGTACGGATGGCTAGTGTACTACGGCTCAATATGGTACTTTTTAAAATCCTAACGGTCGATCCGAACCATTCAATGTGATAACCATATGAATATGTACTTGCAAACTAAATTTTATATTTTTTCGAATTTTTTTACTATTTTTTTAGATAGGTAGAATTTTGATGGTCCAGAATTTTCAGAAAACACTGATTTTTCTACCTATCTAAAAAAATAGTAAAAAAATTCAAAAAAATATAAAATTTAGTTTGCAAGTACATATTCATATGGATATCACATTGAACGGTTCGGATCGACCGTTAGAATTTTAAAAAGTACCATATTGAGCCGTAGTACACTAGCCATTGGTGCTATGCATAGCACCATAGCCTCACTCATTTATCATAAGAGCATCACTATTGGTGAAATTAATTTGCAATTTCATACAGCTGTCAAATTAAAATTTGCAATTAACTTAATTTCAATTTCATATACACTGCATCAGTGAAAGAAGTCTAATTGCACCCACGCCAGCGACATCTCTCTTTTTGCCATCTTCACCCTCTCTCTCTCCTTTTTTTTTTGAGATAAGCCCCCGGGCATGATATCATCAATTTAAGAATTGTTCTTAATACAACAGACTTATTAGAAAAAGGAAAAAAAAACTAGCTCCTGTGACAGCATTTTCAGCGCCTTTACCAGTATTGTTGTCTGTCCACTATACCCGTCTGATTACACAAATTCCAATATGAAATTCTCACATTCATAAAAACACATAAAGAATCAGAGAACTTCCAATATGAAATTCTCACATTCCCAAGCTTCAGAGAACAAAAACAACATCCTACACCCTGACTTACTAAGAAATTACAACAATTTGATCTCTAAACAAAAAATAGCAGACCAATTCAACTCCTTGAACACCTGATACGGATCCTACCGTACCAGTAGCTTACCATATCGTTTAGAGATAAAAAAATAGCAACGCTCAAAGAAGACTTTGGGGAGATGAAGAACCAGGTGTTGCCAAACAAAATGCTACGACTCTGTACCAGAAGGAGCTCAGTCGAGGTCTGGAGCCCTTTTTGGTTCGCCAGATAGCCTGATGGCATCTTATTCTCTCGAACAGCAAAGGTGAGCTACAAATTCAATCGAGCACCAGAGAGAAATGGTATAGAGAGATCTCATCACTTGAACCTACACATATTAAAGGAGGGGTAAAACAACAGAAAAAAGATGAATCCAAAATTAGACAACCGACTTGAATTAAAATCAAGAGATATACTTCAAAAAGAAAGAAAAGGGATAAAAATTAGGAAAATAAAAAGGGCAATAAACACCTCTTGTTCGCTATTACACAAGAAAGGAAGAAGGGATATTTAAATGGCTTCTCCTATTGTGCTCCCAATTGGCAATCCGAGAGAGGGAGTAGATGAGAGGGGAAGGTGGAGAGAAGATGAATTGGTCCCTGCTATTTTTTGTTTAGAGATAAAAAACGACAAGATGGAGCGACGGAGCGAATTTGATTGGATTTTTTCCGCCAACGTGGAAGGAGAGAAACAAAATGAAAGCGAAATGAAAGTTATTATGAAAGCTTTCATATTTTGAAAGCGGTCCGCAACGATGAAAGAGAAGATGAAATTGACAGATAGGAGAGAGACTGTGACAGGTCAGCTTTTGCAATTCAATATGAAAGCCGATGGAGATGCTCTAACGCCAACAACTTTTTATTAATTTTTTAGCCTGATTTTAATATATTGTCAAGATTGTCAAAATACTCACCGATTCCAATTCTTTTTTTTATTATTAGCTTACATAGTATCATCCGTCACAATACGTAGGCAATAAAATTGATAGTTTGTACAACGCGTCCTTTCATTTGGTACGATGAGGTATGCTATGGTCTCTAACAAAGGCACAAACAGACCTTCAAATTAGAAGGTCAAATATATACAAAGAAAAAAGTTTCAATTACATAATTTTTTTTTAACAAAGTAAATATTAATAATTCAACATTTACATATTTACATATTTGAAGTAGAAAAGTTTCAATAATATTTTTTCATTTGAGGCCCTTGTTTCATAAATAGAGTCATGGATGCACTTGAGGCTCTTGTTTCAAAAATTTCTCCCTTTGCCTTTTATATTGGACAATAATATGAGTTAATACCATGTTTGACAAAAAAGAAGTAAAGTTTCAAACTTGAGGTTCACTTGTATAATTTACTAAATTTAAACAAAAAAAAGTAATATGCTTAACAAGAGAGGGAGAAATTACATGCTGTCTCTTTCCGTAGCCTCCTAGATTATTCTTGCAGATTGGGAAAAGTGTAGTAGAGAATTGAAATTAGAAGTGATGACATTAGAGAGAATTTTTGGCGAGAGAGAGGGAGACTGAGAGTCGCAAGGGAAGTTGTGGAGTAATTTGCGTGTGTTTTGTAACTTTTGTTAGGGTTTTCTCAATTAAGGCTCGAATTGCAAGTTAGATGTGCTTAATGAAGAATATGTTGCAGCATAGGATGGTAGGAAACCTAGTCTAGAGTGCCTTTTTTCATTTTTTTTCTTTGGAGTTAGGCTATGGTAGAGCAGGGCCGGCCCTTACCCAGGGTACCCAGGGCGATGACCCCAGGCCTCAAAATTCAAAAGGGCCGCAAAAAAAAAAATGTTTGTATACGGTAAAAAAAAAAAAAAAAATTCTGCCGTTACTTCCAAACTTCCATCGCCTCCAGCCCTCCACTGTGAAACGAAAGAAAAAAATCCTAGCTCCTCCCACGATCTCATTTTGCGGCTGCTTCGAATATTGTCGCATCGCATCTTGCCGGGATGTCAGAACTCAGATGCCAATTTGGGGTTCGAATGGGGGTTAGAGATTCCGGATTCTTGTTCTTCTAGGGTTCTAGTTTTGACTCTCTGAATTCAATTGGCAGAATTTGAATTTTATAACATCGCGACTTGCTAAGGTGAGGTTTTATCTTTAATTCTTTATAAGCAAATCATTTTTTTTGCAATTATAGCTACTGAGTTATCTCAAATTCTCAATTGGAACAAATCTCTCTATTTAGTATGCTTGGTGCGTGTTTTTGAGTGTGGGATGGTTTAGATTCAAAACTGATAGATTTGCTTATTGAGAATGACCCTATTAGATATTTGCTTATTGATGAAGGAATGAAAAATTATTGTCTGAAACTTGAAAATGCTTTGACACATGGTGAGAACTGTGATATTGATGCACAACGTTTATTTTTAAAATTACAAATATTGCAGGTAATGCTACCAAATGAAGCGTGTCAATATGGAAATGCATGGAACTCCATTAAAGTTATGGAGTTTGTAAAAAAGATGGACATGCTTCCAAATATTTTAGTTGCTTATAGAGTTTTACTAACTGTACCTATTACTGTGTCATCTGCAGAAATGAGTTTTTCAAAATTAAAGTTGATAAAATCTTATTTACAGACAACTATGACTCAAGATAGGTTGAATGGATTATAACAATATTAAGTATTGAAAAAAATATGTTGAAAACTATTGATGTTGAACATATAATTGAGGATTTTGCTTCTAAAAATGCAAGGAGTCATTTCAGATGAGATGTGGTTTATATGTGCTTTTTGTGCAGGTACAACATACAAGTGTTCAGAATTGATTGATCAAGAAGCAAGAAGCATGGTGTCGGTATGTTAATCATTGTATATGTTTTATTTTGAGGGGTATTGATTTTATGTCCCCCTATTTTGTATGATCTATTAGCATATTAATAAAAAAAATTGTGTATATAAGGGCCCAAATTTTTCTTCCGTCCCGGACCTCAAAATCTTCAGGACCGGCCCTGTGGTAGAGTGGGAAAAACGTGTCGTGCCGTGACTAACACGCCGTGACTTTGGTCTCGTGCCGTGCCGTGACTAAGTTAATTTTTCACGTGCTGTGCCGTGCCGTGACCAAAATGTCAATGGGTGGTCACGGCACGCGAATGGTCACGCCACGTGAGTCACGCCGTGCCTAAACGTGCCGTGACTCGCGTGACTCACGTGACCTAATTACACGTGAGTCGCGTGACTCGCGTGACTACCGGCTCCTAATTACACGTGACTCGCGTGACTACGTGCCGTGCCGTGCCAAAGTTTCAAAAGATGGACACGGCACGCGAATGGTCACGGCACGGGACACGCGAGTCACGGCACGTAACTGACACGCGTGCCGTAACCGTGCCGTTCCGTGACGGAACCGGCTCCGGCGTGCCATTTTTCCCACTCTAGGCTATGGTATTATGGATACTACATATTGGCCCGTACTATGGATTCAAATTTTCAGTTTGAAAATACAACGATCGATATGAATCGTTCAACATGGTCTCCGTATGAATTTAGATGGGTAGAAATCACTTGATCTGAAAATTCTAGACCATACAAAAACAATGATTTTCTACCTATCTAAAAAATATAGTATTTTTTTTAAAATGTAAAATTTAGTTTACAAGCACATATTCATATGGAGACCATGTTGAACGGTGCAGATCGACTGTTAGGAATTTGAAAATAAAAATATTAATCCGTAGTATGGCCAATCTGCATTATGCATAGTACCATAACCTCACTTTTTTCTTTGATATTGCATGATGTAAAAAACTGTTTTGTGATGTTCTAATACGACACTCGACAACCACTATCAAGTTTTTTATGAGAGAGTCACAACTCCGACATAAGTTATACACATTATATAATAGTCAATTTTTTTTTTTTCACAAAAATTATGGGATTTTACTCTAAACTATATAGCAAAATCGTATCTAAGTACATAGATTTGAAAATAAATGAAGGTTAAGTGACCCTATTAAGTGAATGTAGATCCGTCTTAAAAATTTCAACACATTTGTCGTTCAAAAACACAACATTAATTTATGCAAAAAGTAAATGAAAATTGACAAAGGAACTTATATAATTGGAACAAAAAGAAAATAAACCTTTTTTTAATCTTTTTCCTAAAATATTCTTTTTGCTTCTTTTATTCATACTTTAAATAGCTTCTACCGAAAAATTATAATAATTAATAAATAATATAAATTGCACAACATATCGCTTCGGAGGCAAAATAGTGTTGGGAAATAGTGCTAAGCTCCTTGTGAATTCAAAATTTGTAACCGTGTCCATTAAATTTTGTAAAGTTTATATTTATTAATATCTTTCAGCTTTTTTTATACAATAAAATTATACTATATTTAATTTTTCAGTCTCCAAATTCAATTGTTTAGTTCCGCCACTGTATTTCTTATCGAAAGACGGCTGCTATATTTCTTATTCAATGGTTGGGGGTGGAAGGGAAAGACGGCTGCTAGAGTTCTGAACGGGTTTTTTTTTCGTTCTCTGACCCGAGCGGAGTGGCCTCCGAAAAATCTCTTGAAACACAATTTTACAGACTTTTATATGTGATCAAAATATAAATATTTTCACCTTTTCATGTAAAATTATTGTTAGGAAAATGGCTTGCTGTTAGATATTGTGTTCTTTTACCTTACGAATTAAACTCTTGCATCTCAAGGAGGAAACAGTAGAAAGACATTTGGGAAAATAATCATCTCTCGCTCACACACTCTTCTCACTCGAAACACACAAAATGCATGGAAAAATTGAAACAGGAACACAAACAGCTTTTGGGCTAGCTAGGTGCCTCAATTATTATTACAAATTTCATATTCTGATGAAACAAAACGAATACTCGTTGAATGTGGCCATGTACAGCAGAGATATTTGCTGATCATAGAATGTTACACTTGTTAGGACCGCACTTTGATTTCTCAGGAGAGGGGCTACTGGATCCATGGTTGTGCTCCTGTTGTGCTTCCACCGTTTTCAGCCTTCTCCTGCAAGTTGAAAAGAGCATTAATAAATTTATTTGACTCAGGATATTGCTCGAATTTATTTAATTTATGTTTGAATTTTGCCTAAAAATTAGAATACAAGGAATGCACGTTCTAGATGTACATTTAGACAGCGGGTATCCTTCCCCAAATAGTTCATTGTTTTAATATTTTCTAAACGTGAAACTTCAATCGTTTTCTCTGTGTCAACTCTATTATATGAGATAAGTGCTTAAATAATAATGCCAATTTGTTAATTGCCTTCTATATAATTGTCAGCCAACTCATGCACCTGCTGTGTACATGAGACTTGAAAATAAATAAAATTCTTAAAGAGTAAAAAGAGAAGGAAAAAATTGACAGCAAAAGTTTCCTTCCAGCAATGCAAACAAAAGTGGAGTTGCAACTTACAAGTTGAGAAAAAAAAAGTCTGAATGAATTATATTTGAATTTTAAAAGGTTCATATAAAGGCATTGATAAGGTCATTTAAAATCAGCAGACAACTAAAGTTTTTCAACCTTTCTAAATAACCATTCTTGATACCAACATTACCAAGCGTATCGTTACTTAATTAGCCAATATCATATTCTTCCACTCAAACTGGGTAATATATTACACCAACCCAAATTGTTCAAGCTGGTATGGGACAGAAGGAATTTCCCAGCATTGAAAAAGAAATGCCCGTGTGGAACCAAAATAGTCTCCAATTATGACCATAAATGAAAGACTACCTGATGGATAATTACTCAATTTATTTGGTTCAACCGTGAACAGTAAAACAAGTCATTTGTTAAACTAATGCTCACTTGGCAATCATGACTTTGACGAACTCATCATAGTTGATCTGACCATCGCCATCGGTGTCAGCCTCCCGGACCATCTCTTGAACCTGCTCATCACTTAGTTTCTCGCCAAGGTTGGTCATGACATGGCGCAGCTCAGCAGCAGAGATGAATCCGTTCTGGTCCTTGTCGAAGACGCGAAATGCCTCACGCAACTCCTGCTCGGATTCCTTGTCCCTCAACTTGTGCGCCATCAGGCTGAGGAACTCATTGAAATCGATTGTGCCGCTGTTGTCGGCGTCAACCTCGTTGATCATTTCTTGGAGCTCAGCCTCAGTCGGGTTCTGGCCCAGGTTGCGCATCACCGTCCCCAGCTCTTTGGTCGTGATGGAGCCTGCACAGCAAATGAAATTGAGAATGAATTGCAATTCGTATACATTGATAGTACAAATTAAGAGTACTTTCTTCCTCCCAAATCAGCAATGACGAAGCCAGAACTCTTAATTGATCATAGTACTGGCACCAAGTACATGATAACTATGCCAAATTCATAAATACGAGCACATAAAGCTGATCTTATTTCATTCAAAGAGAAACTAGACCAGTCGCAATCAAAGATTAAATGAATTGAAAAGGGGAAAGAGAATTCACCATCTGCGTCCTTGTCGAACAAGCTGAAAGCATCCTTAAACTCCGTTATCTGCTCTTGAGTCAAGTGCTCCGCCATGTCCGCAAAACCTTAAACCGATTGAATGAGAGAACTAATATTTGGACTTAGAGTGGGTGGTTGGAGGAGGGGAGACCGAGCACCAACAGAGCAGAGCACAGAGATGCCTACCTTTCGGTTTAGAGTGGGTGGTTGTATTGAGTTTTATACCGAGGTGCAATGGCGGAAAGGCCTCCCCCAGAAAGGTATGTTCTGTGATTTCACAGACTCGGTCTACCAGGTATTATCTTGGGATCCAGATACGAGAAGGTCAATCCAGACCCAGCCCCTCCTTGGCTTACGAGAAATCCCTGTACACCGAGTTTTAAGTAAAACATTGAGGGGGCATCCGGTTCGCATCTTTGAAAGGGTAAAGAGGATGCGCCAGTGCGTCCCTGCGACGGGACTCTGTTCAAAGCATATTATTATTCTCCTTTCCATGAATTCTCAGGGAGTCGGCCAGTCGGGGCTTGAAAATAGTTGTGCTGTATCCTGTATACGTGGGAAGCATGGCATTATTTCGTCGTAATTATTTTCATCATGGTATGATTGCATATGTAATTAATGATATCCTTTATATATGAAATTTCTGATAGAAACGACAGCGTGTCTCAAGACTCAAGAGCAAGAAAATACGTTTGCAGAGGTACTAATTTATATATCTTTTGTTCTTCAAAAACAATGTCTTCTTAATTTGAATGCGAAGCATTAATTATGACTAAATTCATATATTTAGAGGGAAGTTTTTGGAAAAAAAAAAAAAAACAAGGCTGCACGCATGTTTGGTTGTTACGACAGGATGATATTTCACAATTACGAAAACTCACAAATTAATTTGCATACTTATGAGTATGCATTAAAAATGTGTTGAAATAAATGTGAAGTTGTACTGTAATGATAGTTGTAAAAACCTTGATTTGTTTTGAAATATGTATATATTCACATTTTATTATTTATATTAAGATATTAACATTGAATTAACTAGAATAAAGATTAAATAAAGTTCATAAAAATAGGTCGAATAAATACTAAAAAAAAAAAAATTCAGATTGTAAAATGACGGAACACACAAAGGTAAAACATTAGTTAATAATTTAAGTAAAGTTTTGAGTGAGGCTATGGTACTATGGATACTGCACTTTAGTCCATACTAAGGATAAATATTTTCATTTTCAAAGTTCAAACAGTCGATTAAAATTGCGTAACATTACCCCATTTGAAAATGTACTTAGAAGCCAAATTTTACATTTTTGGAATATTTTTACTATTTTTTTTAGCAGTTCAAATGTCTTCATTTTTTGTGCCTCAAACATGCCTTCATTTTTTAAACGTTTATAACTTAAAATTTAAAAGTCAAATATCATAATAAAACCGCTAGATTCGATCTATATTATTTTCTCCTTGCACGTATAAAAGATTACGACATTTCGAATTTGCTTTGATCGGTATCAAGAGCTTGCAAAAATACATTCATATCGATAAGTTCTGAACTGGATGTTGATTTTTCAACTTATTTATTCATATAAAACTAAATTGATGATAAAAAATTTATGTGCATGTAGATAAAATAATATACACCACATTTGATGATTTTATATTAATATTTGAGTTTTAAAATTTTAAGTTACTAATATTTAAAAAATGGAGGCATGATGATGAAGACACAAAAAATGAGGTATTTGAACCCTCTTTTTTTTAGATAGTTAGAAAACCTACTTTCAAATGGTCTATAATATTTAAATCAACTGATTTTGTACCTATTTAGAAAATGTAAAATTTGGTCAGATGAACTGTTCGGATCAACTATTTAGATTTTGAAATTAAAAATATAAATTCATAATACATAATAAAGTGCGGGATAGTACCGTAGCCTCACTCATATTTCTTTCACATAAAAATATGTAAAAGGAACAACCATATTTGGAAAAAATAGATATTTAAGCAAACATGACAACAGTGGAAGAGAGAGAAGGGTTTCTAGTCTGTGCGAAAAAAAAAAAAATGAAGTCTGAGCAACAAAAAACAAAAAGAATTCCCAGCTGTGATTAGGTCATTCAGAAGGAAATTTATTCCTTGAAAGAAACAGACGAACGCTAACAAAGATTTTTTTTTATTTTTATAAACTTGCTTTTCCTAAAATTTCTCATGGAAAATATGACTTATTGAACAGGTCCTAAAATATCACTTTTTGTAAACCCTCCTTTGGGCGATTTTACAATTCCTCGTTGATCATGCCCAGATTTGTAAAATTAATTCTATAAGCACACCAACAAAAATATTATAAACCCTCCTTTGGGCGAATTTATAATACTTAAAACGATCTTGCTAGAATTTATCCGATAGACTAGCAAGTCTCTTATATCAAGGCATTTCAATCCGATACCTTTGGATATATTACATACCATGCCTAATATAAAACCCCTTAATATCACATCCAACCTTAAATATGAATATAATTTAACTTCATTTGGACAATATAAATTATTGCGTAAAAATTAGGTACAAGATCTAATTTCATCTTATTTACATAAAAGCAAACTTTATAATCATGGTAAACCACTTTGTTGGTTATCATAATTACTATGATTATTAATTCCTTTTCTACTTCATGATGAAATTAGATGTATCCAATCCTAAAGCAATAAATAAGATTGGCATAATAAGATTTATCACTCTAACAAGTTTCAATTCTTCTTTTTTTTTTTTTTTGATAATTTGACAGAAGCTGCCAAGGGAACAAGTTTCAATTCTTCATAAACAGCATCCCATGAATTTATTTCACATACACATGTAACACATGGCATTACTTTGTGCCATGAATTTGTTAATTAAAACCACTACAAGAAACGAGAACGTGCCTCTTTATTTAACAAACCGTTGATGCCATGTTTTTTTTTTTTTTTTTTTTACTTTTTCTGTAATACAGGAAAAATAATCATGTTGGAAAATGAAATGGCCAATTAAATAGGGAATCTGTAAATTCCTTTCATATTAAAAAAATCTTTTATGCAAATTTGTTTCCTGTTTGAGTCTGTGCTTTCCTTGTTTTTATAAAAAAAATATAACAAAAAGTCGTTGGAAATAATATTGAAAAGTTTCCCAAAACGGTGCCAGCAAATTTACGAGCATTCGGTATCCCATGAACTGGCGCCAGCAATAAAAAAATGAATTATATATTAACAGGAAAAACGTAACCATCATAACAAGGTCAAATCGTTGAAATTTCTCATATCGTTAATATATCCTTGTTCTAGGGAACAATAAATTCCAGCCGAAACAAATCAATTAATAACAATATATAATAAAAAAATTATTATTAGAATTATCAAATCAAAATAAGTGTGTACTGTTGCTACTAACGAAAAATCTTCAAACGAAAGTTTCTATCATGTATTCCTGATATATGCATACTTTGAAGTTTGAATACAATTTCAACAGATTCAGTCCGTAACAGAAGTTCAGAAAATTTAATCATTAAAAATATCACAGGGCCATATCTGTAAGCCACGATCGGTTGGATTTTTTTCGAAACATATGACATGCAATAGAAAAGAAACTGTTTCAACAAATAACGTAGTTAAAATACAATCTCGTAATGGCTCTGATGTTGGAAATTAATTCTTTATGTCATGAAATTGAGAGAGAGACAAATAGAACAACAGGAAGGCATTTCTCTTCTTGAATAAGTTCTTTTAGCGTTGTTAGACAGTACAATTGCTGTGCCGATCTACTGTTTTAAATATTTACACTCGATGGAGAGAATAATTGGCTCCTCTCTTGCCACCGCTACTTAGTACAGTCAGTAGTGACACAAATGCCACCGCTGCATGGGGCAGCTAGTAAAGGCACTAGTCCTCTCACGGGAGGACATGAGTTTGATTCTGCATTGGGCATGATTGGGATGTGGTGTGCGTGCCTATAGCCTTTACTCAAAAAAAAAAAAAAATAGTGACACAAGTACTACGGAAAGACAAATGATTGAATCTTGCATGTGTAGGAATTGGATGTGTAAGTGGATAGAGCCTACGGACTATCATAAAAAAAGAATGGCTCTTCTCTTTCTTTAGTGGGGGATGAAGAGATGAGATTACATGTACTGAACCTCACCATCAGAAAAAAGGCCAATTTTTCTATCGATTAAAAGGCATATATAAGCACAATGGATGAGAACACTCATAAACAACAACAACAACAACAACAACCAAGCCTTTATTCCCAAACACACATGTCAATTTCATCATGATGACTAATTATTCATTAATCACTTGATTAATAAGTTAAATTGATCACATCTAGGATAGAATCGAGTTTAATCTGAACTTGATTCTAACAGAGCCAACAATGCGAGCACAAAAGAATTACAAAGTGGTTGAGCACAATCACTTTGCAAAAGAATTACGAAGTCTGAAGGTGCAAACCCCTTCTTCTTGCGTACAATCAGACTATTCCACAGCAGGAGTGAAAATTGGTACAGCTTGCAATTGTTCCTCGCCAAAGGAAGAGTGGAAGGGAGTAGCAAAATAAAGGTTTATCTAACAACCTCAAGGAAGGTGTTATATTTCCACCATTTAAATCCTGTCAGGGCGGCCTTTTATTACCCACAATAATTAACATCAGGGTGACATTAAGACCATAATTATGACTAGGCGATGCTTTCGCAAAGTTTTAATGATCTTGCTTGCATATAATGCATAACGGATCTGCATATCATGGAAGTCCAAATTAATAAAGGCCGAAAAATGGAAAACAATTTTTGTGTTTGGAACACACAATCCCTCCTTTACAAGAATAGTGACACACAATCACTATATATTTTTCAGAAGAGAAGGTTTAAAGCCCGATATTCCTACTGATGACTGTTCACTGAGGAAAAAAAATGCTTGGCCTGTCACTCATTTGTATTTGGAACACACAATCCCTCCTTTACAAGAATTCCGCTCTAGAACTTGTGGATACAAATGTTTGAAGACTTATAGTTACCCCTTTGTTTATTGGACAGAATCAAAGAAGTGTTCACAAACTTTGCAAGGCAACATTATTTTTTTTATTGAATCAAGAACTATACATATGTTCGTATCTACTTACCAACAAAACAATAAACATAATTGTGAAGAAAACCATATGGTCAAATACAGAAGCAATAGATACTACATTTGAAATCACAAAAGCCAGGCATAGAACTTTAACCATTCTGAAAGATTGAAAAAGACAACTAAAATTCACACTGTGCCAAAATTAGAGATTCGTCTCCGTAGCAAGTAAACCTACTACTGTACACATGTCAGAAGTACACGCTACCAAAAAGCCATCTTACCTGAAATTGAGTACTAGAGATCTTTCCAGACCTTGAAGTCAGTATTTGAGCTATTTGGGCTTGTCTTAGTATCCTGGCAGCCAAGAAAAGATGTGAATCTCACTCGATCTATATTTACCAAGGCATGTGCAGTCCCACTTGGGCTTGCCACTATTGCAACCTCATCAGCAGCTATGATGACCTCAGCATAGCCTTTATCTTTGATGTTAAGATTTTCCAACTGCACGCAAAGGAATCAAAAACATTATTTTTCTTAATAATTTCACATTTTAAGATCTAATCTGCCTGTAGGGGAATTAAACTGGCAGTTGCATTTGTCTTTTTGGGGATTATCCTTACTTGGTTTTTATGCATTGTTTGGCTTTACAAAAACTGACAACGTAAGTAAAATTTACCCTAGGCTCCAGGTACAAGTCAAGCTCTCTCGTTTACCATACCGGTCACCAGGGGCAGACCCACGTTGGTCCAGGGGGGCTGGATTTTGAAATTTAGTAGGAAAAACGAGTCTGATTCTAGTTTGCCCCCCCCCGGGAAAATGACCTTGCCCCTCTCTGAACCATTACAGCGGGTGGAGAAGAATTGAAGAAATGAAAGAGGAAGAAAGCCGGCTGGAAAGCAACTTCCATTTTTCTAATGAGTTATGGGCCGGGCTTTAAGAAGCCTTTTACTTAAAGCTAACGAGTCTTGGGATAAAAAACATGCAGAAACTATACAAATCTTTTGGGTCAAAGTGTACAAGTACTGATCTATATGATTCGTGATATAGTATGAAGTATATACCAAGTTGAAGCATGATTCGTTATATGAAAAATTTCGGAATTATTAGCTTCACTTCCTATCTAACTAATCAATTTAAGAAGAACAAAGTGTAAATGAAATATTGCTACCAAACTAACTTAATACATTAATTCTGGAATTTACATGCTCAAAATCTATGGTAGCTAAATTATTATGTTGATTGTTTTTTATATAGTATCTGATTAGCTAATGGGTTTGAACCCGATAAGCTATTTGAATCCGATTTCTGCCCCCCCTTGGCAGAAATCCTACGTCCGCCCCTGCCGGTCACCAGGTAGAGAGTAGAAACAAGCTGTTAGAGAGAGGAGCAAATGGTATGGCAACTGTAATTATTGGTATAAATGAGGCCATTCCAACTCTTCCTCAGCTTAGCATGCCTGTTGGCATCATTCATTGAAATATTTTCATATATTATTTCTTCAGGTTTATTATTTATCCTTGATGCCTTGGCCTACACTTTGGATACCAACAAAAATTTGAATTTAAGGTGACAAAAGGCAAATAAAAACAATAATAAGTATTGCAAAGACTTACCCTAAACTTAGTCTCAGCACCCCAAATCAGGAAAGTTTCGTTGCAAGTGTGGTGCCGGTGGTTTCCCCTGAGGGCACCGGGATTGATCTGGCCTACATGCAAAGAAGAACAATCAAGGGCACCTCCTGCAAAATACATTTTTAAAGTTGCATATGAGTTGAAGAACTTCATTTGAGAAAGATCAAGCAGTGCAAACAAAGAAATGTACAAGCCATATGCTCCACAAAGAAGAGAAGGGATGAGCAGTGAATGCATGAAAAATGCTCCACACAATTGGGATATCACTTATGCACGAGCCATTAGAAGCTTAAAACGAATATTCTAAAATAATAAAAAATCACTGGCATTCAACCTGTTATCTCTTTAATTGAAAAACTGCAAGTATTTTTGCATTTGTGCGTGGGATCATAAGTAAATTTATCTATAAAATATTGTAGAAAAAAGTATCAATAATTGTCAGTTTGCCAATATTAATGACAGTTTCAACCCCGTTAATGGTTTGTCTGGTTTAGAGTTGTCTACCATGATTCAGGCTATTACTGTAATAGTCAGTTACACAAATAAGATGGCTCTTATTTCACAAGTGAACTCAGCCTAACAATATGAATCTGAACCTTTCTGGCAGTTTATACATGCCATAGCAGCTGAATTTACAGATATAATGATTTCCATTTCCTGGAAACTAATGCTTTAAAGGTAGCTAGAGCACAGAGTAATGATAGAGAGGACCAACTAGAGCAGAACCATTTATCCATCATTCCCAATTCGATTTGCATGTTCCAAATAAATATTAGTTCATCACCACAGCATTTCACTTAAATTACTCGTACCACCAAAAGTTCAGAACGAAAAAGGTTATCTTTTCAAGAAAACTGAACTCACCATTAAGCCCAGCCTGACGTGCAGCTCCGATAGGATCGACCAACCAACCCCTCTTGTCCTTGGAAATGAGAGAAGGGAACTCGGCAAGGCTGAACCTGAGAAGGTTGGCGTCGGCATCCAAATCGCTGCCAGCGACGGAGCCGCCGGGATCGGCTGCAAGGGAGGTCGGATGGTGGAAGCGGAGAGAAAGCCAGGTGAGGAGCACGAACACGGAAAGGAGGAAAGGGAATGCGGTGGGTTTCTTGAGGAAGTGCGCGAGGGAGGAGAGGGAGCGGGAGAGGGCGGCGGGAGGCGGAGGGGACGGGTCGGAGAAGGAGGGGAGAAGTGTCGGGTTTGTGTTGATTTGGAGTGTGCTTCTTCTCGGGTTCGCCATTTGCGGAGAAATAATTAGAGGAGAGCAATAGCTTGCTCCAGTTGGGGGTATGCAGAGGGAGGGGAGGGGAAGCGATATTCACTGCGGAGTAGAGATTTCACCAGACCGCGTCTGACCGGGCGGTTCTCCTGCTTCAGAAGAGGTGAAATGGAGAGGGAGCGGAGGTAGACCGTGTCTGATCGGGCGGTTCTCCTGTTCCAGAAGAAGTGAAAATGGAGAGGTAGCGGAGAGGAGCGACACTGTGCGGAGGGGAACGCTATGTTGAGTTTTGGGTAGTGTGGTATCAAATTTGGGTAGGTTAGACCTTCGTGGTTCGTGCTATCAGAAATTTCCTTAAGAATCTAACGGTAGAAAGCGTTTAAATGTATTCAACGGCCGTCGACGATGCGACCACTTCGCTTTGGTCGGACAGACGTTAACCAAGAAAGTGGAGGGTTTTTTTAATCTCGTTTTTTTTCTATATTAATAATTTATATCCTAAATTATTTTTATCGATAATTTAGGAATGAGTTAATCCAAGTAGGATTAGGGTTCTATGATGAGTTTAATTTAAAAAATTAGCCAAATAAATGTGAATTAAGTCATGACTTTAATTAATCTATTCGAAAGAGTTTTATGACGGTGGGCTTTACAGATGGAATAAATGTGGAGTAAGCTCATATGTCTAGAGAGACAGAGCAATTTGTTTGAGATTAACTCAAATATTACTCCATCTTATTTGTATTTTATTCATTGTTTGACAACTTAAGTGTTAAAAGAGATATTAACTTCACTCCTTGCTCCACAACTAAACAATGCTTCAGTGTATTGTAGCACTGTAAGTGTGTATAGGTAGCACTGCAAGCAATCCATCTTCTATGTATATCTTATACTAGTAAATTTCCTATGTAAGAAACACAATGTTCTTGGTGGCTAAATTTTATAAAAAAGAAATATGTCCTGTTTTTGTTTTGTATTATATTCTTGTATAAATTGTATATTGTCCTTAATCCGTTTGTGGGCCTCAATATATTGTTTTTTTTACCCATATTCATACTCCTATCTTTTATTAAGACATATTTCGGCGGATACTAGATTGTACTAGATTAGGGGTGCAAACGGGTCGGATATTATCTGACTGTATTCTCATCCGTATTCAAAAATTAGATACGGATATCTTATATTCGAATATGTATGCAGATATGAATAAGGATATGATTTTGAATTTTAAGTAGATAAATACCATATAATTTACTATATTTTAAGTAGATAAATACGGATAAGGATATGCTTCAGTGTTTTTTGAATTTTTATTATTATTTTTTATTTAATGAAAAGCTGTTATTTTCAAAAAATTTGATCTCCAAAAAATGTAAAATTTGATCTCCAAGCACATATTAATATGAAGATCATGTTGAGGAGTTCGGATTGACTATTTAAACTTTGAAAATGGAGATATGAGCGAAAAGTAAAACACCATTTTTACTTCCCAAAGCACTGTAGCATCACTCTTTATATATATATATATATAATCTTGCTAATATGCTACGCATGTATAAGGGCCCCTCCATGCTACGGCTCACTTTTTGAGTTTTCAAAATCTTAACGGTCAATCCGAACCGTTCAACATGATCTCCATATGAATATGTACTTGCAAATCAAATTTTATATTTTTTAGAATTTTTTTACTATATATTAAGCCACTTTGAAAATCGCTGATCCAATGGTCCAGAAAAGTTTACTGTTGTGTACAAATTAGTGTTTTTTCAAAGTGGCTTAATAAATAGTAAAAAAATTCTAAAAAATGTAAAATTTGGTTTGCAAGTACATATTGATATGGAGATCATGTTGAACGGTTCGGATCGACCGTTAGGATTTTGAAAACTAAAAAAGTGAGTCGTAGCATGGAGGGCCCTTATATATGCGTAGCACTGTCCTATATATATATATATATATAAAGAGAGAGAGAAAGAGATAGTAGATACTATAGGCGAGGTGGAGCGAATTTACAACACCTCCATCCGAACCCGGTGAGTCGAGACGAGAGAGTAGCGAGGCGCAGCGGTGGCCAGATCCATTGATGGAAGTACTGCTCGGATTAAGTAAGGCAGAGTGGACCGGGCGGAATGGGAGGAGGGAGGCCGGAGGAAGCGACAGACTTTTTCAACTCTCAAAATCTCTCCTGGAGTCACCAGGCGATGTCTTCAAAAAAGCTTGCGGAGGAAACGAGGCAAAAACATCTGTGAAATATCGACTTTTTTTAACTTCAAAAAATCTTTTTTAACATCTGTAAAATATCTTTAAGAAAACTTTTTTTAACTTCTTTTTGCACACATTTTTTCTTTTTGAACTTTCTTGATCTTATCGTGCAACTCTATTTTCTTTTAACTCTATTATTTAATTGGTAGGTATAAAAACTTAATATGCTAGATATACATACTTGATCTATTAGATACTGATCTATTAGGTATATATATATATATATATTTTTTTTTTTCTAAATATAACAAAATTTTAAAGCTTGGATTTTACTATAAGACGCGGCCAGGTGTAAAGATTAAAATTTAATAGATTATTTGGTAAGTATAAAGATTTATGACGAGTACTTTAAGTATTGTTAACCGAAATATAAAGACTTGTACTTTGTACCTTTTAAAGTGTTATATAATATTTTTGATTTTGAACCCTTTTTAAGACATGATATGTTATGAAGACTTAGAGTCCATATCCTCGACGGTACCGTAAAAGATTCCCTTTTACAATTAGCTATTTACGATTGAGATTAACTCTCAGCCGGTTTGGGATTCGGGCTGACTGAGGGGGCAGTATTATTGGGCTTTGAGATTCGTGCCAAGTTAAAAAGAACGGTCCAGATCAAGTAATTGTAAAAGATTCTCTATTACGGTATCGTCGGTGATATGAATTCTGAAGACTTAATATGCTAGCTGGGGGCGGACCCACATTGGTCTAGGTACTCATGAATTAAAAAAAAAATAGTTTTTAGCTCATATGTTTGGACTCACCCTGATTAATCCAAAATTCCCCACACAGACAGCCCACTTTAATTTTTTTACTTGCCAAGCCCTGCGCTTCAGCCCAATTTTTTTTTCTCTGGCCGCGCGATTTCCTCTCTCCGCGCCTCCTCGGATTTCCCTCCCCGTGGCTGGAATTTGGTAAACTTAGAACCCTAATTATATTTATCTGCAAATATAGAGTTCAAAACTTGAAATTGAATGCTTGAATGTTGAAATTACATGTATGTAGAAGTATGTGCTCAAGTGTTGAATAATTGAATTCAGGGTTGAAATTTTATTTGAAATTTATGTAGAAGTATGTGCTCAAGTGTTGAATAATTGTCGTGTACTCGGTGTTGAATGCTTGAGATTAAGAGATTTTAAGAGTGAGCTGTAGGTATGGGCAGGGGAGGATCCAAGAGGAGGCACTTCTCCTCTACTGTTAAATCCCAATCCAAATCCAAAAGGACTGACGATGATGCTCTCTGGGAAGATGATGACGATGAAATTGATGCTTGTCTGTCTTTCACTTTTTATTCTTCTTCTTCTTCTCTTTCGTTTTCCTTTTTTACATCTCCTGCCTGTTCATCTTAATTAACAGTTCACAAGCAGCGGGATTTCCTCTTGATGTCACTCAAGGTGCTTTTCTTTTTCATCACTATTAATTACCACCATTTTTTTGGTATCTATCCTCACTTCTTTTAAAGGAATAAACAACTACTTCTCCTGAATTGTTATTCTATTTTGCACGGCGTAGGGGAATCAGACAATGAGGATATGGAGCAGCCTGTCTTTGATTTTCAGGTTTGTGGACCCAGTTATTCTTTTACGCATTATTCTTACTCTTACACAAACACATGCTTGGCTTTCAATTCTAATCTCTAAGAAAGAAACTAAATTCACTTGTTCGTCCGTTTTCTTTGCCATCTCTTCTGCTTAATTGCATAGCTGAGACTTAAGTGCTGACTAATATGGGTGAATTTTACACTAAATTGAGTATTGCTGATCCCTCATTGCTTCATTGCAAAAGTACGGTTACTTGGTGCAAAATTGAGATTATCTCGTCTTACTAGAGTAGTTCATGTTAATTGGCACTTACTTGGTGTTGTTGGAGAATATTCGGGTCTATTTCTCAAAATAGTCAACACTTTGAAAAATGCCAAAATGGTAGCCCTACTGGTGCACCAGAACTATTGAATTCCGGCTTACACAGTGACTTAAATAATAAACACATAACTCTACTTGTAGTACATGACATGGTTGTCATTATCGTTTCAATTTTTGTTTAATTTTAGGCAGCTAAAAAACCTTCATATGATGATTTGTCTCACAAGAAGGAAATTGTGGCTACTTGTTTCGTTTTTCCTTTTTTTTATTAACATCGATGATGATTACTTGTTTTAATTAACAGGAAGATGATAGTGATGAAAGCCAAGACGAGGATACCGATTCTGATGATGCTAACAAAGATGATACTCCGCCCCGAGGCTTTGCTGCTAAGAGTAAGAAATTGACTGATGCACTTTTCTCATTGCTAACCTTCAACTCTTATGCATGTTAAAAAATGCTTGATCGTATTTTCATTACAAATTTACAACAAGCAGAATTATTTGGACATCCATTCAATTGCCAAATTGAACTTTCAAAGAGAATTTTATAAAAAAAAGCAGGATTCAAACTCATTTTGGACCCTCTGTAAATTTTTTGAAAAAAAAAAGACGGACTTGATGGATTTTGGGCAATTAAACAGATTAAATTCTGAAAAGATGGTTAAAATTCGTTTCTTTCATGGTGATTAATCGCAGGATGATCTAAATTGATGAAATTGACTTGATAAAAAAAATATTTTGTTGTTATGTAGTATTGAACGAGATCGTAATATTAAAAAATTTAATTACTATTTTGATTTAAGAACTGAGACTTTGTAGTGTTTAAGTTCTATTTTACAGCATTAGTTTGTTAGAATTTATATTGTATTTTGTTGTAAATGTTATTACTTATTATTGTCAAACATAGAAATGTGCTATTTTGACTTTGTAAATAGAAAAAATAGATTTTATAGAAATACTAGTATCAAGATTTAACGGCATAATTATCCCGCTAAAATGGTAAACCGTTAAATGACCACCCTGCCATTAAAGTCTGTTAAACACTTCAAAGCTTGCGAGCACCTTGTCTCTTCTGGTCATTCAACATCTTAGCTATTTCCTTTAGATCATCTTTTGATTAAATTCCTTGAGTTGTTTGCGTCTCTTTGCTTTAGTTGCTGAGTAAGATAAATCCTGAATTATTTAGTTTATAACACAACATTTCTAATCTTAGTTGCAAGACAGGCAAAATACTTGAAGCAAAAGTTTGGAGGAGGTGAAGATGGAGATCAAAATGATGAAGAAGAAACAAATAAGAAGTCTTGGGGTGGAAGAAAGAATATCTATTATAATGCAGATAATGCAGATTTTGAGGTTGGTTTACTTAATGACAGAAATTATTAGGATTAGCTGCTTTTTAGATACTATGTTAGCCTTATTGCTTGTCAGATACATTATTTCTTATCACCCTTTATCTGGAGTAGATTGTTGATACTTCTAGCAGGCATATTGAACTACAGTAACTACCAATTTTCTGTCATTCCACCAAATGACGTGTTTTAAAGACCTTAGCGGTTTCATGATGTTAGAGTACCGTTCCCCAAATTTCTGTGTGTTATATTTATGTAGACTTCTTTGTTTTGTTGTTATTAAAGATTCAATCTAAGTGACGAAGAGTTACCAAAAGAAGAGGAGGCTGAGGTGTTGCGAATCCAGAGGGAGAAGGCAAAGTCTCTTTCAATGGCAGATCTCGGGTTGCAAGATAGTGATGAAGATGAAAGTGATTCTGACAAGCAGACCCAGGTGATTAGTTCCTAAACAGTCCTTTTTTTTATTTAGTATCAGGTGGTGGGTACACAACGGAACCAATTATGACAATATAATAAATGGGATCATTTGTGATTATGGAGATTGTTTAGGAAAATGAATGAAATTCTTCATATTGATATACAATGCTGCACTAAGGCGTATTAAATTGCAAATTTCTCTTTTCATAGGATGGCTTACAAGATGAGAAATCCAAAGGGAAAAGGAGAAGGGATACACTTGATGCCAGCTATGAGGAGATCAAGAAGGATATTGGAGCCTTGTCTAAGGAAGAGTAAAAGGATGCTGTATTTAGGTAATATCTGTATTTGCACTACCTCATACTTCCTATATTGGGTTTGTTGGATTTCTATGACTCGTATAATCTTTATTCTCATAGTTCTTCTCCTGAGCTATTTGGTTTACTATCTGAACCTAATGAGGCT